>OV743440.1:14745694-19745694 GCA_928269145.1 Agriphila tristella
CTTTTCACATGAAATAAATAAGAGCCATACTTATAATGAGCCGACACCATGTCCAGTAAGTATGCGGCATAATGCCCTGTAAAGACAATGTAAACGAGTTACTTGTAATGAGGCCGAATCCTTAATACGTAAGCCGCATCATGAAATTACTGTGCCCGCACTGTTAACGTTTACGTATGCGGTTTAATGATGCCGCATATGTATTAACGGAGCAGCATACGTAATTTACTTAACCCGCAACAGGAAATATATATGCGCTATACGTACGAAGTTATACAGCTGCATTATTTCAGTATCCAGGCTCTTTACAACAGTAACTGGTTGCCAAATCATTGTACTGACTCCGTCTCATTAAGTAATAGTCCGGGTTACGTACATAATGTACGAGCAGGGTCGGAGATATGCCGATACATTTTACGTACACGGGATAATTAATAATGTCTCCGCCTACATAAACATTTACGTATCCTGGCTCATTTTACGAACTCCGTTTACTTACTGGCAGTGTTCGGTACATAGAATCTTTATGACGTCAGCCGCATCATGAAATTACTGTGGCGCACTCTTTACAGTTACGTATGCGGCTTAATGATTCTGCACGGAGCAGCATACGTAATTTACTTTACCCGTAACATGAAATATGTATGCGCTATACGTACGAAGTTATACAGTCGCATTATTTCAGTATCCAGGCTCTTTATAACAGTAACTGGTTGCCAAATCATTGTACTGACTCTGTCTCATTAAGTAATGGTCCCGGTTACGTACATAATGTACAAGCAGGGTCGGAGATATGCCGATACATTTTACGTACACGGGATAATTAATAATGTTTCCGTCTACATCATCAGTTTTTACGTATCCTGGCTCATTTTACGTACTCCGTTTACTTACCGACTGTGTTTGGTACGTAGAATCTTTATAACGTCAGCCGCATCATTAAATTACTGTGGCGCATTCTTTACAGTTACGTATGCGGCTTAATGATTCTGCACGGAGCAGCATACGTAATTTACTTAACCCGTAACATGAAATATGTATGCGCTATACGTACGAATAGTTATACAGCTGCATTATTTCAGTATCCAGGCTCTTTATAACAGTAACTGGTTGCCAAATCATTGTACTGTCCCTGTCACATTAAGTAATGGTCCCGGTTACGTACATAATGTACGAGCAGGGTCGGAGGTATGCCGATACATTTTACGTACACGGGATAATTAATAATGTCTCCGTCTACATCATCAGTTTTTATGTATCCTGGCTCATTTTACGAACTCCGTTTACTTACCGACTGTGTTTGGTACGTAGAATCTTTATGACGTCAGCCGCATCATTAAATTACTGTAGCGCATTCTTTACAGTTACGTATGCGGCTAAATGATTCTGCACGGAGCAGCATACGTAATTTACTTAACCCGTAACATAAAATATGTATGCGCCATACGTACGAATAGTTATACAGCTGCATTATTTCAGTATCCAGGCTCTTTATAACAGTAACTGGTTGCCAAATCATTGTACTGTCCCTGTCACATTAAGTAATGGTCCCGGTTACGTACATAATGTACGAGCAGGGTCGGAGGTATACCGATACATTTTACGTACACGGGATAATTAATAATGTCTCCGTCTACATCATCAGTTTTTACGTATCCTGGCTCATTTTACGAACTCCGTTTACTTACCGACTGTGTTTGGTACGTAGAATCTTTATGACGTCAGCCGCATCATTAAATTACTGTGGCGCATTCTTTACAGTTACGTATTCGGCTTAATGATTCTGCACGGAGCAGTATACGTAATTTACTTAACCCGTAACATAAAATATGTATGCGCCATACGTACGAATAGTTATACAGCTGCAATATTTCAGTATCCAGGCTCTTTATAACAGTAACTGGTTGCCAAATCATTATACTGTCTCTGTCACATTAAGTAATGGTCCCGGTTACGTACATAATGCACGAGCAGGGTCGGAGATATGCCGATACATTTTACGTACACGGGATAATTAATAATGTCTCCGTCTACATCATCAGTTTTTACGTATCCTGGCTCATTTTACGAACTCCGTTTACTTACCGACTGTGTTTGGTACGTAGAATCTTTATGACGTCAGCCGCATCATTAAATTACTGTGGCGCATTCTTTACAGTTACGTATGCGGCTTAAAGGATCATTCCCACAGCTCCGGCGCGTCACCGGCGCGTCACCGGCCCGTCCGTCAACGTCAAAAATATGTGTGAACAAGCAGTTCAGATCACCGGCGCCGGCACGTCACCGGCGCGTCGCCGGCTCGTTTCAGTCAAGTCAACGTCGCTTCACCGGCAAGGCAAGCAGGGCTGCCACTTTTTTGTTTTAATAAAGTATAGGTTGCTATAATAGGTAGAAAAAAGTACATTGTGGTATGGAAATATAGAATTATTTATTTATTCCAACTTTAAAAACCTACTGTTTAAGTATTGTTTTTTGGAAATATTTTGGTAACTTTACTAGACTTAATTTACTTATTTCACTTAGTTCAAGTAAAGGTAAATATTATTTTCTCGAATTATAATAGAAATACAACAACGTATGCGAATGTCGGATTTTCGGGTAAACAAATGAATGCCGGAACACAAGTGAAGGCATGAAAACATTGTCTACAGAAATTGTTGTATTATTATTAAAATTCGAAAAATAGTACCTTTGCTTGAACTTAGTGGTAAAGGTGAATTAAGTCTAACAAAGTTACCAAAATACTACCAAAAACAATACTTAAACAGTAGGTTCTTAAAGTTGAAATAAATAAATAAATACTTTATTTCTACACCACAATGTACTTTTTTCTACCTATTATAACAACCAATAATTTATTATAATAAATAAGTGGCAACCCTGTTTGCCATGCCGGGGACGCGCCGGTGACGTGACGGCCGGCGACGCGCCGGTGACGTGACGGCCGGTGACGCGCCGGTGACGTGACGGCCGGCACGTCACCGGCGCGGCGCGTCGCCGGCGAGGCACCGGCAAGACAAACAGGGCTGCTACTTTTTGTTTTAATAAATTATTGATTACTATAATCGGTACAGAAAAAGTATAATTTATTTATTTCAGCCTTGAAAAACATTTTTTATAACTTTTGTTCATATTTCGGTAACTTTGTGAGACCTTATTCATCAGTTCCACTAAATATTGGTAAGGGTACAATTTTTCGAATTTTAATAAAAATACAACGTGTGTGGATTTCGGGTAAACAAATGAATCTCAGAAAAACAAGTGAAGGTCAACAATTTCTTTTTGCGAAATTGTTGTTTTAAGTTGTCATTTGTCAATCTTAAAACAGCAATATATCTCGAAAAATACTCATCCTAAAGTGGTGGTGTAAATTTAGCCTATAAAATTTACCAAAATATTAAGAAAAGTGTAAATAAAATGTTTTTAAAGTTGAAATAAATAAATAATACTTTATTTCCAAACCACAATGTACTTTTTTTTCTACCTATTATAACAACCAATACTTTATTGAATCAAATAAGTGGCAACCCTGTTTACCTTGCCGGCGACGCGCCGGTGACGTAACGGCCGGCGACGCGCCGGTGACGTGACGGCCGGCGCGTCACCGGCACGGCGCGTCACCGGCGACTCAACGGCAAGGCAAACAGGGTTGCTACTTTTTGTTTTTATAAATTATTAATTGCTATAATCGGTATAGATAAATACACTGTGGTATGGAAATAGAGTATTATTTATTTATCTCAACTTTGAAAAACATTTACTTTTATTACTTTTGGTAATATTTTGGTAAATTTATTAGACTTAATTTACACCACCAGTCTAGGATGAGTATTTTTCGAGATATTGCTATTTTAAGATACCATACAATTCCTATCTCAAATAGAAATTGTTGACCTTCAATTAATTTTACGTCATTCATTTGTTTACCCAAAATCCACACACATTGTTGTATTTTCATTTAAATTCGAAAAATGTTACCCTTACTAGAACCGCTGTTCGTCTAGCTAGGCAGTTGACGCAACGACTAAAGGTGTAAGGGTTGGCACTCTGTGATTTGCCTTTTTGAATATCAAAAATTAATAAGAAAAATAAGATTGGTACTTCAAAATTCAAGTTATATTCTTTGAAAAAAAAATTGACATTTTTTTCTAAAAGGTAAGAATATTTTTTTTAAATTTGTCTCTTTTTCTTCTTTTTATGCTCTTCAAATAAAGAATAGAAAAACATGTGACTTAGTTTTTGCTCCTTTTCTTTTTGTTTATGGGCCGATTTCGATGAAGCTCGCTTTTTGATATAACTTTGACACGAAAATAACAACGCAATGTTGAATACATTAAAAAATTCAAAATGGCGGCAAACTTTTTTGCTTGTGGGCTGATTTCGATGAAACTCGGTTTTTGCTACTATTTTGACAAGAAAACAGCAACGCACTCTTAAAAATGTAAAAAATTCAAGATGGCGGCTAACTTTTTTGCTTACGGGTCGATTTCGATGAAACTCGGTTTTTGGTACTATTTTGACAAGAAAACAGCAACGCAGTGTTAAAACTGTAAAAAATTAAAATGGCGGCCAAATTTTTTGTTTGCGGGCCGATTTCGATGAATCTCGGTTTTTGGTACTATTTTGCCAAGAAAACAGCAACGCAATGTTAAAAATACAAAAATATCTAAGATGGCGGCCAACTTTTTTGTTTGCAGGGCGATTTCGATGAAACACGGTTTTTGACACTATTTTGACAAGAAAACAGCAACGCAAAGTTACAAATGTAAAAATTCAAGATGGCGGCCAACTTTGGCTTGTGGGCTGATTTCGATGAAACTTTATTTTTGGTACTATTTTGACAAGAAAACAGCAACGCTATATTAAAAACATGAAATATGCAAGATGGCGGCCAACTTTTTGCTTGTGGGCCGATTTTTATGAAACTGGGTTTTTTGGCCCGTTTTGGCCAGAAAACGGCATCACCGAGTTTCATCGAAATCAGCTCACAAGCAAAAAAGTTGGCCGCTATCTTGAATTTTCACATTTTTAACTTTGCATTGCTGTTTTCTGATCAAAATAGTGTCAAAAACCGAGTTTCATTAAATCGCCCCGCGAGCAAAAAAGTTTGCCGCCATCTTAGATATTTTTATATTTTTAACATTGCGTTGCTGTCGTCTTGTCAAAATAGTACAAAAAACCGAGTTTTATCGAAATAGGCCCATCAACAAAGGAGTTGGCCACCATCTTGAATTTATTCCATTTTTAACTTTGCGTAGCTGTTCTCTTGTCAAAATACTAGCAAACACCGAGTTTCATTGAAATCAGCCCACAAGCAAAAAAGTTGGCTGCCATCTTGAACTTTGATATTTTTAACATTGCATTGCCGTTTTCTTGTAAAAAAAGTACAAATACCGAGTTTCATCGAAATCGGCCCACAAATAAAGGAGTTGGCCACTATCTTGAATTTTAACCTTTTTAACTTTGCGTAGCTGTTCTCATGTCAAAATAATACCAAAAACCAAGTTTCATCAAAATCGGCCCACAAGCAAAAAAGTTGGCCGCCATCTTGAATTTTTTTACATTTTTAACATTGCGTTGCTGTTTTCTTGTCAAAATAGTACTAAAAACCGAATTTCATCGAAATCGGCCCACAAACAAAAAAGTTGGCCGCCATCTTGATTTTTTTAGATTTTTAACACTGCGTTGTTGTTTTCTAGTCAAAATAGTACCCAAAACCAAGTTTCATTGAAATCGGCCCACAAACAATAAAGTAGGCCGCCATCTAGAAATATTTAAATTTTTAACAGTGCATTGCCGTTTTCTTGTCAGAATAGTACCAAAAACAGAGTTTCATCGAAATTGGCCCGCAAACAGAGAAGTTGGCTGCCATCTTTATTTTTTTACTTTTTAATATTGCGTTTCTGTTTTCTTGTCAAAATAGGACCAAAAACCGAGTTTCATCGAAATCGGCCTGCAAACAAAAAAGTTGGCCGCCATCTTGAATTTTTTACTTTTTTTACATTGCGTCGCTGTTCTCATGTCAAAATAGTACCAAAAACCAAATTTCATCTAAATCGGCCCACAAGCAAAAAAGTTGGCCGCCATCTTGAATTTTTTTACATTTTTAACATTGCGTTGTTATTGCCTTGTTAAAATAACACCATATACCAAGTTTCATCGAAATCGACCAAAAAACAAAAAAGTTGGCCGCCATCTTGGATTTTTTTATATTTTTAACATTGCGTTGTTATTGCCTTGTTAAAATAACACCATAAACTAAGTTTCATCTAAATCGGCCGAAAAACAAAAAAGTTGGCCGCCATCTTGGATTTTTTATATTTTTTACGTAGCTTTTTTGCGTAGCTGTTTTATTGTCACAATTTTGTTAAAAACCGAGTTTCATCGAAATCGGCCTACAAACAAAAAAGTTGACTGCCATTATTGATTTTTCAATATTTTCAACATTGCGTTGCTATTTTCTCGTTAAATTAGTTCCAAAAACCGTGTTTTATGGTAATCGGCCCACAAACAAAAAAGTTGCCCGCCACCTTCGATTTTTTTTTATCATTGCATGTTGTTTTCTTGCCAAAATAGTTCCAAAAACCGAGTTTCATTTTAATCGGCCCTTAGGCGACGGCTACACGTCGTGGTAAATATCGTGATCCAACGTCATAGAGCAAATTTTAACCATGGAAAGTAAAATATTGAATATTCCATACAAATTACTTTCAATGGTTAAAATTTACTTTATGGCGTTGGATCACGGTAAATACCACGCGTCTAGCCGGCGCCATAAACAAATTGGCCGCCATCTTAGATTATATGTTCTTAGCATAAACTTAATATAGCGAAAAATTTTCTAAGTCTATGGTTCTTAGTAGGTAAGGTAACTCGACGTATAGATATCCCGAAACATTTTTAATAGTCGCATTAGTTAAAAGATACCCTGGAACCGGAAAAAAAACAGCCACTATGCGTATCGGAATAACCGCATGCATTATACTGCAGCCCTATTACGTTAATAAGTAAGCGGGCTCATTATAATGAACCGCGCTATTTATAAATAGCGCGGTTACTTACGTCGTCGTACTGCGCATTTAACGTATTTGGGGTTGCCATCACATTAAATTATGTTGTTTGGTGGTCATTAGCTACTTTATAAGTTTATTTAGCGTATTTTTGTTTGCTCTGTTTTTACAACCAAGTGGGCAACCACTTTAGTTGACTAAAAATATAAGCGAAACTAAATAATTCTGTTAGATGCAAATTGCTACCATCTGGCTACTTTCTAACGTTACAATTTTGTATTTTAGTTAGTTAGTATTGGAATGTAAGAATCGAACGAAGATACAGGGGCCGGGCGAAGTGCGAACCCTCGCAGAAAAATTCTCCAGGAACAAATTTTCAAAATTTTTTGGCAACTGTACCTACTTTTTTGTTCAGTCATCTTTTATATTCAGTTAAATGGTTTTCTGTCCCGCACTTGACTTAATCTTTGAAATTTTTCCTTGGATAAGTAATTTGGGAATTTTTCCTTTGCAGTACATTTTTGTCGTCATATAAGAGCGCGTTTATTCTTTGTTTTTATTTTACTTGACGCATCCATCCGGAAAGCGTGGCGTGTCTAGTTTTGCCTTCGAATAGAATTTAAAAATTATGTACAATACTAAGTTTTATTGTAATGATGAATGAATAAAACCGGTTTTATATATATATTTTTGAGGTGCTTCGGTATTTCGAAAAATTTTATCTGGTCACACTGACCCCCGCGCAACGCAACGCAAGCACAAGCAGGCAGAGAGAGTGCGAGTGAGTGACATGACGCAGCGGCGGCGCGTGCCCGGTGCCTATTACGTTACGAAGTTATGGAAGAAATTAAGGATATTGAGGAAGATATTAAGTGAAATACAAAGATATTAAAAGTGAAATACTTCCATTTCTTGAAGGTAAGCCAATTGCTCGTCAGTAAAGTTCAAAACGTTTATTGCACTTTTCATGTTGTAGGTACAAAAGTTAAATACTAGTTTTCTTAAATTAGTAAGGCTAGTTTTATAGAAAACTTGTAGAATGCTTGTCAAGCCAAAGATTTAAATCGTTAGATAAGCCCTTACCATAGTAACAGCTCACCGAAATGTGTCAACATTCAAATGAGTGAATTTTCACATACAAACGTGTTTGACGTAATTATTGTTGGTTTTATTGAAAAATCTGAATAATACTAATTACAAATAAGTCCATTGCTTGTTGGATAAAGTTGTAAACCTGAACGGACAGCATTTTTTCTTAAACCAGGGGGTTAAATCTGCTAATTTTATCGTAAAATCGTGTTTCAATGTTGTTCGAATGGTAATGCTTTTTGACACAGTTCTTGTTTCTTAAACCCAAAAACACCATGTGTTTCGGTTTTGGGTATAAGAAACAAGAACTGTGTCAAAAAGCATTACCATTCAAACAACATTGAACCACGATTTCGACGTTAACATAATGCATTAGCAGAATTGACCCCCATCTTTTTTATTGCCGATCTTTTAAATTCCATTTTCGCAATTCCAAAAACATTCATAAACATGCTCTAACTGTCGATGAGCTCTAAAGTTTGTTTCTTAGACTACTCCATTATTTAATACCTACCTAATTAAAGTATAAAACATGAGATTATGAACATATAGACAACTATAAGTTTTAAACATGTAGGCAATTACAAGTAGGTAGGTACATGACAAGTTTTGTATACAACATTATTTTATTTGTATTTTTCAGTCAACCATATAACCACAATCCTACTCAAAACGCTGTAAGTACGGGACACTAATGTCGGTGATAATGCAAAAATCTCTACAGATTGTTACTGCAGCTAATAACAATGTAAGTTACTCATATGACATTACTCAGTTTGATAACAAAACGTATTAAAAAAATTGTCGAATTGTAGCGACCATTTTATATGTTTCTGTTCAATAGAGATTTTAATTTGACGCCTGATGGGCAATTTTTATTTTATTTGAAAACCAACAGCGTTACCATTTATTTTTACTACAAATTCTAACCATTAAAGCAAGGCCAATTACAGATTTTCCATAAAATTACCTTACTTAGTAAATTCCAAACAAGAAATTAATACAATAATGCAATGATAAGACAACAGTCGCAAAGTTATTAGTCAATACTCTATACTTAATTAACTTAAAAAAAAGAAAATCACTTGTTATACTTATACTAGGTATAACATTCACTTCATTTCTAATTCAGATTCATCTTAAAATTTCAATAGATTCCTATTAGATTAAACAAATAAACACATTTTTATTTATTATTTTAAGTATTTATTAAAAAAATGTCAAGATGGGCAATAATTAAAAAAATTGTCAGTCACTGATAGTAAAAAGCTTACAATATTGTAGAATTGTAATGTAATACAATTCTGACAGGCGGCCTCATCCCTTTCAATCTCTGCAAAGTGGTAAGCAAATAATAATTACTAGTCAAATTCGAGTCGGGCTCGCACCACGAGGTACCGGTTATGTATATGTTGATACAAACATTCTTTATTCAACAAACAATTCTATCTGATAAAACTAGAAATTGACAATTTTCAGATTTTCCTTTACATTTGCTGACGACCTTGCTTCTTGCTATTTTTAGGGTTCCGTAGCCTAATGGCAAAAAACGGAACCCTTATAGTTTCGTCATGTCTGTCTGTCTGTCTGTCCGTATGTCACAGCCACTTTATTCCGAAACTATTAGGATTACACAAGTGAAACTTTGTAGGTAGATGTATTCTGTAAACCGCTTTAAGGTTTTCACATAAAAATAAAAAATAAAAAAAGTTTAAGGGTGGGCTCCTCATACATGAAACTGTAACTGAAAATTTTTTTTTCATCAAACCTATACGTGCGGGGTATCTATACAACGTGTTAATGAAAAAGCGCAAAACCTCTTAGGTGGTGATTGTGCTCATGAATATGAACAACTTTTACTATGGAGCCAACCTTGAAATCGCGAAAAAAAAAACAGCTGTTTCATACATTCTGGTCGAGTAGGTACTGACACCTTGTATGAAAAAGCTGATTTTTTTTTCGCGATTTCAAGGTTGGCTCCATAGTAAAAGTTGTTCATATTCATGAGCACAATCACCACCTAAGAGGTTTTGCGCTTTTTCATTAACACGTTGTAGATAGGTCTTTAAAAATGACATTGAGTTTACTAAGACTATTTTTTCTCAAAGTTAACCGTTTGAAAGATATACACTGCCAAAGTGGTAAAATGATTGTCGCCCCCCCCCCCCCTTTAACTTTTAAAATAACAGAGTGAAAAATCTAAAAAAAATATATGCTGTAGATCGTAATAAATACTTTCAACGAAAATTGGTTGGAACGAGATATAGTGATAATTTTTAGAGATATATCACATTTTCCAAAACCGCAAATATAACATTGTCATTCATACAAACACTATTAAAAACAAAGTTATTTTTGCATACGGAAAATTATAGTGGTATTCAATATGGTATTGTATACGGTAACTACGGAACCCTACTGCGCGTGGCCCGACACGCACTTGGCCGGTTTTTTTTATAAGTGGCTATATATCTTTAGAATGCATTCACTTCGAGGTTTGAATTTTACACCCCAAAAGAGACTGCAACCCCTACATTCTTTGATATTCTCCATACTACTTATATTACCTGTCAATTTAGTATCCAAGGGTGTGTTTCATAAAAAAATATTAGTTCAATATTATGACCAGTAATAAAAGTTAGTTAGCCCCAGGTTAGAAAAACAGACTGTAATAAATATTTATTTGTTCGTTGTGCGTCACTTCTGCCGTAGCGGGTGGCCCGCACCAGTGGGTGAGTGTGCCAGTAGCGTGCTGTACTACAGCCCAGTGTCTAGCTAGCCCCGTCCAGCCCCATGCCGCCGCACACGCGCTCGTACTACGCACACCCCGAGCAGTTCCTGCCGCAGCGGGTGGCCCGCGCCCGGCCGCCGCACCAGTGGGTGAGTGTGCCAGTAGCGTGCTGTACTACAGCGCAGTGTCTAGCTAGCCCCGTCCAGCCCCATGCCGCCGCACACGTGCGCGAACTACGCGCACCCCGAGCAGTTCCTGCCGCAGCGGGTGGCCCACGCCCGGCCGCCGCACCAGTGGGTGAGTGTGCCAGTAGCGTGCTGTACTACAGCGTAGTGTCTCGCGAGCCCCGCCCAGCCCCATGCCGCCGCACACGCGCGCGTACTACGCGCACCTCGAGCAGTTCCTGCCGCAGCGGGTGGCCCGCGCCCGGCCGCCGCACCAGTGGGTGAGTGTGCCAGTAGCGTGCTGTACTACAGCCCAGTGTCTAGCTAGCCCCGTCCAGCCCCATGCCGCCGCACACGCGCGCGTACTACGCGCACCCCGAGCAGTTCCTGCCGCAGCGGGTGGCCCACGCCCGGCCGCCGCACCAGTGGGTGAGTGTGCCAGTAGCGTGCTGTACTACAGCGCAGTGTCTCGCGAGCCCCGCCCAGCCCCATGCCGCCGCACACGCGCGCGTACTACGCGCTCCTCGAGCAGTTCCTGCCGCAGCGGGTGGCCCGCGCCCGGCCGCCGCACCAGTGGGTGAGTGTGCCAGTAGCGTGCTGTACTACAGCCCAGTGTCTAGCAAGCCCCGCCCAGCCCCATGCCGCCGCACACGCGCGCGTACTACGCGCACCCCGAGCAGTTTCTGCCGCAGCGGGTGGCCCGCGCCCGGCTGCAGCACCAGTGGGTGAGTGTGCCAGTAGCGTGCTGTACTACAGCCCAGTGTCTAGCGAACCCCGCCCAGCCCCATGCCGCCGCACACGCGCGCGTACTACGCGCACCCCGAGCAGTTCCTGCCGCAGCGATTACTCTACGGCTCCACCTGCGTCTTAACGCATAGCTTAAAGCGTTAATCTAGACGTGACGCAGATGTAGCCAAGACTTAACTTTCTCTTCTCTTTTCTTCTAACGTCTTTAATTTACAAACGTCATTACAAATGTCATTAAATGTTAAGTGATAATTCACTAGAAATTAACATTAGCGGCGTTAAAACCTAATGTAGCCAATACGCATTTTTATCGCTTTAATTAAAGCGTAGTTGGACATTATAAAAACTGTCTAAGGCATGTTCATACAAAAGTCTTGTTTTTAGTGTTCCTACTTTTATATGCTGTTTGTTTTCCTTGAATATAAAATAAAATAAAATTATCACTAACGTGAACGATAACGCAGGTGGAGCAGTAGCATTAGTGTTATCAAAAAGTTTATGAAACTGAAAAATGACAACTAATAAAATTATTTTATGAGTCTAATAAAATTAGCTAATAAAATTAGCTAATAAAATCAGTAACTTTTATGAAACACGCCCCAGGTTAGAAAAACAGACTGTAATAAATATTATTATTAGTTAAAAAATACATTTACAGTTCATTGTGCGTCACTTTGATGTTTGACAGCTCGACTGATGTCATCTCACTTTGCCCTTGATGCCCTTCCTTTTGTTAACATATCCCACCATACACATATAAATTACAGGTATTGACTATGAAAAATCAAGCACATTACTGTGGCTAAAAAACAATGTCGATCCATGGAAATCTGTTGAGGAAAATTGACACTGCAGATCACCGCCTAAACCGCATCCAATGTGGAAAAGGTGATATAGCGGATTACTTCAAAGATTTACCAGCCTTAAAACAATCACAAGGCTATACCTTGGTAAGCATATATACTGCAGCTTTATTTTTTTACTTAGTCTTTGTGGTCTTTCTATAAAAACGTACGCAATGACATAGAAATGACAAAAGTTTGTTTATTTCTTTTAAGACAAATATCAGAATTTTGATTGCCATGTAAAATTCATAATGTTAGTTTCCGTTTCTGCCACGATTCTTCTCTTTTCGCACAGACTCTACACTCTTGTAATACCAAAAGTAACACTCGCGCGCTGCCGACATTGCAGAACTAGCTATTGTGCACGCACTAAAAGAGACAAGCTATTTTAGTGCTCGCTTAACAACCCAATAAGCTCTGTGGTTGCGATCCGGACCTTTCTCTCCAGTGGAAATAACTAAGCGTACATTTATTGTATTTATTCTTTTTTTCAGCTAATGAATGATTTCAGTCGTCTGTATCCGGGAAAGGAAAACAAATTATTTTGCCCTATCACCATCAAATATGAAGAAATTATAAAATATGCTTCATTAAAATTACGAAAAATTAGAGACGAAGACACGAGAACAAAAATAGCAAATATAATTGCACTGATTGACGGTAAGAAGTTTTTCTCAAATATTCGTTCTTACTATAAAACCATCATAAAATTAAGTCTAAAAAATTAACCGAAACTTTTTTCTTGGATACAGAAGATGAACCAGAGACACATCTAGCAAGGTTGCTTTGATATTGCTGGCCTATGTCATCAACATTCCACCTGCACCGAATATAAAAGGAAAGCCAGCGTGGAAGCTACCTAGAGCAGAGGTATGCGACTGCTATATATCCAAAAGTTTGTTTATTTCTTATAAGACAAGTGTCTGAACTTCGATTGCCATGTAAAATTCATAATGTTAGTTCGTTGTGCGTCACTTTGACGTTTGACAGCTCGACTGCTGTCATCTCATTCTGCCCTTGATGCGCTTCCTCTTGTTAACTCATCCCACCATAAACATTTATATGTGGTTTACGTGTGTATTACAGGGATTGTCTATGAAGAAACATTACTCTGGCTGAAAAATGAAAAATCATGGAAATCTGGAAACCATGGAAATCTGTTGAAGAAAAGTAGGCGGAAACTGCCTAAACCGCATCCAGTGTGGAAAAAGTGATATAGTGGATTACTTCAAGGATTTCCCAGCCTTGAAACAATCACAAGGCAATACCTTGGTAAGCATATACCGCAGTCCGCAGCTTTATTTTTTACATAATCTTTGTGGTTTTTCTATAAAAACGTACGCAATGACATATAAATGACAAAAGTTACTTATTCTTTTTTCAGCTAATGAACGATTTCAGTCGTTTGTATCTAGGAATGGAAAACAAATTATGTTCCTCTTATGCTTCATCAAAATTGCGAAAAAATAGAGACACGAGAACAAAAATAGCAAATATAATTGCACTGTTTGACGGTAAGAATATTTTCTCAAATATTAGTTCTTATTATTAAACCTTCATAAAAATAAGTTTTAAAAAATTAACCGAAACTTTTTTTCTTTGAATACAGAAGATAAACCGAGACATCCTGCAATATTGCTTTGAAGTTGCTGGCTTATGTCATCAACATTTCACTTTCACGGAATGCGACGGCTATATATCGCAAGCTGCTTTTGAATCCGACGTATCCAACAAGATCATTCAAAGAAAGCATAATGTTTCACGGGTACGCCAATTTGACGACCATGTTATTCTAGAATAGTATGATTAATTAAGCTTGTTGTGGTTTTTTTGTAACTAAGTATGTCTCAATTTTTGCGATTGAAAATAAATAATATGAATCTTTTATGTCTATTTCCTTTTAAACATGTTAAGCTATAAAACTTGTACAGGGTTTGAGAACGGAATTTCTTCTGTTAATAACCTTGTAAAAGTTAAAAAATAAAAAATGTTGTATCATGGCTGTGTACACTAAATGTATATGTATCGTGAAGTATGATTTTATCTAAATTACCAATTATTATATGCTTTTCACTTACAGGTCTGGACTTTGGTGCTATATCGGTGCAGCTGTTAAGTTTGCTATAAAATTATTTTGCATAATAATAATAATAATAATAGCCGCTCTAATATCGTACAAGTTCAACAAAAGTAGATAAAGCTTGACCAGAGTTTAAAAAAACCCTGCAATAAGGACGCGACCTTTGTGATTTATTTATACGTAACTATTGCCAGTAAAAGAAATTAAATGTGAAAAATGCCGCATGCGGGTTTTTAAAACATCTGGTCAGCTTTAAAATGATACATCATTCTTTATCGTACCCGCACCAATATTTATAAGTAGATATCTATGTAATCAGTGCAGGTTATACTACAAAGAAGCATAATGTTGTATAAAACTTATTAACTGTTATAGTAGAGGTATGAACGGGAAGTCGAAGCGTGGGCAGACCGCCATTCCTAAGATGTCAGGGCCTACCTCAACCAGATACGCCGCAACAAGGACGACATAGAAAAACCATGGGAGAAGCATATCTCCAGCAGTGGACAAATATATATGCTGAGAAGACAAATAGAAGGTATGATACTAGTGTGGGACAATAAGGCACCATACCATTCACCATACGTATGTACATAGATGGACGGCTATTAGACATACTTGATTTTTAGGGTTCCGTGCCTCAAAAAAAGGAAAAACGGAAACTTAAAAATCAAGTGTGTCTAATTAGACTCACGCCCGAGTACATGCGATACTGCTGCGGGTATAAGGCATGATGCACTATTGCACTACGTGCTACGTATTGCACACTATGCCTTACGATAATTGCACCTGTATTTTCCTTATGTTGGCATGGTACAGTCAGTGTCATTTATATACATATATACAGCCATTGAGTCAAAATATGTAAACACCAACCTTATTATCAGTGACATAGAGGTGTGTAGATATTTTTGAGCTCTTGTTAACGTATATATATATTTATGACGCTGGCCGTACATACATAGGTGTTCAGATAATAATTTTGAATATTAACCAATCAAAGTCAATTAAATTTTGTAGACATGGTCTAGAAAGTAATACCTAGGTCTGTGGTTTAATACAGTTTCGTAAAAATGTATAGTTTAAATATTACAGGGGGTTTTCATATTTTCATTAAAAACTCCCTGCAATATTTAAACTATACATTTTTACGAAAATGTAATAAACTATAGACCTAGATATTAGTTTCTCGATCGTGTCTACAAAATTTCATTGACTTTGGTTAATATTCATACTAATTATCTGAACACCTTTGTATGTACCATGCCAGCATAAGGAAAATACAGGTGCGAGTATCGTAAGGCATGGTGTGCCATACGAAACACGTATGGTGCACCATGTCTTACTATACCCGCAGCAGTATCGTACGTACGCTGGCGTGTTACATAAGTATGGTTCACCGTGCTTTACTGTTCCCGCACCAGTATCGTACGTATGCTGCCGTAGTATATACGCACGGTTCATCATGCCTTACTGTACCGGCAACGGTACCTTACCTCTACTACGACAGTTAATACGTCGGGCACATCATGCTTTACTGTGCCTGCCACAGTATCCTACCTATGCCGCCATGGTGCACACGTATGGCGCACCATGATTGACTGTGTCCGCCATAGTATCGTAAGTATGCCGCCGTGGTGCAAACGTATGGCTCACCATGCTTGACTGTGCCCGCTACAGTATCATACGTATGCCACCATGGTGCACACGTATGGTGCACCATGATTTACTGTGCCCGCCACAGTATCGTACGTATGCCACCGCGGTGCACACGTATGACTCACCATTATTTACTGTGCCCGCTACAGTATCGTACGGTTGTCGCCGTGGTACACACGTACGGCTCACCGTGCTTTACTGTGTCTGCCACAGTATCGTACGTATGCCGCCGCGGTGCACACGTATGGCTCACCCTTATTTACTATGCCCGCTACAGTATCATACGTATGCCGTCGCGGTACACACGTACGGCTCACCGGGCTTTACTGTGTCTGCCACAGTATCGTACGTATGCCGCCGCGGTGCACACGTATGGCTCACCATTATTTACTGTGCCGGCTACAGTATCGTACATATGCCGTCGCGGTACACACGTACGGCTCACCGTGCTTTACTGTGTCTGCCACAGTATCGTACGTATGCCACCGCGGTGCACACGTATGGCTCACCATTATTTACTGTGCCCGCTACAGTATCATACGTATGCCGTCGCGGTACACACGTACGGCTCACCGTGCTTTACTGTGTCTGCCACAGTATCGTACGTATGCCACCGCGGTGTACACGTATGGCTCGCCATTATTTACTGTGCCGGCTACAGTATCGTACATATTCCGTCGCGGTACACACGTACGGCTCACCGTGCTTTACTGTGTCTGCCACAGTATCGTACGTATGCCACCGCGGTGCACACGTATGACTCACCATTATTTACTGTGCCCGCTACAGTATCATACGTGTGCCGTCGCGGTACACACGTACGGCTCACCGTGCTTTACTGTGTCTGCCACAGTATCGTACGTATGCCGCCGCGGTGCACACGTATGGCTCACCATTATTTACTGTGCCCGCTACAGTATCGCTCATATGCCGTCGCGGTACACACGTACGGCTCACCGTGCTTTACTGTGTCTGCCACAGTATCGTACGTATGCCGCCGCGGTGCACACGTATGGCTCACCATTATTTACTGTGCCCGCTACAGTATCGTACGTATGTCGCCGTGGTACACACGTACGGCTCATCGTGCTTTACTGAGCCCGCTACAGTATCGTACGTATGCCGCCGCGGTGCACACGTATGGCTCACCATTATTTACTGTGCCCGCTACAGTATCGAACGTATGCCGCCGTGGTACACACGTACGGCTCACCGTGCTTTACTGTGTCTGCCACAGTATTGTACGTATGCCGCCGCGGTGCACACGTATAGCTCACCATTATTTACTGTGCCCGCTACAGTAACGTACGTAAGCCGCAGTCGTAGTTTCAGGAGTATTCAGTGCGACTTGCGCACTACGTATGTACGTAGCCGGATGTCGGGCTACGTACGTACGTACAAAAATCGACCACTCGTAAATTACGTAACCCGCTCCATGATGATCGTCAGTATGCCGACTACGTATGACTGACTACTTACGCGTAATGTAGCGGGTTACACACGTCATTGTGGTCGATTTTTATCCTTATTTTACGTAGTGCGGCAGAGGAAATTTTTCTCAGTGCAAAAAATCAAAATAACAGTGCCACTAGGGTAAGGATACCACAAAATAAATAATATACTTTACATTCTTCTTCTGTTAGACATTTAGAAGTTGATTAATGTCTAACAGAAGAAGTGGTGGTGGATAAAAGAAACTTACATACATGAACCCTGAACACAGTACACTCGTCTTTTTTGGGCAGTCGTGAAATATAAATCACTAGCGGCCGCCCGCGACTTCGTCTGCGTGGAAAGTTTTTTTGCTTTCTCTCGGGAACAGTGATTTTTTTCGGGATGAAAGTTACCCTATGTCCTTCTCTGTACCCCTGACAACGTGTATGCAAAATTTCATGACGATCGGTTCAGTAGTTAAGACGTGAAGGCGTAACAAACAAACAAACAAATAAACAAACAAACGGACTTTCATATTTATAATATTAGTAAGGATTACTTATATCATTATCTTTATCTTTACTAATACATATTATAAATGCGAAAGTCCGTTTGTTTGTTTGTTTGTTTGTTTGTTTGTTACGCCTTCACGTCTTAACTACTGAACCGATCGTCATGAAATTTTGCATACACGTTGTCAGGGGTACAGAGAAGGACATAGGGTAACTTTCATCCCGAAAAAAATCACTGTTCCCGAGAGAAAGCAAAAAAACTTTCCACGCAGACGAAGTCGCGGGCGGCCGCTACTTGTTTGTTTGTTACGCCTTCACATCCCGATCATGAAATTTTGCATACACGTTTTAGGGGACAGAGAAGGACATAAGATACTCGTACCTATCCTCCAAAAAAAAGCTCTGTTAAACGTTCCACGAAAAAATGTTCCATCCAGACGAAGTCGCGGGCGGTCGCTAGTCCATAATAATCAAGTTTTTAGGGATAAATCTAAATCTGAAAATTACAGCATAACTTCTCCATACAAAATTCACCTCAATAAACATTCAAATAAAACAAAACACTTAGGTACCTCTACCTTTCCTCGCAGATTGAAAACCTTTGACCCTCTTTGAAAGCAATATTGGAGGAGTCAGATCCTTCCGACCCACCTCACTGTTCGTAGAATTTACTGCGGCTGGACACAGTCCTATTATCTTTTGTTGAGACGCAAAAAGAAAAAAGATTAAATTCTCGAATGACAAAGGAGAGTATCCTTTTTTAGGGTTCCGTACCGAAATGGTAAAAACCGGCCAAGTGCGAGTCGGACTTGCGCACGAAGGGTTCCGTACAAAAAAACGGCAAAAAAAAAAAAAAACACGTTTGTTGTATTGGAGCCCCATTTAAATATTTACTTTATATTGTTTCTATTAGTATTTGTTGTTATAGCGGCAACAGAAGTACATCATCTGTGAAAATTTCAACTCTCTAGCACGATTCATGAGATACAGCCTGGTGACAGACAGACAGACAGATGTACTGTGGAGTCTTAGTAATCCCGTTCCCGGGTCGCGTTTTTCCCCTTTAGGTAAGGAACCCTAAAAAGGAACCCTTAACGTGCGACTTAGTCTGTCTGTCTGTCACAGCTGGATATCTCAGGAACTACTAATGCTATCAACTTGAAATTTAGATGGTTTTAGTTTTAGATGATATTTGCCTAACTATTTTTCAAATTAGAAAAAAATAGATACGTTTGTTTTTGCAACAGGGACTGAAAAGGGGTCTTAAAAATTCGAAGCCGAACTTAATCTGCAATATTCCCTTGGTGCGCGAGTCCGACTCGCTCTTGACCAGTTCTAAAATCGATGAAAAAAAAAACAAATTCTTGAATTAATCCATTTAATAAAAAGAAAACTTTGTATAAAATGAAAGGGAAGGTAATATGTTATTTATTGTAAACTTAAGCTATTAAGTTTACAATTACAATGTATCTAACCCAATATGGATATTTGTTGTCCGAAATAAATATTCTATTATTATTATTAATAAAAACTATTGTGTTTCTATATACACTTAATAAACTTTCGCGTTGCATTTTATTACATTTAAAAAATGCAGGTACCTATTAAACGCGTTTAAACTAAAACATAGGTGTTTATGTGTATAAACACCTAGGTGTATATCGGGAAATAGTACCTAGGTACTCTTTCCCGACGTTTTGACCGAGTTTCGATTGTGTTTCTACTCACAATCCAACAAAAATAATCTTTATAGTGTTTTAAGTCGCGTAACAAATGTGTTTGTTCATCAATTTAGCCGCCGCGCCGTCTGCGGCCAACGTTTCCTATCGCATAATCTTACGTTCCGAGCGACCATCAAGCAAAGACAGCTCCATATCCGTTTTGAGAACCGGGCCGTTCAGGTAATAGATTCTACGGGGTGTTTGGTAATCTATAATCACGAATATAGTGCATACAACCAGCGGAAATTATAACAAAGCCTTAACAACCACTAAAAATTTGTTTTTGACATCGAAAATGTCTTTTCGTTCGCTCCAGCTCCAGTATAGGCACCGATTTCACGAAAAAGTGCGATCCCCTTATATCACAGAAGGTTGTGAAGATATGATATTCAAAAAGACTCAAAAGACGCATATTTACGAGAGCTACAAGGTGCAAAAAGAATTATTCGAGAAAATAAAAACCGTAAGAAATTATGGCCGAAATAGTGGAAAAAAATCTATTTTTTTTCCGATTTTTTGATTTTGGCGCTCGATATTTTGGAAACGAAGAATGATATCAAAATCTTGAGAAAACTTCCTCTGAACAATTTAGTCAGCTACAATTTGAGCCTAAAACAAAGACGATCGTGTTAAGGGTTTGCCCTGTAGCTTAACCTTTAACATTGAAAATGTTTTTTTGATCGCTTCAGTATAGCCCCCAATTTCGCTCAGAGTGCGACATCGCCTTGGTGTCGTAAGTTTTAAGGCTACATTAATGGTTGAAGCCTCAAATCAAAAGACGCGTATCAACGAGGGCTACAATATGTAGCGTGTAGGCGTAATTTCGGGAAGCACGCTCCTTAGATGCGCGTCGCTGAGTTGACGTAGCTGTAAATAAATCTTATATTTTAACATTGAAAATGTTTTTTCGATCGCTTCAGTAAGGTACCCAATTTCAGCCAGAGTGAGACATCGCCCTGGTACCGTGAGTTTTGGGTCTACGTGTACGTACTAAATGTCAAAAGATGCGTGTCAGCGAGGGCTACAATATGGTGAAAAAAAATTTTGAAAAAGTCAAAAACTTTTTTCGAAAATCGCATAAATGTAGAAAAATGACACACTTTTTCAGGGTCTTTTCTCACTAAATCGACAATTTCTCAAGAACGAAAAGCGATATCGAAAAAATGAAAGAAACCCCTAGAGATATTGAGTTAGGCTACCTATTGAAAATAGTATATGTCCCTGACTCTTACGGTCTGAGCTGTAGCTTATCCTTTATGTAGCAAAATGTTGGGATACCGCGGGCGACGTGCGCGGCGCGAGATAACTAATAATAATACGTAGTACGATTGAAGTTTGTAAATTATTGTATATTTCAAAGCTTGTAACAAATTATAACAAAGCCTTAACAACCACTAAAAATTTGTTTTTGACATCGAAAATGTCTTTTCGTTCGCTCCAGCTCCAGTATAGGCACCGATTTCACGAAAAAGTGCGATCCCCTTATATCACAGAAGGTTGTGAAGATATGATATTCAAAAAGACTCAAAAGACGCGTATTTACGAGAGCTACAAGGTGCAAAAAGAATTATTCGAGAAAATAAAAACCGTAAGAAATTATGGCCGAAATAGTGGAAAAAAATCTATTTTTTTTCCGATTTTTTGATTTTGGCGCTCGATATTTTGGAAACGAAGAATGATATCAAAATCTTGAGAAAACTTCCTCTGAACAATTTAGTCAGCTACAATTTGAGCCTAAAACAAAGACGATCGTGTTAAGGGTTTGCCCTGTAGCTTAACCTTTAACATTGAAAATGTTTTTTTGATCGCTTCAGTATAGCCCCCAATTTCGCTCAGAGTGCGACATCGCCTTGGTGTCGTAAGTTTTAAGGCTACATTAATGGTTGAAGCCTCAAATCAAAAGACGCGTATCAACGAGGGCTACAATATGTAGCGTGTAGGCGTAATTTCGGGAAGCACGCTCCTTAGATGCGCGTCGCTGAGTTGACGTAGCTGTAAATAAATCTTATATTTTAACATTGAAAATGTTTTTTCGATCGCTTCAGTAAGGTACCCAATTTCAGCCAGAGTGAGACATCGCCCTGGTACCGTGAGTTTTGGGTCTACGTGTACGTACTAAATGTCAAAAGATGCGTGTCAGCGAGGGCTACAATATGGTGAAAAAAAATTTTGAAAAAGTCAAAAACTTTTTTCGAAAATCGCATAAATGTAGAAAAATGACACACTTTTTCAGGGTCTTTTCTCACTAAATCGACAATTTCTCAAGAACGAAAAGCGATATCGAAAAAATGAAAGAAACCCCTAGAGATATTGAGTTAGGCTACCTATTGAAAATAGTATATGTCCCTGACTCTTACGGTCTGAGCTGTAGCTTATCCTTTATGTAGCAAAATGTTGGGATACCGCGGGCGACGTGCGCGGCGCGAGATAACTAATAATAATACGTAGTACGATTGAAGTTTGTAAATTATTGTATATTTCAAAGCTTGTAATAGTGTTTTATATTTTGTATTTTTTATTTCCACATTTTTTATAAATAAAAAAGTATTTAGTAGTATTATATACCAGGTGTCCCAAAACTTTGCCACAGAGGGAACCTTAGATAAAGAGTACCTTAAATATTGAAGATAAAAAATTACAGTGAAAGAAGACTTCATTTTGATTTTTAAAATAATTGGAACTGCATTCAAAGATTTTCGAAAAATTGCATGCCTTAACCAGGAATCGAACCTACCAAATTAGAAAAAAAAACTTTTATTTTTACGATACCGATCGAAAGGGTTACTTACTCATTAGGATTGTTTTTTGGGATTACAAAACAAGACCATGACATTTTGCATTTAAATTTTAATGATTAGTATTGTGTCAATTTGTGTAGAAAATAATGCGATATTTCAAAAAATCTTTAAATGCAGTTCGAATTAATTTTTAAAATCAAATGAAGTCTCTTTCAGTAAAATTTCCTATCTTCAATATTTAAGGTATTTTTCCTCCATGTGGCAAAGTTTTGGGACATTAAAACCATAATATTTATATTGATATTGATTAGCTCTAGCAGGTCAACAGGGGCCCTATTTTTGAATCGCTCGACTACTGATTTTCGTTCGACATCTCATACATTTGAGTTCATTTGTCTAACGAAAATCAGTAGAAACGAGCGCTCGACGCCAGCCGAGCGATTCAAAAATAGGGTCCCAGATAGTATGACGTGAATAGAGCGTGGAGCGAGTCCTGATTCCAGATCTAGTCAAAGATTTAAATAGTTAGATACGGCGGCGCGGGGCAGTACCATAGTGTGACTGCACTGAAATGTCTCCATAAGTCCATATTCAAGTAAGTGACGTCGCTTACTATGTGAAAACGAAAGAAAAAGTAGTGTTAGCAATAACTGTAGGAGCAAAAGAGATGACGCTATTATCTCCAGTATACGTGCTAGGCGTCGTAGTGATTCTTTGTGTGTAGATAAACGGATAAACAAATCTTGAGTGAAAGTTGAACAGAAGAGAAGTTTTAGTTTGAGATTTCGAGATTTGAAATTACTCGATCAGTCACGTAGTGATTCTGCGATTCCAAATGAATTTTTAATACGATATCTGAATGAGAGTGTGATGATGATGCCTAGGTAAACATATTTTGCAATTGCAATAAAATGAGGGTTGTTATCGCACATTCGAGTGAAGATGAAGACGGCGCGAGAGTCTCGCATGCTGCATTTGATTGTGATTTATTTTTTTATTAGGGTTAATTAATGTTGAAATTCAGATGTTTTAGTTATACATAGTTCTTAGGTTACCTTGCAATAAAATATTAATGTCTATAAGAAAGGAATAAAGAAATTATTTTGTTAAATTCATTTTCAATGTACCAGAAGGTCGTGAAAGGCACGAGATCTGTGAATTTTTTTATTTATATTTTAGGTTATATAGTTACTAACTTTCAATAAAATAGTAATGTTTAAAAAAATAAATATTTTATATGAATTTCATACACACGAATCACGGAAAAGTAAATCCAAAATTGTTCATGGCTTTGCTGTGATTTCAAAGTATTGTAAGTACTAATTCAAAGAAAGGAATAGATTTATTATAAAAATCAATTATTAAATTCATTTTCAATGTACCCGAAGGTCGTGACATGCACGAGATCTGTGAATTTTTTTTATTTGTAGTGAAAACGGAAAAGTAGACAACCTCTCGTAAACGCCGATGAAGTATATTGATAAATCCTTCCATTAATGGTTGAAAACAATACACCATCTCGGTTTGTCACTAAACAGTTTTCCATAAGAAAAAAAAAATTTTTTCAGTCAGGTGATGGTTTAAAATAATTTTCCGGGCTTGTATATATGGATGCATTGATTTAGGATATTCGGTATATTATGGGTGACAACTAACACCTTCATATAGAAAAAAATTAATGCTGTCGAAAGATAGAGAGGTTCGCCAATTGGGAAAATAAGCAAATATTTCCAGACCCGGCGATGATTAGTATATAATTTAAGCTGACTCAGTTTTTTTACTGTAATTAGAGCTTGTTGGGATAGTTATGCTCCATTTACTACCGTGAATTTGATATTGTAAGAACCATACTGACTAATATATATCTTTTACGAGTAAATACTTATTTAAAAGTATTTTTTAGGGTTTCACTTTAGGAGAGTTGCGTAAATACAGACAGCATTAATTTCTTTCAGTTTTTAACTAGAAATTCATTTCTCTTTTCCATTCCTTGTTATTGTCACCAAAAAATAAGTCTACTGTGCTTCACCGCTCTCAAAAAAATATATGACGTTTCAGGGTTTTGCCGTAAGTTCTTGGCGTTCCGGATAAAATATATACTTATACATGTATGCCTTAACCAAGGTCTCAACTCATATTACAGTCAACCTTGTGAACTTTACTAGTTCTATTTTAAGTCTTAAATTAAGTACCCCTTCCGATAATCCCTTCTACTTGGCTAAGCATCTCTAATGATAAACTCGGCACAACAAACTTCTCCAAAAGGTCTTAGTACAAAATTACTGTTGAATAAGCTTGTTAATTATAAAAAAATAAAAAATAAAATATTTATTGACTGCAAAGATTACATATAACAATTTGAATTATATAATAAAACTTTTATAACCTAAGTACTAATTAGCTTCAAACTTTGTTCTAGTTATCTGAAAAAGTTTTTCTATGAAACAGCGTAAATAAAGGGGAACCGGCTTCCAACGAAGGTACACAGGGATAAACAGACCGTCAGACCGCGGCTTTATTGTTTATCTTGTACAATAACCCCAGACGGCCCCGTTTACAAAGCACTTAAGCTAAAGCTTACAGCTATATAATAATGCAATACATACTTTATATACAAACAACAGGTGTCAAATTGCGTAATGACGACCTTGGCTGGTTGGGAGGGGTGTAGAAGCACTCACTCGCGGTATGTATAGGCTGTGGAGTGGTTTAGTAACGGCGGACGCGGCGCCACCCCAAGAATCCCGGTTTACACTGAGCTCCGATGTCGGTCGGTAGCACGCGGGGTTGCCAGCTCTAGGGGCACAATTTTCCCACAGTATTAAAAGTAAAGACATTTCTAACGCTGAACATAAGACTCTACTTAAATGGCCGTTCTACTAAAATTAACGCTAGTAGAATAGAATTACAATGTATGGGAATGACATAAGCTAACGCTTAGCTCCTGTCAATCCCGTACATTGTCAAACTATTCTACAGCGTTAATTTTAGTAGAATGGCCATTTGAGTAGGTCATCTGATGCATGTAAAAGAGGTAAGGCTTTTTGTGTTTAGCGTAGTAGCACCTAGATGATTTAAGTTATTATCGTACACAATGGAAACTTTGGCCTCTTTTTAGTTTACTGGGAACAAATTTGGCAATGATAACTCTATGGCTCTGTCTTCAGCCAGTTGCTTCTACTTTTTCTCTTCTGCTTCCATCAGAGGCATGCTTTAGGCCCAGGGCATGCAATAACGCATGCCCTATCTTCTGAAAAACGTCTAAATGTGTTTGACGCAAACCGAATTGAAAGTTGAAGACGAAAGGGAAAGTAACTCGGTGAATTAGACATTTAGTAGATGCTTCAAATAATATTAAATACATAACGATCATCATAAAAGAAAATTTTAAAACCATTTTTTTTAATCAAAGAAAACATATGGAGCTGACTTTAGTAAACATTCTAACCATCAGTAAAACCAATCCAATTCCAGGGTAATTTTCCCAAGTGTGCGGTAGTTTTACCCGCGCTGGTATCACCCGCCGTGGATGATCACTCTTCCCGACCAGTATCGCGCCCGGGGCACCCCATACGATGACCCTCCACCACGTGACTTATTCGCAACAACTCATTCGAAACGCCCTATTTCCAGTGCCTTCTTTTCACACAGCTTACTCTCTACCACTATTTCAGCGAGCGGTAATGGTTAAGTACCGACAATTAAATTAGGGTTAGGTATCTACACGTTATGATTCTACAGTTTCCGTGTAGCAACACCTCGAAAACGATTAAATAATTGCAGATTCGCGGTTGCGCTGCGGCTGCCGTGAGTTTCGCGGAAATTGGGGCATTCGGCAACTTTCCTGATTACATTGAACCTAATGGATAAATAATAGGGTAGTTTTGTACAAGGTTTGCTGCGCGGTTGCCTCTTTCAACATTTATTAATTCTAAGCCAGTGAATCAACGCATTACCCTTTTAAATATAAATGAGTCGCTTTCAGGATCTGGGATGTCCATAGTAGGTTGTGCACGAAGTTAAAAAAATAAACTTAGGTTAATTAAACCTAAGTTAAGCTAATAAAAATAGATCACTAGTTTTTCCAAATCTTAAATAGTCACATCAAGTTCCTATATAAAAACTAACTTAGGTATATCCTAAAAATATGGATAGGAATTTGTATGTTATTATTTGTTCTAGCTATGCTCAGACAATGTACCCCAGATTCATTAAAATTTAAATAAAATTTTATACCGACAGTATTTAAGTTTATTCATTATTACGTACTTATACTTAAATTATAATTAAGTAGGTAATCATTGTTACTATGTTAAGTTCTCATTGTTTTACAAATGAAAAATAGTGTAAAAAACTTTTTTGACAAAAATTGCCTAGCAGTCTAGGGAAAAAATCGTTGCCAGACGCTATGAAATAAAAGGAAATCTGTTTGCACTGCAGAGAACCCATACTTTGAGGAAGCCAAAATTCATAACTAAGTAATTTTATTATGGATCTGGCAAATGGTTTGGTTTATAAAATGGTTTGTTTTTTAATTTAGTGCTCTACAAAAGTCCCGATCATAAATAAAAATCTGTTGTAATTTTAAAACATTTTAAATCAATCAAGGGGTGCATTTTTGAATAGAAATTTCCTTTAAATTCTTATTTTGTTAGTGCCTGTCTCACGATCACAACAGCATTTATTTTAAATAAAGTATACAATAAGTACATTAATATCAAAAAAGCAATGGAAAATATTCCATTTCACTGTTAAAATATACTCAATGAAATTGTTTTTTTATTAAATTTTAATGTTGTATCTTCCAAAGGTAGATCGCGGTTAAAGGGCTATCCCTCGCTTAATTAATTTGACGACCCTTTTTTCTGATCGTGGACTGAATTTGCTGCGGCTATTTAAATCCATCGCATTTTAATTTTGTTCCGAAATGTCAGAAATAAGCTAATCCAAAATATCATTGTTTTGAATGTATTTTTTTCTGGCTTGATGAGTTAAAGGCGTGAAATACACAGAAGCAATGCGGCTCGGATACGCGATACGGTGCACATGTGAGACTTTCGGATGCTTTCGGCACAGAATACATCTTTCGGCAAAGGAAATACACATCGCCGCCGTATCTGCGCCTTATCTCCGCCGCATCTCTTCTGTGCATTTCACGCCTAAAGATCATCTTTAGCACCACTTTTAGGTTGTATCATTTACCTGTATTTATAAATATATCCTGCCCTTTTTTATATGCCGAAAAAATGCATAATAATGATTTCCCAATTTTATAAAAACAAAATTGGAAAAGTAAGCTTTTCCTACCGGCCTTAAAATTTTAAAGATGAAAATAATTTATTTCTTTCACTGTTCAAATGGGCTTTGACGTCGCCCCTTAGAGTGGATCCACACTTGTATCATTTTGGCGTATCAGATCACCGTATCTTTAGCATACATCGCTAGTTTGGTTGGTAGTACGTTGGAGTAATACTGTATCAAAGAGACGATGTATGTCAAAGATACGGTGATCTGATACGCCAAAATGATACAAGTGTGGATCCACTCTAACGTGATGTAAAGCGCGACTTGACTAGGGCCCGTATTTATAAACGTTTTCAACGTTGAGTGAGAGCTATCTTGAGATCATATTTGAGATGCTCTTCATATAGGAACAGCAATAGTATGATCCCCAGATTGCTCTCAACGTTGAGAATGGACTATAAATACGGGCCTTATAGTTACACTAGCGGCCGCCTGCGGTTTTACCCGCGTGGTTCCCGTCCCCGTGGGAATATTGGGATAAAAAGTATTCTATGTTTTAATCCAGGCTATCTACTATCTGTGTGCCAAATTCCAACCAAATCCGTTTAGAAGTTTTTGCGTGATTGAGGAACAAACATCCAAACCCACAAAAATTTCACATTTATAATATAAGTAGGTTTATTTAGAGCATCCCGACACTCGGAGTATATTCTTGCCGGTTTCGGCTACGCTAGGAGGCGTTTATACATAATCATGTAGGTAGATGGTAGGTTCTTTGAAATCAATATTGAGAAAAGTGTTAAAAATTTATAACTTAAAGCTCTGCAAGTTAACTAGACGGTACTAGTCAGAATAAAAGAAAAAACCCTAGACACGATTTTTACCAAGTTGAATTGAGGAAAATTTCATATGAGTATTTCAGGGCAAATTCTCCATAATAAAATCAGATTCATGCTTTTAAGTTAATTTAGAAATTAGTTGCGAGTAAACAATGTTTAAGTATGATAAAATGAAAACGTAAAGCCCTCCAAATTAACGAGACGAGCTAAGCTAAGCTAACTAGGCAGATCGAAAAAAGAACCTTCAAATATTTTTTCCAAATACAATTTATGAAAATTAAGATGAATTTTATAGAGCTGAATATTAATCAGACTATACTGAGTACTTATATTTCAAAAGCTTACAAAATCACATAAAACTTTACGAAGATTGCATTTTCCAATAAATATCATTATTTACCATAGGTATGCAATCTTTATGGTTCAGTATTCAAGCCAGCAAGGATCCCTTATAGTTTTGCCATGCTGTCTGTCTGTCCGTCTGTCCGTCCGCGGCTTCGGATTATCTCAGAGGCCTAAAGGCCTCTGAGAGACTAAAGTACTGGAAAGCCGTAATTTGGCATGAATAAAAGTGGTAGAATAAAATCTTGAAAAAATGATTTTATAGTGTACCTCCCCTACATGTAAAGTTTCTCATCAATCTTTGGGGTGTCGTTAAATAGGTCTTTTAAAAATGTGTAAGTTTGTGAAGACCACCTTTCGATTCAGGGTTCGCAAAATATTAAGCTTCGAAGTGCAAAATTTTCTTAGATGAAGTGTCCCTCTCTCTACCAGGTAATGGGTTGCTTTTGGATACGTGAACAAATTCAGGACATAATGAATTTAAGATAAAAAATATTACAGTATGCCCCCTTAAGTTTTCATCGCGAAACGTTGGAGAATTCCGTATTTTTTACACGACTGCCCAAAAATTTTAGGGCATTTTTTTAAGCGATTTTAGCTAGGTCAGATGGTATTACGTGTCACAAGGTTGTTTTTAGGTGGAAAGGAACCCCACATAAAACTTTTTCCTGTTTTACCTACAAGTAAAATAGCAGGAATTTCGAAACATGCCCGAAACGATATTTGAGTGCCATTCTCGCATTCTCGGAGAGACGTGTCCAAGGGGCGCAAGGAGTTGTCGTCGCGCCTTGATAATGTGAGAATTCTCTGCTGAATCTTAAGGAGGGCATTAAAGTGCCATTTAACATTTATTTTAAAGATTTTCTTCAATATTCAAGTAGGCGTGAAGTAGGAACGGCTATATAAGTAATTTGTTAATTTCTTAATGGTTCAGTTAGTGCTTAGTTTATTCAACGTATTATACCTACCTATGCCCACAGTTATAATAGAAGGATTGTTTTGTGTAGGTGCTTCGTGTATGTACTTATGTGTTAACACCATTAACAGTTTTAACGCCCACCAAAGGTTCCTCTAGTATTTGTTGTATTGTCTGTGGTTCCGTACCATAATATAAATACACTGCAGTGTAGAATATTGCAGTTTTAGGTCAGCACATAGCCTTCTTTATTTCCAAGCCGTGAACATAAGTTTGGCAACGTCTGTTTCATGTCGTCGGCCAGTCTCCATACTAAATGTATGGGAATATTTCAATTTTAAGAGGTCGATATTTTTTTTGGTAGTTATCGTGTGAGGTTTAAAATATGAAAATAATTTAGTTCTTTTATTGAAATGCATATTAAATTAAACTTGTATATTAAACAATAAGAAAAAGATCAATGCTAACCAGGAAAAAATGGCTGCAAAGATGTCATCTTTTTTGTTGATTTTCTTCAGCAGGAAGTTGATTAACACGCCTTTTAAATTTAATGATATATTATTAGAAAGGTCTTTTAAAGACAAATATTTGCTGTTCATATACTTAATATCAATTGTTAATACTTTTGGAGTTAAAGGTTATTAAAGTATAAAAGTGGTTTATTGTCTATGGGAGTTGATCTACCCCACCTCTAGCAATGAATGATATATCATTAAAAAGGTTTTCATATGACAAATATTTGCTGAAAACATACTTTATATTAATTGTTTGTATTTCCGGAGTTTTAGTTCATTAATGTAAAAAAATTTGGTCAAGTTCAGAGTGTTAACGCATCACGACGTTCATTCGTCAGTCCTTCGGTCGCCGCTCGCCGCTTCATTCCAAGAAAGAAGATTCATTCGCTTGGCTCGGCCATTTTGTGTCTGCGAGCAAACCCATTCATTCATAAACGGACGAACAGTCAGTGTCACGGTTCTCTTTAATAACTTCACAATTGTACTTATATTCTTATAGAAGTCCAGTAAATCATGTTATTTAAATTCTATATTTTAATTGCCTCGTCCTGCTCCCAGTGAAGCCTCACCACAGAGCATTATAACTCTCAAAATACTAATAGTTGACGTTTATAGTGATACAATAAAGTGTTTCAAATTTAAATACCTTTCCAATGATGTAAGATTTATTGCTAGAGGAGGCTTAGATCAAAATGCTCATCGTACTAAAGGACCCCCGAAAAGTTCAAATAATTTGACTCAAACCTTATGTTCTAATAAATAAATAATAATAATAAATATAAAACTTTATTGAAATAATCTTACATCATAATTTACAACTACTTTAAACATAGATAATATAGGAAAAACAAATAATAAATAATGATTAAAATAATATTATACTACCTATGTGCTTGACCACATGCGATGTTGCCGTTTTGCTCAACTTCAGGGCTTGGAAATAATAGAAGGCTATGGTCAGCACCATCCCTTGACCGATAGTGGAATTGACAACATTTCAAATTTTTTGTCCTGTGTTTTTGTTTGTTATTTAGAAATTACTGATGAAAACAAGAGACACGTATTTTTTTCTATTCCAAATTTTTTATTTTAAGTCAACGTAATTTTTGTTGATGATTTCTGAAAAAGTGTGCTAAGTATTAAGACATCGTTTTATTTTTCTTCTAATATTTACATAAACTTCTATCATCTATCATATCTTGTATATATATAGTCACAATCATATCACAATTTCAGATTTTTCTCTATGCAAACGTTGACTCCCTTTCAGTCCCTGTTGCAAAAAATATAGATGTTTATTTCTTTCTTATTTTCAAAATAGTTGAGTTGAGCAAAATTTCAAGTTGATAGCATTAATCCAGCTGCGACAGACAGACAGACCGAGTCGCAACTTAAGGGTTCCTTTTTACCATTTTAATACGGAACCCTGTAGAATGTTATCCACAAATACAGACAGATTTCCATCACTTAAATTTGTCGTTATCTAAGTATTTTAAGTTATGAAAAAGCAATTCTTAACGAAAAGATTTCAATCATCAACGTGTTACATTCTCACAGAGCTTGACAGCTTAAATAAAATTATTTCTTACTAACACTCGATAACTCTGTTCACTCATCCATAATGTGCCATGTTACTGACTGAATATGTATCATAATTATTTTTTGTAAGTAATATTATTTGAGAATCTGTTATCTGTTGCTAGGCATATTTTCATTCAACTAGAATTTCCTTTTGTTACAAAATGTATGTTAGAGTTGTGTTGTTTCGTTTGGTTGTGTGTGTTAATAACTTTTGTTCTCTGCTTTGATTTTTTTTTTCTCACTTTTGTGAATAAGATTATTTTCTATCATCATCATCATATCAGCGGCATTATTACTACTGAATAGGTATTATAGGTTCCACTTTTTGGTTACTAAAACTGAACAACATTTTCCAAGGAACATAGGTGGAAAAACTATTTTTTTTTCGCCTTTCCATAGTAAGTCAGACAGCTGACTAATACATTTTATAAGGGAGTATAATTTTTTTTCTATTTTCGACCTTTCTCCATGGTGAAAGTTGCTAAGTTTAAGCAAACACTATCATCACATCGTTTGTTTCCACCTTTATAACAAAGTATACACCTATCTACTTAGGCAAGATTATTAAAAGAAATAAAAAAAAAAACTTTTTTTAAAACACGATTTTAAAACGGGCTAAATTATTTAAAAAAATCGGACTAAGTAAAACATTAAAACGGACTAGTAAAAACAGACTAAAAAGTTTAAAAGAGATAATATATATAGATAAGATTTTTTTTCAATAAATTATTATTTTCTGCTTTTTAGTTAACGAGCTAAGACTAAAAATATACCATCTCCTATCAGAGCACTCGTCAAGACGATTCAAACGTGCCCAAACTCGATGGGATTGCATGGTTTTATTACCGAGTTCCAGTGGCCTTCTTCCGGCTCCATCATCAGACCCTGGACACTATTTCTGAACAAAGTACTCGTCAAGACAATTCAAACGAGCCCAATCTCGATGGGGTAGCGTGGTTTTATTAAAGAGTTCATGTGTCCTTCCTCCGGCTCCATCATCAGACCCTAGAAACTATTTCCCAACAAAGAACTCGTCAAGACGATTCAAACGAGCCCAAATTTGATGGGGTTGCACGCGTTCAATATTGAGTTCCTATGGCATGGCCTTTCGGCTTCATCACCAGACCTTGGACCTCGCCTCCCATTAGAGTAGGTACTCGTCAAGACGATTTTAACGAGCCGAAACACGATGGGGTTGTATGGTTTCATCATAGAGTTCCTGTGGCCTTCTTCCGGCTTCATCATCAGATCAGCTCAATGACACCATAATATTGCATTGCCTTCCAGTTCTGACCTATATGTTCAAAGTTTCAAATCTCTAGCTTATCGGGGAGCTAGGATAAAATCGTTCGCAAACTTTGTGGAGAAACAAACAAACACACAAACAAACAAAAAAACGAGAAATCAACCTAATAAAAACGTGTTAAAATATTGAAAACACGGCTGCCCTGCCAAAAACGAACTAAAAAGTTAAATAACTTAAAAATCACAATGTTTGGAAGTGACATCGTACAGTCGCCATATTTTTTTTTTCAATAAATATATAGCCATTCAGATCCGTTAAGGCATTTAGAAGTAATGGTGGAATAAAGAACCTCACATACCCACAAACATACTTACATGAACCCTGAACACATAACACTCTCTGTTTTTTGGAAAGTCGTGTAAAAACTCAAACAACAATTACTTAAGTACCATTTTTTTTATCGTCACTGATTTTTCGCTGAAATTCCCTATGGGTAGGTAATTCCTAGTCAGGAATGGAAAATTAGGCAAGGTTAGTTAGGAAGGAAAAATTAAGGTTTCAATAAATTATGCTTGGTTATTGAATATTGGTTCCAGTAAACATTTCTACTCTAATAATTCAACTTAGGATAGTAAAGTATCCATTTTTAGGGTTTCCTAGTCAAGTCAACAAGGACCCGTACCAGGTAAACGATTGCTATTAGATACTTAGTAACATATAACTAACTAGCGACCGCCCGCGGTTTTACCCGCGTGGTTCCCGTTCCAATGAGAATATCGTAATAAAAAGTATCCTATGTTTTAATCTAGGCTATCTATCATCTGTGTGCCGAATTCCAACCAAATCAGTTCAGTAGTTTTTGCGTGATTGAGGAACAAACATCCAAACATCCAAACCCACAAACTTTCACATTTATAATATTAGTAGGATTAGGTACGTGAAAAACATTAAGATACATATAACAAAGTTAAAAGGAAAACTATCACTTTTAAGTAGGCTTTACAAGTTAACGAGTTTATGCAAGTCGTCAACTTACAAAATTAATCTACAAATTTAATTGAATAGTTATACTTAGTAGTAATAGTCGTTAGTTTTGTAAAACAGGAAGTAAATATAACTTTATAGTAGGTAGCCATAATATATAGTAAGTAATACCCTAAACTACGCGTGGCCCGACAAGCACTTGCTCAGTTTTTCTACCTTATTTCTCCTTATGAAACTTATACATAAAGAGGGGTATTAAAACACGAGTGTGTGTTTAAAAACCGAGCCGTAGGCGAGGTTTTTAATAGTATCACACGAGTGTACCTACTAATGCGAATTTAACTTAAAATCGTCAATTTAGGTCACCTTAAAACTCGAATTTATAAGAATTCTAGAGACCAAAACATATACCGAATTTTTAGCTCCTAAGAAACTTAATTAAATTCATTATTTGTTTTTTAATTTATATTTGAATTATCTTAATTATTATATAAATAAACAAGCAAGAAAAATGTCTCTATAATATCCCTGATTCGGTAGTGTCACGAATTAGGGGACACACGAAAAATAACATGACCGCTATTTCGTGAGTCAATTTATTGCAATTTTAAAGGAATCATATGCTTGCATATAACTTTTTTCTTAGTCAAATCAATTGTTAAGAAACGCAATAGAGCACTGTGGAAAATTTTATTCAAAAAGACTTACCTTTGCCTTTCGAGCGCTAACCTTACTGTGGTGACAAGGAATACACTCCGCAGAACCACAGTATAGTCAGGTGGGGTAAGTGAAACACCGGGGTAAGTGAAACACCCAACCATATCTAAGAAACTATCGTAGTTTATTCTCATAGCGATGTGTTGATAAAGCAGGAATGGCGAATTACTTCCCTTGACACAACACAGATATCGCTGCGATCATTAAACTAGCTAGTAAACCAAAAAGAAATTCATTAGATGTCAAAATGCAAAACACGATGTTTTTTTTGATAAATCTTTAAAACTGGACCCTATTTTATGAGAATTTGATACATTTTGGATGTTAACGGTTAAACATGATCCTTTTGTCCTGTTTTTAATTAAATGGACACAATATTTAAAGCTATTTTGGCCACTGTTTCACTTCCCCCTTGTCAGGGGTAAGTGAAACACTTCTTAGCTTTTTCGTGATTTTGTTGCTTAATGCAAGTCTTTAGATATTTATATTCATACCGTTAAATGCTGATTTAATTAGGAGTACATTGCCTATACAGCTACTTTAATTGCGAGTTTTATAGCTTTACTACACCTTGTTAAGTAAAAATAAAAATAAAGTATGTTTCACTTACCCCACCTGACTATATATATATAAGTTTTTTCAAACAGTAGAGGAGCTAACGTCACTTAGGCCCTTTTGTCATTGCACTCCGTCGGATCGCTAGGGTTGGCATTTTCCGGCCGTCTCGTGGAATGCTACGTGCGAACGCTATGGAAACAACTGCGACGCGATGTCACAACCCTGACCAAAGTACTGCGAACTTTGCTTAGAGGTCTTCAAATTCGAACGTTTCCATGGAGCTCTCTCTACTGTTTGAAAAAACTTATATAATTGTACTGTGGCACAACTGTCCGTGGCTGACGCAGAGTTTCAAACGTCACATTGCATTCAGTTTAGTCGCCAACATTTTTGGTTTGTTTTTTTTCGATAGTTTAAATGATAGAGATTTTTTACTGATGTATATGTAAATAATATATACGAGGGGCATGCCAAAAGTAATTAGATACTCTTTACTTAATAATTTGATACTGGCAACTTATACACCATCGTAAACACTGGTTATTTCGCGATTAATTTAAATATGGAACATACTTTAATTCAAATATTTTTTCTTAAAAATTCCTATTTTTTGTAAAAATCTGGTAGGAATTAGCTTGCAACAGTGGAAATCAGTCGACGTGATTTACGCGCAATGATTTATTATGATTACAAAAAAGGTTAAAACCCCAAGAATGTTTTCATGTTCTGGTTACTACTTTTGGTAAGTCTGCTTGTTCACGAGCAACAGTTTTTATTTGGTTAGCTGAATTCAAAACAGGACGGGGAAGCTTTGAAGCCAGGTCGGCCAGCAACCGTAGTCACTTCAGAAAATGTTCAAGCAGTTGAAAAATTGATCCGGAAAAATCGACGAATTACATATGTAGAGCTTCAGCGAGAACTGGGTATTGGATCAGCAGCGAAACAAACCATTATTCACGATCGCCTTTCTATCCGTAAGCGTTGTTCGAGATGGGTGCCGCACAAACTGAGCGATGAGCAGAAAGACCGCTGGGTAGATTGGTGTCGATTTATGATAGATAAATTTGACGGAAGCGAGAAAAAAAACGTATACGATATACTTACCGATGACGAATCATGGCTGTATAACTACGACCCCGAAACAAAACGACTATCGACTGTATGGTGCTTTGATGATGAACCAACACCAACAAAATGTCGCCCTGCGCACAGCTCGCAGAAACAAATGGTTGCCTCGTTTTTTGTAAGACCGGTCAATTGCTACTTTGGTGCTTGAGGAACAAAAAATAGTTAATTCTGAGTGGTATGAGTCAGTTTGGGCCCCAGCAGTATTATCAGCTTGGTGTGACAAGTGGCCGAAGTCAGGAATCCGGCACCTTCTTTGGCACCACGAAAACGCACGTCCGCCAGAACATTTGATATTTTTAATTCAAAAAATTTGTCTATCCTACCTCATACACCATATTCCCCTGACTTAAACCCTTGCGATTTTTACTTGTTTCCCAAAATTAAAGAAAAAATTAAAGACAAGAGATTTTAGAGCAAGGAAGATGCACTAGCTGCCTATAATTTCGAAATTTTTAAGGTATCTGGAAAAGAGTGCTTAGAAGTATTTGTCAAGTGGTTTAATGCATGAAAAAGTGTATACAGGCTCAGGGTGAATACATTGAAAAGATAGATAATAGTAATAAATAAAAAATATTATATTTTTTGAGTATCTAGTTTTTTTTGGCATGCCCCTCGTAGATACCTTATTTTTCGCGCCAGAAACAAAACTCACGAAATTATGTACTATCACGAAGTAATGGCCCTTTACCTTATATTACTTTTTTTGAATTCATATTTGGAACATTACGTTGTGAGTGTAGATAAAGTTTTTTAGAAGGTAGGTACCCCTCTAGGTAAGGTATCATTTTAAGCTAACATATAAAGAGGGATAGGTACGAATTGTTTTAATTCGAGCGTCGCTTATTCCAGGCGTGTCCGACGCCGTTTGGTATTCATGACGCCCTTCGATGCGACGACATCCAGAGCATGGACTGGGTATATTATTCTTGAACCACTCGAAATCACTCGATACACTCATGAAAATGGTATTCGTCATATTATTTTAAAGCAAACAACAAATTTGTGGAAAGTTAGAAATTAGATAGAGTTGGCTTCTAAAATAACTGAAAAAAGTATAAGTACCTACCCTGTCACACGAATGTGTATTTTACAATCCCTCTATTTCTTTATGATTGAATGGCGTGATGATGTATTGGTAGTAGGATTTTGGAATTCCCGGATTTTTCACGTTCCTGGGATATTCTTATGAAAAACTTATGGGAATCCCCGGTTTTAGCTATATAGACGACCAAACACAGAAAATTTGAATAGATACGGAGTAAAAAACTTAAACACAAATTAAAATCATAAATCTTTTTTGTATCTAGGTAGGTACATGAACGTGTAAAAAATAAAATACTGTTTCTGTAGGTACCTACCTAATCCGTAAAATTTTAAGGTCGTAAATGTATGTTTCGCCAAAGCCATACAAAATCAGCTTGTCGTGACCCTGGGCGGTTTTGACATTGGTTGCCTTTTTGGTTAAAAATAATTTAGAATGTATTTATTTATAAGCGAACGTTTTCTTTTTTGTAAGTAAACCATTTTTGTATGTAATTAATTAAGATTTTCATTCATACCCTACCCTAGTCCTGATTAAAAATTGGTAATCGGAAATAATTGAATGCTCTAAGGAAAACAACTAAGCGTGCGGTACAGTTATAAAGCTTTTATCGGGTGTAGAACCAGGGCCCCTATTTTTGAATCGCTCGGCTGGCGTCGAGCGCTCGTTTCTACTGATTTTCGTTCGACATTTGACTCAAATGTATGGAGACTGAGTCAACTGTCGAACGAAAATCAGTAGAAACGAGCGCTCGACGCCAGCCGAGCGATTCAAAAATAGGGGCCCAGTCACGGGTCGTAGCACCTTTATTTCCGATTGTCACATACCGCCGCTATGATAATCGAAATTAAAAAATCGATACTATGCTCGATAACGATTTTCAACAAATATTATGGCCGACTGGCTTATACAACTTTGCTTTTTCAATGGGTCGCCATTTTTAAGATTCAATCCTCGGCTGGGGTCTATTTAGAAAACGAACTTTTCTGAGTATATTGTCTTAGGTCTAGGTGTTTGTGGACGGACGGAACCACTGTTATCTTTGATTTCCATAACAAAAGCACAGACTATATACTCTAGACATAAGTGCTTTAGCTGCTTTATAGTTTGCTACTTATTTATGTGTCTTTCGTTTCTAAAAGGGCGCCTTAAATAAAAGAAGTTCGATTATTAAAACAAATATATTTCATCATGAAATTAATTACCAACAAATCCATTTTCAACACCTCTTCAAACCATTTTCAAATACAATAGGGAAATGTGCCTTTTTTAAAGTGCCAAATATTCATTTAATGCGCTAGAAAAATACAGTCACCGCCTGTTAAGATTGAGATCATTGTAACATTAAAAGCATTACCTAATTAAAATTGAACAATAATATCAACTTATTGTTCTCAGTACTGCGGTAACTATATTTCTATAGCTTAAAATTTTACGCCTAATGGTAACACTACAACACACATTATTTATTGCACATTTAGAAATTTAATAAAGTGTTTTTGTCTTTTTTTTCTTATTTTTAGAGATCCAAGACATTTACTATAATTTTGCACATCGACATGAAATAAATATACACAATAGCATTAGATCATGGTATAATACACATCCAAAATATTTAACTATGACTAAGTTAGTCTGGACAATGGACAAAACTTTCGAATCATGTGGGCTAGAGGGCTGTCGCGCACTTAAACAGTTCAATTTTCCAAGACCACTTGGGGGTTACCCCCGATGCGATCGAGATCCAGTTCGAATCGGGTGAACGTCAAAACGGTACCACCTATGGAAACCATGGAAAACGTTTTTAATGTACCAAAATAACAGATTTTGGTTTTTATTCGATCCTAATGTAAACTCGATCCCGTCGAGTGTGAGAGGGCAGATCAGGTGCTTTGTCAAACTATTCTATCGCGCATTTGGTCGGTTAATCATTGGGAGTTGTCAAGAGCAGTGTTGCACTTAACTTTAGGTGCAGTTTTCCTTATTAAACTGAAAAGTTGGACAATTTTATACCTCTAATAGGTACGGACAGTGGTCTTTAGTTTGGACCGCAAGTGCGCGAGCCCTTATTGAACTAAAACATAAAAAATGTCTTACATTCGAACAACATAACAATATTTTCAACGATAACGTTAAATCTGAATCATTTAAGTAAAAAATGTATAAAAATGTAACATCGTGTAGGTAGATACTATGTACTATAACTATTATAAAGTACGAAATAAAATTGCTTGAAAACAAAAATATTATATAACTAAAAAACCCATACGTGATAATAGCACATAATAATTATAAAATAGATAGATTAGTGCCCATGTTATAGTCGCTACAAATAGAAAACTCATAAAAATATTCCATTTCGGACTTTCATTTATATTAACATTATAAGAAAGTTATATAAATATCATACAAATAATTTATCCCAAGACAACTTTATTATTAATAAGGCCATAAAACAATTTTTACACGATTCACATTTAATTGGTTACAGTATCATTATGATTATCCAGACGAATACTACTGCAATTTTCCTAACTAGCTAAGTTTGTCGACAATTATTATAAATTACAATAACCATGCCTTATTAATAAAATTCAAAAGACTTGAATGAATAATAAAGTAGGTAACTAATTTGATAGAGACTACAATTTCAAAATACGCTCCACCAGACAGTTTTTTGGTCGACTTAAATCTGATAGAAATAATTATCAATGGTATATAATGATAACGAAATTGTTATTTTAAACATTCCTTACATTTTGGTGAAGTCTGTTTTTACGAGACATGTGCGACCAACCACTGTATTTTCATTTTAAAATACTGGCTTAAACAAATCCTTATTTTACTTACTTAAACCGATTTATTGCTGTAATTGTTGGTATAATGATCATGTAATGCAACTATATTTTATTATCTATGGAAATTTTAATAAATAAAATGTCTCTGTAGAACAGTTTCTATCACATGTCTTTACACATTATAGCACCACGCGGTTAATAGACCCATCTACGATATCTACACTTAGCCCTACTCTTGTATATGGAGATGTATAAAAACAATGTCTGAAAAATAATTTATGGTTGTTATAAACATTCTGTATATGTTATGTTTAAAAATTAAATAAACTCTCTTATTGTTTTATGTCATTAGACTATTGAAATTGTGTTTTGGCTTTAAAAACAGTATAAAATCAACACCTAGATATTTATAAATATTAATTATTGACTGCGAATCCTCTGGCCTACTTTACCTCTACCCGAAAATCAGTCTACGTTAGATCGCGTCGTTGGCTTGTTAGGGAGATACCTCACTCATTTCTGCGCTTTATATTCACTTAAAGTACCTAATATCACAATCATTGCAATCACCACACACCTATTGTGTTACAAAGTAACTGCCCCTAAAATAATCTTATCAAAATCATCCAAGTTAGTTTCAAATTAAGCTTCCCTCTTGGCAAACGAATTCCACTACTAATAAAATAAAAATTAAGAAACAAAATGTTATTTTGCGATCGTCGCACTTACGAAGAATGATTTTCTTGAATATGATACGCATGTTCACCATTGCTTAAACACTTATTATAACACCGAATAATCTACAAAGACTGACAAAATACCAAGCAAAGTGTCGAACGTTTGATTAAGAAATCTTTTAGATTAGGTACACAATTTATTAAATATCCTAAAGTACAAAAAAATATGTATTTATGACGCGAAATCATTAAAAAGTAGTCTTTAATTTAGTATTTGTATTTTTCATTAACGGCAAAAAAGTAAATTCTTACTCAATTTTATAATCATAAAGAATCTTTAAGAGTGACCATTTTATATTAGTAAGATTTAAGTTCAACGTAGAAACCAGAGGCGGATCCAGGATTTAAATTGTGGGGGGAGGGGCCCTCGGATCGGAGCCTCAGGCCACGTTTTAAGATTAAAGAAATTAATTTTGAGGCTCTGACACTAAGAACATAAAACATTAAAACAATAAATAATTTAAAAAAAAACTGTAACTTTCAATGCGAGTTCAATAATCTACAAAGGTAATCGGCCTTGTGGGGAGGTGTGGCCCCCTGGGCCCCCTGCTCCCCTGGATCAACCTTTTTTATAAACTTCATTAGCTACTCATAAAAAATTTAAAATGGAAACAATTCACAATGAATCAGATTTTTTTCATGTGAGTAATTTGCTTTTGCAGAAAAAAAGGTAAAACTTAGATTTTTTTCAGAAAATCTCCCTCAAAAAGTATTTTTATGCTAATTAGAGCATAATAATATAGTCAAGATATTACATAGAATTTAATTAAAATAGCACTGAAAAAAATTTCTTCGATTCTTATAAGCTTTTAAAACCTTCGTTTTATATTTAGCATTTTGAACGCGAAAACACAAAGTAAAAAAAGCGAGTAGGTATCTGTATCAAAAACGCTGCAAAACTAAGAAATGTTTCGATTTAAAATGAGAATTGTACTTATATCAGTTGAATATTGAAAATAATATAGAGCGAAATACTTATTTAGTTCCAAGTCTGCTTAAAACCATTTTGAAATAACATACACAATACTTAAATTGGACGGAGTTATATAATATAAACGATTTTAAATGTGAAAAATTGTGCGTCGTTGTACAAAAGCTATTAGTATATTATGGCGACCACAATTAGAATCTACTGTCGTTTTGTCCTCTGGAATAAAATTAATAAAAAGTATAAAAATTAGTTAATGCCCTTAGAGTTCACAGTCGATGATTAAAAAAAACGTCTCATTAAATAACAATAATAGAACTAAATTACCAGCAAAAACAATCTTAAAGACTGACAAAGCAAAAATTTTTGAAACCTTAAATAAATTGAGTTTATAAACGAAAATGAACAATAAATATTACATTACTTCTAATGTATCACATTTTCTCCGGTCAGCACTCGCGTATTTACAAAACCATTGTAGTGCTCAGAAAAATTTAAAATTTTATTTTAAATTATTTGTAATATTAAAGTTAATTATGTATAGTACATGAACAGATATAAAGAATACCACACCAATTTTTTAACTACGAGAATTCAAAATAATTAGCCACTCGAAGTGAGTTTGTGCTGGCGTGGCCCTCATGTATTAAAAACTACGTTAGCTAGTTCCGAACTAGCAACACTAATGGCTCGTCTTATAACAAATGAACACACCACGCGAACTTTTCACTTCGAGTGATTTATGATCTATAAGACACTATAAATTACACCACAACATCAAGTAACTACCGCTGATATAATTATAAAAACAGTCAACATCAATTATGAATTATATATAAATTTTATATATTGGCAAAATATCTACATTATACACATTAATGCGTAATAGCATTATTCACTTCGATGGTATTTCTTGTATAAACTCTCAAAGTGTAAAATTGAAACTGATCGCAATAAAATTCAGTTTTATTTCGAGTATTATCTTTTAATGCTGCTAAAGAAAGTTTTTAATTAATCCGTTACTTGCTTACTAATGTATCGCGATCAGTTTAAATATTTACAACTTTTTAATATTTAGAGTATTTGTGTAGACAAAAATAAAAAATTCAGAGTATTGCTTCTCGTTTATACTAAAAGTTTCCGACTACTTATGTTAATTATTAGATCCCTCTGGCAAAGTAGCTTTTCTGTTTCGAGATGACGTTAACAATTAAAATTACGAGATAAAATTTTTGATTAGGCTCCGAAATCAGTTGAAAATGTGGTAACGACGATAGATTGGTAATGTATGTAATTAGATTTTATTTCGTTACAGGGTTATTTGTAAAACAGTTAAAACACCAACAACCTCGCAGAAGTCGTTTGTTTTACGACTTTCCGAAAAATAAAATAGAAATATTTACTTTTCATACAAAGCTCGATAACCTGTTCGGACATTTGTATGGAAAGTAAATTTCTTTTTGTCTTTTTTCGGAAAAGTCGTAGAACAAACACTGTTGTTTATGATGTTAGTAATCTACTCCTGCGAGATTGTTGGTGTTTTACGACAGAATAATTAATGTTTTACAAATAACCCTGTAAAAATGACCTATGCGCTATGAACAATCCACCATTTTTTTACACCTACGATGTAAGTACGTACTGAGGCTTTTGTTGATGTTTTACCATAGTAGTTACTTCGTTGGCACTTACCCACAGTTAAAACTGAATCCAAAGCCTAATAAGTTCGATCAAAACCGGTTGCGTCAACAGTACTAACTAAATACAATTAGACTATATTAAAACTTTTCGTTTAAAATTACCTGTACCTGATTATTTCGTTGCATTGACTATCATTTATTAAAAATCTGTAAATAGTCTCAGAAATTATGATTTATGTTAAAAAGATCATTACATTTAATTTAAAATTGCTGTTGAAAATTGTGAAAAATACTGGCCCTTGATTTGAATCAAGTTTAAAATACATAACATGATTAAGTTTATTGACTTATCCTATTTTTATAATTGACAGAAAAAGTCCGTTTGAATTATGTATCGACTAAAAACTAGGGTTTTTTGTTTTAAATATTGGTGTTTAAGAAATTGACAGGGCATAAGATTAAAATCATTATTAGCTGTTATCGATCTCTTTTTAGAATGTGATGAACATGGAGTACCAAGGGCGACCTCATGTCGAAAGAAAAAATATAGTGAGATAACTCTGAACCATAGAGCAGGCACGTATCCAGACTTTTAATTCGGGGGGGGGGGGGGGGACAACTGCATCCCGCAAACCGGAGAATGCCTCGCCCGCTAAATTTGAATTTAATCCTGTTCTGTGTGTTCCGGATTTCGGGGGGGGATAAATCCCAACTATCCCCCCCCTTGGATACGTGCCTGCCATAGAGCATAGCCTACAGGCACAGTAACTATATACTAGGTACAGCTTTATGTTTTTGGTTCGTTCTTAAAATTAAATTAAGTTAAAATCAAAGCTCTGAACTCGGCAAATTCAAGAAAATATTAATAGACTGCTGATATAAGGAACATCACAAAGAGACAGGAACAAACGTTATTTCAATTTTGAACTAGGCTCGTTCGTACCTAGCATCTAAAAAAAGTTACGTTATTATTAAATGTTTTCGTTTATCAACGAAACGCTCAAAATAAAACAAACGGACTTAATTACATAATGGCTACTGTAATTTAAATTATTGCAGATAACAAAATTTTTTTTTACTCTTAAAAGTAGGTAGGTACTTACTTAACTTCTAGGTATTACTCTATCAAAAATATATGACATTTTAAACGTTTATTTAGTTGTCAATAAAAAAAAACTAAATCGGTATATATTTACGGACTCAGTTTCAATAAATGATCTTTTTAAAAAGTTTCAACAGAGTACGAGGCATATATCTTGAAATCGGGTGGGGATTGCGCGGAATGCGTACTTTGGACATACGTAGCGGTGAGGGGCGCGGGCGGCGGGAGAGGAGCGCGTGCTATTGGTCGCTCACAAGAGCACATGCGCGAACTTATCCCTACTCCGTCGAAAAAATTTCAAGATACGTGCCTCGTACTGAATAAATATACTTATTATCGTTAGCTGATGTCGATGGTCGGTTAAAACATTTAAATGAGTAGTTAATAATATCACATTACTGGCAGTTATTGTGATCTTAAAAAGATAGAATGGCATGCGTTATAGTACCGAATAAACATATTTTTTTATTGTATGGGCAAGTATTTTTCACTTCAAAAATAAACTTTATCTTATTGTGCTTATATTAAAATATATATCATGGAGGTAATGGATATAATAATATACCGGATTTCATGTAAATAACTGTAGATATAAAATTATTATCTCTATGTCTCCATAACAACGAAACAACTAAGACAAGCTGTGTACAATTAAACTTTGATAGTTCTACTTCGTGTTACGTTTATGAGGTACATATTTTGGCACAGAGAGATTTCTTAAAACTATATTATAATTTATGTATTCTAGGTGTTAAAATTAGTTTAAATTAGATAAAACATTTTTCGATGTTCTAAAACATGTTTGACTGGTCTTAATCATACGAATCACAGCTTTTTGCATTCTTCTACTTATCTACCTTCTCGACTACCGATTTCCTAATATCCTTTCAATGGAATGAGTTTTTAAACTTACATTACACGGGCATATAAAAATATGGCAAATTATTACCTTTTGAGAAGCATTTTAACGAATTGAACTTGAGTCACGCCATTACTTTTGACATATTTTATAAAAATTATACTTACTTTATTACAAATAATATTGATGCAACCATCGAAATGTGGTGAAACATAGAAGACTACGAACAATGACTTATTTTTTTTAAAAAAATCCGAAAAGAAATTTCGATAGAAATGCTACTTAGGTAAAGTAAAGCAATAGTATTGTTAGATAACAGTAATGAAAAGTCATAGTTACCCAACCGTCGTATCAGCTATAAATTGATGCTAAGCCAACTGACGCTTGGTTGAGGAAGGTCACGGCATGTAATATCTATCTGCCATAGATATTTTCATAACACTACGATGTTCCCAGAATCTTAAAATTGTTCTTCTATGCTTTTTTTATCTCGATGATTAATTGCAATCGAACTTTAGAGTGAGACTAATTTATTGATGTAAACTTTAAAAAAGAAGACACATCTATAAATCTTTAATCAAACCTGCTTATGTTAAAATTGTAAACTTTCAAAATATTATTATAAAATATTCCGTTTGACCGTTTTATTGTAACTGTCATTTACTATAGAGGTATGGAGATTGAGAAGAGGACGGCGTGGTTGACGATCAGCGAGCGTTGTGAACGTGTGTGGTCAGGTGTTTGGAGAGGTAGTCTGCGCGGGCGAAGCACTTACCGCAAGCCTCGCAGTGGTACGGCCGTTCCCCCGTGTGAATGCGCAGGTGGCGAGTCAGGTCGCTTTTCCCACCGAACGCCCGGCCGCAAAACAAACAGACGAATGGCCTCTCGCCGGTATGCTTGCGAACGTGCAGCTTCAAGTTCTCTTTAGATCTTACGCATTTCCCGCAGAAAGGACATGCGAATCGACGCTCTCTGTCCCGTTGTCTATCATCAGAGGGCATGAACCCGAGGATGCCAGAATGAGAGCTTGAACTTTCATGTTTGCTCCCGTCACCGCGCGACTCACTCTCCGAACTGTCAGCCATCGAGCTGACGCTAGCGAACGATACTGGCACACGTCGCCTTTCTTCAGAAGTTGTATCGTCCTCTTTTTTACTTCCGGTTTCAGAGTTTTTGCAATCACCAGAATCGTCAACTGTCATGACGGAGTCTGTAGGGCCATTCGAGTCGACCGTACTGTCTTGCTCTGCATCCCTGATGACTTCAGGGGGAGGCGTTCTAGTTTCCTCGGTCCTAGTTTTCTTTTTCATTGACAAATCCATTTCACCGCATTGACCGATCAACGCCTCGTTCGTGCTGGAGACTTGATCGATCCCTTCGGGCTGGTCTGTGTTCTTCGTGTGTAGTCTCTCTAAAGTGTGGTTGAGACGATGCTTTTTAAAAGACTTGAGATATCTAAACTGCATTCCGCAAACATCGCAAGTGAATAATTTGTCTGCGGGTAATCTAGCGCGATGATTTTGCTCTCTGTGTTTCACGTAGGCAGATCTGTATCGGTAACTCTGGCCGCACTGTTCGCATACAAAAGGTTTGTCGTCGCAGGAGGTTTGTGACGCATGTTGCAAGGCGGCGTGTCGTTCTAGGAGCCATGTGGAAGGGAAAGAGGCGAGGCAGACGCCACAGCGGCGCCTGTCGGAGTGCAAAAGATGCCTATTCTGGTAGGCCATGCAGTCGTCGCTGAGGTACCGGCGAAGGCGGCACGCTTGCAGCGCCAGCAGCGGCGACCACAACGGCAGCGCTGTCGGGCTTCGAGGCGGTATCGGACTTGGAATACTCGGTGAACTGCATGACATATCCAAACACATCTGCGAAAATAATAAATAGTTATAACTTGATCTCCACAAAAAAGATTTTGATAAATATTTTAACAACGTACCTTTTACTTACAGCGAAAGGTTAATAATGGAAGACAAACTATGTTCTGTAATGATTGTAGAGCTTTTATTTGTCAAAATTGTATTTTTACAGCTATGATATGCTTATATTTGTTTCAAAAGTTACAATGATCAACAGCGATGGGACTCTGCTAAGACTGTTGCACAATTGACAAATCTTACACCACTTTGATCCTCGGTCGTTTTGATATAATCTGCAGGCCTATTAAAAAGACAATTGCGATAAGCAGACGATGTTCGTCCCACTCCGTGACGCTGTTAATTACTAATAAAGTCTTCTCCAAATAGAACGCGTTTTAGCGCCGCGTTAGAGCGCTAACCTGACGTCGCGCTATAGCGCCGCGTTATGTTAGTACGCGGCGTACGACTAGCGCCGGCGCTGTGTTTGGCGTGGAACTATGCACGTCCTACAACATAACGCGGCGCTATAGCGCGACGTCAGGTTAGCGCTCTAACGCGGCGCTAAAACGCGTTCTGTTTGTATGTACCTTAAGGTTTCAATATCAAGTAAGTAAATTGAACAACGAATTGCGCCCGATTATCGCAATTCTTTTTATTTAATAGGCCTGCTGGGTAATGTCTATTTTCCCATTCAACAAAACTGTAGGTACTGCTCTTTGTTACAACATTATGAACTATTAATAATGTTAAGGCAAAACAGATTTTATCTAGTCTAAAATGTCAACAATGAATGTTAAATAAACCAGCTTAAGGAAAAGTAATTATTGATTCCTCAATGGAGAGCAACAATTATTAAGCTTTATAAATAAAGTGGACCTACGTTATTTGAACTTGTGCTTCAATATAATTTATAGTAGCATAATATACAAAACATATTGTCACAAACTTTTATTATTACGTGCTCAGTAGATAAAACACAGTGTCGCTTGAAAACGTAAAATGACAATATTTAAGTATGACAAACTATATATTACGCTAATACAAATGATAAGTCACGAAATATTAAACCCTAAATAATTTATAATAAACACATTATGTAATTAAAACAATTGTACCAATATACAATAATAATTAATACACCTACAGGAACTTAGAAAAATTGCAATATAAGTTCTATATTTAGGTATGCCACTTAAAAAATGGTAAGTTTATAGGTACACAACTAGCCAGTTACACATCCACGAGCTCTTACCACCTTCTTGATGGACAAAACTTAACGATGCTATACTAACACTAAATAAAATAATCTATTGTTATATTGGTCACCAAAATAATTTTGCACTGGGTTTAAAATGTATGGAAACATCATAAGATTGGAATGCGCTAGCTACGGAGGTCACGTGTCACAGAAAATTAATGATTGCAGGTCACATATCATAACGCAACTTACAATTTTCACCATAAAAATTGCACAATTTGTTCTATTTGCTACATATACTATGTATATTCCGTGATTGCAGCCTTTATATAAGTCTTGTATAGGCAAGAGGCACTCTAAATATAAAACTGTGGTCACAATTTATATAAAAAGAATCTACCATGTATCTATGTCGACACATGAAGTATTTCGTGCTAATATAAGTGTTCTCTTTAACATTATCATTGCTCTGTAAGGTAATCAAAAGAACGTCTACGAAAATTGGAAACTTTTTAATATATAATTATTATTATTAACTTGTGCTAACGGCGTGTGACTTTCCAGGGACGTGGCGATTACTGGCAAATGTTAAAATTTGAATAACTGCACTTAGGGGCCGTACATACTATTGCACGAATATGATACATTACATTCACTTACAACATTTACCGCGCTGCCTTTATATACAGTATCAATACATACATAGAAATATAATTCTATTAATATTATTATTTGTTTAATAAATAGTACCTCTGAAAGTTAGGAAACAAAATAGCATTTTAAACTGCATTCTGTACTATTATAAAAAACTATGTCGATAAAAACTCGTACAAACTTGTTAATTCGTATCAACGTTAACCATTTATTTATTGCTATTAATTATTTCTGTAAATTGTAAATATTCAATCTTTCTTAAAACAAGAAGAGGAACATTAATCAAGGTTTCAATATTGCTATAAAGTTTGGTAACCTTCAACTCTTGAGAAATTAAAAAGAGTGCAGCTTTTCAAATAGCAACATTCTTGTATTTTTTTTTTATTATTTTATATTTTGTTTAAGACATATCCAAAATCTAGCTCCGGGAAGTAGCGCACCTACCAATCTATTTATCTAAAATGCATTTTTACACGTGCGGTAAGTACCTATAACGATAGTCCAACGATAATTTTACTTTCCCGCAATGAATTTCATTACCTATAATCGGTTCGCTATATTTCACACAGAAATACATGAAACATTTTTCTATTTAAATAACAGGTATCAAGATTTACGTGGACGTTCAAATTTACGCACAAAGCTGTAGCTCTACCATGAGTTGGTGCAAACTGTTTTCGCTTCCGTAAACTATCGGATATACTGCTCACAGTCAATGCGAGTGAAAGAGAGAAAATAGTTTACGGAAGCGAAAACAGTTTGCATCAACTCATGGTAAGGGCACAACTGAGCACAGTACAACTTGCTAGAGAGAGTAAATTTGAAAATCCATCGGTGAAATACGGAATGTTAACGACCAGCACAATCCGCGCAAATCGTATACAATAAAAATTGAAAAAAAACAAAAGAAACTATTTTTATGATAAATTCTAGAGACTACTTTCTTTTATTTAAATATCTAATACCTCAACATTCCACTCAAAAGAAAACATAGACATAGGTATACAGTTTTGAAATGCCGCGGTACTCAAGGCTTTTAAATAAAGTGGAAAATATTTAAAAACAAAGTGATGTCTACGAAAATCGGTGGATATTTTTCGAATGTTCCTAAAATAAATACGGAATGTTAGGCGTTTCAACATGAATAAGTACCAAAAAATATTATAATAAAATAAAATCCTATGTAACTTTTCCAAAAAAATATTTGCGAACAATTTTATACTAACTATGAATAGAATTAAAATAACTTTTGAGATCTGATAATATCAAATAGTGCTATCTGATTGTTGTAGACTTTTAAAAGAATCACAATTTAGAGACTTACGTTAAAAAGCAAGTTCTTTTAGTTAACTTACACACATAGCCATTCCCGCACTTATCATCGAGTCAATATCGAAATTAAAACAAATATAAAAATCTGAGATCATTTTTTTTAACTCCCAGGTGTAGCATCGCTTACTTTTATTATATCACAGATCTTTTCTTATATATATAACCATAATACTTCCTTTATTTTTATTAAAGTTTAAACGCCTATACTGAAGTCGTATTATTAAGAATTTAAAATTAAGTTTTCCGTTAGCCTAATGATTTCAATAAACTTTTTAAAAACAAGTACATTTAATATTACAATTTAGTAAGATATAAAGTATGATATGTACTAAAGATTATGAAATGTTCAGTTACTACCGACTAGTGCAATAAATTTAAGACTCCATTTTTTAAGATTAATACAATCACTTGTGTTCTACATTTCTATAAAATTATATAGCCAGAGTACCGTAGACAAATCAAAAATAGCACGTATGTAAGTAAATAATTTATCAATAAAACTTACACACTAGTGAGCCAACATCCAATCAGTTCCAAATCAAAGCTTTAGATTTACTTCTCATGAATTATTGTGATGTATAAACAATTAATTTGCACATTATAGAATCTGTTAAAGAAATCATTGCATTGTTAAAGAAATCTTATTATACTAGTCTATTAAGCGGATGTGGGAAATAAGAATTCAATGTAAAATGAAAATCCATAAAATATCCCTGTATTTGACTCTGTTGAATTTACTGAACACCGCAGTTGTGATAACTTTCAAATGCTATGTATTTTTTTTATTCGATTGAATGAATGAGGTCTGAAAAAACTCAAATTGGCTGAAAATTTTTTATGGGTAGGAATAAACTCCCTTAGTAATAGACAAAAGTTTCAGCATTTTAGGTTACGTGAAAAAAAAATTGAAGTCACTTCGACTTCACAAATGTACGAAAGTAAAATAAGAATGGAGATTATACCTTAGCCGACACCTGCCACAACCACATGGTATTAAAAAAAGTTTCGATTCAAAATATCAAAACATTTCTTTTTTAATGCTTGTTGTGGTTGTGGCCGGTGGTGGCTAAGCCACAATCCATTTTGAACGTTTTCTATCCTTTATATTTAATACTAAACATACAATTGTATAATATCGACGTATTTTATTTAAAACACATAGCATTTGAAAACTTAAAATCGTAAAACAATTTAATTTGTAGTATGAAAATAGATGAAACATTTTATATAAATACTATTTAAATGTACAGCTATGCCTCTTAATTCCTAATGAAATAAAAAAGTGTATTGTACGTAAAAACTTCGTTGAAAAACGTGCTTTTGGAAAGCAAGGTGTACAATCACGGTGGTTGGCGCCCTGTCAAACAAAATGCTCTGCTCGGTTTTCGTTGGTAGGTCGTGTCGTGCGCGGTACCGGCTCCACACATTGGCCACAATATTGGCAAATTCATCGTTCGTACGTTGCCGGTTTTGTGACTAATGTTTCAAAGAGGTTCTTTCAAAAGCATCAACGAACGATACATTGGCCGCAAGCAATTATGGCCTAAGGTTGAGAGCGCGAGAACCCTCCCAGACTATACAAATTGCGGAATAAGAGGCATAGTGTTCGGACAGAACTGAAATGGCTTTAAAGCTTTGATTTCCATGATCACACATCTACACTTCTCCCCGTGTTACCCGAATACAGAACTACCGAAGCATTTACACTCTAATAATTCTCCTAAAAATCCAATGTTATCAAACTATATGTTATTTACATTTTATATGTCATAATATTGCTTTTGAATTACCTCAGGGGAGCGTGCGTCGTAACTTTGAAAGACATTAAATTAGTAAAAATCTCAAATCCCTAACTTTTTTAATTATTACGAACTATGTATATTGAGTGCATTTCGTATGGTCTCTAATAATAATAATTAAAGCACTCATTATCAATCTTTAATTTGGTTCTATAAAAAATCAACTCTGAGATGAATCTACTAGGTACAATAAAATATGAAAGTGTTTATAGACCAAGTCTATCTGTAATAAATCAATGCGTCGTTTTATTTATTTTTTATTCCTCAAAAAAAAAAGCTTTGAAATGGCAACCAAACTACTACGAAAGCTCAACAATAAAACATACTTTTGCAGAACAGGCACACAATGAAATAAGCAAAATAAAGAATAAACGACTTCGTCAATCGAATTTTAACTAAACATAACAAACGAAGTTTAACTTCTCTAGCTAACTTTGGCTATGCCGTTTAAGGGACTCGTAAAGATGAGTTATATTTTATCACCTAAAGCGTAAAGAAAGCACCTAATTTCCAAAAATCTTGTCAAGAAGCAAACAATAGAAGAAAAAGTATTCGTTTCGAGGTAAACCCAGGAGTAACAAATTTAATGTGTCATTTATCTATAAGTGAAATATCAAATATTATTCATATCAATCAGATCACAGTTGCGGCGTTTTAAATCACATTCTTAACTAATTACAACATATTGTCCTCTTTTTGTTCGTGACAATCACTTCCCGCTGACCGTTGACTATGTCCAGTTATAGATTGTACTATCGGCTAAAATGTAGTTGGCTAAGTGTTGATCGAAGCTGTCCCACTCATTGGTGAGGGCTTTCCTCCTCCGTGTCGACGGGACTCGGCGACAAGAACTTACGAGCATACTTTGGGTAGTGTGTTTTCTCGTGCGCCTTCAAAATTGTCGACCGCGAAAATGTCTTGCCACATAAAACACAGCGAAATGGCCGTTCACCTAGAACCAAAATATAGGTGATGTATTTTTGTCGATATAATAATAAAAAATAGAAAAATATCATTGACCATTAACATTGATAAAAAATATAATAATATCATTGACCATAACATTTGAAAATACAAATGGGTGATACTAACTTACCCGTATGTACTCTACAATGGTCCTTCATATGGTGTCGCAACTTAAATGCCTTCCCACAAAATTCACATTTGAACGGTCTATCACCAGTGTGCACTGGCAGGTGTGCTATTAAAGAGGAAACATCAGGGAAACTTTTGCCGCAAAACTTGCACAGCACCACGTTTCCCGCCTCTACTGGTCCGATATCCAAGTCTATGGGAGATTCCTCCGTGGGCATACTAATGTATGTAGGTTCATTAAATTGTCCTATCATCGGGAGTCCCATCTGCCGTCCCAGTATCGCGTCCCGGTACTTGAGAGTGTCCAGTGTATGCGTCGTCAGAATGTGCCTTGCCAGTTTACTTTGGTGGGGGAACACCGCGCCGCAGTGTATGCACGGGTAACCCCTGTCCCCCTCCTCAATTCTCCCCCTACCGGACCCTTCGTACTCCTGCAACCACAAAAAAGAACATCAACTTCTTTTCTCTCTTGTTCGACACGGATCACAGTGTGTGCAATATCTCTACCACTACTTTCTAAGTTGAGATGCAGTCTCAGTATATTTTAAAACTTTTCACTATCTAAATTAAGAAGTTGACGCTCATTTTTGCCCAAAAATGTGCAGGAGTGACCCGGGAATCGAATTCGCGTAATGCCTTGTTGTTTTGCGACGGTCACGCGTACGGAATCAATGATTCGTACAAAGGATATGCATGTATATGGCCAAAGTTAGAAAATAAAACGAAAACTGCCCAAAAATAAATATATCAAACAAAAGTAATGGATATAAAAAATGATGGCCAACAAAATGAAGGTCAACTTCTTGACAGCAAGGCATAGTACTTCGATGTTAAAAATAGCACAGCATTATATCAAACAAGCATGCATAGTAATAAATCAACTTTCATACAAAACACCAATTAATTAAGTACTATAAATAATAAAATAACTCCGCCATCAAAGATAAAATACTACAGGTATCTTTTCAATCAATTATTAGGTATAATATTCTTTCTAATGACTTTAACAAGACCAAAATTGTAACACATGTAGATACAAAAAACATCTATTTTTAGAGCAACAAAAGTTTGGACATTAAAATACAATTGACATTGAGCCATTTTGATAAAAATGTAAGTACCTAGCTAGGTAATATAATAAGGATTTTAATTGAAAGCTAATTTAAGTTTATTTACAATCATGCATGATAATCTTCTTCAATAAATTTTATAACTGACAGATATTCAAGAATTTATTGATACAAGCATGCAATTAAATTGTTAGTATAGGTAATTATTTATATCTATGGATATCGCATGAGCATAATGTCATGATCATGTCTCATACAAAATTCCCTCATATTTGGTGCATTTTTTTTTGTTTATTTCTTCTCTTTTTTTTATTGCTTCTCAGACAGTGTAACAATAATGTCCTGGACCAAATAAGGTTTTAAAGACCCTATAATATGCAGTACTTCGACATGCGATTTCCATAAATATTACTTCTCAAAAGTTTATTGTTAACAAACTTAGAGCATAACAAACACCATTAGTTTCAAAGCCATGGCAAATTTTCAAGTAATTGCTACTGATACAAATTATGTAATATGTAATATTGTAAGTGTCTTTGGAGCTTATAAAAAGTATTTGAGCTTTACTAATAGGGCTTGTTAATTATTGAAAATTTTGATATTAGGCATTCATAATCATAATGCTATTTTTATATTAAGAAAATTAATATAATTGAAGAAAAAAACGACTCACCCGTAGCAGCTCAGACAGGATAAGTCGATGCTATGGGTGAGTCGATATTTTCTAGTATTTTTTCAATTATATTAATTCTCTTAGGGCTTGTTAAGATTAAGTGAATTATTTTTGACAGATCATTTTTCACTTATTGTAGTGGAACATATAAAACAGGTCTTATTTATTGGCATACAAGAAATACTCTGATAAAATGTTATTTGAATTTTTTATTAATTGCCTGTCATATGTTGGGCCATTAAATGCCCAGTATTGGCAATTTACCAAGCGCAATTTAATTTAATTATTGAAGTAGATATTATATCAATATGTATCAGTGCAATCACTTGAATTAATCTATTCACAATTCTACAACATCCATACATTAAATTAAAATATATTACATGAGTTATACATACCGATTCATGTTGAAGTCTGTACTCTGATGAAGATTCCCCTCCACCTTTATCTTCGTTACTTCTATCCCAGTCAATTTCTTTTTTCAGGGACTAGAAATAAATGATTATTTTGCTTAATTAAAATACCTATCTATAAGTATAAAACACTGGAATAATGTACCATAAACTCAAAAAAAGAAAATACAAAAAGAAATACTTGAAAGTCCTTAAAAGGCTTCAATAAAAAAATATTAGATAAATAATAAATTTATAAATAAATAACTATGTGTCATCTAAGCTGGCATCACGAAAGCTATGCATCTACTCTACCAGATATAGTACAATACAATAAAAAGTAGATAGAATTAATTGTATATTATGACCGGAGCTTGAGTTTACAAAATTATGCCTACTATATTATTTAAGACTATGTATACTATATACTTGCACACACTTATCTCTGTAGTGACTACAGATATGAGTGTGTGCAAGTAGGTATAGATATTAGTATAGGCACTATAGCTGTACGAAATAGAGAAAAGACAGAAGTTAAGCTTAGTACTACGCGCACTCAAGCAATGCCCATAAACACCTCTCACTGTGGATTGAGAGCTAGCCCCGGAAAAAGGTATACAATTTACAGAGCGACGAAACCTATCTTGTTAGTAAGCCATACTATCATTATCAACAGATCTGGGCACCTCGCAGATTTTCAGCGGTGGGAGTGAGAGTGGTCGGGCAACAAGGGGGCTGAAAACCTGATTGAAGGTAAACAATTTACAGACCTCTGGATTTAGTGTGGTATAATAGCAAGCCAATATAATAATATAACATTGCCAGGCATTTTGTCTGAGTGCGAAAGTACTGCCAGGCGGCATCAAAGGTGCGCGAAAAAGTGGTAAAGTTTGATGCCGCCTGGCACTACTTTCCCACCAGCTACTTTGACAAGGTTTCAATTGACGGAGATAATAAGTACGTATACATATGAATTAGAATTGTATTCTTACCAATGGTACTTGCTGAATTGGGGGTAGTCCTGAAGGTCCAGCGATAGGCTCGCTCCTAGGGCTCGACAAGGCCGGGTGTGGATGTGGAAGACCAGGGTGCGGCATGGTATTCAGGACGCTCAACCTCTCCACGGGCGAAAATCTTGACCCAAGCACATTGCTGTGACTATTTATCGTCATGTTGAGACCTGGAAATTAATAAAAAGTAATAAATCGTATGATTGTTGTTTCTCAAAACTTAAAATGTTTAATTTTGAGATTATTATTACCTAATTACAAAAAGTTGTGGTAAAACCATTCATTCAAGTGATTCCTTTGACAATATACAAAAAACAAACTGAAACATAGCAACCCATATTTAATGATTTAATGAAACCCATGATTGTAAATATTTAAACTACACTTTTTATTAGTTAATTACTATTTTGTTTTGTTTTTGTTTGTACTTTGTTTGTTTCGTTTCGTTCTTTTCTTTCTTGTCAACTTTTCGTCTTGACAACAGCTGTCAAAATGACAGATGACAATAGGTGCAGCATTCCAGTCCAGCAGACCAATCGCTAAGTCATCGGTCACCACCACAGAGTAAGAGTAAAGGAAACCCAACACATCCCATAGAAAAATGCCAAGCTTGTATCCGATTGAATTTGGTCTCAAAATATAGCCAATAATGTATTGTTACATGAATCAAGTTCTTTCTTATTTTTAGCGCATTTGGAAAAAGAGTTATTAATTGATTAATATTTTTTATATGGAAACACTACGGGAACAACGAGTCATCGAATAACATTCCGGTATAGTCACCGTAAAATGTAAAAACATGACTTTGTAAACAATATATTATATTCTTTACTTTTTTCAAAATTAAAAATGCGAAATGTCAACTTGACTTTAATTTGGCATTGACAGCTGACATTTGGTCGACAGAAACCACAGATTATTAAGTGAAATGACTGGTCTCCTTTTAGCCATGGATTGTAATTTTATTTCTCCTCTTCTTCTATTTTTATTTTGGCAATCTACTTAGTTCAGTGGTAGGTATTGTTAAAGTTTAAGTTTACATTAGAATGCGGGTGCATTGCATTCCAATGCTACTTGGAGCATTTGGCAACTAGTATATCAAGACAGTTAACTCGGAAAGTTCTGCCGAGTTAGCTACCACTACAATAAAAGTCTCAGCTTCACACAACCAATTACATCGCGCCTATTTCAATTATCCCACATATTGTTCAGTTGCGTAGACACTTGTACCACAAAACTGCACCAATTTTATGACACAATATCCATTAGGAATCAATTTTCAAATAATTAACATGACACCAAACCGTACTCGACAAAATGGCGCCAAAACTTAATTTTATTTTTTATATAATATAATTCATTTCTGTGGTTAAATCTACTTTATGGCAATCGATGGCCCAGCGATTAGCCTGCTGGAATGCACCGATTGACAGTAGAAGCAAGATTTAAAAAAAAATTGGGACGAATTAAAAAATTATACAGCCAAAACTTTTACTCAAAACTTGTAATATGATCATTATTTCGACAACCTTCTTTGAACAAAGTCGAGGTTGCCGCGCTCCTCCGATGGTGACGCAACAAAGTTGTATGGGATTTCATTATTGTCGAGTTTTAGCCACCAGCAATTTCCTTTGAAAATCCATTATTGTCGAGTTTTGTTTCAAACATAGTTTTTGTAATTTTAATCATATTTGTCATTTTGGACTAAGTCTTGTATAGTGCTTTACTCAAAAATGTCAAAAATGTCAAATATGTCAAAAATTTCAAAAATATCAAAAATGTCAAAAATGTCAAAAATTACAAAAATGTCAAAAAAAATTCAAAAATGTCAGAAATGACAAAATTGACAAAAATGACCAAAATTATCAAAATGACCATTTTGACATTTTCGTCATTTCTGACATTTTTGTAATTTTTTTACATTTTTAATTTTTTTTACATTTTTGACATTTTTGAGTAAAGCACTATACAAGACTTGGTCCACAATGACTGCACTGCTGGCCACGCTATGATGGCCTCAAGCTGAGCTTAACTACGTTCTCGGCCTTCAAGCTTGGTCATCATTGCAGCCCTTGCTGTCCGCGCTATAAAGGCCTCGACCTCCGGTCTCGGCCTTTATTCCAGCTTGGCCATCAAGGGCTGCAATGCTGACCGCGCTGTGACGGCCTGGACCTGCGCTAAGCTACGCTATCGGCCATCATCATCGCGCTGCAAGCAATGCAGTCATTATTGACCGCGTCAGTAATGTACTATTAATAGGTACTAGAAATCAAAAGCCTATAATAATATTTTTAGTTGGTAAAAAGAAATGGTATGCAGTAAATCCTCAGTACCTTTACTTTATTTTACAGTAAAGTTACTTTACATTATGATAAATTAATAAAGTATCACAAATGAAACCTATTTTTATCCGACTTCAAAAAAAGGAGGAGGTTCTCTGTTCGTCGGAATGTTTGTTTTTTTAATTATCCAAACCTATTTTTTTATATTTGTATATTTATTTTGGTTCATACTATTATTACATCCCTGGAAAGTTTAATAGACTAGAGAGGATTTAATGTTGGATTTTACTCTCTGTTGTTAACTCTCTATACAAAAGATCGCTTCATTTTCTACACTAGAGTCTGGTCAATGAAAGATGAGACTGGTAAAAAGCATCAAATTCAATGGCAACTCTGATTAAAGTCGGAAATATGGTTTTGATACTTGTTATTAATTATATACCAAGAATCAAAACTATATAATATATTATTTACTATAGTGCCTTTGGTCTTGTACTAGCGATAATTTAAATACACCTAATTTTATCGACAAAAATCCGGAGAAATTAATATTTTTTGGGACGGTCATCTAAAATTAAATTAAAATTTAAAATGCCGGCCAGCGATTTCAACAAGAGAGAAAACAGACCTCAACATGTGAGTGTTTTGTCGATAAAATATTAGGTGTATTTCACGCTTTTAAATAATCGCTAAAAGAAAGACCAAAGACATTGTACAGTGTATCAAAACTATATATCCGACTTTATTCAGAGTTGCCATGCGTTGTTTTTTTGAATTTGCCGCTTTTTCTCAGTCTCATCATTCGTTGACCAGACTCTAAATCGACCTAAACGTAGGTACGAGTATGTCCTGACGGCGCGGCGGCGTGGCGTGCAAGCGATTTTAACATTATTAGTGGTTAAGCGACGCTTTTAGCTGTTTCCCATGGTACCTATGAATGCTTTTCACAACACCAAATTACTAATTTCCCAGCAAAAAGGTAAACAAAGGTGTTGCCAGAACAAAACAACACAAAAAGAAATCGTATAATGCTAAGTCAAGAAATAAACACACTTACATAGGTTTTCATCACAAACCTAATAAAAATAAATTAGATAAATATTCTGAATCATGAGTTTTGCGTCAAAAAGAGTAATATAATTTAATATTTCATAATAACAGTTTTATAGTAGAAAACATTTTATGACGCTGTGCACACATCAACTGCAAACCGTACACAGCAACCTTTGGTCTTTTTATAAAATTTCATTTAAAATAGTATTACGAGTAGTAGCTGTAGTAAATAGTAACATTTGTCTTTTGGTATTGAAAAATTATGATAGGTTATAAAGTTAAAATTAAATCTGATTACCATCCTACTTTAAAATATCTAACCCTAGATGACATTATATTTATAATGACTCTAAATATAATAGACAAATTAAAAAGTTTTAAAAGTGACCAAAGGTTTTCAATATCTGAAAATGTCACTATCAGGGTCAGTTTGTCAATTTGACAGTGACGTTCTTTGTTTACATTTTTGCTGGGAAATTAGTAATGCGACTTTAGTGTTCATTAAGTGTTGTTAAATATCAAATCCCGGCAAGTCACACCCCTACTCGAAATCAAACTGTGAATGCCACCTAATTCGAAATTTAAATATCTATAAGTTCATTTTCTTCAAATCAAGATCATTAAAAACACTACTAAAATATCAGTCAACAAAGTTGAAGATTTTTTTCATATTCCGGTATGTTGATTGACTGGTGTTTATTAAACTCGAGCATGTCCGCGACGACCAATCAAGGTAGAGTATGGCGCCCAAGATGGATGCCATTTTCGTGAGTCGGGACAGTTCGGGAATGAAGCACGTTTCCGATGAAGTTTTAATTGAATATTATCGTTAATAATGGACGAAAATAGTTCATTTTTAGGGTTCCGTACCCAAAGGGTAAAAACGGTACCCTATTACTAAGCCTCCGCTGTCCGTCTGTCTGTCTGTCTGCCTGTCACCAGGCTGTATCTCATGAACCGTGATAGCTAGACAGCTTGGACGAAATAACCACTGGACGCGAAATGACAGCCATATTCGCCTTAGCCACTTACTGTGACCGATAGCCTCAGTAAACGATATTGCGTTGTCAGTGTGATGCTAGAGCTCGTGGCGAAACATTGGTACAAAAATGGGCAAAATGCTCCGTCTTGTTCAGCAAAAAAAATTGCGGGCAATCAAGAAATCTTTCTTATCACGCGTAAGCACAATTTCAACCTATTATAGTAGCTATTTTTCGTAAAATAAATAAAATTTGGTATACAAACAAAGTAGGATGACTTAGCCGGTTTGGCCCCCTTTGGTTTTCGGCCATTTTGGAAACATAACCAGGCCTCCTTCACTTGCTCAAGGTCGCGCGGATAAGGACTTTAACAATTTATTGTGTTTAAAAATGTCAAACCATACTATGTGTCAAACGCGTTTTTTTTGGCTAATTTATTTACAAACTTCGAATACTTTTCAAAACAAAACTCAACCATTCGGTCATCCCATTCATTTTTTAACTTTATTATTGGCAACAATGTTTAAGGCTCTCATTAGTTAAAGGATTAAGTTTTTAGCCTAAAGTAGTTTTATGCAACAAACTAATGAAATCATTATTGATTAATGATTTCATTAGCGATAAAGTGGCATTAGCTAAAGAAGATATAAAGTGAAGCTTCTTGCAATTGTGTGTGAGTATGGTAATTTAGTTTTAGTACTGTTATTTTGACTTAAAAGCGTAAAGTATTCGGTGTGATACATTGAAATTTGATGGCCGGGTGACTAAATGCATTTTTTTGGAGGTCATTTGTTTTTCGGCCGCCTGGCCGAGAATTAATGTTCGAGTTTCACAATCCATAATATTTGACCGGTAATTACGGCCGAAAACCGGCTAAATCATCCTATAACATTGTCATTATTTGACAAGTGTAATCCCCCCTCGCCCCGCAACAATTGGTCGATCGTGATTTCATACATTTTTCTTACGTTACGTGTCCAGTGGTTGATTCGTCCAAGCTAGACAGTTGAAATTTTTACAGATGATGTATTTCTATGCTATAACAACAAATGCTAAAAACAGAATAAAATAAATATTTAATGGGGGCTCCCATACAACAAACGTGATTCTTTGCTGTTTTTTTGGTACAGAACCCTTCGTGCGCGAGTCCGACTCGCACTTGGCCGGTTTTTTATGTTTTGTGGATGCAGACAAGGCACGGAATAAAACTGAATCAAAAGCTAAGTAAAACTAGTAAGAGAGGAAAGTATTTTTTTCAAACTCCGGTACGTTTCGCTAGTATATTATCATCAGACACCGGTATGTCCAAACTTTATACTGATTTTGCAGCTTAATCCGTCATTTCTGGTATTTTTTATTTCTAATCGTCTAATGTAGAGCTAGACGAGTAGCCATACATTAAAAAAATCTCAAACTCTATAAATGTACTGCGTAAAACACATTTCCTTTATTTGCAACATTTCACTTAGAGTGGACATAACGGCTTTTGAAATTTAACTACACTATTTAATAATAAGAATTGAGTCCCAGTTCATATCTTCACAAAACTGAAACCAATAATGAATGAAATTAACACTTACCAATGCTTTCACTTTGTGCGCCATTGGATCTTAACGAAACAGTGTCTTCCTCTGGCGATGACGCACGCATTGGTTCGTCAGGGGGTTCGTCTTTAGGTAAAGGAGGATGCGTCGTCGTCGGTATTTCGGCTATTACTTCAGGCCTAAACCGCCGTACCGAAAGTAAAGGAGATATTCTAGGGGGTGAAGCCTCAGGAGGCTCTCTTGGGTCCCGTGCCTCTCGGGTATCCCTAAAGTCTCTCGAGTCCCTTAATTCTCGGGGTTCTCGCACTTCTCTAGATTCTCTGGTTTCTCTATGTTCCCTCATTTCTCTGGGTTCCCTCGATTCTCTTAAGTCTCGAATCTCACGTGACTCTCGTAAATCTAAAGAGCTTCGCTCTCTTAATTCTCTTTGTTCTCGCGTCTCTCTTTGCTCGCGGACTTCTCTTAAGTGACTGTCTCTTAACTCACGACTTTCCTTACTTTCTCTTTCTCTCATGTCGCGGGGTTCTTTGGAATCCCGCCTTTCTTCTTTTACTTCGCGAGTTTCTCTGCTCTCTAACCTTTCAGGCTGTTCTTGACACTCTGTGTCGTGGGGTTGGCACTCTTCCATTGGTTCTGGAACTTTTCTCGTATCGATACCAGCTGCGCTTAGCGTAGTCATTTCTGCTAGCCCTTTCACCTACAATTTAAAAGATTAATATTAATTTATTGTACCAAACATAAATCCTGAATAATTGCCGATTAAGGGCAGCACTTTGACACTTGAAAATGTTTGTCTCATAAAAAGTTGATACGTAAGATGTAAGATGTAGATGGTCTCCAAAATATGAATATTTTGCTAACCAGTTCAGCCACAGCCTTATAGAAATAAAATAGGTTTAATAAAGGTTTCGAAAAGCTTGTATTCTCGAAAAGCTACACTATTCACAAGAAACAAAACACAAACCTGAAGGCTCTCAGCTGTTTTCAGAAGCGCTGGTAGTTGACAGTATTGGACGTTGACTTCGCCCTTGTACATGAAGTCGACCAGTGTCCTCAGCTCCTCTAAGCCCACGTCCTTGAGGATCACGATGGGGTGTCGCGACGGATGATCCACGAAAAGCGAACGAAAGTATGTTGAGCACGCTGACAGCACTACCTGGAACCATTCGACCGTGAATTTATTTTTCAGAAATGTGGAAAAGAAAAATCACTAGGCACCTACAGTAACATTTCTAAGAGATTTTACCACCCTATTTTATACTCCCTATTTTATGCCAAAAACAAACTAAAAAGTTAACAAGTCTCTTTGCAGTCAGGGTACCGCCGTTCTGTGGAACCATAGATATAGAATCAGCGAAAATTTTCCTAAGTCTAGTGTTGAACAGTTTTTAATCTAAATGGCACTATTGTTATTAAACTTTTAGTTCGTTTTGGCAGACTTAAAATTTCATACATTTTAGTGACAAATACACATCTAGTTTTGGGATGAGCCTATCAATTCATTTGATACCAGTTTTATACCCATATTGTGACAAGATATAAACTGGAAAAAAGGCCTCCGTTATGAGTCTAGCTTGACCTAGACGCAAATCGTATTACTTTTTTGGTAACCGATGTTTTTCATATTAATACGACCCCGCTGAATCAAAAATCCCCTCCCCTTCCCCCCTTTTCATCCTCCGAAGTGTCCCTCGCCGTGGTTTTTTTTTAATTTTACAGAAAAACTATTACAGACAGGAGCAAAATAACAAAGAAGAAGTTAATTTACATTTAATTTTCTAAACTTCAATGCTAAATATTATATCGATACAATTTGTAGTTTTTTAAAATACAGCCTTCGACATTTTATTACAGGCTCATGATTTATTGATTTGTATAAACATTTCCTTTTACTTAAAATACATAACATTATAGTACATAAACCCCTGAAGAGAATACACCCTTTTTTTTGGCAATAGGGAATATGCATAAGTCACCGATTTTGATGAATTTGAGCTTGATCGCTGCGGACACTTATAAAAACATGATGGAACAGGAAAAAAATAAAAATAAAATTATAATCCTAGTTTTATCACACGATGAAATCAGGGGAAAATAACGATATTTTTGTTTCATTTTCGGATATAATACACTTTATAGTCAGATAGAATATCGAATAAGAAACAATATTTTGTATGACACATATGTACTTAAACGCAAAATTTAGGGAGATAATTGAAGATTATTGGCTAACTCCATATTAAACGCGCTGAAACACACCTGAAACGTGATGTGTGACGTCACCGTTTTGTATGGAGCGTTTTCGGCGGGTGCTGCTGCGCGCTAACTTCAAGTAACTATATCACGAGAAAAAAACGCAGCAGAAAAGTTTTAATATTACAGTTAACTTTCTCACGCATTATACTTTTGATTAAGATTTTAAAAAAAATTGATGCATATTCCCTATTGTGTAAAAAGAGTAATATTCGGAATAATTATTTAAAAAAACTGACCTTATGAGCTCTTATCGAGGCGCCTTCCGAGCAAGCTAGAGTGACGTCTACCAGACTCTCGTCGTGTAGCAACTGGCTGAATACTCCCAGAAGGTTGCTCTGATGATTGTTCCACCTTAGGCAGTAGTGCTCACTTCCCATGTCTGAGCTAGCTCCCGCCGCTGTTGGAACAAACAATAAGCCGATAAGTTTTTTTTGTCTCATAATTTTTGCCAGCTAAAAGACGGAAATGGGTAGAGGCAGACCAGAATCTCATGAAACGGAAGTGAAATTATTTTTATTAAAAACACGTGGTTGTTGCATACAGTCTGCCAAGAAAGTCATAAAATTTACTTTCTGTCATTAGTGTTAAAATATTGTATGACAAATGTTAACTACTTTTCTAACGCAACAACCACGTGTTTTTAGTAAAAATAATTACTCTTTTGATTTCGATTCATGAGATTATGGTTCACCTTTAGTCAAAAAGTGGAACTATTCAAAAATTCTATTTTTTTAAGTTTTATTGAATAAAGATGTAAATTGGATTTTAAACGGAAAATAGAAAACAAAATAAAACGTTCAAAACGACATTGAACTTAAAAGCTTCTTTGATACCTGCAACATGACATATTATTACATGAAGTTACATACTTGAATTGAATTACATACTATTATAAGAAGAATCATACGAACAAAAATTATTAGAGTAAGTATTTATAAATACATCAACATCTTGGTAGGTGTAGGTACGATTGACACACTTAACTAGTAAGAGTGATTTGTGGACCAGTTCCATCTCATTTTACTATCAGCAAAAACTTAGGTAAGTATAGATATCCAATTAAATAAAGGCCCATACAAAGTAGCCAGATAACTGGACAGTCAATAATAATTCAAGTCTACACAAGCAGCACGAGTATGTATTGAACATAATTGTTATTGAATTTTAACAGAAATTATTTTTTCTAAATCTCAGGTTTACGTTAAATATAAATATATAGAGAGTGAAAGTTAACACGCACTACGAATAGGTATTTGTTTCTACAACTTTTGTAGTTTGCGCGTAGCAAAGCAATGCGTAGCGCGTAGCGCTGCGTAGCACACATTTTCTAATCTTTTCATAATAGTATTTATTATTTCACCTTATATTTTAACACTTCACATCACTTTAGAAGCAACGAGTAATCCTTAATAATTAAAACTGAAATTGAGATAATGATTCCTTACCTTTTGTTATTTGAGTTCAACGCTTAGATAAAGTTGAAATTGTAAAAAAATATAGAAATTAATTTCTCTTTATTAACCAAGGAATGTTGATTTGTGGATTTTCCTTTATAGTTTTAGTATCATTTTCCCTTAAATATTTCTGACTCATTTTGTATAGGTTTACCTAATAAGTAGAAACCTTATTTCATATCAAATTATAGGTAAGTTTTGCTAAATCTGAGGGCACGGCAGTGCCCCCGCCAAGACGAGCAAGCGAAGCTCAAGGTTAAGTATTCAGGTACCTATCAAATCTCTATTAATATGACGTAAATACTTAGTTGTTACAGAACAATAAGTCGGTAGCTTATAATCTTCATGTAGACGTTATTTGTGACAAGTTTTGTCAAAGAACTTATAATAAATATTGATGTAGGTTACATAACATTGTTACATGATTCATTGAATTAAACGATAGGCTACCTCAATTGTATGTTACATGTCATGATTGATGTTCCTTAAAAATAAAAATAAGAAGAATTTATCTTTACAAAATAGGTATTTTAAGCATTAATGTGCCTAAGGATCTTTAAAGGTAGGAGGACAAGGTCAGTAGTTATTTATCTAGGGGCACAGTAGTGCCCCCGCCAAGACGAGGAAGCGAGGCACGAGGGCACTTAGGCACTACCTACCTTTTCTCGAAGCGCTTCGTCGTTTTTTTGAACCCTCATATCTTGGGTTCGGAGTATAATAGATAAACAAAATTCTCGGAATGTGATGTCAGTACCTAGTGGACTTAATTAATATATAAAGTTTCAATTGCATAGCTTTTATAACATAGATTTTATTGATATCTAAAAAACCCGAATTTCGTCAAAACTTACTGATACTCATCAAAATTCTTACGGTACTTCCTTAAGTACTAGAAAGCTGAAATTTGGTATGTAAGCTAATTTTAGTACACAATCAACAAAAAAGTTATAAAACTTGGAACTTTTACCCCCCAACCCCTTAAACACGGGGCTGAAAGTTTGTATGAGACTTCCGCAAATTTTGATGCTAGAGGTCTGAAAAAACGAGACATATGTATTTGAAAAATCTTTAAATATTTAGTAATTATTTTTAGGACTTAGTAAATCACTGTTAAATTGGCCGAATACTCAAACGCTAATTAACTTTGAGGGGCTCTCAAACGTCGTCCTGCCGCATCAAATGTCAAAGATATGACAAAGACAGCATGCTGATTGATAGCCGCTCAAAGTTAAGTAGCGTTTGAGTATCAAGGGAAAAAAATATTCATAAAAAATAAATTGTGTTCATTTTAAAACTACTTTTTCCGTGGCGCAAACCTCACGCAGACTCTATTTTGCTCTTTGTGCTGTAACATTCTACGTCAAAAAGTATATCACAGCATGAATAAAATAATAAAAGGTAGTAGGTATAAGTACGCTGGTTGATTTTGATCGAATTTTACACGATTTTAAGCCACAATTTTGACCCCACCTGGCTTTTCCGGTTTATGGAAAGTTACTTACAAAAAGGAATGAAATCCCACCAAAAACATTTCATGTATAATGCCAAGACTCCATATGGCTTGCACTGTCAAAAAGTTATCAGAACTCATGTAGAGCCAAGGTACAAGTCCTAACTTCAAAAACTCTTCACCTTAGTCAAAATATTTTTGACTGTTTCGTTAATACAAGAACTATTATTGTTGAACAGTGAATACATTTTCCATGTAGCGAAATGAAAATGTTTTTATATAATTGGGATATAATTGAAAAGTTATAGTCACGAGCTAAACTTAAATTATCATGCCATGCATTCGATCAAACATCTAAAACATAGGGGAAAGTCTGGTAACTTGGACCAATTTTTTTCAAACGCATTTTACATACATATTTTTTGCACTTTTACAAATGTCTATCGTATAAAATGAAACAGAAACTATTAGGCTTTGCATTTATTAAGCATTAATCAACATGATTCTTGTAGTTTTAATAAAAATCAACAAAATATGAGATCTGAGCTTTGTTCCAATTTAGCCAACTAGTTTTGTAATTTGGACCACAGGGTTGCTAAATTGGGCTTCTACCTATAGATTTCGAGCTTAAAAGACCTTAACAAAATATCATAACTTATATACCTAACTTACAAATAATGTGAAAGAGGAAATATGTAGTTAAATCTCATAAATCTAAAAATGTTAGCCCCTCAATTAAGACAATCATCACAAATGTTAGGGATTTGAGTACAAGTTTATTTAATCCAATTATGGTAACGCACACACTGTATCCAGTATACTTTGGGGTCTCTTTTATCATTATAATTAATTGTGCTTCTGATACATTCATTCTTTTTGGCTTCTAACTCAACGCTGCTATCTTTTTGTGGTCCATTTTAGCCAACTCTATGTGGTTCATTTTAACCAACAGGGTGAATATGCTTTAAAAAAATTGAATAAAAATATAATCTTTGAATACCGGAAAACCTTTTACGTATTTTTAATGCACACTAATTTACGCTTCCAAATCATAAAATAGAAACACTGTATACGTCCCTTTAACTGAACTACACGCTTAGCAAGAATCGTTGAAAATTACAACAAAAACAACAGAAAAAGATTTTTCAAAACAAAACACACATGTTCAAAGTCACAGCAAAAACAATATGGCCGATATATAATGAAGTTAGCTGCGTACCGCTAGGCGTTGCTAACAAAGAAATTAAAAGAATACTTTATGCAATATGAGGGTGGTCCAATTTAGTTGGCGGTCCAAAATACCCGACTTTCCCCTAATACATAAAACAAAAAGCTGAAATTCACTTGTGATTTTATTTGACACATGTTTATTTTTTTTCATAATTTTCCAACCCCTCATATCCCCAACACAACCCCTTGAAGTTTACAAAAACCGGCCAAGTGCGTGTTGGGCCACGCGCAGTAGGGTTCCGTTGTTACCATACACCATATCTTATTTAATACCACTATGATTTTTCATCTGCAATAATAACTTTGTTTTTCATAGTGTTGGTATAAATGACATAAGTTGTATTTGCGGTTTTGGAAATTGGGCTAGATATCTAAAATTACTAAATATATCTCGGTCGAACCAATTTTCGTTGAAAGTGTTTATTATGAACTTCAGCACATATTTGTTTAGATTTTTCACTCTTTCATTTTAAAAGTTAGAGAGGAGGGGGGAGGGACACACATTTTACCATTTTGAAAGAAATAGTTTTAGAAACCTCAATGAAATTTTTAAAGACCTATCTATAGATAGATACCCCACAATGGTTAGATGAAAAAAAAAACAGTTTCAGTTCCATGTATGGGGAGCCCCCCTTAATCATTTTTTATTTTTGTGTAAAAATCGTAAAGCGGTTAACAAAATACATCTACCTACCTAGTTTTAACTGTGTAATCCTAATAGTTTCGGAATAAAGTGGCTGTGACATACGGACAGACAGAGAGACAGCCAATTTTTTGCCAATTTTTTTTTCTAATGACGCTCGTCTCGCCACTACTGGAGTCGTAGAACATAAAGCGGCCATCGTCAAAAATCTTTAAAAATAGTAGGGACTTCAAATGGAAAAATTTACTTGAATTTCAAATCCATAACTTTTAACTTTTACAAATAACAATTTACTTAGCATGAAAAGACAAGAATACCTAATCAAAAATACTTAGTCAAATGTATTTTTAGAAGCAATTTATGTTCAAAGTACTTCATCGTTAGAAGTGTCTAGATGAGATAATCTTATACCTGCCTACCTTAAGTAAAAAATGGGCAAAACCACGACGCACATAGCACACTTATAATACCTAGTATAAGTAACGTTGCGAATTCTTAACAAATTTGTCTAAGCAAAAAAATGATTTCAAAAAACAGCATAAGTTTAAACATATTAATCAGGATATTGGAATTCTTTACTAGGTATAGTTCTGCCATTAAAATCAAACTTTTCTGTATTAAATTAATATTAACAATAAACAAAACATTCAAAATGTATTTGTTTTGTTTTTATTCCTTAGTACCTACTAAGTTATTTCGCCATATCTGTTACTTTAGGTCATGGTTCTTTTCTGCATAATTAATAGCTAATCTCTTTTGCCAATAAAGTTTACTGTTAAAAATTAAATAATGACGAAATTACTTAAAATAATATTACCTAATACCTATGGAAAAGTTTTTGGGAATATTTATAAAACTTACCCAAAGAAAATTTTAAATTCACCGATCCCCGCCGATTTTGATAGCAATCCATCACATTCACAAAGTAAACAACTTTATAGTAACACATGTCAACTTCATGGGCTACGCACTCGAGGCGTTAATAGCTGTTTTAACATCGCGTTCAACAGCCGGAACTGTCAGATTCACTAATGACTACAAAATGCCGGTACGGTATTATTTTATGATTACTGCACGCGCGTTGATAAATATAGCCGACTGTCGTACTAGATGTGGGTGTAGCGAGCACACGCGTGCGTCGCAGTCAAGATCAAGGGCGCCCGATTGCGCAAGAGTTGGCGGCCGCACCGCTGCAACGTGTGATGTCATCGCGCCCCCCTCTCACGCACACCGCTCCACATAGGCCTTGCCCGCAGTTCGTGCTATTTTTAATTTTTTGACCTAGGCTATTTTATGTTGTCTACCTGCTCTGATTCCTGGTACAGAGTATACCTAACTAGTCTAAACTATAGCTATTCAAATAACTACCTAACTAAATCAACAGTTTCCATCGATTTTTAAATGACTTGCATACTTCCCTTTACATACTTACATACTTATATAAATTCCTTCCTTTACATAGACCTACTCCTTACTAATATTTTAAATGCGAAAGTCCGTTAGTTTGTTTGTTTGTTACGCCTTCTCGACCTAACTAGTGAACCGATCATCATAAAATTTCACATACACGTTTTCAGGGGTACAGAGACGGACATAGGATACCTTTCATCTCGAAAAAAATATTGTTCCCGAGGGATAGCAAAAAATCTTTTCACGCAGGTGAAGTCGCGGGAGGCCGTAAGTTACTATAATAATAATGAAAGTGTAGTGTGAGTAGAGCTTAAAATTATAACGCTGATAAAACAACTTTACACTTTTTACACATTCAATGTCGACTTAATTTTAGTCAGAAGTTGATATTTTTGTTAAGAAATTCGTAATTTTTACTTTGTGAAGTTAAAAGTGACAATAGGGAATATGCATCAAAATTTTTTTTTATCTTAATCTAAAGTATAATGCGTGAGAAAATTAACTGTAATGTTAAAACTTTTCTCTTGCGTTTTTTTCTCGTGATATAGTTACTTGAAGTTAGCGCGCAGCAGCACCCGCCGAAAACGCTCCATACAAAACGGTGACGTCACACATCACGTTTCAGGTGTGTTTCGGCGCGTTTAATATGGAGTTAGCCAATAATCTTCAATTATCTCCCTAAATTTTGCGTTTAAGTACATATGTGTCATACAAAATATTATTTCTCATTGGATATTCTATCTGACTGTAAAGTGCATTATATCCGAAAATGAAAAAAAAATATCGTTATTTTCCCCTGATTTCATCGTGTGATAAAACTAAAATATTTTTTTTTTATTTTTTTTCCTGTTCCATCATGTTTTTATAAGTGTCCGCAGCGATCAAGCTCAATTTCATCAAAATCGGTGACTTATGCATATTCCCTATTGTGGAATATTCGAGAGGTACATAAAGATAAAGTTAGGGTTGTTTACTCGATAGAATGAAATTAAGTAAAAAGCTTTCTAACTTTAACAAGGTTAACTTGAAATGTTTCTACAAGTTAGCTAAAAAGAGCTGTTATAAGAACGGGAAGGTAAACTAATAAATGTAAAAACATTATTTAACATAAGCGTCAACCTTATTGAAGTGTGATAATTACCTTTGCAATTGCATAACGCGTAAGGAATATTTATTTTCTTCTGATTAAATACTCTAGCTCATACTTTATTGGGAATAACTATAGTAATTTCATGCATATTTACAACTAAAATATTTGTACTGTAATGTGCACCGGTATTCTATTTTTTAGCAAAAGTCACCGGGGGTTTACCTAAGTTATCAAATTCAAAAGTACTTAATAATTAAGTTTATTTGAATAAAGCTATTTTTGACTTTGATTTTGACTATCTAGGTAAAAATATAAAAGATACAGCTAAATGTACTTACGAAATCGAAGGGAAACTTCATTAATATTTTATACAACGTGTTACAAAAATACCCCTAATGCCGAATATAGATAGGGACCATCAAACTAAATAACTTTTACTACGGGACCAACTTTGGAATCATGAAAAATAAATCAGCTGGTTCATACAAAATTAATAACGAAAAAATCAAAATGTAGGGACCATCAAACTTGATAACGTTGGGAGCAACTCTGAAATGGCGAAAAAAATTCTGCTGTTTCATACTAACGAAAAATTCAAAGTGTATGAAACAGTCTATTTTTTGCGACTTCAGTCAGAGTTGGTCCCATAGTAAAAGTTGATCAGTTTGATGATCCCTATCTACCATGATATAAAGCATTAGGGGTTATTTTGTAACAAGTTGTATAACTACAAAAGGAAATAACATAAAAAAATAAGTATTTTCGTACGATAACTATACAGCCAAATGCTAAATAACAGCAGAAAATGAATAAGGTGTTATATTATTTACTTTTTGACGGTTTTCCTCTGCGGTTTAAATACCGCGATGCGATAATTTGCACTATGTGATGTCATGTAAAGTAATGATTACTTAAAATATAAAAGTGGTAGGTATGTTACTGTAACACAGAACTTATGTAAATCATAAGATTTTCTGGTAAAATCTTAGATTTACTAAGATAAAAATAGTAACGATAATAAAGATTAAATCGAAATAACAATGAAATATTTAAGGATTTTACTTATAGGTAATTTAAAATAAATGACTAAGTTATTCAAGTTTTATTTAAAAAAAATACTAACCGTCATTGGTAAAACCTAGCATTTATGGTAAAAGCCCGAAAAATGTACTCTTTTTTATAAAACCTGTACATTTACCAACTGTTGGTAAATTCTAAGATATTCTAGTAAAACCAATAATACGGAATTTCAGGTAAGTCAAGTAAATTTTCATAGCCCTTTTTTATATTTTCTTACTTATATACATTTTAAAATTACTTTGTGTTGTGGTGCAAGAATTGAAGTGGAATGTAAGCATAATAAATAATTAAGTAAGTCTAATTACATAATATAATGTTCAATGGTCTTTTAACTCCGATTATTTGGGACGCATATGTCATCATAACTGAAATATTTACAGTAATTTTAATGAAGATAATAATACTTTTCATCTATTGGAAAACGGAAAATTATTTCATTTAAATTCCAGTATTTCATACAATTATTGAATTAGCTATTATGACACCTAAAGAGGATTACATAGTGAATTTAACTTTAGGTAATTCGCTTGGAAAAAAAAATTCAACCACATTTCTGAGGGACAATGGTTACTAATTAATTGATCACGAAGTTCCGTACTAAATAATAATAATCAAGAAATACTTATTTAGCTATCTATTATATGTATAATTTTTTCTTGTGTCAAGATCATAAGAATATCAAGATACTCGTACATAATACATAATACTTAACTGCTATGGCTTATAGTTTGTACACCGTCCATATGCGACCTTCAGTGCACAATACCAGCCGTGTAAGGAAGCAGACAGATCGTCGGATGAATACAATTACATACGTACGTGTGCGAGTAGGTTACGTAATATGCAGGCGACGTGCAATTTTTTTTTGAACATGAACTAAAATACTTTTCGAACAGTGCTTCCTTGAAATTTCTAAGGAAGGGGCTACTTCGAAAACCAAACAAAATAAACGAGTTTCATTCTACTTTGTGACAATAATAATAAAAAAAAACTTTGTCAGATAAGATTAGATTAGCATTTGTTAGTTAAAATCTTACGTCAGTACTAGCACAGAATACATAACTATAGTTTCCGCCCGCAATTTCATTCGCGGTGACTTTACGAAAATCCCTAATGAACTTTAGATCTTTAATTCAGGCTATAAAATATGTATGTGCCATATTTCATCCAAATCTATTCAGTGGTTTTTGCGTGATTGAAGATAAAGTTAAAGATAAAAGATATATTTATTTGCAAAAACATGAGTAAATGAGTGATGTAATAAAAGGTGAAAACTAGATCTCACATGATTTGCCAGCCAGAGAAAATAAAATATTATACAAATTCATTTCATGTCATAAATAACAAAATAAATAAAAATAGCAACAATAAATAAAAAAGAAGAAATAGCCAAGCTTATTTATTTTAATCACTGAGGTACTTATCGGTGGTCAGTTGGACGTTTAAGTATAACGAAGGAGTCGAATTTTGTTACTTAAAAAGTGTTACCACTTAAGAGGCCTATTACATTTTAACCGTGAATTTGCCACGTTTGGCGTTCTCATCCTAAGTAGCTGATGGACTTTTACAACTTTGACTGTTGAATGAAGGAGAATAGTTAAGTATAGTTCATAGCGGCCTCGCTTATCGCAATTTTTGCTTATCTTTATATTTAAAAGTCAAAATTCCGAAGCAATCTTCGGAGCCATACAATTACCTACACTGTTTCGTAAAAGTATTGTCTTAGCAGCATACCGCAGCATGTATGCAAAGCCTATGACACTAGCTGTTACGTACAACAATAAGAAATTTACATGGAAACAGATGTGGATAAGTTTTAAAACTTATAACAAAGACGACGGAATGACGGAAGTGTCAAAAATTTTATATTTTGTAAAAAACGGCTTGCACCTATCTGTGGTTTGGAAGCGAAACATTGCAAAAAGCAAACATTGCCCGTAGAAACCTTTTCTTCATTTTAAAGATAATTATCTGTAGAAATTCCCCAAAATAATTGCCAATTTGAAGTTTTTCATCAATATGTAGGCCAAGAAAACGCGCAGTTTTAACTTTTTATAAGCTGTTACCACTATAATCCACTTTGTCGTAAGCAAATCGAGTCCTTTGAGAAAATAATATTTGTCTTCTCAATTTCTAATTTTCAAATTATTATTTTTAAGCCAGTCAATAATCAACGTCAAGGTTTTACTAACGCCAAGTACCTACAGAAAATTTTACGGAAACCGTACTTTCATCAGCAATAAGTGTTATTGGTTGATCCGATGCATTAGCAGGGCCGAAGACACTGTCTTGAGGAACATTTACATTGAAAAGCATTGAAAGTGTCCAATCTGAAAAGTTCCTCGATCCTCGTTTTAGTATTAAATCTCGATATTTCTGTTATTTATTGACAATCCTTAAGTATCACTCGTATTCCACATGCATCACTTTTTTGATTCATAAATTTTGATTCTGATTTACATGGTCGAAAGCTTGTGTCATGTCGTAGATTATTTGTACATACTGGCAAGGTTTTATCAACATATGCCATAACAATCTTTAAAAATAAAAAAATGGCAATGTTAATGGATTTTTTGTCTAAAACCATTTTTTTACATATGTTATTTTTTTCTAGATTTGTTTGTTACACCTTCACGTCTTAATTATCTCTACCGATCATCATGAAATTTTTAATACAAGTTGTCAGGGGTAAAGAGAAGGACTAGGTTTGATGAATTAAAAGAAATACAGTTTCCGAGGGATAGAGAAATGACTGTCTACGCAGACGAAGTCGCGGGCGCTATAAAGTAATAATACTTTTGAGTAATAAACATCTAAACATTTAGGTTTAATATTAGTAGGAAGTATAATAAAAAAGGTCCAATTATGGGACATAGATCTTTTGCAAATAAAACAACCAATTCGTGGTTTCTATTAATAATTTTATAAAAACATTATATTGATTTTATTCATTTATAATTAAACACCCCAACCAAAATATTGCATTTGTATACAGCTAGTCTACAGATCTATTATTATTTAAGCATAGATAAGCAATATCTTTCATTCCATCAAAGCAATGAAGTGATTACGCTGGGGCTCTACCGCCTAACTTCAGACAGATGGATGTGACACATTGCTAATTTTTTTTGGTACAAATAAAAACTTGCCAAAGAAAAGTAGCAATGTGTCACATCCATCTGTCAAATGAAAGGGATTATGATAGCAATGATGTTAGGCGGTCGAACTAGACAAACTTTTGAAGGAATAAGTTCCGTCGTAATTTTAATTTACAAAACACAATACTGTAATGTGAGGATAGTAGATGGCGATATTATTATTTCTAAAAGAAGGTTTTTGTGATAGTAAAAATAATAATAGTATCATATTTTAAAGTTGAAAGTGAAGTTTTAAAAATCAAGAAAATCCGCAAGTTTCATTGAGTGCGGGCAACGCGACGTTGTTGTGTAACCACCACGCTAGAGAATGCGCTTATATTTTGTGCTTTATCGTTAAAACTTTTAGTTCGAAATACTTCAAACGTTTTAAAGCTTCTAATTCTGGCCTTGGTAATATCCTTGTACACAATTGTTTAAGTGAAAACTGAAAAGCCATAGTCAAGATAAACTGCAGAACAAGAAATATAAACTTATAGGTAAGTAAACATTATTTACTATGAGGAATAGACACTTAAGATAAATGAAGAAAACTGTAAAATTGTACCTATATCTATTGCTGGACTGTCGATGTCAGTACCAGTCTCAATAAACAATTAAATTAAATTATCGTCAGCGTAGAGTACCTACTCATATTTTGAATGATTAAGATTTACCATGTAATTTTCTCACCGAAATATATTATATTTTACAAAGGTTTCCTTTAGAAGGTAAATTCAATACTATTCTTTAATCACCATTACCCGTTTTTAATTACCCCCACTGCTTGGACCACAGGCTTTCCTTCGTACAATATTTGGTCCCAATGCGGATTGGTGGATGGGTAAAATAATAATAGAGTTATAGTTTTATTGTAATTTTTGTACAAAGGATTTTTCTCTTGGTAACCAGCAACCCATTAAAACAGCTGTTTATGCACTGTAGCTACAACATCTGAAGCAGCTGTCTTACAATTTATTATATAAAAATTACATATTATTAAATCAACTCATGTTCTGATCGAAAAATGAATTACTTAACAACATTTAGTATTTTTTTCTTATTTCCACATGATGTTTAGGATCTTACTTACTTATTTAATATTTCAAAGTAAGAGAATTAGTAAGTTGAGAAATGTTTACTTGATTTTTGAGAATTTGAGGACGAAATAAGACAAAAGTTACCGAGTTTAACAAACATTGGTTTACTAATATCATCCAGGAAAAGGTTTGCATGCGATATATGCATTCGTGTGGCATTGGCCTAACAATACACGAGCACACACGAGCGGCTGAGCGCGTGGGGATCAAGGTCGTTAGAAATAAACGCATGCCTACTCCGCACTTGCGATATCTTTGAACGGTTGCCTACCGATACCACAGAAAATAATGTAGCTAAAACAGTAACGCAACTGTAAACAAACATTGTAGTCGACGTACACGCATTCTTATAGACATAGACAAACGCAGCTGCTGCAAGACCTCTAATGCTTTGCCGAACATGTATCCTCAGTAAGACATAAGTAGACCTAGGTAGATCCGTTAAAAAGTGTTTTATTTCATGTCTAGTGAGCCTGAGCGCGTAAGCTTGAGAAGTGAATAGGTAGAATTTGTTGTATACGTCTGTTGCCTATTAACTGAATAGTAGGACTATCTCTCACGGGATCTTAGATATTTACAGGATTTTTTCGCTATGCAGCTAGATGTGAGTCGAGTGCCGCTTTGACAATTAAGTAGTGAATTACTAAACTGTGAACAAGGGCCGCGTCGTCCCGTCCCGTTTTTTAAATTTCCTTTGCAAAATGTATTACTTTTTTTAATCTAACGTTTACAATTTCGTAAAAATTTTGAGTGATCATGCCTCCATATCCAAACACTTAAGTTAAGCGTGAGTAACTAGGCTATAAAGTATTAAAAGGACGTAATCGAATACGGGACGTACTATGGGCAACAGCGACGCTTAACCACTGCTAAGGTCAAAATCGCTTGCACGCCGCGCCGTCACAACCATACGTTTAGTTCGTGTAGGGGCGATACGCGCGCACACGAATTTTGTTGCAAACTGGTTAAGCGTCGCTGTTGCCCATAGTACCTAGTTGAGATACCTACTGGTTTAGCTAATATTTATACTGTGCTGATACTGAGTATATATTTTTAATGTATTGAAGTACACTCTTTTGTTTTGTGTTATTGCTTGCGACCAAACGATGACAGGGACTTGGCTGAAAATCAGTGTCTGGTTCCTCGGAACTATCAACACTGAGCTGAGTTCCTTTTCAGACTGCCACTGCTGCACACTCCGGTACGGTACTATCATGGACACTGTGTTAGTTTTAAGTTATCTCTGAATTGTTCCTGTTATTGTTGTTTTGTGTTGTAGTGGTTTATGAATAAATAATTATCTTATCTTATCTTACTGAGCCATAGTAGACTGGATGTCCGGTCGCACCTATGTCTGTACCTAAAACTAATTTTGACGATGATAGCAGGCATTCTAAAAAAACTAGCTTACACTATTAGAGGTATCAAACGTCTATCCAAAAAAAGTTGGAAGTTACAAGTCGTGATAACTATACACCGTCATTTTGTAGTCGTTTTAATTAACTTAAGGGTGTGTTGTACCAATGAAACTAAACATTTTTGCCCAAGAAACATGGGTCGAAAAACGACAAAAAAATTTGGGTCTCCCATACTAACTAGACAGCTAAAACATTTTATTAGTATGGGAAAGTCAATTTTTTTTTGTCGTTTTTCGACCCATGTTTCTTGGGCAAAAATGTTTAGTATCATTAGTAGAACACTCCCTTAAGTTAATTAAAACGACTATAAAATGACGATGTATAAGTACATATATATTAAGCAGTTTCTGAAAACAATACAATAAAAAAAACTCAAACTTATTTTTTTTATTTTAGGTCTTGGCACTTGTTTCAGTATTTAAAAAAAGCATTTTTCAAGATAATTTGCTATTGTAATGGTTTTGGGACTAACTTAAGTATTTTAGGTCCATTGTTTTTTTCGCGAAATAAAAGGGTTTTTCGTTTCGTTCGGAAGCGTTTTTCAGATTTTTTGTTCATATTTCAGTACAATTTTTTTTTCTTTCAGCGACCTATGGCATTACATTAAAAAATTGTAAATTTTTTGAAGTATAATGGATTTGATTTAGATGAAGTGAGAGCAAAACAGCTGATCCGTGGCTGATTCAACTTTATCTTAGAACTTTTTATGTTGTATGGTTATTCAAATACTTATCTGAGATGTGGATACTTGATATCATAACTAATGGTTGATGAAGAACGGGAGAGCACGAGACGTCATTAGGATAAATATGGAACAACAAAATAATCCTCCAGTTATTCTAATAATAGAAGTGCTAATAAAAGGTAACTATGGTGCAAAAGCACTAAACTTAAGAATCGCCTAAGTCTTTTCTTATCTACAACTCGACCAAGATAACTAGGCGAATGACAGCTACATGACAGCTAAGTTTATGACACCGTTTTAATTTGGTCGTGTTGTAGTTAGGAAAAGACAGGCGATCCTTAAGTTTAGTGCAATCGGGCGAACTATTACCATATCTAAAAACCGGACAAAATGTGCGTCCGACTCGCATCCCGAGAGTATCGTACCCTACTAATATACGTTTTTTAAATGTCATTGGGCATATTTGATCTGCTTGATGAAAGTTCGCGTACAGAAACCATACCAGTGTTAAATTGAAGAATTCAATCCCACTTTTAAAAATATGTATTATTTTTTATGTACAACGACCTACCTACCGACCGACCGACCAAACTTTTGTTAATAAAACAGAAGTTTTTGCTTTCAGCATTGTAAAAATGTGTTGTACAAGCATAATTAACGTTTGTATTGTCTTTATTTATTTATTTTATTTTATTTATTATTTGAATGCTATGATATAATGATAAAAAATGAAACATGTCCTGCAACAATGCGACTCCTATGCTACCACTGAGTAGCAGATACATTTATCTACATACCTAGCCCTATTTCGTTTGTGTACGCCGCAGCTCAAATGTCCAAACAAATGCCCAATGACCTTTAAAATGGTTGATGCCGATGAACAATTAAGATGAGCAAATAAAAATGTCAGTTGAAAAATTACTAAAAAAGACACTAAAACTTGTTAATTAATTTCTTATACTTACTTACCTAGCGTTAAACAATATAACCACATCCACATTAATCTTAGCTCCACACAAATAAAACATACTGTTTGTAAGTCATATAGTAAACAGAAAAAGTCTATTCCATCGAACTTTACCATTAGTTCTTTGATATTTTTTAAATCTGATCAAATTACACAGAAGGATTGCAAGATGTGCAAGGAAGCAGAGCGGTGCGAGGATGCGAAGTTGAAACTGACTATTTTCCATCACTAGTACCTATTTTTGAAGGAAACTAGGTTAGGTAGGTGCTACTAACAATACTACTGTGTCTAAAGAAGATTAGATCCACTGTCTCCAACAACTCAAAGTTCACAACCGTCTGCTTACAAATAGGTAAACTAACTAATATTAATAGGTACCTAACAAACTTCAAAACCGTATTTTGCAAGTAAAAGTCGAAGAAGGAATTTTGCATATACGTTGTCAGGTGTACAGAGAAGGACATAAGGTACCTTTCATCCCGAAAAAAAGTAGTTTTCCCGAGGGATAGAGAAATAATATACCAGCTGACGAAGTTGCGGGCAGTTGCTAGTAAATAATATAAATAATACTCATTTAATTTACAATGAAACTTATCACAGCACGTTAAGTACTAATATTGTATTCTGTGTCACAGTGTTCACGTATTTTGATTATCTTTCCGTTTCTATAGCTAAGTATTTTATTACCTGTGGTTTTTTTTTTATATTTAGAAGACATTTAGGAAATGCCATTTATGGTCACAGACCCAGGCATTGAAGTAAATATTTTCTATATATATTAGTGCGATTGAGACACTAATACGCGTAGGTTGTGGCATATGTTACGCCCACGACTATTTTTGCGACGCAACACACAGAACCACAGATCACTACAAGACATCTGATAAATAAACTATGACTTGTTCTAAAATCGCAGCAAAACGTTGACAGTACGATATGTAAGATTTGTTTGCCTCAGAACATGATTGAGTATTTTCTAGTATTGATAGAACCACACAAATAAACGAAATAGGACTTAGAAAAGGCACCCCTAGATGGAAACTCCGTTATATCATAATTTTCCAGAATGGCGACATTAAAATTTTTCGTCATTTCTTAAATAGATTTTTCTTCTACAATTTATTTTTGTCGAATTTTCAAATTGACGAACACAAACTGAAAAGTACCTATAATTTGTATCACTTACATTTTCTTGTTTGAGTTTGGTTTGCATTTAAATTTAAGGCGATCCCCTGACCGAAAGTAGCGCCCTCAGAGATTTTTATTGAATAAGTTCTTAATAGAAAAGGATTTTAAATAATAAAACTTCTCATGGATTTTTTAGGGCTCATAGTCTAGTATTTTTAGAAGGTAAAGTATCACTACTTCCCTCGTGGGCATTCGTACAAGTAAGATAGCAAATGTGTCAAAAACGGCCACTTTTAGCAGTTTTGCTATCTACTTCTAGCAGTGTAGATATTTTTATCAAAATTGTGTATTGGAATCAAAATATTAAATAAAATTCGCCGCGGCGCAACTTTCGGTCAGGAAACCGCCTTAACCTAGGTTCCTATACTTATTAAAAGTTCGACTATTCAATCGTAGTTCCGTTATCTTAAAACGTGGTTTAATCTCTTATGCCTGGTTTAAAACTGTCTTCCTTTTAGCAATGAAAGTGTTTAACCCTAGCTAGTCTACCCTTAGCTAGGTACCTAGCTGTTTTTTTAAAAAACAAATCTCTAGGATAAACTTTATCATAAACATAATTAGAATTAGACGTACTCGTATAGATTGTAGACATAGACATTTTAAAATTAAAAAAAAATACTAGTGTAAGGTTCAAAATACGAAACGTTAAGAGGATACCTCGTGGATTTTCATGGTTTTCAATTTAGATTTAGTCCTATTGATCCTACTACTATTGTTCTAATTTTGGAATATGTTAAAATAGACTAATAACTAAATTTTTTGATCAAGCTCAAAACATGAATGGAAACAATTTTCTCGATAGAAAAAAAATCCAAAGTTGATGCCTCTCATATAATTTTTGCAGTACTGTAAGCAAACGGACTCATAGTTTAAACTGAAATTAGGTTAATAAGATAAGTAATAAATAGTTCCAACTTTTGATAAAACCAATTTTTTCAAAAATAATTTAGTTTTTTAATAAATCAACTATTTTCATAATGTCGCTTACGTTATTTTATTTCGGAATGCGTGCGCTATTGTTGTCCCTTTCTTTGCGCTGGGAAGCTATATTACTTTACCTCTTTGCACCGAAATTTCAGACGGCCGCGAGCCTTCCTTGAGGACAGACCTGTGCTTGAGCGCTCCAAAAATTCACCAGCCAAAACACGTAAAATGACAGTATACTGACAATGACAGTTTTAATTTCTCCCACATTTCAAAGACAAAGAGTCTCTAATACTTATTCAACCTATTTTTAGGAGATGAAAATTATCAACAGAACAAACCTTCCAAGAGTCGCCATTGCGTAACAAAACAATAAATATTGTAAAATAAAATTTCTTTCCCGACCCGTGGTACAACTTTTAACTTTTACAAGTTTCGATCGTGAACAAATATTATTATTTTGCAGAATCATTAGTCTCTTTACGCGACAACGGCAAAGCAAAAAGAATAGCAATAATAATAAATAATCTCAAAACGAATACTTACGTCTCGCATTATTACGTTATTTATTTAGGCACGCATCATGCGCACGCTATAATAAGTAGGTATCTAACAAACTGACATAAGCTGTTTTATAGATGAATAAATAATGAAAAATATTAGAAAAAATCGGCTCACCCGTAGCAACTTAGACGGGACCTAGATGACCATAAAACAATATTCTAGAGCCCATACCTACGTTTTATTTTAGCTTCAAATCTACCCAGTGGTGTCGCCACCAGCTCAACTTTAATAGCTTACAACTCGAAAACGTGACGTTTTAGGCGATTATGTCGTTAACAATTCTTGTTCGTATTAGTACTATAGGCCGACCGGTTAAATGGTGTGCGTTACCCCAGCAAAAAGTTGTGCTTTAGAGAGATGAGACCTTATCAGATAATTAGTGTGTCATGAGGAGAAATTTGTTTACTAATAGCAAAATTTGTGTGAATTGTAGTTTTTAAGATATTTAAGAAAAACAGATTTTGTTGGGGTCACGTTCTAAACATTACCCTGGCAAAGAAAGCTGTTTCAGCCTGGAACCAAATACATGAATAGATAGCTTTTGTTGCATGGTAAATGTTAGCAAATAGCAAAAATTGTGTGTGTTATGGTTCTTGAGTTATTTAAGTTTTTGCTGGGGTAACGTTTTGGGATTTCCCAGATCTCGAAAACGGTTCAACGCAGAAGTTTGAAAAAAATACCACTAAGAGACCTTAATTTGTTTAAATTTGTTTAAACATTAGTTTTTGATTTGGTTGTCGCAAACCAACGCAATTAAATAGTTTCTAAAAACAGAAAAAACGAATTTGCAAGTAAACTAGTACACTTATAATTAAATAAACAGCTGTAAAAAAAAAGCCGTGGTAGACACTTATTACGTCAAGAATTTTAGGTTTTGTAACTTTACAGGATATAAAGATATAAACAAATTTGATAAATTTTAGACCGGTCGTGCTTTAGCGATCGAACACACAGTTTCCATAACATTAAGACACATGGCATACATTAAACAAATTTAAGTAATTCATTAACATTCCTTCCTGTTAATTTCAGCTTTCAATTACGCCTATCATGAAAGTTTTAACAAAAACAAGATTGAGACAGCAATTCTTGAATAAGCCGACCAAATTGTAAAGGTCACTAAAAAGCGACCGCACCATACGTACGGGTTATCTTCGCAAATTAGCAGCTTAGCATCCGATGTTTTGTACAGTTATGAAGAAAAGTGTTATTCATATTGCAAAGATTTTACTAGTTTTCTATTTTATAAATTAATATCGTGTTTATATCAAAGAATATTTTATTTTTTATTTTTTATTTTATTTATTCACGAAAGTTAAAACTTTGAAGGCACTCAACCATAAATAAATGTAAATAATAATCTAAACCTAAGTAGGTAATAATCTCGGTAAGCAATTTATAGTGTGATTTATTGGTCAGTATCAATATATAAATTTATAGTAATTTATTGCTTCTGTTTGATCAAACCAAATGTTTTATTTTAATACCAAACCTACTCATGTCAATCCAGTGACCACTATGTTTGACAGGTAAAAACATTTACCCGTAAGTTTTTACGGGAACTACCTCGCACTTTTTTCATATATATTTTTTACCGCTTAAACCTTCCCCTGGAATACGACAAACATTTTAAAACTAAAATCGGCCTAGCCAATCGTGAGTTTTCCCGATACTTATTTTATATTTAAAGATAATTCGACCAGCAAACTTTTGTACGCAACTGTACTAACAAAAGATCCATAGCATCCCGTTCATTTAAGATGGTTACGCTAATGAATGGCGCGGTCGCTTTTTAGTGACCTTTACAATTTGGTCGGCTTATTCAAGAATTGCTGTCTTAATCTTGTTTTTGTTAAAACTTTCATGATAGGCGTAATTGAAAGCTGAAATTAACAGGAAGGAATGTTAATGAATTACTTAAATTTGTTTAATGTATGCCATGTGTCTTAATGTTATGGAAACTGTGTATTCGATCGCTAAAGTACGACCGGTCTAAAATTTATTAAAGGACATCAGGCACATGAGACCCAAAAGTGTATAAACATAATTCTGTTATGTTTAAACACTTTATGTTACTAGAATCATAAAACAGCAGCAACATTATTTTTTAACTCCTTTATTTAGCTATAATTAATTATTGAAAAAAACAAAAGCATATCAATGAAACGGACATCTTTGTCAGCGATTTCACAAGTCTCCCCTGAGTATGTTTGTTCTGTGGCACAAGTGATTGCGCATTAAAAAAAAGAATGTCTGCCGGCTGTCAGTCAACTGTCAAAAGTGTTTTGTTCACAGATTTTCTGTTTGATCTGGTTCCGACTCGTACATTGTGGTGCTAATCTGTATCACTAATGTCGTACGTGCACACTGCACACTACCGTGATATGGCAATAATTATTATGGCCATAATTTTCCTTATTCCTATAAGCATAAGGTTCATCAATGGTCATAATTGTTGGCATATCACGTTAGTGTGGCCCTAGCATAACGCAGCTAACGAAACGTGTTGTCGTGGTGGTGTTGCTATTTAGTGTCGGGGTTACCAAAAAAAAACTTTCAAACATAAATAACTCTTAAAACATAAATCTTCGTAAAAATCTGAATATTTTCTATGAATTACTAATTACATGCGTACATTTTGGAAAATACAGAAATGTTATACATTCTTTGGTTTTTTTCTATGGGACTCTGCTTGATGTCCTTTGTTTACAATTACACACCATAATTTTTTTACTGTGCCTTTGTGGACCTGGAAAAGGCCTACGATCGAGTTGACAGGAATGAGCTATGGAAGGTGTTGTCCGAATACGGATTGGAGAGCAGACTGATTCATGCACTGAAATCTCTCTATGAGGATTCCCGTGCATGCGTCAGGATTGACGGCGTATACACTGACTGGTTTGGCATCTCTAGGGGTGTCAGACAGGGATGTGTTGCGTCACCATGGCTCTTTAATCTGTTTTTGGACAGTTGTATGAAAGGTCTGAAAGAACGTGACTGTGGGGTTGTGATGAATGGGACTCAAGTCAAGTGCCTTCTCTACGCTGACGACCAAGTTATACTTGCGTCTTCTGCGCAAGAGTTGCAGGAAATGATGTCGGTTATGAATGAAGATTTTGTGAGAAAAGGGATGAAAGTGAATGTAACTAAGACTAAAGTGATGGTGTTTGAGAGAGATGAAGAAATGACTGACTGTACGGTAATGTTAGGTGGCGAAAAAGTGGAACAAGTCCGTGAGTTTGTATACTTGGGGAGTTTGTTCACAAGGGACGGAAAGAGTGAGGAAGACATAGAAAGACGAGTGAAGAAAGGAAATTCGGTGAGTGGTGCTATACACTCGGTTATGAGTAGCCAAACCGTTTCTGCAAAGGCGCGAATGGCTATTCATAACGGAGTGCTGGTACCGACACTGATGTATGGAAGTGAATCTTGGGTATGGCAGAAGAAGAATGAAAGCAGAATAAATGCGGTAGAGATGCGATCGTTGAGGAAAATATGCGGAGTAAAACTGAGTGATAGAGTGAGCAATGAGGTGATTCGCAAAAGGTGTGGTCTGAAAGATGATATAGTGACAAGAATTGAGAAAGGAATGCTCCAGTGGTTTGGTCACTTAGAGAGGATGAATGAAAGGCGAATCACGAAAGAGATATACTGTGCGAATGTGGAAGGAACGATTGCACGAGGGCGTCCCAGAAAAACCTACGCGGACCAAATAGAGGTTATTATAAAAAAGGCTGGTGTACGCAGTGACAAAAACCGCAGGGCATGTATGAAAAGAGTGATGGATATGAATGAAGCGAAAGAAGTGTGCAAGGATCGTAGCAGGTGGCGATCCATAGTCTCTGCCTACCCCCATGGGAAACAGGCGTGAGTGTATGTATGTATGTATGTATGTAATTTTTTTAACAGAAAACGTGGTGGATATGGGGGATATGGGCACCTTCTCTACTCTCCTCTTTTTCCCTCGTTCGCCCCCCGTTAAATGACCTAATCTTTTGAAATTATGTCATTTTAGAATACCTAGCCTCAAAATTACATTTTAATTTTTCTCAAAGATCATTAGGCTCCGCAATTCTCCCTTCGAAGGGGGCTTCTCCTCCTCCTCCCCTCCTCCATCCCTAATTAAACGGTCCACAAAGTGGTAGTAGTTGTAGATATTCAAAAATCAAATCATATTTTCAATACTGTTGCTCGAAAAAGTATGCTTTTGAAGCCAGTACCATAAGTATAAGTTATCTCGCTATCGGAGTTTTCTTAGCGACTTTGCATATATACAACTACCAACCATCAACGGTTGGACCGCGGTCCCCGCGCACAGTCACCTAGCTCAGTGGAAGTACTTCCCTTTTCACTGAATACCTGGCGAAGCGATAATGCATCTACATACAATAATACAACACACGCGCAGAAAAAGAATGGGATTGAAAATGGCGGCTCACCACGCTTACCACAACAAGTGTGAATGAGAGAGCGATAGGTGTGGCGTATAGTGTGCGAGCGGGATGTGTTTATGAACGACGTCAAGTGCGTTGTACAATGTTGTATTTTCAGCCAACTATGTTTGAAACAAAACTCGACAATAATGGATTCTCAAAGGAAATTGCTGGTGGCTAAAACTCGACAATAATGATATCCCATACAACTTTGCTGCGTCACCATCGGAGGAGCGCGGCAACCTCGACTTTGTTCAAAGAAGGTTGTCAAAATAATTACCATATTACAAGCTTTTTTGAGTAAATTCAATAATCTTCATTTTAAACACAACATATTGCATAAAATCTGTTTAATTAAATTTAGCTCCTACGGGGGGGAGGGGAGGGGGGGAATTATGTGTTTAAACCCAATGGTCGGGCTTAAACGCGTCTTTTGCCCATTTCTCTTTATGTGACATTTTGAATGGCCTATTTCTTTTATGTGGGTAGGCCAGATAAAAAAATGTGAGCAAAGGTGTGTGTTTCGCCGTGCCGAGCTGTGACGTCACTAAGGGTTTTTTACATTTAAATGAAATGTAAAAAACCCTTAGTGACGTCACATTCTCCATTTCTCCATAAATATTGCTTTAAAAATTCTAAAACTATTTTTCTCGCCCTTCTGAAGGGCAAAACTAGAAACGATGGCGTCACATATTTTACGATTTATATCTAGTAATAATTATTGAATTGGAACTGACAAATTTAGGACCCCTCCACACGTCGTCGACCCCCTTAAAGTGTGACGTAATTTATGGATGGCCCCAAATGGACCTCTGTCGCAAAAGTTACAAATCTGTTTTTCGCAAATGTATTGAAAAACGCCGAATGGTACAACTTTATTAATAATAATAGTATTTTTTTTACAATTAATAAACTATTGTTAGGTATTTGTATTCATTTTCATTTTTCATTCAATTTGAAGATACCTAAATTATCAAAGAAAATGTTCTAAATACAATGTATTGCGACTCCATCGTTTCTCTATTCTTCTTCTTTAAACTTTCGATGAAACCTCACAGGCATTTGGCGCGAAAATCAAACTTTACGATTGAAGGCAGAATGTCACTATGGGATACGAGGGGTGAGTGGGCGGAGCCTGTAAAAAAATTTTTTCACGAGGCGTCGTCTTAACAGTGTACGGTTAAAAATTATGATAATAATTTTACTGTAGAGATTTTAGTATTACTTCTGTTTTAACTCTATGGGCTTAACTTTATTGCTATTTCTGGTTTAAGTTACACTATTGTTTTATTTGTGTGAATTTACTGTATTTGTAACAAGTGAAAGAACTTATCCAAATGTGACTGCCAAACGCAAATATAATGATTTGCGTCACTAACGCTTTGATAAACCCTGACTCCGCTTCCCGACCTCCAACCGTTTTGACAGCCTACCTACTCAAAATCAGGAAAACTTAAACTATTTATATATTTACTATTTTTTAAAATACCTACTACAAAAAGTAAAGTTGATTAACTGCAGTTGTCGTGCAATTTCTCCAGTATAGTACGATTATTTATGAAGATCATGTACAAAATGTATTAATTATTAACAAAACGAATCTTTCGTACAATACTATATTATTTCTGACGTAATAACAAAGGCGGTAGAAGATGGCGCTAAAATTTTCATTCTACGGCTACTTCCGGTGACACCAATTCAAACGGAAAAACCTGTTGTGATTTACATCTCTTGATATTAAGCGTCATTTAAGTACCAGGCGACTCAGCTTTTCTAACCACATAATACGAAATTAATCAAAATTAAAAACAGTTTGTTCAATCACCTGAATGCTACACCTCGCACTCATCTAGCGTATAGAGATGCATATCTAAAGAACGTCTAAATACATGTATAGCCGCTGCCCACAGACATTTTGGTTGGGTATTTTTTGTTTTTAGTCTGGCACGTCAAACCAGTCTAGACAAGCGTGCGTTAGACCAACATTAGCTGCTTCAGTCCGTTATATTTCAAATTAGAATAATCCCACAGCAATTATAAAACTGATAATTATCGAAGCAGGATCTTGGAAATTGCATTCTGCGAAACTATTTTATTCAAACCTTTGGTAATGTAATAATGTTATTTTCATGAAATATTTGAGTAAAATTGGTAGTGTTTGCACGAAAAATTTGAATTTTTAGGAATCATAATGTTTAAGACAAAAATAAAATATAAATAAGCAATAGCTTTTAAAAAATAAGATTAATGATAATACGATAATAAGTACCTAAGTAAAATAGCGAATTCCTTAAATCTTTACAATATTTATTTATTTGTAATTTGAAGTCAATAGCTGTAATCAATTCTCATTTCCTTTTTGATCACTTAGTAGCACAGTTTCATCATACCTACTTCGAGTTTTCGCCATAAAAACATAATATAGTAACTACATAGTAATATTGACATACTCTTGAGTAATCACTCTTACACGTGGAACATATGACATTGTCCAAAACAAGGACCTTCGCGAATTTTAAACATGAAATGAGTTAATGAAGGTCAGACAAATCCGAGCAATAGCATATTTTATAGATCATGAGCCCGCGACAGTATTGCCTACGTCATATGACATCACGATGAAATGCTTGGCACACGGTCGGAAAAGTTGTGCTTAGCGAGGATCAGAAGATTATCGCAAAAAAAATTGGCCGGAAGCTTGAGAAAATCTTCCACTTCCGGTCAAAATTTTAAGATTATATTTACGTCATGTGACATCAGTGAGAGAACCGTGTCATCATTTAGTTTTCAATCGTAGAGAGAGTAAACATAAGTCTGTCAGTTCTGAAATGACTAAAAAACAAAAATTTTAAGTTTAAGGTATTCCGGCCATTTCAGAACTGACAGACACGTAAATATAATCTTAAAATTTTGACCGGAAGTGGAAGATTTTCTCAAGCTTACGGCCAATTTTTTCTGCGATAATCTTCTGATCCTCGCTCAGCACAACTTTTCCGACCGTGCGCCATGCATTTCATCGTGATGTCATATGACGTAGGCAATACTGTCGCGGGCTCACGGACTATTAGGAAATGGGCTGCGTCTTTGCAAATCCGTGACCTGAAAAAATCAACCAAGGCACGAGTAAGAGCATTTGCCTACATGCTCATACCGGTAACCTTCAGCAGTTACATAATCTCATTTCGTTTTGACCTTTCCATTGTTTATTATGGTTTTTTTATTATAAAAAGTGAGGAAAATTGTTGAGTTTACCAAATTATTCATAATGTTTTTGAACTTTCAAGATGTTATTTTACGTAAGTAGTTGCTTCAGGTAGCATCAGTTGAATGATAACTATGTTATCCTGACGAGTATATATGTATATAGATACATCGTGATAAAACAACGCATATTTATAGATACAATAGTGATAAAACAAGGCAAAACCTTTAAACTTTTATAATCGGGCTCATAATTATACGAACTTTTTTTGTGTGGAAGCAATTCTGAAATTGTGAAAAATTGCGGATAAGAAATAGGTACGTTTAACTATAAGGAAATTTTCCTTGAAATGAAACAAAGTCGGGCTATTTACTCCATTGTGATCCACGTGTTTCGGGATTTTTGTATGAATCCAAGACCACACCCAATTTGCTTACGAGTGAGTCCCATCCACCCCGGTGGCTCTGTCCCGGTACCGGGACCGATGGGAAAAAAAGTTCGTAGTTCCGGTGAATCGTATCTCGATGTTTAACGATGTCCTAAAGTTAAACGCAATACCGGCGGTATGATAAAAGATCTGTGTCATCTGCCCTTTTAAATAAAATTCTGGGGTGGGTGATACTTTGCGAGTGCGATCCTCTCCGTTAAACATCGAGATACGATTCACCGGGGCGGATGGAACTTTTTTTCCCATCGGTCCCGGTACCGGGACAGAGCCACCGGGGTGGATGGGACTCACCCCAATTTACGATTAAAATGGTAGAAACGCGTTTTTGTTTACTTTGTAAACATGGAAATTTTATCAAGAAATACAAACACAGACAAATAGAAAGCACACACATCAAAAGTGTCTAAGAATCAAGCACATTTTGTTGTCAATTATTATCACTGAAAATCTGTTTTCTTTTATATTTTTAACACAGGTAGATTTTTTACACGACTGCCCAAAGCAAAAAGACACTCTTTTTGCTTTGGGCAGTCGTATATGTGTTCAGGGTTCATATGTTTGTGGGTATGTGAGTTTCTTTATTCCACCATAACTTCTAAATGCTTGAACTGATTTGGATGTATGGGATATCGTTAGAATCCTTACAGCATCCCGAGTGACACTGGCTATATTTTTTATAGAAAAAAATAATATGGCAACTGTACGACGCCATTTTCAAATGTGAAAAACAATCTTCTATTATTATAATATGGGCATCTAATGAAAGGCCTTGTTTAGCACATTCCAAAACTATATAATATGTCACTAAAATGTGTGAAATAAAAATAAATAAATTTAAAAAATATTTAAAAAAAACAGACTGCCCTCCTGCCAAAAAAGTACTAATAAAAAGTTAAAAAACAAGTGTCATTGCAGTCGGGGGACCTCTTTGATCAAAAATTGTTCCATAATAAGGTCCCCCGACTGAAATGACACTGTCTTGTTGTTTAACTTTTTAGTTTTAACGCTTCGCTCGCACTTCGTGCTCGCTCGGTCAATAATGATTTGAAAATCATTTCTCGCTATTTAGAGCTGTTAAATTTTGAATCTGTTTTAATTTTCTCAGGCTTCTTTTTTTTAAAAGCTTTTTTATTTTTTACTTTTTTGTGTTATGTAAGCGTGTCAACATTTTAACTTTATATATACTATACTTATTACTACAATGCCCGCAACCTAATTTCATGTGCCTTCCTCTTTCAATGCAATCCTATTTGACTTTGAGGAGTTCTCTTGTGTACCTTCAAAGACCAAAGTCATATACCAACGAAATTTCAATAAATGGTAACATTTTTGAGGTCCTTTCCAACACAAAAAAAATTATATCGGTTAATAAACAAAGAAGTTATGTCAGAAAACTCAACCAATAGTTACCTAAAAAATTACAGTATTTTCAGGATGAACTGATTTAAAAAAGTAGTACCATTACGAAAGAAAACTGAAACAAAAAAAAACATCAAAATCGGTCCGTAAATATCCAAGATTTGCGCGACGATAATAGTCATATAGTCAAAAAAACAACGTATTAATTTAAACAATGGAATTGAGAACCTACTCCTTATCTAAAGTCAGTAAAAAAAATAAATGTCATGATGTCAAAGACTTTACAACATAGAAGTATTTGAATGAAGTTGATTTAAGTAAAATGTTTTTGTTTATTGATAGCTAGTTTTGTAATTTTTGCACAAGGGATATTTTATTGTATTGAAGAATTTAATTCAAATATTGTTTGGACATTAATGTTAATTATAATTAACATATTATCCAAGTTAATTGGTTGGCAAAAGTTTTTTCCAGAATTTTGTTAGTTAAGTACCGTCCTTAAAAAGTAAGCAAAAATAAAACAAGATTTGAAATACACCATTACAATTAGAAATTGCAAATTTATAAAATGCGTAGCGTAGCTACAACATACTGTAATAATATAATACTTTAGTAATAGCTATTCTCAATAGTACTGCCACATGACTATTGAAAAAAGGGGAATTGCACGGTTAAGCCTCTGACTTTTTGCCACAGTATACTCACTAAAAAGAACAATAATATTACAATGATTTTTATCTTTGTATCATTTTTAGCAGTAGGTCTTACAATGTAATAATAATTATAACCTTATAGTTACGATGGGGCTGATATGTAACTTAATACAAAAGCTCCTTTGAAAATAAAGAGAAAAAAACAGCATAAAGTGATTGTGCTTCAGCTTGGGCAAAAATTATTTCGTATGTCTGTATGTTCTCTTCTACAGGTCGCATTTCTCAACCAATTCTCGTGAAAATTTGTGAGCAGGTTCGAAAATTATATGGATTTTTTTTGTCGAGCCAGATTTTTTAATTTTTCAAAATGGCGGAGATATGTAAAAAAACTGGTTTTTCGGCTTTCCAGCGCTGTCTGTTCTCCTCTACAGGTCGCATTTCTCAAGCGATTCTCGTGAAATTTTGTGAGCAGGTTTGAAAATGATATAGAATTTTTTTGTCACGCCACTTTTTCGATTTTTTTTCGAAATGGCGGAGATATGTAAAAAACCATATTTCATTCCAGCTTTCCGGCTATTTGATTTCCTCTACAAGTCGCATTTCTCAACAGATTCTGGTGAAATTTTGTGAGTAGGTTCGATAATTATATATAACTGTTCAGTCAAGCCAATTTTTCCAAATTTATAAATAAATACTCACCCATTTTGAAAAATGATCAAAATTAGAAGCACCATCTAGCTGCAATACTCACGTACCTACTGTGTGCTTTGAAAACTTTATGGCAACATTTTATTTTATTTTTTCGCGAGGTCTACAGCTCACGGAGCCACTAGTTATTACTGAAATATATATAATATCATAACTACTAATTATTATAATTTTCTTTTTTAAGTCTAATGGAGCTGGGTGAGGCTATTAAAAAAAAGAAAATGTCTTCCAAGCCCCACCAGACTTCATTCGTATATGAATTGATTTGAATATTTTTTCTTGATTTGGCGCTGTTTCATTTTGAAACTGTTTTGTTTTTATTTATTTTTTTAGGTTTTTGAAGAAGGTTTTTATTTTTTTATATCATTAGAATCTCACAGTTATTGGTTCGAGTAAATTCAGAACATTATAGGAACAACACAAACTATTGAGTAGTCATTATCAGCCTTAATTCACAAATACGTACACATCATAATGGTTTTATTTGGCCCAGTGCACATACAGTTAACTTCAGTAGAGTGGGTTCTAATTCGAAGCGCGTCGACCTTTAGCCATTATAGTTTTTTGCGGTGCTTCCATTTCGGATTTCCCGGTGAGGTTGTAATGCCAAAATAATAACGATCGGTGATACGTAGTTCTTAATAAACTTATGCTAATAAAGATTCTGAAGACACTGTGCATTTTCAAGGAATATTCGGCGGTGAGCTCTACTCATTTTGATTTATCTTTTGCACTTTCCTGTAAGTAAAGCTACTCAGTATTAAATATTAATTGTTTGATGTTGACAAAAGCTAGTATGTACTTATATTAGAATCATTGAAAGTTTATTTTTTATTTTTACTTAAATTTCCCAGCCAGCGAGTAGATTAATTAGGTTATCACATTTTTATCAATGCACCAATTCGCGCGGTTTTATCTAGCGCTGCGCAGGCGTTCAAGGGCAAATACTACGTCCGGAGTCGGCACACAGGCGCACCGTGTATGAACGCGATGATCTGTGGCAGCTGCCGTATTAATCAGGGTTACCAACTCCTTAAATTTATTTTAAATCACAATAGACATGTAACTGTAAAAGCCCGTGTATTAGAATAACTCAGGTTTACAGCAAATCTTAGAATTTACCAATGGTAAATGTAAGGATTTTATATAAACGAGATTTTTTTTCGGATTTTTGCCATCAACCGTTATTACCGTTTGTTGCATGCTAGGTTTTACCAATGGCGATTGGTAAATATTGTTTTTCCACGTTTGCCATGTCTCTGGTGTAAAACCTAAGGTAACCGAGTGGTGGTAAAAGTTCGAATCAAACAATGATCACAAAACAGTTTGGACTTTTACCATGAAGATTTCAGTCCGCCGTGACCACGGCAGCTGCAATGGTACCGAAACGTCGGGAAAAGTCCAAAATAAAACCAAATACACACTAATTACCAAAGTACTTTCAATAAAACCGCGCAAGTTTCCGTTAAAAGTATTTTATTTCATGTCTAGTGAGCGCGTTAGCTTGAGAAGTGAATATGAAGAATTGGTAAATCTTAGGTTACTAGAATTGTTTTACTAGAAATTCTTAGGATTTACCGAAGTCCAGGCTTTTGCAGTAACATATATAAGTTTGAGCTTCATATCTCCACGCTTACGTTTACCCTTGGATCTTTACCTGGAATCCTCAACCTTGAAGTACCTACTGTGTAAAGAGATTACTTAACTATAGTTAACTTTTTAAAGGTTTCGGAAAAATGCAAAATAAGTTATGGACTCGCTTCCAAGATCCATTTCAGATTTCTTTAATTCGAATATGATTTTAAAAAAATCTCTTCTCTTTTAATATCAAAGATTTCTTTTATATTATTTTCAAAATTCTCTGTGATATTAAGTACCTATCTGAAGAAAAATATTTTATCTTTCAAGACTACAAAAAAAAATAATTAATTATGTATACATTTTGATAGGTAATACTTTATCCCACAAAAACATTTTCATGTAAAATGTTGCCAAGATGAGACCATATGGCTCGCCACTGTTAAAAAGTTATCAGACCTCAGGAAAAGCCAAGCTTCTAACTCTACACACGCCCCAACTTCACAAACTCTGCACCTTAGTCAAAAGTCTGTAGAGTTTGTGAAGTTAGGGCTTTTAGAACTAGGGCGTGTAAAGTAAAAATTTTGTTTATCTGATATAATCCAAACAAGTTATGAGAGTTCAAAACAACGACGAAGCGCTTCGAGAAAAGTTAGGTAGTGCCCTTGCGATTCGCTTGATCGTCTTGGCGGGGGCACTACCGTGCCCCAGATAGTGTTAAAAGTACTATGAATAATTATAATAAGCTTAATCAAAGCTGATGAGTTAATGTATAACTTTACTTTGACGGATATTTTATAAGCCTATTTATTATGTGAGATGAGTCTGCAATATCTGTGATTTATATATAAAATTAAAAGTCCTGACTGACTGAGATATATCAACGCACAGCCCAAACCGCTAAAAATTTTGTACATGATACCTTATACAGTGTAAGCATCCACTAAGAAAGGATTTTTGAAAATTTCACCCCTAAGTTTGTGTGAAAGTCCGTCAGTTTTGAAGTTAGGATCTTCAAATTGTGTATTTAGGCTGACAATAAAAAAAAATATTTACGTGTGTCAGCGTTTTTGACAATTCCACCCCTGAAGGGGTGAAAAGGGGGATGAAATGTTGTATCTGGAAAGTCCTTCATTTGCAAAGTAAAACTCACTAAATTTATTATTTGGGTTTATGGTTGGAAAGTAAAAACAAATGAGTAAACACATACTTCGTAATTTTTGAAAATCAACCCCTTAGAGATTAAATGGGATAAATAAACCTAAAAATCGATATGGATGTCGTTTTTGTGGTTTTATGGGATGTTGATTGTAAAAATGGCATTTGTTTTGAAGTCCTACCTGATTCAACCATTAAAGGGATGAAAATAAGGGTTACCATTATACCTGTGCTATTAGTATTTTTCTGAGGTGTTTGTTTCTGTTAAATTAAATAGACTGGGGTCTGTTTCTTGTGAAAGTATGTTCTGAGTAGCTGTCATATGATAAACTAGCTTCCGCCCGCTACATCGTCCACGTGGATATTCGAGAAAATACTTAGGAATCCTTTAACCAGGACAAAAGTATTCTATGTTTTAACTTCATCAAAACCCGAACACCTTTTTTTACGTGTCTACACCAAGCGAGCAGCCTCGTGCGAGGCAGGACGTTTGCCGCGTACAGCAGGCCTCGCACGAGGCTGCTCGCTTGATGGGGACCCGCCTTATCACGTAAAAACAGCTGATCGGATTTTGATGAAATTAAAACATAGAATACTTTTATCCTGGTTAAAGGATCCCTAAGGATTTTCTCGAATGTCCACGCAGATGAAGTTGCGGGCGGAAGCTAGTGAATAATATTATTGAAATTATAAACGGAAAAAGATACGTTCTATTTATAAAACAAAATATAGCAACCCTAGCAATAGGCCTATTATGACGACACGCATCGTTTGCATGTGTGCGACAACTCAGTTTTTCTGTTGCAAATGTGGTTGCTATGTCCAAAATATTGCGATGGATCTCACGTCAATGCTAATTGGTACGCATTATGACACAGTCTGCGGTCTACCAGTCTAGACGATTAGTTTATTTACAAAGTTATACCACACTATTTATGTTTCTCGTCCATTATATCTACAAAAGTAACATTGTTTTTCTTAGTTTTAAAACGATTTTAATGGAAACAGTAACATTTTACTATGACGTTAGCAATGTTATGCCAAAAGGGGAGCAGTAGCGTAATCCTATTAAACAAATTGACTTTTATTGATCCCCCTACAAATTCAGTCGCAAATTCGACAATTAAAAATGAAAATTACTGTTAAAAATAAATTTGCGTTTTTATAGTTAGTACTTACTTATAGATAATAAATTCAAAGACATCGGTAAAACCAGTTTTTTTATAAATGCAACAAATATTTCGTACAAAACCTACACAGAAGCAAAGAAGTTTTATTATAATATCCATGTAAAGACTTGTTTGTAAGTAACTTTTTTTATAATAATTAAGTACATTATGTTCGCACCATAGACATAGAAAAATTTTCGCTGCGCTCAGTTCGCATACAATTTGTATTGTTGGGTTATGGTTTTACTAGCGGACGTAGTGCGTCGGCTAGTTTGTTTTCTTTCGCACCTTTCCTGTCCCACGGTGTACATGTAAGCGTATAATTAAATATTAATAAATTAATGACCTAACTAATAACGCATTTTATTAAACCACCTTATTATGCGGCTAGTAGATATTTTTCAGTTTTATCACGTTTTATTAAACTTTTCAATCAAAAAGTAACACCTGACAGTTTAAAAACTGAATTGTAGGGAAATAAGAATTACAAATTGCGAATGAAGAATAAAACTTTGTTTATCGTCTCTAATATTAATATTCTAATAATAATAATAATAATAATAATAATAAAGCTGAGAAAAACAAAATTAAACGTACATAATAATAAAATTTCATATAAATGTATTACAAACTTAAGGTACTTAAGTATTATATATTTATATACATATAATTTTATTAACACAAATTTGTGCTGCACTAGTTAAAAAAACTGTACCTATTGCAGAAATCTGCCCCCTTGAGATTGATTAATTTAGTACCTAATCATTAAGTATTATTGTCAAAAAATCAAATCAACAAAAAATATTATTGTAATAACATTAATTAAAAATTATATGCATGCGGAAGAGATAAATGTTTTGATTTTGTAATATTTGAGTATTTAATGTGCTTGTGTGTGTGTGTGTTTAAGCGTGTGTGTGTGTGTGTGTGTGAGTGTGTGAGCGTGTGTGTGTGTGTGCGTGTGTGTGTGTGTGATTGAGTAGTTAAGTTTTGTGCTAAACATGGAGGTGATGAGTGTGTGCTTGATTCTTGATTCAGAAAAAAGAAAATGGTAAGGGGTGACTAGTTTAGTTTAATTTAATTTAATTTAGTTTAACGCCTGGACTAATATTGGACACATTAAATGTTTTCAACGTAATCATATGTGAGGCCCTGCAGCCAACTACTTAGAATGTTCTTGCACTTATTTGTATTAAGTGGGTAGAAATTAAGAATTGTGTTGTAACGTTTTCCAATAAATTTAACCTCTTTAGTTCACGACTATGGAATTTTGTTTATATTTAAAATATAGGATGCAAGTATTTACAGTTGAAATTACCTATTTATCTTTCGAAGTAAGTATTTTTTTTTATTGGCAGCTTACGTTGACGGTTACAGCGCTTACATTAGTTTCAGGCCTATTGCATTTTATGTATAAGGAACCAACTGCGATAGCAATTTATGGCATTTAAAAAGTACTCAGTATAGACGTAGGTAATATGTACTTTAAAAGGTTTCTAGTTAAAGAGTCTTCAGTTGATTTTCAATTCATCTCAGTAGTTTATAGTTTTTTTTTTTTAAGATTAGTTAGTCGATTTAAAAATTATTAGCATGGCTAGACTACTCGTCTGACCTCACGTGTCACGTTATGGTAGTTTAGTTGCAACTGAAAGACGTCGTGTTTTATCCCACAAAGTCGACCATATTTCAAGTATCTTTCAAATCAAATCAGAATCAAAAATCGCGTTGAAAAGATTCAATAGTAATTTACGATTCAATAGTATTTTACGATTTTACGAAACTTTATGAGGGAAGAGTTACTCATTAAGATTTTTTTAATAACACAGCACCTTAAACAAAAGGAAGACCATGTTAAATATTTTAATTATTAATCGTTTTGCAAGAAGAAGAGCAATCGATTGCATGTATGCGATTTTATCAAAAAAAATTGAATGTAGATCCAATTATTTTTAAAAATGAAATGGTCTTCTTTCAGTAAAACTTCCAATTTTTTTTTCAATAGTTAAGGTAATTTCCCTTCGTGTGGCAAAGTTTTGGAATATCCTGTATTTATTTTTATTTTAAAAAACCTTTAAAAAATAGCAAACGACATTTTTTAACATCGATTGTAAAAAATAATACAATGACATCACGATTGTGTCATAGTTTAGAGACCCCTGCTCTACAGCATCCCTGACTTTCTCTTGCTTAAGTCCTGCAGACACCAACATAAACATACAACTGAAAAATATTTAGTATGTTGAGGAAAAAGAATGCGTATATTACACGCAAATAAAGTTATGAAACGTTTTGCCGACTAAATAAATATTATTCCATCATACTAGTTTCCGAAACTACTTACTTTACTTGAACCTGCATAAAGTATACGTTTTATCGTAAATGATAATTATACAGGAAGTCTCAAAACTTTGCTACACGGAGGGAAAGTACCTTTAATGTTGAAGATAGAAAATTGTACTGAAAGCAGACTTTATTTTGATTTAGATAATAAATATAATAGAATAAAAAAATAGCAGTGTGAATGCCAAAAAGTCTAAAAATTCAATAATTTATTTTGATTTTTAAATAATTGGAACTGTATTCAAAGAATGTTTTTATCGCATACTTTACGATAGAATACGTAACAAATTAATGTTAAATTTCATGTTCTTGCTTTTGTTTAAGAGTCTCTGTTATAAAAAAATTAGTAACCCTTTCGATCGGTATTGTAAAAATAAAAGATAGATTATTTTTTCATATGTACTGGGTTCGATTCCTGGTTAAGGCAGGCGATTTTTTTTCAATATTTGAATGCAATTCCGATATTTTTTTTTAATAATTGTAATAAGGTCTTTTTTTTCAGTTAAATTTATATAACTTCGATTTTAAGGTACTTTTCCTCCGTGTGAAGTTTTGTGACACCCTCTATTTAGACTTTTTAATGTTCAACTTCTCTAACATAATTCCGACTTTTCTCTTAATTTGTCTGAAAACAAAAACTACTTAATTCGACGGCTTTAAAAGGGACATCTATAATATACAGCGTGTACACAATAAAGGGCACAAGCAGAATATGGTGGATACGGTACCATGCATACAACCCTGGAAAGTTATTATAAATCCTGAAAATCACAAGTGTGCCATAGTGGCAACCCACTCTATACATCTAGGATTGCCATTATGCAGTTTATATTTTTTTTCATAGTGGTTTATCTTTTTTTAACACAATTTGAGTCTAGGGTTGCCTGCCACTATGGCACATAAATTGTGATTTTCAGGGTTTATAATAATTTTCCGGGAACAATTCCGAAAAATTATTATAACATAATAGGGTAGTAGGTGGATAGGGTACCATGCATACAAATACGTTCTACCCTATCCAGCATATTTCTACTTGTACCCTTTGTTCTGGTAAACGTTGTATACCGTGTACGTGTATGTATTTGCTATGTATAATATTTACACAAAAATTGCAGCTATATACACTGAACCACAGAACAAGGGGGAAAATTGTTTTCTTTGTACTGTGGTCTGAACACTTTTAATTTCGTAAAATGTTTTCAAATTTTAAATTTTATATCAAACTACCTACACACATTTAAATGACCTATTTGATGCGTTATAAAAATAGAAACAAGTAGGTAAATGTTGTACATGCAAACAACTTTAAAGATAGGTACTTAATTTAATATAGAAAACGGAGAAAAGAATGTGGCTGAGATGAGCCTGAAGATTCTTTAAATACATGGCGTACTACACGAGAAAACATTTTCATAGTCGAAATTATCGAAATCGAAGAGTGACTTCACTCCTACAAAATTTCATATTAATTTTATATTTCGCAAACAGATCTCTGAATCGAAAAGTAAAATCTTCGCAAACCTACATAAAATAATATTTTTTAAAATTTCATTCTATAAATTTTTGGCGTAACTAATATAAACATTCCGGCCAAATTACAGCTTTCTAGTACTAAGGGTTCCTTGTTTGCTACGGAACCCTTAAAAACTATTAATCACATAACTAGAGACCTAGCTAAGTTTTTTTTATTATAACTACAAGATTGTAGGTTTATTAATGGTTGGCACAGCATTTAAAAAGTACAAAATTTGAGGTCACTTTAAGTTTTTCTATCAAGAACACTTTTAGCTACGTATCATGTTTCTGTCAGTCACATAACTGAGATTCTTTAATCTACAAGGCATCTATATTATTGTTTTTGGTACCGTTTGACGTTGTACGGCACCTTAAAAACCCAACATTTAGTATTTAATTTAAGTCACATTCTTATTAGGTTATGGGGGGCCTATTTTACCCAGCAATTTCGTGCGGCTGACATGATAATGATGATGATGGCAAAATTCAGAAAATGATAAGAATTAGCTTTATGATGCAGTTAATGAAATAGCTTTATGATACAAAGTGAAATATTTAACGCTAAGATTATTCACAAAAAAATATAACCCTTTCCTTGCATCGGGTAATAAAACTTAGTAAATTAGCTGATATAAGTAGCAATGTTTACCCACTGTTATGAAACTGCGGATACGCTATTAAATTTTAAACAATGTGTAACAGAATTAATGGCAAATTAATGACTGCTTTCAATATGTTTATACAATGTGTAACAGAATTAATGGCTAAACCAGAAAAAAAAGTCCATCAAATTGAACAACTTTTACTATGGGACCAACTCTAAAATCGCGGAAAATATCGACTGTTTTATACAAAAATTAATAACGAAAATAATGAAAATATATATATATGAAACAGCTGTTTTTATTTTGCGATATCAGAGTTGGTTACATAGTAAAAGATGTTCAGTTTGATAGATACTATCTACTATATCCTGCTTTAGCCATTAATTCTGTTACACATTGTAAATTGTAAAACATGTTGAAAGCAGTAAAAATTTCATGAATAATTTGAAACAATATTTTTGAAGAAATTGCGTTTAGTTGTTGCTATAATGCTGTGCTAATACCTAAAAAAAATATTGCCGGCTTTTAATGGTAAAGTAACAATACCATTTTTCTATGTATCTTATATTTTATTATAGTTTGTAGTCATGTAAGTTTTATAAGTTGCAAACACTGTAATACAAACTTCAGAAATGTTTCGGTGATGAAACCGTAGTCAAGTTAAACAATACTTAACTTAACCTTCATCTGACTTTAAAAATAACACAACAGTTAAACAAAAGTAAGGAATCATATATCGATCCAGAAAAAGCTATCGATCGGTTCTATTCGATCCAATATACTTAATGTAATAGTTATTGACAATGAAACAAAGGATTTCTTGATCAAGTATCAAAAACATCTTTTACCAGAATGTAATGTGATTTCGTTTAGGTATATATTTACATACATCTCAGTTCCAAACTCATGCAAGAGTAAATACAGACTGTAGGCACAAATCGTTTCACGTATTTTTATGTAACCTTTTTTTTATTAAATTATATAAAATACTTTATAATTAACTACTCTGAAATAAGCAATAATAAATCTATTAAAAATAAACAATGATAAAAAAGAGATTCATAAGCCACAGGATAGCTGAAAAAATATAACGATTTTTTTTTCTATTTATAGTAAACTTGTATTTCATGTAACAAGTAATCCTTTGTTTTAATTTCTAAATAAAGAAATTTTTACCCAATGTATGAAAGTTAAGGATAAAGTTTCGTTTGAATCGTCCGTTACTTTCGTGCAAGCGGATTAAGCCGCGTAACGCCCAATGCAAATTCTTATCTACAATGCATAGCGAACGATGTTATCTCTTTACGTAACTTCAAATTTTATCTTATTTTATTTATCTTTAAAGAAGTTTTTAACTTTCTTTGCTGAAAATGTACTTTACTTTAAGTTTTAATTGTAAATCTTGTAACATAGGCGAGTTAACAGTGAATGCTCTGTGTAGTTTTTAATGAGACTTGTGCACTATTCAACATTGAAATTTACCTGCATGAAAATGGATAATCTGATTTGGTCATGCGTAGGCTTGAAACGGAATTTTACATGAGTCACTGATGACGTGCCCTTTCACGTGCTTAGGACCTACCTATAGCGTTACGGCGTGTAGTGCGCGAGCAGCTGAAGGAGGCGCGCTAGGGCGCGCTGGGCATCGGCGGGCGGCGCACAAACACTCACATTCAAATATCCGTCTAACCTTGATGCGAATCGGCGCACTCCGGGTTCCATCCGACGACAGTCGTCAATACAGACGGGCTGAAGGGCTCGCTTCAGGTGTAACAGTGAAAGCGGTGGTGCGTTGCGGTTGCGGCGCGTGGGCGTCGCGGCGCGGGAGTCGGGCTCGGGCCGGACGGCAGGCGCATCGGTGCGCCGCCACCGGCGGTGCAGTCGCAGGGCTGCGGCGCGGCGGCCGCGCTACATGTCACGGTGCGGCGAGCGCACTCCTCGCGCCGTGGTCACCGACTCACAGTGGCGTCGCCGTCCTACTGTCTGCCCGACGGCCGGGACGGCGGCGCGCGTTGCACCGCCCCGCTGCACTCCGCCTGCCCCCCTGGCGCTGCGCCCCCCTCGGTCGCCCCCTCCTCCCACCGCACACCCGCCCCGCCCTGAAGAATTTTCCGCATCGGGCGGGAAAAATCGATTGTGCAGCGGCCCCCGAATAATTTCGGCAAGACGCACGGCGCCCTTGCGTCCTCATCGCTCGCCGGAGCTGGTCAAGCGCATGCCTTTCACCCGTCATCCGCCATCGACTTATCACCCAGAATTTACTCTCTATTTTAGTTGCATAAACACCACTAATTTGTTGTGAACGCATTTAGTCTAGACAGTTATGACCTAGAAATTAGATAGGCGTCTGATGCTTTCCTTTTAAATCTTACAGTCACATGCGCTTTAGAGCAATTGCATTGAATAAATTAATTAGTTGAGGTAGGTTTCATACTACGCAAATATATTACCTCGCGTCAGTTTTTACATCCGTTTGTATTAAGCGTCATGGATAAATTTTTTGCGAGCCATTAGTGACTACTACATTTTTTGTGGCTATTCTCCGAGACTGTCTGTATTAAATATTTAAAGTAGCAATGCGTTTCCATCGCAAATTTCGCGAAGCTTACAATTATGTAGACGCTTATACTGTTTTTGCGAGCACTTTTAAATACATCATGCTAACATTATGATTAAATTTTAATGCTTATTAATAGTGCCACGACTATTTAAATGCAATTATATCCCAACTTAATACTTACAATGTCTAAATTAAGAGTATATTATTCAACTAAAAAAAAATATTTACTATGGGATCAACTCTGAAATCGCGAAAAAAAATATCAGCTGTTTCATACATTTTGATATTTTCATTAATATTTTTGTGTGAAACAGCAGATTTTTTTATTGATTTCAGAGTTGGTCCCATAGTAAGTTGTTCAGATTGATGGTCCCATATACCATATTCGGCATTAGGGGTTTTTTTTAACACGTTGTATAATTGATATGATATTTAAAATAAATACTTTCAGAAAGCAAAACGTACTCGTATCCAATGTTGTAGAAATATATTATACATAATATGTAAGCGTAGTACAGAAGACGACACGGCACATCAGACGTAACATGTTGACCTTGAGACCATCTGACGTTTCGTCGTAATACAAATTTTATACTTCATACTATTTTAGACAATAAAATGTTCAAGCCTTTTCAAATTATATGTTTTGCCTTGTACCGCAGATATTATGAAAACTCTATTGGCTAAGTATATTATGTTAAATTACTAGTAAAAAGTATTCGTCTCTGCTACTCAAGTAGCTAAGTCGTTTTTTTTCGTATAAATTTAATACTTAACATAATTTATAAATGGCTTTATAAATGCAATAATCTATTTTTATTTTTACAAATAGTGAAAAAAAAAACATGTTTTCCATTATCACTGTTAACAGTTTTTGGCGACTTCTGGGTTTTTTCCATACAAAAATGTGTTCCTAACAATCAACTTGTATACTGCATATGATCTGTAGAGTGACAATTTAAATGTTTTTTTATCTGAGTTTTGTTCCATATCAACCGCTGCAACTTACATTAGAAGAAGTAGAGTTATGGAAAAATCGCCCATCGCGGTATGGGCATGTTATGAGGAGGATCGCACTAAAGGTTCTGGATATGGATTTGGATGGACATAATATAGGCGAAGGGAAACCAAAGAAAAGATTATATAAAATTATGGCATGTCTAGATGGATTATTCTGAGATGAGGACTGATAGAGTCAAAGTAGAAAATGACATTCAAACAGACCGACAGATAAAGACACAAACATTGTGCTTTTCTCTGAATGATTGTTTATAAGTACATTGGTATATATTTATACGGATAGGTAGTTTGCTAAAAATTTGCTTAAATTAGTTGAGGTAGGTTTGATCTTATCATTGAAATCACGCAATTATTGATATCGACATCCATTATCAATAAATTTTTAATGGCATTGAAAGTGTGTTAATATTGTTTACTTATAAAGATCACACTTTTGGTATCAACATTGTTAACTTTTTAGATTTTCAGAAAGAATAACACCTAGAAATAATTTTGTTTTATCTACTTTCAGAAAAACTTATATTTCCTGTGAAATTGCATTGCTTATTTTCATTTATGTTTTCAACTAACATAATGTTTGTGTTAAAATCTAAGAATTAGTTAGTAGGAATTACGTAATAGCCTTATTGTATGCGTAAACATGTAACTACAATAGAAATTTCATATAAATACAGAATGCACATACGAAATTCTAAGAAAAATTCAACAGTTTGCTTGGTATAGAGTTTTGAATGTTTGACATCAATTCCTTTGCAATGTGAAAATGCAGATAAATTACCTAATTGGTACATACAACTAAGCAACGAATTTGTTTATAAAATTATTGTTTTTCAGTATGTATATTATCCTCATGAATCTCTCAACTTTCGCAAGGGTCAGTCACGGCATGGGTGACCAAAAATGAGTTCTTATTTATTTATTTATTTCATCATCATATTATCTCTAGCTCCTCTGTTGGTCCCAACGTATTTGCAAACATTAACACCCACCAATCCACGTTAGGGCAGCATGGTGGTTTATAATAATAACTAGAGATGGGCCGAATGTGGATTTAACCGAATACGAACTTCGGCCGAACATTCGGTTCACAAACGTGCCGAATTCGAACTTCGGCCGAAGTTCGGCCAAATTTCGGTAATTTTGACCGCGCTTTTGCCAGCGCGATATGGTTGAGACTTGTATAAGCACGCGGCAACAGCGCGGACATTTTTCATTAATTGAAATATTTTTTATTTTATTTTTAATGGTAACTGTAAAATTAAAATAACTAAAATTTTATGTTATTACCTAGTTAGTGAAACTGAAAACGTAACTTTTTGTGTGTTTTAAGAAACTAATTAATAATTTTATCTGATTTATAGTAAAGGTTAAAAAAGGTTTTTGTAACAGGGTATTTACCTAATTCATAATAAATTTGTGTTGATTCTTTATTGTTAAAGTATAAAGAAATTTATAAAAATAATTATTAAATGGATTTGAGCTTAGAGATATTTTACTTAATTTTTCTAGTTACTTGAGACGGTAAATCTATTCTAATTGGCACAGAGTTATATCCGAGAGATATGATTTTCTTCTAGGAATTCGAACTTCGGCCGAAGTTCGTTCCCGTTCCCGTTCCCGTTCCCGTTCCCGTTCCCGTTCCCGTTCCCGTTCCCGTTCCCGTTCCCGTTCCCGTTCCCGTTCCCGTTCCCGTTCCCGTTCCCGTTCCCGTTCCCGTTCCCGTTCCCGTTCCCGTTCCCGTTCCCGTTCCCGTTCCCGTTCCCGTTCCCGTTCCCGTTCCCGTTCCCGTTCCCGTTCCCGTTCCCGTTCCCGTTCCCGTTCCCGTTCCCGTTCCCGTTCCCGTTCCCGTTCCCGTTCCCGTTCCCGTTCCCGTTCCCGTTCCCGTTCCCGTTCCCGTTCCCGTTCCCGTTCCCGTTCCCGTTCCCGTTCCCGTTCCCGTTCCCGTTCCCGTTCCCGTTCCCGTTCCCGTTCCCGTTCCCGTTCCCGTTCCCGTTCCCGTTCCCGTTCCCGTTCCCGTTCCCGTTCCCGTTCCCGTTCCCGTTCCCGTTCCCGTTCCCGTTCCCGTTCCCGTTCCCGTTCCCGTTCCCGTTCCCGTTCCCGTTCCCGTTCCCGTTCCCGTTCCCGTTCCCGTTCCCGTTCCCGTTCCCGTTCCCGTTCCCGTTCCCGTTCCCGTTCCCGTTCCCTGGATGTGCATGTCCAGGTCCAGGTCCATGATGTGTCATGTCCACCGTGTTGGACTTCAAAATAAATATGATTTTCGCAATCACCATCCCATAAAACCTCAAGAACGACATCCACATCGATTTTCATGTGAACTTACCCCATTTACACCCTAAGGGATGATTTTCAAAATAACAAAATATGTGTTTGCCTATTTATTTTTAGACATGCTCCTACGAATTTTAAAGTTGTAATGTCTATTTTATATTCTTTTTCCATACATTTGAACCTCATTTTCACCCCTTTAGGGGTTAAATCATGTCAACCGTGTTGGACTTCAAAATAAATATGATTTTCGCAATCACCATCCCATAAAACCTCAAGAACGACATCGATATCGATTTTTATGTTTACTCACCCCATTTACGCCCTAAGGGGTTGATTTTCAAAATCACAAAATATATGTTTGCCTATTTATTTTTAGATGTGCTCCTACAAAGTTCAAAGTTGTAATGTCTATTTTATATTATTTTTTCATACAAAAATTGAACCCAATTTTCACCCCTTTGGGGGTTGAATCATGTCTACCATTTCAGACTTCAAAATAAATCTTATTTTAGCAATCACCATCCCATAAAACCTCAAGAACGACATCCACATCGATTTTTATGTTAACTCACCCATGTGAATAACTATGAGTGCGTCCTCCATAGAATTTGAACCTACGAACTCCAGATTGAAATAGATACTAGCTCTCCTTTAATTAAATGACTGAAGATTTGATGAAATACTCAATAATGTTACGTCACCAATAGTACCGAATTTCGGCCGAAATTCGGCCGAATACCGAAGTTCGGTTTAGACCGCCGAATTTCGGTTAAACCGAATGTAAAACGAACTTCAGCCCATCCCTAATAATAACCCATAGGACCATAGATATGTTCTGCTTATTTTAAACCAAAGGCCAAATTTAAAATGGCTGATAATATAAGGGTTATGAAGTGTAGTGGCTTTTTACCAAGCAAAAGCGATGTACCTACTTAATGTCGTTCAATGGATTTTCTGTAGTTAAAAAAGCACTTCCTTTTTAAAATGAATAATTTGTTTTAAATGGCCATGGTTATTAACGTTATTAGAATAAACAATATCGGGATTTACAGTTTTACTGATCATGGCGCATGCAACTGCGCCAAAATATCCGGTCTCTAAAATAAACAAGTACATGGTGTAAATCCTGATATAGTTTATTCGAATCCTACTAATATTATAAATGTGAAAGTTTGGATATTTGTTCCTCAATCACGCAAAAACTACTGAACGGATTTGGTTGAAATTTGGCACACAGATAGTAGATAGCTTGAATTAGAACTGAGAATAGTTCTGTGGTGTCAAGGAAAAAGGAGATGAGTCAATAAAAATGATTTTTTGAAAATATTTGTGTAAAACATTAATTATGTGCAAATTTTCTGACTCATGTCCTTTTTCCATGTCACAACAGTATGTAGTGTCAAAGAAAAAGGAGATGAGTCAAAAAATTAGTAAATAAATTATAAAATGATTTTTTTGAAAATATTTGTTCAAAACATTAATAATGTGCCAATTTATTGACTTATCTCCTTTTACCTTGTCACCACAGAGTTTTTATCCTGATATTCCCACGGGAACGGGAACCACGCGGGTGAAACCGCGGGCGGCCGCTAGTATGTATAACAAATGTGAAAGTTTGTTGTGGGTTTGGATGTTTGTTCCTCAATCACGCAAAAACTACTGAACAGATTTGGTTGAAATTTGACAAAGAGATAGTAGATAGCCTGGATTAAAACATAAAAACCTTTTTATCCCGATATTTCCATGGGAACGGGAACTACGCGAGTGAAACCGCGGGCGGCCGCTAGTAATGAATAATTTGGTTTATAGCTCAAACAGTCTTATCCTTCCGCGTATTTCTTAACGTTGATTGCATTCTTCTTCAATATGAAGTATATCGTAAAGTGCTTCTGTAATCAAATGTTCGTACGTGCGAAGTTCTCATTTGGTGGGTGGCTTGGCGTGACAATATTTCGTAGCGGCAACCTCTGCGCGTATTCAGCACTGCAATTCTGGGAACTACCGTGAGACCCACTGGTATTATTGCTCCAAGACATCTGTTTTTGCAACACTTTTATAGGTATTGATATTAATTAAATACTCAAGTTATTACTCAGACTAGTGAAATTTCATGATTGACATGTCAAGAAAACCATTGGTATATTTTAAAATACCTACCGAGGGAGTTTAAAATACACTATGGTTATTTTGGTCATACTTTATTACACGACTGCCCAAAGCAAAAAGAGTGTTATGTGTTCAGGATTCATGTATGTTTGTGGGTATGTGAGTTTCTTTATTCCACCATAACTTCTAAATGCCTGAACTGATTTGGATAAATGGGGTATCGTTAGAATCCTTACAGCATTCCGAGTGACACTGGCTATATTTTTTTTAGAAAAAATCAATATGGCGACTGTACGACGCCATTTTCAAACGTGAAAAAAAATTTTTTTTTCTTCTATTATTACAATATGGGCATCAAATGAAAGGCCTTGATGAGCACATTCCAAAAATATATAATATGTCACTAAAATGTGTGAAATAAAATTAAATAAATTTAAAAAATATTAAAAACACGACTGCCCTGCCAAAAACGAATCTTTGATCAAAAATTGTTCCATAATAAGGTCCCCCGACTGCAATGACACATGTTGTTTAACTTTTTAGTTCGTTTTTGGCAGGGCAGTCGTGTTTTTAATATTTTTTAGCCTTTAAAAAAGCTCACCTAAAATTGGAAACGTAAATAGTATTAATTAAAAAACTATTTTTTTTCCCTTTTGGGCACTCTTTTTAGCTATGTCTAATCTAAAAATTTGACTGTGAATGCAATAATTAAAAACATAATGTTATTTAGAATGTTACATTATATTGAGGCATCCAATGTTGTGCTCCAATCCAATTATGTTGAGGGTCGTGCGGCTGATAATTATGTTGATTTAGGCCTTACACAAACTTCTTAAAATCGATTGAATTATTTTTGATAGTAAAAAAATCCAACATGCATTTTTTTATAAAAAAAAAAGGCTTTTAATGAATTTGCAACTTTAAAACAACAGCATCTTTATTTACCAAAATAACACGTTTTTAAAATTAGATTATTCCGTAAGTTCAAAATGTTTTTCTGGCAGCTTTTGAAAAATTTATGAAACAGGTGATTTTATTTTCGTGATTTCATAGTTGGTCTCTTAGTAAAAGTTGTTCAGTTTGATGGTCCCTATCTACCATATTCGGCTTTGTAATGCTTTTATCAAACACCCTGTAAATATTTATACAGTTCAGAACTTTGTTACTCTAAATCACTTTTTTGAACAGAAATCTTTTATTGTTTTCCTCTACCAAACAGGACATAGTACCGCTTATGTAAAAAAAACCTCGTGGCGACATCTGTTAGATTAATTTTTAAACAACACAATTTGAGCTACTTTTTAACGCACAAACGCGAGGTCTACAGCTCACTGAGCCACTCGTTTCATCATAAAAACACAATGAGGATCAGTAACAGGTTTGAATCCTATGGTTTTATTGATATAATATACTTAAACACATTTTGGTAGCTATGAAACCTAGTGAAAGAATTTTTGAAATCCCTTTAGAAATGATCGAGTTAAAAGGGTTTTAAGGAAATGCCAAGCTCAATGCAATATGTGCTTTATCACGTACGACATAAGGTTCACGTCCGTCGCGATGACGTCATAGGGACCCCCAAAAAATCAGTGTTTTAGCTCTTATAACTTCTCAGGTTTAAAAGATATCGTAAAAATTTTTTCACAGTTGATCATATGGTGGCATTAGCTTTTAAATCAGTCATTAAAAAAAATCGTTACTGATCCTCATTAAGCTTTTTTCACCTGCGAGCATAAAGCGCGAGCGAAACGTCTCCGTTCAGTTTGGGCAAAAATGGGGAATGTCCGATAAAAATCAAATCGGCTGAATATTTTTTATAGGTAGATATAAGCTCCCTTATTAATAGAAAAAAGTTTCTAAAGGTTAAGGCTAAAGGTATTATCTCCATTTTGCTGTTACTTTCGTACATTTGTGACGAAGAAGAGACTTTAATATTTTTAATTTTTTTCACGTAATCGAAAATCTGAAACTTTTTTCTATTACTTAGGGACCTTATTCCTACCTTTTTAAAAACTAATATCATTGATTCCTACCTATAAAAAAATATTCAGCAGATTTGATTTTTTTCGAACATTCCCCATTCTTTCGTATGTCTGTCCGTATGTTCTCCTCTATAGGTCGCATTTCTCAACCAACTCTCGTGAAATTTTGTGAGCAGGTTCGATAATTATATAGATATTTTTCCGATTCAGTTTTTCTACATTTTTCGACAAAAAAAACATGAAAAGGCTGAAATCGCCCATTTTGAAAAATGACACAAACGCGAGGTTTCTGCTCACAGAGCCACTAGTATATTTATACTTAATTAAAATTACAGGAAATAAACGCGTGCATAAAACGCGCGCATAAAACGCGTTAAAAATTACACGCGTTTAATTCCTGTAATTTTAATTAAGTACAATGCAACGCGAAAGTTTAAAAGTGTTTATTTATTATTGGGAAAACAATCAGTCATTCATGTTGAAAAATGATAAGATTCATGTTACAGACTAATAGTTACATGTACTTACAATATATGCCAAAAAAAAGAAACCGTACAATGAAGTGGTCACTCGATGGTACGAGCCAAAAGAGCAAGGTTTCAAACGTATTTATGACTAGCTGATGCCCACGACTTCGTACGCGTGGACTTTATGACTCCGGCGTATGCATATAAATATGAACTAATGTAGCTACATAAGAAAATACTTGTAGCAGTGTTATGTTAAAAGTTATTTTTTTTATTATTGACTTTTTAGATTTTTGGCATTCACAATGCTATTTTTATATTAAGGTAATAAATAAATTATTTTTATATATTTTTTTTAAATAATATTATAAGCATGTAAACATAATTTTATAAAATCTTTATAAACTATGTTCGGAGTCTTTCCTTCGGAAGCCAATATGAAAAGACCTGAAGCGTTACTAACCCTGGAAAAATCCACATAAAGGCCACGCAAATAATAACCAGTTAGATCGAGACACCAGCGGCTTTAAGCGTTTGACCCGTATTTAGGCAATTCGATATCAAAAATTAGGCCCAAACTGTTACCGTCTTCACCACGTGGAGGTACTCCCAGCTTATGTTACTATATTATACTAAACAACTTTAACCTGATCTCTTGGATTTCAACATCAGATGATCTTCGATTTTGTGTAAACGCATGTTTATGCAAATAAATTAAACTTGGTTCTGCATCAGGTATTCCAGATCTTCAAACGTTCATCAAGCTGAACAACTTTTGCTAAGGTGTCATTTTTATAATTTTTATAGTTTAGCTGGACCATTATGGTTCTGCATCAGGTGTTCCAGATCTTCGATTTTTATATCTCAACAAAAAATGCTCATCAGGCTGAACAACTTTTGCTAAGGTGTCTATTTTATATTTGATATAGTTTAGCTGGACCGTTATGGTTCTGCATCAGGTGTTCGGTTTTCCAAAACCAATTATACCCTATACTATGCCCAGGCTTAACAACTACATATATATAGGTAACAAATATGTTTCATTCGAATCCGTTAGTATTTCCGGAGATTAGCGTGCTCAAACAGACAAACAAACAAACAAACACACTTTTTTTTTATTCTCACTCTATTACTATGTCTCTATCGCCCGATTTTTTTTTTAATATATGTAATGTACAGACACACTTTTTTTACTGTTACATTATATGTAAGGATGTACAGACACACTTTTTTTACTGTTTTATTATAATACTAGCGGCCGCCCGCGGTTTCATCCGCGTGGTTCCCGTTCCCGTGGGAATATCGGAATAAAAAGTATTCTATGTTTTAATCTAGGCTATCTACTATAGCTGTGTGGTGTGCCGAATTCCAACCAAATCCGTTCAGTAGTTTTTGCGTGATTGAGGAACAAACATCCAAACATCTAAACATCCAAACTCACAAACTTTCACATTTATAATATTAGTAGGATGTAAGGATATTATAGTGGCGTCAGTAGGGTGAAAAATACGGCGTTTTGCGAACCAGAGATTTCCTTTGGAGTCACCACGATTTTTGTAGTAAATTTTTTGAAGTTTCTCCAGCCCAATCTCGATAGATGTATTAGTTAAGCTGCTATGCTCAGTTTAATATCATATTCGTATGAATTTACGGTGTCGAATTCATTTTTGGATTTATATTTGTACGATTCAATTGTTAAACTATTTAAAAAAAAAAAAAAAAAAGAATTCTCGCTTGATTAAAGAAAAAAATTGCCATTAAATACACAAATTGGAATATTTGAAAAAGAAAAATACCTCGTAGGAGCTCTATTATCTATTATAATAATAAAAGAAAATATTATTGTTTTGGCTAATAAAAAAAAATAACTTCGTTACCGTTGTAAGGAAGTTATTATTTTTATTGAATATTAAAATTTTAAATATCAATTCGAAACTTGTTTGTGATAGGCTCAAATTGTAGCAAATTTAGTTAGCTTTATAAAAGTTTAGAGTAGATACATGAAAAACGCTTCCTAAAGGTAATTTTTCGAAAATACTGAAACAAGTGCCAAGTTTTTCCAGCAGTAAAGGGTTTCCAAGGGTTAAAGCTTGGGTAAAACTACTCTCAAGATACCTAACAACATCTGAAAAAAATCGTAGATACATGCGCGCTTGTGATATTTGCCTTTTTTGTCGATATTGACTGGCATTTTTTGTTTTTCTAATAATTTACTGGGTTATACTTTTTAAGTTTATTTCAAAACAGTTAAATAAAAATGTTATAATGTATATTGGAATTGGCTATTTATTACATTTCATTTGATACCCATATTGTTATAATAAAAAAAAAAAATTCCATTGGCGTAAAAGAAATAGACGGCACGCGACATTGAATTTTTTTTTCGCTATTTATTGTTAATAAAGAAATTTTTAAGTTATATTTTTTCAAGTCTTCATTCTATAAGCTTTGTTATAATATTTTTTGTTTGCAAATAAGAACATCAGTTTAATATTTACGGTGACTTAAAGTAAAAAAAATGTAGTTCAAAATATTGGTTATTGTGTAATGTTTAGGAAACTTCTTAATAAATTGCATTTTTTATACCAGAAATTAATTCTGCGTCATTGATTTATCCGAAAATGATACCAAACTTGGCTTAGTATCTAAACTTAGGCAGTTATTAACCTCGGACTTCGTTAAGGCAGAATTCCCCCCTCCCCCCACCTGCTTGAAAAATCCAGGTGGCGCCACTTCGTAAACCCATCTTAGGAACCCAAGGATCAATCCTACCGAAGGAAATCTTTGGTTCATGGATAGCCGTATTCTTCGTTTTTTTGCCTCCTACGACTGGGGCTAATAAGGATGATGCATTGGAACAGACCACACAACAAGTAGTGTGCATCGGCCAAAATATCGTCGAGTCCTAGACTCGCGATACGTCTATTGCAAACTTATTTGGCATTTTCAATAGTCTATATACTTTCTCTTTTGATTGAATCTTTCACTAATAATTGGCGAAGATGACTCTTACAGATAGTAATTTTCTAAGACTGCTTGTGGTTTCTATCAGTTTCTTCTTGTATGAGTACATACTTGATATTAATAAGCTAAATCCTCAAATATTTGTATGGATGAAGTTATGTAGTTTTTTTATACAATAGTAACCGCTAGAGGCGCTATGTCATATTAATAAAGACACAGTTACAAAAGTAAAGAAGCATTCATCATTGGTAAACAAAGTTAATAATAGTATCTTATGATACAAGTGAGCTTAAGTTGCTCATTGCACACGAGGCTGTGGGTTGCAGCCCGAGCTGTAGGCGAGAGCGTAATTCAGCTGAGTGTGTAATAATAATAAGCAGAGCTTACGAGTTTCATACGACGTTTTCGGACTACTAAGTTTAGGTTTATAGAACTTTATTCTCATAAAGACATAACATCACTTACATTAGAACATTATAAACAAAAAGACTAAAACAGTTCATGGTCGCAAAAGCAAAACACATAGTAGGTACTTACTAACAAAGCTGGGTTAAAGTCAATTAAATCACAGTAGAATCTAACAATTCAATGCACAGTCCCGTTTAACGCACTATTTATATATTATTGAGTACTGATAACATACTGAGCAAGTTTTTTCTTAAATACGTTAAATGAGTCTTCACTTTTTATAGGTGCGGGTATTTTATTATACTTACTAAATTTATTTATTCCACAAATGTATATGGATTTTCAGGAGCATAAAACCTCTTTGTTGTTACTTAAAAAAATAACTATAACTATAATAATAGTATTATGTACCCGGTTAAATTGAGAATGCTCTGTTTATCGCATATAACTTACAGTAAGGTAGGATAATTCTATTACGCACTAGTGTATAAGTAATATGTTACGCTACGCACGTGTTTGTTATAGCTCGGTTTTTGGCAATAAAAGCGATTTAATAAGGCTTACTTTAAAAGCAAGCGTGTTAAAAAATAAAAAATATATATTGAATTCCCTCAAAAAGTTTACTTTTTAGGGTACCGTACCCGAAATGACCAAACGAGGCCCTATTTCTGTCACTTATGTGCCCGTTTGTCCATCCGTCCGTCCGTAATCTGTCACAAAGCTCTATCAGCAGTGGCGTGCCCAGGCCTACATAGTAGCGCAAGCCCGAACCCTCAAATCATGCAATTTTTTTATCAGCTACAACTATCTACTACAAGCAAAAAACCAATGCATCCCACAATTTCTCGTTACTAATTTAAGATTTTTTTCATACGATGATCTTTACCAAAATATCGATGCGACACCGCCCAGCGCCATCTAAACGAATTCATAGATAGCTCTCAAAAAAGCACCAAAAGCACAACCCTTAAGCGTACTTTAATTATTCATAAATTAGTTCGCCGCAAGATGCTAGATGGCGTGGCTTTATCAAATTTAACTTCTTGACGCCGACGCGGCCGCATGCGGCCAGCTAAAAAATATTTAAGCCATTCTGTCAACGCCGAGCCGGCCGCATGAGGCCAGGCCAGCACTTTGTTTACGTTTTCTTCTATTGTTCTCTTATCTTCTCTGGTGATAATAATTTTTAGAATTTTTAGGCGGGTATACGGCCGGCGCAGATGGGTTAATTATTGTGTAATCAAAACTAAATTTCTCGTTTAAAATGTGTCACTCATAATAAATATCTAAATCATTTCACAAAATCATAGCGTCCCTGCTAGGCAATTCAAATCCTATCCCCTGCATTCCAAACAAACATTTACAAACAAACATTTAAATTTTCGTTCAAATGAAAGACGCAAAACTAACCTTACTTATTTATTTTTATAAGAACAACCAACAATGTAAAGAGTCCACTACAATATTACGATACATTGAAGAATATTATATTTCTTTGCAAAATACTCAAATGAAAAGGTTTATTACTTACGTTATTTTGTATTTCTCTTGGAATCGACTCGACTCGTAGGTACACTTTCATAGATCACACAACAGTTAATAAACATTTCAATCCATCACAAGGGACCATTATCAATCATTAAACTGAAGTTTTAATTCATTTTTAACATAAAAACACTAATAAAGGCAAAACAGTTTGTTTTTTCAAAACACCTGTCGTCACAGATTGAAGCAAAAAGCCAGGCTTTTAGTCGGCTTCTGTAATTCGTCCAAGCTTCTGTATTTCTCATAGAATCTATAGTACCTACAGCAGTATGCATATGATGCGGTAGCAGTTTTGTTAAAGTAAGAAGAGAGCGGATATATACAGATCGCAAAGCCCGGTTGCAAGCCAACGAGTGCGAGGGAGATGAAATGCATTTGTAGGGTTTATTGAGGAAAGTAACGCAGTTTAGCGACTTGTCTCTCGATCAGTTGTTGTAAAAAATGAATTTGTGGTTATTGATTATTGAAAATTAACATTCGTTAATAATATTGTTTTGTTGTTATTAATTACGATTCATTAGTAGTGTAAGTAAGTTATTGTTAGGGCAAGCCGGGCTTTTCGGCTTGTATGGGGGTACCGCCACTGTCTATCAGCTAAGCCGATGAAGCTAAAGTCTTCGTTTTTGTACAAAAAATGTGTCTTGCCAACCCAAAGTATTAAAAAATATTTTAAATGAGGGATCCCATTCAAGTGAAGGTGTGGCCTGAAAAAAAAATTACCCCAACGTCTGGGGTATCATTGTTTAAAGCTTGTAGGCAAAGACTTTATTTTTTATTTTAAATCACTTGTTAGGGTTCCGTACCTAAAGGGTAAAAACGGGACCCTATTACTAAGACTCCGCTGTCCGTTTGTCTGTCTGTCTGTCTGTCACCAGGCTATATCTCGTGAACCGTGATAGCTAGACAGTTGAAATTTTCACAGATGATGTATTTCTGTTGCCACTATAACAACTAAAAACAGAATAAAATAAATATTTAGGAGGGGCTCCCATACAACAAACTTGTTTTTTTTTTTTGCCGTTTTTTGGTACGGAACCCTTCGTGCGCGAGTCCGACTCGCACTTGGCCGGTTTTTTAACTTGACGTTGGATACGTTGGATAGATATAATATTATTTGACGTTTTTCTATATCTAAGTATAAAAAATTCACAGATCTCGTGCCTTTCACGACCTTCTGGTACATTGAAAATGAATTTAATGAATTTAACAAAATATTTTATTATTCTTTTCTTATAGACATTAATATTTTATTGAAAGTTAACCTAAGTACTATGTATAACTAAAACATCTGTATTTCTAAATAAAGTAACCCTAATAAAAAAATAAATCAAAATCAAATGCAGCACGCGAGACTCTCGCGCCGACTTCATCATCACTCGAATGTGCGATAACAACCCTCATGTTTACCTAGGCATCATCATCACACTCTCATTCTCAGAGATCGTTGTAAAATTTGGAATCGCAGAGTCACTTAAGAAAGACGTGACTGATTGAGTAGTTTCAAATCTCGAAATTGAAATAACAGCAACCCACGATATATAATATTTTGGATCTAGTAGAGGCCCTCGGCTTCGCCTCGGGCCTCAAAGTAAAACACTACGACGCCTAGCACGTGTACTGGAGATAAATAGCGTCATCTCTTATTGCTAACACTACTCTCTCTTTCGTTTTCACATAGTAAGCGACGTCACTTACTTGAATATGGACTTATGGCGACATTTCAGTGCAGTCACACTATGGTACCGCCCCGCGCCGCCGTATCTAACGATTTTTAAATCTTTGAATCAGCTCTCGCTTCACGCTCTATTCACGTCACACCATCTGTTGACCTGCTAGAGCTAATCAATATTATGGTTTTAATATGTATCTAAATACTTTTTTATTTATAAAAAAATGTGGAAATAAATAAAAAATAAAAATATAAAACACTATTACAAGCTTTGAAATATACAATTATTTAAAAACTTCAATCGTACCTACTACGTATTACCATTATCCCGCGCCGCGCACGTCACCCGCGGTATCCCAACATTTCGCTTCATAAAGGATAAGCTACAGCCCAGACCGTAAGAGTCAGGGACATATACTAATTTCAGTAGGTAGCCCAACTCAATATCTCTAGGGGTATTTTTCATTTTTTCGATATCGCTTTTCGTTTTTGAGAAATTGACGATTTAGTGAGAAAAGACCCCGAAAAATTGTGTCATTTTTCTACATTTATGCGATTTTCGAAAAAAGTTTACTTTTTCAAAAAAAATTTTTACCATATTGTGGGCTACAATATGGTAAAAATTTTTTTTGAAAAAGTAAACTTTTTTGCTGAGATTCTGAGACGCATCTTTTGACATTTAGTACATACACGTAGACCCAAAACTCACGGGACCAGGGCAATGTCTCACTTTGGCTGAAATTGGGTACCTTACGGAAGCGATCGAAAAAACATTTTCAATGTTAAAAAAAATATCTGCCGCAATATTTTTGCGTCAAGCCTTTGAACGACTTTTTCTAGATTTTAATCAGTTTTTAGACAAGAGTTATTTATTTTTAGGCTAAAATTAAGATCGGTTTGTATCGAAAGTATGGTTTTCCCCTGTCGAAAGTACCTACTCTAGACTTTTTGTAGTTAGCTTAAAAGCGGTCATCGAACCAGACGTAGGTACATTACGAAAGCAGACACGTTCAGACCGAGACGCGAGGAGATGGTTCCGTCCTACAAACTTTATTTTTTTAATAAATATTGAATTTATAATGTACTGTACTCGGCATAACCTCGAACGGATAAATGAAACATGAAGCAACATTCAGTTTTTCCAAATTTGCGGAAAACAATGTTTTTGGTTTCGGAGCAGTGCAGTTACTATGGTATTTTGCTGTTGTTTCTGCAAATCTATGATTTTAACAGTGAATGTATATAGTTGTTGCTGTTTTGCTGAAAACTTATTAAGTCAATCTTTTATTGATAAATAAGATGTTGCTGCATTGGCTTCTATATGACTCAAATGGCTTACACGTAGAGGATAAACATTTACTTTTATCACATTTTTAAACATTTCGCTTAGCCTCAATAATATAAGTGGTGGTAACTGCCTCTTTATTAGTTTATTTATAAGCCAACAGAAAAAAGTAAACATTATGAAAACATGTAAAAATAAAAGGATCTTATATGCCATTTTTTCTAAAAGTTGTGTAACAACTCTTAGCAAAACGAAAACAACAACAAAAACACTTGCGTCACTGCCAACCCTGGTTGCGTTTGGTTAACTTTAAGCTATATGGTCGGATACAACTTTGGGTATCGGACAACCCTAGTCATCATCACATTACCAAAGGGTTGTCTTGTTTGGCTGTGGTCTCTCATGGAGAAGGTAATTTGATGTCTGCGTGCGTCATAGAGCCACACCACGAGCCGAGCACAGATTTTTTGTTGTCATCAGTGACTGAAAGTGAAATACGATAACTTTATATAAAAATTAACTTTAAAACATAAAAGTTTAAAACTACTTATTCATGTACATCGGAAAATCGAACGAGTACTGTCACGCTCACGCTTGCTCTGACAACTGAATTGAAATAGTAGTTTTTGAAACTGATGCAAAATGAGGGATATTACACACACATGAGTGTGACACACACATGACACTACAAAACTAGTGGCTCCGTGAGCTGTAAACCTCGCGAAAAAACAAAATAAAATGTCGCCATGAAGTTTTCAAAGCACACAGTAGGTACGTGAGTATTGCAGCTAGATGGTGCTTCTAATTTTGATCATTTTTCAAAATGGGTGAGTATTTTTTTTATAAATTTGGAAAAATTGGCTTGACTGAATAGTTACATATTAATTATCGAACCTACTCACAAAATTTCACCAGAATCTGTTGAGAAATGCGACTTGTAGAGGAGATCAAACAGCCGGAAAGCTGGAATGAAATATGGTTTTTTACATATCTCCGTCATTTTAATAAATTCCGAAAGAATGTCTCAACAAAAAAATTCTATATATTTATCAAACCTGCTCACAAAATTTTACTACTATGACATATACTATTGTTATACAAGTGACCAAAATCAATTTGTGCTGCGAGTGACGACTTTAAATCACGAACCAGCGAAGTAGTCTAGAATTGAATTTTCACGTTGCTTTCCTGGTAAAAAGCATAATTCAGCATTAGAAACTTGTTCATTTCACTCTTTTGGAGTTAGATAACTATCTTCATCCTTAGACGCATTCATTTTTGTAATTTATCACAAAAATAATTCGATCAAACCTATGCTGAAAAATTTAACTCATAGAGTAGATTCCCGTCGTTTTGATTACATTGCGTTGTGTTTTCTCTTATTCATTAATACCCCATCTTATTTATTTATTTATAACCATAAAACACATATTTTTTAATAAATTTCATAAATTTTTCTTATTTTATATTTGTTTCATACATGCGACCTCATTACGTTCATACTCTTTATTTCGAATTATCAACCTTCTTTGTTAACAATCCTTATTTAAAACTCCTTGGTATATCCGTGCATTTTATTTTTTTACTTTTTATCCATATGTATGACACCATAAAGCTCTCTATCTATCCTTTTCTCACATATCAATTTTATAAGTGTCGACCTTGTCACTTTATTTCTTTTATTTTATTATTTTAAAAGTTGGTGTTAGAAATTAAAAAAGCACTTTGCCTCACGCTTTTACGCGCCAAAAGCACCCTTTTCGTGCTGGAGAGGTGAAAAATACTTTGCAGATGCTTTGCTCGTTATACAAACAGCCTAAGCACAGAGGAAATAATCACGCTTATGTGTATATTTGCAGGTAGTTATTGAAAATACTTATTAAAGTTTAAGAAAGCTCGATACAAATCTGATATAAATATTTCTAGCTCTACATTTTAAAGATTCTGCGATGCTCATTGTTTGTATGGCAAGAGAAATTAGAAATCGAACCGAGTACATAATTTTGTTAAAAATTTAGTCAGTAGGTTGGTACTAGGTAGGTAATGTCTCTTTTTATTTGTCGTGAAACCGTTTATATCAGTCAACGGCACGCTGTTGTGGCAACAACAGGGTAATCAATTTTAATCAATTTGAAACCTAAATTAAAAGACATTAAGGTTCAAAATTATTGACAGATTTTTGACATTTTGTATAGCTTGGCGTGCTGGTGACTGTACGTTCATTCAACTGACTTGAAAGAGCGCTTCTCAAAGTATTTTTTCTGAAATGAGAATTTTCAGAATGTTGGGTGGGATTTCCCAATCTTACGGAAGTCAGACCACAGAGGAAATAATCACTACGTTTTTATATCTTTTGCTTTTAAAAAAATAATTGAATTTTTGAATTGAATAGTTTGTTCGAATAAATTGTTCGAAGAATAAAAAAAGATTACTTTAGATTAAAAAACCCGTCTGCATAAAAAGACAAGTCCACTGAAAAGATGGAAACAAGATTAAATATTAAAGGCAACATAATAACATGCAGTCGGAGGCATGCATTAAGAAAGTGACGTTATGAATGATTTGAATTACTATATGCCTCCGACTGCATGTTATTATGTTGCCTTTAATATTTAATCTTGTTTCCATCTTTTCAGTGGACTTGTCTTTTTATGCAGACGGGTTTTTTTAATTTTTATAATTTATTTTTTTATTTATATCTTTTTAGTTATTATATATTACGGTCTTGATATATCTTTTTGAAATCCTTACAATAAGCCCTTTAATTTGACACCCATATTGCAGTATTCTAAAAAAAAAAAAAATTCCCACTACGTATATTAGTACCGTACAGCCGCCATGTTGTTTTTTTATAACGCCACCTTCTTAAGAACACTTGGGCTGATGAGACAAATCTAACGATATCTTAATTACAGAAATCCATTCAGCCGTTTGAAAGATATGAGGTAATAAAGAATATTACATACAAACACATATACAAACATACTTACATAGTTACATACAAGATACGCGCGAAAAACATAACCCTTTCTTTGCAGTCGGGTAAAAAAAAGGATTTCTACAAAACCTTCCTTTAGACAAAAAATATAAGTACAGTTATTTTTAGGGTTCCGTACCCAAAGGGTAAAAACGGGACCCTATTACTAAGCCTCCGCTGTCCGTCTGTCTGTCTGTCTGTCTGTCTGTCTGTCACCAGGCTGTATCTCATGAACCGTGATAGCTAGATAGTTGAAATTTTCACAGATGATGTATTTCTGTTGCCGCTATAACAACAAATACTAAAAACAGAATAAAGTAAATATTTAAGGGGGGCTCCCATACAAGAAACGTGATTTTTTGTTGTTTTTTGGTACGGAACCCTTCGTGCGCGAGTCCGACTCGCACTTGGCCGGTTTTTTTTTCTATTTGTTTTGCAATTACGTTTTTCTAGTAATTTCAAGAGTAAAAAGAATTGTTTTATAATATGTGTTTATTTGATTTACGGCCACATAATACTCGTAATAGTTAATTATGTTTTTCAATTTATGGGTGATTATACCACTTTGTTATTAAACGCATAGAACTAGGTATTGCCAACATTTTTTTTATTCAAAAGCTCATGAAATAAACTGACGTCCAGTCCATCAGCCATTTTAATGTCCCCACTGCTGGGGCATGGGCCTTCCTTATGGGTGGATAAGTAGGACGGGCCATAACCCACCACACGGGCCCAATGCGGATTGGTGGGTGTTAACGACTGCAAATGCACCCGGGACTAACGGCTTAACGTGCCTTCCGAAGCACGGAGGAGCTCGAGATAATACATTTTTGGTCACCCATCCCATGACCGACCCTTGCGAAAGTTGCTTAACCTCCTCAACGCTAAACCACTGCGCCACAGAGCTCCTCAAACTTAATTGATTTAAGTATAGAAAATCGCTTACTGATTTTATCGAAAGGATTCAGTAGGAATTGCGACGTATTTAGTGTCAACTTATTTGTGCCTGTCTGTTGTATTTTATGGTTTTTAGTGATAAACCAGCGACCCACTCTTGCTTCGCTTCGGTTCCTTCTTTTTTTGCCAAATGCGACCTTCCAATAACACCCAAAAAGAAAACTAATACCTTACAGAGGGAAAAATACTTTTGGAGCGAATGGAGTTGAGGATCCATTCGCTCCAAAAAGTCTTTTTATCTTCCGTTCGTCCCGTGACGGGACGGAACTCCCGTCCCGTCATTGGTGTAAGAAACGCGTTTGGTTTATTATCGCGCGCGTTATTTTTTTGCGAAAACTCCTAAGATATTCATTTAAATGGTATGGTGTAAAAGATTAAAATAATGTGCATAATATGCTTAAAGTAACTAACGTATTTAAGTTGATAAGGATTAATACTGTATCCTTTTAAATAGCTTTTCAAATTACCGCGTTGTACGTGACCAATTTTTTAAAAGATATAATGGGCATGTAAGCTATTCTTAAAAGATAGATATATGCAATCGCGGACTTTTTTGTAGATCTATAAAAGAGGAACAATTCCATCATATACTATTTATAGCTCAAAAGGTTTATGCCGCGTTTTCGATGCAAGCTCCCATTCGTCGTCGATTGATTTTAATTCAATTTCCTTTTAAATGATAGTAGCACGCTAGCAAAAAGCAGTTGTACATTGCGGGTGTACATTACAACAAAAACAGACTCTGTGTGATAGAAAAAACAAACAAAAAAAACTTAATACATTTTTAATTAATTTTCCGACTGAAAATTCCACTTCAGATAGAATCGGAATCATGAGTCGACTATGCCCTGAAAGCTTTCGCTAGGGTGCTAATAACACCCTGTATACAATGTTTTTGGTCTCGTACTAGCAATAATTTAAAGGCGTGGAATATACTTCATTTTATCGAGAAAAATACTCACATGTTGGTGGCCATCCCCTTTCCTTTTGAAATAAAAAAAAATATTGCAACAATGCCCTGACTTAAGCCTGACTTCTAAAGTAATTAAATATTAGACATATGAAAAAAAAGAAAAACAGATAAAAATTAAAAATAAACTGTGATTTTAATTTAACGTGACAAGTATGTATTAGTATTTGTGTGTGTGTGTGTGTGTGTGTGTGTGTGTGTGTGTGTGTTGTGTCATATCAGGGGTGGGGAGTGATGGCAACAAATCACTTAACTCTGAATACGTTGTTCACCTTAATCTACGATCCATCACAGATCCAACATTCACCATGTTGAAGCTTATGTGCTTAGAAAGTTAACATCATTTATTTCTGAAAGGAAATTCAACCACCAATTAGAACCATTTTTTCTAACAATCGAGTTAGCCGATCCAAATTTTGACATACCTGGTAAAATTGATTTCATGTTAGGCGCTGAGGTATATTGTAATATCATAACAAGCGGTTTATTGAAAGCATCGGCTGCAACATTAATAGCTCAAAATACTAAATTGGGTTGGATTCTTTCTGGCAAAATTACCAAAGAAGAAATTTAACGTGTAGGTTGATGTAGGTATAGGGTTACCAAGTTACCATATCTCAGGATGTGTTCTGAGATCTCAGGATTTTTGGACTTTTCTCAGGATTGCGGCTGGATTTCGAAAATCTCATGAAATATCAGGATTTTTAGAATTTTCAATAAAATACAGAAAAAACCTGTGAATCTACAATAACCCATTTTGAATATGACGCCGGCGGCGCCTTCTCAAACTGCTATTCTATGGAAATCGGGCCTTTTCTCAGGGTAGGCATTTGACGATTTCAATCAGAAAAGTCTAAACGACACTACAAGGCTTGAAAATTTGTAACTTATAGTTTCTGATCAATTTGCAATTCAACTACGTTATTAGTTTGTTAATTATCATCTTTATCCATAAATTAAGGAATTTTGATGAGGAACCCATCCACTGACTTATCTTCAGACTTATCTAAACGTGTTCTTAGCAGATCGTTATCAACCACCATGTACCAATTTATCTTCATATACATATTTACTGTCCACTTTCGTTTTGTTTCATGGTGGGCAGCAATGATGGACATTTCGTCCATGGTGGGCAGCAATGATGGACATTTCGTCCATGGTGGGCGGCATGTTCAAATCTCAAGTTACGTTTGTTTATAATCGTTAGTTTTTGTTATATGACCGAGATGTCGCTGTAGCGAGATAGCTCGCGGTATGGATATTTTTACCTTAAAGTATAAGCACAGTACATATATATATGTACTGTGGTATAAGTGTCTGGAACATTATTTGAATAAATGTCTATCTACGTCTGAAAGAACCCCGGCCTTTGTTCACAATTACGCTGTCTTACAGACAGTAGCACGTACGCTCAGGCTCAAGAGTTTAATTATTCTTGACCTGAGAATACATACAACTTGCCTTCTATAGGAGAATATCCTAGAAGGCAAACAAACGAGTAAGTAGAGGTACACTCGAGGATCTAGAGTCCGACTAGAGGTACTCACTACCTACACACTGACACTCATTTAACGCCTCATCCGTTCATTTTACTTTGGGCGACCTTTGAAAAAAACTTCACTTTAAATTTTTTTTTCGCTTGCCTCTTTAGGTAGGTATTTATTTCTCTTTGAAAAATGGCTCGCTCTATAAATGTAGTTTACCTCAATAAGGCTGAATTAGTTCACGTTGAATTAAACGATTAAATTAAACAAAGTTGAATTATTAAGCTGCGTACTCAAGTTTGCAAATTACTAGAGACTTCCATCTGGGGAAGTCGTGGACTCCATTTTGTCAGCCGAAACGAAACTGATCTACAGGAACTATCGGTTACTTTAAATTATATCGACGCTAAGATTGACCAAATCGAGGGCGGAAAACGAAATTTAATTAGAAAATTTTAGACTTTTCTGAACCATTCCTATTTTCGATTGGAAAGGATCGATATACTCCTTTGTCCCGAGAATAGTGAACTTTATTCTGAAATTTTAATTCTTAGAAATAAGATTCGAACCCTTTACATTTGAAGCTGCGGAACCAGCTCATAAATTTGTGAGTGACCAACGTTCCATTTCTTCTTCATCTTCTCCCAACCCAACTTTGTACCCTGCCCCTCTAAACTTTCATCTTGGCAGATCACCGCTCAACCAGGTTAGTGCTCCCCATCCAGTTTCAATCAAAGAATTGAAGTCATTTTCTTTCAACGGCAAGTCCTGTCCTTTTCTCCAGAAAATTCAGGAATTTTCTATATCCCGCAAACATCGACAAAACCACGCATTCCAATTTTTACTGAAGATGACTTACACTGGTTCCGGTTCCAGTATTTCGGAATCCAGATATTCATTGAGAGCAATTAACGGAATCCCTGATAAAAGATTTTAGTACTCATGATTATGATTATAAGTTAATGGAAGCCATTCGTAATCGTACACAGGACTTGGGGGAATCAGTTATAGTCTATGTTTCCGTTATGTTTGGAATGTTTTCCAGGCTTTTTTGAAAATTATCCCAGCAGGAACAGCTTGATATTTTACTTCATAACATTCGTCCTTGTAATTCCACATTTGTCACTCTTAATAATATTTTCTTGATAGACTCACTTATAACCACTTGTCAATCTTATGATCACATGATCGATAGAGACAAACATTTTCATGAACCGAAGCCACTAAACAATTGTACCGCGGAATTTAATTACGTTGCAAGACCCTCTGCACGGACTGTTCATTTTTCTCAGGACGTTTCTGTGACACCTCCAGGTTCCAATTCCCAATATTCCCATTACGTTAATATCACTCCTTTAAGTAATTCCTAGTATTCCTATCGGGATAATATTGCACCTCCAGGTAATTCCCAGTATTTCTCTCGTAGTTTCACTCCACAACCAGATTTTAGAACTTCTGCTCCTGCTAGAATTTATTCACCTGTCAGATATACTTCCCAGTCTTCACCTCCTGTTGACTTCGGTCTTCCCCAGGTCCTTCTTCAAAGGACTCTCTTCTTGCTTTTCCGGTCAGCCTTCCGGCCCGGGTGATAATTTCGATCGTGCTGATAATGCGCCTTTCTTTTAGTGCCATCTGTTCTGTGTGCGTTATAGAACTAATGGGCACTCAATTAATAACTGTGACAAATCCCGAGATCTCGTTTGTTTCAAATGTGGCTTTATAGGTACTAAGACTACTGATTGTACCAAATGTAATAGGCCTTCGTCTCCAAAAAACTAGGTAACGACTTGAATAGTAGTTGTTCCCTAAACTCTAAAGATAACTAAGATTTGTTAAATTATTTTAGCACTTTCATTTATATTGAGGAAATGGATAGCCAGCTTCCTTTTAAGCCCACCGGTAACGATCAATTGCGATTGTCAATTTTTTCGTCAATGCCATTGTTAGAGCAAATTTCAATCGCTTCAATCGCACGCGTAAACGATCAATTTTCGCATCAATGGGCGTCAATGAAGTAAAAATTGACAATCGCGAATGATCGTTACCGGCGGGCTTTACCAATGTCTCCATAGCCAATGAATCATTTTCTGGATTATTGGATAGCGGAAGCTGTGTTAACTGTATTAGGTAATGACTCTCATAAACAATTTGTAAACGTTGGGTTTACTCTATTCAAGTTGTCCACAAAAATAATGGTTGCAAATAAGAATACAGTGAAATCTTCTGGGTATATGCTTTTGCCCATGACCTTTAACGGTTCATCTCATTTAATCAAAGCATTGGTATTTTCCGATATATATCCTTCTCTTATTCTTGGTATTGACTTTTGGAAGAAGTTTGACTTAATTCCCAAAATACCCTTACAAAGTATTTCTTCCCAAATTAATACTTAGAATAGTTCTACTGATACTCAGGTTTTATCTTGTTCCCCATTTGTCTGACGTCCAGAACACTATTGCTTCTGATGTCATTGATCAATTTAAAAATATTTATTTTGAACAGAATGGTAAGCTTGGTCGTACAAATTTAATTTGTCACAAAATTGACACGGGCGATGCCCTACCTATTCGCCAGCGTTGTTACAGACTCTCTGCAGAAAAACAGAAAGCTTTGGTGTATCAAATTTTAGAACTTGACGTTATTGAGGAATGTGAGAGCCTCTGGGTTTCTCCTGTTATAATAACACCAAAGAAAGATGGCGATTGGCGGTTCTGCGCCAACAGTCGCAAATTAAATTCAATCAATAAAAAGGATGCCTATAGACTTCCGTTGATAAGGGAAATTTTGGATAACCTTAGGGATGCTCGATATCTTTCTAGTATTGACATTGCTAAAGCATTTTGAGAAATACCTTTGGGCCCAAATGATGGAGATAAGACCGCTTTTTATGTACCCGGCAGAGGAATGTATCGCATCACCATGCCGTTTGGTTTGACGAATGCCCCTGCTAATCAACAACGTTTAATGGACCAATTACTCTAGACTTCGAAAATAGAGTGTACTGCTTTCTCAATGACATGATTATCATTAGCAATACTTTTGAAGAGCATATTTCTCTTTTGATGAAAGCTCACCAAAAACTCTCTCATGCTGGTCTCACAATCAACTTTGGTAAAAGTCAATTCTTTCGAAAGGAACTAAAGTATCTCGGGTATCGTTTGGTTTTGGCGAATGCCCCTGCTAATCAACAACGTTCAATGCACCAATTATTTACTCCAGACTTCGAAAATAGAGTGTTCTGCTATCTCGATGACATAATTATCATTAGCAATACTTCTGAAGAGCATATTTCTCTTTTGATAAAAGTTCACAAAAAACTCTCTCATGCTGGTCTCACAATCAACTTTGGTAAAAGTCAATTCTTTCGAAAGGAACTAAAGTACCTCGGGTATATTGTTGACAATAAGGGTTTGCGAGCTGAACCAGCCAAGGTTCAGGCAATTTTTATATTTTCCAATTCCTACAAATAAAAGGGAAATGAGGAAATTTTTGAGAGCATGTAGTTGGTTTATACGTTTCATTCCCAATTTTAGCTCTATAGCTTCTCCTCTTAATAAATTGACTTCTGGTTCAACTTCTAAATTTATTTGAAACCCTGATGCTAGCTGCTTTCCGCAAACTAAAGGCAGCGCTTATCTCTGCTCCGATTCTTTCATGTCCTGATTTTAACCTTCCTTTTTCTGTCCATTGTGACGCTTCTAATGTTGGCGTAGACGCTATGCTTACCCAAACCCAAGGGACTAATGAGGTAGTTATTGCTTATATGAGCAAATCCTTCAATAAAAATGAACAAAATTACTCAACAACTGAACGAGAGACTTTGGCCGTGCTCACAACTATTGAAAACTGGCGTTGTTATTTAGATGATGGCAAAAAAAATACTGTTTTACCGACCATGCAGCTCTGAAATGGTTTTTAAATATGTCCAATCTAACCGGGAGACTTGCCCGATGGGCTCTTTGTCTGTCGTGCTTTAATTTTATTTTAAAACATAAAAGGGGTAAAGCAAAAGGTTGTCCCTGATTTACTTTCTAGATCGAAAACTAATATGGTTGAACCTATTGCTATTCCCATTGAAACCTCAGAAACAGATCGTTTTAATATTATATTTAACAATTGTCGCAAAAACCTAGATTCATATCCCAATTTCAGTGTTCGGGATGGAAAGTTGTACCGTCGTATTAATTCATCTGAACCGCTGAACCAAGATTTACTTTGGAAGGAAGTGCCCCTACCTTCTGCTAGAGAAGACCTTATTAAAGCCGCTCATGGCGACGCTTCGAGTCCTCATTTTGGTATTTTTAAAACGTACAAATAATTTTCTATTCTTTATTTGTTTAAACAAATTTCATTTTTTTTTTTTTTGTGAAACGTGTTTGGCGTATAAACATTTGAACCATTCTCCTATTGGATTCGTCCAAGCCTATTGGTTCAATGGGAAAACCTAAAATATGTTCGAGACCATGGCAATCCATATCATTGGATTTAATGGGTTCTTTTCCAATGACCAGGCAAAGAAATCAATATATTTTAGTCGTTAATTGTTGCTTTTCCAAATACACACTTATTTTCCCTCTCAAACGCGCAACTACCGAAAATGAAATTTTTCATTTGGAGAACTCTGTCTTTTTGATTCATGGCGTTACATCCATAACTATTATTATGGACAATGGTTCATAGTTCCAATCTCATCAATTCTCAAATTTTCTCTCACGTTATAATATTCCTTTTGTATTCTTTACTTCTCGTTACTGTCCACAGGTTAATCCTTAGAACATTCAACCAAGTATGCTCTAAGGGTTAATCTTACGGAACGATATAATCGTACCATTGTAACCGTGTTAGCTGCCTTACTGGGTAATGATCATCGCTTTTGGGACAAGCATCTCAGCAAAATTCAATGCGCTATGATATGAACTCTAGTGTAAATTTATCTACTGGTTTTTTTCCTTTCTTTCTTGTTCTTGGTCGGGAATATGTTCCCATTCTCTCTCTCTCTTAATACACCAACATCTGACTTTGACGAGATAACTTTTATGCACCGTGACATCAGCTATGCTAATAAATAACCTTGGCCATTTAGCATCTTACTTTGACCAGGTTCAAGTTGCTTTATATAATGCGTATATTAAGAACACTGGTCCTTCTAATTTAAGGCGCTCTTTTAAAGAATTAATGTTGGCGATACTGTTTGGCGTCGAAATTATGTTCAAAGTGATGCTGGCGCATATTTCTCCGCAAAATTGGCACCACGCATCATTGACACCACGTTTTATAATATATAGTTATTGATAAGCTTTCTCCTCTTGTATATGTTTTGGAAGATCAAAATGGAGCCAGAGGCAAAAGGCACATAAAAGATTTTAAGTTGTAATTTTGTTTTGGTTTATGTTTTATTTCTTTTGTGTATTATTCTTGTGCATATTCGGACGTCAGACACACTATTCTGCATCTATTCCAGCCCTTGTAGAGTCCGTCTTTGGACATAGGCCTCCTCTCTGCCTCTCCACTCTCGACGGTCTGCTGCCACGCTCATCCAATTGATGCCAGCCTGCTGCCGGATGTCATCCGTCCATCTCGTGGGCGGTCGTCCTCTACCGCAGGTGTCAGCGCGGGGTCGCCATTCGAGTAGTCTTCTCGCCCACCGGCTGTGGTTCATTCTGGCAATATGTCCTGCCCACCTCCACTTATTTCTTCGACCACGTCAATAACTTTAGTCTTCTGCCGGATCCACTCATTCCGTTTACGGTCCATGAGGCTGATACCGAGCATACATCTCTCCATGGCCCTCTGTGCGACACGGAGTTTTTCGGCAGACCTTTCCGTCAGGGTGGTAGTCTCCATACCATAAGTGAAGATAGACAAGACACACCGATTGAAGACTTTGATTTTTAGATGTTGGGAAATCTTTTTGGACTTCATATTTTGGCTGTTGACTGCAAAGGCTGCCCAAGCCTGCGCCACTCTTCGTTCGACTTCTGCTGTCTGATCTTCAAGCCCAAGAGTGATTTTATGGCCAAGATAGACATAGTGTTCTACTACTTCGACGGGAAATGTATGATTTTCGCATCTGGGATGTTGGTCATTATCTTAGTCTTTGACCGATTCATTCGCAGTCCCACTTTTGCTGATTCATTTTGAAGTTCGTCTAGCATAACCACCATGTCATCGATGTCATCTGAGATTAGAGCAATGTCGTCCGCAAACCGCAAGTTATTGAGCCTCTCGCCGTCAATCAGAAGACCTTTTTCTCTCCAGTCAAGTCTTTTAAAAACGCTTTCAAGGGCGGTGTTGAACAAATTGGGCGATAATGCCGCACTCCACGTTGAAGGTGAAATGGTTCCGTTAGTTTGTGGAGATTGATAACAGATGTTCCGTTCAAGTGAAGATGTTTTAAAAGTCGGATGTATCTTTCGTCTACTCTGCAGTCCACCAGTGCTTTCTCAACTGCCCATGCTTCTACGGAATCGAAAGCTTTTTCATAGTCTACAAAGGTGATAATTATTGGCTTACGATATTCATGGCACTTTTCTATTATGGTCTTCAGCGTCTGCAGATGGTCGTTTGTACTGTAACCAGCCCGAAAGCCTGCCTGGTCCCAATTCTGCATATAGGGAATATTTTTAAATTTTTATTCTGCATACAGTCGGCCATAGTGAAACATCTCTCTCCAGTCAAGGATCACGTATAATCTATCTCTCTTTATTCTCTTTGCTACAGACTAGCTAAGCTCTGCCTCCTCTGCAATGCCTACAACAATGCATCCTCTGTTACTAACTATTCTGTACCTCTGTGTCTCTAAAGAACAGTGGGATGAATTTGTAAAGTATTGTACACATTTTATTTGCTTTATTTTATTCTTGTACTAAGGGAAAAAATTTTCTCTTGGGGGGGGGGGGGGGGGGACTCAAGAAAGCTCCGCGCCGCGTGTGACATCTAACGTCAGAATACTCCTACCTCTGTGGGTGCTGCGAAGCGCGTTCTACGGGTGCTGCGAGTCTCCAACTCCTGCTGGCCAGCTCTAATTTACCTACTACCATACGCTCCATCTGCGGCCTCTGGGCGTCTGCGCTCCATCTGCGACCCGTCTACGCTCAGCCCCTGGATATCCGCGCTCCATCTTCGGCCGGTTACGCTGCTCGCCGACGTTACATCTATGCCCCATTCGCGTCAGAGCGAGCAGGGTAATATTGCCTTTTAGAGAATGCATTTTTTACTTTGGACACTATGTATCTATCGCCTCTGTTACTTCTTTTAGGTCTTATTGTCTCAGGTATAACGCCGTCAAGCTAACTTGGCACCTGAAGCTCGCGCAACCTCTCTCCTTTTCTCCTTGCCTCACGCCCCGTCGTCAATTTTTTGAAATTTTTTTCAACAGATTATCGATAAATTATCGCTAAACGGTGGCGTGAGGCAAGGAGAAAAAAAAATGAGAGGGGTCGCTTTCGCTTCAGGTGCCGAGTTAACTTTGACCAGGTTGTAGTAGGTTTACCGAGTACCTATGGAACGACGAATACACTGATACATACAATAATTTTCTGACACTGAGCACTTACCTAATTTCATAAACCAGTGGTAGTGGGGCGTCTCTGTATAGTAACATGAAGTAACACTTTCAGCACAACACGTTGTGCTTGTTTAACATCAATCAGGAAAGTTTTACCAGCACCACCCCATGAGCATATTCCGTGATATGCATATACGTGACTAGACATTGGATTATATGCACTAATGAAGTGCTAAAATGTGCATGCAAATATGCACTAAAAACTGTAAATATGCACAATACATTTAAAAACCATTTTCATTTTTACTCTTTATTTTAGATGACCCTGCAATATTTATTTCTCCGGAACTATATAAATCCTACGGATATAAAAAAAACACAAGCCGAATCAAGTAAAAAAAACTTGGTGTAAACCATCCAAAAACTACTAAAGTCAGTTTTAATCCAAAATTTGTATGCTTTTTTTAGTTTTTATTTACATACCCGAAAACTAGTCCTCGTTTTTGAGGTATGTAAGAACTTATGTAAAAAAGACTATAAAGAACGTAAAAAAAATAAGTAGGTACCTACATACACCGTTACCAATAGATGATCCGCCTTGTTGGTCGATTTTTATGCCTATCAGGCGGATCTGGTATATACAGCTACTTGTTGTTTTAAATAGATTATGGTTCCTTGACATTAAAATTTGGAAGATACCTGCTATATAAGAAACTATACTGTTATCTGAAAATAAGAGAAGATAAAAAATAATTTTATTTAACTGTACTTACATTATACAAAGTTTACAAACCTAAAACCATAAAAAATTGTTAAAATATGCATCCAAATTATTCCTCATTAAACGACGTAATCATAAATTTTAAATCACGCCGACTAACAAGCGAAGCTGCCAGAAAGCTGAGGGCCGACGACTTTGCGCTGGATTAATCCTGGAAGAATGAGTGGACGGAGGTGACTGCCGGCCATCGCAACACATTTCCAAACCCAATCCAAAAACCTAGAGGTTGCTCGCTACAGAGGAAACACTGGTGCCGTCTCAACAGAATCCGCACGGGACACGGCAGGTGTAACTTCATAAAACATGAGTGGGGATGGATAGAGAATCCGCTGTGTGACTGTGGCCTTGAGGACCAGACTAGCCAACATATTGTGGAACGATATCTAAAGCGCCATTTCCCAGGCGATCCACGGGAACTCTACGAGGACCTGACACCAGCAGCTATAGACTGGTTGCGTGACCTGGATGTGGACCTATAATAATAACCAACCTACAATTTTATTACGCCATATGATTAAATAAATAAATTATAAATTTTGAATCCAAAAAACAATAGTAAAACCTTTAAAACACGGAACAGAAAATTTTTATTGCAATAGCTTTAACAGACTGAATGACTCGACAAAATGAGTTAAATGCGAAACCAGAAAAAATGAGCATGACCGTAAATCCTACAGACCAGTAGCCTTTTGCAAACGTAGTACAAAGTGTATCGAGACAGTAAGATAAAACAAAAAATATACTAACAATGATTTACAATAAAAAAGAGGCCCTATAATCACACCAGCCCTCAGTTATTTTAAGAATCTCATTTTTTTGCGAATCGGCTATTTTGCGTTTCTTATACCTACAGGGTATTTTTGCGAATGACTTGACAGAATTTTAAAAGAGACGTCCAAAAATTACCCTGTATTAAATTTCTAAGTATATTATACTTATCGAACCGAACCTGCTGACAAAAATTCACGAGAATCGGAAATGCTACCTGTAGAGGAGAACAGACGGACAGCTGGACAGCCGGACCATACGAAAGCACTGCTGAGAGTACCGGGTAGGTACTATCGACAACACTCTTGCTTTACCACACCTACACGCCCCGTGCCGTCACTAACGTACGTTTAGTTCGCACCCATTTTTTTCTGTAAAGTAAGTAGTAAAGCACGTTGCCGATCGTACTAGCCACAAAGTAACATTTTGCAAATCCTCGCTATCGCTTCGTTTTCGAAACATGTATGAGATAGACATACCTACCTTAGTTTTTGTTAACAATCGATTTTCGAAACGTCAAATAAGCGAAGCGTTTCAAAGATTTGCAAATATTAATTTTGAGGGGCTGGTGAAACAGTGTTATCGTTCGGGCATAATATCGGGCATTTTTGTCATATCCATACTTATAAAACTGCAATATTGAATTCAGTGGTAATGTTTTTCTGAAAAATTTCGCCGAGAAACTTATCAGAAAACTTTTGCGCTCACATTCGTTTAGATTGTAATAATAGCTTAAAAATATAACCGGATAAATAAGAAGATAAATAGAACAGTTGAAAAACGTTAAACAATGTAAAAATAAAAAAGATTAAAATTACATTACAGAAATTAGAAACATTAGGAACGATACCAAAACCACTCACAGGTAATACAATACAGTAAGTTGTTCTTGTTTATTCTAGTGAAATGAGCTAAATGCCTATATCTGAAATTGTATTTAGATCAGAAGCCTCTTGTAAAAGCTAGTGAAAATAAAAACCCAATCAATGCCTTAATTTGACCCGAGCAGAACTCCGAAGGCGTCACGTAAATTTTACGGTTTTTACTAGTCGCCAGCTAGAGTTTTCCTCAAAATGTCATTGACACTTCGTTTCATATAGGCACGTACTTTTTCTGTACTAGTTCACTATTATAGTTGTTGATTGGTCTTGAATAGCTTTGATTTCATATAAAGACTCATTGTCTCATTATGTCTGACTTGGTAGCGATTGGTAAATATTCTATTATTTATAATTTATAATAATATTTATATTATGATCTACCTATTTCAAAAAAAGAGTAATAATCCAAAACCTTCCAGCCCAGCAAAAGAGTACTTGGGTGAATCTACAGACTTTATGAAGGCCGTCATACTCCTCTACATATTTTCTTAATTTTAGAGTGAACTAAGCGCTACCGCACACGAGCAACTTTTGTCTCCGCAACTATTTTGTCTCTCACATCAAGTCCACGGGTTTATATGAAAGCGCGCACACGAGCGACGCAACAGCCGGGCGACTTTTCTGTCTGCGGGCCTGGGTGAACTGTTGCCCTCCCTATAGGTTTAGGTGCAAGTGCGCACACGGCGACAAAAAAGTTGCCGGCCGGTTTTATAGCATAGTAGCGCAAGCTAGTCATTAGTCCCATAAACTATTGTTTAATATTAGAATATTTTCTATAACTGTTCTACATCTCTTTAAAAGATGTTACTACGAAGCCTGTAAATATTTATAAACGGCATTTTAATCAAGGTCCATTTTTTAAGTCTCCACTTGAGTGTAATGTGTCGTGCTCTCAATTTCGAATACATTGTATGGAATTTTCCAAGTGCAAATCTGATACTCCACAACGGATGCACCCAATATTGCCTTTTGTGTTGTCGTTGTTTTTAACCAACTTCAACAAAAGGAGGAGGTTCTCAATTCGATTGTATGTTTTTTTTATCGTTGTTCGCGCATATCTTCGACATTTATGGACCGATTTTGATGATTCTTTTTTTGTTCGATTGAGTTTGCTTGCGAAATGGTCCTGTTTAATTATTTTTTTCAAATCTTTCGGGTAGTTTTCAAGTAATCCTGAAAATACAATGATTTTGCATCAACTACCTTGACGACTTTCTTATTTATGAACCGAATTAGATTTTTTTTTGTTGTAAAGGCATACTTTAGTGTAGTCTTTTTAACCGACTTCAAAAAATTGAGGTTCTCAGTATGTATGTATGTTTCTTCGCGATTATCTCACGTTTGGCTGAGTCGATTTTTCTACCTAAATAATATACCTAATACAGAAGGTACTTACACTAAAAATAAAAAAATAAAAAATTGTTTATAAAACAAAAACCAACTTCAAAAAACCTGCCTATAAAAAGCAAAAAATAATATTCAAATCATTAGATATGCATTATCATTGTTATAATAAAAAAACGTCTATTGAAGTCGGGTGGGGCTGGAGTACAACTTCCTATTTTTATTTTAAAAAATTTTTCGGTTTCTAATAACAAGAGCACAGACCACAGCCGTCTCTTCGAAATCCATATTGATGAATGAGGCCAAATTTTACGAAATAGTTGCGTCGCTGTCGCTTCCGTGTGCGCACCTTCCAAATCTCGACAAGGAGACAGCGACAGAGACAAATAAGTTGCTGGGCGACTAAGTTGCCTGTGTGCGCGCGCCCTAATTCTGTCCCCGTGCGCAGTGGATAACAGGTCCCAGACGAGTAGCGTTTAGCAGCGTAAGTCATATAATTTTTTCAACCTAAGTAGGTATCATGACAATTTTAATATCGAGGACAAATGATGGCGTTCAAAACGCGCGTAGATTCACGTACTTGAACATTTTTTTTAAACATAGTGACTTAAGATAAGCGTACAGTACAGGTAAACGTTATGCATGCATTTTCATGAGTATCAAAAATAATATGACGTCAAGCGTACTCATGTTCTCATTTCCCATTAAGCTTTGGCATCCTCGTCGCAAGAAATACATAACATCAAAAACATCGATTTAATTTTGATTTTTCTTCAAAGCAGAAGTGATTCCTCGGTTTAGACGATTTTCAAGGGAGAAGCGGAAAAAGAGTAGATTATATTAATTTTTCGTAGGTAATACTTGTACTATTATGTATTCTGTGGTAATACTAAATGAACATTATTAAATTAGATTCCAGGTGCGATATAGCTTATTTGTACGCAGTAAAAAACAGAGTCGCACACTTTCTAAATTTTTTTAATAATATGGAGGCAGTACGTCTAGACACCTGTCAAAATATATAAACTGGTAGTCTTGAATTCGGCTAGAGTTGTAAGGCAGGTAATGAAAATGGGACATCGAAACCCATCATGATGAGATCGAAATGTTTGCAAGTTACTTGAAAGCTAACGATTAAAGCAAAGAAGCACTTCAATTATCCAATCTCAAAACTATAAAAGTTGCATTACTTATCACTAAATCATTAATAAAAAGTACATCTAAAAGTGAATCGTCAGTTTGATCTAAGCAAAGCAGCCATAGCTTTCGATTTCAAACAGGATACCACCACACAGTATGTAGGTATACTTTGATCATTTCCTTCTTAACTTGCCTTAAACATGATTATGTTGTAACTTTTGAAAGCAATCATTATACCACATATTATTATGTTAGCGGTACCTTTCTATCTGCAATTCTGCATTACGAAATCTCATTTGGGCAGCTTATAATTATTATGTACCCTTATAATAATAAGTATGTACCAAATGAACTTTGCAATTAAAATCCATTAAAATATTATATTATTGAAATCATGAAATTACATATTTAACAAGCTTCCTCCCGCTACTTCGTCCACGTGGAAATTCGAGAAGATCATTAAGGAACCTTTAACCAGGATATATACAAAGTAGTGTTCTATGTTTTAATTTCAGCAAATTTTGATCAAGCAGTTTTTACGTGATTAGGCGGGCATTATTATGGCGAGTCACCAACCCTGACTTCATGCGTAATCCATACATAGTCACAGTCATAATTCCTAAACCAATGAAATATCACTGCCTACTTTGATATAGAATTGTCTATTTCTTAGATTTCAAAGGTTCACTAATCTCTTGACCACACAGCCCCTGAAAAAGTGCCGAAACGTCTAGACTAAGTACTATTATTGTATAACTTTCATAAGCTTCAATTTCACATTGTACGGAACACATTTGCCGAGCTCCTCTCCAAGATCACTTGAGCCTCTAATGAAATAATACAAATATTACCAGAATGAATACTGTATTCTAATCAACAGCTCTTTAAGTTTTACTACCTATTTATTTATCGGGTTCACTGACCTGTAGAGCCGTGATAATAACATTAACTATTGTTGGGTGAATCAGACGCTTTCTACATTTTAGTACGAAACGAACAAGGCCGCCGATTTCTAGGAAGCTAGTCTTTCATCGAAAATATAATGTGACTGAGACGAAAAAAGGCTTTTCTTTATAATGCGATTAATTTAACAATGTATAACTGAAGTGGCTACTTTTTTTTTTCAATTGCGGTACAAAACGACGCATTTTAATCTGTAAATTTACTCTTTGGCACACATTCTCGAGCGACGTTACAGTGGATCACTATCTATTGTCATTTTAATAGCATTTACAGTATTTTACAGTATTACCTTTTTTCTTCAGTATAATAAAATAACAGTCTGATATTTTTTTTATTCCTTTTGGCATAAAGAAGGACGCCCATTTCTGACCTGTCAAAATGTTGATTTTTTAATTATAAAATCAACCGGGATGCTATTTAGGCCGTTAATTGTTATTGTAATAATTAATTAGTAATTTTATTGTTATTTATAAGTTGCTAACCAAAATACAAATCGGTATGTAAAAATCGAGAAAATAATAAAGATTAGCAATAATGATGACATTGATATTACCAATTCATATTTTTCTGATTCCCAAATTAAAATTCAACAACTACTAGCGTTCTACGGTTACAGCAACTAGGTATTATATAATTTTATTATCATTATACATCCCCTTAAAAAAAAACTATTTTTAAAAGGTTAACACTAGTATTAGAAGTGGTCATTTTCTTTCCATTTAAATTAAATTCTCTTTTATAAAATAAATGTGAAGCTATAGATAGGTAATAAAAACTGCTATCAAGAATGCGTTGTCCACTGTACTTGCATTCGTAGACAGACAAGGTCAGACAATCTTTGGAGGGCATTGACCTTTGCTTCGATGTCTATGGCAACTGCCGACTTAGACACAAAAAAAAGAATCGCAACGCCTGCACTCATAGAGAGCTTATAATAACGACTTTAAAAGAGGGTAATTTATTATTTTCTCTGCAAAATAGCACCTATATAATTTGAGGCATTTATACGAATGTCTAATATTAGAACTATATCTTGTCTATATAAAAAGGCTGTCTCGTGGCAGAAAATAATTTAAGTAAGAAGGTAGATAGACATTTTAAATGCACTTTCGAAGAAAAAAAAATTAGGTATAACTAATCGAGAAGTGAAAAAGGATAGCAGGATATGAGATGAGTTGCATCCAAATTCCAATGTTTGACTTGTCTGTCTAACTAAGGTGATTTGGTCTGTACTTACTTACTTTTCGGAGTCCTAATTCCAATATGAATCGGACTTAAGAGTATTTGTAATAACAATTAACACTTTATTAATTGACTGAGCGAGAGCGAAGCGTCTCTACTTCAGTTAAAGCAAAAAATCTTTCAAAAAACATTTCACGACCGATTCTCGTAAAGTTTTGTGAGTAGGTTCGATAATTATATGGAATTTTTTTAGTCATTATAATTTAATCTTATTCTTACAATTTACCAAAAGCACCACCGAAAAGTTTAAATAAAAATCTACATAATGGATTAAATGTCTGCAATTTGATTAAAACCCCAGTAATTAGACAATCTAAACAAAAAATGTCCTTGATCAACTTATCAACTAATAGCTGCCTACCTAATTATAGGAGCTGGCAGTCGCTGTTTCATTTTTTTAACCTATATTTGAATATTTATTTAAGTACTAGCTGCTGCCCGCGACTTCGTACGCGTGGACGTAGGACTTGTTTACGGATTTTTTGTGGCACTTCGTCCGCTCAGTAATCAGTTACCGTCGTCAAAAGCAGCCTATTTTTTACAAACAAAATTGCATCCCGCTTTACCCTTAAAGGGATGAACTTTGAAAATCGCTAAAAGATGTATACCATCAATTGCGTTGAAGAGCATTAATACAAAGTTTGAAGTAAATCTGATCAGAACAATTTATTTCCCAAATAAACTTTTGTACCCCTTTTCAGCTCCTTAAGACTAAACTTTGTAAAACGATATAACACGAATACCTACCATGAATTATGTTAAAGAGCACTAATACCAAGTTTCAAGTTAATCTGATCAGAAAAATATGATTTCCCATACAATTTTGCACCCCTTATATACGCATAACTATCTCTTATAGCAATCAAATCACATCATATTACCCAAGATGTGCTGCTATTTATTACGCAGTTAATAAGTTATTTGTCCTCAAAATAACCCCAAACTATTCTCAATAGTATAAAAATAGTGAAATTCTAACAATCATCTAGAAAATTGCATAAGTTTATTTACCATATTTACCATATTCGGCATTAGAGGTTATTATGTAAAACGTTGTGGAATACAATTTTATCCTGGTCAATATAGTTCCCTATGCATTTTCTCAAATATCCTCCCTCTCCCTCTCCCTCTCCCTCTCCCTCTCCCTCTCCCTCTCCCTCTCCCTCTCCCTCTCCCTCTCCCTCTCCCTCTCCCTCTCCCTCTCCCTCTCCCTCTCCCTCTCCCTCTCCCTCTCCCTCTCCCTCTCCCTCTCCCTCTCCCTCTCCCTCTCCCTCTCCCTCTCCCTCTCCCTCTCCCTCTCCCTCTCCCTCTCCCTCTCCCTCTCCCTCTCCCTCTCCCTCTCCCTCTCCCTCTCCCTCTCCCTCTCCCTCTCCCTCTCCCTCTCCCTCTCCCTCTCCCTCTCCCTCTCCCTCTCCCTCTCCCTCTCCCTCTCCCTCTCCCTCTCCCTCTCCCTCTCCCTCTCCCTCTCCCTCTCCCTCTCCCTCTCCCTCTCCCTCTCCCTCTCCCTCTCTATTTCTATTTCCTGTATTGTCGATATAATAGATTTAATTCTGATCAATAATACCAATTATTGATATAATTATTGATGTCCTGTCCACTACTGATAAAATTAAAGTTAAAGTTATTATCGATGTCCAGTACTGGAATATGAGCAGCTCGATGGCGCAGTGGCTTAGCACCTGGCCCAGCGATTGCGGAGGTTGAGTAACTTTCGCAAGGGTTGGTCATGGGATGGGTGACCAAAAATCTTTTTGTTTGTTATCTCGAACTCCTTCGTGTTTCGGAAGGCACGTTAAGCCATTGGTCTCGGGTACATTTGCAGTCGTTAACACCCACCAATCCGCATTGGGCCCGTGTGGTGGATTATGGCCCCTCCTCATTATCCACTCATAAGGAAAGCCTGATGATCACTACTAATTTACTTTTTCGTATTGTTTTTAAATCAAAGAAGCTTTTTAAAGCTTTGTCGCATATGCTTAAAAAGATCGACTATCGACTTTAGTTAAATTAAAGTGAATACCCATTGATTGTGTTTGTTTCTGCTGGTAAGAGTTGTTTATGTTATTATGTACAAGACACAGATATTGCGATAATGCTCATGAAAAATTCGTAGCTATTTGTACGAAGTTCCTTAAATGTTTCTAAGTCAAAGCTAAAGACTAGTGGCTCCGTGAGCTGCAGCTGTAGACCTCGCGATAAAAAGTGGCTAAAATTGTACAAAAATAAAATGTATTCATGAGGTTTTCAATGTACGTGCTGTTTGGTATAATTATTTGGAGCGTTCGCAGCTAAATGGTGCTTCTATTCTAATTTGGATCATTTTTCGAAATGGGTGAATATTTTTTAGATAAATATGGAAAAACTGGCTCGACTAAACAATTTTAGATATTTATCGAACCTGCTCACAAAATTTCACCAGACTCGGTTGAGATGCGACCTGTAAAGGAGAACAAACAGCTGGAAAGCCGGGCTGAAATATGTTTTTCTGACATATCTCCGTCATTTAAATAAATTTCAAAAAACTGTCTCGACAAAAAAAAATCTGTATATTTAACAAACCTGCTCACAAAATCTCACCGGGATCGGTTGAGAAATGCAACCTGTAGAGGAGAACAGACAGCGCCGGAAAGCCAGACTGAAATATGATTTTTTTACATATCTCCACCATTTTAGAAAAGATTGAAAAGCTGGCTTGACAAAAAAAAACTATTTATTTTTCAAACCTGCTCACAAAATTTCACAAGAATCAGTTGAGAAATGCGACCTGTAGAGGAGAACAGACACCGCTGGAAAACCGGACTGAAATAGGTTTTTTTAACATATCTCCGTTATTTTGAAAAATTTCAAAAAACTGGTTTAACAAAAAAAATTATATTATTTTCATACCAGCTTACAAATTTTCACGAGAATCAGTTGAGAAATGCGAGCTGTAGAGGAAAACAGGCAGAGCGCGGACTGAAATCTGTTTTTTTAAACATAACTCCGCCATTTTGAAAAATTTCAAAAAACTGGTTCGACAAAAAAATCTATATAAATTTTGAACCTGCTTACAAAATTTCCCAAGAATCGGTTGAGAAATGCTAACTCTAGGCTGGAACAGACAGCCGAACATGCGAAAGAATTTTTGCCCAAGCTGATTTCGCAAACCTGCATCAATAAGTAGTTTTCACAAACCTAAAATATTATTGAAAGACCTATCCAACAAGACCCCACACTATGAGATTGATGAGAAAAAAATCTCATCCCCACTCAACATATAAGGGAGGTACACTAAAAAATATTTTTACCGCGATTTTATTCTACCGAGCACGAGATATTTTCTTTAAAATTCAGTTACGTAAATAGTTTTTTATGTCACTATTTGTTGCCCAAACGATAGAAACATACCAAAAAAAAACTTTCATAAAACGGCGAAATTTAACCCTTCACAGCTCGAAAAACGTATAGAAGCATATTCAGGTGTGAAAATTATTCTATACAGGGTGTTAGGTAATAGTCTCAAAAAGCCAAAGCAAATGTTAGATACAACCACGGAAAATAATTATAAACCCTGAAAACCACCCCTTTCTGATTTTTTTCTTTTTATGATAAACTGCATAGTGGCAAGCCTAGACCGAAAATGTGTTTTTCTTTTGCCCATTAATGGGATTGATTATCGAATACGATCTACGATGATCGAAGAATACGATAAATAGTCTGTAAATAGTCTGTTTGCTTATAGGATTGTCATTTTAGAGTTTTCCAAACAAAACTCAGCTAGTGGCGTTTTTCAAGGTTTTTAATAATTTTCCAGGGTTGTATGCATGCTGTTCTATCTACCATATTCGGCATTATAAGGGCTATTATCAAAAGGGGTGGAAATAAAAGACGGTAGTTTGAGGGAAAGTACCCTGAATATTGATGACGGCAAAAGGAACATTCCTTTATTTAAAAAAAATAGTAAAACTGCATTCAAACATTTTTGATAAACAGCCTGCGAATCGAACAAGCTAAATTCCGAAAATATAACATCTGTACTTTTGTTATGCTAATCGATAGGATCAATGATTGTGTCAATTTCTTCAGATTAACATAGGTAGGTGTACCTTAAATTAAAGATAGACCCAAAAAAGAGAAAAAAAATGGTTTCGTTCAAATTGTTTTATTGTAATCATACCTATTTTATTATCTTTCTCAAGTCTACCCTTAATTTAACGTGCACTGTTATTTAAAAAATATTGACCCTTATCATTGACTCTATCGATTTGTATCATAAAAAGCTTTTTAAAAAAAGTAAAACCTCCTTCAAAAACCTTAAAAAACAGCTCTTTAAAAAGCAAGAAATAATGTTCAAATCGATTAATTAAAACACGTCTGTTGAAGTCGGGTGGAGCAGGAAGTATTTTTTTTACTTATTGTGATGTTTATATTCTAAAAGCCCCACCCGACTTCAATAGACGTGTTTTAATTAATCGATTTGAACATTATTTCTTGCTTTTTAAAGAGCTGTTTTTTAAGGTTTTTGAAGGAGGTTTTACTTTTTTTTAAAAGCTTTTTATTTTAAACTTTTTTGTGGTAGGTATGTAAGCGATGATTTTATAAAATAAAACGTTAAGTATAATGTTTCACATTTTTCAATGGTAAACCCCGAGTAACTCAATGTCCACAGGTGTTCCGTTGGTCTTCGCAGTTCAAAACTAGTCCAGAATGTCCTTGACAATAATAAACCTACCAATATTTCAATCACTGTACAGTTCCTATTTGATTTTGAGGAGTTCCCTCGTGTATCTTCAAAATCCAAAGTCCAATACCAATGAAAATAATATGGAATCATTCTTAAGGTGTCTTCTTTCAAACAAAAAAAGAATTGTCTAAATCGGTTCATAAACAAAAAAGTAATGGTTGAAAGTCGGTCTCAATTCATATAAAATGGTAACGAAAACGACAGTATTTTCAAGATTACTTGAAAACTACTGAACCGATTTCAAAATTTCAAAAAATGGGACCAACTTGGGAACAAACCTCTTGTTATAACGTTTGAATCGTTTCAATCGGTTCAGCCGTCTTCGAGTAATCGGTGTACATACATATATAAAAAAAAAATATACGCGACGAATAGATAACCTCCTCCTTTTCAAAGTTTTTGAAGTCGGTTAATTAAAAATACAGGATGTCATTTTTTCGGTTGGTGCCCGTTAGAATCCCAGCTGAAGCGATTTATTAAAAATCTTTGAATGCAATTTTACTTATTTAAAAATAAAGGAATGTTTCCTGTCAGTAAAATTTGCCATCATCAATATCTACGGTACTTTTTCTCCAACTACCTTCTTTTATTTCCACCCTGTTTATAAAATTCAAAGTCCTGACTGACTGACTGATATATCAACGCACAGTCCAAACCACAGAACCTAGAGACTTGAAATTTTGCACAAATACCTTACACGGTGTAGGCATCCACTAAGAAATGATTTTCGAATGTTCCACCTCTAAGGGAGTAAAATGGGGATGAAAATTTATATGAGAGTCAGTCAGTTTCGAAGTTAGGACCTTCAAATGTTAACGCTAAATATTTACGCTAACGATTGAAAAATAATTATGTATTTTTTAGCGTTTTTGATAAGTTTGCTTTCGTAGGGGTGGATGGGGGAGGAAGATGTGTTTGCAAAGTCTTTAATTTTTAAAGTAAAAATATTTAAATGTATTATTTAGACTTATGGTTGGAAACAAAAAAAAACAAATTAGTAAACACATGTAATTTTCCCAAAATCAAGGGTTGATTAAGGTTAAATGGGGTAAATAAAACCTAAAAATCGATATGGATATTGATTGAGGTTTTATAGAATGTTGATTGCAAAAGTGGCATTTAATTTGAAGTCCAACTGGTGGACATGATTCCACCCCTAAAGGGGTGAAATGGGGGTTCAAATTTTTTATGGAAAAATAATGTAAAATAGACTTTTCAACTTGAAACTTCATAGAAGTATTTCTAAAAACAAATAGCGATAACGCAAACGGGAACGGGAATGGGAACGGGATGTAAGATTCCTTGAGTATTTTCTGGAATATCCACGCGGACAAAGTCGCGGGCGGAAGATAGTTGCATATATAAAGTGCATATCTACTGCAACATCCTGATCGCTTGACCAGGCCATTAACCCTCAAATTATTCAAGTGGGTCGCCAGACGCATTAGCGGCCACGAAAACCGACAAGTCTCGTTCATAGGTTAGGCTTCTTTTGTTATTTAATTTTTGTCTCGCCGCAATGATCTATTCGCATTAAAGACCGTCTGCCTAAACAGTATTTAACCTTCATAAATATAGGGGTGATTCTTTGGAAAGTAACTGAATGTGAACGCTCCGAGCAATTGTGTTCTAAGAATAGATGTTTTAATAAGTTGCATTTCGAAACTGTAATTTTTTATTTCGTTCTCCAATCTCTTTTCTGGAAATTCGAAACATTCTTCAAGATCTTTTTTTATCTAGAAAAAAGTACCCATTCCAGATAGGTGCTATAAATTGTATGCAAATAACATGTCTAAGATGTTATTAATCAAATTTTTAAGAAGCAATAAAAATGAAATTTATTTGAAATATAAAAACTCTTAATCTATATCGAGCAGTAAAGCATTTTTCATAAATCCTCTATTTGATCTCTAACCGGTCTAACCGCAGACAATATTCAACAAATATCAATATCCCAAGTTCTTATCTACCAAGTGCATTGGTGTACCGGTATCAAGGAATACTTGTGCATATAAATTTTTGTAGGCAGCCTGCTTATCTGCTGCCGTCACCTACTAAAATAGCTACTTCGATAACGTGACACCTGCGCTCGCAAAATTAGCCTTCAAAGTGTTACGATTAAACGTGTGGTTGTTACATGAAAAACTGTTCAATATTATTTCGCTAGTTAAAACTTCTTTCAACAGAATTAAAATTAAATACATGTCCCCCTAGCATCACCACCGAAACAAGACAAGGAGTTTGACAGTCAAGTGTCGATAAAACGCTGTACCCAGTGTTTCTTTCAGACAAAATTCTCCGGGGGGGCAAATAAGTAGTTCGGGTGAACTCGTCCGTCGATCACTACACTACTTTGCCCGTCTACCTACACACAACACATTTTTCTCCGGGGGGGCACCGCCCACCCGGAATAGTACCTGAAAGAAACACTGGCTGTACCACGCGATACACATCGTGTTTCGTTGGTCATGCTAGCGGCAGCATGTCTCTACAGGTAGGTACTATTTACTATGTCCCCATTTTGTCTCAGATTGATATAGTAAATCGATATGATGTAAGTACTGATCTATCGACACTTAACTGTCAAAATCTGTCTTTTGAAAGTTAAGTGACGATAAATTGCAATATCTTATCGAGTTTCTATTTTCATGCCCAGGGAACAGACTTAAACGTTAGGAAAATGAAATAGTGCACATGATATACTTTTCTATATTGTTTTACTACAAATTGGAAAATAAGCCAATATTTTTTAACATTGAAAATGTTTTTTCGATCGCTTCAGTAAGGTACCCAATTTCAGCCAGAGTGAGACATCGCCCTGGTCTCGTAAGTTTTGGGTTAACGTGTATGTACTAAATGTCAAAAGATACAGCTCAGATTCAGCGAGGGCTACAATATGGTGAAAAAATTTTTTGAAAAAGTCAATAACTTTTTTCGAAAATCGCATAAATGTAGAAAAATTACACACTTTTTCGGGGTCTTTTCTCACTAAATCGACAATTTCTCAAAAACGAAAAGCGATATCGAAAAAATTAAAAAAACCCTAGAGATATTGAGTTAGGCTACCTATTGAAAATAGCATATGTCCCCTGACTCTTATGGTGTGGGCTGTAGCTTATCCTTTATGTAGCGAAATGTTGGGACACCGCGGGCGACGCGCGCGGCGCGGATTAATAATAATACGTAGTACGATTGAAGTTTGTAAATTATTGTATACTTCAAAGCTTGTAATAGTGTTTTATATTTTGTATTTTTTATTTATTTCCACTTTTTTATAAATGAAAAAGTATTTAGATATATAAGGTCCTTCTTAAATAGTGCACAAAATTTTAAGGGGTCAATGTACTCATGCATATAAACAACTTTTACTGTGGGACCAACATTGAAATCGAGAAAAAAAATCTGCTGTTCCATTCATTTTGATCTATTCGATTTTAAATTTTCTATGGAACAGCTGTTTTTTTTTCTTGATTTCAATGTTGGTCTTATAGTAAAATTTGTTTGTATGCATGAGTACATTAACCCCTTAAAATTTTGTGCACTATTTAAGAAGGACCTTATATATTAAAACCATAATATTGAAATTGAAATTGATTAGCTCTAGCAGGTCAACAGATGGTATGACGTGAATAGAGCGTGAAGCGAGTGCTGATTCCAGATCTAGTCAAAGATTTAAATCGTTAGATACGGCGGCGCGGGGGCGCGGCGGTACTATACTGTGACTGCACTGAAATGTCTCCATAACTCCATATTCCAGTAAGTGACGTCGCTTACTATGTAAAAACGAAAGAGAAAGTAGTGTTAGCAATAACTGAAGAAGCAAAAGAGATGACGCTATTATCTCCAGTACACGTGCTAGGCGTCGTAGTGAGTTTTTGTGTGTAGGTAAACGGATAAACAAATCTTGAGCGAAAGTTGAACAGAAGAGAGGTTTTAGTTTGAGGCCCGAGGCGAAGCCGAGGGCCTCAATAGGTACTCACGAGTAGATACAGAAAAGTAGATCCAAAATATTATATCGTGGGTTACTGTTATTTAAATTTCGAGATTTGAAATTACTCGATCAGTCACGTCTTTCTTAGTGACTCTGCGATTCCAAATGAATTTTTACAACGATCTCTGAATGAGAGTGTGATGATGATGCCTAGGTAAACACAAAGTTTGCAATTGCAATAAAATGAGGGTTGTTATCGCACATTCGAGTGATGATGAAGTCGGCGCAAGAGTCAAAAATATTTTGTTAAATTCATTAAATTCATTTTCAATGTACCAGAAGGTCGTGAAAGGCACGAGATCTGTACATTTTTTCCATTATTTAATTTAAGAACTTTTCAATAATTCTTGTAAATTTAGTTTCGAACACGGATTAGTCATATTGATATTATAGTGTGTTTTTTTTTGTTATTATAAAAGGAGTTAGCAGAAAACTCACATCTACGAGGGCAGTTTGATAAGTCCATGACTTTCAAAATAAGAAATACTTTCTTATTTCATTTATTTTTGTATCTTATAAAGAAACTTCTTATGAATCTTTGCACATTTTTTTTTTCAAATTCGGTAAAAGATTTTTACTTTTGGAAACAAAAAGCTCATTTTAACTTTACTTAATGATCCTGTCGACCCTCACGGCGGCACTCATGACATCAAAACTCGTCGAATAAAGATGCGAATCTTTAATAATAGGGTATTTTCCAAATTCTTTAAAACTGCTTATATTTAAAGATTAAGACGAACGATTTAACAGAAAATTATTAAAAAAATAATTAATGTCTTTTTTCTTCATTAAACCAATAATGTTAAATTTATTTTTAAATAGTTTTGAATTTACCGCCAAAACGCTCGGTTCGACGACGTCACTGTGTGACGTCATCTTTGTGTAAACCATAGAGTAAATTGTTACACAGACTACATAGGTGTTAAAATTGTTTACACAAAGTTGACGTCTCACAGTAGACGACATCGAACCGAGCGTTTTGGCGGTAAATTCAAAACCATTAAAAATAAATTAGACATTAATTGTTTTAATAGAGAAAAAAGGCATTAATTAATTTATTTTTACTTTTCCGTTAAATCGATCGTTCCAATCTTTAAATTAAAGCAGTTTTCAAAAAAATTGAAAATACCCTATTCTCTAGATTTAGCCCACTGAGATTTTTTCTCCTACCAAACATGAATAAATGTCTTGGCGGGCAAAGATTTTCATCAAGCCAATTATAGTGGCGTCTGAAATAGGTCCTCATTTCAGTTACCACAGTTTTCAGGCGATGAAAGAAAAAATATTGGGTTATAGAGGTAGGAACTTCTTTGGACTGAATATGCAGAGCCACAAAAAGATTATGTAGTAGTAGACAAATAAAAAAAAATCGAAAAAAGTGTTAAATCTTTATAAAGTCATGGACTTATCAAACCACCCTCGTATATTTTTATGAGTTCATAAATAAATAGGTTTAAAATAAGTCACTGTAAGCTAGACTAGATAACAAACAACACTACCAGTGAAGTGTTAATAGTTACTACCTCAAACTTCGAAGAGCAACATTGTTTCGACTACGTTCACATGTGTCATGTGACGTCACAGTGAAAAAGCGGGAAACAAAATGCAAAGCTGCGAACATGTGAGCTGCTCGTATGGAAAACGAAAGTCTTTCTCCATCGCGGAGTTCCATTCAGACAAAGTTGGTCGCTCGCGGCTGTTGGGTACCTTGAGCTTCGAAGCAACTGAGCAAAGTCGAGTATAATGGAACTGTTTCAATATTTATAACTGTGACACGCTAATAAGTTAGCACACTAAAGAAATAAAAAGAAAGAAAAAAAAAGAAAAATGTCCTGCCAAAAAGCAGAAAGCAGCCGCTAGGTATATAAAAAAAAGTTAGCACTTTCAAGGACAAAATGACTAACTGTCAAACCAAATTTTCACTGTATCAAACATTTTTGCATAGCTTTTATTGAACCTCAAATAATCGACAAATGTAAGTTTTTTGCATTGTGTCTGGGTCTGGCTGGAGTTAAATTGATTGGCAAACATTGTATTCTTTATTTTTTATTTCATTATGCTGTCAATGAGACAGTCATTGTAATAGTGGATACAAAAAATATACAAATATGGTGGAGTATAAACTATTTTCGGTGGCTCCATTCGTCAATGGGACTACAGTTAAAATATTTTTTCCGTTGTCCCGTCAATGGGACATCCAATGGAGCTACGGAAAAGAAGGGGAAAAAAAAATAGCGTTTGAGTCAGACTTATTTGACTAATAACAAAATATACGAACTAAGTGAAAACAATGGGCGCTCAATAGCTGATCAAATCCATAGTACCTATTAGGTGTGTAAAAAAATTGTAAAACCGTGATGCAATTACAATAAAGACTATATTTTTGCAAAAATGAGCCTCCAATTAAGAAAAATACTCGTACTACATGAACTAATGGCGCTGACATGCCAAATGTGCATGAAAGTCATGTGATGAGATTTTTGCGGCGCGAACTCATCATCAGTCAGACTAACGCACCGATGACGTCACACTAATGAGCGTGTGATCAGTGCCTGTCTTGTCTAGCCTTAGAGCATTTTGTCTAGCATATATTGTAAAGCGAGGTGCTAGATTTTTTGAAGTCTAACCCACGTATCTATAGACGAGTGTAATGACTTGAGTAAAACTTGCAACGTTCAAATGCTTCCAATATTATATTCACATAGAATTTATGTTATAAATTAATCTTAAATGTACCAATACTGCACTAAAACTGGATTTAAGATTAATACTATATCTTATGCATATTGTGAATTTAATAAGAGAAGCATTTAAAAACTGCACTTGAGTAATCAAGTCATTACCTACTTGTGTATAGATACGAAGGTAAGAACATAATTACATATGAGTTGTGGTACGAACACAGATCACATAACAAATACAACGTGGTACAAAATATTATTAAGAAACAAAATTAGTTGTAAATAGTGATATAGTGCTACCCCACCTTAGTCTTTAGGTGCTGTCATCATCGCCATAGGCGATAATGCTTTCATCTAGAAAGATCAATTTATTTTAGTGGTAAATTTCGTGTGTGGTTTATTGCCATTTAAATATACACAAATTTTAAAATAATATTGTTACTCTATGCGCTGGGTGTGAAAGATATCAGACAAAGAGACTAATAAGATAGATTTATGTTTGTCATGAATGGTCTCTCATCATGATTACACCGTTTCACTGCGATATTATTTATATATAACATTGAATAACTGGGTCTTTCGTCTACCTATTTTAGTGAGCAACTTTTCCAAAAAACTTAATCAAATTAAATAGGTAACATAAATATAAAACAAAAATCTGAAAGTTCTGCGACAAAAGTAATCAAAAGAACCAAAACCAATACTTCAAAATATTTCAGTATCTCTTCAAAAATACATTTTTGTGTAAATCACAGAAAGCAAAACAAATCTTTGAATGGCTTTGACAATACTGCACAAATAAACCATTGTGCATCATCGTTCGAATCGCTGGTAGCAGACAGCACGTGTAAATTAAATGAGGTTTCGACCATTCCACACCGCACCAAACATCAGCCTATCAAATTGGCCATTGATACTTGAACTTCTGCAACTGTACACCAACCTGAAAAATGAAAAGTGGAACACATCGATACAGTAGCAGTAAATCAAATTTTGCACTGATTTGTGCACGACGGTCGTGAGGTACAGCGCCACGTGTATCTACACGAGTTAGGCATTAGACGATAAAAATTATAAAATTATTTACCGAAATTCGGCAGACAACATTCTCTTACAAATCTATTGAAAGTGTACCTAATCACGAACTGATTGGGCAAATGAGCAAACGGAACACGGCTTTTTGTTTAGCTCTTTAGAATTAGATGACAATTATGTCTGGCAGTTATGAACCGTAACGTTGGAGCAATATAGGCTTTTTTCGGATAAAGCTTTTTTTAACAAGGTGGTCATTAGTGTTACGCACAGTAAGTGCTTTTAACGAATACTCATATCTGCATGCTCATCCAAAGCTTATAAAAGTTCAAGATGAGATCATAATTTCATAACTCAACGCAGCAGGTAAGAAGCTTAATGACCAAAACCTCCTCCAAACGAATTATTCAATTGAAAAGAAAAATCGTATCCATGGAAAATGTCAAACCACCTAATACACTGTTTGTTTAGTAGGTACCTTTGTTTATTTAGTAGGTACCTTTTTAGGTAATTTTGAAATCCCAAAGCGTCGGATAAAAGTGTCAAAACCGTTTATTATTATGTGTGATACACCTGGTATTACTATTAGCCCTTAAGCCTACTCAAACACCACCCCAAGGTTTTACAAATGTACTATAATGTGCTACCTACGACCCATTCGATCGTAATCTGTAATATTTTATTACTGTCGGCTAACGAAGCTGCCACGCGATCAAATTCTTAATAATATATTAATTAAGCTTATTAAATATTTATAAAGTTATATCGAAATACTAATGATGCATAAAATAGAGTAAAAACGGTAAATTTAATATGCATAAAATATACCTAAAAATTCTTGCAGACTGTTTGGTCTATTTATTTTGGTCTATTTTTTTAGTCTAGTCTGATCGATTTATCAGTGATCGAGAAAGTCTAAAGTTTCTCACCTGTAACGGTTTTTTTGTGTAATAGCTTTTTGCAATTTACTTAGATTGAAGTAGTTATTCAAAAACAGCCTGACTTGCATAAAGATTTTTTTTCTTATGTCACATCGCCGTCGCTTCATGGATCTTTGTTCCGAAAGTTCAGACTTGAAGTTACTGTTTTAATAAATGTTGTAACAAACAAATTACAGGCATGTCCCGTTGCTATGCGGCCCACCACTGCAGTGGCAGAAAAGTTACCATTCACAACACTTTCACGACTATTATAACTTGTTTTTAACTGTGTCGGAGGAGGCGGCTTAACTTAGCCGGCTAGACTAAATTATTATTTTCTTTTTTTTCTATAATAAGCGTCTGAGATAGTGGCTACTATCTCGCTTGTTGGTACCCAATTCTTGTCTTCTTTATGATTTCGATGGTAGGTATTGTTTGGTCCATAATTTCTCAGTTGCTCATCATGTCGAGAAAAATATTATAATAAGTATGTGATTTTTATAACAGGGCCAGAGGGTAATGTGATGGGAAAATTCAAGAGACGGACTCAAAAGTAGCGGTAGCTCTACAGCCCGTAACGAATTAAACATAGTTTTTAGTGTAAGTTAACATTAATTGTTTGTGAAGTCCGACACATGAAGCCTTAAATTTCTGTCATACATAATGCATTATATGAATCCCGTGGAATAGAAGGCAAGAGAGCCCGAGGTCGTTCGCCAACCAGATGGTCTGACCAAGTAAGAGAAGCAACCTCCTCAAGCAAATTCCATCAAGCAGTGAGAGCAACCATGGACCGAGACCGATGGAGACAAATCATAAAAGCAGCCGGTGATCACGATCCTTAGTTATGAGGGAACGATTAAGAGAGAGATATGAATCCCAATGAGGTTTTTTCTAAGTTAGATTACCTATATTGGAGGTAAAACATTTTTTTTTATAAATTATTAACACACATGGTAGACGCTTCATTACTTATATAAAAGTAATTGAGGATTAATTTAAAAGTACCTGTTCTTATTACGCTACAAACATTTGAGACAACGTCTAGGTACGTAGGTTAGTATTAGGGTTGCCAACCCTACTATATAATATAGTATCCTACTATATTGAGGGCTCGCCTACTATATTTTTTGAAAAAATATATAGTAGGCAAAACCACTATATTTTTTCAAGCGAAAAAATTAACAAAAGTAACAAAAAAAATATCACTTACTTATATGCACATAAGTAATTGAATAATATTTTGTGTGATTAAACACTTGACTTTATGGTTGTTGAATAAATTATGAAAATGTTAGTAGGTACTTACTTAAGTACCTACCTATGAAAAATGTAACTTCTTTAAAATCCTCCATTCAAAACGGTAACCTACTATATTTTTTTGGACTTTTTCGCCATCTACTATATTTTTACACTAAAAATCTTGAAACTACTATATTTGATCCAAAAAAAGTTGGCAACCCAAGTTAGTATACCTATAGATAGTCATTTCCTTCCTCAAGAATAATTATGTATTATGTTACTGTAAAACCCCGACATTAGGTAAATCCCAAAATTTCCAGTAAAACCTAAGATTTACCAACTCTTACTTGTAAAAGTCTGAACTGCCCTGCGATCATCGTTAATTTCGAACTTTTACCACCATTTACTCGGTAAATCTTAGATTTTGACTCAGAGACACGATAAATATTGAAAATGGTTTCTTTAGAAGGTGACTTATTATGTTTAAGTAATTAACTACTAATAAAAATACACCAAATGATAATAACTTAAACTAGTTAAAGATTTAACAGATAAGTAATTATATTCTAACGAATGATTTAAAATACTCTTATATGATAAATAAGGTAATGATGATGAAGAATGATAGGTATTCACTTCTCAAGCTTACGCGCTCACTAGACATCCCCCGTGTCCACGGCAGCTGCAAAGGTGCCGAAACGTCAGGAAAATCAAAAACTAAACCAAATACCAACTAATTACTATCCGCGTCAATTGGTAATGCGCCTGGCGGCCATGATTTTAACCTCAAAAACGAAAAACAATTGTAATTTTCTCATACACCTAGACCCTTTCTTATTGAAAATAAGAATTTAATAATTAATATATTATATTACCTATTAGAATTTTACTGTTTTTTGTCATTTTTTGTTGCGGATGACGATGATGTGTATGTTAATTTGACAAGGTTCCAGCGCATTACCAATTGACGGGGATAGTACCAAAGTACTTTTAATAAAACAGCGCTAGTATCCGTTAAAAAGTGTTTTATTTGATGAAGAATGTATCAAAATGATAGTTAAAAATATCAAGTTTTTACTGAGAGATAATTAAAATAAATAATATTCCTTTAATAAATTAATTTTATTATTAAGATAATTTATTGATGTATTGTTTTATTTCAGAAAAATCCAACATTTACCAAACGTCATTGGTAAAACCTAGAATGTGCCAAATCTAATGGTAAAGCCCGAAAAAAAATACTATTTTTTATAAAACATTATTAATTTTATAAAAAAGAATATTTTTTTCGGGCTTTACCAATGTATTTTAACATTGGGTTTACGAACTCATGTCGGCAAATACTTAACATTTACATTAATTTTGAGATATTGTACCCGAGATTCGAGTACCAACCTGCGCCACACACAAAATAATAACCAAATAATTTAAAGCATACGAACTCGATAACAATTTGCATTTTAGAAAAGATGACGAATTTCAACGACATACTACTACAACAAACTTAAAACTGTGCTCTAAAATGGATCATAACACCTTCCCTTAGAAATGATTTTCGTAAGAGGGAAAATGCCAAGTAAGTACCAATGCATGTCTGGGCAACTAAGTCAGAAGGTTACTGGCAAAGACGTAAAACTCGGTGAAGTTAAAGAATGGAGACCCTCTAGTGACAGTACGTAATGGAAAAACAAAGAACGAACGAAAAAAATTGGTCCTTCGAACCATATTATAAAACATTGTTCGGGTATTACTTTGAACAGTGAATGTGCGTGATGACTGCTATCTCTTTAAGTAATAAAAATAAAATAAATGCTTTATCTTCAAGGCCCATAGTAACGATTTCGCTGCATATTGTTATTACCTATTATCTATACAACTTATGCAGTGCAAGATAAAAAAATTCAAGATTAATGCCAATCAGAAGCAAAATATGACCTTCAGCAAAATGCAGTGCATTATTTAACAAAAGGTGTTTTTATTTGTATAACATTAAATATAGGTTTTTGATAAAAACTTTTTCTTTATACCTATAGGTATAATATACTTATAATTTTTGATATACGGATCGTTACTCATTTGTAAACCATCACGAAATCACACCTTTAATAAAAGAAAAAGTTTTAGGTATAATAAAAACGAAAGTTAAATAAGCAAGTGTTAGCCTGGCTAGCGCCTCGTGTTGCGGCGACTAGTCGCAGACATTGGACCAATGTCACGATTTGGGGGACACTAATACATAATGACTATAACAATACATAGTATATAGGGGGCATATAGTACTATTTCTATGAGCTCACCCCACCGATTGTAATCTGGGTGCGGGGCGCGGTGAGCCAAGCGGACCAATCGGCTTGCACCCGTGACCAGAAAAGTGGGAGGAGTTTCGCACCCCTAGTTTTCTAGGGGTTAGTGTGCTTCCGCGGCCAACCTAGTTTGCCGTGCCCCCTCCGCCCCTCGTCCCTAATTTAGGGTTGATCAATCGGTCCGCGCCAGTTACGTAAGTAAGGGACACCAGACTGATTTCGGCCGCGACGTAACAAAGCCGCTATTCGAAACTTCGTTCACTTTTACTCAAAACAGACAATGACTATACTATGATAGGAAGTATTTTTATTACCTATTAATACTAGTGGCTCCGTGAGCTGTAGACCTCGCGAAAAAATATTTTTTTTATTGTCGCCATGAAGTTTTCAAAGCACACAGTAGGTACGTGAGTATTGCAGCTAGATGGTGCTTCTAATTTTGATCATTCTTCAAAATAAGTGAGTTTTTTTTAAATTTGGTAAAATTGGCTTGACTTAACAGTTATATATAATTATCGAACCTACTCACAAAATTTCACCAGAATCTGTTGAGAAATGCGACTTGTAGAAGAGATCAAACAGCCGGAAAGCTGGAATGAAATATGGTTTTTACATATCTCCGTCATATTAACAAATTTCGAAAAACTGTCTCGACAAAAGAAATCTATATATTTATCAAACCTGCTTACAAAATTTCACCGAGATCAGTTGAGAAATGCGACCTGTAGATGAGAACAGACAGCGCCGGAAATACGGACTGAAATTTGAATTTTTTACATTATCTCCGCCATTTAAAAAAAAATGAAAAACTGGCTTGACGTAAGAAATCTATACAATTTTAAAACCTGCTTACTAAATTTTACGAGAATCGGTTGAGAAATGTGACCTGTAGAGGAAAACAGACAGCACTGGAAAGACGGACTGAAATATGTATTTTTAACATTTCTCCGTCATTTTGAAAAATTTCAAAAAACTGGCGCGACAAAAAAAATCTATATTATTTTCGAACCTGCTCACAAAATTTCACGAGGATCGGTTGAGAAATGCGACCTGTAGAGGAGAACATCCAGCGTCAGAAAGCCGGACTGAAATAAATTTTTCTTACATATCTCCGCCATTACGAAAAATTTAGAAAAATTGTTTCAACTTGAAAAAATCTATATGATTTTTAAACCTGCCCACAAAATTTCACGAAATTCGGTTAAGAAATGCGACCTGTAGAAGAGAAAAGACAGAGCCGGAAAGCTGGACTGCAATATGTTTTTTTTACATATCTCCGCCATTTTGAAAAAATTGGAAAAAGTGGCGTGACAAAAAAAATCTATATCATTTTCAAACCTGTTCACAAAATTTCACGAGAATCGGTTGAGAAATGCGACCTGTAGAGGAGAACAGACAGCGCTGGAAAGCCGAAAAACCTGTTTTTTTAAAATATCTCCGCCATTTTGAAAAATTAAAAAAATTTGGCTCGGCAAAAAAATTCCATATAATTTTCGAACCTGCTCACAAATTTTCACGAGAATCCGTTGAGAAATGCGACCTGTAGAAGAGAACATACAGACATACGAAAGAATTTTTGCCCAAGCAGAGACGCTTCGCTCGCACTTCGTGCTCGCTCGGTCAATTAAGATAATTAATTTAATAGAAAAAATCGACTCACCCGTAGCAGCTCAGACGGGATTATCTTACGGGGATTATCTTAAAAAAATAAACCCCCTTACTTATTTTGCGTAGACTCATTTCAGTGCCTTGCACCGCATAGACTTTTTATGTTATAGGTATCTCTATACATTTACTTTATTGTATTAACAAATTAGTCACAATAAAATATAACAGAATCAGTAATAAAAATCAACAACGTTATGAATGCAATTAAACATAGATTTATTTAAAGCTTTTAAGTTTTATGTACCAAAATCTAAAATATAATTAAAAAAATACAAAATGCGAAATAAATGCTGATCGCTGACTTGATAATAATCTAGTCTAGTCCACGGATAGAGCTAGGTCTAATTTCGTACCTAACTTATTAATATTCCGTCTAGCGTCGTCGAACTTAAAACACCTTTCATTTGGCCGTTATTTTATATTGGATGAGTTATTCCTGCTTGTTTTGAGATAAGAAACTGCATTTTTTATGATAAAACCCACGTAGAGTCAGTTAGCTACAGAAAAAAAATGAAAATTTGAATAGAATTTAAGTTATTTTTTTATTGCTAAAGATGAGTAAAAGATGGTGTTATATAAAACATGGGCAGATTTTCCTATTACGTTATAATGATTTTCCTTTTAAGGGTTTCGTACTTCAAATGGGGAAAACGGAACCCTAATAGGATCACTTCGTTGTCTGTCTGTCTGTTGGTCTGTCTGTCCCTTTATCTCAGAAACGCCTAGAGGTATCGTGTTGAAATTAAAACCATATATACTCAAGTCTACTTCCCTTGAAGCTGTGAAAAAATTCAACTTCTAAATGAATACGTAAAAAAGATACAGCGCCATGAAGCCGCAAAAAACGCATATTTAGACACTCTCAAGGGAATCAAAATTTAAAGGATACTTTCCGTTGACCTAAAACTATGAAATTTGGCATGTAATATCGTCTTATACTACAAGTGCAGGGAAAAGTCACTACTACACTATTTCACACCTTCAAGGGCGTCGCCAAGGGTGGCCAGGGGGGGGGGGGGCGCTTAACTTGAATTGACTTGCTTTTCCGATAAATCCCGCTGCATCTCAAAACTTAAATAAATTGACTAGGTGCACTTGACTATACCTACAATTCATATTTTTCTCATCCTCTTTAATATTAACTTCCCCCCCCCCCCCCCCCCCCGGGCCATGGGCTGGCGACGCCCTTGCGTGCCTTATTTACAAGGCACAGTGATCGCATAGACAACAATGAAAGACACGTAATTGATTTCACGTTGCTTTCAAAGCGGTAGTACGTACGGACTACGGATGCTCGATTTTTGCGAATACTTGCTCTCCAAGTAGCCAGACTGGTAATATGTACCGGTTTCTGAATTATCCGTTTGGAAAATGTGTTTTTTAAGCGAGGTGAAATTATTATACAGCCTGTTACAAAAAACCCCTAATGCCGAATATGGTAGATATAGGGATCGTCAAACTGAACAACTTTTACTATGGAACCAACTCTGAAATCGCGAAAAAACAAGCTGTTTCATTTATTTTAATATTCTTGTTATTAATTTTTGTTAGTGACCGACCGAAGTTTCGGTTTCGGTTTCGGTCAGTTTCGGCCAAAAAACTAGTTTCGGCAACAGTTTCGGTTTCGGCCAAATATTGGCCAAAACTTTCGGCTTGGCCGAAACTCGATTTTCGTTAACTGTCGTGCGTTTGTATTGATTTTAATTTGTGAAAAATCATCTACCCTACCACTAACCATATAATGTATAAAAAAACAACGTCAATTTAATGTACGAAAACAAGTTTCGGTTTCGGCCGAAACTGAACCCAAGGCCGAAAGTTCGGTTTTGGCTGGACTTCCAGTTTCGGACGGACACAAATTTTTGTATGAAACAGCAGTTTTTTTTTTCGCGATTACAGAGTTGCTCCCATAGTAAAAGTAGTTCAGTTTGATGGTCTCTATCAACCATATTCGGCATTAGGGTTTTTTTGTAACACGTTGTATGGTAGGCAGAATATGAATAAATCTGTAAGGAACATAAAATATATGAGACTAATATTGATGACTGTTCTGATCACAGCTTATGTATGATGATTGAAAATGTTTTTTAAGCAACTAATAGTTTTATAGATAAGCATGAATGTGATGCGCATTCTGAATTCTAAAAAGTTTGTGAAACTGGTGGCACCACAAAACTCATATGCGGTAAGTACCTACTTAACTAGGGTTACCAGATGTCAGAAATTTTCCTGACATGTCAGGAATTTCAGGCATCTATCAGGAAAACAGGGAAAAATTGTAGTTTTCAGGCTTTTTTTTAATCCCAAAAAGTGTAAGTTCTTTATGAAAACACATGATTTGTTTATCATTTTGGCGAGAAAAAATTATCAAATGCCAACTGCTTTAAGAATGTAGATGTAGGTGTACAAAATGTCAGGAAATTTCCTGAAAGTCAAGGAAAAGGTCCGGAAATCTCATTATTAGATCTTCTTACCCTATACTTAACAAATCAGCAGTGCATTCTTAAACGAAAGAAAATCTCTTCCTAAAAAAAAAATCTCTTAAGTTTTTTTTACATAACAGGTACTTAAGATAGTGCTGATACATATCCATTGTCACTTTATGTAGGTAGTGTAATAATTATAATTTGTTTGTATTACGTTATCTATATTACGTACTTATATGACAAAAATATTAAATAAAAACAAGCACTTTTTTATTATTAAACACGATAATCCATATCCATTATTTGCATACATCGAGATCGGTGACATTATGGATGTAAATACCTACCTACCACAGAACAAAGAAAAAAAATCCCCTGTAAGTACCATTGCATTGTACTAAATTGATTTTTCCATTACTTGTATTTAATAGAAAACACAACCGACTTTCTCGACAAAAAACGCAATGATACACTAAATAGAAGGCCTATTCTAATTTTTTTGCAAAGAACATCAAACCAAATCAGTTTTCACTTTTACACTTTTTGTCGTTAATGAGAATAGCGAATTTTCCTCTAACGGTAACCATTGGCGAAGTGACTAAAAACCCAGAATTAGAAAATAATACAATTATAGTGACCTGAATGAGGATCTATTCTGAAAACTAAATAACGATAATCGGTCGACATTCATCCTACTCCGTAACATTGTTTTTTTTTTATTTATTGGGCAGTCAACAGTACCATTGCATCTTACTAAATTGATTTTTCCATTACTGCATCTAATTGAAACACAACCGAATGTTGTTGTTGTTGTATTGTTATTGTTAACACTTAGGTATGTGTTTAATGCCATGTTTATACGAGCTTAGCTTCTAAATACTTAGTAGGTACTTACTACTTGTCACTAACACCGATCGTGTAAACAAACCTAACAAGAGCTTAGTAAATATGTATACATGGAAGTTATAGCATGTTATAGCACCTATTATGTATTCTGTGGTTGGTTATAGTGACAAATACTAAGCATTATTAGCTAAGTTCGTATAAATAATGGAATCAAGTTCAAAATCAAGTAAATCGAACGACGAACATCGTCCGATTATTGCGATCTTTATTTGTAATAGGCCCCTGATCACACACCTTGACAAAAAACGATTAACCCTAAAACGTTCGCTTGTACTTAATACTTTAACAAATTCATTGAATTTAACCCCATTTTGCGGCACGTGTAAAGTTAAGCATAGGGTAAACTGTGGTCAGTCTATGCTTTTCAACATTACAAAAAATCATATATCCTCCGTTTTTCTTTGCTGAAGTCGGATAAATTGAGAAATTTAGATGCAAACGCATTTTATAAAAACGATTTAAATTAAATTAAACGGAACAATAAATAAAAATAAAAAAAGTTGCTCTAACGACATCTTATGACCCATTCCGTATTTAATAAAAAAAATATCGCCTTCCAAACCTATGGTACAATTTATATATTAGTATCATAAATATCTAAATATTTTTGTAACTGTCACTTACATCCTCACAATCAAGTAAAATGTGAAACTAGCCTTATAAAACAGAAGCTAATCTATTAGGTATCGACGCACAGCCTCGTCTCAATTTTGTGATTTGGCAAAAAAAAAAGATTCCGACCGAGCCGACGACGACGAGACGCCTACGTCTATGTCCGACGCGAATTTTCAGCCGCGACGAGTAAGATTTTTTTTGAAAAAAAAAATCTGCTTTTAGAAGAATTGTTCAAGACATTTCATGCCAAAACTCTTTTTCTTTTTTTGCAATAATAGACAAACGTTTTTTCTCACCTCTAGTTAACCGTAAACTCGTTTTTTTTATTTTAATTTGGGCTTAATATCAATAGACTCACTTCGGATGGTTGATTTCACATAATTGTTATAAATCCATTAAAATATATTAAATTAGCAAAGTTTTTTTATATTGGCACTTGTACATAACTCACTCAATTTAAGTTTAATAACGAAAGAATTACGTTACGCTTACTAAGCTTTTCTAGATTTTTTCGCTGTTAAGTATGATTATCAGGAAAGTGTAGCTATTTCTAAGTCTATCCTTTTCTGTTCTAGATTAGATATGTTATCTTAAGCCCGTTCAGGCTTAGGAAGGCACGCCACAAGCTAAACGATATCCTTCATTCCTGTATTTTTAATTTAATTGGCTTCTTTTTAAAGTGATTTTTTTCATAAGTAAACATCATCTAGACTAGAGTTTAATAATACACTCGACGTCAGAAAAACCGCACCTTTTCTTCAAAGTTAATTTAATCCCATATAATTTAATGATAAGTGTTATTATATACTTCTTCCCCTTCGGACATAGCCAACAGTCTTTAGAAACCGTTGGAATACTCGTCGAACGGAATCAATTACTGAGATTGAGTTTCCGAGCACATTATTTACATTGCCTAATTTTATTGCAATATTTGAATAACTTCATGGGTAATGGTATCCATTTTGGGTATTCGTTTTTTAATTGAACTGTTGAAGTGTGTTTTCTCCATCATCTCGATAGCGAATTTACCCGCATTTCCTGAATTGACCCTTTTTTTCCCTTTTGTGGTGGCGCTAGCAATAACGCTTTAATCGTTTAATTATGGTAACTGTTATGTTAAATAAATCAAACACTTATTAAAAGAAATCTCATTAAATGTACTTTCAATAGATATCAACATTTACACAATAAAACGTTAGCTAGCAATAGCAGATGGCCAAGTCTAAACTTAGTGCCGAAGAGGTGCGGTTTTTCTGACGTCGAGTGTAGCTTGCTAGGTAGAGAGTGTTAGAAATAAGTCGCACACATTTAACTAAAAAACATAACCGATGATTTATTTGAAGAGGGCAGAGTGTAGAGTTGCTACTTATACAGCGTAAAATTTTAATCATTTGGTTCCCGCAGTGGGGTGGTTCCACTCATGATTACAAACAACTTTTACTATGGGGCCAACTCTGATATCACGAAAAAAAAATCAGCTGTTTCATACATTAAGGTCGAGTCGGTATTGCGCTTCTGTATGGAACAGCTGATTTTTTTTTTCGCAGTGTTAGAGTTGGCTTCATAGTAAAAGTTGCTTGTAATCAAATGATTAAAATTTCAGCGTGTATAATAATTTTTTCTTATCTTACATTAAGTATATGAAATTTTGATTGTATTTATTACACTTATTTTTCTCTAAAAATATTTAAAGTAGGTTTATCAAAAAAAAACAACTTTTTTAAATTAAAATTAAAATAAAAAAAGTCTAAATTTTCTCTAAGTGACTACTACAGAATCTCGAGTGCATATAGACTTTTTCTTGAGAAGCTTACATTATCATCGAACTTTTCGTAGAAGATTAAAAATGTTGCCCAGATTTCTATGAAAATTGAGTGAATGAATAGGTAAGCCAAATCAAACATTGTAGTCGAAAAGCTACCATTACGTGTTCTTTTCTATTTCATTACTCACATTCAGTCAATAGACCTCAGACCGCCGTAGTGGGTCGTATTTAATAGTATTATGGTCTCAATATCGGCATCGGACGATAGCGGAGATCGTGACGCGGCGACTGCGACGCGCCTTATCGCCGCATCGCTTCGTGGCCATCGTAAATAATGTGCAACTTTTCCCGCCACGCCCCCACCACGCCGAGAACAGAGGTGGTGTGCAGTAGCGTTGCGTCTGACTTTCTTTATTTAGTATCTACAAGACAATTGTTTATTTTAAATCTGACAGCATTGGAAAGTATCAGGATGATTGGTCATACATCATCATCATCATCATATTCAGCCCACTTCAACCCACTGCTGGGTATAGGCCTCTTCTCTATAGCGCCATTCCTCACGGTCCTGTGCAAGCCTCATCCAGTGAGATCCCGTCAACTTGACGATATCGTCTGACCATCGGGCCGGTGGTGGTCTGCCCACTGGCCTTGTTGCTCCTCTTGGCCACCACTCTGTAACTGCCTTGGTCCACCGTCCGTCATCCCGTCTAGCCACACATAAAACTTACTTATTACATTGTTACATAAAACTTATTAATTCTATTTAAGGAGGTAATTACCACTATGTTACCACGTTCTAGAGCAAGTAGAGAACATGAGAAATTGTGACTACAATGCACAGCAGCATGACTTCACAGGAAAGAGGACGTATTTGAAAAACTTGTGGGATTAGATCTGCCACATATTACTTCCTCTTCAGAATAAACTGCTAATAGAGGAAATACCACGACAAGGTGTAAATTGATTTGAATCGCGATAATGGCTAGCCCAGAATTGCATCATAATTTTAAATATTTAAGCCTCTATTCCCATGGTAGATACGTGATAACAATTTAACATAAATGTACCATTTAATCGCTTAAAAGATAATTTTATTACTTCATCATCAGCCATTTTTAATGTACCACGTACATGTACGTACATGTACCACTGCTGGGGCACATGCCTTCCTAATGGTGGATAAGGAGGATGGGCCATAACCCACGCGGGACGCGGGCCCAATGCGGATTGGTGGGTGTTAACGACTGCAAATGCAGCCGGGACCAACGGCTTAACGTGCCTTGCGAAGCACGGAGGAGCTCGAGATAATATTTTTTGGGTCACCCATCCCATAACCGACCCTTGCGAAAGTTGCTTTACGTCCGCAATCGCTGAGCCTGGCGCTAAACCACTGCGCCACCGAGCTCCTCGTTTACTTAATTTTATTACTTGTCCATATCCATTAGCCATTTTTAATGTCCCCACTGCTGGGGCACAGGCCTATAGAGAAATAGGTGGATAAGGAGAACGGGTCATAACCCACCACGCGGGCCCAATGCAGATTGGTGGGTGTTAACGACTGCAAATGCAGCCGAGACCAACGGCTTAACGTGCCTTCCGAAGCACGGTGGAGCTCGAGATAATATTTTTTTGGTCACCCATCCCATGACCGACCCTTTCGAAAGTTGCTTAACGTTCGCAATCGCTGAGACAGACGCTAAATCACTGCGCCACCGAGCTCCTTTTTAATTTTATTTGATTACTTACGATGAATTAAATACAGGGTCATTTTTGGACCCCTTTTCAAATTTTGTCAGGTCATACTATAACAGCAGTACAATCGATTTGTGAAGTAAAAAAAAAATTATTTTTTCACATTTTTGTCCCAAACTTTTCCCTACACAAATTGAAATTGTTGTCACTGTTTGCGCATCGCACGGTCGACCCGCGCGAGCCCCCCTCCCGCCACCCGCCATCCCCCGCTCGCGTCGCTTGCGCGAGGGTGAGTGTGCGCGCCTAAATTTTTTGGACATAAAAAGTGGCTGAAAACTGTGAATTGAAAAAACAACATAATTATCTCACCAGATTTTTTTTATTACTTCCTTGAACTAATATTTGATTTTGTAAAGAGGTCGCAAAATTACCCTGTATAATATGAAGCAGTAGTAAATATAATAACAGTATAAGTTTTTTTGTGCTCATTGCCTTTAGGGTTCCGTACCCAAAGGGTAAAATCGGGACCCTATTACTAAGACTCCGCTGTCCGTCTGTCTGTCACCAGGCTGTATCTCAAGAACCGTGATAGCTAGACAGCTGAAATTTTCACAGATGATGTATTTCTGTTGCCGCTGTAATAAGAAATACTAAAAATAAAATAAAAAAATATTTAAGGTGGGCTCCCACACAACAAACATGTTTTTTGCCGTGTTTCGCTTGATATTAATAACGACAACAGGAAGACAGTTAAAATTTTCACATGTGATGTATTTCTGTTGCCGCTATAACAACAAATACTAAAAACAAAATAAAATAACAACAAACGTGATTTTATGCCGTTTTTTGGTACGGAACCCTTCGTGCGTGAGTCCTACTCGCACTTGGCCCGCATTAAACGCGTTACAAAATACAATTTAGTAACGCGTTTAATGCCCTGTCAGTATTATTTCAGTTTTCAGCAAAAACGAGTAAAGTCGAGTTTGTGTAGGTAGATGTTTTAATGGAAAGTTAAACATAATGAAACACTCTGAAACTCGAACGTGGCTTAGACTTAAAAAATGCTGGTATTAGTATTCTATACAGTTTAAGAGGAAACTGTTAAACACTTATTTATGACTTACACAAAAAACTAAGACCAGATTAATTCTTAGCACTAGCAAACTATTTAGAGGAAATAATAAATTTAAACTCGTCATCCCAAGTCAATGGACCGTAGCGTAGACCGTTTTACTATGAAATCAAGTAAAGTAAATGAGAAACTCACTCTGGTTAAAAGAAACTGAACCAGAACGAACCTAAATTCTAACAGGAAATGCAAAAAGTAGGATCATCTTAGAATGTGAGTACCTATATCAGGATATATTTAGATCTTTTTAGGTAACCATAAAAATTTCGATACTAAACTAAAGCCTATGTCACTCAGACACAAAAAGCTTTCTATTGATAAAAGTATTTTTTAGTTTTCGAGTGCCGTGTGAACTGCACTTCCCAATCTTACCGTCACTTATGATTAAGTAAACCGTAAAACAAATACTTACCCGATGAAGGAAAAGCACCAGCGGTTGTTGCAGCGGAATAGTTCTGGATTGGCAATCGCTTCGTGGGCGAACCGATGACAGTCCGGTGAAAGTCGCGGGAAACCGCTGATTGCGGGTAGCGAAGATCCGTCGAGGAGATCCTTGGGGTAGCCTGTGCCAAACAGGGATGTCGTGTGGCAGATATTATAATAAAAGCACTAAGTTTATTATTGATGAACGTCGCGCCACTGCAGCTGCTGCATGAAGTGTCATTAACTGAACGACTCCTCAGATTTCTCTGTTCCCGGCACCCACCTAGACAACGCCGTGGTCGGCCAAACCGCGGTAACACTCTATCGCAGTCGTGGCCGTGGCGTTGTTTTTGACTGAAAACGGTGCACGCGCGCTTCATGCCTTACGTTGGGCCACAGAACTTCCGACTACATTACTTAAATTAATGTTTAATATTAATGTATAGTTAATGTCTAATAGTTAATGTAATGTAGCCAATGACCAATAGCAAGTGCTATTATCTATTCTGTGTGACCAATAGTGGATTGTTAAACTGCGCCAATAGTCCAATAGCAAAATGGTTGTTGAATATTGTGAACGCAATTTTTATGAGTTTTGATTTAAAAAATAAAAATAATCATAATGTAAATTCTGTCAGCCTGATAAAAAAATCAATCGGGTTAAATTAGTACCTACGTCGACAACAAGATTAGATGTTAAATAAAAAAATATGAAAGATTACGTCCACTTATAGCAGTTTATAGTAAAATAAACTGCAACATTTATTTTTAATGGGTTTGCTCTTGACCCCAGTCTAGTCCAAAACCAATAGTAATGTTTCATGTTTTGGACTATTATCATCTATACCCTTGTCTATAATATCGTAATCTTGTAATGCTTATGCATTAAAAATGCAATTAAAAAAAACTAAATAATCACCAAAAGTACAGTACGAGGCAAATATCTTGAAATCGGATGGGGATTGCGCGGAATGCGTATATTGGGCATGCGTAGCGGTGAGGTACGAGGAGAGGTACGTCGGGACTAGTCGGGAGAGAGGCGCGCGCTATCGGTCGCTCACAAGGACACATGAGCAAACTTGTCCCACTCCGTAGAAAAAACTTCAAAAAATATGCCTCGTACTATAATCGCTTGTTTCGCAGTCGCACACCACGGCATAAGCTCGCAACGTGGCCCGACTAAACGCGGCTGTGTTTACACGAGATCCTGACCATTAGCCGGGGGCCACGGGCATAATCCTACGCGGATATTAAATTTATATCGAACCCTATGTACCGGCCGCTACTAAACGTTACCCTTTTACAAAGTATTATCTAGTATTAACATGAAGACACGTTAAACTCAATGGGGATGGCAACGCAAAGCTAATTGTAGATGTCGCTGCATACGCTTGTTCCTAAGACAGTACTTGTGATTGGTTAAAATATGTCAGAAATGACATTTGACATTTGAAACAACCAATCAAACGATTTTGGTACAAGCGTTTGTGGTGCCATTAGTTCTTCCATGGCCATCAGTAGTGGCACCGTGAGCTGCAGTGCAGACCTCACGTTAAAAGGTAGCTGAAATTGTATAAATAAGTTATATTGTACGCAGTTAAGGCGCCGTAGTACTTACTATTTGCTGGGTTGCGCGGGGTGCGTTGCTGTGCTCTGACGTGTTTTACTTACGCTCCGTATTATTAATCCTTTAGAACAGTTAAACATAGTTTTAATACTTTGAACATATATCAAATTATTCTATAACTAATTCCCTGTCTTTTGGTGTTCACCTCAAAAGAAACAGTGCAGTAACAGTGATTTATTTCGTGTTTTTGTAAAATAAGTGCAGGTGAACAGTGTTTACTCGAGTGACTCGTTGACCTTGAGTTGGATCGTTCCGTATAACTGCGCCGCGGTACTGACTCGCTATTCCGACTGTTTCTTTACCGCGCAAGCGGCACAGTGGTAGTCAACCGCAGTGTAGAACTTAACATCTTGAGTTCGAACCTCCCGAAGTTATACTTTTAATTTTTATTTTTTATTATTTTTTTTATCTCCTAATCATACATTGACTATTTACTTTTATTTTTACTTTTAACTTGATCGCACTATGACGAATAAAAACTGTGCTGGCTGCTCACAACCCATAAAAAACAGACAATATCTATGTTGCTGCTCATGCGCAGAAAATTATGACATTGCGTGCGCTGGTGTATCCGAGCAGCGTTTTCGCAACACTTTAACTGGGGAGCACCGGCTAAAATGGAGGTGCGAAGCCTGTAGGAGCCAGGAACCAAAGGTTGACACTCCGGTACGTAGTTACGAAGAAAAGACCACGCGTCGCAAAGGTGCCCCGGCTCCCGCCCTAGACGAGTTTCATAGCCCAGAGGCCCCTCCTCAGTCATCCGGTGCATCGCTATCAGACCTGTCCGTGAAATTAGATGTACTCGTTGAGGAAGTGCGCATGTTTCAAACAGAGATGTCGGATACACGCCGGCAGGTACAGTCCTTCGACGATAAACTTTCGGGACTTATCACCCAGGTGGAGTCGTGCGTCGGTGAGGTAAGGGAGCTCAGGTCACGCGTTGAAAACTTAGAGAAGCGGGATGAAATTAATACTCAAGCCGGGGATCCTCACGGCACTCTAGTGAACACAATCGAGTCGCTCAAGGCAGAGCTCAACGAACGCGACCAAGAACTACTGTTGAATGACGTCGAGTTCACGTGCATTCCGGAGCAAAAAGGAGAGGGCCTACAGCACATCATTATGACCCTGGCATCCAAAGTCGGGGTACAGTTGGCTCAACAGGACGTGGTCAGCGCGACGCGTGTCGGCCGCCCTCCGGAGCTTAGTGGGAATGGTGCGGCGGCGGCGCCTCGGCCGCGCCCCATCGTCGTCCGTCTAGTGCGCCGCGCTGTGCGCGATGAGCTGCTGCGAGCTGCACGGGTGCGCCGTGGTGTCACAACGGAAGGCGTCGATCTTCCTGGATCGCCTCGCCGCTTTTACATCAATGAGCGCCTCACTCGTACAAATCGAGCGCTGTTCCGGCAGGCACGGGACGTCGGCGCGCGGCTAAGTTGGCGCTACGTCTGGACGAGGGATGGCAAAATCTTCGCACGGCAACACTCCGGTCACGAAGCTCCACGTCATCGCTTGCGAACTCAGGCTGACATGGTCCGAGTTTTTGGGCAAGCCGCCGTTAGCTCGCTTCCAGACACATCGACCTAAATCTAGTGGAATTACGGACACTTATCTTTTCTGCTGTGCCGGCTCAGTTATGCATCCATTAGTTTCTGCGTCCCTTTCGTACAACATACTGGTATTTAACGTTTTTTCACCATTTTTGCTTATGCTTTTCGCTATTGTGTCATTAGTAGTGATCATGCCTGTAGAGCGTAGTTTGTTAGTGATGCAGCACAGCCTAGCTTTGTATAGTTTCACGGACGCTTTACTACTCTCCTGTCATATATGTGAATTTCTTGCTCTATATAGAGTCACTATTGTGTTCAAATTATGTTTTAATGCTTACTCAAATGCCATAACACGTGCTTTCTGCCATGCTTTCGTTAATGCTACTTATAAAAATACTTCAAAATGCAAAGTATGTATTGATCATTATAAAGGGTATATTTTCTGTAATCATCAAGCTAGTCCCACACCTTTACACATATCTACAGTAAAAGTATACATCACACAGACTATACAACGCTTTTTTCTTTCTACTCATTTATTTATTTATTTAATTAAAAATGACTTGTAATAAAAATCTTAAAGTTGGACTCTTTAACGCTGGATCCTTAAATACTGGTCATGAGGAGTTTACAGTAGCCGTTGAGGAACTGGCCCCAGATATCTTGGCCATAAATGAAACCTGGCTAAGACCTGGTCATATCGACAGGGCTCCTAGACTATCCAATTACCGATTTTATCATAACCCTAGGCCGGATAGTGTTCACGGTGGTCGAGGTGGGGGAGTTGGGTTCTATATCCGAAAGGGACTGAACGCGCGTGTATGCACTCACTGGGTAACCGAGGCGATCGAGCAAATGTGGCTAAAAGTACGCCTTTTTAATGTAGAAATAATAGTTGGAACTGCCTACCGACCACCGAGACAAGACCTAAACATATTCTTGGACGCAATATCTGAATCTATACTTTCTCTCCCTAATCATGACGGCCTGGTATTACTCGGAGATTTTAACATAGACCTTCTCATCCACGGCAGTACAAAGGCAAGGCTTCTCAATCAATTCCTAAGTTGCTCAAACCTGAGACAAATAGTCACAGAGCCAACACATCTCACTCAGCATGGTCACAGTCTGATAGATATCATTTGTACTGATGTAACAGTCCTCAGTGTTACAGTCAAACATACTCCGGACCTGGGAAGGCATGCCATGCTGACGGCAGCTTTTAAAATAAAAAAAGCAAAGCCGTCACCTCAGTGGATAGCATATAGGCCTCTCAAAAACATAGTTTTAGATCTTTTCACCAGCGACCTTGAATCCGTCAACTGGGACTATTTCAACCAAGCAAACATTAACGTCGATTCAATGGTGTGCTATTTTACATATATCATAAAAACTCTATTCGATCTTCACGCCCCAGTCACAACGAGAAAATTCAAATCTCCTCCACACCCTTGGATCACAGATACAGTGAAACAAATGATGCGAATTAGAGACGACATACATCAGAAATATAAAAGTACAAAAGCCCCAGCTATCAAACACAATTACATCTCTATGAAAAATCAGGTAATCGGAGCCATAGAGCAAGAAAAGAAAAGTTTTTTCGCCATAAATATAAACAGCAATATAGGTAATTCCAAAAAGTTGTGGCAGAACCTCAAACGTAACATTCTTCCAAACAGTAAAACATCAACTGAACTGCCACCTTTCTTTGACAATCCAATTGAAATTAATAAACACTTTCTTGTCGTCCCTGGCGACAACGGTGTGTCAATCTCTCATCTCACCTACTTTGAACACCACAAACATTCTGCGGCTGGCAATTTCAGACTCCGTCAAATCAGCGAGAACACCGTACTAAAAGCCATCAGAAACCTTAAGTCAAATGCCCAGGGAGATGATCAGATATCACTAGATATACTGTTGCTCACACTGCCCCAGTCACTACAAGCAATCACTAATATAGTAAATCAGTCCATTTCAGAGAGCACTTTCCCAGTGGGCTGGAAGCAGGCTTTAGTCAAGCCCCTGCCCAAAAACACGCAACCTACTTCCACGAACGATCTCAGACCAATAAGCATACTTCCCTGTGCCTCTAAGGTTTTAGAGAGAATAGTGTGTGATCAGCTTGTACAATACCTTGAAGATCATAACTTACTCCCCCAATTCCAATCTGGTTTTCGAAAGGGCCGGGGCACCGCAACTGCACTATCAGACGTGGTGGATAACCTTCTAGCCGCTCGAGACTCAGGAATGGTTTCCATACTACTGCTTTTGGATTATTCTCGCGCTTTCGACTGCATAAACACTTCACTGCTGTTGTCCAAGCTGGCATACTACGGTTTCGACTCACATACTATACGTTGGTTCTCTAGTTATCTCACGGGCAGAAGTCAATATGTGGAGTTAACCAACGCGAATGGAACGAAGACACACTCTCCCGCACTCCCAGTCTTTAGAGGGGTACCACAAGGCTCCCTTCTGGGACCCATCTTATTTATCCTTTACAGTGCAGACGTGGCTGGCTGTTTTCATGAATGCAAATATCACTTGTACGCTGATGACATTCAGCTTTACTACTCCTTTAGGCCCGATGATGCCAGCCAGGCCTTACGTAGAGTAAATGAAGACTTGGCAAGAGTGTCAGCATGGTCACAGTATAACTGCCTTGCATTGAATCCAAAAAAGTCCAAGATGCTGCTTGTGGGCAGCAGGAGAAACTTAGACAAGCTCAGTGGCCATACCTTGGAAATCCACTTAGACGGAGTAACCATCGAGCGAGTGGATATTGCCAGGAGCCTGGGCCTTACCATAGATAAAAACCTTAATTTTGAAGCCCACATCTCAGAAGTGGTACGTAACTGCTTCTACAGGTTGAAACTATTATACAAGATAAGAAAATATTTATCGGAAAAACTCAGAATCATTCTCTGTGAATCATTAGTCTTATCCAAGCTCAACTACTGCGACACTGTATATGGCCCTTGCTTGCTTGCTAGGTCGGCTCGACTCATTCAGAGAGTGCAGAATGCATGCGCGCGCTTTTGCTTACACATACCTCCGCGAACACACGTCACCCCTTTCCTCAACTCGGCTAGCATGTTGAAAATGGAAGCACGCAGGCGTGTCCATTTGGCATCCCTTTTATTTGGAATTATTCACACAGGCAAGCCAAGCTACCTCTTTTCAAAGCTGGAGCAGGCATTTTTACACAGTAAATACTTAAAAAGGACATGCACACATGTTTTCTCCACTCCAAAACACCAGTCTTCAGCCTTCCGTGGTTCCTTCAGATTTGCTGCTTCTAAGTGCTGGAACGACATTCCTCCCCCCATTCGAGGTCTAAGGACAAAACAGATGTTAAAGCACAATCTTAAGCGACACCTAATGAAATTACAACAAGATATCTCATAACATATATAAAGCACTTACCAACAGTTTGCTCTCCAAAGACAAAAGATGACTACCAGCAATAGCACCCAGGATAGCTCAGTATTTTTATTTTTTATTTTAAAATTTTTATTTCTTCCTCTATACACCCACCCAACACACACATTCTTATCTGTTTTTTCTACAATGCAAGTTCTTTTTCATAAATAATATATCTATATTTTTATTTATTAATATCAAATTCATGGTGTGACCGACTTGATGTACCCACAGACGCTACGATTAGTTTGTTTTCATTATTGTTAACTATAGTTTTTTCTTTTTGTTTTTATTCATAAATTTTTATTATCTTTATTGTAGGTATTCCGCACTACCACGCACCAAACAGGCCCTGCCAGAATACCAGCGTCTATACGACATTACCTGGCGTATCGACACAAGCTGAGGCAGGGTCCTGATTGACCTTATGTATTCACGTCTTTTCCATTTCTTTTTATTAATTTGTTTTGTTTATATTTAAACATTAGCTATGTTTTAGTTATTGTGTGTATTGTTGTTAAGGTCAATAAACAGATTCTCTCTCTCTCTCTCTCTATTTATTTTTATTACTCGTAAACCAGGTAAATATTAAAAAAAACTAAGATCATGCCCTCCTAAATGGTCTATAATATTTTTTGAATACATCTTCAACAGTTTTCATTCTTTTTGTAAGTTTTAAAATCCATTCTAGCCAAAAGTGGCCACTTTGAGCTAAAATTGATTTTAAAACTTACAGAAAGAATGAAAACTGTTGAAGAGTTATTCAAAAATATTAGAGACAATTTAGGAGGACATGATCTTAGTTTTTTTTATATTTACCTGGTTTACGAGTAATGAAAATAAATGTACCTATTGGCAGCGCTAGTAGTGGTTAGTAGGGCGCCTTAAATTCTGTTCTGTGTCGCAACCTTATTAGTTTCACGAATATTGGTCAGAAATGTTTTGATTGATTTTGAATACTGACGTGAAGGACATACGACAGCATTTCTGCCCAAGCTGAAGCAGAGACGCTTCGCGCTTAAAATCGGGTCTAAACCAAAGCGATCGAAAAAACATTTTTAATGTTTAGGTAAGGTATTGAGTTTGGAAAAACACGAAATATTGTGTTTGCTTATTTGTTTTCCTACGAAGTTTCAAATAAACATGTCTATTCAATATTTTTCTCCATACAAAATTAAAATCCCATTTCACCCCTTTAGGGGTAGAATTTCCAAAAAAACTTTCCTAGTGGATGATTGCACTGTATAAAGTAACTACCTGGACGGATGACTTAGTTATCGTATATGCTCAAACATGAGATTCTGACCTTTATGCGAAGCGCACAAAATCGTTCGCAGATATTAGTTTTATATCAAACCCTGTCAAACGTGTCAGCAGTCCAAATACATTTACAAAGTATAAACAAACATGTTTTACTGTGTAGTGTATTGTTTACGTCATATACAATAACACACGTCAGCGAGAAATCTACTTTTATGAATTTAAAAGTTGGCGCTTTTCTTCGCCTGAAGGAAAAGAAAGAGAAAAGAATAAAAAAGATCAGTAGAATTTCACAACATTTACTTTTCTTAGGTTTCGTCGCAACAAAGGTTAACACGAAAAACAAATGCGCGTCGTTGTAGGGATTCCAAAACAATTTTTCTTACACTGTAATGAAAAACGTAACTCACTACAAACAAAAAGTATAATAACTTTCATTTGTTCAGATAATAACTTTTTATTGTGGCAAACAAGTCGGTATTTTTAGTTAAATAATTAGTAATGTTCTCAAAAAGTAAGAAATTATGCAGATTTATGGAGCATTTCAAAATTATATTTTGTGGATCTATCAATTGTATGTCATCATCCTCCTGCCCTTATCCCAATTTATTTTGGGTCGGCGCAGCATGTTTTTTTCTTCCATACATCTCTATCACTCGTCATCTCAAAGTAATTTCCTTTCTAGCCATATCTAGGGTTAAGAACGGGGGGGTGGGGTGTATGCTAGGTCGCAAAATTAGTAACAAAATATAATACATGTTTGAGGGATTTCATATGCCTACTTTAGTAGTACCGACTTTCCTCAAAATACCGGACATTGTTCTGTCCGGTATGATCATTTATTTTTTACCGGACAGGCCTCAAAAATACCGGACTGTACGCTTAAATACCGGACATCTGGCAACCCTAGCCATATCCTCTATCTTTTCATTGGCCTTCCTATACCCGTATATCCATCCATCTTCATACTTAAAACCTTTCGTGTAACATGCTCCTCATTCCACCGCATTACATGTCCATACCACGACAACCGGTATCCCCTTAACTTTTCCGTCAAATATTATGTTTGGATACCTACACATTTAAAATCTTACTATATCGTGGAATACATAAAAGAATTCGGATATATCTATAAAGGTCCTTAAAGGCACATTACCAGCCAGATTAGCGTAACGAACACGATATGAAGCTCATTTTCAATGTCGCGTCGCGTTGGAGTGGAGTCGATGTAGTGTGTACGAAGACCTTAACCTTTAACCATAGTTTAGTGTAAAAAACACTAACCTACTACGCAATGTAATATTTCTTCAGGGATCATAGACGAGGAGCTTACGTTGAACTCCTAAAGAAAAACTTAAATATTATTGATTGTATGCTAAAGAAAAAAGTAGTATGGTAATATGAGTACCTACTTATGCACCTATCAAGCTTGCGCTCACTAGACAAAAAAAAATCACTTTGAACGGATACTAGCGCGGTTTTATTTGAAAGTACTTTGGTTAAATTAGTTGGTATTTAGTTAAATTTTTCCAGACTTTTTGGCTTTTTGTCACGGGGGACTGAAGCTGGCCGTGAGACTACCATTAAGCGATGACTTTTAATAATGGCTTAGGTTTAAGCAACCACCAGATATAATGAAATATAACGCCCAAAAAATCGTAAGTACTTATCAGAATTTAATCCCCATTTTAATATGAAATTATAACCAATAGACGTATAGTCCGCTAACCTAAAAAAGGCAAGTATCTTCAGAATAATCGCTGAGCTACCCAAAAAGGCCACGCATGCACCAAATATGTACTCGCATTTTATTTAAAAAAAAATATCCAAATATGTTACACAATTTTATCCTAATAAATCATTGTTTACCCAAAAAATATAAATAAAGTTCTAAAGGTTTACCGATACACCGTAAAATATTTACTAAAGGCTATTTATACAAACTCAGGAGTAGGTAAGTACTTACCCAGAAAAAGTGAATATTTATTTTTGTATATACTGTCTATCAGCCATTTTTAATGTCCCCACTGCAGGGGCACAGGCCTTCCTTATAGGTGGTAAGGAGGATGGGCCATAACCCACCACGCGGGCCCAATGCGGATTGGTGGGTGTTAAATTTAAGGCTCACGCTCCGCTGCGCTACGCGCTCGCCTTAAATTTCTTACCTAACCCGGGACCTACAGGAGTAAAGCAGGTTCGATTCCAAACTCAATGAGCCCCCCTCGAGCCCCCCTCGATTTGTCTTCAATTTGCCTTCAATACAGCGTGAAATTTAAATCATTTGGTTCCCGCCGTGGTGCGGTTCCACTCATGATTACAAGCAACTTTTACTATGAGGCCAACACTCCTGCTCGCAAAAACAAATCAGCTGTTCCATACAAAAGTGCAGTAACTACTCGACCTTAATGTATGGAACAGCTGTTTTTTTTTTGCGAGCAGGAGTATTGGCCCCATAGTAAAAGTTGCTTGTTATCATGAGTGGAACCACCCCACGGCGGGAACCAAATGATTAAAATTTCAGCGTGTATAAATATCAATTACCAATTTGCCTTCAATATAATATACTTGGTTATATGCATACATTGTATGGCAAACGTAGTAATATATTTGGGTAGTAATGACACAAAACTTTGCTAGTTAAAATTTGGTGCACGCGTGGCCTTTTTGGGTTATGAAAAGTTTTTGTAGTGCAGGCATGACTCAAATAGCCTGAAAGATTTTGGTACAGGTTTTATTTATTTGTACATTTTATATTTTTTTGGATGAGGCTGTTTGGGGTAACGATTGTTTTTTTGGTGGTCATTAAATTTCATCCCTTTAATAATTAATGTTATAATTTACTATGTTAATGAGTACTTATTGATGTTGAGGTGTAAGAGTAATGATGCTCTTGAAAAGTATATTGCGAATCCAATTACACAGTAATTAGAATCTGATTGTTAATATCACAAAATATATATATTATACTAATAGCATGTTTCAAAACATATTCATTCATTTATATTTCTTCGCTAATATTGTATGGCTGACCTTTGCATAAGCAACATTTTAAATGGTGAATATTGTAAATTGTAAATAAAAAGAATTGATTGATTGACATTATTTTATACATGTATAGAAATCCTAAAAAAAACAGGTTCTGAATATGTTTCAGTTAACATACCCTCAAACAATTTCATACAAATTCCGTTCCATTTAAAATAAAACCAGTAGATGCTTTGTACCCTAAGAAAGATGCTTTTTTGAACTAAATCCACTAATAAAAACATTCTTTTTAAACGCACATCCTATTTAAATCTCTGTAGCGGTCTAATGAAGTGAAGGCTCCGGCCTACGAAACCCTAAAAAACTGCATGGAGACTTGATGACCTTCTACGAAGAATCAGGTTGTGTCGGTTCGAACTAGTATGCTAGACATCGGCTAGACAGAGCTCAAGTCTAGCCTCTTATTAATATTCAGATTGCTAAATTTTTGGTAACCTGTTAACTAATTTAAAAGCGAAATATTTTTTCTTAAGGATGCTCTTAGTCAGACTTCTTACGGCCAAATACTCAAACGAATCTTAAAGTTAAGGCCACCTTAAATTCAAAAAAGTTGGCAGATTTGACAGAAACTCTATGAAACTGACAGCTTCCTTAAAGTTAAGGAGATCTTAACTTCATAACAGTACTAGTGAAAATAGTTAAAATGAAACATGATGAACAAAAAAATGTAACAATGTAACGGCATTATTCAAATTTTACTTGATTAATTAAATAATAGTACCTTTTAAAACTTATTTGTCGTTAGCGGTGTTGGTTTCACAAATTATTTTGTCAATTCAATCATGTATAAGTAAGTACTTTTTGATGTGATGTAATGGAACCGTTTGTTCGACCCCAACAAAATGAGAAGAAAATACCTTTAAAGTATTTTGAATGCAAAACGTTATAAACCAAATGAATATTGATCGCAGTTCATTTTTTCGAAAGTATATTATAAATGAATATTATTATGGTGACGGTATAGGTATACGTACCACCAACGTCTAAACGCGAGACTTTACAGAAAAGTGTTTCGACATTACACGGCAGGGGATTGAAATTTGAACCAGGAACCAGGGAAAGACGGCATCATCATAAAAACCGGTGTTAGAGTCCCCGCAAACTACAGACCAAACTGTCGGCCGATAGTTGGTATCAGTATGAAGAAGTATGTAAGTGCGCACACTACATTGATTAGGTATCGGCCGATTCTTCATACAAAACCAACTATCGGCCGATAGAAAGTCTGTAGTCTGCGGGCACGCTTAAAAGCCACTTGACCGCGGAAGTCGTCATTATTATTATTGTTTATTCGATAAAATGACCAATGATTTTTCGATCTTGTCACAATAACTAGTGGCTCTGTGAGTAGTAGACCTCGACCTTTTTGAAAAAAAATTGAAAACTAGATCGACCAAAAATTCAATATAATTATTGAATCTGCACACAAAATTTCACGAGAATCGGTAGTGAAATGCGACCTGTCGATGAGAACAGACAGACAGATGGATATACGAACGCAATTTTGCCCAAAGCTGAAACAGAGACGCTTCGCGCTCGCTCGGTCAATGACTTGCTCAATGTAGGTATTTAGATGACCAGTAGTAAAGTCGTCGTAATGCTGAAAGCTCCCTAAATACTATTTTATGCTACGCACATAATGACAAAATAAGTAATAACTCTTGACATTTCTACGCAACGGAAGATCTAAGAAAGTATAATGTTTTTTGCCACTTTCATAATAGCAGATGTTGCCAAAGGCCACTAGACAAGTATGACAACAATTAACGGTCTTGAGTTTAAATTCATGAAGGAAAACCTTTGCCAAGCGAATTTTGACTTTGAATCCAGATAATAAAGGACACATATCTTTAAAAATTATTTTTATGTTAGCGTGTTGTGGTTGTAATGTTTCAATTATTGCTCAATATAGTCATACAAACTTCCATATTTGGAAATAGAAACGTAGTAACAGGTTATGGGCATTCACATGGGCAAAAATATTATAAGAACCCATAAATAAAATAGAATTGCTTAACTTAGCATAGAAAATTAACAAAATAATCCTACTAATATCCTATTAATATTATAAATGTGAAAGTTTGTGGGTTTGGATGTTTAGATGTTTGTTCCTCAATCACGCAAAAACTACTGAACGGATTTTGTTAGAATTTGGCACACAGATAGTAGATAGCCTAGATTAAAACATAGAATATTTTTTATCCCGATATTCCCACGGGAACGGGAACCACGCGGGTGAAACCGCGGGCAGTCGCTAGTTTTACTATAAAGATTTTTTTTGCTATGCAGCTAGAGTCTGTCTTACGAAATGTGATCCAAATGGTGGCGCTTTGAAAACTGACCCATATAATAAGGCATAAAGCATTTTTTTTACTTTCCCTCATGCAATGTTTTAGCTGTCTTGTTAGTGTGGCAGGACCAAAATTTTTTGTAGTTTTCAAAAAAAAAATGTTTAGTTTCATTGATAGAGCACTCCCCCAAAGGGATTAAAACGACAGTAAAAACATAAAATGTGTATTATGTTAGTTTTGTGAAATAAGTAAAAGATTATAGACCAGTTTTACGGGTTCTGGACTCCACCGGATTCCAAATTTGACCAAAACGATAAGAGTTAAGTCATTGAAATCAGAGATGGGATATTGTTACGTCTTCGTAGGTACCTATTAGATTCATCCATTTATCTGTATTCAAATAAAATAAATTTGGCAGGAGGGTAAACAGTAGAATAATTAATATCGACCTATAGGTACAGGTACACTCGCGTGCATTTACTATGCATCCGTTGATCCGTACCGGCGCACGCACGCACAGGGCTACGATTCTGCTAGTGTTAGCGTTACAAACGTGTTTCGATGGTGTTTCAATACTATTCTTATTTGGCACATCTTACAGCGGGTCGTAAAAATATTGATATGAAAATTCACCTAAATGTTGACATTTTAAAGTCCCTATTTTTATATTTTTTTGGCGATTTATTGTTCTTTGTAACGACGTCCCTAATAACAACACCAGCTTCGCTGAAAAAACAAACAAATAATTAAAAAACCCATAAAAATAGGGACTTAAAGTGTCAACATTTATATGAAGTTCACATCAATATAGTTACGCGGTAGACCCCTGTCATTAAAATACTAAAATCAATACTATTGAAACATAATTGAAACTCAATTATTACGTTAAAATTATCAGAATAGAGGCCCCGCTGCGTGGTGCGTACGCGCACATTTACTATGCTACGCACGGCCGTTACGGCAAAAACCACATTTTTCTGAAGTCATCGTGGAAAAAAGCATCCATTTAACTCTAACCTGTGAATAGAATATAATTAATAGAATAATTACTTACACACGTATTACGTAGACACACGCATTATTACCGTGAAACGTGCACCACATAGGAAGAAACTAAAGTAGGTACAGGAATAATTGAATAAGTGTTATTCTTCTTTTTTACAGACTTTAATATATCAAAATTGAACGTACTCGTACGTTCACATCATACTAATATTATAAATGTGAAAGTTTGTGGGTTTGGATGTTTGTTCCTCAATCACGCAAAAACTGCTGAACGGATTTGCTTGAAATTTGGCACACAGATAGTAGATAGCCCCGATTATAATATAGAATACTTTTTATCCCGATATTCCCACGGGAACGGAAACCACGGGGGTGAAACCGCGGGCGGCCGCTAGTATGGAATAAATAATGGAAAGTCAGAAAATCAGTTTTAAAAAGTTGATGCAATTCAATATTCTTAGCATTGTTTGTGCCAATATTTAAGTAAGAGATCTTTCTTAGGTACCTACTTAAATAGTAACGCAATGAGCAGGTGTATAACCATCAGTTATATTCCAATGAGCCGCAATGTTTTATACTGTTGACATTTCACACTTTATTTTTACCTCAAGGGTTCTGGCGGTATCTTCTTTTAAGATACTTTTGGCACGTAATTTGATATTGAAATTCGCCAGCTATGGAAAATTAAACTTCGCTATAAAACATTCTTAGAATACGACGCAAGAAATACATGTTGAATTTACATAGCAAATGTTACTGTTGTAAAACCAGCAAAGTTTAAGTTAACTATGTAAATAAACTTTTACAAACTTATGAATACAGACCAGAATACAAATAAAAAAGGAAGTAATCGTGCCCTTTGCAAATAAAACTGCGTAGATAATCATTTGTAAAAACTAGGACCTAATTATATCTTCAGAATGGCTCTAAAACCTGTAATTAATAATATCACTAGCAAGTATTTAGCCACTTCCGTTGCTCTAAGGGTACCTAGATGTAGATAGGTATCGTAAAAAAATATAATAATATGTTCGGCTTTAAAAATAAACAATACTCTGCAAACACACTTTTCCATGCTTATTTTATTAATGTACAAAAATAGAAGTAATCGAAAATTGAGAATATCGGATTAATCTGTAAAAAAAACAAAATGTTTCTCACAAGAAAATATTTTCGGTGCGGTTCGATATTTTTTTGCCGTCTCGAATCAAAGCTAGAAGATCCGGATAATTCTTGATGTGTTAAACGATAACGAACGTGCGCTGGAGTTACTTAATTGCTTTCACAATCATCGACCTACCGCTATATCGAACGCCTCATATTTTTCAGTGATTAAAAAAATGCAGTATTGTGCCGCACAGTTTGCATGCCTAGCCGCCGGGAGTCAACACGCAGTAGGCCATTGCGTGTACCTAATGCTTGCATTTAGGTTACAGCCGGGTCAAAGAATCATTTTACATGCGCCACGGACGCAATTCAGGCCCATTATGCACTTAATTGCTCTGTGACAAAAAGTTGAGGTGTTTATATACTCACGAATGACGGACACTTGCTATACTTAGTCTAAAAATTAGAAGAAATTAAAATTAAAAACTTTTAACCCTTATTACTTTTAAAGTTTGTATCCGTAAAAAGTTATTCATTTTAGTGTAGGTACCTTTATGGTACGCGCAGAAATCTTGAAGTGAATCATAAATAATACTAAATATTGATTACTGCCACGCCTGCCTCAGCAGGATCAGTTCCAAATATGGCGAAAAAAGATAATAAATGTGAATTGAAAGTCATCTTGACGTCCGGTAATGAAACTTGGTGTCACGAAAGCGTAACAAATACACGGGGATTCCCATGATCCCATTAAAACAATTTTTGACATTGAAAATGTCTTTTCGTTCGCTCCAGTATAGGCACCGATTTCACGAAAAAGTGCGATCCCCTTATATCACAGAAGGTTGTGAAGATATGATATTCAAAAAGACTCAAAAGACGCGTATTTACAAGAGCTACAAGTTGCAAAAAGAATTTTCGAAAAAATAAAAAACGTAAAAAATTATTGCCGAAATAGTGGAAAAAAATCTCATTTTTTCCGATTTTTTTATTTTGGCGCTCGATATTTTGAAAACGAAGAATGATATCAAAATTTTGAAAAAAATTCCTCTGAACAATTTAGTCAGCTACAATTTGAGTCTAAAACAAAGACGATCGGGTTAAGGGTTTGCCCTGTAGCTTAACCTTTAACATTGAAAATTTTTTCGATCGCCCATTTTCGCTCAGAGTGCGACATCGCCTTGGTGTCGTAAGTTTTAAGGCTACATGAATGGTCGAAGCCTCAAATCAAAAGACGCGTATCAACGAGGGTTACAATATGTAGCGTGTTGGCCACAGATTGATAATTATGTCTGTGGTGTTGCCCTAATTTCGGGAAGCGCGCTCCTTGGATGCGCATCGCTCGCTGAGTTGACGTAGTTAAAGCCCGAGGCGAAGCCGAGGGCTTCAGAATAAATCTTAGATTTTTTTATATATTATAGGTTACAGTTACTACCTTTCAATAAAATAGTAATGTTTATAACAATGAAATATTTTTATATGAATTTCATACACACGAATCACAGAAAATAAATTCCAAATGTTCATAGCTTTGCTGTGATTTTAAAGTATTGTAAGTACTAATTAAAAAAAAAGAATATATTTTTTATATAATTCAATTATTAAATTCATTTTCAATGTACCAGAAGGTCGTGAAAGGCACGAGATCTGTGAATTTTTTATCTAACCTTTGATCGAATCACGAGTAACATAATTTCTCTATTTGAGCTTGTGAAGTCTTAGAATAAGTAGTTACCTTTTAAATAATAGAATGAAAACAAATAGCGTAATGGCGTATTTAAACTTTACGCAAACTAGAGTTAAATTGCACTCAGATTATTAACGATTTGGCAACCAAACATGAAACCAAAAACGATATTATTTTCTTATTAATGATACTGTAAATTAAGTATGGTCTTCATAACAGAGATTACAACCGCGAATAAATGAATCTGCATTTTCGTTAAGTGTGTATTAAATCATAGTGCAACCACCTCTATGATAATACTAATGGAATCTTATGTTCACTTAAAACAACTAGGTTCACTTAAAACAAATAAATGAAAATTACCTATTTTTGTGTGAAATGTTCACGTTTTAATGACTAATAAACGGTTTTCCAAATAAATACGTAAGACCACTAACTGTTTTTTTTATTATTTTATCTCCTAACGACCGCTGGCTTGAAAAATCGTTTTATGGTGGCACATTTTACATTTATTTATTTTACTTTATTTATTTTATTGTTAAGTAACATAATACAAACTATAACATTGCAATCTACTATATTAGCATTTTTTAAATGTGTATCCCAATAACAAATTGTACACAGCATTGACACAAAACAACAGTAAACAAATATTTAATTAACTTAATTTAAGAAGTTAAAAAGCTTCGAACAATTAATATTATCAAAAGAACATGGCATCCATGTTTGCATAGCGTGTATTTGTCGTGTTTTGCGACCCATCACATCTGATGGCATGACACCTTTGTAAAAGTTGATTTTCTTCTGCAAGACGGTGACCAATAATCTTGAGAATGTAACATATAATATATGTTTTATAATTTTATAAGTTTTATGCCTCGTTGTCTCTGTATTCTATTAAATATATCTTGCTAATAATTAGCAGAATTTGATTAAAATAAGAATCCTAAATGAATGGATGTGTTTTAAAGTACCTACCTATACATCGTTATTTTCTTAGGTTGTTGTTTTAATTAACTTACGGGAGTATATTACCAATGAAACTAAACATTAAATTTTATTGCCAAAAGAAACAAGTTAAAAAAAATTTTTTTTTCAAAATTAAAAAATAATTTATGGCAGTCTAGGCTGTTACAAGCACTTGTGAATGTCATAGAAGCTACGCCATCGGTTCGCAAACCCTAAGCGGGAGACCTTGTAACGAGAAGAACCGGCAAGAAACTCGTCAAGGGCTGCTTTTTTCTCCCTGTATATTTCATACAGAGTCGTCAGCATTGAAAAATGAGCTCAACATTTAAAGTGAGCTGGCAGCACCCGTTCACGAGCATGACGCATGGACCAGCCATCGCTTCGCTCAAGCATATTTGAGGGAACGTAACGACCCGCCCCACATTTGCTTCTTCCATACTAACTAGACAGCTAAAACATTGTTAAAATGGAAAAGTAAAAAAAAATCGTATTTCGACCCATGTTTCTTTGGCAAAAATGTTTAGTTTCATTGGTAGAACACTCACTCAAGTTAATTAAATACCTATAAAATAACCATGTATAAGTGTACTTAAAACCTACACACACTAACCACCAGTATCGACCTGATGGTATCGATTCCTACTTGTTACTCAGAAGTGCAGACGTAAAGGCTATAGCTCACTTCCATTATTGCAAATTAAAATTGCTGATCATGATCTTATCGTAACAATCGATCGATCAATGTGTATTGTAATCTAATAAGTTACACGTATATGTTACCTACGCTCTCGAATACCAGAAGGCTCGATAATTGATCAAGAACGGTATACTAAGAACACAGTGGATACAGTCAGTGGCACGAATCATGAAATCGGGTGGGGATTGCGCGGAACGCGTATTTTGGGTATGCGTTGCGGTGAGGGGCGCGGGCGGCGGGAGAGGGGCGCGCGATATTGGTCGCTCACAAGAGCACATGCGCGAACTTATCCCCACTCCGTCGAAAAATTTTCATGATTCGTGCCACTGACTATACCTAGCTTTTTAAGGTGGTTGTATGACCTAAAGTGGCATCGTGGTGCCACTTTAGGTTTTATTTTATTTAATATTGTAATTCTAATCACAATTTTAATAAAACTGCTCATGGAATTTTTAGGGCCTAGTATTTTTAAACGGCAGTAACTCGTAGTCACTGCTAGAAGTAGATTCCCAAAACTGCTAAAAGTGACCGTTTCTGAAACATTTGCTATTTACTTCTATGAATGACTACGAGGGAATATAGTGATAGGTACCTTCTAAAAATACTAGACCGGGCCCTAAAAATTCCACGTAAAGTTTTATAAAAATCATTTTCTATTAACAACTTATTTAATAAAAGCCTCTAAAGGCGCCACTTTCAGTGGTATAACCACCTTAAGAATGAAAAACAAATAAAAAAATGGTAAGACCTACTAGCTACCAAACAGCAACAAACATTTTCTTCGCACAACACCGATAGCATACAAAGCAGCATCCTAATGTTGTCTGTAGATCTGGTTCCCATGCGCATGTCGCTTGCGCACGTCCGCGTCCATTATCAATTAGTCGGCGCGTGCGGCCTGTCATTACTGCGCGCCACGACTACGCATGCGGCCGCGCTTTTGCTAAGCCCATTCCATCAGAAAGTTAGCCAAATTATGTAGCGTGTAGGATTGTACGTAGCTAACATTACAACATGGTAACGTAGATAAAGATGGAGGCGAAATTAGAACCACTTTATGAATAAGAAGTAGATAGTAAATCCTCAAAATTTATTGAATCCGCAAAGATCACATTTATAAAACAACTAGCGGCTGCCCGTGATTCGTCTGCGTGGAAAGGTTTTTTGCTATCCCTCGGGAACAATACTTTTTTTCGGTATGAAAGGTACCCTTTGTCCTTTTCTGTACCCCGGACAACGTGTATGCAAAATTTTATGATGATCGGTTCAGTAGTTAAGACGTGAAGGCGTAACAAACAAACAAACAAATAAACGGACTTTCACATCTATACATATAATAAAGCTGTAGAAAAGTTGTGTCTGTACAAAGAAAATATTTTGAAAAAAAGTGGTTGGGGTGTTTGATAACAACCTATAAAACCCATTTCTATCATTTTTGGAATTTTTGTCTGTTTATCTGTTTGTCTGTTTATCTGTATGTTTGTGCGCAAATAACTCAAAAACCACACAATAGATTTTGATAGGATTTTCTTAGTTTGGTAGCATAGGGTCCAACTTAAAATCTAGGCTATGTTTCATCTGATTCGGGTGGGTAGAACCTGGGAAACAGCTTGAACTCTCCGTAGTACTAGATTTCATACACTAAGGAGATCATTTTAAACTGGTCGATTTATTGTTAAATCGCGGGCAAAAGGGATACCTACCTGGGGATTTTTCTATTGTCTACGCCACGTTAAACAAATAACTCTACCGTGTCCACGACGCGGATGATTTCGCGAGCGGAGTAATTCCAGAATAAAAGTACTGTTCTCGAGGGATAGCAAAAAAACTTCCCACGCAGACGAAGTCGCGGGCGGCCGCTAGTTTATAATAAGTAAGGATAAGTAAGGAAGTCCTCCACCGCGCCTGTCAGTCTGCCTGATCGCGATAAACCTAAACACAGTTTTCAAACAGTTTTTACACTATGTTTGCGATACTGTTACTTACCAAGTCAACTTATAAAAACACTTGTTGTACCAATTGCTAAGGATAGTACCGGTAATATATCGAGTATGGCTAACTACCGCCCAATTTCATTAGCGACTACTGTGGCCAAGGTGCTTGAATGGGTTATTCATCCCAACATGACACTTAACATTGACGATGGTCAGTTCGGGTTCAGACCCGAGCTGTCGACCGACATGGCTGTGTTTTCGCTGAAACAAGTTGTTGCGTATTATAAAGATCGCAGTACCACTGCGTACGCCTGTTTTTTAGATTTAAGTAAGGCATTTGACACCTTAGACCATAATTTGCTAAGGGAAAAAATGCGCAACACTAGTACTGCTCCTGAGGTTGTTGACTTGCTTGCGTTTTGGTATCGCAATCAAAGCAACAACGTCAGGTGGGGTAAATCGTTATCCAGCGACTGCAGCCTTCCGTGTGGTGTGAGACAGGGTGGTCTAACCTCTCCTGACCTATTTAACCTCTACGTAAATGACTTGATCGTGGAGCTGAGTCGTACAGCTGTCAGCCTGAAGTTGGACGGTAGATATGTCAACAACCTGAGTTATGCTGACGACATGGTGCTGCTCAGCCCCTCGATCAAAGGTCTACGAAAACGTTTACATCTGCGAAGTTTATGCTGCTAAACATAACTTAACGTACAATGTTAAAAAAACAGAAATGGCCATTTTTAGGTCGGGTAGGGGTCCTGATAATGTTCCCAGTCTTGAGCTTAACGGGTTAGTTGTGAAAACGGTTAGCTCATTCAAGTATCTCGGACACATCGTAACAACGGAATTAAAAGATGATGCCGATATTGAAAGGCAACGAAGGGCTCTGTATGTGGTGGGAAATATGCTTGCCCGCAAATTTTGCAAAGCCTCGTTTGACGTGAGGGTTACCCTATTTCAGACGTTCTGTCAGGTGTTAAACACATGCCAACTTTGGACGAATTACACGAAGAAAGCACACGGCGGCATGAGAGTAGCGTATAATAACGTCTTTCGCTATTTAATGGGGCTAAAGCGGTGGTGCAGCGCCTCTGAAATGTTCATGGAGGCGCGAGTCAACACGTTTAATGCCATCCAGAGGAAGCGTGTCGCATCTTTTATGTCCAGAGTTGGCACGTCTAAAAATTGTATCATCAAAAGCCTGTCAGATAGACTTATGCAGACGTCGACATACGCACAATGGCTTAAAATAGCTACCTAAAAGGGTACAACCTGAAATGTATTTAGTTAAGTCTTCGTTATATTTTTGTTTTGTATTATATTATATATTTTTAATATTTTTGTATTTGACGTGTATGTATGTTTTTGTGTGATATGGACGTTTGTCTGAAATAAAGATTATATTATATTATTATTATATTTGTCAAGGTTTTGTGTATATTGGTTAAAATATAGCGATTTGTTGGAAGTGTCGGAAAAATGCAAGCATAAAAATTTAATAACGAAAATATCAAAATGTATGAAACAGCTGTTTTTTTTTCACGATTTCAGAGTCCTATACTAAAAGTAGATCATTATCATGGTCCCTATCTACCATATTCGGCATTAGGGGTATTACTGTAATACGTTGTATATTGTCACAGATCTGGGTATTTGTGGCACTTTTTTTGTTTCTGATTCATAACACCTTTGCATTAGCTACTTACTATGAAATCAGTATGTATGTATTTATTTATTTTACCTATTTAGTTTTGTTAATTTCTTGGAAATTTAATTCCTTTAACACCACTTTTCTCACAAACTGACTTTGAACATACGCGTCCGAGGAGCTGGATGCAAATGACGAGATCGTGAGATACAGGAAGAATCCTGTACATATCCGATGTAGCCACATGTAAGTAAGCAGAGGGCCTGCTCCTAAAAGCGAACTACGATAATTGGATCAAACGATGTTCGTTGCGCTTCGCGACATCGGAATATTGCCCAAAGTGATAAAAAAGCTTTTTTTAAAGAAAAAGCTCTTCATAAGACGTGTTTTATTAAAATTGAAACGCGTACCTAATGATTTGAATATTATTTGTTGCTTTTTAGAGGTACCTATTTAATTTTGAAGCTGTTTTGTATGAATTTTCAGGTTTTTTGAAGGTTTTTCTTTTTTATACTTTTTTAACTTTTTTTAACTATTTTGTGGTAAGTAACCGTGTAAATATTTTTGGTATCCCTTTTGCAACAAAAAAATAATCATCTAAATCAGTTTATAAAAAAACGAAGTCGTCAAGATTGGATGAACTGCTCCAAAATCATAGTATTTTCAGGATTACTTGAAAACTACTGACGCGATTAGAAAAAAAATGGGACCATCTCGAGCACAATAAAAAATAATTTTCTTTCGAATGAAAAATAATTTTGAAAATCGGTTTGAATATCAATGAAATAATACTTACGACCTCCATATATTCATGCTATTCTCTCTGATTTTTTACTGAATATAAAGCGCACATCTAGCAGCTCGTGTTTAATTAAAATATTGTTTGTAAAATGACTAGCAAAGGAAGCGCAAATGTGGAAATTTGTCAATCGAATTTTTCGAAATTTTTGCAAAATGTCTGAGATATGTAAAAAAAACATATTTCAGTCCAGCTTTCCGGCGCTGTTTGTTCTCCTCGCATTTCAATATAAAAAAAGCTGAAAATATTTATATAAGCTGACGACATTTAAACGTCGACTTTCTCAAAATGAAAATGTTGTCTATTATCGACATCACTTACAGAAATCCCATGCCACATCACTATCGAAATCATGGTGTCATATTGTCACAGATAAGATCAGAATTGATTTTTTTTTTGGCAAAAGCTACACATTTCAACTTCCTGACAATGTACTTACGCTCTTTTAGAATGAGTAAGATTTCAAACAGTGATTTAATATACAAAAAAACAATTAAAAGTCTAAATAAAAAATACGTGTCCCCTAATTTTGTATCTACTTTCATTATACAAAGTGAAAACGACATATTATATTTTTGAAAGGTTGTCCATTCGAGGAGATATCGAGTCACATAAATACTAAAAAAATCTGTCAAATTGAGAACTGCTTTCTTTTTTTGCAGTCGGTTAATAAATCGAACGACGAACATCATCCGACAGTATAGTTATATAGAGACACGACAATATACAACGTGTTACAAAATAACCAAATATGGTAGATAGGGACTATCAAACTGAACAACTTTTACTATGGGACCAACTTTGAAATCGCGAAAAAAAAACAGCTGTTTCATACAAAAATTAATATCGAAAATATCAAAATGTATGAAACAGCTGATGTTTTTTTCGCGATTTCAAAGTTGGTCCCATAGTAAAAGTTGTTCAGTTTGATGGTCCCTATCTACTTTATTCGGAATTAGGGGTTATTATGTAACACGTTGTATAAATCAAGACGTAGTGTAGACAGGACATCTTTAAATTATTTACCAGTGAAATAAAGTTCTAATCGAGGTATACGTGGGCAAGGTACGCGAACGCGCATAATACACTTAACGAAAGCGTCGTGCAGTGCGCGCTGCGTGGTCGTGAGAGCGCGCAGATAAGTGCGAGGTCGCGGCGCGTCACGAGCGCGACCACTTCAACCCTTGGGCTGCGTGCACAACCGGACTACTTTATAAAAGTAATTAGGCGAATCAGGAAACTGTAATGGGCTATTTACATGGTCGATTTTAGTCACCTGTGACGGTCGATTTAGTCACCTAGCAAGTCGTTTCTAAAATTGAATCGCAGCAGGTGATAGTAAAACGAAGTGATTATTTCCTCTGTGGGTGATAGCGTCGCTGTCGTCTATGTAGTTGATGACGTAACCTAGGTAACAATATTGTACTAACGTAGTTCCAGTTTTGGCCATCGGATGGGGCCCTATTTTTGAATCGCTCGTCTGGCGTCGAGCGCTCATTTCTACTGATTTTCGTTCGACAAATCAACTCAAATGTATGAGCTGTCGAACGAAAATCAGTAGAAACGAGCGCTCGACGCCAGCCGAGCGATTCAAAAATAGGGCCCCAGATAATTTTGTTCAGTCACCTACACCCTAGGCCGAATTGCTATTACGGTCGATTTTTGCCGTGCGGCGAAAGTTGTGCGACTTTAGTCACCTATGTAAATACCACAGCCAACAAGCTTAGAATAGGAACAAGTAATAGGCGATTGGAAAAATTGCACTAAGCCAACAAGTACAAATCAATTTCGAACTTAACCGATCAGTGTATTCATAGTTTCGTCGCTTTGGCTGTATGGCCAGATCGGCACTTTTATCTAGAACACATTCATGGACTTAATATTTTATGTGTTCTATTCTGGCTGCGTGCATAACATTATAAAAGTAATTGGTGGAAAAACTGTAATCCAACAAGCTTAAAATCATAGAATGCAATGACAAAGGAAAAGCTACAAAATTTTCGCGTACGGAAGGCGACACTGTAGCGTATTGCAAGGTTTAGACAAAAAGTAATAGAATATTCTTTCTCAAGTCTTTCTCAAAAAGCTTTTTCGGAGAAAAGTAATAGACAACAAGTTTTTTTAGTGTAATTAATAATTTTCGAGCGAAGATTTTGGAACTAAGTAAAAATATAGTTATTCAGGCTCTAGTGTGTTTATATCCTACACCTATATGTTAGTAAACAAATGTTCACGTAAAATTCAGAGTATTTTGGACATGCGAAAAAGTAATTTAAAAATAATAAAAGTGTGTTGAACATAGTTTTTATTTTCATTTTAGCAAAGTATAAACATCAACTCACCTATTTTTTCATGTTTTTTCAGTAATTTATACCGGAACACAACTCTTTTGACAATATTTAATTTGTTGTGCGTTTGCCTTCGTTCGTCTTACATTTATGTTAATTTTGTTAAACACAATTACAGTGTGTCAACGCTCTTGTATTTTTTCTGTGTCTACTTGTAGGTGTTAAAGTTAAAATATGCGTATAATGTTAACCTAACCTAGGTAGATTAAAAATATGAGTAGGTAACGAATGTGACATCCTGCCGCAGTAAACTTGTCAATTCTGATAACAGCTAAACAGAACAAGTTAAAACTATTCAGCTAAGTTATTTAGAATATTTAGAACCTGCTAAGAAGCAAAAGTCTTTGCTAATTACGAAATTGTTATCAAGAGAAGGTCCTGTGCAAGAAAATTACACTCCAATTAAGATGTTAGACGGACAGACTGACGTTTTTGCAAATGTTCACATAAATGTACACACACATCTGCATTCTGAACATTTATTAAAAATAAAACAACGCAGTAAACTCGTAAGTAAGCTCATAGGTAATCGAGGGTTAAACAAACTTACCAGGGGGGCTACTCAAATGGCCACTTTTCTATTCGTTCGCTAACTTAAATCTTAAAAATAAGCAATTAACGATCAAGTCAGACGTTCGCAAGTTTATGTAAATCACAGACATTGTTGTATTGTACAGAATTGACAAGCCTACGACACGTTATTTTGGTGTTTTATGGCTTATTTTTAATTTTTAAGTTAGCGAACTAATAGAAAAGTGGCCATTTGAGTAGCCCCGCTGAAGTGAAGTTTGACCGTAATTATAGGTACTTAGGTATACTTCGTCGCTGCATCCGAATAGATTTTCAAAACAAAGGTTTCGTATTCGACTTATATAACATTTATGATTAATAATTTTATAGTGACCACAGTCAGCATTTGGTTAAAACCTATAATAATATAACAGCCAATCGGATATTTTTCATCAACCGAAGTGTGATTTGTACAGGTGGTGGTTCTATTGCATTTATTTCTGTGTTGATTTTTCATTTATGTTTAGTTGCCATGAAATATTTCCGTAGTTGTAGCTAATAACGCAACCTAACCAACGGTATCGAATTTATTTTTAGTTTTATCGTTCAAATGCGTTAAAAAAGATATCTTTCCAAAAAACTAGTTGCACTGTTATATTTCTGGAGGAGCTTGATTTAAATAAAAAAAAAAATTAAAATTTTTAAAATTTAAACTGTTTATTTCTGTTAAGTACAAACATTATAAGAAAATTGCTTATCCTAAAGTTAGTGAATCTTTAATATTTAAGATTATGACACTATAGGAGGGTCACTCAGCGCAACGGATCATAACAAATTGTTTACATTTTTTTTTTATTTACTAGCACGAAATTTTTGTAGGTACATAATAGTTAATTATTTGAGACATATAATATCCTTTTTTGAGATATTTAAACTTTGCACACATTAGTCCAGACGCGCATCTGTCCCGCAATCACAAACGAAAAACTTTCTAAGTATGTTTTTAATTTGTTTTTTCTGCTTCGTTTTAAATTTATCGATTACACTTTTTGGAAGTTCATTCAACAATTGAGGGAGGATACACGTCGAGACTCTTTTTCCATACATATTATTACATCTAGGGACGTTGAATGTTGAAGTATTTTGCAGTGAGCGTAGGTTACATGGTCTAGTCTTTAGGTCTAATTTACTGATGTTTTCACAATATTCTGTTATAATTGCTAATTTTATTTTATCAAATACATTCAGAACTTTACAGTACTTAAAGAGCTTGTCATAATTATCTCTGAATTTATATCTGATTTTCAGTGGAACTATTGTTTTCAATAATCTAATTTGTAAACGATATATGTTATTCAAGTATGTTTTATACGTTCTACCATAGCTCGATATACCATAACTTATTATAGAATCAGCTAGTGAAATGTATAACAATCTTAATGTGTTATATGGCAGTTTGTATTTTAAGATATTGAATTGAGCTAGTAGACTTCTCAATCTGTTACAAACATAGTATACATGTGGGCCCCAATTAAATTTATTATCAATTTTCAATCCTAAGTAAGTGTGTTGTTCGACTATTTCTAAGCTTTTACAATCACATGATTCTGGTTTAAGATGCATGCAACTATGTTCGTGGGCAACGATGTTGGTTGTAAAATTATTTTCTTTGATGTATGGTGAATGTATGTGCATTGCTTTTGTTTTTTGATAATTGATTGACAAGCCCATATCGTGTGCCCATTCACAGAGTTTATTAAAATCTTTTTGCATCATAGACTGCGCAACCTTTGGGTCTCGGTGTGCTGTTAGGAGACATGTGTCATCAGCAAATTGATAGACAGAGGCCCGTTCAAAAATTTTACACATATCATTAACATAAAGCAAAAATTCGGTCGGACCCAAAATTGAGCCTTGAGCTGTCCCGTACTGGGTCGATATAAGTTCACTGTGCTCTCCAGCTATTTTGACAGTATTATATCTCGAGGAATGATAGTTTCTGAACCATTCCAGAACCGGCCCCTGCAGTCCATTCTGCTGTAACTTTTTGAACAGTATTTCATAATTCAGCACATCAAAAGCCTTGCTGAAGTCAACCATGACTAGTACAATTTGTTTTTTGTCGTTCAGATGGCCATTTACCTCGTCGGTGAAAGAAGACAATAGTTGGGTTGTGCTTTTGTTTTTTTGAAACCCATATTGTTTTTCATGTATTATACTGTTACTCGATAAAAAATCATTTATTTGCTTACCCAAATACTTTTCAATAATTTTGTCAATGCATGAAAGTATAGTTATAGGCCTGTAGTTATTTGTATCTTTAAAGCAGCCTTTCTTATGTATCGGCCTAACTAGACCTATTTTTAACTTATCTGGATAGGTACGCACAGAAATACACTGATTAATCAAGTGAGTTAATACGGGTGCAATTTCAGAAGCAATATATTTAATGTCTTTGCTTCTTATTTTGTCATATCCCGGGCTCTTATTTTCATCAAGATTTTTTATAATTTTTTGCATAATTTCGATGTTAATTTTGTTAATTTTTAATGATATTTTAGGTTCGTTTATATATGATTTCTCATCGAGCAACGGATCATTACAATTAGTAATAACGTTAATGACATTTTTCTCAAAGTCGTGTGCAAATTTGTTACACAGACTTTTAATTTTTAAGCTAAAGGACTTCAGCAAGACTTCATCAACGGCCTGAGTTATTCTACCAGTTAGTCTATTGATGATTTTCCACATGTTTTTTGGATTCTTAAAATTATTACATATTTCTTTCTTGATAGAATTATTTTTAGCCTTATTCATATATTTATTTGTTCTATTTCTGTACTTTCTGTAAATTAATTCATTTTTTTTATTAGTTACATCTTTTAGGTATATTTTTAAAAGTTTATGTTTTTTCTGTGACATTTGTTTCAGTTTATCTGAGGCCCAGTTACAGTTAAGTTTTGTGTTGTTAGGAATACATTTTTTAGATGTACATTTGTTATAAATAGTGCTGAATTGCTGTATAATATAATTGAGTATATCATTTGGATTATGTAATTCATATATTGGGCCCCAATCAATCATAGTAAGCTCCTGCTTCAATAAATCATCGTCTAGTTTAGATATGGTTTTCTTACGCGATTGTGTTTTGCTCTGCTGACTGATAAGCGCCAAACCGGTTACGAAGTGATCGGCCAACGGGTCCTGCACAACAGCTGAGTGTACCACGTGACCGCTGTCGCCGCTCGACGAGATATCGCGCGTGAATATATGATCAATGCATGTTTTGGACGTTCCTTTGGAAGTAGTTATAATTCGAGTGTACTGTGTAATGCAGTTATGGAAACCTAATTCTGATAACGTATTCAAGTAGGAGCACACTATTCCGTTTGAAACTTTGGTGTCTATATTAATATCTCCACAGATTATACAATTTGTTTTAGGGTAAGTATTTAAAAGTCTTTGCAATTCGTTAATGAAGTTATACGAGTTCAAATTAGGGGGCCGGTAAATAGCGCAAGTATATGTTTCATATCCATTGTTCATTGAAACTTTACCAAATAGGCACTCGAAAGTAATTGTTTTTACGTGACTTTGTACAAAATTTACACTGTTGTGGACATAAATTATTACACAGCCTCCCTTCCTATGATCCCGTAATACTGTATACATGCGATAGTTGTCTAAACAAAAAATATTTTTTGTTGTCTCAGTAACGTTAGCCTCTGTAATAATTATAAGGTGAATTGTGGCAGGGCTTGATGTGACTATATATTCGAGATGAGCATGATTTTTAATTAGTGATCTTATGTTGACATTTAATAAAAGTAGTTTATTTTGCTCTGAGCTAATTTCATATGTGTAATCTTGCCAGTTACTGTGATTAGTTTCAATAGTACATTGATCACAATTATCCATGAATGAATTTAGTTATTTTAATAATTTTATTTACTATTATGTGTTCATGCAATATGTAGTTTTTTTTTTCTCAATCAATAAGGAGAAAGAAAAGTAATACGCAGAACATAAGCAATAGAGCAAGTACCTAAATGCATAATTACTAGGTTTATTTAATTAGTTCCTTCTTAATTATATCTATGTCCTTAGCCGAGCGTACATAGTATATTTTCTTGTCCCCCTCGTTTTTACGCACCATAATGACCCCCTGTTTGCACCACACATACCTGCAGGTTGACTTCAGTTCATCCTTAGTTTTCCAAAGTAGGAAAGCAGTTGTTGGAGTTAGCATGTCACGCACATACACCTTGGATTCGCCGTCCAGGCCTAGGTCCCTGGTGTAAATGTTGGTGGCTTTCGATGCACTTGTCCAAGCTTCACGACAGCCATACCTTAGGACGATGATGATGGGAGAATCAGCAGAAGCACGGGCAGCTTGCGCTGCGCCAGGACGATGGGGCAGTTTCTTTCTGTAGATCTTTAATATATCGCTTGGTTCTTGTTTTAGCAGATGACACACTTTTAGTGCAATTTGTTGGACATCTTCTTTCTGCGCCATGGGAATTCCGCAGACTTCGACTTCGTTTGCAACGTGAGCTTGCTCCATCTTGTTGATTTTTTGCTCCAGGACATCATTTTTTAGTTCAAGATTACTGCACTTGTTGTTCAGATTTTTGCATTGGTTTTCTAGCAGTTTTATTCTGGTATCATATTTCTGAACCGTTTTTTCAAAATCATCAATTTTTTCCGAGTAAAATTTGAGGGTATTTTGGAGTTCTTGTTGGATGATATCGCGAACTGTTTTCCGCATTTCCCGAACCTCCTGTCTTATTTCGTGCAGTATACTCTCTTGTTTCGCATGGTTGATGCTTTCCATGTCCGATTCTTCGTCGTCTGGATCTGGTAGTATAACTGAGATGCGCTTGGGTTTGCCACCCGCCGTTATGGAGCAATTACGACATTTCCAGTCCACCGATTCAGTTGTGGATAATGCACTGAGTTGTTCCGTGGTTAGGGATGCACATGAGCCGTGAATCCATTTACTACACTTATTGCATTGCACTCCAGGACTTCTCTTCCCTAGCACTTTTCCACATTTAAAGCATTTCGCCATTTTGTTTTCAACGACGACGTTGCGACGTACGCGCAAAGTGTGATACGTGTTTACGTCAACGCTGCGACCGACCGAATTATGTGGCAATGATGGCTCATTGGTTTAGTTCCTGGCATGGCACAGCGATTGCAGAACAGTCGTTAAACACCCACCAATCCGCATTGGGTCCGCGTGGTGGGTGATGGCCCATCCTCCTTATTCACCTATAAGAAAGGCCTGTGCCCCAGCAGTGGGGACATTATAAATGACTGATGATCAACTGTTATATTTCATATACCCTTAATATCAACTAGTTAAGTTTTCCAAGTCCCCAGAAACTTCGTCTGTGGTGGTACTTCAAGTATAATTATCAATATTATCATGCACATTCCTTAAAGGGCATAGTATTTTTTCAACATGCACAATTACAATTTATCCCTCACACGAACCAATTATACGAATTAGACTCATTCATTTTAATGCATTATGTGAGAGATTATCTTCGACAGAAAACTTATTTCCGTCCTCATAATATTTACCCTTTCAATAGGTTATCTCAAAATAAATTAATGAACTTGGTCATTTTATTATTCCTTTATAGATAGGAAATTAAAATGTAGCAATGTTTATTTGTAATTCGTTAAAACGCGCTTCTAAAAGTGTTTTTGATATGTACGTTAAATAAAATTAGCGGATACAAAAGAAATATGATAATTTTAACCAACACTGATTTCGATTATAAAAATACATCCCTATTATTTGTGACGGTGCACAAATTCTCAAACAAAAAGTCTACATAACATGGCACTATTGTATAAATGACTATTATTATACTCCCGCCTTATACATAAAAAACCTTAAAATAGAGTTATATTTTAATCAAAATGCTGATAAGGCTTATTAAACGTTATATAACTTCCATTATCCATAAAAGTATTTTAAGAAAAAGTTCGCATTGCATTGCATTCATAGACGAAACACACAAATCCACTGGCTGGCTGATATCCACATCTTTCGCAAAAAAAAACCAATTATTTACTTATGATGTTGTAAAATAAGTGAAAGCTGAGCTGTTATTGTTAGTCGGCCATGTTTTTCACTAAAATGGGAATTAAATAGACAGCACGGTTCTATAACAATGTCAAAGGTTTATAGAGCGTTTGTACTATATTATATATTCTGTGCTAATATACTATAAATAATTATTTTCAAGAAATTCCTTATAACGAGCTTACAGGCCTTCCATAACTTTTTATGAATAGACAGTAAGTATTGAATTTTACGGTGTCCTTTTGGTAGATCGTAAGTTCGAGGAACCACGCGGCTCCGGTCACTGTCAGCCGATCGGAAGTCGGTATAGATTTTATCGAGCAATCGAAACGTTCTCATTCCGACACATAACAATATAATACTATAATAACTTGTTATTTGATTTTATGAGGCACAATTGAGAGGCAGTTGTTAAAAAATAAGTTGTTAATACTAAAGGACTTAATTAAGGCCCTAAAACTGGTATAATGTTTGTCACTGTTTATCAAGTTAAATAACAATTTGCAAGGTTGAATAGAATAATATTATCATTGAGTAAGCATAGTTCATTCTCACATTGAATTTTGGGAAAAAAAGATTTTATTTATAATATAAGTCAGAGTATCAGGACTTTAAGTCATGAGAAATCTGTCAGTACAGTTTTGTCCAACCCAATATGCTGCTGAATGTACAAACTCATACAGTACTCCAAATCGATTGTCCACTGCAGTTTACAAGCACGCTATCGACTCGTTTTGCAATTGATTTTTTTCATGTAATGATAAAATTGCGTTTTTAATAACGCGGCATGCCACGACAAGTATGATTAAGATTTATGGTGTTTTATAACTTGTTAATTATTTTGTATATTTTAGAGCACACAAAAGGTAGTTTGTAGGTATTGTGACGCCCTGGCTGGCGTCGCGTGCAAACTCTTTGGCATTGGCTTAGCATAAAAGAAAAATACAGACGAAAAATAATTCGGTTTTAAAGATTCGAACGAAAAAATATTCCTGCTCATCCTTTGTTTTGGGTCATTCTAGAAGCCGACCCGATGGAAGTAACATCGATTATATTCGCGTGAAATAAAATATTTTAAAATCAGTTGAACGGTGTTTTATCGTAGCTATCGCCTTCAGCCTTTATATGGTGGAGGCGCCGCGGTCGAGTAGTATCGCGCGTTAGGGTTTTTTTTCTGTTTTAGGTGCAAAAAAACGACGGAAATGGAAATGGACAAATTCGACGGAGAAAGGAACCCCGATGAGTGGTTTGAGGAATTCAACAGCGTCATGGCGAAGGAAGGCTATGACGACGAGGCGAAAAAGTTGATTTTGGGTGCTTTTTTGGAGGGCGCACCATATTGGTACTACCGGAAGATTTGTGAGGGGTGCAAGTCTTTCGAGGAGCTGCAGGAGCAGATCATTAATGAATTTTCCCCAGTTTCATTTATTTCAGCTCCACCCGTAGCGGCCGTTGAGCGATGTCATGTATCAGTGCAGTTGGCCAGGGAAGGCCAGGCTGAAGGAAAAAAGCACCCGCAATCAGCGTGTGCAATGACGCGACAAGAACCGGATCCTCTCGCATCGACCAAGAACCCCCGTATCAAGTAGAACCCGCAATCAGCGTGTGCAATGACGCGACAAGAACCGGATCCTCTCGCATCGACCAAGAACCCCCGTATCAAGTAGAAAGTATCTCACATTCATCAATTTTCAGATGTGAAGAAGATCCACAAACCATCGATGAGGAAATGTCATGCGAAATAATCCCATCAAAAGAGGAGGAAAGAGATGAAAATGTCAAAACGGTGTCAAAGGATTACGATGGAAAGGATGTTGACAGCGGAGTGACAGTGGAAGGGAAGGAGGAAAAATTTCCCATTTCGTTGGAAGAGGAGGAAAACCAGAACGAGAGTAAGTTGACTTCGTGTCGCAGTGTGTTTTTCGATCTGGGTAGGGAGGTAGAAAGCGACAGACAAAGTGTGGAATACGTGGAGGAAGTGCTACCCGTGTGTGTCGTATCGTGCGAGCTGGATAGAGAAAGTGATCAGCGTAAAGCAGAGGAAAGCGAGGACAGGGTCTCCCAACCCTTGGTGGAAAAGAACGAGTGCAATTTGGACGAAAATCTGTCAGTGAGTGGTGAGAAAGTAATAGTATCGGTTAGGAATCAATTTAGGGATCAATATGTAGGTAGGGATACTAATACTATTTTCTTTCAGGACTATGATGATAATACAGAGAAAGGTGATGAAAATTTCTTTAAACATTCATTAGAAAAGTCATTTTGTCAGTATAGGAAGAGAAAAGTGTTCAATTAGGATATAGGTTTATCATATTATTTCCATCACCCTAAAAAGAAAAGATTTTCACTACGTAATGTTACTAAGGGGTTAGTTTAGTTCGTGATGGGGTTTGTTTTAGTTTAGGTTTGTTTTAGTTTAGTTTGGGGTTGCATAAGTATATTTTTTATTTCACTGTAGGTGGAAATAATACTTTGATCTGAGGGAGATAGTAGGGTCAAAGAGGAAGGTCGAAGGTCAGTGGGGAAGGTATGAAAGCATGAGAATAAACAAAACTTATTTATTCTGAGTGTAAAATATGGGAAAAGATAAGTTACTAGTTATGCATAGGTCTAACAGGAAGTTACTTTAGGGTTTATGTTTTATGATTTGGGAAGGTGTGTAGACTAATACTTATGGTTTTTTTCCATGTATTATGGCCACAACGCTGAAAGACATGAAGAATAGAATGAAAGTGGAAGGTGTCTGGAGCCAGAACCAACCAGTTCAAGGACTAGGAAGAGGGACGTAGGATCCGGCCACATAAGAACAAGATTAACATATTGATTTGTGAATTATTGTTAATTTCGAGGTAGGAATTTCGGAATAAAGTTGGGGGTAGGAAGAATTTGGGGAACGTGGGAAGTGGGACCTGACGAACTGGGGAGCACCCTGACAGTCCCATAAGGACTGGGTGGTCTCGTGGGTTGCGAGACATCTCCGGGTCCTGGTCGCACTTCCACACGCAAACCATGATAGCCGGATCCAATTTTAAGGTTGTTTGGACTTGAAAGTTTAAGCAATGGTGATTGGCTCTGAGGTATCATGAAATGTCAGGTACAATATGCTCTTTTCGAAGTGTCAACACGAATCATAGATTTATTTTTAAAGAGATTCGAACGAAAAAATATTCCTGCTCATCCTTTGTTTTGGGTCATTCTAGAAGCCGACCCGATGGAAGTAACATCGATTATATTAGCGTGAAATAAAACATTTTAAAATCAGTTGAACGGTGTTTTATCGTAGCTATCGCCTTCAGCCTTTATAGTATGTTGTAGTGGAGCTTAATTGATATTTAAATGTGGACAACAATTTTGAAATAAAAAATACAAACTAAAAGTACAATAAATTCTTAGTTTCAAAAAAACGACTAGGTAGGTACTTATTTTTTTCTTTATTTTAATCCTTACAAAATAATATTCTTAAAAAGAAAAATAAGTAGATAAGTAATCCAAAAAATAATAATAAGGGCATAGCTAAGTATCATTAAAGTGTAAAGTATTGGTTTTCACATTCCATAACTCACAAAGAACGGTATACCACGACTATATGGCACTATCTTGGGAGATATCTGATAATCTGGGAACTTAAATAATGTTATCATAACATCATTATACCTTGTAAGTGAAGGAAAATTTATATCACGCTTAAAAGTGTTCAGTTTACGCCTCGGAGAATGGAAAATCTGCATACAATGCTCTGAGCATACGTATATTGGGTCCCATGGTAAGCCTACCTGTTTTTGTGTAGGCTTGTATTAATTTATTAAGCGTTAAAACCTGGGAAATCCTTTCCCAGTCGTTATCAAGATCAGGGGGCTAATTGTCTAATTTCAAAAATCTATCGCAATCGCTTTCATTTGACAGATGGATGTGACACATTGCTGCATTTCTTTGGTAAGTATTTATTTGTGCCAAAAAGAAGCATCAATGTATTACGTCCTGAAAGCGATTGCGATAGATTTTGAAATTAGACAATAGAAAGGCAGATCATCTAAGATTGTCCGTCTTAATCTTTTTCTGTCTGTATTCAAAGAAGAACAAATTATATTTATTGTAATAGACTGAGCTAATAAATTATCTCTCGTTTGTGGTGGACAGAAAATTAAAAACATGCCAGTCGATCTTCAAAAAATCGAAGTATTGATCGAGCAGTAATCCTATGATGGCTTTACAGGGAGTAAATGGAGGAGATCCAGATCGCTATACACACCCATTGTCTGTTCTAAGAGTTTCCTTACTATAAATCGTCAATAATGCATTAAACACTTTGATTATTAGCTGCTTTAAATCAACGAATGCCATTAGATATGTTGTTTTATCTCTACGACTAGGCTGCTTAAAAAATTATAAGCAATTATTAAAGTTCTTGAATATACTCGAGCTTATAACCAATTAGTAGTATACCCTTTTCATTAAGCCTAGTTTAAAAAAATATATAATATACTACAACATTTTTAAAGCACTTTTCAAGAAGTATTTAGGTAAAGTTTAAACGCTAACCTTTTTTTACTTACCTAAATTATTATTTCTATTATTTTTTACCTAAAAATATCGGTTAGTATTCCTACGAATCGTTGAGTAAACACCAGGCCAGGTGCGCTAGAGTGTTCACACGATGATGATTCACCCGCGGTTCACGTTCACACCGATCGGCTATTCTCGTAACCACGTTGCTGACTCGGGACATTCCGGTTTGGGCCCTGATTCCAAAAATTGTAACGCAATTTACGCATTAATAAATATTATAGATACTGCAGTAATCGGCAACTATTTTATGCATGTATTTGAATTGAACTAATGCCCGCCGCAGTAGACTCGCATTTTTATAAGTAACTAGTGACCCGCCCTCGCTTCGCTTCGGTGTAGTGTGGAATTTGACGCCATGTATTTATACATATAAACCTTCCTCTTGAATCTCTCTATCTATTAAAAAAACCGCATCAAAATCTGTTGCGTAATTTTAATGATCTAAGCATACATAGGGACAGATAGCGGGAAGCTACTTTGTTTTATACTATGTAGTGATACAAATGCTAACCGGGCCTAAAAAACCAGGTATAATTAACGTAATTCTAAACTTACAATAGTAGATTGTTATACAAGACGCTAAAATGACCCATTGCATACGAGGTAGTTTTATTCCCGAGCTTTAGCGAGGGAATAAATAGAAACCGAGTTACAATGGGTTTTAGCGTCGTGTGTTACACTCTACTTTTCACTACGAAGGCGAGAAAATAAAATACAATATCAAATACCTAGTTTATACTCACGTAAACGAATCCACTCATTTTTCTATCCTCCACTTCATAAACTTTTCATACAGTATTTAAATAAATGATTTGTGCTTGACGGCAAAAGATTAAAATTATTTCTTTCCTATTTACAGTCACACAATTCAATCAGTTTGGTATTAGAGAAAAATTCTAAAGATTTCGCGCCTTTTTTTAATTTCTACTGTAGCAGCTAAGAAACACAATGCACGCATTCTACGATCAAACTTAAAGTCACAGAGTATAAGAACACATAAGTATATGATTTCACCGAAGAGATCGCTGCTTTTAGTTCCATTTTCAAAAATAAAAATGAGAAACAGTATTAAGTCGAGCGAGTCTTTATTCGTGATTATGAATAAAGACTTTTTCGTTTTAATAGGGTCATTGGTAATAGACAAACATTAAAAAAGAAAAAACTTTATCCCCTAGGGGTAATTTTGCTATTTTATCCTGGCTCTTGTACCTTACAATGACGGACTTTTAGAGCAAGAGGAGTGAAAAAGTGATTTAATCCTCCTCACGCTTCCCTACCTGCCTATAAGATAGGACACAAAAACAAAATACATCCAACAGTATTAGCTTTTGTGTAAATTCTAGATTCACGAGACACAAAAATATTTTTTTACTACAAAATAGAATAGAATAGAAACTGATTTATTTAGTAGCATAATGTGAAAATAAATTACAAAGTGAATAGATACATGCTTAAATAAAATACAGCATGTGACGCTAAAAAATTCACAGATCTCGTGCCTTTCACGACCTTCTGGTACATTGAAAATGAATTTAGTAATTGAATTTTATAAAAAAATATTTCTTTCTTTGAATTAGTACTTACAATACTTTGAAATCTCAGCAAAGCCATGAACAATTTTGGATTTACTTTTCTGCGATTCGTGTGTATGAAATTCATATAAAAATATTTCATTTTTATAAACATTACTATTTTATTGAAAGCTAGTAAGTAACTATAACCTAAGATATATAATAACAGAAATCCATTCAGCCGTTTGAAAGATATGATGTAATAATGAATATTACATACAAACATACTTACATATTACATACAAGATACGCGCGAAAAACATAACCCTTTCTTTGCAGTCGGGTAAAAAAATCTAAGATTTATTTTCAACTACGTCAACTCAGCGACGCGATGCGCATTTAAGGAGCGCGCTTCCCGAAATTACGCCAACACGCTACATATTGTAGCCCTCGTTGATACGCGTCTTTTGATTTGAGGCTTCAACCATTCATGTTGCCTTAAAACTTACGACACCAAGGCGATGTCGCACTCTGAGCGAAAATGGGGGCTATACTGAAGTGATCGAAAAATCATTTTCAATGTTAAAGGTTAAGCTACAGGGCAAACCCTTAACCCGATCGTCTTTGTTTTAGGCTCAAATTGTAGCTGACTAGATTGTTCAGAGGATTTTTTCTCAATATTTTGATATCATTCTTCGTTTCCAAAATATCGAGCGCCAAAATCAAAAAATCGGAAAAAAATGAGATTTTTTTCCACTATTTCGGCCATAATTTTTTACGTTTTTTATTTTGTCGAATAATTCTTTTTGCACCTTATAGCTCTTGTAAATACGCGTCTTTTGAGTTTTTTTGAATATCATATCTTCACAACCTTCTGTGATATAAGGGGATCGCACTTTTTCGTGAAATCGGTGCCTATACTGGAGCGAACGAAAAGACATTTTCAATGTCAAAAGGCAACCTACTCAGCATGTGCCGGGTGTCGCAGACATTCCGACGCTGATCTTCCGTGTTTGCCTCGGTATCTTTTTTTGAGAGCACTGGTACGCCATGATTACCATTAAAAAGTTAAGGTTGACTGTTTGTATAACTTGATTGATGAGTTATCTTCTAGTCAAAAAGACAAAAAGTCTCCAATCCAAGTGGTTGGAAAATATAAACAATTCAAAAGCACTTAATTGTTAAGTTTATTTGAATAAAGGATTCTCAATTTCAATTTCAATGATGGGCCATCGATAGTGATGTACAAGACTCGAGTCCTCCGAGTCCTTTTGTCCAGAGCTCGGAGTCGTTTTACAGGGCTCGCCTCGTATGTACGAAACTTGACGACTCGGGAGTCTTTTTTAACGCTCGAGCCTTTTTCAGAGCTCGGCCGACTTCGAGCCATTTTCACGGCTCGAGCCTTTTTGTAGAGCTCAGTCGATCTCGTGGCTTTTTCACGACTCGAGTCTTTTTCTGCGCACTAGTTGTGATGGGCTGCTGATGAATGAGGATAAGTAGAGCTAAAGCACAATAGATTAAGCATTACCGGTGCTCTTTATAACATAAGACATTCATCTTTTTGAGTTTCAATTTTGAAGACTAGAGTCAGATTTTCACGGCTCTGTAAGCTCGATATTTATATTAATATATTAATATCCGTAATTAACAATATTGTAAATATTATTATTTACGGAGATATTAAAGTCAGAAGCATGAACTCTAAGCTTTTTATGAGGCTCGCGTTCATTTTAAGACTCGAGCTTTTTTTAAGGCTCGAGCTCTTTTAATAGGTTTGAGCTCTTTTGAAGGCTTGAAACTCTTTTGAAGCCTCGAGGCGTGGCTCAGAGAGCTCGAGACTCGCGCTTACGAGCGTACTGAGCTCACCGAGTCCTGCCAATCCGAGTCGAGTCTTCAAAAGTAGAACTCGACGACTCGAGTTTTGTACATCACTAGCCATCGACCAATCGACTATTTCATTTTTAAGCTACTCGTAAAGCAAACTGTAACTATGTATTCTATTTTGCAAAACATGCTGAGTATAGTCTGACTTGATCGTTTCTCTCTATGTCTCCTTTACAATAATAAAATTAGAAAACGGTTATGAACGAGCGCGAAGCGCGAGCGAAGCGTCTTTGTTTCAGCTTGGGCAAAAATCTGTCTCGCTATCCGGCTGTTCGTCTGTTCTTCTCTACAGATCGTATTTCTCCACCGATTCTTGTAAAATTTTGTGAGCAGGTTCTATATAGATAGATTTTTTTGTCGATTATGCTTTTCGAAATTTTTCAAAATGGCGGAGTTATGGGGAAAATCATATTTCAGCCATTTCGAAAGATGTTCTAAAATGTCACAAACGCGTGTCTACAACTCTATAGAGCCTTTAGATTACAAATGACTAATTTATATTTTCTTAAATGCATTGCAAAGGTAATTAAGTTATTATAAATACAAGTTTTGTCGCAAAAAACATTTTTTAACGTTATAATTTAGTACCTATAACTTTCAGCTGTTTATATACAAGTGTTTAGGTTTCCGATGCCATTGTTGTTATTTATTACCTTCTTTTATTGGTAATGAGAATTTGATTGATAGGTGGGCCTAGCGCCAACGTGGGGCGACGACGTGGGGCGGCGCGCACGCAATTACGTGAAAAACTCTATTTAGTTGGCCAACTACATTTTGTGTTTTTCTTTTGCGATGAAAATTTAAATGTTAGATTCTTTATTTGTTCTTTATGTAACTAAATCTGTCCTACTCTATGTCAGTTGATAGGTAGGTACTGTTTCAAAACTCTATTATCAAAGAAGAAATAATATTTGTAAATATTATAGGGCTGTGTACATACAAGTATAGGTAATTATACCTGAACATTACCTTAAAACCGGCCAAGTGCGAGTCGGACTCGCGCACGAAGGGTTCTGTCAAAAAAATCACGTTTGTTGTATGGGAGCCCACTTAAATATTTATTTTATTCTGTTTTTAGTATCTGTTGTTATAGCGGCAATAGAAATACAATATCTGTAAAATTTCCAACTGTCTAGCTATCACGATTAATGAGATACAGCCTGGTAATAGACAGACAGACAAACGGACAGTGGAGTCTTAGTAATAGGGACCCGGTTTCATCCTTTGGGTATGGAACCCTAAAAACCAAAAACAGCAGAAAGCATAATAAAAACAAACTATGAAAGAATTGCACTACCAAAACATTTACAAAAATTCACATATACTTAGTACATTGCACGCAGGGTGACTTCAACCCTGTTTAAATATTATGAAACTGTACTGACAATTATAAAGGCCTAATTAATGCGTAGGTAATACTAGTATCATTTTATTCGAAGGACGCAGGCGCATCGTGCGGGTTACCATTTTAATTGCATTTATGGTGAAATGTAAAAGGTTAAGCTTATTAGAGTCAACCATATCAGTTTTTGTGGCGTTCAGCGCATAGTTGTAAGTAAACCGTCATTTACGAACAATAATTTCGAGGAAGGTCATTGGGCATATTTGACCTGCTTGATAAAAGTTCGCGTACAGAAACCAAACTAGTTTTAAATTGAATAATTCAATTCCACTTTTCAAAATATGTATTGTTTTTTTATGTACGGACCGGCAGAAAAAAGTTATTTTACAGTATGCGTGTGAGTATAGCCTATCTCGGTCAAGCAACTGGCCGACGCCCGGTTGGACGCCCCCGCTACCGATGGAGAGACGTGGTGGAAGCCAACCTACGTGAGCTCGATGCTGGGGACTGGTGCGAAACAGCAAAAGATCGAGATAGATGGCGATCTCTATAGGCCAAGACACACTTTGGGTCGCTGAGCCACCGGAGTTCAGTTCAGTTGAGTGTGAGTATATGTTTAATTTTATCAACTTTTGTTAATAAAACCGAAGATTTTGCTTTCAGCGTTGTGAAAATTAGTAGTACAAGCATAATAAACGTTTTTATTGTCTTTATTTATTTATTTTATTTTATTATTATTGAAATGCTATGATATAATTAAAAAAAATGAAACATGGCCTGCAAAGAATGCGACCCATACCACTGAGTAGCAGATACATTTAGCTACATATTTAGCCCTATTTCGTTTGTGTACGCCATAGGTCAAACATCCAAAACAAAATGCCCAATGGCCTTTCTACGCAATAACACCGGTATGCGTTAAACATGTTTGTACAATAGCATTATTGGAATACCACAACTATTACAAGGAAATGAAGTTTTAACCCCTGACAGGTATTCATACACGTAGCGTTTTTTCCTATCCAATAGAAATAGTTGAAGGGATATTTGGAAAAACAACAATTATCATATTTGTACAATTTTGCGCTGGAAGTGAAATATCAATTAAAAATATTGACAAAGGCAGTTTATCCAAAATGACAAAGATTGTTCTTCCAACAGGTTGTTGACAAAGGCTGTTCTTCCAAACAATCATGATATCATTTTTAGGGAATACCATGTGACATTGGTTGTTTTTCAAAAATCCTGTTGTTACATTATATTCCACTAGCGGCCGCCCGCGACTTCGTCTGCGTGGACAGTTTTTTTGCTATCCCTCGGGAACTGTACGGTTTTTCTGGATGAAAAGTACCCTATGTCCTTTTCTGAACCCCTGACAACGTGTATGCAAAATTTCATGATGATCGGTTCCGTAATTAAGACGTGAAGGCGTAACAAACAAACAAACAAATAAACAAACAAACAAACAAACGGACTTTCGCTTTTATAATATTAGTAAGGATAGTAAGGATTTGATTTACCCAAGGACTTTCAAATCATATTCTACTGGATTCACCTTATTCATTGACATCAAAAAGTCAATAGGTATCTCGTTTTTTGACAATGGTCGTTTTTCCAAACAACCCTTCAGTTGAAAAGTCAGCACATGAGTAAATAAACTGAATTTACTCATGTGAAGTCAGTTTACATTTTGTGTTAAACTATAGTATTAAAAAAATAGTAATAGAGAAAAGCGACAAACAGGTGAGAATCAAAACCACGATCTTTCGCAATGCGCTGAGACAGCCTCTTTGAAATTTCCTACTTCCTAACGGGACCCTTATAGGATCACTTTGTTGTCCATTTGTCTGTCTGTATGTCAAGACCCTTTATCTCGGAAACCCGTGGAGTCATCGAGTTGGAATTAAAACCACTCAGTTCTTCAGTCTCTTGAAGCGGTGAAAAAATCGAACTTTTAAGTTAAAGTAAAAAAGATACGGCCGTTTATGCCACAGAAAACGCTTATTTCGAATCTCTCAAGGGGAATAAAATGTATAGGGTAGGTACTTTCCATTGACCTATAACTATGAAATATTGTGTGTTATAATCATAAATGTTTAACAGTTTCCTCTTAAATTGTATAGAATACTGGTATTGGTGATGGGCTCTTTTCTCCTCATTTAGACTCCCATTTGGTCTGTTATGCGTGAACACAGCATTGCTGTGGTGTGGCTAGTCAAGCCATCCCAGCACCCACCAGAAGCGAAGAAGCTTCCTGGGGCGTTTACAGGCTTCTAGGAGCGACCTCACGTCTTTGAGGATTTCTGCCCGGTGTGCGGCTAAACCCACGCACTCCAGGATCACGTGGGCGGCTGTTTCCTCTGCGTCCAGGCATCCTCTACATAGGGGACTGTCTGTCGCATTCATGATGAATAGTTGTCGGTTTAAAGGTGACCTGTAAGTGTACCTACAACTATTCGGAGGTCTGGACGATTAAGGCTGAGCATCAGTCTACAGGTCAACCGCGGCGAGACTGCAGTCATCGCCAACTTAGACTGTCTACAGCTTGTTAGATCTACCCAACGAGTATTATGTGCAGCACGAGTACGTTGTCTTACCCATGAGAGCAGTTGGCTGAACGAGAGTGGCAGAATGGGTATGGGTATAGAATACTAATACCACCGCGTTCGAGTTTCAGAGTGTTTCGCCATTAAAAACGAGTTCGAGTTTACAAACTCGACTTACTCGTTTCTGCTAAAAACTGAAAAATACTGACAGCGCATAGAACGCGTTAGTAGACTGTTTTTTTTATACATGTTAGTTAACCATCGATTTACTAACGCAGTTTGGTCGTTACCAAATTTAACCAGCCCTTAACAAATCAATACCCTACCTGACCCGGTGCAGTGAAACTGGAACGGTATTCTATAAATAATACTAAAACTGCAAATTTTATACAAACGTCAACTTGATTTAATTCCACTGGAACACAGGAATGCTTTTAGTAAATCGCTTAGTAATAACCTAGCTTCATTGTGCTGATTGCGTTTGGTGATACACAATTAGGTAAACCTGTAATTATGAATAGCAACGGACGTGCATGTATTTATCTTGTCACAGCAACTTTTTGTAATGTAGTTATTTATTCTACTGAATGTGTATACGCCAAATCGGATAAACCAATAATTGAAAATTACCCTTTATTTTAATTTAAAAAACACTTACATAAAAGCTCTAACAACTACTAAAGTACCAAAAGATTTCATAATATCCCCGCCAATCGGTAATGCGCCTGGCAGCCATTTTTTAACCATAAAAAGGAAAACCACTTTTAAAAATATTATTTACTAGCTTCCGCCCGCGACTTCGTCTGCGTGGATAGTATTTTGTCTATCCCTCGGGAACAGTTCCTTTTTTCGGGATGAAAGGTACCGTATGTCCTTCTCTGTACCCCTGACAACGTGTGTGTAAAATTTCATGATGATCGGTTCAGTAGTTAAGACGTGAAGGCGTAACAAACAAACAAACAAACGGACTTTCGCATTTATAATATTAAGTAAGGATTTAAACTTGTAACGTAGGTAACTTGTAACGTCTTGAGACTTGAGTTTTCAATTTGTGAGAATATAAAATTTCAACTGTGAATTGAATACGTAAAAGCCGAAATTTGTTGGAGTATATTGTTGAAGTATATGGTAGTCACAAGAGCCTGGTGCTTTATTCACTCCAACGTGACAAACTCTATCATAATGAACATAATAATTCAATAATTAACCCTATTTTCGATTACCTTTTCATTTTGGGCTTAGTACTTTGCGTTATGTAAAGATCTACCCAACTTCATAGTCCCCACATAGAACCTACATGAGTTTTTTCTTTTCAGTTTATTAACTCTATAATCTCATCATAGTTTAATTCAATTCAGTTCAATTCAAATCTGCAATAGGTACTTGTCGCACAAGAACAGAAACAAACTCAATAGCGATATGTTTAGACTTTGGTGGAAAATTTCGCCTCACTCGACGTGCCCTGCATACAATACATACTATCTATACAATAAATGCACACTATATCTATAGTCTGTATATCCTTACTTGTCTTATTCTACACTTAACTCTTTTACTATTTAGTAAAAAGTTATTGACAGTTGTCGTACATCCTTTACTTAAAGCGTTATTTAACAATGAGATACTTTTATTTCATTAAATTGTTTTTTTACCATCGCCACTCTAAAAAGTGCGTTTAAGAGTGAATAATAAGCGATTTTATTCACCGAGTGAATAAAAATAATTTGAATTTGGAACAAGCGTGCATCATGAATTCGTACAAAAAAGTTCCAATACCTACCTACTGGCGGCTATGGAGCTATTCCATAGTTACACAATAAAATTAAACGAAAAAAAAATATCCCGCCAAATTTAATTAGGTTCTTTTTTGTGTCAATTTAATTAGGTTCTTTTTAGTGTCTTATCTTTGGGTGCTTTTCTATGTATTAGAGGGAGATTGAATGTTCAGTCTTCATTCTATCAGTCTGGTACGATATTTAGTCTGCAAAAATTCAAAGTCTATAGGTACAGACTGATAAAATGGATTGATACCAGACTGATGTCTGATCATGACTGTAATCTCTCTCTTAGCGTGCTTGGTTGTTTTATGTCATTTGAAAACTTCTAATATCACGCATGGGTCGGTCATGGGATGGGTGACCAAAACTGTATTATCTCGAGCTCCTCAGTGCCTCGGAAGGCACGTTAAGCCGTTAGTCCCGGCTGCATTTGCAATCGTTAACACCCATCAATCCGCATTGGGCCCGCGTGGTGGTTTATGGCCCATCCTCCCACTCATAAGGAAGGCCTGTGCCCCAGCAGCGGGGACATTAAAAATGGCTGATGGTCAACTATAAATACTAAGTATAAAGTACTGCTAGAGGTACCTATTTGTTTTCTCGCAGTCAATGGTAAAAAGTAGAGTACACAACTCGTGAAAAAAAATTTCATCTCGGTCCTTTGTATCCCTCGAACTAAATTCCCTTTTTATTCACTTGTTGTATAATCTACTATTAATTATTATCAATTTTTTTCGTAATATTTGTGTGGAAAAGCATTAATTGTTGTTTTGTATTAATGATTATTTTAATAAAGAGATTATTTACCAAATATGACAAGTAAGGATAAACAGACTTATAACGGGTGGCGCAAAAGTACTGGCACTAAAGAAAATACTTTTATTTTTTTTATATGACATTTTCTGTCATTCTGTTGTTGAAAATTGTGTAGTGAACAAATATAAAATACACTGAAAATAAACATGGACCGTTTTACTCCCCAAGAACGTGGAATAAATATGGATTTAGTGAGGGACGCTTTTCCAGGCCGAGTTATCTCTCGTTTTGGCGATTTGCCTTGGCCTGCAAGATCACCCGATCTGACCAGTCCAGACTTCTTTCTTTGGGGTTTTTTGAAATCTCGGGTGTATGTGAACAAGCCACAGACTCTCGCAGCTCTAAAAGAAAACATTCGTCAAGAAATTACGAACATATCGCAGGAAGTGTTACGGCAAGTTATGCAAAATGTCATAAATAGGGCTCAAATGTGTATCAACTCTGGAGGTCACCATTTAAAAGACATCATCTTTAAATCCTAATGGTACGAAATTTAATGGCACAAATATACATTTAAAAAAACCTAAATCTAGTTTTCTAATTTAGAAAAAATGTTATAGCTGAACCAAATAGGGTCTTTACTTTTGCGCCACCCGTTACAATGTTTTATTGTATGGAAAATTTTAAAGAATTTGCATTTTCAATATTAACATTGTCTTAATTTATTTAACAAACATGAACGCTTATGTTTTAAACCTTTTATGCACAAATGTTTAAACACTCAGCTAACTAATGCCCTATGTGTTGAGTGAAAAAAATAAGTATCGATTATGTTACAACGAAATAAGTGGTAATTTCTACTAACGAACAAAATGAGTAACTTTTAAGATACTTTTTTTAACGTTCAGGAAAGAAAACCAGAAATATTTTGATTGCTGATAGGGGCCGTCATGATTATCATTCAAAATAATAACAAGTAACTGAAGCATTTTTATCATCATAGAAGATATGAGAGCCTGTATGTGTAAGAAAAAATCGGCATTTCACACTTTAACCCCTATTATTAACGCGCTCTGTATCTTTAAAGTGTTCTCAATTAAAAGATCAGTTGAATCCGACTGGAAAAATTCATGTTATTAAGCTGCTATTATATCACTGGGCGGTGTTTGTGATAATTGATACATCCGAGTGCTGCTAATCGGGCGGAAAACCACTTCACTGGCCGGTGAACATTTCGATTTTTCTCCTTTGATGTGTTCAATAATGCATGAGCCTATATCGCCACTGTGTGGGAACTGGTAGATGCACCCTCGATCATGCGGTCATTGTGAACCGTTCGTAATATCGACATGCATTTGTTTTGATCTAGGTCGCCGATTCATCTGCTTGCGTCTGTGGTGCGCTAATTTAAACGATACAGTTAAACGTAGGTACTATGCGAACCAAATAATAATAGTACTGTCAAAATGACCATATTTGTTTACGTTTCGCTTCACTTCAGGGTGTAGGATGTGCAAGAAAAGGAACAAAGATCAAGATTGCCGTTTGACAATACTATTCTTATTTGGCTCGCATAGTAGAACTGTTTCTAAAGCATCCTTACTTACTATCCTTACTAATATTATAAATGCGAAAGTCCGTTTGTTTGTTTGTTACGCCTTCACATCTTAACGACAGAACCGATCATCATGAAATTTTGCATACACGTTGTCAGGGCTACAAAAAACTACCTTTCATCCAGAAAAAACGCACAGTTCCCGAGGGATAGCAAAAAAACTGTCCACGCAGACGAAGTCGCGGGCGGCCGCTAGTCAATCAATAATTCAAATTAATAAAGGAAGTTACTCTTTTGCAAGGGTCACAAAAATGTACCCCTCACTCCAAATCGTGGCAACTCCAAAAAGCATCAGTTAAATCATGTTTTGTACATTCATTCCTATGTATGTGGGTGGACCGATACTTTCGATTGTGGATTGATTTTGTAGCCCTTGCATTTGAAGAAAGAGCTTAGAGAAGCTATCAATGTGAAGTTTAACGGCCCCTACTATAGGCTTCTGTGCGACCAAAGTCGCCCGGCACTGGAGCATTGCTCTTGAATCATAAAGGCATTGACACGGGGAGGTTCTCCAAAATTCCTGCATACAACATTAATGGTTATATTCACCCTGTGTTGCGTGCAGCGGGTGAATGAACTGCACTTTAGATGTTAGATATATGCGTTCGGTGCAATCGCATAATGTGTTTGTTTAGGAACTCAATATTTTATCGAGTTCAATATCTTATTTATAGCAATATTCGGAAACCAACAAATGTTTTCTAAAATGTGAAACAAGATATACTGTACTAAAAAAAGTAAAAGTAAAAGATCTGGCGATTTGTTGATCGTAGGCGTTCCATTTCAGCAGTTTTCTTCAGGTAGGTACTCGTAAGGTGAAAAAATAACAATTTAATTTTTTCTTAAATAAATAAGTACCTACTTGAGAAGAATCAATACTGAAAATACCTTAGAATAATTACACCTAGAAGCCGTGTCCGCGTATGCAAAGTGAGGCAACTTATACTGAGCCAAAATGGCTCAGTATTAATAATAATAATAATAATAATAACTTTATTGACATAAAACATATACACAGACATAATGAAGTCTCTGATTCCTGAACTAGGTAAAATACCTGTATCTCAGTAATCAGCGCCCTCTTCCGGATACCTTATTCTAGTTCCAGTCAACTAAGTATTTATTAAAAGAATTTAGAAAAAAATAAAAACAACATAAATATTATAAAAACCTTAAGTGTGTGTGTGTGTGTGTGTGTGTGTGTGTGTGTGTGTGTGTGTGTGCGTCTATACACTGACTTGGAGCAGTTCTTCAGTTTTCTGGTAGTCTAGACTGGATAACCAATTAGAAACCTTCGCTTTGCATTCATGTAAGGTGAGTGGATAAAAATTAAGTATTTTATTGGCTTTGTTATATAAATAGATAGATAAAGGCATACTTTGTCGTTTAGCTAACGCAGTGCGACATTTAGGTACTTCAATAACATTTTTTATCACACGTTTCCCACTGTATTTGGAATGATCATATGGAGTATGTTGATGTTGCCGAGTAATACTACGTAAAATAAACAACTGCCTAACAGATAACACAGAGCATTTTTGGTACAACGCAGTTGTAGGAAACCGGTACGGACTGAATGTCATGGTTTTGAGCAGGGATCTTTGTGCTCTTTCTATTTGAATCATGTGAGACTTGCAAGCTCCCCCCCAGACAACAACACAGTAGCCCAATATCGATTGGGCTAGCGCGCAATATACTCTGCGGAGAAGATCAAAATCAGCCACATATCTAAGCTTCTTGAAAACCCATATTAGTTTTCGAGTTCGAGATGTTAGCAGCTGTATGTGTGGTTGCCATTTTAAATGATCATCCACCAAAACACCCAAATACTTAACATTAGAAGACTTAGAAATAGAAACACAAGAGCAAGGTCCAATTTTCTTATGATTACACAGGTGTGCTCTTATTTCCATGTCAGGCAATTTTCTATTGCTGGCAGTGAACTGTAGGAAAGTCGTTTTAGTAAGGTTAAGGGTCAAAAGATTTCGCTGTAGCCACTTAGTTACTTTGCGCAAGCCTTCCTCGGTCTTGCAGTGTACCTCATCCCAAGTCCGTCCATGAAATACAAGAGCTGTATCATCAGCGTATGTAAAAATTTTACCAGCTTCGAGTGATAGTTGACATAAATCGTTAATGTAAATCAGGAATAGACTTGGGCCAAGGATGCTGCCTTGAGGAACTCCAAAAGTCACCGATTCCTCATTGCTAATGTAACTATCAATTTTGACTTGCTGGACACGATCATTAAGAAAACTAGAGTAAATTGAAAGTGCGTTACCCCTGATCCCAATCCTTTCCAATTTGTCCACAAGATTATTATTCAGATTTATATCCTTCATACGTTACCTAATCGTAACTAAAGTCCAATAATATAATAATTAATCTCTTTAAGGTAGCGAAATTGAAACTGTTTTGTACTTATTATGTATGATTATGTAATAATGGACAATAAAAATCTGAAAACGGCGCCATTTTGACTGTTTTAGTTGCCTCACTCTTGACAGTGTGCTTTGTAGGGAATTATCGTTCTAGGTGTAATTATTCTAAGGAAAATACAAAATAATTAACTGAGATAGCATTTCAATCACTGGTTAAAACAATAAAAAACCAGTACTTTATCAATTAGCAGATAATTATCAGATAACACTGTCTATTCAGTTAATTAAAAGCCGACACTGCTTGTGTAGAAGTAGCAGAATGATTTTATTGCGTAATGAATGAAAGGTCGGCGTTCGCCCCCCAAAGCCCCCTGGGGGGTCGGGGGTGGTGCAATACACCCCCTGAGCCTTATTTCGGGTCATCGAGCCCCGACCCCGGCGAACGCAGCGTGAACCGCCTTGCAAAATGGAGTTTTCGTCTTGCTTTATTAATTTCAGCAAAGTGAGGATTAAGCTAATTTGATTGCTGAAGTGTTATTATTTTGCTTGCTGATGCTGCTGCAGCTTTATATTGATATGCATTTTGGTTAGGTTTTTGTTTACTTTGGAATTTCGGATCTGACACTTCGGACTGAAACTTGCTGTTTTCGTTGGTGGCAAATTATTGCTTTCAAATATATATTTTTTTTAAAAAGGTTTAAGAAAATTATTGAAGAAAAGGTAGAAAAAAAATCAAAATGTTAATTATTATCAGGATTAGAAACAAGTTTTTTTTAGAAGTCAGTTAGGATCAAACATTGACGGGTGCCCTGTGAGTTCACAAGTATGATTGTTCCAACTAATTTGTTCTGAGAATTTACAAGTTTGAAGAATTTGGATTTTGATTAATTTAAGTTAGATTGCAATGAAAACTCTTATGTAAGTTTGCGCTTGAAAAACTGAACTGAAGTTTCTGAATATTTTTCAGGACAACGATGTTGAACCTAAAGCGACAACTCTTCAAAGACTCCCGTCCGTCTCGGAAGGTTTTAACTTGACGGCCAGCACAGAGCTACCTAGAATTTCCCTAAGATTACTTATTTATTTATTTATTAGATCACCAACAAGTTTACACTGACATTATGATACAAAATTGAACAAAATTAGTTGTACAAAGCTTAGTTGAAACTTAATTATAGGTGACAACTGCATGCTCAGGAAACAACATTACAGGTTACTTGAGCATTTTTAGTCTTATTGTAGTGCTTCATTCGATAAAACTTTACTATTAATCCTATATTAATTTTATAATATTCTCATGACGTCATTCACACGTCCAAAACTACGCTCGAGCTGAGATTTCATTTCCTTTTTGCTATCGATTGATTGCATTTGCGCATTGCGCTTTTAATAAGATTTCTTTGAGGTGTTAAATACAAATACAAATATCTTTATTGTCTCATGAGTTTTACATGGTGGTAAATATTAAAAGTATCATCATGAACCCCGTTAGGGCACTACAATTTTTCAATTAAATTAAGAACTCGCTTAATTAATTAATTATAACATTTTAAAATAAATAATAAATAACATACATAACATACTTAATACCTACAATACAATTTTGAAAATAATCATTTACAGAGCCTGAAAAACTGCTGCATAGTGTAAAAACAGTTTTCCAACAAATACTCTTTAAGTTTTCTTATGAATGAATTTATATTATTTTCATCTCTAATTATTTTGGGGAGTTTATTATAAATTTTTATTATTTCAAAAAATGTGATTGTGTGTGTTACTGGCGTAAAGTAATAAGAAACTTTTCGTAGAACATGAATCAATATGAAATTTCTTACAACTTTTTTTACCGCCCTGTCATAAGACTTTTATTCTAGACAATTTTGAACTTTTGCGCAAAGCTTATGCGTGTACGTTTTGTGTGTCTAATAAAACTATGCTCCATGTTTATTTCGAACTCTATGTTAAAATATGCATATTAAACGCATTTGTAAAACGGCCTTCTAGAGAAGTGTGTTTTTTCTAGCTCGTTAACCGGTCGCGTGCGTTAGGACGTGCGTGCGCGCACCGTGCACGCCTATTCAATTACGGAAAGGTCAGGCGTTTGTAGGCGCAAGCGCAAGATTATCGCTCCTCACCTGTCGCTGCGCGCCGGATTAATAGTCGGCGTCGTTTGCCTGTACGCACGGTTATTAAAATATCTATTGGCAAAAAAACGCATTTGCGTTCGTGCAAGTGCAAGCAAACGCTTGTCTTTAGAATTTATCTTGTTTACGACTTTGGCTGGTTCCATTTGCTAATGGCTTGTACTGTGCAGCTTGTCGTTATAATCGATGGGTCGTATTGGTAAAAGGTAACCATTGAATGTTATAATTGAGTTGCTGAGTTGTTGAAGAATTGCGACCACCTCAGTTTTTTTTTGTATTTTGTTACAAAGCGTAATGAAGGATTACTATGACGATAAATCGATCGATAGCCTAAAAAAATACAACTCAATCAGTAATGGGAATCGAACCCACAAACTTTTGCCATCCAGGCAACACTGTTCACACTGAGCTATCGAGCGTAACATTATAAGATTCGTTGAAAACTAGTACTTATAGCATTTTTGCGTTATATCATCAATGTGAGGAATTAGGTATTTACCTCGTCATTCTAAAGAAACATCTTTGCAGATGTTTGACAATTTTCTTTCAGATTTAGAATTAAGTTACCTATACTAGAAAAAAACAACTCGTCTCTAATCAGTCAGACACTCACTTTTTTTCTACTAAGTATACTTAAAATTTAACTTAATAATAAATAAAATAGCATTTTGAATGTAAAAAGCCAAAAACGCTTGAACAATTTAAAATTACCTTACTTAAATACCTAAGTGGTGTCCTACACTGAAGCATTTTAGTCAAATGATAAAACACCATTATAACCAACCCGCAAATAAGAAAATAAAGAGATTCGATCATAATACCAACGGCAACAATCCAAACCGGAAACCGTTTCAGTTTTTCCATTGACGCTATTAACCAGGTAATTCGTCAAAACTTTGAAGTTAATGCAATCAGCTGTCTGGCGTTAATAGAACAAACACAGCTGTTGTTACTGAATCATTTATGCCGTAGGTGTCAACGCGTAAATCTTCCAAGTTGTAATCGTGACGTGCGCCTTTATGAGGGATTGCAAAAACTCAATTGTGATACTTAAATGAGGCATCCTGCTGACTTAATTCTATGAAGCGGTTGGCAGGTAGGTTGTTGTTGTAGTTCACATTCTGACCGCCTTATATGCTAACCTTTGAGTAAAACCAAGTGAAAGTTACGTTCTTGTATTGTTGTTGATTGGTTTTTGTTTTTGAAAAACAAAGAAAGATCACATTTGTCGCTCTACTAGATGTTTAGGGATGTATGTATAGTTAATAAAGAAGACTGATAAATCTTAGCACCCATTGCAACATTAAATAACATAGGTTGAAACATTTTATACTACTCTTCTTGGAAAATATTTAAGCAATATTAAATAATATATAGTCAGGTGGGGTAAGTGAAACACCCAACCATATCTAAGAAACTATCGTAGTTTATTCTTATAGCGATGTTTCGATAAAGCAGGAATGACGAATTGCTTCCCTTAATACAACACAGATATCGCTGCGATCATTAAACTAGCTAGTAAACCAAAAAGAAATTCATTAGATGTCAAAACGCAAAACACGATGTTTTTTTGATAAATCTTTAAAACTGGACACTATTTTATGCGAATTTGATACATTTTGGATTTTAACGGTTAAACATTATCCTTTAGTCCTGTTTTTAGTTAAATGGACACAATATTTAAAGCTATTTTGGCCACTGTTTCACTTCCCCCTTGTCAGGGGTAAGTGAAACACTTCTTAGCTTTTATATTCTTTTCGTGATTTTGTTGCTTAATGCAAGTCTTTAGATATTTATATTCTTACCGTTAAAGGCTGATTTAATTAGGAGTACATTGCCTATACAGCTACTTTAATTGAAAGTTTTATAGCTTTACTACACCTTGTTAAATAAAAATAAAAATAAAGTATGTTTCACTTACCCCACCTGACTATACTAGAAAAGAATCGACTCACCACCAGATAATTTCTCAGGTAGGATTCTGATCCGCAAACATTTTGGTTGCTGTGGACGAAGGGGTAAGATACCATTGAAAGACTGACAAGTTTTTTATACCCGACATTTTACAGATTATGGAAAATAAAACAAAGGTTTTTTTTTTCAATGTTAGTATGTATATGTACGTTTATTCAAAGCTGCATTAGCATGGAAAACACTTTCATATCATGCTGTTTTATCATAAATAAATTAAATACCGACCTCTTTTCATATTAATTAAGCTGTACATTTCTAAGCTAAACACGAAACAAGTTGTAAGATGTCGTGAATCGCATCGCGAGAAATCTTATCTTAACTTTTAATAACAGCCCTCACCTCACAGTATAAAAATTCATGCAGAACTTAACTAACACGGAATGTGATGAGAAAATTGTAGAATCGACTAGCTAGTTTTAATATTTTACCTATTACATATCTCATTCAAAAATTCTTAAGGATTTTATGTTACTTACATCTGCTCAATTACTCGTTTATGACATTTTAACAGAAATAGTGTAGGTATGTAAAGTTACATTTTCAAAGACGTAATTTCACATAACTTTATATCCCTCTGCAACTTACAATGTTGTCTTAAATGGTTGCAATAAAAATATACAAACAAGTAGTTTTCCAATTAATATTCCTCTTGTAGGGCTAATTGCTCTTGTTAATTACTAGTAATATTTAACTGCTTAAACAACTTATTTCATGCGTTTCCCTATAATAAATTCTGCTAGTAAGCTTTTTTTCTACAACGTTCCGGCTTACCTATTAAATATAAATTAAATAATGATTATTAGATATTTAACAAGTATTTTATTAACAAAAGATCTACCTAATTATTAAGGTATTAAAAAACAACGTAAAATTCATCATCCCCTCACAAAAGTTTCGAAACAAATGATTAGTTTTTTCAGTAGCTAATCAATCTACAGATAGGCAGACCATTGTAACATGTAAGACTTATCGCCTCTGCGCTTACTTCAAGTGCATGCAAAGGTAGTCAGTCGGACCGCAGCGCAGCGCTCAGTTTGGGTGCGGTCTCAGGGTCTGCGACCCTACGCCATCGCTCCCGATCCAGGTTATCAACATCATCCCCCTTCACCACCCCCTCAAATGCTGCAGGGATTTCTACAGCATTATGGAAGACGCTGCCACGTAAGAGTGCGTTGACTCTGAAATGGCAGCTTGCGTTTTACTCTTTGGTGCTCCGTGGAGTATAAACTTAATTTAGATGGAAATGTCTTTATTATACATAACGAAAGTAGATTTTGTTGTAGGTAATCAAAAATATATATTTAGTAAAGCTAAAAGTATTTTGTATTAGGTACAATCTTTATCAGCAATGGGGTAGAACGTTGCGCTGAAACTTATTAAAAAAATACCTACTGTTAAAAAACGTCTGTGTCATTATGACCTAACGTGGATGGCGCCAACCCTTTTGAGCTTGCATTAACGTCAAAAATATTCACGTATCGTCACACTTTTTTTTAAAACCGTTTAAATGCGTTTGCATACGGCACTTATTAATGTACCTTCGCAATATACTTTTACAAACCTTTTATAACTAGTAGCTCTGTGAGCTTTGGATACGTAAGTACTTGTTGTATGGTCTGTGGCTGTGGATCTCGCGTTTTTAAATTTTTGAACTTTTTCAAAATGGTTGAACTGAAATGTTATTTTTTTACGTTTTCAATCTCTCTATATTTACTTAATTGTCGAACCTGCTCACAAAATTTCCCGACAATTAGTTGAGAAATGTGACCTGTAGAAGAAAACAGCCAGACATCCGGACATAAGAAAGCTTTTTTGCTTTTTTGCCTAAGCTGAAACGGAGACACTTCGCTCGCGCTTTGCGCTCGCTTGGTCAAAATTAGATAATCGCAAGACCCGAGATTAGAAAATGTTCTGCAAGTTTGATAAAGATTGGATGAAAGACTTGAATGGCGACTGCAGACCCTAGGATGCTCCGTGGGTAGGCCCCCGGCAAGGTGGACCGACGATCTGGTGAAGGTTGCGGGAAGCCACTGGATGCGGGCAGCGCAAGACCGATCGTCGTGGAGATCCTTGGGGGAGGCCAATACCCAGCAGTTGGTGTCGTGCGGCTGAAATGATGATGACGATGAAAGATGGAGTCTGAATCGAGTTAAATACTGACTTGTTGATGCTTTTCGATAACGTGGAGGTTCTTTATGCTGTCAATATAGAAATGTACTTATTTGTGGCCATGCAACGTAAAATTACGGTATCGCATGACAGTGCGGTACGCGTGACGTAGTTACCCGTAGCGTTCCGATACACTACGTTTATTGTTACTTAGTTATTATTTATCTCAGTGTAATTATTAGAGAACCATTAAGCTAATTATACTTTCATCATGTGTATGTACCTAGTTGGCAATAAACAAAAAGCAATGTTGCAGTAGGAAGCTTTGAAAATCAAACAATTTGCAAAATAAAATACACATCCAATTTTACTATGCAACGTATAAGAACTCTTTTATTATAGCTTAAAATTTTCCGTGTTAAGAACTACATACACCTGTAAAACAAATAACTTTTTCTATTTTTCTGCTTTGTCTCAACTTTTACGTTTAGAAGTATTTTTGTGTAATTCTTTTGCAGAAGTTTGCTCTTGACAATAATATTTTTCATTCAAAAAACAACAAGAACGACGTCGTAATCATAAAACTTCTAATCAAAAACAAGTTATTTCCCGCAGTTTAAAAGTGTTGAAGCAACACTAACTTTGGGAAAAAATAAAGTTTAGTTTCACCCCTGCCTACAAAACTAATTTATGCATGAAGTTAGATACAGCAGCTATCATAAAGTTATTGACATTTTATACTGTTCAGAAGTAAGTATTTGGTCACCTTGTCTTCTCTTCCGTTCTTCTTGTCAGCTAAAAAAGTCTGGAACGGGTGGTAGGAAAATATAGACGATTCAAAAGTACTTAATAATTAAGTTTATTTGAATAAAGCTTATTTGACTTTGACTTTGCTACAATATATCTGAAGGCGACTGTATCCAACCGTAGCGATGTCGGAACCACATAAGATCTATAGATAACAACCTCCGTGGTCGAGTGGTTTGCACGCTGGTTTTCAAGGCGTCACCATCTCTTGAGGTCCCGGGGTCGATCCCCGGCTGGGTCAATGTAGAAAATGTTTTTTTTTATATTGTCTCAGGTCTGGGTGTGTGTCATACAACCGTTGTTTCTGATTTCCATAACACAAGTGCTATAGCTACTTACTTTGGGATTGGAGCAATGTATGTGATGTTGTCAAATATTTATTTATTTATAGATATTGTATGTTCAAATCATTCAGAGCCTTGTAATTGTAATGCCTTGTAATCGCTTTGTAAAACACGGATCTTCAGGTTTATTTTTAAAATAGAACATACATTCTATGATATATCTGTCAAGTAGGTTAACTGGAACTTGTGACACGGGGACTAAAATGACGACTAACTGGAACTTAACGAAACTTGTGGAACATGAAGGACTATCCGAGATTCAACAAGAACCTTAGAAAAAGGATACTATTTACGATTAGAATTAACTGGAAGACTTAAGAATTACGTTACGTTTAAGTTTAAAAGATTCGTGACTTAAAATTGGCATCACCGTTTTTCAATGAAAGGTGGAATACTGAATTAAATTCAAATAATTTTAATTTAATTTAGGCTTTAAATTAAGGCAACATCCTTTCTCGGAAGAGGCCGTCTTCCAGAGGATTAGTAATGGACTGTTATGATGTTTTTTTATCTTATCATCCTTTTTAAAATTGAATCGTCATAAAAATATAATAATCACTTCGGAATATTTCTCGCTCATAAATTGCTTTACAAAATCTTCTGTCAGGCCTCGACAGTAGGTAATCTACGTATACTTACTTAAAATAATTTCAATCAACAAGGAATCCATTGGTGATGCACAAGAATATGAATGAAGGAATGAATATAAGATTCTTGGTGATGCACCACCACGTCATCAGCCTTGTCAATTTTTTACACGACTGCCCAAAGCAAAAAGAGTGTATATGTATTCAGGGTTCATGTATGTTTGTGGGTATGTGAGTTTCTTTATTCCACCATAACTTCTAAATGCCTTAACTGATTTGGGTAAATGGGGTATAGTTAGAATCCTTACAGCATCCCGAGTAACACTGGCTATTTTTTTTAGAAAAAGTCAATGTGGCGACTGTACCATTTTCAAATGTGAAAAAAAAAATTTTTCTTCCGTTATTACAATATGGGCATCAAATGAAAGGCCTTGATGAGCACATTCCAAAACTATATATTGTCACTAAAATGTGTGAAATAAAAATAAATAAATTAAAAAAATATTAAAAACACGACTGCCCTACCAAAAACAAACTAAAAAGTTAAACAACAAGTGCCATTGCAGTCGGGGGACCTCTTTGATCAAAAATTGTTCCATAATAAGGTCCCCCGACTGCAATTACACTTGTTGTTTAAATTTTTAGTTCGTTTTTGGTAGGGCAGTCGTGTTTTTTTTTTTTTTAATTTATTTATTTTTATTCAATAAGTAGTTACCAATCAGTTGTCACAAATGTCATCTATTGCCAACAATAATGTATTAGTGTTAGAGCATACATTTTTTTTTCTCATACTCTATTCATTGATCACTTAATTTGAGGATATGCGTGGACATCTAACGACGCCGAGCCGACGTAACTAACCTGATATAATTTCCGTACAATATAATATATTTAGTATCGATTTTAAAATGACATCACTTGTTTAAGTAGGTAGACGAAGCAAAATTCACGCTAGACTCTAATAATTGAGAAAAAATAAAAGAGTCATCTTTAAGGTTTCTATTACTAACCGACAAACCGTTGTCTACCTGGTGAGACGGAAAACAAACATTGGTCTTTTCAATGCGATTTTTTCCTGGTGACAAAAGCTATGACAAATTGTAAGGCAAAAGTTTAATTTCTTACGATGCAAATCAATTAAGTATTATATTTATGCATATTCAATTAATTTATCGAGTAGAAGAAATGAAATAAATATTAGACACTATTACATGAATTTCTTCGATTACAAAATAAGTAGCTAAATTACTTGTTATAAAATTCAGAAACAACGATGACGTTACGTACGAGTGTTTTTGGTAGGTAACGTTGTTGTTCTCTACAGCAAAGTTCGTTTTCTTACTTTTGTTTCTTTGTAACTTGTAACTTCAGCAGACGTCATGAAAACCCTTTCGACGCATAGTGCCAGAAACGCAAATTACCGTACACGCTAAAACCGCTGTACAATTCACACCACCACGGAGGTCATAAAATTAATAGGATTTCCATTTAAATCTTATATAATTTTTACTGTGGTGTGTTTTATACTTGTTTTATAATGATTTTGTTTTCAAAGAATTAAATTTATTCGTTATGGGTCGATAATATGTCATTTACCTTAAGTGTCATATTGTTTTTTTCTGAAACGACTGAAACATAGAGATGCCGTGACAAATGTCGCGTGACGCTGCTGCTGCGTGACACTACTGACTGCACTTACTGCACACATAACCGCACCCTTTTTTTCAGCTAAGTTATTTAATATTCATATTAATATTCCGGTTTACAAAGATAATGTTCAAATGAATCAGCTAGAGATATAATTGATACTAATGTTTTAAAAAAATTTTTTTCTCACTCTTTTCACCTCAAATCAAAATGTGTCATTCATAACAATATTTAATATTTTATTATAAAAGATAAAAATCTATCAACTTTGCAAATTGTGTTGTGCGTCTTTGTCAGAAGTTCGTAGATTCAATTCAGTGTTTAGTTCTTGAACTTGATTTTTAGATGATATTACACTTCGATTGCGATTTGCTATTTACATTACATCTTACAAGTTCTAACATAATAGATTAGTTCACTGACTTCTGCTGCATTGTTCCAGTGTATGGAAAATATAAATGTGGGAAATGTATAGATATCTAAAGTTTACCCTTATAGCAAAATGATCAAAGGATATAACTACATACATACATATACATATATCTCAATCTTGAACTCTATCGGAACCATAAAGTTATGAACAAATACACAGTAATATGTACTGAAAAAAACCGGCCAAGTGCGAGTCGGACTCGCGCACGAAGGGTTCCGTACCAAAAAACGGCAAAAAATCACGTTTGTTGTATGGGAGCCCCCTTTAAATATTTATTTTATTCTGTTTTTAGTATTTTTTGTAATAGCAACAATAGAAATACATCATCTGTGAAAATTTCAACTGTCTAGCTATCACGGTTCATGAGATACAGCCTGGTGACAGACAGACAGACAGACAGACAGACGGACAGCGGAGTCTTAGTAATAGGGTCCCGTTTTTACCCTTTGGGTACGGAACCCTAAAAATCACGTTTGTTGTATGGGAGCCACCCTTAAATATATATTTTTCTCTGTTTTTAGTATTTATTGTTATAGCAGTAATTCAAATACTTCATCTGTGAAAATTTCAACTGTCTACCTGCAGTCGTTATTAATAGCGAGCAAAAAACGGCAAAAAAAGACGTTTGTTGTATGGGAGCCCCCCTTAAATATTAATTTTATTCTGTTTTTATGTATTTGCTGTTGTAGCGGCAACAAAAATACATCATCTGTGAAAATTTCACCTATCTAGCTATCACGGTTCATGAGATACAGCCTGGTGACAGACAGACAGACAGACGGACATCGGAGTCTTAGTAATAGAGTCCCGTTTTTACCCTTTGCGTACGGAGTTCTAAAAAGGAAAAGTTCACCTTATTCCCGCAATGATAAGAGTTACCTTCGCTTAATAAACATAACAGTACAAATAGTATGTATTACAAACTCACGAAGAACGGTTGCATGCAATGATCGCAATGTTGCATGCACCCAACTACGCTACGTGACAAAGCGTTTGTGTTTAAGTTATTGTTTTAAAAATATCGTCCAGGAGAATAAAATATTAGTGGATGTTTTTTATTCTTACTCATGAAGACAGTGGGTTTCACCCACTAGTGTAGGAGAGGAAGGTAGTGGACCCCCACAGTAAATCCTCCAGTAGACGAAACTTTACATTATGATAAAGTATCATAAATGAATCATTTTTTTATCAATCCAAATCGTTTTTTTTTTTTGTTTTTGGATATTTGTATTTAGTTTGTATTATATTACATCCCTGCAAAGTTTCATCAACTGAGGATTTAATGTTAGAGTCTCCATGCAAAAGAACGTTTCATTTCCTACACTACACCGTAACATGATAATGACACTGTCAAAATCCATTGTCTTTTGACAGTTAAATGTCGATAAATCGCTATATTATTATCATAATATCGTGTTTCGGTGGTCATGCTAGGAGGCTGAAAGGAGTGTTATCAAATTACTGAGTTCTGAATAAAATGGGTACCTACACGTGAGTTTCAGATATTCCTTGAGTAGTAAATAATATAAATCTCACGAATGAGTACAACAGTAATAATAAATGAAATGACGAGTTCGTTTATCTGTCATTTTGATAAGTTTTATTTTCATTGTCGTAACCATAGACATAGAAAAATTTTCGCTGCGCTCAAGAATACCAACAAAGCGTGGAAAAGAGAAGTTAACATCATACGGACACGGTCTATGTAAAAAAGAGACAAAGGATCAAGTGACATGTGCCAACATTTTTTACAGTAAGAGCCCCTAGCGTCCCGCCTAGCAAATGAGCAATCACAGTTTGTTTAAAATATTTGTTAAATCTTAATTAGAATTTAAAATAAAGGTATCATGCAGCTATGGTGTATTGTGCTCTAAGTAATTGTGATGTGACAAAAAGAAATAATCCAAGTAATCACACTTTTCACAGATAAATAAGATATTCCACACATTTCTCTAAAACCAAATTTCGTTACATTTATTCCGAAGAAAACAGTATGGAACATAGTTTATTAATTTTTTTTGCCATATATAGTCATATTTTATGAATCTAAGTCATATTTTACGTAATGAATGCATTCGTTTTCGGATCACCTGTTTATTGACATTCTTGTTCTTTGACATTCTATTTCTATGGTCGTAGCCTATGTCCAATATTGGACTATGATAGGCTGATGATGAGAAGTGAAGAAAAGTATGTCATATTAACAGTCCATCTGTTGTTTAACAGCATTTCTTTTTACAAAGTCCTGTAAACAATAATTAAAGAGTTTCTTGTCTAACAAGAAACTAATTTGAGACTACAGCGAAACACATTTGTATAAAAGGACAAAAGTTCTGACCAATTTAAACAAAGACGTGCTTTATATACTGACGTGCATAAATACGGTTAAAAACAAGGCGACATCCCCTAAAGCCCTCATTAATAACGTAGCTAGGTACATAAAGTGCAATCCACAAACTGCAGCGCTTTCGGGTATTATCCTTCCTATTTCCCTACTTAATGGGAGACGAATGTCGTTAGAAGTCGCAAGTGCTCGTAAAATCCGGCGGTTTTCCTGCTGTTCACATTACGACACTGTAAACGTTTGTGAAGTTTAATAGAAAAAAAACGTTGCCTGCTTTTATTTCTGAAATTAATGAAATAGTAGATTATACAACAAGTGAAAAAAGAAGGAATTTAGTTCGAGGTACTATGTTGGATACAAAGGACCGAGATGAAATTTTTTTTCACGAGTTGTGTACTCTACTTTTTACCATTGACTGCGAGAAAACATAATAGCAGTACTTACACCTATAGTACCTATTTATAGTTATCAAATTTTATTATTAAGATAGGTAATCGGTAATTTAACCGTTATAAAATAGTGAAACTATAAGTTTTCCAATGACATAAAACAACCATGCTATGAGGGAAATTACATGATCAGTCTGACATCAGTCCATTTCATCAGTTTGTATAGACTTTGAATTTTTACAGACTGAAGATCGTACCAGACTGATGGAATGGACTGATGCAAGACTGAACATCTAATCTCCCTCTAATATAAAGAAAAGAACCCAAAGATAAGACACTAAAAAGAACCTAATTAATTTGGCGAGATATTTTTTTAGAAAATAACCCAAAGATAAGACACTAAAAAGAACCTAAATAAAATTGGCGGGATATTTTTTTTTTATTTAATTGTATAACTATGGCTTTATCTATGGAATAGCTCCATACTTTCAGCACGTTTTTTTTGTACATAATTCATACGATGCGCGCTTGTTCCAAATTCAAATCATTTTTATTCACTCGGTGAATAAAATCGCTTATTATTCACTCTTATCGTTGAATTAAACGCACTTTTTAGAGTGGCGATGGTAAAAAAGTCATTTTTACATACATGCGGCTCATGCAGGACAAAAAAATTGGGAAGAGTGAAAAAATACCATCTGCTCTGCAGTTACCTTAACAAAATTTTGAATTTTAAAACTGAATATTTCGCAAACGGATCCCTAAATCAAAAAGTAGTTTTTAGAAACCTAAAATATCATTGAAACACCTATCCAACGACACCCATACTATAAGGGTTCCTTGTTGATTTGACTACGGAACCCTAAAAAGGGACAAAATGTTATTAGTAAGTTAGTGATGTAAAAATTCTTTATTAATCACTTAAAGTTTGGAATTCTTCAGATTTGTAAGTTTTTGTTGCTCTTCATGCACAATGCATTAGCACAAGTATGAAGATATTATTTTAATGTTTCGGGTCTCGTTTAGCCATATCATTAGGGTCTGGGTATGGGTAACGGTAGACTCAGCAATAATCATAGTCCAATATGAGTTGAAATTACTGCTATCTATATCTTCCTGATTTTTGCCGCGTGCAAGAGTTGTGATCGAAATCGGGTATATTTAGTAGTGCTTTTGTTTTATATTGTTACTACTAAATATACCCGAGACACTGTGTTTTGTAGAGGTACATTTAGTAGTGCTCACTTGATTTGATTCACCTCCTAACTATACCCGAGATCGACCAGACCTGTGACGTCACCGGCGTCCTCACAAGGTCCATTTAGTAAACACGCATTTAAGAAACTAAACCCATGCTGATCAGATCAGTTGGGTGTGTATGGTGATCTGGATCACCTCCATTCACTCCCTGGATGGCCATCATCAGATCACAGCTCGGTAAATCCTTGGCGAAGAACCAAGGCTTCAAAGTTACCTCGTTAGTGTGAAAATTGACTGGTGTCCTTAATTATGTGACCACCACAAATTGCACCATTATACGCCTCTTTGCGATGACAACGTGACGTTTTGAAACCACAACCTTCCAAGAGGCTACATCCAAATAATAAAAAAAACCGGCCAAGTGCGAGTCGGACTCGCGCACGAAGGGTTCCGTACAAAAAACGGCAAAAAAAAAAAAACATGTTTTTTGTATGGGAGCCCCCCTTAAATATTTATTTTATTTGATTTTTAGTATTTGTTGTTATAGCGGCAACAGAAATACATCATCTGTGAAAATTTCAACTGTCTAGCTATCACGGTTCATGAGATACAGCCTGGTGACAGACAGACAGACAGACAGACAGCGGAGGCTTAGTAATAGGGTCCCGTTTTTACCCTTTGGGTACGGAACCCTAAAAACGAGTCATTGCAAAGAGGCATCGTTTCTTTGCGATGACAACGTAACATCTAGATAAAAAAGATCATTATTATTTGGAAATCGCCTCCTAGAAAATTGCGGTTTCAAAAATATAACGTTGTTATCGCAAAGAGGCGTTCCGTGCCACCCAATGATATTAAAAAGTAAAGATGCGTTACCCGCACTCCAAAATGGGAAGACGAATGTCAGGTAATTGCCCGACTTTCAATTAGTCAGGCACAGTCCCGCGAAACGGAATCACACGCGACTCTCGTCAGTCAGACGCGACAAAATTGTGAAATTCCATTAAAAAATGTCTACTTGCATCTTTAGACGAAGTTCAAATTATACAGCAACGGTCAGAGATCGAAAAAAGAGCGAGCTGTCTGCTTTGCGTGTGTGAGTGAAGGAGACAGCTGACGCGCTGTCAATTGGCAGCCAATGCGCATGCAGCGGTCAATGTATGTATCTATAGTACCTTTACGCTGTTTTAAATAGCAATGATGTTGGCGTATAACCTATCTTTACTTTTAATATCATTGGTGCCACCTCTATTATTTGTATAAGTTTTATTATCTTGCTCTAACTACATTTTGTACTTACCGTAAATCTAAAGCGGCATCCAAACCAAATGTTAGTAGCCAGTTGAGAACACCCCACCACTGGGGTGGGCGCAGTGGAACGTGGACGACTAATTGACCATCGGCTACATGCAAATCGCTAATTACCGGTTTGCAAGCTCCGTAAATAAATAATTGGAATATAATTATTCGCAACTGTGCTATCCTTATTGCGAAGTTAATTCTCATATTTTTTCTAACTTCGAAATGCATTTTTATCTAGGATAGGTACTAGATTATTATATGTTGACGGGAAATATATACCTAATATGTGTGGGCAATACGCATACTTATATTTAATGTGTTTATTACACGACTGCCCAAAAGGAGTGAATAAATAAATTAAAAAAATATATAAAAAAAACACGACTGCCCTGCCAAAAACGAACTAAAAAGTAAAAAAAAAACAAGTTTCATTGCAGTCGGGGGACCTCTTTGATTAAAAATTGTTTCACAAAACGGTCCCCTGACTGCAATGAAACTTGTTTTTTTTACTTTTTAGTTCGTTTTTGGCAGGGCAGTCATGTTTTTAATATTTTTTAATTAATTTAATCACTCCTTTTGTGCAGTCGTGTAAAAAACACATTAAATATAAGTATGCGTATTGCCCACACATATTAGGTATATCTTTCCCGTTTCGAAACAGCAGAATTAATGTGAAAAACCTTTTTATTGCATAGAATTAAACCTCATTTTCTACGCCCACACCATGCAGAAGTGCATGCGCTATAGTTTTCAAAAGAACGTTATGACTGAAAGAAGAAAGAACAAAAGTTATGACTAAAAGGCCCACTGCCAGATGTACATAATATTATTACCACGTTTATCACGTTTACGTATTATGAAGAGCATAGCCAAGAAGTGACACCTTGCTGAAGGTAATAAAATTGATCCAAATGGAAGTTGTTGTTATTACAATGTTAGTAACTATAAGATAAATAAGAAGATGATCGTGAATGTGCTATGTTTTAAATTTAACTTTTTATTTTAGATGACCCTGCCGAAAAATATTAATTTCTCAAGATAGTCTCCAGAGCCCTAATACAGTTATAAAAAAAAAGGATTTCGAAAGCCAATAATACCACTTTTCATCTGAAAAAAATCTTGTATACATTTTTTACTTTAATACGTCATAAGAAATAGCTTAAGTCAATTTTAATCCGAAAAAGTTTTTTTATTTTTTGTTTTTATATTACATATCGCAAAACTAGGACATTCATGTACATTATTCTGATATAGAGGAGCTCGGTGGCCCAGTGGTTTAGCGCCTGGCCCAGCGATTGCGGAGGTTAAGGTTCGCAAGGGTCGGTCGTGGGATGGGTGACCAAAAAATTATTATCTCGAGCTCTTCCGTGCTTCGGAAGGCACGTTAAGCCGTTGGTCCCGGCTGCATTTGCAGTCGTTAACACCCACCAATCCGCATTGGGCTTGCGTGGTGGGTTATGGTCCGTCCTCCTTATCTACCCATAAGGAAGGCCTGTGCCCCAGCAGTGGGGACATAAAAAAAATGGCTGATGGACATTCTGATATACAGGGTTGTTGTACCTACAAAACGACATTGCTCTGTGTTGCATATATTTCGAAAGTTATTGTTGTTTTCAAACTAAACATAATATGCATAAGTCACCGATTTTAATGAATTTGAGCTTGATCGCTGCAGACACTTATAAAAATATGATGGAACAGGAAAAAAATAAAAAATAAAATATTATTTTAGTTTTATCACACGATGAAATCAGGGGAAAATAACTATATTTTTTTTCATGTTCGGATATAATGCACTTTACAGTTAGATAGAATATCGAATAAGAAACAATATTTTGTATGACACGTATGTACTTAAACGCAAAATTTGAAGATTATTGGCTAACTCCATATTAAACGCGCCGAAACACACCTGAAACGTGATGTGTGACGTCACCGTTTTGTATGGAGCGTTTTCGGCGGGTGCTGCTGCGCGCTAACTTCAAGTAACTATATCACGAAAAAAAAACGCAAGAGAAAAGTTTTAATATTACAGTTAATTTTCTCACGCATTATACTTTTGATTAAGATAAAAAAAAAATTGATGCATATTCCCTATTATCATTTTAGAAAATTGACAAAATTATAAACATATTGAACTTTTTTAAAATTTAAAAGTAAGAAAAACTAAAAAAAGGCACACATTTTTCGGTTTAATATTTTATTTTAGTAAAGTTTTGGCTTTTTTTACTTGATAGGTATATTAGCTTCCGAATATTATTTTATATAACTGTAGGACTTTTAGATCCGAAGAAATTTAAGAGTGATGTCTTTTTATGACTAAGTAACTTTGAAAGGTAAGTAGTGACTGAGACTTAAACCCCTTTAGGTTTATTAGCCCTATTGAAAAATGCACTAACCTCCAAGTAAGCCTTATGAAATTATTCTTGCATCTAAAGGCCTTTTCTTTTATTTCTGTAAGAAAAGAATAACTTATTCGTAGTTATTTTTCAAATTACGAGTCAAAAATCTTAGAATTTTTCATCGCATAGCAACGATAAATTTTTTTTTTTTGGAAGAAAATTTTTACTAAAAAAATACTTGCTATTTACGTCATACGACGAGTATATTCAAATCATGAGAAGAATTGTCGACCAACAGGAATACAGTTTTTTGGTGGCAACGTGCATCCAAGGTTGGACTTTGATGTACATTTATGTCTGCTTGTCAATGTGAATTTGCGTTTAAAAACGTTTACATTTTATTACCCTTATACAAATGTAATGAGAAAAAGAACTTGTAACATAAATATAGAGCCCTAAACTATTTGTCAAGAAAATTATAATTTCACTGCAGAACTTTTTTTAATAAAAACAGCACTTTGCCATATTTGTTTTCTATTTATGACATAATTTTTAAGAAACTGTTAAGTGCCTTCTATTTTTTTAGACTTTTTTTAAGAAAACTGTTTATAAGTGCTACCTATTTTTTTTTGTTTATAGACTTTTTGGCTAACAATTGTGCATGTGCTTTCATTTATTGCCTCTGTAATTATTTAAACTCGAGTTTGAGTCTGTTTATTAATCTTCAGGTTTTAGTTCAAAAATATTTTAAAAACTATCTTTACTTGTTTATAACCAATAGGTTTACCATAGGTTTCAGTAAAAAGTTGTGAAAGATTTCATTTTCATTTTTATTAAAAAAAAACAGTGAAAAATACTAAGGAGTTGGGTAGGACAAGTAAGAAAAAACAAATCGTAGTACCTTTACAGTGTAGTAGCAAAAACGAAGACGCGTGCCGTGCCGCTCAGTAGCGCCATCTAGACGTCTACATTGCAGCACTTGCCAGTGGCTGAATTAATCCACCGCCGACGGGATCCTACGGGAATGCCTCTCCGAAGATGTTTTCATCAAAACTGTAATGTTTTACCGTTGCTTATACAGACAGGTCCAACGCGAAAGTTGTGTAAAGTAAAAACTGGTATTAATAACTTTGTGGTTCACATTTTTTTAAACGAAACAAATTCGAAACGCGAACTGCCGTACAAATAAACGAAGAATAAGTTTATACTTAGGAATACTTATATGAGACGTCAAACGTAATAATTAATTTTGCTATGCAATATTTTTGGTTAAACTAGGTATAATAAATAATAGTCTATCAACTTTGGAAACCCCATCATTAAGCAATTTGAAAACAGTTAAACTTAAAAACTTGTCTTTGTGCAAAAACTAAATATACAGTCCTTTTCCAAAGTTGTATAAATTACCACAAAAAATGGTATAGGGATTACGACTGCTAGGTAAATATCATCCTTATTATTTTTAGAACTTTAATTTCTATTTGCTCAAACTCATGGTTTGGTTGTTGAATTGGATTAGAAATTAATTTACTAAGATTCATCTAATTTCAAATTCTAATAATAAGGATAAAAAGAAACACCAGTCGATTTTCATACAAACGAGATAACTATGAAGCATTGGTTCTCCGCCGGGGATTGATCAAACAGTGATCTAATTATGACTGTCCAGGGAGTGGACAATATAAGTAAAGGAGATTTAGATCGCTAATACCCTCCTAAAGCTAGGGTTTCCTAGCATGACGGCGCCGTCATATTACGGCCGTCATTTAGCGGCGTAGAACGTTGTCTATGTAAACAATATGGCGCGGTTTCTGACGTTAAGGTGTCGCCATATTGTTTACATAGACAACATTTAACGCCGCTATATTACGGCCGTAATATGACGGCACCGTCATGCTAGGAAACCCTAGCTTTAGGAGGGTATTAGCGATCTAAATCTCCTTTACTTATATTGTCCACTCCCTGGACAGTCATAATTAGATCACTGTTTGATCAATCCCCGGCGGAGAACCAATGCTTCATAGTTATCTCGTTTGTATGAAAATCGACTGGTATTTCTTATTATCCGCCCGCCTGCATATTAGTGTTCGTGTTTAAAGATTTACAAAATCTTTATTGTCTGTTATTGGATAAAATTTTCAAAAACTTTGTTGTTTGTTTCTCTCTCTCTTTCTCTCTAAGTATAAGTTCAAAGTTCAAATTAAAAAAAATAAAAAGTCATCGTTACAAAGAGTCCTTTATTGGCAGCAAAAACAGGAACAAAAGAGGCGCGCACGTTTATATTTTATCATTAATAGCAACACCTCTATGGCTGCGACATTTTACATCGTTATCCAATATGGCCTTATTAGTTATATACGCCTATTGTATGCAGATGCTCTAACGGGAGCGAATAAAACAAAATGTTTGGCCATTTATAACAAGTCTGATATCCCAATAAGGTGCAACATCCCGCCTTTATATTGTTTTCATGAAATTCCGTCAGATGTTAACAATGCGTTGTTACGTCACCATCGTTAACTTTGTTATACACGTGTATATAATAAAATTTTATGTTCACGCTTGTGTTCTATTCAAGTATAACTCTTAAATTATATAGGTGATTCTTGTGGACGTGCGTTAGTGACATCAGTCAGTGTTACATAAAGTATTATGTCATCGTACAGGATATATGCCGCATCGTTGGAAAGTACCGCGCTAATAAATAGCTACCTACATTAAAAATTATGGTGCATTTGTTGCTTGTTAAAAATGTAACATATTTCAATCGGCTCTTTAAGAAACAAAGAGTTATCGTTAAAGAATTGTGTTCCAAGTCCAGGGGGGTAATTACGTAACTTTGTTGCAATCAACTCTTACAGAAATCGCAGTTACATCGCTGCTTTAGTTAGAACCAATGTGACAACTATCTTAACTAAAGCAGCAATACAACTGTGCTTTCAATCGATTTCAATCGAGAATTGTTAGCAACAGCTTTACGTAATCAAGGTCCAGGACTTTAGATACGTAGGACCATAATGTAATAATTAATAATAGGTCTTTAAAATAAGGACTTTTTTATTTTAACTGATGGTTGACTATCATGGTCATAATTTGACACCGTGTATGCAAAATTTCATGATGATCGGTTCAGTAGTAAGACGTGAAGGCGTAACAAACAAACAAACGGACTTTCGCATTTATAATATTAAGGGATTGTTAAATATTTTAAATCATAGAAGTTACTTATTATTTTCTCAGTGTGTGACAAAATATCGGCAATTTCATAGTAAGACCTAATATTTTCTAAGTATTCTAAGTAGCAATAAAATATTTAGACAAAGTCTTAGTTTTTTTTATTTATAATTATTGTGAATTCCAATAATTTACATAATATGTATATTGAATTGCGATTTGGATTATAATGTGATAATTTATTGATAGTGTGCTCTACAATAATACCTATAAGTAGGTAGTTGTACCTACTTTTTGTAAATAAAAGTTGTCAATTTATAAATCAGTAAAATTTCATTGTAAGTTTTTGTGACACAAATTTGCACAAATAAGTTCATTGGATTCTTTACTGTCATTGTAATTTTTACTTGTTTTTAGGGTTCCGTACCCAGAGGGTAAAAACGAGACCCTATTACTAAGACTCCGCTGTCCATCTGTCTGTCTGTCTGTCTGTCACCAGGCTGTATCTCATGAACCCTTATAGCTAGAAAGTTGAAATTTTCACAGATGATGTATTACTGTTGCCGCTATAACAACAAATATAAAAACAGAATAAAATAAATATTTGAGGGGGGCTCCCATACAAGAAACATGATTATTTGCCGTTTTTTGGTACGGAACCCATCGTGCGCGAGTCCGACTCGCACTTGGCCGGTTTTTTTTAATAAAACTTGTCAGTGTTGGAAATACCTACTGCTAATTTAATTAAAGATTTTTTTTAATCCTAACTTTAGAACCTATTTACATTATCTCAGTGAAAACATTTCAGTAAAAGTACATAATATGACACATTATGACGTTATTTTAAAGTCAACAAACATGCCAGGCAATGTACTGCTACTGGAATGAACGTAAATGGGGTCTTAAGCTAGGGTTTCCTAGAATGACGGTGCCGTCATATTAGGGCCGTCATTTAGCGGCGTAGAAGTTGTCTATGTAATATGGCGCGCTGTATTTTTTACAAAGACAACGTTCTACGCCGCTAAATTACGGCCGTAATATGACGGCACCGTTATCCTAGGAAACCCTAGCTTTAGAGTTAGTACCTATAATTTTAGGTATTCTTTAAACGTTGTCAGAGCCAAAAAACAAATGACATCCCAGTCTGTGTCCTGCACCAGAGCGACGTTGATTGATGCAAGCGCTGCAAGAACCACCGAGCGCCGCGCTCGCCGCCATCTCGCAAACTACCAACTTCCACACGGATTACGTGAAAATGTTCGCTTTAGCAAAAATATTTTAATTTAATTTATGACAGACATTTAACTTTTACAGCTTATAATTTATCAAAATTTTCATCAAAAAGATCAAGATGTCAACTTCCTAGTCCAAATAGTTTTGGTTATAAGCTGATGATGATGAGTCAATCAGTTTATCTTCTTATTTAAGAAAAAAAATTACTAGTCAAGGCTGATACTATTGTTTTGTGCTATTAATGCTAAAGGAATGTTACTCGTAATAGTCGTCAAATTAAACGCTTGGTAAAAAGGAGTGTCCCATTAGCAACTACCTAAACATATAGTTCAGTAAAATTACGGGAGCGCGTATGACGAAATTGAAATAATTTGCAATAGCGGTCTTTCTTCTTTTGATCGTTAGATTAAATGGCTAGCTCTCATTTTTTAAATAAATCCAACTAATTATCACTAATTATTATTTTTACTATACTGACCAAAACATTAATTTATTTGGTTGCTTTAGCAAAGTTGCTAATTACATACCTTCTTTACTTTCTGCTTGACATGCAACTATAACTTAATTGTTTTTTTTTTGTATTCGTAAATATAGTTGGATTCGTAAATGTAATGTTTTATAATCACATCAAAGTGAGATATGCAAAAAAACAGCTTATTAGTATTTAATGTTTTGCGAATCCGTAATTTTACTGAGCTAATACCACTGCTAAACTTACAACACATGACGGCAAAGTTCAAAAACTGTACAGCAAAGATGATCCTACTGACAAACCCCACGAGACTAGAGCGTTGTTCGCAATGCCGAGCCAGCGTGCAAATATAATCAGACCTTTAAGGAGTTAACCGAGTCTAGTCTACATTTGGCACACCGCTATCATAGTCACTCACTATCAATGTTGCTAAAAATATAAGTAGATACTCTGTCGCAACTATCAGTTTATGCTTTGTGCTGTTATGAATGTTTACGTCACTCTACTATGAAGACAAAACACCCACTATGTTATAAAGAATTACAATTTTCTAAAGTCATTTATCTACACCCATGCTTTAAAACCTCTGGTTCTGCAATGGTTAGCTTACTGCCACCATTACAGGATCCGAGCGGGAGGAGGCCCTTTTGCGCCGCGTGCCCACGCGCGAAGCGTTGCATTATGAAATTCAGTACAACTTTATAACAATCTCGCGGAAGACGTAATGACATAATGACGAAGGGGAGGAAAGTCAAAGTCAAAGACAAAGTTAAAGTTAAAACCTTTATAGAGGATACATACCATGGGTGTTTTTAATCCATATGTATTAAAATATTGTTTGTTCCCCAAATAAAAAAATAAAAAAAATGGTGTAGATAAAGTATTGTATGCAACTGTACATAATGAGAGTTGCATAAATAACTATTAAAGTTGAGAAAATAAGATAAAACAGAATACTTTTCTGAGTTAATAGTATAAAATATGCTTCGTATAGTAAATTGGCTCTTTTAATAGGGTATTTTCCAAATTTTTTAAAACTGCTTATATTTAAAGATTGGGACGAACAATTTAACAAAAAAATAAAAATAAATTTATTAATGCCTTTTTTATTCATTAAACCAATTTAAAGTCAAACTTACTTTAATGGTTGTGAATTTACCGCCAAAACGCTCAGTTCGATGATGTCTACTGTGTGACGTCAACTTTGTGTAAACAATAGAGTAAATTGTACCACAGACTATATAGGTTAACACAAAGTTGATGTCACATAGTAGACATTATCGAACTGAGCGTTTTGGCGGTAAATTCAAAACCATTAAAAATAAAATTGACTTTAATTATTTTAATGGAGAAAAAAGACAGTATTTAATTTATTTTCATTTTCTGTTATACTGTTCGTCCTAATCTTTGAATATAAGCAGTTTTCAAAAATTTGGAAAATACCCTAATTCGCTTAATTTCCGCAGTTAAGATTCCACCAAAACAAATGGTTGGCAAGAACTAATACCTAGCTCCAACTGTCCCAAGCACTAGCAGATTCGCCCGTGAGAAATCGTTTTAATACTCAAAATCCGCTTACAGTTTCAGCGTTTAATGAATTACTTTGGAGGCAGCCTCCGGCGCAAGACGTGCATCGATCAACGTCGCGCCCTGCGCCCCGACGTCCACCACCCACCGAGATGGGCGGGCGACTGCCCAAATAAAATATTCGTAGGTACGCCTAACGGTTTACTGTCAAATCTACGTGGTGATGAGTCTGCCGTAGGATGTGTACTTGAAATGAAGCCAACATTTTAATAGTAATTACATTTGAGAGTTCAAAAATTAAGCCAATATTTTAATATTGCAATAGTCATTCTATTTGAGAGTGCAATTTAACTCAAATTGGGTTGACGCTAGTCCTAAGTTCAAGTTGAAACAAAGATCAGTTCAACCCATTCGAGCTTAGTCTTGCAATTTAATATTTTCAGGTTATTTAATTAGATGTTAAGCTATAAAATATTTCACTTACTGAACATTAGTTAGTTACCGCTTTTCCTTAAATAAATGAGATAATAACGTAACTAGCTCTTTAGTGTTTTTATTTATACTACCATACTTTATATACAGTACATGTTTTTCCTATTTTCCAGTGAAAATATTATTTAACTTTATCATACCGAGCGTTCAGATGGAGATATCTACGAAATTTTCTTTAAAAAGTATCCTTTCTATTCAATCCAATTTTCTTATCCGGTTTTATGGTTAGCACGAGATAAAAAGAGGTAACTGCAAATTTGCTTGCGTTCTTGCGCCGCTCTCGCCTCAGGCTCTGCTAGTGGTACGTGACGCTTCTGAATTATAAGAAAATGCATTTACACCGAGCTGTGCGCCTCGTGGCGAGCTCGTGAGCTCTGAAATATGGATTTGATGAAATTTCTAGTGCCATGGACGTGGTTTTGTAGGCAGTGATTAATTGGTTTACGTGCGTTTCTTAGCTCTGTAGTTTTAGGGTTACAATTTTATTGTAGAAGGTATATGAGTTAGTATATTTTGTTTTGTATAATAAAAAAAATAAGTTTAGATGAATACCTTGATAGAAATATCATCAACTTAATTTACAAATTACATCTTAAAACTGCAAACACGAACACGAAACAAAACACGGAAAAAATTTAGTACTTAATGCTTTAAATAAAAAAGTAGCCACTAATTCATAAATATTGAAATCATGAATATCTGAAATCAGTTACAGAAATATCATTTCAACTAGGGAGAAAATTTTGATGCATATTTCCAATAGGAATCTAGTGGGAATATTTTGATGCATAGGTAGTAGGTACCTACATCCTGAAAAAGAAAGAGTATGTTCCTGTAGTTACATAAAAAGATAAAAACTCTTTTAAAAATGTCTCCGTGCCATGACAAATTAGAACATTTCTCTAGTTCAAACAAGAATCTTAGTATCTGCCACGAAGTTCCACAGTCATAATTAGGGTGATATTTCTTAAATCCTGAAGATTATGCTCCGACAAGAAATTGCAGCAAGAAATGTATGCAGCTTACTTGCATCCCAGCTTTTCGCATCTATCAACGTCCGAAGGCTTTCACGGAAGGCTTTGTTCGCACGGCGTATGCCCCCCTCCCCCCTCCCCCCACGTCGCAAACAACTTCAGCTAACTCGGCCCCGGCTTTCTTTGTGAGTTTGATAGCCTTCCGAAATGTAACCCATTTGTTAACTACTGGTAATTATCTAGTAACGATTATTTTTATAAACGCTTCAAAAAAGAAGATAAACATACCTAACTTTTCTATAATAAGTTTAGCACACATCACATAGGTACTTCAAGTTAAGGTCAATTGAACATTTCTTTTTGTCAAATGAAAATTGAAAATTTAATTGAAACTTTCCTTTACAACACTAATCCCCTGTGGAAATCGCAACTGCAACCTTAAGATTATTGTCACATACTTATATTATTTTCTAAAAAATATTAACACTGGCTGAATTAAGTTGGATTAATATCAAAATAGCTTAAGGCATGTTAAACTTCCGCGCGTACAGTTCATTAGAAATAAAACACTTATTACACAACATAGAAGTCTTTGCTTATTACGGATTACAGAGCGCGTATATTTTTATGAAATCAGTTCTGAGCGGGTAATTACATAAAAATATAAGCAGCCTTTTTGCTTTACTCGTCCCGTGACCACGGCCCCTGGAAAGGTGTCGAAACGTCGGGAAACCCAAAAAAATAACAAATCAAAACTGAATAATTCCAAAATAACATCGGAATTAACCAATATACGCGCTGTAATCCGTAAAAAGTGTTTTAAAGCATCTTTCCTGCATCGTAAACAAGGCGATCAGTCATCCCGTCTCCATTTCCTGAAAGCTCCTGCAGGATACGCGTGCAGGCAGGGTGCATCTGAGGCGCGCGCGCATCGATCAACGTCCCCCCGACCAATACTAATGGCCGCCGACCCGACCGTGCTAACTGCAGCCGAATGCAACTTGGCGCTTTGACTCATTTGCCTATTAATTAACTTTTTAAACTGCCACTCGTTGTGGGGGTTACCCTTAATATCATCACCGCAATAATGTATTTTACATCGGGAAAATATTATGGTATTCATTTTTAAGGGGGGAGTCTTGGCATATACTACACCAAAGGGGGGAGAGAGGTAAAATATTGTGAAAAATGGGCCGTAGAATGGGTACGTTCCCTAAGATGATCGAGATATTTTCAATATCGTGATAAGATTGACATTCCAATATTATTATCACGATACATAAGATTAACAGTCCCGAATATGTATTTGACCGTATCTAACGTACGTAGGTATTTTTAATGTTACAAAAATCGAGCTCGTGAAAAATCTACGGAAATATCAATTTTAAAATAAAAAAATCCTTTGAAAGTAATATTTTTCAGGCATTTAAAATTTAAAATGCATCTACATTAGAAAAAAAAACAAAATTAACTGGTTTTTCGCCTGAAAGTATCGGTATCTAACATGAGTAAGTTATTTAAAACAAACCGAAGATTATCAAAATTTTATTCGTAAACTTTTCTCTCCATTTTAGACTAGTTAGTAAATCTTCTTTAAGTCATATGCATACATGATCAAACATATTAGCATCTGACTTCCAACCGCCCTTTTGTCAGGAATATTTCAAAATTTTCAGGAAAACTTTACGATTTGTTTCTAACATCCATTTATCTTTTAGGTTTTCATACATTCCTAGCCTCTAAGCACTAAAGCCACCCCCACCGCCAGGTACGAAGTGAAATAAAAAAATTCATAGACAACGTTCGTAATAAAAGTGGCAATGGTTGATGACAAACGTGCACCGCTACACATCCGTCACCGCTCGACTTTACGGCTTGAGACGGATGGAGATCGTGTTAGCATTCCGACCGCACTTCTAAAACTTTCGTATACCTAAGCTCCAATCATTTACGTCTACGTAGAACTAAACTATCCAAAACACGTTCCTATTTGTTTTTCAGTTCACGAATTTTTGCAAATTTTCATTTAAATCAGCTAATTGACGTTTATAATTATTTCTAAAATCCGCACGAGTAGTTTTATCTCTGATTATTTTGAATGCACCTACAAAGCCTTTTCTTGATAATTTAACGTAGGCAAAAGGCTTCCAATTTATAAAGCAATAAAACAAAAGCTTATTCCTTCCTAAACATAATAGTAGATTGTTATACAAGACGCTAAAATGACCCATTGCATACGAGGTAGTTTTATTCCCGAGCTTTAGCGAGGGAATAAATAGAAACCGAGTTACAATGGGTTTTAGCGTCGTGTGTTACACTCTACTTTTCACTACGATTGCGAGAAAATAAAATACAATATTAAATACCTAGTTTATACTTCCGTAAACGAATCCACTCGTTTTTCTATCCTCCACTTCATAAACTTTTCATAACTGTGATGATTTGTGCTTGACGGCAAAAGATTAAAATTATTTCATTCCTAAGTATTACTTACTTCCAGTCACACAATTCAATCAGTTTGGAATTAGAGAAAAATTCTAAAGATTTCGCGCCAGTGCCTTTTTTTAATTAATTTCTACTGTAGCAGCTAAGAAACACAATGCACGCATTCTACGATTTAAACTTAAAGTCACAGAGTATAAATAAGTCTATGATTCCACCGAAGAGATCGCTGCTTTTAGTTCCATTTTCAAAAATAAAAATAAGAAACAGTATTAAGTCGAGCGAGTCTTTATTCGTGATTATCAGTGATTATGAATCAAGACTTTTCACTCCTTTTGCTTAAAAAGTCCGTCATTGTAACGTACAAAAGCACGCACAATGCACGCATTCTACTTTTTAACCTTAGAGTTCGTTCACACGAGCGATTTTTTCAACGCGCGATATTTTTACCGCTGACACGGGAAAGATACCTTATGGCCAGGGGCCGTACCGGCTAACGAATCGATTTTCATAAAAGTCTGCTGGGTTTCAACTTAAAACAGAGAAATCAAAGTAAGCAATTTCGTTTTGTACTTTTTGTTGACGTGATTCGGAAGATAATATCGATGTTCGTGTGACATCATGAATTTGGGTTCGTCATTTTGGCCCAATTGGGGCTCGATTTATCTGTTTTAATTTGAAACCCAGCAGACTTTTATGAAAATCGATTCGTTAGCCGGTACGGCCCCAGGTCATAAGGTAAGGTAACTATTCCCGTGGAACGTCGTCATCGTCCGTGCGAACACCCACCTGAGAAGTCTTCTGGTACCTTTTCCCGTCGGGCGGTAAAAAAAACGCGCGTTGAAAAAATCGCACGTGTTATCGATTTCTTATAGTATAAATAAGTCTATGATTCTACTGAAGGGATCGCTGCTTTAAGTTCCATTTTCAAAAATAAAAATGTGTGATTATTCTATCTATGAATAAAAACTTTTTCGTTTTAGTAGGCTCATTGGTAATAGACAAACATTAAAAAAGAATAAACTTTATCCCCTAGGGGTAATTATGCTATTTTAGCCTGGCTCTTGTACCTTACAATGACGGACTTTTTGAGCAAGAGGAGTGAAAATGTAATTATAAACTGTCTGCAGTATTAGCAAATACTAACACAAAAACTACGCAAAGACATGTTCGCCGGTAATAACCCTAATGCACTTAAACCTTTGTGGATGCGGCTTGGGGAGGGCAGTATCGATTTTCCCGCGATACGATCACCCACCCCCATTAACGAGCTGCCATCCAAATTGCCGAAATACCTCACAAGATACCTTCACCTGTCTGAGCTGGATAGTCGAATATAACTGCTAGTTTTTGTTGCCTCTTGAGATTCATTGCTGCATGAAATTAAAACTGAAGCTGAAGCTTTGGTGTTCTGCGTTTAAGTAGATTTTCAATCTGAAATCTTGTTTTGTTTTTTTCAGAACCTAGGTTCATCATGTGATGAGAAAAAATGGATAAACACTGCAATATTTATTACAGTTATAGGGTTTTCGTGACCATGTCATTAACTTTAGTGCTTATTTACATAGTTTTCTTCTATGTTGATAGATGGTTGACTTGTTTTCAGGTTACATTTTTTTCCAATCTTTATCTTCTATCTCGTTCCATAATCGGCAGAAAAGGTTTCTTGGTAGCTCTATCAGATGGCAGATTACTTACGTGAATGTAACATTTTGATAAAAAAATAAAATATAAACCACCGCGTGGTCGAGTGGCTTGCGCATCCGGTTTTCATGGTGAAACCAACTGAGATTCAGCCCGGTCAAAGTAAAAAACCGGCTGAGTGCGAGTCGGACTCGCGCGCGAAGGGTTCCGTACGAAAAAAAACCGGCCAAGTGCGAGCCGGACTCACGCACGAAGGGTTCCGTACGAAAAAACGGCAAAAAAAAGCACGTTTGTTCTATGGGAGCCTCCCTTAAATATTTATTTAATTCTGATTTTAGTATTTGTTGTTATAGCGGCAACAAAAATACATCATCTGTGAAAATTTCTACTACCTAACTGACACGGTTCATGAGATACAGCCTGGTGACAGACAGACAGACAGACAGACGGACAGACGGACAGACAGACAGACAGACGGACAGCAGAGTCTTAGTAATAGGATCCCGTTTTTACCCTTTGGGTACGGAACCCTAAAAACAGCAAAAAAAATACGTTTGTAGTATGGGAGCCCCCCTTAAATATTTATTTTATACTGTTTTTAGTATTTGTTGTTATAGCGGCAATAGAAATACATCATCTGTGAAAATTTCAACTGTCTAGCTATCGCGGTTCATGAGATACAGCCTGGTGACAGACAGACAGACAGACGGACAGCGGAGGCTTAGTAATAGGGTCCCGTTTTTACCCTTTGGGTACGGAACCCTAAAAACCATTAATTTTTGTGTTGTATGTCTAGACGGGTGTATTTGATGGTATGGTGCTTTGGAATCAGAGCAACGTATGTGATGCTGCTATATTCAGTTATTATAATTTATTACAAAATCTCCAGCACCTTAAAAAGCTCAATAAAGTAGACATCCCTTAGAAAAAACTTGCTAAAATATTATCGTTCCGTACCAAAGGCGAAATTGGAGTTGAGATAAAGTCGTGGAGCGATCGCCTGCGCTCCGTCAAAGGGATCACCCGTTCGATCCGGGCGTTTCATCCTTCGGGACTCCGGCGTTTAATATCCGTCGACGTCTTTTTGCCGTGCGCCGAGCGAAAAATAATTGATCGATTCCACCATTCCTCTGGTGGGGCTTAATGGCGAGATGACGTGAAAGGAACGCTCCGACGTCGAGCTCTTATTTCACCTGCACTAACTCGCGAACACATTTCGGTGATGCGCTTTTAACTGTTTGTCAATGGACATAAGAAAACAACATCGACATTATCATTACAGGTCATCGATTACAGGTAATTTAGTTATTATACTGAATAATAGCAAAGGGTTAAGTTCTTAATGTGCTGATAAGTAATAAAGATTCCACCAAAAACCATCGAAATGTAGTATTTCGATGCCAAAAACGTTTAAATGTAAATGTTGCCAAGACTACCATATGCCTCGCACTGTCAAAAAGCTATCAGTCCTCATATAAAGCCAAGCTTCTAACTCTACTACTTTGTACTATTAGTTATTCTGTGACTCTACGCGCCCTAACCACAGAATAACTAATAGTACTTCAAAAACTCTACACCTTAGTCAAAATATGCGGCTTGGCCGTTTCTTTTCTACAAGAATTATTGTTTATCATTTTTCGATGTAGCGAAATGGCCAAGCCACATATTAAAGTGCTGATAAGTAATAAAGATTCTTCACCCTACGAGTCAACTGAATAAGAATTTCACGCGAGGCTTACACCTAGCACAAGTCGTATCATAGGTCGAGAGTTTCGGTGTAAAGGTTTTGTATCCTATTACCGAGTTCAATTACGACGTGATTATTACCAACAAACTAAATTAAATTGTAATTGATGGTGACATAATCATTTTACCTCGCGAGGTCAGAATTCGATGCACAAATCCTCAACACGCACGGGGCGTAGGTCGCGGGAGTTCCCAAATAACTTACGACGCCGTGACACGACGCGGTGTCTCGCGGTCGGTGTTGTGGTCATTGTAAGCGAGACGATGCTAAATTCTATACACAACGACAAGAGTCAGCTTACTGATTACAATTTACCTGCGTGGTATTATGGCGAATTTGTAGAAAAAAATTAAGTTAAGTTTTTATGTCCGCCAAGATCATTTATTTATGTTTAATGGCTTTTTTGCCTTTTTTTATGCCTTTACTTGCTTATCAAACTCTACACATTACACGTTCTTTCTTTCTTAACCAAACGACGGTGATTCAACAAAGGCAATGGGTAATTGGGTATTTTTAATTATTTACCTCTACTGGACCAGCAACGCTAGTGTGGCATTCTGCTTTGTCTCCTTCTAGTTCTAGCCACCAACTGCCACTTATCAGTGAAGTAATGAATGACGGTTAAATGTTCTTTTAAGATAAATAAAACATTAGTACATACCTACTCTCTAACTGTTTTATGATTTGTCTTAGGTATTAAAATTGTCGCATAGCCACAAAATACATTGTACAAGTATTACATTATTATGTGAATGTATTATTATTCCAATATTTTGTTTTAAAAATACGGAAATGCTAAACGTTTACGATCAAATATCTTAATATATAAAATCGTAAACTGAATGACTGACTGACTGACTGACTGACTGATCTATCAACGCACAGCCCAAACCGCTGGACCTAGAGACTTGAAATTTTGCACACAGATACTTTATACAGTGTAGGCATCCACTAAGGAAGGATTTTTGAAAAGTCCATCCCTAAGGGGATGAAATAAGGGGTGAAAGTTTGTATGAAAGTCCCTCAGTTTTGAAGCTAGAATCTTCAAATTTTGTGTTTAGGCTGACGATTGAAAATTAATAAATACGGGTCTCAGCGTTTTTCAAAATTCTACCCCCGAAGGGGTCAAAAGGGGGATGAAGTTGTGTATTAAAGAAAATCCTTCATTTTCGAAGTAAAAATCGCTAAATTTATAATTTAGGCTTATGGATAGAAATCTAAAGCAACGTTTATTGTTTTTGTTAGGATTTCAACTCCAAAGGGGATGCAATGGGGGTGAAAGGGTTAAAAAAAAACCTAAAAATAGATATGGATGTCGTTATCGGGGTTTTGTGGGATGACGATTGCAAAAATGACATTTATTTTGAAGTCCAACCACGGTGGACATGATTTAACCCCTAAAGGGGTGAAAATGGGGTCCAAATTTTGTATGGAAAAATGATATAAAATAGACATTACAACTTTAAACTTCGTAGGAGTACATCTAAAAATAAATAGGCAAAATATATTTTGTTATTTTGAAAATCAACCCCTTAGGGGTAAATGGGGTGAGTAAACATAAAAATCGATATAGATGTCGTTATTGGGGTTTTCTGGGATGACGATTGCAAAAATGACATTTATTTTGAAGTCCAACACGGTGGACATGATTTAACCCCTAAAGGGGTGAAAATGGGGTCCAAATTTTGTATGGAAAAATAATATAAAATAGACATTACAACTTTAAACTTCGTAGGAGCACATTTAAAAATAAATAGGCAAATATATATTTTGGTAGTTTGAAAATCAACCCCTTAGGGGGTAAATGGGGTGAGTAAACATAAAAATCGATATAGATGTCGTTATTGGGGTTTTCTGGGATGACGATTGCAAAAATGTCATTTATTTTGAAGTCCAACACGGTGGACATGATTTAACCCCTAAAGGGGTAAAAATGGGGTTCAAATTTTGTATGGAAAAATAATACAAAATCGAAATTACAACTTTAAAATTCGTAGGAGCACGTCTAAATATATATTTTGGGATTTTGAAAATCAACCCTTAGAGGGTAAGTGGGGTGAGTAACATAAAAATCGATATGGATGTCGTTTTTGAGGTTTTATGGGATGGTGATTGCGAAAATGAGATTTATTTTGAAGTCCAACGCGGTGGACATGACACATATGGACCTGGACCTGGACATGCACATCCAGGGAACGGGAACGGGAACGGGAACGGGAACGGGAACGGGAACGGGAACGGGAACGGGAACGGGAACGGGAACGGGAACGGGAACGGGAACGGGAACGGGAACGGGAACGGGAACGGGAACGGGAACGGGAACGGGAACGGGAACGGGAACGGGAACGGGAACGGGAACGGGAACGGGAACGGGAACGGGAACGGGAACGGGAACGGGAACGGGAACGGGAACGGGAACGGGAACGGGAACGGGAACGGGAACGGGAACGGGAACGGGAACGGGAACGGGAACGGGAACGGGAACGGGAACGGGAACGGGAACGGGAACGGGAACGGGAACGGGAACGGGAACGGGAACGGGAACGGGAACGGGAACGGGAACGGGAACGGGAACGGGAACGGGAACGGGAACGGGAACGGGAACGGGAACGGGAACGGGAACGGGAACGGGAACGGGAACGGGAACGGGAACGGGAACGGGAACGGGAACGGGAACGGGAACGGGAACGGGAACGGGAACGGGAACGGGAACGGGAACGGGAACGGGAACGGGAACGGGAACGGGAACGGGAACGGGAACGGGAACGGGAACGGGAACGGGAACGGGAACGGGAACGGGAACGGGAACGGGAACGGGAACGGGAACGGGAACGGGAACGGGAACGGGAACGGGAACGGGAACGGGAACGGAACGGAACGGAACGGAACGGATCGGAACGGAACGGAACGGAACAGACCGGACCGGACCGGACCGGACCGGACCGGACCGGACCGGACCGGAACGGAACGGAACGGAACGGAACCGAACCGAACGGAACGGAACGGAACGGAACGGAACGGAACGGAACGGAATGGAACGGAACGGAACGGAACGGAACGGAACAGACCGGACCGGACCGGACCGGACCGGAACGGAACGGAACGGAACGGAACCGAACCGAACGGAACGGAACGGAACGGAATGGAACGGAACGGAACAGGAACGAGACGGGTACGGGAACGGGAACGGAAGGGGTACGGGACGAGTACGGGACGGGATCGGACGGGAACGGAACGGGAACGGAACGAAACGGGAATGAAACAGGAACGTAACGGGAACGGAACGGGAACGAAACTGAAATGAAACGGGAACGGAACGGGAATAGAACAGGATGGGAACGGGAACGGGAACAAGAACCGGACGGGAACGGAACGGGAACAAGAACGGGAACGTAAGGCGTACGGGACGGTTAGGGGTCGTTTACGGGACGGGAACGCAGCGGGAACAGAACGGGAATGGGAACGGGAACGAAACGTGAACGGAACGGGAATATAACGGGACGGGAACGGGAACGAGAACAGGATGGGAACGGGATGGGAACGGGAACGAAAACGGAAGGGGTACGGGACGGTTACGGGACGGGAACGCAAACGGGACGGGAACGGAACGGGAACGGGGAACGGGAGCGGGAGCGGTAACGGGAACTGGAAGCCTTGTGCGAGGCCCGCCACACGCGGCAAATGTCTTGCCTCGCGAGGCAGCGTGCTTGATGGGGACTCGCCTAATCGCGTAAAAATGGCTGTCCGGATCCTGGTTGAAGGTTCCTTAAAAGGGTTTCGTCTAATATCCACGCGGACGAAGTCGCGGGCAGAAGCTAGTAATATTATATTCATTTACTAATCTATTTACGATGCCTCAAAGTTAAATATAAGAAGTACGGAGTATGGTAGGTAGGGGGTATGGTAAGGATTATGGTAGGTACCTATACAATTTCTAAAAGTCTATTGAACACAAAACATTGTCTCAAATGAATAGGTTATTATTGTAACAACACCTACTCGTATATCTATTTTCTATGTTAATCTTTAAAACATACAAGAGCCCTAGGTCATGAAGAAGGCCTTTGAAGAGATACGCGCCATTGTAGCCATTATAAGGGAAACAATGGGAACTTCGACACCCAGGAGGCAGGGATAGGATAAAGTAGCACCAGTAAAATTAAAAACGTAGAATTACCTATTTTTGATACAAGCGGTAATAGCACACTTCTTTGTTTGTGCTAAAACAAAAAGGATATCATATAATGGCTATATAGTAACTTACGAATTTCTACGTCCAGCGGATTTGTTTACCATTTTACAAGTAAAGCCAAGCCAAGGCTGACAAATTCGAAATTGACAAAAAATATAATTAAGTACATAGATTTTTCAAACCTTTTAACTTTCTTCATTTGGATGTAACTTTTTTTAAACCTACGTCATTATTTATTGTAATAATTCATAGGAAAGTTTTTAAAGCCCCTAAAACACAATCAGCGCAATCAGGTTTATCGAAGGGTAGAGCCCTGTGGTCTCAATACAGCCCCAATTAGTCTGCACAGACTTCCGCACGTTTTTGCCCGACCACTAATAGGCAAGATCTGAGTGAAAGCCCCTTTACAATGCCAGAGATCCTTTAAATGTGCTCTGATTCACAGCTCGCGTGTCTCATTCATCCAAGTCAATAAAATAGTAGTCGTCGAATTGTTATGTACGAGTGTATTCCTTTGCTTTGCTACGTATATTTCCGCGATGATTACACTATTCGATTCTTGTATGCCCATACGTCTGATCAATTGTGAATAAAGTTTGGCAGTAATGTTCTAAAGTATTTTTCAAGATGCCTACATCTAATGCATTATAAATTCAATCCGTATCAGTGCACTGAAATTAAAATTCTGCAGTTAATAGAATGAGGGCAATGCTCTGGTATGTAATAATTTAGTTTAAAAATGAAGATCAATCCAAAGTCTACATCAAGTGTATTATGTCTTCGTATAATCCATATCCTTCTTATATTTACTAACATCCTAACATTAGTACGAAATTCTATACGCTCGTAGTAAGGTAACTTACGAGTAACTTAGCTTAACAATAAAAGTTAGCTTATTCATAAATATTTTCTTGGCGTCATTTCTATAATTCGATCATTATAATAATTTGAACTTATTTTTATATTATTTCAAATTAATATCGCTGATCACTGTAATAATTTCAATAATTAATTTAACATTTTCTTCCCATGAGCCCCCTCATGGGAAGAAGATGAGAAGTTTTCCCCCGAAAAACGTTGTAACCATCAAAAATCGAAACGGGTGATGTGATGACTCTCATAGAGCGTTATTCTAAGGGATGCATGTGGTGTTTCAGTGTGTATGTGAGTTTTTATGGGAAAATTTCAATGTGTGAAATAAAGTCAAAGTCAAAGTCAAAGTCAAATAAGCTTTATTCAAATAAACTTAATTATTAAGTACTTTTGAATCGTCTATATTTTCCTACCACCCGTTCCAGACTTTTTTAGCTGACAAAAAGAACGGGCGCAAGAAACTTATCAGCTGTAACAGCCATAAGTAACGATATTTACAAACTTGAATATATCGTTACCAGAAAATTACAACAGGGTGACAGGATTATTGGCAACAACATAGACTTATTATATTACTTCAACAAAGTACTTATTAGCAAGTTATGTGTTACATCATTTCCACGCATTTAGATCTTTAAGATAATCATCTACTTTATAATAACCTTTACCCATGAGCGTTTTTTTAACATGGTTTTTAAATTCATGCAAAGGAAGATCAATCACTTGTTGTGGAACTTTGTTAATAAAGGCTATGCCTTTCCCCATAAATGAACCTCTAGTTTTTGCAAGCCTAAATCTTGGAACGGCAAGTTTATCTTTATTTCTTGTATTGAACTGGTGAATATTGCTGTTCTTAGCAAATGAATCATAGTGTTTCCTTACATAAACTAAATTATCATAAATATATTGGCCTGCCAAAGTTAAAATATTTATTTCTTTGAACATTTCTCTCAAGGTATCTCTCCGCCGTAGATTGTATATGGCGCGAACAGCTCTTTTTTGGAGTACAAAAATATTTTCAATACTGGCAGCTGAGCCCCACAATAGCAGTCCATACGACATTACGCTATGAAAATAACTAAAGTATACTAACCTTGCCGTTTCAATATCAGTTAAAAGCCTTATTTTCTTAACAGCGAATGCCGCTGAACTAAGTCTACTTGACAAGGCTTCAATATGTGGATCCCATTGCAGTCGAGAATCTAGTGTGATACCTAGAAATTTTGTGCTCTCGATAAACTCGACTTCATCGTCATTCAAATTAATATTTAATTTTGTCTGCTCAACATTAGGTAATGAGAATTTAACACATTTAGTTTTTTTGGGGTTAAGTGCTAAATTATTACTATTAAACCAGTATGAAACTTTAGAGAGGGCACTATTTACTTCGTCCGAACAGTTATTACCTCTGTTTACTTTAAAAACTAAAGAAGTATCATCCGCAAATAGTACTGTTTCACATAAATTATTCGCGTAGTTGGGAAGGTCATTTATATAAATTAGAAACAGCAATGGGCCCAATATTGATCCCTGTGGCACACCCATATTGATGGGGGCTCCAGTAGATTCAGTTCTATTAATCACTACTTTCTGAGTTCTATTGTACAAATACGATTTCATAAGACTAACTGATTTATCAGAGACACCATAATGTTCTAGCTTCTTTAATAGTGTTTGATGATCAACGCAATCGAATGCCTTAGAAAGGTCACAGAAAATGCCAATTACATCTTGCTTTTCTTCCCAAGCATCAAGAATATGTTTGAGAAGTGCAATTCCAGCATCAGTAGTACTTTTACCCTTGGAAAAACCAAACTGATTTTTATGAAGTATATTATTGTATGTGAAGTAATCTAATAATTGGGAATATATAATTTTTTCAAATATTTTACTAAGTGCTGGTAGTATAGATATTGGCCTAAAGTTAGCTGGGTCACTTTTATCCCCAGATTTAAAAAGAGGAATCAATTTACTATTTTTCATTAGATCAGGAAAGACCCCTTCGTCAATACATTTGTTAAAAATAAAAGCCAAGTAAGGGGCTAGTATATCAATTATTGATTTAATTATGCTTGTTGACATGCCCCAAAGATCTTCTGTTTTTTTAACATTAATTGTTTTAAAAGCTTTAATGATATCTGCACTATTTATATATTTAAAGGAAAAACTTTCATTGCACTTATCAACACTTGACTCCAGAAGGGAGACAGCGATGTTGGGACAAGCACTAAGAGTACTGGTAGTTTCTACAGGTATTCTAGCAAAGAAATCTTCAAAAACTTTAGCGACCTCATTGTCAGATTCAAAAGTTTGATCACCAGTTTTTAAACAGAAGGAATTTATATTGGATTTTGATTTGCCCGTTTCTTTGTTAATAATATTCCAAGTAGCCTTAATTTTATTGTCTGCTAATTTAATTTTATTTGCAAAGTACTTGGACTTTGCTAAGATACAGACTTCTCTGAATGTTTGTGAATACTTCTTGACAAATTCAATGAAGTTAGGATCACTAGAAGTAGCTTTCTCTGCATAAAGTTCGTATAATTTCCTTCTGCTCTTATATATGCCGGGTGTGGCCCAGTCACTAAATTTCGTACTATCATTACATTTGATGACTTTTTGTTTAAAAGTTTTACTAAATTCAGTTTGAACTATGCTAAATAAATGATTATATAGGTTATTGGCTTCAAAATTTGGTTCTGGTAATGTTTCAATTTTACTTGTGACATTGGTTCTGAATTTTTCAATACAGTGTTTTTTTACTGGCCTACACATTATTTCCCGTTTAGGCGGAACATGATGGTGCTCAATGGAGGCTAATTGTCCACTATGGTCGGATTTCATACAATTTAAAATTGATTTTTCAATGACATTACAGTTACAGAAAATATTATCTAAGCAGGTTGCCGATGTGGGTGTGATACGCGTTGGTTCATTAAAAATATGTAGCAAATTAAATGATTTAAATAGGTTTATGAACCTACTCGACAGTTTGGCTATTTTAGGGTCTAAGATGTCGACATTAAAATCTCCGCAAATTGCGACTTTTTTATTCTTCCTACAAGTTATTTTTAAAACTTCCTCCATAGTGGACTCAAACTCAGAGTAATTCGCTTTGGGGGGTCTATATACGCATACTATAATTATTTGATCAAGTTCCACGCACGATAACTCAACGGTTCGTTCAATTGAGAGGGATACTACATCTCTACGCTCTTTACATTGTAAACTATTGTGTAGAATAATAAGTGAACCCCCTCTTATAGTAGATTTCCTACTAAGCGAGCTAACAACTTTATAATTATCTAAACTTAAAAGTAATTCGTGCTTTTTCAACCAATGCTCAGTAACACATAACACATCAATATCTTCAGAGTTTAAGAATAAGCTTATTTCTAAATCTTTGCCAGAAAAGCCTTGCATATTTTGGTGTACAATTCTTAAACACTTTGGCTTTTCTATTGTTAAGTCAGGGCTAGAGGACGCCTCTATTGTCCTAAATGGTAATTTAAATGTGAAACATTATTATTACTTGAACTAAGTAAAATGTTATAATTATTTTTATTTGGAACAGATTCCAAAGTTGAATGACTAATGTCAATAGTTGACTGCTCAATAAAAGCAGTTGTTTTACTAGCCAGATTATTGGCTAAATGTTTAAAATAAAAAGATAGCGATAATGCTATTTGTCTCCTAAAAGAACTAGGCAGATAGAACTTATCTTTTGTCAAGTAAAAACTATTAAATAATTTATTGATGTCAATTATGTGTAGCTGTTCACTATTATGAAATGCTACCGTATTCAATGTTACGTTCAACTGATACCTAAAGTTATTTTCCATTTGTGACACACTTTTGCAATAAGGGAATGTGAACAAAATCACTTTTTTTACTTTTAAAGACATTAAGGAATTACAATAAGCTATCAGTTGGTGTTTGTTCACATTACCCCTATTTCCTATCAAAATTATCAAATTAGTGTTTTTATTAAATGTTTTTTTAACAATAATTCTCATCAAGTCATCCAAAGTTGACCCAGGCATACAATAATTAATTATGTTTTCCTTGGTGTGTTTTTGAATTAATTGGCCTAAATTCTTACCCATCTCATCGCAGAACATAATTGTTTCACAACAGTTTTTATCAGAAGATCGATTATTTTTTGTTGAGTTTTTCAAATCGTTACAAGTGTATGAGACCTCTGGTTCTGGTTCACATACTGAGTGGGTAGTTAAGTTAGTTGGGTTATTATCAGAAACTTTAAGCTCACACACTGAGTGGGTAGGTAAGTGCTCTGGGGCATCCTGGACAACTGCATCACACTGCTGTCTTACAACAACAGTATTTTGGTTAAAACAGCTACAATTCTGTTTTTTGCCAAGGGATTCGAACCGGTCTGTATTATAGTTACACATGTCAATCATGTCATTTGCAGCTAGCTTTTGGTAATTTAGCTGTTTGCGAGAAAAATCACTTAAATTATTGTACATTTCCCTGAGTGAAAGTTCCAAATTATCAATTTTTTCACTTAATTGATTATTTACCTTTTCACATTCTTTACTGTTATTACATGATGCCCTATTAATTACATCTAATTGCCCTAATAATTGCTTACGCTCTTTCCTCAGCTTTGAAAATTGGCTATAATAATTTTGTCTTTTTATCAACCTTTGAGTTTTCTTAATATATCTATTTAAGCGGATATATTTTTTGATTTTCTTTCCACTATTAAGTTGACAATTATTTCTAATGACAACAGATTTGTCATTATAGTTATTACATGCCAAGGTTGAATTGTCATAATATATTGCAGAATCACATTGATGTAACTCGCTAAACAGGCTTTGAGAATGCTTCTCTTCTACAAAAGTTTTATTTTCTTTTTCTAACTCTAAAATGGTCTTTTGAGCAAGAGACAAACTAATTTCAAGGTCGGTAATGCGACTCAATGCCTGTTCATGAGTGTAGTGACATTCTCTAAATTTTTCTATATACAATTGCATCTGGTTGTATTTATCTACAATCTCAGAATACTTTGTATGAACTTCAGCAAGCTCATTCTTGAGGTCAGTGTTCCGGGATATGGTCTTAAGAATCTCGCGTTCACTGTCTTCACGTTCCAGCAATAAGGTGTCATTTAGCTCTTTGGCTGCCTTCAAATCCTCTAGTGCCATTTTGAGTTTGATCTCCACATCCTTTGCAGTTGCCTTACGGGTCATCATGTTGTTATTGAGCTAGATGGAACTTGCAATCCGCAATCACTGCAAGTATACAATAAGTGATCAATAATCAAATATTATTACAAGTTGTCAGTGTGATTCCTATGTTACAAAAAAAGAAATAAAAAAATAAATAAAAAATAAACTAAGTTAAGCAAAGTGAGGGCAGTAAATTATAACATATGTTTATTATTTATAATAGATTTGATGTGCAATTGTAGCAAAGGTTTATCTATTACTAGGTATCAACTTTGACTATAAAAGCAAGGTCAAACCTTTCTTTTTAATGTATAAGTCAGTCAGTTCCTATGAATTTAGTAAACAAATGTAGGTACCTATCTATACTTAAACTATACTTAAATGAAGTTAAAACTGAGTGACTGATAGTCTAGAATGAAAATTAATTAATACCTGAACAATATTATACCTATATAACTAAGTTATATTGTAAGAAAAGGAGCAGAATGGTTGCCCAAAATTATTGTTTAAAAGTGAAGTAGATCTGACGTGTTTATGTAGGTACAAATATAATGCTTGTGAAGTGTAACAGTATATCGAATGTCTGTGACAATAGTAGCCACCGTCTACATTACTTCCACGAATTGTCAAGTAAAGAGAGGTTATAACTGTGCCAGATTGTATTGAGTTGTGACGTTACTCACTATTAGTGAGTTTTGTACAAGTGGAATGGTCAATGTATTAGTTTAAATTGGGAAACAATCCGCCACTGTGGTTTTAGGTAGGTATAAGCAAATTCAATTCAGTCACAAAGTTTTGACTTGATATTTTCCCATATAACCTATACCTATGGGTACCTATTAATAACTAGAATTAAGGAATAAAAGTACTCCCCCGGTTTAATATGCAGCAGATCACAAATTGTCGTTTCTTCTACGAAGTTTATTCGCTTTTTATATCTTCTCCAGTGACATTTGGATGCCGCCCCGCCGTTACAAATTTGAGATCACTTGTTTTTCAATTTATACCACACCGATTGTACTTATAACACTTTTCACGACTATTTATACAGTAAAGAACAATTTAAGCACTACTTATTAAAGAAATTGCTAAGTTTAAACAATTTAATTTAATTAAAATATCAACTGGTTTATTTGACAAGTGTATCGGCCAGGGTTGCCAGACCAAAAAAAGACATAAGGTCAACTTACTGCTAGGTAGGTATATTGGTAATTCGTGACTTTCACAATAAATGCACAAATATCTTCATCACGCGAACCAAGTCGCGGCAAAAGCTAGTAAATAAATAAAAGTTGGTTGTCATTAACAAAATAGAAAATCGTGTCGTGTAACGGCATGTCGTCGTATACGTAAAGTATTATAGGCTCGGCGCGGCACACAATTACGCAGGTCAAGCGTGCACAGCCACGGTCGGGTCGCTATACTAGTCTAGATCGCACTACACTTTGCTGCCTCTGCCTCTACCTTTGACTCCTGAACTTTATTCTTTTTAGACATAAATTATAGTGTGTCATTCACGACAGCAATTAAATCGTAATCGGAATATGAAATAAACATTAAATTGTGTCACAGTAATAGTATACTTTTGTTGGTTGCCTGCCCTTAGTGCCAAAATTTTTGTGAAGGATTTCATCTACTGATTTTTCGTCCTTGAGATGATTCAATTAGCAATTTAGCTACAAAATAAATGAAAATTTTAACTAAAACACGCCAAAACAAAGAGCTTTGACGAAGAAATTAACCAAGAAAAATGTGAAGAAAGTGTTAGATTGGATAAGAAAAGAGATACCGAGAGCTCCCCCATGTTTCCTTCATTAATCTGACTGAAAATTGAAACCAGAACCTCTGTGATGGCTACGCCAAGCACGGCAATCTGACCGTTTCATCCCTCTAGAGTCATTCGGGTCAAGAGCACGCACTTTACCATACTGGATCATACCAGAACGCAAATAAATTGTTGATGACAATAAAATAACATTATCTATATAGAAAATTTACCCTACTTTGAAATGTGACTAAGTACGTTTTATTATAATTAATAGATTTCTTTCATTTTGAAAATATAGTGGCGCGGTCGGAATGCGTACGCTTGACCCGTATTGCGGGTAACAGTGCGCATGACTTAGGGTAAGAGATCGCATATGGGGTAAGTAAACGCACATGAATAAATGGTATGATTTGAGAAATAATATAGCCATACATGAAAACATTAATTATTTTTATTAATCATAATCATTTTAGACATTATCAGGGAAATAGTTTTTCTTGCTTAATGTATATATAAACTTATTTTAATCAGATTAAATTATAACTTCTACACAGAAATTATTTTCTCAATCTTTTTTTTTACTTTGGCCATGACTAGGCACACACATTTGATAAATGAGACTAAACAATAATTTTATTAACCAATTAACACTGTTACACTAGCCAACAAAAAATAACTTAAAAACTTTAAGTATATTATTACGTGGCATTTTTCTGTAAAAAATACAGCTCTAAATATGTGAGCACAACGGACAAAAAACAATGTTTAATCATAAAAAAGAATTAATTACGTAACTGAAAACAACATATTTGTACATATGAGAGAAGGAGTACGCACGTAAGGGTAAGTGTTCGCATGCGTTCTCTTAACCCCGCTCTCTTACCCCAAAGACCAGTTATTCAAAAATCCCGTCTCAGTCGTATAGTTTCAATTCAAATTTAATAGTAATAATGAAAATAATACCGTCAATGATGATGTTACAACACTAAAGCTACTTACTGTGGTTGCGCCTTGTCTTTATACACGAAACAAACTTTTCCCCGACACAAAAACTTCGGAATAAACGTAGGTTTTGTATTTTTTTGTCGTAGCTCGTTACCTCTACTGCGCGGGGCAAACGAACGCGTGGCTCCAAGATGGCTGGTCGGCCACTGCGGACTCGATCCCCTCACTCTCCACGTAGATAGGGGCACTGCGATCTCTTACCCAATGCGTTCCGTTACCCCAAATGACTCTATAGAAAATAATGAAAGCTCAGCGCCATTGAAGCATTTCGTTCAGTTTATAGTGCACCAGCGTGCGAACATAACAATGCTATTAAAATTTTCAAATGAAACATTTTAGGTGCCGTTAGGAGAAGTGATGAGCTTCAAGGAAGCAAACCAAAACGTGGGAAAGCGAAGCCTGGCCGCAACCCTCCCGTTAACGTCATAAACGTCGATGCATTCACTTAACTGTAGTGCACGCATTTAGCTTGCATTCTTGAAATATGCAAAGCTCACTCACGACTCAGCCGGGGCGGTAATAGCGCGTGAGATGCTCTGAGCTAGGAAAAATCTAGCCCAGATGTTCTCAAACTTCGAATCGTTGCCATCCGCTTTATTTTTCTCGTATAATTGTTCTATATAAGGGCTTTAAGAAACTAAGTGCTTTTTCTTCTATATCGATTTTAAAATGTCGTTAGAATGTCATGAACTAAAAATACTACGCAACTGTGCGAATATTTTTGGTGCAAAACTTTTCTAAAATAGCTACAAAACAACAGCTACAACTACAAAACATAACAGATCTTTATCATGTAAATTACTTAACAAGGTAATTCTATAGTTATTTTCAATTTAGCATGATAATGATCAATGCTGACATTTTATATTTTTTGTTGGCTTTTATTATATACTTTTATTCTATAACCTACCCGTTATCCTACTAATATTATAAATGTGAAAGTTTGTGGGTTTGGATGTTTAGATGTTTGGATGTTTGTTTCTCAATCACGCAAAAACTACTCAATGGATTTGGTTGAAATTTGGCACACAGATAGTAGATAGCCTGGATTAAAACATAGGTTACTTTTTATCCCGATATTCCTACGGGAACGGGAACCACGCGGGTGAAACCGCGGGCGGCCGCTAGTATAATATAAACTTCACACATGTGTACACCTTTAGAAACATCGGACTCTTATGCCTATCCACTGTAATGTAAGTAAACCTACATAATATATAATAGATACCTCCGATGATGGCTATATAATTTATCTAAACATAATACTAATAGTCAACTATATTTTTGGTGACAGGTAAATATTACTTTAGAACCGTTAAATAATGCGTTGTTAACTATCCTCAGCTGAGTTTGAGAGCCAGTGGCTTTCTTTGATGCGTTGGCTATCCATACATTAGGTAGGTACTTACTTAGTGAGGATGCGCTGAGTCTGCTACGAAGATCAAAGTCCTTCATTGAAACGAGCTCTTTGATTGCACCATTATGCCGTAATGCAATCTAGTCCTTTATATTTGTCATAGAAAACGTCCAAACTAAGCTCTTTGGATCTATGTGACAATTAACCTTGTGACAATCTATTACTTACAAGATAAAATCTCTTAAAACCAAGTAATTATAAACAATCAGATTTGGTTTTTTTTTTAGCGGCAACTAGTGGGTACATATTATTATTTGTTTACATTTTGTTACACATTTTGTGAGTATATAGTGCAAGTTACAGCACAAAGTAATTTTTACTATTATGGGACCAACTCCGAAATCGAGAAAAAAAAGATTTCAGAATAGGGAATATGCATAAGTCACCGATTTTGATGAAATTGAGCTTGATCGCTGCGGACACTTATAAAAAGATGATGGAACAGGAAAAAATAAAAATAAATGTATTATTTTAGTTTTATCACACGATGAAATCAGGGGAAAATAACGATATTTTTTTTTCATTTTCGGATATAATGCTTTACAGTCAGATAGAATATCGAATAAGAAATAATATTTTGTATGACACATATGTACTTAGAGGAGCTCGGTGGCGCAGTGGTTTAGCGCCTGGCCCAACGATTGCGGCGGTTAAGCAACGTTCGCAAGGGTCGGTCATGGGATGGGTGACCAAAAATTTATTATCTCGAGCTCCTCCGTGCTTTGGAAGGCACGTTAAGCCGTTGGTCCCGGCTGCATTTGCAGTCGTCAACACCCACCAATCCGCAATGGGCCCGCGTGGTGGGTTATGGCCCATCCTTCTTACCACCCATAAGGAAGGCCTGTGCCCCAGCAGTGGGGACATTAAAAATGGCTGATGGAATATGTACTTAAACGCAAAATTTAGGGAGATAATTGAAGATTATTGGCTAACTCCATATTAAACGCGCCGAAACACACCTGAAACGTGATGTGTGACGTCACCGTTTTGTATGGAGCGTTTTCGGCGGGTGCTGCTGCGCGCTAACTTCAAGTAACTATATCACAAGAAAAAAACGCAAGAGAAAAGTTTTAATATTACAGTTAATTTTCTCACGCATTATATTTTTGAATAAGATTAAAAAAAAAATGATGCATATTCCCTATTGGTTCCAAAGTAAATGTTGTTCAGTTTGATGGTCCCTCTCTATCATAATCGGCATTACGGGTTTTTTTAACACGTTGCATGTAACATTATTTTAATAGGAGAAATAAAACATTCCGAAATTCAAATAGATAAGTACATTAAATCATGATTATGCTTGTTATTTAATTTATTAATTAGTTACCTCATCTTAATTAATTAAAATTGATGCAAAATAAACAAAAACAATATTATTACAAAGTTTAGGCCTATTAAATTTTGTACTTACTAAAACAAAGCAACCAAATGTAAAACACCATAAATTCAATAGCACAAGACCTCGGCAATAAATAAAATGAATTAATAAGCTCGCCACTCGGTAGTTAGGATGGCTTATCTGTGCATAAGCCTGGCTGCCTCTGGGCACAAGAAAATTATACTTATTTAATATCCTGCGATTATAATCTAATACTGTGCTTATTGAAATCTTTGAGATTATCTGCTGAACTACTAATCATAGTTTCTGCGATTTACACGACTTTTAATTGCTTAAACTCCATCCCACTTCGTAAGACAAAAATATACTAAGGTTTATTTTGACGAATAGGTTTGCCTGTTGTTTTTATTCATCGCAAAGTGTAAGTTGGCAAATTCTTTCAGTATGACGGATACTAAAATCTTCTCCCAATGGAGTCATATCACCTCCATGAATATTCTAAATTATTTCTAGATTATAATTCATGATTTAAGCTAAAATAAAAAGTAAAAATCTCCTAGATGACTATTTCGAGAATTCAATAATCATAAATAAGAAAGCTGTCTCTAATATTATATTTGCTTATAGGTAAGGTATTTTATAATTAGGACTCACAAATTAAAACCAAATCCCTTCGTCGCACAATGTACAATACGCAAAATGTGCAACTGTTGCAAAATGTACAATACGCAAAACGTACATACGCGAAATGTACAATACGCAAAATGTACAATACTCAAAATGTACATACGCGAAATGTACATACCTATTCGACAAAATCATAGAGCTAATTTTCAAACTAGTTGTCAGATATCACTTAACGACACCAACGATCAATTTCAAAATGAAATGGTGGCTCGCAATCCCGTTACAAAATATAGACCTTTTATAACTGTTGATACAGAACTAGCGATACTTACGAAATTGCCATTATTTTAGAATCTGTATCGGCATCGGTAATAACTGATATCGAAATAGTGCGTCGGAAAAGATAAACGGTAATATTTCGATAACGCAGGAGTTCCCAACATTTTGTAACGGTGGGATAATTTTTTTTTTATTTATGATATTTTCTTTATTACTTAGGCTTAAATATATTCATCAACTTTGTCTAGGGATACAGGTGTTATTTTCATACAAACGAAGTAACTTTGAAGCCTTGGTTTTCTGCCAGGGATGTACCGTGCTGTGATCTGATGATGACCTTCCCTGAATGGATCTGAATCTCCTCCATTCACTCAATGGAGTGAATGGAGGAGATTCAGATCGCTATACACACTCAACTGATCTGATCAGCATTCTAAAAGATTAATGGGTCAGAGTTCTCAGTTTCAGGATGTCCATACATTGTTATGCTATTTTCGCGTTTTTTAAACATGTCCTTTAATCTTTTAGAATTCTGGTCAGATCAGTTGGGTGTGTATCATAGTCATCATCATCAGCCTATCATCGTCCACTGCTGAACATAGGCCTCTCCGAGTGCATGCCACTGAGCACGATCCGCGGCTATACTCATCCAGTTTATGCCAGCCACCTTGCGAAGATCGTCGCTCCACCTTGTCTGAGGGCGTCCCACACTACGTTTGCCCATTCGAGGTCTCCACTCAAGAACTCGTCTGTCTCGGGTGTGTATAGTGATCTAAGTCTCCTCCATTCATTCCCTGGATGGCCATCATCATATCACAGCATAGTACATCCCTGGCAAGACACCAAGGCTTCAAAGTTACCTCGTTTGTATGAAAATAACACCTGTAGGTATCCCTAGACAAAGTTGATGTGTTCTAATTATGTTGAATAAAAACAAAAAAATGCAACGACAATTATTTTCTAACCAAATCAGTCGACACATTTATGAGTGTAGTTCCAATTTTCATTTTTTCAATTTCCTGACAATTATCATGAGAAGAAAATGAATAATATAAGATTTTTCTTTACCAAAAACTTTGATACAAAATGTTTATTACCACTACCTAGAATCTATAAGATTGCTGTCATCAGGAAACTCTGTTGTTCGTCATCTGACGACTCCAAACTGCCCTTGTCGATCAAGTTTATTACCAAAAGTGAAATTCAGTTGCACAAAACTATTTGAAATTGAAACTATACTACAAAAATTTGTCAGTTTTGACAGAAACTCTATGAAACTGACAACTTTCTGGAAGTTAAGGAGACCTTAAACAAAAATTTTAGATATGAAGCCTTTGAGTATTCGGCGAATCTATAAACTTTATCTAATTCTAACTTTATCCACACAAATAAATAAGCTCCCTCGCATAGATACTCACACTCAGGTACAATAATCTTATGTTTATTAAAAAGCAATTGCCACATTACTTTCGTTCACTGATATTGCCAAATGTATTTCCACAACAGAACTGTTAACAGCGCTGGAAATTGAGAAAATAACAAAAATTTATGATAATGAATGCTAATTTATGAATGATTTGAAAAATCATTAATTTAGCATGCGGAAAGTCCTGAAAAGACTATGTGTGTCCAAAATGTAAGTATGTCTCTATTTTCAATTTACAAAAAAGGTCACTTGTCTCTCGACTCGCGCGTTCTTTTTCAACCGAAGACTTTGGCAGATGGTTACAACCCACAATCGTGTAAAACAAACTAGGCCCGGAGCGGAGGGCGTGCGCGATGGTAAGGCACGCGCCGCGCTTCAAGATTATTTTGTTGCGATCCAACTTCACAGAGATAGACGATACTACCTACTATTACAGACCATAATACTTGTAGTGAACAAGTAACTATAAATTCACTACATTCACTTCATTTAAAAGTTCTATATTACGTAGCTCGTACACCTTTCTAGTGGTACAGCTTTCCATACTAACCATGTGCTAACCATAAAATAAAAGTTCCTAGTCTTATTTCACCGTAATTACAAACGCAATATTTAACCCTCTTTACTTTTAAAAGATATTTTTAATGTCTAAAGTTCAATGAAAAGCAAGTATCGCAGCACGCGAAATATCGGTTTCAATCTGTGCAATAATTATTTAAAGGAAAAAAGGAAATAATAGTGTTCTGTAATTAAATTACATTTAAATTACATTACACGTCACGTCAAAATGTTTTATATCGTCACAACATAGCGCGTTCACTTATCTAGTCTCAGTCTACATACACGCGTGTTTTTAAATTTGATTGGAACCAGGCACCTGAAAAATCACACGAAAATAACGCAGCGATAGATAGGGCTGAAATTTATTATCATCTCTAAATCACAAGTTTATGTCCGTTGACTAGAAAACTCTTGGTAGTGGTGGTAGAGGGTAAAAAATAATTTAATTGTACTGTGTTCCTATAATACTGTCAGCACATATAATAAAACATCTCATAATAAGAACTGGGGCCCGATAGCTTTTAATATATATTTTTTTTAAATTATCTGAAAATAATTTTGACTATGATTATGAAAAAGTAGTTAAACTGGTATTTTCTCTAGGTTCCGAAGTTTCCAGAGTTAAAGTGTACGTTTTTCTGTAAACAAACAATATTTAATTTTGCTTTTATCATTAGCTAGATTAGACAATAAATCAAAGTAGAGTAGGTATCTGTTCTGCCCCCTACTCATATAGCCAATTTTGCTAAATTAAAGCTTCAAAATAAGCAATAAGGCGATCAAGTCACACGTCACAAGTTTATGTAAATCACAGACGTTGTTGTTTAATGGAATTGACAGGCCTACGACCCATAATTTTAGAGTTTATGGCTTATTTTTAAGTTAGCGAACGAATAGCAAATTGGCCATTTGAGTAGGGGGGCAGGTCTGGTGTCGCCATTGTTTAAGGTTTCCACTACCATTTAATAAAGAAAATTTTCATTCACTTCACATTAATTAGATAAAAATAAAAATATGTAAGTATATATATTTTTATAATTAATGAAACAACTGTCTAGCACATAAATAGCTCGCGGTCTACAAGTGTCGCTAACGCAATTAGCGATTAAAGCTAAAAATGACAGCGCATTACGATAGTCATCGTGTTAAGGAGAAACTTGCGGTGTTCAATTAATAAAACACCTCAACTGATACGCAAGTATTAATTCCGTGTCAAGAGGAGAAGCTAAGTGCAATCACTAATCAAGATGCAGGTGGCGGGCACCTGCACTCATTTAGTTAAGTGCACTAGTTGGAACACGGTAAACGGAACTTATGTTTGGCTACTTCTTATGCGCATTAGACGTAGTGCTCGATAAACAGGCGAAAGGGAGATTAATTATGGAGGTCATTTCAAAAGCATCTGCTGACCTTAAGCTTCTGTAAACGAGTAATTAAAGAGCTTTTATTAAGTAATTTGTATCGAGTTAAATGGTCATCTCTTTAGAATAAACATCTTCCGTCGCTCTAGATGCCTTTATAAGATAATAAAACAGGTTTTGCGACACCTCCTCATGTAAGTAAGTGTGACAAAAAGCAGAAAAAATACGAACACGTTATTATAACGCCATAGTCTTTATAAAACTAAACATCTCTACAAAATATACTTACGCATTCACAGTCACACGCATATTACCTAAAAACAAAAGAGCATGTGGAAGCATTCGCGTAGACAAGATATTACTTGCTCTTAAGTTAAGGAATTTGATTCATGTTCGTACCATTTGTTATTTCAATAATCTTTTAATCTTCATCCGGCAGTAATAACAATTGCAAAATTAAGTCGTTGCGAAAGGAGTGATGAAGACGTCCAATAATACATCAGCCCGGAATCGTGAGCGAGCCGAATTAAATCAGCCACTGGCTGAAAAGAATCGTTGCTTGGCACGAATGGACAACAATGCCTGTTATTAAAAAGAAAGAATGGTGATAAAGAACGTATAATTTGTGCAATAATTAATGCGAGCGGTGTGACGGGCCGTGAGTAAAAGCAAGCGGAGCTTTTCATTTCGTACGTACGCCGTATTACCGGATCAGAAGTTACATCGATAATGACACGATAAGATGCTACACCTTTGTTTAATTAATTGTGACTAATTTAAGTGCACTTAATGGAGCATCAGGTTTTATAGGAGCAGTTTAAGCAATTATGCGAATCACTTTTGTTGTATTGTGTGAGGAAAATAAAAGTTGAAATGGGCCATGTTCAAAAATCCCATTCCACGATGACCGCAGAACGGCAACTGGATGGAATTGCATTGTCAGATGCCACGCACGCCATTCTTCGACGATAGCTATTTCCACTATGTCGCCAAGTTGTTATTGCCTATTTTTTGTGTAACAATAAGAAGAAAGTAAACTGCTCCTATCTTATTAAATGGATCTAGGTAATATTAATCGACGACCTCCGTTTTCGACTGGTTTGTACACCAGTTTTCAAGGTGTTGCCATCTCTGAGGTCCCGAGTTCGATCGCCGGCTGGGTGAATCTAGAAAACGAACTTTTCCATACTAACTCAGGTTGGGGTGTTTGCATGTAGTTCTACCGTTGACTCTCCATTTTACCATAACACAAGTGCTTTTGCTACTCTTTGGAATCAGAGCAATGGTTGTGGTGTTGTCTTATTAAAAAATATTAATTAGACAACTGACAACATAAAAAAAAATATAAATATCTTGGGGTGTAGGTACTATTATAGAAGTGTGACGATAGCTCAAATATCTTAACTGTCGAGAAAAAATATGGAATGTAAAACCATAATTAGCTGCGATATTTTTGTTCCATCAGTTAATTATTTTCCAAAATTAAATCAAGTCTATAAATTATCTCAATAAAAATTATATTGACTATCAAAAACAAAATTAGCAGCAAAGTTCCGACTAGGTAATTAGGTTATTTTCGAGAGAACTGTCTTCAAAGCTCGCAGGCGTGGACTTGAAGTGGCGCACACGCACAGTCGTCAGTCAGCGCAGTCGATGCCGACAGCTCGGCGCATTAGTCACCTCGAGTGACATTCGAATGGACCCCCTCTTTGACCACTGCCGACGACATCCAGTCTGAGCTTTGTTTATGAATGAATGACTTGGTACGTATACCTCACATGTTCTCGAAGGGCAAACTTCGAGTTACCTGGTAATTAGAAGGAATAAACGGCTCTGTTGAATGTGTTACTGTTACTGTGCCTAAGGATATGGTTAAAATAAAAATAGGTTTCAAGTATTGAAAGTTGTTAGGTACTTGATTATCATCAAGTAACAACTTTCAATATACTGTTATGTAATAATAAAATTGGTTGAAAATAATTTTTGAAAGTTTTTCTAATTATAAAATAGCTGTTCGTTCAGTCAATCAGGACTTTCATCACATAAGACTATCCTCAAACTGTAGTACAAGAACAAGCGTGGGATTTGAACTAAATATTTTATTTAAACAAGAACATTCTCAATTCCTGGTTAATTGAAAGCGACTTGATAAGAATTAATTTACGTCACAATCGGACGACAACAAAGACAAACGTTCACATCAAGAAATGTTTTAGCTTGCTCAATAAAACACGGGTTAATCTCGGTTCCCACAGCTGGCACGGAGAATGTTGGCTACGGGAATCCTTTTCCAAATAATTAATGCGATAAAATGTGCGCAGCGCAGGGCGAGCGCGTGACGAGCGCGCGCGCGCGGTCACGACGCATGCGCGGCAAAACGACCAGCGGCCCGCACGCGCGACCCTAGCACTTACCGCGGCCGCGCAGACCGCTACCCCCGCCAACTGTACATCGCTGCTTTATTTGGTGACCATGCAGGATTACCAAAATTTTAGGTCTTTTTCACAGATTCTAAATAATAGGGGCAAATTATGAAATTACCGATTTTTTTCTCACACCTCTCATATCTTCTATGATGTTAAAGATGCTTTAGTTACTTGTTATTATTTCGAATTTATGATCGGAACGGCCCACTATCAACGATAAAAATATTTCTGATTTTCTTTCCTGAACGTTTAAAAATTATCTTTAAATTTACTCATTTTTCGTTAGCAGAAATTCCTTAACGTAGCCGATGCTTACTTTTTTCACTTAACACATGTTGCATTATTTAGCTGAGTGTTTAAACATTTGTGCATAAAAGTTTTAAAACATTGGCGTTCATGTCTGTTAAATAAATAAAAACAATGTTGAAAATGAAAAAAAAAAATTAATTCAGCAAAAGGCTTATAAACTAAACTAAACTATGTATGTATTATACAAAATTAAGACACTTTTGCAGACAAAACTTAAACACTACGACGAAATATCTTCCGGTTCCTCACTAGGCAAGCCTGTATCAAAAATGCAAAATTCTTGAAAATTCTCCATACAAAAAGGACATTTTCATACTTAATATATACGCCAGTCATCGTAGACACAAAAATCGCGTTAGGTCGCAAAAAATTGCAAGGTTGTGTGTTTTTGGGATGTTGTTAGGATACATGCGAATAGTGTAAATCCAAATTTGCAACCCTGAAAGACCTGTGCTAACTTCGTAGTGCTCGCCAAACCATAACTATTTTCAGTTTTTGGCTAACAACTTCTAAAAAATGCATTCTACGGCAAAGTTGTTTATGACTCTTTTAAAGAAGATAAAATTACCATCAATTTGAGTGTAATTTCAGCTCTGAGTGTCATATATATCTCGAGATACACACTTCAAAAACGGGCCATTTTTGACAAAAAGTTATAAATTTGTAGTAAAGCTTGTGTTTCGAACAAAACATCGTCTAAAATACTCATTCTACGAGTAAAGCCATTAGAAATAAAGTTGTAGAACAGCTATTTAGCTTTACTTTGAGAGTAAGAAAAATGCTTAAGGACCAATAATTTTCTTGTCATCATGTAAAAGAAAAATATAAGAAAATCAGATTTTTCAAGAAATTAAACTTTGAATGTAAATTGTTATCAACATTGCAGTTATCTATTAATTGTTAATTTATTATCTGTTTATACACCTTTTTGTCGTAGTTGATTAATAAATAGTAGGTAATTGACGTGTTGCGTCTTTTTGTCGCGGGTGTAAGCTGAGGTCCCTCTATCACTTCGTCACTGTGACATTATTGAGAAATAATACATTAATTTTAATTACGTTCGATTTTATTTTATAGGATAAACAATTTAACGCTGATTGGTGTCTTTCTTACCATTTAAAAGAGTCCTACAATTCATCAGGCTTCATCTGTTGAAATTTCCAATTTTCAATTTTTTGTTTACCTGATACAAGAGAACTATTATTAGTACTAGAGCATTTTTCATAGTCTTGAATTAAAGCTCAATAACTGGTCTACCACGTTTTTTCTGTTTTTTCTCGTAGAATGAGTATTTTAGTCAGTATTTAGATCAAAACACTTAGCTATTATAAATATCAAACTTTTTTGAAAAAATTACTCAATTTGAGGTGTTGTATCTCAAGATATATATGACATACAGAGCTAAAATTACACTCAAATTGTTGATAATTTTATTTTCTTAAAAAGTGTTTTACAAAACTTTGCCGTAGAATGCATTTTTTAGAAGTTGTAAGCCAAAAACTGAAAAAAGTCGGAAAATTTAGAGGTTCCTCCATCATTTCGCCACTGTGACATCATTATTGAGAAATTGGCAACCTACTCAGGCTTCGCTTCGATTTCTTCCCTTGTTTTACCAATTACACCTTCCATAACCCCTAAAAAGAAAACAAATACCTTCCAGTCGGCACCTCCATTCGCGCCAAAAGTCTGTTTATTATAGTAGGGTTATCGCTCGGCTAATGTTTTATTTCAACTAATTTACATAAAACCTTAATAAATTATATACCTAAACCTTCCTTATAAATCACTTTATCTATAAATGAAAACCGCATGAAAATCCGTGCAGTAGTTTTTGAGTTTATCGCGAACAGACATACAGACGCGGCGGAGAACTTTGTTTTATAATGTGAAGTGATTATACACATTAACACTAATTGTATTCAATTTTATTTTGCATGTTATACAGTTTTCTGCAGATTGTCATCTTTTTGATCCTTTAAAAGAGTCCTACCGCTCGTCAGGATTTTTTTTTTTAAATCTGATTTCCTTTTTTTTTATCTGATAACAAGAGAACAATTATTGGTCCTAAATTAAAGCTAAATAGCTGTTCTACAACTTTATTTTTACCATCTTTCCTCGTAGAATGAGTATTTTAGACGGTGTTTTGTTCGAAAGACTAGCTTTACTACAAATTTAGTCAAAAATGGCCCGTTTTTGTAGTATGTATCTCAAGATGTATATGACACTCGGAGATAAAATTACGCTCAAATTGTTGGTAATTTTATCTTCTTTAAAGATTTCATAGACGACTTTGCCGTAAAATGCATTTTTTAGAAGTTGTGAGCCAAAAACTGAAAAACGTCGAGGTTTTCCGAGCACTACGAAGTTAGCACAGGTCTTTCAGGGTTGCAAATTTGGATTTACACTACTGGTATCTATCCTAACAACATCCCAAAAATGCAGAACCTTGCAATTTTTTGCGACCTAGAATGTTTAAGATGACTGGAGTAATAAAAATGGAACAGAATTTATGAAAAAATATCTGTGAGGTCCAAGGCACCAATTTTACGCTTTAGCCTTTAATTAAATTAGTTCTTCAAATAAGTTACAAGATTAAGCGACAACAAATAATACTTACAACTAATAAAAACATTATTATTAATTTGATTTCTAAATTTAACATTCCTTAGTATAGGAAACCCAGATGGAAACAACTTTCTCTAAAAGCTTCAAATAAAGATATTATATATTATATGCGCTGTTAAAATAACAAAAAATATCTAGTGAAAATTACTATTTATTTATAAATAAATATTATTTTTTACAGCTTCGATCAACATTGACGTAAACCAACCAATAAATTGAAAACAGAAAAAATAAGAAAACTAGTATTCAATTTCCTATTTACAAAAATACTACCCCGGAGGCAAATTTTCATAAATTAAGGTGAAGAGTAAACAATGAAATGACTGATTTGATAGGAGAAAAAAAACTGTTCTTTACATTTCTACATTGAAAACTAAAAGCTGTCTTAACGAAGATTCCTTCATTAAAATTAAAACAAAGAAGGTAATAAATAAGGCCACAAATATGAAGCGTCAATGTAAAGCAAATGAAAGCAATGAATCACTCGGGTAAAATAAAGGGAAACGCGGCGGAGGACCTGCGTCCCGGCATCTATGCGTCTAGGGTGGCCACGCTGCGTCGGCGTGCTGCGTCCCAAATGCATACAGACGTAGAGGCTAAGATAAAACCCATGCAATTAAATTTTAAAAAAATCAGTAAAAAAACGTCAGAAAATTATGCATAGGTGCAGACGTAAAGAATAATTAAATTAAGTGTTTCAGTAAAAAAATCGTCAGAAAATTACAGAATTCACAAGTCTTACTGTCGCGTCGTCGTCGCCTAAATCTTATTAACATGTAAGTATTATGAATTTCTGAAAAATATTCTTACTGTATTAAATATTTAAATATTTACCTATAGACAAAAAACGTATAAGTTCTAGATAGACTGTAAATGTCGAGTGAAAATGGTATTTTACTCAAATATTTATTATCCATTTTCAGGTTCAACAATAAGTACCTAATCAAATTATTTTTAAATATATAATACTGATAAGCTCTAGATTCACAATTAAACAAAATTAATTAGGTTAGGTTGTGTTAAAATCTGCAAAAAAAATATGGTCGAGATTATATTAGGAAAATTACTACTATTTTGTGCCTATAGCATCACCTCATTTTACACATGCAGCCTGTGGGTTAAATACACAAATGACGAGCTCTAGAATATAACAACGCGCTTAGGGCGCTGTTCTGTAGCGCATCGGGGATGTTCGCCAAAGCGGGTGTGGGGTTTTTTTTTGTCATCATGCGAAAAAGGAAGGCCTCGATGGCGCGAATTTATTTATTCAGGCGACCAAGGCTCACATTGTATTAGTATACCTATCTTATGGTAGTAAAAAGTAGGAAGGTACCAATTTTCACATTTAAAATTGTCTTTGGACATGAGGCACTGGTGAATGTAGCCAGTGCCCCATAAAATGACCGTCCATGCGGCCTGTAACTACGGTCAGGAGGCTCTGTTGTAGCTGCCTCGCTTCTGTAGCGCATCGGAGATGTTCGCCAATGCGGGTGCAGGTGGTTTTTTCGCCATTATGCGAAAAAGGGAGGCCTCGATGGCGCAGCGGACGCATGACAACAACAGCCTCCTGACCGTGGTTACAGGCCGCATGAACGGTCACTTTCAACATTTAATTATACATTTAATTATAATTATTATTCAATAGTAATATAATAAGTCTATGTTATTATTACATAATTTCACTTCTTGACATTTTCGTAATAATATTTATCTTTATTTGACATTTAATTTTTGAGATTGCATTGTATTGACATTTAACTTTTGTATGCATAATGTTTTTTTTTGACATTTTTGTAATCATAATTTTGAATGTTTGACATTATTTAATAACTTTATTACATGAATGATAAATATTTGCACGTCGACAATCTCGACAAGTCATGCTGTACTACTATTTAATTTGTAACTTGTATTTTTACCATGTCTTGGCAAATAAATAAATTATTATTATTTAAAATTGTCTTCGGATATGAATCCAAAGACAATTTTAAATGTGAAAATTGATACCTTCCTACTTTTTACTAACATGAGCTAGGTATATTAACACCCGCGATATAGGTATACTGATACACGAATTTAATTATTAGCACTACTTAACCTTTGTGCTTGATAATTACCTCCCGTTGTCCTAAAATAAACTATCGCAAGGCGACTCTACGCGCGTCTTTTCTATTCTATTACCCATCGTCCTATACGTAAATCTCTTGCGATTCATGCTATGCAAAGTTATTCCAGATTTGAGCGGAAAACAAGTTAAAACAGATCTTGCTCGCAAGTCCGTTGTTATGAAGAAGTTTCACTGTCATAAAAAGTAATTTGATTATTCTTTAGTTAGGACTATTCAGAAAATTATCGGAAAATTCTCGATTATTTTCATTGAACTTTGAAGATAAATGGTTTAATAAAAAGAAAACAGAAAAATGATTGTAAATAGGCATAAAATCACAATATATGTTTTATTTTAGCAAAAATCTAGTTACAATGAAAAGAAAAAAATCACAAGAGATTAATCTAACAACTCGTGTGATAAGTTGATGTAGAAAAAAGTGTTAAGTACATTAGGTACCTACCAGTGGCGAAGGGTCCATACAAGCCGATTCCCATCGGCATACCTTGCAGAAATCCCAGCCCACCCATCTACTATGCAGATCACAAGATTTTTGTAGAACGGCTTACCTTCGCCACAATTTCACCCCTTGCCACTGTACCTACCTGCTCTTATTCTAGACTGGATTTTCCCATGAGCATTTCGTGTAGACATTAGATAATAAATTCCGGTTTCAAAACACGCACCAAATAAAGGTAAAAACAAATAACTTTGTACTACCTCATGTAATCCCTCTTTTATTGATTGTAAGAATTGGTAAGGGCCACTTCACATGAACATTTAAGAACATAAACTTATTAATGTTTACTAAAAAAAGTTGAAAACGTTTAAGTTATACATGAATCACGAAAACTTCTCGCATAATAGTATTTTTATAACTAATTACTCCACTATAATTATGGAAGACACGTAACTGTTATTTTTTATATCCAGTTTTTCATATTTTAACAAAACACTACTAAAAATAGACAGTAAGTCTCCAGTGACTAATTGATTTCTTTTTATAATGTAACTTGTAAAGTCGATTAAAACATTTATTCATGTAATAAATATGATTATATTATTAAAGCCATAAATGTCCGTTGTAGGGTTATTTTTACGGCATAAGAAACAAGTTGTTTTAATAATTTATAATCTTTTTTCAAAAATTTATAATTTTCGTTTTTTTCCAAAAACATGCATTCGTAGGATTCACTCACACACCTGTGGGATCTTATTTTTGGAGTATCTAGCTTTTCTTCAACCCTACAAAATGAAATAAAAAACTATTTTAAAAAACCCTTAAAAAAGATACAACTTGCGGGAAAACGTTTATAATTTATAGTTTTTATGATTACAGCGGTTGATGGTTGACAGCTATCAAAAAGGTTCTTTAAAATAGGTGTACATACCACGCATTGCACTGCAACTCGCGAGCTAGTGTGAATTGTTCTTAACGTATGATTACGCCGCCCAGTGCACAGTGCTCATGCAAAAACGGCCGAGTGTGCAGACCAGTAAAATACCCGCAAAGTGGAAACCTACACACAAAGTAAATCGCTTAGAGCATCGTACTATTTACTCGGGCACGGTTTTTATTGATTGAATAATCCTTACTAATAATATTATAAATGCGAAAGTCCGTTTGTATGTTACAATAATTATAAAATAGTTTACACACTGTATCTCTATCAGACTGTCTTCGCTTCCTGATCCACGAGATACTGGGACCCTATTTTTGAATCGCTCGTCTGGCGTTGAGCGCTCTTTTCTACTGATTTTCGTTCGACAAATCAACTCAAATGTATGAGCTGTCGAACGAAAATCAGTAGAAACGAGCGCTCGACGCCAGCCGAGCGATTCAAAAATAGGGCCCCAGGTCTTTTGTGCCTATTTCGTTGGATTGGGTGGGCGACTGATCGTGTGATTAGACAAAATCTATTGTTTGTAACACCTGCACTGTAAATTGTTTTTAGCTTAGAAACTTATCAATAAAAGTATTTTTATTTTTTTATTTACACCTTCACGTCCTAACTACTAAACCGATCATCTTGAAATTTTGCATACACGTTGTCAGGAGTATAGAGAAGGACATAGGGTACCTTTCGTCCCGAAAAAAGTATAGTTCCCAAGGGATAGCAAAAACCTTTCTACGGAGACGAAGTCGCGGCCGGCCGCTAGTTTTCAATAAACATTAAACAGGTGAGTTTCTTTTTTACATTTACACTAAAGAAGGAAGAAACATTTCATTTAGGTTTACAGAAATTACTTGACAGATGTCATATAAATTCGAAAATAACGCTCTCAGGAACATCCCTACTAATTCTTACTAATATTGTAAATGCGAAAGTCGTTTGTTTGTTTGTTACGCCTTCACTTATTAACTACTCAACCGATCATCGTAAAATTTCGCATACATATTGTCAGGGATGCAGAAAAGGACATAGGGTACAATTAATCACGAAAAAAGGAACTGTTCTCGTGGGATAGATAAAATACTATCCACGCAGACAAAATCGCGGGCGTTCGTTAGTAATATTATAAATGCAAAAGTAACTCTGTCTGCGCTTTCACGCCTAATACTACTGAACCGATTTTAATGAAATTCGGTACAGAGATAGATGGGACTTTGGGGAAGGATAGGCTACTTTTATCCCACTGCTGGGCCCGGGTCTGCACCCGCACGATATTACCTGTAGTCCACGAGGGCGAAGCTGCGGAAAGCTAGTATAAGCCCCATCTTACACGGCGCGACTGAAAATAAACTGGTTGCAAACTCTAATCACCAACGAGTTTCGAAATAGTCACAGCACTAGTATTTCAGTGGCGGTTCGTACACGACGCTACCAATCACAGACTGTGACAACCAGTTTGTGATTGGTAGCGTCGTGTACGAACCGCCATTAAAATACTAGTGCTGTGACTATTTCGAAACTCATTGGTTATTACAGTTTGCAACCAGTTTATTTTCAGTCGCGCCGTGTAAGATGGGGCTAAGTCCTATAATCCGTTCCACCAATCGAACTCCTAGGGAATTAAATACTCGCAGTTCATTGATCAATACGTGCGGCTAGAGCTAGGCTATCTAGGCTATAAGTTAGGCTTTAAGCTAGGCTATAGGCTAGTAGTCCGTGAGCCCGCGACAGTATTGCGTACGTCATATGGCCGGAATACCTTAAACTTAAAATTTTTGTTTTTTATTCATTTCAGAACTGACGGACTTTTGTTTACTCTCTCTACGATTGAAAACTAAATGATATGGGTCTCTTACTGATGTCACATGACGTAAATATAATCTTAAAATTTTGACCGGAAGTAGAAGGTTCTTTTCAAGCTTCCGGCCAATTTTATTTGTGATAATCTTCTGATCATCGCTCAGCACAACTTTTCCGACCGTGTGCCATGCATTTCATCGTGATGTCATATGACGTAGGCAATACTGTCGCGGGCTCACAGACTATAGGTCATTGAAGGTCACGCGCATTAACCAATGGATGCACACGGGCCGATTTTCTTTGGGCGATCGTTTCGTGGAATGGACTTTTTTTAATAGCAATTAAGTATTAATTTTGTAGAATAACTATTGAAATAATATCCCAACCTATTTAAACTAAATGCATTTTTTTGCATAATTATGCATGTAAGCTGAGTTAATTTAGTTTCCTATTTTTATGGTTAGTTTGATAGCGCTAGTCTAGACTCATAAACAGTAACGCATATAAAAACATAAATGATACTAAAGTATAAGAAAAAAACTTGATATTTTTATGATATGCATATTTTCCTCCACAGACATTTTAATTACTTAGATGTTTGATTCATTGACGGATTTTACTTCTTTTTGAATGGGCAGTAAAAACATAATGAAATTTCTTAAAGTAAAAAAAAACAATTTCCTTTTAAAGTGACAAAAGCTGTATCTTCGGGTGATTTGGGTCTAGTAGCCAATCAATTTTAATCAATAAAAAATAAAACAAAAAAAATCAAGGTTATTTTGAGAGACACCGTATCATGCTACCGTTAGTTTGCCTAGACATTCTAAATTCTAGACTTTTAGTATTGATGTTTTTGAGCTATACCACTCAGTGAAAGACAACAAAAAATCTATTATAAAAACGTATATTGATGAAGTGATGTGTTTTTAGGGTTCCGTACTTCAAAGGGAAAAAGGAACCCTACTTGGATCACTTCTTTGGCCGTTTGTCTATCTTTATTCTTTTCTATGTTTAAATAGGTACCCAAGTTTGAACAAATAGATTTAAAGACATAAAATATTATTAAAAATCTTTTAAAAGAAATATATAACGTAAACAATACGATTTTTACGAAAGTAGGTATGGGTAAGTCAGGAAATTCATTTAAACAATTTACTACTTTTCTATTATAAATTGTTAAATCTTTAATATTTTTTATGCAAATTACTAGCTTCAATATTCGCAATTTCGACCGCGAGAAAAATCATTTCTTTATTTATTCAGAACGTCCTAATAACAATCTATCTATATGCCAATGGGTGATGAATTGATGATAAATCAGTGAGTAAGCTACCTATATCTTGATTTTATAAAGAAAAACAATTTACTTACCTTAATATTTGTTTGATGCGTAGATTTTACATTTTTAAGTGCTTATAATGTACTAATTTTGGTAAAAACTTTATCTGTAAGTACAGTTTTTGTCTTTCCCAAATAAAAAAAGAATAGATTATTAGAAATAACTCTTTATTGTTTATTATTTTTCTCTACTCTATTTTTTAAATATTTCAGCGACTATTTCTTTTACTCGAATTCAATTGAAAAGGCTTTCGACAAAACTAATGATTGCAGCTACTTCGTTATCTGCATCCTGAAGCGTGGGCGACTGGAAGAATAGTTAATCTATCAAGTCAATATATTTTTCCCAATAATATATCAGATGTAAAAAAGCCGTGAAGTGTGAACCTTAACTCGCGAAATTAAAGTTTTCTCTAGAATCTAGATGCTTCCAATGATTTTTTAAGATTTTCATAAACAATCAACATTTTCAGATTGAATGGCAAAATCTTTTGTTGTACGACTTGTACGAGTTATCTTAATCTTAGTAATAGATAAAATCACATCGCTTAAGCTTGGGTTTCCTATAGGATAGCGGTGCCGTCATATTACAGCCGTAATATAGCGGCGTTGAATGTTGTCTATGTAAACACTGTAAACAGTACGGCGACACCGTAACGTCAGAAACCGCGTCGTATTGTTTACATAGACAACGTTCAACGCCGCTAAATTACAGCCGTAATATGACGGCACTTAGGAAACCCTAGCTTTTGACGTTTAAATAGAGTGGTTTACCATGTTTTATTTAGTTTTATTGTTTTGTTTTATTGTAAGAAAAGCACCAGTGTGGGACCCATTGGCTCCCTCCAATATCTTTGATCTTTGTCTATTTGTATACGAAGGAAAGCGTGCCTTAGATGAATAAATTTAAAAGTTAGTACTTGGACAATTTAAAAGAAAAAACGATAATTACTAGACTGACACACGCGCTAGTTTACGCAAAGCAAAGCCGATACGTAACACTAAAACAATGCCAGACATAAAACCTCGACATAATGTAACCCAGACGATATTTATCACCAAGTGCACAATACAAATACTTAGGATCATCCATCAATATTGTTATTTGCATGCAGACACAACAAACGCCTACTGAACATGATAACAGGCTACGCCGTAGCTGCGTAGCGCGTAGGTCTACGCCCGGCCAACGACCCCAGCGCCCAAAACAAACCCCCAAAAGGGTAATGCACTGGGCCCACCTCAAATAACTGAGGAAAACCAAAGGCGAACAAAAAACTAAATCGATTAATTAATAAAATGACTAAATCATATTTTTAAAGGGTTAATTTAATTAAGAGAATCTTATTTATTTGTAGTAAGGAGGTATTTCATATTGTTTTAATTACCTTAGTATATTGCTCTCCTGATTTCCAATTGTTTCTCAACAACGTTGCTGTCTATGGTTCTAATAACGCTAAGCTTATTTGTTTAATGGCTGAGTTATATTGATTCAGTAAAAACGTGTCAGTAGGTACATTGTCTGGCCTGTTCGTTGCTTTTATAAGTACATCAAACACACCGCGTAATGTACCTCTACTGGATCGTTTTACTGGATCAAAGAAAATCAGCCTTAATACTCTCTCAAATAAATATTTCAAGTTAGTTGCTACATTCCTAATTTTTCGATATTAAATTACAAAAAAGAATTCCCCATAACCAATCTTAATCGTATTCCATTATCTCACAATAATTAATCTGTTTATTGTTAAAGGTAATTTACGAGTAATGATTTATTATCTATGTTTTTGTTTTCTTTCATTACCCACTTTTCACTAGGAGGTCACGCAAGCATATAAAGAGAACGCATATCATAAATATCTAGGGCTTAATTCAATTATAATGGAATGGAACAAAAAACTATGGCTGTGCATGCACATGGCGTGACGAGTTGACGATTACTTAGCGATAGTAAAGCAAGAGTTTATGTAATGTGTCCCTAGAAAAGTCGATGAGGACCAATACATACATACATGACGACGACATTGACGCGACCTCCGTGGTCGAGTGGTTCGCATGCCGGTTTTCAAGGCGTCACCATCTCATGAGGTCCCGGGTTCGATCCCCGGCTGGGTCACTGTTGAAAATGAACTTTTCAATATTGTCTCAGGTCTGGGTGTGTGTCATACCACCGTTGTTTCTGATTTCCATAACACAACTGCTATAGCTACTTACTTTGGGATTGGAGCAATGTATGTGATGTTGTCAAATATTGATTATTAAATGTTTGGTAAGTTGGTAACCAATCTGTTGGTGAGCAAAATACGTCCTAAGATGACCCCTAAATTTAAGGGTAGCAAGGCCCCTTAAATTTAGGTTAAAATTCTCTTTTGAAATTGTAACTTCTAAACCTACGTTGTTTTTGTACCAAATTGCGTCTATAGGCTGCGGAAATTCATTGTGGAAAGCGCAGACTTGCACTCAAATTCCTTAAAAGCACATACCTACTTTGTTTGATTATGATAAAAATTTGCCTACGAGGGACACTCATCATATCAGCCACATCATGAAACCCAACTGTTGGGTATAGGCCTTCCCCTAGGATCTCCCCAAGAAACCGTTCCTGCGCTTTTCGCATACACAGCTGGACACTAATAAGACTATGGAATACTCGACCCAAATTTTTGATTGTAAAAACTCAACAGCATTTTTGTCTTACGCTTGGAGTTTATTATGCTAATTAGTGTCAGGGGAAGGGGACTTTTCTTGCTATCTTTTTTCTGCTAAAACTTAACATAACTTTACCTCATTAGTTTATTTATATGTGTGGGATGTGTATAACCAATGCACAGAATAAATTCCTTACTTATTAATATTATAACTAATATTATAAATACGAAAGTCTGTTTGTTTGTTTGTTTATTTGTTTGTTTGTTTGTTACGCCTTCACGTCTTAACTACTGAACCGATCATCATGAAATTTTGCATACACGTTGTCAGGGGTACAGAGAAGGACATAGGGTATCTTTCATCCCGAAAAAAAGAATTGTTCCCGAGGGATAGCAAAAAACTTTCCACGCAGACGAAGTCGCGGGCGGCCGCTAATTAATATTATAAAAGCGAAAGTCCGTTTGTTTGTTTGTTTTTTACGCCTTCACGTCTTAACTACTGAACCGATCATCATGAAATTTTGCATACACGTTGTCAGGAGTACAGAGAAGGACATAGGGTACCTTTCATCCCGAAAAAATCATCCCTGCTAGTAGTAATATAACTATCAGTATAACCCAGCACAAAGAAGAGCTTACACTAATATTCGTGAATAAATAATTCAATATATCGTCTGCTAAACCATGGAGATTTTTGTTGCAGTCGGTGCTGCGCCCAACTGCGCCGAAACCATCGATTGTGAGTGTGCTCTAATCGTTCATTTTTATCGAGTCGGGCCTCGGGCGTGATAGATTATCCTTTAGCTTCCTTTTTCCTTTTAGAGAGCGTCGACCGACGGCTAAGGGGGGTGGGTGAGACGTGGTGGCGTCAACCGCTGCGCTGGGCCTGAACCGCCGACGTCATTGCCCTGTCAACTGAACAATACTAAGCAGACGACGTTACCTAGCTACACCAATACGGAATAGGTGCTAAAATAAAGCTGCACAGATAGGATCATTGAACTCTTTCGTGTTACGCTTTTTGCCGTTAACTCCCTTTCGTTTTGGTTTAACCGATTTTTTGGATATTAGTTAAGTATTTAGAACATTTTTTCATTGAATTTTACGAAATTTCGCCGAATTTTAAACTTTCACCCAATTTTTAAAAGTTCATAATTCAATCTACGAAACAACATTTTATTTGATTTATTTTTATTATATTATTAAGACGTGTAATACGGTGGCAGAAGTTAATTTACTGAACATGAAAACCAATGTGCTAAGCCGACGCAAAGAAGCTCATCAGAAAAAGTAAGTATGGTTCAATAATCTCAATTCATATTCCTTATCTTAACTACTTAAGATATAACAAATTTACATCAAATGCTTCGCGAAAAAATGGCTTAAGCACAATTATTTACTGATAAGCAATTAATTAAGGCTCCATGTTAATGCGGCGAGCAAGCAACAGCTGTGCAGTGTAACGAGGCGTCGCGCCTCGTAATAATATAATGTGCAGACTCGATGCGTCACCCTCAAGTTCTCACGCAATGTACTTACTTTGAAAATAAGCGCCTTTTTTTTTCTTCTGTATTTGCATAGAACGCCCAAGTGATGGCGGTTAAGTATTTGAAAAAACCGCAGCCCAAGGCGGTTAATACTTCTTGACATGTCCGTTTTTTCTGCGGCGCGGTAAACTAAATTGCAGTTTTGTAGACATTACTAAGAAGGCCGTTTGTTTATAAACATGATTCGATTAATTTCCTTACATTGTAAAGACGTTTATTCTTACACCAGTTTTAATAACATATGAATTTATTATAGGTATACAGCGTATCAACTACATTGTTTGCATGCATAAGTAAGTCATACACTTTATTATTTAAAGAACAAATATTATTTTCTAACACGAAACGGACACACCGTGATTGCATCTTTTGTTGTTCTTAGCACCCATTAAAAACTGAGCTACTCTTATTTAAAGTTAAATATGTCCACGAACTGAGAACACATGCAAACTAACAATTTACATACAAATAGCTGGTTATATGTGCCTTAACCATAGGTAATAATTCTGAATTATCCTAGCCACAAGAAATATGTAGGTTCCAAATGTAGAGAAAACCCGATGTGTCATAACAAATTCTAAAGCCGGAGCTTAGTTCGTGCAAGCCCACGAGACCGGAGGGGGGGCCCACCCCCCATTCCCACGCAACGACCTTTGTGCCTCGGCTATGCACTTTGACAGACTTTACTAATTCAATAGATGGACAGAGAACGGCGCGTCTTGCTCTTGCAGTTGCATAACATTTGGGCGGCTGTAAAGGGCTGAAACTTAAAAGTAATGTTATGGAAAATTTATATTCTAGATGTGTTACTGTACCCGTAATCAGCATTTTGCATTGATGTCATCTTAATTTTTAGAAATCTAAAAACTAAGTATGTTTTATTGAAAGATAGTCAACTCCTCCATTGACTCTGCTTGTTTTTGAACAATTTTTCTTTTTCGTTTATAGAGTAATAACTTTTAGACTTAAAAAAATTTTTTTTACTAACTACATTTTATTATATTCTTTAATGGAACCATAGGTCTTTTTTGGAACAATTTGATATTGCAAAATTGTAATTTATGACCGTTTGTTTCCTTAAAAATAAAAAAATAAAACTTGCTTAAGTAGGTACTCAGGTAGGTAAAGGTGCATAGACAGAAGTGTAGTATTTACTGCACGGCCATACTCGCAATACTATCTTTGGATGGTCAAACGACTTTTGATGTGATTTCTGATTGACATTAATTTTAATAATTCAAAATTATAATTTGTACTTAAAAGTTTTTCGCTTGTCTTACGTAAAACGTAGGGTGTGAACAAAATCAAAAGTTAGCTTAAAGTACTGTAAATATCTTGAACTTTCAAACTTAGTTTTGTACATAAATTATTAGGAAACAAAACTCACATTATAATACTAAATGTTATGCTATGCTAAGGGCTATTGTTAAAAACTCTATTTGAGTTTTTATTGTTTTCAACTTAGGAACAGAAAAATGTGTTAATCTTATTAGATTCTCTGAGAATATCTAACTTCTAAGTAAACAGTTATTATTACCGTCAAAATATTAGCTTTAATTCATGAAACATTCGCTAATAATGGCCTTATATGTGTGAATTTATCTCCAAAACCACACAACCCGGCACTCATCGTCTAAACATGACAAATTGGATAATTAATTAGGTTCCTGGAAGCCAACTTTATGTAGCTTTGTGTTAAGTAAGACTAAAGGTAGTAGTAGTAGTAAACTTTTATAGGAAACTTCCATTCATTGTAGTGATAACAAGTTATACTTAGATCAAGTATCTTATTTTTTTTTAATAGTAAGTGGAGCTTTCTTTTAAGCTTTCTAGTTTAATTTTCGTTAAGAAGAAAAAGAGGAAGGAAGATGGAAGATGAAGACGTATGTGAAGATGAGAAGAATGGAAGTGAGGTGAAGTCTAGCAGTAAGTAGTTGGTGATAGCACGGAGAAGTAAGTGGGAATGTCGTCGAGTCACAGCTACGGGTGGCTACGTCGCTCGGAGGAAGACTGGAGGACGTCAAACGGAAGGGCGGACCGCGACATTCGAAGATACACCACGTCACTCGGAGGAGACTACGTCGAATGTCACTCAGAGGGCCCAGAGTGGTTAAATAAAGCGTAGTCTCTGCAACCGGGTCGTTTCCTTCCAATCCCGTAACCAATTCAAGTAACAATATGTTTTCAGTAAATAATCTCTTTTATTTTTTATTCCAACTACCACACAATCTCACATTAACTGGATGCGCGAAGCCAGGCACAACAGCTAGCTTTCGATAAACTGCAGTTAGAATTAAAAACAAAAGACTAGATAGGTACGCTTCTGCTTCAACTAGAAATTGAGTTTCCTAGATATTTTTTCACTCGATTTACCTCAATTTAACCAACTAGTTTTAGAAACTATTCAAGCTCAAATCAAACGAATTCTCATTTCCTTTCCGTAATGATTTTGAGATTTTTGTTATAAATGATCACAGTTGGTAGAAAGCAATTTCATTTTTACTCAAGTTCTTGCATCACGTAATTTATTGTTTATCTCTCTATTTGATGTGTTACTTTTATTTTTATGTATCATAAAGTAAACAGGTTAAACAAAAAATCTAAACAATGAATTTGTTTTACTTAAGTATATAATAAATATGTCATGAGTTAATTATACTTACATACATAAACATTGATAAATATAGTACCAACGATCAGGTTCGCGATAACTTCATTATTATGCAATCCGCATGCGTGAACAAATGAATCAAACATTAGTTACCTATACCAAAGGAAATACTAAGCACCTACTTATAGAAATAAATGAGTGCTATTTAACTACGTTAATAACTAAGCATATGCTTAGAATTTCGTTACCATTCGAAATTCAAGCCGTCCCGGTACCGAGTAACGAAGTGGAACGAGGTAACGATGGGGGGTGGGGGTGGCGGCTTGTTTTGGTCTGTTTTGGCCGAGGACCGAGCACAAAGACGTAGACCGATTCCCACACTAATTCAACTGAGATCGATAGTGCACCCAGCCCTTTCAAGCCCACCTTTCGGACCGCTATAATTAAAATGTTTGTACCCAAAAATCTGGCCTTTTTGACGAAACTTGGTTGGTTGTGCAGTTTCGTCTGTTTTGTTTTGGTATTAAATTCACATTGTTTACCATCATCTCTTAGACGAGCGAGCTGCATATTTTTACTTATAATAAGATCATCGACATGGTTCTTAGTTCTAACAAAGTAGTTATATTTATTTCATTTTTTCACCTTGTTACGAATGGTTTGTAATTTTTTTCCAATTAATTACATTAGTAAACAGGTACCACTGAAAACCATATTTTGTAGAGTTAATTGTTGTGACCAAAATTATGAGATTGGTCTCATAATGTATAAAAATCTTAAAATCACGAAAAATCTAGATGTTGTTTCATTCATTACTATTACTCACAAATCTTTATTTGAACTGTGCTGTAATTATATTATGTAATAGGGGAGGTCAGCTCAATGCGGCCATAGGAGGCAAAGCGGCCATGCCTCATTTCTCGGCAACTTATAACGATAGCCTTTAGGACCATAATGTCCACTTCTTAAAATGACCACTTCCCAAAAGGACCACATCCCAGAATGACCATTCCCAGATCGTCCACTTCCCGTAATGACTGCTTTCTCAGATTGACCACCTCCCACATTGGCCACTTCCTCATGTGGCCGCGGCAACATGCGAAAGATTTTTGTTCATTTTGTTAAGAAAGTCCAGGGTAAACTCAATCTGTTTTGATCAAAACTCTATAAAACTCAATGTTTTTATTTTACGTCTATTATTGCTTATCTATTTGGCTTTGTTTGTGTAACATTGGTTCCGACATGAGACAAATGTTATGAGCACAGTTAATTTTTAAAACAAAACGGTGGAAAAAGGCAAAGCGGTCCGGGCAAAGTGGCCAAGTGCTTTGCCTAGCTGTTGAATATTTTAATTTAAGTAGGAGAACTGTTGGTAGATAAGTATGAGAAAATTGTTGCGTACCTATAACATAACTAAATTAATTATTAATATAATAATTAAAAATAAATTTAGGAAGTATTCGAAGATTCTAAGACTGTAATAATAAATGTCTAATTTGAAACTTAAGATCATTATTTTTTTCATTAGTAGAGATTTATTTAATTTATTTTTCGTCTTTTTGTTTTTTTAAGCACGATGTTTTTCAACTTTAAATGAATTTCTTGTAATCTTTTGGAATGACCACTTTGCCCTTACACCCATGGCCGCTTTAGGCGCTCATTTGGGCAAAGCGGTTTTTAGACAAGTTTTCGTAATTTACAAATTAAAAGAAACTGTTAAAGTTTTCACGGAATGCGATTACACGTTATAAAAGTTTAATAAATTCCCTATCTATTGGTATAAAATACTTTTCCAAATTCTGTTTTTTAACAGCATTTTTTTAAAGTCAAAGTTAAGGTGGCCGCGCTGAGCTGACCTCCCCTAATCAACAATTCTTTCATGAATTCGCTTTTATACAGAAAGTGTTCATAAATAAAGTTGATAATTAATTATGAACTCTATAAACGATATTCAGGTTTTATATAAAAAATATCAAATTCACTTCTAAATTCCGTAAACTAGACATATCTAACCTTAGAGCATTGCTCTAAGTATCTAACAGTGATCGCCTACCATCGAAACTTCACTCTTTTTCTAAAAAAAATAAAGAGGTTAGGTTAAAAGTTAAAGAAACAAATGCAAAACGAAAGTGTTGTGTCGTTGTGCACCAGATCGCAGCCCACGAAAAGTTCCCAACGACCTTCGGGTGGGCAAAAGTTTCAGTTTCAGCTTGCATCCCGCCCGCGCGCCGCCCGCCCAGCTCTACAAATTTGCATGATTAGACGAGCCACGGGATGCATAAAGGAGGGGGAACTGGAAAAATGAGCAAAGTGCTTGTAATAAGCCGGTATCTGTGCTAATGTAATTGCATTTTTATACTGAACACCTTCATGGATAAAATTGACACAATATCGCGTAGACTCAATGACTCATGCACGGCTCTACTTAACACTAATATAGACACTTAAGTCATAGATTTATTGTTATTTAATTGTTATAAACAATATTTTCCTTAATATTCTACTTATATTGCAAATAATAAAGCCCTTTTTATTTTAAATGACACTCAAAATTATAAAACCACAAGTCGCAATACAAGTCTGGCGTGCCTAAAAGCTAATCTTGTTTTGGATATTGGTTCCGTAGTCGTAAACAACAACCAAAAATACAAAACCGACGCCGACGGTCTCGATATTGAATCCGCAACAAAGGGACGCCAAAGAAACTCGCAAGTGAACGCGTGCAGGCATAAAGAGAGGCGAGTCGCGTGCGTCCATTACCGCCCCGGGCTGAAGTTTGGCCACCCACCCACTGGGTTACCATATTTAAGTCCGGACTCTTTTAAAAAATTCGAACATTAGGTCACAAAATAGTTTTTTCGGTTTCTTTCAGTTTTCTTCAATCCTAAAAAAGTCCAGGCATTGAAAAGTCGGTCAAAGTCCGGATAAATCCTGAGGTATGGTAACCTCCGCCACATATACACCCACCAAACTATGGTTTGCAGAAGGGTATGTCAGGGTGCTCAGTTTTTTTTTTACTTTTTCGCTTGCTCACCCGTAACTATAAGTAGGTAACTTTTTGCGGGCGCGAGAAAATCAACAAACACAGTTTTTCGTGAAAACGGAGGAAATTCAGAATGACTTCTTTCACGAGAATCCTTCAAACCGTGTTTTAAATGAGAAAAATTTGAGTGTGCTAAATAGCCAGCTCTGCTCATCTCAACCCAACCTAAAGGTGCAAGCAAGTACATCGATAGTGAACACTTTCGTTGGAACATAATGTTTTTCACAATTCATATTGATAGAGTCTGTCTAAAAAGTCAGTTTTCATGGGTAATTTTAATACCTACCAAAATCCCCAACTACCCCACCAATACCCATCTAAATAAAATTGAGTAAAGCATGTTTACAATTAGAATTTTGACAGCACCAATAGGGTTACCACTTACCAGTATAAGTTTTTATAAATAATTTAATCATTTCTTATGTAAACTAACTTTTTAGACAGATTCTACATAGATTTTAATCGCTTAAGCTAGGGTTTCCTAGGATGACGGTGCCGTCATATTACGACGGTCATTAGCGGCGTAGGACGTTGTCTATGTAAACAATACGCCGCGGTTTATGACGTTACGGTGTCGCCATATCGTTTACATAGACAACATTCAACGCCGCTATATTACGGCCGTAATATAACAGCACCGTCATCCTAGGAAACCCTAGCTTAACAGTGCAAGTAGGTACATACAAGGTGTTTAAGAAGAACGTGACGGCATATTTTTTGGAATTCAGTTTATAAAAATAAATAAGTACTTATCTTAATTTATCTTTAAACCTATTTTTGTTACGGAAAGTACTTACTTAACGTAACGTAAGAGTAACATATGTATACGACTGTTGATTTTTCTTGCATTCCAAGCGAAATAATTCCAAACTAAGTAAATATATTTTAATTTTTCCCTTACTTAGTCATTCACTTGTTAATCTGAAACTGTAATTGTGTGTGGTGGTATTTAGTTTTATTTATTTTGTGCAGTAAACTTGTTCGTACACAAAATGATTTCGTAGTGAGTACCTACTATAAAACCATCTGCATTCTGTTTTACTGTGTGGATACAGTGGGTAGTACGTCCGTAGGTACGTATTTAATAAATCATGTCTTTTCTTTGCTACACTATTATTGCATTTACCTTTATCAAACAAAACATCTATTAAGTACCTTTTTATGTGATGATAAAATTTATTGTGATGGTCGTGGCCAAAACATTTTACCAATTAAAACAGTCGAAATAAAATAAACCACTATTTAAAGTAAGGTTAGGTAGGTAACGAATTTTGTTTTCTCATCCATGTTCGTTACATTTTCGAAAAATGTTGCAGCTACATAATTTTAACCTCAGTCAATAGTCACTGACCTGAAAATCGTATAATCTAGAATTAACTTTAAAAGTCGGGTACAGACTTAAGATTAGCTTAGGATTAGAAGTACAATAACACCGATGACACATTTCGGTCCAAGTGTACACAGTCACGTCATGCCCCTGCACCGATAAATCGCATTATGGCCCACGTGCCGAGAATACATTTTTAATCTTGTTTCCTTTATTCTCCGGCTTAGCTTAGCAAAATGCTGCTCCTTAAAACTGCAAGCACATTATTCTTTCAAAGCCGCTACTCGTCCATACCATACATGTGCACGCGTGCACTCGTGTAGTCTAAAACCGCTTAATAAAATAATTTGCTTATTAGTCCCCAGTTGCCAGTAGGCAGATAAGAATGTGTCAGCAATACAATTAACATTATAACTTAACATAATTTAAACATTACAGAAACAAAAACACCAAATGCATGTCATAATAGCAGCATTGGAATTGACATTAAAAATTGTTCTAAGATAAAGCGGCGTGCACGCTTGAGTCGATTAATCAACTTTAATAAGCGTAGTCGGTGCAAGGCGGCGCGGGCGGCGTGGAACTGTGTGAATCACGAAGCGAGCGACATTACCAAAAAACAAACTGCACAACATACGCCGTACGCTTCCACCACGGCGACGTTAATAACGCTCACGTTGCCATCCATGACTCTTTTCATTCGGTACGGGCTTTTCCCGGCTGTGTCAAAGCACGTAATTAGTATTTAGGAAGGTGGTAAGAAAGGCGAGGTCGTGGGCCAGACGTCGGCTATCGATCCGACCTGCCCCACGCTGCCACCCTGTAGCAGGGGGAACGCACATCGAGCAACCAATTGACACACTTAAGGTAATACTCGACACTTGCGACAGCTCTTCAGCTCTCGGACAACGCGGGCCACGCTTCAATTACTAGACTTCAGTTTTAGATCTTTTAAAATGTTAAAATTCAAACTTTCTTTGTTACAATCATAACTTCAGCACAGCATACCTACACTGCCTTTGGATAAAATATTTTTTAAAGTTGCATATGTTTAACAAAGATAGAGTGCATTGCATACCTACAGCTACCGCCAAGAGTATCATCACAGGTACTTTACAAGAAAGTGATTGTACGAATGTAAAGGCTCTACATTTTGTAATCTCACTGATAAAAAAAAATGAATCTTCGATTACACTTTCTTAATAAATTTCTGGTGTAGCGTAAACGCTACAAAACTACCAGGTTGGCAGAAGCAGCCGAAAGTTGCACAAAGCCCGACCCAGTTGGCTAGCAGCCCGCCGCTAGGTCGTCGCATCACGATTCGCGTAAGCACCTATACGATTCGCTTTATTTAACCTTGGTCTTTAATACATGCTTTTCTAAGGAGGTACTAAGCTTTAATAGAAAAAACGTACTAAAAACATAAAAAACGGACTAAAAAGTAAGGGGGCGTCCATTAATAACGTGAGGTGATTTTGGTGATTTTTCGACCTCCTCTCCCCCTTGGTGAGATGTCGTGAGATTTGGCTCGACCCTCTCCCCCCTATGAACCCCACGTGAGATATTTCAAAACGTGTATTTTTAGTGTGATTACGTTAATCTGTGCTTGCTTGCTTTGCATTTATTTAAATAAACATTATTGTTTAGGATTAAGCCCACAGAACAAAGAATTTTTTTTAAGCCATATTTTGGTATAAAAAATGTGTATTTAACCAATTTTTTTTGCGATACTGTTCCTGCAGAAAAAAAATACGTGATATTTGCCGAGACCCCCCTCTCCCCCACGTGAGATTGGGTGAGATTAGGTTCGACTGGATCTGGATTTGGTGTGGTATAATAGCAAGCCAATCATGTATCTAAATCGAATATAACAATGCCAGGAATTTTGACTGGTGGAAAAGTAGTGCCAGGCGGCATCAAACTTTCCCACTTTTTCGCGCACCTTTGATGCTTTCCACCAGTCGAAATGCCTGGCAATGTTATATTCGATTTAGATAAGCATGATTGGCTTGCTATTTCAGCCACTTTGTTGCTTAACCACTCCCACACCCACCACTGAAAATCTGTCAGGTGCCCAGGTCTGTTAATAATGATAGTATGGCACACAAACAAGAGGGATTTCGTCGCTCTGTAAAGTGTAAATTTTTGTATGAAACAGCTGTTTTTTTTGGGATTTCAGAGTTGATTCCATAGTTAAAGTTGTTCAGTTTGATGGTCCCTATTTTCCTACCATATTCGGCATTAGGAGTATTTTTGTACACGTTGTATAATTATTTTGTGCTTTTTATTTGTGTTATTTTCTTTCAGTGTTTTCCGGAATACCGGCGTCATCATAAGACCCTGGACACCATTTCCCATCAGAGTACTTGTCAAGACGAATCAAACGAGCCTAAACTTGATGGGGTTGTATGGATAAACTTGCTGTTCCAAGATTCAGGCTTGCAAAAACTAGAGGTTCATTTATTAATAAAGTTCAACAACAAGTGATTGATCTTCCTTTGAATATATTTAAAAACCCTGTTTAAAAAAGCGCTAATGAGTAAAGGTAGAGGATTATCTGAAAGATCGAAAAGCCTGGAAATGTGTAACACATAACTTGCTAGTATAAGTACCTACTTTGTTGCCCATAATCATGTTGTACTGTATTTAATAACGATTTATTTAAATTTGTAAATATTGTTACTTATTCCTGTTAAAGCTGATAAGTTTCTTGTGCCCGTTCTACTTGTCAGTTAAAAAAGTCTGGAACGGGTGTAGGAAAATACAGACGATTCAAAAGTTTTGACTTTGACTATTGTTTAAAGGATGTATTTAATAGCACTTTAAATTTGACGAAAACAGCTATAAAATTAATATTATCACTACAAAAATAATGGTTTGCACTATAACTGTGTTCCAACTCCGAAACCATTTAATTTCTGATCAACCATGTCAGACTGACCTGACCACTGTTAAAATGAGATGGCAAGATAACAACTTGTGGCATAATGCATACACGCCATCAGGTCGGTTCTGGCGTTAATTGTTGATCGCAATGGAACCTAACCTCCTCAGCTCCTCTCCTCTCTCGCTACGCCCGCTCTTCGTAGCACCTACTCGTCTGTTTACCAGTACTAAAGTTACAAAATTAATTTGTATGGTGCATAGTATTAATTTTAAAGCTAAGCAATCAAATTGTAAAGTGCAAAGTATTATTTTTAAAACTTAGCATATTTATAGTGGAAACCATTATTTTTATAGTTCATTCAATAAATTAAGAAGCTAAACATTTTAAAGTGTGTTACATTATTTTTAAAGTGCATTTATATATTCCCCATTGTTTAACCAATATTCTCAAATAATCCAATCCTTTTTTTGTGATAGTATATGTGTTTCTTCATGAAACACATATACTACCACAAAAGCGTGTACTTAGTAAGCTTGTGGCAGGCAAAATTAAATTGCCCATTTAGCATATTAAAGCGTAATGTGCTTTGCACCATGTAACACAGCCGAATTGTTTTATCTAGCTTACTGTGGCTCCCCAAAGCTAAATTCTTCTTTCTTTATAAAGGCAATTTCCTGCAAAGGAATTACGGGTGAAAATAAGCAGAGCACGCAGATTGTCCGGAGCGACGACGCCGACCGACGTCGCGCCGGCACTGCACTTTGGGGGCCAGGGTGGTTAGACATTGGGGGGTGACCGGGGGTGGTGTAAAATCACCCGCAATCATTTATACCCGAACTGCCTGCGGAATTACTAGCCGTCACTAATTTTACGGAAACTTTCGCTTACCTCTTTTCCATTGAACTTTTTCTTAGCTTTTAAGAGATCATGTCCCGAACATAGCCGGTAATGGAAACTGTGGAAAACCACCTCAGGGAACTAAGTGCATATTACTGATGTAACGTGACGGGGGAAATGCGCACTTCACTCCGTCTTAGGTGGAATGTTCTCACGGTATATAGTGTCGTCTCTGGAAATAAGCACTTATAAAGGAAGTTTATGTATGGACGAAGCAAGTAATTAGGTAAGTATAATGTAGACAGACAGATAACTTATATTCTTAAAAGTTAGTGTCTGTAAAAAAATCGACATTTGAAATGTGATTTACGTTACCCATGGTATCGGAACCATTCAAGTTAGTATACTCATAACTATATCTAATACTGTCTCGCTCGTTTATTTTTTGTTGAATAAATACGTATTTTTATGAAAACTAGCTCGGATTCAGCACGTTACGCCGCCGCCCACCGCCTCGTCCAAGCTACCGAACTGTCGGTCGTTTTGTTGAAAGATGGTTTTTTTTTCATTACACATACCATCTACCTTTTTTATAAAATCCTAGTTTTATTACATAACTAGCTTCCGCCCGCGACTTCGTCTGCGTGGATAGTATTTTGTCTATTCCTCGGAACAGTTCCTTTTTTTGGGATGAAAGGTACCCTATGTCCTTCTCTGTACCCCTGACAACGTGTGTGTAAAATTTTATGATGATCGGTTCAGTAGTTAAGACGTAAAGGCGTAACAAACAAACAAACAAACAAATAAACAAACAAACGGACTTTCGCATTTATAATATTAGTAAGGATATTATAAATGCTCATTTTACTAATTAGAACGTTTAAGACGAGGGCCTAATACGAAAAAAAAATGCGGTAGTCGATCTTCGTCGTTAGATTTAGGTACTTTTGAACAATGTGTCACTGACAGGAGCGGAACTGAAACATCACGAAGCGAAACGAACGTTGTTCGATTTTCGTGGTTCATTTTAACTATTTCTATATTGCCTTTGATTTCCAAAACACAAGGGATTTAGCTACTAACTTAGGTCTTTCAAGCTATCTTTTGTCAGGGCTACTATGATTGCTACTCGTTGGTAGTAACGATTTATTAATGAAACCTCCAAAGATATACAAGTCCATCAGCCATTTTTTTTATGTCCCCACTGCTGGGGCACAGACCTTCCTTATGGGTAGATAAGGAGGACGGACCATAACTCACCACTCGGGCCCAATGAAATGCAGCCGGGACCAACGGTTTATCGTGCCTTCCGAAGCACGGAGGAGCTCGACATTTTTGGTCACCCATCCCATGACCGACCCTTGCAAACGTTGCGCAACCTCTGCAATCGCTGGGCCAGGCGCTAAACCACAGCGCCACCGAGCTCCTCTATATCTAAGAGATACATATACGAATAGAACCACAAATGAGTCGGCGTAGATCTGCCCACTTCAGCACTATATTGAGAGTATTTGAGGGACACGAGGCCACGTGCCGAGATGCGAGGCTGCTATTCGTGTCAGGAGCTTGCATCCGTGACCTAATTCGCCCCCTTCCTTGCCCCCCTCGGGCGTATATTTCGGTCTAGCTTGTGTCAAGCCTCCGTTATATCACCAATATCTTGTACCTCTGTGGATATTCCCAAGCCTCTTAGCAAAAAATTGGCACAAGAGCCGCTTACTTTTATTTTACTGTGGCCCACATCTAAAAAGGTTGTATTGTAAATCAATGTTTACCGTGTTAAGGCGCCCTACTACTACGTAGTAGTGATTATTTCCTCTGTGCTACTACCAACTACTAGAAACAAAGTCAATATTTAAAAAAAGCTAAGATCATGCCCTCTTAAATTGTCTCTAATATTTTTTGAATAACTCTTCAACAGTTTTTTTTTTGTAAGTTTTAAAATCCATTTTAGCTTAAAGTGGCCACTTTTAGCTAGAATGGATTTTAAAACTTAAGAAAGAATAAAAACTGTTGAAAACTTATTTAAAAAAAAAAATAGACGATTATGGAGGGCATAATCTTAGCTTTTTTAGAATATTGACTTGGTTTACGAGTAATAAAAATAAATGTATTGGCGGCGCTAGTAGTAGGTAGTACGGCGCCTTAAATTGATATTTACACAACACGCCTTTTAAACCCCTCTGGACGACTTCGTCATTTTCTTAAACTTAACACTTTCCCATCTCGCCTAATTTTTATCTCGGCTCTTTCTTAGTTGGTTTCTTTCTTAAACTTGTCACTTTCCCAACTCGTCTCATTTTTAACTCGGCCCTTTCTTAATTGGTCTCATTTTTATGCTTGAAACTTTCCCAACTCGTCTTATTTTTAACTCGGCTATTTCTACAATTTTCTAACTCATTTTTTACTCACACATTTTTAACTCAGCTCTGTCTCTTTCGCTCTTTTCTTATTTCTCCTGTCAGAAAATATACATCGAAAAACAGTTTTTTCGATCCACTGGTGGATCGAGGGATATTTTTTTTCCCTTCAATCCACTGGTAAATTTATGTATAAGTATTTTTTCGTCGAGCCCCCAAACGATTTTATTGGATTAGGAAGGGAGAGTCTATATTAGAATCACTCGCTAAAAAAGATAACAGTATAATAGTAACAGGATAAAAAATATTTGGTCAGCAACTGCTGATTTATTTAAAATTTGTGCTAGCCAAAAGTTGCTGACTACTATCATGTATAGTGGCGAGGAGTCGAAATATGGCAAAGGTAAGCCAGACCAATAATTTCTCTAAAAATTCACCTAACTGTATGGTGGATTGCAAGGGTGGGATTTCTAAAAGGGAAGCCGATAGGAATCGGCATGTATGGACCCTTCGCCACTTAGGTACATACTCATGGTCCTACTGGACTAGGGCTTTTAGAATATCGTAGTGTCCTATCACTAAGTACTTATTGTATGGTCTGTGTTTCCTATAGTAGGTATCGATAGATAAGTTATAAAGAACGATTATTCCGAACCTAAACCGAAATCTTACTATTTTTTATATTTTGTTTTAATATAAAATAAAATAAATAAAATTCGCATGCCCTACCCTATACCTACCTTATAGTAGTGGATCGAACTTCGTTCGCAAACTTTGTGGACAAACAAACAAACAACCAATCAAACAAACTAACAAACGAGAAAGCAACCTAATAAAAGTGTTAAAATAACGAAGTCGTCCAGACAAGTTTAAGAAAGAGACCAACTTAGAAAAAGCCGAGTTAAAAATGAGACAAGTTAGGAAAGTGTCAAGTCGAAGAAAATGACGAAGTCATCTAGGAAAGAGACTAACTAAGAAAAAGCCGAGTTAAAAATGAAACAAGTTAGGAAAGCGTCATGTTTTAGAAAATGACGAAGTCGTCCGGAAGGTCTGGCCAAAATTAAATAATAATATCATTAAAATCATGTACACACAGCATTACATACCTCCACATGCCCACTCCACTCATGTTTGATCTTTATATCCAGTAACGATTTAAAAATTAATTTTGTCATTTTTTGGTAAGAACAGTCGGCTGTACAACTTTTGCTGCCAAGCTTCGAGCAAATAGTTATAAATGATACCAAGTTTGTTTCTATCTTCGCTTTGCCTGATACCGTTATCGGGTATTATTATACATTCTGAGTTATCGGCCTCAAATTGCCTTATTCAATTAAAGATAATATCGATTTGTAATGTAGGCACGTTCTGCATTGTGATAAATTAATCAGAAGCGCGAAATCTGAATATCGATTTACTTATTTTAGAAGAGTTCCATGTCAGATGTGTTAATTTAAAACACGCAAATCTAAAGTTGTTAATAATTTAAAAAACCAAGTGTTTTTAGTTAACTGATATTGAAAGTAAATCTTTTTTTTAGGGTTTCGTAGCCTAAAGGTCAAAAACGGAACCCTTAAGTATAGATTTGTCGTGTCTGTCTGTCTGTACATCCGTCCGTATATCACAGCCACTTTATTCCGAAACTCTTAGGATTACACAGTTGAAACTTGGTAGGTAGATGTATTCTGTGAAACGCTTTACGATTTTTACACAAAAATAATAAAGATCAATGGGGGCTCCCCATACATGTAACTGAAACAGAAAATTTTGTTTTTCATCAAACCAATACGTGTGGGGTCTATAGGTCTTTAAAAATGACATTGAGATTTCTAATACTATTTTTTCTCAAAGTCAACCGTTTGAAAGATATACACTGCTAAAGTGGTAAAGTGTGTGTTTTAGATTTTTGACTCTCTTATTTTAAAAGTTAGAAAACTTTTAAAATAAGAGTCAAAAATCTAAAAAAAAATGCTATGGATCTTAGTAAACACTTTCAACGAAAATTGGTTTAAACGAGATATATTAAGTAGTTTTAAAGATATAGCATATTTTCCAAAACCGCAAATAAAACTTTGTCATATAAACAACTCTATGAAAAACAAAGTTATTTTGGCAGATGAAAAATGATAGTGGTATTAAATAAGGTATGCCATATATATGGTAACTATGGAACCCTACTGCGCGTGGCCCGAAACGCACTTGGCCGGTTTAATTTAAGTAATAGAAATACTGGTGAGTAAAGTCCATTCGCTTAGATAGTGTCGGTACACCCACGAGCACTTGTGTTCAGAGACAGAATACCGGTAACAAACACAACCTTTCACTACGGCAGTTTACGGCACTTCTATGTAAACTACCAAAATCCAAATTCACTTGCGGGTGTACGCCGCACGCGGTATCCTTTGTTTATGCGGCGGCATCCTCCAGGGCGACACTATCTAAGCGAACGGACTTTAAAAGTGTCATTGTCAATTAGAAAAGGTGATTCGATTATTACAATAAAACGAGATATTTCAATAAGATACTTTTATATTGACTAATGTGTTCCGCTGTGTCTAGCACAAAATTAAAAATAGGACTTCTTCTACTTCTAACTTCCTAGTCATACTCGTTCATAAAGGTACCAAAAATAACCAGCTTAATAGAAACTTATGTGTCTAACACATATAAACATAGAGGTATCTCTTGACACTTACTGCATTACTTAAATTAATATACAAGTTAACAATATTTACAAGTAGGCTCGCATAATATTCAGTATTATTCAGCTGACCGCAGCAGCGTTAAGAAAACATGACTGCAAGATATTTCCTACTTAACGGCAACTTAACTTAAACATTTTTCTTTTTACTTAACAATTATTCGACAGAATTTAGACTGGCCAGCCAATTTTCGCTATCGCTTCGCTTCGAAACATGTATGGATTTGACGTTTTAAAATTCGAAACCTTATGTCAATCCCATACATGTTTCGAAAGTGAAGCGATAACGAAGATTTGCGAATGTTACTTTGGCTAGGCCCTCTGTGGCCACACGCAGACGGAATTTTGATTCGGACTTCCGAAACAGAATCATTCCGAGCGCAGCTAATCCATACAAATCTATGGACCTCCCACACACATGCGGTATTTCCAATCATACATTATCGATATTCCGTTTCGGAATCTCATTTCGGAATTCCGAATCAGATTCCGAATATGCAGCGGGGCTAATAGTAAGACATGTTATGTACACTCGTGACCAATAAATAGCAATCATTATAATAAATAAAATATCAACATCAGTCATATATTTAAAATAGCTATGTACAAACTCTTAATAACTATGCTAATTTACTGGCACTACGGTTGCTGACTGTGTACACTTAATTTGATGGGTAAAATAATCCAATTTATGGATTAAAGACCTTTACTGCTTTTTAACTTTAATTAAAAATGGATTATAAATCCATTTTATCAAGGATTATTGTAACCTTTACAGAACTAAGGCCCATGTAACTTACTCAACACTGATTCAATGTCAATATTTTGAATGTTAGCAGAATTAAGTAAATACTGAGTTTCTGGCTTAACTTTTTTGCTTTCACTTTCATCTGACATATTACCGCTTTGTGCCCTTTTTCGCTTCTTTGTATCGACTTTCTCTCTTACTTCTAAACTTTCTACTTCTAGTACAATCTCAGTGACAGTCACTTCTTCTCTATATTTTGGACTTTTAGCTTTCAAAGGTGTATCTAAGCTAGTCAACGTTGAGTCAAAAATCTCATAACACTGATCTTTTATAGTCTGTTTTAAAGGCGTATACAATTTATCCATATTAGATATTGAACGAACTGCCATTTCAGTTTCTCGTTCATCATAATTAAGTAAAGCTTCATCAGGGTCTTGATCTAATAATAAACTAAATGGAGTGGCTCGTAATCTTATGGATAAATCATCTTCCAAGCACACTTCCATTGAGAATTTATCTTTTAATATAACCAACTCTTTTTTAGGCACATCTTTGGTATCGTCATGACAATGTAAAAAGAAATTTTCAGTATCTTGATTACACTCATGGACAGACAGTTCAACTTCTTCAACTTCTTCCTCTTCATTATCATCTTCTACTATTTGTAAATTATTGCTCGTGCTTAAATTGGATTCCGAAGTTCTTTCCAACACCGCAACATTACTTTTAGTTTCAGGTACACACACAATACTTTCTGTATTGGCCGCGGGAATAACTATATCACTCTTAACTGCAAAATCTTGTGTCGTATGTGGAGACGTATCTAACAATTCGCGTTCGATAATTTTCGCTGTTTCCAAATCAAAGCCTCTTTTTACTAAATCAATATGTAAACATCCCTCCTTACTCAAATCATCGTCTTTGGCTGCAGTTTTCAAATACTCTTGAATTTTGGTGATGTCTTCACTTTCATTAATGAGGTTTGCTTCAACCTCTTTTGATTTGAAATCCTGAGATCCATCGTCAGACCATCGCAATGGCAACTGCTCGGTATCAGAATCATGCGTGGAAATTAAGTTGGACTTGGGGATATTTTCTTTTGCTTTTTCTTTAGCTAACAATTCAGGTGAATCGTGACCAGAACTTTCAGAGGTAAATGTTTTAGTACAATGTAGCTTTCGCGGAGTTGATGATTTTCTTCGTGATTTGGTTGGAGCAGAAACAATAACTGGTGAAGCGCCAACTATAGTTTCTTCTTGTTTGGTGAGTTTCTTCCGTGCTTTCGAGCTTTCTGGAGTCTTTCTTTTACTTTTACTAACATCTTTCTTTAGGGGCGTCGGACGCCGTGGTTTTATCTTCATAAAAGATTTAGAGACCTCTTTTTTAGGTGATTTTCGCTTCTTTATTGATACTTTCTTTTCATATTTGTTTTGGCTTTTCGACTTATTTTCTTTAGTATTATTACTTTTTGGTTCAGTCTGAGTTGTGTTTTCGCAAAAACTACAATCTGTCATGTCACTATCTACCTCTTTTGTTTTATTATTTAAACTGGAATTCCTATAGTAAGAGACATTTTTAGTACATTGTCGCACTGGTCTTGTAGGTTTATCATTGTTTCTCTCGTTATTATCACTGTTTTCTGTTTCTTTATTGTTTGACGTGTCCAATGTGATACTTTCTCTACTGATTGAAGAAGTTGCAGGGCAAATCAAATCATCTGTTACTCGCATATAATCTTGATCATCCGGTTTATAATACGAACCTCCACTTGAATAATCTGTCGGTCGCGATGAGTAGGATGAAGGGGTTGGATTATTTAAAAACTTTGGAGTAGGTATATTCATAATCTTGATATCAGACATTGGATCATCGGGTATATCCGGACCCAGAAATCGAGGTGTTTCCATTTGTATATCATAAAGAGCTTGTTTATAGGGTGTTTCCAACAGGTCTGAGATATTGAGTTTAACACCAATTTCATTCTGTAAAGACATTCTTTCTATTTCAGGAGTATCATTTATGTTTTCTTCATTAGATTTATTTTGACTTTTATCAGTCTCTGGAACCGTGCTAACTGGTGCTGCATCACGATCTCCATAAGAGATAATATTGATTGTTGGCTTAACAGGAATACTGGTTTTATCTTTGAATAAATCATCTTCTTCAGATGGTTCAGGAATATACTTCTTAGCAGGTTTTTTTTTGGGAGTACGTTTCTTGGAGCTTTTTTCTTTCTTTTGTTTCTCGTCTCCTTTTTTCCTTGAGGGATTTGTGTCTTCTTTTTTCTTTCTAACTGTTTTTGATCTAGATTTCGATGTTAGCATAGGTGAATGTGATACTTCTTCACTTACTTCTGTGACTATTGCAAGAGCACGTAAGTCGGCATCCCAATTCCTTTTTTTGCTTACGACTTTTTTAATTTCCTTTTCATTTTCTTTAGATGATTCACAAACATTGTCCTTTTCATTATTCTGTAAAACTGAAGCTGGATGTACGACTTCAGTAATTTTACTTGCAACTTCTACATCATTTGATATAGTGATACATTTGTTAATTGATTCGTGTAATATTCTTCGGGGTGTGGCAAAGTCTAAGACCCTGACGTGAGAAGTTCGCCGTGGGGTGGACGAAGATTTTCTAATAGGTAGCAAACCTTGTGGCGTACTCGTTTCCGAAGTCGCACTAGCAGTATTATCTTTTGGCGCCGATGCACTTGTAACATCGAATGTTTTAGGTAAGTTCACATCTGTAGGTACTTCATTTTTGTCGTTATGTTGTTCAGTTTCTTGGTTAGAAGATTTATTTTCTTCGTCTTCGGTACTAATGTCTATAGTTAATGGGCTTAGGGAACGGGCTTGACTGGATTGAGTCACAGCTGTGGCATGATAACTACGCTGTGACGTAATAGTACAGACTGAAGTTGGCGGAGGACCTGAAACAACATTGCCACAACAATTATAAGAAACATTGTTCAAATGTTTTAGTGATATTATAATAATTACACTAAGTGCCAGTTTACTGTTTGTGGTGAGGATTGAATCAAGGTTTAAAGGAAAATTATTTCGTTTATCCCACATTATTCAATTTGAACTTATCGAAACCTGTAAAACTAGTCCTAAGCTAGAGTATAGTAAAATGTTCAAGTCCTCACCTGATACTGGAGCTAGAATGATAGTTGGCATGGCCATAATTTCATCCTTCGTAAAATTATATTTTGAATCTACTGACTTCTTATAAACAGGCGTACCATTAATAACTATAGTCTGTGTTTTTAATAAAGGAGTTGAGGTAGCATTTTTAAGTACTGCAGGCATTTTCAATGAATTATCGTTACTTTGAAAAGAACTATCCACCTTCACATTTGATATAATCTTCACTTTATTATCACCTTGTTTAGGTTTAGGTTTAAGTTTAATAGGAGGACAGTTGTTCGTAGTTGTTATAGAAACAATCTCGTTTGGTTTTGCTGAATTGTTATTTGCTACTTTTAACAAATACTGTGTTCTGGTTTGTTTCATTTTGGATACTACATCTCTATTGGGGACGTTGCTTCCAACAGATACAGGTATCCTGAAATTTAAAAAAATGGATGATTGTCAAAAATTAATGTTATAAATTAATATACTTTACCAAAAGTTTGAATAATGACGCATAAGCTATTAACATAGTTGAGTATGATACTTTCGGAGTGAGACAATACTTACTGAAGATATGCTTTCTCTGTAGTGCTGGTATCAGGAACTATCATAACCTCACTGTCACCACCTACGAAAACAATAAAAAACCTACAATAATGTGTTGTGTTGTACTTACTAGTACTTTTAGCCATGAGTACCGCTAGAAAAGCATGTAAATACGTTTCTTCGTGAAGGCTCTCATATACAAGTATTTGCATAGTATGTATATTATTTTTTTGACCGCGCGAACGCACCAACGGACGCACGGCACGACGCAACGCCACACATCTGCCTGAACCAGACTTAAGCGAATTTGTGCTAGCAATGGTCAGATGTTTTCACGGATTGATAAGTTCAAACTGGTTGATCTTATACGAAGCCACGAGTGAAAAGCGCGCAGCCGCTAGTTCGATATGAACAAACACAATTTGACAATTTACTTCAAACGTTTCATATTATCGTGAGTAAACTGCGCTCGCCAGCCTCAAGCGAGCTTGAGGCTGCAACTTACATCGCACAAGCGTTTTGTACAATGACATGAACACTTTGACGTAATGCCATTTATGTTTTTTTTTCTTGACCGCGTAGGCGATGGCGAATCAACAAGAGTAGCAAGTCACACGTTGATTTTTGAGAGGAATAAGTGCGAAGGACGTGAGCAAGTACGTGAAGGTGAGATTGTTAGAGTCGCAAGCGAGGAATGTGTGAGAGGTACGACGCGAGCAAGGATGTGTGGGTGAGGTCGCTAGAGACGCAAGCGAGGAATGTGTGCGAGGGACGGGAGCAAATATGGGTAGGTGAGGTAGCTAGAGATGCAAACGAGCGAGGAATATGTGTGAGAGACGCGAGCAAGTATGTGAGGGTGAGGTTGTTAGAGACGCAAGCGAGGAATGTGTGATAGGTACGCTAGAAAGGATGTGTAGGTGAGGTCGCTAGAGACGCAAGCGAGGAATGTGTGAGAGGTTCGCTAGCAAGGATGTGTAGGTGAGGTCGCGAGAGACGCAAGCGAGGAATGTGTGAGAGGTATGCTAGCAAGGATGTGTAGGTGAGGTAGCTAGAGACGCAAGCGAAGAATATGTGTGAGAGACGCGAGCAAGTATTTGAGGGTGACGACGTTGCCAGAGACACAAGCGGAGGACGCGAACAAGTATGTAAGGGTGGGGTTGTTAGAGATGCAAGGAGAAATGTGTGCGAGGGACGAGATCAAGGATGTGAGGATGAAGTTGTTAGGGACGCAAGCCAGGAATGTGTTTGAGGGATGCAAGCAAGGTGTGATTCCGTAAGATGTGTGCGAGGGATGCAACTGAGGATGTGACTATGCGAGTGTGAGATGTGTGCAGGGGACGCAAGCAAGGAGTTAGTGCAAACGTGGTGGACGCAAGCGAGGAATGTGTGCGTAGGATGTATTAAAATGCAAGGGCGTAAACAAATCTGAAAAGAGTCCGCTACAAAACTCTCACATCATTTCATAGCTGTACTATGCATCCTGAATCCTGGTACACCATTATGTATTTTGTGGCACAGTTTAGCTACCTGGCTTTTATTTAACAGAGATGTGCGAGATAGATTGCGCGATGCGAGAATGCATAGCGAGATTTTGCGATGCGAGAATGCTTAGCGACAAAGTCGGGATAGAAGAAAAGTCTGTATATTATGTCCAGACTAATCCACGCGCATGAATGGTAACCCTAGTTGCAGAAGCACAAGTTTGCGTTGCAGCTTGCCAGTAAAATTATAAAAATAAATTGATAAAGATTAAAGTGATAAAGATAGCACGGATTTTTTCTAGATAAGTAGGTACTAATATTCTTCCTAACCACTCATTTATAAGCATTTTAAACAGAAATAGAATTACACAGCTGGTGCATAGAACTGGTGGAGCACTTTACTAGCTCACAAGTATTTGGAGTCAACAAATTGTAGCATTTGCAGCAGATAAAGTGAATCTGTTGAAAAACCCATGGCCTCATTGGCTGGCCCGCGAAATACGTCACTTGAGAGGCTCTCAGCGAATCACACAAAATCAGTCTTATTTCATACTTTTTCTATTGACTACTTTTGTCTCACACGACAGATGTTTTAGATCGTATCTCATGAAGTTGTATGAACATTCGCCGTACGCTTTAGCCTAGCGCATGAGGGATTTTCTTACGAAAATAAGTCTTAGTAGGTTATCAAAAAGCTTAAATTGTTTGTCATAATTTCAATAACATTAAATACAGGTAATAATAGGATGTATTAAGCATTTTGAGATTTTTCTAAACCTTTTAAAATCTAGTAGTATAACCACCAATAGCCATTATTCCCTAGTAAACAAATAAGAATGTTGGCAGACATATGGAAATGTTTCTGTTACCTTGATGTGTTTTGTTTGGGGTTACCATGAATATTAGTTGATTCAAACAGGTTTTTTTTTAATTAAATGATTTTTTCATCAGCCATTTTTAATGTCCCCACTGCTGGGGCACAGGCCTTCCTTATGGGTCGTAAGGAGGACGGGCCATTAACCCACCACGCGGGCCCAATGCGGATTGGTGAGTGTTAACGACTGCAAATGCAGCCGGGACCAACGGCATAACGTGCCTTTCGAAGCACGGAGGAGCTGGAGATAATAAATTTTTGGTCACCCATCCCATGACCGACCCTTGCGAACGTTGCTTAACCTCCGCAATCGTTGGGCCAGGTGCTAAACCACTGCGCCACCGAGCTCCTCATTATCATCTCCTCATCATCAATTAAATGATTAACTTATATGAAAAGCTTCTTACCACTAACACCAGTTGCGAAATTGTTATAACCTCTCATCATCATTGGTTGCTTATGAACTTCCGAACTCGTTTGATTTTGGTGATGAACTTGATTTAAAATGTGATTAAATTCCTCATTCTGTTCTATCTGTAGTGAGCCATGTTTTACCTAAACAAAGAAAATGAATGGTTTTTTGTCATTTTATTTTTTTTAATTTCATTCCAAACTATATAGAAGCAAAAGTACTTAGCCGTACTTTAACCGTCTCTGTGGTCTAGTGGTTCGCCCACCTGTGTAACACGCAGGGGTCCCGGGTTCGATTCCCAGGGGGGTACAATTTGTACTCGGTTTGGTTGGTGGTAGGGCTTATTTCAAGTCCGCCTGGCTAGCTATCACCATCTTACCTAAGTCCAACGCCATAAGAACAATTAAAAAATTGGTGTGTTCTGGCAGTTAGAGGTAAAATAGCCAGTTCCTCAGTGATGAGAATTCCGGATGTAGTGCACTTCCACCTTCGGCCTTATCGTAACTTAACATCAGGTGAGGTGAAGGCCGCACTATCAAGTTGTGCAAAAAAAAACTTACTGATGAAATATCACTTGGTGATGCATTACTTTGAGACGCTATAGGTTTTTCACTGGTTGACAAACTATTGGTCATTTCATTTTTCTCTGGAGGCACATTTGAATTAGACAATCTTAGACTGTTTACTGAATTCAAATCATTAGTGGTGCTGTCTGACACACACACAGTTTTCTTCCTTTCTGTTCCATGATTACCTGAAAGAGTAATTTAATATTTCAATAATCTACCATTAATAAAAATGTACACTAAACAATTAACTTAAGTACACTGGCCTGCAAAACTAAGTACTACAGAGGTCTATTTTCATACAAACGAAGTAACTTTGAAGCATTGGTTCTCCGCCCAGGATTAAACGTGGTGTGATCTGATGATGGCCATCCAGGGAGTGAATGGAGAAGATTTAGATCCCCATACACACCCAATAGATCTGATCAGCATTCTAAGAGCTGTTTGGATATGTTTAAAAAAAACACGAAAATAGCATTAAAATGTATGGAAATGCTGTAACTGATAACTCTTATCCTTACAGCTCTTAGAATGCTGATCAGATCAATCGGGTGTGTATTGGGATCTGAAACTCCCTGGATGGCCATCATCAGATCACACCACGTTTAATCCTGGGCGGAGAACCAATGCTTCAAAGTTACCTCGTTTGTATGAAAATAGACCTCTGTTACTACAGAGTTTTGCAGGCCAGTGTAGTTAGTATACTTCAGCCAACTTATGGAGAAAGTTGGAAAGTAAACTGCTAATAAAACATAACCTAAAAAAAAATTACACATTTTACTTAAATGTGCCTGTCATTAATAGCTATTACTTATGTTATGTAAGTTTATTAAATGGTTGATTCACTAAATCACAACATATTTGTGGAAATATCTTAAAAAAATAATTAAGACAACATTATTTGTGTAAGTTGGCTCCATTTTGTTTAAGTCTTGATTTAATTCAAATATTGATTAATTTTGTTGACTAGTGACAATTAGGGCAAACACCCGGTTCTGATTATTCATACAAAGGAACCGGGTAAGTACCCAGTTCCTTAAACAGAACCGGGTGCATGCCCTAGTGATAATCCTTATCCTTACTAATATTATAAATGCGAAAGTCCGATTGTTTGTTTCCTTGTTTATTTGTTTTTTACGCCTTCACGTCTTAACTACTGAACCGATCATCATGACATTTCACATACACACACATTGTCAGGGGTACAGAAAGGACATAGGGTACCTTTCAGAAAAAATGAACAGTTCCCGAATGGTAGCAAAAAACTGTCCATTCAGACGAAGTCGCAGACAGCCACTAGTTGTTAAATAAAATTTGATTGAATACCTGGTAAATCAGATAAAGCAGTAGCTTCCACCGAGCTGTCTAAAACAGGTTCCTCGTAGTTATCTTTTGGCTGACCTGTGGAAACATTGGAACTTTTCGTACTGCAAGAGCATGTTTCCAATTTCAATGATCTGCATACTTCACAATCTGTTTTATCATTAATGTTTTGTTTCTCCACACTAGAAAGAAGATTTTTGAGGTTAGGTACAATACAATTAGTCCTTATTGGCAGCTGTGAAGTTATGTGCGTAGCCGTGCCTCACCACTCACCTCTCCCACCCACTAACATCAGAATTGTGTTCTGTGCATCGTCTTGCACGATGTTCAAAGCCACCAATAAGTTTGAAATGTATTACACAGTTAAAATTTATCAGTCTCAACATAAATATGCTTTTAAATGCAATAAAGTTATACATTTACAATAAAGAATGTCCTATTTTTTTTATGTGAAATTTAATTAAATATTTCCAAACAATGGCTGTTATAAAATAAGCAATAGCAAAAAAGTCTATCATTATGGCTAGGGCCGGCAAGGGGGGTGGCTCCCAGGGGCGCAACCCTCAGGGGGGCACACTTTGCTGACCCATGGCTAGAAAATAAGTATAAATCTTGGGGCACAAATTTCAAATCTTGCCAGGGGCGCTCATTATCCTAGAAATAAAGGCTTGGGGCGCAAAATTATAATCTTGCCAGGGGCACTCATAATCCTAGCTGAGAATATCAATATACACAGATTAAAAAAATTAACAACACACACCTGCATTTTTTAGTTGGAGTTTGTTCTTGTGTAAGTATTTTACTTGTATCAATGTTTTGCACCAAAAATTTCACCATTTCCAGTGAACTCGAACACTGGAGCAATTTTCTTCTTAATTGAAATGGCTTACATGTTTCCACTGAAATCAAGAGAATTACACAGCATTCAAGAGAGGCAAGACAATTATTATGGACCGTCGGCCAAGGGGTTCATTTTCAATCTATCACATATGGGTACCAGACCACATTGATAAGATAGCTATTAGTTTGGTGTTATCAAATATTGTTGTCTGGGTTGCGAAGTTGGAAGCTTCTGGGAGATATGCCACCCTGAACATATGGCCTCCAATACAATGATCTCCAATCGCAAAAAACAATTGATCGAATATTGATATAAATGTTGAACAGGGTCATAGGTGGCATCATTACAAACATGTTAGACATCGGCTTGGTTAGTTTTCAGGAAGCATGTGCGCGGCCAGGGTAGAAACATAGAGACTTTTTTCCAAAAAATAATTGACTACTTACATATTGGCATGTCATAGGGAATATGCATAAGCCACCGATTCTAATAAATTTGAGCTTGATCGCTTCGGACACGTATAAAAACATGATGGAACAGAAAAATAAAAAATTATAATGTATTATTTTAGTTTTATCACACGATGAAATCAGGGAAAAATAACAATTTTTTTTTTTACTTTCGAATTTAATGAACTTAACAGTCAGATAGAATATCAAATAAGAAAAATTTTTTTGTAAGACACATATGTACTTAAACACAAAATTTATGGAGATAATTGAAAATAATTGAAAATTCTTGGCTAACCCCATAGTAAACGCGCGCCTGAAACGTGATATGTGACGTCATATATCATGTCCGTTTTGTATGGAGCGTTTTGGGCGGTTGCTGCTGCGTGCTAACTTCAAGTAACTATATCACGAGAAAAAAATGCAAGAAAAAAGTTTTAATATTACAGTTGATTTTCTCACGCATTATAAATCACAGTCTTACGTCGTTTTCAGGAAGCGTCTAGGAGATTAGGCCAGGTAAGTACATTTCACATATATGCTCTTGTGATCCTTGTTCCTTATTCGATATGAAAACATAAAAATAGTTCAGGTAATGATGCCACCCATGACCCTGTTCACCATTTATATAAATATGCGATCAATATTTTTTTAGCGATGTGTGACCATTATCAGGGTGGCATATCTCCCAGAAGCTTCCTACTTCGCAACCCAGATGATGATATTTGATAACACCAAGCCCACTATAAGTGATAGATCGAAAATGACCCTGGTTGGCCGACGGTCAATTATAGAACCAACTTACAGAGACAGCTAAATTTATCACAAGGAAAGCTACCTGGGCGTTGCCAGGATTTTTTCAGAGAGGTGCATGTGTGAACACATTATACTAGTATAGTTTGAATCACGAAAGATGACCACAAATGGCGCCCATCTTCGCGTCATAACTCATGAAGAAAAGACTTTAGACATAATAATATTTCATATTCATATAGATATATCGATATTATTTAAATATTTGAAATATTATTTTGTCAAAAGTCTTTTCTTCATGAGTTATGAAGCGAAGATGGGCACCATTTGTGGTCATCTTTCGTAATTTGAACTGTAACTTAATAGAGGATACTGAATTTATTTATTGATAAGGTGATGAACAAACTTGGACAGCAACCTAGACACCTTAAGTTTTTATTCAAACAGTACCTATGTTAAATAAAAAAAATCAATGTATTTTTTCCTGACAGAGGAGTGCAAGTGCACCCCTTGCACCCTGCTGCCGGCACCCAAGGAAAGCTAACAAATGCAATTTAAAGTCCTATACCATTTTCACTTACCATCTGACATTCATACACTATGAACTTTATGAGTTCTTAGGTTGGAGTTGGAGTGCTAAAGATGATATCAATAGAGATCGCCTTTTTCGTACTTTAGGTGTATTGAAACGAAAGATAAGGAAAGTATTAAACGTACGGTATATTTTAACTGCCCTGTATTCAGCGAGGATATTTTTTAAAGACGTCATAAATATTCTGTCATATTCATTCCCAAAAGCGTCCAAGTACGGACTGGCCTGAAGAAACTCATCATAAGCCGTCATCAGTTGTTCTTCAGCAAGATATCCTGAAATGATCAATTGATTTATTGAAAAATAATGTTTAATAATTCTGCGAATTCGTTGGAAAGTCCAATTCCCGCCAAACAATAACTTACCAAGAACGAGCTTGGCTAATTCCTGCGAAGGAAACGGAGGTAAATTCATCTTGAGTTTCAATGTTAATCGATCACAGTAGTAAACATGAACATCGCCTTTCTTTTGTTTTTTATCCAAACACTAATAATTTATTTCTTTTCAGTTTTCTTTCACAATCACAAAATCAAAGAGAATTTACACAAAATCACAACAAGAACAATACAATATCATAGATTCATAGAGGCCGCGTTCCGAATCACGCTTACAGCACTGTGAGCGCGCTAACGCCCGGTCCAAATCATGCTTACAACGCTCACGTAAGTTAAAGTGACGTCACAGATGACGTCATAGCATGTGCTAACGACGCTCAGCGTATTCCACCAAAGCACTGTGAGCGTAGTCGGTGTAGCTGTCAAACTTCCTTGTCAAAGTTCATTGTTGACAAATAATACGTGTTATACGTGGTTAAATTGTGAATCGTTGTGGATGTTGTGGTCATTATTTGTGATTTTTACAAAAGATGACTGAATTTATTGACGGTGTTTTGTAAAGATACGAACGAAATAATTATATTAAACTGATGTTGAAAGAGCTAGCAGTGGTAAGAAGTATTTTGAAGCTTTGAGAGTTTAAAATTGGTTAGTAAATAATTGGTCTCAGTGAAGGAACTTAATTCGTATTCATTAGTGCCTTTTTATTTACCTATCCCTTAGAATAAATATTGACTTTACCGAGATTAACCCATTTGAGGTTATGTTGTTCTATACAATCCAATGTTAGCGGTGTTAGCGCTCTCACAAGCGGTCCAAATCAATAGTATCGTGAGCGTGCTGACAGCGTGCTAATGATTCGGTCCGGCTGAGAATGACGTCACACGCTGTGAGCACTGTTGGCGTGATTCGGAACGCGGCCAGAGTAATACATATAATAATGTACTCTATGGAGTAATTATGGGAAGGGAAGACAAAGCGCAAAGTAGGGATGTTCGATCCGGGTACCTTGTATCGATATTCTGGATCGCAATGGATCGTAATCCATTGTATCGATCCATGGATCGATCCATTAAAATTGATACGATTTTTTGGATCGATCCAGTATCGAATCAAATATTTTAGGAATGTCGAATTTTTAATCACGTGATATTAGTTACCTAATATACTCAGTAATGTTTAATGAATTAAAAAAATATTTTTAAAAATTAAACAAAATCAAAAGTTGCTGGTTGTCAAAGTGAACAAAACGTTTTTAACGGAGTAAAATTGTTCTCAAACTAAACAAAAAGCAATATAATAGTTATGACGAATTTGATAGTACATTGAAATATGATATGGCAACAATGGGGAATGTCCGAAAAAAATCAAATTGGCTGAATATTTTTCTATAGGTAGGAATAAGGTCCCTTAGTAATAGAAAAAAGTTTCAGAATTTTCGGTTGGGTTAAAAAGTCTTTAAAAATCAAAGTCTCTTCGACTTCACAAATGTATGAAAGTAACAGCAGAATGGAGATTATACCTTTGCCGCTAACTGCCACAAAGACAACACGTATTTAAAAAAAAAAGTTTTGACATTTTGTCTTGAAACTTTTTTTTAATACCATGTTGTGGTTGTGGCAGGTGTTGGCAAAGGTACAATCTCCATTCTGCTGTTACTTTCATACATTTGTGAAGTCGAAGAGACTTTGATTTTTTTAAATTTTTTCACGAAACCGAAAATTTTGAAAATTTATTCTTTTACTAAGGGACCTTATTCCTACCTATAGAAAAATATTCAGCCAATTTGATTTTTTTCGGACATTCCCCATTGATAACAGGATTTTTTATATAAATAACATGGATCTGTTCGCCCGCTATACCATAGTATTTTAAACAAGGGAAAAGTTCAAGTTCTAATATTCTCTAAGTAATTACTATACAATATGTTTGGTTAGCGATGTCGGAGCTTTTAAAGGCAGATAATATGATCAATTTTAATGACATAACTCCCCACATGTTGTTGAGGTCTATCCCCTCTCCTGTTGGAATGACCGACATTTTAATTTTGACTTTTTATTTGAGATGGCATGGCCCTGCCGAAAAATATTAATTTCTCCGGATTTAAAAGTCCTACAGTTATATGTACTAGTTGATATTACTAGCTTTCTAAAAGTATTTTTTTTTATAACTGTAGAATTTTTAAATTCGGAAAATAAAAAATCTAATTTAAAATACCGGTCATTCAAACAGGAGAAGGGATAGACCCAAAAATGTGGGTGGTTTTGTAGATAAAATTGATCATATTATCTGCCTTTAAAGGCTCCGATATCGATAACCAAACATACACTCGGCGTCAGAAAAATCGCACCTTTCAAAAAATTTATTCAAAGATAATTTAATCTCATCTAATTTAATGGTAAGTGTTGTTATAAATACTTCTTATCTTCGGACATAGCCAACAGTCTCTAGAAACCGTTGTAATACTCGTTAAATGGAATCAATTAAGTGAAATTCAGTTTCCGAGCAACATTAGATTGCCTAATTTTTTGAAATATTTCATGGGCAATAATATCCACTTGGGTATTCCTTTTTTAATTGAACAGTTGTAGTGTGTTTTTTCTATCATCTTGATAGCGAATTTACCCGCATTTCTTGAATTGACCCCTTTTATTTCCTTTTTATGGCGGCGCGGCGCAAGCAATAACGATTTAAGCGATTAATTATGGTAATTGTTATGTTAATTAAATCAAACAATTATTAATTGAAACCTCATTAAATGTACTTTCAAATAAAACGTTAGCTAGCCAAGCCAAGTAGGTGGCCAAGTCTAAACTTATTTTCGAAGAGGTGCGATTTTTCTGTCGTTTAGCGTATAATATGATAAACTTCATACGATTTTTTCGATCCGATACTCTATGTATGTGTATCGATCCGCCAAAGGATCGAATGCTATTGTATCGATACAAAAATCGAGTGGATCGTAACGTATTGTATCGATCCACGAAAGTATCGGATCGGATCGAACATCCCTAGCGCAAAGCGCCAAGCGCCCAGCAATGGATAAGTTATGCCGAAATTAGATGGTTCATTTTTCGTTCATTTTGGATGAAGTGTCTAATTATGTAGTTTCATCTTTCATCGTTGATGCCATGTATTCCCGTTGTCCCTATGATTTTGTCCCTATTATGGGGCTAACGGCACGTCAAAAAAATTCCGTGCCGTTGTCCCCATTATCAATGGGGACAGCGGCACGTTAAAATTTCACGTATCGATGTCCCCATAATTTCTATTTTAAACGTGGGTAATTGACTAGTACTTAAATAAAATATTTTTTTAAGGAATACCTACTAAAATAAAATAAAATTCATACAATCTACCTACGAAAGACAAACTTTTTTGGGAATGCATACCCATATTATATACTATACAAAAAAATACATTATTATACCATTTAAATGGTAACCGATCACATGTCCGAAATTTACTTGTCCTAATTTCATTTGACCGAAAACTGTTGACCGACGTCTTTGTTGCTATATGTTTTGTTTGCCATATTTTTAAATCATCGAAATATCATTTGGCATATGTCTCATTTTACCGAAATACGTTTCACCGATTTTCAAAATAACTTTAACGGCCGAAGTCTCTTTTGACTTTTTTTCATTTGCCAGATAACTTATTTGCCATACTTTCACTTCACCAGAACAACATTTTACCGAATATCATTTGGCTGCAAGTTTATTTGAATAAAGATATTTTTTACTTTGCATGACTTTATCTTTGACTTTGACATTGGTGGGTTAGGTTAGGTCAGTGTTTAAATAAAAACTTTTAATGCACCTACCAGTAGGTTAGGTTAGGTTAGTGTTTTGACCACTCCCAAATGCTTGCATGCATGCTGCATGCTTGTTTGCATGCATGCTGCATGCTTGCTTGCAAGCTGCATCCTTGCTTGCATGCTGCATGCTTGCTTGCATGCTTGCTCGCTTTGATGCATGCTTGCTTGTTTGCATGTTAGGTGCCTGCTTGCAAAATGCTTGCCGGGGGGTGCAGGGGGCATGCATAAATAAAAACTTTTAATGCACCTACCAGTAGGTTAGGTTAGGTTAGTGTTTTGACCACTCGCAGCGGAGCGAGCGAAGCGAGCGGAGCTCCAAAATGCTTGCATGCATGCTGCATGCTTGTTTGCATGCATGCTGCATGCTTGCTTGCATGCTGCATGCTTGCTTGCATGCTGCATGCTTGCTTGCATGCTGCATGCTTGCTTGCATGCTGCATGCTTGCTTGCATGCTGCATTCTTGCTTGCATGCTTGCTTGCATGCTGCATGCTTGCTTGCATGCTGCATGCTTGCTTGCATGCTGCATGCTGCATGCTTGCTTGCATGCTGCATGCTTGCTTGCATGCTGCATGCTTGCTTGCATGCTGCATTCTTGCTTGCATGCTGCATGCCTTGGAAAGGGAAAATATTAGTTAACCTACAATCGATTGTTGGTAGTTATTTTGCATGCATATTTATTGAGTCAAACAGAAAATAATTTAAACTTATAAATAATAAATTTTCAGAACATCACGAAAATTTATCCGATTCTAGTTTAAAACGATTTTGGGAATCAACTAATAACATAAACAAGAATTGGAATCCAACTTATGTAAAAACCCCAAATTATTTTGGCGGTACATTAAAGATAAGCGCGGAGGTCGGTCAACAATCCCAACTGCTATGACCAAAGATGATGCCACTGCATCCTCGGGTGATGAAGTAGTAAACATGTTTGCTGAACAATTTTCTTCTGTTTATAGCAATCACGACCCATCTCCCCACAATATTGATTCAATGGCAATTAATTTTATTTCATCACTCAAATTCACTGAAAGCGACATCTTAAAAATCATAAAACACCTCAACATACATAAATGTCCAGGGCCAGATAATATCCCGCCATTATTCGTGATACGTTGTGGACGTGCTCTAGCATTGCCTTTAATGATATTATTTAATAATTCTATAAAGCAAGGCGTTTTTCCAGATGAGTGGAAAAAGGCTAGAATTGTACCCATTCACAAAAAAGGCGATCAAACTTCTGTGAAAAATTATAGGCCCGTATCCATCTTGTCCTCTTTTTCTAAAATGTTTGAATCTTTGGTATACCCACATATTTACAACCTCGTAGAAAACAGCTTATCACCATCTCAGCATGGATTCAGAAGGGGACGTTCTGTAGACACAAATCTGGCCGCTACGATTTCTAACATATCCAAAGATGTTGATGCAGGCAGGCAGGTCGACGCAATATACACAGATTTTAGTAGCGCCTTTGACAGGGTAAGTCATGCGATACTCTTGTCAAAATTAAAAAACAGTGGAATAGGCGGATCTTTGCTTCTGTGGTTTGGCTCATACCTAGCAAAAAGACCTCAAATGGTATCTGTAGCTGGATATGATTCTAAGGTGTACTATACAGAATCTGGTGTTCCGCAAGGTTCCCATCTTGGTCCAATTTTGTTTTTAATTTTTATTAACGACATTACTACTTGCATTAAACACAGTAAAACATCACTCTTTGCTGACGATCTTAAACTGTACTTGACCGTTAATAATTTATCTGATGCTAAACTTTTGCAATCTGACCTTGACAACATCAATAATTGGTGCATAAATAATGGCATGACTATAAATCTGGGAAAATGTTTTCACATAAGTTTTACGAAAAAAATTAACAGTATAAATACGGTTTACTTGCTAGACGGTAATACTTTGGCAAAGGTTGATAGAGTAAAGGATCTCGGAGTCATCTAAATATATAAAATCGTAAACTGAATGACTGACTGACTGACTGACTGACTGATCTATCAACGCACAGCCCAAACCGCTGGACCTAGAGACTTGAAATTTTGCACACAGATACTTTATACAGTGTAGGCATCCACTAAGGAAGGATTTTTGAAAATTCCATCCCTAAGGGGATGAAATAAGGGATGAAAGTTTGTATGAAAGTCCCTCAGTTTTGAAGCTAGAATCTTCAAATTTTGTGTTTAGGCTGACGATTGAAAATTAATAAATACGGGTCTCAGCGTTTTTCAAAATTCTACCCCCGAAGGGGTCAAAAGGGGGATGAAGTTGTGTATTAAAGAAAATCCTTCATTTTCGAAGTAAAAATCGCTAAATTTATAATTTAGGCTTATGGATAGAAATCTAAAGCAACGTATATTGTTTTTGTTAGGATTTCAACTCCAAAGGGGATGAAATGGGGGTGAAAAGGGTTAAAAAAAACCTAAAAATAGATATGGATGTCTTTATCGGGGTTTTGTGGGATGATGATTGCAAAAATGACATTTATTTTGAAGTCCAACCACGGTGGACATGATTTAACCCCTAAAGGGGTGAAAATGGGGTCCAAATTTTGTATGAAAAAATAATATAAAATTGACATTACAACTTTAAACTATGTAGGAGCACATCTAAAAATAAATAGGCAAATATATATTTTGTTATTTTGAAAATCAACCCCTTAGGAGGTAAATGGGGTGAGTAAACATAAAAATCGATATTCGACGTTAATGGGAACTAGAGCGGGACGGGTACGGGAACGGGAACGGAAGGTGTACGGGTCGAGTACGGGACGGGATCGGACGGGAACGGAACAGGAACGGAACGAAACGGGAATGAAACAGGAACGTAACGGGAACGGAACGGGAACAAAACAGGAACGAAACTGGAATGAAACGGGAACGGAACGGGAATAGAACAAGATGGGAACGGGAACAAGAACCGGACGGGAACGGAACGGGAACAAGAACGGGAACGTAAGGCGTACGGGACGGTTAGGGGACGTTTACGGGACGGGAACGCAGCGGGAACGGAACGGGAATGGGAACGGGAAAGAAACGTGAACGGAACGGGAACGGAACGGAAACGGAACGGGAATATAACGGGACGGGAACGGGAACGAGAACAGGATGGGAACGGGACAGGAACAGGATGGGAACGGGAACGGAAACGGAAGGGGTACGGGACGGTTACGGGACGTTTACGGGACGGGAACGCAAACGGGACGGGAACGGAACGGGAACGGGGAACGGGAACGGGAACGGGAGCGAGAGCGGGAGCGGGAACGGAAACGGGAACTGGAAGACTTGTGCGAGGCCCGCCACACGCGGCAAATGTCTTGCCTCGCGAGGCAGCGCGCTTGATGGGGACTCGCCTAATCGCGTAAAAATGGCTGGCCGGATCCTGGTTGAAGGTTCCTTAAAAGGATTTCGTCTAATATCCACGCGTACGAAGTCGCGGGCAGAAGCTAGTAATAGATAATAAATTAAAATTCAATTTTCACATTGACGCTGTTGTTAAAAAGTCTGCCCAAATGCTGGGTTTTTTGAAGCGTAATTTACAAGGGTTTAACACGTTAAACGCCAAGGTGGAATTGGTGATTTTTGTAAAAAAACTTTTTGCTGTAAATTTGTTTCTTATAACCGGATACGTGTACAAATAATTTTATTTTAATATCTGAAATGTAGTTTTTGAGTTATTTTAAAAAAACTGACTGAGGTCACCCATGACCCCCATGGCGCCCAGTGACGGAAAGTTAAAAAACCGTTACGGCAGCGCCGCGTCGCCCACTATGCCGGTCACCCCCGCGCCTCAGTCTGTCATGTATGTTTTAATAAAGTGTACTGATATAAATAATATTGTTTTGTTTTATTCCATAAACTAGCTTTTTCTCTTATAGGTACATAACTTTTCAGTCGGAGTGGTAGTTTCCGAGAAAACATAGGTAGTTTTTCAATCTATCAATCATTCATAAAGAAGCTATAAATTTAGTATATATTTATGATGATTATCCACATGGTTTATGCCAAACATTTTCTGAATAATTTCAGAACATTTTCTGAATAATTTCAGTGACAAACAATCACATTAATCACAAACAAAAAGGATTCGCAAAATTTTTACATTTTTTTTTCATACACTGTCTTAATTTCATAACTTCCGTCTGTGGCACCTAAGTCCCAGACGAAAGTTTTATACTTGGGCGCCATGCCGGTCATCTCAGTACACCAAATAGCTACAAACTAGCGTGTACGGCGCAGGGCAATCTCTTGAAAACAGGTCTGACTTGAGGTCACTGGTGACCCCCAAGGCGTACTGGGACAGAACATATGAGGTCACCAGTGACCCCCATGGCGTTTAACGTGTTAAGCGGCAAGACGCAAGAATCATACTTTACAACAGCCTAGTTCGAAGCAGACTCGAGTTTGCGTCTATTGCATGGAATCCAGTGTATGCCAACTCATCTCAAAGGGTGGAAAGTATTCAGCGAGCCTTCACAAGACACCTAGCTTATATTTCACCGGGTATAAGCCACAGGGTTCCATACAATATGCGATTGTCATTTTTTGGCATGATTTCGTTGAAAAACCGTCGTTCAATTATAGACATGTCATTCCTCTACAAAATCATCAATCAAAAAATCTCATGTCCTGACCTGCTGGCCTCCCTCAACATAACTGTCCCTCGAAAATGTCCAAGAAAGCCCCTTTCAAAAACCTTTACGTTGCCCGCACACCGAACTAATCTTGGTCGTCACTATCCCCTTGCTAGAATATGTAACACATACAATAGCCTTAATGAACAATCACCTGACCTGGATATTTTTCACTTGTCACAAAATAAGTTTCAATCAAATTTGTTGAAACTGTTTGAATCTAGTTGAGATTGCTTGAATCTAATTTAAATATTCTTATATTAAATATTCCTATACTAATAAATTCTTGTTTTGGTCAGTAGGTAGGTAGTCTCATAGTTCCTAGACGTAATGTAGCCTGCAATATTAATTTGTTTTTGTTTTAGTTTTCTCATATAGTTCCTAATATAGTTATGTTTACTTTTCTAAGAATGCTGTGTATACTTGTAAGTGGCTTACATACATGCCCTTATGTAACAAGCGACAATAAATTAAATGTTGTGTATGTTTAGCTGTAAGTATACCATAATAAATAAAATAAAATAAAATATTAGAATACTAAAATATTATACTAGAAAAAATACGACTCGCTAATCGGAAATAGTGTGCTACAAGTTTTTAAGGCGTTTGGTTAACTGAAATTATGGCAAATAAATCAGTGGTGTAATGAATGTTCGGGAATATAATATTTCGACGAAACGTTCTTTCGACCGAGCATTACCTCGGTAAAAAGTTTTTCGGCCAAATGAGACGTCGGAGTAACGAAAAAAATCGAATTAATATTAGGTCAACTGATACAGTGGGAAACGTAATTTCGACGAAGTAAAAAAAAGCGAAACGAAAATAGTCGAAAAGTTGTCGGTAAAATGAAATCCGACCAACACAAAATTCGATCTTAAGATAGGTAACCCATTTAAATAATTAATTATGTACATGCATACAAAAATTGTCTTGTGTGGGGATCAAACCCGTTAAACTTACCTAAACCTTTATAATAATCTCAGGCACTCTTCCTTTAATTTCAAAGCAAGGGGGACAACGGGGATAATTTATAAAATATATTATTACAATAAAATAATGGGGACAGCGTATGGGGACAACGGGAAGTAATTTTAATTATTTTATTGAATTCCCGCTGTCCCCATTAATAGGGACACGGTCAATGGGGACAACGGAAATACAGGGCTGACACCTTTTTGATGAAAGTCACTAGACGGCCGTTCGCTTTCATCGGGCATCGGCCTTTAATCAGTCATCGCATCGGAAATGAACAATAAATGAAGCGTGTAAACAGTGCCATTCACTGCAGTGGACGCTGCTTAAAGCAGAAATTAGATGGTTCATCAATAGTGCTTCATTTCGATGAAAAGGCAGTGAATAGTGACCAGTGAACGACTTTTGTATTTAGACACTAAATGTAAAATGAATGTAATATTCCTCATTTCTCACAAAATTTCACGGCAACAGGTTGTGTGTGATAATTTTGATTAAAGAATTAAGAGTTAATTAAAGAGAGAGAAAATGCTTACATGCACTGCTTGTACTCGTATGCATGTTGCATGATGCAGGCAGGCGCGGTCGCAGCCTGAAATTTTGGGGGGGGGGGGTCACTAATAAATTTTGTAAATTTATAGAAGCAGTGCCGGTTTTAGCACTACCAGCGCCCTGGGGGTTTATACAAAGTACTCTGTGGCCCTGGGTAATATTTCTACGGGTTCCCCCTATATGCGATTACAAGATTTTCAATTTTGCCTGTTAGGTAAAAAACGGCCGCGCAGCGCGTTTTTTTAGTCAGTTTCAACTACTTATCTTGTAAGCTTGCTTGTTAGTGGAAAAAAATGGCCGCGTAGCGCAGTTTTTAGTCAGTTTCATCTGCTAATCTTCTAATTTTGCTTATTTCAGTAAAAAACCGCCGCGCAGCGCGTTTTTTAGTCAGTTTCATCTGCTAATCTTGTAATCTTGCTTGTTTATAGTAAAAGAATCGGCCGCACAGCGCGATTTTTTGTCAGTTTCAACTACTAATCTTGTAACCTTGCTTGTTAGTGAAAAAAAAATGGCCGCGTAGCACAGTTTTTAGTCAGTTTCATCTGCTAATCTTCTAATTTTGCTTATTTTAGTAAAAAAACCGCCGCGCAGCGCGTTTTTTAGTCAGTTTCATCTACTAATTTTGTAATTTTGCTTGTTTATAGTAAAGAAAAACGGCCGCGCAGCGCGATTTTTAGTCAGTTTCAACTACTAATCTTGTAACCTTGCTTGTTTATAGTAAATACCATTTTGGTGCGGAACCTTAAAAATGGCCGCGCAGCGCAGTTTTAGGTCAGTTTCGTTTCGATTTTTAGTCAGTTTCATCTACTAATCCTGCTTGTTTATATTAAAAAATAGCCGCGCAGTGCAATTTTTTGCCAGTTTCATTCGTCGCTTGGTCGCTCATCACCAGGGGGGTGATTTTGTAATTTTGTTGCAATCAACTCTGACAGAAATCGCAGTTACATTGCTGCTTTAGTTAGAACCAATGTGACAACTATCTAAACTAAAGCAGCAATACAACTGCGCTTTCAATCGATTTCAATCGAGAATTGTTAGCAACAGCTTTACGTAATCAAGGTACAGGTGTATACGATTGATAGTCGACCAGTAGTCGGGCGTTTTCGGTGCCCCACACACGAGGGCGCCCAGTGCAATCACACCGCTTGCATCGCCCTACTGTCGGTACTGCTGTCAAATAGAAGATTTCTATTTGACGTTTACGATTTTGGGGGGGGTCATGTCCACCGTGACCCCCCCCCCCCCCCCCCTTCGGACCGCGCCTGGATGCAGGTTGAAAAAGGTCTAAAAACAAAAAATAAATGTATATTAAAATAAACACAAATAAGTTACGACATGCCGTTCACTGCAGTGAATAACACTGTTTACATGCTTCATTTATTGTTCATTTCGATGAAAGCGCACTGCCGTCTGTCTAGTGACTTTCATCGAAAAGGTGCATCGCGATGAAAGATGAATCTACATAATTAGACACTTCATTTTCGATGCTTCACTGCATTGAAGCATCGAAAATGAACGAAAAATGACCCGTCTAATATCTGGGCATTTTCGCCAATGCCCTTCCCTTCGCTTTTTAAGGTGTCCCACGACTTTCCATGGCAATTAGTAAAAATCTATCTGGTCAACTAGCTCAAATATTTAATGAGATCGAAGATTTTACATTCCTTTTTACTTCTAAACATTAAAAAATGTCAGGAATCATTATTATAATTTAAAAATATTTTTTAATGTAAAAATGATGGTCAGTTTTGGCATGTCCCATACTGACTAGTTGAAGTTTAGAACATTGTTGTTCATTTATTATTAGCTCTATGCAGACGCGAAGTATTTTACGTAATGCATTATATTATTGAATTTGAGAAAATAGAGTGTAAATCATTGGAATACACATACTTACATTATTTTTAAAACTAATTTAATTACTCGTGTCGGAATTTGGTCCTGAGATGGAATTCGACTTTGTAACCGACTTTTTGCAAAGAAATTGTAAGGAAACTACCAATGAATTTTGATTTTTACGGTCTAACAACACCTTATCAATTCCGGAGACCATATTTTTCTGAGACTGGCAAGAACCATGTTCTGTCAGTGAAGGTAAAAACTTGTCGATGAGAGTGGTTCAAAAATTACTTCCTACTTTGTAACCCGTATAATAAGTGAAATATCAAGGTTTTGCTGTTTAGACCTATTTTGAGAGGTAAGTTTGTTTATATTGCAATGCATCATACATAACACATTTATAACAATTTAGTTTATACTTTACAAGATTTTACAATTTGTAGCTGCGGAAATGGAGAAGCGTTACTTCCACTTTGGTTACGTATTTGCTTTTGTTGGGTGTTTGCTTGCAAAATGCTTGCCGGGGGGTGCAGGGGGACTGGCCCCCCTGAGTAAGAAATAACGTTAAAATGAACGTTATTAACTGAAATAACGTTAATTTCAATGTAACGTTATCTAAATTAACGTTATTTATTGACATAACGTTAATGTTAAAATGAACAGTTAAAAAAAGTAAGAAATAACGTTACATTTAAAAATAAAATAACGTTATCATTCCCTGCCCTACGGATGTGTAAGTTAATAAATCTTAGATAAAAATATCCAGCATGCCGCAATGTTATATGCAGTCCCGTTTTGTTCTGAAAAACCTCTTTTTCTTAGCTACGCTTTTAAAGCACTGACGCTCATTGACCCGTCCCGTAACCCGTAATTCATATTAGCCTTTTTAGGGTTCCGCACCATAAGTGTACCCTATTACTAAGACTCCGCTGTCCATCTGTCTGTCTGTCTGTTTGTCTGTCACCAGGCTGTATCTCAGGAACCGTGATAGCTAGACAGTTGGAATTTTCACAGATGATGTATTTCTGTTGCCGCTGTAACAACAAATACTAAAAACAAAATAAAATAAATATTTAAGGGGGGCTCCCAGACAACAAACGTGATTTATTGCCGTTTTTTGGTACGGAACCCTTCGTGCGTGAGTCCGACTTGCACTTGGCCGGTTTTGAATCTCGTATTGCAAAATAATCACAACATTTTATTTATTTTAGAAATATGTAAATGCGCGTACCTCCCGCATAAAGTATGTCATATTTTGACGTTTCGAATTCGAAGCCCTCACCACAGAATAAAGCCGCGATTACATATCCCGCACCCTGATTATCTAAAAATAAACTATTTAGCGACCGGTTGCATTTGACATACATTGGCACTTTTAATTGGTATGTTTTTTTTTTACCCAAAAAGAAGTAGTAATGGATTACGATCATCTGTGAACTGCAACCAGTCGCTAGGTGGTTTTTAATTAGATAATCAGCCCGCCGATTTAGCAAACCAATTTAGAGTTGCCACCCGTATAAATAAGTTAAATTTTAACAGTGAATTTGCACAAATAACAGAAAGGTCAACATATTTTATGATTTTTTATTTTCAATTCTCATCTCCAATCTTAAAACAATGTTTACTTATCAATTTTAAAATCGAACTTATTCTACAATATTTTATTGTCAAGTACGGGTGGCAAGTGGCAACCTGAAATTGGTTCCTAAAATCGGCGCTAATACCGCACATCCCTTCCTTGCTTACGCAACACCAGCGCCTCTAGCGACGAATTCATACGCGTTAGCCACTGACGTCCACACGTCAGTGGCGTTAGCTCATTTCCTTGAGTTCGCTTTACATTTTGATTAGTGTTTAGTGCGAGTGGCTCGTTTAGTGTTTAGTGTTTAGCAAAAAACAATTACTTAACACTAATCAGAGACTGTCCGTCCGAACGTGTTTTTTGCTAAACACTAAACACTAAACGAGCCACTCGCACTAAACACTAATCAAAATGTATACCGGCCATAAGGAGTTTTTTTTTAAACATAGAGTAGGTAGAGCCGTCAGTCTTGCGTCAATCTGTCGTCAATCCAGACAGACGACGCCATCTTTCATTCAGTTTAGTTTTCAGTTTTATCGTGACGTGAAATTAAACTGCTCCTGTTTATTTATTTGTGCGTCATCTTCATTATTTTCACATATCTTTTCAATTTATTATTATCGTTTTGGAAATAATACACTTAATAGTTATTCTGTGCGTTTATTTCATTTTGTTACAAATATGAGTACCGCTACTTCTGCACCTTCGTTCGCTTGCTCGCGTTGTTTCTCCAGACATCCTTTTGAAGAACTGTCTCCTGGTGAACAACTTTGTAAGGTGAGATGATAGGTACATAGTAATTCCTTGACAATAAGATCACCTCTGGATAGTCAGCTGTCAGCTTATTTCAAGATTGGTTCTGATGTTGCTGTGACGAAACGACGACGTCACACGAATGACGCATTGAACTTTTGTAATTTTCAGGAATGCCGTGGTTCTTTCCCGATTGTGAAGTGCACCTACTGTCGTTCGGAGTTTCAGCAAACAAGGTCAGTGTTATTTGCCAACACACCTATGCATGAATTAATTTAGTTTATATTTAGGTCACCTCACGACTTTCTTTAGAATGTGAATTGATCAATATACAACATAGAAGTCTTTGGAATTGATTAGTAGAATTACTCTGGTGTTGATATTAAAGGCATGTTTTTATAAACACTGATTTAAGGATATCTTGTAAGTGTACCTACTATATAATTTTGTTCATTTCAGCAAATCAAATACATCATCAATATGTAAGAAATGCGAAGCTAATGTGAAAGCATATGGGAAACCAACCGCTTGTGAATATTGCAACATTATTGCTGCTTTCATTGGTAAGTTGCCTTATCACACCTTCTTGCAAGTTTTATTCATACACATATTACCTATATCACAACTTTTCATTATCATGGCAAGGTGGTTGAGAAACATACGCAGCCCTGGATCGAGGGGGGGGGGGGGGGGGGGGCAAACGGAGCACATGCCCTAGGCAGCACCCTTAGGGGGGCGACGGAATAGTTAGGTATATAAATTTAAAAAATCTTGTATGTCCCAAAACACCTAATTACTAAAGATAGGCAAAATACAAGATAAAACAGACAAAAAATCTTGCTGCATGGCCATTTTTTGGTCGGAGAGTCAGGTTCGGGGCGGTTTGGTCCAGTTGGAGTATACCCTTCGGGACTCTATGAGCAGTCAATAGAATCCAAAAAAAATAAAAAAAAAATAAAAAAAAAATAAAAAAAAATTTTTTTAGACTTGTAAAATTTTCGAAACTTTTTTTTTCGGTGACTGATGACCCCCCCTTTTTTTGCTCTTATTCGATTTAGGGCATACAAAGAAACAGTTTTAGATCTACACACTTTTTTCGTTAAATGCATATTTACAGAGATATATCGATTTCAAGATTTTTTAGACTTCAAAAATTTTCGCCAATTTTTTTTTCGATGACTGATGACCCCCCTTTTTTTTCGATTCCACGAATTGATATCATCGTCCCCATCAATTTATGTCATGGGCATGATGTACCCCCGACTCACCGTTTTCGAGATATTTAATTGTGAAAAAAAATAAAAAAAACTTCAAAGTTAAATTACTCGGAAAATTTAACTCGCAGAAAAAAATGGCCTTAATAAAAGTTGTTCGGAATGATAGTCCCATTAAGATAGGTATGAAAAAAGTGGGTGTTATGGGGGCATCGTAAGGTCGAAAATTTTTCTGAGTGTTTGCCCCGAGGGCTACAATAGCACCGTAAAACCAGTCGGGACTCTGACAAATTCTTGGTCGGAAAAATTTGTTCCCGACGACCCCCCCTTTTTTTGCTCTTATTCGATTTAGGGCACATAAAGGAACAGTTTCAGACCCATACACTTTTTTCGTTAAATACATATTTACCGAGATACATCGATTTCAAGTTTTTTTTATTTTTTTTCACAATTAAATATCTCGAAAACTGTGAGTCGGGGGTACATCATGCCCATGACATAAATTGATGGGGGCGATGATATCAATTCGTGGAATCGAAAAAAAAGGGGGGTCATCAGTCATCGAAAAAAAAATTGGCAAAAATTTTTGAAGTCTAAAAAATCTTGAAATCGATGTATCTCGGTAAATATGTATTTAACGAAAAAAGTGTATGGGTCTGAAACTGTTCCTTTATGTGCCCTAAATCGAATACGAGCAAAAAAAGGGGGGGTCGTCGGGAACAAATTTTTCCGACCAAGAATTTGTATGAGTCCCGACTGGTTTTACGGTGCTATTGTAGCCCTCGGGGCAAACACTCAGAAAAATTTTCGACCTTACGATGCCCCCATAACACCCACTTTTTTCATACCTATCTTAATGGGACTATCATTCCGAACAACTTTTATCAAGGCCATTTTTTTCTGCGAGTTAAATTTTCCGAGTAATTTAACTTTGAAGTTTTTTTTATTTTTTTTCACAATTAAATATCTCGAAAACTGTGAGTCGGGGGTACATCATGCCCATGACATAAATTGATGGGGGCGATGATATCAATTCGTGGAATCGAAAAAAAAGGGGGGTCATCAGTCATCGAAAAAAAAATTGGCGAAAATTTTTGAAGTCTAAAAAATTTTGAAATCGATATATCTCTGTAAATATGCATTTAACGAAAAAAGTGTGTAGATCTAAAACTGTTTCTTTGTATGCCCTAAATCGAATAAGAGCAAAAAAAGGGGGGGTCATCAGCAATAATTTTTTTTTTCCAAAAATTAAAAAAATATTCTGTCTTTTTCCCCATAGTGCCCCGAAGGCTACACTCCAACCCATTTTTTTAATATAGACAGGCATTTTTCTGAAAAAAATCAGGCATTTTATGCATCCTAGACAGGCATCCTCCCTTACATAGAGGCGCGTGCGAGGGGAGGTTGAAAATTGTTTCCTAGAGGGCGCTCCCCTTTGGAAACGTAGATCCGGGGCTGAACATACATATATAAAATAATTTATTACCAGATTGACTGAGAAGTTAATTGATGACACAATATGAATCATTTAACCCGTCAACACGCAGAAAATGAGACACAATAGATTTGCTATTATTCTCCGGATGCCGCGACTGCGCAGTCATTGATGAAGTAAATTATAATTTATCCAATCTTTTAGGTAACAAATGTCAGCGCTGTGTGAATTCTGAAAGGAAATATGGTCCAGCAGTTACTTGTGAACAGTGCAAACAGCGCTGTGCATTCGATCGGCATGATGACAGCAAAAAGGTAATGTTTTTATTATCTTTTTCCTTCTCACCTTCATTTCTAATTTTATAGGAATGAATGTACATCTTTACAGGCTAGCAAAATAATCTCTAAATTTTCAAGTTTTTGTCCCAGATGAATTTTATTTTTAATTAATTTTTTGGGGAAAATAATAGGCATAAATAAAATTAAATCCATAAGAGAAACATTAAGATTACTGTATACTTGATGATAAAGGTGTGTTTCCGAACTGAGCAGTAGACTGCAACTGCAGACTGGACTGGTTTTTTTATATGAAGCGAGCAGGATTGGGCAGCATTTGATAAAAAAAACATGTGCAGTCATCAAAAGTCGGCAGTTGCAGTCTGCAGCTCAGTTTAAACTTCAAATTAAAGTGGTGTTGGTTAAAGGAAACACATTTAATTTGACCTCCTTTATATTTCCTCAATGGCCACCGTCATTAGTTATAGCAATTAAATATTGGCATAACGATGTAAGTTCAGCTTCAAACAATTTAGTGTTCAGTTCAATCACTTATGAAATTATCAAGGTAGGCCTGTCATCACCTAAATTACAGACCCTGGACAAAAATTCAAAAGTCCCGGACATTTCAGTGAAATAAAGAATATTACCTGGATTTTATTTCATTTCATTTTAAAATTTGCCTGGTTTTTCAGAATAAATTTGGTCAGTAAAGTAAGTAAAAAAACAGCCTTGCGTCATTTTCAGTCAGTTTCATTCACTGATCTTGTAATAATGTCTATCTATAGTAAAAAAACGGCTGCGCGGCACGATTTTTAGTCAGTTTCATCCACTAATTTTGTAATCTTGTCCGTCTGTAGTAAAAAAATATTTTTAGTCAGTTTCATCCACTAATCTTGTGCCTTTCATCTGGGCAGGCGGGTAGCTTGCCTGATTAGAAGCATGTATGCGATTTTTCACAGCGAGCCCCGTGAAATTAAAAATACTGTATCAGCTTAGCGCCGGCCGCAAGCCTGTCTAAACCGTAAAACGCCGGTCAAATGTGGCAAATGTGGTAACCCTAGGGGCTGTTTGGCTAGTGGGGGTTTATTTGGCGCGCCGAATTTTTTATTAAGATATGCTTTATTTTTTGCAAATCGTTCAACTAAACGGAGTTCCCCTATTACAATTAATAGCGTCTGGATTTCACCGGGACACCCTACAAAACCGGGGAAACCTAGACAGATGGCAGCCTTAAGTATTATTTATTATTTTATACAGGTTGATGGAAAGCTTCTATGCTGGCTGTGCACTCAATCTCTTAAGAGGGCTCTAGCAAGAACTAAACAACATATAACTTCTGTTGATAAACACAAACATCGGAGTCATAAGTATGTAACTTTTTGTATGTTCTTTTAAAGAAAGCAAATGAATTAATTCTATGTATGATTGAAAACTTTAATGTATGGGCAATAGAATTCAAAACACTTCAAACATTTATTTGAAATGTATATGATTAAATTTTTGTCATAGATCTAAAAGCAGTCACAAAGATAAACGGAAGTCTGATATGATGAAGTCAATGAATTCTAATGATGCTTCCCTGAATGATTCTCAGCCATTGGAGAAGAAGTCGAAACTTAACCCTTTACAAGGTTTGTAACTACTTAACTATGTGGTTATTGTCGCTGATATATATTAGGCCCGTCTTTACAGCTAGTTATGACAATAGAATGCAACTCTTTTCATGTGATTTCCAAAATAAAATGTAATTTTGTATTACTACGAAATGTCTCAAAAACAGTTACGTGCTTATGCCTTTAGTTTTCAAACCATAGTGCCGTAATCATAATTAATCTGATCACTGATTTTCACTGACTTTATTTGATTCAATATAAAATAAAAACTCATAAAATAATCTAGTAAATTGATAAAGGAATATTTTTATGGAGACCACATAAATTGATAATGGAATACTTTCACAGAGACGAAAATCTTGATAATTTAATTGATTTTAAACTTTTAGTTTTTTGCATTCACAATGCTATTTTTATATTAAGATGAATAATTAATGAAAAAATATTAGAAAAAATCGACTCACCCGTAGCCCGTCCACTCATCCCGTCTGAGTTGCTATGGGTGAGTCGATTTTTTCTTATATTTTTTCATTATTTATTCATCTTAATTTAATTGATAACAAATAATTGTTTATACAGGCGAAATCGATAGCTAATATGTTGATTTTTGTTTTCTTCTTCTAAAAAAAGTGAAAAGCTTCAGAAATGAGATTATTCTTAGTTCCATTGAATTTAAAATCGATTTGTCATGATAATTGAATATTCTGTTTATAGATTTCTTTGGTCAGCATCCCTAATTTCGTTAAAGAGACAGTTGTGAAACCGGGCCTATTATATCTCGACAACGAAAACTATAACACTAAATATTTTATTTTGTCATTTGATTCCTTCTTTGTTCTGAAACCTCTAATCATAATTTTATTCAGTGAACAGATTCTTTTTTCTTCCAATAGGTGAATTAGACCCAAATAGTTCTGATCACGTGGTCGCAATGACCCAACTGAAAGAAACCATTGCCAGTCTACAGAAGAAAGTGGCACAGAAAGATAATGAACTGCTCTCCAAAGATAAACTGGTATGTAAAAAGTTGCATTTTTATTGAAATTGATTATTACAGGCTGTTTGGTAAAAGCCTTATAAAGCCGAATATGGAAGATAGGGTACAGCTCGCGCAACATAACTTGAACTAAACCAATGAGACTTGCGCAGTAGCAATTTTCAGTACAAAAATTGTAGTGCACAGGTCACGTGGTAGTAAAAATTGGGTCAAGTTATATTGCGCGAGCTGTACCATGCATACTATGAAAAATTATTATATGGAACCCTGAAACCGCCACAGGGCTGAGAAATTTAGATTTTTTTTTTGTATGGAAAAATGCAAAATGACAACCCTAGACGCAAATAGACTGTTGTATTTGATAATCAATCCTATTAATGGGCAAAAGCAAAACACAATTTTGATCTAGGGTTGAAAAACATACAGATTTTCTATGTTTATAATAATTTTCTCATATTGTATGCACGGTACCCTATCTACCATATTCGGCTTTATAAGGCTATTGAATTAAAACCCTGTATAAGGATATTTAATCAAATCAAGTTCGTTCACAGATAACAGAACTAAAGGCACAGCACCACAACAATACAACTGAGCTCCGAAACGAGATGAAGAATAAGGAACGCTTGAACGAAACCAAGTTCAACCTCATGAACACGAAGATACAAAACTTATTGAAGGAAGTGGCAACGCTCAGCAAATCTGCCAAAAAGAACAACAAAAACACCAGAATGGTGTTGGCGAATACAGAAAATAGCGGAAGTGGCACTGATAGCCCGAGCACCAATTAGAACAATTTCTCATTAGTTGATATTCAAATTTTTTATTGATAATACTACAGACAAACTGGAAAATATTTTTCCTCTTATTTTTTTACTCTACAAATGGTTTTATTTGTAGACTTTTATAAACTTAAGTATAAGTAGGTTTCAATTTGATGACTTGTTTCATTAATGCAACATTATAGTTATTATCAGTTTCGTCAAGTACAGGTATAATTTATTCAGTAGATTTTATAGTAAATAATTAAATACATTTAAAAAAGTTATAATAAATAATTTTATCCAGAAGGATACCATTGACTATTGTTTAACTTTTTAATTAAAAAAAAAAACAAAAATTATGTTTTTATTAAAAAATCAATACATTAATAACAGATTAGTCATTGAAAACTTTAGTAAACATGTTTGAATAGTTTTGTTATATTTTTGTGATTATTTCCGAGGTTTAATTATTCAATCATTGAAAGAATCTTGAATCTATTCCATAGTTACGTGTCATAGTTTGTTTTCTAGAAAAAATGAGAAATATTTATGTTTTTCTGAGATTGTGTGAGCTGAAAACTTTCCGTAAGAGATAGCGCAGTTTTAGTTTATTTATTTTTGTATTCGCCGATTATCAATTAATGAAATTATGAAGTGTAGTTTTAGAAATTAATGTTTAGAGGTAACGACATGTGTCGTTAAAGTGTTGTATTGTGTCCATAAACTGGCAATACTTTAATCCTAAACTGAATGTCAACGCCATTTGCTATTAGAATTGTCACAGAATTTCATTTAACGATAGAGTCTGAACTGATTGAAATGTATTGTCTTATTCATATCAATATTGTACAATAAATTGGATTTAAATTATTTAATTTAATTTTCTATTGGTTTACCAGTAACTTATAGAAGCAGCATTGATCAAAGACAACTTGAAGTATTGTATTAGATCTATGATATAAAAGGTAGGCAAGGTGCAAATACCGGGTGTTTTTTTTATTTAAAAGAAAATAAATGTTATTACTACATTTTAATCGTTGACAATCTTGGAAGAAGTCAGTCATACAAACTGTTGGATAAATGCCCACCCTTATTTGCATTTCTTATCTACTATGCTCTATCAATTTAGGCGTGAGATAACTTTTTTAACGTATTTTAATGACAAAAAGTCTATTTTATAATCTGAATATCTCCACAACTTTTTTAAATAGTGATAGGTACGCTTGAAATTTTTTTTTGTGTTTCACGCCGTAATTAATATAGTATAGTGCGATATGTATGTGATCAAGTTCACATCATGCTTTGTCAATATTTAAACCATAGACTTAGATTTTTTTTCTCCATTTAAACACATTCTAAACACTTGTGATTACAAAATAAATTAAGAAACAAATGAGACTCGATTTGAGATCATTTCTTTTTATTTATTACATACTAGCGTTTGCCCGCGATTTCAATTGCGCCTTCTGGTCCAATCTGTACAGTCTAAAATATGAAAATTGGCAGAGTGGTTTAGGCGTGAAATAGGGCATTATTTAGTGAGAGATCTCTGGACTTACCTAACAGGACTGTCTGTCCAAGCACATTAGCACATCCTAGGGATGTGTCACTAAATTTCAAATTGTTCGGCAGCTGCAGTCGTCAGCTAATGCCGACAAATGTTAAGCTGCAGTTGGCTCTGTTGACAGCAAAGTGCTGCTTGTTTGTCTGAGGCCTAGACAGTGGAAGACGTACATTTGGGTAAAAACAGACGAGTACGTATGGCACTTTTGCGTTGTTATCAAATTATTGAGTTATTTTGGTGTTAGGGATAGGGTTGCCAACCCTACTATATAATATAGTATCCTACTATATTGCAGACTCGCCTACCATATTTTTTGGAAAAATATGTAGTAGTAAAACTACTATATTTTTTCAAGTGAAAAAAATTATGAAAGCAGCAAAAAAATTCACATAATAATTTTTATGTTTAAACTCTTGTGTTTATGGTTGTTGAATAAATTATGAAAATATTAGTAAATATGAAAAATGCAACTTCTTTAAAATCCTCCATACAAAAAGGCAACCTACTATATTTTTTTGGACTTTTTCACCATGTACTATATTTTTACACGCAATAATCTTGAAAATACTATATTTGATGGAAAAAAAGTTGGCAACCCTAGTTAGGGATAAGTTAGTATTATGCCGTATTGTTTTGGACAGCATGACTGTCTAAACAAAATAAGAAGTAAAGAGCGTTCGCTTGTCGAAAATAGAAACCCATTTCTCAAGACGAGAAACTTGCTTCAGATGTTTGTTTTTACCCAAAATGTTAAAATCGTCCATTATGCGACCTCACACCTCTATGGTCAGCTTCCTAGTATAATATTCCCAACATGTATGAAATGGGTGCAGGCAGATAGTCTTTCAAGGTATTATCCGCGCGCGATGAGAATGGTATATATATATATATATATATACCTTTTGGAACTGAGACGCGCACGGTACCGCTCGCGGCAGCGCGGCGCTGTACGCTACTGCTTTTACAGTCATTTTCAATTCACTTTGACAAGGTCCCTTACCATTCTCATCGCGCGCGGATTATATAGTAAGTTGGCGCGGCAGGGAATGGAAGTATTTTTCCTTCAGGTAAAAAATTTTACACTTCCCATAATGTACACCTGTTTCAAAAGGTATATTTACCGAAATGTCCACTACACAAAAGGTACATTTCCCGAAATGTCCACTTCTTAAAAAGTACACTTCCCAAAATGTCCACGTCCCGTAATTTTTTTTGCTAACAATTTATTAATTTCCTTTAATTAACATGCCTATCCCCCCACGGTTTGCTTTACGATTAATGACATTTGCGACGCTCCGCCCGCCCTCCCGCGCCGCCGTGACCGTCAGAATGGCCGGTCAACCGTCGTATTTAACTTTGAAATAGTGTCTAAAAATTGCTTATGAATTGCTTATATTTGCTTATCATAATGAGAGAATTGCTTATTGCCTAATTTAAAAAAAAATAAAACATTTAAGGTTGTGACCGTCCATCCTGACATCAGAATGGCCGGTCAACCTCTCGTAGAGTAATAACTGTGTAGAATTACTGAAATTTTTATAGGCCAAAAATTGCTTATGAATTGCTTATTCCATAATTTGCAAACCTAGACCATGTTATTCTTTCCATAAACGAGCTACGAGTTTAAAAGTCCCAAGCGCCTGTTAAAAGTTTGAGAGCAAAGTGGCGTATGTTGCTAATTGCGTTTATATTATAAAAGGTTTGAGGAGTCAACTGAATCGCCGATCAATCGTCGTATTTAACTTAGAAATAGTGTCTGAAAATTGCTTATGAATTGCTTATATTTGTTTATCATAATGAGAGAATTGCCTATTGCATAATTTAAAAGAAATAAAACATTTAAGGTTTACTCACGTCCTTCCTGACATCAGAATGGCCGGTCAACCGCTGTAGAGTAATAACTATGTAGAATTACTGAAATATTCATGGGCCAAAAATTGCTTATGAATTGCTTATATTTGCTTATCATAATGAGAGAAATTCTTATTGCATAATTTAAAAGAAATAAAACATTTAAGGTTTACTCACGTCCTTCCTGACATCAGAATGGCCGGTCAACCGCTGTTGAGTAATAACTAAGTAGAATTACTGAAATTTTCATGGGCCATAAATTGCTTTTGAATTGCTTATATTTGCTTATCATAATGAGAGAATTGCCTATTGCATAATTTAAGAGAAATAAAACATTTAAAGTTTACTCACGTCCTTCCTGACATCAGAATGGCCAGTCAACCGCTGTAGAGTAATAACTATGTAGAATTACTGAAATTTTCATGGGCCAAAAATTGCCGGTCACCATTCTGATGTCAGGATGGACGGTCAACCTTAAATGTTTTATTTCTTTTAAATTAGGCAATAAGCAATTCTCTCATTATGATAAGCAAATATAAGCAATTCATAAACAATTTTTAGACACTATTTCAAAGTTAAATACGACAGTTGACCGGCCATTCTGATGGTCACGCGCCGCCGCCGCCGCCGCACACATTATCAGCACATGCGATTTTTCATATGATTGATTTTACACAACGAATTGAATGCGGCGCGTACGAAGTACGTAGTCAAAATGTGGGATTCAGCTAAGTATTATTATTAACAATGTGGGTTATGTGGGACGTCAAATGTGGCACAAATGAGTAAGTAACCGCAAGTTATCAATACCTATACGTTAAAACCACGACCCTATAAAACTTTTGGGAATTGTGTTTGAACTAATGAACTAAAGACTGCAATTGTTATTTTATTTCCTGTACCACTTCCTATAGAAATAAATAAGGTACAACATAATTACAGATTCTACTTTTGCTGTTGTTGATGTTAGTCTTTCAACATTACATAGTAGGTTACCTAAATGTGATCGATGGCCCAGTTTAGCGCATCGACCTGCAGTTGCGGCTGTTAAGCAACTGTCGCTAGGGTCGGTCATGAGATGGGTGGTCAAAAATGTATTAGACATTTATATCAAATTACCACATGCCATTTTTAATGCCACTGCTGGCACACTTTGAATGCAAAACCCTACGGCTTAAAAAAAGCAATCAATACTACTTCATATCATCTACCAAAAGTAGGTACTTACATAACAGGACATTTCTTAAGTTTCAAATATTTATTGCTTTGTATATTCCAATGTTTACTTCCTGAAAGAAGGCAACGGGATAACTTTTCTTAGTCATTAAAATTTTCAAACGTCAAACTTCATTTTACGTGGGTATAAATAAGGAACGAGCAGTAGTACTTAATTCCATAACCACATCAAGTTCCTTACAAGCAAGAGGTGTCCATCATTTAGATTCACTTCAATCCTCAATTACTTATTCATAAAACCTTTGTATTCAAAATGCAACTTTGCGCGGTTTTGGTTTTGACCATTTTGGGGTGCACACAAGCTGAACGTAAGTTTGAATTAATATTTTATATTGTTACCTGTTTCTGTTATACGATAGGTAAAACTAGGTAACAAATGTTTTTAATTAAAAATACCGTTAGGTAGTGTTACGAATTGAATTCAAATTTTGTATCAAAATAGTCTAGTAGGCAAAGTGTCTTGTCTTTACTTACTGTCAATCATTCATAAAAAGCAGAAATAAGTTTTAATTGCCGTGCGTTTCCACTAGGAAAATTAACAAGAACAATTTTATTAACATTGTTAATTGACTAGTGGAAACGCTTGGCAGCCTTTATTGTATATAGAATTATCTACATACCAAAACTGCATGTTCCAATTTATAGTGCAGCGGCTATCATGCAAGGAGAGGAGAGCTTTTGTCAATGGTCACAACATTCGGCGACAGCGACTAGCCCGAGGCGAAATAGCTGGTCAGCCAGCTGCCGGGGACATGAAGTACATGGTAAGTGCACATCAGCCATTTTCAAGTGCTGTGGCACAGGCTTTCCTCACGGGGGGGTAAGGGCGCGCCATAATGGGGTTTACTCTGGGTAGTTCCAAAAATATCCACTTGGGCAGCGCCACTGTCTCTGGAGACCTGTCAAAAGTTTTATTTTATAACCAAAACTTATTAATTTATTTTCCTTTAAAGCCAAGCTTATATTAAGAAAAGATGCAGTGCCCAGCCTTTTTATGTGGACCAAACCTACTTCTAAATCTGCTATCCAGAGGTCAGAAAGAGCTAGAAAAAGATCGGTTTTTAAAGAAACTCCAGCAACTTGCCTGTAGATTTTGCATTACGCTTCTTTAGTTCTAATTTTAACTCCGCAACAGTCCATGAACCATGTTTTTCACTCATTTTATAAAAAAATCACTTCAAATTATAACGACAACAACCAAAATCACGTTTGATAGGTCTCCACAAACACTGGCGCCGCCAGTGGGAGAAATGGCAAACATAGCCCTCATTACGCTGAACTCTATTCTAAGACCAGACTTATACCACCTTCATAGCAGTTGTGAAAATGAGAAATTCCCCTTGACAGTATAAAAGTAGGTATATAGCTACCGATCTACACGACTCCATTAATATAGCTTTTGGTTACTTCTACGCCGCAATAATGTGGGTATCTCCTTCATGTATAATTATTTAGTACCTACTCAACTGACCTTCTTAAAGACAGATGCTATGCCTCGTAGTAAAAATAGCCGAAGGTAACGTGTTGTGCATAATAATCACTTATTTATTAGATTGTGTCGGTAACACTTTATTTTAACTTTTGTAAAGACTACTAAAATATTAAACTAAGGTTCGTTGGAAGAGAATAAGTTATTGTTAATTTTCAACTAATTATCCTATCCCGTCTAAACTTTGAAATATTAAGAAAGATTTTTTAAAGATAATTTATAAATTTATAAGCGAACAAAACAACAACGAAATTACTTTCTCTCTAAGTACAGTAGGTAAACAGTAACTGTCACTGGGTTTTTAAAGGTTTTAATAAAATGTCTCTTCCTTGGCAGATATGGGATGAGGAATTAGCGGCAAAAGCAGCAGCGTTTATATCCACCTACCCAAGAAATCATAATCCGGATAGAACCGTCGGTAAGCAATCAAAACCAATAATGAAAATTAAATATTCTCCTACCTTACCTAACATCTAATATTACAACCACAATACTGAGAACGTCTATAAGTAGGTCGATCTTTTAAATGAGTACTACCAATATCAAACTGTTAATTGTTATTGTTAATAAAATGAAATAAAAATAATTGACTAGTGGAAACGCCTAGTGGAAATACCGTGCGTTTCCACTAGTCAATCAACAATATTAATTGTTATTGTTAATTGACTGGTGGAAACGCACGGCAATTACAACCAACATGATAATTAAAATCCAACCTTAACTTTGATACCTATACTTAAAACACCTTTTACGGAAACTCTAGGTTTTATAAATACAAAAAAAACCGGGGTTTGTATCCGTAAAAGTTTTATCCAATATTATGTACTGTATGTCCGGAAATTTTAAGATAAGTACCTATACTTAGATTTGCTTTACATGTTGCAGGTTCTAAGCGATTTACAACTGGAGAAAATTTGTACTGGTTTTCGACTACGGATCGCAACCAAAGGTTGAACGTTGACAATGTTCTCCGCGCCTGGTTCGAGGAAGAGCACACACACTACACCTATGGCCCTTTGATGGGATTCACACCTAATGCGCCACAGATCGGACATTACACGCAGGTTTGTTTCTATGACACTTCTATCAACAGTTATTTTATTTCTTAGTAGGTATGATGAGAATAGCCCTTTGCCAAAAAAGCGCCGCCAAAACTTTTAATTTCTTGTCTCTGAAATTCTCTGAATACTATATCTATGGAATAATGCATGTTTTAAAGCGGATACATAAATAAGTAAGAAAAGATTTTTATGAGCTTCTCGACACTTTTATTGAGGTAGTCTTTTAATAAAGGCCTACTCAAACTGGACCGGTATCCGCTACCGACGTCGGTAGCGGTATACCCAACCGATATCCCGACCGGTATTTTGTATGCATTACCGCAGCTGTTGCGAAACCAGAACCGCATACCGGGTCGGTATACGGTACGTACCGCGTGTTAGACCGAAACTTTTCCTCCCGCCCGCGGATACTCTCCGTGCCCGCGCCGCCCGCCCGCAGTGCTCGCATCGTTACCGCCTCCGGTAACGGTAAAGTTCCGTTATGGTTTGAATAGCGTGTAATCCGCATATCCATCGGGATATTGTTACCGCCACCGGTACAGGATACCGGTCAGATTTGACATGGCTCAGATGACTAGCGATGCCGCATTTTTCACTGTGCTGGCAATCCTTACCAATGGTGTAATCAATTTATCTAACAAGGATTTGAGTCGCGACGCGACTGAGTGCATTCAGAAAAAGAAATGTTGTCTAGTAAAATAGTTTTTCTAGATAATTTTATTTTTAAAGAGTGTTATAAATAAAGCAATGTGAGCCAGGGTTTCAGGTTTGAATCCTGGATGGGGCATTTGTCTATGTGACGAGCATTAAGCATTTTGTTCCCGAGTCATGGAAGTTTGTGTATATTCTTATTTAGATTTGTAATTCGTTATTTGGTCACCATAGTTAGTACTATTATATACTTATTCTGTGACCATAGTACAAGCTTTGTTTAGTTTGGGACTAAATGATTTGTGAGATTTGTTCAGAATCATCATCATCATCAGCCTATCATGGTCCACTGCTGAACATAGGCCTCTCCTAGTGCACGCCACTGAGCACGATCCGCGGCTATACTCATCCAGTTTATGCCAGCCACCTTGCGAAGATCGTCGCTCCACCTTGTCTGAGGGCGTCCCACACTACGTTTGCCCATACGCGGTCTCCACTCAAGAACTCGTCTGCCCCAGCGGCCATCGTTTCTACGGCTAATATTGTTCAGAATATTTGTTATTAATTATTAATCATCCTCGACCATTATCACAGATGGCCTGGGCAGATAGCACGCATGTAGGCTGCGCAGTGTCCCGGTTATCAGACGCGTGGCAACGCTACTTCGTCGTTTGCAACTATGGCCCTGCGTGAGTATAGCTTTCTTTCATCCTTACTAATATTATAAATGTGACTGAATCGATCATTATGTACATACACGTTGTCAGGGGTACAGAGAAGAACATTAGGGTACCTTTCATCCCGAAAAAAACTATTGTTCCCGAGTAAAAAAACTTAGAAACGCAGACGACGTCGCGGGCGGCCACTAGTAATATTATAAATGCGAACACAGAACAAAGAATTTTTTTTCCCCCAGTAGAAGTCGCATGTGGGCGGCACCCGTGTAACATCATATCTGCGAAGCTCCGCACATCTTTGAATTTTGCTCCGTCAGTCGTATGAACGAACGTCAAACAAAAAAATCTTCAAAAATAATATAAAAATGCCGAGGTGCATTATATAAAAGAGCAAAATCGATATTCACATATATCATTTAGCAAACGGGTGCATAAAATATCGGAGGCGAGCTTTATTTAATTAATTTTGATATTAATTAAAAATTCAACTGATATTTTCCTTTTAAAATTCATAACAATAAATATCCACCTTTATGCGGAATACACTTATGATCCATATTCCAACGCACAATTTGACATATTCTTGAACTTTCATAAACACTAAAATATACAATGGCGGAAATGTCACTCAATAGGGGAGACCGAGAAAAGATGTGACTGTGAAGAGTTGAAAAGTATTATCACCATAGCAAAAAATTGATAAGTAAATGATAAACGTCTAAATAACAGTTGATTTGATACACTCACTACTGAAAACACGCAAAAACAGCACGGAATTTTAGTCAACTTAAATAGTACGTTATAGGCGAGTCCGGGAAGCTAGCATTTTATTGTCAAGGATTTTAATCATTCGAGGCAATTTAATGAAAATTGCTTCCCCTACAAGGCTGCGAATTCTCAAGAATGTTAAAATGTTATTTTGAAATTGGTCATGTAGCCATAAAGTTTTATAAAAATAACGTTTTATAGTTATTTTTAGATTTAGAATACTACACTCCTGGGGATCAATTCTGCTAATGTTAACGTCGAAATCGTGGTTCAGTGGTGTTTGAATGGTAATGCTTTTTGACATAGTTCTTGTTTTTTAAACCTAAAACCGAAACACATTGTGATTCTTAAACCGAAAACGGAAACACATTGTATCTCGATTTTGGGTATAAGAAACAAGAACTGTGTCAAAAATCACTACCATTCCAACACCATTGATCCACGTTTTTGACGTTAACATTAGCAGACTTGACCCCCTGAACTTGTGCGGGGCGGAAAGTAACTATTGAAATTAACTCGATAGGTATAGGTGCCGGCACATAACTTGGCAAGTTCTTTAACGCGCATATACTTCTACGCCTATACTTTTCTTTGTTTGCCCGATGTAAGAGAGCCCAGTAGCAATCTAGTTTGTAGACGCCTAGCGCCTGCACCTTGAAAAGCGATGTTGCACTTTGTTTAATAATATAATTAAACATTAATATTTGTCATTTTCTATACGGCCACACTGATGCCTTTGTTTTGGCAACACAGAATTTTTTGTCTCTAAAATTGATGGTGATAATCGTAAGTGATTCTGTAACATTTTATTTAATTAATGTCGCAATAAAGGGCATTTTAAAAGTTCGACCGCATTTTATTGTACACACTTGACTGGTCGTAAGAGTTGGTTTATCTTCCTCGTCGGCTTGAGGTCTTGATAGACACACTCTTCAGAATACCTACAATCTTGTCAATGACACCTTTCATGTAAGGTAGAATGGCAGGTCGTCGTTCTACTATGGCTGGCTTGACACGGTTTCTGGGTTGGAGTGGAGGCGTGGTACTGGCAATTTGTTACTTCGCAGAACGTGCTTGACATGCTGAAGCTCAGCTGTCAGGTCTTGTTGGTCACAGATCCCAAATACAAATAAATACAAATAACTTTATTTGCTGTAAATAGGGTGATTACTTATAATTCCCGCGTACTCTCCGAAACAAAGATTTCCCTATGGTAGGTAGCTAACTGTAAAGGATGGTGGTGGAATTCACCATTGAGGTATATATCTGTAAGTGTTGCTTTTCGAAACATCCGATATCCGATATATTTATTTTATTTGGGTTTCTGAATTTTGAAATTCAAATGTTTTTTGCCTAGTAATTAAGAAAAGTCAGGATTCTACCAAATTATGAAATAGGGTTACGAATTATTGATATGAAACTATTTAGGATAAGCTAAGTGAAGAATGTTAACCAACCCGGTTTCCCTTATCTCATTAAATTTTCTTAAAGTACTTTATGTGTTAATAAATAAGGTGGTAAATCGCTCTATTAAAATTAGCTTACGCCCTAGCGGCTGAGTAGCAGCATTATAAATATACGTATTATTTAATTTGGTACCAAGTTGCTATGGTAATACGACTGAATCTAAATAAATAAACTTTGCGATTTATGACTTTCTGGATTTATACATTTTTACTTTTTATGTATTATATTATCTGTGTTTTTATCCAATTATGTGTTCACAAAGTATGTGTGCGTAGCATGTAACTATTGAGTGGGGGGCTTGGCTTCGATTTTTAATGTGTTTGTTTGGTTACACTGGTTTTCATACTAAATTGAGCTCATACTACTTCTATCTACTTCTATGTTCTGTGAATGCGAAGGTCCGTTTGTTTCTTACGCCTTCACGTCTTAACTACTTATCCGATCATCGTGAAAATTTACATACACGTTGTAGGGGTACAGAGAAAAACATGAGTGAGTAAACCTATTATCCAGAAAAAACGTTCATTTCCCGAGGGATAGCAAAAAAAAACTGTCTACTCAGGCGAAGTCGCGGGCGGCCACTAGTTGTAGCATAAAAGTAAGTATGAAAATATGGAATCCCATTTTGAAGTCTTTTCCAATCCATTTTAAGGAGTGTTCTACCGATCAGGGGCCATACCGGCTAACGAATCGATTATCGAAAAGTCTGCCGGGTTTCAAATTAAGACAGATAAATCGAGCCCCAATTGGGCCAAAAAATGGCGAACCCCAATTCATGATATCATACGAACATCGATATCTTCCAAATTACGTCAACAGAAAGTACAAAACGAAATTCCTTACTTTGATTTTTCTGTTTTAAGTTGAAACTCGGCAGACTTTTCGATAATCGATGCGTTAGCCGGTACTACGGCCCCTGCTTTTCTCTAGAGTTGATTTCAAATGAAATTGCATTTTAAATAATCGCATGGTAATTTTCCCATGGAAACTTGGGTTCACAAAAACCGAAAAGTGGCTAACAGTTCGCGCGGCCCGGCAAGCGAATTCGGTAATCACATAGTGTGATCTGTGGTAATCACTGAGCCGTCGTGACCACTAGCTGAGAGGCCGAGACATCGAGATAGCGCGCAGTGAGTATTGAATTCGCTTGCCGCGCCGCCCACCGCGGTGGTCTGTGTCCGGGCCGTAAATCTCATTTGTTAACCGACTTCAAAAAAAGGAGGAGGATCTCAATTCGACTGTTTATTTTAGTTTTTCAACAATACCAATAATTATTTTCATTTGTTTCAGTGGGAACGTCTTAACTCGGTATCCATACAAAACAGCCAGGGCTGATCTCCAGCGAAGACTGTTGTGCGTATCCAGTGATAAATGTACGCACCCCTACGGAAAGGGATGCTAATGATATTTAGGTACAATCTTAATTTTGAAAATTAACTGAATTTTATTATCTTAGCACGAGTATAACTATGTAGGGTTAATCCTTTCTCTTGCCTTAAATAAACTGAGGAATTTGAATAAAATAATGGAAATGGATGGTGAGATATAGGTTAGCTACTGGTAGTGAATATTACAACAATATCAACTAACTCGACGATGCCACTAGTGACTCGGTAGCTCAGCGGTCAGAGCATTGGACCGGACATCCAAAGGTCGCTGGTTCGATTCCCGTCCGAGAATTGATCTGGTGCGAGTCGTATTTTTCTAGTATATTATTTAGCATTGTATAAAAAAAGCATTGTGAATGCAAAAATCTCAAGTTTTAAAAATATCAACATATTAAAAAAAAAGTATCCTGTACCCACGTCACCTCTAGTTTTAGAAATAAATCATGTAGAAAAATTTACAATTCTTTTTTTTACCACTCTCTGCATGTGTCCGAATAAGGCGACCTTCCGTCTCATGAATGTTCTCTTTTGCAGTCGGCTTTCTGTAGAACTTTAGCGTTAGATGTGAAGCTAGTCCAAGGTATTTTGAACATTTTACGTAGAGTCATATCTCGAACGCTTGCAAACGATCACATATTTATTTTAATAAGACCCACGTTTCGCAGCCATATAAGAGTATAGACCAGACGTAGCATCTCATGATGCGGTGTCTTATGCAAAATTTAATTTTGGAGTCGCAAAGGACTTTGGACATTTTGTGGAAGGAAGCTTTTTCTTGTCCGATTCTACATTTCACCTCTTCTAGGTGGTTTAGGTCAGAAGTGAAGTAGCCGAGGTATTTAAAATTGGTGACACTTTCAATGAGGATCAGTAACGTTTTTTTTAGTGGCTAATTAGCAAGCTAATGCCACCACATGATTAACTGTGAAAATATTTTTACGATATCTCTTAAACCTGAGAAGTTATAAGAGCTAAAACACTGGTTTTTTGGGGGTCCTTATGACGTCATCGCGACGGACGCGATGACCCAAACCTTATGTCGTACGTGATAAAGCATATATTGCATTGAGCTTGACATTACCTTCAAACCCTTTTAACTCGACCATTTCTAAACGGATTTCAAAAATTCTTTCACTAGGTTTCATAGCTATCAATATGTGTTTATATTATATCAATAAAACTATAGGATTCAAACCTGTTACTGATCCTCATTACATTGCCTCCTATTTGTAAAGACGGCTGGGCTTGGGGTGATTTGGAGATAACCATAGTCTTTGTTTTGTTGGCGTTTATAGAGAGGCCCATAGCTTCACTGGCAGCGGAAACTTTCGTTACTAATTGTTGTAAGCCAGCTTCTGAGGTAGCAATCAGCACGGTATCGTCAGCATATCGGATGTTGATCGGATTGACCAAAGGTTTACGAAACTTCCCTCTGGTATCTTGCTTAGCAGCTCAGTTAGAAGATATAGGTAATGGTCAACAACTTCGAGTGTTGTGCCCAACATGAACTGGGGCCGTATCGGCTATCACATCGAACTTCGGCAAGTCTGCCGGGCTTCAAATTTAAACAGATAAATCGAGCCCCAATCAGGCCAAAGTGGCGAACCGCAACTCATGATGTCACACCACGGACATTGATACCTTCCAAATAACTTCGGCAAATAGTACAATACGAAATTCCTTACCTCGATTTATCTGTTTTAAGTTGAAGCTCGGAAGACCCGCCGAAGTTTGAAAAGTTAGCCGGTAGGGCCCCTGGAGCGGGTACAACATGGGCATTCGACATGATTTTCGTCTTATCCATGTTCATCCTAAGACCCATTTTGGGAAGCACTATGTGGAGATCGTCAAGCACTGTGTTCTGGGGGCTAATTGTCTAATTTAAAAATCTATCGCAATCGCTTTCGTTTGACAGATGGATGTGAAACATTGCTGCATTTCTTTGGTAAGTTCTTATTTGTGCCAAAAAGAAGCTTCAATGTGTTTCATCCTGAAAGCGATTGCGATAGATTTTGAAATTAGACAATAGAAAGGCAGGTCTTCCAAGGTCTCAGCCATAAGAACTAGGTACCTATGTCATCAAAAACGAAGCTGCAAAACGAAGGTGTGTTAGGTACGGCCATTAATGTTGATGCCGAGTCCTTCCCGAGTTTAAAGAAGAGAAAAAGTCCTCAAACGCAGCTGTGAACAGTTTCGGAGAAATAACGTCTCCCTGCCTTACACCTAGCTGCAGTTGGATGGGATTTGTGCTCTAGTTCTGCGTACTCGGACCGACATGGTGGCATTTTCGTATAAGTTCCTTAGCACCTCGATATACCTGTAGTCCATTTGGCACCTCTAGAAAGACTGCAGCACCCAGGGTCTCTATCGAATCGAAGGCTTTCTCACAGTCCACGAACGGCAAGCAAAGTAACAGATTATACTCCTCAGTCTTCTGTATAACCCGCCGCAGCGTATGGATGTGGTCTGTGGTGCTAAAGCTTTTACGGAACCCGGCTTGTTCCGGAGGTTGGAAGTCTGTAGTTCCTTAAGAGAGTCTTTTCACCCTTTTTAAAGAACAGAATCACCCCACTTATGTTCCATGTCTTCGGCGTCCTGCCCTCGACGATGTCGGAATTGAAGAGCTTCTATAGGTCTTTAAGTATTAGCTTACCGATCGCTCCCAGAAGTTCTGTAGTGATTCCGCCGTCATCACCTGCCGCCTTGTTGTTTTTCTGTTGTTTGAGAGCCATACTTATCTCGTACAGGATGACGTGACGTCCGGGATATCTTCGGTATAATGTCGGGCAAGCTTGGCTCTGGGGTCTTACCTAAGCCTTGCTTTCAACAGGTATATGTGTGGAATATAACTGCCTACAGACAATTCACCGCGGCGCCACATTCGATCCGGGTACCTATAGGTACCGCCAGGAAAACCGCAAATCGATGTAGATACAGGATAGCCGTTTGGGTTTAATTAACGGATATCCTGAATATCGATTTGCGGTTTTCCTTTGAAAAGGAGCTCGTGCTTCAACGTCTATTTCCGAAACTTTCAGGTAATCCGATAACTTTTCACAATCATTAAAATTTCAAACGTAAAACTACATTTAACGGGTATAAATACGGGACTAGTCGTACTTCATTCCATAACCACATCAAGCCGGTTACAAGCAAGAGGTATCCACGTTTAGATTCATTTTAAATCCTCAGTTATTCATAAAACCTTTGTATTCGAAATGCAACTTTGCGTGGTTTTGGTTTTGACCATTTTGGGGTGCACACAAGCTGAACGTAAGTAAGAATTAATATTTTGTATTCTGTTAATTACCATGTTCCTGTTTATTAAAAAGTAGCGACCTTCAACCAATATCCAAAAAGAAATCAAAGCCCTTCCAGACTGTCACCTCCATTTGCTCCAAAAGTCTGTACCCGTCCCTTTCGGCTTCCCTTCATCAGTATGAAAAACGCGCTTGAATTTATTTTCGCGCGCGTAAGTTTTTTGCTATACCTAAATCCTAAGATATTTATTAAAACTATAATATAGTGTACAGGGCTAAAATTATGTGCATGAAACGCTTATTTTAAACGGTTACGAACGTATCTAATTCGACAATCCGTCTCAATACCTTTCCAAATATTACATTATTTGTGACCATTAAAAAAAAGTAAAAATGGCTATAGTAATAAGCAATCCCTAAAAGGTAGACATGTATGCCGTGACTTTTTTGTAGACCTATAACAGAGGAACAATTCCGTCATACATACATTATTTTCTTATAGCTCAAAAGGTTTAGGCAGCGTTTTCGATACAAGCTCCCAGTCGCACAGTGTTCCCATCCCAGAGACCTCGGGATCACACATTTTTTACTGACCCTGCAGATTGACAAAGTTAGTTATGCTGACTAGAAGTAACCCCAGATCAAATATAGACAGTTGTCGAGAAAAAAAATCTTAAAGTTGGCTGTTTGGAAAGGGTCAAAAAACAGAAAAACTGAAATATGTCTTTTGTCATTGGTTCTTTTAGAATTATTTATTTATTGTATTTTGTACTACTAAATTATGGTTATTTTGGACTATGTATTTATAAAATGTCAATTATTAATAATTTCGAAGATTTTTGGAAAAAAAGCTTTTTTTGTATTATATTTATTTAAAAAAAAGTTCAGTTTGCGCACGAAATTTTTGTTGCAAGTTATACTTAAGCTTCATATCTAAGTACCTACTAAAAAAATCAGCTCGGGATCTTACGTCTAATTTGAGATATTCGCGTTTTTTATTTTGTGTTAGTCATCTTTGAAACATGCTAGTAAAAACTTTGAAACTTAAACAAATTCTATATCAGTTTTCAATTTAAAAAAAAGTTGTCCGTTATCCGTTTTGTCCGACCCCCTGGGTAAAACGGCCCAGGGCAAAAAGGATAAGTAATGCGTCTCTTAATCGTCGCAGTTATCACAGAAGCTGCCTACCCCTAAATAAGAAGTGGGCATTTCTTGCATTGGTTGCACTGTATCAATTCTTCGATAAGCGGGTCAAAATATACTTACTTCGGAGCACACCAAACATAAACAACTTGTTTCATCCATCCTTTTATTGTTCTTTGTTGTTTTATGTTACTAGAACCAGAAAAATCTAATTTTGAGACATAATTAGATTTTTTGCATGTAGATTTGCCAGGACCTGCCAACTTAATGTTTTTGTTTTTTTTATTTGGAGTTTTATCCTATCCGTTTTGCCCATATCCGTCTTGCCCAAAGCACTAATATTCAGAAGTTGTATTAGCCTACTGCAAAATCTCCTCCTTTTTTGAAGTCGGTTGAAAATTATCTACTTATCGAAACTGCATGCTCCAATTTATAGTGCAGCGGCTATCATGCAAGGAGAGGAGAGCTTTTGTCAATGGACACAACATTCGGCGACGGCGACTAGCCCGAGGCAAAATAGATGGTCAGCCAGCTGCCGGGGACATGAAATACATGGTGAGTGCACATCAACCATTTTCAAGTGCTGGGGCACAGGCCTTCCTCATGGGGGGATAAGGAGGATGTGTCATAATTCCTCCGGCCACCAAATCCCACCACCCCAGTGGTTGGTTGGCACTCCAATTTCTCAACTGACTACCAATGACCAAATAACACAATGTTACTCCCATTTCACCCACCACTGGTGAGAATTTTCCCATTTCACCACTGGTGACCAATTTTATTGGGTACTAGCTGATGCCCGCGACTTCGTACACGTGGACTTTATAACTCCAGCGTAGCATATAAATATGAACTAATGTAGTTACATAAGAATTTATATTTAATATTGTAAATATAGTTTATAAAAAAAAAACTTTATAAACTATGTTTGGAGTCTTTCCTTCGAGAGCCAATATGAAAAGACCTGAAGCATTACTAACCCTGGAAAAGTCACATAAAGTTTGCCATGCGAAAAACAACCAGTCCTTAGATCGACACCAGCGGCTTTAAGCGTCTGACCAGTATTTAGGCAAGTCGATACCTAAAATTAGGCCTAAACTGTTACCGCCTTCACCACGTGGAGGTTTTCCCAGCTTATGTAATTATATTACGCTAAACATCTTTAACCTGATCTCTTAGATTTCCACATCAGATGATCTTCGACTTTTTGCACATAAATTGAACTTGGTTCTGCATCGGGTGTAGAAAACTAAAAACCTAAAAACGTGGGGCGCATGCTAAAGACAATATGGATGATAAATTTTATAAAATGCGCCCCACGTTTTTAGGTTTAAATTTTCTGTAGGTATAAATTTTATAGGGTTATAAATATTTACAGAAGAATTTATTTTTTACTTTTTAGTCTGTTTTACTAGTTCGTTTTAATTTTTTTAGTCCGATTTTTTGTTGTAATAATTTAGTCCGTTTTAAAAACGTGTTTTTAAAAAAGTTTTTTTTCAGTAAATTTTTTTTTTCATATTCTTACTGTATTACTATGTCTCCGATCTCCATCGCCCCAGATATTTTTTTAAATATATGTAATTACAGACACACTTTTTTACTATTTTATCATATGTAAGGATAAGGATAGAAAACCGGCCAAGTGCGAGTCGGACTCGCGCACGAAGGGTTCCGTACCAAAAAACAACAAAAAAATCACGTTTGTTGTATGGGAGCCCCCTTCAAATATTTATTTTTTCTGTTTTTATTATTTGTTGTTATAGCAGCAATAGAAATACATCATCTGTGAAAATTTGTACTGTCTACCTGAAGTCGTTATTAATAGCGAGCAAAAAAAATTAAAAAAAAACGTTTGTTGTATGGGAGCCCCCCTTAAATATTTATTTTATTCTGTTTTTAGTATTTGTTGTTATAGCGGCAACAGAAATACATCATCTGTGAAAATTTCACCTGTCTAGCTCTCACGGTTCATGAGATACAGCCTGGTGACAGACAGACAGACAGACGGACAGCGGAGTCTTAGTAATAGGGTCCCGTTTTTACCCTATGGGTACGGAACCCTAAAAACGGATAAGTACAATAAAAATAGGTAATCTAATCTTATCCTACGAATATTATAAATGTGAAAGTTTGTGGGTTTGGATGTTTAGATGTTTGGATGTTTGTTCCTCAATCACGGAAAAACTACTGAACGGATTTGGTTGAAATTTGGCACGCAAATAGTAGATAGCCTAGATTAAAACATAGATACTTTTTATCCCGATATTCCTACGGGAACGGGAACCACGCGGGTGAAACCGCGGGCGGCCGCTAGTCCTTACATATAATAAAACAGTAGAACACGCTTTTCTCCGGAAATACTGAATGGATTCGAATGAAACTTCTTTGTTATATAGCTGTTAAGTCTGGAAATACGAGTAGTTTAGGGTATAATTAATTTTGGAAAATGGAACACCTGATGCAGAACCATAATGGTCCAACTATAAGGAATATAAAAATGACGCTTTAACAAAAGCTGTTTAGCCTGATGAGCATTTTTGTTGAGGTATAAAAATCGAAGATCTGGAACACCTGATGCAGTACTATAATGGCTCAGCTAAACTACACAAAATATAAAAATGACACCTTAGCAAAAGTTGTTCAACCTGATGAGTGTTTTTGTTGAGGTATAAAAATCAAAGATCTGGAACACCAGACTCAGAACCATGATGGTCCAGCTAAACTATACAAAATATAAAAATGACACCTTAGCAAAAGTTGTTCAGCCTGATGAACATTTTTGTTGAGGTATACAAATCGAAGATCTGGAACACCTGATGCAGAACCAAGTTTAGTTTATACATATAAACATGTGTTTACAAAAAAACGAAGATCATCTGATGTGGAAATCTAATAGATCAGGTTAAAGTGGTTTAGCATAATACAGTTTGGGCCTAATTTCTGATATCGACTTGCCTAAATACCAGACGCTTAAAGCCGCTGGTGTCGATCTAAGGACTGGTTGTTTTTTTGCATGGCCAACTTTATGTGGCTTTTTCCAGGGTTAGTAACACTTCAGGTCTTTTCATATTGAAGGAAAACCTCCGAACATAGTTTATCAATATTTTTTTTAAACTATGTTTAAGTACAATATTTAATAAAAAAGTAAAAAAAAAATTATTAACTTTTAACATTATACCACTGCTACAAGTATTTTCTTATGTAACTCAAAAATTGCACGTTAATCTCCTAGTTTTTTTTGAGATCTCTGAGAAAAACTAATACAAAGTACCTAGACTAATTTTGGATAAAAATTTTGTTTAGTATTTTTAATGACGTATTTAAGTTAAAAGTTTACATAATATTTTTTTTACTTAATAGGTGATATTATTAGCTTTCGAAAACTTTTAAATCCGGAGAAATTAATATTTTTCGGCAGGGCCATCAAAAATAAAAAGTCAATACCTATATGTTTAAATATTATTAAATATAATTTATAATTAAAATACCGGTCATTTCAACAGGAGAGGGGATAGTCCCCAACATGTGGGGGGTTTTTTTCGATAAAATTGATCATATTATCTGCCGCTAACCAAACATTGTATTTTTAATCACTTATATGTCTTAAAAGTACCAGGATCACATAAATATGGAGAAGGTTAACTTATAGTAGTTAAATTATGGTTTAACAATAGGCTTATAGCTTTCAGAAGGTCACCGGTAGTCAGTTGAAACAAAAATAATGAAAACCTGTTAAAAAACCCACTTCATCTCTGGTGATGAATTAGGAATAAATTGCTCCCAATTTACCTTCAGTGGTCAAATGAGAAATTTTTCCTTTCAACTGACCACTGGTGATGAGATTTAGTGGTCAGATGGTCCGGAGGGGCCATAATTACGCTGAAACCATACTTACTACCATCATCACAGTTGCCAAAGTGAGAAAGCCCCCTTGACAGTATAAAAGTAGGAATATAGCTACCGATCTACACTCCAGAGGTGTATCGATAGCTTACAGCATACTCGCAAAACTTCATGAATATTATAATAGCAATAGACGCCTTAGACTTCAATGGGTTCCATCTCACTTTGGGTTAAGTGGAAACGAAGAGGCGGATAGGTTAGCGAAGGTTAGCGAAGGCAGCTGCTTTAGAAGGAAACATGTACAACACCACACAGTTTTATACCGATGCACTTCCAAAATATAAAAGTATTGTTTACAACAATTGGAAGGAATAGTAATAGTAATACAAAGGTATTTGGTACAAAACTATTCAGTGTGAGCCTCTGCGAATCCCATGGTGCAGTAATTGTAGTTTAAGTAGACAACATGTTGTAATTTTGCATAGACTCAGATGTGGACACTATCCGACAAACAATTTCGCTTTCATGATGAAAAAAGTAGATTCACCGAATTGTGACGATTGCGGAACAATCGACGATGTTCAGCATTTGTTGTCGGAGTGTGTTAAAAACGTGAGAGAGCGTCGAACGCTAATGACTATATAATGCTCTCAATATAAACAAATTAGATTTAGGCATCTTTCAGAGTTTACTTAGTGAATCAACCTCTAGTTCAGCAAAATACATTTGTAATATGGTCAGTCATCGGTGATCAATGCCCTCGCAATCTCACAATGAAACTTGTGATCTGTTGTTTTGTATACGATAGGATACGATAGGACTGGCATATCTTGTAATGTAAGATAAAAGTCCTTAAAAAAACTAGATAAAAAAAAAATCTACACTCCATTAATATAACGTTTGCCAGTTTTATTTATTCTTTTACCTTCTCCACCGCAATAATGTGGGTATCATTCCTTCTCCTTCATGAATTATAATTATCTAGTACCTACCTAACTAACTGAGATTTTGCTATGCCTCGTAGTAAAAATAGCCGAAGGTAATGTGTTGTGCATTAATAATTACTTATTTATTAGATTATGTCGGTCGGTAACACTTTATTTTAACGTTTATAAAGACTATTCAAATTTTCAACTAAGTGCACAGATTATATGTACTAACGCTAAGGGTTCGTTGGAAGAGAATAAGTTATTGTTATTTTGAACTAGGTAGGTAGGTACCCTATCCCGTTTAGACTTTGATGCAAAATTTGAAATAATAAAAAATCTTTCGAAACGGGAAGAAGAAGAAGACGAAAGTCACTTTAAACTTTATTATTCGGGTCTCAAGAGGTGAACATAGTAACTGTCACTAGGTTTTTAAAGGTTTGAATAAAATGTCTCTTCCTTGGCAGATATGGGATGAAGAATTAGCGGCAAAAGCAGCAGCGTTTATATCCACCTACCCAAGAAAGCATAATCCGGATAAAACCGTCGGTAAAGAAAAAAATATGTTTTCCATAATTACCTATGTACTATGTGCAACAACAGCGTCACTTAAATAGGTAGGTACTATGGGCAACAGCGTCGCTTAACCAGTTAGCAACAAAATTCGTGTGCGCGCGTATCGCTCCTGTACGAACTAAACGTATGTTGTGACGGGGCGGCGTGCAAGCGATTTTAACCTTAGCAGTGGTTAAGCGACGCTGTTGCCCATGGTACCTAGTTGGCAACAAAATTCGTGTGCGCGCGTATCGCCCCTACACGAACTAAACGTATGTTGTGATTGTAACGGGGCGCGGCAGCGTGCAAGCGATTTTAATGTGAGCAATGATATGTATATCAAAAACTTTTTTACTCTTTGAACGTGAGTGGTTAAGCGATGCTGTTGCCCATAGTACCTACTGGACTAAGAGCTTACCCGGAAATAGGTGGACAATTTACAGAGCGACGAAATCCCTCTTATTAGTTTGCACTACTATCATTATTAACAGATCCGGGCACCTCGCAGATTTTCAGTGGTGGGGGTGGGAGTGGTTGCGTAACACCCTTTGTTGCTGAAAAGTGATCGAAGGTATACAATTTTCAGAGCTCTGGATTTGGTATGGTATAATAGCAAGCCAATCATGTATCTAAATCGAATATAACATTGCCAGGAATTTTGACGCGAAAAAGTGGCGCCAGGCAGTATCAAAACCCCTTTTTCGCGCATTTTGATGCCGCCTGGCACTACTTTTTCGTTAGTCATAATTCCTGGCAATGTTATTTTCGATTTAGATACCTGACTGGCTTGCTATTATACCACACCAAATCCAGAGCTCTGTAAATTGTGTACCTTCAATCGCTTTTACAGCCCCTTTGTTGCTCAACCACTCCCACCCCCACCATTGAAAATCTGCGAGGTGCCCGGATCTGTTAATAATTATAGTATGGCAAATTTATAAGAGGGATTTCGTCGCTCTGTAAATTGTCCACCTACACTCGGCGTCAGAAAAACCGCACCTTTTCTTCAAAGTTAATTTAATCCCATATAATTTAATGATAAGTGTTATTATATACTTCTTCCCCTTCGGACATAGCCAACAGTCTTTAGAAACCGTTGGAATACTCGTCGAACGGAATCAATTACTGAGATTGAGTTTCCGAGCACATTACATTGCCTAATTTTATTGCAATATTTGAATAACTTCATGGGCAATAGTATCCATCTTGGATATTCGTTTTTTTAATTGAACTGTTGAAGTGTGTTTTCTCCATCATCTCGATAGCGAATTTACCCGCATTTCCTGAATTGACCCCTTTTATTTCCCTTTTGTGGTGGCGCTAGCAATAACGATTTAATCGTTTAATTATGGTAACTGTTATGTTAAATAAATCAAACACTTATTAAAAGAAAGCTATGTACTTTCAATAGATATCAACATTTACACAATAAAACGTTAGCTAGCAATAGCAGATGGCTAAGTCTAAACTTAGTGCCGAAGAGGTGCGGTTTTTCTGACGTCGAGTGTATCTCCAGGGCTAGCTCTATATACGTGCGGAAATCTGATACTTAGAAGTGAACCACCTTAGGCGTGAAATACATAGAAGCGATGCGGCGGAGATAAGGCGCAGATACGGCGGCGACGGTGGCGATACGTGTATTTGATTGGCCGAAAGCATCCGAAAGTCTCACATCTGCACCGTATCGCCGCCGTATCCGTGCCGCGTCGCTTCTGTGTATTTCACGCCTAACAGCATTTGCTTTACATGTTGCAGGTTCTAAGCGATTTACAACTGGAGAAAATTTGTACTGGTTTTCGACTACGGATCAACGTAAGCAAAGGTTGAACGTTGACAATGTTCTCCGCGCGTGGTTCGAGAAAGAGCACATAAACTACACCTATGGCCCTTTGATGGAATCCACACCTAATTTTGCTCAGATCGGACATTACACGCAGGTTTCTTTCTTTCTATGATATTTCTATCAACAGTTATTTCATATAATAGTCTGTTCACGGAAACGAGTTAGTATAGCGTCTTCTCTATCACACGTTTTTATAGACAAATTTTTTTTTTGTGATCAGTGGGAGTTAACAATACCTTTAAGAGAAGTAAATGTGCGCTCACACTGCGCTCTTCTTAAAAGTTCTGTTAACTTATACCTGCGGCTTCATCTGTCCTATACTTGTACTATTATTTATTCTGTGGTCCTATTTGAGAGCCATTTATTACAGAGAATAACATAACATAACCTGGGCTAGATTACTAAAAAAAAATGCAATTTTTTTTTCATTATGACAAAAGAACAATAAACGGGTCATTAGCACACCTGCGCCACTTTGGGCTTCAAAATTCAATATACAAGCCAGGTCACGAGTTGAGCATACAGTCACAAGTAAGAGCACGTCTGCACTGTACGGGGATTATGAGTAGACTAAAAACGACTGTGCTGTGTACAGTGCGCATCACGAAAGATGACCACAAATGGCGCCTATCTTCGCATCATAACTCATGAAGAAAAGGCTTAAGACAGAATAATATTTCATTTGCATAGATATATATATTTTATCTAAACATATGAAATAATTTTTTGTCTTAGGTCTTTTTTTATGAGTTATGATAGGTACGAAGATCGAAGATGAGCGCCATTTGTGGTCATCTTTCTTTCGTGATACGAACTATACACCGCCCTAGCTTTTATCACTGATCAATCACAGTTAAAAAAATGTGTGAGTGAAATAGCGTTATTTTATTTAGACCTTACCTATGTAATTTGTTATTTAGAAACCATAGTAGGTACAAGCTTTGTTTAGTTTTGAGATTTGTTCATAATATTTGTTATTATTTCTCAATTATTAACAAATATGGATGGATGTAATTTAATATCTAAAATAAATATTATTTTAATTTTATTAATAATAATCCATTACCATTATCACAGATGGCCTGGGCAGATAGCACGCATGTAGGCTGCGCAGTGTCCCGGTTATCAGACGCGTGGCAACACTACTTCGTCGTTTGCAACTATGGCCCTGCGTGAGTATATCTTTCATTGTAGTATAAAAGTAAGTACCTACCTATATAAATATGAAACTCCATTTTGAAGTCTTTTCCAAAATCGGCCAACGAATCCGGTAATCACTGAGCGGTCATGACTACGAGCTGAGAGGCCGATATCGAGATAGCGCGCAGTGAATATTGGATTCACCCGAACTCACCTCAAACTCACCTGAACATTACACAGGAGCTTAATGTGTCATAAGGCTCAAAATTGTAAGCGATGTATTTCAAGGTGGGTTGCGGTTGAGGTGAGTTTGAGTTGAGGTCGGGTCGTGTGTTATCGTTTGAACGCAGCCTCAATCTTATTTGTTAACCGACTTCAAAAAATTTACTGAAAAAAAACTTTTTTAAAACACGTTTTTAAAACGGACTAAATTATTACAAAAAAATCGGACTAAAAACATTAAAATGGACTAGTAAAAACAGACTAAAAAGTAAAAAATCGAACTAAAAATATTAAAACGGAAAAGTAAAAACAAACCCATAAAAAAAAAAAATCTTCTGTAAATATTTATAACCCTAATAACCTATACCTACCTACAGAAATTTTAAACCAAAAAAATTTAAACCAAAAAACGTGGGGCGCATGCTATAGACAATATCGATGATAAATTTTACAAAACGCACCCCACGTTTTTAGGTTTAAATTTTTTTGGTTTAAAATTTCTGTAGGTATAGGTTATTAGGGTTATAAATATTTACAGAAGAATTTATTTTTTACTTTTTAGTTTGTTTTTACTTGTCCGTTTTAATATTTTTAGTCCGATATTTTTGTAATAATTTAGTCCGTTTTAAAAACGTGTTTTTAAAAAATATTTTTTTTCAGTAAATTATTATTTTATGCTTTTTAGTTAACGAGCTAAGACTAAAAATATACCATCTCCTATCGGAGCACTCGTCATAACGATTCAAACGAGCCCAAACTCAAGCCCATGGTTTTATTACAGAGTCCCAGTGCCCTTCTTCCGGCTCCATCATCAGACCCTGGAAACTATTTCCCAACAAAGAACTCGTCAACACGATTCAAACGAGCCCAAACTCGATGGGATTGCATGGTTTTATTACAGAGTCCCAGTGCCCTTCTTCCTGCTCCATCATCAGACCCTGGAAACTATTTCCCAACAAAGAACTCGTCAAGATGATTCAAACTAGCCCAAACTCGATGAGGTTGCATGGTTTTATTATAGAGTTCCATTGGCCTTCCTCCGGCTCCATCATCAGACCCTGGACACTATTTTCCAACAAACTCCTCGTCAAGACGATTCAAACGATCCCAAACTCGATGGGGTTGCGTGGTTTTATTAAAGAGTTCCTATGGCCTTCTGCCGGCTCCATCATCAGATCCTCGGACACTATTTCCCAACAAAGTACTCGTCAAGACGATTTAAACGAGCCCAAACTCGATGGGGTAGCGTGGTTTTATTATAGAGTTCCTATGGCCTTCTTCCGGCTCCATCATCAGATCCTCGGTCACTTTTTCCCAACAAAGTACTCGTCTAGACGATTCAAACGAGCCCGAACTCGATGGGGTAGCGTGGTTTTATCATAGAGTTCCTATGGCCTTCTTCCGGCTCCATCATCAGATCCTCGGACACTATTTCCCAACAAAGTACTCGTCAAGACGATTCAAACGAGCTCAAACTCGATGGGGTAGCGTGGTTTTATCATAGAGTTCCTATGGCCTTCTTCCGGCTCCATCATCAGATCCTCGGACACTTTTTCCCAACAAAGTACTCATCAAGACGATTCAAATGAGCTCAAACTCGATGGGATTGCACGGTTCCAATATTGAGTTCCTTTGGCATGGCCTTCCAGCTTCATCATCAGACCCTGGACCTTATCTCCCATTAGACTTCTCGTCAAGACGATTCTAACAAGCCTAATCACAATGGGGTTGTATGCTTGCATCATTAAGTTCCTGTGGCCTTCTTCCAGTTCCATCATCAGATCAGCTCAATGACACCATAATATTGCATTGTATTCCAGTTCTGACCTATGTTCAAAGTTTCAAGTCTCTAGCTCATCGGGAAGCTAGTTCAAAATCGTTCGCAAACTTTTCGGACAAACAAACAAACAAACGAGAAAGCAACCTAATAAAAACGTGTTAAAAAATAATTTCTTCTGTAAATATTTATAGCCCTATACCTACAGAAATTTTAAACCTAAAAACGTGGGGCGCAAGCTAAAGACAATATGGATGACAAATTTTACAAAATGCGCCCCACTTCCCATTAAGGTTCTCGTCAAGATGATTCAAACGAGCCCAAACTCGGCATGGTTGCATGGTTTTATTACCGAGTTCCAGTGGCCTTCTTATGGCTCCATCATCAGACCCTGGACACTATTTCCCAACAAAGTACTCGTCAAGACGATTCAAACGAGCCCAATCTCGATGGGGTAGCGTGGTTTTATTAAAGAGTTCCTGTGTCCTTCTTCCTGCTCCATCATCAGACCCTGGAAACTATTTCCTCACAAAGTACTCATCAAGACGATTCAAACGAGCCCAAACTCGATGGGGTTGCATGGTTTCAATATTGAGTTCCTATGGCATGGCCTTTCGACTTCATCATGAGACCCTGGACCTCGTCTCCCATTAGAATACTCGTCAAGACGATTCTAACGAGCCCAAACACGATGGGGTTGTATGGTTACATCATAGAGTTCCTGTGGCTTTCTTCCGGATCCATCATCAGATCAGCTCAATGACACCACAATATTGCATTGCTTTCAAGTTCTGACATATGTTTAAAGTTTCAAGTCTCTAGCTCATCGGAAAGCTAGTATAAAACTTTGCGGACAAACAAACAAACGAGAAAGCAACCTAATAAAAACGTGTTAAAAAGGAGGAGGTTCTCAATTTAACTGATTTTTTTTAGTTCCTAACTGTCTTATTATTTGTTTCAGTGGGAACGTCTTAACTCGGTATCCATACAAAACAGCCAAGGCTGATCTCCAGCGAAGACTGTGGTGCGTATCCAGTGATAAATGTACGCAACCCTACGGAAAGGGATGCTAATGAATCTAATGTAATGATATTTACTTACTATGTTAATTAAAAAAAATGATGAATTTTATAATTATAGTATGAGTGTATATTCCTCTCTCATGTCTTAAATATTTACACTGAGGAATTTAAATAAAATAATAGAAACAATATCAACACGTTTAAATTTTCTAGCCTATACCTATTTCATCTGTAGTTTTAAAAATAAATCATTACTTATATAAAAAAAACAATTTGTTTTTTTCACCACTTCCCAATATTAAATGTAATTTCGAAATCCCCTTCTGTCTTAACGTAGAATTTTTAATTCGAGTGCCAAAGTGGCCGAAACCAGTGGTTGCCTTCAGCGTTATTTGTTGCCCAACCACTCTCACACCCACCACTGAAAATCTGCCAGGCGCCTGGATCTATTAATAACTATAGAATGGCACACCGACTAGAGGGATTTCATCGCTCTGTAAATTGTATGCCTATTTCCGGGGCTAGCTCCATAATTTCGAAGTGCAGCTAAGTAAATGAAATTCTTAATAACTTATTAAAACCAAATCTAGTCCCTCGGGATAAGTAGGTAGGTAGGTATAATAAATATTACGGTCATCTAGACCTGCGTTTTATATATTTTTATTCTTATGCCTGCGTCACAAAATATGAGCGCCGCCGCTACGTACATACCTACTTACTTTGTGCCTGGGTGGTGCAAATATTTACGCATCAATCACTTTACCAGTCTTCATTAGATTTTGACCATTTTCATTTTCTGCATTTTTCACTCAACAATGTTTACCCACTGTGCAAGGATTGAGAATTTCATAGCAAGCAAACTAGCTAATTCATCACCATTTTCCAATTAGTTTGCAGTGTGCGTATCAAAATGCAGTTAAGAACGGTCGTTTTCTGCATCTTCTTCAGCTACATACAGTGCGAATGTAAGTTTTTTTTAACAAAATCGAGAATTGGTTAAGTAACCGTTTGTAAAACTTGTTGGAAATGGTATTTCGCTCAAACCACGACTGTAGGAGCCACTCCAAAGATTGTGGCTCATACAACTGATTTCGTAGCACTATGTGCAATATAAAGTTTCTTAAAATATAAATCCCTAAATATAACTAGGAAAGAAGGACCTACTCTGTGTAAATATTTGCATTTTCTAGTAATTTCAACAAATGTTTCATAGTGAAAAATTCTTGAGCAACTAAGTACTTACTGCAATGTTTTACAATTATTTCTATTAAGAAGATATTCAAAACTCTCGTCGTCATCATTTATACATAAAATGGAACAAATCGTTCATCACACAGCATTACCTAAGTTACGTTAATCCTGGTCCATTTATTATAACTATAACCAGTAGCCCTCCAGCCCAATGTTCTCTCCAAAGAAACAAATAAGTTGCAAATAAGTATTTTTCGTAGCATCAGGCGTAGCATGACGAATTGACGAACCCTACAAAAATTTGTGTCATTTCGACATAAACAAAAACGGCTTCGAGATCGTCATGCTACCATGCTGTATGCTGTGGCTCGACCATGAGTTGTTGGAAACTATTTTCGCTATTAAATCTATCGGATAAACTGCACACAGTCAATACGAGTGAAAGAGAAAAAACAATACTTTTCGATAGCGAAAACAGTTTGCAACAACTCATGGTAGAACTACGGTCTTGTAGCATGACGATCTTGAAAGCGGTTTTGTTTACGTCGAAAGGACAAAAATTAAATTAGATGTAGTAAGTTTTTTTAGGGTTTGTCATGCTACGCGTGCTACGAAAAGTATTTGTTTTTTTGGAAAGAGCATTGGGTTCGATTCCCAAATGTTGCGGTTTCGGGCGAAAACAGTTTTAAACAACTTATGGTGAAGCCACAGTTCTAGTAGCATGACGATCTCTAAAGCGGTTTTGTTTACGTGGAAATGACAAAAATTTTATTAGATGTAGTAATTATTTTTAGGATTTGTTATGCTACGCCTGTTGCTACGATAAGTATTTGTTTTTTTGGAAAGAGCATTGGGTTCGATTCGCAAATGTTGCGACTAAAACAAAAATATTGCAACTTATGGTAAAGCTACAGTTCTAGTAGCATGATGATAGAGCAGTTTTGTTTACGTCGAAATGACAAAAATGAGATAAGATGTAGACAATTTTTGTAGGGTTCGTCATGCTACGCCTGTTGCTACGAAAAAAATATTGTTTCTTTAGTGAGAGTATTCGGCTGGGCTGGATTCCCAAAGGTTGCGAGTTCGAGTCCCGCCTGTTTCTCAGGCCCCCTAGCTAGCATGACTGACGAAACAAGATATTTATGATATACTTAGGTGCAAAAGCACTAAACTTAAGAATCGCCTAAGTCTTTTCTTATCTACAACTCGAGCAAGATAACTAAGCGAATGACAGCTACATGACGGCGAAGTTTATGACGCCGTTTTTATTTGGTCGTGTTATAGTTAGGAAAAGCTTTAGGCGATCCTTAAGTTTAGTGCAATCGGGCGTTAGCGTTTTATAAACACCCAACTATCAATTCATTCTCTTTTTACAGTTTAATGTGATAAATCACTATATCATATCGTGTTTCGGTGGGCAATGCTAGCTAGGCTGGCGAGTCGAATTCTTTTCTAGTTTAATATTTAAAGTTATATACGTAATTCGATAATTTTTGGATGTGTTTTCAGTAATTGATTTGTCTTGCCAAGATATTCGTAAGTTTGTAGATGGCCATAACAAAAGACGGTTGCGTGTAGCGCGGGGCGAGCTGGACAATCAGCCAGCAGCGAGTGACATGCAGTCTTTGGTAAAGTGCTACTGTTTTAAGAAACAATTTATAAAATAAAAATCAAGAAGCTTATAAATACCTCCCTCCAATGGAGATTGCATGGCCAGTGTCATAGTGAAGATAGAAAAAATGTCCTTGAGTGACGTGACGGCTTATTGCAACCTCTTTTTTTAGTGTTACAATACGTGTTCGTTGTTCGTTCGTGAGAAACGAATACGTATTGTAAAACGAAAAGAAAGAGGTAGCAATATGCCGTGACGTCACTAAAGAGTCTTTTTTCAATCTTCACTATGATACTAGGCGTGAAATCTCCATTGTGGGTATACGCTTCTTGATAAAAATAAAACCCATAGACAAGAAAATTTTTCGCTACGCTCAATATAAAACCTTATGTACGGCCAAAAAAAAATAACCTAGGTACCTACTTACCTAATAATTTTTTTAAATTTTTTGAGTTTTCTGTTTTTAATAAAATTTTGGCACAGTATGTATAAATACGTAAGTCCGTTTGTTTGTTTGTTACGCCTTCACGTCTTAACTACTGAACCGATCATCATAAAATTTTGCATACACGTTGTCAGGGGCACAGAGAAGGACATAGGGTACCTTTTATCCTGAAAAAAAAGTATTGTTCCCGAGGGACAGCAAAAAAACTTTCCACGCAGACGAAGTCTCGGGCGGCCGCTAGTTTCATGATAAAACTGTTAGGTAAGTAAATTAGTGTGAATTTTAGGTCTGGGACAATGAATTAGCCGCAAAAGCAGCAAAGTGGGCATCCAAGTACAGACATTCGCATAATCCGGATACAGGAGTCGGTAAGATCTACAGTTATTTGTAAAACACCAAAAACCTCGCAGAAGTATATAGGGTACGTACTAACATCATAAAAAACAACGTTTGTTCTACGACTAACGACTTTTCCGAAAAAGACAATAAAATATCGACTTTTCATACAAAACTCGATCAGCTATTCGGACATTTGTATGAAAAGATAGTTTTTAGGGTTCCGTACCCAAAGGGTAAAAACGGGACCCTATTACTAAGCCTCCGCTGTCCGTCTGTTTGTCTGTCTGTCTGTCACCAGGCTGTATCTCATGAACCGTGATAGCTAGACAATTGAAATTTTCACAGATGATGTATTTCTGTTGCCGCTATAACAACAAACACTAAAAACAGAATAAAATAAATATTTAAGGGGGGCTCCCATACAACAAACGTGATTTTTTTTGGCGTTTTTTGCTCGATATTGATAACGACTACAGGTAGACAGTTGAAATTTTCACAGATCGTGTATTTCTATTGCTGCTATAACAACATATGCTAAAAACAGAATAAAACAACTATTTAGGGGGAGCGCCCATACAACAAACGTGATTTTTGCTGTTTTTTTGGTACGGAACCCTTCGTGCGCGAGTCCGACTCGCACTTGGCCGGTTTTTTTTTTCAGGAACAGTCGTAGAGCAAACGTTGTTTATGATGTTAGTACGAAACAGAAATCACAAACCCTACCTAGGTAACTTTGGAATTAACTTTTTTACTCTTGGCTTAAGAGTCAATATTAGAGATGAAACGGATATCCGGTAACTATCCGGTATCCGGCCTATCCGGCGGCCTTAATACTATCCGGCCGAATACCGGATGACTACTGTTCGCCCGGTTAGGCATCCGGCCGAATTAAAAAAAAACTGGATAAAAAAAATTATATTTTAAAGTAATTATTTGCTTTATTTAGTTAGTCTTAGTATCACTTATGAAATATTTAGTTTTAAGACCTGAATCGAACCGAGTCCACCCGTTCGTTCGCGCGCCGCCTACGCAAGTGTGTGTGTGTGTGTGTGCGATGCACCAAACGGCTAAGTTCCGCCAGATATCCGGCGGCCGGATATCCGGCTATCCGGCCAAATGGTTGGCCGAATATCCGGTATCCGGCCAAACTGCTATCCGTTTCATCTCTAGTAAATATACATTACCCACTAATGTATTCGCGACGTTAGTGGATCCCTTATCGAACAGTTAAACCACCGAAAAAAGCACCTAAGAAATGTCTGATGTCCAGTACCCTAACTTTTACCTTCTAAATCTTTTCACACTTTATTTTTGTTATAAAGCATCAAAGAGATTCGATCAAGTCGGAGAAAATTTGCACTGGTACTCGACCACCGACCGCAACTACAAGTTTTCACCGGCTCACCCTCTGCAGAAGTGGTTTGAAGAACGAAATCATTACTATTTTGGGTACATCAAAAAGGAACCAGAGAAAAACATACTTCACTATACACAGGTTTAAATCTTTTACGTAATTTAAGTCAACCTTAGTAAAGTCGCCTTGACTGAAATTAACCGCGAATGGTTTTTTAACATCCCAACACTGTTAACAAACTTTCTCACATCAACAAAAGTACAATTATTTTAAATACTTTATTCAGTCAGACCTATTCGTAATATGAATATCAAATCAAGCATCCCCCTTTTAAGCACGAACTAAAATTAAATCGTTCAAAGTCTGTCATTTTTTCTAACTTCTTTTTAACAAAAAGGTTAGCATCAATTATGTTTGGTTGAAACTTAAAAATAAGAGGGAATAATCTGTTTTATATATTTTGTCCTTGTGAAAATTTAAGTGAGTCGCCAAATAAATGCCTTTCATAATTATCCGTGGCTAAAAACATAATTAGTTTTTGTTCATTTTTAGCTTCTGTAATGCACTTTCTTGTTTCTGTTAAGTACAAGACACATTTTGCATTGCAGATGGTGTGGGCTGAAACCACTAACCTAGGATGTGCCATTTCAAAGTTTCGTGAAGAGATTTGGGACAAGTACTTCGTCGTTTGCTATTATGGCCCCGGGTAAAGACCGATCCTACTAATATTATAAATGTGAAAGTTTGTGGGTTTGGATGTGTAACATGTTTGGATGTTTGTTCCTCAATCACGCAAAAACTGCTTAACAGATTTGCTTGAAATTTGGCACACAGATAAGGTTCCCGTTCCCTTGGGAATATCGGAAAAAATAGGCATTTATTCCGATATTCCCAAGGGAACGGGAACCACGCGGGTGAAACCGCGGGCGGCCGCTAGTATTTAAATAATACCTAAGTAATTTTATGTGAATTAGCAAACGTTTAATTTGTTTTATAAACATTCTCCACCCATAGTGAAATTTGGGCGTTAAGGTAGCGTTTAAGATACGTAACGCGTACTAGGGGGGACTAGGACATGACGGATACAGCTAGGGTAGCCAGATTAAAAAAAATCTGGACAATATTCTTAAATATCTGGATAATAGGAATTTTGGTTGCACCTAATAAAAATCATCAGGGTTGAAGTTCAAAGCAAAAAGAGCGTTAGAGGCGGCGGCGGTGCGTGCGTTTCATTTTGAGCTGGACACTGCCTAAAACCGGGACGTTGGACAACATATGAAATAGCTGGACAATCTAGCCAAGTCCAGTCCATCTGGCAACCTTAGACCCATTACTTTCTGTCGTAGCCAAAATTATAATACTTATACTAACGTTCACAACTTAATTTTAAATCAACTGCATATTAAGCTTCGTACAAGCTGAGGCGAATACCGCGCGGGACGCGACGAGAATCTGCGCTCGCTTCTCTCGCTCGCTTAGCCGCCCAAACTAAGACGCGAATGCCGCACGTCATTATTAATTATTGTTTCCTCAATATGAAAACATTTGGCCTTCTGCCTTGATTCACTAATACCCATTGTTTGCCTTGGCATCTCGCCTTTTAGCTCTAGATATTTTGTAGGTTTTTATTTCGTCATTCCCGACCCCTGTCCACCGGCAGGACAGCTGTTTTTTTTTATTAGTTTTAATTCTGTTAGTTGCTTTTTTTATTATATACCTAATAAAAAAAAGCAAACATATTATTATTATATATAATTATATTATTTTCATATAATGTCTGATGACGACTCCTTCCACACAGCACACGATATGAGCTTTTCATCCACTTGCAGCGATTTGTCTCAGTCTGATCCGGAAACACTAGGGACCCTTCTCCATAAAGCCATCCTCACCTCACCTTACTCTTTTAATGTCTGCCACATCAATGCCCAGAGCATACCCTCTAGCTATTCTGATCTCCTCGATACCTTCTTTTCATCTTCCATGCATGCTATTCTAATCTCCGAAAGCTGGCTAAAACCTTGTCTTCCTTCAGTCTCTTATTCAGTTCCTGGGTATGTTTTAATACGAAACGACCGCACTGGTAAAGGTGGTGGTGGTGTTGCCATCTACTTACGTAGTGATATCCCATATAAAATACTAGCTTCATCCCCGTCTTTTTATTCCGGATCGGCTGAGTATATCTTCTTGGAGATTTGTGTTAAAGGCGCCAAAGCGGTCCTTGCAGTTGTCTATTGTCCCCCTACTGTAGATTTCTTATCTCATCTCGAGTCTGTTCTTGAACCTCTATCCTCGGATTATAGACATCACATTATCATGGGTGATTTCAATACTGATCTTTCATGCAGTTCACCCCAGTCCCTTAAACTTCTGAATATTGTTAAGTCTGTCAATCTCTCTGTTCTCCCTTTGGAACCTACACATCATAACTCCTCCACTCGTGACACTTGGCTTGACTTAATTATAACTTCTTCAGATAACGTCTCGAGCTTCGGTCAGATACCTGCACCGGGCTTCTCCAAACATGACCTTATTTTTGCTCAATATCGCTTAAGACCTCCTAAGCCCAAACCTTCCCTTGTTTGGATGCGTAATTTCGCTCGGATCAACTTCGACAGCTTAAGGGAGGATGCCAGCAAATTTGACTTAGATGCAATTCTTGGGTTATCATCAGTTGACGACAAAATCTCTTACCTTAATACATTTCTACTTCAACTTTTCGATACCCACGCACCACAAAAAGCTGTCCGAATTAAACGGCCGCCTGCTCCTTGGATCGGGCGGGGTGTTCGGCAATGACTCGACGGGATCGCGCTTTCAGGAAATTTAAAAATGATAGGACTGAGGAGAACTGGGCTCTCTACAAGATAGCACGTAACAGGTGCAACAGAATGGTGAGAGCAGCTAAGCGTCAATATTTCCTTGATAACGTTTCCAACAGCTCTCCGGCCAATACATGGAAGTTTCTTCGTTCCCTTGGCCTTGGTAAAGCTTCTCCTAACTCTAATTCTTACCCTTTTTCTCTAAATGACTTTAATAATCACTTTTCCTCAACTCCTTCATTAGACCCTGTTATCAAGTCCCAAACCATAACGAGGATTGCTTCCACAGGCCCCCTCAACTCCTTCATTAGACCCTGTTATCAAGTCCCAAACCATAACGAGGATTGCTTCCACAGGCCCTTTGCATTCCGATTCCTTTTCTTTTTCTCCAGTGACAATTGATGAGATTAGTAAGATAATTTCCTCTCTCAAGTCCAATGCTGTCGGGTGTGATGAAATTAGCCGGAAAATGATTGTCTGTGTTCTAGAACAAATTCTACCCATCATAGTTCACATCATAAATTACTCCCTCGAGACTGGCCAATTCCCTCTTCTCTGACGTAAAGCGTTCGTCACTCCTCTGCCTAAAACTGCCTCTCCTCGTCTTTTAAATAACTTCAGGCCTATATCTATCCTCCCTTTTCTTTCCGAAATTTTAGAAGCCGCTGCTCACAAGCAAGTCTCCTCCTTCATCTACTCCAACTCCCTTATCACTCCCCTTCAGTCAGGTTTCCGCCCTGGACACAGCACAACGACAGCACTCCTTAAAGTAACCGAGGATGTTAGACATGGGATGGAGAATCAGCTGGTCACCATCATTGTCCTTATCGATTTCTCTAATGCCTTCAATTTGGTCGACCACGATATCTTGCTTGCCATTCTAAAGTCTCTGAACTTCTCCTCACTGTCACTGGAGTGGTTTTCTAATTATCTCCGCGGTCGCCAGCAGGCGGTGCGGGTGGGACGGGATGTATCTCATTGGAACCATCTCTCTGTCTAATACTTTTTACGTTTCCGCTGAAGATCAGCGCCATCTCTCCAATGTGAAGAGAACTACTTCGACATTCGAATGTAGCACCCATTGCAGGTGCCAGACAATCAATTAAGGTGAAACAGTCATACAATTTTAAACTTTTAGATTTTTGCATTCACAGTGCTATTTTTATATTAAGATGAATAAATAATGAAAAAATGAAAAAATATTAGAAAAAATTAGAAAAAAAAATCCTAAGGGAATCCTAAGGGTGCGGGTTCGAATCCCGTCTGAGTTGCTACGGGTGAGCCGATTTTTTCTAATATTTTTTCATTATTTATTCATCTTAATATAAAAATAGCACTGTGAATGCAAAAATCTAAAAGTTTAAAATTGTATGGCTGTTTCACTTTAATTGATTGTCTGGCACCTGCAATGGGTGCTACATTCGAATGTCGAAGTAGTTCTCTTCATATTGGTGAGATGGCGCTGATCTTCAGCGGAAACGTAAAAAGTATTAGAAAATTTCGCCAAATCCATTAGTGGCTCAGTAGCATAATTGGTAGTGCATTGGGCCGGAATCCTAAGGGTGCGGGTTTGAATCCCGTCTGAGTTGCTACGGGTGAGCCGATTTTTTCTAATATTTTTTCATTATTTATTCATCTTAATATAAAAATAGCACTGTGAATGCAAAAATCTAAAAGTTTAAAATAGTATGACTGTTTCACCTTAATTGATTGTTTGGCACCTGCAATGGGTGCTACATTCGAATGTCGAAGTAGTTCTCTTCACATTGGTGAGATGGCGCTGATCTTCAGCGGAAACGTAAAAAGTATTAGAAAATTTCGCCAAATCCATTAGTGGCTCAGTAGCATAATTGGTAGTGCATTGGGCCGGAATCCTAAGGGTGCGGGTTCGAATCCCGTCTGAGTTGCTACGGGTGAGCCGATTTTTTCTAATATTTTTTCATTATTTATTCATCTTAATATAAAAATAGCACTGTGAATGCAAAAATCTAAAAGTTTAAAATTGTATGGCTGTTTCACCTTAATTGATTGTCTGGCACCTGCAATGGGTGCTACATTCGAATGTCGAAGTAGTTCTCTTCATATTGGTGAGATGGCGCTGATCTTCAGCGGAAACGTAAAAAGTATTAGAAAATTTCGCCAAATCCATTAGTGGCTCAGTAGCATAATTGGTAGTGCATTGGGCCGGAATCCTAAGGGTGCGGGTTTGAATCCCGTCTGAGTTGCTACGGGTGAGCCGATTTTTTCTAATATTTTTTCATTATTTATTCATCTTAATATAAAAATAGCACTGTGAATGCAAAAATCTAAAAGTTTAAAATAGTATGACTGTTTCACCTTAATTCATTGTTTGGCACCTGCAATGGGTGCTACATTCGAATGTCGAAGTAGTTCTCTTCACATTGGTGAGATGGCGCTGATCTTCAGCGGAAACGTAAAAAGTATTAGAAAATTTCGCCAAATCCATTAGTGGCTCAGTAGCATAATTGGTAGTGCATTGGGCCGGAATCCTAAGGGTGCGGGTTCGAATCCCGTCTGAGTTGCTACGGGTGAGCCGATTTTTTCGAATATTTTTTCATTATTTATTCATCTTAAAATAATTCAAGGTTGAACGGCATTCTGGGAATTCAGGCACTATGCCGCGCACATCCCGCTTATATTTCGCTTCAGCACTCGCGAGCGAATCGCGTCCCGCGTCGCGCGCGGAATTCGCCTCAGTTTGTACGAAGCTTAAACCTTAATCTAAGATTATCTAACATTACTTGTTTCAGCGGTAACGTTGTAGGACTTCAGCCATATCAAAAAGGCAAAAAACTTAATACAACAGAATTACAATGTGAAGTCGCCGCCTGCAAACATCCCTACGGAAAACACTGCCCAGTATTTAGTTACAGGATTTGAATATTTGCACATAATAAAAACGTACCTTATACATTGTAGTCAAAATAATTGCAATATTTTAATCCCTTGTGATAATTTAAAAAAGTGTTCCACAGAACAGTGCCGCGGGGCACTACCTATGTAGTTTGTATTGCATCTATAGGAACTTTTTCGCATACATCTTGAAACATTTTGTGTAAGAAATTGAGCATGATTCATTAAAACAATACAAGGTTTAGCAGCATTCAGTTGAATAAACACTTCAATGGGAAAACTTCGGGAAAATCTACTGAAAAGTAACAAAGTAAAGTACCTAAGTAGTTTGTATTGCATCTATAGGAACTTTTTCGCACACATCTTCAAACATTTTGTGTAAGAAATTGAGCATGATTCATTAAAATAATACAAGGTTTAGCAGCATTCAGTTGAATAAACACTTCAATGGGAAAATTTCGGGAAAATCTACTGAAAATCAGTCAACCATAGTACGTAAATTAGTATGTTTTGTCACAAATGTAACACCGAGACGTAAACAAAGTCTTTCTTCTGAAAAATCTTTACAAATTACTACTACACGACACGTCATCTGTTATCTTGAAAAATAGAGTACCTATGCGCGCCGTAACGTGTTTTGTCTCGGATTGTATTAATGCAAACTATACTTCTTTCAGAAAGCGAACACGTTTAGCACATTCGATATAGCACAATAAATTATTATTAAGCTGTATATAAGTGTTTACAGTATTCTAACTCATCACGAATTGTAGATACCTATTGGAACAAATGCATTGTATATATTGGTACAACTTTTATGACGCACGCAACCTTTATCATAAGTACCTATTTTTAAAAGTAGGTAGGTACTTATACAGTACCGGCGTTAGGGGGGGGCGAGCACGGGCGACCGCCCGGGGCGCGCAGCCGCAGGTATCCCTTTATACACACACGCTCATAGAGCGAGTCTGACTAAAAAAAGCGAGATTACAAGATTAGAAGGTGAAACTGACTAAAAATCGCGCTGCGCGGGTTTTTTTTTACTGTAATAAGCAAAAATTTAAGATTAGCAGATGAAACCGACTAAAAAATCGCGCTGCGCGGCCGTTTATTTCACTATAAACAAGCAAGATCACAATATTAGTAGATTAAACTGACCAATATCGCGCTGCGCGGCCGTTTTTTAACTAACAGGTAAAATTGAAAATCCTGGAATCGCAGATAGGAGGCACCCCGTAGAAATGTCGCCCAGGGGCGCTGGTAGTGCTAAAACCGGCACTGTACTTATATACCCGAGTTACCTATCACTTGAAAAGTGAAACAATGACTCAATTGGTAAACACTTATTGAGACAATTAAACAGAATACAGGGAAGCGAACACTTACGCAAAAATGCAAAGAAATCGACAAAAAATACAGTTTTATATAAAAATGTAAATAATGTTCTCGGCAATGTCGGACTGTGAGTTTTATGTTAATTTGGGCTGTTATGTCTATTTTTACATTAATACATAGTCATTGTTTTTTTCTAAATTAGTTTCCCATCGCATCATTTATGTACAATAAAGTTTATATTATTAGCTATATCGTGTCGTGACCTTCCTCTGCAATAACGCGTAATCTACGCATAATATTTAATATTCTACAAAAACTTTGTTTACGTTTTATTTGAAGTATAAAATGCCTATTCACTTCACAATCACTATACTTACCTCCAAGACGTTATAAAAGATTTTTAGAAAGTTGCTTTCGTTGATGTCTTTCTTTAAAGAAAAAAAAACACTTTGTCAATACAACGTGCTTGGCTGGTATGTTGTAATAAGTTCAAAAAATACATAATCCCTAGTTAGGCAGGTACGTTATTTTCTGAAAACTCACACTTTTTATACAGGGTGTCGCATTACAGCCATCCCATAGCCATAGAAAGTTCCATCGTAAGAATACGTCATTTTAATTTTAAAAATATACAACGTGTTAATGAATTAACGCAAAATGAGTAAACCGTTTCTTCAGACCATCAAACTGAACAACTTTTACTATTGGACCAACTCTGAAATCGCGAAAAAAAATCAGCTGTTTCATACAAAATTTAATAACGAAAATATAAAAATTTATGAAGCAGCAGATTTTTTTTCGCGATTTTGGACTTGGTCCCGCAGTAAAAGTTCTTCAGTTTGATGGTCCGAAGAAACAGTTTTCTCATTTTGCGTTTATTCATTAACACGTTGTATTGAATCGCATTTTAACCCTTAACTCCAGGAAAATGAGACACAATAGAATAGATATTTCATTGTTGTCTGGCTACGTAGCTCCGTGGGATATCTTGAACTAAAGATTTTTAAAGAATCACCTGCCTGAACAGGGAATCGAACTTACTAATATGAAAAACGAAACCGAGCAAAATTGTTAATAAACAGCATTTAAGATGCATTTAAAAACGTAACCTTTTTGATAATTATTTTGATCTGCACCATTTTATTAATAAAATAAAATTAAATAACGCAGTTCGAATTATTTTAAAGACAAAATCAAGTCTTCTTTGAGTCAAATTTCCCATCTTTCCATATTTAAGGTAGGTTACTTACTTATTACCTAATTAATGTGTTATTACCACCTTCTCTCCATGTGGTGATGTGGCATAATCGTGTGCGTGGGACACTCTCTATAGTCCAATATTTGAGTTGACTCAAACACACGACTTTTTTTCCTGTGTTCCAGAAAAATATTTACGTAGGTACTTCTTTCTTACTAGGATGGCGCAGCGATGCAAAGGCTGCCTGTAAAAAGGTCTGGTCCCAAATAGGTCCTTTCTTGAAATTATATATCGAGTGAGTTACCTAGAACTTATCCGGCTCGTGTGATCGGTAACGGTGTGTGTATCCAGTATAACTAACTGTCGATAATTATTTCGATAGACATCCAGATTTTTTTATCGCCAATTTTATGACACACCTACACATCACTTAGTATTAAAAGTGAAAGATGACACATCGTTTTCCTTGTGATTATCATTTCATTATTAAAATACCTAAACTGGAATATTTCATACCGACCGCCACCGCCAACTCAGAACCTCGTCGAATATTAATTATGGATGACATGTTAGGAACAATGAATTGATTTGAAAAGTAGGTATGACGATGATACTGCTATATTTTATATAGGTAAGTACTGCTATATTTTTAAGTTTTTTTTATTTATTTATACCTATACCTAAGGGAGGGGCCATACCTATGCCCTGCCCTGCAATATACAACACCTCATGTTATATATAATACTAACTGCTGCTTTTTTATCGGATAGATTATAGTAAGTACGAGTTAGAACACTTAGAACACGCTGTATTTCTAGGACTAGTCTCGGTTCGATTTCCGGAAATATCTTTGAATGCAGTTTTGGTTATTTAAAAAAAAAAAAAGTTATTTAATGTCTTTATGCAATTTTGTTTTAAGCACTTTTCCTCTAGGTATAATTAATTATTAAATTCTTAACTAACATTACTTATTTACTCAAAAACTCGAAACAATTACCCTAAATGAAAATAAATTCATATTCTAGTTTATGACACTATGGAAAACAACACTCACCCAAAAAGCGAATTAAAAGAAATCATAATATTCATAATACCTAATCTACCTAGGTACTTAGGTAAATTGAACTTATCATACCTATACTTAAATTTTTCATTATTTCGAATTATTTCGAGCTTTCCTCAGAAGCATGTTGTATTGTAACGGTTTTATGTCGGATGACTGTACATATAAATGAAAGATTATTCAGTTATATTAGTGTTAAACGATAATAATAATATGAATATGAATCAATCTAATTGATTCATTTTCACATTATCATGTAGGTACTTCCTTCCTTCCTCTCACAGTCTGTTTTTCATACAAAATATTTGTATAGAAGGTAAAAATATACAGGGTTGCTTCATCTCATTAGAAATCAAGTGAATTTTCAACACTCGTGAATTTTGTAAGTAATGCCTATATATTAATCGTCAATTTCAAAATCGTCAAAAACTTTTAGATTTTTGTTAGCGTTGCTATGCCTACCTATCGTACTCGTACCTACCACAATATGGACGAGTTTCAATACTTCTATGTAATTTTGAAAACAGAATACTTTGTTCATCTAATAGTAAGCAATCAACAAAAAAAACTGGCATTGAAATACTGGAGTGTCGTTATAGTTCAGTAGCATTAAACCAAGAAACACTTCAAATCGGATTTAATTCCTACAAAAGGTTTTATTGTTTTAATGGCATCTTTTGTTGCCCAATATGACTATCCTAGGTTTTCCCCCCTGGCGGAGTTGTGCTTAAGTGGTGGGGGGTAAAAGTGTACCCCAAAAGGGGATTTGACCTGGAAGGACTGGTTGTTCATCAAATTGTGTAAGAAGGTTTTAAAGTAAATATGAAACAATTTGAGGGTAGAACGGTTTTGATACGAGCGATAGATTTGGAGACACAGCTTTTCGAAATTAGGCCAATTTTTTAAGTTACACTATTTCTACCAAAATTTCTCCTGTGTGTCCCCCACGTCTAACTATTCAAATAAGAGAGTGAAAAATCTAAAAAATATTTATGCTGTAAATCTTAATAAACGTTTTCAACGAAAATTTGTTTGGATGAGATATAGTTAGCAGTTTTAGAAAAACAGCACATTTTCCATAACCGCAAATATCACTTTGTTATTCATACAAACACTATGAAAAACAAAGTTATTTTGCAAACGAAAAATGATAGTGGTATTAAATATGGTATGCTTTGTGTCTCCAAAACTATCGTTCGTATCAAAACCGTTCTACCCTCAAATTGTTTGGAATTTACCCAACATTAAAATCTTCTTACACAATCTTGATGAAAAACGAGATATAACAACAAAAACACCGCAAAAATATCCCTTACATTTTACCCCCCCACCACTTAAGCACAACTCCGCTGGGGGGGAAAACCTAGGACAGTCATATTTGGCAACAAATGAAGCTATTAAAACAATAAAACCTTTTGTAGGAATTAAATCCGATTTAAATTCTTACCCTACTGACCTTTTTTAGGGTTTTAAATGTTATGCACACCTAAGTTTATCTGACCGTCCAGGAGGTGATTTATAGATAATACTACTTAAGTGAAATACTACTTTATACTAATAAAAATATTCATTTTAGTCAGGCAGGGCTAATCATTGATATTTAAATTTTCCAAAGTTGGATATTTTTATTGAACTTATAAGTAGTAATAATTTCATAGAAATAAAGGAACCGCACTTTTTAGCGATTTTACGCAGAGATACAAATTGCTTAATGGAATAAATCATGTTTTAATATTTTTTTGATGTTTTGCCCAGACATTTTTTCTTAACTCTGGAAGCGGCAACCCTGTAGAGTACAATCGGTTAGTCACTCGTAACGTAGTATTCTTCGTTTGCTTCACTATATAATGTTTAACGAATTTCTGTAACTCAGCAGTTGAGTGTAAAGTGGTTTACGCGGTGGTCAAGATTTCGAGCAAAATATAACAATGGTGTTCCGCGCGCTCTTTCTACTCGCTCTTTTTGGTTTCATTCAATGCAAACGTTAGTCGTCCAGTTTTTGTGTAAAATTTCGCTCTTAAATTACTTTTCATTTTCACTAAAACTTTTACTTTCCAAACTCCAGTTAGTCATACTTTCCAAATAAGTTTTATTTAAAATTGCAGTTTTAAATCAATCCTGTCAGCAAATAAGGAGCTTTCTGGATGGACATAATATTAGAAGGGAAAATCTAACTAAGGGTTACGTGCCCGACCAGCCGATAGCCGCCGAGATGAAATATATGGTAAGTCGATGAATAACTTATATTTTGAAAAAAGAAATATATGTAGCTTACTTCCGCAAACAATATATGCAAGATGCACCGCCCGCCCGCCCGCAAAAATATGCACATGCACACCACAAAATATCAGTGCACAATACCTACATTTAGCACGACAGCAAACACACCTTGCACCTTCACCAATTAGGCTACTCTACACGTGTTTCGTCCCAACCCGGAGCATTCTCAGGAGTTAGATCGTGCGTAAACCTGAGGATGCTCCGGGTTGGGGCGGAACACGTGTAGAGTGGCCTAATTGGTGAGGGTGCAAGGTGTGTTGCCGTCTTGCTAAACGCAGGTATTGTGCACTGATATTTTGTGGTGTGCATGTGCATATTTTTTTTGCATCTTGCATATACCTATTGTTTGCGGAAGTAAGCTACATATATTTCTTTTTGAATGGTTAAAGTAAAGCAAAGAACTTCTATTTTTAATCAAAACTTAGGTAGCTAAACTAATACATAAACATAGGTACTTAAGTATAGGTACATGACGTAATATGCCGCTATGAAGTTTTTAAAGTAGATAATTATTTACTTATAGATACCAAAGGAATTAATAATAATTTCTTCGTTTATTATCTTAAATGAATTCTCCAAGTAACAGAATAAGTACATTTAAGCGGAATAAACTCAGACATAGGTACTGTTTAGATAATGATTGTGTAGTTATGAAACGGAAGCGTAAATAAATATTAAGGCTCATTTTATCAGTGTTAATGTTTAAGTACTACGTTTTTTATCAAAAACAAGACACACTCGAAGCATTGCTTTTAAAGCCCCAATGATTGTATTACCCATCAGCGAAAATTTTTCTACGTCTATGGTATTACCCCTCCCAACCGTGGTACACTGCCGATTTAACCATGGTCTAACTGTTGGACTACCCTCTTTTTGCAAAATTTATTTTTACCTCAAAATAGCGTCCCAATTAAAGCTGGGCGCTTATTTTTACCGACTTCAAAAGGAGGGAGGTACTCAATTCGACCCGTTTTGTTTTTTTGTTTTTTGTATGTAGGTACCCCGATTACTCGAAGACGGCTGAACCGATTGAAATGATTCAAACGTTATTAGATCAGGTTTGTTCTCAAGTTGGTCCCATTTTTAAAATTTTGAAATCGGTTCAGTACTTTTCAGGAAAACCTGAAAATTCTGTCGTTTTCGTTACCATTTTGTGAACTTATACGGATGATCGACCATATCTTGTTTGTTTATGTACCGATTTAGATGATTCTTTTTTTGTTTGAAAGAGGATACTTTAGAGATGATACCATTTTGATTTCATTGTTATTGGACCTTGGATATCAAAGATACGCAAGGGAGTTCCCTTGCGTATCTTTGCTCAAAATCAAATAGGAACTGTATAGTGATTACACTAAAAAGATTAAAATAAAAAATTGTTTAAAAACAAAAAAACCGACTTCAAAAAACCTGAAACAAAAACAAAAACAGCTTCAAAATTAAATACCTCTAAAAAGCAAGAAATAATTTTCTGATCACTAGATACCTACGCATATCACTGTAATAAAACACGTCTATTGAAGTCGGATGGGGCTCTTAGAATAAAAAAAAGAAGTTGTCCTCCAGCCCCACCCGACTTCAATAGACGTGTTTTATTACTAGTTGGGTCAGTGGTGGCACTCATGTATGGCGAGGTCAAAATTTGTCATTAGATGAATTCACTTGGCACATATGTAGCTTAGGTAAAACTGATCTGATTTAGCCCGGTAGCCATCCGCCCCCCCTTGGCAGGTAAGGGGGGGTGGCATTCGAAGTTTCGCGCCGCCGCACTTCAGAAAAAAAATCATATCTCCTTCAATATACCTACCACCTTGAGTGTGGTATCATATTGTGATAAATCAAGGATGAGGAAGCCATTTTTGAGACATTTAATGTACAGTTTCATAGAAAAAAAGTGATATATTTTACTATATTGACGACATTATCAAAATCAGTTTGCTATTTTTTTTAATCAACAGTTGGTATCTTTGAAAATTCAAATTTTATGCAAAGGAAAAAAATACTATCTTAAAGTACATTTATTCAGCTTTAAATACATACAAACTTATATATAGTTATCATACAATATCTATCTGACAAAAAATCGAACATTGTATGCGAAGGTGTTTCCAAACGTCTTTAATTTCAAGTTAAGTTGGTTTTTCATACAAATTGTATAGAGTACAAACTTAACTTTGCGGCCAATTGATGTTTATGTTTTTACGGTCTTATAGTCTCTCTCAGCTATCGTACAGTCTAATTTATACTAAATTTTTTTTGTGAAAGTCATAACGACAATGGAAAAAAATAGACAGACTTCATCTCAGAATGAGGAAGTCACAAAACGTCGACGCGACGTGGCGTCAAAAGATCAGCTCAAAACGATCAGGTAGGAAAACGTCCTATCCTACCATATTAAGTTTACAGTGCAAAAAGTGTTTAAATCATAATAGGTAGGTACCCTAAGAACCTAGGCATACAAATATATCGTAAAGATAAAACTACTGTTGCATTGAGTATTTTTATACACTCGTGAGCAGAAAAATGGAACAACAGCCCTATTTCATACAAACAAGGTAACTTTAAAGCTTTGGTTCTCCGCCCAAGATTAAACGGGGTATTATGTGATGATGGCAATTTAAAGAATGAATGGAGAAGGCACAGATCGCAAAAGAAACCCAACGGATCAGAAGAGTCGTTTACACCAGAGACCGTCTAGAGTGTTGAGTGTTACATTTTCCATACTTTAAAATTTTCGCTTGTTATTTTTTTAAGTTCAACCCTGAGCTAAATGACTTATCTAATCCGTTCCATTTCTTTAGCATTATAAGTCTCCGCCATCCATTCTTTAAACTGCCATCATCAAATAACACCTCGTTTAATCCTGAGCGGAGAACCAAAGCTTTAAAGTTACCTCGTTTGTATGAAAATAAGCCTGTTAATCATTTTTTTCAGCTCACAAGTGTATAAAAATACTTAATGCAACAATAGTTTCATTTTTACGATATTTTTATATGCCTTGGTCCTTGGGGTACCTAATAATTATAATTTAAACATTATTTGCACTTTAGACTTAATTTGGTAGAATATTTTCCTACCTGGGTCGTTTTGAGATCTAATCTTTTGACGCCACGTCGCGTCGTCGTTTTATGACTTGCTCGTACTGAGAACAAGTATGTCTAATTTTTTCTATAGTCGTTATGACTTCCACAAAAAGATCTAAGTATGTATTAGACCGTAGGATAGTTGAGAGAGATTGTAAGACCGTAAGAACATAAGCGACAAAATATACCAAAGTTAAGTTTGTATTCTATACATTTTGTATGAAAAAACCAACTTATATTTGCAGTTGGAAATTCTTGGCAACACTGTCACATACTGTGTTTGATTTTTTCAGAGAGACATTGTAAGATAACTATACATAAAGTATACATATTTTTAAAGCTGAATAAGTGAACTTTAAGTCTAAATTTTTTTTCTTTGCACAAAATTAGTATTTTCGAAGATACTGACTGTTGAATAAAAATAATAGCAAAACATTTTTTGATACTTTTAGCAATATATATATTTTTTCAATGTCTATAAAATTAAATGACTCAAAAATGAATTTCTTTATGCTTGCTACAGAGTTAAGTTTGTGTTCTATACATTTCGCATGAAATAAAACATCTAATACTGGCTCTTGGAAACGTTGGGAAACACCGTCGCATACCATGTTCGATTTTTTTTCAGATAGACATTGTACGATACCTATACACCGTCATTTTGTAGTCGTTTTAATTAACTTAAGGGAGTGTTCTACTAATGGAACTAAACATTTTTGCCCAAGAAACATGGGTCGAAAAACGACAAAAATTTTTGACTTTCCCATACTTATAAAATGTTTTAGCCGTCTAGTTAGTATGGGAGATCCAAAATTTTTTGTCGTTTTTCGACCCATGTTTCTTGGGCAAAAATGTTTAGTTTCATTGGTACAACACACCCTTAAGCTAATTAAAACGACTACAAAATGACGGTGTATATAAAGTATATATTTTTTAAAAGCTGGATAAATTTGCTTTAATACAATATTTTTTTTCTTTGCACAAAATTAGTATTTTCGAAGATACCGGCTCTTAAATAAAAAAAATAGCAAAGAGATTTTGATACTATCCGTTATATTTTACCTTTTTTCTATGAAACTGTACATGAAATGTCTCAAAAATGAGTCCCCTATCCCTAATTTATCATAAAATGATACCACAGTCGAGGTGATAGGTATATTGAAGGAGATATGATTTTTTGTCTGAAGTGCGGCGGCGTGAAACTTTGAATATCACCCCCCATTACCTGCCAAGGGGGGGAGGATGGCTACCGGGCTAAATCAGCTCAGTTTTACCTAAGCTAAATATGTGCCAAGTGAATTCATCTAATGAAAAATTTTGACCTTTTGCCACTACTTCCTAGGCTATACAGTGATATGCGCAAGGCCGTCTTTAACCTATTTGAGGCCTTGGGCACATTAGGATAATGGGGCCCCTATGACCTTGACTTGGGTTACCATCAAAGTAGGAGAGGATGCCTGTATATGAGGCACAAAATGACAGATTTTTTAGAAAAAATCTTATCTAGGAATAGCAAAAATCGGCCGCGAAGCGCGATTATTAGTCAGTTTCATTCACTAATCCTGTAATATTACCTGTCTTTAGTGAAAAAAACGGCCGCGCAGCGCGTTTTTTAGTCAGTTTCATCAAATAATCTCGTAATTATGCCTGTCTAAATTAAAGAAAAACAGCCGCGCAGCGCGATTTTTATACTTAATCGGTTTTATTCACTAATCTTGTAATCTTGATAACAACAATTATTGTATAATCCATAAAAGTAACTATTTTAGAATTAAAGTTAGTGATTAAAAATCTATGTGGTTTGAAAAGGATTTTTTTTTGTAATATAATAAGCATCCGTTATCATTAAGCGATCTGGCAAGAAACAAGGGGCCCCTATCGATCGCGGGGCCCTGGGCAAGTGCCCAGAGTGCCCAGTGGGAAAGATGGGCCTGGATATGCGTATCTAGTGATTAGAAAATTATTTCTTGCTTTTTAGAGGTATTTAATTTTGAAGCTGTTTTTGTTTTTATTTTCAGGTTTTTTGAAGTCGGTTTTTTTGTTTTTAAACAATTTTGTAAAATTAAGTTATAAAAGATGTGATTTTGTACAAAATAATTAGTGATATCATATGTGATTTTGTACAAAATAAGATGTGATTATGTACAAAATAAGCGCCCAGTTAAAGTAGGACGCTATTTTGAGGTGCCGTTTTTGCGTGCTGTTTTAGTTCGTGAAGCGTTATCTGGGATATTCTGGATCGATGAGGTGAAATGAAATGCGAGTTTAGTTACAGAATCGACTTCAAATCTCACTTCACTTCGCGTAAGTTTGTTATTAGAAATTAGCTGAATATTTAAGCTACTTTACCGATAGCATAAGGTTTTAGGTAGCTACCGTAGCTATTAAAATCTTGTGTGATTAAAATGATTTCATATTACCGCTCAGTGAAGTGAGATTCGAAGTAAGGTTCGAGTTTGGTTACAGAATCGACAGGCTAGCGGCCGAAGGAGGGATTTAAAAAGATGCTTAAAAAAAGTCATAAACTTTTTTGGTAATCGAAAAAAACAGAATATTTAATCTGATTTTTTTTACAATCATCTTTGAGCTTTATACGAGGGGCATGCCAAAAAAACTAGATACTCAAAAAATATAATATTTTTTATTTATTACTATTATCTATCTTCTCAATGTATTCACCCTGAGCCTGTATACACTTTTTCATGCATTAAACCACTTGAAAAATACTTCTGAGCACTCTTTTCCAGATACCTTAAAAAAATCGAAATTATAGGCAGCTAGTGCATCTTCCTTGCTCTAAAATCTCTTGTCTTTAATTTTTTCTTTAATTTTGGGAAACAAGTAAAAATCGCAAGGGTTTAAGTCAGGGGAATATGGTGTATGAGGTAGGATAGACAAATTTTTTGAATTAAAAATATCAAATGTTCTGGCGGACGTGCGTTTTCGTGGTGCCAAAGAAGGTGCCGGATTCCTGACTTCGGCCACTTGTCACACCAAGCTGATAATACTGCTGGGGCCCAAACTGACTTATACCACTCAGAATTAACTATTTTTTGTTCCTCAAGCACCAAAGTAGCAATTGACCGGTCTTACAAAAAAACGAGGCAACCATTTGTTTCTGCGAGCTGTGCGCAGGGCGACATTTTGTTGGTGTTGGTTCATCATCAAAGCACCATACAGTCGATAGTCGTTTTGTTTCGGGGTCGTAGTTATACAGCCATGATTCGTCATCGGTAAGTATATCGTATACGTTTTTTTTCTCGCTTCCGTCAAATTTATCTATCATAAATCGACACCCATCTACCCAGCGGTCTTTCTGCTCATCGCTCAGTTTGTGCGGCACACATCTCGAACAACGCTTACGGATAGAAAGGCGATCGTGAATAATGGTTTGTTTCGCTGCTGATCCAATACCCAGTTCTCGCTGAAGCTCTACATATGTAATTCGTCGATTTTTCCGGATCAATTTTTCAACTGCTTGAACATTTTCTGAAGTGACTACGGTTGCTGGCCGACCTGGCTTCAAAGCTTCCCCGTCCTGTTTTGAATTCAGCTAACCAAATAAAAACTGTTGCTCGTGAACAAGCAGACTTACCAAAAGTAGTAACCAGAACATCAAAACATTCTTGGGGTTTTAATTTTTTTTGTAATCATAATAAATCATTGCGCGTAAATCACGTCGACTGATTTCTACTGTTATAGGAATTTTTAAGAAAAAATATTTGAATTAAAGTATGTTCCATATTTAAATTAATCGCGAAATAACCAGTGTTTACGATGGTGTATAAGTTGCCAGTATCAAATTATTAAGTAAAGAGTATCTAATTACTTTTGGCATGCCCCTCGTACCCAATTGAATACTTGTAGCTACTAGATAATTTATTTAGCTTGTCGTATGTTTTTTTTTGTGGCTACAACTTTACGTTTTCTATATAAAAATATGGCCCGCGCAAACCATGTTTTCCTATCATAGCCCCTTAATTACAATACGATAGTTGAAATAGGTACCTAACCTAACCTAACATGAAAGTATTAAGATTGGAGTAATTTTAAATGATAGACGGTTTCTTGATCGAAAGTGGCAAAAAATTATTTTAATATTGTTATTATTACATAAATTTAATAAAACTTTACGTGGAATTTTTAGGATCCACAGACTAGTATTTTTAGAAGATATCATTACCTATATTCCCTCGTAGTCATTTCTAGAAGTGGTTTACTAAAGTTTGGCCAAAAAACGATTCCCAAAATATCACGTCGCAAACTTTTTCATCATTTGGCAAAAAAAACCATAAAGTTAATAACTTTATGAAAAAAACATTTTTCCGAACAACTTATCACAATTTTTCAGATAGCAAAATTTTTTTGGCAAGTTATTGTTTATCAAATAATAACTGTGAGGGCACTAATCGCCTTAACTAAACCTTTTGCAGGTTTGGGACGAGGAGCTCGCGGCCAAGGCAGCTAAGTGGGCGTCCGAGTACCGAAACGAACACAATCCGGACACAACTGTTGGTGAGTTACTTTTTTTATAATTTTTGCATTAGGTAATGCGAGAGGTTTACAGGTAGGTGTAGGTACCTAGGCATAATTACACTATGGACTGACATATGTCAAATGTGGCCTATTAAAGTGGCCCTATTTTACCTAAAGCCATCAACGGCCAATAGGCGTATGCAAAAATTGCACTTGGCGGCAAAAAAACTTGTTTTTTTTTTAATAATTTTCTAATATTACTTTTTAACACGTTTTTATTAGGTTGCTTTCTCGTATGTGTGTTCGTTTGTTTGTTTGATTGTTTGTTTGTTTCTCCACAAAGTTTGCGAACGATCTTATACTAGCTTCCCGATGAGCTAGAGACTTGAAACTTTGAACATAGGTCAGAACTGAAAGGCAATGCAATATTATGTATCATTGAGCTGATCTGATAATGAAGCCGGAAGAAGGCCACTGGAACTCTATTATGAAACCATACAACCCCATCGTGTTTAGGCTCGTTAGAATCGTCTTGACGAGTACTCTAATGGGAGACGAGGTCCAGGGTCTGATGATGAAGCTGAAAGGATATGCCATAGGAACTCAATATTCAAACCGTGCAATTGTGTGCAAACCGTGCGTCTTGACAAGTTCTTTGTTGGGAAATAGTTTCCAGGGTCTGATGATGGAAACGGAAGAAGGTCACAGGAACTCTTTAATAAAACCAGTTTACCCCATCGAGATTGGGCTCGTTCAAATCGTCTTGACGAGTACTTTGTTGGGAAATAGTGTCCAGGGTCTGAGGATGGAGCCGAAAGAAGGCCACTGGAACTCGGTAATAAAACCATGCAAACCCATCGAGTTTTGGCTCGTTTGAATCATCTTCACGAGTACTTTAATGAGAAATAGTGTCCGAGAATCTGATGATGGAGTCGGAGGAACGCCATAGAATCTCTATAATAAAAAACCATGCAACCTCATCGAGTTTGGGCTCATTTGAATCGTCTTGACGAGTACTTTGTTGGGAAACAGTTTCCAGGGTCTGATGATGGAGCCGGAAGAAGGCCACTGGGACTCTGTAATAAAACCATGCAACCCTATCGAGTTTAGGCTCGTTTGAATCGTCTTGACGAGTGCTCCGACAGGCGATGGTATATTTTTAGTCTAAGCTTGTTATCTAAAAAGCAGAAAATATCAAAATAATAATTAACTAAAAAACTTAAAAAAAAAACACGTTTTTAAAACGGACTAAATTATTACCAAAAAATTCAGACTAAAAACATTAAAACGGACTAGTAAAAACAGACTAAAAAGTAAAAAATAATTTCTTCTGCATATATTTAATAGCCCTATTACCTACAGAAATGTTTAACCTAAAAACGTGGGGCGCGTGCTAAACACAATATGTATGATATATTTAAAAAAACCAGCCAAGTGCGAGTCGGACTCGCGCACGAAGGGTTCCGTACCAAAATACAGCAAAGAAAATCACGTTTGTTGTATGGGAGCCCCCCTTAAATATTTATTTGATTCTGTTTTTAGTATTTGTTGTTATAGCGGCAACAAAAATACATCATCTGTGAAAATTTTAACTGTCTAGCTATCACAGTTCATGAGATACAGCCTGGTGACAGACAGACAGACAGACGGAAAGCGGAGTCTTAGTAATAGGGTCCCGTTTTTACCCTTTGGGTACGGAACCCTAAAAATGAGCACTGAGCTAGAACTGCAGGACGCAACCACGACGCAACGGTCAGAGCTGTCAACATCGCTGCCCACTGGGCAGCATCCGTGTGAAATTGGAACCTCGACACGAGACGAAGAAGAGTCAAGATGTTGAGGTTTGATTGTGGTCCCAAAATTTTACAGAAAACTAGATTTAGAGTTCATTCATAGACTTACACTCGCGTAATTAAAAGATGCTTTACCTATCTTGCTAACTTAAATCATGGAAAGCATGAATGCGTCTATCCACGCATCTTGCTATTGCTATCTTTGTGAGTTTGCCGATTAAGATGACACCCTGAACGTAAGTGGCGCCGCGGTGAATTTTATTTAATATTATAATTCTAATACACAATTTTAATAATGTTTTACGTGGAATTTTCAAGGCCCACAGTCTAGTGTTTTTAGACGGTATCGTTACATTCCCTCGTAGTCACTCCTAGAAGTAGATAGCAAAACTGCTAAAGTGACCGTTTTTGACACATTTTCTATTTACTTCTACGAATGACTACGAGGGCATGTAGTGCATTGGCATGTAGTACTTAATACCTACTAAAAATACTAGACCATGGGCCCTAAAACTCCACGTAAAACATTATTAAATTCCTTTTCTATTCATAACTCATTAAATAATAACCTCTGAGGGCGCCACTTTCGGTCATGCAACCGCCTTAATAAAGATTTGTTTCCGATATTTTCAAACTATTGATTTATAACTTTTAATCGCACATACACATTTAGTAACGTAGTCTATTTTTTGGTTTTTATATGAATTTAAGTGAAAATCTTTATCTGCTAATAAACTATAGCTTCAAAGAAAGTTGATGCAATTTGCTATAAAACGTTTTTCATTTAACAACTCGAAACTTTATAGACGAAAAATTGCAATTTTTAAGGTCAGTATAAGACTGTTGCATTTACGCATATTTTTTAAATTTCCCTTAATGAAAGGGACAGTAATTCAATGGCCACACAATGATAGCAATTATAGCGGAAAAAATCGCTTGCCGTAGCGATCGATAAGGCAAATGCAAGTCTCTACTCTTACGTTATCGCGCAAAATCGTAAAAATTGTAGTCGAAAAGTTACCGAAAATGATGAGTAATTGTGTGATCATTGAATTATTGCCCTATTAATATTAGGTTTATAAAAAAAGCAACTACTTTATTTAACTACTACTTTGTCCCAACTCGTCATCCTTTAAATGGGTTTTGATTATTGCGTCGATTCCTCGCCACTCTTCTACGCCTCACCATTTAAGCTCGATCTCGAGAGCAACTAAATCCAATGCTAAATAGGTCCATGCCTTGCCATTTCTATTTTTATTTAATTTTTTATACACACAATAAACACTACAAAAGCACACAAAAGTAAATTATCCTTACTAATATTATAAATGCGAAAGTCCGTTTGTTTGTTTGTTTGTTACGCCTTCACGTCTTAACTACTGAACCGATCATCATGAAATTTTGCATACACGTTGTCAGGGGTACAGAAAAGGACAGAGGGTACCTTTCATCCCGAAAAAATTATTGTTCCCGAGGGACAGCAAAAAAACCTTTCCACGCGGACGAAGTCGCGAGCGGCCGCTAGTATTTAATAAGTCAATGTCACAAAAACATTAAATGGCCGCCAAGTACCTGTAACACTGACCTCCATTGTTTAATGGAGGTCAGTGACCTTTAACGTAAATCTCAAAGTTTGCGGAAATTATCGTTAGAGACTACCAAAAATCGATAAATAGTTCGTTGTGACTTATCAACAGAATTTGTTAACTTTACATAGAAATCTATGTCGAAACTGCAAGAGAATCGTTACGGCAAGCGATTTTTATCGCTATAGTTATCGATCGGTAATTAACGATATAATCGCTATCTTATGTAGAGACTACATGCCCAGCCGAAATAAATATCATACCATTATTATCAATCATGTGTTATTAGACCCACCTTATTTTTATTTTTTCAACACACTTGCTCGTAAAGTGGGCCCTAATACATCGCTTTTAAGGCCATAAACTGATCTTTGACAAACACTATTCGTAAAAATATTATCACTAGTGCCACAGTATTATAAGGCACTAAAACTGTGCTAGTGCGTTATAGAATTAGGTATATTAAAAACAATGCGTATTACATGGCCATTAAAGTATATAACCACCTACCTAATGATCTCAAAGCTCTCCAAGATAGTACATTTGAACATAGACTGAAAAATATATTATTAGCCAAATCATTTTATAACATGAAAGAATATTTTGAATGTAAACTGTAACTCTGTTTTATCGAATTTTTGATAAGGATCTAGATTTATTTTATTTTATTTATTGTTGATATGATTGAATTTTAAGAGAATTGTTACGCGTTTAATTTCATTTAGCAGATAATATAATATTTAGTTTTAATACCTTTATATATCTCAATACCTTGAAAAGGTGAATTTATAATAACAAAAACAACTTTAACCACTAACATTTTATGTTATGTACGACTATTATAAATTTGTGGAGATTAAATGAATATGAATATGAATATACCTACAACCTACAAAGTTAAAATTAGTACCATACAGCAAGTTCTATGCGAGTAAACAGTTTTTTTTTAACACAACAAAAAGGTTTTATGCCGCTGAAAATTAATATACGTTTTTGAAATAAATAAATGTGTAAGTCCTTAATTAAGTCAAATAAATATTTATTATTATCTAATTATTCATCATTCACAATATTTTGTTATAAAACATTAAAATATTTGCATTTTATAACTTAAAATTATAATTTTGAAGTAGGTTAGTATGTTCACTCACCCCTTTAGTAGCAAAATATTCATACATTGGGCGTGTGAAAAAAACTGTATGCCTTTTCCCGTATTTTTTTATATTTTGTTTCTGTCGTATACTTTGTTTTTTCCTCGCAAATGTGTTGAAAAACGTCGTATGAAACTCGTGAGCTCTAGCTTATCGCCTACGGCTCGGGCTGCAACCCACAGCCTCGTGTGCAATGAGAAACTTAAGCTAACTTGTCTCGTAATGTACTATTACCCAATATCCCCTAGTAGGGGGCAAAAGTGGGAGACGACGGAAATAGGCCTTTCTATGGGTTCGTGGCTTATAAGCTCAGTGGTCATAGCACCTGTGGCCGATGCACCCGGTCATTGTCTATTACCTAGCTTGGCTGTTTTTTTACAAAAAATAAAATTTACCATTACAGGCTCCGGCCGCTTCGGCACCGGCGAGAACCTCTACTGGTATATGACCACCGACCACAACTACAAACTGCACCCGGAGAGCGCTAACGCGGGCTGGTTCGACGAGCACTACGACTATGAATACGGTCCACTCACCGCCAGCCAGTTCAGCAGTTCCAAGCAAATCGGACACTATACGCAAGTACGTACACTGAGGGCCTACTACAAAAAATATTAAATAAAAAAAAGTCTGCCCTGCCAAAAACGAACTTAAATAGTTATAACCAATGTCATTGCAATCGGGGGACCTCTTTAAAGTTGTTCCCCAAAGTGGTCCCCCGACTGCAATGACACTTGAATCGGTTAATTTAGAAGGGGAACATGTCATGGCACGTCAATTTTTCAGGAGACACAAAAAACAAATTTCAAAAAAAGTTGAATAGAAATTGCTTTGTATTTTTACTATATTAGATAATTTACATTAAAATACATAATTTAAAATGTTTTTTTGGTACTATAATACTGTGTAGTTTACGTAATAATTAATTAAAAGTTCTTAACCAACCGCAAAGAAGTAAGGAAAAATAAGGACCAGCATTATACTACTCTACTTTATTGATCATCATTTTCATTATTTCCACTCGTGTTAGGCCAGTTTTCTACTATGTTCACAAAAAATCCTTGTGTGTGGGATGAAAATATTGCAAACTATATGTTTTAGATCTTCAACTGGTTTGATGTTGATGGGCATAGGACCATTATAATGCTTTATGTTCTGGTAGAGTTGGAATAGCAGATCGGTTCCTTATCTAATCAAATGTGTTAACTCGAGCAAGGTTTTGGATAAATGGGCGAGTTACTACTACACATCCTTCTGATCTGAAGAATACTAGAATTCTATGAATTGCGACACGAAAAAGTGTTGCTAGTTGTGGGACCTGCTGAGATTAAATTTCAACAGAAATGGCATCTCTCTTATAAATCTTAGTCCACAAACCCATAAAGTTCAATATGTCTGCAGTTTTGACCATCAGTGTAACCCTACTAGAATAATGATCGGTTGAGTAAGAAAAGGAACAAGTCATTCGACTTATTCCTTTTCTTACCTTCATGAAAAAAATTGGTGCCCTATAATTTTTAAACTATTGTACTGACATATTCCGTTTTGTTGTGTATAGGTAGCCTTATATTTGATTATCTATTTGGTCTATGGTCAGTGGTTGAATTATTGGTGTGTGCTCTATGATGTTTGTCAATAAAAGTAAGAAATAAATAAGCGGTTTTAATCCATACATAACAAATACATAACACGTTTCTTGACTGTTATGTCTGTCTTGCCCTAGAGAATCGAAATACATAAAAATTGCAAAATGGGAAAAAAGGTGACATGTTCCCTTTCTTAATTAACCGATTCTTATTTAACTTTTAATTTCGTTTTTGGCAGGGCAGTCACATTACACTCTCTGTTTTTTGGGCATTCGTGTTAACACATTACACTCTCTGTTTTTTTGGGCAGTCGTGTAAAAAATACGAATCGGACGACGTTCGTTCTACCACCAAACTTATTCCTGTAGACCTTTCTCGTAGCACTTTCGACGTGGTATCGTAGCTACATACACCGTTACGGCCAACTTCTTCCGTATTCACTCAATGCGAGTGCGAGCCACTAAGTATACTATACATAAGGTTAGATTGAGAGCCTACTGCTTACAAAAAAGACGAATTCGACTCGTCATTAATTTACTTCTACTCTACCACCACATCCTGTAGCCTTATTCACGTAGTCGTAGCGATTCCGTAGCAACACCGTAGCGTCAAATATTGCATTACATTACCTTACAAAATGTGGAATATTCGCGTGTTTTACAATAATATCAATGTTTATTGTCTTGAACGTTTGAAAATAAATACTTTTATGTTTTCTTTATTACCTAAAAGTAAAAAAACCGGCCAAGTGCGAGTCGGACTCGCGCACGAAGGGTTCCGTACCAAAACACCAAAAAATCACGTTTGTTGTATGGGAGCCCCCCTTAAATATTTATTTTATTCTGTTTTGAGTCTTAGTAATAGGGTCCCGTTTTTACTCTTTGTGTACGGAACCCTAAAAATGATCGTGACTCATTTGTTATTTTAAATTATTAAAATTGAAATTATTTTTACAGAGACTTTGTAATGTTACCTGCATGTATTTTAGGTTAGGTACCTACATGCTACATGCTTACAATATCAATTTAAAAAAAAATGTTTATTCTGGCGATATATCATGTTACAGCTCACGGCATATAAATTGGCAAGAGAAAGTTGAGACAAAAGATGCGTAGTAGCTACAAACACTGTGTTTATAGCTACTGCGCATCTTTTGTCTCAACTCTCTTGCCAATTTATATGCCAACAGCTGTACCGTAGCTTGAAAAATTATCATCTTTACAGCTTTTCTTTATCATTTTTTTAGGAATCTAATAGTGAGAACACACAACTATCGAGAATGGAATTAAATTTAAAATTTTCCTTTTTCTTTAATTTCTAGATGGCATGGGCTGACTCTGTTTACCTCGGGTGCGCAATTTCACAGTGGTCTGATAATGGCTGGAATAAATTCTTCGTTGTTTGCAACTACGGACCTACGTGAGTACAATTATTACACATTATTTCTGGTGTTTCAATTTTACTCAAAAATGCTTGTAATATGGCCATTATTTTGACAACCTTCTTTGAACAAAGTCGAGGTTGCCGTGCTCCTCCGATGGTGATGCAACAAAGTTGTATGGGATTTCATTATTGTCGAGTTTTAGCCACCAGCAATTTCCTTTAAGAATCCATTATTGTCGAGTTTTGTTTCAAACATAGTTGATGAAAAAACTACTATTGGTTAGTAGTTTTTTTTTCACCTTTTTTTCACTATTGGTTAGTAGTTTTTTCACCTACCTACTAAACTACTACTACTCAAAAATGTCAAAAATGTCATAAATGACATAAATGACATAAATGACATAAATGACATAAATGTCAAAAATGTCAATAATGTCAAAAATGTCGAAAATGTCAAAAATGTCAGAAATGTAAAAACTTAGATTTTTTTTAAATTTTGACATTTTTGACGTTTTTGACATTATTTTGACATTTTGAAATTTTATGTAATTTTAAACATTTTTGTCATTTTTTGTCATTTTTGACATTTTTTACTTTAATGACATTTTTGATTAAAGCACTATACAAGACTTGGTCCACAATAACTGCACTGCTGGCCACGCTATGATGGCCTCAAGCAGAGCTTAACTACGCTCTCGGCCTTCAAGCTTGGTCATCATTGCAGCCCTTGCTGTCCGCGCTATAAAGGCCTCGACCTCCGGTCTCGGCCTTTATTCCAGCTTGGCCATCAAGGGCTGCAATGCTGACCGCGCTGTGACGGCCTGGACCTGCGCTAAGCTACGCTATCGGCCATCATCATCGCGCTGCCAGCAATGCAGTCATTATTGACCGCGTCAGTAATGTACTATTATCTTAATGTGGTAACAAAGCCATTTTACTAACAGAAGCACGTCTTAACATTTCCATTGTTTTAAAACCAAATATCAATAGAAAAAAAATTTAAAAAAATTACTTACTTAGGTACTTTCTTCTTCTTTTCTTTCAACCTTTTTATAAAACAAAAGAAACTGATTGTTCAAAACAAAAAGTCAAAACAAAATTTTGTTTCAGTTCCTTTGGGCGCATTTTGGTCCATTTTGACACGTTTTTAATAGGTTGCTTTCTCGTTTGTTTGTTTGTTTGTTTGTTTGTCCGCAAAATTTGCGAACGATTTTAAACTAACTTCCCGATGAGCTAGAGACTTGAAACTTTGAACATAGGTCAGAACTGGAAATCAATGCATTATTATGGTGTCATTGAGCTGATCTGATGATGGAACTGGAAAAAGGCCACAGGAACTTAATGATGAAACCATACAACCCCATTGTGATTAGGCTTGTTAGAGTCGTCCTGACGAGTACTCTGATGGGAGATAAGGTCCAGGGTCTGATGATGAAGCTGGAAGGCCATGCCAAAGGAACTCAATATTGAAACCGTGCAATCCCATCGAGTTTGAGCTCATTTGAATCGTCTTGACGAGTACTTTGTTGGGAAATAGTGTCCAAGGATCTGATGATGGAGCCGGAAGAAGGCCATAGGAACTCTATAATAAAACCACGCTACTCCATCGAGTTTGAGCTCATTTGAGTCGTCTTGACGAGTACTTTGTTGGGAAATAGTGTCCGAGGATCTGATGATGGAGCCAGAAGAAGGCCATAGGAACTCTATAATAAAACCACGCTACCCCATCGAGTTTGGGCTCGTTTGAATCGTCTTGACGAGTTCTTTGTTGGGAAATTGTTTCCAGGGTCTGATGATGGAGCAGGAAGAAGGGCACTGGGACTCTGTAATAAAACCATGCAACCCCATCGAGTTTGGGCTCGTTTGAATCGTGTTGACGACTTCTTTGTTGGGAAATAGTTTCCAGGGTCTGATGATGGAGCTGGAAGAAGGGCACTGGGACTCTGTAATAAAACCATGCAACCCCATCGAGTTTGGGCTCGTTTGAATCGTTTTGATGAGTGCTCCGATAGGAGATGGTATATTTTTAGTCTTAGCTCGTTTACTAAAAAGCATAAAATAATAATTTACTGAAAACATTTTTTTTAAAACACTATTTTAAAACGGACTAAATTATTACAAAAAAATCGGACTAAAAATATTAAAACGGACAAGTAAAAATAAACTAAAAAGTAAAAAATAAATTCTTCTATAAATATTTATAACCCTAATAACCTATACCTACAGAAATTTTTAACCTAAAAAATTTAAAGCTAAAAACGTGGGGCGCGTTTTGAAAGATGTATCATCCATATTGTCTATAGCATGCTCAATTTAGCATAATTTAGTCCGTTTTAAAAACGTGTTATTAAAAAATATTTTTTTTAGTAAATTTTTCATTTGGGCCACTTGCCGGAAAAACGTCTCTTTCGCATTTGGTCCACTTCGCAGAACATGCGAATGCGAAATGGACGTTCTGCGAAATGGACCAAATGCGGAACTAAGAAAGTGAACTAAGTGGAACAAATGGGAAGTGCGCCTAATGCGCTTAAACGTTTCAGTTAATGTAACTTTTTTACTAAATATATCTTTATTTACAGGGGTAATTATCTCGGTCAAGAGCCTTACGTAAGCAGTTCCACCCCCGGAGTAGTGATATGCGAAAACGACGAGGAAGACTGCAGTAGACCTTACGGAGACTATTGCTGAAGAATATTGTAAATTGAGATTATTTATTAAGTACAAAGTCATGCCTAATTTATACCCACATTATAGTATTAAATAATTTATTCACAATATTATTAGTACCTATGTTTTTATTTTAAATAATCCTTTTTTCAGATATTCAGAAATCTAAAAAAAACATTTCTTATTGTTGTGCGAGTTTTAATTAAGTTGAAAATCATTTTTTTTTCTTTTGAAACTAGGGTACCACCTAATCCCCTCGTAACATGTAATTATGTAAAAGCTTATAGTTATTTCAAATTAATTCGCATTTGATGTCTATAAGACTCTTGAAGTCGTTCAAAATTGATCAGGATCTACAGCGCGCATAGGAATTAGTAGCATAGGTATTAGTGAAAATAAAAATGACATCTTTTTCCCGCATAAGTAATAAATAAGTGTAATCAGGCACGTATCCAAGGGGGGGGATAGTTGGGATTTATCCCCCCCCGAAATCCGGAAACACAGAACAGGACTAAATTCAAATTTAGCGGGCGAGGCACTCTCCGGTTTGCGGGATGTAGTTGTCCCCCCCCCGAATGAAAAGTCTGGATACGTGCCTGAGTGTAATACTTAAACCTACTTATTTTTCATAAGAGAGATTAATGATTATGTGTGTTAATGTTAACCTATTTTTTTTCTATTGTAGTTACCTATCTAATCTTTTATTAATCAATTAAGTAGGTATTTGATAATAACGGGCTATGATAAAACACATCTTCATGTTATCAAAAAAATATTTAGATATCGTTTTTATTAAAGTTGTAGTGTGATTTGTTAGGTTTTAAGTGAAACAAATGGTAAGTAATATTTAAATATTTATCAATTCGGGATTATGATGTCATCCTGCACGCGTAGCATGAGCAAACGGGACTCTTGTCTACGAAGACTTGTCGTCTCGACCCTCTAGATTGCTGAGCACAGTGGTGGGACTCGCTCTCAGAATTTTACAACCTTTTTATGTCTTTTAATACAAATGTGAGTTTTAAAATATAATATTTTTATTTCAACATCAATAAACGTCGAAATTATCTGAAATGATTCGAAATGATTTAGTTTAAACATGATACTTATTTTTTAATAAGTTCTAAGATAAAGAGACACTCACAAAAGCTTTCACTTCCGTAGACAAAGCTCTCTCGAGCTCGAGAAGAATAATGTTGCCACTAGTAAATATTTATAATTATTTCCATCATTTCTCTTAAAGGGCGTTCCTTTCTATACGTTTCACGACGCAAAACTCTTAAAACCGAGTTAAATATAGCCGTATGGATATAGTTCGTTTGCCTTCCTTTTATTGAGAGATTTTTGAAAAGATGACACAGACCAACGCACTTGTTAATTTAGCAATAAATATTGAAATCAATGTATGAAAATAATTTTAATTTACGTTTTTAAGTAAATAAATTAAAATTAAATAAAATAAAAGTAAAAAAAATACTGAAGGGAAAAAGTGTAATATTAGGAAACAATATTATTGAATAGGTAGGTACCTTTTTACAATAAATTATTTATTGTATTATTTTAATTTATAAAATTTATAAAAAAATTTAAGAATAAAAAATACTTATTCGTTATTTACTACTGTAACACGACGTTTTAATTTGCTCATAACATATGTAGTTCCCCAACTTCAAACTAGATGGAGCTGTTAGATTCTACATCGCGGTGGCGTTGTTCGCCCGCAGTTTAATAAGACCTTCAACTAATTTTGATTAGTATTCGGGAGTGTTTCCCGTACCCTCGTCGCAACCGGTCGCGCGCGCTCCGCTACCCGTGTGTAGCCCCGTCCGAGTTCCGAGTGTGTGCGCGAAGTGCTATCCGTACTAATTACTGCGTCGAGTTGAGTAATCGCTCCGCAGTAATTAACATTCCGTTCCCCTGGAAAGGAAACAACATAGATAGTGACTATTTCCGCGATATTGACGCTCAGTGAGTAGTGAAGTGCACTCAGTTGTAACTTTCCCATAAACGGTTATACTTATAGTTTCCGTGGGTGAAACCTACAAGTGTATCCCCTCCACCTACATACCCCCACTCCGTCTTCCCCCCCCCACTTCGATCACTACCCACAACTTCCCCCTCTCTTTTCTTTTTTCTGCACCTACCCCCCACACAAGCAACTTTTTCTGAAGTGTTTTTGTGAGTGTGAACTGTTTGTTGATATCAAAATTGGACAATGCCGCAAAACACGCGCCCGCCGGACCGCGGAGGGGGTGATACCCCCACGCCCAAGTCCGTTGACGCCGTGACCGCCCAATCGGCGCAACCGCGCCTGCCTTCTGTGGGAACCTCGTCCGGGAGTGGAGTTGATGATCAACCCGCCCCCCCGCACGCGCCCCCTGGAATGCACCCCCGTGACCCCCGCCGCCGCCCCCACGACGACATCGGTGGGGACGAGAAGCGCCCTCGTCTAGGGCCATCGCCCCCCAAAACAGCCGCCGACACAGACAACGCCGACTCCGCTTCGTCCGCCTCGTCCGAGTATGAATCGGACAGAGGATCCGAGGGCGGGATCGAGGAGCTATCTAGTCCTCTCCCGCTCTCCAACACCGATTCCACGAGCTACGCTGGCCTGGAGGGTAGCGAGAGCGCGCCGGCGCAGTCCTATGCTCAGGCACTAGAGACCCCGGCGCAGCCCGCCCCCCCCACCCCACCCCCGGCTGAGAACCAACAGCCGCAAACACGGACGACACGAGGATATCCGCCGATAGTGGCGGAATCGCTCCCCAATTGGACCGAACATTTTAAAACCCTACAAGGTAAGCTCGGCCATGCCCCTAACGCCCGCCCCTTTGGAAAAGGAGTAAGATTTATTGCTCAAACGCCCGACGAGTACCGGTGCGTGCAGGCGTACCTAACAGAGGCGGCGGAAGCAGACCCATCCATTTCGTGGTACTGCTACTCGCCGATCCAAGACCGCCCGACCAAGGTAGCTATAAGGGGGCTCCCCCCCAGCACCCCTCCTGACCAGATTAAGGCCGAACTTGAACAGCACGGCTTCGTAGTGCTTCACTGTCGGGCGATGAGAGGCAGCGTAGGACGACCGGGCTGCTTATTCCACGCCCAGCTGGAGCACCTGGAGACCACCGAGCTGACCCGTCTATATGCCATCACCGAGCTGCTGTACATGCCCGGGGTGGTCATAGAGGCTTGGCGTCCTCGTAGTGGGCCCGCCCAATGCCACAGATGCCAAGCATTTGGCCATGCATCGGTCAACTGCCACCGCCCCCAGAAGTGCGTTCGATGCGCGGGTGACCACCCCGGAGGTCAATGCACGCGGGCGAGGACCGATCCGCCCACGTGCGCAAACTGCGCCCAGCCACACGCCGCCAACGACAGGCGGTGCAGAGTTTTCCTGCGCGAGGTGAGGCGCACAGGGGCCGCTGTTCCCCCCCCCCATCCCCGGGGGGGTCGAACGCGCCCCCAGCCGCCAACGCCCGCGCGCGCCGCCCACCGCGCCGCCCAGCGCAGACATGCGTGACACGCAGGCGGGCGCTACCTTAGCGCCGCCTGCGAACCCGCCCACCGAGCGCGGGGCACCCGCCCCAACCGGCCGCCGCAGGCGCCGCCGCGGCGGCCGCCGCCGCCATCAGCGCGCCACATCACAGGCCCCCGGCGCGACCTCGACGCCGACACCTGCAGAGTCGGTTTTTCCGATGGGGGGGTCGCACGCACCCCCAACCGCTCCCAGAGCCCCACAACCATTTCCCCCCCCGGCGACCACGCGGCCCCCAGTAGCCCCACCCACCCAGCCACAACCAATTCCATTCCCCAGGGGGCAACCACAGCCTCCACCTCCCTTCAGGGGGCACCATCAGCCCCCACCTCCCTCCAGGGGGCATCAACAGCCCCCCCCTCCCCCCCAAACGCACTCCCGCCCTATGCCCCCACCCCAGCGCCCACCCCCCCAGCACCAGCAGCAGAGGGAGGCGCCCATGTACCAACAGCGGTGGGGCCCACCCCAAGGCCCACCGCTCCCCCTCCAACCTCATCAGACCCAGCTAATACAAATGCTCATCAGCATCCTCGGGTCCCTCCTCCAGAGCATCCAGCAGGGGATGGACCCGATCCAAGCGATACTCCGAGAGATGACCCACCTGATCGCCGCCTCTCACCCAGCACACTCCGGGTAATGTATTGGAACCCGGGGGGCGTCCGAGGTAAGATGGACCAACTCCGCCTTCACACCCAGTCGCAGGACATTCACATAGTCCTCCTGGGTGAGACAATGCTGACGGCCAAGCAGACTCTCCGCTTACCCAACTACCAAACATATAGAAGGGATGAAATGTCACCACAGGGCCGCTCTTACAGGGGCACAGCGGTCCTGGTCAGGAGGGACATTGTCCACGATGAACTTCCGTGGCCGGAATTTAACAGCCTTCGGTCCATCGGCGTTAGAGTTCGCGCGGGTGGAGCCGAATTAAAGGTTTTCGCCGCCTACCGTCCCCCCGCATCAGGCATCCACCCGCCCGACTTAGAGGCGATCTTCGCAGATCAGACCCCCACCATACTGGCAGGGGATCTCAACGCGAAACATCCAGCGTGGGGTTCCAGCACCACTTCAACGGACGGCGGCCGACTGCTGGAGGCGACCTCAGACCTGGACGTCGAGGTGCTGGGTCCAGACTCGCCCACTCACTTCCCACTCATTGACAGCCAGCAGCCCAGCACCATCGATATAGTGCTCGCCAAGGGCATGACCAGCCCCCTCAGCGTGGAGGTCCTATATGAGGCCGACACACCGCACCTGCCACTCCTTATAACCTTGGCCACCGCACCAGACGCTGTGGCCCCCCGACGACCCAAGAAAAAGACCGATTGGGAGGCCTACAGATCAAGCATGGCGGACGTCAACCTGCCTGGCCCTCTCACCACCAGGGAGGAGATTGACGACGCCATCAATTTCTATTCCGGTAAGATGCAGGAGATAATGGCCTCCCACACCACATTAGTTCCTTCGACACAACGTCGCGATGCCCTCCCCCGCCACTTACAAACCAAGGTGGAGGAGAAAAAGATGCTCAGGCGTCAGTGGTCCCAAACCAAATGTCCGCGCCTGAAGACCAAGCTCAACAAGGCCACCGCGGAGCTCAGGGAGGCGGTAAGTTTATGGCGCGGTTCGACTTGGGAGGCTACCATCGACCGCGCAGCCGAACATCTGCCAAGCCTCCACACCCTGAATAGGTCCTTGACGAAAACCCCGCAGCCCACATACCCCTTGCTGGACGCCGACGGCCAGAGGAGATACGCCGCCCTGGACCGGGCCCGTATCCTGGCCGAGCACCTGGCCGTCCAGTTCTCCCCACACCCAGCAGTCCCGACAGCGGCACAGCATCATAGGGAGGTGATGCAGGAAGTGGCAGAGTACCTGGCCACCTCCCCTCCGCCACTTCCAGGCGATACCTTCTTCTCGCCAGCGGAAGTAAAGAAGATGGCCCTTCACCTAAACCCAAGGAAGGCCCCAGGTCCAGACAACCTACCGCCCTTGGCTCTGTCAGCTCTCCCTAGAAAGGGGTGGGCAATTATGGCCCGAATATTCAACGCTGCGTTACGGGCCAACTATTTCCCGGCCGCCTGGAAGAAGGGCCGGGTCATCACAATTCCCAAGCCGGGCAAAGATCGTCGCCAGGCCGCCAACCAACGCCCAATCACCCTGCTGGACCATGCCGCCAAGCTGTTCGAGCGCCTCCTGCTGCGTCGCCTTCGTCCCTCCATCACTTTGAGGGACGACCAGTTTGGCTTCCGCAGCGGGCATTCCACCACGCTCCAGCTGGCGCGCGTGCTCCACCACATGGCAGATGGCCAAAACAAAGGTAACTGCACAGTGGCCGCCTTCCTCGACATCGAGAAGGCCTTCGACCGGGTCTGGCACCCCGGCCTAATTCAGAAATTTATAAAAAACACAGAGGTCCACCCGGCCCTCATTCTGCTGCTGGCCTCATTCTTAGAGGGCCGACTATTCACAGTGGCGGTGGAGGGAGCGGAGAGCGAGCTGCGGCCCATAAGGGCGGGAGTCCCCCAAGGCAGCTGCTTGAGTCCCACTCTCTACGCCATATACACCAACGACATGCCAAGCCTCAACGACCATCTTAAAGAGTGGGAGCCACGGGTCGAGCTGGCGCTATTCGCGGACGATAGCGCTTTCTACACTTCCTCCCCGTGGCCCAAAGCTGCTGCTATGCGCCTCCAGAAGCAGCTGGACCTCCTCCCGCCCTGGTTAGACGACTGGAGGATTGCGGTCAACGTGGGCAAGACCACCGCAATCCTCGTTGGCTCACACAAAAAACTGCCACCGCAGCTGACACTGAGGGGCGAGGCCATCAAATGGCAGCCGTCCACAAAGTACCTTGGCTGCCACATTGACCGCGACCTCAACATGGTCGCCCAGGTCGACCACGCTACGTCCTCGGCCCGCGCAGCAAGGGCCATCCTGCGCCCTGTCCTACAATCTCGCCTTCCCCTCAGAACTAAGAGGGCAATTTACAAGACTCACGTCCGGTCGCGGCTCACTTACGCCGCACCGGCTTGGTTTTCATTCTGTTCGCAGACCCAACGTGAGAGGCTGCAACAACAACAAAACATAGCACTCCGCGTCATCACCCAGGCGGGGCGCTACGTCCGGAACCAGGTGATCGAACGGGACCTGGGCATGGAGCCTGTCCAGGACTTTGTGGGCCGTCTGGCGCGTCGAATGTTCGACCGCGCCGACCGAGGCCCCCACCAACATCTGCGAGGTATAGCCGCCACCCAATCACCACCGCCACCACCAACAACATCGCAACCAGGGAGAGCTCCTTCCCCCCCCTCCACCAACATATGGGCCAAGAGGAAGACAGTGAAGGCGCTGCCCCGACATATTGTGCCCCCGCCATCTCCCCAGCCCACCCCACCCAATCCCACCCTCCCACCCTGAACCCCTTTCACCAAATTATAACCCCTACCCTGTTGCCTAAGCCGTGGCCCGTTCGCAGGCGCTCGCTGAGCCTCCCCCATTATGGGGGTCTCACCCGGTGCGGCAGACCGCGCAGAGGGCCGCGCAGCAACCTCCGGCGGGGGTCACCCTACCTACACGCCGAAAGGCGGCCGCGTATAGCGGCACACAACGCCGTGGGGCAGTCGCCCCATGAGATGAAGCCCGGGGAAGGAGCAAAAGCTCGAACCCGCACCCGCACCCAGCGGAAGACTACCCGAGATTAGTATTCATTCATTGAATCACTCATGTATTCGCATTCGTAGGGAATCTTTTGAGACGGAAGCCTATGAGATGAGCCAAGTTCAAAGCCTAGTGCTGCGTTCGGGGCCGCTCGTATAGTCCGTCCATTGGTATTCAACTATATATACCTAATATCTGTACTGTACGTTTTCGATATTATAACGTCCGTTTGTAAAAACTGCCATCGTTTCATTGCGCCGCCCATACCCCACGTTACAATTGGCGCCCAACGTGGGGCCTCCTGGACTGCTGGAACGAGCACCTGGAAGTGGAAATTTGGCATCTTCGACCTCACAAGCTCGTCGGTTGTCACACGACGCTCCACTCTAGTCAACAGCAACTCGTGGCCTACAATTGGCGCCCAACTCGTGGCCTCCTGGACTGCTGGAACGAGCACCTGGAAGACCTGGAAGTGGAAATTCGATTCGGCATCTTCTTCGACCTCACAAGCTCGTCGGTCGTCACACCACTCTCCAGTCAACAACAACACTCTGAATTCCCGTCACTCCAAGGAGAACCCAACAACCGACAAATCCAAGATTTGTCGTGACAAAGTTTGGTCGGCGTACAACAGTAAAGAAAACTGCAACAGAAGCTTTCCCGTTCAGCGTTTCACACATTTGAACAGCTTATTGATGCTGCAAGGAACATCTCTCCTCTATTCGTTTTGCGATGAATACTGCATCTTGCTCGACTACTAAGCATACTCCTGCCTGCCTGCGACATGGTCCAACGTCCTATATTGTCGGTAATATTGAGCCACATAATTAACCTATAGGATGTTACCACACTTCTTCACTGGTTGCATATCGCACTCAAGACTCTGTCATGACTCTGTGCCATTCCTGCCAGTACAGCCAATCAAGAAAAGTGGACGACCAAGGAAAAACCCTATTCAGGATATACCGTCGAAACCGATCAAGCCAAGGGGAGGACCACGAAAATCTTTCTCGTCGGGACGACGTCGAATCTGAAGGGGGGGACTGTAACACGACGTTTTAATTTGCTCATAACATATGTAGTTCCCCAACTTCAAACTAGATGGCGCTGTTAGATTCTACATCGCGGTGGCGTTGTTCGCCCGCAGTTTAATAAGACCTTCAACTAATTTTGATTAGTATTCATTCATTGAATCACTCATGTATTCTAGACATAGACATGCGCAAAACAGTACTCTATGAAGTAATGCCATATTGCATGACATTTCGTACCGCGTAATATGGCATTATAGCAGTACTCGGTACAGTACTCTAATTAGTACTCATGATATGAAGTAATGCCAGATTTCATGACATTTCGTACTGTGTAATATGGCATTATAGCATTACTCTTGTACGAAGCAAGCTTCATTGTCTAAGTTGATTTTCCTTCATACTCAACCCTGATTAAAAGATGCTTCTAATCTCTTAAAAAGGGGTTTCTGGCTTAGGACTGACAAAATTCATGGACCCTCAACGCCATTTTTAGTGTCATGTGTCATGCTAAATTTTGCCGGGTAATAGGTACTGTTACAGTACGCGGTCGTGTTATATTACGCGTAATGCATTACTCACAGTACTTACACATCTCTAATGTATTCGCATTCGTAGGGAATCTTTTGAGACGGAAGCCTATGAGATGAGCCAAGTACAAGCCTAGTGCTGCGTTCGGGGCCGCTCGTATAGTCCGTCCATTGGTATTCAACTATATATATCTATCTGTACTGTAAGTTTTCGAAATTATAACGTCCGTTCGCTTAAACAGCCATCGTTTCATTACGCCGCCCATACGGCCACGTTACACTACTAGTAAATATTTATTATATTTCTTTTTTTATAAATTTTATAATAAAAAAGAATTACTTAAATACAATTTTTAATTTTTTTTCTTTCCGGACAGCTGTTTTTGTCGTTTGTGCTGTAACTTCTCTTCTTACCTTAATAAAATATAAACACGGACAACTTAGATTTATTTTTATTGCGAAATTAAAAACTCAGAAAAAAAAATAAGTCGACAAATCTTTCTCGACCACTCGAAGGGTGGTAGACAAATTTCTCCCACTCAACTGTCAAATTAATGTCAGTTGAAGACAAACGCTCGTGTTTGTCGACTTTTGACATTAGGCCACGACAAAGAACAATGCGAGTCTACGGTTGTAAAATGCGAGCATGAGTATCTCGATCTCAACCCGACTAAAGTGACATTTCGGTGTAGACAAGCCATTGTTCTGTGAGTCGAATCTTATCTCGATGTTGGTCATGCTACGCGTGCTGCACAGGAGAGTTAGGTAGTAAAACCACGGTAAAATTAGACACTATTACCGTGGTAAAACCATAAAGTTAATTTAAATACCTAAACTTACTTTTGCTTGGAATGGTTTGGTTTGAAAACCAACCAGTTAAAAATATTTATAAATCATTTCACCTCCTATAAGATTATGATGATGGTGATAGTTTAGTAATGATTTTTTCAAAAGAATTCATTAGTAAATAAGTAAAGTAAAATAAGAAAAAAAATCAAGAGAATCCTGTGCAATGCAAGGTATCGCAGATCTAAGTTTTAACAAAACGCTGATATTTCCAGATATTCTTAGCTTTTTTGCTGTGCGGTTTCTCGGCATCATGGGCAGACCCAAAAGTAGTGGAGCCCCCCCTTCGGGTGAACATGGACCCTCCGGAGGGTTCCAATGACGTCACCACGAGAAATGTCTTCGTGAACTTCGTCACTATGCCCGTAGACCATTTTGACCCACTCAATAAGGATACGTATGAAATGGTTTGTGCATAATTTTATTTCGCCTACGCAGTTTAAAGTAAGTAATTTGGTTCACAATTATACATTATTATGTCATGATATTAATAACAATTTGATTATTATCTACACCGTCATTTTGTAGTCGTTTTAATTAACTTAAGGGAGTGTTCTACTAACGGAACTAAACATTTTTGCCAATGAAACATGGGTGGAAAAACGACAAAAAAAATTGACTTTCCCATACTAATAAAATGTTTTAGCTGTCTACTTAGTATGGGAGACCCAAAATTTTTTGTCGTTTTTCGACCCATGTTTCTTGGGCAAAAATGTTTGTTTTCATTGATACAACACACCCTTAAGTTAATTAAAACGACTACAAAATGACGGTGTATAACTAGAATTTCCCGACAACTTTATTAGTTTACATAGAGTTGTTTTTTATATTAAGTAGGTACTAAGATCTACCTAAGTTTTATGATTATTAGCCATTAAAATAGCTATAAAACAATTAGTGACCGCGTTGATTTAGGGTATTTTTTTAGTATAAGTAGGTAAGTACCTAACTATTTATTAAAAGTAAGTAAAACGATAATTTTGATAAAACGCAGACAAGTCATGCTAAGTTTGTTTGTACCTACCTACTTGGTTCTTTTAAATCCTCAAAAGGCTTAAAACAGCTAAGCATTGGCCTATGCACTTCTCCAGTTACATGAAACGTCTTTTAATTCCAGCGCTACATGTTCAACGAAGACTTCTTCGGTGGAAACGGATCCCCTGTCTTCATCCTGGTGGGTGGCGAGTGGGACATCGTGGCGGGCTGGCTGCGCGCGGGCAACATGTATGAGATGGCGCGCGAGAACAGCGGCTACATGATTTACACGGAGCACCGGTACTATGGTGAAAGCTTGCCTTACCAGTGAGTAATAGGTACTTAGAATAATAGCACAAAATCATCACCGTATCCTCTAGATCAGGGTCTCCAAACTACGGCCCGCGGGCCAACTTCGGCCCGCGACATATTATGTATTCTGTGCCCGCAAGCAACAACAATCCGGCCCGCGAAAGCGGCTGGATCGTATCAACATACGTAATTTACAGTATGTTGGTACGATGAGCTAGCTATAATGGTCCTGGCCCTTGGGACTACGTGGAGGAGTTAGTCTGGCCCTTAGGCTAAAAAGTTTGGCGACCCATGAAGATTGTATAGATATATTATATACCTACCCAGATACTCTTCACGGTCTAGATCTTCAATCCATTTTGTTTTCTGGTAAGTATTTGGATTGGACCCCGACAGTCCTTCGAAAAATGAGCCCTCAAGACACCTCAAGTGTTCTAATTCATTGGAGTTTACGGATGTACTAACAGTTCTTTTACGGAGCTTAATTTATACGATTTACAAGAACTTTTCATTATTGGGAGCTGTTAAAACTTGTTGCAAAATCAACGAAAGGGTTTTTGAGTTTTTGTTGGTCTTCTTCTCTTGGTTTCCTTCTTATTGGAAAAAAGGGATTCCTCGCTAGAAACGTAAATTCCTGAATTTACTTTTCATCATTGCTTTTTTTATTGAAATTTTCTTTGTTTTTCAGAAACTTCACAACGGAAAATTTGCGTTTCCTAAATGTGGATCAGGCGTTGGCAGACCTCGCATTCTTCATCAGAGATGTTGTGAGGACACAGAATCGTTTCGCCAACAGTAAAATCGTGCTGTACGGCGGCTCTTACGCGGCAAACATGGTGCTGTGGTTCAAACAACGGTACCCTCACTTGGTGGAAGGCGTCGTAGCTTCCAGTGGGCCAATACTGGCCGAAGTAGACTTTACTGGTAGACATTTTTTTCTTTAATTATGTCCATTGGCGTAGGAAGGGGTGCAGGAGTGGGGGTTGCCGTGCCCACCACAGATCAGTCTGGTGAACCCCAGAAAAAAAAACGAAAAAAATTTTCGCGGCTCTTGCAACACTAGCTTTGCCCCGGAACTGGAAGCCAGGCCCCACTTGGAAAATTTCTCTAGGTTAACTTAACACAAAGAAGTCTCTCTCTTGATATTATATATTTTGTGTCTCTTGGCCCAAATACTTTTACTCCTTTGTATCGGTAACTTGTAATACTTTTACTTGCCTGATAACATTTTTTGTATTGCAGGTTATTTAGAAGTGGTACACGAGGCATTTTTGTTAGAAGGAGGCGAGCAATGTATTGCCACTATGAGGCAGGGAATCGAGGATACTTTAGAGGCAATGCGTACGGAGGAGGGCCGACGTTTGCTTGAACAAAATTATAGGTGAGTCAGTTTACGGAAAATAGTTCTAAGTCATGAGTACCGAATACAAATCAAAACCGCATATCTACAACTGAACATGGTGATAACATCATGGAACTTCCACAGTCTAAACTCGAACAAATTAATAACAGCAATAACCACAAATTATATTTTACTAGTTAAGTACATCATACATCCTAATTATATCACCTCTGACTACGTACGTACCAACCTCCTGACTAAGCAACTAAAATACAAGGTGTTCGGTAAAAGCCTTATAAATCCGAATATGGTAGATAGGGACCACCAAACTGAACAACTTTTACTATGGGACCAACTCTGAAATCGCGAATAAAAAATCAGCTGTTTGTTTCATACAAAAATTAATACCGAAAATATCAAAAGGTATGTAACAGCTAATTTTTTTTTGCGATTTCAGAGTTGTTCCCATAGTAAAAGTTGTTCAGTTTAATGGTCCCTATCTACCATATTCGGCTTTATAAGGCTTTTACCAAACACCTTGTATATCACGTTAGCCTTTGCAGTCGTCAACACCCCTTACCGTCCATTAATGGTACTACTGACATACCTTATGAGTCCCCGCAGACTACAGACCAAACTGTCGGCCGATACATAGTTGGAATCAGTATGAAGAAGTATGCAAGTGCGCACACTACAACGATTTCGTATCGGCCGATTCTTCATACAAAACCAACTATCGGCCGATAGAAAGTCTGTAGTCTGCGGACCCACCAATCCGCATCAGGCCCGCGTGGTGGATTAAGCACTACCCTACCACATGAAAGGCCTGGGACCCAGCATTGGAGATATTAAAAATGGCTAATGTATAGTTTTTTCAGACTATGCATGCCGCTCCGTTACGACAATGAGTACGACATGGGCTATTTCTCCGGGCTGATCAGTTGGACGTTCTCGGGCGCGGTGCAGACGGCCCGCCCCGGCACGCTGTCCACCATTTGCGAAAACTTCAGAAACAATGCTTATGGTAAAAAAGCCACCATGAGGATTTATTCAGCACACTAGCGCCGCCAGTGGAATAAATATCATACTGCTAAAAGTGGACACTTTTCGCAATCAAACTAGAAAATACTGTTTAGGCGATAAATAGTACAACAAAACTTCTTCGGAGTGCACTATAAGAACACAATTATTCACTATTTTGTCTTCATTTAAAAGCACTATGATTTTTTTTCTACTGGCGGCGCTAGGTGTGGCGCATAAATCCTCACATGCGAAAGATTTCCGACTTGGACCATTTATAATCTTTGGAACCGTTGCTTTATATTCTAGGTTCGACTCCCATGCAACAAATGGGAGGTTTCATTGCTGCTCGGCAAGGTTTATCAGCAACTGGTTGTTGGGACATTACTTACGACATTTTAATAGACACTTACAGCCGTAACAGTAATTGTGAGTACCTACCTACCTATACACATAAGAGTGACTAAGTAACTACTGTTGCGCCGAAACCATTTTGCAATACAAATATGCCAAATGAGGACGATTCTTAAGGCCCTGCGCTCTGCGCAGAGGTACTTGTTTTGTCCGATCGAGCCCGCGCATAGACAATAAGCATTGCACGATTTTTATATAGAGACAACTGCACGCCCTCAGTAATATAAAGATCATGGGGGGCTCAATCGAACAAAGTCCGTAATCTGCGTAGATTTAAACAACGGCAGGCAAGATCTTACACCACTGCCCATTGTGTTCCATCAGTGAGCTGATTATCATTTTCAGCCCGTGCCTGGTACTACCAGACTTGCACAGAATACGGATATTATCAGACAGCACCGAGGTCTGGTACGGTGTTCGACCCTCTGAAATGGCTCAGCGTCGACTTCTATGTTGATATTTGCAAGACAGCTTTTGATTCAAAGTAAGTGTGCGATTGATATTCTGAGCTGATGCTTTCTTAAGATACCATCAAAAAACGATTTTGTGAGTGAAAAAAAATTTTTTTTATTGATTATTTCCCGAAATGAACCATTGAGGCCCTGCAGTCCTGCACAGACCGTGGTCAGTTTTTTTATTAATTCCGCGCATGATGCGGACAAATTCAACTTTACGCTATATTGATGAGCAGATCAAAATGGCCGTGTAGCCAGCAGTTTCACTCTCAAACCATTTTAAACTTTATCTCCATGGAAAATGCCTACTCATAGCACACACAACACTTGGAGGAAGACTGGTACGCGCGGCGACAAGCGCGGCAGCCTTGCGGTGCTCTTCTATCATACCCATAATGTTTTAAATGGCTGGACACTGCAAAGTGAAACTGTCGACCGCTGTGCTGCATTTCGGTGTTCAGTTCACCTTTCTCACCCTTTTTAGGGTTCCGTACCTCAAAAGGAAAAAAACGGAACCCTTACAGGATCACTTTGTTGTCCGTCTGTCTGGTCAAGACCCTTTATTTTTTCTAGGTTTGACGAAGCATTCGTGTACGACGCAGTAGACCGTGTGAACACCGTGTTCGGGGGATTGAGTCCAGACGTGAACAACACCATCAACATCCACGGGTACATCGACCCGTGGCGGGCGCTGGGCGTCTACGACGAGGACTTGAAGGAAGGCTCGCCCACCTACACGGTGCCGAGGTAATTTGAACTAGGGGGGCATCCGATACCGATATATCGGCGATACTTCGAGTTTTCCCATCGGCATCGGCGCTATTTTTAATGTCGCTAAAACGATACTTTTCTTGAATTTTTTGAATAAAAAATAATATGGCGTGTAGTAAATATTTTTAATACTAAAAAAATCTTCAATTATTACAACATGAAAATCAAATGAAAAGCCTTGATGAGCACATTCCAAAACTAATCATTTTTTTACTACTTACTTTAAAATGTATAAAATAACTTAAAAAATTTGAAAACCACGACTGCCCTACCAACAGAACAGTGTCCTCCGAGGGCAATGCAATGACCCTTGTTTTTTACTTTTTAGTAGGTACGTTTTTTAACCTTCACTTAAATTCACCAAGCGTATCGGTATCGCCGATATTTTTATACGAGTATCGGTATCGGTATCGTATCGGCAAAAAGGCGTATCGATGCATCCCTAATTTGAACCGTCTCCCTTATTTCTAAAGTCCAATTTAGTATATCTAATCGGGCAAAATATGATAAACAGACAGAACTATCCACGCAAATTGGTAATACGATGGAACTTTATCACATTAACATAGACGTTGACGTCATCTGCAACTAAAAATGACACGTTACAATAATACGTAATTTAATATATTAATATGTAATTGGATTATTATTTTCAATGAGATAGGGTCTAGTTATAGAAAATTTTTACAATTGTTTTTCATTTTTGAGGTTAAAAACATGGCCGCCAGATTCATTACCAATTTGCGGGGATAGTAAAATATTCTGCCGCGACCGATTTTTTTTTCTTTTGAACTCGATAAAGCTAATTTTTTTCATAATAAAATTTCAGAGAGTAGCTATTTTCCTTCAGAACGAACGTTGTATTCCTTTTAGATACATTATAATTTCTTCTTCGATGCAGGTAACAATTTTTAATGTTTACAGGGCATCCCATTGTTTTGACATGCAAGGCTGGCTACAAACGGATACCATCAGAATGACACAGACTCAGCAATCGGCGAGAAGAATAGTTGCAAGGTGGCTGACATAGATTCATTTATGTATGGAAAATAAAAAAATGTGATATCATAAATTATAGAGTACCTACTTATTCATTATTCGTATTGTTTGCTACGAATTATATCCACAAAAGTATTTTGTTATAACTTATAAATATGCATGTCCAAAAAGTTATAGACACAAATATGTTGTATAATTTAAAGGTGCTCCCTCGCCGGGAGCATTCACGTGTACTGTAACATTATAGATTCGTCTTTGAGCATTACATTACAATGATACCTCCCTGACTGACGAGCATTCGCTCGGTTCTCCTCCTTCACTGATGTAATGCTCAAATCTGTAACGTTACATTACACGCGAACGCTCCCGGTGAGTGAAAGTGAAAGTGAAATATATTTTATTTAAATAAGCTCACATAATAAGCATTTTTAAATCGTCAATTCTTTTACCCTACCACCCATTATGACGTCTTTTAACAACTTGTCAGCTTTATCAATCAGATGGAACGATATTTACAAATATGTATATCGTTTCCAGACTTTATATTAACAAAGATTAACAAATAAATAACATTATTGAATTAGCTCATTTCTTAATGAGTTTCAAATTTCTTAATCAATTTACAGATTTTAAGCTAAATTCAAAGTTTGAACTTGTTATTCAGTCTAGGATAAAAATAAAAGAAAAACATACAATTCAATATGCATTAAGATAGGTAGTCAGAAGCAGACCCATTCCCACTGGCAGCACCAGTTCCCGAACATGACGCATGAACCAGCCATCTCTTCGCTCAACCATATTTGAGGGAACGTAACGACCCGCCTCATACGACACCACCGCAGAAATGATTAAAGAGAGCATGACATACTAAGACTACCTATGTTAAGGCATCGAATTGAGGGAGTTCTATCTACGTTGAGGGAGCACCTTTATGCAAACCTAAATACCAATCTAAATAAATAAGGTAATGAAACCTAGAAACACTAAGTTAGAAATAGTCATCAAAATAGTGATAAAATGAAATTAAAAGCTACGTAGAACTCAAAATAAAAACAAAGAAATATATTTTACACCCGTTTTCACCGGGAATTCATTTATTAGTTTTAAAATTACACAATCTGACAAATTGATAATCCACAGAAGTTAATCAGAAAACTTAACAGGTCGCAATCGAAACAGATCGAGATTATATAATCACAAAGTTATTACTAACCGCCCTACGTAATAGATAAAACTCTAAGTTAATTCCTAATGTCATAATAATTAATGATTTAGTTCAATCTACCGGCGGAATTACAGTATACTCTCTGATAAATGCACAGCAACTACTGCCCTGGCGAAGTCGGTGTGTTTTCAAAATGGCTCTTTTCCACGGCAATCCTTTTCGGAAACACAACACAAATCGCGATGCGAAGGAGACGACGTTTAATATTACTTTTATTACATACGAAGCAGCTCACTGACACTTATCACAACTAAAATAGGAAAAAAAAATAGCCAAAACGCCTCCCGCGCACCGCAGAGTTTGCAGTGAGCGAGTTCGTGGGGACTGCCCACAGATAAACCCCTCAAGAATACCGCAATATATAACTGTGTATCTAATCTTTACGCAATTCGCGCATTAATTTATCAACGCCCGAACGGCCCCATCGGGCCGCACAACAATAGAAAATCTATTGTCTCATTTTCCGGGGCTAAAAGGATTAAAATTCTTAAGAAATTATCTCCATTGGAACTGACCAACCAGAACATCGCATACGATGAAAAGGCCACGAAAATTTGAACATGCGGTTTCTAAAGAGGGTTATCTGTGGAGTGATCAGCCTCCCGCAGCCTCGCTCGACTGTGACGCCCCAGCGAAGTAGTCGACTCTACCGAATTAAACCTTATGTCATATCATAAACCTCACAACAAATTCGAGATTGCAGGCAGTCCATCATCGATGTCGTTCACAGTGCGAACTTTCATTTAATGTTCCGATAATTACATAATAAAAAAGCATGCTCACTGGATAATTCATACTGTAAATAAAATTGTAAAGGCAGTGCTATAAACGTCACTAATTCATATACACGTCCGGTCTCTACAGATGGCACTGCCGCTGTAACCCCTGAACTAACTTAAATTCAGAAATGACGGCACCGTGATAAACCTACGTGTCTAATTCTAGTGAATACTTAAAAGTTATGTTGAATCTCGCTATCGTACTCGGGGTCACGGCAAGATTCGCGTGGCGTAAATACACATTACACATAGAGAGTCTGCGATAACATCCCGCGCCCTCGCTACAAGACACACGTAGAGTAATTGTATTAAGATATACTGGTGAATATTTACAATGAGCTAGTTAACGGGTCGCGAGTCATTCTACGACCAGTGGCTTCGGGTTCTCCCATGGGAAGCCCTCGCGCCCGAAGTGCCCGTATGTACTCGTCTTCTGGTAGATGGGTGCTCGGAGATTTAGCTCCCTGAAATAATAATAAATAAATGTATTATTGCTTAAAATTTTACTATAATAGAAAAGAGAAAGATTGGGCAGGCAGGACTAGGCAAAACAAGAACTTTAGGAGTTACTGACGTAGACTCTATAACCAATTCAATTCAACATCATTTTATTCAGTCTATACTGTTTATAAGCACTTGTAACTGTCAAAGAAGCTTTCGCTATTTCGGAGCCTTGAGACCTAGTTTATAGAAGCGTATGCTCAATTTTTAAGCCTCCTCGGTGGAATGGAAGCGAATTTTATGATGATGCATATCGAGTCTCATAAGGGATCCCTTGTTTTCGCATAATGGATTTATACCTAATTTGATTTGGCAGAACGAATTTGGCATATTTTTTTTGTCATAATAATACTTTAGCATAATTGTTTTTTGGTATACTATTTATATAAGCATAATAATAATTTAGACTAATTTGTTTTCGCATAATGTTATTAGGCATATTGTCTATTCGCCTAATATTATTTAGACATAAAAATCAAAAACAATAAGAATACACAATTTTACGTAACGTACTTATTTATTTTCTTGCAAGAGGGGTATGTATTAAAATGCCGAAAATTTCATATTAATTTATTTACGACCGAAATATCGACGTATAAAACACCTATTTTCAAAATACCGAAAATCCTAAATATCGATATCCGATAGACCGGAAGTTAAAAGATCGATTATTAAATGACCGATAGTTCGAAATCCCGAAAGTTAGAATGCCGATAGTTCAAAATCCCAAAAGTCTGTTAGGTGCGACGACGAGCGAGCGTAGCGAGCTAGGAGGAGGTTAAGTTTCATTGCGACCTACAACGCAGGAGCCGAGCGAGCGAAGCGAGCGTGCCGCGGCAGCGGTCGGGAAGTGCCAGAACCGACCTGCTGGCATGTAACCCTCAATTAACCTTCAGTTTTTAAAGCGTCGGGATTTAGTATTTTAGTTAAAATGTCCTTTCGTGATTTTAAACGTACAGCCAAACAACCGTCTCATAAACACAATGGACTTATAAGTCATAAGTGCGTGTAACGTGCAAGCCAGCCAGAGAGCCAAAAAAGGTCATGAATTTTCCAGGAAATTCGCGCGCATTCTCAAGCATTCCCGAAGTATCTAGTTTACACCTTACACAATGGATCAAGACTGTTTAGGCGCATTTGGTCCATTTCGCGGAACGTCCATTTCGCATTTGGTCCATTTCGCAGAACGTCCATTTCGCATTTGGTTTTTGTTCTTTTTACAAGACTATTATACTATGACATGTACCATCGACAACACGTCCGCTTTACCACTCTTAAGGTCAAAATCGCTTGCACGCTGCGCCGTCACTAGCATACATTTATTTCGTGCAGGGGCAATACGCACGCTCACGATTTTTTTTGCAAAGTGGTAAAGCACGTGAGTTGCCTATCGTACACACGAGCGACGGCACGTCAGATGCAAAACTACAGCAAAAACAACTTTTTTGTAGGATATAAAATACGCTTCCATTTCACCGCGCGGTATAAGATAAGCCCAGAACAAAAATAAAACTAGGTTTAAGCAAAACAAGGACTTTGGTCGAAACCTTTGACCACAGAATAGATATAAGTGCAACGTACAGAAAGGACACTCACCGCCCCGCCCTAGAATCAATTACGTCAGCTTAAGTTCGTATGCCGAATCGTATGTTCGTTTAGTCGTGTTTGTCAAATGTTAACCTGTTTTGATATTCAAAGTAATGTGTTGTGTCTTAACTTTATTTATAATTTAATACTAAAAAGTTCGAATTATGAATTGAACGCCGCTCAGTGTAAACTACACGGTAGATTTACACACACAGTTGCGCATGATGTACAATAACGTCATCTGTTTATAACGGGGCGGTTGTATGGAGTGTCCTGGGTGCGCCTCTGACGTAGATTACGAAGTGTGTAGTAAACAGTATTAATGAACGAACCAAAAACGGGAAAAACTTTTCTTCGGACCATCAAACTGAACAGCTTTTACAATGGGATGGGATCAACTTGAGGTCGCGAAAAAATATCTGCTGTTTCATACATTTTGATATTTTCGTTATTAATATTTGTATGAAACAGCTGGTTTTTATTTCACGATTTTAGAATTCGTCCCATAGTAAAAGTTGTCCAGTTTGATGGATCCTATCTACCATATTTGGCATTACGTTTTTTTGTAACAAAGCGATCCCTATTTATCGCAAATAAACAATTATGAATTATGAATCTCCTCAATTCACTGCCTGGATGGTCATCATCAGATCACAGCTAGGTCAGTCCTTGGCGGAGAACCAAGGCTTCAAAGTTACCTCGTTTGTATGAAAATCGACCGGTGTCTTTAATGATGTGACGGCCATTGTACAATATTAGTAAGGATGTGCACTGACTTGACGATCTTGCCGGGGCGCAGGTCGAAGTTGCGGCGCACGATGGCCAGCAGCTGCTGCTGCGTCTGGTGCGACGTGCCGTAGTCGAACACCGAGATGGACAGTATATAGTGTGATAGTATATAATGTGGCACTGACTTGACGATCTTGCCGGGGCGCAGGTCGAAGTTGCGGCGCACGATGGCCAGCAGCTGCTGCTGCGTCTGGTGCGACGTGCCGTAGTCGAACACCGAGATGGACAGTATATAGTGTGATAGTATATAATGTGGCACTGACTTGACGATCTTGCCGGGGCGCAGGTCGAAGTTGCGGCGCACGATGGCCAGCAGCTGCTGCTGCGTCTGGTGCGACGTGCCGTAGTCGAACACCGAGATGGACAGTATATAGTGTGATAGTATATAATGTGGCACTGACTTGACGATCTTGCCGGGGCGCAGGTCGAAGTTGCGGCGCACGATGGCCAGCAGCTGCTGCTGCGTCTGGTGCGACGTGCCGTAGTCGAACACCGAGATGGACAGTATATAGTGTGATAGTATATAATGTGGCACTGACTTGACGATCTTGCCGGGGCGCAGGTCGAAGTTGCGGCGCACGATGGCCAGCAGCTGCTGCTGCGTCTGGTGCGACGTGCCGTAGTCGAACACCGAGATGGACAGTATATAGTGTGATAGTATATAATGTGGCACTGACTTGACGATCTTGCCGGGGCGCAGGTCGAAGTTGCGGCGCACGATGGCCAGCAGCTGCTGCTGCGTCTGGTGCGACGTGCCGTAGTCGAACACCGAGATGGACAGTATATAGTGTGATAGTATATAATGTGGCACTGACTTGACGATCTTGCCGGGGCGCAGGTCGAAGTTGCGGCGCACGATGGCCAGCAGCTGCTGCTGCGTCTGGTGCGACGTGCCGTAGTCGAACACCGAGATGGACAGCGGCTCCGCCACGCCGATCGCGTACGACACCTGCGGGGAACCAAACATACGTCACGAGGGCCCTCAACTGGCGTTGACAGCTATCTTGAGGTCGTACCTCAGAACGCTGTTCCCATAAGCAGAACATCTTAGGTATGATCTCAAGATAGCACTCAACTTTGAAAGCAGTTTATGAATATAAGCCAGACATTCACCCAAAGGTAGTCCTAAGTTAGTACCTTACCTTACCTACCTTCCACATGGTTTTTTCATAAAAATCTAGTCTAATCGGTTTTTACGCACCGTGTATATGGACGAGCTTATGTAGTGATTTCATAGAACACTGCTGACCGTGCCTACGCACGGCGAATTAACAGATGTTTACAGCGAAAAACCGTATATGGACAGTCGCCTTTAGTTATAATGTTGATTTTGTCGAAACGTTTGTTTTGTTAGCGCGGTGTTCTCGCTTTTTTACCACGCATCAATATGAGAAATCGAAGATTAATAGCGGTGCGCATGTTGCGTCGGCAGAAATGAAGTTCGTTTAATAAAATGATGGAAAATCTCACTTTTATAGTAATGATAGAAGATCTCGATGCGTAGGTACTCCGCAGTCTGTGGGTGGAGTACCCACGTAATGAGATTGATTGCCTGTAAAGCCTAACGTTTGCATGAGAACACCGCCATTCGATTTCCTACTATTGTTCAGCTAAAATGAACCTTAATCCCTTTTAATACTGAATTGCACCATGCAGCAGTAGCAGAGACCGGCTTTAACGAACGACTTGACCACTCAGAGCGCGTCGCACGCGGCAGAGCCGTCATTTGAATGCTAAGCTAAAATGAATCTTAAAGGTCTGGGACCCTATTTTTGAATCGCTCGTCTGGCGTCGAGCGCTCTTTTTTACTGATTTTCGTTTGACATCTCATACATTTGAGTCAAATTTCGAACGAAAATCTGTAGAAAAGAGCGCTCGGCGCTAGCCGAGCGATTCAAAAATAGAGCCGCTGGTCTCTGCCCACTTCACCGTACCATACCATAGTCGTGTTAGGAAAACGTGTCAGGCAAAAAAATATTCTTTGTATTGAAAAGTATGACAAGTGCATGGCCGGTGACGGAACGGTCTAATAGGATCACATTTTTCAATACAAAGAATATATTTTTGCCTGATACTTTCCTAGCACGGCACAGTGTTCCCAGAGACCTCGGGATCGGACATTTTTTACTGACTCCGCAGATTGATGTAGTTAGTTATGCTGATCAATTTACTAGAAGTAACCCCAGGTCAAATATGGACAGTTGTCGAGAAAAAAAATCTTAAAGTTGGTTGTTTGGAAAGGGTCAAAAAACAAAAAACTGAAATATGTCTTTTGTCATTGGTTCTTTTAAAATTATTTATTTATTGTATTTTGTACTACTAAATTATGGTTATTTTGGACAATTTATAAAATTGTCAATTATCAATAACTTTTAAGATTTTTGGAAAAAAGCTGTTTTTAAATTATATTTATTAAAAAAAAAGGTGTTCAGTTTGCGCACGAAATTTTTACTGCAAGTAATACTTAAGCTTTAAATCTACCTACTGAATAAAAATGATCTCGGGATCTTACGTCTAATTTGAGATATTCGCGATTTTAGTTTTGTGTTAGCGCTTGCATCATTTTTCATGGCAAATGTTGCATGGAAGTTATTTGCTTTGTACAAAGTGACATTAATTCACTTAATAATAAATTTATTCTTCTTACGGAACTGCCGTAATCTGTGAACATTTTCTCAATTTTGTGATACGGGATAAAAATGTTTTTAAACTAATAATTTGGTATATTACAAAATGAAAAATATTTTCACAGTTTACAGCAATTCAGTTAAAAGAATAATCTTATCATTAAGTGAATTAATTTTACTTTGTGCAAAGCGAATAACTTCCATGCAACATTTGCCATGAAAAATGATGCAAGCGCTAACACAAAATTAAAATCGCGAATATCTCAAATTAGACGTAAGATCCCGAGATGATTCTTTTTCAGTAGGTAGATATAAAGCTTAAGTATTACTTGCAGTAAACATTTCGTGCGCAAACTGAATTTTTTTTTTTTAATTAAATATAATTCAAAAACAGCTTTTTTCCAAAAATCTTAAGTTATTAATAATTGACATTTTATAAATAGTCCAAAATAACCACAATTTATTAGTACAAAATACAATAAATAAATAATTTAAAAAGAACCAATGACAAAAGACATAGGTATTTCAGCTTTTCTGTTTTTTGACCCTTTCCAAACAGCCAACTTTAAGATTTTTTTTCTCGACAACTGTCCATATTTGACCTGGGGTTACAGCTCGCGCAACATAACTTGAACCTGCGCGTCGTACGATTTTTAGGCGCAACTGGGTAGGGGGTATGAAGCGCGGGCGGCTGCTCCCCGCGTAACCATGGTAACGGATGTGCCGCGCGCTGCGCGCCCGCACACCACCCGCGAGCGTCTTAAGGACAGTCGAGTGCTAAGTTTAATGTGTGGTTTTTCAAACGTTAAAATGCCGCCGCAAAGTCGTTTAAGCAATACATTTCTGAAGCGACAAACGAAACAAATGGTTTATAACGTATATTGATTTATCAAAAAGGATTATAGTGGATTAACTAAAGGCCAGATTCAAACAAATAATTTGTGATTAACTAGTATGATCGTACTCGCTGCATTTTCATTGTTCACATTTAAAGATTTAATAAATAAGTAAAACTAGGTATTTCTTTATTTAATTTTACTAACTAAACTTAATTCGCTCTTAAAAATTTTGTGAGCGTCTGTACCTGCGCAGATCGGCGCCATCTTGGGTCAAGTTATGTTGCGCGAGCTGTACTTCTAGTAAATTGATCAGCATAACTAACTACGTCAATCTGCGGGTCAGTAAAAAATGTCCGATCCCGAGGTCTCTGGGAACACTGTGCACGGTCATGGTATGGTATGGTGTAGCGGGCAGAAATTTTAGAGCTGCCGCACATCGGGCCACTAGTTACGGCCACTAAACGCGACCACGAGCTGCGGAACAGTTTTTTTAAACATTTTGTCTAGTATAGGCGCAAACCGTGCGTTCGAGTGGCCGCGGTCGAGCCACAAGCTACGGGAGTCGCCCGTGCTCGCTACTTGCGGCCGCGATAGGGAATATGCATAAGTCACAGATTTTGATAAATTTGAGCTTGATCGCTTCGGACACGTATAAAAACATGATGGAACAGGTAATAAATAATAATGTATTATTTTAGTTTTATCACACGATGAAATCAGGGAAAAATAACGATATTTTTTTTCAGTTTTGAATATAATGAACTTAACAGTCAGATAGAATATCGAATAAGAAATCATTTTCTGTATGACACATAATTACGTACTAGAGATAATTGAAAATACTCCACTAACTCCATAGTAAACGCGCGCCTGAAACGTGACATGTGACGTCATATATCATGTCCGTTTTGTATGGAGCGTTTTCGGCGGTTGCTGCTGCGTGCTAACTTCAAGTAACTACCTATATCACGAGAAAAAAACGCAAGAAAAAAGTCTTAATATTACAGTTGATTTTCTCACACATCATACTTTTGATTTTGATAAAAAAAAAAATTGATGCATATTCCCTATTGTCGCTCGTATCTTCCGCACATTCGGCCATAGTAGCCAGCTTCTTCCCGGCGGCCACTGCCACTAGCGGCTGCGATTGGTAGCTCCGTCTAAGGGTTTGACTGAGCCACTAGTGGTCGCGATTAGTGACCACGACTCGAGGCTCGGAGGGTCTTAATCCGTCCCAGTACTGACCTGCACCATGCAGCGGCGGCACAGCCCCGCCTTGACCAGCGACTTGGCCACCCAGCGCGCTGCGTACGCGGCCGACCGGTCCACCTTGGTGAAGTCTGCCCGAGAAGGTATGAACCTTGATGGGTGCCAGTACTGACCTGCACCATGCAGCGGCGGCACAGCCCCGCCTTGACCAGCGACTTGGCCACCCAGCGCGCTGCGTACGCGGCCGACCGGTCCACCTTGGTGAAGTCTGCCCGAGAAGGTATGAACCTTGATGGGTGCCAGTACTGACCTGCACCATGCAGCGGCGGCACAGCCCCGCCTTGACCAGCGACTTGGCCACCCAGCGCGCTGCGTACGCGGCCGACCGGTCCACCTTGGTGAAGTCTGCCCGAGAAGGTATGAACCTTGATGGGTGCCAGTACTGACCTGCACCATGCAGCGGCGGCACAGCCCCGCCTTGACCAGCGACTTGGCCACCCAGCGCGCTGCGTACGCGGCCGACCGGTCCACCTTGGTGAAGTCTGCCCGAGAAGGTATGAACCTTGATGGGTGCCAGTACTGACCTGCACCATGCAGCGGCGGCACAGCCCCGCCTTGACCAGCGACTTGGCCACCCAGCGCGCTGCGTACGCGGCCGACCGGTCCACCTTGGTGAAGTCTGCCCGAGAAGGTATGAACCTTGATGGGTGCCAGTACTGACCTGCACCATGCAGCGGCGGCACAGCCCCGCCTTGACCAGCGACTTGGCCACCCAGCGCGCGGCGTACGCGGCCGACCGGTCCACCTTGGTGAAGTCTGCCCGAGAAGGTATGAACCTTGATGGGTGCCAGTACTGACCTGCACCATGCAGCGGCGGCACAGCCCCGCCTTGACCAGCGACTTGGCCACCCAGCGCGCTGCGTACGCGGCCGACCGGTCCACCTTGGTGAAGTCTGCCCGAGAAGGTATGAACCTTGATGGGTGCCAGTACTGACCTGCACCATGCAGCGGCGGCACAGCCCCGCCTTGACCAGCGACTTGGCCACCCAGCGCGCTGCGTACGCGGCCGACCGGTCCACCTTGGTGAAGTCTGCCGGAGAAGGTATGAACCTTGATGGGTGCCAGTACTGACCTGCACCATGCAGCGGCGGCACAGCCCCGCCTTGACCAGCGACTTGGCCACCCAGCGCGCTGCGTACGCGGCCGACCGGTCCACCTTGGTGAAGTCCTTGCCCGAGAATGCGCCCCCTCCGTGCGCGCCCCACCCGCCGTACGTGTCCACGATTATCTTGCGCCCCGTTAGACCCGCGTCAGACTGCGACAATGACAATAATATATATTTCACAACATCACATACATTGCTCGGATTCCAAAGCACTTGTATTATGGAAAACAAAGACAATGGTTACCACCATTGTCTTTGTTTTCCATAATACAAGAACACCCAGACCTGAGACAATAGAAAAAAGTTCATTTTCTACATTGATCCAGCCGGGGATCGAGAGATGATGACCTCAAGAGATGATGACGCCTTGAAACCCGGCGTGCAAACCACTCGACCACGGAGGTCGAACAATATTAATTTAGATTATCTATTTGCCGAATTGAGTGTTTTGTTATTGGACAAAGAAATTTTACTAAAATTAAATATTTTATCTACTCTCATATCATAAAATTCGAATTATGAATTTCAAATCAAATTTATATGGACATATTTTATACACGCAATACCGAAAAAAATTAAAAAGTTATTTTATATTATAACATACCTTCGCTATACTAAGCAATGTTATAAAATAACTTTTTTTCTCATTACGATACAGGGCAAATCCAAGAAGAAAGCAGTGCCGTGATATCAAAAAGAAAAAAAACGATATTTCCACATACTTTCCATGACTAAAATGTACTCTATGGTGATCGATGACTTATCCTAGCGATTAGTCTTCTGGAATACACTCATCTCATTATTTATTTTTCTAATTGATAACGCACCATTTTTAAATTTTAATTTTTACTTTTGCTTAAAAATATCATAGTAATGAGTGAAAATTTGACTCCACCCTATATTTTAAATGCGGCGACGGAAAAACTTCTTAGGTACTTAACCTAGGTAAGTAGTGCCAAAAGAAACTACAAACTTACTCTTTTTATCATTGATATTTTATTTTGTAGAAGTTTTGTAGGTTCAATCGGTTCAATCACAAATTGTATGGGAATTGGGAGTAGATAAAGTAATGTATGAAACTGCACATAACTAGGTATTAAAACACTCGTGTGACACTATTAAAAACCTCGCCTAACACACTCATGTTTTAATACCCCTTATTATGCGCCAGTTTCATAAACTAATAATTCGACATTCAGCAGCTGTAATTTTTTTACAGCATGCTGTCCAGAAATTTTACTAGAAATAAATAATCTTGTGTAATACGGAAGAGACTGTATGATTGTAAACAGGAATAAACATTTTAGTACACACGACAACACAGTAAGCGCTCATACGCACTATGCGGTTGCCCGCAAACCGAACCGCACAATACGAATAGCAACCGTCCGGTAGGCCGTCATTCGGGAGCAACCGGAGCGGTTGCCGAGTATAGTTCGTAACACGAAAGATGACCACAAATGGCGCCCATCTTCGCATCATAACTCATTAGGAAAAGACTTAAGACTAAATGTAATTTCATATAATATCATAATAAGATATACGTCTATAGATATGAAATATTATTTTGTCTTAAGTCTTTTCTTCATGAGTTATGATGCGAAGATGGGCGCCATTTGTGGTCATCTTTCGTGATTCGCACTATAACCACATCGCAGTACGCATACAAATGTTACGTATATATTTTTAATTGCGGGAAACCGTGCGGCTGCCCGCTTTGCGGGTAACAGCATAGAGCGTATGATCTCTAATACAGTTGAACAAGTAGGCATAAAGAAGATATCAAAGTCAACATGTCTGACATGCCGTGGACTGTACATGACATAGATTATTGAAATAAAGAATAACACCAATTACCTGAGGGCCTCCAATGATGAATAGTCCGCAAGGATTGATGTGTATTACAGTTTTTTCATCAAGGTACTGTGCAGGTATGACATCTTTAATCACTTTTTCTTTGATTTCTTCTCGCAAAGTCTCAAGTGTAATCTAAAAAATTAATGTAATATTTAAAATGTGTAATACCAATATTTAATATTAGGCGTTATGTTTTATTTAGGTATTGTTGCCATGCCACCTGTCACACTATTTTTAGACTATGATCAATATTGACCATTTTGTAGAAAATGAAAACAATAATAAAGTGTATGCTCGTGTAGATTAGTCCTATTACGTCACTTGCTGATATTATAAATGGATAAAATGGTGTTGACAATTTCATCAGTGTTATGTTATTATAAGCCAACTGTTTAAATGTTGTTGATAATTTTGTAATGTCATGCTGATATTTTTTTCTCTAAATAAAAAAATTCACTGGTTATTAAAAAAATTAAATACCTTCTCAGAATGCTGTAAGGAGACGACAACTGTGTGTACCCTCTGTGGTACAGTAGCTCCACCGACGAAATGATATTCACAAGTCACCTTAAAACAAACAAAAAAAAACTTATGTAGTCAAATAATATTTTTTAACAATGGTATACCAAGATGTTAAAGAAATACAAAAAAATACCATTAAAGCGGTTGTATGACCGAAAGTGGCGCCCTCAGAGGTTTTTATTTAATAAGTTATTAATAGAAAAAAAAAAATTAACAATGTTTTACGTGGAGTTTTTAGGACCCATGGTCTAGTATTTTTAGAAGGTTTAGGTATCACTACATGCCCTCGTAGTCATTCACATTCACACAAATGTGTCAAAAACGGCCACTTTTAGCAGTTTTGCAATCTACTTCTAGCATTGATTACGGTATCGTTACCCGTTAGAAATTCCACGTAAAACATTATTAAAATTGTGTATTAGAATTATAATCCTACTAATATTATAAATGTGAAAGTTTGTGGGTTTGGATGTTTGTTCCTCAATCACGCAAAAACTACTGAATGGATTTGGTTGAAATTTGGCACACAGATAGTAGATAGCCTAGATTAAAACATAGGATACTTTTTATCCCGATATCCCTACGGGAACGGGAACCACCGCGAAACCGCGGGCGGCCGCTAGTATTAAATAAAATTCACCGTGGCGCCACTTTCGCTCAGGGTGCCGCCTTAAGGGTGCCTGTCCACTGATGCGGTGCTAGGCGGAGAGGAAAAACGTGGAAATATTAACCACCAGGATTGCATAAAATATCCGTACCGCAATCCTATGTTGGTTAGTATTTCCTCGTTTCTCTACTCCGCGTCAATGGCCAGAACGATGGACAGACGAAGAAAGAAGGATGTCCATTTCTGACCTGTCAAAATATTGATTTTATCAATTATCGTTTATTTATAGAGGAGTAATAGAGCTCATATAATTGCACATAATTATTATTGTTATTTAAAAATTGCAAACTAAAATAATAATCGGCATACAGAAATAAAGAAATCCATAACTAAGATTAGCAATAATTACAATTAGAACATATTGATTTTGCCATTACATATTTTTCTGATTGCCTAATTAAAATTCAATAAAATATAATAATGATGAAATCAAAAACAGTCAACAAGTGGTGTGACTTAGAACTGATCAACTTTGTCTATGGGACCAACTTAATCAGAGTCAAAAAATAATCGGCTTTTCCATACGTTTTGGTCCAGTAGATATTGACTTTTTCTATGGAACAGATTGTTTTTTGCTCTGATTAAGTTGGTTGTTCAGTTTGATGGTCTAACTCTAAGCCACACCACACCACAAAATTTGTCAACTGTTCAAAAAAACACCCTGTATATATTATAATATCTGTGGTCATAGGAACTGTTCAAATATAAATCATTATGAAATAAAAGACTTTTTAACGGATACTAGCGCGATTTTATTGAAAGTACTTTGGTAATTAGTTGGTATTTGGTTTGATTTTTTATTTCCCCGACGTTTCGGCACCTTTGCAGCTGCCGCGGTCACGGGGGACTGAAGCTACTTCTACTAGGGGCTAGTTTCCTTTTGCAAATAAATTCACAATTAATATAAAAGACAGAGGTCGGCTTTCCTCTCCAAGTTTTCTTTTGCCATTTCTTTCTTAGAGAGGTCTCCCAATTTTATGAAATGGTGGTAGTCACAGTAGATTCTCTCTTCTTAGCATTAATTAATTCACAAAATTAAATTATAAATTAACTTAAACCAATTAAATAAAAAATCTTTGTTAAATATTAATTTCTGAACGGCTTAAAAAAATTCATCGCTTGAGGGTAGGCTCACGAGTAGGGTTGCCAGGCGTCCGGCTACATATGTAGGCTTTTTGATTCAGTGTCCGGCCACATGAAACGGTGTCCGGCCTGTCCGGCTTTTGTAAGGCTTTTTACACTCACTCTCGCACATGGTCGTTTCTGCTCCACACCGAACCACAGACATAAGAATCTTATGCCACAGACCGCACTTCACCTCGCACCTCGGTAGCGTGACGCGACACATGCGTGCATGAGAGCGAGACAGCGAGCACCGAGCATAAAAAAGCCTAGTTTTACTTAAAAAAATTGTCAATTCCAAAATCCACAAAAAAAAATTGACAAAATCCTTAATAATTTAGTTAGGGTGTCCGGCTTTTTTACCCAAATGTCCGGCCAAACTGGCTGGTCTGTCCGGCTTTTAGGTTAAACGACCTGGCAACCGTACTCACGAGTAGCTTCAGTCCCCCGTGACCACGGCAGCTGCAAAGGTGCCGAAACGTCGGGAAAATAAAAAATCAAACCAAATACCAACTAATTACCAAAGAACTTTCAATAAAACCGCGCTAGTATCCGTTAAAAAGTCTTTTATTTCATGTCTAGTGAGCGCGTAAGCTTGAGAAGTGAATATAAATTATTATCATTAAGAATACATAAACTTAAAAAAAAGCTATTTGACAGGACAACATAGTATGGGAAGTGGTCTTTGCTCTTTAGAATATGCCATGTGACAGCCAAGTCTTCTCAGAGGTAAATATTAGATTAACTAGCAGTAGCAGGGCTTTTTATACAAAACCGTCATAGTAATTTATAATTTTATTGTCACTAGATTGTATTTTGCTATCATTGGAAAAATAATTGCCTCTTTTTAACAATGGAAAGTATTATGCCTAGATGATAAGAAAGATATAAAAAATGACCATTAAAGAAAATCCAGAATATGCTATGTGACAGCCAATATAAGACTGTTTTAATATTGATGATTATTAAACTTTTAATAGGCGGAATATATTGAATTAGACTATTACGAGCAGATTGTGTTTTCCTGGCATAATTATTGGAAAAAACGTGTTAAAATATAATTTTGATCTGCAGGAAAATACATCTTACATCTTCCTTATGTTATGTTAGTTATGAGTCATAATAACTTATGACTTATGTCATAATTACTAAAATAAATTAAGAAGATCTGCAACACCCGATGCAGAACCATAATGGTGCAGCTAAACTATACAAAATATAAAAATGACATCTTTGCAAAAGTTGTTAAGCCTGATGAGCCTTTTTTTTGAGGTATGAAAATCGAAGATCTGGAACACCCGACGCAGAACCACAATGGTTCAGCTAAACTATACAAAATATTAAAATGACATCTTTGCAAAAGTTGTTTAGCCTGATGAGTATTTTTGTTGAGGTATGAAAATCGAAGATCTGGAACACCCGATGCAGAACCATAATGATCCAGCTAAACTATACAAATTATAAAAATGACACCTTAGCAAAAGTTGTTCAGCCTGATGAGCATTTTTTGTTAAGGTACAAAAATCAAAGATCTGGAACACCTGATGCAGAACCATAATAGTCCAGCTAAACTATACAACATATAAAAATTACATCTCTGCAAAAGTTGTTCAGCCTGATGAGCATTTTTTGATGAGGTATAAAAATTGAAGAACTGGAACACCTGATGCAGAACCATAACACTGCTACAAGTATTTTCTTACGTAACTACATACTTTAGTTCATTTATATGCATACGCCGAAGTCATAAAGTCCACGCGTACGAAGTCGCGGGCATCAGCTAGTTAATCAAATATTTGTTTAATGAAATAAGGCCTGGATCTGGACTGAAATACTGCTTTTAAAATGTACTAGCTGGTCGCCCCTGCTTTAGTTATATCTCCATCTATTAGTTATACTGCGATTTAAAATGACGGAAAAGAGACATTTTATTTTACGACTTCCCGTACATTTTTTTGAAAATTGTCTTTTATACAAACAAACCCTGTCCTAGTAATAATGAACACAACAAAAAAATAATTATCTACATTGGTGCAGTCGTTCTGAAGTTATGTATTTACATACATCTCGGCGATTAGCGATTAACGAGATTAAATACTTATCAAATAGTTATTTAATAAAAAATAAAACTTTATTTTTGTTTTAGATTGAATGTTCGTTACTAAATCAAGCTTTTGTTGAACCAACACAAAATCATGAATGAACACAAAAAAGAAAGCCTACCAATTTAAAAATACTTCTAGATATAATCTAGCTAAAGGAAATAAGTACCCAAGCTGACAAAACCTGGCAGTTGTGCAAAGTCCATGTTGAGTGTAGTTATAACTCTCAAATATCATGGACAGCCCATTAAATTTTGCTGTTGCTGTGGTATCTTCTGAAGATAAGGTTACATGAATAATCCGTTATTCATATAGTGTATGTATATCTATGTATTAAAATATATGGGATAAATTTGAGAACCTCTTGCATAGCAAATTTTATGATTATAGCAATTCATTATTTTAAATCGTACTACAACATACTCACTGACAACAACGAAATAACTTAGCCTTTTATATGACGTGATTGCTTTTTTTAATCCTATAGATTTATCAATGAAAATTTGTAAAATCGTTTTTTTTTCTTCAAAGCAAAGGGCTTTGAAGTAAAAAAGAAGTAAATAAACATTGTAAATCTTAAAAAATATATGTTATATAAATTACTATGCTGTAATATGAAATAATTCATAGTAAGTCTAATTCTATCAGTGACGGTTTGTTTTTCGTATAATTATTGCGTGTAAATTACGAAATGAAAACATTACGTAAGATATTTCATTATCTCAAGTAACTGAACTTTTACAGCCAGTAGTTCAAAGCAAAGCGGCGATAACCAGAAATGTTTTCTCTTGACCGATTGGATTCTTGATTACAATGCATTAAAATATCAAAGAACGAAAAAATATTATATTCAACTTGAAAAAAATATCCTAGTATCATAACATAACCTCATGCATGACCTACAGATAAGACCAGATATAGACTGTATGTAATATTAATGATATACTCTTTTTACTTAAATGCAGATACGGTATTATATGTACAGAAAGATCAATAGTACTAATCACGTACCTGTGTTTTGGAGTCAGGTCTTGCCCACCAGAAATCACCATTTCGCCTCAATTCAGCTATCTTCTGATTAAGTCTGTGTGCAAGCACCACTGTCAGTGGCATACATTCTTCAGTTTCATCGGTTGCATAACCAAACATCAAACCCTGGATGAAAATATAACCAGTTAAAACAAATAGTTTAGCTGCTAAGGTTGCCACTTATACCATTGATCATAAGTTTAGGATTCAATTCCCAGGAATTGAAATAAGCCCAAGTACAAATGTACCCCCCACATTTGTACTTGGACTTATTTCAAGCCTGCCTGGCAAACTACAACTAACTAGGTCTGACTCCATAACAACAATTAACAAATATTGTTTTCCGGCAGTTAGAGGTAAGATAGCCAGTTCCTCAGTGGTGAGGATTCCGGGTGTAGTGCGCTTACACTTTTGGTTTTATCGACACTTACATCAGGTGAGGTGAATTGTGGTTAACAAAAAAAATTGTGGGTCAGTGAATGTCATTTGATTTTATTTAATATGTATCAAATCAATGAACAGTCAATTAATAGTGGCTTGTGGCGAATTCGTGTTGGATGGGATGGGTATGGGTGGGTGTAGTAATACCCTAGGAATGACTTATTTTAACCATGCAATTTAATTCACATACTGGTATGGTATGAATTTATGGAAGATTATTGGGCTTTTTAATTGACTTCATTGTATTGTATAAATTGGCTTATCCATGCACACATGAAAATGAAACTGTTCATTAAAAAAATCAAATGAAGCCTTACATTATTTATGAGATCAATCATCATAAAGTATTTCATCAATTAATTACCTGATCCCCTGCTCCTACTTCCTCCTCATTTCTATTTTCATGCACCCCAGCTGCAATGTTCGGTGACTGCTGGTCAAGTGCAAGCATCACGCTGCATGTCTTGTAATCAAAGCCTGGCCCCAATACGCCTTATTATTAATACATGACAGCAATGATTCCATGAGACCCTAACATTTCAGTGTGTCAACTGATAGATTAAGTACCTATGCATAGTGTTTTTGCTTTGTAATGCGTCTGAAATGGAGACCGATTTAATGAAATTTCAAATGAATACCATGGTTTGGTAAATTTTTGAACATGCACATTGCACAGTATGAACCCAAGTTTTTTCTTTTATTTATATCGCTTAAATTAACCCAATTGTTTTCGTGCAAACAGGCTTTTGACTTCATTATATACCTGGTCTCCAGCTCCAATATCTATTTCACTGCGGTCTTGGTGTGTACCATTGGCTATGTCTGGACTTTGTTCTTCAATTGCCACTAACAAGTTTAGTGTACGCCAATCAAAACCTAGTGCGTGTGGAACAATATTATTCATTACAACAAGCAAAGATTTGAGTCTATGCGTAGGTAACACTAGCCTCTGCTGGCTGCAAGCCAATTTAGTCTATTTACTAATAGTGACAATTGGTGATTTCAAGGATGTAAGCTTACCTTTAGAAGAGTCATCATAACCAATGTGTTTGACAGTCTCTCTAACAACCTTCTGGTAGTCAACATTTGCTTTAGAAGTAATTTCACCGCATAACAGAACCATTCCTGTCTTTGTCACGGTTTCTGTTGATAAAACATCGAACATGAATATCTTGAAAATAACTTACCATAGTGAACAAAAACATAAGATCTATTATCACTTACCACAAGCTACTTTTGCATTGGGATCTTGCCTGAGATGTGCATCAAGGATAGCATCACTTATTTGATCACACATTTTGTCTGAAATTATAGATGAGAATGAGCATGTTGAAAATGAATCCTTCAGTAAGTACCTATCTAAAGAAGCAAGCCCGGTACTCTAGCTAGTTTAGTACTATTATGTATTCTGTGACATCAGCTGGATACAGTGAATTTCATCATATTATGATCAAACCACGCAGTGTTGTTCTTGATACGGCAATTGCCGTATTCTACGGTAATCCAGATCGAATTTGACTCGAAATACGGCACCATTCAACAACGCTGTCCATACAAATACGGCAATTTTCATTGCTAAAATAGGCTAAAATTCATGATATTTTTCAAATTACGGCAATTTTTTATAATTTTGGGCTTTTTACGGCAATTTTTCGATTTTGAATACGGCAATTCTAAATTTGCCAGGAACAACACTGAAACCACGTGTAGTAATTATTTTTACAAAGTTTTCTATGAAGACAATATCGAAGAGAGCTACTAATTGTACGATGTAGTCAAATTACACACATTTTATAATATTATTGTCATGGTACCACCCCACAATCTCAAAGATTTTGAAACTACATTTTCAAAGGCTTCAAGGTCTTTTGTTGATTTTTAAATCTACGCACATGTCTGAGAGGCGGCCATTTTTCGAATCTCACACTGTACCAATAAAGATTAGAGGAAAAACTAACCTGGGTGGCCCTCGCCAACTGATTCTGATGTGAATAAAAACACTGATCCATCTTCCATATCAAAACTGTGGCCATTGGTTTTGGCATATCCATTCATTTTTGATGTCTCCGGCATTCTGAATTTAGAGTTAGCTCACTAAAATAACCCGATATAAATCCCCCTGAATTAACACTGTGGAAAAGAGGTCCGGCGCGAGATTGCGCTGATATTTATATAGGTTGGAGCAGTGCGACAACGACACAAATTTCAACCAATCACAGTTGCCCGATATTTTGACAAGACCGCGTGAGGTGCGATTTTATTGGTTGAAATCCCGTGTTTTGGTTTTGTTTAGGCTGAAAAGGATAACACGAGGTTAGAACCGCCAAGTTCAAAAGGAATTTCACAAAAGTATAAAATACACAGTATTTTTTTAAGAAGCTACGTAATTAAGTTATACAACAAAAAAAATTAAAATATCATAATTAACAAAACAAATTAGGTAGGTATGTAATGTTGTAAAGCTTATTAGAAAAAGAAAAAGACAAACCGCATGAAAATAAAGATGACATTTGTTTTTTTAATTTTTCTTCCATGCGATGCGACGCATGCGACAGGATACTGTACTTTGCAGCATAGTATCTTTATATATTTATTAAAATATCAAATATTTAGATATTACACTTACACCCATTTGCACTAAACTTAAGAATCGCCTAAGTCTTTTCTTAACTAACTTAAGACATTCTTAGCTAAAAATTGCATTGCACTAACCTTAAGACGTTCTTAAATCCACTTTAGGCTATTCTTAACTTACGGGCCCAATATCGAGTGCCCAAGGCTTAAGAAATTCCTATGCTAAGAATTGTAAATCTGTGGTTATAGCCTGTGGCCGTCAATTGTGACAGAAACAGAAATATTTGCTGAAAAATGGAAGATTCATGGAACATTCATTGAAATAATTGAATTACTAAACGACTCGGTGGAAAATCGCAAAAATTGCCGTATTTCAATACAATTACTGCACTTATAAAAGAATAAGAACGTATGAAATAACCGTACTTGTATGTAAACTTCTGGCATAGGCTACCGTGTCAAGGTTAATTTTTGACCCCAATTACCGTATAATACCGCAATTACCGTACCATTGGCAACACTGCCGCGATTTGATTTCCATTTTCTAAATTGACAGTTGATGACTTAACTTTTTCGGTCACCCTATCAAATAAAATAAACCAACGCCTTATCTTTCGTCTCCTTTTAACTCTCGAATTAATCCATGTGATGTTATAACCAAAGAAGTATTCTATGACCTATATTACTTCGCCGGTTTAAAAATCCATAAACAATTAATATTACCATTCGTTCATTCTTTCTCCTAACAAGGCGATGCCCAAGTTACGACGTAGTCTGTTAGTGCAAACAAAAATTTCAGCTCGGCATTTTTAGGCTGTTCCTAAGCTAAGAAATATCTTAAGTAGGGTAGGACACGCTTAACTTGAGTTTAGTGCAAACGGCTGTTAGGCTGGCCCCAGACCTACCGGTTTCATTTCTTTGCTTTGCTGTGCTACCTTGCTTGAAAGACCGCCGGCCAACCAGGGTAATTTTCAATCTATCGTATTTTGGGACTAGACCAAATTGGCAAGATAGCCATTAGCTTGGTGTTATCAAATATCATCTCCTGGATTGCGAAGTAGGAAGCTTTTAGGAGATATGCCACCCTGAACATGGACACCGATCGTTAAACATAAATCGATCGCTTATTTATACAAGATGTTTGGTAAAGCCTTATAAAGCTGAATATGGTAGATAGGGACCATAATAAAACTGAACAACTTTTACTATGGGACCAAATCTGAAATCGCGAAAAAAAATGAACTGTTTCATACATTTTGATAATTTCGTTATTAATTTTTGTATGAAACAGCAGTTTTTTTTTTTTAAATTAAAACTAAAACTTCGCATCGCAACCCAGACGGCGATATTTGATAACACCAAACTAATGGCTATCTTGCCAATGTGGTCTGGTCAAAATATGCGATAGATTGAAAATGAGCCTCTTGGCCGGCGGTCCATAGTAGAACAGCAGAGCAAAGAAATGAAACCGGTAGGTCTGGGGCCAGCCTTAGCGAATGTTATTTTGGCTAGGCCCTCTGGAGCCCTCCGCCCAACTCAAAGCTTTAGCCAGAGCGATAGCTAGACTATATCCATCCTTGTCATATCATAACACGATGACAAGGGCCGCGTTCCGAATCATGCTTACAGCACTGTGAGCGCGCTAACGCCCGGTACAAATCATGCTTACAACGCTCACGTAAGTTAAAGTGACGTCACAGATGACGTCATCGCATGTGCTAACGACGCTCAGCGTATTCCAACAAAGCACTGTGAGCGTAGTCGGTGTAGCTGTCAAACTTCCTTGTCAAAGTTCATTGTTGACAAAAAATACGTGGTTAAATTGTGAATCGTTGTGGATGTTGTGGTCATTATTTGTGATTTTTACAAAAGATGGCTGAATTTATTGACCTGCAGGTGTTTTGTAAAGATACGAACGAAATAATTATATTAAACTGATGTTGAAAGAGCTTGCAGTGGTAATAAGTATTTTGAAGCTTTGAGAGTTTAAGATTGGTTAGTAAATAATTGTTCTCAGTGAAGGTACTTAATTCGTATTTATTAGTGCCTTTTTATTTACCTATCCCATAAGATAAATATTTACTTTACCGAGATTAACCCATTTGAGGTTATGTTGTTCTACAATCCAACGTAAGCGGTGTTAGCGCTCTCACAAGCGGTCCAAATCAATAGTATCGTGAGCGTGCTGACAGCGTGCTAATGATTCGGAACGGCACATAATGACGTCACACGCTGTGAGCACTGTTGGCGTGATTCGGAACGCGGCCAAGGACGGACTTTTACTCTGGCTTTGGTTGATGACGTCAGTGCACTGTCCGTCCTTTAGTGCATTCCGATTCAGGCTAAAATCACGATAACAAGCGTACCGATTCAGATAATCGCGCTTATGACAGCTGGGACTATCAATGATTCGGAACGCTCGTGAGCGCGCTCACCGAAGTCTTGACCTACATAACCTCAATATAAATTTAAAAGTTCGGATTTTGGACCTTTTTGCTTTATATATGTTCATATATCTTCGACTATTACTTCCATGGTATGCGGAAAGAATTTCAACAAATTTTGAACTTTCATTTAAATGCACCTGAGGTAAACAAAACAAACAAGTGTCACTTTTGACAGAACGCTCACAGTGATTATGCCTCGGAGCATGGGCGGCGTAATCGCAAGATGGCGGATGTTATGACGCAATCAATGACGTCACACGGGCTGTCGTTATCGCGCTCACGGTGATTCGGTACGCAAATCAGCGCGATGAAATCGCTGTTGGCGTGACTCGGAATGCACTACTTGTCATCGTGTTATGATGGCCGCGTTCCGAATCACGCCAACAGTGCTCACAGCGTGTGACGTCATTGTACACCGGTCCAAATCATTAGCACGCTGTCAGCACGCTCACGATACTATTGATTCGGACCGCTCGTGAGAGCGCTCACACCGCTAACGGTGGATTGTTATTAACAACGTAACCTCCAAAAGGGGTTATCTCGATAAAGTAAATATTAATTCTATGGGATAAATTAATACAAAGGCAGTAATAAATATGAATCAAGTTCCTTCACTCTGACCACTTATTTACTTACCAATTTATAAACCATCAAAGATTCAAAATACTTATTACCACTGCTAGCTCTCTCAACATCAATTTATTATAAGTATTTCGTTCGTAACTTCGCAAAACACCTGCAGATCAATAAATTCAGCCATCTTTTCTAAAAATCACAAATGATAACCACAAATTTTAACAAGAATGAACTTTGACAGCTACACCGACAACGAGGAAGTTTGACAGCTACACCGACAACGCTCACAGTGCTTTGGTAGAATACGCTGAGCGCCGTTAGCACATGCGATGACGTCATCAGTGACGTCACTGCAGCTTACGTGAGCGTTGTTAGCATGAATCGGTCCGGGCGTTAGCGCGCTCATAGTGCTGTAAGCGTGATTCGGAACGCGGCAGATATGACAAGGACGGATAGAGTCTAGCTATCGCTTTGGCTATCGCTTTGAGTTGGGCGGTAGGGCCCCAGTTCGTTAGTACCGCAAGCTCACTGAAATGAAGTTAATTTCGCTTCGTAGGATGTCCTTCAAAGAGAATGTAAAAAAACTAGCGTTTATGTCCTTGTTCACATTTTACAGTCTGCCGAGACACTGACGTCCATTATACAAGTACGCTGGACAGGCGAACGTCACCAATCGTTTGTTCCGATTTGAAAATCGCCATATTGGCGCTGAGAGCAGTAGATTCTATCCTATGGCAGTAGTGAGTGTACACTGGAACTAATTAGTTCCAAGTACACTCACTACTGCCATAGTACAATCTACTGCTCTCAGCGCCAATATGGCGATTTTCAAATCGGTACAAATAATTGTGTGGTACTCTGCCGCAGAGCCACCACTTTAGAAATCGATCATTCATATCTTAAAGTAATGTATGTCATACGTACATTACGTACGTATGCCGTTTATCGCTGTACGTGCAATAGGTAAATAGACATTGATTGTGGCTCTGCTGCGGAGCATACTCTCTGGCAGAGCCACACAAAACATGCACTCAGGAAAGATAAACGCTACTGTTTTTTGATGAAAACTGATGTAAGAATCGTGTTTATTGCGTACGTGTTGAAAAACATCATAAAAAGACAGTGGTTTTATTTATTTTAACTTGACTACAGTTTTCATAGAAAGCGCCTGGTTATTTTATAGCATAATGTTATATAGCCATTACTACATTTTATGATTAGGCATTAACTATAAATGATAAAAATCTAGTTTATTTAATTCAATTAAGTTCAAGAACCTATACATTTAAGGATGACAATTTTAATACAAAGAAATACAATTTGTGTGAATAAAAAAAAACAAATGAATGTCGGGAAAACCAGTGAAGGAAAACATTTTCTAGTAATCTGTAGGGAAAAAACAGGTGCAAGCAATTTTCGACTTTATTGACGTTTGAAATTCGGTATTTTCAGTATTTCTTCGTTCTTTAACTTCGCTGTTTGATTAAAAATTCTTATTAAGATAAATTTCACTAAGGTCCAAAATAGCTTGCTTGTTTTGTTGAAATAAAGATGTGACCATCCGCAGAACGTTTTCTTACAATTCCCATACCTTTGAAAGAGACGTGGTGCAGAGGATTTAACAGGAATTGTCGTCAGAGAGCTTTATACGTTTGTGATCATCACGTAAATATATGTATATCTACAAACCTGCTCACAAAATAGTTGTTTTAATTATTTTAGCTGACCGTGACTGACATGACAACTAGTTGACATTGCCAATGACAAACTTTTTTTTTTTATTTGAGCAAAGGCATTACGCATACAGCCGTAAAAGTGATTTATTGTACCATGCTGTAAATTTAAATTATTATTTAAATTAAAATGAAGTATTATAAAAATTCCGCAATTGGTTATTCCTGACTCCAAAGCCAAAAGATACCAGAAAATATATAATTCACAACAGTTTTGGAAAAGTTTACCAACCCAATTGAATTAAATAAACTGGATTTTTTATTATTTATAGTTAACGCCTAATCAGAAAATGTAGTAATGGCTATATAACATTATGCTGACATAACAACCAGACGCTTTCTATTAAAACTTTAGTCAAGTTAAAATAAATTAAACCACTGTCTTTTTATGATATTTTTCAACACGTACGCAATAAACACGATTCGTACATCAGTTTTCATCAAAAAACAGTAGCGTTTATCTTTCCTGAGTGCATGTTCTGTGTGGCTCTGCCAGAGAGTATGCTCCGCAGCAGAGCCACAATCAATGTTTATTTTATTATTACCTATTGCACGTACAGCGATAAACGGCATACGTACGTAATGTACGTATGACATACATTATTTTAAGATATGAATGATCGGTTTCTAAAGTGGTGGCTCTGCGGCAGAGCACCACACAAATAATTGCTGTCATTTCATGCCAATAGCCTGTCCAGCGTACATGTATAATGGACGTCAGTGCTGCCGAGAACATGAAACTCATGAAATGAATGGGGGAGCCACTTTCTTTGGCAACACCATAAACTTAGAAAATTTTTCGCTACGCTCAGGCAACACTTGACTTAGGTACTCGTAGCTGTATGCTGTATTGCTAGTAAAAATAATTTTAGTTTCGTTTCTATGCAAGAAGCTTATAATAAGCTTCTTGTTTCTATGTCACACTGAAGTGAGCTAGCTTCAGAGCGCTTGCGGTACAAAACGACTTAAATTGAATTTGTAAAATTTTCTCTTTGCTATATATTCTAAAGTAACTAGAGTAAAATTGCAGTGGATTACTGTCTATTGTCAATTTAACCGCATTGTACTGACCGAAGCAGAAGCATTGTACTTAAGTATTTTAAACCTATTCTATAGCCTTTGTTCCCAAAATATTACATTAAGCAAAATATTTCGCAGATTTATGACGATTTTGTATAACCCGGCGTGCTGACGACTGTACCTAAACAATATTACTTCTGCCAATAATAGGTACCTAGTTACTTACAGCGACCAGTCTTATCCTTTCAGCTGAGTCAATAGATTTCACTCTCACTTCACAATATTGTTACTTAGGTAAGTAACTACTTATTATAATATGAAACCAAACACTGCACATTCAAGTTCAACGGCTCAACATAGAATGAGGATGATGCGCTTAATTTCATAATACTTATAGAGCGATAACAAAATGAAAAATTATCATCATAGTGTAAGAACATGACTCGTCATTATTATAGGCAGAAGCTCGGGAACTAGGCCCCGTGCAGGCAGAAAGAGTTCAGTGGTTCCGAGATCTTTGTAATGCTTTTCAGTTTTCACTGACGACACAGTACAAAATAAAGAACGCGGAACGCAGCATTCAGAACTCGAACGGCTCATTGAAAAACTTACCTATGTAGGTACAGTCAACGGCACTTCAGACTATACATTTTGACCTTGGGACCGTCCCTCCCTATGCGCTGCCGTACGTAATAAAAGCTAAAAAGTACTAAAATCTGTTTTCGTGCTGTCGTGCGTATATAGATACCTAACCTATTTATAGAAACCATTACCCGTAGGCTATGCCCTAGAACGAAAATGGGATGCATCTTTTTTCGCTTTTCGGCGTTAGATAGCGCTGTACCAATTTCCCATAGGTACAAAATTACTCTATCTATCGTTTTTTACGCGTTTTTTTTCTTGGTCAATGTTCGTTTGTCTTATCTTTGGTTTATCTTCGTATAATAACAGGTGTATCCGGACCGGATTAGGTATGCTTGGAAAATGTGCTCCGTTTTCCATTAAAATTTGTACAGTCAACCGCCACGCCATGCCCGGCACGCTGGGCTACCATACAAGTAGGTAGGTGCCTAGGTATCTACTTTGGAACTATCATGACATCGCTACGACAAGAAAATAAGTTTCATTCAATTTTAGAAGTACCAACTTTAATTCCAACGACAAAAAGGTTAAATCACTACATAGTAGGTATAAAACAAAGTCGCTTTCTCTGTCCCTATATTCCTATGTATGCTTAAATCTTCAAAACTACGCAACGAAGTTTGATGCGGTTTTTTCAATAGATACAGATAATTATGTATAATACATGGTGTCAAATCCCACACTACACCGAAGCGAAGCGAGGGTGGGTCCCTAGTTCAGAATAATTCGCAGATTTTTGACAGTTTTGTACAACCTGACGTGCTGCTGACTGTACCTACGTTCTTCTCCTTTCTCTTCTTCTTTGACAGTTTGGTTCCTTTCCGCTGATAAGGTCTTTTTCTTTCTCCCTTCTTTGACTGATTGCGCATAATTTTATTATTTTTCTATCGTTGTTCTTTTTCCGACTGCTTTTATCCCTACCAAAGTAGGTAAGTGTTACTTTAGTAGGGATAAAAGGGTTACAATCGACGTTAACGTGGCCTCACGTGAGTGAAGATACGTTAGCAGAAAAGAAAATCGGCCAACAGCGAGTCGGTCGGACTCGCGCAGTCGGCGCCATCTCTTGACCGATAGTGGAACTAATTTATTTTTTCTGCTATGTAGAATATTGCAGTTTAACGTCAGCGCGATCACTTGATCGATCGTAGAACTAATGTAATTTTTGTCGATACTTTGTATGGGAGCCTACTTAACTATTTATTGTATTCTGTTTTTAGTATTTGTTGTTATAGCGGCAATAGAAACACATCATCTGTAAAAAATTCAACTGTCTAGCTATCACGGTTAATGAGATACAGCGTTACAGACAGACAGACAGCGGAGTCTTAGAAACAGCATAAGAATTTATTGCAATAGGGCTGGGTCATGTTTCTTCCCTTTGGGTACGGAACCCTAAGGCTGGCCCCAGACCTACCGGTTCCGTTTCTTTGCTTTGCTGTGCTACCTTGCTTGAAAGACCGCCGGCCAACTAGGGTAATTTTCAATCTATCGCATTTTGGGACTAGACCAAATTGGCAAGATCGCCATTAGCTTGGTTTTATCAAATATGATCGCCTGGATTGCGAAGTAGGAAGCTTTTAGGAGATATGCCACCCTGAACATGGACTCCGATCGTTAAAAATAACTCGATCGCTTATTTATACAAGATGTTTGGTAAAGCCTTATAAAACTGAATATGGTAGATAGGGTCCATAATAAAACTGAACAACTTTTACTATGGGACCAAATCTGAAATCGCGAAAAAAATGAACTGTTTCATACATTTTGATAATTTCGTTATTAATTTTTGTATAAAACAGCAGTTTTTTTTTAAAACGAAACCTAAAACTTCTCATCGCACCCCAGACGACGATATTTGATAACACCAAACTAATGGCTATCTTGCCAATGTGGTCAGGTCAAAATATGCGATAGATTGAAAATGAGCCTCTTGGCCGGCGGTCCATGGTAGAACAGCAAAGCAAAGAAACGAAACCGGTAGGTCTGGGGCCAGCCTAAGACACTTGGTTGTTATGCAATTTGTGCAAAGTTAATTTAATTGTATAAGGGTGTAAGTGTCATACCACCTGCTTAAAATAATGATATGTTTATAACTACTTATTATGTCCTCTTTATTTTTCTGGTATTAAAGGTACCTTAGGGGAGTGGCTTTCAAAAGACACAATTGATTGCTGCGCTATAGGTAGGTAGTATTTTTTTGGAGAACTATCGGCGATTTAATAAAAAACACGTTGGTAGGTATATTGTAATGGTATTTCAATGAGAACCATATAGAAGAACTCATCACTTAGGCCTCCGTAATTCGAACTCGTTACTCGTTCTTGAGAATAAAAAAAAATTGCCAAATTATAAAGGTAAAGTGTAAAGACACCTGTTTCAGTTATGAAATATTTTATTTATTTATTTATTTATTTATTATATCATTAATATCGTACTTATAAGTAGTAATAATTAAAATACTGAATATAAACAATTCACTTCAGCAAAACATCATAACCTAGGTCAACTGTGATAAACTTTAACTTTCAAATATGTCCACGCAATAACATGACGATTAAATATTTTGCAGAACCTAGTCTAAAAGCTGATGCAACTATTTTGTTATCTGTACCTTACCACAGAATATATACTCTAACTGAGTCATGGCGCCTAAGAATAAGTATTATAGTTTTGATCGAAATAAATAGGCCTTTTGATCGAAACGCAGGATCCCTCAGGAGCAGTTTACCAGATTCTTCCTTTCTTTCTGCTAAACCTTTACACATCACTAGCACTTACTTCGTTGCTATAGAGTTTACAACTTTACATAATTTTCATTAAGTTCGTTAGGACTAGGGCTTGAAGTCCGGAACTCCGGTTTTGGTCTAGCTCCGGAGTTTCGAAGCATTTCAGCATCGTTTGTAAAACCGGAGTTTCACAACAAAAACCGGAGTTTCGATTTTCAAAAATAATAATTGAAAGCATTTTTATCGCCGTGGGCATATACCCCTGGGCGGTGTTGCAGTCTCTTCAGAGGTGCCAAGTAGACTACAGGTGTAGCGAGGTGCTGACTGAAGTACTTATACGAAAATGCCATCATGTCGATCCGATTACAGAACCAGAGCACAAATCCCAATCTAACTGCAGCGATGTGTGAAACATGGAGACGTCATTTCTCCGAAACTGTTCGCAGCTGCTTTGGAGGATACTATAAGCTCTTGAACTGTAAAGGACTTGGCAGCAACATTAATGGCGAGTACCTAACACACCTTCATTTTGCAGATCAGTTCTCACGGCTGAGGCCTTGTAAAACCTGAACATACTCGTAATGCTCGAATATTTTCCGTAGTGTTTTCCGAAAGAGTGGCTCTTAGGATGAACATGGATGGATGGATGGAACATAAACATAAGACAAAAATCATGTCGAATGTCCATGTTGTATTTACCCACTCCTTCATGTTGGGAACAAACACAATACTCGAAGTTGAAGACCATTACCTAGGACAGACAGTCCAGTTAAGTAAAGACAACTTAAATAATAAATAATAACATTTAACAATAATATTTGACAACATCAAGCCAAAAGGTGGTGTCTGAAATGAGCCCTCATTTTTAGTTACCAGTTTTCAGGCGATGAAAGAAAAAAATAATGGGTTAAAGTGGTAGGAACTTCGTTGGACTGAATATGCAGAGCTACAATAAGATTATGTAGAGAAATAAAACAAAATATTCCGAAAAAAGTCTTTCTTCATTAAAAAGTCATGGACTTATCAAACCACCCTCGTACATTGCTCCAATTCCAAAGTAAATAGCTATAGCACTTGTGTTATGGAAATCAGAAACAACGGTGGTATGATAAACACCCAGACCTGAGACAGTGTTGAAAAGTTCATTTTCTACATTGACCCAGCCGGGGATCGAACCCGGGACCTCAAGAGATGGTGATGCCTTGAAAACCGGCGTGCAAACCACTCGACCACGGAGGTTGTCAAAACGTGGAGAAAGATATCTCTCGTTAAGTTTAGCTCGAATGGGCAGCATTCGAGAAGCGAAAAATCATCGCGTCAAACTTACTTCAGTGTCTAGACGAAAGACCTTGATCAGCGTGTGTTGCCAGTGATGACTAAAGGCAGTGAAATGTGCTCGCTAACTATAGGTATCTTAAAAATACTCAAGGTCACCTAGCGACCCAGCGTGCAATGCAGAGAGCCATGCTCGGCGTTTCCTTGCGTGATCGAACGTGAATGAAAAAATACAACGCAAATTTGCTCGCTGGCTCTATAAAAAACGGTACGGATATTATCCCTATTTATATCCATCACTGTTCGTTTCGGGTATGGTTGACATGGAAACCCTCAAATTTAGAAGGCTTATGGCATTGATAAAACACTATCTTTTGATTCTTCACCATATGATCGACAGCCCGCAGATAGTAGAGAGAATCCGTCTCTTGGTTCCCCACAATATATCGTGGAATTCGGAAGGGCTGGTGGCGCCGCGCCGCCGGCCGCGCCTCTTAGCGCTGCCCGCCGCGCGCACTAAACGCGGTGCTCACGCGCCCTCAAACCGCGCACTGCGTGCTATCGGGGACACACTTGCTCGGCACGACGATCTCGACATATTTGCTGATAGCTTAGGAATTCTTTTTAATAAATTTAGTAATTACTGTAATAATGACATAATTTATTGACTTGTTAGATTTTTTCAATGTTTTATTTTTAATTTTCAATTTTTATTTGTTTTAATTTAATGATTAATAATTTTAATGAAATGACATATACTTACTGAAAAATGTAAATTGCTTAAATAATTAATCTTTAAGCGCTTTGGATGACTCATCTGTAAGCTTATAAGATGTTTGTATAAATAAATAATAAAAAAAAAAATAAATCGAATCAGAAATCAGTAGGAGAACGTAAGTAACCGACGTCTCTCAAAGGATTGATCAGCTGAAGTGGAAGTGGGCGGGACACTTAACAAGTAGAACCGATGGCCATTGGGAAAGAAAGGTTCTGGAATGGCGACCGAACACAAAACGCTTCGTGGGCAGGCTCCTGACAAGGTGTACCAACGATCTGGTGACTAGTGAAGGTCGCAGGCTCGCGGGGCGCCGCTGGATGCAAGCAGAGCAGGATCGAACATTGTGGAGATCCTTGAGCAAGGCCATAACCAGCAGTAGATGTCGTGTGATCGATATGATGATGACCCAACACTCGGCAAATTTGAGTGGCGTGAAATGTAAGTTCAATGTATTTTTAGTCGAATTATTTGCGCAATAAGCAAGTAAGTACCTAAGTGATTCAATTTATTTATTTATCGATGATAAAAGTATATAATAACCTCTATTAAACACGCTAAAAATATCACTGCAATTTTATTTAAATAGCGACTGAAAACTCCGGAACTCCGGAGCTCCGGAGTTGAAACCCTGAACATCGAAACCCAACTCCGGAGCTGAAAAATACTCCGATGTTCAAGCCCTAGTTAGGACCTATTTAATTTATACTTAGCATGACTTAGAGAATGCAAATCCGTATATATTTCAAAATACGGATTTTAAGAACGGATATTTGGTCAAATCCGGATTATCCGGATATTACGGATTTTTTATAAAAATATTTTCTTTTTTATAAAAATAAGTCATTTCTGTCCATATAAGTTCAGTAATGTGATGTCTCTTATATTTATGCAAGTGGATTCAATGAAAAGGGCAATATTAATCTAATCCAATATTTTTTTGTCAAAAAATACTAGTGTATGATTCGCGTGCGATTTGCGAGTAGGTGACGTAAGCGTTCGTTCGCATGAGCGCTTTTGCGACGTTTTATCGCGCGATATTTCTGAAGCTTCGAATAGAACATAATGTGACTGACTGTGGAACACGATAAAAATATCGCACGGTAAAAAGAAATCGCTCGTGCAAACACACAGTAGAGAAGTCATTTGTTCTATTCCGAAGAGTTAGAGCCATAACGCCCATAACACATTGGGACGCCATGGCGACGTCACCGGCTACGTACCAAAAAATTCGTATTGAAAGTGAAAGTGAAAGTGAAAGTGAAGTGAAAGTGAAAGTGAAAGTGAAATATATTTTATTTAAATAAGCTCACATAATAAGCATTTTTAAATCGTCAATTCTTTTACCCTACCACCCATTATGACGTCTTTTAACTGACAAGAAAAATGGGCGCAAAAAACTTGTCAGCTTTATCAATCAGATGGAACGATATTTACAAATATGTATATCGTTTCCAGACTTTATATTAACAAAGATTAACAAATAAATAACATTATTGAATTAGCTCATTTCTTAATGAGTTTCAAATTTCTTAATCAATTTACAGATTTTAAGCTAAATTCAAAGTTTGAACTTGTTATTCAGTCTAGGCTGTTACAATAAATAAAAATAAAAGAAAAACATACAATTCAATATGCATTAAGATAGGTAGTCAGAAGCAGACCCATTCCCACTGGCAGAACCAGTTCCCGAACATGACGCATGAACCAGCCATCTCTTCGCTCAACCATATTTGAGGGAACGTAACGACCCGCCTCATACGACACCACCGCAGAAATGATTAAAGATAGCATGACATACTAAGACTACCTATGTTAAGGCATCGAATTGAAAATTTATATCCAAAAGCTTTTCATAGGTCTTTCACTAAACTACTGACTATAGAAAGTAAAAATATTGCAATTAAATAAATCAAAACAAGGTAAGCTATTAAGAATTATATTTTTGAGTAAGAAGTGCCATACATACAGACAATATAAAACAGATCTTTTATATACGAGTTATACGACGCCCTTAATACAAGCAGACAGAAGCAGACCCATTCCCACTGGCAGCACCCGTTCACGAGCATGACGCATGAACCAGCCATCGCTTCGCTCAACCATATTTGAGGGAACGTAACGATTTGAAATGTATGGCAGATATGGCTGGCGTCTGGCAACGTCGCCAATTTGAAAGTGTAGCCATTATAGACCGGCCCCTACGCGGAGACTGGCTTCCTGCGACGCGTAGCCAAGTCACCAGTATTTTGTATACAAGTAAGTTACGGACGGACGCCCGCTGTGAATTGTGCAAAAACAATGAGTTTTATGGGACTTTTACTTATCCAATAAACATGGACGTTATCCCAGACGTCCATGTTTATTGGATAAGTAATACATCTAAAGAATATTCTGATCGATAAATTTATTTCTACATAAGTTTAATAATTAATCAAAAGATGTTATTGATATTCTCACATAGTTGAACAATTTTTATCATGGACTAGCTGACCTGACAGACGTTGTCCTGTCTTAGTTATGATTAATGAATATTGAATTCGAATTTTAAACAGCATTCGGTTTTTTTGCCGCCCGCATTCTGTCAATTCTATGTCAAACGTCATAAGGTTACATTAAAAAAGTTTATAGTCCTGTAATGGGAAAAATTTTACCCCGGGGTATAGATGGAAATTACCCCCCTGAAAATGTTAGTCGGTAGAGCAAAGGGGTTTTGTGGATTCGCGTGGCTCAGTCATCCATGGAACAATTATGATTTTGGGCGCCGTTAATATCAATGAAAGTTAAAAATTAAAAGATAAATTGTCCACGGATCGAAACAAAGTGAGTTTAATAAATCAAACCAATATTTACGTTGATATAAACATTTATTTAGCACGTTGTATAATCAATACCATGTTAACAACGATTCGCAGAAAATAAGTCATAAAAATATTTAAAACCACATGGGGTATAAATGGTTTAACGAAGAATCCGAAGGGTTAAAATGAAGTCACACATTTTATATTAATACATAATACCTAGAGAACCCATTATAATGTTAAAACCGCACGAAGGGCAAATGGTTTAACAGGGACCCTTAACAGGTTAAAGTGAGACCATACATTTATTACAAGAACAATACCCTTGGGTTCATTATAAAATTAAAACCATATAAAGAAGTAGGGATTTAAACTATAAACCCTTAAAAGTAACGGTGAGGGCACATCTATTCGTTTCCCGTTAGTCAGACGGATTAAGAGGCCGGCTCCGCGTTTGAAATAAGTTTTCAAACGTCACCATATCTCTCAAGTCGGCGGACCTTTAAGAACCGAATACATATGTACTCACAAAAAAAAAAACTTATGCTAAGATACCTATTACTTATCATCTTAACACAAGACATTCATAGTAAAATAGAATTATTTATACATTCTGGCTCATGAACCAGTTACGCTGAAGCTAAATAAATTTGAAACAGGACTGTAGGTACATTTATTGGCTGTTGACCCGCTCCGGGTTGAGTCTGAACATGTCATCAAAACACCATTTTGTACTGGATATGAACGTTAATTACTTCACCGGGTACATACTACAGAATCACTGCCGCGATGATAATAAAAGAAAGCTGCGGAATACCTTGGTTAGTTTTATAAATCCATGGTAATGGTACGGTTTAACATGTGCTCGTCGCGCTGATTTTAATGAGACATCATAGCATGGAATACCAGCCAAACCGCTGCACAGACGACGTTAGATCGAAATGAGCTTAAACCATAACCTTGAAAGATTTCCTGGACCCAACTGGGAACCACTTATATCTTGAAATTTTGAGGTAAACCTGGAAACAACCTGGGATTTTGAAGTAAACCTGGACGCGTTTCCTGGACCAAACCTGGGAGCCCTGCAATAGAAAATCAAAGTCACCAAATTGTCCAACATTGAATATGAGGTTTTCCTTACAACTAACATTATAACAAGGTTGAGAAACTTACCAAATTTGGGCTTTAATTATCACAGGTTATCTCATGAAAGACATGATGAAATATAAATTGATGAGCTGGAGCCCTGAGAACAATACGACACGAGGTTACAATCTGGATACCACTGGTAAAAACGGACAAATAATTAGATTCGTATTATTATAACACTCACCACTTAAAGGGATGCTCAACGCATCATTAAATCAATAGCGAAACCACTATAAATCGCCAAAAGCCATGGCTCACATATTATTCAATTCCTGCACCTACACGACACAGGCGAAATACCAACAATGACAAAGACTTCCGTCCGTCGAACCGTCGAACTACGTCGGTCCTTGTTGAAACGACTCGAAAAGTCTAGAATGCCATAGACAACAAACTACGCCCCAGACAAAATACATTCTATGAACATATTTACCTTTTGTCTGAATATTAATATTAAAACGTTTAACTAGCATGCGAGACATTGGTATGTACTTTATTTAATTAAAATAACAAATAGGATTTATTTGATTTTATCACCAAAGTGTAAATTAATTGGTCCGAAACATTCAGTTAGCGGGAATCGGAACGCTAAACGTCACATCTGACAGTTGTCACTTGTCAATTGAAAAGACAGCTATGAGATATGTAAACAAGAAAGTTTATTTGCTTTAATTATTGGAAAGTGCTAAAATTCTTAGTGAAAGATGTTTTAAAATGAATTCAAGTGAATGCCCGAATGCCGAAGTGCGTGGTACAATCACCGACATTCGTTAAACTACTGGAAATTGACTCAAACAAAGGTAGAAATTTTCATGCAATAAACTAACACTAAACACATCAAAAGCTATATGAAAACACTATGTATGTTTTGTAAAACCTATCTAAACTCTTACCTACATCTAATACCTAATGTTCCTTGTCCAACCTACAAGACTATAGCGAGAATTTCGCTATAAAAAGTACTTCAAAATCAAGTGCTCGCTACTGCAAGGATAGGTGAAAAAAACAGTGTTACAGTACCGTCTTCGTTGGGAAAGAAAAATTTTATTCAAAATGAATATTTTGAATAAAATTTTTCGTCAGGAGGAACGACGAAATCTAAAACCTTAACTGAACAAAACAGACCTTAATCCTACTTTACTTAAAGATAAACCACCTCAAGACTCAAAACTTAGACAAAGAAAGCTTGAGTCATATCAAGGGAAACCTAATAAATACCTCATAAGAGTGAATATGGAAAAAGGTAGAACCGTTTCATAGACCCAATAACATAAAAAGAGAGCTAATCCAGGTTCTAGCCATAACCAGTGTTAAACACAGGTTGGTTAAACAAAAACCAGCACGTAATTTACCAAACTGCAAACATGGGTAAATTACATGTAAATTTGAAGTATGCAAAACAGTGACTTCTAAAAGTACAGTGTGAGGAGTGGAAATCCAACATCCCTTAAAACACACAACAAAGGCAAAAGCAAATCATCACACAGGACGACACGCCATCATAATAAAGAAAACAGAAATGTTACCATCCTTGGTATCATTTGTGGTTTACACAAATGCGACAAGACCTATGGATGTAACACGGATAAAATATACCCTAAAAACTAACAAAGTTATAACTTACTTAACTAGCAATGAAAGAACAACATCGTGCACAAGGTAACACAAGGGCAGGCTTGAAACTAAAGCCATATAAAGGGGTTTCAAGCGCCACTACTGTGACCCTGCACGACAAATGAACCACCGACAGGAACGCCATATGCCGAAACGGACTAATATGAACTAGTGTCCCTCGAATTGAGTTAAAAATTTTGAACGCAGTATACATATGCACCAAAAACCAACAAAAACATAACCCACCCAACTAACAACGACGAAACAGCATCATGCTAAAGGTAACACAAGGGCAGGCTTGAAACTAAAGCCATATAAAGGGGTTTCAAGCGCCACTACTGTGCCCCCGCACAACAAATGAACCACTGACAGGGACGCCATATGCCAAAATGGACAAATATGACCTAGTGTCCCCCAAATTGGGTTAAAAATTTTGAACACAAATATATAAAACAAAAAATTGGGTGAGATGCCTTGCAACGACGTAAGGTGGCATATGAAATGATATACAGAACCCGTTTTATAATTGGAGTTCTAAACTAAACAGACGCGAGCGAAAACTTTTTATTTAAAGGTTAGCAGTATTTTTAAATTCGGAACTACTAAAAACAGCCGCAGAAGGAATTTCTAAGCTACCCCTACGAGCTAGTATCAAGGTATTCATTAAAAAGTGCCGTAATTGGTCAGCACTACTATGCTCATCAAAAGAGACTTTAAAGACGGATAATTCATGTTCAAGTTCTTCCCCGAGCAAGACATCAACGTTACATTTAAGTTCAGCCATATTGAAATAAAAATTAAATTCACGTTAAATAAAGCACTAAAATATTGAATTATTAATCTCACTTTTCTGGGCCACACGTTGGGTACGCCACTGTAATGGGAAAAATTTTACCCCGGGGTATAGATGGAAATTACCCCCCTGAAAATGTTAGTCGGTAGAGCAAAGGGGTTTTGTGGATTCGCGTGGCTCAGTCATCCATGGAACAATTATGATTTTGGGCGCCGTTAATATCAATGAAAGTTAAAAATTAAAAGATAAATTGTCCACGGATCGAAACAAAGTGAGTTTAATAAATCAAACCAATATTTACGTTGATATAAACATTTATTTAGCACGTTGTATAATCAATACCATGTTAACAACGATTCGCAGAAAATAAGTCATAAAAATATTTAAAACCACATGGGGTATAAATGGTTTAACGAAGAATCCGAAGGGTTAAAATGAAGTCACACATTTTATATTAATACATAATACCTAGAGAACCCATTATAATGTTAAAACCGCACGAAGGGCAAATGGTTTAACAGGGACCCTTAACAGGTTAAAGTGAGACCATACATTTATTACAAGAACAATACCCTTGGGTTCATTATAAAATTAAAACCATATAAAGAAGTAGGGATTTAAACTATAAACCCTTAAAAGTAACGGTGAGGGCACATCTATTCGTTTCCCGTTAGTCAGACGGATTAAGAGGCCGGCTCCGCGTTTGAAATAAGTTTTCAAACGTCACCATATCTCTCAAGTCGGCGGACCGTTAAGAACCGAATACATATGTACTCACAAAAAAAAAAACTTATGCTAAGATACCTATTACTTATCATCTTAACACAAGACATTCATAGTAAAATAGAATTATTTATACATTCTGGCTCATGAACCAGTTACGCTGAAGCTAAATAAATTTGAAACAGGACTGTAGGTACATTTATTGGCTGTTGACCCGCTCCGGGTTGAGTCTGAACATGTCATCAAAACACCATTTTGTACTGGATATGAACGTTAATTACTTCACCGGGTACATACTACAGAATCACTGCCGCGATGATAATAAAAGAAAGCTGCGGAATACCTTGGTTAGTTTTATAAATCCATGGTAATGGTACGGTTTAACATGTGCTCGTCGCGCTGATTTTAATGAGACATCATAGCATGGAATACCAGCCAAACCGCTGCACAGACGACGTTAGATCGAAATGAGCTTAAACCATAACCTTGAAAGATTTCCTGGACCCAACTGGGAACCACTTATATCTTGAAATTTTGAGGTAAACCTGGAAACAACCTGGGATTTTGAAGTAAACCTGGACGCGTTTCCTGGACCAAACCTGGGAGCCCTGCAATAGAAAATCAAAGTCACCAAATTGTCCAACATTGAATATGAGGTTTTCCTTACAACTAACATTATAACAAGGTTGAGAAACTTACCAAATTTGGGCTTTAATTATCACAGGTTATCTCATGAAAGACATGATGAAATATAAATTGATGAGCTGGAGCCCTGAGAACAATACGACACGAGGTTACAATCTGGATACCACTGGTAAAAACGGACAAATAATTAGATTCGTATTATTATAACACTCACCACTTAAAGGGATGCTCAACGCATCATTACATCAATAGCGAAACCACTATAAATCGCCAAAAGCCATGGCTCACATATTATTCAATTCCTGCACCTACACGACACAGGCGAAATACCAACAATGACAAAGACTTCCGTCCGTCGAACCGTCGAACTACGTCGGTCCTTGTTGAAACGACTCGAAAAGTCTAGAATGCCATAGACAACAAACTACGCCCCAGACAAAATACATTCTATGAACATATTTACCTTTTGTCTGAATATTAATATTAAAACGTTTAACTAGCATGCGAGACATTGGTATGTACTTTATTTAATTAAAATAACAAATAGGATTTATTTGATTTTATCACCAAAGTGTAAATTAATTGGTCCGAAACATTCAGTTAGCGGGAATCGGAACGCTAAACGTCACATCTGACAGTTGTCACTTGTCAATTGAAAAGACAGCTATGAGATATGTAAACAAGAAAGTTTATTTGCTTTAATTATTGGAAAGTGCTAAAATTCTTAGTGAAAGATGTTTTAAAATGAATTCAAGTGAATGCCCGAATGCCGAAGTGCGTGGTACAATCACCGACATTCGTTAAACTACTGGAAATTGACTCAAACAAAGGTAGAAATTTTCATGCAATAAACTAACACTAAACACATCAAAAGCTATATGAAAACACTATGTATGTTTTGTAAAACCTATCTAAACTCTTACCTACATCTAATACCTAATGTTCCTTGTCCAACCTACAAGACTATAGCGAGAATTTCGCTATAAAAAGTACTTCAAAATCAAGTGCTCGCTACTGCAAGGATAGGTGAAAAAAACAGTGTTACAGTCCAAATCAAATTTTATATGGTGGTTAAGTATTCTTAAATTTTCTTATTTTCCGCGCAATTTTCTTTATTTTTGTTCCATAAGAACCTTCTCCTGATAATAACAAACACAACAAAAAAAGAATTAGCAAAATCGGTTCAGCTGATCTCGAGATTTGCGCTTAGCAAGACATTCAGCGATTCATTTTTACTTTGACTTTGACTTGATTTTTGATTTTGACTTCGATCTGATATAAAAGGATGGACCCATAACTTTTTAGGTTTCTTCTTTTTCATTTTATGACGCAGATAACAATAATATAGCGATCTCTTCTATGCACGTAGAACAGTGGCTACTTATTTGGCAACTTCATTTGGCTACGCTAGGTTGCCAGAGGTAGCCATGGCTACGCCACCGGCGATGTCACCATGGCGTCACAGTGTGTTATGGCTCTTAGAAAAATCGCACGATAAGACGTCGAAAAAGCGCTTATAAAACTAAAAATCATACTCTTTATAAAATTATCCAAATGAAGAATTATATATTAATATGATTAAAAATGTCCATAAACTAAATAACATTAGTGAATTTTAAAAATACAAATTATTTTTTGAACTTAATGTGATAAAGCCCTGAGAGATTGAAAGATTGCGCCGTATTAGCCACTCGTTCCTTAGGAGGTTAGGAGGAGTGTCACCCACGCACCATCCGGAAGACTATACGCCACCACGCCAACGAGAAGAAGAGACCCTACGCGCGCCAGTGAAAACAGCCAAGAAGTTCGCATAGAAGATGATGGCCATTTTACATACACCAGTCGACAAGAATCAAGCGCGCCACACGCACTAATGGAAGTGATACAAAGATTAGATACGCGCTTCGTACAATCACCAAGAAGCAAAGCGAAGCCGAAGCGAAGTGGAAGGTGGTCCAGGGGCCCCTACCGCGCAAGTTTCATTAGGATCGCACACATTGCTTTTTCTTTTTGGCACAAATTAAAACTTATTACAGAAAAGTAGCAATATGTCATACCTATCTGTCAAATGAAGCAGATAGTGATGCCAATGACACTTGCGCGGTAGACCCGCTGGTCGAGCTAGAGACGCTGCAAGTACACTCCGAAATTGACGATGAAGAAAGAGAGTTGTATCGGCAGAAACACCAGGAGAGCTGGTTCAACCAAACGAACTTATTGGGACTTAATGTGACAGACCTGAGACACGGCACTAGCAAGACGCGTAAATGGCGTTATCTAGAAAATAGCATCTACCGTCTAACTAGTGCGAGAAACGAAGTGTTCCACTTAAAGCAACTGAGTGAATAGCAATTGGGCGTATAACAACTAAAGGATTCCACTTAAAGCAACTATTAATATTTTTGTAAGTCATTTTGTTAAATATTGAAAGTTGTTCTAAGTGGAACACTTCAGTTGCTATTCGCCCAGTTGCTATTCGCTCGATTGCTCTACTCGTAAGTGGAATACTTCCGAGAAACTTGCTTGTTTAAATTTTTTTTGTAACAATTTCTTATTATTCGAAAAATCCGAATTTGATTTTCAAATCCGGATTTGGAAGTCTAGTAAAAATGAGCAGATATCCGGATTTTTCGGATTGCGGATTATCCGGATTGCATTCCCTAAGCATGTCCACTACTTTTACACACAACATACGCAATGCTCTGCTCTTGCCATCGCCATACGAGGTAATTTCTGGACAGCGACATTATATTTCTTCCTTTTAGGCATGTAGCATGTCAGGATAGCCACGAAGACACGAAAAATAACCTGGAAGACAACCAAATTTAATAAAATATTATGAAGACCTCTCCAAAAAAAAGCCCAAATTTAATAAAATATTATGAAGACCAACAAAAAGCTTTCACGTTATCTGTTGCGTTCATAGTTCCGTACCACTCCTACGCAACAGACAAGAGTGTTTTGTTAGTAATGTCATTCGGGTGGTGCGGTGATCTTTCTGCAAAAACTTGACACTGTTTACAACTGCTCGTGTACTCTTTTGTCCTACGTTACTGTAAAAAGTACCTACCTTTGTAGATCAGAAATAAGCAGAGATGACCACACTCACATGTAGTCGTAGTATAAGTCGTGTATTCCCGTTGTCCCCATGATTTTGTCCCCATAATGGGGACAACGGCACGTCAAAAAATTTCAGTGCCGTTGTTCCCATTGATAATGGGGACAACGAGAAGTTAAAATTTCACGTATCGTTGTCCCCATAATTTATATTTTAAACATGGGTAATTAACTAATACTCAAATAAACAAATGGTTAGTAAAGTACCTATACACACTATATTTATGTAAAGTAAGTACATAGAGGCATCTATTAATTAAATAAATACATCATAATATATTTTTACCAGGCTTACATAAATATGGAGAAGGTTAACTTTTATATTTTCACCATGTAATTTTTTTTCTCCGTACTGTAGGGTTATCCTTCTAAAGAACACTTATAATAAAATAAGAACACATAAATACCTTTAACATCATTTACTTTCACAGAACTTAGACACTGTACACAGTAGTTTCACTTTTCAAATTGCTGCGTCGACGGTTGGAACAGAATGAATCCGATTCTACCGTAACTCTCTGTTTATATAGCTCTAGTGTTGCCAACAATAAATTATTGCCAGTAGAATAAATAACTCATATTCGGAAAATAGCGTTAACGTTATCGTTAAAAATAACGAAAACGCCAAAAACTAGTGTTATAAATGGCAAAACCTAACAATCGACCATCCTGACCTCGTGCATGTCCCCATGCACGCGACCTCTCCATTGCACGCGACCAGGATGTCGTACCTAACAATCGGCCGACTTGTTCCAACCTCGAGACAACCTCCAAATAGAATAGAATAGAAATGGTTTATTGCCTCAAAATTACAATTATTTACAATCTTAGTTTAGAAGTAGCCACAGAGGCAGAGGCAAATACATATTTAGACATGACAGTTTTATTGCAATTTTATCCTAAAATTATGAAATATATTTTAAAGGTAACAATATCAAATTAAAAGTTACATTGTTAAGATATACTGTTATGAGCAATTTAATTAAATCAAATTAATTATTTATTTATGAATGCAGATAGACCTATATTTTATCTCGATGGTATAAGGATATTATATCAATCTAAAATCTCATTCACTCATGTACCTCAAAGATTCCTTTTCTCGTGATACATAAGCTGTAATCTATTTATGAATGAGATCAACTCATATCACCTCCAAACTTCTTATGAGGGTGTATCAGTCTGAAATCTCATTCACTGATGTACCTCTAAGATTTCTATCTCATAAAAGTACATAAGCTAAAATCTATTTATAAATGAGATCAACTCATATCACCTCCATACTTCTCATGAGGGTGTATCAGTCTGAAATCTCATTCACTGATGTACCTCTAAGATTTCTATCTCATAAAAGTACATAAGCTAAAATCTATTTATAAATGAGATCAACTCATATCACCTCCATACTTCTCATGAGGGTGTATCAGTCTGAAATCTCATTCACTGATGTACCTCTAAGATTTCTATCTCATAAAAGTACATAAGCTAAAATCTATTTATAAATGAGATCAACTCATATCACCTCCATACTTCTCATGAGGGTGTATCAGTCTGAAATCTCATTCACTGATGTACCTCCAAGATTTCTATCTCATGAAAGTACATAAGCTATAATCTATTTATGAATGAGATCAACTCATATCACCTCCATACTTGTCATGAAGGTGTATCAGTCTAAAATCTCATTCACTGATGTACCTCCAAGATTTCTATCTCATGAAAGTACATAAGCTATAATCTATTTATGAATGAGATCAACTCATATCACCTCCATACTTGTCATGAAGGTGTATCAGTCTAAAATCTCATTCACTGATGTACCTCCAAGATTTTTATCTCATGAAAGTACATAAGCTATAATCTATTTATGAATGAGATCAACTCATATCACCTCCATACTTGTCATGAGGGTGTATCAGTCTGAAATCTCATTCACACTCATTCCATATAAGCTAATCACTTCTATTTGCATATTCAAACATCATCAGCATCATAAATACCATAAACATAGAAACATTAGTTAGGGCTTATTTGCACTTAAAGATTTCCTAAACCTAATACTCTTGTAATAATTAATATCAATCATTAAATAGGAACCATTTGCAAAAACACAATTATCGATACAATGGATGTTTTAACTCACTGATTTCCCAACGCCTCGACACCCTTTCGGGGGCCGTGATCACGGGAGGACTAAAGCAAAAGGCCATCGCTATAACCTATATCCAAAAACCATCCATCAGTGACATCGAGGAGCCATCAGTGGCGCCATCCATCGGCACCATCTAGAAACTTCAGTCAGCACTATCCAAAAGCCATCGGTCAAGCCCCATCCAGAAGCCATCCGTCAGCACTCAGCGCCACCCAAAAGCCATCGGTCAGTGCCTTCCAGAAGCCATCGGTCAGCGCCATCCAGAAGCACACAAGTCTTCTGAAATTAAACACAAAAGCGACAGCAACCCCTTTCAAGTATTATCTTAAGACTATGAAATAAAAATACCTTGGAACATTTCAAATCGTAACTTTCAATACATTATCAAATGAAACCTTATATGTGTAAATCCTACTATCATAACCCTATAGTGAACCAAACTTTCCCCAATGCTAAAGTAAACAGAACTGTGGACATACATTTATTTATATTCAGTGTCAAGATCCAGTTAACACTTAGTTACTTCAACTTTTAATTTAATTCAACTATGGAACCAAGCCATGGTCTTGGCAATGCCTAGTTTCTGTCAATACCCGAAAGATACTTTCCTCCGTAGGCCTAATTATGTTAACAATAACAGGTAAATTTACCCGCGACTCTGATCAGTTATTCAAGGAACTTGATTTGTTACCACTTACTAAACATCTTTATGTGTATGTGTAATGTTGTATAATGAGCCACCGAATGACTAAGTACTTAATATAAAATCATTTAAGATTAAATCATATAACTGACTGTATAAGTATAATTACAATAGTGTGAAACATTAATTAATAATGTGAAATATAAGATCAAGCAAGACCACTTGATAGTTGCAGACCATTATTTTAAAAAGCTTAGTGTGAGTTGCACCAAAACGCTGTCAAAGTTACGGTTATCGTCAAATGATAATGGTACCTATTGTGACGTCAAACATATCAAAGGACATCATGCTGGCTGGCAACCTTTTTTTGGCTAACTTGTGCTTAACCGGTAGGTACTTTAACAAGCTTGTTATCGTTATAGTTAGGTGGTGCAACTCAGCCTTAGCATATTACCGCCGACTTGTCCGTATATCTGGGAGGAAGGCAGTTTTTTTTTTATAAACATCCTCATTTGTTTGGACTGTCTATTAGTATGTACTCACGTAGAACCCAGTTAAGTCGCAAAACGATGTCATCATTAGTATATAATCATAATACCAAAAGCTATAAAAAGGTTAAAAAGTGTTTCTATTCAATGAGGGAATATTTTGAATGTAAAAATGCATAATAATTTGACATGTTAATTATTGACTATTTGTTATTTTTATTATTTTATCTTATGACATTAAAATCTCTTGTCATTATGTAGGTACTTAATAACTTTGCAACTTAGAATTAGACTTCCGAAATGATTAATTTTAATATGAATGACATGTGCTTAAATCTCCCTTCATTCTGCTTGCCTGAAACTGGTGTCGTGTAGCGGATATTACTTATTTTAAGATCTTTATGTATGTGTAGGTACCATGTTACTTGCAGAATAAATATTTCTTATTATTCTTTTCTTATTCTTATATGGATAATTTGGTAGGCCCTGTATTTGTATGCATACCAGCGGACAATAATTAATGTACCTACCTAATCCGCCTTGCTTTTGCGACCACGCACGTTTTTACTTTTAATTATAATGTTCTCATGTAAGTGACAATGTTGATGTATTTATGAGAATAAAGTTCTTTTAACCTAACCTAACAGCTAGTGCATAAAGCAGTAGATACGGCGGCAAATCCTGGCAGCCAGCACAGCGCCTAGGAAATCCCATCCTCCCACTATTTAAACTTGTGATTTGTTATCAATCACTGATCATGATCAACTTATATGCTCGTCAAAAATGTTCAACGTATCAAAGATGTAAATTATTTTATATAAAATACTAATTTATACCTAGTCACATGTCACATAATGTGACACAAACATGGTGTATTATCTACCATTGATTACTTCAAATTAGTTAGGGTGCAGTGAGCAACTATGAAACACCAAAAATTCTGAGTCTCATATTTCTCTCATTTTTGAAGACAAGGATTTCATTAACATGAAAGGAGTCTACTTAATTAGGTATAATATAGCATTTATAGTTTCACTAATAAATATATATGTACATAACCAATAAGAAGACCTTTTAAAAAAAAATAGTTGCATTGTGTTCACCTAGGTGTACACAATGTAACACCCTGTGTCCAACAATGAAACACTGTTATTAATATTGTCTTAAGTGTATTTAGTGTGGTTATTGGGACATGTAAATGATAAAAACCGTTAAATTGTAATCAATAAAGGTTCTGTCCAGAGTATTGCACTTTATTCAGACTTTTGATTTGTCTTAGGTACGATTATTTTGTTACTTAACGATTGAGGATTTTTTTTTTAAATCATAGTTATACCTATAGATAGGTTATAATGAATTACAATCAATATTTACTTATAAAACCAGCGCCACCTTAATAACATTTTATTAATAGAAAATGATTATGTACCGTTTTTTTTTTTAATGTTTAGGTATAAATATTCACTAAATTTGTGTGAAATCATAACTAATGAATAAACCACTTGATAAACCACATGACATGGTTACACTAAACAAAGTTAAATATAAAACTAAACTAAACAGCGTTTCATTGTGTCCACCCTTGAGCTGTCATTGTTGGACACCGGGGTGAATCCGAGGACACCTCAAACATATCGTTCAAAATCGAATAATTTAATAGGTGATCTAGTCCTAATGAATCCATCATATATGTACAATACAATGCAATGTCATACGGAGAAAAAGGGATTTATTTATAGTATTTAACTGAGAAATCAAATACATCTGAAAAAATAATCTGTACACTATCAGACAGCATCGCGATTCAAAAATATGGCAATGTTTCACTGTGTCCGACCGTTTCAACGTTAGACACTTAACCGTACCCTGTACCTATGCGTTAACATGATTGAAACCATACTTAGTTGTTTGTCTGTTAATTTCCCAAATAAAATAAAATAAAATAAATACCATTGTACAGAATAGGTACCAAATAGCGTTAGGACCTTAACCTTGGACTTATTACAGTGATGGAGAGGAGAATAGAAACTCAAAACATAATGCTTCAAAGAAACTTTGATCTAGCGTTATCATCATTTGGCACGAATTAGCGTGTCGAATGCTACCAAGGGTAAGGAGTAAGCCCTGGCCACGGTCGTGGCTGCACCCAAGAGACTCATTCAGTAACTTGCGCACCACGCTACCAGAAAGTCACCCTGATCAAGCGCTACGCGCAAGTAACCAACCCCAGCATCTCCCTGTATACACATCTATGTTAGCTTACGTAAAACACGGCATAATAAATAAATATTCATATATGTACGTACTTTTATAGGCATTTATGTGGCAAAATTAAAATATTCGTCAAGAGTTATCAGAGTTGCCCTGGCTTAGCATAAAGCGTAAATCAAACTATGTCACCATTTTAATAAAATAATTATACTCTCAGTTTAGAGAGAAATTCAAATTCAGTAACAATGAAGCACTTTAGGAAAGAGAATGGTTTGATTAAGGCTTTTGACGAAAAGTTCTGTAAAATGTGTTTTTACAGAAAAGTACAATTAAATTTAAGATTAAAATATGTCAATGGTCTCTTCACCGGAAAGTAAAAGTTGTCTTAGCACATATTATTCAAAACACAATACTAGCAGTACGTGTCCACCGTTTGCCAAAGAGTATGTAACACCTCAAAAGTGTAAACAGTAGGTAATTATTAAGATAATTTATTTATTTAGGGAAAAGAGAAAAAAATTCAAATTAACTTCTATTACTAATAAGTCGCGATATCCGCAATGTTAAATGTTAAAGAAAGAATGTAGTATACTTGTTAATTTTAAGATAATATTTGCATGTTAATGGTTGAATAGGCAGATCTTTAAATAAGTACTATAAGACCTCCAGTGTACCCTAATCAAATGCAAATAAATTCTATTCTATTCTAAGAGTAGTATTTTTTTGTTTTTTGTTTTGGGGCAACTTTATTACCTTAATTATATTAAATGTTCACGCAAAGCCCCCGTATAAACTGAACCATTCCCTTTTAATGAATTATCAAAATTATTAAACATTTGTAAAAAGTAGGGTTACTTTCAATCTCGTAACTCATAAAATAGTAAGATGCAATGTTACTTCTGACCTTTAAACGATTTGAAGAGGATACCTCAGCATTCCATCCTCGATCTCGTTTCTTCACCTTCATCTTCTTCATCCTCGACTTCGTTTCGACACGCTGCCGCAGCTTGTGGGTAGTTAGTCTCGTTCCAATGAGTATTAAACAGAAAATAATGCAAATTTTAGAATAAATAAAGCCATGAGTACCTACGTATCAATTTAGCTTTGTTTTATCTCAAACACTAAATTTACTGGAATAGTTGGGAATGACTTTGAACTTTAACTTCAATTATGGAGAAAATTTCATATTGACTGATAATAAATTAACAGTTTTCCAATGGAAACTGGATACTACAAAATTAGAACAAAGGAAACCCATTTTTTTTTTATCATGCAACGTGAGTGATAGTAATTCACGATTTTCACGATTAAATACAGCAGGATCAAATCATTTATCGCACTACACGCCAATTCTATCGAGGAGTGGCCCCGACCAAGTACCAGCGCAGTGCCTTTATTACCCTACCCGCCAATTCTGTCGGGGAGTAGCCCCGACCAAGGATTAGCGAGCAGCGCTTTCATTACCCTACCCACCAATGCTATCAGGGAGTGGCCCTGACCAAGCATTAACGAGCAGCGTTTGAGGGTGGTGTAGAACAGAGTGTGAAGTATGCACTGTCGAAGTGTAGCCTCGACCAAGTGCAATGAGTGTGAAGTGAGTAAGATCAAATCATTTATCGCACTACCCGCCAATTCTATCGGGGAGTAGCCCCGACCAAGGATTAGCGAGCAGCGCTTTCATTACCCTACCCACCAATGCTATCAGAGAGTGGCCCTGACCAAGCATTAGCGAGCAGCGCTAGGGGCTGGTGTAGATCAATCAGAGTATTGTTTGCGAGTGAAAAAATGTTGCACGGCCGAAGGGTTGCCTCGGCCACGTGCGGTGAATGTGAAGTATGTAAGCACGACCGGAGAGTAGCCCCGGCCACGTGCAATGAATGTGCAGTATGATAGCACGACCGAAGAGTTGCCTCGGCCACGTGCCATGAGATGAGTGTAAAGTATGTTAAAGCACGGCCGAAGAGCCTTGGCCACATGCAATGACAATTTTGTTTTTACTGCGTTCAATATTGGTTACCACTTCTGAATTGTAGGGTTATCCTTCTAAAGAACACTTATAATAAAATAAGAACACATAAATACCTTTAACATCCTTTACTTTCACAGAACTTAGACACTGTACACAGTAGTTTCACTTTTCAAATTGCTGCGTCGACGGTTGGAACAGAATGAATCCGATTCTACCGTAACTCTCTGTTTATATAGCTCTAGTGTTGCCAACAATAAATTATTGCCAGTAGAATAAATAACTCATATTCGGAAAATAGCGTTAACGTTATCGTTAAAAATAGCGAAAACGCCAAAAACTAGTGTTATAAATGGCAAAACCTAACAGTACCTAAAACATTGGTGAACCAACTGAAAAAAATGATTGAAAATTATGGAAGTTAATTTTCTCCATATTTATGTGATTCTGGTACTTCGGTGATGTAATAAGAATAAAAGAAAAAAAAGAAAAAAGCCTTCCTGATCACACTGCCTAAGTTAACCTTCTCTATATTTATGTGATCCTGGTACTTTGCTGAAGTACGGAGAATAGGTATTTTTTTAACATTTCTTATTATTTGATTTGTAAATATTTTTTCAATACCTACCTATAATTCATAAGATTACCTTATTTTATTGTATTTATTTATGTATCTATTTTTTATAGCTGGTTGAAAAAGGTATGAACTGCCCGTCAAAACTGGAAGTAATTTAATGAATTTTATTTGCCGGAAGAATGTGGAACACAAAGTTTGTGTAATGGGTAATTCCACATTCAACTGGGTTGACCCAGTTGAATGTGGAATTACCCATTGACTACTTAACTAAAAGAAGATAACTACTTCTAGGTTTCTATGATTCTACACCCACACACATATATACTTTTTTGAAATGCATACCTACATACTATACATAATAACAAATATATTATTATTATACCATAAATATGTTCATGCATACAAATATTTGTCTTGTGCGGGGATCAAACCCACAACCTTACCAAAACCTATATAATAATCTCACGATTAACTCACTATTGAGGCACTCTTCCTTTAATTTCAACGCAATGGGGACAACGGGAATAAATTTAAATTATTTTATTAAATTCCCGCTGTCCCCATTAATGGGGACACGGTCAATGGGGACAACGGGAATACACGGTAGAAGTTACTGATAAGATCAGTGTCTTGGTCACTGTGTCACGCACGAGCATGACAAATCATTTTTCCTGGAAGTTATACTCCGGGCAAGGTCGAAGAAGAATGACTACATTAACAGCAGAAAAAAATAATAGATAACTGATATATGGTTAGTGAGGAAAAGCACACATCTAGTTTTAACTGGATAATTTTATCTGCAGTCGTACCTTCATAGGTCAATCAACATTAGCAATATAATGGCGCTCATTCGTATTGTTTTTAATACGAATGATCTCAGATCAAATACTTTTTTTATTTGGTCTGAGCGAATGATACACTATACAACGTGTAAATGAATTAACGCAAAATGAGAAAACTTCTTCGGACCATCAAACTGAACAACTTTTACTATGGGACCAAGTCTGAAATCGCGAAAAAAAAATCAGCTGTTTCATACAAAAATTAATAACTAGGTAACGAAAATATGAAAATGTATGAAGCAGCTGTTTTTTTTTTCGCAATTTCAGAGTTGGTCCCATAGTAAAAGTGGTTTAGTTTGATGGTCCGAAGACTCCGAAGAAACACACGCTGTAGATTAGGTGCACAGAATACATAGTACAATTAGGGGTGCCCAATTGCCCATACTTTTTCATAAGGAGATCGACCTAGCAAACATTTTTAATAGACTTCAAAAAAAGGAGGAGGTTATCAATTCGACTGTATGTTTTTTTTATGTATGTTGTACCATAACTTCAACAGTTGTTAACCGATTTCAATAATTATTTTTTTATCTGAAAGAACATAGTTCCGGTGCGGTCCTATAAAGAGATCTAGTTAGTAGTTTTTTCATAATCCCGAAAAATATATTTTATTAAGCTTACCATCGAGAGGCATAACTTCTTTGTTTATGAACCGATTTAGGTAGATGATTCTTTTTTTGTTTGAAAGGGTCATGCTCACGTTTTAATTTCATTGGTATTGGACCTTGGACTTCGAAGATGCGTAAGGGAATTCCTCAAAGTCAAATAGGATATGTATAGTAATTGAGATATTGGTAGGTTTATGACAATACACAACAAACCAAGCTATGGTCTGTGACGTGACAGTGACGTTCTGGACTAGACTTGGACTACGAAGGCACAACGGAACTCCTTAAAAACAAACCGGGTAAATTTGGAAATTGAGTTATGGACATTGTATCACTGAAAATATTATATAAAGTTAAAAAATATTTACACGCTTACATACCCACCACTAAAAGGTTGAAAATAAAAAAGCATTTAAAAAAAAAAGAAAAACCGCCTTCAAAAAACCTGAAAACAAAAACAGCTTCAAAATCAAATACTTACCTCTAAAAAGCAAGAAATAATATTCAAATCATTAGTTACGCATATCATTATTAATAAAACACGTCTAATGAAGTCGGGTGGGCCTTTTATAAATATTATAAAAAAATAAGTTGTCTTCACCATCCGACTTCATCAGACGTGTTTTATTAATTAATAATGATATGCGTAACTAATGATTTGAATATTATTTCTTGCTTTTTAGAGGTGTTTTTGATTTCAGGTTTTTTTTGACTAAGAGATCGACATTTTAAATCTTTGACCCACCAAATATTTAACAATAAAAAAATTATAAAAATTAAAAAACCCGCCTGCATAAAAAGACAAGTCCACTGATAAGATGGAAACAAGATTAAATATTAAAGGCAACATAATAACATGCAGTCGGAGGCATGCATTAAGAAAGTGACGTTTTGAATGATTTGAATTACTATATGCCTCCGACTGCATGTTATTATGTTGCCTTTAATATTTAATCTTGTTTCATCGAAATGTTCTTGTTTCCATCTTTTCAGTGGACTTGTCTTTTTATGCAGGCGGGTTTTTAAATTTTTATAATTTTTTTTTTATTTATATCTTTTTAGTTATTATCTTGTTATTATACAAAGTGTTTGGTAAAAGCCTTATAAAGTCGAATATGGTAGATAGGGACCATCAAACTGAACAACTTTTACTAGGGCCCAACTCTGAAATCGCGAAAAAAAAAACAGCTGTTTCATACAAAAATTAATAACGAAAATATCAAAATGTATGAAACAGCTGATTTTTTTTTCGCGATTTCAGAGTTGGTCCCATAGACAAAGTTGTTCAGTTTGATGGTCCCTATCTACCATATTCGGCTTTATAAGGCTTTTACCAAACACCTTGTATATTACGGTCATGATATACCTTTTTGAAATCCTTACAATAAGCCTTTTAATTTGACACCTATATTGCAGTAATCTAAAAAAAAAAAATTTTCCCATTACGTATATTAGTACCGTACAGCCGCCATGTTGTTTTTTTTATAACGCCACCTTCTTAAGAACACTTGGGCTGACGAGACAAATCTAACGATATCTTAATTACAGAAATCCATTCAGCCGTTTGAAAGATATGAGGTAATAAAGAATATTACATACAAACACACATACAAACATACTTACATACAAGATACGCGCAAAAAACATAACCCTTTCTTTGCAGTCGGGTAAAAATTGCATAAGTAAAACTACATTGGGTGCAAAATCTCTCGCTCTCTCTCGCGATCGACCGAATGGGCACCTCTACCACCCTCTACTATGATTCTAATATAATATAGATAACTTGTAACTCGGTAGCTCAGCACCGGTGAGCATTGGACCGGACATACAAAGGTGGCGGGTTCGATTTCCGTCCGAGAATTGATCTGGTGCGAATCTTATTTTTTCTAGTACCTACCTACCTAGTTAGTTACAGTATAGTATACTTTAAGATAAATCCGTTTTAGAGATGTTTACTTACAATGTGACCATGGATAAAATAACTTAATGGATTTACTTATATGTAATAACCTAATAAACGTGATGTGAGTGAACGCAGTCTGATAATCTTAATCACGTCAACAGGTTATAGGTTAAAAGATTTCTCCCGACACGTGTGTAAAGTAGTTGTTTTTTAAGTGGGTAGGTAGGTGCGAAGTGAAAAATAAATGCCTCTATATGATAAAAGGTATATCTAGTGGATAATATCTACCGTAGATACCTATAAAGACTGATTTTGAAAGAAGGATTCATACATATTTATTCTTCCGTAGGTATTCTAAATAGGCTACCTAAACCATATACATACAAGGTGTTTGGTAAAAGCCTTATAAAGCCGAATATGGTAGATAGGGACCATCAAATTGAACAACTTTTACTATGGGACCAACTCCGAAATCGCGAAAAAAAAATCAGCTGTTCCATACATTTTGATATTTTCGTTATTATTTTTTGTATGAAACAGCTGATTTTTTTTTCGCGATTTCGGAGTTGGTCCCATAGTAAAAGTTGTTCAGTTTGATGGTCCCTATCTACCATATTCGGCTTTATAAGGCTTTTACCAAACACCTAAGCCTTATAAAGCCGAATATGGTAGATAGGGACCATCAAATTGAACAACTTTTACTATGGGACCAACTCCGAAATCGCGAAAAAATAATCAGCTGTTCCATACATTTTAGGTACAGTGGTAGCCAGATAATGGCGGTGCTATAGTGTGCTGTATATAAACCCTCTTATGGATGTATTCTGTGCTTATGGACACCAGTCGATTTTCATACAAACGAGGTTATTTGGAGGTTTTGGTTCTCCGCCAGGGATCTGATCTACATTCTAAGAGTCTTATACAAAAAATAATAGTCTGTAACCCTTTCGATCGGTATCGTAAAAATAAAAGATTGTTTTTCCACATTTGGTGGGTTTGATTCCTGGTCAAGGCAGGCAATTTTTCAAAAATCTTTAAATGCAGCTCTATTTTTACACGACTGCCCAAAGCAAAAAGAGTGTTATGTGTTCAGGGTTCATGTATGTTTGTGGGTATGTGAGTTTCTTTATTCCACCATAACTTCTAAATGCCTGAACTGATTTGGATAAATGGGATATCGTTAGAATCCTTACAACATCCCGAGTGACACTGGCTATATTTTTTTTAGAAAAAATCAATATGGCGAATGTACGACGCCATTTTAAAATGTGAAAAAAAATTTTTTTTCTTCTATTATTACAATATGGGCATCAAATGAAAGGCCTTGATGAGCACATTCCAAAACTATATAATATGTCACTAAAATGTGTGAAATAAAAATAAGTAAATTTAAAAAATATTAAAAGCACGACTGCCCTGCCAAAACGAACTAAAAAGTTAAACAACAAGTGTCATTGCAGTCGGGGGACCTCTTTGATCAAAAATTGTTCCATAATAAGGTCCCCCGACTGCAATGACACTTGTTGTTTAACTTTTTAGTTCGTTTTGGCAGGGCAGTCGTGTTTTTAATATTTTTTTTTTTTTTTTTTAAACCAAATTGAAGTATTTTTTCAGTAAAATTTCCTACCTTTGATATTTAAAGTTAGGTAATATATTTATTTCAAAATTACCTTTCTTGCGTGAGACAATATTGACACCCACTTTTTAGAAATACCTAGACACAAAAGATAATTTTAAATAAGCAAAAAAGAGATTATCTTGGCTTGGCACTGACTCAAAATCTATTCCAGGAAAAAACTATGGGATATTTTATTTGGGTGAATGGAAATAATAAAGTGCGACTGTTAATGGGTTTAATTTAAATACTAACCCCGGCAGCGGTTTTTTTAGAGACAAAATAACTAAACGGGTGACAATCTGTGGATGACAAAAAATTCGTAAAACAAGCAAATACATGTGGGAGATAAATAATTTAAATGAGTGACAAAAATACTGAGCGGGTGACTATTATGCCAATAGGTAACAATAACTGATGTAAACTACCCAACATGGTATTTTTGTCACCTCAATAAGGTTAATAGTCGCCTTTTATTAATAAAATATACTTATGCCAAATTTTAAATGTTTTGTGTGCCCTACAACGCTGGTTTTCGCCAATAGAAATTTGGTCGCGCGTTCTGAATAATTATAGTTACTCAATTTGTATTTTAAAGTCGCCCTCAGTCCGTCGCCCACTTAGTATAGTACCTTGATACCCAAAATAGGAATTGATTGTTACCCGATTAAATACTACTCAAAAACTATTAGAAACTACAATATACCCAATAATGTGGATCGTGTTTAATGCTTTTTACTACATATTAGCATTGCTACATGCTACATACATACTAGCACTACTAGGCATGATTCGTAAAATTCGATTATTACATCATCATTATCATTACCCAATGTTTGTGTGATCGATGGTCACGGATCACTCGAAATTAAAATTCTTCCCGAAAGTTATCGCATTTAATAATGATTTTAAATATTGTTAAGTATGATGGGATACACATGTGAAATTAGCTCAAATCGAACTGATAAAATGCCCAGGTGTTCCGGTGGGGCACAGGTATTTAAATTAAATAATGTAAATTTGTTTGACGTTGACTGATATTTTTATTTTATTTTAATTCAAACTGTTATCAATGTTACAATCAAATCGAATATTTTTACTTGTAATTTTATTTTAAATTTTAATTATCAATTTTTATTCTAATTCTATTTTAATGTAAATGTTAATTTTATGAACTTTTTATAATATTATTTTAATTCAATGATTTAATGTTGATTTGATAGGTATTTGAGCTGTTTTATGTTATGCAATATGGACCTTGTCTGAAAAATTTTTTTTTTTAAATACATGTTGTGAACAATGCTAACAAATACGTTTTTTAAACATAGGTTTTTATTTAATAAGTTATTAATAGAAAAAGATTTTAATAAAATTTTACGAGGAGTTTTTAGGGCCCTTGGTCTAGTATTTTTAGAAGGCATCACTAGTATCACTACTTGCCCTCGTAGTCATTCGTAGAAGTAGATAGCAAATGTGTCAAAAACGGCCACTTTTAGCAGTTTTGCTATCTACTTCTAGTAGTGACTACGAGGGAATGTAACGGTACCGTCTAAAATACTAGACTGTGGGCCCTAAAAATTCCACGTAAAACATTATTAAAATTGAGAATTAGAATTATAATATTAAATGAAATTCACCGCGTTGCCACCTTAAATAAGAAAATTCTGCTCTTTATCATAGTGGTAATTTTTTCAATAAGTACACGAAACAAAAAATATTTTGGTTTGCTCAAAAGATAATTGGAAAGCTCCTAAAATTAACAAAGATAATTATGTAGAGTCGATAAATATTTTTTTTTGTGAAACACACCGCTAATTTTCTGTTAAATACCGCTAAATCATCGTCAGTGAAATCTGACTTTAGATAAGGTTCAGATTTATTTTACAGAGAGCCCAATAGGATTTCGATAAATTAATTAATCTTACGATAACAATTTGATTGTGAACGTAGATAATTTGTAAACATAGGTTTATGTTTAGTGTTAGTACGTTAGTAGACACGAAGAAATAGCCTGGAAGACAATCAACAAAGGCTGTTATGATTTCATCTCGCGCTGGAATGTTTGAGTGGTCGTTTCTAAACAACCAGTAAATAGCTGAAGTGATGAGATGACCTCCGCTGGGATCACTGCTTTCCACTGTGCATCTGTAAAATATTGAGTGTTGTATCATTATGTTACCTATTTGAGTGTTTGAATAAGAAGAAATGTGCAGATTTGATACCTTGTTGTTCGTTTTGATTGGCTCTTCGTTATGCACGAGTCTTCGTGGAAGTAAGGTATGTACGTACACGTATCTTTAAAGGAAATGCAGTGACGTCATTTTCTATGTTACCTATCATAAGTTACATAAAAGAAGACAATAATTTTTTGCAAGTTGTCAACTCGGACTTTATGACGGTAGCTAATAGTTGATAGTGAGATAGATGAGTTTGTGAATGAGGGCTTTTCAATGTGACATTTAAAAAAGTATATAGGTAATATAAGTAGTAACTATTTGCCTCACTTAGATGGCGTTGGTGGTCAAGCAAGTGAAGTGTCAAAATTGGCTTTGAAAAATAAACATTTCCTACGTTTTCTACAGTTGACACTTTACCTTTTTATCAACGCCATCTATCGAGCCTACCGTTTTTTGTCATTTGGAAAAATCCTCTGGTATTAGCTATCCTATATATATACAAGTGGCGCCCTCAGAACTTTTTATTTAATAAGTTATTAATAGAAAAAGATTTTATTATTTTTTACGTGTAATTTTAAGGGCCCGCAGTCTAGTATTTTTAGACGGCATCGTTACATTCCCTCGTAGCACTATTATGTATTCTGTGCTCGTAGTCACTGCCAGAAGTAGATAGCAAACTGCTAAAAATGGCCGTTTTTGACACATTTGCTATCTACTTCTACGAATGACTACGAGGGCATGTAGTGATACCTTCTAAAATACTAGACCATAAGCCCTAAAAACTCCACGTTAAAACATAAATTGTGTGCGCCACTATCGCTCAGGGTGCCAAGCGTAAAGTTTTCTTAAAGGACGGATAATCGGATATACTTAGGTACCAAAACCGACCATTTAAAATTGATAGTAGGTATACCTAGGGTAGGTATACCTACTATCAATTTTAAATGGTTACTTATTTGAGTCTTACTTACATAGCATATTTTTATTAGGTACTGCCTATTACTTTTATATCTATTCTGTGCTTTGAGTAGACTCTCCATTTGTTTAAACACACTCATATTCAACATGTGCGAGTTTAGACCATAGAAAATTAATTTAGCGCTTTTGTTTTTCCCATAACGCTGTGCTCAGAATAATACCAGCGACACGCGAGGCTGCGCTTTGGTTTTTTCTGCCATATCGTCTTTTAACTGTTACTTTTTATTACCTACGGCACATGTCTATTCCAGGTGAACAACGAGTACTTCAGTGATATCTTCAACCCTATCCACACAGAGCTTAATGTTTGGCAACAGCACCAGCGCAACGCAAGGGTTGCAATACGGAACAATGAGAGGATAGACTGTGAACGCCCTAACATCTACATTTGTGAGGTAATTTGAACTTTTGGCTACGATTGCCCGTTTGAAATAAAAATATCTGTCCATACACTCAATTATATTTAGTAATAGGGAATATGCATCATTTTTTTTTTAATCTTAATCAAAAGTATAATGCGTGAGAAAATTAACTGTAATATTAAAACTTTTTTCTTGCGTTTTCTTCTCGTGATATAGTTACTTGAAGTTAGCGCGCAGCAGCACCCGCCGAAAACGCTCCATACAAAATGGTGACGTCACAGGTGTGTTTCGGCGCGTTTAATATGGAGTTAGCCAATAATCTTCAATTATCTCCCTAAATTTTGCGTTTAAGTACATATGTGTCATACAAAATATTGCTTCTTATTCGATATTCTATCTGACTGTAAAGTGCATTATATCCGAAAATGAAAAAAAATATTTTTTTTTTCCCTGATTTCATCGTGTGATAAAACTAAAATAATACATTTTTTTTCCTGTTCCATCATGTTTTTATAAGTGTCCGCAGCGATCAAGCTCAAATTTATCAAAATCGGTGACTTATGCATATTCCCTATTGCTTATGTACCCTGATCCAATTCCAACTAGCAAGCTCTATATTTTGCGGATGTCAGGAATGGTTCCGACCCGAGTTAAGTTATGGGTATATTTTTTTCTTTGCGTACATTTTGTTTGATTCTATAATTCTACTTATGCACATTCTCATAAATGATCGAAGACATTCTCTGTTAATTATCATCAACGTAAGGAAGGCCTATGTTCCGGCGGACATAAAAATGGCTCATGATGACTTATATACCTTGGTACCTACTTAATTTGTTGGCATGATAAAACAGGCATGAGTGTACGTAAATGATGTTTCTTATAAATGGGAATTAATTATTTGGATGACTGGAAATAATTAAAGGCGACTGTTAATGGGATACTTAAATACTAAACCGGGAAGCAGATTATTTTTCGGGCGACAAAATAACTAAACGGACGATTAACAGTGCATTACAAAAATATTCAAAACGGGCGACTACATATGGGTGATAAATAATCTAAACGGGTGACAAAAATACTGAGTGGGCAACTATTATACCTAGTAGTAACTATATAACTGATTTAAGCTGCCCAACATGGTATTTTTAACATGTTTTATTAAGTTGCTTTCTCGTTTGTTTGTTTGTTTGTTTTTTGTCATCTCGATTAAGATAATAGCACAGAATACATAATATAATAGTCACCTTTTTTAAATAAAATATATGCTAAATTTTTTATGTTTTGTGTACCGTTAGGTTGTCGCCCAAATAGTAATTTGGTCGCACGTTATGAATAACTAGATACCCAATTTGTATTTTAAAGTCACCCATTTTCATATCTGCAGTCGCCCTCGGTCCGTTGCCCACTTAGTATTTCAGTACGCTATATTCAGTATTGTTGACACCCAAAATGGGAATTTATTGTTACCCGATTAAATACTACCCTTTATAAATATGCAACAGGAACCTCCCGATGTAGTCCCTCTGGATGTGAGAAAGACCTGCGACTTCCGCAACTTACGTTACCACGAGCAGGTGTTCAGATGGGTGGCCGGCCGCGGCTGCCTGCTCTACACCCCCGACTTCCTGTACACGGCCGGGTATAACAACTTGAACTTGAACACTGGCTGTTTTTACGGGAACCTTTTGGCTCCTTGTTTGGAGCTTGTAAGTAAAAAATTAACTTAGTGTCAAAATTTCCCATTCCCATGAATTTCCAAGCTTTACCCATGAAATTTCTCCTGCAATTTTCGCAACGCACGTTACCCCGAGTAGGTGCTCAGATGGGTGGGTTACTCTACACCCCAAGCTTCCTGTAGGTACTCGGCCGAGTAAAACAACCGGTGTTTAGTGCGTGTTTTTTCACCTGAAGCTTGATTCAACTGATGCTAAGTGACGATAAGGCCGAAGGTGGAAGCTCACTACTCCCGGAATCCTCATCACGGAGGAACTGGCTATCTTACATTTAACTGCCGGAACACAACAATTTTTAAACTGTTGTTATGGCGTCAGACTTAGGTAAGATGGTGGTAACTAGCCAGGCGGACTTGAAACAAGCCCTACCACTAACCAAACCGAGTACAAAATTGTACCCCCCTGGGAATCGAACCTGGGACCCCTGCGTCTAACACGGACACGGGTGGCCAAACCACCAGACCACAGAGGCGGTTAAATTTAAAATTTTGTAAAGAAAACAGAAGCTTTTAGTTTGTAGTTATGATACGAATAAAACATATACCTATTTCGTCCATGCCTATAGATTAAAGCTATTGTTCATTTATGACCTCTTATATGAATAACCTGATAATCCTAGAGATTTGCGTTTTAATCTTATCGTTTTATCCATTACTGGGATTTCTTTGTGTATTTTATGACAAAATCCATGACCGACGTAGCTCCACACTTTGTTCACGAGTTTTATTATGAACTGTTAGGGCAGCATTACACACATTGCACCCGTCCTACATTTACACACCATGACACCACTGTTTTAAGGGCCCTATCACATTTTTTCGTCGAAATTTCGATTCCGAGGCCGCTATGAACTATTCGACTATGTAAGAGATAATTTTTTTTTATTTTATTTCAATTGTTTAGCACAGTTGTTCATGTGTGGGTGTTTTTTGAAAATTTGCTTAACTTTATAATTAAACCCGAAATTGCAGAGAAAGATTTTCATAAAATGCGCGAAGGCACTTTTTTGAGCTCATGGATTGAACAACTGATGTGTGGGTCTCCAGCTTCTTCATAGGCTATAGAGAAATTCTAAGCTTGCCATATTTTAAAGCATAATAGCAGCAATCAAACTTCCAGACAAAATAATAGCAGCCACCATAAGTTCGTTACCATGAGTTGTTTTATGTGTGTGAGCTGGCGACACGTGTCTGCAGCTTACACATCCCGTTAAGGCAAACCAGTGAGGTTACGGTTTTAGACTATAGTCAAAAATTTAGAGCCTAATTGCAGCAATAAGATCCAAAAAAACTAACCATCACACTCAAATACTGTTGTAACTACGAGCATAAAACTGTGTGCGAGCTGGAGACACGTGTCACTGGCTTGCACATCTGTATTTTCGTAATTACTTAAGCTACGATTATGTTATATACCTCAAAATTCTCAGCCGAATTGGAGCATTAGGCTCCAAATTTATCAAAGCTTTAACTCGAAAAGTTTTTGAGCTACGAGCCGATATCTATGTGTAAGCTGGTGACACGTGTCTCTGGCTGACACATGCTGAATTGCTGTAACTGTATATGTTAGAGTTTCGTTTTAAAGATCAAATAATACGTTATAATTGCAGCACACACGAGGCATAATTTCAAATCTCTGGGACTCTTAGTTTCAAAATTATAAGCCAAAAACCGTTTTCCCGCCAAAAAATTCAAAATAATGGCTCGGAAGCGCCTAATCGCGCCGTTGCCGTTCCGTGCGCTACACTATTGCAATCGAATTTGAACCTAAGAGCTAGTATTATTTTGGTTCATTTTAATTTACGCTCTCGATCGTTTTAATTTATGTACTGAGAATTTTAGTCTAGGAGGTAGAAGCCGTCTGATATAACTGGTTACCTAATTTTAAGGAAAATCAAAGTCTTTTATTTAGGAATGTTTATATCGCTATGCTTAGTTAGGTATTATACAAATTTTGTCTGTCTGTCTGTCTGTATGTTTGTTACTCTTTCACGCCGAAATTTGGCATACTAAAATAAAAAGTCAAATTTAAAATGGCGGCCATTCCAACAGGAGTGGGGATAGACCCCAACATGTGGGTGTTTTTGTCGATAAAATTAGGTGTATTTCACGTCTTTAAATTATCGTTAAGAAAAACAGGTGCAAGCTATTTTCGACCTTATTGACATTTAAAATTCGGTTGGTTTTTTGGCGTATTCTCATTAACTTACTTTGATCTTTCATTAAAAACAGTGATTTTGATAAATGTCAATAAGGTCGAAAATCGCTTGCACTAATTTTTTTAACTTGTGATCACTAGACAATGTTTTCTAGTAAGAAAAAACAGGTGCAAGCGATTTTCGACCTTATTGACATTTATCAAAATCACGGTTTTTGATGAGAGATCAAAGTTAGTAAACGAGAATACGGCAAAAAATCAACCAAATTTTAAACGTCAATAAGGTCGAAAATCGCCTGCACCTGTTTTTTCTTACTAGAAAACATTGTCTAGTGATCACAAGTTAAAAAAATGAGTGCAAGCGATTTTCGACCTTATTGACATTTATCAAAATCACTGTTTTTAATGAAAGATCAAAGTAAGTTAATGAGAATACGCCAAAAAACCAACCGAATTTTAAATGTCAATAAGGTCGAAAATAGCTTGCACCTGTTTTTCTTAACGATAATTTAAAGACGTGAAATACACCTAATTTTATCGACAAAAACACCCACATGTTGGGGTCTATCCTCACTCCTGTTGGAATGGCCGCCATTTTAAATTTGACTTTTTATTTTAGTATGCCAAATTTCGGCGTGAAAGAGTAACAAACATACAGACAGACAGACAGACAAAATTTGTATAATACCTAACTAAGCATAGCGATATAAACATTCCTAAATAAAAGACTTTGATTTTCTTTAAAATTAGGTAACCAGTTATATCAGACGGCTTCTACCTCCTAGACTAAAATTCTCAGTACATAAATTAAAACGATCGAGAGCGTAAATTAAAATGAACCAAAATAATACTAGCTCTTAGGTTCAAATTCGATTGCAATAGTGTAGCGCACGGAACGGCAACGGCGCGATTAGGCGCTTCCGAGCCATTATTTTGAATTTTTTGGCGGGAAAACGGTTTTTGGCTTATAATTTTGAAACTAAGAGTCCCAGAGATTTGAAATTATGCCTCGTGTGTGCTGCAATTATAACGTATTATTTGATCTTTAAAACGAAACTCTAACATATACAGTTACAGCAATTCAGCATGTGTCAGCCAGAGACACGTGTCACCAGCTTACACATAGATATCGGCTCGTAGCTCAAAAACTTTTCGAGTTAAAGCTTTGATAAATTTGGAGCCTAATGCTCCAATTCGGCTGAGAATTTTGAGGTATATAACATAATCGTAGCTTAAGTAATTACGAAAATACAGATGTGCAAGCCAGTGACACGTGTCTCCAGCTCGCACACAGTTTTATGCTCGTAGTTACAACAGTATTTGAGTGTGATGGTTAGTTTTTTTGGATCTTATTGCTGCAATTAGGCTCTAAATTTTTGACTATAGTCTAAAACCGTAACCTCACTGGTTTGCCTTAACGGGATGTGTAAGCTGCAGACACGTGTCGCCAGCTCACACACATAAAACAACTCATGGTAACGAACTTATGGTGGCTGCTATTATTTTGTCTGGAAGTTTGATTGCTGCTATTATGCTTTAAAATATGGCAAGCTTAGAATTTCTCTATAGCCTATGAAGAAGCTGGAGACCCACACATCAGTTGTTCAATCCATGAGCTCAAAAAAGTGCCTTCGCGCATTTTATGAAAATCTTTCTCTGCAATTTCGGGTTTAATTATAAAGTTAAGCAAATTTTCAAAAAAGCGAGGCCGCTATGATCTATTCCAATAGCTATTCTGCACCATTCAATAAGTCAAAAGCATTAATGTATTTTTGTTTCTGAGATCGAGAACGTCAAAATTGGCCATTTTACGCAAAAATCACAGTCAAAATGTAATATGCCACCTGGAAATGACTGCGCCACCAAGAGAACATTTATAAAGCCGATAGTTATATTGAATTCTGCATTTTTTTTAGCCCAAACCAGACGGAACATGTGGTTGCTATCCTTTCGACCCTGGTTTAGAAGAAGTCGCTACGGTTGTCCAAGAAGCATTGATCCCGTCGGCTCAGGGCAGATGGGAGAGATGCTTCTACTCTGCATCGGACTGCTGCAGCCATTATATGCTATCACTTGACACCAATAGCACACAAGGTTAGATATTTTACATTGTTCTTTACAACAAGCTAATTCTGATTAATATTACAATGGAAGTTATTTAAAAAACTAGAGAATAGAACTCGTATTGTCAAAAGAAATGTAAATAACTCTTAACTCTTTGGTTTCTGGTACTTCGACAATATCTTAATTAAAATATACAAAATACTATATTTCAAAAAATATTAACCGTATGATCTACCAAGTGCTTCATTTAACAGGACAGTGTGATACTACCTTTGATGGATGGACTTGTTGGCACGCAGCAGAAGCGGACACGACCGCCCATGAAGTCTGCTCTGAGTTTGCCTATTCCAACATTGGACCTTCCTGCCACCGTAATGTATTTTGATATTAATTCAATCATACATTTAAAACAATAAGCATAAATTGAAAAAACCAAGCAAAGATTTCGTTTTCTAAAATCAAATCGATAGAAATCCAAGCATTACATCCACATGTAACTGCTGAAAATTATTTTTCGTCACATCGATAAACTTTGCTCAAACTGGATTGCTATAAGTAATCTCTTAAATATATCTAAAAGACTTTTAAGCCCACAAAGACTTCATGTATAGTTACTTGTACTGACATTTTCAGACTTCAGTAGTAAAAGGTGCTTTGCCAATGAGACATGGGAGCTGCAAACCGACTACACCACTTGTAGCATCACGCCGCGTCTCCTTCGCCGGTACCATTTCCACATCGCCATGCTCTCTTTCTCCATCGCTTCGTGTCTGCCGGCTGTCTTCATTTTCTTCTTCTACAAAAGGCTCAGGATCACAAGAGTAGCTTTACACAGAAATCTTCTCATCGCTATCATCGTGAGAAATGTTCTGGTTATCATCAGTAGGGCTGAAGTGAGTGAAACTGCCTTATTTTAATGAGAACCATTAATTTCAATCAGATTACTTAAAGATTGTTATAAAATGCATGATCTATGCTATGTATGATGTAACAAGCTTCAATACATGTAGTCGTTTTTCTATTTTCAGCTTTACATAGACGAGATAACGAATACAGGTGAAACAGTGATGTCGACGAATAGTATTGCCTGCCGTGTTCTCAGTGTAGCTGAGAGGATAGCCGGCAACGCAGTTTTTGTGTGCATGCTGGTTGAAGGAATCTACTTGCATAGACTCATTGTAGCCGTCTTCAGGAAGAAACTGAATATCAAGGGACTGTACGCAGTTGGTGCAGGTGGGTCAAAATATACTTGAATATAATTTGAAAAGTCGAAGGCCTTTTAGCTTGCCTTGTATTTCCAATAAGAGTTTTATTCAAAAGTTTATCAGGGAAAAAAGAGACGTTAAACCACTGTTTTATTTATGTTACTAGTGATCACAATCGTACCAGTGGTCGCATGGGCGACAGTTATGGGCATATACAATGATCACTCCTGCTGGGTCATCTTCACTGTGGACAACATCCAGTGGATTATGGATGGACCCAGGATTACGATCCTTCTCATCAACACTATTCTTTTCATTGACGTATTGAGAGTTCTTCTCACTAAGATCAGAAACGCCGAGAATGCCAATCAATTGTAAGTAATGTTAAACTAGGCATTTGAGCAATTATTTGTGAAGTAGTTTTATGTTTCTTAAATAAGCATATTTAGATTGGATGGTAGCAAGCACGCAAGCATTTCAATTCCTTCACGAAATAAAAAAAATCATAATGAGTGCCTTATTTTCACTTGAGACCCCCATGTAAACCCCCTAGGGTGTCCTTGGAAACTCACTAGTGAAAATATAAGTAGAGATGGGCCGAATGTGGATGAACCGAATACGAACTTCGGCCGAACATTCGATTCACAAATGTGCCGAAATTCGGTTGAATGCCGAAGTTCGGTTTAGACTGCCGAATTTCGGTTAAACCGAATGTAAAACGAACTTCGGCCCATGCCTAAAAATAAGTAAAATAACGTAAACTGAATTTTTTTTTAAGCCATATCTTAGGTTAAGATTAAAAATTACTTTAATTATAATAAGTACCTAATAAATAATTTTCGCAGGAGCACAGCAAAGACAACTTTATTCTTAATGCCCATTTTTGGGTGTCAGTTCCTGCTAACAGCGTTCAGGCCGAACACTAACAACTGTGTAGCTGAGCAGATCTATTTCTATATCGCCTACGCAGTGGAAGGTTTGCAGGGATTTATCGTGGCTATGCTGTACTGCTATGTCAATAAGGAGGTAAAGACAAAAGTATAATTTAGTCAATAAACAGATAAATTACACAAAAAGAGATGTTTCTAATTATAACTTTTATACTTTTTTATAGGTTCGCATGTTACTCAAAACTACATATAGGAAGACGGAAAGCGCCGTTGTTTCTCGTGTCCGACGCGACTCTAACTATCCACGCATGAGCGTAGACCCCAAATATGACAGAAGATTAACATACAGCACAGCTATCCCATCGCAAGGCGTCGACAGTGCTAAAGACAATAATAGAACTATAACGCCGAAATTACACGTTGCCGAAATAATATCGATACAGGCTAGCGAGAGATTAGCTGATATTCTAGAACCAGTTTACGAAACTATAGAAAATGGCGTAATCAATGATGAAAGGTCCAGCTTGGACAACGATTCAGGGTTCATAGCTAACAGGGATACAAGAGATAATTACTATGGCTTTACAAATGTCTCGAGCGTTTCCATAGATTGCCAAGATTGGATAAAGTGTATATCTTCACCGTCGAGCAGTGTTTACAACAATTCCTTGAATGATTATGAAACTAAATATTTAGAAAGAAAATTTCCAAACCATCCAAAATTGAAAGAATTTATTGAAGTTAAAAAAAGATTATCGGCGTCTGATAATGCAATCGAAGCAAATAGAAAAAAAGATGATTGTAGTACCGATAAAAGTGCGAATGACGTGGGAAAATCTGTCGACGAAATTAATGAAGCTGAAGAATTTGATGAAATGTTCCATGAAATAATGCAGTGCATAGAAAATAATGACAGCAATAGCGCAAAACTTGATCCTAATGCTCTTTGCCCGAACAGAAAAGAAGACGAAAAGATTGTTTTTGTTGACGAGTAGCTAGTGTGGTATTAACAGATATTTTTACTCGGTTATATTTTTGATGTAAAAATGAGTACCTACTTATTTTATAAATTTTATTACGCCGTATTAACCCATTTTTTTAAACTGTCCATCGATATTAACTTACAAAAAGATGACAAAATAAACAATGGTTTATCGATATCAAAATATTTTAAGTTGATAGAGACATACGATACCTTTTAGCTAAAAACATAATGAAAATCTTTAAACTTTCGTCGATTATTAATTTGTTAGTTTTTTCTTTTATCGCTAACTAGCGGCCGCCCGCGGCTTCGTCTGCGTGGACAGTTTTTTTGCTATCCCTCGGGAACTGTACGTTTTTTCTGGATGAAAGGTACCCTATGTCCTTTTCTGTGCCCCTAACAACGTCTATGCAAAATTTCATGATGATCGGTTCAATAGTTAAGACGTGAAGGCGTAACAAACAAATAAACAAACAAACGGACTTTCGCATTTATAATATTAATAGTAAGGATAGAACTTATGACTGGTCATAAAGTACCTAAGCCAATAAATATTATTTCGTAAGAAGTAGTAGAAGTAAGAATTTATCATTCTAAATACTGACCACTCATATCATTCATAGCTCATAGTCATAACTATATGTAGGTATACTACATACCTACATTGACTCCATTTGCGCAACCACCCGTACGGTTTCGGCACGCCTTACCCGCCGAGCAAACATTAATTGATCTGTCAACTTGTTTTAAATGTAGATCCTTTCCAAGTGCGCTTACAAAAGCGAGTGGGGCCATACACTCACGCGCAGTCTTGCTTCAGGTCTTTTACTGTAGGCAACCCAAAAGTAACACACACAACATCATCATTTCTGTCTGTTTAATTACCAAAACAACCGGTGACACTTGCAATTACAATTCAAACCCTTTTAAGTCAAACGATTATAAACTATAATGCTGTCTAAATTGGTAGTGGTGTTAGTATTGTGTTGGGGTGTTGAGAGCTTTCCGGATGGCGCGCCGGTGGATGCGTGCGTTAGGAACCGCCCTAACCAGCCCAACCACGGCCAACATAGGACACAACCCTTAAGCACCTTACCCTACAGGGTGCAAGCTTCTTCGGCGAATTACGGACCTAATTCTGCTATCACAGGTAATTTTATATATGTATTTCCTATTTCTTTACTATCTTCCGTCCGCCACTTCGTCAGAGTGAACAATTGGAAAAAATCCCTAGGGAACCATTGAATGGGATAAAAAGTTTCTATGTTTTAATCCAGGCTATAAACTATTTGTGTGCCAAATTTCATTTAAATCTGTTCTGCCGTTTTGCGTTTAAGTCATCATAACATCTATTACAGTATTTTGTGGACCCTGCTGGGCACAACATTAGGCTATGGCACCCCTCCCAGAGTCCATCGAGCCCACAAATGGCTGTGTGGGATCACGGAAGGTGGTCATGGAGGCTGCAGCGGCCCCTCCTGGTGAGCCCCACATACGATGGCGGTGGATGTGTAAAGAGATATTCTTCTCGGCATAAAAAAGGGCATAACATATTAGATCTCGGACAGCCTTTATTGATCTGATTCATTACTATTTATTTGCTTTGTTAAATCTAATCAAATCAAAATTCATATCTTATTTCCAAATATTGTGATGCTATCACGATTGAAACTAGCGCATTCGTATCTAAAAAGGTAGGTTCAATTACGACAGCTTTTGCAACATGAACATACTCATACGAACCAAATAGCTTTAGTGCTTCATAATTTCGCAAAAAGACATTCATTTCAATTGACGTTAACGTAAACGTACCTACCTATTTTATCGCGAAGGAGCCATCAACACATTAGAGACTATTCATAGTATTTCTTCAGAATTTTATTTTTGCCACATTATCGCTAGGATTATCTTGTATGATTATTGTCCGAAATTGAAATTCATTTTGGATAAAGATACTTATTTTCACGATAGTGTGGTGGTCTTAGACCTAGACATTAGTACTATTATACACGCTGAAATTTTAATCATTTGGTTCCCGCCGTGTGGTGGTTCCACTCATGATTACAAGCAACTTTTACTATGGGGCCAACTCTCCTGCTCGCAAAAAATCAGCTGTTCCATACAAAAGTGCAGTACCTACTCGACCTTAATGTATGGAACAGCTGATTTTTTTTGCGAGCAGGAGAGTTGGCCCCTTAGTAAAAGTTGCTTGTAATCATGAGTGGAACCACTCCACGGCGGGAACCAAATGATTAAAATTTCACGCTGTATATTCTGTGTCTAGAATAAGAGTAGACTTTGTAGGACCCTTTTTTGACAAAAGTCTAAGCTACTTAATATATCAGATTTTATTTTTTTTATCTATCATCTGTCTTAGATCAGTATGGTAACAGATTTAACTAAGAAGTTCATTCATTATGTACATACAATACCGTTCGTCATTGATAAAATCTGTACTAATGAGCATATTACATCCGGCGGTACACCATTTGCTTACTACGAGATTGTACTATTATTTATTCTGTGCTACGAGAAAGTTACGCAAGCCATGCAATTCATGGCATTGTAGGTCAAATGACCTACGGCGAATGAACCGGTTTAAATACTCTATGTTACATATCGGTAACAACTTGATTAGTCGAGAGCTTATCATGATGAAAACTTTTAAGACTTTTAGTAGGTAAGGTACCGTTGCTGTTAGTAAATTTTGCAAGTCTGCAACATTTCAAATAAGTACCTATTTAAGCTTTTCCTGCATTTGAAAGCAATAATTTCAAGATATTAAAAGAAGTTTGCCACAATACGCAATTATTAACACTGGTCGGATTCGCAAAAGGTCGCAATACCTCTACGTATTGTATATTACCCGTTAAACCTTTATTATAATAGATAGTAAACTGCGGGTAACGAACTAGCACCGCTGCAGGTAAGCTAATGTTTTATATTCTTTTCCCCTTTAGTGTAGGAAAGGAAGGTGGTAGTGGACCCCTACAGTAAATCCTCAGTAGACGAAACTTTACACTATGATAAAGTATCATAAATGAAACATATTTTTTAAATTATCCAAATCGTTTCTGTTTTTTGATATTTGTATTGGTGTTGGTTCATACTAAATTACATCCTTACAAAGTTTCATCGACTGAGGATTTAATGTTGTGGTTAGGGTTGCCAACCCTACTATATTGAGGGCTCGCCTACTATATTTTTTGAAAAAATATATAGTAGGCAAAACTACTATATTTTTTCAAGTCAAAAAATTTAACAAATCAACAATAAAATATATAAATACTTATAAATGCACATAAGTAATTGCATCATATTTTTATATTTCTTTATGCTTGTTGAATAAATTATGAAAATGTTAGTACTTACTTAATTATGAAAAATGCAACTTCTTCAAAATCCTCCATACAAAACGGCAACCTACTATATTTTTTTGGACTTTTTCGCCATATACTATATTTTTACATTAAAAACCTTGAAACTACTATATTTGATCCAAAAAAAGTTGGCAACCCTAGTTGTGGTCTCCATACAAAAGATCGCTTCATTTCCTACACTACCTTGTTTTTTTATTTCTTTTATAATTGAGTGCATTGGATTGGATTTTAGCATGATGTAGCTTTGTTTTTTAAAGTCGGTACCTACTCACACGTAACAGGAATCAATCGGCGATACACTAAGCATTTCTAAATCAATACAATGAGCAGATGATTAAGATAATGCAGAATATAAACATGGATTACATACTATCCTTGACAAGTCAATAAAACGAGGCATTATGAAGACTCACCTAAATATTCTTCTTACAGTGACGATCGATGGTGCCGAGCCGTTTAAAGGATTCTTCATCCAAGCTCGCTCAGTGGACACAGACGAATGGCTGGGGTCTTGGGAGCAGGCGCCCAACACCACCATCCACCCTGAATGTTCATCCGTCACACACGCCGACCCTAGAGAGAAGAGCAGGGCGACTCTTGTATGGCGAGCGCCTGCGAATTCACAAGGAAGAGTTTACTTCACGTAAGTACAAAAAGCAGGAATCCGCTCGAGGATTCGGAACATGGTGGAAGCTTAGTTGCACCTTTATAAGGAAGCCATGTGAAAGCATAGGAAAATATTGTGATGTTAAACCTTTAATTTCGTTAGATCCTACCACTGCGCCAAAGGCTGATGTTGAGCTCCTGGTACGGGTCAAAGAGAATGTAAAAAAAACTAGCGTTTTATAAACGTTTGTTTGATTGGAATGAGCCATATTTGCTCATTCCAATCACACAAACATTCTCATCTCAAGGTATTTAGTCGCCATTTGAACCTGTGCTTTTTGTTGGTATAAAAAAAGAGTGCGTATATTTTTATACTTACATGAATCCATATTTCATTACTTATGGATTTTTCAACACTATGTAAAATATTGTGATGTGAAACCATTCCATTATTTTAACATTCGACGACCGGTTGTGCATCGTTAAATCCTACCACTGCGCCAAAGGTGTTGAACTTCTGGTACGGGAAAATGTGTGTGATTGGAATTAGCCAAATGTGCTCATTCCAACCACACAAACATTCTCATCTCAAGTTACCTATTTAGTCGCCATTAAATATTTTGCTTTTTGTTCGGTGTAAAAAAAAAATCACAGATTTTACAGTCCCCGCAAGAATCAGAGCATTGAAAATGAACACCAAAATTTACGAAAAACCGAAATCAAATCAAATGCAAAGTCCTATTATATTTTTAAAGATACCTAGGTAGTACCTATTTATTTTTACGATTGTGACACTCGGCTCCGCCTCGTGTCACAAAAGCGCCCGCTGACTGCCTCGACGCAGCCGAATTATTATTAAACTATTTTCAAAATTCCAACGAATGCACTTCTCGTCTGCTTCTGCATCTTTTAACATTATTACCATGACGATCGGCCAATAATCATAAAAGCTACATCACTTTTTATGTACGGAAACACCCGTTTTTCAACAATTCCAAATCTAAAGGGACCACCTACAGGTCACAATTATTAACCGATTTTCAAAATTATTTCGCCATTTGGTAGCTAAACTAGGACCCTTTTTTTCATTTTTTCTTAAGTCGGTTTTTGTTTCGAAATATTTACAATTTAGTAAACAAACACCCCCCTAAAAACCCGGATTTTTTGAAATTTTGCAAAATTCCAAAAAAAGTTACCAGTAGATTTTCAAAATTCAAACGTTCACACGTGTCTCGATAAATTCCTCAACTTTTAGTACTATTTTCATTTCGATCCTCCCAAAATCTTCGGAAATATGGCCAAAAATACGTCTCAGGCGATTTGCATCTGATAACCATTTTCAATGGTAATAATATGTGAGAGGATAGAAGGTCCAACCAACTCTTCTGATGTGTAACAAATGCCAAAGGACCCTTTAGTAATGTTTTACCCGCACAAATAATGTTATGCTTTCGATTTGATCTCGTAGTTTCTAACTAGTTCATATTTCCAAGGATCAAGGGATCGTTAAGCTTAAGTTTGATAATAAGGTCGTTGCCCCAACCTGAGGCTAGGTAATGCAAGCTCCTTTCACTCAACTTATTGATGCGTGTTGCGTAACTAGTTTAACCGCCGAACACTAATGCAACCTTGGTTTTAAACTTCAGTTAAGGCCGTGTTTGTTGCAATTAATAACGACTGTGATCATCTCAGGGTAATAAAGGATGTTAAAAACACATTTAAACACTTGTATAGTGCTCGTTTACGGAGACGCGGGGCGTTGCGCGCGCAGCGGCCCACGTCATGGCACCAGTAGGTAAACACAAATATATGGCAATGTCCAAGGTTGTTTCTGAAGATGCGAGGCATGAAGAGTAGCGGTGCCCACGGCGGTCTTCGCTTCAGGCACAATGGCGGGAAGTATGACTAGCGCTGTATTTCAAGCAAATACCTACCTGTAAAATCGCTTATGAGCAGAGGTCGGAATCTGGCGGGTCATTCCAGCCACCTTATTATCTAATTTTCAAAATCTATCGCGATCGCTTTCATTTGACAGATGGGTGTGACACATTGCTGCATTTCATTGGTAAGTTTTTATTTGTGCCAAAAAGAAGCATCAATGTCATCTGAAAGCGATTGCGACAGATTTTGAAATTAGACAATTAGCCCCCGGGTTCACTTTGTTTTTTTTTTAATAATTGGTTTATTTATGTACAGTCGTATATTAACTTTATGGAACAGTCACGCCGAAAAGAAAATAAATAAAGTCAAGTCAAGAAGCTTATATCCACAATGGAGGTTGCACGCCTAGTAAGTAAGTGAAGATTGAAAATGACTCTTCAGTGACGTTACGGCTTATTGCTATCTCTTTCTTTTCGTTTTACAATACGTTTTCGTTTCACACGAACAAATGAACGACGAACAGCGAACACGTATTGTAACACTAAAGAAAGAGGTTGCAATAAGCCGTAATGACCTTTTTTCAATCTTCACTATGACATATGGCCGTGCAATCTCCATTTGAGGGAGGTATAAGCTTCTTGAGTCAAGTCAAAGTAGGATCATTAGAAATACGCACCAAAAAGAACCTCCTCCTTTTTTGAAGTCGATTAAAAAGAGGGCCCAAGGCGGACGATGTGGTTCGTCAAGCTCAGTAGCGCCACCAATGAAAATAAATCAATTACGTTTTATCAAAGGCTTAGATGAAAAGTTTTGATAATTTTGCGCAAATAGAAGAGTAAAGTGCAATATTTTTAATAGTTTTTCATTGCCTCAAATATAAGCAAATAAGTTATGAATGTCGATATTGCCAAAAGTGGTCACATTTAGCAATATCGACATTCATAACTTATTGCTTATATTTGAGGCCATGAAAAAATATTGAAATATTGCACTTTACTCTTCTATTTGCGCAAAATAACTAAAACTTTTATTCTAAGCCCTTGATAAAACGTAAATGATTTATTTACATTGGTGGCGCTACTGAGCTTGACGAACCACCTTAAGTAAACGCTTTCATACAACGCTATATATTCGAATTTAGTGCGTGCCGCCGCCCCGCCCAACGCGGCTCGCAACGCCCCGCGTGTCCATAAACACAAGCACGTAGTGTTTATGACGCCATCTCTCAAATCTCTCCTCTGTTAGCGCGGATCTCATAAAATGGTCGAGCTGTCTTGCACATTTCTCTATCATCTAATCAGTTAACTTCATACTATGGTATTATTTCTGTAAGTAAAAATTGCATTACTTTTCTTTTCAGAGGAACAGTTCTTAAGAACTATGGAACATTCTGGGCCAACATAATCGCCGAAGCGCCGCAGGACCCCGCCCAGTTACAACTGCTCGGTTGAAGACTACAAAAATACGATAAATAAGACTTGGTTAGTAGTATTCCCAATATTGTAATGTAAGATTGACTTTCACCTCTCTCTTTTAAAATAAGATAACAGAAATAAGAATTCAATACAAAATTCAACTAGCTACCGAACTAAATAACGCAGCTGTGCCTGTGATAAGATAACACACCCACTCTTAAGTTTTTCTTTGACTTTTTGTCCGATCTACTAGATATGTCTTCTAGATATTATTATGATCTTTATTACAGTGACAGTAAAGTTGAAAATTGTCCGCATATCAAAATCACGAAAACAGATTTTATATATTTTTTAAGCATTATGCGATTTAATTGAAACCTAATTGGGACATGGTGAAAATCAACCTGTGGTGTGTTTCAAGCTACACAAAACCTGGTGCTTGTTTAAACTTTAACTAGAATTAAGTTTATTGAGATGTTATTTTGTTTTGGAAAACCTTCTGTAGATGTAAGTAAAACAAGAAGTAGTATAATAATAAATAAATTATATTTTGTGAAATAAAATAATGCATTCTTTTACAATGTACGTCCAATTATGTTGAATAAATATAAAGATGTTATTTTGAATATACGATATAAACATTAGTTGCGTTAATCAACGGTCTCAACTGAAACACGGTTGCATGGGTTAAGAGATTCGATACACACGTTTAAATATAAATAACGTTAGCTCTTTTGCAATGAAAGATAAAAAAATAGAATCTCTTCGTAAGGCACTAAGCAGCAAATAAAACGTATGAAGAATAAATATTAATTTTCATACGTCAATGGTAGTTGCAACGTAGCGTTGTTATAAAGCGAAACCCAACTGTAATTCTTAAGGATTATGAGGGATTTTTCTGTTTCATGACAGGTCTCTTGATATCCATGAGATCACAGAGCTCATTCCTTATAGGCCTTAGTTCGTTCACATCCTTTTCCCAGTCTGTTTCAGCGAGGACAGCCATTACCTGTAAGAAAAAATGCCTTCAATACTTAGTGTAGGAAAGGAAGGTAGTAGACCCCCACAGTAAATCCTCAGTAGACGAAACTTTACAGTATGTTAAAGTATCATAAATGTAATATTCCGTGACCACGGCAGCTGCAAAGGTGTCGAAACGTCGGAAAAATAAAAAATCAAACCAATTACCAACTAATTACCAAAGTACTTTCAATAAAACCGCGCTAGTATCCGTTAAAAAGTGTTTTATTTCATGTCTCGTGAGCGCGTAAGCTTGAGAAGTGAATATAAATGTAACATATTTTTTTAAATCATCCAAATCGTTTTTTTGTTTTAGATATTTGTACATAGGTTTTGGTTCGTACTATATTACATGAGGATGAGGATTGAATGTTGGGGTCTCCATACAAAAGATCGCTTCATTTCCTACATTAACTTTAATCCCAACTTACAACTGCGTATGTGCAATATTTTTAAGTTTTTTAAACCAATTAAGAGTTTTTGTAGGAAGTAACTTTGAGTAATAAAAGATGACACTAAAACAATATTACTTAAATAAAAAAATACCTATTTATTATGACGAAAAATGTCGAGCGCCTAAGGCCCAAATTTTATAGAAAGTCATCATCATCATCCTCCTGTCCTTATCCCAATTTATTTGTAGTGCTCTACACAAAATAAAATTTTGCGCTCGTAGAACGACCACTATTGGAGTCGGCGCAGCATGTAATACATACTGCTTTAGTTTTTGGCAAAGTTTTACGGTCGGCCGCCTGCCTGACACCAACCCTCCTTGGGAATGCTGTTGTTGACAGTTTCCTCGCTGCCATTCGAGTGCCCCTTTGTGCGATGGTCTGCACCGGGTCCCTAAAACTTCCCTCTATCGCCTTCTACGATACCCACGGGATGAGATGGGACAGTCCTATTCTTAACCGGAACTGTGCGGTTTTATAGAAAGTATTGTTTAAAAAGCGTTTTCATATGCATCAAACGCGACACATGAAACTAAAACACATATTGCGTAAACCAAGACTAAACCGCATTACGACAACAGCGTCACAGGCTGCAACCGGAACGAATGCTCGCCGGTTTTGTTATTCTTACAGTTTGTATAACGATTGACGCATTACTATTGACAAATCTGTTATTAATCTGTTATTTACAGTTTGTATAACGATTGACGCGTTACCTATTGACAATAAAATGCATGATGCAATAGTTTTACATTATACCACAGAATACATAATAGTACAAGTATTATACGCACTTTACTGAAGAACATCGAATACATAATAACTATTTTTGTTCCAATAAAAATACATGAATATTTTACTGCTTCTTATTATTCACAGCGCGATGATGATTGTGATTTGCGAGTTATTTTTCGATAAGTTTGCTTTGAAATAAGACAATGTTTTGAAATCTATTAAAAAAGTATATTTTTTGTGCGTACACGAAATAAACTTACTTATTTTTTTATTTTTTTTAACATTATTGTTATTGCGACAGACACTCTAAAGTAACCAAGTCGTTGAACTTGAAGGTTGCATCAGCATAAGAGTACGCATTACGTTGTTATTTCAAAAACTAATAACAAAACTTTGCCAATCTTTTAGATGTTCATACATAACATAGCTTTGTTCATATCAGCATTAAGTCCAGTAGGTACGTAATGATCAACTTATTTGCTGCGTTAGGTGCCGGGGTTCGATCCCGCGGCAGTTTTCTGGGTCTGCTACCGGGCGCGTCCCCCGGGTGGCGGATAGGGGAATGGCTCCCAGATATGGGGGTTACCGGCCACTTTGGCCGGCGTGGACCAAAACCAGAAAAAGGGGTGCGGCTCCCCACTACTCTCCCAGGAGAGAGGTCCGGGATGCCGCATACGGAGGTGGGCGGCCTTTGGGCTGCAATTCGCTCTGCGAATGAGTGCCACCGTACAGTGCCAGTTCTGCCCTGGTGCTGTTTAACTCGTAACCCTGTACGTGGTGCGGGAGCGAGGGCCGCCATCCCAATGGATGGGGGCTGCGAGGAAGAAAACCTCTCTAAAAAATTACGGACGTGGACCTAACGGTCCTGTCCGCTTCGGCGGATAGTGTGGGCTCCGAGTCGGCGTCCCAGACGTATTCTGGGTAGCGGCGACTCGGTTCGGGCTTGGCCGGCGTCCTGGAGATTCCGGGTAGCGGCGGTGCGAGCGTGGGCGGCGGGTTCGTCTGATTGTGGTGGTCGTGATCGGCGGACGGGCTTCATTGCCAACCGTTGCCAAAACCGTAACTCTTTCAGTCATGTTTTGGGGGCCGGTGGGGCTGCCCTTAATTGGGTGTCCCCGCGAGGAGAAAACCTCTATAAAAAACCCTAATCCCAGTTTGCCACGGACAAGGGGATGAATGGCTGGTGGGGGACCAGTTCCAACGTGGCCTCCGGAGCAGGGGACTAGCGGCCCCCCTGTTTCGTTAACCATTCGCTTACCCGGGTATGGGGCCTCTGCCCGGGTGGACCGAGTACTTGCCACCATTACTCGTGGGAACAATAATGACTTCTAAAAACTTAAAAACCTTTGACGACGGTAGGCCTAGCTCGGGCGGAAGTGAGCAACAGGTGGGGCCTAGCTCAGGCGGGGAAAAGGAGCCGTTGGGTAATTTGGTACCCCCGTGTGTCGCAGACATAGCTTCTGCGACGTTTGAAGATGAAGTAGTCTATTCTGACGGAGACTCAAGAGTTGTTTCTCCTGAGAATTGGCAGGATGCTGACGTGATAGAATTCGATAGGGAGGAGGCCTTGCCAACTTCTAGAAAACGTCCGTTGGTAGGTTCTTTCGCTGAATCTGGTGGGTCTGACGACAACGACTTGCCTTATTCGGCGAATAGCAAGGTTGGCCTGAGCAACACCGGAACGAGGGGTAAAGCCCACGGAGCCAGGAAATTTCCTGGTCACGCTGCCATGCGTAAACGCCTCACGCAAGAAGGTCGCGAAGAGGATGATTTGGAGGAAGTAATAAGAGAGGTGGAAAAGGAAGAGGCTAGAGAGAAAGCCAAGGAAATGAAGGCAGCAGAAGAAGCCGCTGGACTAGGAGTTGAGAAGGGGAAAAAGGGTAGAAACCGAGGCAAGGGAAAAGGAAAGGAACAGGATTCTGATCGCCCCCCGTCTCTGGGTAGCTCCCAAAGCAGAGATGAATCCCCAGCGGGATCAAACTTTTCGAAGGTATCGGGTAGGTCTTCCGTGCGCATACAGCAGGAAGTGGAGCGGTTTACCCAGAAGCTCCTTAACGTTGTCTCCCAATCAGGGAACCTAAAGAGGGAATTCAAGAATGATGTTAAGGAAGCAGCAACGGGAATAAAAACAGTAGTCACCGAATTAATAGGTATGTCATCAACTGAGGAAACCCGTCGCCTAATTGCAGATAATAAACGATTGGAGGAGCATGTAAGCCTCCTTCAGACTGAGTTGCTTGCGCTCAAAAAAGCGTTTGAGGAAAAGTGTGCACAGGAGGCACAACGCAAACGTGCGACTCCCAGGAGTCAAAATCAAGAAGTCGAGGAGGACCTTAACTCTTTGCCTCAAATGCCGCCACCCGCCAACCCGGACCTTCCGGAATGGGTCGTAACACTCGAGAGGTCTCTTACGACTAGGTTCTCAAATATGCTAAACGCTAAAATTGCGGGCCTAGAGATGCGTCTACCACCGGCGCCCATACTGCGTCCTCCACTTGCGGGGGATCAGCAGAAAGTAGCGGCTTCTGCTGCACGACAGGTAAACCCAGTGTTGCAGCTAAGCCCAGCTTCGGGCAGTAGCCAGTCTCGCCCCTCTTATGCGGCGAAAGCCGCGATGGAAGACCCTTGGACCCCAGCGGGCAAAAATGGTCGCCCCATAAAGCCGAATACAGTCGCTGGATTATCTGCCTCAGCTGCTCAACCTGCGAAGACCCCTAAAAAGGCAAAGCCGCAGCCTGCGAAGCCAGCAGGACCAAAAAAGCCCAAGCTGACGCCGCCGAAAACGACAGCTGTTATTCTGTCGATCTCCCCCGAACAGGCGGAGAAGGGGGCAACATATGCCGACACAATAGCCAAGGCTAAAAAGGCCGTAAACATAGTGGAGATGGGCATCCAGGGGATGAAAGTAAAAATCTCGGCTACGGGGTCCCGCGTGTTTGAGATCCCCGGAGCTACGAGCGGAGATAAGGCGGATCTCCTGGCCGCTAAGCTCAGGGAGACTTTGGGCGAGTCGGCCAAAATAACAAGGCCCGTGAAGACTGCTGACATGCGTGTCTCCGGGCTTGACGACTCCGGGCTTGACGACTCCGTGACTGCAGAGGAGCTCCGTTCAGCAGTCGCTAGTGCGGGCGGATGCCCCCCCGAACATGTTCGGGTCAGCCCAATAAGGACTGGTCCGGGAGGTCTTGGTTCAGCGCTAGTCAAGTGCCCCATTGTTGCGGCTAAGGTTCTGTCCGAATCAGGGCGCCTGATGGTTGGATGGGTGTCCGCATCAATTAGAGCACTGGAGGCTCTCCCGCTCCGGTGCTTTAAGTGTATGATCCCAGGACACACTAGAACCTTGTGCCGGTGCGAGGTGGATCAGAGTGACACCTGTTATCGATGCGGAAAGAAGGGGCACAAGTCCCCCGACTGCCATGCTACGCCTAACTGCGCCGTTTGCAAGGCGGCCAAACTGCCGGCTAATCACATAATGGGGGGAAGCAAATGCCGTCCCCCTGCAGTGAGAACAAGATTCCCCCCTACAATGATACCGGCTCCGGTGCGGCAGAGGACGGGCTCAACGGCCCAGAAGGAGGTTGAGGAGGTTGAACATATGTCTGCGTAATGTCTAGACACCTTAACCTCCTTCAGGGAAATTTAAACCACTGTGCTGCTGCACAGGATCTCTTCCTGCAGCATGTAGCAGAGTCGGGCACAAACCTAGCCGTAGTGGCGGAGCCGTATTCGATTCCCCAACGCTCTAACTGGGCGGGTGCCGCCGACAACTCTGTCGCCATAATGGCCCCCTATTCCGCCGTCTACTCCCCTCCCCTCTCGGTAAAAGAGAGGGGACCGGGCTATGTGGCGGCCACTTGGGGAGAGTTGACACTAGTTGGTGTCTACTTCTCCCCCAACCGGGGCATTCGAGAGCTGGTGCAGTGGCTTAACGTGCTGAGTGGTGTGGTGGGGCGCCTTGCTCCGGCACAGTTACTGGTCTTGGGCGATTTTAATGCCTGGCACACGGCCTGGGGCGAACGCAGAGACACCCCAAAGGGTGTTGAGGTCTTCGAGTGGGCGGTTGCAGCGGGGCTTGTGCTCTGCAACCGGGGTCGGCAATTCACCTGCGTCAGGGGGGACGGCGGGTCAATTGTCGATCTGACGTTTGCCACTCCAGCGCTAGCAGCTCGAGTGCAAGACTGGCGCGTCCTCAAGGACGTGCTCACACTTTCGGACCACGATCATATTTATTTTAAGATCATGTCCACCCCGGATGGAAACCGCCCACTTCGCCCTGGGGAGTCACAACGTCGCTTTCCCCGTTGGGCAATTACTAAGTTGGATCGGGAGCTGGCAGTGGAGGCAGCGTTGGTCGAGGCGTGGAACCTCGAGGGGAGCCACGTCGAAGAAGAAGGGGTAGAGGAGTACGCTAGGCGGTTAACTGTCTCCCTAACGGCGGTCTGTGACGCGGCCATGCCGAGAATTAAGGGCCTCCCGCACAAACAAAGGGTGTATTGGTGGACGGATGAGATTTCCTCCCTCAGAGATGCATGCCTGGAAGCCAGAAGGGCTTACCAACGTTCACGGCGAAGGGTAAGACAGGATGCTGAGGAGGAATCCGAACTCCATCGCACATTTGGGGACGCAAAACTGGCCCTTACGAAGGCCATATGCAGGTCGAAGTCCGCCCACTGGGAGGAATTCCTCGAGGACCTGGACAGGGACCCGTGGGGGCGCCCATACAGAATGGTGAGGAGTAGGCTCCGGAACCAGGCGCCTCCCACTGATTCGATGGATCAGGAACTCCTTATGCGGGTGGTCGAGGGTCTTTTCTCTGCCTCTCCCCCGGTGGTGCCCCCTGTTGTGGGCCCAACGCCTGACGAGCCCGACCCGTTACGGGGCTTCTTCCCAGTCACGGAGGGCGAGCTCCAATACGTGACAGATCGGCTCCGCTCTAAAAAGAAGGCGCCTGGACCAGACGGCATCCCGGGAAGAGTTCTTCCCGATGCCCTGAAACACCTGGGCGAACATATTCGGGAGTTGTTTACCGCCTGTCTCAAAACAGGGCAATTTCCCAAGTCATGGAAAAGGGGCAGACTCTGCCTCCTAAAGAAAGACGATAGACCAGCGGACTCTCCGTCGGCGTATCGGCCCATCGTCCTGCTGGATGAGCTCGGTAAGATGCTCGAACGCATCATTGCTGACCGAATCATCCAGCACTTGGACTCGATAGGGCCGAATTTGTCGGATCGCCAGTTCGGCTTTAGGAGGCAGAGGTCAACCATCGATGCGTTGCTTGCGCTCAAAGAGCTAACGCAGACGGCAGTGGAACGGGGGCAGAGGGTTGTCGCGGTATCTCTCGATATAAAGAACGCGTTCAACACTCTGCCGTATAGCGTCGTCCGAGATGCACTAAGGTATCATGGGGTACCTCGTTATCTGGCCCGCCTCATTGAGAATTACTTGGAGGAAAGGGAAATTGTGTTCCTCGCCCCAGATGGGCAGATGAAAATCCGCCGAATGAAGTGCGGTGTTCCGCAGGGGTCGGTCCTGGGGCCGCTCCTGTGGAACCTTGGTTATGACTGGGTGCTTCGCGGCGCTCTTCCCCCTCGGATGGATGTCATCTGCTATGCAGATGACACGCTCATCACTGCCCGAGGGGGAGACTTCGCGGAAGCGAGGCGCCTCGCAAGAGTTGGGGCGGAATATATTATTGGCCGCATACGAGCCCTTGGACTAGAGGTTGCGGTGGCCAAGACTCAGGCCATCCTTTTTCACGGGCCGAGGCAGGGGCCTCCGCCAGGGGCGGACTATGGTTATTGACGGGGTGGTGGTTAAACTGCGCCCCACAATGAAATATCTGGGGCTAGTGCTGGACGGGCGTTGGAAATTTAAAGCCCATTTCCAGCAGCTCGCTCCCAGACTGGTAGGCGCAGCAGCTGCGCTCGGGCGATTGTTGCCTAATGTAGGCGGGCCGAATCCAAGTTGTCGGAAATTGTACGCGGGGGTCATCCGTAGCATGGCTTTGTACGGGGCCCCCGTATGGGCGGAGTCTCTTAACGAGAAAAATAGGGCTGCCCTTCGACGGCCACAGCGGGTGGTAGCCTCAAGAATGATACGAGGCTACCGAACTGTTTCAGGGACGGCTGCTTGCGTCCTTGCCGGTACGCCTCCGTGGGAACTGGAGGCCCAGATGCTCTCGGAGGTGTATCGGCAAAGAAAGGAGGAAAATGCGAGGGGTGACCGCCTCGCCCCTGAGGAAAGAGCCGGCATACGGCGCGCTGCTGAGGAGCGATGCTTGGAGGAGTGGGAGCACCGGCTGGAGGCTCCGGCATACGGCCAGAGGACCGCGGAGGCTGTCCGCCCCGTTTTAAAGGAGTGGAGGGAGAGAGCACATGGTGCGCTAACATATCGGTTGACACAGGTGCTTACCGGGCACGGCTGTTTCGGTAAGTACCTGTGCATGATTAGGAGAGAGGCTGAACCGGTGTGCCACGACTGTGGTGCACCGGAGGATACCGCGCGGCACGTTATCGAGGAGTGCCCTGCGTGGGTGTCACAAAGATCTGCACTTTGTTCAGCCATAGGTAGGGACCTCTCTCTTCCCGGCATTGTTAATGCCATGCTGGGGGGAGATGGAAAATGGCAGGCAGTGACCGATTTCGCTGAAGAGGTCATGTCCAAAAAGGAGGCTGCAGAACGGGTCCGAGAGGCAAATGCGCTAGCGGACCCAATTCGCAGAAGGCGACCGGGAGGTGCGAGGAGGCGCCACGCGCACCTCATTCCCCCATAGTGCTTAAGGGTCAGGACGGTGGAACCGGGGATTCCGTCGTCCACTTAGGGCCCTTGTGGAGGAGAGACGCTCAAGTGTTCCGAGCGCCTCTTCAGGTAGGAGACGTTAAACGTCTGGAGAGCCGGAGTCCGAAGGGACCGGCGCAGGGCGAAGACACGGAGATTGCCATCCTTGTCCCGCTGTCCTCGTCCAATGCGCGGATGGAACACCCCAGGGTTTTTAGTGGATGCACCACATAACCGCCCCGTGTTCCCCGCGCGGGGTGGTATGCGAAGGCATTTTCCCTGGGTAAAAAAAAAAAAAAAAAAGGTGCCGGGGTTCGATACCTTGTGTATGTGTGATAATAATAAAAGTACTGTCAAACGGCAATCTTGATCTTTGTTCCTTTTCTTGCACATCCTACACCCTAAATTGGAAGTGAAACGTAAGCAAATATGGCCGTTCTGACAGTACTATTCTTATTTGGCTCGCACAGTTATACCGAAGACCCGGAATTATCAAAAGAATAGCCAATGTCTGTGTGTCACACGCTGTTTACATATAAAAAAGTATATGTTTTCACGTCAAGTTGCGTTTTCCATCTAGCTACACGAAGCCTTTACTCATTTGTCGGCGCAGCATCGGTACGACATCAGCATGCTCTTCATACGCGGTACCGAAAACATGCCGAAAGCTTACTGGACGCCTATATTTATATAGAGCGTTACTCATTTGTCATAATCAGCTCGGCGCGGTATAGATTCGGTACAAAATCTGCACCGCGCCGACAAAAGAGTAAAGGGGCTTAGAAATAAACCTGTTTGATATGCTAAATCCGGTTTAGTCGACAAATGCTAACTTAGTGTACAACGACAGATTCTACAAATGTCCAATTCTACAAATTCCAACTTCTACAAATGCCCACTTCTACAAATGGCAAATTCTACAAATGCCAACTTCTACAAAAGCCCACATTTAGTTGTAATATTTTTAAACACTTTTTGATACATATTTTTGCTTTTTATATAGTGTATTTTCGATCAATTTTATATTATATTTTTATTTTGTTTTTTCTTTCCTTCGTAATAAAAACGTCTCCAAAATACCAGGATGACATAAATATGGAGAAGGTAAATAAATACATTTAAAAAAAATATGGAAACGCAAATATATATATCAAAAAGTGATTGAAAATATTACAACGAAATGTGGGCATTTGTAGAAGTTGGCGTTTTTAGAAGTTGGCATTTGTAGAAGTGGGCATTTGTAGAAGTTGGCATTCGTAGAATCTGGCGTTTTAAAATAAGTTGGCATTTGTAGAAGTTGGCGTTTGTCGACTAAACCCTAAATCCATTCCATACCTGATCTATATTATCTTGTGGCACGGAACAGACGTCGCCGTACAGAGTGAGTGCTTCATACAGCCGGGCAGCGGCGCACCGCCGCACGTAGCGGTCGGCGTAACACAAGTATATCACTAGCTGACCCAGAGACTTGCTGCATACTACACCACCGACCTGATAAAACAAATTAATTCGTACAATGTGTTACAAAAATACCCCTAATGCCGAATATTGTAAATCAGAGGCGAAGGGTTTATAAAAGCCGATTCCTATCGGCTTACCTTTTAGAAATTTCACCCCATCGATCCACTATGCAGATCAAACATTTTTAGGGTTCCGTACCCAAAGGGTAAAAACGGGACCCTATTACTAAGCCTCCGCTGTCCGTCTGTCTGTCTGTCACCAGGCTGTATCTCATGAACCGTGATAGCTAGACAGTTGTAATTTTCACAGATGATGTATTTCGGTTGCCGCTATAACAACAAATACTAAAAACAGAATAAAATAAATATTTAAGGGGGGCTCCCATACCACAAACGTGATTTTTTTGCCGTTTTTTGCTCCATATTGATAACTACTACAGGTAGACAGTTGAAATTTTCACAAATCGTGTATTTCTATTGCTGCTATAACAACATATGCTAAAAACAGAATAAAATAAATATTTAAGGGGGGCTCCCATACAACAAACGTGATTTTTTTGCCGTTTTTTGGTACGGAACCCTTCGTGCGCGAGTCCGACTCGCACTTGGCCGGTTTTTTGTAGAACGGCTTACCTTCGCCATAATTTCACCTCTCGCTACTATATCGATAGGGATCATCAAACTGAACAACTTTTACGATCTATGGGACCAACTCTGTAATCGCCAAAAAAAGTAATAGAATGTAAGAAACAGCAGATTTTTTCGCGATTTCAGAGTTGACCCCATAGTAAAAGTTGTTCAGTTAGATGATCCCAATCTACCATAATCGGCATTATTTTTACAACGTGTTACAAAAAAAAACCCAATTTTTGTAACACGTAAAAATTAATATACATTAGATGTAGCCACGTAGGCAGACAAGGAAGCACGCAATATCATATATAAAATTTTCGTAATCGACTTTAAACTTAACTTTAAATTGTACTGGGGATGTAAATCTGTACATGCACAGAAGGTTCACTCCCGAACATAGTGAAGTTCAGGCATAAATAATCGCCTACTCTTTCGACTTGCATTTGAAATTGAAACTTATCGTGTGAGACAAATGTTCATTTTCCAAAAGGCACCGCTCGACTCGATCGTGACCTAGTTATGCCCAGAGCAATGTTGCCAACTTAACGGACTTCCCGTCAGATTTAACAGATTTGAGCCAGGCAAGTATAATTTGACTGCTAACGGATTCACTGACGGGAATATTTTTGACTAAAATTTTACATTTTAGTATACGTTTTCAGCGTGAAGTGAGTGAATAAAAAATAATAGAAAAAAGTGCAGAAAATATGATTTTGGCATGAAAAAAATTACAATTTATGGTTTACCCGATGAAGTAATTGGTAGTTTATTTGACGGAAATTTATATAATTTTGACGGATTTTTGATGGAAAACACAAACTTGCTTAGCGGAATTCAAAATGTATTGTTGGCAACATTTTCCCAGGGGCCCTATTTATTTTAAAAATCATTCTTTTAGAATCGTTCATGTGACAAGTCGCATGCGACCTAAAATCACAATTGACAACTAAATTGCACTCCAAGGGCCCTATTTTTGAAAGGCGGCGAGCGCTCTTTTTTCCTTTTTGTTTTGTATATATTTATACGTAAGTAATTACAGTAATCCGTCACGCTCCCATGAATGTATATGTATGACGTCATCGTTTCGTTTATTCATAATATACGACACATAATTTAACCAATTCAATTATGTAAATATTATTATACTGTGACGGTAATACTATCGTTCACTTAATCTTCATTTTTAGGCTTATGTGGTAGCAAGTATGTATTCTGTGGTGGTAGCTGTGAATGGATAAAACATTAAACATAGTCTTGAAACCAATTTACCTGAATTAACTGACACAGCACATTAATAGAATCTAGTAGTTTGTAAATATTTTTCCCTCCTCGCAATTCTATCTGCAAATATTTTAAAATATCTACAGCAAATGTGGACTCTGGATCTTCAAGGATTGGAGAAATTGAACCTGGAAAAAAAGACTTATGAAATACGAGTATATTGAATAATAATATTACAGTATTATTAAATGTATCGGCCTTAAAGATTTGAATGAAGATTTAGAAAATAAAGGTTTATTTTTTTAAACATATGCGGTGTTATTACAAAAGATTGTTCAACACCTGTTTAACTTAGATACTGTTTAAATATGTTGCTGTCACTTTTTTGACAATATTGTTTGAAAGAGATATCATCACATTTAAGGCTCCCTTACGCGAAATCATTTGTCTCTGTCTTTTTCTTTACGTGTAAAAATTATGGAAAATAACCTCACTTCTGCACTTTTTCAATGTTTTTCGTTGTTTTTTCATCATTATCTTTAGCACAATTATCTTTTTTGAAAAAAGTTATTGGAGCAACTGCACAGTGCGTTAAAGTGTATTTTGATGTAGAATTCAATACGTTTCCGTTATTATTTACGCCAAAGATATGGCCCGCGACAAGCGCTTTTGGTGATATTCTGATTTTTTTCTACAACCATCTGTTAGGGTTATACACAATTTTATGATTGTAGCAACTAGATAAACTCTTTAGCTTGTCGTATGATTTTTTTGGTGGCTACAAGTTTACGGTTTCTATATAAAAAAAATGGCCCGCGCAAACCATGTTTTCCTATTACCGCCCCTTAAACAGTGTCTAAATTAAACAAGTTTTTTTGTCTAACTTTTTCTATTATTCCCATGAAACGCCAAACAACTTTCTGATAAATAGCTTTCAAATCTATTTTATTTCATTGATTTCTTTCTTGGGAAATAACACGTTGGTCTAGTTTTGTTGTGAAGTGTTTACGAGTTTTGGGTGGATTTGATGTTGATGTTTTTTAGGGTTCCGTACCCAAGGGGTAAAAACGGGACCCTATTACTAAGACTCCACTGTCCGTCTGTCTGTCCATCTGTCTGTCTGTCACCAGGCTAGAAAAGTGATTTTTTTTACAGATGATGTATTTCTGTTGCCGCTATAACAACAAATACTAAAAAGAGAAAAAAAAATATTTAAGGGGGGCTCCCATACAACAAACGTGATTTTTTGCTGTTTTTGGTACGGAACCCTTCGTGCGCAAGTGCGACTCGCACATGGCCGGTTTTTTTATTCACAACATGTCAGTGCGGCCTTCATCGCACCTGATGTTGAGTTAAGAAAAAGGCCAAAGGTGGAATCGCATTACATCATTTAGAAAATTCGCTTCCAACACCCAAAACTTGAGAGCAAACAACAAAATGACAGATCTATATAATATATCTACACTAGCGCCAAATTGACAGTAAGTGCCGGAACACAAACATTTTTGAATTGTTGCATGTTATGTTTGGAGTAAGACTTTCGTGGAATAAGAGAAAAAGTTAGTAAGAACTAACTATGTAGTGATATTTTATCTACAAGCTATAAATACCTGAACTCAAAAGCCTATCGATGAAGTTAAATATAGGCCCCGTGATTCTTTTCACATGTAAATTGTCAGCAAACACTTGGATGATTGTATCACAGATAGATTTTAGCATAGGTTTGTTATCCTGTAGAGTGTTTAAATATGAATAGAGAGACTGCGTCGTATGTTTGACCTGTAACAAAATGATAATATTTTTATTCAATGTTCACTATTTTTACGCATGTAGATATCTATTATTTTTGTTCAATGTTCACTTTTTTGACGCATGTAGATAACTTATCTATTTTTATGTACTTATTAAGGAAAATGTCGCCATTTTAATAGTTTTTCAATGTGTTATCGTTTTGCGTAAAAACAGAGAAGAATTTTAATATTGACATTCGAAAATAGCTATAGGACCAACTTTGAAATCGTGGAAAAAATCTGGGTTTCATACTTTTTGATATTTTCATTACTAATTCTTGTATTCTGTTTTTTTCACAATTTCAATGTAGGTCCCATAGTAAAAGTTGTTCAGTTTGATGGTCGCTATCTACCATATTCGGCTTTTAGGCTACTAGCTTCCGCCCGCGACTTCGTCCGCGTGCATATTAGAGAAAATCCTTAGGGAACCTACAACCAGGATCCGACCAGCCGTTTTTACGTCATTTGGCGGGTCCCCACCAAGCGCGCTGCCTCGCGAGGCACAACGTTTGCGCGTTGGCGGGCCTCGCACGTGGTTGCGCGCCCAAACTTTGGACCCCCGTTTCACCCCCTTGGAGGGTGAGTTTTGAAAAATCCTTGCTTAGTGCTCCCCTAGACCTCATGAGGAACCTACGTGCCTAAGGAACCTACGTGCCAAATTTGGAATCTCTAGATCCAGCGGTTTGGGCTGTGCGTTGCTACGTGAGTCACCAATCAGTATCTTCTTTTATATATTAAGATTACCAAACACCTTTACTGTAAAGAACAAAAATTTTTTTCTAAATATCGTTCTTTATATCTTACCAAGCTTTCGGTCAATTCTCCGCCGCTGACGATCAGGCCTTTGATCACGTTATACCTATACTCGTCGTAGTTCAACAGCTGCACAAATCTCGGCATCGTATGGCCCGGGAACAGCCACAAGACCACGTTGGAATTCTCACTGGCCGTCGGTTCTTCATACTCTTGGTCTTTGCCCTTTAGTTCTACTTCTTCGGACGGGAAAATGCGTTTGAGAGCATCGTGTTGTGGTATATTTGTGATGAGTGGTTCACTAAAATGGTAAGATTTTGATTTTAATTTGTTAAGGGGGTTGTATGACTGAAAGTGGCGCCGTGGTGAATTTTATTTAATATTGTAATTCTAATACACACAATTTTGATACAACATTTTGTGGGTTTTTTAGTCTAGTATGTATTTTTAAACGGTATCAATACATTCTCTCGTAGTCACTGCTAGAAGGAGATAGCAAAACTGCTAAAAGTGGCCGTATTTGCTATCTAATTCTACGAATGACTACGAGGGAATCATAGTGATACCTTCTAAAAATTCTAGATCTCTACCTCTGAGGACGACACTTTCGGTAGTATAACCACCTTAACACGAATACAATTATCTAGTGTATTTATGTAAAAAAAATGCTGATCGGCATATCTTAAATATATATTAAGAAGATTTAAAGATCAATTTCGAATATACACATACCGTAGCTCCATCTAACGGTACAGATAACACACTACTTTTGGTAATTACAAATACTACTCTTCAGTAGCGTCGCATTTTATCGGTAAGTACAGTAAGATGGAAAATTGAGTCAGAGTTGGGAACGCGTTTGCAATAGCCCTATTGGAATCGTAATCTTCTATAGCTAATAAGACTTGACTGCCAGAAGCTTTTATAACACTCTTGTTACCATACCAGCGAACTAAAATCTATGGAAGTGTAAATTGCAAACAAATATTGCTTTTGTAAAACAGCGCTATCTGTGTGACGGATTGCTAATTTTATATCATCACAATACAAAATAAAATATTCATGTAATTTGCTCACGCGCAACAGCAGCGACTGGTTCGCCTATAGTCGGGACAGAGGGCGCTGTTACAATCTACATAAATGAGCTGTGGTCATCCGCCGCAGTCTTTTTTTTGAGCTAACATCGAAATAAGTGAATATAAAATACCAGTAATTTAATCTATTTTTTATTCCTTCGGGGTGAACCATACAGCTTAAAAAAGAAAAGAGAGAGTTTATTAGAAATGACTGTGTAGTCAAATGGGGTAAAAGACGCAGAGAAAGCAAAAAGATGCAGAGATAAGGTATCATAAGTATTAAATATTTTTTTGTTTAAGTATAGAAAATATCTACGAGTATACAGATTATGTCATCATTATGCAACCAGTGTTCAGATGCTTTGTGGCACATAACTAAATGCCAGCATTTTTATGTAGCACAAAGTTCCAAGTGGTGCTATTTTTTGAGCGGAATGCTTGTTCCATAGATGCTGCTTGTTACGTAAAAATTGTTTACTTGTAAATCAAAGAAGTGAAGATCCTGCCAGCGTGTGCCCTTGTCCTGTCTATCTTCTCTACGGCTTGCTGCGCAATTCCACACATTATGTCCTTCACTATTTGCGGCGAGTTCAAGTGTGGCGCCTCTAAGGCGCATTGACGGCATACCGATAGGAGACCTGGGAGTAAACAGCATGATATGGATAATAGGTCCCCTTGGTATTTAATTGGTTGTCAAATGTGCGCATTGTAGAATGTGCGCATTAACAGGGGGTCAAGTCTGGTAATGTTTTCGTCAAAATCGTAGTTCAATGGTGTTCTAATGGTAATGCTTTTTGACACAGTTCTTGTTTCTTAAACCCAAAACAAGACACAATATGTTTCCGTTTTGGGTTTAAGAAACACAATGTGTTTCGGTTTTGGGTTTCAAAAACAAGAACTGTGTCAAAAAGCATTACCATTCAGACACCATTGAACTACGATTTTGACGAAAACATTAGCGGACTTGACCCCCAGTAGGTTTGTACGATTGGTAACCACTTTGCAGATAAAATCTATCAAAGAAAAAAGAAAAAATCGTGTGCGCGCGTATCGCCCCTGCACGAACTAAACGTATGTTAGTGACGGCGCGGCGTGCAGTGCAATTGACTTTAACCTTAGGAGTGGTAAAGCTTAAGTGTTGTCGATAGTACACACGACGCTACCGCAAGTTAAATAGTTGAACGGCGAAAACAGATTTTATTACGTACGACATAAAGACGGTCTCAAGGTCAACGTGTATAATTCTGATGCTCCGTCGGTCGTGTGTGAATTACGCACAGAAAATTCTAAGTAAAATATTATCTCAACACTTTATTGGTATGCATGTTCAAGAAAAACTTATTAATCTTTTTAATAGGTCTGTCTACTTATCGAATAAGCTACAAATAGTTCATCATTATCTGCTTATGGATAAAATAATAACAATTTTAATATGACACAAATGCAGCTAAAACTGGTTTAATGAAAACAGCATTCGGAAACACTGAGAAGCTCCATACAATTTATTTTCGGTCGCCCATCCTATAAAGTTGCAAAGTCGCTTTAACTATTCACTGCGCCATTGAACTAGAGCAGAATTTCTATTTAATACATACCAGTCATACTAGCTTCCCGCACCCAAGCGCCGATATCTCCCCTCATATCAATGGTGTACTCCGACAGACAATCCAACAAAGCATCAACAATCTGGCTCATGTATTTCTCCACTCCATTCACGATGCCCAGCGTCTGACACACCTCTGTCAACCCGACGACGGCGTCCCGACGACCTTCGGCCCATTTCTGGGTATTTTCGGTCACTTTGGAGCAATCTATTAGGGATTGGATTACTAGAGGGAGCTGCTCGGCAAGAACGAATTTTGGCAGCGAACCTGTGGGAGAAGGACTTATTTTTATTCATTGGCTCTCGCTTTCCTAATAAAAAAGGGTCGATTCCCAGGAGAAAGGTACAATTTGTACTCGGTTTGGTTGGTGGTAGGGCTTATTTCAAGTCCGCATGGCTAGCTACCACCATCTGACTCAAGTCTGACGCCATAACAACAATTTAAAAATTGTTTTTGTCTGGCTGTTAGAGGTAAGATAGTTAGTTCCTCAATGGTGAGGATTCCGGGTGTAGCGCGTACACTTTCAGCCTTATCGTTACTTAACATCAGGTGAGGTGAGGTGCTTCCAAAGCACCTGGCATTCGCCAAGCACTATCCCGTAGTGGATAAGAAAAGAGAAGCTGCAGTAAACTAAAAAAAAATTTGTTTTTAAAAACACTAATTTACAACCATGTTCTTTGTTTAAGGGCCCTATCACATTTTTTCGTCGAAATTTCGATTTTGGCGGATTTTAGCAATACAACCTAGAGAAACCTTTGGATCTACTAAATACATTTATATGTGTACGCGACAAAAAGTAAATGATGATTCACTGGACAGTTAAAGGGTTAGAAAGGAAAATGAAAGTTGGTGAACGATTTCTTAGAGTCAACTTTGAACATACACAGAAAGACAAACAAGTACAAACAACAAATAAAAGTATGAAATTTGATTTTTTTATGAAGTAAAAATTATTATGATATATTTTTTACGTAATAATAATAATGTGTCTAGGAGAAATCCACAGTTCATTCTGAGCGTTTTCAGTAGTTTTATGGTTTTTGATTGGATTTTTTTTTCACATATTCTATACATAATTTCAAAATTCCGAGGCCGCTATGAACTATTCGACTATATAAGAGTTAACATTATTTTTTTTCATTTCAATTGTTTAGCACAGTTGTTCAATCCATGAGCTCAAAAAAGTGCCTTCGCGCATTTTTTGAAAATCTTTCTCTGCAATTTCGGGTTTAATTATAAAGTTAAGCAAATTTTCAAAAAAGCGAGGCCGCTATGAACTATTCCAATAGCTATTCTGCACCATTCAATAAGTCAAAAGTGTAAATGTATTTTTGTTTCTGAGATCGATAACGCCAAAATTGGCCATTTTACGCAAAAATCACAGTCGAAATGTAATATGCCTCTTAAGTAGAAATAGAAATATTTTTTATTTAAATAGACTTATTTAAAAGTACTTTTAAATTGTCCAGTTTTTCCCCTACTACCCATTCGGGTCGTCTTTTTGCTGACAAGAAGACAAGTAAATCCTACTAATATTATTAATGTGAAAGTTTGTGGGTTTGGATGTTTAGATGTTTGTTTCTCAATCACGCAAAAACTTCTGAACGGATTTGGTTGGAATTCGACACACAGATAGTAGATAGCCTAGATTAAAATATAGGACACTTTTTATCCCGATATTCCCACGGGAACGGTAACCACGCGGGTGAAACCGCGGGCGGCCGCTAGTAAGGCTAATATGTAAAAAAAACACATCACACTTACCCACAGCACGTGCATATCCCATTCTCAAGTAAAGGCCATTCACCCCCGTATGAGTCAGCTGATCGCAGTACTTCTGGATCAGTTGCATTCTCTTAGCTTTGGCCGTCTTGTCGCCATACATCAGGTTGTCGTCTTGCAAGTACTGGTTGAACACGAGAGGAAGCGCGTGTATGGCTTTCTCGCGAATAGCTTGCACTTCGTGGTATAGACATTCCTCTATCAGATTCAGCCATTCGTCTGCGAAATAATGGTTAGGTACTTTCAAATACAGAATCACAAGAAACAACAAGTACATCATTATTTCAATGTGATTTGTGAGCATAGATAAGGGCATATACTCAAGAAATTTTTGTTTGTAGAAAACTGAGGTCATCATCAGTTGACCGACCAGAGGGCCTAGCCAAAGTAACACTGGCAAATCCTCGTTATCGCTTCGCTTTCGAAACATGTATGGGATTGACATAAGGTTTCATTAACAATCGAATTTTAAAACGTCAAATCCATACATGTTTCGAAAGCGAAGCGATAACGAAAATTTGCAAACTATCTTCAAACGAAGGAATAGACACCACAACAGTATTTTTATTACATAAAACTTCAAATGTGATGCTCTGGCAGCACGCTTGTCGCATCAACTCGCCACCTGAACCCTAGCCCCCTTATTAATAAACGAAGATTAAGTACACCTAGTTTAACCATATAGTTTGCTTGAAGAATATGACGTCTCAACGTCAAACGTAAGAAGTATCGATGCTAAGCCAAATGTTCGGTTGAACCAGTTGTAAACTTACTCTTCGTTTATTTAGCCGTAGAAATATGACGAGGGAACAAATAAATGTCACAATAAAACGTCACAATAAACTTCACTTACCTATAGTAGGATGCGAGTGGTAAGGCGCGGCCGCCAGTGCCAGCGAGGCGATGCACTGGCAGCACGCCTGTCGCATCAGCTCGCCGCCGAGTCCACGGAACTGCTGTCTGGCGCGCAAGCGAGGGACCAAGTCACGGACGGATACAGAAATGCTCTCGGATATGAGGGAGTCGGCGGTCTTGCCTGTAAAAAAGTAAATAATATAATACAAAGTTTGAATTGGATTTCGTCACATTCTAATGAATATTTTAAATGTAATTTCCTTCATGATATAATGTATTAGGACAGCAATAAAATGTATTATTGTCTGGCATGATGTCTTAAGTATACATATCAGTGGCGAAGGGTCCATACAAGCCGATTCCCATCGGCTTACCTTTTAGAAATCCCAGCCCACCCATCCACTATGCAGATCACAACATTTTTGTAGAACGGCTTACCTTCGCCACATTTTCACCCATCGCCACTGATACATATTGTATACTTAGGACATCATGCCAGACAATTTTTTTTCTATAAATTTAGGGACATAGCAAAGGGTTTCTAAACAAAGTAATAAGGTCGCCTAAATTAACGTTACATCAGTTTTTTGCCTATTTCTACTTTCACTCAATAAGCAAACAGGGTGAAACACCATAGCAAAAAATGTAGTCCTTTCTTTCCAAGTAAAAAGGAAGTTACAGTGCATGCACTGATTTTCAAATTTAAATTAGAAGTTTTATGAAGGTATGTTTATTAACGTTTTCTATCAACTTACCGCTAGACAACTTGATTTGGGAAAGTGCATAAATAGCTTCGCCGATAGCAAGAATGGCGCCATGACGAATATTCAAATCGATTGATTCAGTCTTCTTTATCAGCTTGGGTAAAACACTGGTTGCTACATACTCAGGAATCTAAAAAAAATATATACTTATAAGAGCAGTTAATTGATTTATCAATTAAATTTATATGTAAACGTGGACTTTCAGTGCTGAGCGAGAAGAATTTAAGAAGATTACAGAAGGTTATTTTAGCGTAGTTTGTTCCTAACATTCAGATAAGTTGCTTTTACATTTTCAGAAATAGGAGATATTAGTGAACTCAAGAAATAAAGTACGAAAAAGCAAACAGAAAAGTCTACCTAATTCGTAAGGTGTTATTATTCTAAGGTCCGTAAGTAGGTATGAATTTTTCGAAAAACTTACTTCAGACATTTTTTAAGTTAAAATGTCTCGCCAGTCGGGTGGATAGAACGACGGAATAAACTATGAATACATAAACTATTCAGTAAATAAATAAAATAAGCTTTAAAAACTACATAACCTATCCTACGCTAGAATGTCAACTGACATGTGCCATTTGAAACAAAAACATTAGACACTTGAATCTTTTTTCAAAGACCAGTATAAAATAGGTTTTATTTGCTAGACAAACCTTCGCTGTCAACTTGTTGAGAGCTTTAGCGGCCAGTTCCCGAATGGCACAATCCCAATGTTCCACTTTCAAGTCCACAAGATGATCGATAAGTGGTTGCGTGTATTCTGGGTAGTCGGCCACTTGTGGTGCGATTAAAAGGAAGGCGTTGGTCCGAGGGCCGACTGACTGGAAATCGGCAGTGGTCAGCACATCGATGCCATGTGGAAACATGCCGTGCCTGCCGACGTTTTCTTGGTAGGCAGCGGAGGCCGCTCGTCGGCAGTTTATCTAAAAAGTACTTCCACAATGATAAATTGTCCTAATATTGCCCCCCCCCCCCCCATTTATTGCCCCCCCCCCCATTTATTGGCCCCCTAAACTTAACATCCAAAAATAAGAATAATAATCAATAAAGTGTGTTGCTTTAAAGTAAAACTGAATCATTAGTAATTAGTATATTATCTTAAAATTGACAACGGTGAACAGTTATTTTTAAAAACAGCCGCCAAATTTTCAAACTTTGTTGAAGTCTCAACAAGTTTCATGTTACGTGAGCAGTTTCTTAATTTTTTGTTAAGACAAGTGCTACCTGTTTTCTATTGTTTATGAGGGATTTCATTATTGATTTATTTTTTTAGTGTTCTTTACAGTTTAAGTATGTATTTTCTTTATAATTTTTTAATTAAGCAAGTAAATTTTAATTTATTGCCCGGCCAATAATTGGTATTGCAATAAGACTCAATATCCAATTATTGGCCTACTATCGAATTTGTATATATTTTGAAAAATAATAAAATGCAAAATGTCTTAGCAATTTGATTTTTGTTACAACATTTTTGGAGGTTTGTAATGTAAAGGCAAGTTTAAGTAATCATTTTTTTATTTAGATCGTTCACTTACCTCCCTGTCGAAGCAAGCAGTGGCAATGAGCGCATTGGCGAGCGTGTCCGCATGCGGCTTGAGGGCGACGGCGTCGTAGGCGCGGGCGAAGGCCCACGCGGCGTGGCAGGCGGCGTCACGCGCCGCGCGGCCGCCGCCGCCGCCGCACGCCGCGCGCGGCTCGTCGCGGGCCAGCGCGCGCACCACCGCGCCGATGCCCGTGCCCACCTGCTGCGGGGACAGCAGCCCGCGCCGCGCTACACAACGACCGACACACTACATTGAGCGCGGCATGAGACGCCGCACGCAGCGCGCGGCTCGTCGCGGGCCAGCGCGCGCACCACCGCGCCGATGCCCGTGCCCACCTGCTGCGGGGACAGCAGCCCGCGCCGCGCTACACAACGACCGACACACTACATTGAGCGCGGCATGAGACGCCGCACGCCGCGCGCGGCTCGTCGCGGGCCAGCGCGCGCACCACCGCGCCGATGCCCGTGCCCACCTGCTGCGGGGACAGCAGCCCGCGCCGCGCTACACAACGACCGACACACTACATTGAGCGCGGCATGAGACGCCGCACGCCGCGCGCGGCTCGTCGCGGGCCAGCGCGCGCACCACCGCGCCGATGCCCGTGCCCACCTGCTGCGGGGACAGCAGCCCGCGCCGCGCTACACAACGACCGACACACTACATTGAGCGCGGCATGAGACGCCGCACGCCGCGCGCGGCTCGTCGCGGGCCAGCGCGCGCACCACCGCGCCGATGCCCGTGCCCACCTGCTGCGGGGACAGCAGCCCGCGACGCGCTACACAACGACAGCTTTTATACAAACTACAATTTTTATTTTATTTTTTTATTTTATTTCTTGGAAAACTTACAGCTACTATGTTTGTATAACAAAATGTACCATGGTTAATCATTAGCCAACAATTAAGTTTTCACATGTAAGATAACAGATGAATAAAAATTTTTACGAGTTAGAACATGCGTTATTTGCACTAATACGATCGTGCTATGATCAACGGGAACAATAAGTAGTTTAGCAACTAGACTCAATTATTCAGAGAACAATAAAATTTAAAACAATAAAGGAAAGTATATTAATACACATCACATTCAATTATTACTTTCATATTTACTTAGTAGTTCCGCTGCGAGTGCTCGCTTCAGTGATGCAACACTATTCGAACATAAATCGATATCAGTTTGATGGCTCAATTTGTTAAACGATCGACACGAACGAACTAAGTAGCTATTCTGTCGATACTTCGTGCGCACACATGGCACATGTAACTTCAGTGATTTGTTACGCGTAGTAAAACTACGAGGTACTATAAGCTTGATATGTTTTAATAGTTCGCTCGAGTCGACACTGCCTTTAAGTATTTTTGACAAGTAAGTTAAGTCTGCGATATTTCTACGAACCTCGAGGGGAAGAAGATGGTGTCTTGTGCATCGCTCCTTATATGTACTATCGTAAACACCGGTTTTAAATTCTAGGTACTTAAGAAATCTTTTTTGCACTGATTCAAGTTGATTTATATAAATCGAGTAGCGTGGATTCCAGACTTGGGAGTTGTACTCCAATATACTTCGAACAAGTGAGCAGTACAAAACTTTTAAGGTTTTGGCTTTTTTAAATTTGGAGCAAGATCTGATTAGAAAGCCCAAAGCTTTAGACGCTTTTTTAGCGATATGTGTCACATTTTGATCGAATAGTACTTTGGAGTCTTGAACTACCCCGAGATCTCGCATGTGATTAACGCTAGTGAGAGCTTGGCTTTTAAGTTGATACGTGTGTTTCGTGTCACAATGCTTACGTGAGAAAACCATTGAATAACACTTACTAGTATTAAGATCAAGTTTATTTGCATCGCAATAGGCTTCGAATCTACTTAGGTCTTCTTGAAGTAAGAGACAATCGGTTTCGTTAGTTATTTCCTTATAAATTTTCATATCATCAGCAAATAGGAGGACTTGAGAGTGCTGAAAGCATGTGGATACGTCATTTATAAATAGTATAAATAGTAATGGGCCTAAGATAGATCCCTGCGGGACTCCAGAAGGTACTGTACCCCAAACGGATGTGAACCCGTTTAAAGCCACAGCTTGACATCGGTTTTTTATATATGAGGTGAACCACCGGAATAAGTTACCATGCACTCCGGCAAGATAAAGTTTTTGAAGAAGAAGACGATGGTCAATGCGGTCAAAACACTTGCAATAGTCAGTGAATATTACGTCAACTTGTTTCCCGTCATCCATTTTTGAGGTAATGAAGTCATTAAACAATACCAAATTAGAGGTTGTGGATCGCTTCTTAACAAAACCATGCTGGGTGTGCGTAAGTATTGAGCTCATTGCGGTATAAAGTTGTTGGTGTACTATTCTTTCTAGAACTTTAGAGAAAATACATAACTTAGAAATGGGGCGGTAATTGCAAACGTCACTTTTGTTTCCTTTTTTGTGCACGGGTGTTATGAATGCACTTTTCCATATGTCGGGCATTACACCATCTTGCAAGGATCTATTAAAAAGTATACACAGTGGCTCGACTAAGCTTGAGGCACAGTTTACAATGAAGATCGGATGAATATGGTCTGGACCTGCACCCTTTCTCACATCCAAGCCCTTCAACAGTCGCAAAACTTCCTCAGGGTTTATGTATATAGTTCCAATGGGTACAGTATGATCATTCGACCCAGTATTGAAGCCATCGTGACCATCGTTCATATCGGAGCTTTGCTGAAAGGTTGTCTGAAAATAGGATGCAAACAGGTCGCATATATCGACTCCGGTGCTACTATTAATGTCGCCATAATGCATTGTAGCTGGATATGTACCTTTACTATTTTTGGAAGAGTTAATGTAATTCCAAAACATTTTTGGATTTTCAGTAATAGAATCTTCCATGCGACGTACATAATTTTCATAACAAACAGCCTCGACATCTTTGGCTTGTTTCCTAAAATATGCAAAGGATTCATAGTCACTACTCCTCTCATAGACCTTAAACTTACGATGGTATTTCAACTTATCACTTAATATTTTCTTTAATTCAGCACTGTACCATGGTGGGTAAGATTGTTGTGATACATATTTTTTAGGTATGTATTCATCTTTAAGGTCAGAGATTGTTTTGTTGAATAAGTTTACGCATTGATTAATTTCAATGTTACAGAAAAGTTCATGCCACTGTACTTCATCTAATTTAGTGCAAATAGTGGTATAGTCACCACGTTCATAAAAGTACTTAAATCTCGGATTATTACTTAAAGACACCTCACTTGAGAGTGGTTGATAACTAATTTTTAAGGACCTATGATGAGGGTCTTCGGGGACTATTGGATCTTCACAAGCGGCAACAGTTAAATCGCAATTAGAAAAGACTAAGTCAAGTATTCTGTTATTTGATATATTTGGGGTACTGTTAAATTGTTTTAGGTTAAGTTGTTCAATAGTGTCTAAGAAATAGATTTGTGATTCACCTTGCAAATCAGAAGGGCTCAAATAATTTTCACCCGAGTTAAATTGCCAATTTAAATTACTAAGATTAAAATCGCCTAAGATAATAATTTTATCATTAGGAAATTGGCTAAACGTATCAAATAATTTGTCTGTAAAATTACTAAGTTGTGAGTTAAATCCGAGACCGCCGTGTTGCGAACATAAGTAAACAATACCAATATGGAGGCTAGTCGCGTTACGAGTATTGCGTGATGGCGAGCAAACAGTAAGCCAAAGATCCTCGGCTGTCGATCGCCAGTCGCGCCGCTCAATACTTTGTAATCTGCGATGTACAGCTAAAAGTACTCCGCCGCCCATTTTTTGCTTGCAACTTTCGTAATCCCTATCGCGTCGCCAAACGATGTAATCAGCTGGGAACAATTCAGTATCCAAAATACTGTCTAGCAGCCAAGTTTCCGTGATACAAACAATATCATAACTAGATAACATAATATTCCGTTTAAATGTGTTGGTTTTAGTACGGAGCCCGCGGGCGTTTTGGTAATAGATACTGAGTTCAAGTTCTTTTAAAACTAAATTTATCAATATGAACATCAACATTTACTTCAAATAGGACTAAGTGTGAATTTGAGCATTTCGAGCTAAGAATAATTGTTATAACATTTTTGTGTATCACGAAAATTATGATAAGTGTACTATTGCGATGCACAATGAATTCGAAGAATAATAAATTAGTATTAACTTTTACTTGGTATTGTGCATTACCGTTGAATAATAATGTCAAAAAATTAATTGCAGTGGGTAAGATTAAATAAAGAGCGTACTTACAATAAACCAAACTGAGCCTTAAATTCGTAGTAATAAGCATGAGAACCGATTGCACTGGTGTGGCAAGCACTAACAACGAACACTCACAGGGAAACGCATCGATATTATTGACAATAAGGTAACTAACGGGTGGCCTACGGCCGCCAACAGAACGAACTAACGAACACTTAAATGATAATTTAAATAGTGACGCCGCACGCCGCGCGCGGCTCGTCGCGGGCCAGCGCGCGCACCACCGCGCCGATGCCCGTGCCCACCTGCTGCGGGGACAGCAGCCCGCGCCGCGCTACACAACGACCGACACACTACATTGAGCGCGGCATGAGACGCCGCACGCCGCGCGCGGCTCGTCGCGGGCCAGCGCGCGCACCACCGCGCCGATGCCCGTGCCCACCTGCTGCGGGGACAGCAGCCCGCGCCGCGCTACACAACGACCGACACACTACATTGAGCGCGGCATGAGACGCCGCACGCCGCGCGCGGCTCGTCGCGGGCCAGCGCGCGCACCACCGCGCCGATGCCCGTGCCCACCTGCTGCGGGGACAGCAGCCCGCGCCGCGCTACACAACGACCGACACACTACATTGAGCGCGGCATGAGACGCCGCACGCCGCGCGCGGCTCGTCGCGGGCCAGCGCGCGCACCACCGCGCCGATGCCCGTGCCCACCTGCTGCGGGGACAGCAGCCCGCGCCGCGCTACACAACGACCGACACACTACATTGAGCGCGGCATGAGACGCCGCACGCCGCGCGCGGCTCGTCGCGGGCCAGCGCGCGCACCACCGCGCCGATGCCCGTGCCCACCTGCTGCGGGGACAGCAGCCCGCGCCGCGCTACACAACGACCGACACACTACATTGAGCGCGGCATGAGACGCCGCACGCCGCGCGCGGCTCGTCGCGGGCCAGCGCGCGCACCACCGCGCCGATGCCCGTGCCCACCTGCTGCGGGGACAGCAGCCCGCGCCACGCTACACAACGACCGACACACTACATTGAGCGCGGCATGAGACGCCGCACGCCGCGCGCGGCTCGTCGCGGGCCAGCGCGCGCACCACCGCGCCGATGCCCGTGCCTACCTGCTGCGGGGACAGCAGCCCGCGCCGCGCTACACAACGACCGACACACTACATTGAGCGCGGCATGAGACGCCGCACGCCGCGCGCGGCTCGTCGCGGGCCAGCGCGCGCACCACCGCGCCGATGCCCGTGCCCACCTGCTGCGGGGACAGCAGCCCGCGCCGCGCTACACAACGACCGACACACTACATTGAGCGCGGCATGAGACGCCGCACGCCGCGCGCGGCTCGTCGCGGGCCAGCGCGCGCACCACCGCGCCGATGCCCGTGCCCACCTGCTGCGGGGACAGCAGCCCGCGCCGCGCTACACAACGACCGACACACTACATTGAGCGCGGCATGAGACGCCGCACGCAGCGCGCGGCTCGTCGCGGGCCAGCGCGCGCACCACCGCGCCGATGCCCGTGCCCACCTGCTGCGGGGACAGCAGCCCGCGCCGCGCTACACAACGACCGACACACTACATTGAGCGCGGCATGAGACGCCGCACGCCGCGCGCGGCTCGTCGCGGGCCAGCGCGCGCACCACCGCGCCGATGCCCGTGCCCACCTGCTGCGGGGACAGCAGCCCGCGCCGCGCTACACAACGACCGACACACTACATTGAGCGCGGCATGAGACGCCGCACGCCGCGCGCGGCTCGTCGCGGGCCAGCGCGCGCACCACCGCGCCGATGCCCGTGCCCACCTGCTGCGGGGACAGCAGCCCGCGCCGCGCTACACAACGACCGACACACTACATTGAGCGCGGCATGAGACGCCGCACGCCGCGCGCGGCTCGTCGCGGGCCAGCGCGCGCACCACCGCGCCGATGCCCGTGCCCACCTGCTGCGGGGACAGCAGCCCGCGCCGCGCTACACAACGACCGACATACTACATTGAGCGCGGCATGAGACGCCGCACGCCGCGCGCGGCTCGTCGCGGGCCAGCGCGCGCACCACCGCGCCGATGCCCGTGCCCACCTGCTGCGGGGACAGCAGCCCGCGCCGCGCTACACAACGACCGACACACTACATTGAGCGCGGCATGAGACGCCGCACGCCGCGCGCGGCTCGTCGCGGGCCAGCGCGCGCACCACCGCGCCGATGCCCGTGCCCACCTGCTGCGGGGACAGCAGCCCGCGCCGCGCTACACAACGACCGACACACTACATTGAGCGCGGCATGAGACGCCGCACGCCGCGCGCGGCTCGTCGCGGGCCAGCGCGCGCACCACCGCGCCGATGCCCGTGCCCACCTGCTGCGGGGACAGCAGCCCGCGCCGCGCTACACAACGACCGACACACTACATTGAGCGCGGCATGAGACGCCGCACGCCGCGCGCGGCTCGTCGCGGGCCAGCGCGCGCACCACCGCGCCGATGCCCGTGCCCACCTGCTGCGGGGACAGCAGCCCGCGCCGCGCTACACAACGACCGACACACTACATTGAGCGCGGCATGAGACGCCGCACGCCGCGCGCGGCTCGTCGCGGGCCAGCGCGCGCACCACCGCGCCGATGCCCGTGCCCACCTGCTGCGGGGACAGCAGCCCGCGCCGCGCTACACAACGACCGACACACTACATTGAGCGCGGCATGAGACGCCGCACGCAGCGCGCGGCTCGTCGCGGGCCAGCGCGCGCACCACCGCGCCGATGCCCGTGCCCACCTGCTGCGGGGACAGCAGCCCGCGCCGCGCTACACAACGACCGACACACTACATTGAGCGCGGCATGAGACGCCGCACGCCGCGCGCGGCTCGTCGCGGGCCAGCGCGCGCACCACCGCGCCGATGCCCGTGCCCACCTGCTGCGGGGACAGCAGCCCGCGCCGCGCTACACAACGACCGACACACTACATTGAGCGCGGCATGAGACGCCGCACGCCGCGCGCGGCTCGTCGCGGGCCAGCGCGCGCACCACCGCGCCGATGCCCGTGCCCACCTGCTGCGGGGACAGCAGCCCGCGCCGCGCTACACAACGACCGACACACTACATTGAGCGCGGCATGAGACGCCGCACGCCGCGCGCGGCTCGTCGCGGGCCAGCGCGCGCACCACCGCGCCGATGCCCGTGCCCACCTGCTGCGGGGACAGCAGCCCGCGCCGCGCTACACAACGACCGACACACTACATTGAGCGCGGCATGAGACGCCGCACGCCGCGCGCGGCTCGTCGCGGGCCAGCGCGCGCACCACCGCGCCGATGCCCGTGCCCACCTGCTGCGGGGACAGCAGCCCGCGCCGCGCTACACAACGACCGACACACTACATTGAGCGCGGCATGAGACGCCGCACGCCGCGCGCGGCTCGTCGCGGGCCAGCGCGCGCACCACCGCGCCGATGCCCGTGCCCACCTGCTGCGGGGACAGCAGCCCGCGCCGCGCTACACAACGACCGACACACTACATTGAGCGCGGCATGAGACGCCGCACGCCGCGCGCGGCTCGTCGCGGGCCAGCGCGCGCACCACCGCGCCGATGCCCGTGCCCACCTGCTGCGGGGACAGCAGCCCGCGACGCGCTACACAACGACAGCTTTTATACAAACTACAATCCAATGTACAACTAAAGTAGCTAACTTCAGAGCGCTTACGGTACAAAACGGCGCATTTGGACCTGTAAAATTTACTCTTTGCCATACATTCTCAAATGAAGTTGCAGCGGATCACTGTCTATTGTCAATTTAATCGCATTGTATATTCGGGGTACGTTTTAATATGCCGAAAATTCAAAACACATACGACAGGAATATCGACGCATAAAACACCTATTTTCAAAATACGGAAAATCCTAAATGTCGATATCCGATAGACCGAAACATAAAGATTATCAAATGACCGATAGTTCGAAATCCCGAAAGTTAAAATGCCGACAGTTAAAAATTCCGAAAGTTAAAATGTCGCTTAGGTAGGTAGGTACTTTACCTAACATACATTCAGCAGGTCTGTTATTCGGGTACTTCGCCGGCCGCTACCGCGGCACGCTCGCTCGGTTCGTGCGTTGTTGGCCACAATGGAACCTAACCTCCTCCTCACTCACTACGCTCGCTTGTCGTCACACCTAAATAGTCTGTAGCATGATCTAATACTAAAAGCTTCGTATTATACAGCTTCTTTTTGACTAATTCGTTAACTCAGTATTAAGTAGGTCGGGGTACAGAACGTAGGTATATTTAATTTTTTAAGCTTCCGAACTTAGTATTTTGTATTTTCATGATTTTAAATGTATCAAACAACCATTCGATCTTTTAATTTTCCGTCTGTCGTCCATAGGTCTTGTAAAATTCGTCTTTTCCGCTTCGGAATTGTAATACGTACCCGTCGTATATTCGTCATCAGAAACTATCGTTCGTCCTGTCTCTTTATTAGAATTATTATACTCGTCATCAAAAACTGACGCTCTATCTTTTGTCTTTTTGCGCCACAAACCTTTTCTGTGATGCAGTATTTTAGTTAGTTTTTTTTTCGATAAAATAATAGGCGTTATTCACAACACAATCGAGGTTGAAATGGGCCGAACGCACCCGTTAATGGAACATAGAGATAGACACTTACCTAACTCGGCGAGCGCCATACACCCGCCGTGCCAAGCTGTCTCCTTCTCATTGTCCGAGAACAGCCCGAGCACGCACTCGCACACATCAGCGGCCGCGAGCGCGGGCAGGCGCGCGCCGATGCGGCCCACGCCCTTGGCGGCCGACCACCTCACCACCGTGTCATCGTCGCGGAGGGACCACAGCAGTAGTTCTACCACATCCTCTACCTGACAAAAAGATATCCAGAAAATATTAGTACGCAATTTTATAAGCAACATGATTGTGTGTCAATGTCATGGTGAATTACAAAATCATTAGTACAATTCGTTGCGCCTCGGAACATCGCATGAGACGATTGTGTGCAGAACCCAATTTCAACGTTAATGGGAGAGAGCAAAATAAGTAAAGTGGTGGGGCACATAGGAGCTAACTTTACAGCCGCCAATAAGAATGAAACGCATTACGAGACACGAGAATACCTACGAACGACTATAACTATGGTTGACTGAAGTTTGTAGAAATAGAAAGTAAGTTACCTCACTAATGTATGTAGAAGATAATATTATATTAATCTGTGGTAGAAAACACATTTATGATTCGTTTGTATTATTATGGAGAAAAAGACAGCTCTTTCTTGGTGATTTTTCTATTCTTTACCTTCACATAATATAGGTCTCCTATAGTATATTTACAAACGATTGGTTTTAGCTCTTGTTGTTCACAAGCTCCAATAATGAACTTAACTAAATCAATTAATTAAGTTTGAATTAGTTAAGATAAAATGCAATCAAACAAAAGATATATTTACAAACGAATCGTTTTAGCTCTTGTTGTTCACAAGCTCCCATAATGAACTTAACTAAATCAATTAATTAAGTTTGAATTAGTTAAGATAAAATGCAATCAAAACCCACTTTACTGGTGGCGGTTTTTACCACCACCAACCTCATACCAGGAGACAAAATATACTAATAGAAGTATATTTTCATTTGACACCTAGCTTAATGCATAATAAAGTTAGGTGCACAAAAAGTATTGAACAGAACAGAATACTTATACCTCCTGTGGAATATCTTGGTCATCATCATCTAGTGGAGCAGTGGCCGGTTCAACATCACCGGAAGCTGCAACGCCTCCTAACGTGACGGCGAGCGAACGCGACCCACGCGTGTATCGCCACGTCGCTACCCGCGGACGTAAGAATGTCAACCCTGAGAAAATAATTCAAACAGAAATTTTAAACATATTGAAGAAAGAAAACAAAAAATATGAACTTCATAAACAGTTCATGAAAAGTAGTAATGGCAAGATGTCAGAAGATTTTTGGCTTCCTTATAAAAGATAAAATTGAATTAAAGATAAATAAATAATGTTTAAAGTACTGGCGGTTTAGATTGAGAAGTGTAAGGGTATAAATTAGTTATCAACTTACCTATTCTTTGTACTATTTTGACTCCATATTTTCTGACCAGCATTGCCTTGTGTTGTTTATAGTTTTGGTTTGAGACCCATTCCAGTAACTTTGGTGCATATTGCAACAAGTCATCTCTCTTGCCATGCTTCAATACAGCTGCAACCGCTGCCAGTACACCGTAATGAATTTTGTCTTCATCTTGCAAATTGGAATGTAGCTCACAGGCCCAGTCGAAGAATGCACCCATAAACAAGTCTTTTACATCTGACCTATAAGGAATATAATTATTTTTGCTAACAGTAACATTTCAAGAAAACTTATTTTTAATTAGCTATGAATCCCTTCTTTGTTGAAGGCCTCCTCCATTCCTTTCCAAGTTTGTCAGTAACAAGAGAAGATAAACTATATACTGATTTACCAAACCCTTTTTATTTTATATAATGTTTAATTATTTATAATAAGCTTCTAAAAAGAATCTATGAATTTTGAATATTTAAACTGCAATAAAATTATAACTAACCTACAAAAACTAACAATTGATATGACTAAATTACCTTATAAGGAACTTAGAAACTAAATAAGCAGTGGCTTCAGCACATGAATCTTTACTCAAAGCGTAAGTTTTGCAAATATTGAAAATTCTCTCCATCACTGTGAGTTTTTTGGAAGATCCTGCACCTGTAATAAATTTTCTAGCTTCAGAAGTATGTACATACCTCTCAAGTATAAGTAAAATTAGAATCTAAATGTTAGCTATATGATTTTCAACATTTTATGATATATTCTGTTACTTTCTTTTTCAATAATGAGATAAATTCATGACTGCGAGTTTTTGACCAAGCATAGCATGTTTAAATAAACCGTAACATATTATTATTATATTACCTGGTTGTCCAGGTGCAAAACCATCAAGCCTGCTCATGTGAAATGGAATGATTACAACAATAGACAGCCATAGCAACAGGACAAATCTGCTGCGCCAAGTCTCTTTATCGTTAGGATCCTGAGCCTCCAAGTATGATAAGACTGTCAAAAGATCTGAAACCTATTAAAGTACCCAATATGTAGACTCACATTGTTTTCATTAAGAATTAGCAGTCTTGTTTTGTCTAAGCGTGCCCGCAGACTACAGACTTTCTATCGGCAGATAGTTGGCCGGATAGTTGGTTTTGTATGAAGAATCAGTCGATACCAAATTGTTGTAGTGTGCCCACTTGCATACTTCTTTATACTGATTCTAACTATCAGCCGACAGTTTGGTCTGTAGTTTGCGGGGAGTCTAAATAAATAAAACTTACTTCATGGGGGAGATGTCTAACAACTATTTTGTATCCTCTCACTCTGATGATCTGATACATGTAGTTGAATGTTGCATGTTTCAACTCAAATGGGGAGTCTTTATCTTTTATCAAACTGAAAAACTTTGCCAAAATCTTATCCAAATGAGGATCAAGTAAATGAGGTTGCTCATAATACTGTTTCAAAATTGTGTACAATTTATCGTACTCTACTTCCAGAGACGGTGTGTTGTAAATATTTTTCACGTTGTCTATCATGTTAAGCACTTCGTCTACTTCAGAGAAGTGCTCCAAAGCACACCCGAGCCCAATATTGTCGCAGTCTTCATCCCGGTTCATGTCCACATCTAACCCTACCATATTTACGTTGTTTATTGATATTTTTACAGGAGCAAAAGCTAGTTGATCAAATGAGATACTTATCCAGTATCTTCGAGCGAAAGATAGTTGAAATCTGATTGAAATCCTATTAAAAAAAGCACTTGAAGATAAATGAAACGTTTTAGGGCGAATTTATTACAAAAACAATGGTCAATTGTCATAGACAAATCTGTCTGTCACCGAGCGAGTGGAGTAGTGTTGTGTTATATCTCGGTCCGCATGGCGATAATATCGATATTATCGCGAATCCACCTAAATGCAGTAGGTACAAAAACCCTACTAACAGTGACGGATTAAGACTACTTGGTGCCCTAAGCAATCCAAGCCTGTGGGCCCCCTATATTATAGGGTTTCCATCTACGTAAGGGAGGCTGTCTACGATCATTTTTTTTCATTTTTTTTCTATAGTAATAAAACGGCCACGCAGCGCCATTTTTAGCCAGTTTCATCGACTAATCTTGTACTCTTGTCTTACGACTTACAGCTCGCGCAACATAACTTGAACCAAACCATAGACAATGAAGCTTGCGCAGTAGCAATTTTCAGTACAAAAATTGTAGTGCGCAGGTCACGTGGTACTAAAAATTGGGTCAAGTTATGTTGCGCGAGCTGTACTAATCTTATACGACCGCGATATCGGTAGTCGTTTTTTAGTAGGTATCATTTGACGTGCGTGTCATTTACCTTACCTATCAGACTAATTTACCTACCTAAAAAAACTATTTGGGAGCTTGCAAAAACCTTCAGCTTCGATTGGTTTGAGTAAATTTACATAACCAAAAGTAATAACTTAAATGAATCAAAATACCTACTTTAGATATTTTGACTTTGGACATTATCAAAACAAAACAAAATAAAACTTTACGTACCTAAGCGAACACAATATTATGAGCAGAACTTGAATGAATTGTCGACAAAAAAATTGTATTACATACCTATAGAAGCCGGCCGGCACAATTACTCAAAAAACAAAACGTTTGATTGAAACAGATTTGCGGAGGCGCCAGGCTTGGGGCCCGCTGGGAAGGAGTAGTTTGTGATTGGCTGATCGCAATTCCGGGGCATTCGAATTGTCGAATGCGTAAGCGGGCAGCGAGTGGGCAAGCGGGAGTGGGGTTTTGACTCTAGGTCGGACTCTATAACAACTTAAAACGCGCGAATTTTCAAATGAGCCCTAGAAACTTTTTTTGGTGTGGTATTTGGTGACGTAAGAGTGAGACGTGATGCCCTAAGGAGGATTTTTTTTTGTGCTTCTTCTGGTGCTCCCTCAGACGTGATGCCCTAGGCAATTGCTTAATTTCACTAAGGGTTAATCCGTCACTGCCTACTAAGTGTTATATTTTGAAGCTTTGTCCAGACTTGTTCATTTTGGCGTGTCAGATCACCGTATCTTTAACATACGTCGTCTCTTTGATACAGTATTACTTCAACGCACACCCAACCAAACTAGCGATGTATGGTAAAGATACGGTGATCTGATACGCCAAAAATGATACAAGTCTGGCTGGACAAAGCTTCAGACTACTATCTACTTAATTTGGTCGGATACAAATACAAAGACAAATATCTTTATTGTCTCATGAGTTTTACATGGTGGTAAATATTAAAAGTATCATCATGAACCCCGTTAATTTTTCAATTAAATTAAGAACTCGCTTAATTAATTAATTATAACATTTTAAAATATATTATAATAAATAACATACATAACATACTTAATACCTACAATACAATTTTTGAAAATAATCATTTACAGAGCTCGAAAAACTCCTGCATAGTGTAAAAACAGTTTTCCAACAAATACTCTTTAAGTTTTCTTATGAATGAATTAATATTATTTTCATCTTTAATTATTTTGGAGAGTTTATTATAAATTTTTATGGCGTTAACGTAATACGTTAACGCCATAAAAAATTGAGTTTTAGATTAGATTGAGGTAAGGCTAGGCGGTTCTTATGTCTTAGATTCATTGTTCCGGTGTAGCAGTCTTTTACTTGGGGGAATAAGTGAATGTTATTTCTGACAAATTTACAGATTTCTAATATATATAGTGAGGTTAAGGTCAAAATTTTAAGGTTTTTAAAGTGAGGTCTACATTTTATTTATGGTAAATTTTGGTAAATTTTCAGAAAGTTATGGTAAATTTTAAGGTTTTTAAAGTGAGGTTGACAGATAAGTTTGTCTGATTTCCAGGTGGTATATTCAAAGAGACAGAAGTGGGCGCATGAGTAAATTTAGTTTGTGCGCTTTATGTACCAGGAGTTCCATTCTCAGAGGTAATTATGAGCACAATATTTCTGAAAGAACATGTTCGCGCTAAAATCCAATTTCATCACCATGTGGACCGTAACCTATGTATAGTCACGTATAGTCACTGACGTCCATTGTACAAGTACGCTGGACAGGCGAACGTCACCAATCGTTTTTTCTGATTTGAAAGTCGTCATATTGGCGCTGAGAGCAGTAGATTCTACTATGGCAGTAGTGAGTGTACATGGAACTAATTAGTTCCAAGTACACTCACTACACTACTTCCATCGTATAGAATCTACTGCTCTCAAAGCCAAAATGGCGATTTTAATTTTCAAATCGGCACAAAAAATTGCTGTCATTTCATGACAATAGCCTGTCCAGCGTACTTGTATAATGGACGTCAGTGCGTATAGTAAAGCTTACACAGTTCGAGTTGTAACGTGTAAACAACCAATTACAGTTTGACCATAAAGAGTTGAAATTAAATTAAATGGAACTAAAATTTTTCAGTACAAAATTTAGTAAGTGTTGCCAATTTATTCGTGATTTTGACGTGTTTACATAGAAAGTGGCGCCCTCAATTTTTGTCAACTCTTTATGGTCAAGCTGTAAGTAGTAAGTTGCCCATTAAGTGGGAAAGTGATTAAGGCAGGCCTGCTTTAATACCCGCTCTAAAACCGTTCACCATTTTTTATACACCGTCATTTTGTAGTCGTTTTAATTAGCTTAAGGGAGTGTTCTACTAATGAAAATAAACATTTTTGCCAAAGAAACATGGGTCGAAAAACGACAAAAATTTTTGACTTCCCCATACAAATACAATGATTTAGCTGTCTAGTTAGTATGGGAGGACCAAAATTTTTTGACGTTTTTTGACCCATGTTTCTTGGGCAAAATGTTTAGTTTCATGGGTACAACACACCCTTAAGTTAATTAAAACGACTACAAAATGACGGTGTATATGGGTGAAACTTATCAAAAGGTCGAAACAAATTATCGGACGCGGCTTATGGACGCGGCTTACTGCCGCGGCTGATAAGTGTGCACACTCTAATAACATCCTGCGTGCCAGATAGCTATCGGACGTCCGATGTCGTCATATTAGTCTATGGTTTTTGTATTTTCATAGTGTATTCATACCTCAGTGTATTTTCATAGTCCCAGATACCTATCAGCCGCGGCAGTAAGCCGCGTCCATAAGCCGCGTCCGAAAATTTGTTTCCACCTAAATAAAGCAATTCATAAAAAAGTTGCTTCAGTACAGTTTTTTCAAAAATGTTAAGTGTATTTAGATAAGTTTGTAACATAATACAAAATCACTAGGTTCTTATTAACTTGGTCAACTAATATTATTAAAAATAATGATAGTTTATTTCTTTGAGTTTTTTTTCTTTTTATATGTGAAATTAATGAGCGGTTTTCTGACAGCTGAGAATTTTAGTTTATTTTTATGTTGATAGATGGCGCTATTCAACTAGGTATGTTTTTTTTTTATTTTTCCTAGCAGCTGAGTATAGGGCCTAGTACGAGTTGGTTTTTTGTTCTCACTTCACTTTGCAAATAGTTAACTATCGTTTCCTCTCTTTCACTCGTTTACTCACTCGCATGATTTTCTCTCTTTCACTCGATACTATTCGCAAAGTGAGGTGAGAAACACAACTCATACTAGGCACTCTGAATTATCGACTCGATACTGGCAAAGGTTAAGAGGAGTAGATTGCCATAATCATGCCATAACAAAAATAAGAAGAAAATTAATTGTCAAATAGACAAAATCCTTTGCTTTTTTCTTAAAAAGTTACGCACTTAGTTGAACAACGACATCTAGCCGTCTTTTAGGTACTACTTTTTTTTCTTAACTGCCTTCTGAAAACCGCTCATTCATAGCCTTCTTTAATTGCAAGCCGTGAACATAAGTTTGACAACGTCTGTTACTGTCAGTTCGTGGTCATGTCGTCGGCCAGTCTCCATACTAAATGTATGGGAATATTTCAATTTTAAGAGGTTGATATTTTTTTTCCTAGTAATCGTGTGAGGTTTAAAATATGAAAATAATTTAGTTCTTTTATTGAAATGCTTTGTATATTAAACAATAAGAAAAATATCAATGTTAACCAGGAAAAAATCTTTTTTGTTGATTTTCTTCAGCAGGGAGTTGATTAACACGCCCTCTAGAAATAAATGATATATCATTAGAAAGGTCTTTTAAAGACAAATATTTGCTGTTAATATAATTTATATCAATTGTTAATACTTTTGGAGTTAAAGGTTATTAAAGTATAAAAGTGGTTTATTGTCTATGGGAGTTGATCTACCACACCTATAGAAATAAGTGATATATCAAAAGAAAGGTTTTTATATGACAAATATTTGCTGCAAACATACTTTTTATTAATAGTTAGTATTTTCGGAGTTTTAGATCATTAATGTTAAAAAATTTGGTCAAGTTTAGAGCATTATAACTCTCAAAGTACTAATAGTTGACGTTTATATTAATACAAATTTAAATACCTTTCCAATGATGTAAGATTTATTGCTAGAGGAGGCTTAGATCAAAATGCTCATCGTACTAAAGGACCCCCGAAAAGTTCAAATAATTTGACTCAAACCTTATGTTCTAATAAATAAATAATAATAATAAATATAAAACTTTATTGAAATAATCTTACATCACAATTTGCAACTAGTTTAAACATAGATAATACAGGAAAAACAAATAATAAGTAATTTTTAAAATAATTTTATACTATGTGCTTGACCACATGCGATGTTGCCGTTCTGCTCAACTTCAGGGGGCTTACCATCAGCAAATAAGAAACCATCCTTAAGCCGTTCAGTTCAAAAGCAGGCCCTAAACAAAATTGCTTAAATCGGTACCATGACCGTCTTTTAGGTGAACGGCTTAAAGATTATTTTGACTCAAGGTGAACGGTTAGTTTGTCTCTGGTATGCTTTGTCACAGATCACTAATGTTTTGTAGACGATGCGAAAACGAGCTAGCCCACAGACGTAATAGAGAACAAGTTAGCTAGCCTATACAAATCGATGGGTGCATTCTGTAAGACAAATCTCTGAGTCATCGATCGCCATAAATTTGTTAACCATGGAAAGTAATTTATTTAGAATATTCATTTACAGCTTGACCATAAAGAGTTGACAAAAATTGAGGGCGCTACTTTCTATGTAAACACGTCAAAATCACGAATAAATTGGCAACACTTACTAAATTTTGTACTGAAAAATTTTAGTTCCATTTTATTTAATTTCAACTCTTTATGGTCAAACTGTACTTTTCATGGTTAAAATGTACTTTATGGCGTTCGATGACTCAGAGATTTGTTTGGCAGAATGCACCCAATTTATCGCTTATTATCCCCGCCAAATGGTAATGCACCTGGCGGCCATGTTTTTAACCTCAAAAACGGAAAACAATTTGTAAATTTTTTATATACCTAGATCCTATCTTACTGAAAATAATAATTCAATAAATAATAATTATATTAGATTACCTATTAAGAATTTTCTTATTTAATGGCATTTTTAGTTGCGGATCACGTCGATGTGGATGTTAATGTGACAAGGTTCTTGCGAATTACCAATTGGCGGGGATAGTATATCTCTGTCTGCCGCGACGTTCTAAATTGAGGAAAAATAAAATAACGGTCACTTACTAGTTTTTTTTAATGAGAACATTGCAAATAAAGTATCACAACTTCATATTTATTTTTAAGTGCGATTTACTAGGTACGTGCTCTAATAAAATGTCGCAAGTCAATAAAACAAATTAAAGTTATATTATTTCAGTTTTTTTATTTTAAATATCATTTCACACCATTAGTTTGTTAATTACATCGATATAAAATAAATCATTTTCTTCTTTATTTGATTATTATTATTCATAATAACATAAAATGTAATGCAATTTAGGTACTTATTTATGGAGTCTCATCTTTCATCATTCCTTTTTATTTTAGTGATATTCAACAACAAGGAAGTCGTCGCGTTGCCTTTATCAAGTTACATAACGCCGCCCTAGTGCTTGAATGGCCAATCGACCATTGACAGGCTAGGCGCACTCCGCGCTTTAGGTACAAAGCTACAAGTAGGTAGCGGGTCCGTCCGGACGGACTAATTTCAGAGGGCTACCGTGTGCCGGCTGGGTCGCACGTTAGCAGTTCGATTTCGATAGTATGCCTTAATACGAATAAAAAGGATCCGAACCTCACGTTTATCACTCTTCCGAAAGTTCCAAACGACATCAAAACGTAAGAAGTGCTTGTCTACTAGGTACCTAGTTAGTAACTAGTATCCGTTTATTCTTAGGTATTTACTTGTCTTATTTGCTAAACAATCTTCGCCCAACTATTTATTACCTACCTACTTACGAAATAAAGTTAATTATAATTACAATTTCATTTCGTAATAAAGCCAATTGCCTTAAAGCCAGCATGTATAGTCTGATGTGGCGTTGACTGTACCTAGCCTATGTTTTTTTTAAACGTATTAAACTACACATTATTTCACAAACACAGAACTTGTAATAAATTAACTACCAGTTATATAATTATTATTTTAAAGAAGAAACCCTAAAGTCGTTAGAAGAGATAAGAGCTACGCGATAGAAAGAGAGGCAACTTCTAGGTGAATATAACTGTAGGCAAGAGAGCGGCGTGCAACCTGAATTGCACTTTATTGGGTATGGAATAGAGTCGTTATTTATTTAAATGACTTTGCGGAGTGGATCTTCTGTACTTGGACTATTATGTATTCTGTGCCATTGAGCAAATTTTACAGGAGACGTTTTTTTTAGTTAGTTATCGCTATTATTTGAAATTTATTAAAATCTTTCTTGAATTAGAGACATGTAGTATTTCTTTAGATGAATATTGAAATAGCGATTGAAAATAATAATTATAGTACTGATTAAATTTCACTTATTAATGGAGGTTGGACAAAATGTCTTAAACAACAATTTGTATATGGAGATTGAGCACAATGACATGGAGATAGTGCTCTAAATTGATATGTAAGTTTAGTGCTTGTTTGTCCAAACTACTATCATATACGCTATACAGCATGTTCAATTTACTGTAAATACGATACGAATACAAGATTTTATTTCGGAAAGTGTTATTATGGATAAACAAAAAAAATACAAAAATCATAGGTTTTATTATTATTATGGTATCAAATGAAAGGCCTTGATGAGCACATCCCAAAATAATATAATTTGTTACTAAAATTTAAGAATTTTTCTTTTAATTTTTTTTTTAATATGGGTATCAAATAAAAGGTCTTGATGAGCTCATTCCAAAATTAAATAATTTGTTACTGAAATTTAAGAAAAAAACATTTTTTTTCAATATTTGAATATGGGTATCAAATGAAAGGCCTTGATGAGCACATTCCAAAATTATATACTTTGTCACTAAAAGTAAGTTTTATTTTCAATTTTTTTATTATTGGTATCAAATCAATCAAATGAATGGCATTGATGAGTACATTCCAAAATTATATAATTTGTCACTAAAATTTCATTGAACAATTATTTTTTTCGGTTTTTTAATGTGTGTATCATATGAAAGGCCTTGATGAGGACATTCCAAAATTCTATAATTTTTCACTAAAATCAAAGAAATTTTTTTCAATTTTTGAATATGGGTATTAAATGAAAGGCCTTGATGAGCACATTCCAAAATTCAATAAATTGTCACTAAAATCTAAGAAAAAAAATGTTTTTTTTTACAATTTTTGAATATGGGTATCAAATAAAAGGCTTTGATGAGCACATTCCAAAATTATATAATTGGTCACTAAAATTTAATTAATCATTTTTTTTTCAGTTTTTTAATATGTGTTTCAAATGAAAGGCCTTGATGAGCACATTCCAAAATTCTATAATTTTTCACTAAAATCAAAGATTTTTTATTTTATTTTTGAATATGGATATCAAATGAAAGGTCTTGATGAGCACATTCCAAAATTCTATTATTTGTCACTAAATTCTAAGAAAAAAAATTATTTATTTCAAATTTTTGAATATGGGTATCAAATGAAAGGCATTGATGAGTACATTCCAAAATTAAATTATATAATTTGTCACTAAAATTTAATTAAACAATTTTTTTCAGTTTTTTAATATGTGTATCAAATGAAAGGCCTTGATGAGCACATTCGAAAATTCTATAATTTTTCACTAAAATCAAAGAATTTTTTTTTCAAAATTTTTAATATGGGTATCAAATGAAAGGCTTTGATGAGCACATTTCAAAATTCTATAATTTGTCACTAAAATCTAAGAAAAAAAAATGATTTTTTTACAATTTTTGAATATGGGTATCAAATGAATGGCATTGATGAGTACATTCCAAAATTATATAATTTGTCACAAAAATTTAATAAATTTTTTTTTTATTTTTTACATTCATTTTTTTCAATACTGTTGTTTAATTTCCTTACAATCGAAGTGAATAGCAGAGTGCATAACTCGTACATAAAACCCATTTTACCCTCGACTTGACTATACAGATATATACGTCTCGGGTAAAATGGTGCGTTTTATGCACTTGCTGTACAATCAGTAGATTGTACAACAAGTGCATTTATAGTATTAATACTTAAGCTAAGGCCTTTTTCTTCAATACTTTTTGACTAGATTTTTCTTTAGATTTCTTTTCTTGTTTTAACTGTTTGTTTTTTTTTTGTTGCTTGTGGTTGGCATATCTTTGACATCTTTATGGGCTTCAACTTTATTTTTCATTGATGCTTCCATGTAAGTTTTGTCTTCTAGACTAGAGGCATACATTCGTAAACTGATCGTATATCTTGAACTTTTTTGTTAGCCAAACAGATATTTTGGTTTTTTGAGCAATATTTAATGTAAAATTTTCCCATATTACCCATATTCCAAAACGAAAAAGAAATGTTTTTCTTAAATTTTAGTAACAAATTATATAATTTTGGAATGTTAGATACCCATATTAAAAAAATATTTGTATTAAAAATATGTGGTTTTCTTAAATTGTTGTAATAAAATAGATCATTTTGGAATGTGCTCACCAAGGCTTTTCATTTTAAACCCATATTAAAAAAATGTAAAAAAAAACATCAGTTTAATTGCGTGTGCTTTACTTGTCGACCTTTTACTTTATGCTGTAGAGCAGGAGTGCCCATACTTTTTCTTAAGGAGATCGACCTAACAACAATTCATGAATAAGAGATCGTAATTTTGACAGTTTTTGAAAAAAAAAATGCATAAGTAAAACTACATTGGGTGCAAAGTGTCAAATCTGTAATCTTTGGCGATCGACTGGTCGATCGCGATCAACCGTTTGGGCACCTCTGCTCTAGAGCATAAAAGGTATTTTATGCAGCCTATACCCAACATGAAGACGAACTTTACGAGCATGAAAAGTGAAATAGTAGATTGTACAACAAGTGCATAAAATGGGTTTTATGTACGAGTTATAGACTCTGCTTTTCACTTCGATTGTGTGGAAATTAAACAGCAATAAAGCAAAAACAAAAAAGCTTTTTTCTTAAATTTTAGTAACAAATAATATAATTTTGGAATGTGCTCATCAAGGCCTTTCATTTGATACCCATATTCAAAAAATGTAAAAAAAAAATTTTTTCTTAAATTTTACTTACAAAATAAGGAAATTTGGAATGTGCTCATCAAGGCCTTTCATTTGATACCCATATTCAAAAATTGTAATTTTTTTTTTCTTAAATTTTACTTACAAAATAAGGAAATTTGGAAGGTGCGCATTAAGGCCTTTCATTTGATACCCATATTCAAAAATTGTAGAAAACATTTTTTTTCTTAGATTTTAGTAACAAATTATAAAATTTTGGAATGTGCTCATCAAGGCCTTTCATTTGATTTGATACCCATATTCATAAATTTAAAAAAAATCTTTGATTTTAGTGAAAAATTATAGAATTTTGGAATGTTCGCATTAAGGCCTTTCATTTGATACCCATATTCAAAAATTGTAAAAAAACATTTTTTTTTTAGATTTTAGTGACAAATTATAAAATTTTGGAATTTGCTCATCAAGGCCTTTCATTTGATACCCATATTCAAAAATTGAAAAAAAAATCTTTGATTTTAGTGAAAAATTATAGAATTTTGGAATGTGCTCATCAAGGCCTTTCATTTGAGACCCATATTCAAATTTTAAAGAAAAAAAGGTAAAAAGTAGCACGCAAACTAGCACCATAATGACTTAAGTGTGAAAAAGTAACAATCATCCTGTATATCACAGATAAAGTAACTTCGAACACCAAAACAAAAGAATATCAATAAAATGCTAACATACCTTTCAAAATCCAATTCGCTCAATTAATAACCCTTATTCTTCGTCGTTCCTGACATTTTAAAGCACTTTAATTTAATAAAAAACAATTAAATTGTAAAATTTATCGTAGAAATACTGCTAACTATAAAACGAAACAAACAACAAGCAAACAAAATGGCGCTGCGTGGCTTCGGAATACTTGACCATGATTGGTCAGTTGATGGAGATTGGGCAAACAAGAACGGAGACTGATATTTTAATACGTTCATTTGAGCAAAATTTGGAGTTTGACTAAACAAGCACTAAAAACAGTTTTTTTATATGGGAGATTTGATATTTTATTTTTGCTATTAGTGTAAGTTTTATTTAAAAAAATTAAAAATAATAATATTGTATAGCGTGTAATCAGGGTTGCTATAGTTTGAAATAAAAAAGTAAATTTTGGTAAAATTGGTCAGTTGGCCATTCAAGCACTAGGGCAGCGATAATTCACTGTTAAATAATAAACATTAAAAGAAATTCACAAATCTTAAAATTCTCACACCAAACTTATCTAAATACACTAAACAATTTTGAAAAAGCTGATCACGTAGGAACTTTTTATGAATTGCTTTATTTGACATTACAGACGCTATAAAACAGCTCCCAAACTGTCAAACCGTGCGTCGTGGTACACTTCGTCCATACATAAAAAATGGTGAATGGTTTAAGAGCGTGTATTATAAAGCAGGCCCTCCGCAGGCCTGCTAAATCGAGGTCATGGTACGAAAAAGTAATGCCATTCAGTATAAGTCCTGCTATAAGAGCTCATAGTAAGGCCCCAGGCGTCTGTCTACGACTTCAGGGCTTGGAAGATATAGAAGGCTATGGCTCATTGCATTGACCTGCACGCGTAGCATGAGCAAACGGGACTCTTGTCTACGAAGACTTGTCGTCTCGACCCTCTAGATTGCTGAGCACAGTGGTGGGACTCGCTCTCAGAATTTTACAACCTTTTTATGTCTTTTAATACAAATGTGAGTTTTAAAATATAATATTTTTATTTCAACATCAATAAACGTCGAAATTATCTGAAATGATTCGAAATGATTTAGTTTAAACATGATACTTATTTTTTAATAAGTTCTAAGATAAAGAGACACTCACAAAAGCTTTCACTTCCGTAGACAAAGCTCTCTCGAGCTCGAGAAGAATAATGTTGCCACTAGTAAATATTTATAATTATTTCCATCATTTCTCTTAAAGGGCGTTCCTTTCTATACGTTTCACGACGCAAAACTCTTAAAACCGAGTTAAATATAGCCGTATGGATATAGTTCGTTTGCCTTCCTTTTATTGAGAGATTTTTGAAAAGATGACACAGACCAACGCACTTGTTAATTTAGCAATAAATATTGAAATCAATGTATGAAAATAATTTTAATTTACGTTTTTAAGTAAATAAATTAAAATTAAATAAAATAAAAGTAAAAAAAATACTGAAGGGAAAAAGTGTAATATTAGGAAACAATATTATTGAATAGGTAGGTACCTTTTTACAATAAATTATTTATTGTATTATTTTAATTTATAAAATTTATAAAAAAATTTAAGAATAAAAAATACTTATTCGTTATTTACTACTGTAACACGACGTTTTAATTTGCTCATAACATATGTAGTTCCCCAACTTCAAACTAGATGGAGCTGTTAGATTCTACATCGCGGTGGCGTTGTTCGCCCGCAGTTTAATAAGACCTTCAACTAATTTTGATTAGTATTCGGGAGTGTTTCCCGTACCCTCGTCGCAACCGGTCGCGCGCGCTCCGCTACCCGTGTGTAGCCCCGTCCGAGTTCCGAGTGTGTGCGCGAAGTGCTATCCGTACTAATTACTGCGTCGAGTTGAGTAATCGCTCCGCAGTAATTAACATTCCGTTCCCCTGGAAAGGAAACAACATAGATAGTGACTATTTCCGCGATATTGACGCTCAGTGAGTAGTGAAGTGCACTCAGTTGTAACTTTCCCATAAACGGTTATACTTATAGTTTCCGTGGGTGAAACCTACAAGTGTATCCCCTCCACCTACATACCCCCACTCCGTCTTCCCCCCCCCACTTCGATCACTACCCACAACTTCCCCCTCTCTTTTCTTTTTTCTGCACCTACCCCCCACACAAGCAACTTTTTCTGAAGTGTTTTTGTGAGTGTGAACTGTTTGTTGATATCAAAATTGGACAATGCCGCAAAACACGCGCCCGCCGGACCGCGGAGGGGGTGATACCCCCACGCCCAAGTCCGTTGACGCCGTGACCGCCCAATCGGCGCAACCGCGCCTGCCTTCTGTGGGAACCTCGTCCGGGAGTGGAGTTGATGATCAACCCGCCCCCCCGCACGCGCCCCCTGGAATGCACCCCCGTGACCCCCGCCGCCGCCCCCACGACGACATCGGTGGGGACGAGAAGCGCCCTCGTCTAGGGCCATCGCCCCCCAAAACAGCCGCCGACACAGACAACGCCGACTCCGCTTCGTCCGCCTCGTCCGAGTATGAATCGGACAGAGGATCCGAGGGCGGGATCGAGGAGCTATCTAGTCCTCTCCCGCTCTCCAACACCGATTCCACGAGCTACGCTGGCCTGGAGGGTAGCGAGAGCGCGCCGGCGCAGTCCTATGCTCAGGCACTAGAGACCCCGGCGCAGCCCGCCCCCCCCACCCCACCCCCGGCTGAGAACCAACAGCCGCAAACACGGACGACACGAGGATATCCGCCGATAGTGGCGGAATCGCTCCCCAATTGGACCGAACATTTTAAAACCCTACAAGGTAAGCTCGGCCATGCCCCTAACGCCCGCCCCTTTGGAAAAGGAGTAAGATTTATTGCTCAAACGCCCGACGAGTACCGGTGCGTGCAGGCGTACCTAACAGAGGCGGCGGAAGCAGACCCATCCATTTCGTGGTACTGCTACTCGCCGATCCAAGACCGCCCGACCAAGGTAGCTATAAGGGGGCTCCCCCCCAGCACCCCTCCTGACCAGATTAAGGCCGAACTTGAACAGCACGGCTTCGTAGTGCTTCACTGTCGGGCGATGAGAGGCAGCGTAGGACGACCGGGCTGCTTATTCCACGCCCAGCTGGAGCACCTGGAGACCACCGAGCTGACCCGTCTATATGCCATCACCGAGCTGCTGTACATGCCCGGGGTGGTCATAGAGGCTTGGCGTCCTCGTAGTGGGCCCGCCCAATGCCACAGATGCCAAGCATTTGGCCATGCATCGGTCAACTGCCACCGCCCCCAGAAGTGCGTTCGATGCGCGGGTGACCACCCCGGAGGTCAATGCACGCGGGCGAGGACCGATCCGCCCACGTGCGCAAACTGCGCCCAGCCACACGCCGCCAACGACAGGCGGTGCAGAGTTTTCCTGCGCGAGGTGAGGCGCACAGGGGCCGCTGTTCCCCCCCCCCATCCCCGGGGGGGTCGAACGCGCCCCCAGCCGCCAACGCCCGCGCGCGCCGCCCACCGCGCCGCCCAGCGCAGACATGCGTGACACGCAGGCGGGCGCTACCTTAGCGCCGCCTGCGAACCCGCCCACCGAGCGCGGGGCACCCGCCCCAACCGGCCGCCGCAGGCGCCGCCGCGGCGGCCGCCGCCGCCATCAGCGCGCCACATCACAGGCCCCCGGCGCGACCTCGACGCCGACACCTGCAGAGTCGGTTTTTCCGATGGGGGGGTCGCACGCACCCCCAACCGCTCCCAGAGCCCCACAACCATTTCCCCCCCCGGCGACCACGCGGCCCCCAGTAGCCCCACCCACCCAGCCACAACCAATTCCATTCCCCAGGGGGCAACCACAGCCTCCACCTCCCTTCAGGGGGCACCATCAGCCCCCACCTCCCTCCAGGGGGCATCAACAGCCCCCCCCTCCCCCCCAAACGCACTCCCGCCCTATGCCCCCACCCCAGCGCCCACCCCCCCAGCACCAGCAGCAGAGGGAGGCGCCCATGTACCAACAGCGGTGGGGCCCACCCCAAGGCCCACCGCTCCCCCTCCAACCTCATCAGACCCAGCTAATACAAATGCTCATCAGCATCCTCGGGTCCCTCCTCCAGAGCATCCAGCAGGGGATGGACCCGATCCAAGCGATACTCCGAGAGATGACCCACCTGATCGCCGCCTCTCACCCAGCACACTCCGGGTAATGTATTGGAACCCGGGGGGCGTCCGAGGTAAGATGGACCAACTCCGCCTTCACACCCAGTCGCAGGACATTCACATAGTCCTCCTGGGTGAGACAATGCTGACGGCCAAGCAGACTCTCCGCTTACCCAACTACCAAACATATAGAAGGGATGAAATGTCACCACAGGGCCGCTCTTACAGGGGCACAGCGGTCCTGGTCAGGAGGGACATTGTCCACGATGAACTTCCGTGGCCGGAATTTAACAGCCTTCGGTCCATCGGCGTTAGAGTTCGCGCGGGTGGAGCCGAATTAAAGGTTTTCGCCGCCTACCGTCCCCCCGCATCAGGCATCCACCCGCCCGACTTAGAGGCGATCTTCGCAGATCAGACCCCCACCATACTGGCAGGGGATCTCAACGCGAAACATCCAGCGTGGGGTTCCAGCACCACTTCAACGGACGGCGGCCGACTGCTGGAGGCGACCTCAGACCTGGACGTCGAGGTGCTGGGTCCAGACTCGCCCACTCACTTCCCACTCATTGACAGCCAGCAGCCCAGCACCATCGATATAGTGCTCGCCAAGGGCATGACCAGCCCCCTCAGCGTGGAGGTCCTATATGAGGCCGACACACCGCACCTGCCACTCCTTATAACCTTGGCCACCGCACCAGACGCTGTGGCCCCCCGACGACCCAAGAAAAAGACCGATTGGGAGGCCTACAGATCAAGCATGGCGGACGTCAACCTGCCTGGCCCTCTCACCACCAGGGAGGAGATTGACGACGCCATCAATTTCTATTCCGGTAAGATGCAGGAGATAATGGCCTCCCACACCACATTAGTTCCTTCGACACAACGTCGCGATGCCCTCCCCCGCCACTTACAAACCAAGGTGGAGGAGAAAAAGATGCTCAGGCGTCAGTGGTCCCAAACCAAATGTCCGCGCCTGAAGACCAAGCTCAACAAGGCCACCGCGGAGCTCAGGGAGGCGGTAAGTTTATGGCGCGGTTCGACTTGGGAGGCTACCATCGACCGCGCAGCCGAACATCTGCCAAGCCTCCACACCCTGAATAGGTCCTTGACGAAAACCCCGCAGCCCACATACCCCTTGCTGGACGCCGACGGCCAGAGGAGATACGCCGCCCTGGACCGGGCCCGTATCCTGGCCGAGCACCTGGCCGTCCAGTTCTCCCCACACCCAGCAGTCCCGACAGCGGCACAGCATCATAGGGAGGTGATGCAGGAAGTGGCAGAGTACCTGGCCACCTCCCCTCCGCCACTTCCAGGCGATACCTTCTTCTCGCCAGCGGAAGTAAAGAAGATGGCCCTTCACCTAAACCCAAGGAAGGCCCCAGGTCCAGACAACCTACCGCCCTTGGCTCTGTCAGCTCTCCCTAGAAAGGGGTGGGCAATTATGGCCCGAATATTCAACGCTGCGTTACGGGCCAACTATTTCCCGGCCGCCTGGAAGAAGGGCCGGGTCATCACAATTCCCAAGCCGGGCAAAGATCGTCGCCAGGCCGCCAACCAACGCCCAATCACCCTGCTGGACCATGCCGCCAAGCTGTTCGAGCGCCTCCTGCTGCGTCGCCTTCGTCCCTCCATCACTTTGAGGGACGACCAGTTTGGCTTCCGCAGCGGGCATTCCACCACGCTCCAGCTGGCGCGCGTGCTCCACCACATGGCAGATGGCCAAAACAAAGGTAACTGCACAGTGGCCGCCTTCCTCGACATCGAGAAGGCCTTCGACCGGGTCTGGCACCCCGGCCTAATTCAGAAATTTATAAAAAACACAGAGGTCCACCCGGCCCTCATTCTGCTGCTGGCCTCATTCTTAGAGGGCCGACTATTCACAGTGGCGGTGGAGGGAGCGGAGAGCGAGCTGCGGCCCATAAGGGCGGGAGTCCCCCAAGGCAGCTGCTTGAGTCCCACTCTCTACGCCATATACACCAACGACATGCCAAGCCTCAACGACCATCTTAAAGAGTGGGAGCCACGGGTCGAGCTGGCGCTATTCGCGGACGATAGCGCTTTCTACACTTCCTCCCCGTGGCCCAAAGCTGCTGCTATGCGCCTCCAGAAGCAGCTGGACCTCCTCCCGCCCTGGTTAGACGACTGGAGGATTGCGGTCAACGTGGGCAAGACCACCGCAATCCTCGTTGGCTCACACAAAAAACTGCCACCGCAGCTGACACTGAGGGGCGAGGCCATCAAATGGCAGCCGTCCACAAAGTACCTTGGCTGCCACATTGACCGCGACCTCAACATGGTCGCCCAGGTCGACCACGCTACGTCCTCGGCCCGCGCAGCAAGGGCCATCCTGCGCCCTGTCCTACAATCTCGCCTTCCCCTCAGAACTAAGAGGGCAATTTACAAGACTCACGTCCGGTCGCGGCTCACTTACGCCGCACCGGCTTGGTTTTCATTCTGTTCGCAGACCCAACGTGAGAGGCTGCAACAACAACAAAACATAGCACTCCGCGTCATCACCCAGGCGGGGCGCTACGTCCGGAACCAGGTGATCGAACGGGACCTGGGCATGGAGCCTGTCCAGGACTTTGTGGGCCGTCTGGCGCGTCGAATGTTCGACCGCGCCGACCGAGGCCCCCACCAACATCTGCGAGGTATAGCCGCCACCCAATCACCACCGCCACCACCAACAACATCGCAACCAGGGAGAGCTCCTTCCCCCCCCTCCACCAACATATGGGCCAAGAGGAAGACAGTGAAGGCGCTGCCCCGACATATTGTGCCCCCGCCATCTCCCCAGCCCACCCCACCCAATCCCACCCTCCCACCCTGAACCCCTTTCACCAAATTATAACCCCTACCCTGTTGCCTAAGCCGTGGCCCGTTCGCAGGCGCTCGCTGAGCCTCCCCCATTATGGGGGTCTCACCCGGTGCGGCAGACCGCGCAGAGGGCCGCGCAGCAACCTCCGGCGGGGGTCACCCTACCTACACGCCGAAAGGCGGCCGCGTATAGCGGCACACAACGCCGTGGGGCAGTCGCCCCATGAGATGAAGCCCGGGGAAGGAGCAAAAGCTCGAACCCGCACCCGCACCCAGCGGAAGACTACCCGAGATTAGTATTCATTCATTGAATCACTCATGTATTCGCATTCGTAGGGAATCTTTTGAGACGGAAGCCTATGAGATGAGCCAAGTTCAAAGCCTAGTGCTGCGTTCGGGGCCGCTCGTATAGTCCGTCCATTGGTATTCAACTATATATACCTAATATCTGTACTGTACGTTTTCGATATTATAACGTCCGTTTGTAAAAACTGCCATCGTTTCATTGCGCCGCCCATACCCCACGTTACAATTGGCGCCCAACGTGGGGCCTCCTGGACTGCTGGAACGAGCACCTGGAAGTGGAAATTTGGCATCTTCGACCTCACAAGCTCGTCGGTTGTCACACGACGCTCCACTCTAGTCAACAGCAACTCGTGGCCTACAATTGGCGCCCAACTCGTGGCCTCCTGGACTGCTGGAACGAGCACCTGGAAGACCTGGAAGTGGAAATTCGATTCGGCATCTTCTTCGACCTCACAAGCTCGTCGGTCGTCACACCACTCTCCAGTCAACAACAACACTCTGAATTCCCGTCACTCCAAGGAGAACCCAACAACCGACAAATCCAAGATTTGTCGTGACAAAGTTTGGTCGGCGTACAACAGTAAAGAAAACTGCAACAGAAGCTTTCCCGTTCAGCGTTTCACACATTTGAACAGCTTATTGATGCTGCAAGGAACATCTCTCCTCTATTCGTTTTGCGATGAATACTGCATCTTGCTCGACTACTAAGCATACTCCTGCCTGCCTGCGACATGGTCCAACGTCCTATATTGTCGGTAATATTGAGCCACATAATTAACCTATAGGATGTTACCACACTTCTTCACTGGTTGCATATCGCACTCAAGACTCTGTCATGACTCTGTGCCATTCCTGCCAGTACAGCCAATCAAGAAAAGTGGACGACCAAGGAAAAACCCTATTCAGGATATACCGTCGAAACCGATCAAGCCAAGGGGAGGACCACGAAAATCTTTCTCGTCGGGACGACGTCGAATCTGAAGGGGGGGACTGTAACACGACGTTTTAATTTGCTCATAACATATGTAGTTCCCCAACTTCAAACTAGATGGCGCTGTTAGATTCTACATCGCGGTGGCGTTGTTCGCCCGCAGTTTAATAAGACCTTCAACTAATTTTGATTAGTATTCATTCATTGAATCACTCATGTATTCTAGACATAGACATGCGCAAAACAGTACTCTATGAAGTAATGCCATATTGCATGACATTTCGTACCGCGTAATATGGCATTATAGCAGTACTCGGTACAGTACTCTAATTAGTACTCATGATATGAAGTAATGCCAGATTTCATGACATTTCGTACTGTGTAATATGGCATTATAGCATTACTCTTGTACGAAGCAAGCTTCATTGTCTAAGTTGATTTTCCTTCATACTCAACCCTGATTAAAAGATGCTTCTAATCTCTTAAAAAGGGGTTTCTGGCTTAGGACTGACAAAATTCATGGACCCTCAACGCCATTTTTAGTGTCATGTGTCATGCTAAATTTTGCCGGGTAATAGGTACTGTTACAGTACGCGGTCGTGTTATATTACGCGTAATGCATTACTCACAGTACTTACACATCTCTAATGTATTCGCATTCGTAGGGAATCTTTTGAGACGGAAGCCTATGAGATGAGCCAAGTACAAGCCTAGTGCTGCGTTCGGGGCCGCTCGTATAGTCCGTCCATTGGTATTCAACTATATATATCTATCTGTACTGTAAGTTTTCGAAATTATAACGTCCGTTCGCTTAAACAGCCATCGTTTCATTACGCCGCCCATACGGCCACGTTACACTACTAGTAAATATTTATTATATTTCTTTTTTTATAAATTTTATAATAAAAAAGAATTACTTAAATACAATTTTTAATTTTTTTTCTTTCCGGACAGCTGTTTTTGTCGTTTGTGCTGTAACTTCTCTTCTTACCTTAATAAAATATAAACACGGACAACTTAGATTTATTTTTATTGCGAAATTAAAAACTCAGAAAAAAAAATAAGTCGACAAATCTTTCTCGACCACTCGAAGGGTGGTAGACAAATTTCTCCCACTCAACTGTCAAATTAATGTCAGTTGAAGACAAACGCTCGTGTTTGTCGACTTTTGACATTAGGCCACGACAAAGAACAATGCGAGTCTACGGTTGTAAAATGCGAGCATGAGTATCTCGATCTCAACCCGACTAAAGTGACATTTCGGTGTAGACAAGCCATTGTTCTGTGAGTCGAATCTTATCTCGATGTTGGTCATGCTACGCGTGCTGCATTATACATAGACGTCAGTGTTTTATTGAGTTTATCTATATATGGTCTGAAAAAGCGCGGGAAACCTTCAACTAAGCGGTTGTGTCTTTTGGCTTTTTTGATTTTTTCACTTAATTCTTTGTAAATAGTAGGATCAGCTAGTGTAAATATTGTTTATATAGTGTATATATTTAGTATTAGTGTTTTTGTATTATATTTGCAGCGATCTGGTGAGTTATTAGATCTATACTTTTATGAATGATCCGGAGGACCCTGGGGGGACAGTCCCCCAGGTTTCTCATAATGTAATTATACCATTCGATGAAAGTGTGGGAGGTATGGACACTGATGGTTCTCTTTTTGACTCTGACACTTCTGTAAATAACCCAACAAAACGTAAAAGGGTAGCGTCACGTAAAGTTTGCAAACACTGCAACAAAAAGAGGAGGCATCATAAATCTGCTTCTAATGTTTTGTCTGAAGTTGACTGCCATTGCGAGATCAATGAAAATAATTCACCAAAAACTTTTAAGATTCCCACTATGTCCTCAACACCACAAACACAAACAATTAATCCAACCCTTGATACATCCAACAAGTCTATGACGCGCCCAGTAGTTGGTAGGGAAATATATGAGGCAACTGATGCATCTCCATACAACGTGCACATTCAAAAAACACAGTCTACGCCAGATGAAAATGTATCTTTGCATCCAATCTCTTTTGGTCGATTCTTAAAAAAACATAATATCCAAAACATTGTAAATGGATCTCTGAAAAAAATTGGTAGAAACAGACTGGTAATTTCATTTGTTAAATATGACGATGCAAATAAATTTCTCACTAACCAAGCCTTAAAGGATAGTAATTTCAAAGCGTTTATACCCACTTTTTCTGTTACTCGTATGGGTGTTGTAAGAGGGGTTCCGATAGATTGGTCTGAAGAAGAAATCTTACAAAATATTTCTGTACCTATGGGCTGTGGAAATATTCTAAAAGTTAGGCGCATTAACAGGAAAAATTCAGTAAATGGTAATGTCAGTTTCACTCCAGTAGAGACAGTAGTACTTACTTTTGATGGTCAGGTGCTACCGAAAAGAGTGTTCCTTTGTTATAACTCTCTCCCCGTAGACCTTTATATCTTTCCAACTGTCCAATGCTTCAATTGCTGCCGCTTTGGCCATATAAAAACTCAATGTAGATCAAAGCCCAAATGTTTTAAGTGTGGAAATGACCACTCAGGTGAGAGTTGCCAAATTAATGAAGATGATGTTACTTGCTGCCTATGCTCTGGATCTCACTATGCCACCAACCGGAAGTGTCCCGAATTTTCCAGACAAAAATCAATAAAAGAGTCTATGGCCAATAACTGCATTTCTTATGCTGAAGCCCTTAAGCTTCACCCTCCAATCACAAAATCATATTCTGAAGTTCTTACATCCTCCATTGCTCCCCAATCACAAAGGCATAACTCTAATTCCAATAAAACTACATCTTACAGAAAAACAGTCTTTATTCAACCTAAATTACACAAAATTAGTTCTAATGGCTATGACAAAGTAACTCATGACGTTTTAACTAAAGATTATAACATTCCATTGCCAACAGTAGGTACCTTAAATGAAAATAACCCTTTTTCCAATATGTCGACTAGAGACCTTATTATTGCCTTGATAAATTTTCTGTCCCAAACAGAAAACCTGTCTAGACCGTCCAACGCCGCACCTGAAAATATAAATACTGTAAATAAACAACAAAATGGATCATCTGTCATCAATCCTTCAGTGGAATTGCCAAAGTATTAATAATAAGAAAAGTGATTTACTTCACTTAATCAATGTATATAAACCTGTAATTATAGCATTACAAGAAACATGGATAAAACCAAATAGTATCTTTAATGTTTCTCATTATTTTCCTTTAAGAGAAGATCGTTCTGACTCCCATGGTGGTGTAGCTCTACTAATTAATGATTCTGTTTCCTTTCAGCGTATTCCTATTACCCATAGTGTTAACCTGTCAATCATAGCCGCTTCTATTAATAATATCTGTTTTGTTTCACTATACATACCTCATCCAACATCCTCTGTGTACAATGAACTCAATACCATCATCTCTCAACTCCCAAAACCCATTTTTATAATGGGAGATTTTAACGCTCAACACCAAGCATGGGGCAGTGCCAAATCTAACTGGTGTGGTACCAGAATTTTAGATTTTTCAGAACTAAATAACTTTTGCATCATAAATACAGGACTTCCAACACGGCGAACATTGCCTCATGAAGGCGACAGTGCGCCCGACCTTACAATTTGTAGTCCTAATCTAGCTTCCACCTTTACTTGGAGCCCACTATCTTCGACGTTTGGTAGTGACCACTTTCCTATTTTAATTGAATTTCCTTCAACTATAATAAAAAATCAAAGTAGACGACCACCTCGTTTGAAATATAAACTTAACCAAAATGACAGTGACAGTGACAGATGGGTAATGTTTATGGAGCAAGTTGAGCTAAAGGTTTCTTCCCCCTATTTTTTTTTATCTTACTCTATGGTTTCTTCCCTTCCTTCTATACAAGAAAACAACCGGACACAGAGTGCCGAGGCTTTTGCCTCAGTCTTGTTAGAAGCAGCTGACGAAGTTTTTCCAAAGAAAAAAACAAATGGGTATATTCCTTCCCCCCCGTGGTGGGACAGTGAATGTACAAGAGCAATAAAAGAGAGAAAAGAGGCCGAAATAAATTATAGAGATAATAGTTCTTCCGAAAATTTTGATAAATTGATACAAATAATGAATCAAATCCGCAGTCTATTTAAAAAAAAGAAATGGGAAGGTTGGAGGACCTTTTGTTCATCTATATCACCTGACATTTCTCCTTCCGAGGTTTGGAATAACATTCGTAGGTTTCGATCTGCCTTTAACGAACGAGTTCCAAAATGTATTGATGAGGGCGTAGCCGAAAAATTTCTGGACAAATTAGCTCCGCCATTTGTTCCTCAAGAACTGATACTATCATCACCTCAGTTAACCTGTCGCAATAGTATAGAGGACTTAAATAATCTTAACTCGCCATTCACTTTGACTGAGTTGAAAGGTGTGCTGTCCTATGTTAAAGATTCGGCTCCTGGTATCGATGGTATTCCATACTCTTTTCTAACTCATTTAAATGACAATAGTTTAATTTACTTGTTAAATCTCATTAATTCTGTTGTGATGTCTGGCGAAGTCCCACCTTCATGGAAAATCCAGGAAATTATTCCTATTTTGAAATTCAACAAGCCCTCATTAGATCCTAATTCATATAGACCTATAGCTCTCTCGTCAGTCCTATCTAAGTTGGCAGAACACCTAGCCAAGATCAGGCTGGAGTGGTATGTAGAAAGTCAGGGGCTGCTGGCTCCGAGCCAATATGGGTTTAGAAAAGGAAAGAGCACAATGGACAGCTTAGGCATTATCACTACTGATATAAGATTAGCCTTTTCAAATAACGAATTTTTACTTGTAGCTTTCTTAGACATTTCTGCAGCATATGACAATGTTGATTTACAACTTCTCAAAGATAAATTAGATAAGCTTCAGGTCCCACACCTATTGAGTAATTTTATCATTAACCTCCTTTCAGAAAGGCAAATACAAATTAATTTTAGTGATTCAAAGGTAAAATCTAGACTGACGTGGAAAGGCCTGCCACAGGGTTCTGTACTCAGCCCAATTCTATACGCCATATATACTCATGACCTTGAATTTTCCATCGCTGAAAACGTGAATGTGTTACAATATGCGGATGATTTAGCTATCTATGTATCTGGCCGATCTATATTTAAATTAACATATTTGTTAAACAACGCTCTGAAGCTTTTAAAAACTTGGTTGGATAAAAACGCATTAAGTCTCTCTGTAAGTAAAAGCTGTGCAGTTTTATTTACTAAAATGCGCAGTCCACCTACATTTTCAATTTTTTATGACGGTCAATTAATGCCCTCAGAAAATGAATTTAAATTTTTAGGTTTAATATTAGATTCGAAATTAACAGGTTTACCACACTGCTATTATGCTTCGGCACGATGTGAACGATTACTTAATATTTTGCGATGTCTTTCTGGTGTTTGGTGGGGCGCCCACCCTTTTAACCTTAGGCTTCTTTATAACGCTATCATCAGAAGCATCCTGGATTACGGGACTTACTTTTTAGAGCCGTGTAGCTTAGTTGCCATAAGTAAATTGGATGATATCCAATCTAAATCACTACGACTCATAGGTGGAGCTATGAAATCTAGCCCACTAAATGCTCTTCAGGTCGAATGTGCAGAACCCCCACTAAAGTTAAGAAGGCAAATGTTGTGCGACAAATTCCTCTTCCGCGCTTTTCAATTTTCGAACCATCCTCTATACAACAAATTACAAGAATTATCAGAAAAAATTGAGACCTCTTCTTTCTGGACCAATAAGCCTCCCCCATGTCTGGTCGTGAGTTTTCGTAAATTTATCTCCCTGCAAGCCCCTACTCACCGATCACAATACCTTCCTTTGTTCTCTGCAAACTACCCAGCTCTGGTTCTTGAACCTAATGTCCTCTTTAGTTTAAACTGTTTAAAAAATGACCAAAACCCTGATGCGACCCTAAGACATCTTATGGATAGTGACTGGCCGGACTGGCATTATTTATATTGCGATGCATCTAAACACTCTGATTCTGGTTCAGTTGGAATTGGTGTCTTCCATCAGCAATATAACATCCATCAAAAAATTAAACTTCCACCTGAGACATCAGTTTTCACTGCAGAATGCTTTGGAATCCTAAAGTCACTAGAATATGTCCTAATAGCAAAACTTAAAAAAACAATTATATTTTCGGATTCCAAGAGCGCTCTTCAATCTCTTCAAAAATTTCCATTTAAATCCTGCTTAGCTTCTGTTTATATTATAGAGTGTAGACAGCTGTTATTAACTTGTAAAGAAAATAGATATGACATTCTGTTTGCGTGGATACCTGGACATCATAACATAAAAGGAAATGAAGTTGCCGACAAGCTTGCCAAGGACGCAATAAATTCTGGTGATATCTTCCCTTATAAAAATATAGTGCCGGATCTCATTTCTCTTCCCAAAGAGAATTTATATGTCTGTTGGGAAGATAAATGGAATACTACAAGCCTTACTAAAGGAAAAGCTTATAAAAGAATTCAACAAACAGTTCCTCTTAAGCCATGGTTCTCTAAAATACAGTTAAGTAAATTTGCTACATCCAGTCTTATCAGAATGCGTTTAGGTCATGTTTGTACTGCATCCCATCTTTCTAGAATAGGAATCCGCAACAGCAGTGTATGTGCTTGTGGTGCTGGTGACGAGGACCTAAATCACATTTTCTTTCAATGTTCGCTTCATGATTGCTCCTCTTTTTTAAATTCCCTTGTGTCCCTCCGTGTTCCTCTCCCTACATCAATCCCAACCCTGTTGAGCTGCATAAATCCAGACTTGTATAGTTTAATTTCAAATTTTTTAACTGAAAATAATATTAAATTATAACCTTCATTTATATTACCTACTTAATTACCTTTATGTAAATATTATACTATTCATTATTTTTAATCTATCTATTTCACTAATTATCCTGCCCCTGATCCTATTATTTTTCCAAGATCTTTCCTAAATTTCGATCATTTCCTTTATTATTAAAATTCCTTGGTTTCCCTACCTTTACTACCTACTTGATATTGGCTAATGCACAAACCGTGCGAGCCAGGAAAAAAAAAAAAAAAAAAAAAAAAAAAAAAAATATATATATATATGGTCTGTGGTCGGCTGTCAAAAAAACATCTGTCTTGTCTCTGCCGTTTTTCTCTTATTTTAGTCTGGGTAGTGGAATTAGAGGAAATGGTATTTTTCTAAATAATTCCGAAAAGAATCATAAATATTCGATAAAATGAGCAACCGTAAGTACTATTCAACATTCAATTAAGTGCATTTAACCTCAATGTAGGTTCATTGTCAAAAATTCGTATTGCAGAGGGCCGCACGGTGGCTAAGAGAAAGGTGAAGCCGGTGGAGCCTCAATCTCTTCTCGACTTCGATCTTGGCGAGGGAGAGAGCTCCGACGATTCAGATTTCAGGATCGAAGATCACCCTGAAGAGAGCGACGACTATTCCATAAATAGTGACGATGATAATAAAAGTACTATTCATACATTATTCATAAATCCGTTCAGGTGGTCTATCACATTGCTCTGCGCTCCGTCGCCTCACGCGAGGTTGCGGATTTTAATATTGTATACAAGTACAGATACCGGCACAGAACTTGGCAAAACAAAGATGAGACAAATGCGCCGAGTTTAGTGACTGCACATCTTTTGTCTCATCTTTCTCTTGCCAAGTTATATGTCGGTATCTGTACATCAATTAGCATAAAAAACACGGCTTGTTCAACCCACCAAAGAGGCGACGCGCTCGCTAACAGATTCTGCCACAGCGCGGAGGCATGAAGCGGTCTACGGGGTACAACCCGTACAACACACTGAGCTCTGTAGTTGTATCATGCCTGTTTTCGGTGTACTTTATTTAGCGCAGGGCTGTCGTACAAAGCCGCCCGGCGCAGAGGTGCAATCTGTTTGAAGAGGCAGATCTGCTTCTCCGTCGCTGCGCGCATGATGCATGATCTGCTGCTCCCTGATCCATGGCTGGGTGTGTCGCCAGTGGGTGAACACCTTTCGTAACTCATTACTCAGGATTCATTGATATATTTATGTAGATACTTATCTGTATACTCCATCAATTTAGCGAGTACTTAGGTATGTTACAGGAGCGTACTTAATACCAATAGCATTCTCTACCAGTCAACCATAAATAAAAATAATATTCATGAATGGGGTAGATAATCTAACTTTATCCAAATAAACTTTGGTACTGATTTTATTCTTTACTTTAAGAAGACAATGGAGATTCGTCTGGTGATCAGTCTGAAACAGATACAGAAGATGGTTTCAAAAATTCGAAAAATAAGATTGGAGAAGATATTTCTGTTACGGATCTACTTGAAAAGGCTAAACAACAGGAATTTAAGGTATACATAAGTTACTGATTACAAACAGAGTGCCTAGTACGAGTTGATTTTTGTTCTCACTTCACTTTGCGAATAGTAAACTATCGTCATCTCTCTTTCACTCGTTCACTCACTCGCATGATATCCTCTCTTTCACTCGATACTATTCGCAAAGTGAGGTGAGAAACACAACTCGTACTAGGCCCTCAGAATCAAAATGTTATAATCAGAGATCAGAATATGCCCGTAATTCCAGGTTTGGAATAACATCATTGGGGCCGGGGCCCTCTTATTAAATTGTATTGTGACAGTGGGGGAGGCCTACTATGTATCGACTTTGCTTATTATCTTAAAATAACAAGGAATTCATTATTATACATATACATCAGTGGCGAAGGGTCCATTTAAGTCGATTCCCATCGGCTTACCTTCTAGAAACCGACCCCATCACTTCACTATGCAGATCATAGCATTTTTGCAGAACGGCTTACCTTCGCCATAATTTCACACCTCGCCACTGATATACATATTAGAACTTCTTGCAAAATACAGATTAAAAAGAGGGCGCAAAAGGCGGACCTGAAATGACCGGCAGATTTCGATGTCTGGTTATAATTATATATTATGATTCTTATTGCAGCATCAAAATAAAGGTAGAGCTAGTAAAGAACACTTTTTGTCTAAAATATTTTATTACACATTTTTTGTTTTTTAGATGCCATTTGACATAGCCAACTTGCTAATATGTGCTGGTTGCCTAGGATCCAGAAGTGACGACTTTAATGAAATTGTTGAATGCGATGGCTGTGGCGTTACTGTTCATGAAGGTATATCTTATATTCAAGTATTATAATAATTTATGGACAAAATCCATTAAGTACTGATAAAATGTTGTCTATCTAAAGTTAATTTATTAAGTTGCTTTGCTACAAACAACAAATAGTCTAATTACCTACAGGGTTTAATTCTCCATCAGCCATTTTTAATGTCCCCACTGCTGGGGCACAGGCCTTCCTCATGGGTGGATAACGAGGACGGGCCATAAGCCACCACGCGGGCCCAATGCGGATTGGTGGGTGTTAACGACTGCAAATGCAGCCTGGACTAACGGCTTAACGTGCCTTCCGAAGAACGGAGGAGCTCGAGATAATAAATTTTTGGTCACCCATCCCATGACCGACCCTTGCGAACGTTGCTTAACTTCCACAATCGCTGGGCCAGGTGCTGAACCACTGCGCCACCGAGCTCCTCAGGGTTTAATTACGGTTGGAAAATGTTAGTTGCATAGTTATTTGAACATGTTATTATTTTTAGGTTGCTATGGAGTTTCTGATGTGACCAGTGAATCCAGTACAGTTAGCTCCGCTTCCACAGAACCTTGGTTTTGTGAGGCTTGCAAAGCTGGAGTAAAAGATCCCAGCTGTGAACTGTGTCCCAATTTAGGTAAAGTTAGCTTTAACATACTTTCTTTATAGTATCCTTATATTACTGTTCAATTAAGCTGTGAATTGTCAAAAACCGACTATAATAAAAAGCGGTCCAGTCTTTAACATGATGACTCAAAATGTGATATGATAAAGCAATGTATAACTCTGTCAAAAGACGATATTTTGTCAAATAAGTTTGTCTGATTTCCAGGTGGTATATTCAAAGAGACAGAAGTGGGCGCATGGGTACATTTAGTTTGTGCGCTTTATGTACCAGGAGTTGCATTCTCAGAGGTAATTATGAGCACAATATTTCTGAAAGAAAATGTTCAATCCCTAGATTGAACAATTTGGGGAAATGGGTGAAATGGTTCCGATCAAGGTGACTGATCACCCGTCCGGCTTTGCTGTCGTCCCCTTCTAAATAATAATAAATTAAAAGATTGAACAATTTTGTCAGAAATATATTTTTTTAATTTAAATTGTTTAGAGAGTAGGTATTAGCGTATTTGCTTTCCACCCACAGTATTGCTTTCTTGCCACACGAGATGATATTTTGTTTCATCTAGGTTGAAAGATTGTCTGGAGTAACCCTCTTTGAGATGGCGTACTCGAGATGGGGTGCCAGGTCGTGTGCTTTATGTGAGGACACGACACTTGCGCGCACCGGCGTATGTGTCGGTTGTGACGCGGGCTTGTGCAAGACGTTCTTTCATGTTACGTGGTAAGTTTTTGACAGTTAGCAGAGAGGTTTTGGCACATAATACATAATAATACAAGTACAGAAAGGTCACTTCGCAAGATCATATTTTAAATAAGTAGCGACTCTTGTTCCTATTCAATAAAGCGCAATATCCTATACACCTAGAACTCAACTCTTCTGACGACGTTAGGGGTGGTATTGCTTTAAAAATGAACTGCGTAGCATATCAAAATAAAACGATTGTACTTGCGGGCGCGAGGCAGCCCTCTGCATTGGCCCGACCGCGACCGGTCGAGCCCGCCGCGTACTTATAGCTTCATACCTAAAGTGCGGACTGTCACTGGCCTGGTTTTGGTTAAGTTTTAATCAACCTATTGTCCAGATACTTTAATATAGTTTTAAAAGTAAAGTGAACTTTATTACTAAAACAAAAAATTGTCTGCATTGAAAGAAGTTTAATCTTATTTTCTCAGTATTTATTATTTTAAGAAATTGTATTGTATGCTAAAGTGTAAAAATGTTGATAGGCCTATAAATAATAAATCCTTACTAATATTATAAATGCGAAAGTCCGTTTGTTTGTTTGTTTGTTACGCCTTTACGTCTTAACTAATGAATCGAACATCATGAAATTTTACATACACTTTCTCAGGGGTACATAGAAGTACATAGGGTACCTTTTATCTCGAAAAAAAGTATAGTTCCCGAGGGATAGCAAAAAACTTTCCACGCAGACGAAGTCGCGGGCGGCCTCTAGTAAGTAATAAAGATTAGATATCAACTTGCCCATGTAAGGTGCCAAATATTTCTCATTTGCCAGTGGGCAGCGCGAGGGTTTGCTGGCAGAGGCTCACACGGAGGAAGCGGAACAGGCGGACCCGTTCTACGCACACTGCCGCCTTCATTCGGACAAAACTTTCGTCAAAAAGCGCAAGAGGAACTGGCTTGCTCTGCAGTTGAGGACTGAGAAAAGGTAAAAAATTCAGTTAGTGACGATTTTTTTCTGTATCAATAAATAATAGCTGCAAGCTAAATAATCATTTTTTAAATAGAGAAAACGCGTGAACACTTTTCTGTATACAGTTACAGCACATACCGCCTTTGTGGTCTCTAGTTTGCCCACCCGTGTAAGGGTCCCGGGTCCCGGGTTCGATTCCCAGGAGGGGGGTAAATTTGTACTCGGTTTGGTTGGTGGTAGGGCTTATTTTAAGTCCGCCTGGCTAGCTACCACCATCTTACCTAAGTCTGACGTCATAACAACAATTTAAAAATAGTTGTGTTCCGGTAGTTAGAGGTAAGATAGATGGATTCCGATGATTTCCGCTCTTTTACCCGGCCTTATCTTCACTTAAGGGGCGGTAATAGGAAAACATGGTTTGCGCGGGCCATTTTTTTATAAAGAAAACGTAAACTTGTAGCCACCAAAAAATCATACGACTAGCTAAAGAGTTTATCTAGTTGCTACAACCATAAAATTGTGTATAACCCTAACAGATGGTTGTAGAAAAAAATCAGAATATCACCAAAAGCGCTTGTCGTGTCGTAAAAAATAAAATCATCAATCAACTTCAAAATGGATCTCTATTGATTTTGGCCTTAAAGTTGAAAATCATGAAGTATCTAGTAGTTTTTCGATAAATAATTTGAACATTATTGTCTCTTAGGAAATTGGAGTTAGTAGATAACTTAAGCGTAGAAGAAAAGCTTCGCATTCAAAGAAAACTCGTTAAATATAGAAGAAAGTATTTACAACAGAAGGAAAACCGCAATCCGCCATGGGGTAAGTTTCAAACTGTCTATCAGCCATTTTTAATGTCCCCACTGCAGGGGCACAGGCCTTCCTTATGGGTGGTAAGGAGGATGGGCCATAACCCACCACGCGGGCCCAATGCGGATTGGTGGGTGAAGTTTCAAACAATACAGGGTAATTTTTGGACCCCTTGTCAAATTTTGTCAGGTCATTCTATAACAGCAGTACAATCAATTTGTGAAGTAAAAAAAATTTTTATTTTTACATTTTTGTCCCAAACTTTTCTCTACACAAATTGAAATTTTTGTCACTGTTTGCGCATCGCACGGTCGACCCGCGCGAGCCCCCCTCCTGCCACCCGCCTCCCCCGCTCGCGTCCCGCGCGCGACGGTGAGCGAGCGCGCCTAAATTTTTTGGACATAAAAAGTGGCTGAAAACTGAATTTAAAAAGAAATAATTCATAATTATCTCACCAATTTTTTTTTATTACTTCCTTGAACTTATATTTGATTTTGTAAAGAGGTCGCAAAATTACCCTGTATGTATACCATTGACTTCTATATATTCCACTAGACTGGCTTCTGTCAAACTGTTCTTGTGCCTATTTGATTTCCGCCATTTTGGCGCTGTAGGACGTAGCGTGAGCATAGCGTGAGGGACATGGTACTAAAGTCTGGTGTCATCATGGCAACCATTTGCATTGTAGTTACGTCAGATAGTTCCTTAGACAGACGCTAGAGGCGTTTCAAATAGGCACAAAAACTTTACTGTCAAATCATACAGACAGCCAGTCCAGTTAAATATGTGTATACTAATAGAAAAAAATCTAAACAAAATTGTATTTGCCTAACTTTCTTTCTTTTTCTCTATAATGTCGTGTTTTTTATCAGTTCCCACTCAGAAAATGGCTCGGATGTTGTACAGCAGTGCGTCTGCAATGAGGAAATTTCAGCGAAAAGCTGAATGTATGGGGATCGACACCCATGCTTTAGAGTTTCAAGATGCTCAGGTAATTGACTTCTCAGGGTTACGCGCTCACTAGACTTGAAATAAAACACTCTTTGACGGATACTTGCGCGGTTTTTTGAAAGTACTTGAGTAATTACGTGGTAAGGGCAGCTGCAAAGGTGCCGAAACGTCGGGAAAATCAAAAATCAAACCAAATACCAACTAATTACTAAAATACTTTCAATAAAACCGCGCTAGTATCCGTTAAAGAGTGTTTTGTTTCATTTCAAGTAACTAAATCCGGACCAAAAAATCTTTTGTATAATTAAGTAATCTTTGTTACTTAATCTTTCGTTATTTTCAATTATGTGTAATTTTTTGAAGTGCTGAAAAGTCATCGCGCTAGCCCATAAAAATGAGCGAACCTCAGTTTGTTCTATCTCACGAAGTCCGTCATCGACGCTCGTATCTCTTTGCAATAAAGTTAAAACTCGTTTAATTTTTCCGTGAGATTGAACAACTATATATCAAAGATATGATTTGATAATTCTCTTTGATTCATAGATGGCAGCACTCAAGGACGTGTCTCGCCGCTGGCACGTTCCGCCCGCGTTCTCTGTAGAGTTCGTCGGATACTACCTAGAGAGGAATTCTCGCGTCTCTTCGCTTAGGAAGTCTCTCGAACGGCTCACAAAGGAGAACGAGAAACTGCTCGCGGAAGATGAGGGGTTGAGGACTAAGTATGACGAGGTAAGGGAAAGTGTTTGTTATGTTCATTATGAAGTCTATGATAACAAATCCTCAACCGATTTTGAACTTTACTGCATACACTTTATGGCTTAAAATCATTTGAAGGAGTTAGTCAGTTTAGTATAATGGCCGGTATACATTTGATTAGTGATTAGTGCGAGTGGCTCGTTTAGTGTTTAGTGTTTAGCAAAAAACACGTTCGGACAGTCTCTGATTAGTGTTAAGTAATTGTTTTTTGCTAAACACTAAACACTAAACGAGCCACTCGCACTAATCACTAATCAAAATGTATACCGGCCATAACACTGTGCGCTGCTGTGTTTTTGCTAGATCACAACCTGTGATATAATAGACACAAACTGATATAAACACGAATTATGTACTTACAGTCTTTACTCAGTTTCCTTTACTTTGTTTTAATGTACTACTTACCTACAAATACAGAATAATGTAACAATCAAAGTTATTTAACAATGGGTGCATTCCAGCAGACCAATCGCTAAGACATCGATCTCCACGATATACATTTTAACCATGGAAAGTAATTGGTTTATAGGTATTCTTCAATATTTTACTTTCCATGGTTAAAATGTACTCTATAGCGATCGATGAGTCAGCGATTAGCCTGCTGGAATGCACCCAGACATTGACTGCCAATCTGCGAGTATACTTCTAGTATTTTTTATTTGCCCCACAAATTACTACATGTATACTTGTATAGCAGCCAACATGTTAAAATCATCCGTATCGATCAACAGCTGATAATCTATTAACCGATACTAGATATCGACATAGTCTTTTGATACCATAGACATAGAAAATTTTTCGCTGCGCTCAAGAAGACCAACAAAGCGTGGAAAAGAGAAGTTAACATTATACGGACACGGTCTGTGAAAAAAAGAGACAAAGAAGCAGGTGTCAATGTGCCACTATTTTTTACATTAAGAGCCCCTAGCGTCCCGCTTTGCAAATGAGTTTGTTTAAAATATTTGTTAATCCTTATTAGAATTTCAAATAAAGGTATCGTAGAGTCATGGTGTCTTGTGCTCTAAGTAATTGTGATGTGATAAAAAGACACAATCCAAGTAATCACACTTTTCAAAAGTAAATAAGATTTTGCCACACATTTATCTAAAACCAAATTTCGCTACATTTATTCGTTTATCGATGAAGAAAACAGTATGGAACATAGTTTATTAATTTCCTTTGCCATAATATAGTCATATTTTATGTGCCTATGTAAGTCATATTTTAAGTATCTCATATATAATGTATACATACGTTTTACGGATCACCTGTTTATTGACATTGTTGTTCTTTGGCATTCTATTTCTATGTTTGATACGGTATTTAAGTATCGAATGTCTTTCACAAAAGGCATCGAAGGAAAACACAGAATCCCTCGCCGCGTTGACTTCGACTCGTCAGGCGTTACAGAAGATATACGATGTGATAGTGGCGCTGTCACCCAAGAAGGCCATCCCAGAAATAATGGAGGAGAAGCCGTTACTCCCGCCGGCCATACCGCGGTCTACGCCCAAGGTCACTCCACAGCAGTTGCAGAAACGGTAACTTATTATTTTTCTAGTAAATTGTGAATGTAGCTCTTGAAATGAGACTTCAAAAAAAGCTGATATTTTTAATAATTCAGTTTCTTAACCCTTTACGCAAGATTTTTTTTCTTTAAATTACGTGTTTTTGGAAGTAGAATGTTAATATAGTTGAAAAGGATTTTTTTTTGTAAAATTGTCATATTCTCATGTTAATGAATAATTAGAAAAACGTTTGTAGAAGTTTTCTGATTTCATAAACAATATCAAAAATAAACGAGAATTTCCTCTCGGGAAAAAGATAATTATAAAATAATTTTAAAACGTAGGTCACCGGTGACATACGCGGTGGTTATAAGGGTTATAAGGGGTGATAAGGGACCTCGTGTTTGGAATAGACTGTAACTGAAACTTTTACAAGATTTATTTTTATTCATAACTGCAAGTTGTAGGTACGTTGCCGGTCGAGGAGCAGAAAGAATTTCGTACAGTCACCTGTCTAAACTTTGTCGCTCGCGCGCTAACACATTGTGATGTAATAGGCCCGTTTTGATAGTTGTCTCTTGAACATAACCAAAGAAATCGGATATCCGGAATATTCAATGGGGTTTACTCTGGGTAGTTCCAAAAATATCCACTTGGGCAGCGCCACTGTCTCTGGAGACCTGTCAAAAGTTTTATTTATAACCAAAACTTATTAATTTATTTTCCTTTAAAGCCAAGCTTATATTAAGAAAAGATGCATAGTGCCCAGCTTGTTTATGTGGACCAAACCTACTTCTAAATCTGCTATCCAGAGGTCAGAAAGAGCTAGAAAAAGATCGGTTTTTAAAGAAACTCTAGCAACTTGCCTGTAGATTTTGCATTACGCTTCTTTAGTTCTAATTTTAACTGCGCAACAGTCCATGAACCATATATTTCACTCATTTTATAAAAAAATCACTTCAAATTATAACGACAACAACCAAAATCACGTTTGACAGGTCTCCACAAACACTAGCGCCGCCAGTGGGAGAAATGGCAAACATAGGCCTCATTATCAAATTGTATGAACTTTTAATCGATTTGTCTTTTTCAGTTTTTAGTTTTAGAAAGTAATAAAATGATAATAAAACGCTTAAAGCGTTATTGCTTTTGCCGACATAAAAGGGATATAAAAGGTGTCAATAGGGAATATGCATAAGTCACCGATTTTGATGAATTTGAGCTTGATCGCTGCGGACACTTATAAAAACATGATGGAACAGGAAAAAAGATAAAAAAAATGTATTATTTTTGTTTTATCACACGATGAAATCAGGGGAAAATAACGATATTTTTTTTCATTTTCGGATATAATGCACATTACAGTCTGATAGAATATCGAATAAGAAATAATATTTTGTATGACACATATGTACTTAAACGCAAAATTTAGGGAGATAATTGAAGATTATTGGCTAGCTTCATATTAAACGCGCCGAAACACACCCGAAACGTGATGTGTGACGTCACCGTTTTGTATGGAGCGTTTTCGGCGGGTGCTGCTGCGCGCTAACTTCAAGTAACTATATCACGAGAAAAAAACGCAAGAGAAAAGTTTTAATATTACAGTTAATTTTCTCACGCATTATACTTTTGATTAAGATGAAAAAAAAAATTGATGCATATTCCCTATTCAGGAAATGCGGGTAAATTCGCTATCGAGATGATGGAGAAAACACACTTCAACAGTTCAATAAAATACCCAAAATGGATACTATTGCCCATGAAGGTAGCTCAAATATTAAAAAAATGAGGCAATGTAATGTTGCTCGGAAACTGAATCTCAGTTATTGATTCCCTTCGATGAGTATTCCAACGGTTTCTAGAGACTGTTGGCTATGTCCGAAGGGGAAGAAGTATATAACAACACTTACAATTAAACTAGATAGGATTAAATTACCTTTGAAGAAATTTTTGAAAAGGTGCGATTTTTTTGACGCCGATGTCGAGTGTAGTATAGACAGATCATTATTGTACGAAATCCATTCTGCTCTGCGACCGGACTCTAACTGATTTCTCGTGTCATGTACTGGGAAGAGTTCTTATTAGTGGCAATGTACACTTAGGTCAATGTCTGTGCCCACCGCGGCTGCACTTAAGATGGGCGTTGGTTTTCCTCTTAGCGACAACCCGGACGCTCGCCATGGAAAAGTATTATCCACTTCGCTGGAAGGTGAGCTTATTCATTTATTTTTACGTACTCTTAATACACTTTTATATTTAGATTTGTGATAAGGTCTGTTACAAATTTCGGAAAGTGCTATCTTCTGCCCCCTGATTTTGTAAGTCTATTGCAATCAACTTCTGATTGAAAACGACAGAAATGGCAGCTACATTGCTGCTTTGCAAGATAGTTGTCACATTGATTCTAACTAAAGCAGCAATGTAACTGCGATTTCTGTCAGTTTTAATCGGAAATTGATTGCAACTGACTTACAAAATCAGCCCACTGGATAAATTTAAAAAATGGAACAGATTTTTGGCGAATTTAAGCTAAAACTTATCCTGAAATTATGAAACCGGCGATTGTTGCGTAGTTTATTTATAATGTTTATTTGACTTTATCTTCTTTATTAGAAACATTGGAAATATCTAAATAGGTAATTTATTGATTCATTGAAACTCTGCCAGCAACGACCGGAGTTTTAGCGGCGCGCCAGTGCGCTGTCTGCGGCAGAAGAAGTGAGCGACATTTAATGGCGGCGTGCGACACTTGCCGCCAACACTACCACCTGCACTGCCTCAAGCCGCCGCTGCAGCGCCCGCCCAAGAAGAGCAAGCTCTACGGGTGGTACGTACAGAGACACTGACACTAGCGGCGACACTTGCCGCCAACACTACCACCTGCACTGCCTCAAGCCGCCGCTGCAGCGCCCGCCCAAGAAGAGCAAGCTCTACGGGTGGTACGTACAGAGACACTGACACTAGCGGCGACACTTGCCGCCAACACTACCACCTGCACTGCCTCAAGCCGCCGCTGCAGCGCCCGCCCAAGAAGAGCAAGCTCTACGGGTGGTACGTACAGAGACACTGACACTAGCGGCGACACTTGCCGCCAACACTACCACCTGCACTGCCTCAAGCCGCCGCTGCAGCGCCCGCCCAAGAAGAGCAAGCTCTACGGGTGGTACGTACAGAGACACTGACACTAGCGGCGACACTTGCCGCCAACACTACCACCTGCACTGCCTCAAGCCGCCGCTGCAGCGCCCGCCCAAGAAGAGCAAGCTCTACGGGTGGTACGTACAGAGACACTGACACTAGCGGCGACACTTGCCGCCAACACTACCACCTGCACTGCCTCAAGCCGCCGCTGCAGCGCCCGCCCAAGAAGAGCAAGCTCTACGGGTGGTACGTACAGAGACACTGACACTAGCGGCGACACTTGCCGCCAACACTACCACCTGCACTGCCTCAAGCCGCCGCTGCAGCGCCCGCCCAAGAAGAGCAAGCTCTACGGGTGGTACGTACAGAGACACTGACACTAGCGGCGACACTTGCCGCCAACACTACCACCTGCACTGCCTCAAGCCGCCGCTGCAGCGCCCGCCCAAGAAGAGCAAGCTCTACGGGTGGTACGTACAGAGACACTGACACTAGCGGCGACACTTGCCGCCAACACTACCACCTGCACTGCCTCAAGCCGCCGCTGCAGCGCCCGCCCAAGAAGAGCAAGCTCTACGGGTGGTACGTACAGAGACACTGACACTAGCGGCGACACTTGCCGCCAACACTACCACCTGCACTGCCTCAAGCCGCCGCTGCAGCGCCCGCCCAAGAAGAGCAAGCTCTACGGGTGGTACGTACAGAGACACTGACACTAGCGGCGACACTTGCCGCCAACACTACCACCTGCACTGCCTCAAGCCGCCGCTGCAGCGCCCGCCCAAGAAGAGCAAGCTCTACGGGTGGTACGTACAGAGACACTGACACTAGCGGCGACACTTGCCGCCAACACTACCACCTGCACTGCCTCAAGCTCTACGGGTGGTACGTACAGAGACACTGACACTAGCGGCATCTGGCGCGACACTTGCTGCCGACCGACACTACCACCTGCACTGTTCTTTGCGTTTGAATTTATAGTCATCTAGTCCTAAAAGAATGGGGAAAGCAACTGTCAAAATGGCGCTGCGTACGCTTGTTCCACGTGAACTATAAAAACAAAAGACTTTTCTTTAAAATCGTTTTATAGCTTTAAAATGATCAAGTTCTGTGTAATAGGCTGTAAAAATTTTGACACTTACAAATTTTCGAAATATCTGGATACCTATTAAGAAAAAAACAAAAAATTCTGTAATAATAAAAACGTTTTAATTTGGCTTTCAATTCCGGCACTTGCATTGTAGAATAATAATAATAATAATAATAAGTAATTTATTTCAGACAAAAAAGTAGTCCATAGTGTGTTAGTAACAATGAGTCTTAAAACTATGTTAGTAAGTAATGAGTAGGTAAGTTGTACGTTAGACACAAGTTGCGTTCTACATACGCGCAGGTGGCCTCGCATGCAGACGCAACCAGTGTGCTAGCAGTGGAGAGTCCCATCGATCAACAACTGCCGTCAGGATGCTGTTGGGACTACTACGTGTTCTGCTTAGCAATGCCTCACAGCGTTTCCTGATTATGGCATGAAAACCATCAACATGCGCTTCTGCGAACATATTGGAGGCACTACAAAATCTAGGCAGTCCCAGCAGCACCCTAAAGGCATCGTTGTACTGGACTCGCAGTGCGCTGTAAGCCCTCTGCGTATAACTGACCCACAGGCTACACGTGTAGAAAGACTGGCAATATGCTTTGAAGAGTGTGATTTTAACTTCCTTGGTACAGCGTGCAAACCTGCGGGCCAGCATATTACATCGAACTGCCAGCGCCCTGCGTTCCCTATCTATATCAACAACATCACTTAAATTATCAGTGACCCAGTGGCCCAGGTACTTATATTGTGACACTCTCTTTAGAAATGTGTTACACAATTTCACAGGCAACTCGTAATCAATACATTTTGTTCCAGCTTTAAAAATCATATACTCACTTTTAATGGCATTATACCGAAGCCCGTGAGCCTTTGCAAAACGCTCACAAATGTTCAACAGTTTCCTCAAACCACCCACTGAGGGGCTCAGAAGCACCATATCATCAGCATAACTGATATTATTTATGCTGACTCCGTCTATATGACAACCTATACCAGTGCTACTGAGCTCCTCAATGAGCGCATTTATGTAAAGGTTAAACAGACGTGGCGAGGTTATCCCGCCCTGCCTCACCCCACACTCAAGCTTGTACACGTCCGAGTATGCACCCGCCCATCGAACACTATTCCTCTGATTACCATACCAGTACCTAAACAACGATATATATTCCTCAGAAAGACTGGTTTCATGTTGTAGTTTTTTCCATAGGATACTGTATGATACCAGATCAAAAGCCTTCGAAAGGTCTAGATAACAGGCGTAGACAGGCGTTTTACGAGCTGAATAGTATTGCACAGTCTGTTTGAGGCAAAGAATTGCACTTTCTGTTGATAGTCCAGGTTTGAAACCAAACTGTGCGTCATGCAGTTGCAGATGTTTATTTAAGCACCTATCAAGCAGACTGTCCAATATTTTCGCTATGATAGTGGCTAAAGAAATCGGCCTATAATTTGACAAATTAGATACGTCTCCTGTCTTGTTTTTTACAATGGGTGTCACAATAGTAAACATTAACTCGTCAGGCAGATAGGAATGATTCAGACACAGTGAGAAAAACATTGCCAAGACTCGCGGCAGGTGAACGCCCGCATTTTGCAGGTGCTCAATGCTGAGGCCGTCGTGACCAGGCGATTTTCCTCCTGTCATGCTTTTAACTACGGATTCTACTTGTTTAGCCGAAAACCGGTCGACAGTAAGTTTTTCACTTTGGCACTCAGCATCGAACACCGGCAACGATGTGTCTAAATCTGATTGCACTTTAAAATTATTTCTAAAAGCGTCCGCAATCTCAGACGGCTCATGCCTGCCAGCGACACTCACAGGAAGGCCTGTCTTGCTATTCAAATTATTTGTACACTTCCAAAATTTTTGAAATTTTCTTTCTTTGTGACATTGAGCAATCAAATCCATTTTTATTTGTTGGGAATTGTTTTGACACCACTTTAATTTTAATTTGAATGCCTTACGTGAGTTACACATGTTATCATAAATAGAACCACTATTAGGTTTCTCACATAACAGCCATTTTTGATAACATTCCCGAGCCTTCATATGAGATTCCCTGACATATTTATTCCACCCTACATTGATATTACATCTTCTCTTATTAAAATAATTATTACTATTTATTGCTGCTTCAGAGAGTATTTTTACAATTTTATTATACATGATATCCAAATACTGCCTACAGGTTATATCAGAACACTTTTTGTCAGCACAATTACTAAACTCAGTCGGAAAATGAAATTCTCTAAATTCTAAATTACATATTTCTTTATATTTATTTATTTGGCTTATATTTCTATTGCCCCAAAAAATTTTCTTATGCGAAATACTCGGTGCTACAATTTTTGATTTTATCAAATTAAAATTACATTCTATTTGTAATGGCAAGTGATCAGACCAATAAACATTGTATAATACCGTAGCACTAACTATCGACTGCCGCGCGGCACTAGTCACTACGCAGTGGTCCAGCTATCTCCTACATCCGTGAGCATCACTTATGTACGTATACGTGTCTGGTGGAAGGAGCTCAGTGTCTACACAAGACCACGATTGATCCGCACAAAAGTTTATTAATTCACAAGCGAATAACTCACCTGGGTGCGCATTAAAATCCCCGAGTATATACACTGATTGCACATCACTACTTTCTATTATTGCGTTTATTTCACTTAGGCACTCGATGAACTCTAAGAGATTATCATTTGAATCTGTGGGCATGTACACTGAGAACAACAAAAATGACTTATCTTGAAGTGAGACCCTGATAGCAGCGAGACGCACACTATTACAAGTTACGACGGACACACACGGCATAGAAGTTTTTCTCCACAATATGGCTACACCACCATAAGGCCTTCCGCGCAGTACGCCTTTCGACGTGTCGACTGCCGACTTCATGTGGTAGGAGCCAAGTCTCTTGAAGGGCAATCACATCCGCCGTCTGACATAATCTCTGGATACATTCCACTGATCGAACTACACGTTTACAATTAAAACTGATTAATTTGGCTGTAGTATCCATTATTGTGATATTCGTTAATGACCTATTTATTTTCATCTTTTGGCGCTTGTTTTTGCCTAAAGTCTATAAATCGACGATAGACTATCCCCTCTGGCCAAAAATCTTTATTCATAAATATTTCTAACTTATGTTTTGGCACAAATACTTTATAGCCATCATATTCTCTGTCTATCCTCATTGTATTTTTCTCCACACGTACAGTTAAGTCCGTTTTATCTTTAATGTAATTCACAATATCACTAGTATCAACATCCTTTGAAACATTGTAAATATACAACGGGACCTTTATATCGGCTGCTTTAAAATTAGACTCCGAATTAATTAAACATGCTCCCCGCTGGCCAATAAAGCGATTTCTTAGTTTACGCTTCTGAACTAGAATCCATTCATCACTAGGTTTCTGCGTTTTCCATTCACCTTCCCGAGCAATATCCGCCATGGTTTTACAATGTTGTTGTTGTACCATATGTGAGACAGCTGACTGTACAGGCGTATTATGCAGGCCACACACCATCCAATCGATCGTCCAATCGGCATGAAACTACCGATTGGATCCAATCTGCAGCTCGTCCATACACACCACACACGATCAATTCTAACTGTCCAATCGGCAGTGGCGATCGATCGTATGATTTTCTTAACCGACTTCATAAAAGAAGGAGGTTCTTATAATTCGATTGTATATAATAAATGTTTCATCATTGTTATTTTAATTTGAAAGTTGTTTTTGTTTTTATTTTTAGGTTTTTGAAAGAGATTTTTATTTTTTTAAAGCTTATTTATTTTCAGCCTATTGGTGGTAGCTATGCGTATAATATTTTTTAACACTATATATTTTCAAAATGCTAATGTCATTACTCAACTCAATTTCCATATTCACGCTGTCTATCCATTTTCCAACAAAAAATCATATAATTCGGTTCATAAATAAAGTCGTCAAGGTAGTTAATCATAGTATTTTCAGGATTACTTGAATTGAGAACTGCTGAACCGATTTTAAAAAGAAAAAATGTCGCAAGAAAATTCTTTGAAATAAAAAAAAAACATCAACATCGGTCCATACATATCGAAGATACGCGCGAACAATGATAAAAAATATATATACAATCCAAAAGAGAACCTGCTTCTTTTTTGAAGTCGGTTAAAATACCAAAAACCTTCTCCTAAATGTAACAAATGCTTTTCTGGTAAGCGCATCAAAATCGGTTCAGCTAAACTTGAGATAATCGCGGACAAACATACATATACAGGTCAAACTGAGAACTTCCTTTTTTGAAGTCGGTTAAAATACTAAAACCTTCTCCTAAATTCAACAAATACTTTTCTGAAAACCGCATTAAAATCGGTCCAGCCAAACGTGAGATAATCGCGGATACAGGTCAAACAGAGAACCTACCTTTTTTGAAATCGGTTAAAAGAAAAAATAAAAAATAATCATCAAAATCAGTCTATAAATATCGAAGATACGCGCAAACAATGATAAAACAAATAAATACAATCGAATAAAGAACCTCCTTTTTTGAAGTCGGTTAAGAAAATCATACGATCGATTGCCCACTGCCACACACCGTCCAATCGGCATGATCCAATCGGCATGATTCAGCCATTTTGATTTTTCCGTCAGTTCGATCGTCCAACCGATCCACGGCCACACACGGTCAGTTTGGTTGGATCCAATCGGTAGTTTCATGCCGATTGGACGATCGATTGAATGGTGTGTGGCCTGCATTAGACGATAACTCGAGCGGCTGTTTTAAATGACATAACGAACCGGTTGCAGTTGTTTGCAGTGGCGGGCAACTCTTGTCAGTCGCGACCGTTACGAGGTTTTCACAGCTACCCACATCGGTCGTTTTTGTTGACTGGGTATTTTTATCAATAATATCTTTTTCAACAGATTCTGGCAATAGTCCCACGGGTCCACTATTACACTCCTCATATTCACAGCTATCTAATTTATAAGGAGCTCGCTTTTTCATATTTACATTACAGGGGAAGTTGTTTACTATGGACGTATTTTTCAAACACTCGATATCAGTTTTCAATAGTGCAACTTGATCACTCGTAGCATATTTATCCTTTATCTCGGCAATTTCACTTTTAAGTAAAACAATATCTTTGAGCAACCGCGTGACATCTACGTGGTCAAACAATACGGGTGGTAGTTTGTGAAGGTCCCGTGCTACAAATATAGGTAGTTCTTCTGGATCAGTCCTTTTCAATAACTGAAGGATATCATCTATGTCACGTAGTGTCTTTCCATCCCTCTTACGAATTTTCTTACCCTTTGCAGTCGATATTGAATCAAAAAGCATATTTTTTGCATTGACAATTTCAGTCTCCGTAAAGGCACTAACACATATCCGATTTATGCTTTCTTCATCCATTACGTCCATTTTATTAGATATAAACGATAACACTTCATTTATAACTATATTGCACCCCGTACATTTCACAACGTTAGACATAATTTCGCCTAATTATTCACTTTACAATACGTGATCACTCGCAACTCGACCTGTCGCCGGCGCGTGCGAGAGCGTACTGAATAGTCTTTTATATCCATTTTGGATCAATGGGTCTTTTTCGGTAAGAAATTGCACAAAATAAATACCTGTTTTCCTATAGGCTGCGCCATCTACAATTAGCTTTGCGTTTGCCATCCCCGATCAATATCGAAAACTAACTAGAACGCTTGGATTTTTTGCAAAGTTTTTGTAGAAAATAAATCTACTCCTGTAGTTTTACTTCCTTCAAGTTAAGACCACTATCATTTTTCCATACAGGCAATGCTCCGAGTGCGATAAAACTTCGGACTCCGAACCCGAAGTGCTAGAGAAGAAGGTGCCTCGCCGATCGCGCATTCGCTACAGCAAAGACGGTGCCATTATTACTGAACCACAGAGCCCTGGCTCGACGCCTAATTCACCACCCCCTAAACCAAAATCGGAGAAATTCCACAAAGAAAAGTCTATAAAAGTCATCACAACAGAAAACCTTTCACCCCTCAAAGTGACCATCAAGCCTTTTGAGTTTAGCAGCGAAAATGAAAGCACAGAGATTAAGAAAAAAGACAAAAAGATAAAGAAAAACAAGCTGAAGGAACATGCTTCAGGCTCCGCTGGTGAAAGTGAATCTCCGTCTAAGAAGTTAAAACGTAGTTTTACGTCCCCCAACCTAACTAATACACCGCTCATGTCCATCACACCGATAGTCGCTGATAGTCCTAACGATTCTCATAACGAAAACTCGAATGCGTCAACTAACTTACCCCCTCTTAAACGAGATGATACTGCCCAAAATCTGTCGTTCTCCTCTCTTCTAACAGAAACGAAAGAGAGAGATAGCAAAGCGATTGAAAGTTCAATTGAGAACACATTAGCAAATCTTTCGTCAGATATCGCTACATATAAAGCTAATAGAAAGAGAAGGAAGGAAAAACACAGATCGAGATACTCGCCGGAGCTGCTGCGCTCTCCCTCTAAATCTCATAAACATAAAAGAAAGAAGAAATGTCAGGATATGGAGAACCCAGATATGCCGCATCCAAGAATCACTATTAAGGTATTAGATTATATAATTTATTTATAATTAAAATACTCGGTGAATGAATGGATTATTAGTATAAAAAATATGTTTTTCAGATTAAGCCTATTCCTAAACCTGATGGATCGTTGGACACTCAAATGTTCTACGTTCCTACCAACAGTAACGATGGCCCACCACCCGCCGTCATTAAGAAGATACCAAAGGTAAATAATAATAAAAATGTCATAAATCAATCGATTATTATTTGAGTGTTAGCTCTGCTGTTCTGTCAGAGCTGAAGTCACTGTGACCTAAAATATCTATTGTGACTCGCTATCTAATAAATAATAATGAACACATTAAATGTGCTTTTTCAATTTTTTTGTTTTTATGGTCACATTTCCATAAGAAAAAGTTAGCAAGCCAGACAACCCTTAAAACCTGAGAAAACGTAGGTACACGAAACCGTAAAAGTATCAAGTTCTACATAGAAATAAATTAAGATTTATAACTTGTTTACTGGTCCGTTTTGATTACATAATTTATTACTTTATCATTATAATTAAATTGTGTTGCTATGTTAGCACACGGAACACGAAGCCCCTAAAGAAACGCCGCCCCCGCCACCTTCTGAAGCGGCTGAACCAGTGGCGGCATCTGAAACTTCCACGCCAGCCGCTGTAAGTATTTTCATAAATTACACATTTTCGAAAAAATAATAATTGAGATTTCAGCATTTATAAAATTTAGTATCGTACAAAAAATATCTTGAGATTTAACGTTGCTTCAAAAGTGTTCTTCATTTTTACTAATTTCTTTTGTGATTAATTTAACTCGATTTTGAAATCTAAAGTTACCCAATAATAGAAATTAGATAATATGTATTTGTTCAATTATAATTCTGAAATTAAACATCAAGTATAGTATATCTGACTTCCTTTAAATTCTTGCAAGCCGCCACCACCAACAAAACAGGATGAGAAACCTCCAGAACCAACTATCACCAAACCCAAGGTAAAGCTTTGTGCAGACGACGGACTTTCTTTAAGGGTTGAGATTTTTATATATCAACAAGTTCAACTTTGCGTTCTTAGTAATAAAGATTATGCGTGGACTCTATCGGACCTAAAATTCCGTCGTCTTCGTAGTCTCAGCGAATAGCCATGGCGAGTGCATTCGCTGCGATTAAAACTCAGCCACAATTCGCTGCCCGCCTGTTACACTCAATAGTGAGTTCGCGACGAAATGACCTGTAGTCTAGTGCGGCGAGCTGAGCGGAATAGGATATTCACATCCAATACCCTGTCACACACAGCGAATTCTCGCGGCGAGTGCGCATTCGCAGCGAGTAAAATTGAACATGCTAAATTGTAATCGCGGCGAAATCTATTCGCAGCGAATAGCCTGTCACACACAGCAAATAGTCGCTCCTAGTGCCTATTCGCCGCGAATATTCGCTATGTGTGACTGAGGTTTAAGGCTAATTAGGCTACTTTTCGAATAAGTCTAATTAAACATAGGTACTGTAATAATATCAGAGCGCAAAACACAAACGTTTGTTCTATTTACCCGCTGTCACAAACAACGGCCGACGCAAAACAGAGACATGTGTACTTTTAAACAAAAACCAATATAGGTTGGGACACTTGCAAATGTTATGGAAATCGTGTTTGCAGTCCGTTGGAAATGCAAATGGATGTTGCATTTTATAACGAGTTATTTGGTATCGGCGAGTTTCGTACTTTCATAGGCGGGTGTTAATAAATCCGTATTTAAATTTTGTTTGATACATATACATATGTGGGAGTTCTGATCTTCAGTCGTAAGATGACTATGGATAAACTGATTGATTAGATTTTCCTGAGTTACGCCAATTAAACAAATTACTTATGAGTTTTTACTTTTAATACGATCCCATAGTGCTCGCGCACGTCGTCGTGAGTTCGTCGCACGATGATAGCACAGTTTATGGATTGTAAAGCTGTGATGATAGGCAGCCATATAAATACACATCTTTTTACATTTATGTGTGGACCACTGACCTCCATTAAACAAGTACGCTGGACAGGCTATTGTCATGAAATGACAGCAATTTTTTGTGGGGATTGAAAATCGCCGTATTGGCGCTGCTGATAGCAGTAGATTTCTAACTAATATTAACTAAATAAATAATAACTAATATCTAATAATAACTAATATTTTAAATACTTAGTTCCAAGTACACTCACTACTGCCATAGTAGAATCTACTGCTCTCGGCGCCAATATGGCGATTTCAAATCGGATCAAACGATTGGTGATGTTCGCCTGTCCACCGTACTTGTTTAATGGAGGTCAGTGGTGTGGCCCCATAAAAAATAAGAATACACAAAGTGGTGAAGGGTCCATACAAGCCGATTCCCATCGGCTTACCTTTTAGAAATCCTACCCCACCGATCCACTATGCAGATCATAACATTTTTGTAAAACGGCTTACCTTCGCCATAATTTAACTCCTCGCCACTGATACTTACACACGAGCTAATACATTAACCGTTCGTATAGCGGTCACGTACGTCCCGGGTTCGTCGCACGACGGGCAGCGAAACGACGTCGCCCGCCGCGGCCAAGACGCCGATGACGCACTGCGACGTCTGCACCCAGCCCGGCGACCACACAAACCTTGTTAGGTAAGTGTTAGGGACAATGTACACAGCACCGTACCAAACCAGAAAATAAGTTGTCATCTAAATTAGAGCTTTTAGTCGTGTGTTGTTTAATTTTTTCATAATTCCAATAGAAAATAGACGGTTAGAAATCTTGGCAGCGATAACCACGGTCGCGGCCCAAGTGCTGTTTTTGTATTCTATGAATGGATCCTGATGATTTGAAATATTTTTTTGTAGTGTGTTGTCATCCTACTATTTATATCCTATCCTATATTATAAATGCGAAGGTTGTGTGTCTGATGTGTGTGTCTGTTTGGCGTTTGTTACTTGTTCACTCCTAAACGAATGGAACGAAATGGAATGGACGAAATGAAACGAATGGACGGATTTGAATGAAGTTTGGCACATACAGGTTACTTTTACCCCGGTCAAAGTTTCCCTAGGATCCACGCAGACGAAGTCGCGGGCGGCCGCTAGCTTGACATAGTAATAACTTTCATAGTAACGAAATTTAAAAAATTGACAGATTTGTATAAAGTTAAGAGCGTTGATTCGTCACGTCGGCATTTCATACAAACTTTCAAGTCCTTATTTTTCGAAATAAATGAACCGATGTTAATGAAATTTCATACACATAAGCAAAATAAATTGGTCTAAAAAGTTAATTGAAAACATTTTCGATAAATAGTGTTACAGCTAAATTCAGAAATAGTTAGTTAGTTTTTTTACAGTTTCATCAAAATCGGTTTATTCATTTCGAACAATAAGGACGTGAAAGTTTGTATGAAACACAGTAACGAATCAACGCTCTTAATAGTTTTTAACTCATTCTTACTCATTAGTCTCATTAAACTTCGTATTATATACCTAAAAACTTGATAACATCGCCTTACGGTGTCCTACATCTTGGCATGGACCACTTTGAAAACCGCAATTCTGACTACATAGAAAATTTCTCCCCAATTAGTCCTAACTAGTCCTACTTTTTCGGAATTAGTCCCAAAAAGGACTGAAAGATATAAGCGATTTAAATGGTCCATGCCAAAGCAAACCTTCATTTTGGCAGGGACAGGCTATATCTAGTGAACCACAACACCTAGCCAGGATCTGATTATTCAAAAAAAAAGTCCCTTTTTTATGGATCTCGCAACGCCTAGAATCAAAACGAAATGAAGCGCCGTTCAAAAAATATAAAGGAATGATTTGGTCCATGCCAAAATCAACCTACATCTTGGCGAGGACTTTTGAACCAGGTCACCCAGAGAAAATCTGCTTATTGGAAACGATTCGTGTAAATTAGTCCCAATTAGTCCCAAAGCCACAAAATTAGTCCCCCTTTGGTTTAGGAGAAATTCCGTTTTTTTATATAAGTACAGTCACGTACAAAAGCGTACAGTAAAAATTAATTAAGTACCTATATTAAGCTATTCCGTTACGTAATGCGCAGTGTTCAGATTGTAAAACATTAAGCATCCGATCTTGCGGCTCTTTGTGAAAGCTGCAGCCTTTTAAACGAACTTTATCAGACCATCAAACTGGGCAAAAGTACAATGCGTAAGTACTCCATCGTAATGTATGAAACAGCTGATTTTTTTCGTGATTTTGAGGTTGGACCCATAATGAAAGTTGTTCAGTTTGATGGTCTGATCAACCTCACGAGAGGTTTTAAATGAATTACAAATAACCCTGTGTAGGTACAAAGTTTCAAGTGAACCCATTGAAGGAAGAAAATCACTCCACTCAAAATATAAATAATTTCGAAAGAAAGCAATATAATTTTAAAATTCAAAACCATTTTATACTTCTTTTGAAATTATTTTGTCCGCGACTGTCCATTATTTTGATATAGTCCAGGAGCCCCAGGATCAAAATATCTCTAAGAAAACATTTTTATTTTATGACTTAAAAAATTAGATTTGAGTTTCGAAAATGCATAAATGTTACGTATTACTTTACGATATACTTTTGTGTTACTAATTACACTTCGTTATTCTAACAAACATCGTCACTGAATAGGAAGTCAGCTCCTGTACTATAAAAACCAAATTTTTATTCCGATTATCTCCTAAATCAAAGGGGGACTAATTTTGTGGCTTTGGGACTAATTGGGACTAATTTACACGAATCGTTTCCAATAAGCAGATTTTCTCTGGGTGACCTGGTTCAAAAGTCCTCGCCAAGATGTAGGTTGATTTTGGCATGGACCAAATCATTCCTTTATATTTTTTGAACGGCGCTTCATTTCGTTTTGATTCTAGGCGTTGCGAGATTCATAAAAAAGGGACTTTTTTTTTGAATAATCAGATCCTGGCTAGGTGTTGTGGTTCACTAGATATAGCCTGTCCCTGCCAAAATGAAGGTTTGCTTTGGCATGGACCATTTAAATCGCTTATATCCTTCAGTCCTTTTTGGGACTAATTCCGAAAAATTAGGACTAGTTAGGACTAATTGGGGAGAAATTTTCTATGTAGTCAGAATTGCGGTTTTCAAAGTGGTCCATGCCAAGATGTAGGACACCGCCTTACGAATTTTTAATAAATTCTACGCCAGGATCTTAGAAGGGTATTGTGTCAGTGTATCGATTGTACGCAGATGCGACGAGTGCTTCAAGAGGTACCACTTCACCTGCCTGGAGCCGCCGCTCAACAAGAACCCCAAGATGCGCGGCTATTCTTGGCACTGCGCTGATTGCGATCCGACCGTGAGTAATTATTTTTCATCCCTTCTATTCGAAAAATTATGCTTTGTTCCTATATAAGTGGGACCAAAATAGCTCTTTTCTGGTAAGAACTTTTTAGTGGGAGGAAAAGAGATTTGAATTTAGAACATGTATCTTTCAAAGAATTCGAACGCCGCGCCGCCGCCGGCTGGTATGTATTGACTGGCTGTACAGACGGCGCGGCGAACTGAAAAAAAAAACATAAGCGCGCGAATTAAGTCTGTGTTCTTGTAATTAGTACATACTTACGTACTTAGTACAATAACCTTTGAAAATCGCGCTAGTGTATCAAAGGTAACTATAAATTTGTAATTATTTTTACTTTTCACGTGTCTTTTTTAAATAAAGAACATTTTCATTAATTACATAAACACAGTCTCCTATTTATTTTCTCATAGAAAGGGGATGAAAAGTAGAGTATATGACGCGCAAAATATTTTTGGCGAGGGCGACATACTTTGAATCCCTCGCTACGTTCAGGATTCTACTGAAGAATCCCTCGCTATGCTCGGGATTCTACTCTAGAATCCCTCACTTCGCTCTGGATTCAAAAAAGCGCCCTCGCCGTAAAAATATTATTTTGCTCCCTTGTAATACAATCTACTATTTCATCCCTTCTATTCGAAAAATTATGCTTTGTTCCTATATAAGTGGGACCAAAATAGGTAGCTCTTTTCTGGTAAGAACTTTTTAGTGGGAGGAAAAGAGATTTGAATTTAGAACATGTATCTTTCAAAGAATTCGAACGCCGCCGCCGGCTGGTATGTATTGACTGGCTGTATAGACGGCGCGGCGAAACTGAAAAAAAAACATAGGCGCGCGAATTAAATCTGTGTTCTTGTAATTAGTACATACTTACGTACTTAGTACAATAACTTTTGAAAATTGCGCTAGTGTATCAAACGTAACTATAAATTTGTAATTATTTTTACTTTTCACGTGTCTTTTTTAAATAAAGAACATTTTCATTAATCACATAAACACAGTCTCCTATTTATTTTCTCATAGAAAGGGGATGAAAAGTAGAGTATATGGCTCGGGCGCAAAATATTTTTGGCAAGGGCGACATACTTTGAATCCCTCGCTACGTTCAGGATTCTACTGAAGAATCCCTCACTTCGCTCTGGATTCAAAAAAGCGCCCTCGCCGAAAAAATATTATTTTGCTCCCTTGTAATACAATCTACTAATATTCCGTTTCTTTTTCCACAAGGTGATAGTGCTTGGCCTTTACCTCATCTGATGTTAAGTGACGAAGGCCGAAAGTATAAGCGCAGTATACCCGGAATCCTCACCACTGACGAACTGGTTATCTTACCTCTAACTGCCGGAACACAACAATTATTAAATTGTTGTTATGGCGTCAGATTTAGGTTAAATGGTGGTAGCTAGCCAGACGGTCTTGAAATAAGCCCTACCACCAACCAAACCGAGTATAAATCGAACTCGGAACACCTGCGTGTTACATGTGTGAGTGAACCACTAGACCAGCGGTTCCCGAATAGGGTTCCGCGGAACCCTAGGGTGATAGGCTCTCAGGGGTTCCGCGAAAATTCAAGAGTTTAGGTATAAATTCAAGATAGGTATTACGTATCTTTTTGTTCTAACTAAATAAATATTTTATATCATAAAAGTCCTTATTTTAAAGTCAAACTATACTTACAAGATGTGAATACCGAGCCAAATGTTTAAAAGCATAAAGGATAACAAGTTAAATGCCTTATTTTGCGTTGTATCTCGCGCGTTAAGCATACCGCCTTCAAATGCTTATGTTAAGCGAGGTTATTCTCTTATGACGCTTAAATGTCCTAATGTCAGAAATCTTTGCTCTAAGCAGAATTGCAAAAGACATGACGTCTTGTTCGGAATTCATAAGTAAATATAAAAATGATGATGATGTTTTCTCATTAAAACAAACATTCCGACGAACTGAGAACCTCCTCCTTTTTTGAAGTCGGTTAAATAGTCATACATTATGAATAATATACATCATCATCATATCAGCCGCACGACACCCACTGCTGAGTATAGGCCTACCCCAAGGATTTCCACGACGATACATAATGAAAAAGTCAACCTCGATATACTTTGTCATTTGAGGCTTTTTTAGTTTTGGCCCTAAAAGATCGACGATTCGGAGAGTTGAGATAAATAAATGTTTATTTTTTTCAGGATACCGAGGAAAAAGACCCAAGCGGCCTCAAAAATTGGTATTAATAATTAAGATTCGTCTAATGTATTCTGTCTTTTAACACCATAAAAACAAACATTGTTATGGAAACTTGTGTAAGTACTTATTTTCTCGATGCTTTTGGAATAATTGCTAAGGGGATTAGTTAAACCTGCTAGAATATTCTAGAGTCTGTGACCTCTAGACTTTGTTAACTCGACCCTTTAGACTAAAACTAATTTCAAAACTTTAAAGTTTTAAGTCTAAACAACAACATTATTAAACAACAATAAAGCAAACAAGGTCTGTAATACTCAATTTTGTATTTGAGAGTAGTACTGTATATGTTCCATCTAATTTATTGACTAAAATTCATCATTTCCAATTTCCATATCCGATTTTTTTTTCTTGTCTTAAGTGGGTCATTTTGAATTTATAAAATTACACCTGTGTCTTGTTGGACTACAAGAGGTCGCAGACATGCCCAAAGCAAGTCGATATTATTGTCGAGTACTTCACAGATAATATTATACTATACGTAATTACTTTTTCTATTGGTTCTTTATAGTTCAGAAGTTATACAACTGCTCTTATAGTTTTATTTATTTATTCAGAATTTAATAGCAGGATTTACTCTGCAGGAACCGGTTCAAAGCATTATGTAAATCTGCATTGGTAGTATTATTTTGTGTGGTGACTTTACTATTTTCTTTGAGTAAAATAATTAACTCAATGTTTATTTTTAAGTACAAAAGTGTATTGTATTTTTATGTGATATCAATATACATTTAAACACTTTGGATTTTTTCATTAACACCCTACTGAATTTACGTTTTGTAGAAATACCTATACATGCTCCAATCCAACCGATTCAGGGAGATAATGTTTGTGTAATTTATTTTTACTTCTATTTAGTTTGGCATATGGAATTTAATTATTGTGACAATTATCACATTTCGTGTTATCATAATAATGAAAGCATAAAAATTAAAAAAAATATATATTTCCTTGAGTTGAAAAAATATTTAGTGCTGCACTGTTTCGTACTTATGGTCGAAGGTTTCGCATCGCTATTTTTCTTATCATAATTATGAGCAGGTGAGGCAAAATATTGATTCAAACCATTCCTAAAAACTTTCTAAATACAGTACCTACATAACTTTAGTCTGTCACTTTATTTCAAAAATGTCCACCGTACCTATAAGATAATTTTAAAGTTTGTTAACATACTTCCCAAAGTACTGAAACTAAATTCCCGAAAATCGAGTTTGATAATGCGAAGAAGTTAAACACCAAAGTTACATTATTAAAACTTTCATAAAAGCTTTTACTCAATAAAAATCTGGAATCTTTAAAAAGCTGTTCTTAAGTTGAGGAAAGTGCGAATAATTCATCTTTGTTCATTTGATATTTGGTCTATTCTTTTAATGAAACTTTGGAGACGGGTATTAATGGAAATAAATACATAAACTAATTTTAAACGTTAATCTTTATAGAAATATTAATCTTTTTGAATTCGAATTTATGCAGTTTTACTTATTTTTAAAAATAATGGAATGTCATTCAGTAAAATTTGCCATTATCAATATTTAGGGTACTTTTCCTCCAACTATCTTTTTAGGGTTCCGTACCCAAAGGGTAAAAACGGGACCCTATTACTTAGCCTCCGCTGTCCGTCTGTCTGTCTGTCTGTCACCAGGCTGTATCTCATGAACCGTGATAGCTAGACAGTTGAAATTTTCACAGATGATGAATTTCTGTTGCCGCTATAACAACAAATACTAAAAACACAATAAAATAGATATTTAAGGGGGGCTCCCATACAACAAACGTGATTTTTTTGCCGTTTTTTGCTCGATATTGATAACGACTACAGGTAGACAGTTGAAATTTTCACAGATCGTGTATTTCTATTGCTGCTATAACAAAATATGCTAAAAACAGAATAAAATAAATATTTAAGGGGGGCTCCCATACAACAAACGTGATTTTTTGCAGTTTTTTGGTACGGAACCCTTCATGCGCGAGTCTGACTCGCACTTGGCCGGTTTTTTTTTCTACCCTGTAGGTAGAGCATAACACAAAAACTCTTTTATCCACACTTCAGCTGAGTTTTTTATTCTAGGAGGGTGCAGTGCATTAAAAAATAGGCCAGCCTACAAGGGAAATGTAACATTGGAACATTTTGACACCTTTTTAAATATTTACGCCAGACACATCTTTTGAAACATTTCCACTGAAGCATGTTTCCGTTTACCGGTCGCAGAGGTGTTGAATAACATAATATTCCTTATAGTAAGGGCTTCACAACTTCGGAATACGTGGAGTCAAAAACTTCTTTGTTCTATTCTCTATGGGAGAAGCAGAACAATAGCTTGAGTGACGTCTGTTTTAGATTTCGCATTCAAGGCGTGCGTCGCAAACTAGGGGTATTATGAATTCTATTGAATTTGAACCTCCGAGAAGTATAATGCTCATTCGTGCGGTGAACCTTTGCTATAATTCTGGAGGTGTTGGAATTATGCAATTTCTCGTATTAGATATTTCAGGCGTGCTGATTGTAATAGAGTTCGCTAAATAAAATACAGTTTCGCATCAACACGTTTGTGGCCTGTTGATTCACCGTTGTCAGACGTGTAGACTTTTCGGGTTTTTTATACGACAGCCCAAAGCAAAAAGAGTGTACATGTGTTCAGGGTTCATGTATGTTTGTGGGTACCTATGTGAGTTTCTTTATTCCACCATAACTTCTAAATGCCTGAACTGATTTGGATAAATGGGGTATCGTTAGAATCCTTACAGCATCCCGAGTGACACTGCCTATATTTTTATTTGAAAAAATAAATATGGCGACTGTACGACGTCATTTCCAAATGTGAAAAAAAAAAATTCTTTATTATTAAAATATGAGCAATATGGGCATCAAATGAAAGGCCTTGATGAGCACATTCCAAAACTATATAATATGTCACTAAAATGTGTGAAATAAAAATAAATAAATTAAAAAAATATTAAAAACACGACTGCCCTGCTAAAAACGAACTAAAAAGTTAAACAACAAGTGTCATTGCAGTCGGGGGACCTTATTATGGAACAATTTTTGATCAAAGAGGTCCCCCTACTGCAATGACACTTGTTGCTTAACTTTTTAGTTCGATTTTGGCAGGGCAGTCGTGTTTTTATTTATTTTCTCACATTTGTGCTCAGCTTAGTAATTGTGGGAATATTGTTATTAGGTTACTTACTTCCTTTATTTTAAAAGTACGCTTTTTCGCTCTTGTTCTATCAGTAGTAAAATAGACCGTTAGTAGTTTTAACAGTAGACAAACAAAGGTGCCGCAGTATCCGTAGCTCGTAGTAAAGTTAGCTCTTAATCAATTGTTCGAACGGAGTATTATAAATGTGAAAGTCCGTTTGTTTGTTTGTTACGCCTTCACGTCTTAACGACTGAACCGATCATCATGAAATTTTACATACACGTTGCCAGGGGTACAGAAAAGGACATAGGGTACCTTTCATCCCGAAAAAAGTATTGTTCCCGTGGGAAAGCAAAAATACTTTCCACGCAGACGAAGTCGTGGGCGGCCGCTAATCCTTACTAATATTATAAATGCGAAAGTCCGTTTGTTTGTTTGTTACGCCTTCACGTCTTAACTTCTGAACCGATCATCATGAAATTTTGCATACCCGTTGTCAGGGGTACAGAAAAGGACATACGGTACCTTTCATCCCGGAAAAAAGTATTGTTCCTGAGGGAAAGCAAAACATCTTTCCACGCAGACGAAGTCGCGGGCGGCCGCTAGTATAGTAATATAATGGAACCAGAAAAGAGCATTTGAAGTAAGCATACTTTCTTTTACCGCAATATTTTTTAATCCTCAGAACAGAAGTTTTGAATGTTAACTTTAAAATTTGTTTTGAATGAGCCTAAAGTGTTATTTTTAACGTTATTTTGAAGAGATGTAATTACCTAGGTACCTACGTGAAAAGCAAACTCAAAACTTTTCTCATGTATTTGTCTTCCTTTAAAAATAATCTACTTTTCGTGATTCATTGAAACATAATTTTTAAATTCTGTCCTTTATTTCATTTAGACATTATTTTCTTCTTCAATGATATTATATTTTCGGACTTTTTGCGCTTATAAGGTACCTATTTACTACTTTCAATTAACTTTTGCCGCGTTTGATTTTTTATAAGGTTAGTTAAAAGTCACGCGTTCAAATGAAAAAAATTAATACACGTGATATCTCACTACACCCCCCGTCCCCCTTGTGATACTTCGTGATATTTTCAACTACCCCCCCTCCCTTTCGAGGCTCACGTGATTAATGGATGACCCCTTATTAGCAGAAGACAAAGAAATAATCATTCAAAATCTTAGAAATTACAACGGCTCAATAGTTTTTAGTCGTAGTAGACGTACCTACCTAGTTTTTCAAGTGAAACCAGATTAATTTTAATTCGAAAACTTTAAAGCCTGGTCTTTCTGGCAGGTTCTTAACTAAATTTATCGAAAATTCTGTCCACGATGTCACTTTGGAGCCTTACGGACTAGGACTTTCTAACGCCTGGGATTTGCGCGTACAGAAATTGGGAGATCCTTATCGGAATTTTAATGTACAAGTTTCTTGATTTCGACAGTTCCCGAACTTGTTTCTTTTGGAATGCTTTTATCTGTATATTTTTGAGTCGTATTTCTTTAGCCAATTCGACTTTTATGTTATAAACGACTCCTGCTGCCTTTTTTAACGACGACGGTTATTTGTGGCATTTGTAAGAATTAGGGCCTGTTACACAATTTCATAAAATGTCTGTTTTATTTTTAAATTCAACCAGAATACCAGTAAACGGTAAACTAGAGATAATATTAATTATATGAGGCTGTTTAAGCAATATTTTGACTCAATATTGTGGGTTTGTAGGTATAGATTAATTTTTAAAAGGATCAAAATTATAATTTTGAATTGGATGTCCCCACATTTTAAATATCCGTCTTATGAGATTTTCCACTTATTTTCTCTCTTCGTCATATCAATTCATCGCCTGCAGCAGCTCAATTTTATGTGCGGAAAATAGTTTTCCGTTGCGCCGTAAAGACGCTCGTGGCAAGGGATATTAAACTTTATAAAGTAATATGCTTTCAGCTTAAAATATCAAATTTTCATTAAGGCCTTATCTCGCGTTGATTAATGACTTTGTACAAGGTTATTGCATTTTGAATTTACGTAGCTGGTACGTAAAGCTTTATGATTGCTTTTGTATTGTATTCTGAAATAAAGGGGTGTATTTTTATTCCAGCGAGACTCTCATTGATAATGGATTTTTTATGTCCAATTTTCGCTAGGTATCTCCCATTTCTCTAATTCGTTTTAAATCGCCTGACCAGGTAAAGCTTGGTTTCGAATGCAACGAGGATGGGCATGGGCACTCGTCTTGCCTCTTAAATTGATAATCGATTCGACCGGAAGAACAGATTTAAACAGGCATTGTCTGAACCACGGGTAGTGGCACAGAAAAGTGCTTTAGAATTTTATAGGAGCACAATCGAGATACGAAATTTCCCCAGATACCTACCTGAATTGGCCTCGAATATCTAGATAATCTGTGGGACGTCTTTTCCTCGTCGTTTACTACCAAGATAAATATAAATTTAATAGAAATAAAAATAGCATTGTGAATGCCTATAATCTCAAAATTTCAAAACTAAATTTTACTTATTTTAAGAGCGATTTTCTGCATAGTGGAACTCAAGGCTATTTGGTTCTATTAGTTATTCTGTGCTATTTGTCAAGATTGACAAAATATTTGATAAAATTGTTCCACTATTAATAAAAAAATGAATTAAAGTGAAGACACGCAGCACTCATACCAAGTTTCCAGGTTAAGAATTTGTGTTTTTTATCCATTGTCCAGTTACCGCACAGTATTTAACCCGTCTAAAGAGGTGCTCGTTTACACCCAACTAAATTGGGGTAAGATACATCCTATCCTAGAGGGTTAACGATGTTCCATGTAATTAGGAGCAGACTACAAAATATCACTACAATGGCAATTTAAAACGCAGTAATGTATTTGTAAAAAGATTAAGGAAAGATTATTATGTTTCACAGGTTCAAGTTAGCACTATCTGCTGGTTGAATTTTGAACTATAACTTAATCATATCATTAACTCTAAAACGGATACCTACTTATGTAAAATATACTAATTTGATAACGTTCTCAGAAATATGTATTGTGCAAAATTGCAAGTTGCAAAATCTGGTAACCCATTTGCACCAATGGGGCTCTCCGCCTGAGAGCTTTTCATGCGAATGTGAAAACGGCTAGGAAATCGTTCCGGAAATATCTGCCTTTTTGTTTTTCTGAAATGATACTATCTGAACTACGATCATATGAATTCGTTCGGATCATCGACGTAATTCCGAAGTAGGTATTTGAAGCAAGCTGCAGTGCTTAACGAGTGTACGAATATGACGGTACTTGTAGCTGAAGAGCTGCAGCCTCGTTATTCGCGCCAACCGGTCCCGTTTTCGATATTAAATTTATCGCTTCTGTAATTCTCAGCTGCTTCCTTCTACCATCGCAATCATGTTCGTATCATCCTCAATTGCTCTTTGATAGCTCTCCGTCTACAGTACAAAGTCAAAAGCTTGTATTTAAGGATGTTCTTTGTTACATGAGGTTCAGCTCTGGCTTTAACACTAGTCTTGCAATGATTTGATATTGGAGGTACTTACATAAGAATGTACTTACCTACTGCATGTTTTATAAACATCAACCGCACTGAAATGCAATAGAAAATACCTAGGTTGTTTTAATCAATACGGGGTGTATCAAAACCCTGTCCTATCCTGAAACAAGTAATAGTGAGTGCTGAATCTGAACAACTTTCTCCAAGGAACCTAGGTCGAAAAACTAAATAACTTTCATTTTGAGGTTTCATGTTGAGGATTTTTAGACTTTAACTTTACTTCATAATTTAAATGATTGCTCGATTTCTATTTAATGTCAGGACTTTAGAAGTCATTCCGTTGTCTTGCCGCAAATAGTGGATAGATGTCCGATCATAATTAGGGAGAGTTTGCAACTGCCGAAGTGCTCCTAATAGCTATCAAATGGCCGCATCTAATAGCTTCGCCAAGTCGCCGACTTATAATTACTTTTGAATTAGTTTCCTCACGGTTTTTAAGAACCGAACGTAAATTTTCACCTCATAGAGCACAAGTTAAAAATGTTTATCTACACTCACAACGTAATGTTCCAAATATGAATTCAAAAAAGGTAATATAAATACGTACTTTATTTTCGTGGATAGGTAAAATTAAAAAATAAACTCATTACGATGCAGTCAACTGCATCATAAAATAACTTTTTTTCTCATTACGATACAGGGCAAATCCAAAAAGAAGGCAGTGCCGTAACATTAAAAAAAAACAACGATATTTTCCCACATATTTTCATTGATTAAAATGCACTCTATGGTAATCGATGACTTAGTGCGATTAAATTGTTGGAATGCACTCATCTCTTTTTTTTCTAATGGAATGCGCGCCATTTCTAAAGCATTTCAAATAAAGTTTTGATTTCAATTTTTACATTTTGTTATACTTACTGAGTTTTGTAGGTTTTTTTTATTCGTGCTTTAAATTGTGAAAAAAAAATGGACTCTGCCCGATATTTTAGATGCAGCTAAGGAAATGACTTATTACAAGGTAGGTACCTAGCTGATACAAACAAAGTCTCTCTCTCTCTTTTCTAACGTTGATCTTTTATTGAGTAGGTTCAATCCCAAATGTATGAGTGTAGATAAAGTAGTGTATGAAACTGCACATAACTAGGTATTAAAACACTCGTGTGATACTATTAAAAACCTCGCCTGCGGCTCGGTTTTTAAACACACACTCGTGTTTTAATACCCCTCTTTATGTGTCGGTTTCATAAACTACTATTCGGTGATCGGCGTTGTCGAGAAAACTTTTTATTAGGTAATAAGAAATTAATAAGTAGGTACTTAATTAAAATATTTGTGTCTTTTCATTAACTGCATCAAATAAAAGTTTATTTATATTAATATAAGTGAGTTTTGTACTCGGCTGATTATATTTACTGATATATTGAATTAAGCCGTTGATTGCTAAATGCTTTACCAACAATTTTCAATTGATTGGCTGTGAATGTTTAAACTGTAGTCAATGCCAGTTCATGAAGTTATCATAATGTCTGGATTTTACTAGGTAATTTAATTTTCTAAGTAAGGTAGGTACTACCTAATTCATTCCAAAGGTACAAGTAAACCTATCTTAACACAAAAAGTTTCTCTTAATCTTACCTGTGAGTGCTCAGTTTTGGGAACAGCAAAGAATTCGACTTTATCGTTTCGAATGAGTGCTTCAAGTCTTAAGGCGAGCTTGTGATAAAAAATCCAGAGGTAAAAGGCAGGGGGTGGGCTGTTTGTACGCCCCGATAATTCCCAATGCTATTCACTGGAGATCTGGGAGCTGAGTTCTCAATGGTAGATTTTCTTAAGTGAAAACTATGCAGCGGAACGAGAATATTTGAACGAATCTCCCAAAGTGACTGTTTTTGTAGGTGTAGCGTCGGCAGCACATACAGAGTGCGAGATTTTCACTTACCCCGTCGTGTTGGTTGACGTAAACTTTTGGAGGAATTTCATTTAGGGGAATAAGCGGTGTAGAAGAGATATTTACCTCAGCATCGCCATACAAAATAAAGTTAACGCTAACGAGTGTTAGTAAATTCGCTGTCAGCACGGAGACTTTTCGTACTTTTTCAGACTTAGCAAAAGTTTTGCAAGATAAATCGAGGAAACCCGTATGTCAAGCGGTAAGAAACAGTATTGTACAGCTTGATGATTGAAAGAGAGTACAAATAAAATATTTAAAATGAAACTAAAATTCAAGTCAACTAAAATTCAAGTCAAATAAAATTCAGCGATGGCAAGATACAAGTGATTTTGACGTTTTTGCATACAAAGTAGCGCCACCAATTTCTTTTTACTTTTTATGGTCAAACTGTACTTCATTCAATAGCACATCTTAAAATAGTTTTTTATTAGTCCTTGTTTTTCATAATATTTGACGCTAGAAAATATACTATGGCTGAATAAAAAACAATCTTATAAAAAACAATCTTTGGGAGCACGAAACCACTTAAGATAATAATTAATTAATTTTAGTAAGAATTTTCTATAAACTTGTATCAATTCTGCTATAAATTCTTCTTATATTTATGTACCTATCTATATCTATCTAAATATATCGGAAATACACACTGAACTTCCTGACCGGAAACTTCTTTCTATCGCCAGGAAGCTGTAGCGACGATGCTCTGCCAATGGGGAGGAAAAGCGCAATTTTATCCCGATAGGTGGCATCTGGTCTTTGGTACCCAGCCGCCTCAAAGAAAGTGTCAAAACATATGGGAATCTCTTGGAGTATTGCACTTTTTAATTTTATACTGAGAAAATGCCGCATTGTTATGCATGTAACTTGTAAAATATTGGAGTTCATCGATTTCCCAGTAACAAAAATAATAGTGGGCAAAAAAATATAAAAAAAAAATATGCTTTTCTCTAGATTTTCTCCTTTGCTGAGCCTGAGAAACATTATAAATCAAAAGGAATGTTTCACGAATTTGATGAAGCTTCGCGAAAATAAAACAACATTTGAATTATAACAGCTTTGTTCTTTAATATTTCAACCTCAGCAGTTTCTAACATTTTATAACTTGGATGAATTTGATAGGTATATCAAATATGGAATAAGCCCAATATTGGGGCCAAACAGAGAATTAATAGAATTTTATATGCCAGAGTCATTCAAGAACCTTAGAATAATAAAATAAATATGATAAAACGGTTCGTGTAATTTTGGATGGTACAGAAATTCCAGTACAGAAACCTGAAATTACTATTGCACAGAAGGCATCATCAGGCAACTATAAACACGGAAATTCACACTCAGTTGCTTTGTTAAAATTTAAATCATATGCTTCTAATCTGAAATAAAAAGATTACTTGTAAATCTTACACGAAATTTAAAGAAATGTAATGCTTGTTAGCAATTTTTTGTAAGTTGCTATAAACTTTCTTGCCTGTTGTTTTGGATTTTCTTTTCCGTAATTCTTCTTTTATATGAGCTAAAGTTTTATAGAATACATTGTTTGTCCGCAAAACCGAAAAAAATACAATCTAAGAAAGTAAAATCACGTAATACACAGTCAAGACAATATAAGCTCAAACTGACAATTGTACCAAAGACTGAGCGCCATCTGTAATTCACTTTGCCTTCGCCTCCCCATTAGTACTTATTTTTTTCTTTTAAATACTAGTAAGTATTTTATTTTTGTTCCTAGCTTCATAAATATTTCCCAAGACATTTATTGAACTTTTACTTTAAAGATATATGAGACTTTCTCAAATCAATTATAATGCTTTACCTTATATTGTTTATGTTTGAATTTTGTTATATTTGACTTTGGGTTGTGGATAAGGCGTAGCTTCGTGAATTTGCGTTATTTCCCAAGTTACGGCACAGGCGGCAATATTAACGATGTGTACAGAGCACCGAGTAAACACCACAACAGAACACGTCTGTGAAAAATAAACCTTATTTAAAATATAGCCACGGTAGGTAGGTACTTTAAAATATGTAGTATGAATTGTCATAATTAATATTTTCATTACCACATAAAAAAGCTCCGTTTGAATTCTTATGAAAAAAAATGTAATAATATAAATGTCATATAAATTATGTAAGTTTCATAGAAGTAAGTATAGGGATGCGGAATGTTATTGCCAAATCTGGGCCGAGACTTATTAGGTAGGTAATTTAGTATTATAGTTTTATTGCTCCTTAATATGGTTGTTATTGTAATAAAGCTTTATTACATTACAATTAATGAACTATTTTTGTAGAGAACAGTTTTTCACATTATGAAATCTCTTTTGATAAAACTGCAGACTTTTCAACGAATATTTTAATATGTATTTCTGATTGATTTATAAAATAATTTTTTATAGGTTGTTTGCCAGGGAAAAAGCATCCAGTTAATATTTCTATATTATTAAGTACCTACTTTATTGAATGATATTTATCTACGTGTAAACATTTAAGTACCTAATTAAAGAAATTTAAAGTCATAATAATACTTATGTCTTCAATTCTAACATTTAAGATGTTTTCAAGAACAGTCGCGAAAGGTGATTACATTACGCCTGTTCGCAGAGGCATATTAAAGTCATTGGTAGGTACAAAAGCGGGGTCACTGTAGCAAGATATCACTGCATCAGAACCGACGTTTCCAGACATGCGTGGCAAACGGAGCGTGAAATCACGGCGCTGTTGACTGCCGCTCCGCTCGTGACAAAGGAAAATTGTCCTTTGGAGTGATTGCGTTCAGGACCATTATAACTTTCTCTTAAACAAACCTCCTGAAACTGATAGCTGCTTTTCTAGAACATTTCCTTTTAACCCACTGCTCGTTTTTTCTCAAATGCCGCGAGCTTTATTGCTACTTTGCTGTAAGCTAACCGCTACGGGTAATTTTATAAAGGGTAAAGTCTTTTTATGAAAAAAAGCAAGTTGAACTTTTTATTCTTAAAGCTGCGTTTTATTAGCCTTGTTTTTTAAGAATATAATTTACATATGTTTACACCGTTTCTTATCTTCTAAGGGGCTAAATGTCTGTTATGCCTCTACATACCTACATTACCTACTCCATACAGAAGAAATATTTTGATGTGTCAGTCCAAAGTGATACCCGAGTCCATGAAAATAATACTACGCCCGAGTCAGGATTGTCGTGTTGTGTCGTTTTGTTGATTGGATTTATGAGATTCAGGACCGGCCAGTAGCACTGCCAGTGAAATCTACTAACAACGTAGAGCTACAATTCATAGGTACAATTTCTAAAATGGATATTTAATCCTTTTGTTCTGTCAGTCGACGTTTAGATTGAATAGGGACATAATAGTTCAAGATCTCGATCTATTAAGTATTCAGTGATTCAGTCACGACTTTTTATTTCTACCAGCGGTTAACTACGCTTCTAGGAATTATGAAATAACTAGCTTCCGCCCGCGGCTTCGTCCGCGTGAATATTAGAGAAAATCCTTAGGGAACCTTCAACCAGGATCCAACCAGCCGTTTTTACGCGATTAGGCGGGTCCCCACCAAGCGAGCAGCCTCGTGCGAGGCAAGTCGTTTGCCGCGTGTGGCGGGCCTCGCACGAGGCTGCTCGCTTGATGGGGACCCGCCTAATCGCGTAAAAACGGCTGGTTGGATCCTGGTTGAAGGTTCCCTAAGGATTTTCTCTAATATTCACGCGGACGAAGTCGCGGGCGGAAGCTAGTTTATTACAACAGTCAGAATTGGGTCCAGATATATTAGTAGATATCCCGTTCCCGTTTCTTTACACTTTCCCGTTCCCGTTCCCGTTCGCGTTCGCGTTCCTGTTCGCGTTCGCGTTCCTGTTCGCGTTCGCGTTCGCGTTCCTGTTCCCGTCCCCTGGGGCTGAATCATGTCCACCGTGTTGGACTTCAAAATAAATGTCATTTTCACAATCAGCATCCCACAAAACCTCAAAAACGACATCCACATCGATTTTCATGTTTACTTATCCCATTTACCCCCTAAGGGATGATTTTCAAAACAATAAAATATGTGTTTGCCTTTTTATTATTAGACGTACTCTCACGAATTTTAAAGTTGTAATGTCTATTTTATATTATTTTACCATACAAAATTTGAACCCCATTTTTAACCTTTTAGAGGTTAAATCATGTCCACCGCGTTGGACTTCAAAATAAATGTGATTTTTGCAATCACCATCTCATAAAATCTCAAGAACGACATCCATATCGATTTTTATATTTACTACCCCGTTTAGCCACTAAAGGGTTGATTTTCAAAATCACAAAATATTTGTTTCTCTATTTATTTTTAGACGTGCTCCTACGAAGTTTAAAGTTGTAATGTCTGTTTTATATTCATATTCCATACAAAATTTGAACCCTATTTTCACCCTTTTAGGGGTTAAATCATGTTCACCGTGTTGAACTTCAAAATAAATGTCATTTTCGCAATCGTCATCCCAGAAAACCCCAATAACGATATCCATATCTATTTTTAGGTTTATTTTCCCCATTTCACCCCCATTTCATCCCCATATGGGTTGAAATACTACCAATAACAATATACGTTGCGTTAGATTTCCATCCATAAGCCTTAATTATAAATTTAGCGATTTTTACTTCGAAAATGATGGATTTTCTTCTAAACACAACTTCATCCCCCTTCATTCCCCTTCGGGGGTAGAATTTTGAAAAATACTGAGACACGTATTTAATAATTTTCAATCATCAGCTTAAATACAAAATTTGAATATACTAGCTTCAAAACTGAGGGACTTTCATACAAACTTTCATCCCTTATTTCATCCCCTTAGGGATGCAATTTTCAAAAATCCTTCCTTAGTGGATGCCTACACTGTATAAGGTATCTGTGTGCAAAATTTCAAGCCTCTAGGTTCAGCGGTTCGGGCTGTGCGTATCTCAGTCAGTATCTCAGTCAGTCAGTCAGTTAGGACTTTGAATTTTAAATATATAGATGTTAAAGTGAATTTTTATAAGTATTTTGTTCAGAATACTAATTAAAATACACGTATTCCATTCCATTCCTCGACACTTAAGGTGGTGAAAAACCTACCTCAAACGTTATTATGAGATCTGATTTTTATTGCTACTATTTAAAGATTTTTCCTAAGCATCCAGAAAGTTTCGTAAGTTCCAACATCTTGCTCTAGACTCTTATGTCAGTTGTAGATACGAGTGATATGTTTTGTCAATTTTGTTTACAAACAAAACAAAATATGCACTTAACATTGCTGAGGCAACCAAACTCGAACAAACGCAACCTTAGTATTGACGACTTTTCGATGAACCTATTTATTTCCCATGAACGCGGGTGACACTGCGGCGGGCGGTATCTGCATGAATTATTGTGTCCCATAAATATTTTGAATACATCCTGCGAACAATTGATTACCCGTCTCGTGTTTTCCACGACACTTACTCGTTAGCCGTTTGAGTCGTTGGCGTAACTCGTCCCACATCCCTGCGGCTCACGTGGGTTGAGTTAAAACCTTTTAATACAAATGTTGTTTCCATTGGCTAACTTGGCCCAATTTGATATCTTAATTGGATTTGGTACTGTTAGTAAAAACAATTATAGACGGTTTTCAAAAGTAAGTATTTTCGGAAGTATAATTTCAGTCTTTATTTTCTTACCGATGCATTGCTGACGATGTTGGTATAATCCAAGAAAATAAGGTCTGGGCAGTCCGGGATGACACTTGCTTATACTTGCTTACGTCATCTAGTTCTACTAACTATCCAATTGCCACTTTGTTGTAACAAAAAAAGAATTAAGGATTTTTTCTGTCAGTCATTACAAAAATATTATAATTCATTTCAGTTGTCATTTGTTTATACCTTACTTAGAGCATTCAACCAAGGGTTAAATGCTCTAAGATTTATACAACACGCTAAATGATTTGCTTCTCTGCAAACGAAACAGTTTAATTGACATGTTTTCATTTTTTTAAAGGTAGACGGACTTGCCCTATTGAAAACCATTCTGAGGTTTTTCAATTTCTGACACCGTACATATTTTTCGGGGTTTTCGATCAATTTATTTAACGAAATATGTATAAAATATTTTCCGCTTTTGCTCGTTTTGTTTTGAATTGAAATTGTTTTGAATTGAATAAAGCACAAAAAAAGTAATAGGTACTAACGTTTTAAGTTTTAACTTGAATTAGTAATTTAGTTAATTTTAACATGTTTCGAAATATAATATTAAGGTTTTTGAAAGATTTGTAATGGTAGACAGTCGCAACCTTCCCAAAGTGGACTTCATGATGCTGCTGAAGCTGAAGTCTTCTGTGAAACATTTATTTTTAGAAAAAAGATTTCAAATTAATTTTATGATGATTTAAAATAAAATTAAAAGGAAAAGAAAACAATACGTGTCTCTTATTTTCATAAATAATTTCTAAATAACAAATAAAAACACGGGACAAAAATTATGAAACGTGATTTTCAATAAAATACTCATAGTTTATATATGGGATGGGAGTCAGGGAGTTTGATTTGATTTTACATGACTGGTAATGGTAACACAGTATCGCCCACGTGACTTGTCTCACGGAATGCTAGGTATTCCTAGCGCAGTATATTATTGTATGTTGGGACTTAGGTAGCTATTCCTATTTCCAATCTGAAAAGAAATCGCAGCTGGAGTAAGTAATACTCATTAGTGCAAGCGGAACTTTATATTTGTAGATATTATTGACCCTACTATTGAACATACTCCTACCTACCTTTTATTATATTGGGAAACGAATACTATCTGAAAATTGTATTTTCTCAGCGTTTAACCGCTATCCGAAAGTTCAGTATTAATAAGTAGTATGATTATTCTTGTTTTTAAAATAATGGCATAATATACTGTAGCCCATCTTTGTTGAAATATTAGTAAGTTTCGTAATACCGCGGCCAGATGTGACTCGCGTCAGCCACTTTCATCCACTGCGAACTGTGTGATTGATTGAACCTACTTACTTTTTATCTTCGCTCGGTTTGAATATAAGTTTTTGTGCTTCCATCACTGTCTTCCATGGCGTATAATGTTATACATCCTAAAGGAAAGTGCTACTTGAAGTATTTTTAGTAAAAAAAAAACAATTTGTTGGTAACTTTAAACGAACCAATTACGAGTCAAATTCAAATTTCAGTTATTTAACATGACAATACATTACATTAGTACATTATTCACAGAATAGTAGAAATTGGTAAGTTTTTATTCAAATTCTTATAAGTTCATCACAATAAGGAGTGTCCGAAAAAAATCAAATTGACTGAATATATTTTTATAGGTAGATAAGTTCTCTTAGTAATAGAAAAAAGTTTCAGAAATTTCGGTTGACTAAAAAAATTAAAGTCTCTTCGACTTCACAAATCTACGAAAGTAACAGCAGAATGGAGATTATACCTTTGCTGCCACCTGCCACAACCACAACATGGTATTAAAAAAACCTTTCAACACAAAATGTCAAAACTATTTTTTTAATTAGTTGTTGTGGTTGTGGCAGGTGATGGCAAAGGTATCTCCATTCTGCTGTTACTTTTGTACATTTGGACCTTAGAGTAAGACGGGCTTCTACGGCTTCGTGACAAACGAAGCCTTTTGTTGCTCGAAGATTTGGACAGTTGAAAAGGCATTAATTAAAAAAAACCAGACAACTGAAAATTCTGACACTTTTTTCTATTACTAAGGGAGCTTATTCCTACCTATAAAAAAATCTTCAGCATCTTTCTAGTTTGATAGTAGAGGGATCGTCGTAGCGGTTTCGTAGCAAGTTTCGTAGGCGTGCGTTACGCGTAGATGAGCTACGCAAAACATCTCCCTTGCAACTTGCAACATTATTAAAAAACCGGCCAAGTGCGTGTCGGGTCACGCGCCGTAGAGTTCCGTAGTTTTGTAAAATATTATATATCTCGAAAACTAACTACTTTATCTCGTTCAAACCAATTTTCGTTGAAAGTTTTTATTAAGATCTATAGCATATATTTTTTATAGATTTTTCACTCTTTTATTTCAAAAGTTAGAGGGGGGGGGGGGGGACACACATTTTACCACTTTGGCAGTGTTTATCTTTCAAACGGTTGACTTTGAAAAAAAATTGTCTTAGGAACGTCAATGTCATTTTTAAAGACCTATCTATAGACACCCAGCATGTATTTGTATGAAGAAAAAATTTTTTTTCAGTTTCAGTTCAATGTATGGGGAGCCCCCCCTTAATCTTATTTTTTTATTTTTATGTTAAAATCGTTAAGCGGTTAACAGAATACATCTACCTACTAAGTTTCAACTGTGTAATCCTAATACTTTCGGAATAAAATGGCTGTGACATACGGACGGACAGACAGACAGACAGACATGACGAATCTATAAGGGTTCCGTTTTTTGCCATTTTGGCTACGGAACCCTAAAAACATTACTTTGTTGTTTTATTGTAAAATACCGACCACCCGTGACTTCGTCTGCGTGGTCAGTTAATTATTTATCCCTCGGGAACAGTACTTTTTTCGGGATTAAAGGTACTCATGTCCTTCTTTTTCCCCTGACAACGTGTATGCAAAATTTCATGATGATTGATTCAGTAGTTAAGACGTGAAGGCATAACAAACAAACAAACGGACTTTCGCATTTATAATATTAGTAAGCATTTGTGTTGAATCATAGTTGTGTGTATGAAAGAATTTAAAGACGAAAGATTTGTAAATTGGTATAGTTGCATCATTTAGCTAAATGAGTACCTACCTACTATGAACTCCAGAGTTATCAAAGATATGTAAGATAAGATAAAATATTCTTTATTGTACACCATGAACATTTAAAGAAACAAACAAAAGAAGAACAAATGGCGGCCTTATCGCTAAAAAGCAATTTCTTCCAGGCACAGGTACGTACGACAGTACGCTGCGCTAGGTTAAACAGTTGAACTACGTAAACAGCTTTTATTACTTGCTTTTATTACTTACGGCATAAAGGCGGTCTCAAGGTCAACATGTATAGTCTGATGTGCTGTTGACTGTATTTTTACCCTTACAATAATACTGTTTTGCACTCCAACAAAACAGTTATTATGAGTGTGAGAAAACACAGCGTTGATTTGAAGACGCGTCATACAGATTCACCTTATCTCCCACTAATGTACAAAGATTTTTAAGTCACTCACCAATTTTCCAGACCAAACCTTGCTTACTCGTCTTCTTTCACCTTGCTAAGCTCTGTGGACAGTGACAGATGACAGCTGTCACCTGTCAGTATCGTGTCATAGTAGTCTTCACCTGCAAGCACTTAGGCAACGCTGTGTTTTCTCACACTCATAATAACTGTTTTGTTGGAGTGCAAAACAGTATTATTATATGTGATCGAAAACACAGCGTTGATTTGAAGACCTGTTTGATATCTGCTGGTGAAAGAAGGACAAACGCTATGTGAATTCTCACTTATTCAACATCACAAATAAAATTTAATAATATTAAATTATTGTTTAGATACCTCTCTAAGATAAAAATGTGATTCACTCATGTCCCTTTTACGAATAACATGCAACCAATTTGTTAATCGGATTGCTATTCAACAAACACAGTAACTTAATTACTTGAGAACAATGGAATATTCAGAAATAAAATTCTATACCACAGCTAAATAATCTTCATAGGTTATTAGCACCTGTATCTACAAGGTATTTCTTGCACCTCTTGCAAGGTCCTTTTTTTAATATATTATTATTATTTTATTTCTTATTATTATTTTTCAGCTATACTTTATTAACTAAACACTAGGTTTAGAATCCAGATTCTATAAATGTTGTTCTTGTGGCTAGTTTCACCATCACCTATTCATTTAATAAAAGAGTTAAATAATTGATTTGTCAGAATTGGACTGTGTATAGAATACACCATCCCTTTAAATTTCAGAATTAAAATTGCTATTAACATACAGAAATGTAAATATTGAGCTAAGGATTTTTTTATCTTAATAAACCTTATTAGCCTGAAAATTATTAGTATTAGTCAAAGGACATGGGCCACACCACAACAGTAATATATATCTATAGGTAGATAGTCATGCACCTTAATTTACAAGCTAGTATTCAAATCAGATTTCTTGTGAACTAAAGAATGTTGTGTTTTGATAAGTCAAAGAGGACTGTGATTTGATTGGTGTGGCCTCGCCCCAGAGATCGCTTTTAACATAACTTATATAAAAATAACATGAAATCCTTAGTTATGTATAAGAACAGCAGGATCTGAATAACTATTTTACAGTATCTACTGCAAAAATATATTTTCATAATTACTATAGAACTAGATGTAAAAGCTTTACTCTATAAACCATCTTTCTCAGGGAACTCTATGAAGTGTAAATGAGGAACCAATGTGGGCTACCTTATCTGGTCACCCGCAACCTTCTAAACTACATCAAGGTTCTAGCTAGCTCATCTATCCGAGGTAGGTTTTTGCCTCTTGTGAATTCAATCAACCTGATGTGAATTCAATCAAGCCGATGTGAATGTCTTTATACTTACTTTTGGTTCTGTTAAGGTTTATGCCTGGATGATTGCAAGCCAGGAATACTGGTACCAGCTCGATTGTGGAAACGCACACGGCATTTTAATTGCCAAGGACGGCGCGGTTGCAGGGTTGTCAAATATTGCATAGCCATACTCTGAGTCCCAGGTAAGGTACCTTATCCAAGGTTACCAAGTCACCATTTGGGACACCCCATTTAGGTATAAAGCCTCCGAGGCCTGGGGCAACGAGAGAGGCCATTCCGGCACATCCTCTCAAATTTGGCGGTCGGCAGAGCCGTTGTACCCCCCCGAGAGGTACGCCGCTGAAAGCGTGATGGTAAATCACTCGGCTATCCTGCAGCCCTACCGTCCCCTTGAGCAGAGCAATTGAACGCATAGGTACCTACAACGCTGGTAGCGGAGGTGATCCGTCAAGGTTCTACTGTCGATATGGACAAGTAGGTTATATTTCCATCATCTGGTAGGTGTATCAACAATATTATGTTTTGCGACTGGATGAGTAGGTAGGTACTCTTAAATGACGGGGATCCGCTCCCTGTTCATATAGACACCTTGAGGATAAACTGGCGCACGCTGCAGCGATGGCTGCAGCCATCTCACTAAGGAACAGTTGCCAACACATCAGACCATACATGTTGATCTTGAGACCGTTCTTCTGGCGTACATAATAAAAGCTGCCCTCGCAGCTCAACTGTTCAACTTAACGTGCTGTCGACTGTACATTTAAATGTCAACGTCACACAGTCTTGGGGATATTTTCCTCTAAATTAGCTGATGTTGAAGTAATCACCTCAACCCGCGAATGACGCGGCTATCACTAAACATTTATGGTAATCATAACGTAGATCTTTATGTAGGCATACGTAACACAAAAATAAAAAATCTGATGTGGATTAAAAGGAAAATAATTAAATCTCAATATGATTGACTTATTCTTTTCATACCTAAGGACTGTCAGTTACCTTATTCAAGGCTACCAAGTCACAGTTTAGGACACCCCATCTAGGTTAGGTGTAAAGCCTCCGAGGCTTGGGGAATGTTTGTCTCCGGTATGATTCCTATCCACCCGACTACCTCATGGTGGATTTCCGATATAAACTCCTGAAAGGTCCGTAATCGGAAATCAATCTGTATTGATATGTCTGAAATAAATTACATTATTAATCAAAAGTGTATTTTTGAGACACACTTAATTCTCGCAAAAAGATGCGCCTTCTTTGAGAACTTCTTAATCCTTATTAATGTTTTGGTATTAGTGATGTAGCTTTAACTGTTTTGCAAGAAACATTCATACTCTGCATACACTTATATTTTGTTCTAGGATTGACTTCTGTAAATTATAAAAACATACTTTCAGGAATTATTAACAGACCTGAAACTTGCTTAGTGAACAGATCCTAATATTGACTTATTAGCTAATATTTACCAGAGTAGAATTAAGTAATTTTTTTTTATTTTTTTTTGGTACACAGAATATCTGACCCGAGTCTGACTCCCCTGGATATTTATAAAAGTCCGGAATTTGGATGCCGGATACTTCTACAATTAGACTCATAAAACTAAAATTGACTATTTTCCTTTGTCTAGTTTACTTAATAAACTCATAGGTGATTTTCTCTCTGGATAAGCTATAATAAGTACATATTTAAGCTTTAGCTCTTAGTATAGTTATGTATTATAAGTGATAACCTTTGTGAAGAGTAAATAAACAATATTTATTATTATTATTTAAATTTTATTCAATATTCACTTACTCCCTCATTTCATTTCATTCTGCTATCTCTAGTTAAACTTAGTCGTACTATGCAGTGGCATACTCAAAATATTCTAATATTAGTTATTATAATCATGAAAAGAGTTTGCTGATAATACACATAATTTAATCATTCAATTTCTTGGCCCTACTGAGGAATTAAGTACCTAACAAAAGTAGGTTACACCTCCTATTATTATTATTAGTAAATAAATATCAAGTCGGTAGACTGTATCTTCAAGATAAAAAGTAACTAGTTATAACTCTGATTTGAGTATAAATCTGTGTTAGGTATGTAAATACTTTGAGACCATCTGTCTACTATTTTGTAAGTTATGCGGCCACTACTTGGACGAATCAACCACTTCGGGCCACTAGCACCTTATGTAATGTTTAATAAAGTATTATAATCAATTTACTGTATTGAACATACTTTGGTATGCCGGAAACGGCTACCTTATTGTGTATCTCTAAAGAATCTATGGATTTTTTTCTGTAACCGCAATCAAGGTAATTTTTATTTCATTCTATCCAATAACATAATTAAAGCTGACTCTTTATATTATACTTTTTCTACTTAGGTTCTTATTACTTACACTACAATGTAAAATTTCCAAATTTTTATCAATCATAATCTATCTAACGGTACTAGCACAGCCCTGGTACTAGATAGACTCCTATGCAACACTCTGTTTAAGTTTGAGAATCACATCTCGAAATGGAACTACTTTAATGAATAGGTAGATAATCTGCGGCTAGAGGAATACTTCTTTACTTAGTTTTCAACTTTCTAATTTTTGTACACTCACTTTTTTCTTCTATCTGTACAACAGTTGCCTAATCTTGTAGAGTACTCCAGCAACTCATGCCAGGATATTAAGATAGTGTAAATAAGAAGTGTCTAACTCACTTGGCTGAGTTGCAGCTCAATGCGAGAAATTCTGTTGTGATTATTTCAGGAGGTCCTGGTATTGTAAGTTCACACTTGTTATGTTAGACCAGCTATGCTAAGAGCCTCTGATTGTACTGATTACCTACTACCTACTGAAAAAGAACAGTTCAACAGACTTTAAAAAGAAACCAAAAATCAGTTTGGTGTGGCAGATTAACACTTCAAATACCTACTTAGTTTATTTCTATTGTGAGAAAACTAGGTTTCTCAATTTCTCATATTCAAAATATTAGTTGATGATAGGTACTCACATCAAAATAAAAAAGTTTTGTGTCAATATAAACTTATGGCACCAATGATCAACTGGGTGCGTCTTAGCTATAATAAAACTGGTCAACTTGACCAAAGAGCTGTTATTCCTCCGAGTAATAAATAACTCGGTATTAATTCACGAAAACGAGATGGTGGGCAATTGGTCATTTCATTCGGCACTCCGCTCTCTTAATTAAGAGAGGGAGATCTATGTGGGCCCGAGATAATAATAGGGCCCGAATGTTCCCTCGTGTCATCATCCGCTGATGAACGAGAACAGTCGCATGATTATTGTCACCAATTTGTACAAAAAAAATTGTACACTTCATTTCCGAAGCAGCGGTATGCCGGTAACATGTAAACACGTCCTGTAAGCATCACCATCTCGTTTTTTTAATTAGTAAGGTCGTAAACGCTTACCAAACAAGCAGCATTATTGTTAGAATTCTTGAATTCACTTATAAATTCAACAAAAACTGCACTTTATAACAATTTTTAGTTATGAGAAAACTTTTGCACGTGGTATCGCGGCAAATCTTAAAAACGCTATGACACGATACTGACAGGTGACAGGTGACAGCTGTCATCTGTCACTGTCCACAGAGCTTAGCAAGGTGAAAGAAGACGGGTAAAGAGCTTATTAGATCATCCTGAATTAAGGATCCGGAATGAAGTCGCTCCTTAATTCAGAGAAGTGTAATTGCATTCAGGAAGCTAGGATCCTAGTTAGGATCCTAGTTAGGATAGGAAATGGTCTCCGGCGTTAAGGATGCTAAATCGGAAGCAGTCAGGACAGTGTAATCGCATTCAGGACGCTCTGCTCCGACACAGTAGTACCACAGCCTAAAGAGTATACAGTCAGTCAACGCTTTTTATGTTGGTGAAAAAAAAGCCGCCGTTCGTCTAGATAGACAGTTGGCGCAACGACAAAACTAAGTGTATAACGGCATAATCACTCTGTGATTTGCTTTTTTAATTAAAAAAAACCGGCCAAGTGCGTGTCTGGCACGCGGGTTCCGTAGTTACCATATACCATAACTATTTTAAAACCATACTTTATTTAATACCACTATAATTTTCATCTGCAAAAATAACTTTGTTTTTCATAGTGTTTGTATAAACGACAATGTAGTGTTTATAAAGATCTACAACATATTTTATTGTTTTATTTTTCACTCTCTTAGTTTAAAAGTTAGAGGGGGGGACTCACACATTTTACCACTTTGAAAGTGTATATTTTCTAAACGGTTGACTTTGAGAAAAAATACTTTTAGAAACCTCAATGTCATTTTTAAAGACCTATCCATAGGCACCCCACACGTATAGGTTAGATGATTTTTTTTTCCCGTTTCAGTTCCATGTATTTCATTTCCATCCCCCAATCTTTTATACTTTTTATATTTTGTGTAAAAATCGTTTAAAAGTCGTAAAAATTGCTGTTTTAAGTTTGACAGCTGTCATCTGTTGGTATTTGCTTTTAAACTTGATTTTAGGTATGTTATTAGATGAGCTATTCGCAAATTACATACTAGTACCTACATTAATAAACCTAGTTTAGATTAGCATTGAAAATGACACGTACCTACTACCTACCTATACCTCCTACCTACATGTATTTTTACGGTCACTGTATTTTCCCTTCCGCTGCTCTGCGCAAGTACATTCGTGTAACTACTGTATGATCGTTAAGCTGTGATATCGGATCCGTTATTCAGGACGGTCTAATTGGCGACTGAATTTCTCGTCCTAAATCGGACTCTGAATTCCGTATCCTTGATTCAGGATGATCTAATAAGTTCTTAAGCAAGGTTTGGTCTGGAAAATTGGTGAGTGACTTAAAAATCTTTGTACATTAGTGGGAGATAAGGTGAATCTGTATGACGCGTCTTCAAATCAACGCTGTGTTTTCGATCACATATAATATGTTCATTTTATGGCAATTTTTTTATCTTAATATAATTTCCAAAACATGCCCAATCCAAAGTAGGTACATTTCTCATTCAACAATTTGCAAATGGGGAAATTAGAGATGTGTAAGTACCACCTACATACATAGTGGCAATATCTATACTGTGATAGTGGTAGCAAATGAAATAATTTATTAGGTATTTAATCATTCAGAAATTCATGCGAGCCTCCGAGTAGATGTAAGTACTTTGGAGTAAGAATATTGAGTAGAGCTATGAACGAAAGATTGTTTTATCCAGGGTGTCAAGTCTGGTAATGTTAACGTCAAAATCGTGGTTCAATTGTGTTTGAATGGTAATGCTTTTTGACACAGTTCTTGTTTCTAAAACCCAAAATCGAGACACAATGTGTTTCCGTTTTGGGTTTAAGAAAAACTAATGTGTTTGGTTTTGGGTTTAAGAAACTAGAACAGGGTCAAAAAGCATTACCATTCAAACACCAATGAACCACGATTTTGACGTTAACATTAGCAGACTTGACCCCCTGTTCATTATCTCCAGCTCATTATCTTGCTTCCTCTTATGTACTCATGCGTACTTAATACTTGATCTAGTCGGCCAGCATTGTATCTAATCTAAGTATACCTGTACGGAGGGATATATATTTTTGTTTTGTTTTCATTTCCTATTATAAAATGTTGGACGCAGCAAAATACCATGAAGCGATATTAACAATATTCATACAAATAAACAAATTGATTAAATTGTTAATACTAACATCATTGTATAATAATGTTTTATTTGTGCATAAAAAATAAATAGTGAAAGGTAACTAGGAGATTTTTTTAAATCCGTCTGACACTGTGTATACAGGGCTATTTGCAAAACACCAACAACCTCGCAGGAGAAGATTATGAACATCTAAACAAACAAAATTTTGTTCTACGACTTTTCCGAAAACATAAAAAAAATCGACTTTCCATACATGTCCGAACAGCTGATCGAGTTTTGTATGAACATTTGGAATTTTTTGTCTGTTTTTGGAAAAGTTGTAGAACAAATGTCGTTTACGAGTATGATGATAGTAATCTACAAATAACCCTGTATATGACATCATTGTTGGTGCCATACTCCGTTGATCGCCATACGACTTGACCATTCTCTTCACCGTGCTTTTACCCATGGATGGATATTACCTATGATACGTAGACATAGATAAGTATACGAAAAAAATAATATTAAAAAAAAACACGACTGCCCTGCCAAAAACGAACTAAAAAGTTAAGTAACAAGTATGTATCATTGCAGTCGGTGGACCGTTTTGTGAAACAATTTTTAATCAAAAAGGTCCCCCGACTGCAATGATACTTGTTATTTAACTTTTTAGTTCGTTTTTGGCAGGGCAGTCGTGTTTTTAATATTTTTTAATATATTTATTTTTATTTCACACATTTTAGTGGCATTTTATATAGTTTCGGAATGTGCTCATAGGCCTTTCATTTGATACCCATATTGTAATAATTGAAGAAAAAAAATGTTATTTTTCACATTTGAAAGTGGCGTCGTACAGTCGCCATATTGACTTTATTTTTAAATATAGCCAGTGTCACTCGAAATGATGTAAGGATCCTAATGATATCCCATACATCTAAATCTGTTAAGCCATTTAGAAGTTATGGTGGAATAAAGAAACTCACATACCCACAAACATAAATGAACCCTGAACACATATACACTCCTTTTTGGGCAGTCGTGTTAAAAGCCCAAATGGAAAACACACATCGATTTAAGTACCTACGTAAGTATGTTCTGTGACAGTACTCGACGAAAGTAAATTGTCGTACGTACTATTTCCTTATTTAGTTATTACGGGTCTTTACTTATGTTTGATGAAGGTACTTGCATTTGACAGCTTTGACAACGTCGCCGGAGGTTTATTAAAGGACATTGGGCTCCTTTGTGGCCTATAAAGATGATAAGATTTTATCATTGACATACAACTATATTACCTACCTAGTTTCATTATTGTGTCCAGACTCCAGGGTATGAAAAGGGGCTTTTATACACGAATATTATAACTGACAAATATGATGTCGTGGACGATGATAAAACTCACTTTTTCTTAATTTCTTTGGGTCTGATACGTCTTGATCTCTTTAGCAGATCATTTTAGATTAATGGAGGATACCTAACACCTTTTACATTGCTTTAATCCCAACTGAAATAAATTATCTGATATAAGTATTTTGATAATCATCTTTTCGTTTCAAAGACAAGGAACAAAATATTTGAGCATAGTGGTTTAAAAAATAAAGCCTACAATATAAATAAAATAACTTCGCTGAGTCGTTAAGCTAAAAGCTGACACAAGTTCTAGGAATTTCTACAGAAATTGAATGTATTTTGTAACTACCTAATTTGTAAGATGAGATTTCGAAATTGGCGAAATTAATTCAAATGAGTTAATTCATTTCGCACGAGACCTCAGATTAGTGAAGTTGAAATAGAATTGTCGGCAGGTCTATTACAAGTTGCTTTGCAGATCACGTGTTGACGAAGTTTTGGGGAGCCAAAATTAGCGTAGGTCGATGGGTTAAGTTTCCCTTTGATTAGCTTTTTAACTGCTGGATTGAGAATGCCTATTTCAATCGTCTATGGATGTGAATTATTATGTTTTTATTTTATTTAGGAAAGGATTAAAAAGGTGATTGCGTTTATCGGTCGAAATAAAGTAACTACCTATAGGGAAATAACCTCTACCTTAAAGATAGAATTCTAAATAAATGTATGATTGTAGCGATGACAGTTTCCAGGATATAGAAAAAAGGGATATAGAAATAGAGCCTGCCCCCAACTCAAATGGGCAACATTCTATGCGTCTGAACGCTACACTTACATACAATAGACAATTTGACAACATTGAAAATATACTATAAATTGTGGTCATCCTAACAGATCATGGTGTAAAAAAACATATTCAACTATTATAAGGACTAAATTAAGTCTATCAATTGATTAATTTCACCTAGAAAAATGCAATAATTTTTGTTTTTTTTCCTGTGGCGAAAACACTCTAAGCTGACTGATGACGTCACTTGCCTGTAAATAAATATGGCTTCAGGCGTTTGACACGACCATAGACTTAGGATCCGCGATTGATAACTGTCAAATGGCTAAGGATATTACAATGTTTACAGGCTTGTGACGTCATCAAGTCACGTGTCAAGCGCCATAGCGTTTTTGGCGCAGGTTTAAAATTTTAAACTTTAACATAGATTTTTTTAATGAAATACATTGATTTTTCCTGAAATATCAATGTGGTGCGCCTATTACGTGATAAGGAATCATTTAAAATGGTTTTACAAAATTAGTCAAATAGTCTATTGTAGCTTAAAAAAATAACAGTAAACTATAAAACTATTTTATCTACTCTCATATCGTAAAATTCGAATTATGAATTTCAAATCGAATTTATATTGACAAACTTTATACACGCAATACCGAAAAAAAATTAAAAAGTTATTTTATAACATACCTTTGCTATATTAAGCAATGTTATAAAATAACTTTTTTTCTCATTACGATACAGGGCAAATCCAACAAGAAGGCAGTGCCGTGATATTAAAAAGAAACAACGATATTTCCACATACTTTCTATGGTGATCGATGACTTATCGTAGCGATTCATCTCATTATTTATTTTTCTTATTGATTACGCGCCATTATTAGATTTTAATTTTTACTTTTGGTTAAAAATGTGATAGTAGTGAGTACCTAGTGAGTGAAAATTTGACTCCACCCGATATTTTAGATGCGGCGACGGAAAAACCCTAGGTAAGCAGTGCAGACCTATCGACAAACTTTTTATCATTGATATTTTATTTTGAAGAAGTTTTGTAGGTTCAATCGGTTCAATCACAAATTGTATGAGAGTAGATAAAGTAGGGTATGAAACTGCACACAACTAGGTATTAAAACACTCGTGTGATACTATTAAAAACACACTCATGTTTTAATACCCCTCATTATGCGCCAGTTTCATAAACTACTATTACTATGCGCGCCAAATAAGAATAGTACTGTCAAACGGCCATTCTCATCTCTGTTCCTTTTCTTGCACATTCCTACACCCTGAAGTGGAAGCGAAACGCAAACAAAAATGGCCGCTTTGACAGTACTATTCTTCCTCCTCAGTCGTTCCCCCATGGTTGAGGATCGTGACTCCGTGCAAGGACGTCTCTCACTAGGTGTTTCCATCTGTTGCGGTCCTCGGCTTGATGCAAAGCGACGTTCACTGGCATATCCAGATTTTTGGACACCTGGTCTGACCAACGTTGTGGGCTTCTGCCTCTCGGTCTTTTTCCTTCTATCTTGCCTGTTACGATGAGCCGTTCTATGTTATCGGTATCTCTACGCGCGATGTGGCCAAAATAGCGTAGGATTCGTTGCAGGCAGATAGAGGAAAGGCGGTTTTGATTCTCGAGCTTCAATTGTTTCAGGACAGATTCATTGGTTCTTCGTGCTGTCCACGGAATTCGGAGAAGACGGCGCCAGCACCACATTTCGAAGGCATCTATTCTCTGTCTGTCTGCGGCTTTTATAGTCCAAGTTTCGGATCCGTATAGGAATATGGGCAGAACCAGAGTTCGTACAACTTGAACTTTAGTTCTTCTTCGGATGTTGCTGTCTTTCCATATCCTGCTGAGCTGGGTCATTGCCGCTTTGGCCATTCCAATTCTCCGTCGTATCTCTGGTTCACTATTTCCTTTATTGGTGATCAGGTACCCCAGATAGACAAATTGCTCTACCGTTTCATAGTCATTCAGTGCCCCAGATTGCGGAATTTTGTTAAAGCGGTCCACTAGCATCATCTTGGTCTTTTTTTTATTAATAGCTAGGCCAAACTCTTCACTGACCGATTTGAGGCGGTTTAGTAACTCCACCATTTCTGTTTCGGAAGAAGCAAATAGTGTAGTGTCATCAGCGTACCGGAGATTAGAAATGTTGACACCTCCTATCTTCACTCCACCCTCCCAGTTCTCTAGCGTTTTCCGCATTATGCATTCGCCGTATATGTTAAAGAGGATTGGTGATATAACGCATCCTTGACGTACTCCTCTCCGAAATTCGAAAGAACTGGATTGAATGTTCTCCAACTTAATGGTTCCTTGACCTGTCTCGTATAGATTCCGGATTATGTAGATAAGATGTTCTGGAACACCCATTTCCCTTAGGACATGCCAGAGCTGCTTCCACTTTTGGTAGTCCACAAAACACATCAGCACCGGCGTTTGGAACTCATAGCATTTTTCGATGATTTGCCTCAGGTTCAGGATTTGCTCTCTCGTTCCCTTATCCCTGACGAAGCCTGCTTGTTCTTGTGGTATTTGCCAGTCTAAGTATGCTCTAAGACGACTGTTGATAATGTGTAGAAGGACTTTGCTGGCATGTGATATCAGTGCGATAGTTCTGTAGTTGCTGCAGACTCTTCTTGAGCCCTTTTTGTGAAGTGGAAGTATCGATGATTTTGTCCAATCTTCCGGCCATTTCCCTGTCTCCCATACAGCATTGCAGATCTTATGCAACAACGTGATTCCTCTAAACCCGAGAGCTTTTATGGCTTCCGCTGTTATGTGATCAGATCCCGGTGCTTTGTTAGACTTTAGTTTTTTGACTGCACTTTCTACTTCTGATCGGAGGATAGCTGGCTCTTTTTCTACTATCGGAGTGGGTGTTAATTCCTCTGTACCGGACACGTCTTGATATAGCTCGGCGCAGTACTCCTTCCATCTCTCCGCAGCTTGAGCTAAGTCGTGTATGGGATTGCCGTCTATATCATCGATTACCCACGAGCCGGGCTTGAAACTCTTTGAGATACTTTTTATTTTTTTAAACAGATCGGCTGTCTGATATTTCTCGGCATGAGTTTCAATTTCTGAACATACTCGCTCGAGGTAGTTATTCTTATCGCGACGACTCAGGTTTCGGATCCTTTTACTGAGTTGCGAGTATTCCTCTTGGTTTCCCGGGGTCCCCTTTAGTTCTTTTCTTTGTTCGATGAGCTTCCATGTTTCATCCGAAATGAAGTTCTGCCTGTTAACTGGAGTTCTGGTAATGGACTCAAGTGACTCAGTTATTGCGGTTTGGAGTTAGTTCCACAGTAAATCTGGATTCTCCTCCGTGTCAGTGCCAGTTGTCTCCAGTTTATCCTCTACATGTTCACGAAAGTGTTCCGTGTCGCTTCGAGAGATTCGCAGTGTTGATTTTGTTGTCTTCTGTATACATTTGAGACGCAACCGGAAATCTATAACCAGTAGCTGATGATCGCTACCACAGTCAGCTCCAGGGAAAGTTCTAGCATTCTTCACCGATGATCGCCAGCGGTTAGGTATCAATATGTAATCTATCTGGTTGCGATATCTGTCACCCGGCGATATCCAAGTGTACAGTCTGCGCTTGTGGTGTTTGAAGCAGGTGTTAGATATTACATAATTGTTTTCCACGCAGAAGTTTATGAACATTTCGCCCCTCTCATTACGTTCGCCCAAACCATATCTGCCTACTACGTGTCTGATGTGGTCTTCATTTTCAGTAGATCCGACTTTAGCATTCCAATCCCCTTTTATTATTAGCATTTCGCGGCGTGATATCTTTTCGATCGCTGAATTGAGAGCTAGGTAGAACGCCTCAATGTCTTCTTGGGATGACGCGCTCGTTGGAGCGTATATTTGTATAATGTTAAGCGGCACTGGTTTACAGCTAAAGCGAATCGTAATGATTCTGTCATTTACGGGCTCATATCCAGTAACGAAGCGGGTCAGTTTCTTTGGTATCACTACCGCTACTCCGTTAATACTTTTCGTTTCATTTCCAGAGAAATACATTGTATTTCCAGAATCAGTAACACAATGCCCGAAACCTTTTAAATGTGTCTCCGAAAGGCCTAGTATAGAGATGTTATAGGTGTTCATTTCTTTCTCCACGATGTTGAGTTTCCCAGTCTCAAGAAGTCCTCGAACATTCCAGGTGCCAATCCGATGGTTAGTTCGCATTGAAAGTTTTTCTTTTGGTACTGCTGCAGGCGCTTGTGCACCTACAGAGTCTTCGGTAGCATATTTAACACTCGGTGCCCCGGGTAACACTGAGCGCCGGGGGTTAGCCGGATCGTCCAACATCACAATATTCCTTGATTCAACTTGCATGGTAGGTACTCTTGGGAATTTAAGCGTAGTGGTTTCCCATTGCCTTCTACGTTGGGTTGTTTTGAGGGTATTTAGTCCTCAGGGTCCCCATAACCCCATCTAAACAGGTTACTTAACCGTCGCCTTGTAACATACCTCCGGGCAGCCAAATACTTTAGCTATCCATTGGTTTGTCTTCATTAAACCCCTTCATTCATCTACAGAGATAAGCAGTCTGTAAATTCATGAAGACGTTGATAGTATTGGCCAAATTTGATCGTCTATATTGAATGGACCCACGTTGTGTTATTAGTAACCTAGATACTTTTCTGGTATGCCTAGCTCAAGCCTGGATGTATTCTTATCAAATGCACTATAACTGAACCTATCTTTTGATTAAAAAGCCTCATCACAAATATCTTAAAACTAACAATTTGGTTAAAATATTTATAAATAAATTAAATAATATAACATAGCAAGTATTTTAGTAGGAACGAGGTGAGGATAGAATAATAGGATAGGGTTTCCTTTTGAAAAACCTATAACCAACCTCACAGACACATGTCTTGTGAGTTTGGCGGGACCGCATACCTCCATAGACCTTATCAATCAACTGGGATGGTCAATCGATAACATCAAGCCCCAGGTCCCCTCCGAACCCTCTCCGTGCAAAATGGCACTGTTACCGAGGGATAAGTACTGCACAACAGTGGTGCTTCAACAAAAACGCGAATAGGATAATAGGGACGTGAAAACCTAATTTCACAACTCTTTAGTAGGATAAGGTACAACTGATCCCATAGAGCGCCCACTCCATATCGCTGCATTCATGCTATCATGCATAGACAAAGGTATGTAATTCATCGGAATGTCCAAATAATGCATAACCAATGAACTACTCAAGTGTTGGTGAGATTGCCAAGCGGCTAGCACACTAGGCAATAATTCTCTTAAGCAAGAGGAGACTGGATATAACAGATTCATTTTGTAACGCCCTACTTACTTGCAAAACCATGTATCGACAGCCGAAGGAACTCTTCTACTTACTCATGGTTTGCCTATCAACAGCCGGGTTAGCTACCCCGAAGATGTTATACACAATCAACCATTCTTGCTCAAGATAAGTATGTAGATAGGTATGTATAGTGTGTATTCCATTCTCTCAAGCAAGGGGAGATTGGACATAACAGATTCATTTTGTAACGCCCTACTTACTTGCAAAACCATATATCGACAGCCGAAGGAACTCTTCTACTTACTCATGGTTTGCCTATCAACAGCCGGGTTAGCTACCCTGAAGGTGTTATACACAATCAACAACTCTTGCTCAAGATAGGTATGTAGATAGGTATGTAGATAGATATGTATAGTGTGTGTTCCATTCTGAACAGTACGCACAGACTCGCCACTGCGTTCTTTGCTCTACTTTCTTACTTAATGTCCAAATCAGTCCCCAAGATATAACTGTGATTATATCCATAGATATTTTCACAACCATGATCCCAAAGGAATAACTGTATCATAATGTAAGTCAACAGCCGAGACAAGTAAAGCAGCAACAAGATCTCCAAGTCCATGCTCAAATGGAATAGTAAGTCCAATAAAAGGTGATAAATATACCTTCGACTTGTGGAGTTTGTGTTTGTATACATATCTCTGCATGACACAATCCCTCAGCGCATGGAGAAGCACCCCGTCAGACAAGTTGCAATGTTCAAATTAATATTGAACATACAAGCAGGTTAGTAATTAATTTAATATCAATTTTAATTAGGTATTCACTATGGAAGTGATAGGGTGATGAATGAGTAAGGAATTGTCATAATAAAGTATAACATGATGCAAAATATAATTCAGAGACCCCAAGAAAGATCTCCAAACTATACAATAATTTGAGTAGGTACTTAATATTATAATAATAATAGCAAATCTCAATCAAAAGATAGTAGGTCATTGCATGAAAGGCACCGGTTGCCCACTATAACACTCTACTAGTTTATTGAGTAACATGCCCAAATTAACTGAAGTCAATCATGTGAGGGAACTGCATACCACTCATACAATAACCAAACACATTAAATATTCATGCTCAAAAGAGTAATCCTTGTGTGACAAGTACCGTTTCAGATGATCAATGTTGTCAATTTAGATAAATGTTCTGAAACCTATATAGATTCCAGAAGTTAGATATATGAAAACAATGATATCCTGTTCACATAATACTGAGCAAGATTTAATATCAAGTTTCATAAAGTTGGGCAAGTTCCATATCTTAGACTTTAAAATATGAAATAAGTGGATAGATTTTGTCCAATATAACTGTATTTCTGAACTTTAGCATTTTAAGTATGTAGGTATTTTATACCAATAAATAGGACTAGACACATCATATATGTGAACAGAACATTTCTCACCGCACAATACCCAGTAGCTATGCCCCATAATTTGTAAACAGTACAGGCAAGGAAACCAGTATTTACATCAGAGTTAAGACCTTGATCGTTAGATAATACCGAACCGATACCAGTATGATACCTAGTTAGTATACACACAGAACACACTAACAGCGTTATAAATGGGAACACAGATTTTCCTTTAATTAACCGGGGATACATTTTAGGAAACATGCCCTACTTACCCGCACTCCACCTGTCTATTAAGTGGATGTTCCTCATACCTCCCTCATTTTAGCAGCTCTCTCCCACAGGAAATGACTGCTACACAAATCACATCACAACCACTTAACCACTACCACCACTAAATAACACTGATACACAGAACCGGACACCGCGACGCGAAACTTCGCTAAGCTCAGAGGCCGACGGGTGCCTCCCACAAGCTTTACGCGAGCGAAGCGGCTTACGGAAGCAGGTTGAGCGGTAAGCAGTTCCATTTAGTTAAACATAGCTGACCTCTAGCATTGTGCTAGATGTCTTGGAACTTTTAAACAATCGCGACGATGGATAGATACTATGGTTTTGACACCTGTGGCTATCAGAATCGGACAGCGTGGCGCCTCGCAGACCAACCCCGATATCCACAAGGATCGGGCAAAATAAACTCACGGGAATTTACAGTTACGACCCTCGAAAATAAGACAATCTGCCTGCCGCACAACCTCACGCCTGCCTAACACAAAATATTAGCCCTAAACTAAATCTTCACTTCCGAAAAACTAAACTTTGTAATATTTAAAAACAACTAAGTAACTTTCTACAACTTTTCTAAACTTGACTGACAGTTTTCAGCTAACGCACGCGACGGAATTCAAAATAAGACTCCCCGAGACATCCATATCTAGCTCTATTTATACTTATTTTTGGTCCCTGCTTTATTACCATAAAAGGCAATGAATCGTCCACATTCCCGTGTCCTAAAACCATACCATATTTGGTCATTTCAAATCAATCCCAAAATTTCCCCTTTTCACAAGTTTCGGGTGGCCAGCCTCTCGTTCCCGAATCGCCCTCAAAATCCTATATTTGTCTACCTAGGTTTACTCATTGTACTTTTGTACCAATTTATTTGCACAAAAACAATATGCCACTTCCATTCCTTCTTCAACCAGACTCTAATTTCAACCCATTCTCATTGATCGACCAATAGAATTTAGTACCAAAACTTAGGTAAAACTAATTAAATAAGTACATATACTATACATACATAAATAACTAATAAAATTAACCGATATTTTAATCATTTTAGTAAGATAATAGCTTGTCATCTTTAAGTATTACAGTCTTTGTAATGTTACATTATCTAATCAATATTCACGCTAATATTAATTCACGCCTTCTCATACGTTATCTACCTTTTATTGCTTGTTACTTTCGCCCGCAGTCATCATTTTAGACAACTAATAAGATTAAGATGAATAAATAATGAAAAATATTAGAAAAAATCGGCTCACCCGTAGCAACTTAGACGGGATTCGAACCCGCACCCTTAGGATTCCGGCCCAATGCACTACCAATTATGCTACCAAGCCGCTGAGGGATGTGGCGAAATTTTCTTATACTTTCCAACGCTTCCGCTGAAGATCAGCGCCATCTCACCAATGTGAAGAGAACTACTTCGACATTCGGTTGTAGCACCTTTGCAGATGCCAGACAATCAATTAAGGTGAAACAGTACAATTTTAAACTTTTAGATTTTTGCATTCACAATGCTATTTTTATATTAAGATGAATAAATAATGAAAAATATTAGAAAAAATCGGCTCACCCGTAGCAACTTAGACGGGATTCGAACCCGCACCCTTAGGATTCCGGCCCAATGCACTACCAATTATGCTACCAAGCCGCTGAGGGATGTGGCGAAATTTTCTAATACTTTCCAACGCTTCCGCTGAAGATCAGCGCCATCTCACCAATGTGAAGAGAACTACTTCGACATTCGGTTGTAGCACCTTTGCAGATGCCAGACAATCAATTAAGGTGAAACAGTACAACTTTAAACTTTTAGATTTAAATAAATTGTACTGTTTCACCTTAATTGATTGTCTGGCATCTGCAAAGGTGCTACAACCGAATGTCGAAGTAGTTCTCTTCACATTGGTGAGATGGCGCTGATCTTCAGCGGAAGCGTTGGAAAGTATTAGAAAATTTCGCCACATCCCTCAGCGGCTTGGTAGCATAATTGGTAGTGCATTGGGCCGGAATCTTAAGGGTGCGGGTTCGAATCCCGTCTAAGTTGCTACGGGTGAGCCGATTTTTTCTAATATTTTTCATTATTTATTCATCTTAATATAAAAATAGCATTGTGAATGCAAAAATCTAAAAGTTTAAAATTGTACTGTTTCACCTTAATTGATTGTCTGGCATCTGCAAAGGTGCTACAACCGAATGTCGAAGTAGTTCTCTTCACATTGGTGAGATGGCGCTGATCTTCAGCGGAAGCGTTGGAAAGTATTAGAAAATTTCGCCACATCCCTCAGCGGCTTGGTAGCATAATTGGTAGTGCATTGGGCCGGAATCCTAAGGGTGCGGGTTCGAATCCCGTCTAAGTTGCTACGGGTGAGCCGATTTTTTCTAATATTTTTCATTATTTATTCATCTTAATATAAAAATAGCATTGTGAATGCAAAAATCTAAAAGTTTTAAATTGTACTGTTTCACCTTAATTGATTGTCTGGCATCTGCAAAGGTGCTACAACCGAATGTCGAAGTAGTTCTCTTCACATTGGTGAGATGGCGCTGATCTTCAGCGGAAGCGTTGGAAAGTATTAGAAAATTTCGCCACATCCCTCAGCGGCTTGGTAGCATAATTGGTAGTGCATTGGGCCGGAATCCTAAGGGTGCGGGTTCGAATCCCGTCTAAGTTGCTACGGGTGAGCCGATTTTTTCTAATATTTTTCATTATTTATTCATCTTAATATAAAAATAGCATTGTGAATGCAAAAATCTAAAAGTTTAAAACTAATAAGATTTTTTAACATGAATATATTTTAATAGCAAGGACTATAATGTTATTAAATTGGCCTAAAATAGGGCAAAATCTGGAAATACACTCGCAATTGCGCTAAACTCCTATTGGTCGATGAATCAAGTTAGGCAACATTCAGATATGAACGACAAGACCATAGACAAAATGATTACTTTTTTAATGTCCCTTTTACATTAGTCAAACACATTCCGATCAACTGGGCGATGCTAGTACCACAGAATAGATAATTTACCGCGTTTAGTCAAAGCAGCCTGCATCTTCAAATATTCGTTTTAATGCAAATGGTCGGCAAGAATGCCTGTTAACATTATCATAAGAACTTCAAGAATTGACCTAGCTGTTTAAGAGTTGACAAATGGATTCATAATGTTTTACCCCCTTTCTTATGGTTTCCAAAGCAAGTTTTATTTGTAAGTCACTATAGTAATAATGGTAATATTAGTTTATTAGTTCCTAATGCATGTGATTCAAGGGAATATAAATGTATTACAAAAACCCTGGTTATTATTTTTAATACCACAGCGCCGTTTAGTGAAATCCAGTAGTATCACCTGGCCCCAGCAATTACTATTCTTTTCATGGTTCTCAACACTAGAGACATCCTAGTGTTGGCTAGTTTTGATAGTACTACGTCAGATGTCGTTTTAAATCAGTACTTCAGATTTTATTACAACTTAAGTATATATTCGAAAAAATTTTTAGCTGGTAGTTACATGCGAAGCGTGAGAAAAAAAAACGGTGGTACTGATGGGTTGGACCGGTACATCCGCCCCCTAAATAATTTATAAAAGAGCTTGTCGGAGTTATAAATTATTTACACAAATAGGTCCAACCAAACTAGCAGATATATATATTTTTAATTTTTTATTAATAACAAATAGTGAAAAGTTCCAAAGTTTAATTGAGCAACGTCATAGCTTAAATAAAATTATTGTTTGTGTAAAACTTATGTTTATTAATACGGTGCTTTAATTAAAGTTGAATGTTAGGTATGATACAAGCAAAACGCAATAGAGACGCGATATAGACTAAACGCAACGAAACCGTAACCGGAACAATCAAAATCGTGATCGCAGTCGAAATAAAATCCGAAATCAAAACCGGAACCGGCCCTGAAATTGAAATCCGGAATCGAAGAATCGCAATTAAAATCGGAGCAAAATTGAAATCGGTAACGAACTCAAAATCCGGAGTCGACATTGACATCAGTACTAAAATCGGAATCCGGAATTGAAATCGGAACACGTACCGGAACACGGACGAACTAAGAAGCAAATCCGGAATAGAAAACTAAATCGGAATTAAAATCGCCATCGGAATCCGGAATCCGAATCAAAATCAAAATCCAAATTCAACATCGAAATCGTAATCGTAATCGAAATATAAATCTAAATCGGAATCCGGAGTCGTAATCGAAATCGAAATATAAATCTAAGTCTGAATCCGGAATCGTAATCGTAATTTAAATCTAAATCGGAATCCGGAATCGTAATCGTATTTCGGAATATAAATCTAAATCGGAATCCGGATCGTAATCGGAATATAAATCTAAATCGGAATCTGGAATCGTAATCCAGAATCGACAGAAATCGGAATCCGGAAACCGGAACGCGGAGCGAAAATCGGAACAACCGGAACACGGAACAGAATTCAGAATTGAAACAAACGGAACGGAATCGGAACCCGGGACAGAAATCAGAACAACCGTAACACGGAACGGAACTCAAAATTGAAACAAACGGAACGAAATCGGAACCCGGGACGGAAATCAGAACAACCGGAACACGAAATAGAAATCGGAACGGAACTCTGAATTTAAACACGACGGACCGGAACAGAATTGGAACACGGAATAGACGGACCGGAACATGAACTGATCAGCATACTGAACAAAATACGGAACGGAACGGAACGCAAGTGAGACGTACAACGAAATACGAACGGATCACGGAACGGAACATGAAACGAGTCGCGGATCAAAACGGAACGCGGACGGAACGCGGAGCGGGACACGAAACGGATCGCCGGACGAAACGAAACACGAAACGGAACATGAAACGAGTCGCGGAACGAAACGGAACGCGGAGCGGGACACGAAACGGCTCGCGGGACGAAACGGGACACGGAACGGAACATGAAACGAGTCGCAGATCGAAATGGAACACGAACGGAACGCGGAGCGGGACACGAAACGGATCGCGGGACGAAACGAAACACGGAACGGATCGCGGTACGAGGCGGAACACAATCGGAACGCGGAACATTGCGGAATTAAACGGAACACGATCGGAACGCGGAGCAGAACATGAAACAGATCGCGGAATTGAACGGAACGCGAAAAATCCGAAAACGGGATCAAAAGTTGAAGTCTAAGTTAAAAAGACTAGTACGCGGCGGTGCGGCGGAACTAACCCTTAAGTAACTGTAGGTGAATTTTAAAATTAAAATTTATTGAAGTAGGTAAAATTCTAGACTCTTCTTCTAGATTCATCTATAGTACTACTAGTGAACTAAAACAATCTCAATTTGTCCATAACAACGTTATTTAACACATCCTACAATATAGCTCACCTAAGATCCGACAGGCAGCGCTTAAATAAAAGTCCTAATCTAAATTTCTAGCTAGGCGTAGGTGTCACCTAAAGTTTTTATTTTTTTATTTTTTTATGGATGGTCTGTACATAACCAAAACCAATACTACCCATGTGAATTAACTAGAATACCTACCTAGTAACCTAAATGATAGCATTGTTTTATTATACTAATATATGATTGATAGTATTAAAGACTAAAAATAAATAAAACTTTATTGTTTGCTTAGCTTAGTGTAGTAAACTTTTCGAGTGCTAAGAAAATCCGCATGATGATAATGATGCTAATGAGTAATAATAATAAGTCATCATAGAGTACCTACTTCCATCTAATTAAAACAAAACAACTAAGATAAGATTTAAAAGAAAATACTTTTAAGGAGGTGTTATATCATATATTGTAAATACTATCCATTACCATAATTACCTTTGAGCACATTGAAATTGTTACTAACTAAAAGATATAAAAGATCTTAGATCAGCGTTTCCCAACTAGTTGTACGCACATACCCCCAGGGACCCGCAAAGATAGTTCAAATGGCTTGTGAAACAAAATAAAATAATTTATCAATAAAGAACTATTTATTTATAATACTAATAATTTTTATTTTTATTTATGAACATAAAGTTAGCAAATATATGGGCGAGGTAACCGATATTTCCGCCAATAAATACACTTCCAGTAAATAGTAACACCCCAATCTCCGCTCAGCCAGGAATCGAACCCGGTACCTTCCCGTGGCAGACCAACATGCTGATCACTGTACTACTCAGTTCAACTCTAATAACTAAGCCGTTCCTTTATTCAACTATAGTATAACTAATTTTAACATGTACTAGTGACCGCCCCTGGGACCTCACCCTCGTGGACAGTACCCCGTCTATTCCTCGGGAACAGTTCCCCCTTTTCGGATAAAAGGTACCCATGTCCCCCTTCGCACCCCCGGCAACGTGCATGCAACATTCCACAACGATCGCTCGAGCAGTCAGGACGTGAAAGCGCAACAAACAAACAAATAAACAAACAAACAAACAGACCTCCGCACCCACAATTTTAGTAAGGACCGCTGCGTTTCACCCGATAAGCCGACAAGCTTCCTTGCATTCATTCCTTCTTTCAGCCATATGGTATCATAATCGGTGGTAAAGTAAAGGAACTGATAATTCAAAAATGCTTATTTAAATAAAGAAACCCTCAATTTTCAACTTATAGTATAGAGTGTATTACCGTTACCGCTAATATCATTCAGCATTGTATCAATATTTTCTATACCAATAGATCAAAACCGCTTTTATAAGTTTCAACCAATTTACAATTCCTTATTCGAAGAGTCACTATTCTTTGATATCAATGAAATACTATGAAACTTATGTAAGTACCTAGATAATATCAGTTTGAAATAGAACCAAACTAGTGCTAATAGCAACTCAGTATCTATAAAGTATAATTTTATATCTATATTTTATTACAAAATAACCTAGACACAGTTGTGACTACTAACATGTAGGTATGTGCAGAACCTATCTTACCAAAGGTAAATATTACCTTTCCTGAACTGAACCCTAGTGATAAATAAATAAGGAAAGCTTTATCAGAAAATCCTAACTCACTCATCCTGGCTGATTGTAATGTGTTCTATATTAAGTATGTACTTTTCATACCTGTAAGGTTAAACTTTTCAGAGTAAGTTCTTCAAAAGTTTTAACTTTAGAAAAACACTTTAAATGTCTTGATCATTATAACAGTTCCCGAAACAAACATTAGGTATGTCACTTATTTCATTACATTTACTAATTAACCGCACTACTTTAATACGTATACAATATGTAATTAAACCTAACTTTAAAACTTTCTTTCACAAAACAAACTCAAGTTTTGAAAAAAACTACAAGCAAAGCAAAATACTTGCTTGACGTCAGACACGTTCCAGAAAATCCATCGCTAAGTCATCGACTAAGACTTGTCTATCGAGTGAACAAAAATCCGATGACTTTTCCGATGACACCAATAATAACATTTTAAGCTCTTATCACACCAAAACTTTTAAGCGTCAATTACACTACTGTAATCTAATAACGCGTAGACTAGTTATTAGCTTTACCTACCTAATTCCCAAGAATTAATGTAACATTACTTGGTTTTTATTTTTATAAAACGTGGCTTTATCTAACCTCAGTAATTGTAAGCTATATAGCTTTTTAAATTTATAATCATATTCGTAATCAATAGCCATAAAGTGCTATTTAACTCTAGATACCTAATCGCGATATAAAGACAAGTGCCATACTATTATAGCTCATACCTAATAATATAGTAACTCAATAAAAAATCTAATAAATTATTAAAATTTAAGGTCTGTAACGCAACAACGAGAAAACATTTTGTTTTCTCATGCATCGTGTAACAAACCCTTAACCAACTAGCCCGTGTGTTGTGTCACGTGTGCCCCGGCATTAGTACACTACCCTAATGATAACTTATGTAAGAATATCACGATTAGTCTACTAGAGCTACTTGAATGATACCCGTTCTAAGCCGATCATGAGAGGAAAAAGTTTGGATTGAAATTGCGACGACCGTTGTTCTCTAAGCTTTGCCACCTAAACGTTATTTTAATAAATTTTAATATAGAAACCGAGAACCCTCTTTTACCTAAAGTCGGTTAAAAAATAGGAAAATTGCCCTAGACAGTTTTTTTTTCTACTCTACCGATACCTTTCATCTACAATTAGGATTTTAAAGAGGCCAAAATTAGCTTATTTTTTTTTTTCAGAATTAATTTGAGTACTAATTTTAAGCTAAAAATAACTTTTTCCCGTCTTCAGCAAATGTACACAGTGTGAAGACGACCTAAACCATATAACAAAATATCAACTAATAATAAGGCTGTATGATCCTATCCTTAGTCTGTTTTCTACAAACGAGTAGACTTTGACATTTCGAGCTTTAGTATTACGACAAGAGACGTGACAAAAAAATCAATAATCAAGCTATTCAATCAATATGAGTGATCGATTCTACTTTTGAATGATCTTTAAATCGAATTGATTTTAGTTGTATTTCCTAATTTTAAACGTTATGGCCCATTTACATGCTGGCCGAGCCATGACGAGCCATGGCGAGCCTCCACCTTGCGCCCAGCGTGTAAACAGGTGAACGGCTTGGCTCGCGTAGGCTCGCCTAGGCTCGCGTAGGTTGGCCGCCGATCCGCGCCCGTGTCGGTTTTTGAACACAGATCAAAGGAGCTGGCGGCAAGCGCCTGCGACGTATTTACATGTTGGCCGTTCTTCAGTGTCGCTCAAGAGCTCGCGCCGTACGGGTGTATTTATGCTGCGCTGTGTATGACCGCGTATCAACAATACGAAATAATACTTCGTAGCTACATAATCTATTCATTATGAAAACATATTTTGAATGTGATACCTTGTTATTGTTACCTGTTGCGGTTTATATGGATTTTTATCATCCACCATCTTCTACGATGAACTTTTCGCTCCCTTTGTTTTTTTTATAAAAATAAACGTATTAAAATAGGCATTATGCCTCATTTACACTATTACTAAGACTCTATTACTAAGACACTATTACTAAGACTCCGCTGTCCGTCTGTCTGTCTGTCACCGGCTGTATCTCATGAACCGTGATAGCTAGACAGTTGAAATATTCACAGATGACGTACCTAACCTATTTCTGTTGCCGCTATAACAGCAAATACTAAAAACAGAATAAAATAAATATTTGAAGGGGGCTCCCATACAACAAACGTAATTTATTTTGCCGTTTTTTGCTCGATATTAGTAACGACAACAGGTGGACAGTTGAAATTTTCACATATATTATGATGTATTTCTGTTGCAGCTTTAACAACAAATATGTACTATAGATATTTAAGGGGGGCTCCCATAGAACAAACGTGTTTTTTTTTTCGTTTCTGGTACGAAACCCTTCGTGCGCGAGTCCGACTCGCACTTGGCCGGTTTGCTGAGGCTGGCCGAAGCTGGGAGTTGGCGGTCGCTCGCCGAGCCACGGCCAGCGTGTAAATGGCATCCAAGCGATCGCCGGCCGAGGCTCGCCGAGGCTGGCCGTAGCTCGGAGCTCGTGGTCGCTCGCCGAGCCACGGCCAGCATGTAAATCCGGCATTAGAAAGCATTAAAATAACTGTGTAAAATACAAAATAATTTTTTTTCTACTGATTTTCGCCCCCAGTAAAATTATATCAAAATTTGACTATTTAGCTATTGTTATCGTTCAAATAAATAGTTAATGATTTTATTAATAAACTTATCGATTATTTTGTCACTAAAGAGTGTCTGGTAGTATTTCCATATAGTTTATTAAGTTCAAGTGGAATCGAATAAATTCGGTAATCGAACTGGCGAGTTAACAATAGTATCGGTACGGCACTAGTTTGTCAATGAAATATTTGTCAAAAAATGTCAACAAAAGAAAATTTATAAAATGTTTCCTGTAAAGTCTGTATTAGTTAACTCAGCATACCTATAAATAAATGAACAAATATCGACACAATTGCAGAATAAATATGGAATGAACTATCTAGGTATCACATATTTTCTTGTTATTCTTTTGTTGCTATTGGATTGCAAATTTTGCTCATGATGTTTGTTTTTTTAAGCTACAACGCTACTGTCTTTGTTTCAGCTTGCCTGTACATACTGTTGTTTTGATGGGGACTAACAATTGAGCATGAACACTTGCACATTTTCGATACTTACGCAACAGCACTCAAGATAATAAATTTACGCATCAGCACAAATATTAATAAAAAAAGTTACAAGCAAGTTTTATTTTTATTTTGCTCTACGCCCCCTACGCTCTATAACTTCGCTAAGCACAGATAACCCTATTCGCTTTGCTATTAATTAACCTAGAGTGTGCATTTGAAAACACCGGCTCGACCCAGGCATTTTTAAGACCAGATATCCTGGTCACGGCACCATTGTAACATACCTCCGGGCAGCCAAATACTTTAGCTATCCATTGGTTTGTCTTCATTAAACCCCTTCATTCATCTACAGAGATAAGCAGTCTGTAAATTCATGAAGACGTTGATAGTATTGGCCAAATTTGATCGTCTATATTGAATGGACCCACGTTGTGTTATTAGTAACCTAGATACTTTTCTGGTATGCCTAGCTCAAGCCTGGATGTATTCTTATCAAATGCACTATAACTGAACCTATCTTTTGATTAAAAAGCCTCATCACAAATATCTTAAAACTAACAATTTGGTTAAAATATTTATAAATAAATTAAATAATATAACATAGCAAGTATTTTAGTAGGAACGAGGTGAGGATAGAATAATAGGATAGGGTTTCCTTTTGAAAAACCTATAACCAACCTCACAGACACATGTCTTGTGAGTTTGGCGGGACCGCATACCTCCATAGACCTTATCAATCAACTGGGATGGTCAATCGATAACATCAAGCCCCAGGTCCCCTCCGAACCCTCTCCGTGCAAAATGGCACTGTTACCGAGGGATAAGTACTGCACAACAGTGGTGCTTCAACAAAAACGCGAATAGGATAATAGGGACGTGAAAACCTAATTTCACAACTCTTTAGTAGGATAAGGTACAACTGATCCCATAGAGCGCCCACTCCATATCGCTGCATTCATGCTATCATGCATAGACAAAGGTATGTAATTCATCGGAATGTCCAAATAATGCATAACCAATGAACTACTCAAGTGTTGGTGAGATTGCCAAGCGGCTAGCACACTAGGCAATAATTCTCTTAAGCAAGAGGAGACTGGATATAACAGATTCATTTTGTAACGCCCTACTTACTTGCAAAACCATGTATCGACAGCCGAAGGAACTCTTCTACTTACTCATGGTTTGCCTATCAACAGCCGGGTTAGCTACCCCGAAGATGTTATACACAATCAACCATTCTTGCTCAAGATAAGTATGTAGATAGGTATGTATAGTGTGTATTCCATTCTCTCAAGCAAGGGGAGATTGGACATAACAGATTCATTTTGTAACGCCCTACTTACTTGCAAAACCATATATCGACAGCCGAAGGAACTCTTCTACTTACTCATGGTTTGCCTATCAACAGCCGGGTTAGCTACCCTGAAGGTGTTATACACAATCAACAACTCTTGCTCAAGATAGGTATGTAGATAGGTATGTAGATAGATATGTATAGTGTGTGTTCCATTCTGAACAGTACGCACAGACTCGCCACTGCGTTCTTTGCTCTACTTTCTTACTTAATGTCCAAATCAGTCCCCAAGATATAACTGTGATTATATCCATAGATATTTTCACAACCATGATCCCAAAGGAATAACTGTATCATAATGTAAGTCAACAGCCGAGACAAGTAAAGCAGCAACAAGATCTCCAAGTCCATGCTCAAATGGAATAGTAAGTCCAATAAAAGGTGATAAATATACCTTCGACTTGTGGAGTTTGTGTTTGTATACATATCTCTGCATGACACAATCCCTCAGCGCATGGAGAAGCACCCCGTCAGACAAGTTGCAATGTTCAAATTAATATTGAACATACAAGCAGGTTAGTAATTAATTTAATATCAATTTTAATTAGGTATTCACTATGGAAGTGATAGGGTGATGAATGAGTAAGGAATTGTCATAATAAAGTATAACATGATGCAAAATATAATTCAGAGACCCCAAGAAAGATCTCCAAACTATACAATAATTTGAGTAGGTACTTAATATTATAATAATAATAGCAAATCTCAATCAAAAGATAGTAGGTCATTGCATGAAAGGCACCGGTTGCCCACTATAACACTCTACTAGTTTATTGAGTAACATGCCCAAATTAACTGAAGTCAATCATGTGAGGGAACTGCATACCACTCATACAATAACCAAACACATTAAATATTCATGCTCAAAAGAGTAATCCTTGTGTGACAAGTACCGTTTCAGATGATCAATGTTGTCAATTTAGATAAATGTTCTGAAACCTATATAGATTCCAGAAGTTAGATATATGAAAACAATGATATCCTGTTCACATAATACTGAGCAAGATTTAATATCAAGTTTCATAAAGTTGGGCAAGTTCCATATCTTAGACTTTAAAATATGAAATAAGTGGATAGATTTTGTCCAATATAACTGTATTTCTGAACTTTAGCATTTTAAGTATGTAGGTATTTTATACCAATAAATAGGACTAGACACATCATATATGTGAACAGAACATTTCTCACCGCACAATACCCAGTAGCTATGCCCCATAATTTGTAAACAGTACAGGCAAGGAAACCAGTATTTACATCAGAGTTAAGACCTTGATCGTTAGATAATACCGAACCGATACCAGTATGATACCTAGTTAGTATACACACAGAACACACTAACAGCGTTATAAATGGGAACACAGATTTTCCTTTAATTAACCGGGGATACATTTTAGGAAACATGCCCTACTTACCCGCACTCCACCTGTCTATTAAGTGGATGTTCCTCATACCTCCCTCATTTTAGCAGCTCTCTCCCACAGGAAATGACTGCTACACAAATCACATCACAACCACTTAACCACTACCACCACTAAATAACACTGATACACAGAACCGGACACCGCGACGCGAAACTTCGCTAAGCTCAGAGGCCGACGGGTGCCTCCCACAAGCTTTACGCGAGCGAAGCGGCTTACGGAAGCAGGTTGAGCGGTAAGCAGTTCCATTTAGTTAAACATAGCTGACCTCTAGCATTGTGCTAGATGTCTTGGAACTTTTAAACAATCGCGACGATGGATAGATACTATGGTTTTGACACCTGTGGCTATCAGAATCGGACAGCGTGGCGCCTCGCAGACCAACCCCGATATCCACAAGGATCGGGCAAAATAAACTCACGGGAATTTACAGTTACGACCCTCGAAAATAAGACAATCTGCCTGCCGCACAACCTCACGCCTGCCTAACACAAAATATTAGCCCTAAACTAAATCTTCACTTCCGAAAAACTAAACTTTGTAATATTTAAAAACAACTAAGTAACTTTCTACAACTTTTCTAAACTTGACTGACAGTTTTCAGCTAACGCACGCGACGGAATTCAAAATAAGACTCCCCGAGACATCCATATCTAGCTCTATTTATACTTATTTTTGGTCCCTGCTTTATTACCATAAAAGGCAATGAATCGTCCACATTCCCGTGTCCTAAAACCATACCATATTTGGTCATTTCAAATCAATCCCAAAATTTCCCCTTTTCACAAGTTTCGGGTGGCCAGCCTCTCGTTCCCGAATCGCCCTCAAAATCCTATATTTGTCTACCTAGGTTTACTCATTGTACTTTTGTACCAATTTATTTGCACAAAAACAATATGCCACTTCCATTCCTTCTTCAACCAGACTCTAATTTCAACCCATTCTCATTGATCGACCAATAGAATTTAGTACCAAAACTTAGGTAAAACTAATTAAATAAGTACATATACTATACATACATAAATAACTAATAAAATTAACCGATATTTTAATCATTTTAGTAAGATAATAGCTTGTCATCTTTAAGTATTACAGTCTTTGTAATGTTACATTATCTAATCAATATTCACGCTAATATTAATTCACGCCTTCTCATACGTTATCTACCTTTTATTGCTTGTTACTTTCGCCCGCAGTCATCATTTTAGACAACTAATAAGATTTTTTAACATGAATATATTTTAATAGCAAGGACTATAATGTTATTAAATTGGCCTAAAATAGGGCAAAATCTGGAAATACACTCGCAATTGCGCTAAACTCCTATTGGTCGATGAATCAAGTTAGGCAACATTCAGATATGAACGACAAGACCATAGACAAAATGATTACTTTTTTAATGTCCCTTTTACATTAGTCAAACACATTCCGATCAACTGGGCGATGCTAGTACCCAACGAACTAAGATCTAAGGAAGCCTAACTCCTAACAAATATTGCATAAAAAATGGCACCTTCACATATTCTGTAACACAAAAGGTCGCAAACTCAACAATGAACTAGTAAAAACATACCTTATTACAATGCACGCATAATCGGCATTAGATTGTATTCTAACGCATATGACGTTTTTTATTGACTGGGGTTTGAACGCAGATCAAACATGATTGGATATTTGACTCGCCTCGTGTCACTCATTGGGCCGTTGTCGTGCCTTTGTCATTGAGGCGAGGACGGTGTAACGTAGAATGCAGTCAGTACACCTAACCTAGTACGGCACGCTGGGCGGCATCATAAAATTGTTTTATGAAATTAGTACATTATTGTTTGTTAGATATAATGTTTGTTTTATTATGTAGACGGACGACTTGGTAAAGACCGCTCGAATACGCTTGATGCAAGTCACCTGTAACTAGTCGCTCTTAAAAACTAAAGGAGACCTGTGTCAGCAGTGGACGTCTTTCGGCTGTGATGATTTTATTGTTATTTTATTTTATGAAAATTATAAAATGATGATGTTGATGAATGATGATCATATTATTTGTCACGAATTGGTAAGACATATGATTTCAAGAAGGACTAAAATTAGGCAAGCTATTGAAATAAAATAGGTATGCTTGATAAAAGACAATGTATTCTGTAAAGATTTTTTTTTCATAACATGTAAGTACATATTATGTAGATAATTATCACATTTGCGCGAGCAACACCTTAATACGTCTTTTAGAGGTGTGACTGATAAAGAACAACAGTATTAATACGTCGCTTTATTTTTATTTTTTAATTGGCAATACAAAATTCTTACAGCGACACCTTTTTAACCGACTTCAAAAAAGTAGGAGGTTCTCACTTTTTCGTAATGTATTTTTTATAGCAGCGTATTCCACCAAGTCAAAGTTCTTTTGACTTGGTGGAATACTTTTTCAATTGTCAAGATCTTTTTCAAATGCAGACTATTTTAACATGCTTATTGACCGGTGCGCAAATACCTAAACTAGCAATATGGGTGATGGGTGACGGTGGATTGGAAGAGGTGGACCAACTCCGTAGCCAGCGCGATCTCCAGATTTGACACCCCTTGATTTTTATTTGTGAGGTCATGTTTACAGTTGATGTTTAAAAACATTTGTGAGAGTGAATCCGTAATGCGTTTGCGAATAATAGCCACATTTGTACTAATTAAGTGGAATAGTGTGCTGCAAAGTGTTCGGGACAATCTAGTGCACCGTTGCTAGGCATGTATTTCTATTGGTGGTGGAAATATAAAGTAGCATTTTCGCAGCAGATCTCATACATTGGGGTTCCAGCAGAATGATCCGCGAATCAAAATCCATATTAAAAAGCTGTTTTCAGAGCTGCATAAAATCATAGTTTCTGGAAATTATCATTACTTTGTGTTCTGATCTGACGGTCTTGACCTCATGACGTCACTACTTGTCGTGCCACTCTGCTGCCTTCGGTATTGCAATGTGAGTTCTTCATTTTTTATTTATTCTATTTTAACCAGGGATTTTTACTCGTTAATCAAAGAGGATTGCGTGAATAGAATCTTTATAGGTACCTACCTAGTACCTAATCATCCCTTCACGGATTGGACAGCGTTTTTGTTACACCCTGTATAATAATAAAAAACAAGGAGATTATATCAGATTACTCGTTTTCTATGTATTGCATATTGCAGGACGCGCCATTTTTAGCATTACAAAATATTGATTTAAATTTTCCTTTTTTTTTTGTTGTACTGAATTCCATGAGAGAGTTTTATTCTTGTTTAAAAATGTGTGATAGCAGTGAATGTGAAGATTTGACTCTGCCCCACAAAGCGACTGAACACTTGTTGCATAATAACGACCATATTTTGTATGTATACGCTCATAGATATTTCTAAAAAACGAAAAATATGTTACTTTCCTATGTTATGTTATGTCTGTATAGTTTTGCTGCCTTCTTTTGGTCTTTTTCACCACTTGACCACACATGACGTCATTTTAATCATTTTTCTAATTATTTTTTTGTGGTAACGCTAACGACTGTCGCCGAGCGCGTGGCAGACATTACTAAATCGTGCTTCACTAGTACTTTTTTAGCCCCGCCCACTCTGTGTTAGTTTGCGTGGTGCTATTTTTTGAGCGGAATTACACTTCCTTAGTATCTTAGTTCGTTGCTAGTACCACAGAATAGATAATTTACCGCGTTTAGTCAAAGCAGCCTGCATCTTCAAATATTCGTTTTAATGCAAATGGTCGGCAAGAATGCCTGTTAACATTATCATAAGAACTTCAAGAATTGACCTAGCTGTTTAAGAGTTGACAAATGGATTCATAATGTTTTACCCCCTTTCTTATGGTTTCCAAAGCAAGTTTTATTTGTAAGTCACTATAGTAATAATGGTAATATTAGTTTATTAGTTCCTAATGCATGTGATTCAAGGGAATATAAATGTATTACAAAAACCCTGGTTATTATTTTTAATACCACAGCGCCGTTTAGTGAAATCCAGTAGTATCACCTGGCCCCAGCAATTACTATTCTTTTCATGGTTCTCAACACTAGAGACATCATAGTGTTGGCTAGTTTTGATAGTACTACGTCAGATGTCGTTTTAGATCAGTACTTCAGATTTTATTACAACTTAAGTATATATTCGAAAAAATTTTTAGCTGGTAGTTACATGCGAAGCGTGAGAAAAAAAAAACGGTGGTACTGATGGGTTGGACCGGTACAGCCTGTGGCTCGACGTTGGCTACTCCTTTCGCACCACCCAGGGGTCACGTGTAGGGTGTCTAGGGTCATTGCCTACGGACGCGAGTAGCAGGAACCCCCAACTAGTACTATTCTTATTTGGCTCTATTTCAGGAAATACAACCACGGAAATACACAATAGCGTCAGACATCTTTTGGTCTGAGTTTTCCGACTGTTTGTCTCGGGTCGGGGTATTGTGGTCTATAACTGATTACCTCCTTCAACGCTAGCTAATTATTTAGGAATCAGACCGATAACAATAATAACGATAATATTTATAAAATACAGGGTCATTTTTGGACCCCTTTTCAAACTTTGTCAGGTCATTCTATAACAGCAGCACAATCAATTTATGAAGTAAAACAAAAAAAATTTTTTTTACATTTTTACCCCAAACTTTTCCCTACACAAATTGAAATTGTTGTCACCGTTTGCGCGTCGCACGGTCGCGGTCGACCCGCGCGAGCCCCCCTCCCGCCACTCGCCTTCCCCCGCTCGCGTCCCGTTCGTGACGGTGAGCGTGCGCGCCTAGATTTTTAGGATATAAAAAGTGGTTGAAAACTGTGAATTTAAAAAGAAATAATTTATAATTATCTCACCAATTTTTTTTTATTACTTCCTTGAACTATTATTTGATTTTGTAAAGGGGTCGCAAAATTACCCTGTATAAATATACGATACCGCATTGCTTACAAAAGCTGTATCCCAAACTCACTCGACAGACTAAAAAACAAAACTAGGTACTTATTAGCTCCAAGCCAAAAAGTCAGCGACGACGACGGATCGCGCGTCTGTCGTCGCATAAATGCAAATGTCATGTCACAGCCCCCACTGCGGCTAAAGTTCCACTTGGCGGTCGCGGGTGAGCACTTTGATTGAATTTGTTCATTCAACTTTGGCACTGTTTAGCACTACATTGTGTGTAGTGCCCGCCGTGGATTGTTAAGACTGGAACCACTTCATTACGCCAGAAGTTTTCACTCAACATAAATTGGGAGAGTTTGAAGTTGTTCGACAGTACTCGTGGGTAGTTAGGCATAATAGTACGAACTTATGATACTAACTAGTTAATATTTTTAGGTATGTTAGAAGAGGTGAAACGAAGAGGGGTCCATTCGACAACTTTAAAATTACTTTAACTGATTTTTAAAATTAATTTTCATTTTAATTAATTTTTAAAATAAATTTGTTATTTTTTATGTATTAGTTTTAAGAGTATGCTTCAAAATAAAAATTAAAATAATGCATGATTTTGTTTCATTTTTCAAATAAACAGTTTTTTGCCCCTCCTGTAAAAACAGTTATTCTGAAAATGGGCCCCTCTTCGTTTCGCCTCTTCTGTAAAAAAAAACAACCCTATTTTGGTGCATTTTTTACATTATGAAGAACTTTTACCAGTTAAGTACAAATATACAACATTGATTTTGTTTTATTCCTTTAAGACCTTGAGTTGGTCCGAAAATACAAGAAAACCTTAGAACAGGTATAGTTTCGTAATTTTCTTTTATATTCTACTTCTCGGTAAAATACTGTTTGTTATAAAGATTCAAATTCAGAGAATATTTAGTAACTGAGCCGTTTCGCAAAAATACTTATACTAAAACCTGAAAATAAAAACAAAAACAGCTTCAAAATTAAATACCTCTAAAAAAATAAAAATAATTTCTTGCTTTTTAGAGGTATTTAATTTTGAAGCTATTTTTGTTTTTATTTTTAGGTTTTTTGAAGTCGGTTTTTTTGTTTTTAAACAATTTTTTATTTTATTCTTTTTAGTGTAATTACTATACAGTTCCTATTTGATTTTGAGGAGTTCCCTTGCGTATCGTTGATATCCAAGGTCCAATACCAATGAAATCAAAAAGGTATCATCTCTAAAGTATCCTCTTTCAAACAAAAAAAGAATCATCTAAATCGGTACATAAACAATGAAGATATGATCGATCATCCGTATAAGTTCACAAAATGGTAACGAAAGCGACAGTATTTTCAGGTTTTCTTGAAAAGTACTGAACCGATTTCAAAATTTTAAAAAATGAGACCAACTTGAGAACAAACCTGATCTAATAACGTTTGAATCATTTCAATCGGTTCAGCCGTCTTCGAGTAATCGGTGTACATACAAAAAAAAAATACGGGTCGAATTGAGTACCTCCCTCCTTTTGAAGTCGGTAAAAATAAGTTACAATCTAAAGAATTTCTTTTAATCTTTTCTTTTTGATTTATGTTTTCGAAATAAAATATCATTTAGTTTTATTTATTTTCTTGCAAAGTTTAATCCTTTATCCAAATTCCACATTAAGTTTGCGTAAACGCCCGAAGGATAACATTCCGTAAAGATGCAGCACCTTAAGGTAGTGATGCGGCATTCTAAAATGTCTACAGAGCATCGAGCAAACACACCGCAAGCGCAGAAGGCAAACAAGTTAATGAAAATATCCAACGCCTAGTGTAGTGTGAGATAACAGGGCTGCGGACGTAAGTGGCAATATTGAGTTAACGGTAACGGCCGCCTAGACTGCAAGTGTGGATATGTGAAACTGTTTTGGGTGTTTTGAATACCTACCGATGATTATGAATATAAAAAAATACCTGACTATGGTGTCTGAAAGGTAAAGTAAAGGTATTGCTTCCAGTTGTAAAAAAATGAGGTATATATATTTTTTTAGATTTTTCACTGCCTTATTTTAAAAGTTAGAGGCGGGGGGGGGGGGGGGGGGGGGACGACACACATTTTACCACTTTGGAAGTGTATATTTTTCCAACGACTGACTTTGAGAAAAAATAGTTTTAGGAACCTAAAAGGTTTGATGAAAAAATGTTTTTCAGTTCCATGTATGAGAAGCCCCCCTAAATCTTTTTCAACACATTTGTTCGTAAAGTGACCCCTAATACTCTTCACGCCTTAACTACTGAACCGATCATCATGAAATTTTGCATACACGTTGTCAGGGGTACAGAAAAGGACATAGGGCACCTTTCATCCCGAAAAAAAGTATACTTCCCAAGGGATAACAAAAAATCTTTCCACGCAGACGAAGTGACGGGCGGCCGCTAGTAATATATAAAACACTAGTTGGTTATAGAATTATCCCTACAAAGTTAAAAAAGTACCTTACTGCAAGTTCTATGCGAGTGAAAAGAGCATTCCCAATGTAACCGGGTTATACAGTTATTTTTTTTAGTAACAACAAAGAGGTCTTATGCCGCAGAAAATTCATATACATTTTTGGAATAAATAAATGTGTAAGTCCTTAATTAAGTAAAACAAATATTTTTTACTATCAAATTATTCATAATTCACAATATTCTGTAATAAAATTGATGATTAAACGAACTTACCTGTAAGTGAAGTTCAATCATAATTATACGAAGGATTCGTCCGAAGATATTAGTATATTGACTACTTGTAGTACCGCTCGTGTACTATCACCACTTAGCACGTTATTTTAGAGTAATAACCTAAAAACCCTAAAAAGAGAAGGTTTTGACTTCAAAATGACAGATTTGACATTTCCGGTTCGAGTCCTCCCCGTCACTACTTGGCGCCAACACTTCATTTAGTTCAGAGTCCAAATCATATGATGTTTCCTCAAAGGGTGAATATTGTAATTTACAATCTATCAGTTAAGTAGGGAGGGTGGGACACTATACTAATATCTTCGGACGAATCCTTCGTATAATTATGATTGAACTTCACTTACAGGTAAGTTCGTTTAATCATCAATTATACTCGGATTCGTCCTTCGATATTAGTATATTGACTACTTGTAGATGTTGAGAGTATTTTACGAGTATAAGAAAAAAAGGAAATATCATCTCTTGTGTCTTATAAATTTAAAAGAATGCCATTCATATATATATATATATATATTATATATTTAATATAATTCTGCATGTTTTATTACATTTATCAAAGATGGTACATACGATCGGAAAACTCAGTACCTATAATTATCATTAATCGATGATAAAGTATTTGTTTAAATATCTTGGAGAGATGGTGGAGTCATCGACCATCCCGTATTACGTAGAATGTCTCTAATAACATTTATGTTATAGCTATAGGTAATGGGTATCGGCGCACGTCGATTGCTACAATTTGGTGACGTGATAATACGAATCTTTTCCACTATCATTAGATGTAATTTCTGCATTCTAATAATATTAGAAAATAGTTTTTATTTTATTTTTATATATTAATTTTTTTACAATTATGAAATGATTACGAAATGTTTATATTATACGCTGTGTATAAAAGCGGTTCTTTTTGAAAAAAAAAGTAATTGTAAGATGGTTTACGTCAAATTAAGAAGAGATGTTTTATAATTGAACTAAACAATGAACTGTTTATAATTAATTGTAAGTATTGTTTCCATTGATTTTATATTTTTTGTATTCTGAAAATAGGCAGTCAATGTATTTTTAGTTGTTAATTGTTCCACAGTTGAAATAGATTAAATGAACTATATCAGGTAATCTTAAACTATACCTATGTTGTATTTGAGCAATGGAAATCTGCGCAAGGACATAGTAAAATTCTTTACCACACTTATTAAAGGTTAGCTCAATTTTGTACATTCATCAATGAACCCAATATTATGTAAGTAATGCTAGTAAATTTGTTCTACACATCTGTAAGAAAAATTGTGTTTTTCTATCTATATATATCACAAAATATATAATGTATTTACTACATATTTTGTTGTTGAATTATCAAACCATTTTGGTAACCAAACTCTGTTCTTTCCGATAGTATTAACAGGCAGGAAAGTAATAGCATAATATAAGTGTAAACAATAATAATATCTTAATAATGTTGTGTCTAACAACCAGTTTACTTGTACGATGAATATTGCGTCCCTGAAATTGGGAATTATAAGATGTTTAAGGTTGAAATCCTATTACTTTACATAAGACACTATTTTTTACGTATGAACCAGTGGTACCCAGGTTCAAGATTGTGATGGTCATGATGGCACAATCTTTACACCACTAGTATAAGAAACTGGTAGAAAATGATAAAAAAGAAGTTTTCTTAACTAATAGTAACATATTCGACTTTGGCATCCAAATGCTAGGAAACGAAAACATTAATATTTCAACTTATTCGACTTGTATTCGAATTAACTCAATTTTTGTGTAGGAAAAACTGAAACTGGTAATAATTTTTAATTTAGACAATCTTTTTTACTTTTATTATTATTCAGTACCAGAATAATACTGTCTAGAACTAGAAAACTCCACCCAGTACTGCGAAAAAACATGTTTTATATAACAAAATTCATATACAAATATTATGCAATCATTAGTGACCACACACACAAGTGTCCCAGTCTACCCCTTTGTTGAGAGGTATCAAACAAAATCTATCTACAATAATATGTTGTATATACAATACAATACAAATATTCGGTATAAGTATTGATTACATTCAATCACCATGTACAATATTATAATATCGATAATATACCGGTATCTACCGGTACATTGACTTAATAAAATGGTGCTTATTTTTATAAGTTTTGTCTTGAGAAAAATCTTAACCTTTCAAGCCCGAAAACTGTGACACAACGGATACTCCATTGTTGTGCGGCCCCATGGGGCCACTCGGGGCTTACTGAATATGGATTGTATAACCATTACATTCGTAATACAAAAAAAAACTTAGTAATTTATCGTGAACTGCAAAGCAAAAAATATTCTGTAGACCCATTATTATAGTACCTATTTACTTAAATATCACGTACAAGTACAAAATCATGATGTCTAAAAAACTGTCTCATAGTTTTGTAAAATATGGGCCAAAGGTGAGACTTTCTTTCCATTATAAAAAGAAAGTATTATCTTGCTATTCAATATTCCATATCAAAATTAAAACCTTAAAGGAGATAAGATCTCTTAGATATATTTTTACAAACAATTGGCATTTCTATTTTGCTATTATTTTATTTATTATTATTACTATTAATTTGTATAATGACAACATAAAAAAATCTATTATAGTTAACTGTTATGTTTTACATATACAGTTTAAGATATTTATGATAGTTTATATTACTTCTTCTAGATTTAAACTAAACATATAGAATAACCTGATAGATAGTATCGTTCGGTTTGGTTTAGTTTTTTTTAAATTTAGATATGTTAGACAGTGGACACATTCTGTTGAATGTTCAACAAAATGTGTAGTTGAAAATGGTTCAAGGCGTCACTGTTAAGTACTATGATCTATTATGTGAATATTACATTCTGCCTTGATTTTGATCATACTATTAGTAAGAGACCATAATATCTCTGGATATGGTACAAAAAAGAATCTTTAAATATACACTCTCATATAGATTTTGCGCTCAAAACAAATCTATGTGCCCTGCGTAGGGCGGCTAAATGGTACTTTTACATATGACGGATATATAGATGAATACTGGCGCACGATTGTATGGAGACGCCTGTGCAACTGTGGTTGGCGACCACTGCCTGTATTCACCGAATACAGACAAATGCCGCACCAGCACGCACCCTTACAAGTAGGTACTTACCATTACGAGTGCCCTTACCCTGCGTATGATGATCAAGGCGAATATAGACGAATGCATCATCGGCAGATATTTGTATGGGCTGAAACGCCGCCTAGCGCCTGTAGCCTGCTGCGGTCAACGAAACAAATTAAAACAAAACGACATATCCTGCTGTTCATATGTCGTTGGAGCTGGAGCATGCTGCATACCTGGCTGCGTGTTTCATTCGTTGTTTTCCAGTTTGATTTATTTAAAAAAGAATGAGGTACCTTCTAATAAATAAATAAATTGAAAAAACTGTTTCATTTGAGTTCTGCGCCCGATTTACTTGCAGTTTTTGCGTTGTTCAAGATTTTGACTAATGGTGCATTCACTTTAGGCCCATGGCCAATGCATTAACTGTATTCAACTGAACTATCAGTGGCGGTATATGTGAATTGCTTCAGCTGCACCAAATTTGACCATATACAGGTTATAACCAAAAAAACTGTCTGACCGCATGATGTAAAAAAGGATGTATGTCTTAAACAGTTATAATAAAAAAGAAGTTTTATTAATACTTTTTCGATAATCATTATAATAAAAATAAATGAATATCTGTATTACACACACACACACAAATTTCATTTGAAAAGAAATAGACAGGTAATTTGTATAAATAATCCCAACTGTACTACAGGCATGAAGAGTAAAAAGGGCGCCCAGTTTAGAAATAGACATTGCATAGTTAGTGATAGATGAACTAGTTTTTCAACATGCTAGTTCTACTCGCATGAAACACAGAATCTTCTAGTTCAGGTACACATTTTTTTTACATATGTAAGCTTATTGTACCATAAAACACTAACTGAATTTATGGATGATAAACTAAGGAGTCTATTATTCCATTTCATATTGAAATTTCTATCAGCAGGCCCATGTTTGAGGCTTACCAAGATTATAAAAGCTATATCACATAATAGGTGTGAGGCATCAGGTATCAACTAGTTACATAACTCATTATGTGGTTCCATGAAGTATAGGTTTTATGAATGCTATACTGGTAGTTCTTCATTGGTTCACATTCACATTGTTTCTAACAATATGTACAATGAATTAATCATACATAATAATATTATGTCAATCTGAGAACCGATGGTACCCAAGGATATCTAAGATATCAAAATGCATACCTGATGAGCAACGTTGTTGTCGAACTGCTGCTGCAGCAGCAGCTCTAGCACAGCAGCCGCCTGCCTGGGAGGCGGATGGCGACGGATTCGGCGGACGGCGGAGTCACCCGAGAGGTGCTGAGCAGATTGATTTTTACACTGTCGCGTCCTCACTGTCGTCAGCGGTGCTTTGGGTTGCTGCGCTTGTTACAGTTGCGTTGTTGAACCGATCTATGCGATGAAATAATCCAATGACTATCTCGATTGCAATAGATTTTTGCTTCATGCGGCAAAATAATCTTCTTCATCATTGATGAAATAATAGAACCTATCCATGCGGTGAAATAATCCAATGACTATCTCGGGTGCAATAGATATTATTGGTTCATGCCGCGAAATTACTGATGCCGCCGAATACTAAACCGACCTATGCGGTGAAATAGTCCGTTTGACTATTTCGATTGCAATAGATCTTTGGTTAGTAACATTACTTTTCTCCGACTTTATTCTTTTCTTCGCTAAGCATTTTAACTTTAATTAAATTTTCACAGAATATAATATCCTAAGGAATTCTCACTTTGAGACTGTACGTGCGTTCGTGGCGAAGCACAAAAAGCGAATGAAGTGTTGGCGCCAAGTAGTGACGGGGAGGACTCGAACCGGAAATGTCAAATCTGTCATTTTGAAGTCAAAACCTTCTCTTTTTAGGGTTTTTAGGTTATTACTCTAAAATAACGTGCTAAGTGGTGATAGTACACGAGCGGTACTACAAGTAGTCAATATACTAATATCGAAGGACGAATCCGAGTATAATATTTGCATTTTATCACTTAAAATTATAATTTTAAAGTGGCTGTATGCTCACATTGCTCACTCACCCCTTTGTTCGCAAAATATTCTTGCATTTGGCGTGTGAAAAAAAACAAAAGAAAACCTCGCGCTTTTTCCCATCATAATTTTCATATTTTGTTTTTGTCGTATTTGTTGCTGTGTGGTAAATTACTTTGTTTTTTCCTCGCAAATGTGTTGAAAAACGTCGTATGAAACTCGTAAGCTCTTGCTTATTGCACACTCGGCTGAGTTACGCCCTCGCCTGCGGCTCGGGCTGCAACCCACAGCCTTGTGTGCAATGAGCAATCTAAGCTAACTTGTCTCATAATGTACTATTATTTATTTTATTTTTGTATATAAATCGTAATGTGGTTTACAGAATACATCTACAACCTACCATGTTTCAACCGTGTGATTCTAATATTTTCGGCATAAAGTGGCTGTGACATACAGTCAGAAAGACAGACGTGACGAATCTTTATAGATTCGTCTGATCTCATGTGGATACCGAACCCTTATGAAATGTATGTATAATATTAAATGGTTTTGAAAAGAAAAAAGAAGAAATTACGTTATTATCTACCGATTTATTACCAAACTTTTTACGAAATGTAAAGTTTTTAATGTTTGGAAGTTTATCACATTCTCATCTTCTAAATAAATTATTAATGCAATAATGAATTTTGTGTATGCTCGTAAAATATCTGTCGAAAATTAATTGTTATTTTGATACAATATGTAAATTATTATCTGCGTATGCGTATCAAAATATCGTCCATTAGAATTTATTTAGAGTTATCACACTGTTTGTAGCGAATTTTATACAAATATTTGAACAATTTAATTCGTAAAAAGTTCAGAGAATTCTCTAGAAAGGCGGAGCGCAAGAATAGTTGAAAATGTTCTAGTTGCATTTTCGCATGCGGGAAAAAGTTAACCTGCTGCATTGCTGAAATCTCTTAACTATTTATCGTACAACGTTTAAAAATGCTTTGCTAGGTAAACTCTGAGTAAGTAGTACCAACAATTTAAAATGTAAACCGATAACTTTATGTACTAGAATAATAGAGTAACATAAACAAAGTTATTTGAACTTTATATTTTCAATTTGGAGTTTATTAATATTAAAATTATATTGCTAAACTCGGTAGTCGGAGTTGATTTAGGTAACGGTAACAGGATGCAGACGGCCCGCCGGAAGTAGCCGCGGTGCCGGGATAACTTCCGCTTCCGGGCCACCTACCCGTTGCGGTTAATAGCGCGTGCATATTGTATGTGTGACTTCGTGTTGGTATAGCCTAAAATTATATTATTATATATATATAATTCTGTGTGACTATTGAGATATTTTTCAGTTTTATTTATCTATGACATCAAGTAATAATTAATAAGTAGTTTTCTTATTTTGCAGAAGGAAATGACATTTAAAAAACAGGCTGTTGCGTTGTCCTTTCGAGGGAAAATCACAAAGTTTGTTGCGCCTGTAAATGGTTTGAGATTTCTGTTTTAGCAACGGCTTTATCCCGGTCCTTATCAAAACTGGGCCGGGCTTAATAAGATTTTAATAATGGATGCGATGGCAACGTGTCAGCTTTGAGAGGCTTTCATTTGCCACTGCATTTATTCATGGCTAGTCAGTACTTCTGTGTTGTTTTTGGCACTCAAAAACTCTGGTTGTATCAAAATGATTTGCACTTTATTCGTGAAGCTTGTTGTAAATAGCAAAGTTTGAATTCGAACCAGTAAAAGGCTTAGGTTATTACCAAGAAAGCAAGCTTCTGCCCTCGGTTTCGTTAGCCTATGTTCTTCTCCAATCGTCAATCTATCTCTATAACAAAATTAAAAAAAAATGGTCCAGCTACAAACAAACAGTAAACAAAATAAATACTTAATAATTAGTATGGACAAAGTGACCAAAAAGAGATTTAAAGAAAAACCTTACATGGTGGAGTAATAATAAATCGCCAGTATCAAATTTTATTATCATATGGACGGTAGTGCCAAAATACAGGAACTTTTGTTGTAGCTTAATTTTGTTTATGAAATTAATATTTTGTTGTGTAACGCAAACGTTGTCATATTACGAGTCAAAATAAAGAAAATCATGAGTCATTTTCTCCATCATAGAAGTATCATATGTAGGTAGGTACTGGGTTTTAATATCTTTTATTCAACGTGTTACAAAAATCCCTAAACCTGATATGGAATATGCATAAAACCCCGGAAATATATTATAACTCCTGAAAACCTCCACTTTATGAAAATAATTTTATTTATTTTCATGATAAACTGAATAGCATAGTGGCAGCCCTAGACCTAAATTAGTATTATTTATTATAAGTTAGTATATTCTGTCTGCATTGCGTTTTGCTTTTGCCAACTATAGTCTATTATTTGCCTCTAGGGATGTCGAAACGACAGGTTTTGGGCCTTTTTTTCCATTAAAAAAATATGACGTCATAACTCCTCGCCTAAGGGATTTTTTAGGAACTAGGCACCAACCTACTTAAGGGGCAAACATATTTTTTGATCTCAAACCCCTTTACAAGTATCCGAATCAGAAGACTCGGATACTTACATGATTGAATATTTTTTGACCGAGCGAGCACGAAGTGCGAGCGAAGCGTCTCTGCTTCAGCTTGGGCAAAAATTCTTTCGTATGTCCGGCTGTCTGTTCCCACCTACAGGTCGCATTTCTCAACCGATTGTCGTACAATTTTGTAAACAGGTTTGAAAATAATATACAATTTTTTAGTTACGCCAGTTTTTTTAAATTTTTCACATTGGTGGAGATATGTTAAAAAACATATTCCAGTCCGGCTTTCCAGCGCTGTCTGTTCTCCTCTACAGGTCGCATTTCTCAACTGATTCTCGTGAAATTTTGTGAGCAGTTTGAAAATTGTTTTTGTCAAGCCAGTTTTTAAATCTTTGCTAAAATGGTGGAGATATGTAAAAAAAATCATATTTCAGTCAAGCTTTCCGGCGCTGACTGTTCTCCTCTACAGGTCGTGTTTCTTAACCGATTCTGGTGTAATTTTGTGAGCAGGATCGATAATTATCTAGAATTGTTTAGTCAAGCCTTTTTTCCACATTTTATTTCAAAATATATTCACCCATTTCGCAAAATGATCTAGATTAGAAGCAACATCTAGCTGCTGCAAATAATATACCAAACAGCACGTACTTTGAAAACATCATGGCAAAATTTTTGAGCCACTTTTTATCGCGAGGTCTACAGCTCACGGAGCCACTGTACAGAACGGCACGAAACAACAAACATTGATTAATTTTGTTATCCTTACCTTAGTTAGATATCCTCGATATTTATTGTATGGTAGTTAGGCGCCGTTGATCCATAGATTATGCGAACCAATCAATATAGCGGGTAGGCAGTTAATATTAATGTGCCAAGATGGCTTGGGGCCAAACTTCAGTAGAGCATTCGGCGAACGTTCTCTGAATTAACTAGTCGTTATCTCTCGGTTTAGTCAAACGATTATTCGTTTGTTTGTAATTTTATTGCCAGCCTAAGTTATGCATTGAATGCCTATATTATCTGTGTTAGTATTATACAACGTGCAAATAAAATGAAGCAAAAGGGCTCTTAATTATGAACAACTTTCATAAAATTTTTTTAGCGAATGAAACAGTTGATTTTTTATTGCGATTTCAGAATTGCTTCCATACAAAAAGTTGTTCATAATTATGAGCCCTAAGTATACTAATTTAATTAGTTATAAGATTTTACTTTGTTTCAATTACACTTTTATTACGTTTTACTAATTGTTTTGATGTTATTTCAGTTAATTACAAAAAATAAAACTCATTATTTTTATGAGATTTTCACTATACTTTAAATTGAATTAAGATTAAATAAAAATATAGCCGACCCACTCTGCAAATTAAGGCCAGTATACTCGAGCGTCGTAGGCATTTAGCGCTACCTCCCTCCCCGCGGAGCGAGCCGCGCGAACGCATTTTCAAATGAACTCTCTGTGTTCTCTGACCCCGCAGACCAAGCCACAGAATATAGATATTTACTACGTGCAGAAAGGACACTCCCCGCGCGCGATTTCATGTGCCGAATCTAGTGCTCTGTCAACTCTCATGCACTGCGTGAACGCGCGATATTTATTTTGATAATTCGAACTAAATAATTATGTTTTTTTTTGTTTATGTATTGTTATCAATAATGTTGTAAATCAATAAATAAGTATGATGTATGGGTATGGGTATGGGTAATTACTAGGTAAAAAATACATTTAACACATACAATAAAATTATAGGTAGCTAGGTAGTTAATTCGAAGTAAATAATTATTTTTGTTTATTCGAATATTATAGTTCGAAAAGGTACTTGTTGTATGGTCTGTGAGTTTGAATTAACTACTTGAATGTGAATAAACAATGAATTCATTGAGTAAATTCGTTAGTGGAGTGTCAACTCAACTGCCAATATAATTATCTTCAAATAAGTACCTAAACATATTTGAGCACTCACAACAAGCTTTTTTTTGTGTAACCGATATTTTATTTTAACTTTTTTTTTAATAATTTGCCGATGAAAAGGGACCTCCAAAAACGAGTAATCAAATATTAGGGTCAATTCATGCTGCAACCGAATCGAAGCGCATCGAATTGTTTGATGCAAAGCAAATTCACTCTTATTGTGTTATACTTCCCAGCAACACCAACATGGCGTAGAGATTTTTAGATAACCTCAAATGAAAGACCATAAAATGTACCTAATTGTACCCTAACTCAAAAAATTGTACCTCTGATAGTTTCAGAGAAAAAATCACTTGATTGTGGCGTTTCCAGGAAGTATACTTCCTGGCAACGTGACACTGTACCAGATTCCAATTGATCTTATAGTAATGGCCAGAAATTGTACTTAATTTGTACCCCATTCAATAAATGAAACATGCAGAGTTTCGATAAAAAACATTTTTAAATCTACTCTTATTTGACCTGCAATACATGCAACGGACGTTGGAAAGTATACTTCTTGGCGACGCCACGCTGTACCAGATTCCAATTGATCTCATAGTAATGGCCAGAAATTGTACTTAATTTGTACCTCATTCAATAATTAAGACAGGCAGAGTTTCGATAAAAAAAATACTCTTACATGATTTGATCTGCAACACATGCAATGCACGTTGTTATTGATATAAACTGATGTTTGGCTAAGGAATTATTATGCATTATGCAGTAGTAAGACCATAGAGGCAACCGCCTCTGTGGTCTAGTGGTTTGCCCACCCGTGTAAGACGCAGGGGTCTCGGGTTCGATTCTCAGGGAGGTACAATTTGTACTCGGTTTGGTTGGTGGTAGGGCTTAAGTCAAGGCCGCCTGAATAGCTACCACCATCTTACCTACAATTACTTACAATTAATTTGGTACAAATTCATTTGGTACTATTAAGTACAATTTATTCGGTACCATATAGTACAATTTTATAGGTACAATTTGTACAATTTATTTGGAAATTAGTAGTACATTTTAGGTACTATTTGGTGCCATTCATTTGATACTAATAAGTATAATTAATTTTGTACCATATAGTACAATTTATTAGGTACTATATAGTACAATTTATTTTGTACAATATCGTACAATTAGTAGGTACTATTTAGTACACTTAATTTTTTATTAGGTACTATTTATTACTATTAATTTGGTATTGATAAGTACAATTTATTTGGTACCATATAGTACAATTTATTAGGTACTATTTATCTATTCATATTTTTTTTTGTACAAATACATAAAGTAAGGTAGAAATGGTGGACTTAATGCTAAGAGCATTATCTATTAGTCAACCAACAGCAAACCAATAAACACGAATTTGGCACAAACAAAGAAAAATGATATTCACATGCATACAAAATACGTTAATACATACCATTAAATACATCTAAATATTATAAAAGAAGATACTGATTGGTGACTGACATATCAACGCACAGCCCAAACCGCTGGGTTTAGAGACTCCAAATTTGGCACATTGATTCCTTATGAGGTCTAAGGGTGCACTAAGAAAGAGTTTTTCAAAACTCACCTTCTAAGGGTGTGAAACGGGGGTCCAAAGTTTGTATGAAAGTCCCTCAGTTTCGAAGCTAGGGTCTTCAAATTTTGTGGTTAGACTGACGATTGAAAATTAATATACACGTGTTTAAGCGTTTTTGAAAATTCTACCCCCGAAGAAGTGAAAAGGGAATTAATTTGTGTATAGAAAATTCTTCATTTTCTATGTAAAAATCGCTAAATTTATAATTTAAGCTTATGGATGGAAATCTAACGCAACGTATAAAGTTACTGTTAGTATTTCAATACTTATGGGGATGAAATGGGTGTGAAATGGGGCAAATAAACCTAAAAATCGATATGGATGTCGTTATTGGGGTTTCCTAGGATGACGATTGCGAAAATAACATTTATTTTGAAGTTCAACACGGTGGACATGATGTAACCTCTAAAGGGGTGAAAATGGGGTTCAAATTTTGTATGGAAAATAGAATATAAAATTAAAACTTTAACTTTAAACTTCGCAGAAGCACGTCTAAAAATAAATAGGCACACACATGTTTTGTGATTTTGATAATCAACCCCTTAGAGGATAAATAGGGTAAGTAAACCTTAAAATCGATATGGATGTCGTTCTTGAGGTTTTATGGGATGGTGATTGCGAAAATGACATTTATTTTGAAGTCCAACACGGTGGACATGACGAAAAAGAAAATAAAATCGAAATTACAACAGCATAAAAAATTCGTAGTAGCACGTCTAAAAATAAGCTCTAGCTCATCGGGAAGCTAGTTTAAAATCATTCGCAAACTTTGCGGACAAACAAACAAACAAACAAACGAGAAAGCAACCTAATAAAAACGTGTTAAAAAGGTAAAATTGATTTGTAATTTTAAATGTATACCTACTCAAAGTAGAGTTACTGTTATTAACTAAAGTTGATAATATAACTGCTTTTTCTTGGTCTATACTAGACATGTGCGCCGATGGTCATTTGACCGGGCAGCGGCGTCTGGCGTTAAATTGTCGGCGGCGGCGGCGTCATCGGCGTAATCGGTGTGGATGGTCAAAATAAGTAGAATAGAAGACCTTTAGAAGCTTTTCAATTCCGTCATCGTTGAGGGCAGAACGCCGAAGACATGGAACATAAGTGAGGTCATTCTGTTCTTTAAAAAGGGAAGAATACGAATTCTTCAGAACACAGATCCCATCCAACTACAGCGAGGTGTGAGACAGAGAGAAGTTATTTCTCCGAAACTGTTCACAGCTGTGATGGAGGATGTCTTGAAGCTCTTGGACTGGAAAAGACTCGGTATCAACATTAATGGCCAGTACCTAACTAACACACCTTCGTTTTGCCGATGATATAGTTTTTATTCATGGAAGACTTGAACACAATCCTCGAAGTTATCCGTAGTGCCTCCCAGAAAGTGGCTCTTAGAATGAAGATGGATAAGACGAAAATCATGTCGAGTGCTCATGTTGTACCCACTCTAGCTCATGTTGGGAACACTACACACGAAGTTGTTGACCATTACGTATCCCTAGGACAGACAGTCCAGTTAGGTAAGTCCAACTTCGAAAAGAGATCTCTCGTCGAATCCAGCTCGGTTGGCCAGTATTCGGGAAGCTTCGACAAATCTTCGAGTCCAACTTACCTCGGTGTCTTATCTCAAGACTAAAGTCTAAGTTGTGTGTGTGTGTGTTGCCATTGTTGACTTATCGCAGTAAAACGTGGTCGCTAACTACAGGTCTCATAAGAAGGCTCTCACCCAGTGTGCAATGGAGAGCCACGGTCGGCATTTCCCTGCGTGATCGAACCAGAAATGAGTATATGCGTAGGAGAACTAAAGTAACCGATATCGCTCGAAATATTGTTTAGCTGAAGTGGCAGTGGGCGGGACAAATTAGCGAGACGAACCAAAGGCAGTTGGGGCGGAAAGATTGGAATAGCGACCGCGTACCGGACAACGCTTCGAGGGTAGGCCCCCGACAAGGTGGACCGACGATCTGGTGAAGGTCGCGGTGCGCCGCTGGATGCGGGCCAAGCAGGACCGATCCTTATGAAGACCTATGAGGGAGGCCTATACCCAGCAGTGGGTGTGGTGTAACTGATATGATAATGATGACTAAATACTATTATAAAATCATAATAAGAAAAACCTCTATAGCAACAATCAAACTAATACAAAAAGAGAGGAAAAGAATAAAATTTTATGAGATTTCAACGGGGAAGTACCAATCGCTCCTAATTGAGACTTTTTTGAGAAATTAACTTCCTTTAGGTGTTGAATTCAAAGTCATCATTGTTAGGACTAGGAGATATTGGCACTTCGCCGTCGATATGTAGATGCAAGTTAGTTTAGCTTTTGTACTTGTTTCTTACAATTGTACTCTATGGTACAAAATTAATAGTACTAAATAGTACCTAATTAATTGTACTAAATGGTATCTACTAATTGTACTATATGGTACCAAATAAATTGTAATAAATAGTACCTAATAAACTGTACTGTATAGTACCAAATGAATGGCTCTAAGTAGTACTAAATTAATTGTATTGTTATGGTACCAAATAAATTGTACTGTATAGTACATAATTAATTTGATTAAATAGTACCTAATAAATTGTACTAAATAATACTAAATTGATTGTACTAATTAGTTTGTAATTAGTACTTTATTAATTGTACTATAATATGTTACCAGATAATATGTACCAAATGAATGCTTTTATATAGTACCTATAAAATTGTACTATACGGTACCAAATAAAATGTACCTAATAGTACCTAATAAATTGTACTATATGGTGCCAAATTTATTGTACAAAGTAGTACCTAATAAATTTTACTCTATGGTACAAAATTTATTGTACTAAATAGTACCTAAACTACCTTCTAATTGTACTATATGATACCAAATAAATTGTACTACATAGTACCTAATAAATTGTACTATATGGTACATAATTAATTGTACTTAATAGTACCAAATGAATGGCACCAAATTAAGCCCTACCATCAACCAAACCGAGTACAAATTGTACCCTCCTGAGAATTGAACCCGGGACGTCTGCATCTTACACGGGTGGGCGAACCACTAGAGCACAGAGGCGGTTGCCTCTGTGGTCCTACTACTGCATAATGCATAATAAACATCAGTTTATATCAATAACAACGTGCATTGTATTGCAGATCAAGTAAGAGTTTTTTTTTTATCAAAACTGCATGTTTTAATTATTGAATGAGGTACAAATGAAGTACAATTTTTGGCCATTACTATGAGACCAATTGAAATCTGGTACAGCGTCGCGTTGCCAGGAAGTATACTTCCTGGCAATGCCACAATCAAGTGCGTTTTTCTCTGAAACTATCAGAGGTACAATTTTTTGAGTTAGGGTACAATTAAGTACATTTTATGGTCTTTCATTTGAGGGTATTTAGAAATCTCTACTCCATGGTGGCGTTGCTGGGAAGTATCACAGCGTCGACTCGTAGGTAAAGTCGTGATTGGTTGACACTTGATTTTGAGCCGTGCATCCTCACCGGCCAACGTACATAATTATTTTTCTCCCTTCAGCAGACAGATTCACCCAGGTGATTTATGTGTACCCTTAAGTAGATTAATGCACCCAGGCTAAAAGCAACCTCATTATCACCAGCCTATTCATGTTTCAACTGCTGGGGCATAGGCAATAGCCAGAAGAACAAATAATGTCAGGGAAAAAGTGAAGTTCGCTAAAATTTGTAGTGATTACTAGTAAAAAATCGGTCAAGAGCGAGTCGGACTCACGCACTGAGGGTTCCATTTCCATACCATCATAATTGCACAATCAAACCACACTGCAGAGTAGAATAATAAATTAGTATTGCAGTTTTAGGTCAGCGCCATCTCTTGACCGATAGTTAAACTAATGTTTACTTTTTTAGAAATTTGATCATTTCTAAAAAAGTGTGCTATATTGAGACATCGTTTTATTTTTCCTGTAATCATTATATAAATTGCTATCACATAGAATTATTTCAGATTTTTCTCTTTGCAAACTTCGGAGATAAGGGGGGGGGAACGCTATTTTTTTTACAATTTTCATCATAAGTCAAAAACTATGCGGCCTAAAAAAAAGAAAAAATGATTGGAAACGTGCAAACGACGCTCTTTCATATGATATCCCACATGCCCTAGTTGCCCCACTTCAAATTTTTAAGACCCCTTTTCAGCCCCTGTTGTAAAAAAGATATTTTTATTTTTATTTATTTCTTATTTGCAAAATAGTTGGGCAAATATCATCTTAAAATATTACAAATTTCAAGTTGATACCATTAGTAGTTCTCGAGATATCCAGCTGTGACAGACAGACAGACAGACAGACTGAGTCACACCATAAGGGTTCCTTTTTTACCATTTTGGTACGGAACCCTAAAAAAAACAGGTGCAAGTGATTTTCGACCATACTGACATTTATCAAAATAACTGTTTTTAATGAAACAACAAAGTTTGTGAACAAAAATATGGGAAAAAACAACCGAATTTCAAAGTAAATAAGACGACTAACGCTTGCGCCGATCTCGGCAGCAAGCAGCAGTGCGCTCCAAGTTGAACCGTAATGTTATGTTCAAAAGGCTCAATTTGAAGTGAGCGGAAAAGTGTCGCGACCGCATAGCTGTGCGGAATCATACCTTTACGGTACAGTCAACGGCATGCTGGGCTTCCACAATGTGTCAAATTACTTCAATTATTTTTAAACTTTAAGTCGAACAGTTTAAGGTTCAAAATTCATTATAGATTTTTGACAGTTTTGTACTTATAGCTTGATATGCTGCTGACTGTACTTAGTTTTCTTCTTCATCTTCCGATATAAGTAAAATCATTGCAAAGTCAACCATTTTATAAATTATACGATAGGTATATTTTTTATTTTATTTATAGATAAGTATTTATTTCTTAAAAGTCATCAAAATTAATTACGCGTTTGCTTGTACTTGGTTGCTGTATCCAAATACCTACCTACCTACTCTATGCATTTACAAATTAACTAAATTGGTAATTTACACTAAATAAAATTTTACACTTAGATTACCTACTGCGTTTCCAAGTCTTATACTACTCTTCGAGTATCTAAAAGATTCTCAATCGACTAGACGCGAGAGGGGGAACACAGCGTGGCAGCAAAAACGACACAGGTCCTACGCCGACGACGCCTCGCAGGCTACTAAACCAAGATTCGTCGTGCGTTATATTATATATTAATTTTTAAATAAACATAAAGTCACTTTTTGAAAAAGTAACCGTAAAATATTCTTCTATTTGTCATTACCTTTTTTTCTATATATTATTTGTGCGTAAGAGATTTATAATCTTTAAGTATTATTCAAAAAACAATGAAAATATTCAATGTCTTTGCACATTTTTATAGTCGAGTGAAAATACGAAAATCGTGTTTTTAACCGTAAAATAATCAAGTTCGATTATGAAACTACAACATATATTTTTATCTGCTCAAAATAAATAATGCTTGATTGTTTAAAATTGAATCAAAAATAGGTTAATTTGCAATACACTGCCCTTAAGAGAGTAATAATACAAGAGCTAGGATTCTAACAAAACACTTCGCATCGCAAGTTTTTGTTAAGCTCATCTAATTTGAACAAAGTTTAAATGATTAGAAGTTATGCACCAGTGCGGATTGCAAGTCAAAGTCAAACCTACGGAGTTAGGTGGCGTTAATTTGGACAGGCTCGGTGGCTGGGTGCCAAACTTTCCGGTTTTCCGAAACTGTCCTTTAACACCGAATTCACTGCTTTATCTAAATGCTGTTGAACCACACAAGAAACCCTGGCGTTTCGACATTTCGACTGTAGTTTTTACTATCATTTCGCTATTTGTATAAACACAAAGTACTTAAATGAATACAGCCGCAATTATATTTGGTCCACACCGTATGTCGCCACGCTGCCTGACACAATGGGCGGGTGATTAATACTTTAGTGTCGTGTCGCCACGCGAGCTGGCAAATTTTCATCCATTTGCTAGGTCATGCACCATACATGTGCCCCTGCCACCAACCCCACGCCGATCGGCATCGAACGAGCGCCCGAGGAGTTATTCCCATACGATCCCCTGCAACCGATCCCCTGCAACCGATCCCCTGGTGGATCGGTTTTATTTTTAATTATTTTCTATTCCCATCTGATAACCTAGTACTTATTAGTTTACTTTTGTAGGTGGTCAGTCAACTGTGATATTTATTTATTACATTAAAAATAATTGCTCAATAAATGAACATTTGATTTTAACCTACTTCTTTTTTTTCTACTGTAGGTACTCACCTACCTTTTCTTGCTTAGAAATACAATGAGGGGATCCGTTGGGAATTTAAAACTATAAATAAGGGGATCGGTTGGGATTTTTAATTCTCGGTGGATCAGTTACAGTGGATCGGATGGGAGTAACTCCGCTCGAGCGGTTTGCGTTGCGTCAGCTCAGGTGGTTCCACGCCACGTGGAACCGTACTAATGTATGAAACCGTTTTCTTGCCCACGCGTTGCGACACGCGGCGTGGGCTAAGTACAATTGCGGCTAAGTGTTGTATTTTATTACTAGCTCGATGGTGCCCTTACCGCATTCTCTCTGCAAGGCCTGCGATTGCGGTAGTTAGGTAAGCAAGTTTCGCAGGGGCCATTTACGGATTTGTTCCAGATTCGTCATGTTCGTGACTCGTCGTAAGTATTCCAGATTCGCCGAATTCCAGATTCGCCGATTTCCTGACTCGTCGTGCCTAATACGTACAATCGATGACACTGGACTTACCATTTTTAAGTTTAAAATTGCTTGCGAGCTGCGCCGTCACGTTGCGCATATCAGAAAAGCTCTCAAAATGAAATAAACTACTGAAATGGACAAATTATTAGTAAAATAAGTGTCAATTTTGTATATTATTATATGCGGTAGAATAGGAAGCCATTAATTTATTATATCGAAGGCCCCGTGTAGGTTATGGTCCACCCTTCTTATACATAAAGGAAAGCCTATGTGCCTCAGCAGTGGGGACATTGAAAAGGCAGTGGATTATGAATAATATTTTTGACGCTAAAAAACATAACTATGAATTAAGCTCAACCGTAAATTGGCTGTCATCCCTCCAAGCGATCATTTGTTTCCGTTAGAAATGGAAATCAGGAAACTAGAAAAGAGCTCGAGAACAAGTTAATTGAATTTAAACATCCCCCTTGTTAATACAGCCTTCCCAGCCAGGTCGGTAGACGAATAAATTAATCGTACAAAATTGATTTTGAATTAAATTTTAACTCAATGAATATTTTGATACTTCATATCAATTTGAGTAGGTACAAAATGGGAGGTAATTTTTTTCATGAAACTGACTATAATATTGATAAATTGCTTTCCCGGAGTTTTGGGAAACGGTGCAGTTTTTGATTTTCCAATGTTTTAAGGGATTTTAAATATCAGACAAAAGCATGCTGAAAATCATTAACCACACAGACGAATCCATTAGGTATATTGTAGTTTACTTTAGACACAAAACTATGTTTATTTATCGGTTTTTGGTCTTAAATTTTCAAATCAGCTGTAAATAAATCAGCTATCCGTTATGCAATCGGTTAGACTGGTTAGACTAGTAGGACTCATTTTCAGAAAATAGAAAAACTAATTTTTGTCATTATTTTTTTAATCCTGCCCGTGATGATTTTTTCCAACGATACCTTATCATAATAACATTTTATCGCTTTTATTTAGTGCAAGGAAGAAAGCTTATTATTGTAATTACTTATTTTTTTTTCGTGAAGAACTAAATAAAACAAAAAGCCTTTTCACTCCTCTTGCTCTAAAAGTCCGTCATTGTAAGGTACAAGAGCTAGGATAAAATAGCAAAATTACCACTAGGGGATAAAGTTTTTTCTTTTTTAATGTTTGTCTATTACCAATGACCCTACTAAAACGAAAAAGTCTTTATTCATAATTACGAATAAAGACTCGCTCGACTTAATACTGTTTCTCATTTTTATTTTTGAAAATGGAACTAAAAGCAGCGATCTGTTCGGTGAAATCATAGACTTATATTTATACTCTGTGACTTTAAGTTTGATCGTAGAATGCGAGCATTGTGTTTCTTAGCTGCTACAGTAGAAATTAAAAAAGGCGCGAAATCTTTAGAATTTTTCTCTAATACCAAACTGATTGAATTGTGTGACTGTAAGTAAGTAATAGGAAAGTAATAATTTTAATCTTTTGCCGTCAAGCACAAATCATTTATTTAAATACTGTATGAAAAGTTTATGAAGTGGAGGATAGAAAAATGAGTGGATTCGTTTACGTAAGTATAAACTAGGTATTTAATATTGTATTTTATTTTCTCGCCTTCGTAGTGAAAAGTAGAGTGTAATACACGACGCTAAAACCCATTGTAACTCGGTTTCTATTTATTCCAAAAACTTAAAACTACCTCGTATGCAATGGGTCATTTTAGCGTCTTGTATAACAATCTACTATTTAAAGCACATTTTTCATTTAGATTAAAATGTGTGCATAGCATAATGGAAATACCTAACCCTATATTCTCAATGAGTCACACAGAATCGTGTCACACTGTAACTGGTTGAGAAAAAAATCTCAACTCGATTTACATTGGTTCAATGGTGTGACACGTTCGGAAAAACTCCCATGGGGTAAAAGTGTGACTCGATGCGAATTTTTATTCTCATCTAGTAAAACTGTTCTGTATTTTTTCCGAACGAATCACACTATATACACATACTTACCTATAGTGTGATTTGTTCGGAAAAAAATTCGCAACGGGTGACACCTGTTACTCGTTCGCGAATTTTTATTCTCATCTAGTAACACTTTTTAGTAAATGGTTAATATTTATTCTTCTTCTTCTTCATCATCTGAGCGTGAAAAAATATTATTTAAGTAATGGTGTTAGGTAACTGATAACTCCTCTAAGAGAAAAATGAATTAATAATAAATATGAACATTTACTAACAAGTGTTACTAGATGAAAATAAAAATTGGCATCGAGTCACACTGTTACCCAATGCAATTTTTTTCCGAACATGTCACACTATACATGAACCAGTGTTACCAGATGAAAATAAAATTCGTATCGAGTTACTCTGTTATTTTTTTCTCAACCAGTCATAGTGTGACACGATTCAGTATGACTCGTTGAGAATATAGGGCAATAACAGTAAATACAGTACAGCGGGGCTACTCAAATGGCCACTTTTCTATCCGTTCGCTAACTTAAAAATTAAAAATAAGCCATAAACACCAAAATAACGTGTCGTAGGCTTGTCGATTCCATACAATACGACAATGTCTGTGATTTACATAAACTTGCGACGTCTGACTTGATCATTAATTGCTTATTTTTAAGATTAAAGTTAGCGAACGAATGGAAAAGTGGCCATTTGAGTAGCCCCCCAGTACTGGGAACCACGAATCGTATCCCACGGGTCAGCTAATCCGGAAGTGTCAGAGAGAATCTTGCGGGCAGTCGGCTAATTGCTATACAATCAGAAGACGGCCCCTCCCTGCCGGGTGGCACCACCCTGTGGCACACAATAAAGGTCATAATCTCTGTCTTATGGCTACTAAAGTGATGGACAAAAATAACTAGTTACGAGACGTAAATAACGATTTGCCATCAACCCTGGAGGTAAAAATGATGCTGCAAGCCAGTGTTTTATCACCTAAATAGTTTGTGACACACACAAACAAAAAATATTCAGGTAAGTACATAGTTTTATTATTAAAATGCTTTTATGCGTTTTTTATGATTTTCGTTTAAATTTTGAAAATTTGTACTTCTTTTCAGGGGTTTCTATTTCATTTTTGCATTTCCGCTCTTTTGCACCAGCGCAACATAGTTAAGTTAATGGAGAATGAATGTCTCCATGCATGAATTTTTTTCACGCAACTCCAAATTCAGAAACTTTTTCCTATTAATAAGGAAGCTTATTCCTACCTATAAAAATTCTGCTTAGGTACTTAATTTTTTTCAGATATTATAGGCGTTTTGCGCGTTTTTTCCACCGGCCTGGCGGGAAATCTACTCTCTATAGTTGGCGTTGTAGCACAAAATACATTTACAAGTGTTGTAGTCCTATAAATTTAATAATGCTGGTCATTTCTGTGAGATGATGAGTGCTAATATGGAACCAAAAGTAATTTAGGACCTAAGTTGAATATCTTGCCAGTCCTTAGACAGTCTACAAAGTCTACAAAGTCTTCGCTGTAGATTTGTGAACTAATGAAAAACATTTCGACATAACTGAGATTTTATGTACATAAAATCTCAGTTACACATAATACATAATACCATACCTTTAACTCATATTATTCTAAGACCTATACTAAATATTATAAAATGATTTGACACTTTATCACTACAATTTCAAATGAATATTCTAATACAAAATTGATTTTAAAATAAATAAACGTGACAAATATAAAAATGAATTTGAGAATTTTAGTAAAATTATTTTGAAGCTTCCACAAATTAAGATTTTCAACAGTAATAAATATCATGGTACCGTTAATTTCAATAGCAGCCGGCAAACCATCTCAGCTACCAGAAGTCTACTGAAATCGCTCCAGACTCGGATAATCTCATCGTTAAAAGGCATCTAGAACTAATTAACTGTCGGAATTGAATCTTTGGTTACATCACTGGTACTATTATTTATTCTGTGGTTACATGCAGAATATTGGAGCGTAAAGGTTACTTTTTTTAGTATTTGATACGCTCAAGTCAAAAACAGATCAAGTGCAAATTTCGAAATTTTGGGAATTCAAAAAAAAATCTCTGTTTAAAAAAAAAATTACCAAGCATCGGAAATAAAAAATATAATAAAGTAATTTCATTCTTTAGTCACACTTTTACGTTATCAAAATAAACAAAGATAATCCTACTAATATTATAAATGTGAAAGTTTGTGGGTTTGGATGTTTGGATGTTTGTTCCTCAATCACGCAAAAACTACTGAACGGATTTGCTTGAAATTTGCCACACAGATAGTAGACAGCCTAGATTAAAACATAGGATACTTTTTATCCCGATATTCCTACGGGAACGGGAACCACGCGGGTGAAACCGCGGGCGGCCGCTAGTCTCTTTATATGTTTAAAAATTAAGAATAAATTATTTACATGGTCTGTTTTTGACTTGAGGTCTAGTTTGGCTTCGTAAAATGATACAAATATACAAAAAAAGTATTTATTAATATCCAGTCTCATTCCCATCATTTTCATCAGACTCGGAATTATTTTCAGTAATAAATATCAGGTCTCATATTTATTTAATTAAAATATAAAAAAGTCATTTTCGAAAAAATATGGATAGAGCTTTTTTATCATTAAGTTTCTCTTCTTTTATACGCACATTTAATAGATTCATATATATTAATCTGTTTTATCCGGATTACGGTAGGTTACTGGGATTAATCCGATCCCAATAGACGTTATTATAACAATGATAACGCGTATCTAATGATTTGAATATTATTTCTTGCTTTTTAGAGGCAGGTTTTTTGAAGTCGGTTTTTTGTTTTTAAACAATTTTTATATTGTAATTTTATCACTTTATTCAACTAAATTGTCAGTTTTTGTAGTTTATATTCGTTGATTCCTCTCGCTGGTGTCGAGTTTCGCGAGCAACACATTATGTGTATCAGTCGTATGCACCACCCGCTGTATTGTGACTATCAGACATTTTGAAAGTCGGTTCATCGTAAGTGAATTGTGTTGTGCGTATGTTTATGTACCACCTACTGTACTTATTCGCAGCCAGTGAATTGCCTGCGCTGACAGGCGTAAATACAACAGCCAGGGAACGCTAACGTTATTTTTAAATGTAACGTTATTTCTTACTTTTTTACCGCCAATAAATAACGTTACTTTAGATAACGTTGCATTGAAATTAACGTTATTTGTGTAAATGACGTTAATTTTAACGTTATATTTTACTTTTTTCACCGTTACTTTAAAATAATGTTATTCCAATTAATAACGTTATTTTTTACCGATGATTTTAACGGTAATATTGTACCAGTAAAGTTTAACGCTATATTTAACGCTAATTTTACCAGTACAATATTTTTAACGTTATTTTCACCGGTAAATTTACCAATAAAATGTTTTAACGGTATTTTTAACGTTATTTTTTGTATCGTTATTTTTTTAACGGTATTTCAATCCCTGACAACAGCAAAAAATCGCGAGGGCGTGTCCACCTACACTACAAGGTGTTTGGTAAAAGCCTTATAAAGCCGAATATGGTAGATAGGGACCATCATACTGAACAACTTTTACTATGGGACCAACTCTGAAATCGCGAAAAAAAAATCAGCTGTTTCATACATTTTGATATTTTCGTTATTAATTTTTGTAAGAAACAGCTGATTTTTTTTTCGCGATTTCAGAGTTGGTCCCATAGTAAAAGTTGTTCAGTTTTATGGTCCCTATCTGCCATTTTCGGCTTTATAAGGCTTTTACCAAACACTTTGTATATCAGTGGTATTGGCATAGAAAGAAAAAAATTTTTAGATGCTGTATCAAGCTGAATTTAAAAAATCCAAGCCATTGTATATCTATAGCTAAGCGGGTTGCAGAAAATCAGTGGATGTATGTGCCGAGCGAGTCCGTTCATATCCCGAGGGACACCCTCCAGAACTACGCAGCGGCACATTATGACGGCTCATAACAAATTTAAATGAGAAGCAGTGATTCTAGTGAATTTGACCACGTTCCGGGTTGAGTGGGAGGGACCAAAATAAAATATACTTATAAGTATATGTATAGTTTACCTATATAACTATATTGTAGTACATTATTGTTTAGGACAGGTATAATATCCCTTGGGATATTGGAGGTTGGGATACTGGGCGTGATGGCAAGGGTTAAAAGATAATTATAAGAAATTGTCAGTTATTTGTTGACTCAGCTTTCGCTTCATCTATCCGAGTTATTATTATTTGCGAAGTTCTTTGGTTTTAAATTTTTAAGATATTAAAAAAAAAAAAAAAACATCTATACATCATCGATACAGACCCGTTTCTGAGTAGCTACGTTTTTCTAGTAAAACTCTTCACACGATGATATTATTATTATCTTATATAGTTTACTTCTGTGTGCCTAGTTCGCGGTTCTGATAGAGGAGTAGGTATTTTGCCAAAAAATTACTACCAATAAGATTAAATTATAAATAATGGTATCGAAAGGTGCAAAATTCAAATTAAAAAAAATGATATAAATGTACTTATAATATAAAGGACGACACGACAACAATGAGAAGACAGTGAAGATGACAAGAAACAGAATACAAAAGACTTCAGAACAATTGACGGAGTTGTAAAACTCCTGAAAGGTATTTATTGAATGTAGCGAAAATTTTTGATGAATTTTCGCTGCCACCAAACGTTGTAATACTAATAAAAAACTATGGCCCCAAAGTGAAATACCCTTTTGTGAAATAAACGCGAATACACTAACCATTGTAATAAAAATATGTACGCCCCAAAGGCATACCTTTTTGTAAAGAAAATCCCAATAGTCACGAAGTTGAGAACATTTTGTCGACGCTGTTAACAAGGGAATGTTCACTACTTTGATCAAGGTTCAAAAGCGTTTACAGGTGAAAAACAAGAATATCACTGCGTATTTCCCGATTGATTGGTGTATTCGAAGTTCGTTGATTCAAATCGAAGCACTGGTATCGTTTCTATGAGAGAGAAGGTGGCTTTGTATTGGTAATTATGGTAATGTTTCTGTTTCAAGGGATTAGTGGAACATGTTTTGCCAGAACTTGATGACTTTTCTTGATGTTGTTCTACGTCTAGGTATAATGTGGTAGGACTGATTTTTGTGGAGATTCTTTAATAATATAAAATGATGGTATAAATAAAATACTTAGATTGGACACACTTTCACCCAACCAAAAGAATTTGTTCGTAAATAATAGAACAAAGAAAAGAGCTGAACAATAAGTCCAAATCCATCATATCAGCCGCACGACACCCACTGCTGGGTATAGGCCTCCCCTAAGGATCTCCACGACGATCGGTCTTGCGCTGCCTGCATCCACTGGCTTCCCGCGACCTTCACCAGATCGTCGGTCCACCTTGTCGGGGAACCTTTCCGCCCCAACGGCCATCGGTTCTTCTCAGTTCTCGCTATGTGTCCCGCCCATTGCCACTTCAGCTGAGCAATCCTTCGAGCGATGTCGGTTACTTTAGTTCTCCTCCTGCGGATCTTCTCTTTTCTGATTCGATCACGCAGGGAAACGCCGAGCATGGCTCTCTCCATTGCACGCTGGGTGACCATGAGCCTCCTTATGAGACCCATATTTAGCGACCACGTTTCACTGCCGTAAGTCATCACTGGCAACACACACTGTTCATAGACTTTCGTCTTGAGACACTGAGGTAAGTCGGACGCGAAGATTTTTCGAAGCTTCCCGAATGTTGCCCACCCGAGTTGGATTCGACGAGAGATCTCTTTCTCGAAGTTGGACCTACCTAACTGGACTGCCTGTCCTAGGTATACGTAATGGTCAACAACTTCAAATGTAGTGTTCCCAACATGAACTGGATAGTATAAATTTAAATATTTTTTCATGGCCTCAAATATAAGCAATAAGTTATGAATGTCGATATTGCTAAATGTGGCCACTTTTGGCAATATTTACATTCATAACTTATTGCTTATATTTGAGGCCATGAAAAAATATTTAAATATTGCACTTCACTCCTCTATTTGCGCAAAATGATCAAAACTTTTAATCTAAGCCTTTGATAAAACGTAATTGATTTATTTCCATTGGTGGCGCCTTAGAGTAAGACGGGCTTCTAGAGTAAGACGGGCTTCTACAGAAAGAGAAGCCATACGAAGCGTTTCCCCTCTGCCGAAGTACAAGCCCAAATGGGCATACGCGTTAGTAAAACCAGTTGCACCCGGATTTCTTTCTAGACCGAGTCCAGTCGCGCATGTGAACGCTGCTCTGTTTAAAATGTCGAATTGATGAGTTTTTTTGCTGTTAAAAGAGATCTTGAACATCAAGTATACAAAAAGACGGTTTTACATTTCACATAAAAGTAATTTTTTATCGTATTATTGCTATTTGTTTACATTTAAACATTAAATTCGTATATTTTATTCTTGATTAGTTGTCAAATTTGTTCAGTGACATCGGGTCTGCTAGTCCATGGCTCGTCCGTACAAATTTCAGATCTGTCGCTAGATAAATCCGAGTTCTCGCCGATGGGCAACTTAGTGATGTTACCGTTAAATAATGTTTGTCGATAAAGTGTTGGTCAATCTGGCCCTGATTCTGCGCCAAATTCATTTGCGAGATTTTTGCATGATTTGCTCTGCACTGATGTGAGCTCGACAGATATCGCGAAATAAATGTCGAAATAGTAGATTATACAACAAGTGAATAAAAAGTGAATTTAGTTCGAGGGACTAACGCACAGTGGATTTTGGAACCCGAAAAAGTGACATCGTCGAGATAATTCCAAAATCTGTTAGTTCTAGTTATTTGTAACTCACGACGAGAACTCCCATGTGCTAATTATGTCTAGATTTTTTTCTAGACGAATTTCTAAAATGCATAAAACGGGCGAAAAATTTTGGAAAATCCTTTATTACTCCTAAACGATATCAGCGATTGTAAACCTGATAGCATACTATTATGAGCTTAGTAAACACTCACATTTCAAGAGTTATTTGGAAGTTCTACTCGCGATAGTTTATGAGAAATTTGAGGTTTTCTGTTTTTCGCCAGGTTGTTTTCGCCATATTTCTCGTTCACTAACTTTGCTTAGCTAAATAGCTTGATTGACTTAGTTGTGTCATAAAAATCCTCATCGAACTAACACAATATAAGGTCGCGCGCGATATTATACTTGTAGGTACCTAACGTGCTGCGAAGAAACTGTAAACAGATGCTATATTAACCACCTCCACCGTTACGTAGATATTTTATTTACAAACTTAATTAAATACATGTAATGAAGAAGTAAAATAACTATTGCTTGATGGATCAAACATGTTCAAATTTTCTCCAGATATTTTGGACTTTCGATCTAGCAATAGCAACATGAGTGGTGAATAACAACGGCGACATTTTTGATAGAAAAAATAGGTAACTAAAATCAAAATGACCTTATTAGTTTTATAGAAAAGTGTTCTAAGAACAGGCTCAATAAGTTCATTTTCATTTTTTTTAAATTTTCTGTCGAAAATGTAGCTGTTGTTACTCACCACGCAAGTTGCCAATGCCCTAAATGCCCAGTTTACCGGTTTTTTACTTACGTACATTAATAAAATACGTACTTTTTACTTCTATTATTATCAAAATTAAATTATAAGTTCTTGACTTGACCACGACTATGTGACCCCCTCCTGGTGCCAAAGCTGGATACGCCCTTGATGGCAGTACTGTCATGGAACGATGTTCAGTGTCAGCAGCCTGAGCCCAACTTACCTGATTACACATTAGTCCCAACCCAATCACCTACACTCTCGAGCTTTTTGTATAAAGCTCAAGCGTATAAAAATGACCTCTTTGTTGTTATTCACCCCATCGTAAAATGATTGAGTTTGTAACCTTTATTCCTTTTTCCGTATCGATATTGCTGCATCGACAGTTGAGCCCAGCCCTTTATGTCAAAAACGTGTCATATTTTGATGTGTGACTCATCCGTACACAAATTTTTGCTGTTTTGTTTTATTTTTTATGTGTGAGTGTCATCATTACAGTGTAGTTTTTGTATGTGGGTATGCGGAACTGCACTTGTGTGCATTTTCCCCCCCCGCAAAAAATGCCAGAATAATTTGAATAGAGTAATATCGCTAAGGCTTCTCCCTTCGTGACAAACGAAGCCTTTTGTTGCTCGAAGGGTGGCGCTACTGAGCTTGACGTAACACCTTAAAGTGTTTTCTGTCAACGGATTGTAAAATCAATTTCAGTTAAATGATCGTGTGTGTGTGGTTTGAGGGCCACTTGCTCGAAAGTCAATAAAAGTATACTGATGATTTAGTGGACATTATAAAAGAAATGTGCAACTTGGAATCGATTTTGTGAAAATCATCTTCACCGAGTTATTAGCTGAAGAGTCGGGCCCTCAGTTCTCACATGGAGGATTGAGGGCCCGGCTGTTGCGAACAAACTATTAACATTACAGTAAAAGTTTTAATGCTAAAGTCTAAGTTAATCCCGAACAAAAATTGTGGAAGTAAGATTTATCGCAAAATGCTTTTCTACTTTGTATAATCTTAGTTCAAAATGGGCCCTCAATCCTCCAACTTACAAAAATTAACTGCGCATTTTTTTTTAAACTATAGGTTTACGGCTGTTGCAAGTTGTCCAGGGGAGTACGTAATAAAATGTGAAAAAATGTGAAACAAATAGCTGGCTTCAACTCCTCCTAGTTTTCCAGTTATTGCCTTGTTAATATTCGGGCCCTCAATCCTCCACATTTTCTTTTTCTTGATTTTTACGCACAATGTATGGAATGTAAGACAAACCTGAAGTTTTCTGTTTATGTGAAAAAAAAATGTGCAACAAGCTGATATCAAAGGGAAAATAAAAGACCCATTTATTAATAAGAGATATCAATTTTATTTTTATCCTCTATAAGTATGAAATAGGGTGACCAGGTTTTTTATCCAATACTTATGAGGAATAGGGAAAACTCAGGAGGCCTTTTGGAAATGTATCCCTTTGTGCCTATTAATTTTTATTAAATTAAATAACTCCAAACTTTCGACCCTTGTTTTTTACCTGTGGTTAGGGCTGTCACAGTCAAACATATTTTACCCGACTATGGCGAAGTTAAAGGAGGGTAAATAATAATTATCTTAGGCTATGTAAATAGGCTATGTAAATCCAACTCGGGTGGGCAGCATTCGGGAAGCTTCGAAAAATCTTCGCGTCCGACTTACCTCAGTGTCTCAAGACGAAAGTCTATGAACAGTGTGTGTTGCCAGTGATGACCTACGGCAGTGAAACGTGGCCGCTAACTATGGGTCTCATAAGGAGGCTCAAGGTCACTCAGCGTGCAATGGAGAGAGCCATGCTCGGCGTTTCCCTACGTGATCAAATCAGAAACGAGGAGATCCGCAGGAGAACTAAAGTAACCGACATCGCTCGAAGGATTGCTCAGCTGAAGTGGCAATGGGCGGGACACATAGCGAGAAGAACCGATGGCCGTTGGGGCAGAAAGGTTCTGGAATGGCGACCGCGCACCGGACGACGCTCCGTGGGTAGGCCCCCGACAAGGTGGACCGACGATCTGGTGGAGGTCGCGGAAAGCCAGTGGATGCAGGCAGCGCAGGACCGATCGTTGTGGAGATCCTTAGGGGAGGCCTATACCCAGCAGTGGGTGTCGTGTGGCTGATATGATGATGTAAATAGGTTTGGTCAATGTTGTTCAAATATGTTTTTTTTTCAAACGAAATTTTTAGATCGGGGTAAAAAGGTAAAAACCTATAATTTCGAAAAAGTAGAGGGAAGTATGTAAGAAGGTATTGATGTAAGTAAATGTTTTTAGAAGACACCTAAGGAGGAAATACTACGTGACAAACGTTTCATACAAATTCGAAGTGTCATAATCATGACTTGAAAAAACATTTTTTTAAGAATTTTCAAGGGTTTTGGAGAATTCTGGCTTCTTATCTTTAAAAAAGGAAAAAATAAAGGCATACATTAACTACATATTTCATTCTAATCGGTACTTTATATAAAATAAATAGGTAGTTAATTTGCCTATTTAAATCAGTTCAGCTCAGTTTTGTAGGAGGAAATCGGGGACTACGAAACCTTTATTTTGTATGAGAAATTTGTCTCACAGTTTTTCCTCTAAACCTTTTCCTAGTGCTTAAGGTATTTGTTTCTGTTTAATTTATTTTGAAAATTTTCAAACTTTAGTTTATGTAGGTAAGGTAACCTGCGCCTTTAATTAAAAATTAAATTGTGATGTATTGTTCCGCCCTATGATTTATTTTTTGACAACCCTATGTTTTGTATCAAAATGTTAACGAAACGAAGTCAACTTTACCTACCTTTCAGTATGCCATTATTAAGTTACTTTTTCCCCTAAATTCATTAAAAATAAGTTATTTAGGCACAAATTGTGAAGGAATCTTAACCACTACTATATTTCTTCGAAAAACTGTAGTAGGTAAAAATGCCACAAATGTGTCAATTTTACCTACTTTCTTTAAACTCGTCCAAAATCTTTATTTATAAAGATTTATTGTTAAAAGTCAAGTAAAAGGAAGGGTAAGGATATGATCTAAATGTCGTATATTTTAACTTTTAAAATAGTGGATTAATTTAGATTTTATTTCATTTTAAGTTCAAAAATATGGTAAAAATCTTAAATCCAAAAACTAAAATCATTGGTAAAGATGCCATGTTTGACAGTACCTACTTGTTTTGTCGTTTTTAAGATCATAATGTGTCAAGCAGAATACCAGTGCAGCAGGCACCCCGCTTGCTGCTTATACTGAGTATTACTGAGCTTGGCACATTTTGGCATCACGCGACGATACGCAAATTTTATTTTTTTCCGTATTTTGTTATAATTTGTGTATCGTTGTGTGGTTCCAAAAATAAATGTATTTTTTTTCCTTCATTTTCAATCTGAAGTTTGGAGTTATTTAATTTAATAAAAAATAATAGGCACAAAGGGATACATTTCCAAAACGCCTCCTGAGTTTTCCCTATGCCACATAAGTATTGAATAAAAAACGTGGTCACCCTATTTCATTCTTAAAGAGGATAAAAATTAAATTGATATATCTTATTAATAAATGGGTCTTTTATTTTCCCTTTGATATCAGCTTGTTGCACATTTTTTTTCACATAAACAGAAAACTTCAGGTTGGTCTTACATTCCATACTTTGTGCGTAAAAATCAAGAAAAAGAAAATGTGGAGGATTGAGGGCCCGAATATTAACAAGGCAATAACTGGAAAACTAGGAGGAGTTGAAGCCAGCTATTTGTTTCACATTTTTTCACATTTTATTACGTACCCCCCTGGACAACTTGCAACAGCCGTAATCCTATAGTTTAAAAAAAATGCGCAGTTAATTTTTGTAAGTTGATTATACAAAGTAGAAAAGCGTTTTGCGATAAATCTTACTTCCACAATTTTTGTTCGGGATTAACTTAGACTTTAGCATTAAAACTTTTACTGTAATGTTAATAGTTTGTTCGCAACAGCCGGGCCCTCAATCCTCCATGTGAGAACTGAGGGCCCGACTCTTCAGCGAATAACTCGGTGAAGATGACTTTCACAAAATCGATTCCAAGTTGCACATTTGTTTTATAATGTCCACTAAATCATCAGTATACTTTTATTGACTTTCGAGCAAGTGGCCCTCAAACCACACACACACAAATTATCAGTGTTTTAAAAATAAAAGCTACTTATTTACTATGGACTCTTTCTACAGGGTTCTTGTTAATTAGGGTTATACAACGTGTTACAAAATAACCCATAATGCCTTATATGGAACGTTTACTATGAGACTAATTTTAAAATCGCGAAAAAAATCTGCTATTTCATACATTTTGATATTTTCGATATTATTTTTTGTATGAAATAGCTGTTTTTTTTTCGCGATTTCAGAGTTAGTCCCATAGTAAAGGTTGTTCAGTTTGATGGTCCCTATCTACAATATTCGGCATAAGGGGTTGTTTTGCAACACGTTGTATAACATAAAGCCGAAGATGGTAGGGGTACCATGTATACAACCCCGGGAAATTATTATAACCCTGAAAAGAACCACATGGCTGAAAAATAAAATGTTTTTATTTGTATAGAAACTGCAAAGTGACAACCCTAAACGCAAATAGACTATTGTTTTCGATAATCAATCCTATTAATGGAAAAAACAAAACTTTATGTCGGTCTAGGGTTACTACTACGCAGTTTATTATAAAAAGAAATAAATATCGAAAAAGTGAGGATTTTCAGCGTTTATTATAATTTTATATAGCGGATGTTACACAGAACACGGATTGTATAAAGAGAACTTACTCAGAAATTAATCAATATGATTTTTAAATTTAAATCCTTTGGATTTGTATCCCCAAAAGTGGCCACATTTAGCAATATCGACATTCATAACTTAATGCTTATATTTGAGGCCATTAAAAAATATTTAAATATTGCACTTTACTCTTCTATTTGCGCAAAATAACTAAAACTTTTATTCTAAGCCCTTGATAAAACGTAAATGATTTATTTCCATTGGGGGCGCCACTGAGCTTGACGTACCACCTTAAAACAGATGTTCATATTGTTGTGACGTTCATTTATATTCCAGACCACAGGAACTAATTTCGTGCTCCACTAGAAAACAAGTTAACGGAGGCGATAGTATCTAAAAGGTCGTTCATGCTTATAATCCGTTTAACCCAAATATGTGGGGTACCAACGGTAAATGCTTTTATAGCCAGTCATTGTATCGTGTAGATTTCATATATTTATCACAAAATATTTTAAAGGTGTGTTGATCGGAAAGCAAAACAATTGAAATCAAAATTATACTATCTAATTATTCATGAATTTCGTCGACAACGGTAGATTCAAACATGTCTGAAACTTTATAGTAAGTATTAACCTATAGTATTGAAATTTAAGCCAACCAGACGCAAATGCATGAACACGTTTCCGCTAGGTGTGTATCTCTCTAAGGAATTTGGCGGAAGTACTTTGAGCTTAAGGAAGCAATATGGCGCGCTAAGATGGCGCTGCTTCCGTTAATGCACAATCTGCTATGCACAATCCGCTGTTTGTGTTTGGTTGAAATTACAAGCTTACACGTATTGCAGGAGATATTTGCCAAACGAAAATCGTAAAAAACAGTTGTATATTTTTGTTTTGTTTGTCACACGAATCTCTATAATTAGTATGCAATAGGATCAGAAAACTCCTTCAAAACTACATAATCTCTAGAATCTAGATTAATTAAAATAGTAATGTCAACGGAAAATTGTAAGAACCGTTGAAATACAACAATATACTTATCTCGTGATATACAATTTATAGGAAAATTATATTCCGGTAAATTGTAATATGTACTTATGTTAAAAATAAATGCGATAAATTGTAAATTTTATTTCCAGTTCACAATATTCCGATACATAATACCTACATTATGAATTATGATCTATTGAGATTAATTACAATATAACGGTTCTCATAATTTTACTGTGACAGTAACAAGCCAAGGAGGAAGGACCTAAAGGTCCTTTAAGTAAGTCCCTTAAAATTTGTTTGGCTTTACTTTACAACAGTAAACTGTAAACTGTTGTAAAGTAAAGCCAAACAAATTTTGGAATTCTTTAAGATGGCATTTTAAGTTTTTACTTAAATATTATTTTAATATTTAAGTTAATTCAACGTGAACGTAGTGACGTACACAATAGACAATTTGACAACATTGAAAATATACTACAATTTGTGGTCATCTTAACAGATAATGGCGTAAAAAAACATATTAAACTATGATATGGACTATATTAAGTCCATTAATTGATTAATTTCACCTAGAAAAATGCAATAATTTTTCTCTAAGATGACTGATGACGTCACATGCCTGTAAATAAATATGGCTTCAGGCGTTTGACACGACCATAGACTTGGATCCGCGATTGATGGCTGTCAAATGGCTAAGGATATTACAATGTTTACAGGCTTGTGACGTCAACAAGTCACGTGTCAAGCGCCATAGCGTTTTTGGCGCGGTTTTAAAATTTTAAACTTTAACATAGATTTTTTAATGAAATACATTGATTTTTCCTGAAATATCAATGTGGTTTTCCAAAATTAGTCAAATAGTCTATTATCTTTCAGATTTTTCCACATGACTTACGCCAACGTATACTTTCTAAGCACATGTCAATTCCTATCTCGTTTGCCTAAATTACGAAGTTGTATTAGAAGGTGTACAGATAAACTGGTTAGTATTGAATTATTCGTGTGTGGAGTCGATGGGAATGAGGATCAGTACTAGGTCGACAAATCAACTCAAAACTAACATAAAAGTGTTCCACTAAGCTTTCTCATCAATGTAGTCTTTAAATCGTCGAAATCGGTTCATCCGTTGCAATTTTATAACACATTTTATATAGCCAACATTTATCGACGGGCAGCCAGGGCGGCCGTGCGCGCGACGTCACACGGTCCGAGTAGCTTGAAGTTTATATGGCCCGCGCCGCATTATGGGGGCTAGCGTCCTCAATTATTAAGATAGAGAAATGAAAAAAGCATCAAAAGATTTTTTACTAAAAGGCCTATAATACTATAAAAATGTTGTTAAATTTTTATATACAGGGTGGATTTTTGAGACGGTACATTAAAGGCCTTAACCATTATAGTTACAGGAAAACGTTCCTGGGAGACCCTCCATAACTTTTTATGATACTTCGAACTGCATTCATAGATTTTGGAAAAAAGTTACCGTTAGCAAAAAAATGAAAAAATACCAAAAAAAATTTTTTTATGCCAATCAGGATCGATATAGTTTATTTTTAATTTCAATCAGATTAATGTGCTGAATTTTCTGATATGTATCAGTCAGTCAGTATGTTGGTTGTTTACCAACCTCTCATGACTAACGACTCCCGAAGCCACAAGGCTCGAGTCTTTTAAGTCCTTTAAACCTTTTAAGAAACGACTCAGCTTTCGAGGCCTGAGGTAAAAGAGCTCGACTCAAATTAGTCTTGAGCTTCGAGTCTTTCGACTCAAGACTTAGGGTTTAAAAGACTCGTCGAGTCGTGAGGAGTTCAAATGAGGCGAGTCTTTGCAAAAAGGACTTAAAAGACTCGAGTCTTTTTCATCACTAATCAAGAGACTCGATGGGACCATTTAAGGTATGAGTACGAGAAACGACAAAAATCGCCAAAAACTTTTCCCATACATTTTGTACGGACAAACGAAAAATTTACTCGATTTTTTTTATTGCCAAACGATCTTATTTCTCACCTTGATCAAAATACTCTTTAAAGCCAACTGAAATTTGAGTACAGAAACTACGTAAGTCACACACAACATCGTCTTCACACGCAGGCACAATCCTTTACAACATTAGATTTAGATAAAAAAAAGTAGTTTCTGTACTCAAATTTCAGTTGGCCTTAAAGAGTATTTTGATCACGGCACAGAATACATAATAGTACAAGTATCACGGTAAGAAATAAGATCGTTTGGCAATAAACAAAATCGGGTTTTTTCGTTATTCCGTACAAAATCTATGCGAAAATTTTTGGCGATTTCTGTCCTTTCTAGTACTCATACCTTAAATGGTCCCATCGAGTCTCTTGATTAGTGATGAAAAAGACTCGAGTCTTTTAAGTCCTTTTTGCAAAGACTCGCCTCATTTGAACATTTGAAAAGCTTTTGGATATAAATTTTCAATTCGATGCCTTAACATGGGTAGTCTTAGTATGTCATGCTCTCTTTAATCATTTCTGCGGTGGTGTCGTATGAGGCGGGTCGTTACGTTCCCTCAAATATGGTTGAGCGAAGAGATGGCTGGTTCATGCGGCATGTTCGGGAACTGGTGCTGCCAGTGGGAATGGGTCTGCTTCTGACTACCTATCTTAATGCATATTGAATTGTATGTTTTTCTTTTATTTTTATCCTAGACTGAATAACAAGTTCAAACTTTGAATTTAGCTTAAAATCTGTAAATTGATTAAGAAATTTGAAACTCATTAAGAAATGAGCTAATTCAATAATGTTATTTATTTGTTAATCTTTGTTAATATAAAGTCTGGAAACGATATACATATTTGTAAATATCGTTCCATCTGATTGATAAAGCTGACAAGTTTTTTGCGCCCATTTTTCTTGTCAGTTAAAAGACGTCATAATGGGTGGTAGGGTAAAAGAATTGACGATTTAAAAATGCTTATTATGTGAGCTTATTTAAATAAAATATATTTCACTTTCACTTTCACTTTCACTCCTCACGACTCGACGAGTCTTTTAAACCCTAAGTCTTGAGTCAAAAGACTCGAAGCTCAAGACTAATTTGAGTCGAGCTCTTTTACCTCAGGCCTCGAAAGCTGAGTCGTTTCTTAAAAGGTTTAAAGGACTTAAAAGACTCGAGCCTTGTGGCTTCGGGAGTCGTTAGTCATGAGAGGTTGGTAAACAACCAACATACTGACTGACTGATACATATCAGAAAATTCAGCACATTGATCTGATTGAAATTAAAAATAAACAAAAAATAAGTTTTTATTAGGAAAAAAATTGAAACAAAAAAAAGAATTAAAATAAAATAAATTTAAAATAAAATACTTTATAAAACCTAAAAAAAACCGATACCGAGGGCCAAGGACTCAATTTTTTAAAAATACTAATTTCCAAGATGGCGACCAACTGTTGTGTTTGTGGGCCGATTTCGATGAAACTGGGTTTTTGGAACTATTTTGACAAGAAAATAACAACGCAATGTTGGAAATATTGAAAAATCTAAGATGGCGGCCAACTTTCTTGATTGTGGGCCGTGGTTTAGTACTTTTTTGATGAGAAAATAACAAGGCAATGTTTAAAATATTGAAAAATCCACGATGGCGGCCAACTTTTTTGTTTGTAGGCCGATTTCGCTTCTTGTCAAAATAGTACCAAAAAACCGAGTTTCATCGAAATCGGGCCGATTTCGATAACAAACAAAAAAGTTGGCTGCCATCTTGGATTTTTCAATATTTTAAACATTGCCTTGTTATTTTCTTATCAAAAAAGTACAAAAAACCGAGTTTCATCGAAATCGGCCCACAAACAAAAAAGTTGGCCGCCATCTTGGATTTTTAGTATTTTAAAAATTGAGTTGTTATTTTCTCGTCAAAATAGTACTAAAAATCGAGTTTCATCGAAATCGGCCCAAAAACAAAAAAGTTAGCCGCCATATTGGATTTTTAGTATTTTAAAAATTGCGTTAAGAAGTCAAAATAGTACCAAAAACCAAGTTTCAGCGAAATCGGCCCAGTAACAAAAAAAATTTACCGCCATCTTGGATTTTTCTATATTTTCAATATTGCGTTGTTATTTTCTTGCCAAAATCTTTTTATTAAAATTAACTTGTTTATTTAAGTTAAAAAGTTAAAATAATAAAATAAATAAGCGCTTTTGAATCGTCTATATTTTTTTCTAGACTTTTTTAGGAAGCTTAAAGGTTGAGCTTTAAGTATTTGGATACACGACTCAGTCGTGAGCCTTTTTAGAAACAGCTCGAGTCATTTGAGTCTTTTAACATACAACTGAGTCTTATTAAAAAGACTCGAACGTCGAATCTTCACTTTAGACTTGAGTCGCGTAAAACGGAGGCGAGTCTTTTTATTAAGACTTAAAAGACTTGAGTCATTTTCATCACTTTTGATCCCCACACAAAATAGGATTGATTGGCATAAATTTTATTTTATGGTATTTTAGCATTTTTTTTGCTAACGGTAACTTTTTCCAAAATCTGTGAATGCAGTTAATATCTTAAAAAGTTATGAAAGGTCTCCCAGGAACGTTTTCCTGTAACTATAACGGTTAAGGTACCTGCCCTTTATGTACCGTCTTAAAAATCCACCCTGTATATAAACATTTAACAAAATTTTTTTACAGTATTAAGGATCATTCCCACAGCTCCGGCGCGTCACCGGCGCGTCACCGGCGCGTCAACGGCCCGTCCGTCAACGTCAAAAATATGTGTGAACAAGCAGTTCAGATCACCGGCGCCGGCACGTCACCGGCGCGTCGCCGGCTCGTTTCAGTCAAGTCAACGTCGCTTCACCGGCAAGGCAAGCAGGGTTGCCACTTTTTTGTTTTAATAAAGTAAAGGTTGCTATAATAGGTAGAAAAAAGTACATTGTGGTATGGAAATAATGAATTATTTATTTATTTCAACTTTAAAAACCTACTGTTTAAGTATTGTTTTTTGGAAATATTTTGGTAACTTTATTAGACTTAATTTACTTATTCCACTAAGTTCAAGTAAAGGTAAGTACTATTTTCTCGAATTATAATAGAAATACAACAACGTATGCGAATGTCGGATTTTCGGGTAAACAAATGAATGTCGGAACACAAGTGAAGGCATGAAAACATTGTCTACAGAAATTGTTGTATTATTATTAAAATTCGAAAAAATAGTACCTTTGCTTGAACTTAGTGGTAAAAGTGAATTAAGTCTAACAAAGTTACCAAAATACTACCAAAAACAATACTTAAAGTTCTTAAAGTTGAAATAAATAAATAAATACTTTATTTCTACACCACAATGTACTTTTTTCTACCTATTATAACAACCAATAATTTATTATAATAAATAAGTGGCAACCCTGTTTGCCATGCCGGGGACGCGCCGGTGACGTGACGGCCGGCGACGCGCCGGTGACGTGACGGCCGGTGACGCGCCGGTGACGTGACGGCCGGCACGTCACCGGCGCGTCACCGGCCGTCACGTCACCGGCGCGTCCCCGGCATGACAAACAGGGTTACTACTTTTTTGTTTTAATAAATTATTGGTTGCTATAATCGGTAGAGAAAAAGTATATTGTGGTATGGAAATAAAGTATTATTTATTTATTACAACTTTGAAAATCATTTTTTTATTACTTTTGTTAATATTTCGGTAGCTTTATGAGACTTAATAATTCACCTGTTCCACTAAGTTCTAGCACAGCCGATATTTAGTTCATACAGTCGATCATCGAAGGAGTCTAGACAGAGCAATGGTGCGGGGTGGTGCAGTATAGAAGGGGGGTGGGAGGTCCCGAGAGGCTAATATAATGAAAAAATCAAGATGGCGGCCAACTTTTTTATTTGCGGGCCGATTTAGATAAAACTCGGTTTTTGGTACTATTTTGACAAACAAACAGCAACGCAATGTCAAAAAAGTAAAAAATTCAAGATGGCGGCCAACTTTTTTGTTTGCAGGCCGATTTCGATGAAACTCGGTTTTTGGTCCTATTTTGACAAGAAAACAGAAACGCAATATTAAAAAAGTAAAAAAAATAAAGATGGCAGCCAACTTCTCTGTTTGCGGGCCGATTTAGATGAAACTCAGTTTTTGGTACTATTTAGACAAGCAAACAGCGACGCAATGTTAAAAAAGTAAAAAAATCAAGATGGCGCCAACTTTTTATTTGCGGGCAAATTTCGATGAAACTCTGTTTTTGGTACCTACTATTTTGACAAGAAAACGGCAATGCACTGTTAAAATGTAAATAATTCAAGATGGCAGCCAACTTTTTGTTTGTGGGCCGATTTCAATGAAACTTGGTTTTGGGTACAATTTTGACAAGAAAACAGCAACGCATTGTTAAAAATCTAAAAAAATCAAGATGGCGGCCAACTTTTTTGTTTGTGGGCCGATTTCGATGAAATTCGGTTTTTAGTACTATTTTGACAAGAAAACAGCAACGCAATGCTAAAAATGTAAAAAAATTCAAGATGGCGGCCAACATTTTTTCTTGTGGGCTGATTTCGATGAAACTTGGTTTTTGGTACTATTTTGACATGAGAACAGCTACGCAATGTTAAAAATGTAAAAATTCAAGATGGTGGCCAACTTCCCTGTTTGCAGGGCGATTTCGATGAAATTCAGTTTTTGGTACTATTTTGACAAGCAAACAGCGCGACGCAATGTTAAAAATGTAAAAAATTAAAGATAGCGGCCAAATTTTTTGTTTGCGGGCCGATTTTGATGAATCTCGGTTTTTGGTACTATTTTGCCAAGAAAACAGCAACGCAATGTTAAAAATACAAAAATATCTAAGATGGCGGCCAACTTTTTCGTTTGCAGGGCGATTTCGATGAAACACGGTTTTTGACACTATTTTGACAAGAAAACAGCAACGCAAAGTTACAAATGTAAAAATTCAAGATGGCGGCCAACTTTTTGGCTTGTGGGCTGATTTAGTTTTTGCTCCTTTTCTTTTTGTTTATGGGCCGATTTCGATAAAGCTCGCTTTTTGATATAACTTTGACAAGAAAATAACAACGCAATGTTGGAAACATTAAAAAATTCATAATGGCGGCAAACTTTTTTGCTTGTGGGCTGATTTCGATGAAACTCGGTTTTTGCTACTATTTTGACAAGAAAACAGCAACGCACTCTTAAAAATGTAAAAAATTCAAGATAGCGGCTAACTTTTTTGCTTGTGGGTCGATTTCGATGAAACTCGGTTTTTGGTACTATTTTGACAAGAAAACAGCAACGCAATGTTAAAAATGTAAAAAATTAAAGATGGCGGCCAAATTTTTTGTTTGCGGGCCGATTTCGATGAATCTCGGTTTTTGGTACTATTTTGCCAAGAAAACAGCAACGCAATGTTAAAAATACAAAAAAATCTAAGATGGCGGCCAACTTTTTCGTTTGCAGGGCGATTTCGATGAAACACGGTTTTTGACACTATTTTGACAAGAAAACAGCAACGCAAAGTTACAAATGTAAAAATTCAAGATGGCGGCCAACTTTTTGGCTCGTGGGCTGATTTACTTTTTGCTCCTTTTCTTTTTGTTTATGGGCCGATTTCGATGAAGCTCGCTTTTTGATATAACTTTGACACGAAAATAATAAAGCAATGTTGAAAACATTAAAAAATTCAAAATGGCGGCAAACTTTTTTGCTTGTAGGCTGATTTCGATGAAACTCGGTTTTTGCTACTATTTTGACAAGAAAACAGCAACGCACTCTTAAAAATGTAAAAAATTCAAGATGGCGGCTAACTTTTTTGTTTGCGGGCCGATTTCGATTAATCTCGGTTTTTGGTACTATTTTGCCAAGAAAACAGCAACGCAATGTTAAAAATACAAAAATATCTAAGATGGCGGCCAACTTTTTGTTTGCAGGGCGATTTCGATGAAACACGGTTTTTGACACTATTTTGACAAGAAAACAGCAACGCAAAGTTACAAATGTAAAAATTCAAGATGGCGGCCAACTTTTTGGCTTGTGGGCTGATTTCGATGAAACTCGATTTTTGGTACTATTTTGACAAGAAAACAGCAACGCTATATTAAAAACATAAAAATATGCAAGATGGCGGCCAACTTTTTGCTTGTGGGCCGATTTTGATGAAACTCGGTTTTTTGGACCGTTTTAACCAGAAAACGGCATCACCGAGTTTCATCGAAATCAGCTCACAAGCGAAAAAGTTGGCCGCTATCTTGAATTTTCACATTTTTAACTTTGCATTGCTGTTTTCTGATCAAAATAGTGTCAAAAACCGAGTTTCATTGAATCGCCCCGCGAGCAAAAAAGTTTGCCGCCATCTTAGATATTTTTATACTTTTAACATTGTGTTGCTGTCGTCTTGTCAAAATAGTACAAAAAACCGAGTTTTATCGAAATAGGCCCACAAACAAATAAGTTGGCCGCCATCTTGATTTATTTTTTTATTTTTAACGCTGCGTTGCTGTTTTCTTGTCAAAATAGTACCAAAAACCGAGTTTCATTGAAATCGGCCCACAAACAAAAAAGTTTGCCACCATCTTGAATTATTTACATTTTTAACAGTGCATTGCCGTTTTCTTGTCAAAATAGTACCAAAACCCGAGTTTCATCGAAATTGGCTCGCAAATAAAAAGTTGGCCGCCATTTTGAATTTTTTGCTTTTTTAACATTGCATCGCTGTTTGCTTGTCAAAATAGTACCAAAAACTGAGTAACATCTAAATCGGCCCTCAAACAGAGAAGTTGGCCACCATCTTTAATTTTTACATTTTTAACTTTGCGTAGCTGTTCTCATGTCAAAATAGTACCAAATACCAAGTTTCATCGAAATCGGCCCACAAGCAAAAAAGTTGGCCGCCATCTTGAATTTTTTACATTTTTAGCTTTGCGTTGCTGTTTTCTTGTCAAAATAGTACTAAAAACCGAATTTCATCGAAATCGGCCCACAAACAAAAAAGTTGACCGCCATCTTGATTTTTTTAGATTTTTAACACTGCGTTACTGTTTTCTTGTCAAAATAGTCCAAAAACCGAGTTTCATTGAAATCGGCCCACAAACAAAAAAGTTGGCCGCCATCTTGAATTATTTACATTTTTAACATTGCGTAGCTGTTCTCATGTCAAAATAATACCAAAAACCAAGTTTCATCAAAATCGGCCCACAAGCAAAAAAGTTGGCCGCCATCTTGAATTTTTTTACATTTTTAACATTGCGTTGCAGTTTTCTTGTCAAAATAGTACCAAAAACTGAGTTACATCTAAATCGGCCCTCAAACAGAGAAGTTGGCCACCATCTTTAATTTTTACATTTTTAACTTTGCGTAGATGTTCTCATGTCAAAATAGTACCAAATACCAAGTTTCATCGAAATCGGCCCACAAGCAAAAAAGTTGGCCGCCATCTTGAATTTTTTACATTTTTAGCTTTGCGTTGCTGTTTTCTTGTCAAAATAGTACTAAAAACCGAATTTCATCGAAATCGGCCCACAAACAAAAAAGTTGACCGCCATCTTGATTTTTTTAGATTTTTAACACTGCGTTACTGTTTTCTTGTCAAAATAGTCCAAAAACCGAGTTTCATTGAAATCGGCCCACAAACAAAAAAGTTGGCCGCCATCTTGAATTATTTACATTTTTAACATTGCGTAGCTGTTCTCAATTTCTCATGTCAAAATAATACCAAAAACCGAGTTTCATTGAAATCGGCCCACAAACAAAAAAGTTGGCCGCCATCTTGAATTTTTTAGATATTTAACACTGCGTTGCTGTTTTCTTGTCAAAATAGTACCAAAAACCGAGTTTCATTGAAATCGGCCCACAAACAAAAAAGTTGGCCGCCATCTTGAATTATTTACATTTTTAACAGTGCATTGCCGTTTTCTTGTCAAAATAGTCCAAAAAACCAAGTTTCATCGAAATTAGCCCGCAAATAAAAAGTTGGCCACCATCTTGAATTTTTACATTTTTAACTTTGCGTAGCTGTTCTCATGTCAAAATAGTACCAAATACCAAGTTTCATCGAAATCGGCCCACAAGCAAAAAAGTTGGCCGCCATCTTGAATTTTTTTACATTTTTAGCTTTGCGTTGCTGTTTTCTTGTCAAAATAGTACTAAAAACCGAATTTCATCGAAATCGACCCACAAACAAAAAAGTTGACCGCCATCTTGATTTTTTTTGATTTTTAACACTGCGTTGCTGTTTTCTTGTCAAAATAGTACCAAAAACCGAGTTTCATTGAAATCGGCCCACAAACAAAAAAGTTGGCCGCCATCTTGAATTATTTACATTTTTAACAGTGCATTGCCGTTTTCTTGTCAAAATAGTCCAAAAAACCGAGTTTCATCGAAATTAGCCCGCAAATAAAAAGTTGGCCACCATCTTGAATTTTTTACTTTTTTAACATTTCGTCGCGCTGTTTGCTTGTCAAAATAGTACCAAAAACTGAATTTCATCTAAATCGGCCCGCAAAGAGAGAAGTTGGCCACCATTTTGAATTTTCACATTTTTAACTTTGCATTGCTGTTTTCTGATCAAAATAGTGTCAAAAACCGAGTTAAAATAAATAAATAAATACTTTATTTCTACACCACAATGTACTTTATTCTACCTATTATAACAACCAATAATTTATTATAATAAATAAGTGGCAACCCTGTTTGCCATGCCGGGGACGCGCCGGTGACGTGACGGCCGGCGACGCGCCGGTGACGTGACGGCCGGTGACGCGCCGGTGACGTGACGGCCGGCACGTCACCGGCGCGTCACCGGCCGTTACGTCACCGGCGCGTCCCCGGCATGACAAACAGGGTTGCTACTTTTTTGTTTTAATAAATTATTGGTTGCTATAATCGGTAGAGAAAAAGTATATTGTGGTATGGAAATAAAGTATTATTTATTTATTACAACTTTGAAAATCATTTTATTATTACTTTTGTTAATATTTCGGTAGCTTTATGAGACTTAATTCACCTGTTCCACTAAGTTCTAGCACAGCCGATATTTAGTTCATACAGTCGATCATCGAAGGAGTCTAGCTAGACAGAGCAATGGTGCGGGGTGGTGCAGTATAGAAGGGGGGTGGGAGGTCCCGAGAGGCTAATATCAACGCAATGTTAAAAATGAAAAAATCAAGATGGCGGCCAACTTTTTTATTTGTGGGCCGATTTAGATAAAACTCGGTTTTTGGTACTATTTTGACAAACAAACAGCAACGCAATGTCAAAAAAGTAAAAAAATCAAGATGGCGGCCAACTTTTTTGTTTGCAGGCCGATTTCGATGAAACTCGGTTTTTGGTCCTATATTGACAAGAAAACAGAAACGCAATATTAAAAAAGTAAAAAAAATAAAGATGGCAGCCAACTTCTCTGTTTGCGGGCCGATTTAGATGAAACTCAGTTTTTGGTACTATTTAGACAAGCAAACAGCGACGCAATGTTAAAAAAGTTAAAAAATCAAGATGGCGCCAACTTTTTATTTGCGGGCAAATTTCGATGAAACTCTGTTTTTGGTACCTACTATTTTGACAAGAAAACGGCAATGCACTGTTAAAATGTAAATAATTCAAGATGGCAGCCAACTTTTTGTTTGTGGGCCGATTTCAATGAAACTTGGTTTTGGGTACTATTTTGACAAGAAAACAGCAACGCATTGTTAAAAATCTAAAAAAATCAAGATGGCGGCCAACTTTTTTGTTTGTGGGCCGATTTCGATGAAATTCGGTTTTTAGTACTATTTTGACAAGAAAACAGCAACGCAATGCTAAAAATGTAAAAAAATTCAAGATGGCGGCCAACATTTTTTCTTGTGGGCTGATTTCGATGAAACTTGGTTTTTGGTACTATTTTGACATGAGAACAGCTACGCAAAGTTAAAAATGTAAAAATTCAAGATGGTGTCCAACTTCTCTGTTTGCGGGCTGATTTAGATGAAATTCAGTTTTTGGTACTATTTTGACAAGCAAACAGCGCGACGCAATGTTAAAAAAGTAAAAAATTCAAGATGGTGGCCAACTTTTTCTTTGCGGGCTAATTTCGATGAAACTCGGTTTTTTGGACTATTTTGACAAGAAAACGGCAATGCACTGTTAAAAATGTAAATAGTTCAAGATGGCGGCTAACTTTTTTGCTTGTGGGTCGATTTCGATGAAACTCGGTTTTTAGTACTGTTTTGACAAGAAAACAGCAACGCAATGTTAAAAATGTAAAAAATTAAAGATGGCAGCCAAATTTTTTGTTTGCGGGCCGATTTTGATGAATCTTGGTTTTTGGTACTATTTTGCCAAGAAAACAGCAACGCAATGTTAAAAGTAAAAAATACCAAATTTCATCGAAATCAGCCCACAAGCAAAAAAGTTGGCCGCCATCTTGATTTTTTTTAGATTTTTAACACTGCGTTGCTGTTTTCTTGGCAAAATAGTACCAAAAACCAAGATTCATCAAAATCGGCCCGCAAACAAAAAATTTGGCTGCCATCTTTAATTTTTTACATTTTTAACATTGCGTTGCTGTTTTCTTGTCAAAACAGTACTAAAAACCGAGTTTCATCGAAATCGACCCACAAGCAAAAAAGTTAGCCGCCATCTTGAACTATTTACATTTTTAACAGTGCATTGCCGTTTTCTTGTCAAAATAGTCCAAAAAACCGAGTTTCATCGAAATTAGCCCGCAAAGAAAAAGTTGGCCACCATCTTGAATTTTTTACTTTTTTAACATTGCGTCGCGCTGTTTGCTTGTCAAAATAGGACCAAAAACCGAGTTTCATCGAAATCGGCCGACAAACAAAAAAGTTGGCCGCCATCTTGAATTTTTACTTTTTTGACATTGCGTTGCTGTTTGTTTGTCAAAATAGTACCAAAACCGAGTTTTATCTAAATCGGCCCGCAAAGTAAAAATTTGGCCGCCATCTTGATTTCTTTCATTTTTAACATTGCGTTGATATTAGCCTCTCGGGACCTCCCACCCCCCTTCTATACTGCACCACCCCGCACGATTGCTCTGTCTAGACTCCTTCGATGATCAACTGTATGAACTAAATATCGGCTGTGCTAGAACTTAGTGGAACAGGTGAATTAAGTCTCATAAAGCTACCGAAATATTGACAAAAGTAATAAAAAAATGATTTTCAAAGTTGTTATAAATAAATAATACTTTATTTCCATACCACAATATACTTTTTCTCTACCGATTATAGCAACCAATAATTTATTAAAACAAAAAAAGTAGTAACCCTGTTTGCTTTGCCGTTGACGCGCCGGCCGGCGACGCGCCGGTGACGTGACGGCCGGTGACGCGCCGGTGACGCGCCGGCCGTCACGTCACCGGCGCGTCGCCGGCCGTCACGTCACCGGCGCGTCACCGGCCGTCACGTCACCGGCGCGTCCCCGGCATGACAAACAGGGTTGCCGCTTATTTATTATTGGTACAAACATTGTGGCATGGAAATGAAGTATTATTTATTTATTTCAACTTTAAAAATCTTTTTTTATTACTTTGTTAATATTTTGGTAACTTTATTCTGTACCAAAACGCTGTCAAAGTTAAAGTTATCGTCAAAGGGTAATGCTACCTATTTGTCACGTCAAACTTGTCAAAGGACATCAAGCTGGCTAACAACCTCTTTTTTTGGCTAACTTATGCTTAACCGGTACTATAACTAGCCTGTTATCGTTAAAGTTAGGTGGTGCAACTGAGCCTTAATTCACAACCTCTTTTTTTGGCTAACTTATGCTTAACCGGTACTAGAACTAGCCTGTTATCGTTAAAGTTGGGTGGTGCAACTGAGCCTTAATTCACCCTTTCCACCGAGTTCTAGTAAAGGTACTGTTCTTCGAATTTTGTGTGTGAATGAGTGTGGATTTCGGGTAAACAAATGAATGTCGGAAAAACAAGTGAAGGTTAACAATTTCTTTTTGAGATATTGCTGTTTTAAGTTTGACAGCTGTCATCTGTCAATCTTAAAACAGAAATTTATCTTGAAAAATACTCATCCTAAACTGGCTGGTGGTGTAAATTAAGTCTAAAAAATTTACCAAAATATTACCAAAAGTAATAAAAATAAATGTTTTTCAAAGTTGAAATAAATAAATAATACCTACTTTATTTCCATACCACAGTGTACTTTTCTTTACCGATTATAGCAACCAATAATTTATTAAAACAAAAAAGTAGCAACCCTGTTTGCCTTGCCGGTGACTCGCCGGCGGCGCGACGTGCCGGTGACGTGCCGGCCGTCACGTCACCGGCGCGTCACCGGCCGTCACGTCACCGGCGCGTCGCCGGCCGGTGCGTCAACGGCAAAGCAAACAGGGTTGCTACTTATTTGTTTTAATAAAGTATTGGTTGTTATAAAAGGTAGAAAAAAAGTACATTGTGGTATGGAAATAAAGTATTATTTATTTATTTCAACTTTAAAAAACATTTTATTTTTTAATTCTGTTAATATTTTGGTAACTTTATGAGACTTAATTCACCTGTTCCATTAAGTTCTAGTAAAGGTATTTTTTTTCGAATTTTAATAAAAATACAACAATGTGAGTGAACTTCGGGTAAACAAATGAATGTCGTAAAAACAAGTGAAGCTAGGAAAACATAGTCTTGTGATCTGTAAATAAATTATGACGTCATCCGCGACGTACGCAAATCTCAACAATTTTTTTTTATTGATATTGCTGTTTTAAGTTTGACAACGGCCATCTGTTAATCTTAAAACAGGAATATCTCGAAAAATACTCATCCTAGACTGGTGGTGTAAATTAATTACCAATATATTACCAAAAGTAGTAAAAATAATTGTTTTTCAAAGTTGAAATAAATAAATTATACTTTATTTCCATACCACAGTGTAATTTTCTGTACCGATTACAGCAACCAATAATTTATTTAAACAAAAAAGTAGCAACCCTGTTTGCCTTGCCGGTGACTCGCCGGCGACGCGCCGTGCCGGTGACGCGCCGGCCGTCACGTCACCGGCGCGTCGCCGGCATGCCGTAGCAATATGCGTTTGACGTTGACGGGCCGGTGACGCGCCGTTGACGCGCCATGACTGATGTGTGTGAACAGTGTAGTACAACTTGTATGTAACTATATTTTTGACGTTGACGGGCCGGTGACGCGCCGTTGACGCGCCGGAGCTGTGTGAATGATCCTTTATAGGCCTTTTAGTAGCGCATCTTTTGATGCTATTTTCATTATTCTATCTTAATAATTGAGAACGATTGCCTCCACAATGCATCGGGGGCCACATAGACTTCATATAAACTTAGAGCGACTCGAACCGTGTGACGTCACAGCCGTCGGGCCGGACCGCGCCTCCCGATCAGCGAACTGCGCTAGTAATATGATCATATCTTCGTCAATTTTTGTCGTAGAACAAAAATGTTTGCACTGTATGCTATAGAATTCTTAGCTCTATAAATCTGCATTCTCAACTAAAATCGTTACGGATCCTCATTCCAGAACCTAGGTTAGTATAGAGAAGGAATACTCCCACTCCGTACAGTCAGTGTATGATTTAGAGATTTAGAGACAGCTATTATGAATATTAATAGAAAAAACATTAAATAAAGTTTCTTCTCAGGAGATAATTTACACTTAGAGTTAGAAACAATCTTTTAGTTTGATTTTACTTTGACTGAAAGGTGACGTATTATATACAAGGTTATTTTTAGTTAATACAAAACCTCTCGTGGGGTTGATCAGACCATCAAACTGAACAACTTTCATTATGGGACCAACCTCGAAATCACGAAAAAAAATCAGCTGTTCCATACAAAAGTACAATCCTACTCCATCGAAATGTATGAAACAGCTGATTTTTTTTTCGCGATTTCAAGATTGGTCCCATAATGAAAGTTGTTCAGTTTGATGGTCTGATCAACCCCACGAAAGGTTTTGTATAAACTAAAAATAACCTTGTATAATTAATGATAAGACTACGTGGAACAAGACTTCGTTGTGGACCTACTTACTAGTAGGAAAAAATAAGGTACCTGGGTCAAATATGGCCACCTTAAGCTTTGACGAATATTTTTTTATACTTGCCTACGACAAAAGTCTGCTAACCCTTATATCATTTGTATAGAATCTATTTAACTAACATATTTTTATGTAAAATAGGATCTATTTGAAATAGATTTTGAGATTTCGTCATTTTTAAACAAAATGGGAAATTGCCCATATTTCCGACAGTGTAGGTAAATATGCCCATAGTTTGGCCATATTAACTGTATGAAATAAAACAAATTACTATTTTATGTTTTTGGGACTTATTACTAAGTGAAATAAAAAGAAATGAGCTTCTTATAAGTTTTATTATTATTTGATAAACTTTCAAAAGAAATCAATAAAAAAAGAAAGTAAAAGACAATAATAATAGAAAACCTCGTTCTTATAAATTTAAACGACCTTAATGGGACAACAATGAGATCAATTGTGTAATTTTTTGGTAAAGTACCAACCGATCAACTTATAATCAACTTTAAACAAGTTTAGAATTATTATAAACCTTTTTTTTATTAATTTAAACAAACTTAATCGGACATTTAGATCAGTTAGGTAAGTTTTGGTAGGTACCTACTAATAATCAACTCCGTACAGCTGATATAGCTAATTTCATATTGGAGTCACTCCAATTTCCTTGCAAACCCTTTGATATATAACGCGGCGCCATGATCTAAAATAAAAATTAATGTATTTAGTTGCACAAGTTTTCATATCGAAAATATGGCCACTTGATGGCCATATTTGCAGTAGGTGTCGATGTTTTTCAATTGTATCTAACCCCAAAACTATACAAAAAATCAATTAAATCTGCATGGATATATCAACTCGAAACCCCAAAGAATAATTATACAGTAAGTACATAATAGAAAACATTGATAAATAACGGAATAAACCAAAACTTACCGAGAGCAAATTTTTTGCACAACGTATCCGTTTCTGTGAAGTGGCACTGCCGCACAGGCGAGGGGTGTGCGGCGGGTAGCCCGTGTTTCGTACTTTACGCAAACATAGACCTTCTCGCTCACGCGTACGGTGTATGCTGGGTTGCAATAGTTTGGTAGATGGTGGTAGGTGGTGGCCATATTAATCGGCTGGCCATATTTGACCCAGGTACCTTAGTAGCTACTGCGATGTAATGGCCTCACAAGTCTTCTAAATCATGTTTGCGAAGAAATTACAAACTTTTTATTTATTAACTGAAGTCATTTTTAGTCATTTTTTAATTTCCGTTAAGGTCTCACTCATCTCACAATCTAATCGATTTGATTTTTGTGATAAGAATACGTAACACGTTTGGATAACACCCTTCTCTTTGAAGGTTAAAGAGATTATATTTATGATAAATAAAATAATGTGTTCGACATAGGTACCCACTCTCACTTATTTGTTACACATAGATAATGTGTTCGACATAGGTACTCATTCTCACTTACTTGTTACATATAGGTACAGCAAGGAAAGATTATACCTAATTTAAGTTTTATAAAACACATTATTAAAATCTTACTATACAACGTGTTAAAAAAAACCTAAAGCCGAATATGGTAGATAGTGGTACCATGCAATCAGCCCCGGAAAATTATTATTACCCCTGAAAACAGTCCCTTTTAGAAAAAGTTTTTTTTTCTTTTCACGATAAACTACATAATGGCAACCCTAGATCTAAATTGTGTATTTGCCCCTTAATGGGATTGATTATTGAAAATTTTGTCACTTTGCAGTTTCCCATACAATAAAACAATTTAGGGGTTATTTTGAAACACCCTTTATAAACTTTTAGATTTTTGCATTCACAATGCTATTTTTATATTAAGATGAATAAATAATGAAAAATATTAGAAAAAATCGGCTCACCCGTAGCAACTTAGACGGGATTCGAATATTTTTTCTAATATTTTTCATTATTTATTCATCTTAATATAAAAATAGCATTGTGAATGCAAAAATCTAAAAGTTTAAAATTGTACTGTTTCACCTTAATTGATTGTCTGGCACCTGCAATAGGTGCTACAACCGAATGTCGAAGTAGTTCTCTTCACATTGGTGAGATGGCGCTGATCTTCAGCGGAAGCGTGGAAAGTATTAGAAAATTTCGCCACATCCCTCAGCGGCTTGGTAGCATAATTGGTAGTGCATTGGGCCGGATTCCTAAGGGTGCGGGTTCGAATCCCGTCTAAGTTGCTACGGGTGAGCCGATTTTTCTAATATTTTTCATTATTTACACCCTTTATACTTTCGATATAGATATTACAATATAACGATTCTTAAAAATGTTTGTTGACATAAACAAACTGGCCAAGTGCGAGTCAGACTCGCGCACGAAGGGTTCCATACCAAAAAACGGCAAGAAATCACGTTCGTTGTATGGGAGCTCCACTTAAATATTTATTTTACTATAATTTTAAGATTTGTTAATATAGCGGCAAGAAATACATCATCTGTATGACGTGCCGTTGTCCCTATTATGGGGACAAATCATGGGGACAACGGGAATACAGGAAAAATTCAACTGTCTAGCTGTCACGGTTCATGAGATACAGTGACAGACAGACGGACAGTGGAGTCTTAGTAATACGGAACCCTAAAAACGTACTGCGCGTTGATGGACGTACGCAAGGGAAAAATGCATCAATAGAGGTTTATATGCAATATTAATCGCTTGCTTATTTATTCACAGCTATCGGAATGGACCACCAGTGTGTGATCTTGTCACTGGTTATCGCCTCATTATTAATGGTCAACAATAATATTTATTGCTTTCATTTATTCTGAGAATTTATTTATTTATTCCAATAACTCATTACTATATTTCAGTTATAAGCGTTAAATAATAATAATCATCATCATCATCATATCAGCCACACGACACCCACTGCTGGGTATAGGCCTCCCCTAAGGATCTCCACAACGATCGGTCCTGCGCTGCCTGCATCCACTGGCTTTCCGCGACCTCCACCAGATCGTCGGTCCACCTTGTCGGGGGCCTAACCACGGAGCGTCGTCCGGTGCGCGGTCGCCATTCCAGAACCTTTCTGCCCCAACGGCCATCGGTTCTTCTCGCTATGTGTCCCGCCCATTGCCACTTCAGCTGAGCAATCCTTCGAGCGATGTCGGTTACTTTTGTTTCTCCTGCGGATCTCCTCGTTTCTGATTTGATCACGTAGGGAAACGCCGAGCATGGCTCTCTCCATTGCACGCTGAGTGACCTTGAGCCTCCTTATGAGACCCATAGTTAGCGGCCACGTTTCACTGCCGTAGGTCATCACTGGCAACACACACTGTTCATAGACTTTCGTCTTGAGACACTGAGGTAAGTCGGACGCGAAGATTTTTCGAAGCTTCCCGAATGCTGCCCACCCGAGTTGGATTCGACGAGAGATCTCTTTCTCGAAGTTGGACCTACTTAACTGGACTGCCTGTCCTAGGTATACGTAATGGTCAACAACTTCAAGTGTAGTGTTCCCAACATGAACTGGAGAGGGTACAACATGGGCATTTGACATAATTTTCGTCTTATCCATGTTCATCCTAAGACCCACTCTTTGGGAAGCACTACGGAGATCTTCGAGCATTGTGTTCAGGTCTTCCATGGTCTCAGCCATAAGGACTATATCATCGGCAAAACGAAGGTGTGTTAGGTACTCGCCATTAATGTTGATGCCGAGTCCTTTCCAGTCCAAGAGCTTAAAGATGTCCTCCAACGCAGCTGTGAACAGTTTCGGAGAAATAACGTCTCCCTGTCTCACACCACGCTGCAGTTGGATAGGATTTGTGTTCTGGTTCTGTACTCGGATCGTCATGGTGGCATTTTGGTATAAGTACCTCAACACCTCGATATACCTATAGTCCACTTGGCACCTTTGGAGAGACTGCAGCACCGCCCAGGTTTCAATCGAATCAAAGGCTTTCTCATAGTCCACGAACGCCAAGCAAAGTGGCTCATTATACTCCTCAGTCTTCTGTATAACCTGCCGCAGCGTATGGATGTGGTCTATGGTGCTAAAGCCTTTTCGGAACCCGGCTTGTTCGGGAGGTTGGAAGTCGTCGAACTTGCGAGCGAGACGATTCGTAAGGACTCTCGAAAACAACTTATAGACATGACTCAGAAGCGAAATGGGTCTATAGTTCTTTAAGAGGGACTTGTCACCCTTTTTGAAGAACAAGATCATCTCACTCATGTTCCATGTCTTTGGCGTTCTGCCCTGGACGATGACGGAATTAAAGAGCTTCTGGAGGACTTTGAGTATCGGCTTACCGCCCGCTCTCAGAAGTTCTGTAGTGATTCCATCGTCACCCGCCGCCTTGTTGTTTTTCAGCTGTTTGAGAGCCATACTAATCTCGCACAGGCTGACGTCCGGGATATCTTCGGTATAGTGTCGGGTAAGCTTGGCTCTGGGGTCTTTAGCCTTGCTTTCAACAGGTGTCTGCGTGGAATATAACTGCCCATAGAAGCTCTCGATCTCCTTCAGGATTTCAGGCTTTGATGAAATGTTGCGTCCGTCGTCAGTTTTCAGCTTCGTCATCTGGCTTTGCCCAATAGACAGATCTCTCGCGAACACTTTGGAGCCTTTATTCCGCTCGATGGCCTCTTTAATACGATTCGTATTAAATTGGCGAAGGTCGCTCGTCAAAGACTTAGATATCTGTCTATTAAGCTGCCGATAACGATTAGCATCTACTGAACTCTGGAGCCTCATTTCACGTCTCTGATCCATGAGTAGGAGTGTGTGGTCGGAGAGTTTCTTTATCTTGGGACGGCGGGTCTTAAAGAGCTTGGACCCTACCGTACGGACAGCATCCACCACCATGTTGTTTAGATCGTCCACATCTATGCTGTTCTCAAGGGCTTCGAAGCGGTTTTGGAGTTCGAGTTGAAAGCTCTCGGGGTTTTGAATATGGGCCGGCAATGGTCGAATTGTTGATTTTATCAGTCGAGATCTTTCCAGCTTTGGGTTGATATTCAATGTGCCACGTACCAATCGGTGATCGCTCCCCGTCTTAACAGTCTTAACGTTAAATAATGCGATACATAAATGATAATGGAAAAATCTTGCACGTGGTGAAATTTGAGGAAACATTTTTTTTTTACTAAAACGTTTGTTTTTTACATTAAATGTAAATGACGAGTGTTCGACGAGAATCGAACCCAGGACCCCTGCGTCTTACACGGGTGGGTGAACCACTAAACCCTAGACCACAAAGGTGGTTAGTTACGTCAAAACATACTAATTTGGATAGTCTTCCTTCTGAGCAAAAAACAAAGCATAAAAGCATCAAATAATATCTATTTCTACTCTAATTGTCATAAAAAATACTTATAAACCCAACCAATTTAAAGTCAGTGATAAACAATTTATTACATATGATTTTCTCACTTAAAACTATTTTAATGTTATCATATTTTTCGTTGGTGTCAGAATAGTTTATTATCGTATCAAGTTATACTATTCAGATAATGATTAATATCGTATGATTTCTGATAGCACTACTTAAGTTGTGAGAGGTCAAGCTGGCAAGATAAGCTGACACGTGACTATCCAGATTACGTAGCAGGTTTTAGTGCATCAAGCACACTCGCCCTCGATTTATTTACTTTTATTAGCAATTTCAAAACGTTTGTTTAATGAACAAATCTTTTAAAAAGAGGTTAATTAAACAATTACATTTTTAGGGTGCATACAACTTCTAATTTGACTTTCCTGAAACGAGAGGTGACGAGAGTGAAGTAAAAAGTTTGCCCGTAATATAATAAATCACATATTTGAGATTTAAATGAAATAAGAAAAAAAATCACAGATTTTACAGTCCCCGCAAGAATCGGAGCATTGAAAATGAACACAAAAATTTACGAAAAACCAAAATCTTTTTAAAGTTACCTAGGTAGTACCTATTTATTTTTACGATTGTGTTGTGACACTCGGCTCCGCCTCGTGTCACAAAAGTGCCCGCTGACTGCCTAGACGCAGCCGAAATAATAATTTTCAAAATTCCAACGAATGCACTTCTCGTCTGCTTCTGCATCTTTTAACACTATTACCATGACGATCGGTCAATAATCATAGAAGCTACATCACTTTTTATGTACGGAAACAGCCGTTTCTCTACAATTCCAAATCTAAAGGGACCACCTACAGGTCACAATTATAAACCGATTTTCAAAATTATTTCGCCATTTGATAGCTAAACCCTAGGACCCTTTTTTTAATTTTTTCTTAAGTCGGTTTTTTTTCCGAAATATTTACAATTTAGTAAACAAACATCCCCCAAAAAACCCGAAATTTTGGAATTTCGCAAAATTCCAAAAAAAGTTACCAGTTGATTTTCAAAATTTAAACGTTCACACGTGTCTCAATAAACTCCTCAACTTTTGGTACTATTTTCATTTCGATCCTCTCAAAATCCTCGGAGATATGGCCAAAAATACGTCTCAGGCGATTTGCATCTGGTAACCATTTTCAATGGTAAAATAAGTTCCTTACTACCTAAATGATTTTTTTATGAAACTTAACTTTTCATGTTGGTCTAATATAAGGTGTCTAAAACATACCGATATCTTTCTACATGGAGATTCACGCACTGTCCATAAAAATTAAACACATTTATTGAGATTTTTAAGGCCTTTTCAGGGCCTGGGGTTACAAATGTAGTGTCAATTAATTTTAAAGAATTATGCGCTTTTGAATGTTTACGGTGTTATTTATAACTTTCATTGCACTTTTTGCATATTTTAATATGAAAATTGAGAGTAATTGTCTTATTCTATCAGAGTTAGGTAACGAGTCTTTATAAAATTTTTTGATTTTAGGCATTCACAATGCTATTTTTATATTAAGATAATTAATAAAGTATTAGAAAAAATAGTAGAAAAAAATCGACTCACTCGTAGTCTGAGCTGCTACGGATGAGTCGATTTTTTCTAGTATTTTTTCTAATATTTTAACGCGTTTTTATTTTATCATAGTAACTCAAATACCACTCAACTTGATTACAACAGAGGGCGGGAAATGACAAACAATACCATACGTAGCATCTTGATAACATTAATGTTCTAAGTTCGATATGGACCATTGACGTCTGTCTTATACAAGATGTACCTAATCGAAGTCATAGGCAATCTTTAAACTAAGAACCTAACCGCGATAATGATAACTTAAGGACAATTTTTAGGGTTCCGTACCCAAAGGGTAAGAACGGGACCCTATTACTAAGCCTCCGCTGTCCGTCTGTCTGTCTGTCTGTCTGTCTGTCTGTCCCCGGGCTGTATCTCATGAACCGTGATAGCTAGACAGTTGAAATTTTCACAGATGATGTATTTCTGTTGCCGCTATAACAACAAATACTAAAAATATAATAAAGTAAATATTTAAGGGGGGCTCCCATACAACAAACGTATTTTTTTTGCCGTTTTTGCTTTATATTAATAACGAGAACAGTTAGACAGTTGAAATTTTCACAGATGATGTATTTCTGTTGCCGCTATAACAACAATTACTAAAAACTGAATAAAATAAATATTTAAGGGGGGCTCCCATACAACAAACGTGATTTTTTCCGTTCTTTGGTACGGAACCCTTCGTGCACGAGTCCGACTCGCACTTGGCCGGTTTTTTAAATCAAAGTGATGAAAATTAAATGTGAAACATAAAAAAATCATAAGAAGGCACAAGTAAAAGATTACTGGTGCTAAAAACATGAAAGCAACGATTACTGATGTTTAAAAAACATGACACCATCATGAACACCTTAAATTTTGATCACTCATCGTTCTTAGTTTAAAAGATTACTAAAGACTTGTATTCACCCCGTATCTGTATGCGTGAATAAATAATAATATAATACTTATACTTCTAGCTGCAGTGAGTCTATTTTACTATATTAGAGAATATCTTGCTATCGATACTGCAGTGCAATTCCGATTGTTCATTAGGTAAGTTTTTAAGGTTAAGATTGTTTATTAAATTGTATTAATCAATATGAATTGAATAAACTAAAAAGTATTTAATAAGTAATGTACAATCAGTGTAACTGTCTGCGGTTCAATCTCACTACAATTTAACTTGCAGACTGAAGAAGTAGAGATACTTATTTTCATATTTTTAAATTCTTTAAGATTTTACCAAAACCATTAATCATTATCAAATAAGAAGAAAACTAATAGAGTGCTAAATTATTCTCATTTTAATGAATTTATTTTCTTCTAAAATATTAAATTCTGATCGACAGATTTGTGAAGAAACATGGGGCCCATATTTATTTCAACCCTAGCAATTGCGGCTGCGCTTTTGCCGACAATTTCGGCAAAAGACTTGTCAAAGAACGACGTGTGCTTCGCTCTCTCATCGTGCTCCGAATGCCTCAGCAAAAGCTACTGTTCCTGGTGCGTCACAAAAAGCAAATGTACCAAACAAGCGTGTGGAAATGACAACGTTATCTACCCCAAAAACATAAACGCTCTTATGTCTGGCACGGAATTCTGCCCCAGAATCGTCAAACCTGACAATCAGCTGGTGTTCCCGAGCGGGAAAAAGCAAATCATCGCGGTTAAGATAACCCAAATCTATTTATACATGGCCTTTACACAGTGGAGTTGCAAAATAAGTTTGAATGGAATGGAACAAGTAGTTAATGCAGTATTGTTGGCTGACGAGGTTTATTGTGATTCGGCGGAACTGATAACCGATACGAAAAGTCCTTACGCGGAAGGTAATATTGAAGTTTTGTGGGAATACAGAAAAAAGTTCGATGGAATATTCCCATTCAAAGTGTGTAGATGTGATTTAGATCCAGGCTGTGCAGCTTGTTAAATTAATTTAAGAATGAGAACTTTAATGAAACAATAAATTAGAAATAATGAAATTGAACTAATGAATTAAACATGTTGTTTGTAAATATTACGTAATACATTTATTTTAACTAATAAAAATAAACATATTTTGTTGATAGTTTGACACACGTTATTAAATTGTAAATAAGTTCGTTCTAAATTGATAATACAAGATATTATAACAAGATATGGTGATTACTGTTAATCAGTTGTTGAGCTTCGGATTAATTATAATTATTTATGATTTTCATAAGCATCAAGCATCAAATGAATTTTATTATAAGCATCAAGTGAAATTTATTACATCTTTTAAAGAAACTGCACAACCTTTTGCATACCCACTCAATTTTGAATATTGAACGATAAAATAACATGTCGAGAAAGTTAAGCGAACTTCCGCCAATTTATCTGCTCACGCTAACCCCGGTCACAAATTCCTAACAGATCGCAGGTAAAGTTAACAGTGGCGTGTGCGAGCCGAGTTCTCCGGGAAACTTCTTAGGGCCGTACGTGCGAGCGCATAGCGTATGATAATTGTCTGCACCTCCGATCCGATGCGCTTTAGTTGAGCTATTGTCTTAAGACCGAACGGCTCTTGATTGTTTAATTACTCGAAGATCGTACCAACTAATTGATTTCTGCCTGCTCGATTCTATAACCAAACACTTCACTGCGAATCTCACTTCACTGCGAATCTCACTTCACTGCGCGGGAATTTTAAATCTTAAATGAGATATAATAAAGATAGGCTGATTTTTAATCACAAAAGATTTTAGATAGTTACGTAAAACCTTTTGCAATCGATTAAGTAGTTTATATTCAGCTAATTTCTAAAAACAAATTCGCGCGAAGTGACGTTCGAAGTGAGATGCGAATTTGGTTACAGAATCGACAGGCTGTGCTCAATAGGTCTTTATGTTACATCATAAAAACCTTCTAAATGGCAATCGTATCATAATACTTTCTGTACGGAAGTTATCTATATACTAATAAACTAACAAGAACACCTTTAATGGGTGACAAACATTTTGTTTCTCAAGAATTGTGAAAATCTGCATTTAATTGAGGTAATCTGAACTATGTATGATACAAACAATCAAATCCAAAACGTTCGCCAATCGAACGATAATGATGTGGGCTTTCGCGTACACGCTTGTATTGGAAGCATAATCATTTCCAATGAGAGAATAGATTATAATAGAAGAGATTTAGGGAGTAGCAGATTTTGTGGCATGTACTGGGAGAGTACCTCTACTTGACAGAATGCACATCAGCCATTTGTATGTCCGCGGGGACATGCGTGGAGCACGGACTTAAAAATGGCTGATATGCATTCTGGGTCACAGGTCTTCCTTACGGGAGGATAAGGAGGGCTATGGCCCTACATTGGGCCCACGTGGTGGGTCATAACCCATGCCCGCCGAAAACATCATAACACATGTAGTGTCATGCCCGCCGAAAAGTACGACCAATTGTTCAGCATATCCGTAGTAGTTGCGTTATAAATAAATAGCCCTACATGACGTAACTATGCAATTAAGTAAAAACTGAAAATCAATGCTTTGTCGTAAAGTAAATCACTGAGTTTTTGCTTTTTTCGTCGATGCGGCACACTATTTAGTTATTTTTAGGGTTCCGTACCCAAAGGGTAAAAACGGGACCCTATTACTAAGCCTCCGCTGTCCGTCTGTCTGTCTGTCACCGGGCTGTATCTCATGAACCGTGATAGCTAGACAGTTGAAATTTTCACAGATGATGTATTTCTGTTGCCGCAAAACAACAAATACTAAAAACAGAATAAAATTAATATTTTAGGGGGGCTCCCATACAACTAACGTAATTTTTTTGCCGTTTTTTGCTCCATATTGATAACGACTACAGGTAGACAGTTGAAATTTTCACAGATCGTGTATTTCTATTGCTGCTATAATAACATATGCTATAAACAGAATAAAATAAATATTTAAGGGGGCTCCCATACAACAAACGTGATTTTTTTGCTGTTTTTTGGTACGGAACCCTTCGTGCGCGAGTCCTACTCGCACTTGGCCGGTTTTTTTTACATAAGTAGGTAATTTTGTTTATTGTAATCATTCATTTCATAATCTGTGTACTGTGATAAAAATAAACAATTTATCTTTATCTAAGTATCTTTATTACTATTTATAACGCAACTGCTACGGAGCTTCCGGTTAGGATTTAGCTCCTTGCAACTGCAGGTTCTAAGTTGGCGACGCACGTTGGCATTCTATTCGTGGGCGCGAGACAATCAACTTAGCTGCAGCTAAGGGGAAGTTTGCAGATGAGAGCATTCTACTAAATAATTGCTCCAACAACTAAGCTCTCTGGCATAACAGGGGGTCAAGTCTGCTAATGTTAACGTCAAAATCATGGTTCAGTTGTGCTTGAATGGCAATGCTTTTTAACCGACTTCCAAAAAGAAGGAGGTTCTCTGTTCGTCTGTATATTTGTTTTTTTTTTTTTTGTGTATGTCCACCGATTACTCAAAAATGGCTGGACCGATTGAAATGATTCAAACGTTATTACATTAAGTAAACTCACAAGTTGGTCCCATTTTTTAAAATTTGGAAATCGGTTCAGTACTTTTCAAGTAATCTTGAAAAAAGCACGAAACTAGTATGATTTTGTGTGAGTAATTCACATGATGATCGTATTACGATGATAATGGTCGTATTACTTCTTTGTTTATGAACTGAATAAGATAATTATTTTTTTGTCGGAAGAGGGATATCTGTGTAGTTCTTTAACCGACTTAAAAAAAATTTTTGAAAAAAAAACAAAAAGCCGACTTCACAAAACCTACCTCTAAAAAGCAAGAAATAATATTCGTAATAATAAAAACACGTCTATTGAAGTCGGGTGGGGCTGGAGTACAGATTCCTTTTTTTATTCTAAAAGCCCCACCCGACTTCAATAGACGTGTTTTTATTATTACGAATATTTTTTCTTGCTTTTTAGAGGTAGGTTTTTCGAAGTCGGTTTTTTTTGTTGACACAGTTCTCGTTTCTTAAACCCAAAACTGAAACACATTGTGTTTCTTTAACCCAAAACGGAAACACATTGTGTCTCAATTTTGGGTTTAAGAAACGAGAACTGTGTGAAAAAGCATTGCCATTCAAATACCATTGAACCACGATTTCGACGTTAACATAAGCAGAATTGACCCCCAGGTTAAGCTGGACTATTATAAAAAAATACTTGTTTAGCACTAACTTTATTTATGATACCAAAGTTTATGACGATCGTCATTTTATACATTTCGTCATTATCGAGCAATTTAACAATCAAATTATCTAACATTTCAATTGGTAGATATAATTATGGTGGATAAACCACCATAATTATATCTACCAATTGATAATATAGATTACAGACAGTTACATTTTTAGCGCGAGAAAGTTAGACTGTTAATTTAATTTTTGGAAAAAGAGACTATGACCGTATGCTTACTAGGTATTATCTACTTTATTTTATTAAATGTGAGGAAATACTCGTAAATACAAGGATATATACCTTGCTATTGCTACCTACTAGTAATGTTTGGGTTCACATAGTTTCGAATAATCTCAACAGAGCAAGAGTGGCATTAGTGTCAAGCAATGTCGGTAATGTCGAGTATTAGCTGCGAGCACACACCAGGGATTTCGCCGTAGCCTTTGCGTAGGTACTATTGGGAAATCTTTTTCTTGATACACTCTTTGCAGGGGATCGGGTGCGATAGGAGTTTTAACTTTTGAAATAACTTGTCTAGTTTTTGGCAAGTATTCCGGGAATGTTGTTCATTAAGTGTTTATTCACATTACGAATAAGTAGTAGTTTTGTTAGTGAGTAAATGAAGTTTAAATCAATGATTGATTATGTATATTGTTTGTAGTATGTCGCACCTTTTTAGCATAGACACAAAACTACTAACTAACTACGTAGGTACTAATACACTCGCTCTCAGCAGATACAAAGTCTATTGATATATTACAATATTGTAGTACCTATAATGTTTCGCCGACCAGGATTTTAGCACGGTAATGATATTACCGTCCTTTTACTACCTATATTAACTAATTAACCATATAACTACGGTGTCTGAAAAACTTATATTTGCGCACATAATGTAAAATTTTTAAAAGCTTATAACATTTATTTTGTAAAACTTAATGTCACAAAATATCCGGTTTGCAGAGCGTCGCAACGCATTCACAAAACGTCGCGGCATGTGATATTCTCAAGAGTACGATTCGTACAAAGTTTGATTCGCAAATCGTCTTTCACGTGTGCTTGCATGACTTGTTGCGATATTTTCAAAGCATCCTGTCGATCTCAAGAAAGTTAATCTAGAGACCAATAACTGCTTTTTTGGAAATACCGCAATATGCTGCCAACATGTGCTTTTCATTCTTTTCAGAAGGTAAAAAACCTGAAAACGTAAATTTTGCAGGTTTAGCAGAATCATCTAACAAAATCTTGTAGTTTTAGCTTTTTCGTAGCAGATACTGCGTATGAGTACTTAGGTACCTACTTCCCAAAATAAGGAAACCATGTAGGAAAGACGTGTAAGATTTTACATAAGCAAATTGCGGTGTATTGGTTCATCTAAAAACACTTGCTTTTTGATAATTTTAATAGAGCCATCGGAAACACTCAATTCGAATACAACAACTAGATGGTATTAAAAAACTTACTCAAAGTCCGCTGGGCTTTGAATAATTAATGCAGCTAATTTTAATTTCGAGTATCTGAATATTTTATTTTTCATCCTGAGTTGTTTATTTAATGAGGAAAGACTTAGAATTTTACAGTCTCGACGATATTTTGAATTCGAAATGAGGTGTGTATCCCTTGAGGGAGAACCTTTTTATTTAGTCCCCGACTTAACTCTGGCCGGGATCATGGGTTGGTTGAGCCTGGTTGCCTGGCTGGCTAACAGTACAGTATAAATGAAGCTAAAGCAGTAACATACATACATACATACATATACTCACGCCTGTTTCCCATGGGGGTAGGCAGAGACTATGGATCGCCACCTGCTACGATCCTTGCACACTTCTTTCGCTTCATTCACATCCATCAATCTTTTCATACATGCCCTGCGGTTTTTGTCACTGCGTACACCAGCCTTTTTTATAATAACCCCTATTTGGTCCGCGTAGGTTTTTCTGGGACGCCCTTGTGCAATCGTTCCTTCCACATTCGCACAATATATCTCTTTCGTGATTCGCCTTTCATTCATCCTCTCTAAGTGACCAAACCACCGGAGCATTCCTTTCTCAATTCTTGTCACTATATCATCTTTCAGACCACACTTTTTACGAATCACCTCATTGCTCACTCTATCACCATACTGTGCTATCACTCAGTTTTATATTTTCCTCAACGATCGCATCTCTACCGCATTTATTCTGCTTTCATTCTTCTTCTGCCATACCCAAGATTCACTTCCATACATCAGTGTCGGTACCAGCACTCCGTTATGAATAGCTATTCGCGCCTTTGCAGAAACGGTTTGGCTACTCATAACCGAGTGTATAGCACCACTCACCGAACTTTCTTTCTTCACTCGTCTTTCTATGTCTTCCTCACTTTTTCCGTCCCTTGTGAACAAACTCCCCAAGTAAACAAACTCACGAACTTGTTCCACTTTTTCGCCACCTAACATAACCGTACAGTCAGTCATTTCTTCATCTCTCTCAAACACCATCACTTTCGTCTTAGTTACATTCACTTTCATCCCTTTTCTCACAAAATCATCATTCATAACAGACATCATTTCTTGCAACTCTTGCGCAGAAGAAACGTAATTTAATTACATACAAGCCGAATCAGGATCAGCGCATTTATAAAGACATACATATATCTCGCTACTAGAGCTGTAAGCAAGGTTCGCGATGGCCCAGCAGCTAGCCGGTCGCGAGTGCCGAGTCTCTCGTCACAGAATACCTTAATTCTTTGATATTTATATGTCAATCAAATGTTTAATAGCATCGTATGAGTCAGTACTTACTTTGTCAAGCTCGTTCCGTCCGCACTGAGAATGCCAAATACGCTCCGACCACCGACATATCGAGAAAAGGGCTAGTTGAGACTTGAGATACGGGTTTAGCTATTACATGTGCTGTGCTAACAATACGCACAACACAATACGGTTTTTTAAATAATAAATAAATAATAAATAATTTATTTTCCAAAAAGCCTTAAAACTAATTACATGAAGTTAACAAACTGCGGCTATATATGGCTAAAATAAGTGTCAAAACTATTTGGTGATTCCCCTGACCTTCATGCTAGGATAACCTTTGTTACAAAAGTCAGTGGTTCGGCTCTTTACATAATTATTTGAATTAAACGGTACATATACATAGCAGCTTTATTTGTTAAAGTTGAGGATTCTGGACCAGAAACAAAAGAATAAAATAAATGAAGTGAAGAAGGCAAGAATGACTTCTGTGTGTGTTTGTGAGTGTATGCATGTGTAAGTGTATGTATGTGTTTTTATCGCTTAGTTAGATAGATGTTACCCCCACCACTAATCCCGACCCGGAGTAAGTTGCTCGTTTCAATTAACAACAGTCTGGTGCAATTTCTCTGCTCGCTCATTCCTGAAGGATAAAAACAAAGAAAATAAATGAATCCCCTCTCCTAACAATACGCAGCCCGTATACAATTTATCTATTTTAAAGTCCGTTTTAGCAACAGTGTTGTTTTGTTTTATTTTTAATTTACATCTCAATAAGATAAAACTCGAAGTACAGACTATCTATTCTGGGAAACGAAGACTTCTTCGCAAAAGCTGACTTTTGGACAAATTAATTATTATTAATGGATCTTACTATTAAAACGATTGTTTTATTACGATGTTAAAAATAACACGACTATTATTAAATTTAACGCGTTTCGTGAGTCTCTTAGTGTTGTGAAATGCAGAAAGACGATAGCGAAATTAAGCTAAAGTGGTTTTTAATGCTACATTATGTTAATTCCATAGAAATACTTTTAAAATTAAAGAACAAAGGTGTTGTTCAAAACTTACACATTATTGATTCCTTTTACATTGATTTGTCCATCTTCTTCGTTGGTAGGCTAGTTAATTTCGAGCGTTTCGCCTTTCAACATTTATCTTGCAAGATTTTGTTAGTGTTAAGACGCATTTTAACCAGTCAGCCATATACCCAATGGATCAGCGTGTTATATGGATTTGCTTTAGCAAAGGGAACACCGTCTCAAGTTTTATCTAGTGTGTATCTCACAATATTGCAGACGTGAGCGGAATCTAATGCGAAGCTTTGTAGAAACAACACGAGACTTCCCTCAACGCCTAGTGACGCACTAAATTGTCTGTGGTAAAGCCTATTGGCTTCAGTGGAATTAGTTCAAAGCAAATAAATTTTACATTCGTACGTTGAGAGTAGAGGTGAAAACATCCGGGAAACTTTTCATTTATGAAGAAATATAGGTTATTTATAAAACACCACCAACCTCGCAGGAGTAGATTACCATCATCATAAACAACAAGATTTGCTCTACGACTTTTCCGAAAACAGACAAAGAAAAAAAATTCGACTCTCCATACAAATGTCCGAACAGCGAGTTTAGTATGAAAAATCGTTTTTTCACCTCTCCAGCACGAAAAGGATGCTTTTGGCGCGTAAAAACTCGCAGCAAAATCGATTTTTGCTGCGAGCGTGAGACAAAGTGCTTTTTTAATTTCTAACACCAACTTTTAAAATAATAAAAAGAAAACAAATAAAGTGACAAGGATGACACTTGTAAAATTGATATGTGAGAAAAGGATAGATAGAGTGCTTTATGGTGTCATACACGGATTAAAAAGTAAAAAAATAAAATGCACGGATATACCAAGGAGTTTTAAATAAGGATTGTTAAAAAAGAAGGTTGATAATTCGAAATAAAGAGTATGTAGGTAATGAGGTCACATGTATGAAACAAATATGAAATAAGAAATATTAATGAAATTTATTAACAAATTATATGTTTTATGATTATAAATAAATAAATAAGACGGAATATTAATGAATAAGAGAAAAACACAACGCAATGTAATCAAAACGACGGGAATCTACTTTACTGACTCTATGAATAAAATTTTTCAGCATAAGTTTGATTGAATTATTTTTGTGATAAATTACAAAAATGAATGCGTCCAACGATGAAGATAGTTGTCTAACTCCAAAAGAGTTAAGTGAACAAGTTTCTAATGCTGAATTAAGCTTTTTTACCAGGAAAGTCACGTGAAAATTTTCTCGCTGGTCGAGGTGAAAAGTTGTATGTTTTACACGAGACCAAAATGTTGTTCTGCCTCGTGCCTTTAAATCACTCACTGTGCTCAGTAGTCTATATTAGAATCACTCGCTACGCTCGTGATTCAATTCTAAACTACTTCGCTAGTTCGTGATTTAAAGTCGCCACTCGCAGCACAATTTGATTTTGGTCACTTGTATAACAAATAACTATTTTTTGTCTGTTTTTGTAAAAGTTGTAGAACAAATGTTGTTGTCTATGATTTTACTAATCTACTCCTGCGAAGTTGTTGGTGTTTTACAAATATCAATTACCCTGTCTAAGTTATTAACATAATACAGAAGTATTTCGCTGGACCGATCGTTGTGGTGATCCTTGGGGTAGGCCTACAACCAGAGGCCGTATTACAAGCTCTTAAATCCTGCCAGGTTTATAAATTGCTGTAGTGACATCTCTTTCTCGTCGTATAGCAAATAAAAGAGATAGATTGATAGCCAGTCAGAAAACTGCCTGGAAATAAGAGGTCATAATACGGCCTCAGCAGTGGGTGTCGTGCAGCTGATATGATGATGATGATTTAGATTCATTTGTGTCAAAAGAAAATGTGTTGTGTGTGCTTGCATGTTATTCTAAAATCCAAACAACTTTATCTTCGCCAACGTGCATTTATCTTTATACCTATATCTGATGCATGAAAAACTGAAGATTATTGTTGTCCTAAATTATGTCAACCAGTACTTAAGTTATTAAGTAATCAGTTCAGTGCAGACTTTTTATATACGATAAGCTTAGGTATGATATATTATGTACTTATAGATAAGCTACTGAAAACTGTGACACAAGTTTTTTCTTCCCGGATAAATACAGCTGAAAGTATGTAAATAAATTATAATGCCAAAATTTTTAGTAGACACGAATGAATCGAAGTAAATAATATAAGTAGGTAAACAATGTTTTGTAAGGTATGTATTAACAATATTTTTCTTTGAACAAGGACATTTTTTGATCATCAAGTTATTGATGAATCCCCAGGAAATACTTTTTCATTCAGACTGATTGAAAGGTAAATTAGATTTGATATTGTTCGTATTTTCTTGTAAGCTTTTTAGAACGCAAATGTAGTTATCTTTTTCACAAAACAATAACAGATTGTTGCCAGATTTACAGGAAAAAAAAACTCTAAATTGTTACTTTACAAAAATAAATATTAAAACATAATTTCATTTAAATAAAAACCTGAAAATTATTTTCAAACTACAAACTAGCAGCTGCTTGCGGTTTTATTTCGCTCAAGGGTTTTATCCGCTCGGATTTGGGTTCTTCACAAAAAAGGAAATCGTACTTTCCCATGAAAACCCCTTTAGGAAAATTACACATATGATTTAGAATGTAATAAATGTATGCACTAATATCACTGTCTAAATTGTGAATAGGGGCCACAGTTAAAGTAAATACTCTTATTTACACTGGCTATAGATACAAGTTCGGATTTTACAAAAGCTCATATTATAAGTATTTTATACATTGACTTCTTCGATCATCTGTACATGGAATATCGTTGATTGACTTGCTAAAATAAAAAAATACTTACCGACATTGATTTTCAAAACCAAAACCGACTAAGTATCAGAAAAGGAACGATTCAACTAAGTATAGCTACTAAATTTTCTTTTGTTGCTTGTTTAAAAACCGACTATACCAGAAAAGAAATGATTTATCGTTACTGAGTTTCCTTTTGTTGCTTAAGCTAGGGTTTTAGGGTTAGCTAGGTGTACCTACGCCATAGCTGAAATTCCTTTTGTTGCTTGCTGAAGGCAAGTTTCAAAACCGACTATCAGAAAAGGAACGATTCATCTCTACTGAATTTCCTTTTGGTGCTTACTGTAGGCAAGTTTTCCTTTACATTAGATCTAGATTTATTGGACGGTTCAATGAATGATTCATTGTAATTAGTAAAGTGCACTCATCGATAACAAATCCTTTTCGTGGTGATATAAGAAAGTCACAGTCGAGTAGTCTGGAAGCTTCCCAACGCATCCTACCCGCAATTAATCAGGCCGACACTTTTCCTGAACACGGATTACTGCGAATGGTTCGGATTAAGCCAGCGTTAGTCAGCCGATAACGGTACTTTTGCGAAACGATCTTTTACTCACTCTATTACAAGAAAAGCTTGAGTTGCGTTACTTTTACTGGCTATTGAGTACAAAGTTTTACTCCGAAGATTTGTCTTCGCAATCATTTATCTGTAACTTTTTTATTAGCTGTAAAATTTACCATTTTAAGTTATATTGACTCAATACTGAATCACTCCTGTCGTAAAAATGAATTACAAGACGTAGAAATAAGTTATAGTTGTGTCATAGGTTGACGCCCGGCCACGGTGCCAAAACAGGCTGTGGTTTTGTCAGTATACTATACGGGTACGTACTTTATGGTACCCAAAATTAAAAAACCAGTACCACTGTATTTCACGAGTTATAGCACATTTTTTGTGGCCCGGCTCCAACCCATGGGTCCTGGCCCGGCCACGCTCTATCATCAATAATAGCTAACTTTATGACATTATTTATATGGGGGGTTATTGTACGAGTTACGTACCACTGAAAAAATGTATTATTTCTTTTAAAAAGTTAGTAAAATGCAGTTTAAATACAAATTTCAGTTTAGGAGAAAGCGCCTGGCGATAATTCCAGAGCAACGGACTATAGCGCCTTATAGTCAATTGCTCTGGAATTTTCGACAGGCACTTTTTCATAAAGTAGAATTTGTGTGTAAACTACATTCAACTAACTTTTTTAAAAGAAATAATACGTTTTTTCTGTGGTACGTAACTCGTACAGTAACCCCCCATATAAATAATGTCATAAAGTAAGCTATTATTGATGATAGAGCGTGGCCGGGCCAGGACCCATGGGTTGGAGCCGGGCCACAAAAAATGTGCTATAACTCGTGAAATACAGTGGTACTGGTTTTCTAATTTTGGGTACCATAAAGTACGTACCCGTACAGTATACTGACAAAACCACAGCCTGTTTTGGCACCGTGGCCGGGCGTCAACCTATGACACGTTATAGTTTTACTAAATCTACAGAAATTTTAGACAAATAAGTAATGTTGAAAGTTGTGTGAGAGTTGGAGCAAAACTTAAATAGTTTGTTGTGTGCTCGAAAGTTGTCAATGTGTTGGTCTATTGCTTGTTTTCTTGCTATTTTGATGTTTTTTATACAAACATTGTACAATCAAACGAGTCACTGTGTGCAGTGTGTTATAGGCTTATTGTGTCCTAGAATGTGTTGTAGGCTTACTAATGTAGGTAACAGCGATATAGGTATTAAATTTTTCCTTATTAACCGACTTCCAAAAAGGAGGAGGTTCTCTGTTCGTCTGCATATTTGTTTTTTTTGTGTATGTCCACCGATTACTCGAAAACGGCTGAACCGATTGAAATGATTCAAACGTTATTATATTAAATAAACTTTCAAGATGGTCCCATTTTTTTAAATTTGGATTTCGGTTCAATACTTTTCAAGTAATCTTGAAAAAAAAAAGCACGAAAATAGTATGATTTTGTGTGACTTACCTCGATGATAATGGTCGTATTACTTCTTTGTTTATGAACTGAATAAGATAATTATTTTTTTCTTGGAAGATGGATATCTGTCTAGTTCTTTAACCGACTTAAAAAAGGAGGTTCTCAGTTTGACCCGTATGTATATATGTATGTTTCTTCCCAATTATCTCACGTTTGGCTGAGCCGATTTTTAACCGACTTCCAAAAAGGAGGAGGTTCTCTGTGCGTCTGTATATTTGTTTTTTTTTGTGTATGTCCACCGATTATACTATCTAAATAATATACCTAAATGCAAGGTACCTACACTAAAAATAAAAAAAATAAAAATTGTTTAAAATAACAAAAAACCGACTTCAAAAAACCTACCTCTAAAAAGCAAGAAATAATATTCGTAATAATAAAAACACGTCTATTGAAGTAGGGTGGGGCTTTTAGAATAAAAAAAGGAATCTGTACTCCAGCTCCACCCGACTTCAATAGACGTGTTTTTATTATTACGAATATTATTTCTTGCTTTTTAGAGGTAGGTTCACAAAATAGTAGAATACAAATTCGAAAGTGATGGACCCTAACTTATTTGTAATTTGTCATTTATCAGTAAGTAATTGCTATTTACATTACCTAGTTGATGTGAGTTTAAAGTCCATATAGCACTTACTAATTACTAATTAGTTTATCATTACTTAATTCTAAGGACACGACTTAGCTAATGATCAACCAACAAAAGTTCTAAGATATCGTTACCTATCGAATTCCTAGGGTAAATAGCTTCAAATAATATAAGAGTGAACTATTATTGGAGGATAAATCATAAATATATCTCTTTTGCTATAACAAGGAAAGTGGTCTTCATAAAAAATATATTAAAAACCATTAAAAACACTAGAAGTTAAAAAAAACAAGAAATACTCGTATTAATTGAATAATCTTTACTAATTGACTTCGGAATCGCAATTGCTACCTAATAAATAATTAATTAACGATAAAACAGTAGTTAGGTCTCAAATGATAATTAAGTAGATATATAAGTAAGTATATAAATAAGTATATATACCTATATCATCTTGCCTGCTTTCTGTTACTGTTAACGTCTGTCATTTTAATCATATTCAAACCCCAGGTGATTTGTGATCTAATGATAATATTAATACTGTGTGCAAATATCACTAAGCTCGTGGCGAGTCTTCACGAGCAGATATCAATATTTTGATCGAGTGGCGGCTGCAAGGCGGTCGTGTGAACCGCTGGCTGCGAGAACATTAATGTTCAACAGTGGTAACGTGCATGGACAAAGGACAATGACCCAATAAAAGTGAGAGTGAATAATAAAACAGTGTAACGGTGACCACATCAAGGATCAATATCGCGTGTGCTGATTTCTTACGTGTTGAAGATGACGGTACGAAATCATACCCTTACAAACTACGCTGAGAAAAGTCCTTCACCTTTACGGAAATGGATATCCTCACAATGGAAAGGAATCATAGCAGAGTTCACAGCGACGATGTTCCTGATTTTATTCGGGTGTATGTCTTGTATACCGATAGAAGGTTTGCCGATGAATCCCGTTATGTATGCACCTCTTACATTTGGTATGATGGTGATGTTAAATATACAGGTATTTGGACATCTGTCAGGGGCTTATATGAATCCGTTTGTGACAGTAACGGCTGTGATATGGGGAAGAATATCCATAACGGTAGGAATAATATATATAATAATGGAGTTGGCTGGAGCATGTATTGGATATGGTATTTTGATCGGTGTTGCACCAGTTGATATGGGTGGAGAAGGCATATGCTTGACGTTGCCGCACCCGGGAATAAATGCGTGGCAAGCTTTAGGGGTAGAGATCGTGCTGTCTGCTGCACTATCGTTGGTGAATTGTTCAGTATGGGACCCAGTGAATGAAATGAAGTTGGATTCAGTGCCATTGAAATTTGCTCTTACTATAGCTGGTTTATCTTTCGCTGGAGGTCCCCTAACGGGCGCGAGTATGAATCCCGCCCGTTCGTTCGGTCCAGCTCTGTGGTCGAACAGATGGGATATCCACTGGGTCTATTGGGTGGGACCTTTCGTTGGTGGTATTATACCAGCAGTATTTTACAAATATATATGGGCACTAAAACCAGAGTCGAAACTGCCATGATAAAAATATGTTAATAAGTTATTAATCAAATGTGTTTATTGAATACAGGGTCATTAAAATTGTGCTCACCATTGGAATTGACGAATTTAGTGATGAACTAGAATAAAAGTTGAAATTGCCGAGACCGAAGATTTGCCAAGTATAAATAAGGGGATTGTAAAAAACGTTTCAATAATTTAATTTGTTAATTGTCGCGTTTATAAGACTGGTGGAAGTTTATTGTATTTTGTCATTAACTCCTAATTTTATGATATTTTTTAGGAGACAGTCAAAGGAATTTTAGGTTTGGACCTTATTAAAAGACTCATTTTCTGTATTACTTATAAAATATAAGGAATTTATTAATTGTATAAGTAATATAACGATAAAATTAGTTATTTTTGACGCTAGTAGGTACCTAAGTTTTAAAAATAATAAACTTCATAACGTTGGAATTATGAAGATTTATATATTTTATTAAATCATTTTCATGATAAGTATAACTGATTTAGAAGTAGCCGCTGTTATTGAAAATATAAATAATTATCATTTTTATTTTTAGGCTATTTAGCCAGTGCCTATGATTACTTTTTATTTAATCTGTGCAACTGTGCATAAGGTATAAGGAAAATTGTTAACACAAAAATTACATACCTAGCAAAGTATTGTATATGAATGGTTTGCTTCTGCACAATCATTTTATGTACATGCTTTGAATCTTCGTTCAAAAGATCAAACTTTATAGACAAAATAAAATTAATGCAAACCATCATTGTCATTTCATTTATTTAGATTTCCGCGCATAATATACGTACCCTTACCTCGTGCATTGAAATAACGCATTTGTACGAAGACTACTTGATTTTATTTATGGGTTTAGCAGCTTTAGTAACACGCAAAATAAAATCAAAGGTCATGAAATATATCAAACGAAAAACCAATTAATAAAAATTTGTAATTACCGCGCTACCGTACCTTATTTATATTAGGATTTTGCCTTTGACATTGCCGATATTTTGTCACATACAGAGAAATTAGAGAAAATAAGAACTTCTATGATTTAAAGTATTAGACAATATCTTGATGTTATGTCGAATTATGACCATGATAAGCAACTATCAGTGAAAATAAAGTCCTTATTTTATTAGCTATCTTAACGTTAAAAAAAGATCTTGAAAGTAACTTTTTTTTTGTGTCAGGGATTGTTTAGCTGTTTATTTAGTTAGCCAAAACTCATTTTTTTCGCTTATCGTAAATGGAATAAGTTAGCACAGTGTTCAAAAATTAGTACATAAAAGTTTTGTTACATGAGAGTTCACAGTTGTTAAATTAACAGAGAAAATGCTAGTATGAAAAATGCAACTTCTTGAAAATTCGCCATAAAATGCGACAATTTTATAGGTAAAGATCTATTTTAACGCTGGCTGCATTAAGTTTCAGGCCTAAATCGGTATAAATAAAAATAGTGAAAGTCTACGTTCCATCATTGTCTAATTCCTTTTTTCTGTATTATAATGAGTGTTCAAACTAAACTGATTATCAGTCGCTAAAAGTGAGGGTTTACCGCCATCGTAACGTAACCCTCGTTAAGGTGGCGATTCGGTTTTCGTACATTTGCATACTAGATCAACAATGCATCATTAAGCTGAGATTACGCTGTGATTACACAGTTGGTCGCTATTATGCAAGTAACAGAGGATGTAGGTAGTGTAAACAAAAACAAACAATGACACAAATTAGAGATTGATCATCGATTTTAAGGTATTGTTAAGACTAGGCCACCTCATCTCCCGTCCTTAATTGTAGATAAAATAATCTGTAGTTAGAGTATTACGAAGGTTATATCAGGCTTAGTATAAGCTCAGGATCAATCAAACTTAGTATTTTAATAAAAAAATTAATTAAAACAAAACAATATTAAAAACACGACTGCCCCGCCAAAAACAAACTAAAAAGTTAAATAACAAGTGTCATTGCAGTCGGAGGGCTGTTTTGTGGAACAATTCTCAATCAAAGAGGTCTCCCGACTGCTATGACACCAACTGTTTGGTTCGTTTTTGGCAGGGCAGTCGTGTTTTTTTTTTCATCATCATCATCATCATCATCATATCAGCCAAACGACACCCACTGCTGGGTATAGGCCTCCCCTAAGGATCTCCACGACGATCGGTCCTGCGCTGCCTGCATCCACTGGCTTTCCGCGACCTTCACCAGATCGTCGGTCCACCTTGTCGGGGGCCTACCCACGGAGCGTCGTCCGGTGCGCGGTCGCCATTCCAGAACCTTTCTGCCCCAACGGCCATCGGTTTTTCTCGCTATGTGTCCTGCCCATTGCCACTTCAGCTGAGTTTTTTTTTATTTCACACATTTTAGTATCAAATTATATAGTTTTGGAATGTGCTTATCAAGGTCTTTCACTTGATATTGATTCTTCAATTATAAATTGAAGAAAAAAATTCACAAAAGTGAAAGTATTTTTTTTCTTCATTCCATCAACACATTTAAAAAAGTGGCGACGTACAGTCTCCATAATGATATTAAAAAAAAAATAAACAATATCACTCGGGATAATGTAAGGATTCTAACGACACCCTATACATCCAAATCCGTTTAGGCATTTAGAAGTTATGGTGGAATAAAGAAACTCACATAGTATGTTTGTGGGTATGTGAGTTTCTTTTCCCAAAACAAAAAAAAACAGACAGTGGGTATAATGTGTTCTGATTCTGACACATAATACTACTGTCTGTTTTTTTGGGCAGTAGTGTAAAAAAAATAGTTTTTAATTATACAATATCCTATGCCGCTTTAATTAAATTAAACAAACCTCTAATTCCACATGAGCACATAATATAAAGTTAATATTCTCATCAATCACGAATTTATTAAACGACACAAATGAACATACCTAATCAGACATTATCGGTTATTAATGGTCAAATTGTTATTGATGTACCAATTATTTGATTTATTTTATGCCATATGTTTAAGTTGTCTATTGTTTGATGTTGTTGTCACATTATATTAAACTTGTAGACATTTTTTAATCATTAAATTCATTAGATTACGATTGATGCATTTGGCGGACATTATAGTTTCATTCTATTCTAATCACTATTCGATAGCGATTTTTTATTCATGTCTAATCTAATCTAACTGGTTTTAAATAAAATATGGTAGGTAGCAAACAAAAAGAAAAGGTTTGTTGAATGCAACAATTGATGATTGAATTGATTAGTCAAACGTTTTTAGTCACAAGTTCAATAATAAAAATATATTGATTTAAGCAATATGCTGATAAATATAAGTAGATTCGTGGATAAACTGAGGTTGATGAGGATTGATCGGTTAAAACTGAGAAAAGAAAAATTTAACGAAAATGGCAGACGAGTTACACCAAATCCTGCAAAATTTAGTAAGATTAACAGTGTTAACTACTACTAACTCTACTGTGGTGTTAATTTTACACAACAAAAAATCTTCTTCTGTTTCTGTGCTAACACCGTAGCATGCGAATGCGTATGTGTAGGTAGAGACTTAACAAGCATCGTTTTTGAGTTTTTTAAATCTGGTCCAAGAGTTGTTTTTACTAAACATTTCAAAATTATAATCCCAATTGAGCTGCCTTTTAGACAGTTTTATCGAATTTATCAAGGAGAAACAGATAAGCTCCTGTAATCTAAAGTCGAAAGATTTGCAATTTAGCCATCTGTAGTTGTACCAAAATATGTGACGATAAGATAAGTGTTAGTAGACACGTTTGCTGCAGTAGTTTTTTATAATTACTTTTGAGCATTTCAGTTGATGTTTGATAATTACTTTTGAATTTTTGACGGTTTACTCGGTCTCAAGTTAAGTATTTATGAGTTGACCTCTGTTATTATAAGAATCTCATATTATGCGAATCGGCTATTTTGCGTTTCTGATATTATGCGCCTAACCCATTTGTGACGAGAATAAACGAAATGCGACTTGCAGTGCAGAGGAAAACAGACGGACAGCCGGACAGATATACGAAAGCATTTTTCGTATACTTATCTGTCCGGCTGTCCGTCTGTTTTCCTCTGCACTGCAGGTTGCATTTTTCAACCCAATCTCGTGAAATTTTGTTAGCAGGTTCGATTATTGTACGTATGGTCTTTTTGCCGATTCATTTTTTTTAATTTTTTGAAAATAATTTAGAGCTAGGTATTTCAGCCATTTCGAAAAATGATAAAAAATGACACAAACGTGAGGTCTACAGCTCACAGAGGGCCAAAACAGCTGTAAAAAAAACAGTGAAACTATTATTGTTTATCATCCAGCACATGAAGAAAGCCCTTTAGCGGGGGCAATGAACTAATAAAGTCGAAATGTTTGTTTTGAAAGGATTAGCTAATCCCTTGATTAATGGTGGAAAGAATAGACTAAGTAATTAATTAATTTTCGCGGTAATTTTATAATTGACTTAGTTGAGCTGCTGTCGATAACGCTAGTCTTTGTTAACTTTTGTCAAAAAAATTTAATGACTAGACATCGGATTTGCTTTGTTCTTGACTTTTCGTAACACAATTAATGCCTATTTAATATTATGTTACCGGCACTCTGGATAAGATTGCCTAAATGAAGATTTTGGTTATTCGTAGTAACAAAATCTTTGACTGGGTTTTCAATAAATCATAATGCTTTATTACTACTAATAGGTACTAGTTATTACCATTTCAAAAACAACACACTTTGGAATGCTTTGTAATAATACTCGTATAACTGTGCGGGGAAAATATTTTTATTTCATATAAGGACTATGGAAAATTAAAAAAAAAACAAAAAACCGACTTCAAAATTCCTCTAAAAAGCAAGAACTAATATTCGTAATAATAACAACACGTCTATTGATGTCGGGTGGGGCTGGAGTACAGATTCCTTTTTTTATTCTAAAAGCCCCACCCGACTTCAATAGACGTGTTTTTATTATTACGAATATTATTTGTTGCTTTTTAGAGGTAGGTTTTTAGAAGTCGGTTTATTGTTTTTTTTTAAACAATTTTTATTTTTTATTTTTAGTGTAGGTACGAGTACCTTGTATATTATTTAGATAGTAAAATCGGCTCAGCCAAACGTGAGATAATTGCGAAGAAACATACATACATACGGGTCAAACTGAGAACCTCCTTTTTTTAAGTCGGTTAAAGAACTACACAGATATCCCTCTTCCAACAAAAAAATAATTATCTCATTCAGTTCATAAACAAAGAAGTGATTATCATCGAGGTAATTCACACAAAATCATACTATTTTCGTGCTTTTTTCAAGATTACTTGATAAGTACTGAACCGATTTCAAAATAGGACCAACTTGGGAGTTTACCTAATGTAATAACCTAGTGTAATAACGGCTGGACCCATTGAAATGATTCAATCATTTCAATCGGTCCAGCCGTTTTCGAGTAATCGCTGGACATACACAAAAAAAAACAAATACACAGACGAACAGAGAACCTCCTCCTTTTTGGAAGTCGGTTAAAAATAGAATTATCACAATGACATCATCGGACGGGTCGAATCGAATTCACCTAGAAGTGATTGGGTCAAATATAATTTACTAAATATACCTACCTACGAAACGAATAAAAAAACAAATTGGTATGTTTTGAAACTTTATTTTTCAATTTCATACTCTATTATCCCAAACGAGCGGCGGACAGATATGTAAATTCAGGACATCGTTCGCTTGTTGCTTTCAAGGATAAACCTTTATAGAAAAAAAAATTCCAATTTGCCATCAACGGCCGGATTCCTGGAGGGGGTGATACGTCAGTCGGGCAGCCGTCGGAGCAACGCGATTTGCGAAATTGAACGGAAGGCCTCCTATTTCGAGGGGCAATCTTTATAATGGTATGAACTTGAGTGAGCTCGACTTGTCTCATCTACTCTGAAGTTAGTCCCGAATTGGTCACTGCGGCAGCGTTGTTTGGCGTGTCACACCTAATTAAAAGTCGTAGCGACATCGTAGTAGCTACACCGTAGCAGCCCCGTTGAAATAATTTTCGTATTTACGAATTTCAGTTGCATTTCGCTACATTCTCATCATGTATTGAGTTCGGTCGCTACCACAGAACAAACATTTTTTCTTTGTTCTGTGGTCGCTACTGTTGTATCTGTTAATTTATTTCAACAGGAAATACCATTTGCATATTTTGGACAGCTTTTTAACATAACGCGCTTACTTTCTATAATATGATAATGTTATGTCACTAAGTATGTTTATATGTTTGTTATTCAATCTTGAATTGCAGCAAAATTAGATATATATGTTCGTCAATAATAAGTTACCAACGAGTATTTTACAAAACTAATAAAACAATTGTTTATTTATGTATTTAGTTGCTTTTGAAGTTGTATAGTTTTTGTGAATGAATTCTGGTCACCAGATATTTTTTTGTTAACAAATTCTGACAACGATGATCACAGCATATATTGTGCTGAGAAGCAGTTTTTCCAGAGTCAAAGTTTTATACTTTATACTAAAGTTTTATGTTTTATACTAACCACAGTACAACCTACTTGGATTAGTATATAGGAGTAGGTAACTTAATATAGTGTTGGTTACCCGGAATCCATTTAATTCTTATAAAATTATCCACACTAAATAATTACGAACCATTACACGCTAGTTAAAAAATTACTTTTGTGATTAAAAAATTAGTACCACTAACCAAGGAAGATAATATACTCACAGGGAGCTACTAACTGTCGATAATTCAGTTCCGATTTCATTTCATTTAAATTTTAATTAGGTACTTAATTTAGTTTTCTATTTCCCTAAATTGGTATTCACTGGCGTGGTGGCAATTTAATCCTGTAAATACAAGAGTTACCCAATACTAAAAGCAGCCCCTTTAGCACGTAATCTATGATTCACTTACGGATCTATGTGGCACTGTTCAAAACAACCAAAAATATTTTTGTGCTAAGTATTTGTACTGTTTTGTGTGTTCCTAATTTTTTTTTTTGCTGCCGATCATCCTCACAAACGTAAAATATAACAGCATTTAAAATTCTTAATATTCAACAGTTAGGTTTTAAGTTGATCTGAACTTCTAATGTCTTGATTGGTGATTGATAATTAAATTGATATATTATTATATTATCACCTGTATTCCCGTTGCCCCATTGACAGTGTCCTGCATCCTGTCATTTTTATACTTACAGATTATCGCTTGATATTACATATGTATTTGACACATCGATTAGAAAATTAAATATAGAGAAAAGATACGGCTATAAAAATTACGCTACACAACATTTAATTAGAGATTATCAAAGTTTATGATAATATGATATATATCAAGGCAAACAAAAGTAAAAAAATACGTTTATTGTGATTATTCAAATAAAGATGTAGGTAGTTAATTCATATATAAATATTAAATAATATAAAATTGTTATCTCGTCAGATCTCTATAATAAACGTAGGTGTGCCTAGGATTTTAATTGTACGAAAATAAGCTAATCTCCCTGTTTCACTACCAGTTTATCTAAATAAAAATACTCTCCTGAACAAAACAGGTGAAAATACGGTTTCGACACAAACAAATTAACTAAGCAAATTCATAAATCTTTGAGCAGAAATGTGATGCAGTAGGACTTCGTCTGCGTGGACAGTTATTTTCTATTCCTCGAGAACAATATTGCTTTCTGAATGAGAGTACTCTATGTCCTTTTCTGTTCTTCTCACAACGCGTATAAGGATAAATACAACTTACAATCTATGAAATAGGTAGGTAACTAATTTTATTTATTTAACTCATGGCGTTGTTTCGACATCAGTCATTTTCAATGTCCCCACTGCTGGGGCACAGGCCTTCCTTATGGGTGGCAAAGGAGGTGGGCCATAACCCACCACGCAGGTCTCGACTGCAAATGCCGCTGGTACCAACGCCTTAACGTCCCTCCCGAAGCACGGAACTCAAGATAATACATTTTTGTCACCCATCCCATGACCGACCCATGCGAAATAGCAGGGCCAGGCGCTAAGCCACTGCGCGTTGTTGAATTCAATATCAGATAAAATCCAGTTCTAAAGTTACATGTCATTTAATCTAATCAAAATCTGCAATTTGATCTACACTTGAAGACTCAAATCATGCAGATTACAGATAATCAGTTACATAATTTCATGCCAACATAACAAACGTGACGTGTTTCTCCAAACATTACAATATAGGTACAGTCGAAGTCAATAGTGGCTGAACCTTTTAGTCTTATGGCATACCAAATATAGCATTCGTACAGTATGGTTGCAACTTACCAAACAAACCTTATATTTTGGTGTGAAAAAGTACTTAACTATTCCGCTACGTTTGAGGCTTAACTACGGACTTTTTTATGTCCAACGTGATTCTTAGTATCATATCTGTGTTGGGTTAAAACAAAGTAATATGAACGTGATTTTCGTCGTATCTTTGTATTACCTTGTAGCTCAATAAGAAATTTAATATCATAGGGATTAACGACCCCCGTGGTCGAAGTTTTTATAGAATCATCATTTCTGAGGTCACGGATTCTATCCCAGCTGAGTCAATTTAGAATTTTAGACAACGCTCTTTTTATATTGGCTCAAGTCAGGACTGGGTGTTCACGAACACCCAGTCCTGACTTGAGCCAATATAAAAAGCCAAGCCAATATAAAATACCACGGTATGTACTTATTGTTTTTATTCTGATAACTCCAGTGATGTTATGGAAGGTACTTATTTTGGTATCGGGAGATGTAGGTGATTTTGTCCATTATAAAAAAAGCTCGAATCATAGAATACTGTAAATAAGTTTGCTTGTTCAGTGTTTAGTAATATGTACACTTGAAGTTTTGTAGTATAAGTATTCTGTTGAAATACTTGTTGCACATCACTAGCTGTTTTAATTCAAAAGTTCATTGAGTTCATTATGTTAAAGATTTTCAAATCATAAAATCATGTTTCTAAATTCAAACATTAAAATCCACAGACATAAGGAAAGTCAATATTTACTTCTATAATAATATCCAACGACATCAGAGTATGTCGCCGGAGTGTGAGAAGCCGTAAAACCTGTTTGTCTGGTCTAAATCTGGAACTGGAACGAAAATGTGCACTGTGGAGCTAATATTATAAGCAATACGTAATAATTTAATAAGCACTATTACTTAAAAGAACGACTGTCGAAGTAAATAAATAAAAATATTGATCGTCACATTACATTGTTCCAACCATAGACATAGAAAAATTTTCGCTGCGCTCAAGAAGACCAACAAAGCGTGGAAAAGAGAAGTTAACATCATACGGACACGGTCTATGTAAAAAAGAGACAAAAGATCAAGTGACATGTGCCAACATTTTTTACAGTAAGAGCCCCTAGCGACCCGCCTAGCAAATGAGCTATCACATTTGTTTAAAATATTTGTTAATCTTAATTATAATTTAAAATAAAGATATCGTGGAGCCATGGTGTCTTGTGCTCTAAGTAATTGTGGTGTGACAAAAAGAAACAATCCAAGTAATCACACTTTTCACGGGTAAATAAGATATTGCCACACATTTCTCTAAAACCTACAATAACTAACCTAATTTCGCTACATTTATTCGTTTATCGACGAAGAAAACAGTATGGAACATAGTTTATTTATTTCCTTTGCCATATATAGTCATATTTTATGAATCTAAGTCATATTTTTCGTATCTCTTATAAAATGTATACGTAAAATTTCGGATCACCTGTTTATTGACATTGTTGTTCTTTGACATTCTATTTCTATGGCGATATTCTCCGACGAAGAAGCTTTAATTGCGCTGCTGCTCGTAAGGAAACGTCGTCGCAGAAGAAAAAATTGCCGCTGCCTATATTGGATACATCCAATTTTAAAAAGCGTAAATGCATATAACGAGCATTTCGATAATCTTTTAGACCATCCAAACAAGTTTTACAACCATTTTCGTTTAAACAGCATTTTGGGAATTATTGACTTTATTACAAGACGGATTAAAGCACTAAGGCACCAACACAAATTTCTTTTAGGCCTTTACTTTTTCTCCTCTATTACTGTAATTATTGCTTATCGTATCCCAAATAGCAGGATGGGATTGAATTTCTGCTATAGAAAGTTCTAAATTTATATCCGTATTTCTACGTTATAAACTAAATGACTCCGTGCTTGCGTTGCCTTGCGATTCAAACTGACAGGTTAACTGAAGAAAGGGAAAGAGGGGTAGGGTATCGCGCGAGTGGCCTGTGTCGGCGTTTTGTGGCGGCGTTAGTGGCCAGAGTCAGCCACAAGAAGCGAGAAGCGACGATTTGTGGCGTGTGGCGACCACCGGCGTTTTACCGTGTGCGGCGACGTATAAAAACTACAGGAATCGGTCAGTGGCGGCGTTTTGTGGTTGTGGCGTGGCCCCGTTTGCGGGGACCCTAAAGCTGGCTGTACAATCTGTACATATATAGTGTTAGTGACTGTACATGTACAGTTCCGTCAGCGATGTCACAGAATATATACTTGGCGATGTAGAATCGAGGATGGTATATACCCACCAACCGACCCGAAAATCGTAAAAACATTTTGCTTCCAAAAATCGGCTGTCTGGTAGATACAATATTTAATCAATATTTATGTATAAATTCCAATTTTATGACTAATGCCATTTTCATGTTCCAAATGATAATAACTCAATTAGCTAATTTTCAATATTTATCAAGATCGAGCTAAATTAAGCAATGTTGTATTATTGTAACATTGTGAAGTAACGATGATTAAAGCCATTATTTGTACAATTATGTTTGTTAGTGCAGGTTTTGGTACCTATTATTATGTAGTATCTTTAAATCCATCCTTCTCGAAAATTAAATAATTACTACTAGTTACACTATTTATTATTACTGGCTTATCATAACTCAAACAGTCGAGATGGTTCTTACACCAGTTTCGGTAGTTTTGTTACATTTATAGTATAATATTAGCGGCCACCCGCGACTTCTTCCGCGTGGACCCTACGGAACCTTTGACCAGGATAAAAAAGTATTTTTGTCCTGGTCAAAGGTTCCGTAGGGTTCCTGTATTAAAACATAGTCATGTTTTAATACAGGCTTAATTGACCTATCTGTGTGCCAAATTTCATCCATCCTTCCGTGGTGTAAGTAACCGGACTTTTGTTTTATGTAAAGATTACAATTTGTCTCAGTCTTTTCATAATCTCTATGACCTAATGTTGCGTGGGCGCACGGCGTGGCGCGCAGATTTTAATTGCTGTTTGTACTCAAATATTTTAGCTGAAAATATGATATCAAATTAACTGATAACTATAATACAGTCAGCGTCAGAAAAATCGCACCTTATAGAACATTTCTTCAAAGTTAATTTAATCCTATCTTATTTAATGATAAGTGTTGTTATACGTACTTCTTCACCTTCAGACATAGCCTACAGCCTTTAGAAACCGTTGGAGTACTCGTTGAACGGAATCAATTACTGAAATTCAGTATCCGAGCAACTTTACATTGCCCCATTTTTTTTTGCAATATTTGAGCAACTTCATGGGCAATAGTATCCATCTTGGGTATTCCTTTTTTTAATTGAACTGTTGAAGTGTGTTTTCTCCATCGTCTCCATACCAAACCTACCCCCATAGCCTGAACTGACCCCTTTTATTTCCGTTTTATGGCGGTGCAAGCAATAACGCTGTAAAGCTAGGGTTTCCTAGGATGACGGTGCCGTCATATTACGGCCGTCATTTAGCGGCGTAGTACGTTGTCTATATAAACAATACGGCGCGGTTTCTGACGTTACGGTGTCGCCATATTGTTTACACAGACAACATTCAACGCCGCTATATGACGGCCGAAATATGTCGGCACCGTCATCCTAGGAAACCCTAGCTTTAGCGTTTAATTATGGTAACTGTTATGTTAGTTAAGTCATACAATTAATAATTGAAAGCTCATTAAATGTACTTTCAATGGATATCAACATTTACACAATAAAGCTTCAGCTAGCAATAGTAGGTGGCCCAGTCTTAGTGCTGCCATCTCTAAAACCTGCCGCCCAGGACCGGAAGCGTAAAAACCCCGGACTTTGGAGCCTTGACCCCGGTCATTTTTTTAAATATTAACTTTTAGCTTGGTAAAAAATACATTTTACCCGATACTTGACAAAAAAATTGAATTTAAGGTCTTTTTCGCATAAAATAGTGTGTATTAGATACTAGTAATGTTGTAAAGCTGGGGTGACCAACACAATTTTTTGTCCCGGTTTAGTAGTTTTGCAACCGTAGTGGGCCAAATGAATTCCATAAAAGCCAGGGGCGGCCCGTAAAAAAAATGGCCGCGCAGCGCGATTTTTAGTCAGTTTCATTCACTAACCTTGTAATCATGCGCGGGGTGCACGGTGCTTGTTTATAGTAAAAAAATAAAAGGGTCGCGCAGCGCGATTTTTGGAGGGGTGCGCGGTGCTTGTTTATAGTAAAAAAATGGGCTGCGCAGCGCGATTTTTAGCGGGGTGCGCCGTGCTTGTTTATAGAAAAAGAAAATGGGCCGCGCAGCGCGATTTTTGGCGGGGTGCACGGTGCTTGTTTATAGTAAAAGAACATGGGCCGCGCAGCAAGAATTTTGGCGGGGTGCGCGGTGCTTGTTTATACAGTAAAAAATATGTGCCGCGCAGCGCAATTTTTTGCGGGGTGCGCGGTGCGCCACGCGTAGTGAAGTGAGGCGCCCGGTAGCGCGTACGCTGAATGAATATATATATACATAGTACTTTTTTGAGTGGAGTTTGATCCAAAACCCGGACTTTAATTATAGCCCGGGTTTTACCCGGACTACAATCAGAACCCCGCCCGGACGCTCCCCGGACGCCCTACAAACTAGGACAAATCCGGGGAAACCCGGACGGATGGCAGCCCTCCATTCTAAACTTTTTCGAAGAGGTGCGATTTTTCTGAAGTCGAGTGTAGGCTCTTATCTACTATCTCTCACTTAATAGTATCTACTAAAAGGAAGAGCCAGATAAGATTTTTTTGTGCTATTCTCTCAACGACCATCAATTATTTAATACGACTTAACTCCATAATATGACCCGAACCTCTAGTAACTTGCAGTATAAGAAAAATAATTCTTATACGATGTTGGCCCTGACCTCAAAAAATTGTATTGCGGTGCAATATTGAAAAGGTTAACAAAAACTTTCTCCACCATCAACAACATATTAATAAGAACTATATATAATATAGATATTAAACATTAAACTTAGTTTGAAATGCAACAGGTATAATCCACGACATTTCGTCATGTAGAGGTCACGACCTCACTTCGCCATGCTGTAGTGCCTTCCTTGTGCGAATTAGGACTCTCAACTTATCTTCAATACAAAATAAATTCAAGCTTATTATGCTCTTCCATTCTAGTCACGTTATATTTGAAATGTCCTGAAATGTAAAAGACTTTGGTGAAAAATAGGAGGTTGAATAAAGTTTGAATTTTGTTATCTATTATAAAGTAGGGTTATAAAGCTTTATGTGAAGTGAAACATAATGAATATAATGAAAAATAATGATTATGTACAAATTGCAGTAAAACTGTTTACACTGCTTACACTTCTAAACTATTGGTTAGGTGGACATTAAATTACATCAACTGGTAGCTGACCTATAATTGTAATGTGCGGTTGTAATATGTAGGTATAATCATTTAGTAAAATAAACAACCTTTTTTAAAAGTGTATCTGAGCTACTGCCGTGTATGTACCGGCCTAGAATAACACTACCCCCTATCATCCCGTGGGTGTCGTAAAAGGCGACTAAGGGAGCATCATATTACGGCCGTAATATGACGGCACCGTTATCCTAGGAAACCCTAGCTTTAGGGGAGGCCTATACCCGACGCAGCAGTGGGTGTCGTGCGGCTGATATGATGATGATGATGATCTAGGCTATTAAGCACCTCTAAATCCTTACTAAATTAAAGCGAAAGTCCGTTTGTTTGTTATACCTTCATCATGAAATTTTGCAGACATTTTGTCAGGGTTATCGAACATATGACATAGGGTATATTTCATCCAGAAAAAATGTAAAGTAAAAAAGGATTGTTCCCGAGGGATAGCGAAAAAACTTTCCACGCAGACGAAGTCGCGGGCGGCCTCTAGTAGTTGATGAAATTGTTTAAAAAACAAAAAAACCGACTTCAAAAAACCTGATCCTAAAAAGCAAGAAATAATATTCAAATCATTAGATACGCATTATCATCGTTATAATAACGTCTATTGAAGTCGGGTGGGGTATGAACGTACCGTTCGTACGTACGGGAAGTACAACTTCCTTTTTTTATTCTAAAAGCCCCACCCGACTTCAATAGACGTTATTATAACGATGATAATGCGTATCTAATGATTTGAATATTATTTCTTGCTTTTTAGTTTTTGAAGTCGGTTTTTTTTGTTTTTTAAACAATTTTTATTTTTAGTGTAAGTACCTTCCGTATTAGGTAGTGTAGGTTAGGTTTATTATTTAGGTAGGAAAATCGGCTCAGCCAAACGTGAGATAATCGCATAGAAACATACATACATACGGGTCAAACTGAGAACCTCCTTTTTTTTGAAGTCGGTTAAAAAGACTAAGCTAAAGTATCCCTTTTCCAACACCAAAAACTTTCATAAATAACAAAGTCGTCAAAGTAGTTAGTGCAAAATCATTGTATTTTCAGGATTACTTGAAAACTACTGAACCGATTTGAAAAAAAACCCATCTCGCAAGTATACTCAATCGGACAAAAAAAGAATCATCAAAATCGGTCCATAAATGAGGAAGATATGCGCGAACAACGATAAAAAAAAGTATTCAATCGAATTGAGAACCTCCTCCTTTTGATGAAGTCAGTTAAAAACCACTATGTTCCAATGTAATGAACGTCGTAGTTAAAATAAATGACATTAAATAGGTATGAAAAGATAGAAACAAACTTAATTAACCAATTAATGCCGATAATGTTCAGGCCATGATAATGAAATGTTTCGCTGAAAAAGCTATAAATCATTTGGCATTGTAATGACTGAATCATCTCTGCTTATTAGTGTGGCTTGTCCGGATTATATTTATAATTTACTTTATAGTTATACGTTTTGTCTATTATATGCCACCTAGCTAAGTACGTGGGAAAACAGCGCTGTCGTCAATTTGCCACCTAGGTAGGTAAGATGGAAAACTATTTAAAGCTGTTTTCAATTGAATCTTCGGTTTTCTTTAGCTTCCATATGAATTTAGCTCGAGGTTAAAAAGATAGTCATATATGTATTTATATGTTAAGGTTTATTTATTCTTATATATTTTATGTACCTATATGTATTATTTGGTAATTTTGCTAAAATTAAGGTTCTAATGTAACTCTTTTGTATGTATTTTATCATATTCATGAATGTCTTTTAATTGATGGTTGGCTAGTATAGAATGCTTTTAGCATTAAGTCTGCCTTTGTACCTTACTCTGTGTATTCTTGTGCAATAAAGATTAATAAAGAAATAGTCCCGAAAATCTTTAGTAATAATTAAAGTGGAAGCATGTACTTAATTAGGTAATTTATTATTTGCTGTATGCTCCCCAAAGAAAAATACAATATTGATTTTGAAAGAGAAAATGGGAAGTGGTACGTAAAAACTGAGTTACTACCTAATTATTTAAAACTAAAATCCAAACAGGTAGGCTGATTTATTGAATAGATATAGTTTATCTATATATATAAAATTCAAAGTCCTGACTGACTGAGTGAGATATCAACGCACAGCCCAAACTACTGAACCTAGAGACTTGAAATTTTACACACAGGTACCTTATACAGTGTAGGCATCCACTAAGGAAGGATTTTTGAAAATTCCATCCCTAAGGGGATGAAATAAGGGATGAGAGTTTGTATGGAAGTCCCTCAGTTTTAATGCTAGGATATTCAAATTTTGTATTTAGGCTGATGATTGAAAATTAATAAATACGTGTATCATCGTTTTTCAAAATTCTACCCCCGATGGGGTGAAAAGGGGGATGAAGTTGAGTATAGAAGAAAATCCTTAATTTTCAAAGTAAAAATCGTTAAATTTATAATTTAGGCTTATGGATGGAAATATAACGCAACGTATATGGTTATTGGTAGTATTTTAACCCCTATGGGGATGAAATGGGGTAAATAAACCTAAAATAGATATGGATGTCGTTATTGGGGTTTTCTGGGATGACGATTGCGAAAATGACATTCATTTTGAAGTCCAACACGGTCGACATGATTTAACCACTAAAGGGGTGAAAATTGGGTTCAAATTTGGTATGGAAAACAATATAAAATATACTTTACAACTTAAAACTTCGTACGAGCATGTCTAAAAATAAATAGACAAACATATATATTGTGGTTTTTAAAATCAACCCCTTAGGGTGTAAATGGGGTAAGTAAACATAAAAATCGATATGGATGTCGTTCTTGAGGTTTTATGGGATGGTGATTGCGAAAATGACATTTATTTTGAAGTACAACACTGTGGACATGATTTAACTGCTAAAGGGGTGAAAATGGGGTGCAAATTGTGTATGGAAAAATAATATAAAATGACTTACGGCAGTGAAACGTGGTCGCTAACTATGGGTCTCATAAGGAGGCTCAAGGTCACCCAGCGTGCAATGGAGAGAGCCATCCTCGGCGTTTCCCTGCGTGATCGAATCAGAAATGAGGAGATCCGCAGGCGAACTAAAGTAACCGACATCGCTCGAAGGATTGCTCAGCTAAAGTGGCAGTGGGCTGGACACATAGCGAGAAGAACCGATGGCCGTTGGGGCGGAAAGGTTCTTGAATGGCGACCGCGCACCGGACGGCGCTCCGTGGGTAGGCCCCCGACAAGGTGGACCGACGATCTGGTGAAGGTTGCCGGAAGCCACTGGATGTGGGAAGCGCAGGACCGATCGTCATGGAAATCCTTGGGGGAGGCCTATACCCAGCACTGGGTGTTGTGCGGCTGATATGATGATGATGATGAGACATTACAACTTTGAAATTCTAAGAAGCATGTCTAAAAATAAATAGGCAAATATATATTTTGTTATTTTGAAAATCATCCCTTAGGGGGTAAATGGGGCAAGTTAACATGAAAATCGATGTGGATGTTGTTCTTGAGGTTTTATGGAATGAGGAATGTGAAAATGACATTTATTTTGAAGTCCAACACGGTGGACATGATTCAGCCGCAGGGGACGGGAACGGGAACGGGAACGGGAACGGGAACGGAAACGGGAACGGGAACGGGAACGGGAACGGGAACGGGCACGGGAACGGGAACGGGAACGGGAACGGGAACGGGAACGGGAACGGGAACGGGAACGGGAACGGGAACGGGAACGGGAACGGGAACGGGAACGGGAACGGGAACGGGAACGGGAACGGGAACGGGAACGGGAACGGGAACGGGAACGGGAACGGGAACGGGAACGGGAACGGGAACGGGAACGGGAACGGGAACGGGAACGAGAAAGGAACGGGAACGCAAACGCGATCGCTCGAAAGCGAACGCGAACGGGAACGGAAACCGGGGACAGGAACGGGACCAAACGGGAACGGAAAAGGGTAAAGAAACGGGAACAGGATACTACTAATATCTCTGGACCCACTTCTGATTGTTGTAATAAACTAGCTTCCGCCCGCGACTTCGTCCGCGTGGATATTAGAGAAAATCCTTAGGGAACCTTCAACCAGAATCCGACCAGCCGATTTTATGCGATTAGGCCGGTCCCCACCAAGCGCGCAGCCTCGTGCGAGGCCTGCCACACGCGGCAAACGTTTTGACTCGCGAGGCAGCGCGCTTGGTGGGGACCGGCCTAATCGCATAAAATCGGCTGGTCGGATTCTGGTTGAAGGTTCCCTAAGGATTTTCTCTAATATCCACGCGGACGAAGTCGCGGGCGGAAGCTAGTCCAATATATCAGCCATACAGTATAATTGTATTGTATGAAATGTAATGAATTCATTAAAATACGATACAATAAAGTATGCATTGCTATGTTAGAAATCTTAATTTGCAATGCTCAGCTCGGTAATATGAAAATTGCAGTGACAATTGTGATAAACTTACTAATTATAATAACTAATAATATAAATGCAAAATGCAATTCACATAACTCCGCTGACGGGCGCTTTTTTGTAGCTGCGATAATCGCGGCGACAATCGCGGCGCTTTTTTGTCGCTGGCGTAGGTTAACCCTAAAAGGCACCCAGTTCCATATTCATCCCATGACATCGCATCGCACTCGCGTTACCTTTTCTTTATTCATCCCAAATCGTGTTCTTAACTCATCCCATTAATATATTTTTAATTAAATTCTAATTTCATCGCAAATCTATTCTTAACTCATCCCACGACAAAAATACCAAGAATATAATGAAAAAGTACGGATAGCAGAAAAATGGACATCAGAGTAATAAGTACCCAAATTAAACTCTTTAATATTTTTACACGACTGCCCAAAGCAAAAAGAGTGTATATGTGTTCAGGGTTCATGTATGTTTGTGGGTATGTGAGTTTCTTTATTCCACCATAACTTCTAAATGCCTGAACTGATTTGGATAAATAGGGTATCGTTAGAATCCTTACAGCATCCCGAGTGACACTGGCTATATTGATTTTTTTTAGAAAAAATCAATATGGCGACTGTACGATGCCATTTTCAAATGTGAAAAAAAAATTTTTTCTTCTATTATTACAATATGGGCATCAAATGAAAGGCCTTAATGAGCACATTTCAAAACTATATAATATGTCACTAAAATGTGTAAAATAAAAATAAATAAATTAAAAAAATATTAAAAACACGACTGCCCTGCCAAAAACGAACTAAAAAGTTAAACAACAAGTGTCATTGCAGTCGGGGGACCCTTTGATCAAAAATTGTTCCATAATAAGGTCCCCCGACTGCAATGACACTTGTTGTTTAACTTTTTAGTTCGTTTTTGGCAGGGCAGTCGTGTTTTTAATATTTTTTTAATTAATTTATTTTTTTAACATTGAAAATGTTTATGTTTTCGTTATCGAGTATAGTGCCCCGATATATGAAATTGTGACATTTGCCTGTAGTTTCGCAGATATGAGAATTGAGAGGTATGTAGATGAACCATATTTTACGTCTGCCCAAGAACTTCAAAGTGCAATTTAAATTCCTAAAATCACGCCGTAGCTTTTGGAGAATTTCTAAAATTTGACAATATTTCAAAATTTTTTCGCCGTCTTGGATCGAGAATTCCAGAATAATATTTTTCGAGCTCATTATTCAAGAAACGGAAGAAAATACCTCTCGGGATTAAATTAAGCTAGGTACTCAAAAAGGAGCTAATCAAAGTACCTGTTAACCAGATCCGGTCAGCATTTTCCCCACAGCTCTCAACGCAGGAGTCCTAACTGCTGAAGACCAGGTCTAACAGGGCAATCAGTCTATTGAAAAGTACCAGGCTAACATGAATATACAGGAGGTCCCAATAACTTTTTTCGTTACGTTTACGTTATGTTTTCTATATAGGTAATATAAACTTATGACAATCCCAGAACCATTGCCTATAACCGATCTTTAAGGCTCGTAGTGTACCTACCTACCCTTTACGGAACAGGATTAAAAGGTAATCATATAATGTACCTACTAATTATTCCCTTACTTTTTATTGCTAGCGACATACCTACATACGACAGCGACAGTGCTTTCAATACGATTTTATTAGTGACTAGTCAAATTCTTTAGCTAACTAGATGTTACGTTTACGTTATGTAAGTTTTCTATAATAATATAGGTAATATAAACTAGTGTAATCCTACCCTTTTTGGAACAGGATTAAAAACAATATAAATAGGTAATCATATCATGTAGTAATAATTCCCTTACTTTTTATTGCAAGCTATACCATTAAAAAATAATTATGTCAGCTAGCGAAAAAAATTGTGGTGTCTTTTAGGGTTAAAGCCGCTTGTCAGTGTCATTTCGTGGGCGATTAGTCGCCGAGCTATGTGTCAGCTACTTTTTGTAGCTCGTGGGCGTTTACGTATTGAACTCCATATGTTCTATACTGGGCTGCAAAAAATCGCCCAGCGATTAATCGCTCGTCAGCGGTGACGCTAATGCATAGAGTTTTTCACAGGATTCGATACAAATATTTACATAATTGCCTCAAACGTGAGGGAGCCGTATTGTGTTCGAATTAAAGTTAGTTAATACAATTTTGATTATCATTTTGCATGTAAGCAAATATTTAGAACGAAAATTTAATTGTTAATCTCTTACAAACCGACTTTTATTTAAGTACTGCTTTTTATCTATTCATTTAAATTTTTATTCCCTTGAGAGTCTCGAAATATGCGTTTTTGCTTTATAGAAGTTTGATATTTCACAGTTTTAAGGGGCTGTAGATCGATATGGTTTTTTAAACTCGGTACCTCCACGCGAGCCTGAGATAAAGAGTCTTGACACACAGACAGACAGACGGACATAAAAGTTGAGGTACGGAACCCTTAAAACTAGCATTTTTTTATGTAAACGATGTCTACTAACGTTACCGAATCATATGAAAAACTAGCGGCCGCTCGCGGTTACACCCGTGTGGTGTGGTACCCGTTCCCGTGGGAATATGGTTATAAAAAGTATCCTATGTTTTAATCTTGGCTATCTACTATGTGCCAAATTCCAACCAACTCCGTTCAGTAGTTTTTGCGTGATTGAGGAACAAACATCCAAACATCCAAACCCACAAACTTTCACATTTATAATAGTAGGAAGGATTATACGCACATAAAAAAAATTATATGAAATTGACGATTTTCTTGCTTATTTTATCATTATCACACACCACATAGTAAGCATAGTGTTCAAAACGTTTGTACATAATAGTAGTTTATGAAACTGACACATAAAGAGGGGTATTAAAACACGAGTGTGTGTTTAAAAACCGAGCCGTAGGCGAGGTTTTTAATAGTATCACACGAGTGTTTTAATACCTAGTTATGTGCAGTTTCATACACTGCTTTATCTACACTCATACATTTGGGATTGAACCTACTAAATAAAAGATCAACGTTAGAAAAGAGAGAGAGAGAGACTTTGTTTGTATTAGCTAGCTAGGTACCTACCTTGTAATAAATCATTTCCTTAGCTGCATCTAAAATATCGGGCAGTCAATTTTTTTTCACATTTTAAAGCAAGAATAAAAAAAAAACCTACAAAATTCAGTAAGTATAACAAAATGTATAAATTGAAATCAAAACTTTATTTGAAATGCTTTAGAAATGGCGCGCATTCCTTAAGAAAAAAAAAGATGACTGCATTCCAACAAACTAATCGCACTAAGTCATCTATTACCATAGAGTGCATTTTAATCATGGAAAATATATGGGAGAATATCGTTGTTTTTTTTTTTCAATGTTACGGCACTGCCTTCTTTTTGGATTTGCCCTGTATCGTAATGAGAAAAAAAGTTATTTTATGATGCAGTTGACTGCATCGTAATGAGTTTATTTTTTAATTTTACCTATCCACAAAAATAAAGTACGTATTTATATGACCTTTTTTGAATTCATATTTGGAACATTACGGTGTGAGTGTAGATAAATATTGTTTAAAACGTGATGAGACTTAGGAACAACCATTATTCGAGTGACTAGTTTCATTAACAATTACAAAGCACTTCAATATCTACAGAAACAATTCTCATTTAGCAACATGTCCACGATTCTAGTTCGCAGTTTCTAAGTGAGTAAGTTCAGGTGGTTCTGCTGATCAGGGGTCTAATTGTGTAACTCAACATTTATGGCGATCACTTTCAATGTGAATCAACCTGTGTTCATCCATTTCTTTTACTTAGTCGTACACTCCTACCGGAATGGTCATGGTCAATGGATCTAATGATAGGTTGGTTGCGGCCTTAGAGTAAGACGGGCTTCTTAGAGTAAGACGGGCTTCTACAGAAAGAGAAGCCATACGAAGCGTTTCCCCTCTGCCGAAGTACAAGCCCAAATGGGCATACGCGTTAGTAAAACCAGTTGCGCCCGGATTTCTTTCTAGACCGAGTCCAGTCGCGTATGTGAACGCTGCGGATGTGGGTATGCGGAACTGCACTCGTGTGCATTTCCCCCCCCCCCCCGCAAAAAATGCCAGAATAATTTGAATAGAGTAATATCGCTAAGGCTTCTCCCTTCGTGACAAACGAAGCCTTTTGTTGCTCGAAGGTGCGGCTTTTGTTTTCATCTCTCTCTATTCGTAGCACTGCGTGTTCATATTGAAGGAACACGTTGTAGACCAGGAGGTCAATTCTGCTATGTTAACGTCAAAATCGTGGTTCAATGGTGTTTGAATGATAGTGCTTTTTGACACAGTTCTAGTTTTTTAAACCTTTTAGGGGCCCGCGCCCCCCTTTTAAAGTCTCTGCACCCTCCTTTGTAAACCCCTGTTGTAGACGATTTAATGAGATCAGTCCATCTTGTGGGTTATCCTTTTATTCTCATTAGGACAGATTCTCAAAAGGACAGTTTCTCAAAAAGACAGATTCTCATAAGGACAGCAGTACAGGTACAGGTAAGCAGAAAAAGAGAAAAGAAGGTTTAACTTCTATATTTTGAATAGCTTTTTATGAGAACGGAGAAGGTTAACTTCTATATTTTTAATTACTTTTTAATTTATTTTCTCCGTAATATGTGACGCAGGCAGAAAAAAAATGTACCTACAATGACCCGTCTATACTCGCTCGTGCACTAACATATTGCCATTGCGCTCGCACAGGCACAACAATAATGTTAGCGCGAGAGCGACAGAGATTAAGTATCTATAGACGGGTCATTGTACAAAATTCCTTCTGCTTCGCGTTAACCTCCTCTAAATCTAAGCTAATAACCCGATAGGAACCCTAAATATTTAGCATCTGTCGCCGAACTAGGTAAAAACCTGTATTTCAACAAACAGCACATCTTGCCTTGGAGTAGCGATATTGTTTGCTAAACTGAAAGCAATAGCGACAGATAGGGAGTTACACAATTAGGAAGCGGACCCTCGTCAACACTCGTCACTCGCAAATTGTAACAGTTTCAAGTTTCGAACATGAAGATTCATGCTTTTGAAATGAAACACCACCATCGGCCCACGTATGGTTACGACTGACGTGTAATATTTGAGTAGTACTTACCTCCTTCCTACCCATAGACTTATTATATTACTAGTTCCTACCTAAGTACTCGTATACCTATCCTTACTAATCCTTACTTCCTTACTTAATATTATAAATGCGATAGTCCGTTTGTTTGTTTGTTTGTTACGTCTTCACGTCCAAAAAAGCGATCATAATGAAATTTTGCATACACGTTGTCAGGAGTATAGAGAAGGACATAGGGTACCTTTCATTCCGAAAAAAATTATAGTTCCCGAGGGATAGTAAAAAACCTTTCCACGCAGACGAAGTCGCGGGCGGCTGCTAGTAATATTATAAATGCGAAAGTCCGTTTGTTTGTTACGCCTTCACGTCTTAACTACTGAACCGATTATCATGAAATTTTGCATACACGTTCTCAGGGGTACAGAAAAGGACATAGGGTACTTTTCATCCTGAAAAACCAATATTGTTCCCGAGGGATAGCAAAAAAAATTTCTACGCAGACGAAGTTGCGGGTGGCCGCTAGTAGTGTATAATATGAACAGCATTTTTTTCTCATTGCTTTGTAAAACGTAGTGATTATTTCTTCTGTGTTCTCGGTCACTTTCTTACGACCTATTCAGTATTCGGTTTTATTTTTTTTCTTATTTGTAAAATAGTTGGGCAAACGCAAAGACTTCTATGTTGTATTCTACACTGCAAACGTCATCTAAAACTATTCCAAATTTCAGTTGATGGCATTTTTTGTAGTTATTGAGATTTCCAGCTGTGACAGACGGACAGACAGACAGGCAGACTGAGTCGCATCATAAGGGTTTCTTTGTACAATTTTGGTACGGAATCCAATAAAAGTAGAAAAAAATGCAAAACACATTTTTATTGTATCAAGATTACGTCGTCGTCGATAATTTGCCCGTTTGACATATCCTTGTAAATATTTATTGCAATTTCTGTTTAGTTGGCACAACTAGGTAAGTATGTCTTGATAGATAAAATGTTGATTGGCATTGATGTACTAAGCTGCAACTTACTTTAATCATAATTTTATATCTGAAATATCTTTGAAAGAGGGATCAAGATTTCATTTTTGATCTCACATTTTATAGCTTTTTCAAATCCATATTGATTGGTGAAGATTTTTGACATATTATTATGTATTATGTATTCAATTTTTCTGTTTTATTGTAACAATCGATATACGAGGAGGAATTCACTTAGAACTTTGTATTCCATCGGTAACATTCAACGTGCAGAAAGTCAACATTATTGTTAGTATTACTATCACCAGGCTGTATCTTATGAACCGTGATAGCTAGACAGTTGAAATTTTCTATAACAACACTAAAAACAGAATAAAATAAACATTTAAGTGGGGCTCCCATACAACAAAAGTGATTTTTTTTGCCGTGTTTTGGTACGGAACCCTTAGTGCGCGAGTCCGACTCGCACTTGGCTGGTTTTTTTGTGTAGTTATCATGTAGCGCGACATTTGTCATGTTAAGCAACACTCGTTGAGTGAATATATTTTTTATATTTCGGTTAGTTTATGTCTTTCTGCTACTCTCCTCCTCCTTTATTTACAAACCAGCTTTTCAGTGGCCATGTTGCATGTGACTAGAGTTGCCAACTATTTTTGCATCAAATATAGTAGTTTAAAGATTATAAATATAGTAGACTAGCTTCTGCCCGCGACTTCGTCCGCGTGGATGTTAGAGAAAATCCTAAGAGAACCTTCAACCAGGATCTGATCAGTCATTTTTACGTTTCCCGTTCCGGTTCCGGTTCCGGTTCCCGTACGTTCCCGTCCCTTTCCTGTCCCGTTCCCGTACCCCTTCTGTTGCCATTCCCGTTCCCGTACCGTTACCGTCCCGTTCTCGTTCCCGTTCCCGTACCGTTCCCGTCCCGTTCCGTTCCCGTTTCATTACCGTTCCATTCCCGTTCCCATTCCATTCCCATTCCGTTCCCATTCCGTTCCCGTTCCGTTCCCATTCCGTCCCGTTCCGTTCCCGTCCCGTACCCCTTCCGTTCCCATTTCCGTTCCCGTCCCGTTCTCGTTCCCGTTCCCGTTCGCATCCCGTTCTCGTCCCGTTCCGTTCCCGTATCGCTCCCGTTCCGTTCCCGTTCCTTCCCCCTCCGTTCCCGTGACGTTCCTTTCCCGTTCCCGTCCCGTTCTCGTTGCCGTTCCGTTCCTGTTTCGTTCCCGTTTCCTTCCCGATACGTTCCCGTTCCGTTTCCGTTCCGTTACGTCCCATACCGTTCCCGATTCGTTCCCGTTCGCGTCCCGTTCCCATACCGTAATCCTTCCGTTCCTTTTCCCGGTACCGTTCCCGTCCCGTTCCTGTCCCTTTCTCTTTCCCATTCCATTCCCGTTCCGTTTTCGTTTTGTTCCCGTTCCGTTCCCGTTCCCATTCCGTTCCCTTTCCGTTCCCGTTTCATTCGCGATCCCTTCCCGTTCCGTCTCCGTTCCGTTCCGTACCGTTCCGTTCCGTTCCGTTCCGTTCCGTTCCGTTCCGTTCCGTTCCGTTCCGTTCCGTTCCGTTCCGTTCCGTTCCGTTCCGTTCCGTTCCGTTCCGTTCCGTTCCGTTCCGTTCCGTTCCGTTCCGTTCCGTTCCGTTCCGTTCCGTTCCGTTCCGTTCCGTTCCGTTCCGTTCCGTTCCGTTCGGTTCGGTTCGGTTCGGTTCGGTTCGGTTCGGTTCCGTTCCGTTCCGTTCCGTTCCGTTCCGTTCCGTTCCGTTCCGTTCCGTTCCGTTCCGTTCCGTTCCGTTCCGTTCCGTTCCGTTCCGTTCCGTTCCGTTCCGTTCCGTTCCGTTCCGTTCCGTTCCGTTCCGTTCCGTTCCGTTCCGTTCCGTTCCGTTCCGTTCCGTTCCGTTCCGTTCCGTTCCGTTCCGTTCCGTTCCGTTCCGTTCCGTTCCGTTCCGTTCCGTTCCGTTCCGTTCCGTTCCGTTCCGTACCGTCCCGTCCCGTCCCGTCCCGTTCCGTTCCCGTCCCGTTCTCGTCCTGTTCCCGTTCCCATTCCCGTGCCCGTGCCCTTGCCCGTTCCCGTTCCCGTTCCCTGGATGTGCATGTCCAGGTCCAGGTCCATGATGTGTCATGTCCACCGTGTTGGACTTCAAAATAAATGTCATTTTCGTAATCACCATCCCATGAAACCTCAAGAACGATATCCACATCGATTTTCATGTTTACTCACCCCATTTACATCCTAAGGGATGATTTTCAAAATATCAAAATATGTGTTTGCCTATTTATTTTAAGACATGCTCCTACGAATTTTAAAGTTGTAATGTCTATTTTATATTCTTTTTCCATACATTTGAACCTCATTTTCACCCCTTTAGGGGTTAAATCATGTCCACCGTGTTGGACTTCAAAATAAATCTCATTTTCGCAATCACCATCCCATAAAACCTCAAGAACGACATCCATATCGATTTTTATGTTTACTCACCCCATTTACCCCCTAAGGGGTTGATTTTCAAAATCACAAAATATATGTTTATATATTATATATATTATAAAATATGTGCCTATTTATTTTTAGATGTGCTCTTACGAAGTTCAAAGTTGTAATGTCTATTTTATATTATTTTTCCATGCAAAATTGGAACCCCATTTTCACCCCTTTAGGGGTTAAATCATGTCCATCGTGTCAGGCTTCAAAATAAATCTCATTTCCGCAATAACCATCCCATAAAACCTCAAGAACGATATCCACATCGATTTTTATGTTTACTCACCCCATTTACCCCCTAAGGGGTTAATTTTCAAAATCACAAAATATATGTTTGCTTATTTATTTTTAGACGTGCTCCTACGAAGTTTAAAGTTGTAATGTCCATTTATTTATTTTTTCCATACAAAATTTGAACCCCATTTTCACCCCTTGAGGGGTCAAATCTTGTCCACCGTGTTGGACTTCAAAATAAATGTCATTTTTGCAATCGTCATCGCAGAAAACCCCAATAACGACATCCATATCTATTTTTAGGTTTTTTACCCCTTTTCACCCCCATTTCATACCAGTAGGGGTTGAAATACTAACAATAACAATATACGTTGCGTTAGATTTCCATCCATAAGTTTAAATTATATATTTAGCAATTTTCACTTCGAAAATAATGGATTTTCTTCAATACACAACTTCATCCCCCTTTTGACCCCTTCGGGGTAGAATTTTGAAAAACGCCGAGACCCGTGTTTATTAATTTTCTATTGTCAGCCTAAAAACAAAATTTGAAGATCCTAGCTTCAAAACTGAGGGACTTTCATACAAACTTTCATCCCTTATTTCATCCCCTTAGGGATAGAATTTTCAAAAATCCTTCCTTAGTGGATGCCTACACGGTATAAGGTATCTGTGTGCAAAATTTCAAGTCTCTAGGTCCAGCGGTTTGGGCTGTGCGTTGATAGATCAGTCAGTCATTCAGTTTACGATTTTATATATTAAGATGGCGAAAAAGTTCAAAAAAATATAAACCATAAATATTTTTGTTGCTGATAGTTAAACGTCTCATGATCATAATTTGAAACTGAAGCACCTTAACCCATAGAAATTCGAGAATCTCTGTGTGTGGAAACAAAATTGGCAATTTCATACTGAAACCCTTCAAAATAATCATATTTTTGCTGCTTTGGCATGCGTTACTTTGTAAAACTTTTTCACTTAAAAATATAGTAATTTTGCCTACTAAGTATATATTTTTACAAAAACTATAGTAGCCAAGCCCTCGATATAGGGTTTACATGCGACCAACACGATTTAATGAAAGTGCTAACAGCCATTACCATTATACTTGGGATATACCAACTTAGCGGGAAAGGAAAATATGTCATCTGAAATTTCTTGTTATTAAAGGAGAAAATTAAAATGGGTGCCAGCAAATATATGCTATTCTGAGAAAAAGTTAGCATTAATCAGATGGTACTGTAGTAATATAGTTATTTTGCTGTGGAAAATATTTTTTATTCATGGATATTCAATTAAAATTTTTAAACATAAAATGTCTGTAGAGAGGTCTGAAATTATGGCAAAAGTAAGCCGTTCTACAAAAAATATATGAACTGCACTGCATAGTGGAATGGGGGGAGATAAAAGGTAAACCGATGGAAATTGGACCCTTCGCTACTGGTAAGTATATAACTTCCTATATGTAAATCAAAATAAATGTTTTGCCTCAACTGATGATATCTATAGAGACATCAACGTAATCTGAAAAACGCATGCCTATCAAGAATCAAATAATTTCATCTTCAATTTCAATTTCATCTGAGTACCTAAGGGTAATTCTATAACAGCCAGCTACCACGATTATAATTAAAACAGTAGTAAAGAAAGGAGTTGTGCGGTAAATAAGTAAAAAATAATCATTCTCGCTACCTGTTATGAATTTGGAGGTTGTAAGTCTTATCTTTGCACTTGTTCCAGATAGCTATCGCAGATAAGAGTATTTTTATTGCAAGCACTTGCTGCGGTGAAAAAACATACTCGTTCGCAGAATTTTATTGAAAATATGAGTTTTATAAATTACTAGCGGCCGCCCGTGACTTTGTCTGCGCGGAAAGTTTTTTTGATTTCCCTCGGGAACAATACTTTTTTAGGGATGAAAGGTACCCTTTGTCCTATTCTGTACCCCTGGCAACGTGTATGTAAAATTTCATGATGATCGGTTCAGTAGTTAAGACGTGAAGGCGTAAAAAACAAACGGACTTTCGTATTTATAATATTAGTAAGGATTAGTAAAGATTTACCGATTGCGAGAAGACGAAGCGTCTCTTTTTCAGTTTAGGCAAAAATGCTTTCGTATGTCCGGCTGTCCGTTCTCCTGTAAAGGCCGCATTTTTTAACCAATTCTCTTGAACTTTTGTACGCAAGTTCTAGAATTATAATAATAAGTAATAATAAATGTTTGGACAATTTCACACCGCGCCATCTAGCCGTAAACTAAGCAAAGCTTGTAATGTGGGTGCTAGACAACTGTTATACTACTTATATACTTTTTAAATGTGTGGGTCATTTTGAACTCACCATCCAAATTTTAAGGATGTGCCCAGTCCATGAAACTAAACAACTTTCTGTAAGAAACATGTGTCAAAAGCCACAAAATTTTGGTCATCCCATACTAAATTGATCACATGATCTCTTTGATTTGTATGGAAAGTCGATTTTTTTTACATATTTGACCATGTGTTCCATAGAAAATGTTGTTCAGTTTCATGGACTGAACACATCCTCAAAATTTGGATGGTGAATACAAAATGACCTTGTATTTCAGCCATTTAGAATTTTTTTCAAAAATCTTACAAACGCAAGGTCTGCGTCTCTATAGAACCACTAGTTTATACAGTTGTTTTAGGATTATTAATGTCAATATGAAGCTTTCCTTCCTCGTGGTCAAACTTGTAGTCAAACTGATTTGACCATGAGGAATTTTGACATTCTTCGTGGACAAACTGTGTGTGTTACGTCGTGGCCCGGCCACAATGCCAAAAAAATCTGCATCTAGTTATGTCAGCTTAGTGTAAACTTTTATTTTTAATACGTCAAGCTACAGTTCTAAAAATAACTATTCAAAAGCTAAAAATACCACATATCAATTAAAAAAACTTAGTGTAAACATTCATTTTTAATATGTCATAAAAATCCTTTTTTTCGGTAAATGGCAGATTCTGGAAATGGCAGATTATTTAAACGACAGATTTTTTGCTGTCACTCAGCTAAAAATAAAAGTTTTAAGACATGACTTTTTTTGTTAATATTGGTTTTGATTGACCAGAATTCATTTTTAATAACGTTTTAATAATACAGATAGTACCAGGGAAGCAGAGATTTAGAGGAAGTTATCACTTTTGCCCAGCCACATGCCGCTGGTTTCACCGTAAAGTACGCACCGTACAGTCTACTGACATAACTACAGCCTTTTTTGGTACCGTGGCCGGGCCACGACGTAACACACGTTTCAGTTTGTCCACGAAGAATGTCAAAATTCCTCGTGGTCAAATCAGTTTGACTACTAAGTTTGACCACGAGGAAGGAATGATATGAAGTTACCATAATTTTGTTTAACTTTTGTTATTTTTTAGATTACCTTGGTAATATTATTTAGCTAAGTTCATCCCTAGGTATGTGGCAATAAAAAATAATCCTACCTAAACAGCTACCGCATTCTAAATTATACTGACCAATCCAAAACTAGGTTTATCAAGATATGCAGTCGAAAGTAAATTGTTACAGTAAGTAATTTCTTTCCATTATTCGTTTTTCATCTAGTTCTCAAATTCCAAAGTGCCTTTAGCTACTTAGGGTTGAGAGTTGAGAGACAAAATGCCACGGCCGAGAAATGAAAAACGCTGCTGACCTAGCCTACCTAGTTAATAAAATATAACCAGCGAGGCACGCTGTGATAAAGTTAAAACAAAAGCAGATTAAGTTCTGGGTGAATATGCAGCACAATGAGATTTTCCACCACGCTGCGTTTGGTCGCGTCCGCGGATTGAACCACACGCACATCACGCGACACTATTTTAAAATACAGTAATTATTGGCACAAAAGTACTCCTACCAATAAAAAAAGGAAATTCGCTAGAACAAAATACTTAGGTGTAATAAACAATAAATAATAAAACTTTTCTTGTTTCTTTTTGTGGTTTTCAAGACATTTTCTCCTGAAAATCGTCAGGCGCTGAGCTGTCGTTGACACTCGGAACAAATCAAGGTTTTCCGTGAACGCACACAAAGACAATACTTAATACAGGCAATCTCGGACCAAACGTACTTATTTTAATGTCTGACTGAGCTGTTGTCAGCTTCTAGCTTGGCTTCTAGCGTAACAGAACAAAATACGACAGTGTTTTATTTTAAAATACGACAGCAGCGATTCTATTTTGTGCCGCCATGCTGACACTGCAGCTAGTTTAGTATTTTCATTTCGCGTGAAACGCATCTGAGCCGACAAAATACAATTTTGAATGAGCACACGAAGACATTTCTTGCGTAGGTATGTGTGTAAGTTTAATTACTCGTAGATTATGTTTGAATTTGAACTTCTTTGTAAGCTAAACATTATATTTTGACCATTCGAGCAGATAGAGGATTTGATGTGAAGCTATCAGGCTTAGGTAAGTATTGTAAAGACCCCTCGCAGGTCTTTACTCAAAACTAACAATTAAAGATGGTATTGTTTGAATCCATAGACTTATTATATTACTATCATTGTTTGAATCTATGTTTTTATTTCGACTGAACTTATTTTATAACAATTATTTCTAATATGATCTCGGACAACCTGGCACGTCGCCGGTTGGAATCAGACCCTGTCAGACCCTGTCAAGACATAACGTCGTAATCCTTCTTTTTTAATTTACTTTTCGTTTCCACGATTTGAAACAAATAACTGTTCTAAAAAGGCTTACATACACACTTACTACTAGCTGATACAGCCTATAAATATACCATCCTTACAGTATCTACTTTCTACAAAACAAAATACAAAATAATGTTACATCTACGGCTAAGTTTAAGTTGAAAAGAAATTGTAGTCAAGAAAACTTGTCTTTCAAATTATATCTTTACCAAAAACTTTTTATTTTACTTTGTGTACAGTCGAGCTCATTAATATGTTAGCAGTTATGACAGGATGTTGACTTTTATTACAAAGCCACTTGATGAACTGTCAAAAGTGCCAACTTGATAAATAGGTATCTATTTCTTTTTCTTATTAGAAAATGGAGATCCTCACTAGATTAAGATAAAGTGGTTCACGGTAACAGCGAAGGGTGATTTTCTCTAGTGTCATCCAGAAGCGTGTTCCTGACGATGCGAATGGACTTAGTTCACGCAGATCTGCCCCATTAACCTCGCAAACTGAAAACGAAACGTAATTCAGAATTTCAATTTATACGAACCCAGTCAGCTGTTTTCGAACGTTTATCTTAACCGCAAACAGTTTGGGCATTTTAACGTCAGTACTTTGAGTATTGATAGATTTCAACTTACAGCTAGGTAAGAATCTTTTTACTTCCTCGTTCATTTATTTTATGAAATACGATAAAGACCTTTATGAAATTACAGGAAATGAATACTCATTTCCTGTAATTTCATAAAACTCGTTCAATATTTTATCTAAATAGAAAACGCGTGGTCATTGTTATTTTTTTTAATACCACCAATAACAATGACTTTAGTATTTTGCTGAACAAATTATGTGATTACTGTGTGATTTACTGATTACCTACGTCACATGAATTTTCGGTTTCGATTTTTTTTAAGCCTAAACCTACCCATCTAGGCATTTTCATGCTTTAACAATAATTTCGAAACAATGACTTCTTTCTAATTGTAACAATTTTTTTTATTTTCATTATGGCTCAGGTCTTTGTTCTATAAGAATCGTTTTATTTGCTGTTGAGAATTGTGGAAGTATAAAAAAATATTCTTCAATTTTCCCGTTGATTCAAAATAAATACCCATTGTTTATAAGACCACGAAATTACTTTTTGATGACAAGGTACTTGTTTGTAAGTTATTTATAGACATTTCCTTTATCCGTAATCACACCCACTGCTGAGGCACAGGCCTTCCTTATGGGTGGATAAGGAGGATAGGCCAAAACCCACCACGCAGGCCCAATGCGGATTGGTAAGTGTTATCGATTGCAAATGTAGCCGGGACCAACGGATCATGGAACTCGAGATAATAAATCTTTGGTCACCCATCGCAGCGGGCCAGGTGCAAAACCACTGCTCCACCGAGCTCCTCGCCCACTTCATACCTGATAAATTGGAAGTAAAACGTAGTGATAATTTCCTCTGTGGTTTATACAATGTATTACAAAAAACCTAGGGGTTTCTTGTATGCCGAATATGGTAGATAAAGTAGGGATAATCAAACCACAGTACATATATAAGTTTTTTCAAACAGTATGAGAGCTCCATGGAAACGTTCGAATTTGACGGCTGACGTCACTCTAAGAGCTCTAAGCAAAGTTCGCAGTACTTTGGTCAGGGTTGTGACATCGCGTCGCAGTTGTTTCCATAGCGTTCGCGCGTAGCTTTCCACGAGACGGCCGGAAAATGCCAACCCTAGCGATTCGACGGAGTGCAATGACAAAAGGGCCTAACTGACGTTAGCTCCTCTACTGTTTGAAAAAACTTATATATGTACTGTGATCAAACTGAACAACTTTTACTATGGGACCAACTCTAAAATCGCGAAAAAACAATCGGCTGTTTCATACAAAAATTAATAACGAAAATATCAAAATGTATGAAAGCGCTGATTTTCTATAAATTTTCTATTAACCTGTAAATCGTTTATTTTGTTTAAGCCTGTTACATGTTTATTAGTTAGTTTTGTTAGAGGAGGAGAGTTTTGTATAAAACAAACCTGTTAGAGATTTTTAAAAATCCATTTATAATCAACAAATAAATATATAAACTTAATGAATAACTCTATACGGAGAGAAATAAAATTATCAACTATAACTTAGCATTAGGAACATTATTAGTCACAATTTTCCATTTAAAAAGAATAAGCCTATAGTTTTTTTCTATGCAAGCGACAGAGACCGAATACGAGCGAATTACGATACGAATTATCTATTTATTTATTCATTTGCTTGTAGAAGGATTTACAGTCAAATTTATACAATAGAAAAACATATAGATTTTCCAATGCCATTTATTATAGTTCAATAAGTCACAGATGATTTCCGCGTTAGTAGTGTTAGTACTATTTTACTTATCTACTGAATTCAATCCATGCTACCGTTCAACACGAGTAGCAATTCCGGACGTGCGAATTGAAATATCGCGGTTGAAACCATACTGCATTTTAGTGTTGACACGAAGTATGGATTCCGTAACACAGCGTTGTACAAGAGAATCGTAATACATCCTACTGTTCAACAGGGCCGCGTGCTGAGTTGAAGGATGGTTTAATAAGACGCGCCGCCACTACGTATCGGTTGGGTAGAGCCACTGCCCGGATCGCATACAATTTTGTTGGGAGTGTCACTGCTCTACAATATCCATACAAATGCCGCTCAGCTACTATTCTTCAGAATTTGAACAGACTTATTTTTAGTAGTTACCGAAGCAATATTTTTATTTATTATTAGCTAGGCTTATAGTTTTTGTAAATAATAATTAAACCTCAGCACATTAAAGAGAGTTATTCAGGGCACCGCTGAGCAGTGGCGTGCACTCCATACATGCAAATAAGCACTGCATACCCTGTAGTCCCATAAATATATGACCCTAATTCCCTACCCTATTATTTGTAAACTACTTGTAATTAAAAAGTTAGGTATGACCCATCATCGTGCACAGGCACTTCTTCGGCTTTCAGTGTCTATTAGTTTAAGCGCCATCTATTTGTGGTTTTTAAAACTAATTTCACTTCACTTTAACCAAAAATCACAAGAACCAACGACAGGCCGGGCGACAGAGGCGCCAATTATTTACCGCGTGTCCATAAGCAGTACTACGGGCTGCTTCTTTTTCATATAACGAATCTCGTGTAGTACACATCAAAAGTGTGACTGTGTGCGTGAAAATGTATGCGCGTGTTTATGTTTTGGAGGCACTGCTTATTTGCAACCCGACCGCGTCATGATTGCATTGCAGAGAGTAGCGTTTTTTTAGTTTGCCCTTGCATTTGCAGTTAGAATTTAAGATTATTGGCAGTTAGTTTTGCTTTGTTTTGATTGTTTTTCTTGGCGCAAGTAATTGACTATTTTAAGTTAAGTACCTAAGTAATTATTTCGTTAATTTACTGTGAAAAATTCAATAATTTACATGCGAGACCTCTATGCTGGCAGTTTGTTTAAATAAATCAAAAATTGCCGCTTTATCGAGGTTATCTTTTGAGGATAAAGTTTAATTAAATTGATTGCAAAGGGAAGATGCCTTGGGTTGGGTTTAAAAAAAATGGTAGGTAGGTTATGAATGCCCCCCGTTCTTTTCATAAAAAGTTTTATTTTAATTAATTATAACTGGCTAACAGCTTGTGTACGTACACACAAGCCAATTGTATTGCTTTCTATGCATTTTGTTTTCCAATCAAGATGATAAAAATGTTTGGATTTCGTTCAGTAAAGGTTGGTAGATACCGAAACAGTGATAAAATTAGTATATTTTTTATCCGTGCCTACCCTGTCTAAAATCTCTGTGCACGCCACTGCCGCTGAGCAATAATGAATTGTTCCCAGGAGTAAAGGCTGGGCCGGTTAATTGAATCCTCGCAACATTTGGTTCAATTAGTTATTCCAAGTGGGCAATTCACACGCTTTCCCATTCACTGGCCATCTGTTGCTAGTAAGCTGGGCGATTAGAGCGTCGAACTGTTTTGTGCATTAGGGAAACAATTCGCTATTGGAAAATACAAAATTTACGCTTTAGAGCTTAGTAATTAACGCCTTTCGTGTACCTAATGAAAATAATACCGTTTTATTACGTTAAATTAAACTCAATAAAAATCTTTTTAAATCCAGTTATTTTTCTAACACCCACTTAACTATGACATGTTTTAGCAAACAACAAGAAGCGCCAGATTAGTTTGGCGTAATGACATTTTACTACTATATTATCATAAACTAACTAAACTGTGCACAAAAAAGAAACATTGTTTTCATAAATAAATAAATAATAATAAAAAAAATGCTTAGCTAACTGACTATTCTATGTCAATCACTCTTGTTTTGATTTTCAGAGATGACGGCAGTCGAAGGCTGACGGCAATGATCAGAGGCCCTATTTTTGAATCGCTCGGCTGGCGTCGAGCGGTCGTTTGTACTGATTTTCGTTCGACATCTCCATACATTTGAGTCAAATGTCGAACGAAAATCAGTAGAAAAGAGCGCTCGATTGGAGACGAGTGATTCAAAAATAGGACCCCTGTAATATAATAATAAGCATAGAAAAAATTTACTCCTAGCGGAAATAATAAGTCTATGGCTGACGTAGTAACTATTGTTGTATGGTCTCTGCTCTGCTGACAGTCAAACCATCAAGTCAAACCATCTCTTTCTAATACTCCTGTTTGTAGAATAGAAACTGTTTGTATTTGAAACAAACAACTAAAACCTAAAGAAAACAAGCTTATAATGAATCAATATCACATTAAAATATTCCCATTACTATCATCGGCAGCGTGTCGATAGATCCAATTACCGCAGAAAATAAACAGCACCGTGGCTCCAGCGTGTTTACTTCGGTGGCAGGCAAATTCTTTCATAACGAAGTTCAATCTATTTAACGGCATTGAAGAAAATTCTGCTCACAAGTAGGGTCACAAAAAAAGAAGCTATAAATTTTGATAGCTACCGGCCATATTTTTTTCTTGTGACCAGTTTTGCAGTTACGGTACATACGATCCCTAAAATATAGTTGAGCGAAACGATGGCTGGTTCGTACGTCATGCTTTTTCGGCTGTATTTCGATGAAATTTGGCAGGACAGTTTATACCTGACCTGGATTAAAACATATAGGCTATTTTTATCCTAGTTAAATGTTCCCTAGGGATTTTTCAAATGACCTAGCGGAGGAAGTCGCAGGCAAAAGCTAGTAGATTCAATTAAATATATTATTAATTGAATATATCTATTTAATTTTTTTGCCACTTTCACACTCCTTAAACGTAACGTTTATACTTAGAATAGCCGAAAAAATAAGAACAATATATTATGTATTATAATATAATTGAGTAACGTAGCATCACGCTCATTACGAGTATGTTTCTAAAAACGTAATATCTAAGAAAGAAATTGAAGGAAAATGAAATTAAGGAAAGTAAGGAAATTCCCAAAATAACTTCAGAACAATAAATCTTACCTGTTCATAAAATCTGCTCATGACGTGCTCGCATCGCATTAATACAGCTAGGTGCGTAGTTGCTTAGCTACCTTATACCAGGGTGGGGGTCTAAAAAAGCAAGATTGTACGTTTATGAAACAATTATAAATGAAAAATTTAGATATGTAGCAGTGATCTCAGAGAACCCTATGATTCATAAGATAATTTTATTATGCAACGATTTATTATCATGAAACGGTATTTTAATCCTTTTTTACTTCAATACTATTCATAATACTTTCTGCTCATATTTTCAAAGTAAGATAGAAAGTACTTTTTTGATAAAGTGTATTTTTTTAAACATAATCAATAATATTATATATGATTATGTTACAAAAATACTTTGTCAAAAATAATTATTAGATACCTTAAAGTCAAAATGTCGTCACCAGGAATCCAAAGGAAATGCGAAAATTTGTGGGACGTTCGCACTTCGATAACAATGAGAATCTCGTGTTAGAGGAACCACTTCAGTTTTTATTTTATCATTAACGTAAGTAAGTATTGTTACAGCAAGGCTTTGCTCAAAATATCTTGATCTAGTACAGCTGCCAAGCGGTCGTGTCTTTACCGAGCTACGAGAAAATTATACAGAAAAGTGGAAAAGTGTTTATAAACGTTGAGAGTGAAAGTGAAAAAGATACCATCACAATTTTTTTTGTGTTTAAAAGATGACGATACCACAAACTGAAAATATCGCCAACTACATCGAGAACACCCAATCTTCGGTAGCGGCTTCAATATCTGGACAATGGAAAGGAGTATTATCAGAGTTTTTTTCAACAATGTTTCTGGTAGCTTTTGGCTGCATGTCATGTATACCCATTGAAGGATTACCATACAATCCTCCGATGTATGCACCTCTGGCGTTCGGCATGGCAATAATGATATGTATACAGATATTTGGACATATATCGGGAGCGCTAATGAATCCTTTTATAGCTGTACAGGCAGTGTTATGGGGAAGAATTTCTATTCCAGTAGGGATCGCATACATTTTGGCGGAGTTAGCTGGAGCCAGTGTTGGGTATGGCATCTTAGTCGGAGTGGCGCCCGTCGATATGGCAGGCGATGCGGTTTGTTTGTCGCTACCGAGTCCCATGTTAAATGACTTACAAGCTGTTGGCGTTGAAATCTTATTGTCTGCAGCATTGTCTTTGGTGAACTGTTCGGTGTGGGATCCGGTGAATGAAAACAAGCAAGATTCAGTGCCATTGAAGTATGCCCTTACCATCGGAGGTTTAGCTTTGGCTGGAGGTCCTCTGACCGGCGGCAGCATGAACCCCGCGAGGTCATTTGGGCCTGCATTGTGGTCTAACAGATGGGATTCCCACTGGATTTACTGGGTTGGCCCGTTCATTGGTGGAATTATTCCGGCCATATTCTACAAGTATATTTGGTTACAGAAAAAAGAAATTAAGTTACCCTAAGTTCAATTACTGATTGAGTGCCTATCTACCTATATACCTACTGAAATTTCATGAGTAACTGAATATTAAAGTTTACTTTATGTATATTATGACTCAATTTATCAACCTTTATTGTAAATACCTTAAATGTTCCCTCTAACATTAAGTTAAGTAAAAAATAACTAAAATTATATAATCATTACTGCTTGTAATAAGAACAAAGACCATTCAGAATGTTTATATCCTATTCTAATTAAATTGAAACGTATTTTTTTCGTAATACAGCTATACTATTTATTGTTCTAAAGAAAACTCATGTTCAGAATTAAATTACTTTTGCTTTTTATAATTTAATAAAGGTAGTCATGACAATCTGTTTTTTATTAATTTCTCTTTTTATGGACGTGAATATATTTTTTTATTTAAAATTGTATTAGTTTTAGGGAAGGTCAATCCTTAAGTTACATCATTTTCATTTTCTTGTAGTGATAAAAAGTAAAGCTTAAGCTTAAGTTTTAAGATAGTCTATCTGAAAGGTGTTAAGGCTACAGTTGATATCAATAAACATGCCGCACATCAATAAGTACTTATTTTGAAGAGTTAGACATCTTTTTGTATTATTGTCTTGGCAGTTGATATTTTTATCTCATTAGTCAAGACCACTAATATTATACGAGGGTGGCTTGATAAGTCCATGACTCTGAAATGAAGAATCACATTTTGTCAGAATATTTTTGTTTTATTTCTCTAATAAATCTTATTGTAGTTCTGCGAATTCAGTCCAACGAAGTTCCCATTATTTTTTCCTTACATCGCCTGAAAACTGGTAACTGAAATGAGGGCCCATTTCAGACACCACCTTTTGGTTTGATGAAAATCTTTGCCCGCCAAGACATTTATTCATGTTTGGTAGAAGAAAAAATCTCAGTGGGTTGAATCTAGAGAATAGGAAGGATTCGCATCTTCATTCAATGAGTTTTAATGTCATGAGTGCCGCCGATAGGGTCAACAGGGTCATTAAGAAATTTAGAAGTCGCTTAAGCGTTTTGTTTCCAAAAGTAATAGAATCCGTCTAAAAAGTCGGTTTACATGGGTAATTTAAAAAATAATTTTATTATTTTTGAAATGGCACCAAAACCCATCTTAATAAATAAATAAATATGTTTACAATTAGAATTTTGACAGCACTAACAGGGTTACCAGTATAAGTTTTTCTAATTAATTTAATAATTTCTCATGTAAACCGACTTTTTAGACAGACTCTAATCTTTTGCCGAAATTGAAAAAATGTAGTGTACAGATTCCTTAAGGAGTTTCTTTTTAAGATACAAAAATAAATTATGAAAAAAAAATCTTCTAATCAAAGTCATGGACTTATTAATCCACCCTCGTATTACACGCATAATATTATGAAACTTCCCTTCTACCTTTAATTGAGGATCATAAAATATTAACGACGCTAGTAGGCTCATATGTCAGTCCTATTGTAAACGGTTGAATATTTAACAAATTAATAATTTAGATAGACCCATTCATTGATAAATAATTAGAAAGTGAAAATGTAGATTTCATCTTGTATTTTTAGTTGCAATCGTGACGGGGTGTTTTAAAAGCTAATACGAATAATCGAACCACTGGCGAACCCAGTGGTCAAGATTAGACCATAGAGGAAACATAATTGTATTAAGATGAATAAATAATGAAAAATATTAGAAAAAATCGGCTCACCCGTAGCAACTTAGACGGGATAACTGCTACGGCTGAGCCGATTTTATAACTAGAAAGATACCATCACAATTTTTTTTTGTGTTTAAAAGATGACGATACCACAAACTGAAAATATCGCCAACTACATCGAGAACACCCAATCTTCGGTAGCGGCTTCAATATCTGGACAATGGAAAGGAGTATTATCAGAGTTTTTTTCAACAATGTTTCTGGTAGCTTTTGGCTGCATGTCATGTATACCCATTGAAGGATTACCATACAATCCTCCGATGTATGCACCTCTGGCGTTCGGCATGGCAATAATGATATGTATACAGATATTTGGACATATATCGGGAGCGCTAATGAATCCTTTTATAGCTGTACAGGCAGTGTTATGGGGAAGAATTTCTATTCCAGTAGGGATCGCATACATTTTGGCGGAGTTAGCTGGAGCCAGTGTTGGGTATGGCATCTTAGTCGGAGTGGCGCCCGTCGATATGGCAGGCGATGCGGTTTGTTTGTCGCTACCGAGTCCCATGTTAAATGACTTACAAGCTGTTGGCGTTGAAATCTTATTGTCTGCAGCATTGTCTTTGGTGAACTGTTCGGTGTGGGATCCGGTGAATGAAAACAAGCAAGATTCAGTGCCATTGAAGTATGCCCTTACCATCGGAGGTTTAGCTTTGGCTGGAGGTCCTCTGACCGGCGGCAGCATGAACCCCGCGAGGTCATTTGGGCCTGCATTGTGGTCTAACAGATGGGATTCCCACTGGATTTACTGGGTTGGCCCGTTCATTGGTGGAATTATTCCGGCCATATTCTACAAGTATATTTGGTTACAGAAAAAAGAAATTAAGTTACCCTAAGTTCAATTACTGATTGAGTGCCTATCTACCTATATACCTACTGAAATTTCATGAGTAACTGAATATTAAAGTTTACTTTATGTATATTATGACTCAATTTATCAACCTTTATTGTAAATACCTTAAATGTTCCCTCTAACATTAAGTTAAGTAAAAAATAACTAAAATTATATAATCATTACTGCTTGTAATAAGAACAAAGACCATTCAGAATGTTTATATCCTATTCTAATTAAATTGAAACGTATTTTTTTCGTAATACAGCTATACTATTTATTGTTCTAAAGAAAACTCATGTTCAGAATTAAATTACTTTTGCTTTTTATAATTTAATAAAGGTAGTCATGACAATCTGTTTTTTATTAATTTCTCTTTTTATGGACGTGAATATATTTTTTTATTTAAAATTGTATTAGTTTTAGGGAAGGTCAATCCTTAAGTTACATCATTTTCATTTTCTTGTAGTGATAAAAAGTAAAGCTTAAGCTTAAGTTTTAAGATAGTCTATCTGAAAGGTGTTAAGGCTACAGTTGATATCAATAAACATGCCGCACATCAATAAGTACTTATTTTGAAGAGTTAGACATCTTTTTGTATTATTGTCTTGGCAGTTGATATTTTTATCTCATTAGTCAAGACCACTAATATTATACGAGGGTGGCTTGATAAGTCCATGACTCTGAAATGAAGAATCACATTTTGTCAGAATATTTTTGTTTTATTTCTCTAATAAATCTTATTGTAGTTCTGCGAATTCAGTCCAACGAAGTTCCCATTATTTTTTCCTTACATCGCCTGAAAACTGGTAACTGAAATGAGGGCCCATTTCAGACACCACCTTTTGGTTTGATGAAAATCTTTGCCCGCCAAGACATTTATTCATGTTTGGTAGAAGAAAAAATCTCAGTGGGTTGAATCTAGAGAATAGGAAGGATTCGCATCTTCATTCAATGAGTTTTAATGTCATGAGTGCCGCCGATAGGGTCAACAGGGTCATTAAGAAATTTAGAAGTCGCTTGAGCGTTTTGTTTCCAAAAGTAATAGAATCCGTCTAAAAAGTCGGTTTACATGGGTAATTTAAAAAATAATTTTATTATTTTTGAAATGGCACCAAAACCCATCTTAATAAATAAATAAATATGTTTACAATTAGAATTTTGACAGTACTAACAGGGTTACCAGTATAAGTTTTTCTAATTAATTTAATAATTTCTCATGTAAACCGACTTTTTAGACAGACTCTAATCTTTTGCCGAAATTGAAAAAATGTAGTGTACAGATTCCTTAAGGAGTTTCTTTTTAAGATACAAAAATAAATTATGAAAAAAAAATCTTCTAATCAAAGTCATGGACTTATTAATCCACCCTCGTATTACACGCATAATATTATGAAACTTCCCTTCTACCTTTAATTGAGGATCATAAAATATTAACGACGCTAGTAGGCTCATATGTCAGTCCTATTGTAAACGGTTGAATATTTAACAAATTAATAATTTAGATAGACCCATTCATTGATAAATAATTAGAAAGTGAAAATGTAGATTTCATCTTGTATTTTTAGTTGCAATCGTGACGGGGTGTTTTAAAAGCTAATACGAATAATCGAACCACTGGCGAACCCAGTGGTCAAGATTAGACCATAGAGGAAACATAATTGTATTAAGATGAATAAATAATGAAAAATATTAGAAAAAATCGGCTCACCCGTAGCAACTTAGACGGGATAACTGCTACGGCTGAGCCAATTTTTTTAAATATTTTTCATTATTTATTCATCTTAATATAAAAATAGCATTGTGAATGCAAAAATCTAAAAGTTCATAATTGTATTTTCAAATGTTTTTATTAATAACGCTACTAAACAAAGAAAAAACAGTTGATCAACAGATAAGAACAAGAACTAAACTGTTCTGTAATTACCCAGAGAACCATAATTAATTATAATTTATGTATAAGTCGCAAAAAAATCTGAGATTCCTTTGCAAACACTCCATATCAAGGTGACACGGGTGTGCATCGAAGCTGGGTGTACCTACATGTTTCGGTCGTTCCACAGTCATATAGTATGTCATACTAGAACCAGTAATAATTAATTATTTATGTATAGGTCGCAAAAAAATCTGGGATTCTTTTGCAACACACCATATCAAAGTGATACGTATGTGTACCCATGCTGGGTGTACCTACATGTTTTGGTCGTTCCACAGTCATATAGTTGCCATACTATATATTCCATTTAGCTTGCTTGGTGCGCACTATCTCCCAGCCCACCTGGAAGGTGTATTAGACCGTCCTAATTGAAATCGGCTTCCCGGTCTTACCTACCTAGTAATGTTTAGCTTTGTCAATTTACTTTAAGTTCTATAAGATGATGACGTTCTTTCATCTAAAATAATAAATTACAAATACGAAGTAACTCTGTTCGTTAAGTTTTGAGCACCCTAAGCCCATGAACCATTTCAACCTAATCATTTTAATTGATTGTTATCCTACTAATATTTTTTTGTGTGTGTCACGGGGACGAAGTCGCGGGCGACTGCTAGTATGGAGATAAATTGGACTTAAAGATGGACATAGGACTACGATTATTCTGAAAATCCTACAGGAGACGAAAAGGTTCGTGAATAAATAATGTTTAATGAATGATGAATTAATAATTTATGTATATTTATTTAATGTTTTGGACAAGATCCATTAGTTCTTTATCGCTAACTAAGCAGAGCTTAAAGTACTATGTAAATTATTATAGATCGTTCTCTCAAAATATTATAAAGCTGTTGGGCTTACTTTAAAATTAAGAAGGTGCTCGGTGCTAGTCACTTTGAAATAATATTGTGAAAAGGTTTTTATTTATTTATTTATAGGTAAGTACTTTATTTTACTGGTAAATATACTGTAATTATGGTAAATCTTCGTTCGTAGTCTATTCCACTGCAGTTATGTTTCATTATGTTTTTAAAGTTAAATGATCTAAATTATTTTCAAATCCAATCGATCGAACAGAACTGATCGATTAAAAAAAAATATCTGACACTGTAGTGTAGGTAATGGGAGCTGAAAAGAAATGCTACAGGAACTGAAACAGTAATAAGAAACGGAATCGCCATAGGATTCTTTAAACCGAAATATAAATAGACACCCATACAGATACCGGAACTGGATCTAACACTTAGATGCGGTACCAAATTGGAGATAGGAACTGAAATAGGAAGTGGGACCGTAAGTACCGCTTTCAGTTTGAGTTCTAGCATAGCCTTCTTTATTTCCAAGCCGTGAACATAAGTTTGGCAACGTCTGTTACTGTCAGTTCGTGGTCATGTCGTCCGCCAGTCTCCATACTAAATGTATGAGAATATTTCAATTTTAAGAGGTCGATATTTTTTTTCATAGTAATCGTGTGAGGTTTAAAAGTATAAAAGTGGTTTATTGTCTATGGGAGTTGATCTACCACACCTATAGAAATGAATGATATATCATAAGAAAGGTTTTATATGACAAATATTTGGTGCAAACATACTTTATATTAATTGTTAGTAATTTCGGAGTTTTAGGTCATTATTGTTAAAAAAATTGGTTTACTTTAGAGCGTTATTACTCCCAAAGTACTAATAGTTCACGATTATAGTGTTACAATAAAGTGTTTCAAATTTAAATACCTTTCCAATTATGTAAGATTTATTGCTAGAGGAGGCTTAGATCAAAATGCTCATCGTACTAAAGGACCCCCGAAAAGTTCAAATAATTTGACTCAAACCTTATGTTCTAATAAATAAATAATAATAATAAATATAAAACTTTATTGAAATAATCTTACATCACAATTTACAACTAGTTTAAACATAGATAATATAGGAAAAACAAATAATAAATAATTTTTAAAATAATTTTATACTATGTGCTTGACCACATGCGATGTTGCCTCTGCTCAACTTCAGGGCTTGGAAGATATAGAAGGCTATGGTTCTAGCTACCGGTTTCGTTCCGGTTTCACCTCACTAAAATCCCTGAATGATGTGTATACAGTGCATATTATTAATTAAATTTAAAAACCTCACCACTGAAAATGATAAAACCTCGAGCTACTTTTGTATAGTCTCACTTTTATCACCACGTGACGTTTGAGATCTTACATAAAAAAAACGTGAAAGTGACCTAATCTAAACGTGTTAATAGATTGATAGTTTACCTTCCTACCGCAAAATCTTTCAATGATACCTAATAATTAAAAAAAATCTAGTAATATCTAATAGCAAAAAATGAATGATGCTGTAAGTGGAATGTGAAGAGTTAACGACATTTTGATGAATTTTTGTTTGATGATTTAATTTGAATACTAGGTGTCGTTACAAAAAGGCTAAGACATAAAGTTGAGACACAGTAACATACTAACAGCTTGCTTGATCTTTTTTTTCAGTTCATAGCTGTGGTTTGCATATTTTTTCTATATCGTGTTACGGCGATACGCAACGTTTACGGCCGCAACGCTGCTGCTGCATTGCGTTTCGGTGACACACGAGGTTCAATTCAGGTACCTATTAAAAGCGCACGTTTCATCTATATTGATTTTTCCCCTTTTGATTTATACGGAAAATGAAAAATGCAAACACAGTATGTAGGGTTGAGAAATAAATTGTAGCGTTTTGGCGTAGCAAAAGAAACGGAAAATTAAAGCAATTTAAACTACATTTTTTATCAGTTTTATGACAGGGACTTACTTGGTCTTATTCTCTCATGCTTTATCATACTGAATTTTTATTATATAATATTTATAAGTGTAAAATTGGCAGTTTCATGTTCCAAATCGACAAATATTAAGTGTAGATGTGCAACTCTGATATCCTCAAATATATTTATGTAGTGAGAACTTTGACAAATAAATATCATTTTCTTTATGTAGTGAGAACTTTGACAAACAATTAACCAATTTTTTTTTCAATTTATATAGTTATATTATTAGTACAAAAAATGAAAATTTTGGAATCGGTATTGTTGTCCCTGTGGTTAAATGAATGCTTTATTTGATATGAATTACACCGCAAAGATATATATTCGCTAGCTATCGCTTGATGACTGAAAATATGAAACTCAATGAAAGTACATACTTAGTTTTCATTTCCACGACATTATATAACCTTTGAAGTCTAGAACTTTCATGTTCTAGCTATCATCAGAGGCAATAAATTAGCGTGGTAAGTTGGTACCACTATATTACTTCATATTATCTGTAACCATAACAACGTTCTCGTTGGAAATAGGTACAAAGAGAAAATAAAATATTTAAAAGCTAAGTCAGGAACTTTACCGGAGGAATAAAGTATCTCTTCTTGTGTCGAGGCGGCGCGGCGCCGGCGCGGCGTCGTGTCGTGGCGCGGTTATACCTACTTATTTTCATTTGCCAATTTAAAGTAGTTCGTAAATTTAAAGAACATTCACTGAAAAAGTTAAGAGACAGTTTTCATATTTCTTTCTGTAGAGCCATTTAATTTTGTATAATGTCAAAGTCAAAGTCAAATAAGCTTTATTCAAATAAACTTAATTATTAAGTACTTTTGAATCGTCTATATTTACAACAGGGTGACAGGATTATTGGCAACAACATAGAGTTATTATATTACTTCAACAAAGTACTTATAGTATAGTATGTAAAGCGGATTATGCCCTGCTCATATTGTATGTATTAATGAGTAGTAAATTAAATAACTATAGGTAGATGAATAAATAATGAAAAATATTAGAAAAAATCGGCTCACCCGTAGCAACTTAGACGGGATCGGCTACGGGTGAGCCGATTTTTTCTAATATTTTTCATTATTTATTCATCTTAATATAAAAATAGCATTGTGAATGCACAAATCTAAAATTTAAAACTATAGGTAGTATTTAATCAGGTAACAATAAATTCCCATTTTGGGTGTCAACAATACTGAATATAGCGTACTGAAATACTAAGTGGGCGACGGACTGAGGGCGACTACAAAAATTTAAAATGGGTGCCTTTAAAATACAAATAGAGTAACTAGTTATTCAGAACGGATGACCAAATTACTATTTGGGCGACAACCTAAGGCACACAAAAGATTTAAATTTTGGCATTTATTTTATTTAAAAAAGTTTTATTTTCATAATCGAGATGACAAAAAATACTTACTTAGCTTAAATCAGTTAAATAGTTACCAATTTGGTATAATATTTGCTCACTCATTATCTTTGTCACTCATTTAGAATCCTTACTGCTAAGTTAAATTATTTGTCTCCTACATGTAGTCGCCCGTTTTACGTATTTTTTGTAATCCACAGCTAGTCGCCCGTTTAGTTATTTTGTCGCCAAAAAAATAAACCGCTGCCATGTTTAGTATTTAAGTATCCCATTAACAGTCGCCTTTAATTATTTCCATTCACCAAATTAATTAATTCCCTTAAACTATTATGTAAGATTAAAACTCAGCTTCTGTTTCGAAGAAATAAAGAATACCTAAGGTGAATGAATTCTAACAATTGCCGACTTTAAACACTGTTCATAATCGTCCGAAGTATTCGAGCTATTTCCATAAATATTACCACTTGGGGGAAACCAAATATCCGAGCTCGTTATGAAAGATGAACGGGGAAAAATGAGAAGCTCAAGCACTCCTCTTTTGAGTTGATCGTAGCTCGACTTCCGCCCATTCTTTCATTATAATCCGAAATTAAAAGTTTCTTTGACTGGAATTGTCTTTGTGCATAAATCTAACGAAGAATTAATATTTCTTTTATTCGTACATAGTGGTAAGTAATGAAACTGCTTTCCAATGTCGTCAATATTTTTAAGATATTAGAGTCTAGAGTTTAATTAACTACGCGTTTCACGATATTGGGCATCACACATCCTTTGCACAAAATATAGTCTGTTTGAACTAAAATTCATATGGGAACCCATGGTCTAGATTCTAGACCATGGGTTCCCATATGTATTTTTGCATAAAGTTTGGTGGAGGAGGGGAAGCATAAGATTAAAGGACTTGGGAACCCCTGTTCTAGACAAGAGCGCCGCTCTGAACGTATTCGAAAACACTTCCATTTTGTTGTGTTGAGCTAAGGTAGGTACCGCTAACTAGCCCCATTTGGGCTGAGATTACAGGTACCCGTAAAATTGACCACACCGGCGCTTTAGCACCTCTAAAGATAAAATCACTTGCACGCTGCCACACCCCGGGCACTCCATTCAAGCGCCGCGTTTCATCTACCTATTACACAGACGCTACACAGTGACGTTTTTGCACATGCGTAACTGTGTGTGTAAAGTCTAGGGCTATTGAATGAGCACACGATTCGGCACACGAACTCGCGCGGTGAGGTGAGGTAATTGACTGTGGGGCGGGGCGGAGAGTTTCTTTTCTGTACGGTAGTACTTATATCTATTCTGTGACGCCGCGCCGGCACTCCATGTTTAGTGCGGTGCGCGCTGCTGGAGCGATGCGTTCGCACACGAACTTCTCTGCAAAGTGGTAGAGCACGTGATTTTCTGATTGTACGCAAGCGCAGCACAGAAAAACGCGATTCTGTTTACTTTATATTTTGTGTCCTAGGTGGCTGATACGATAAGAAAAACGTGACTTTTTACTAATAACAGTGCCTCCAAACACAGGCTTCATTTAGTTAAATGAAGGCTATTGTTAATTAAAAAAAAATTACAAACCGATAACTTACTATTTACCTACTTTGTTCTTTAGGTACATTGATATGAACTAAAGCAGGTCTCCATGATCGGGCCCGAAACAAACACAATTTGTGCGAACAACTGCGTCAATATGGCCGGTCATTACACGAGGACCGAAGGGCTAATGTTGTTTCCTTTGCGCCTTTTGTACAACACGGAATACTCAAACATAAGTATTACGTTATACCTATATTACCACAGTATAAACAAGAATGCAGTGTTTTATTATATTTTTTGATATACCTACAACAGTGTTGGGAGCGCACTCGCTCTTGCAGTAACTACCTACTATGCTCGCAGACGCTGTACCGCCTCCTCGCTCACGACGTCACAAGAAGTGTTTTTTTAATTTGGTTGGGTTTCACGACCAAGGGTACAGAGCGGTTATTTTTTTTTCACTGTACCCTCAAGGGAACAGCCAAGGGTACACAGGAAATAACACTGTGTTTTTTGGGCAGTCGGGTAAAAAAGGGATCGCTCGCGACTTGCGAATCGGCAACCACTGTGACCATCACAGAACAATGAAAAAAAAAATTGTTCTGTGGTGACCACAGTTTTACAATCCATAGAACTATGACTGTGACTGTACGCTGTTTCGGCCTTTCAGCTCATCGTTGCGACCGCGCAGTGGTTGCCAAGACGCAAGACGCGCGCATGGTGATGTCGTGGCCGAGCGGTACGAGTAGGTACGACCGACAACGTCTCCCACATTGAATTACGTAATCATCTACCTACTCTACTACTAGGAGGATCATCTATCTACTAGGAGCTCGGTGGCGCAGTGGTTTAGCGCCTGGCCCAGCGATTGCGGAGGTTAAGCAACGTTCACAAGGGTCGGTCATGGGATGGGTGACCAAAAAATTATTATCTCGAGCTCCTTCGTGCTTCGTTAAGCCGTTAAGCCGTTGATACCGGGTGCATTTGCAGTCGTTAACACCCACCAATCCGCATTGGGCCCGCGTGGTGGGTTATGGCCCGTCCTTCTTATCCACCCATAAGGAAGGCCTGTGCCCCAGCAGTGGGGACATTAAAAATGGCTGATGGACTACATACTCTATCTATACAAGGTGTTTGGTAAAAGCCTTATAAAGCCGAATATGGTAGATAGATAGGGACCATCAAACTGAACAACTTTTACTAAGGGACCAATAGCCCAGTAAATATCACAGTCTCATAAATAAAAAAGGTTGTGCATCTGTGCAATGATTTGTATGTTGATAGATTAGTCAGGTGCTTATTTTTCGAATAAAAATGTCAAATAAGTATAGATACCTCTCAATTTATCCAAAAAGAGGAAAAGGTAAACCAATTTCCTCGTTCCATACAATGAAATATGGTATTAAAATTATACATTGCTTTATTGCAGTTTTGACGAAATTGAGAGATGTCTATGCTTATTTGACATTCTTATTCGAAAAACGAGCACCTTCCTAAACTTTTAAACATACAAACCATTGCAGAGATGCGTATACTTTTATATTTGAGACTGTGAAGTGAGCATGTTTGTATGAAAATAACGGTGTAGGCGGTTAGATATGCCAGTGAGTGTCAATATTTCAAGCATCATATCTCAAAAACTATTAGACATACAGAGCTGAAAGTTGGCTTTTATTGTTTGAAATTTAATACACTTACAAAATAATGTAGACAACTAATATCAAATGCTCATAGTTTTTTAATAAAACTGCAAAAACTGAAAAAAATGTTTTTCACGTATAACGCAGCTAGCACAACTTTTTTTTGCTTGCCTAACATGGTTCCACACTTCCTTAAGGGGTCCAAATAACATACCAAAAATGCAGCTTTACATCGCGTTTTGCGATTTTAGGAAAAACATTTGTAAGAATATACTGGCCTACAACTCTGAAATAGCGCAAAAAAACTACTGTTTCAAAAAAAAGTAATAACGAAATTATCAAAATGTATGAAACAGCTGTTTTTTTCAGAATACTACATTATGTTTGAATTCAACTATAATTATGAAAACTTTTTGAAATCAAGAGACAGACAATCAATTATTAGCAGCCCTAGTAGGGTGAATATGCCTATTACCAGCCCCCCCAAGGATTTTTCAACTTTGAATCTCTGTTGTTGCCACAATTGCTATCTTAAAAATATTGTTGATACAGTTTTAGGTAGGTTGATTCATCTTTATTACGAAAATAGTACTTAGTTTCACGTAGTTTTGTGGAATAAAAATAGAGAAGCGTTTAAATGTCCGAAGGGCGAAAAAGCCTAATTCCAGCCGCCTTTGCCCTAATATCAGCCGCTTTACTCCCTAATTCCAGCCGGGTACAGGGTGTTCTAAAATAATAATGTCAAACTAGTAATGTCAAAACGCTATATATCTAATCTATTACTAGTATCAAAGCTTAAAACCTAAAAAAAATGCATCTTGCCTTCGTAAACACACTTCCCAAAGTTCGCATCGATCGATATTTTATGCTGTTTTTCAAACATAGTCACCTCTACTCGGTCTTGGTGAACATTATTGCTCGTTGTGTGAATTATAGGTGACGTGACGAGGTAATAGTGATTTTAAAAGGTAGAGGATTAACTAGGGGTGTGGCTCCATTAAAGAGTTTCCGATTTTTATTGTTTTTTAATTAAAGCAAGGCAAAATCTTTTGGGGGCTGGTGTTAGGGGGGGGGCTGGAGTTAGGCATATCCACCCTATATATGTATCGAACCAATTCAGATTTAGATAATATTTTCAAGGACACTGGTGAAAATAGAGTACTGGGTTATTTATACTGTAGTTTATTCATTCTTGTTATATGGGCTGAGCTATAGTCATACGTAAGTTATGTACCTATGTGCTTGATAAATAAGTATAGGGTGTTACAGCTTTCTAAAGTGTGTAAATAATAAAAATGCGCTGTTTCATAAGTCTTTACTGATTTAAAATGTAAGTAAAGTAAGTATGGAAAACTTTTTTCTAGAGTAGTTAGTTTTATAATGAATGTTTGAAGTTTTTATGAGAAACTAGGTAATTTAAATTATAGGTACTACGAATACTTTGTAAGAGGCTTAAAAAAATAATACCATGAAAAAATATCATCACTCGTCATCATCATCATCAGCGACTCACTTCGGGTTGCTGAAAAGTACATATTAAAGAAATGACTATCATAGTTGTTCACGCTAGGAAAGTCGTTATTGGTGAATAAACAAATTGAAATAAAATTAATACTCTTCTATAGATACACTCGTTGATTGACGAAACCATTTAAAGTCCTTTGATGCATATTTTATTCAAGAACCAATTCTAAAGCTTACCTACTCAAGATTAATAATATCCTTATATCCTTACAAAAAAATCACTGGTATATGTATTCTAATATTTTTTGAATTTATATGAAGGCAAGCCACTGTTATTCATAAATGTGCAATGGCCTAAACATTCGCTAAAGCATATTATTACCCTTTTATTAAAAATACGTCGAGGATTTTAGGCAAAAGGTATAAAGGATACAACGGGGTATTTTTTGATCTTGGACGAATTAACCACTGGACGCGAAATGACAGCCATATTCGCCTTTACCCCTTAGCCACTTACTGTGACCGATAGCCTCAGTAAACGATATTGCGTTGTCAGTGTGATGCCAGAGCTCGTGGCGAAACATTGGCACAAAAATGGGCAAAATGCTCCGTCTTGTTCAGCAAAAAAAATAGCGGGCAATCAAGAAATCTTTCTTTTCACGCATAAGCACAATTTCAACCTATTATAGTAGCTATTTTCCGTAAAATAAATAAAATTTGGTATATAAACAAAGTAGGGTGACTTAGCCGGTTTGCCGGCCCCCTTTGGTTTTCGGCCATTTCGGAAACCAGGCCTCCTTCACTTGCTCAAGGTCGCGCGGATAAGGACTTCAACAATTTATTATGTTTAAAAATGTTGACCTCCTCTAAATCTATGCTACCCTGGCACTTTGATAATGTGATTTAAAGAAGTTAATTAAGTTTATAATGGTAGTGTGTCGTGGGGAATGCATGTATTTATTTACCTACGATACTACTGGGCCGGTAGTGTAGAAGGGAAAAAAAAATACCACGACACTACCAGTAGTGCGCCTTGGTACTGGTAGTGTCGTGGGTAAGAAGGGCGAAAATTGAACGGTAGGTGTGTCGTTAAAGTAGCAAAAAAATTGTGCATTTGAGTGTTTTGGAAGGTAAGTTACAATATTGTTTACGGTTTGATACACATCATTTTTATTACTGACACTCAATTGCAAGAAAGATTTTTATCTTTTTAGTGCCACTTTAAATCCTAATGTTTCATTAAAGTATTGTAGGAAAGAAAAGAGGTATAATTTTTAATGGGTCGATGACGGGCTATTAAACCAATTTCACATCGTGTTTACTTTGCATTTTCGCTATTGGTATTGGTATTGGTGATGGGCTCTTTTTTCCGCATTTAGACTCCTATTTGGTCCGTTATGCGTGAACACAGCATTGGTGTGGCTAGTCAAGCCATCCCAGCTCCTTCCAGAAGCGCAGAAGCCTCCTGGGGCGTTCACAGGCTTCTAGGAGCGACCTCACGTCTTTGAGGATTTCTGCCCGGTGTGCGGCCAACCCCACGCACTCCAGGATCACGTGGGCGGCTGTTTCCTCTGCGTCCAGGCATCCTCTACATAGGGGACTGTCTGTCGCATTCATGATGAATAGTTGTCGGTTTAAGGCAAGGTGACCTGTAAGTGTGCCTACAACTATTCGGAGGTCTGGACGGTTAAGGCTGAGCAGTCTACAGGTCAACCGCGGCGAGACTGCGGTCATCGCCAACTTGGACTGTCTACAGCTTGTTAGATCTACCCATCGAGTATTATGTGCAGCACGAGTACGTAGTCTTACCCATGAGCGCAGTTGGCTGAACGGGAGTGGCAGAATGGGTATGGGTCCTGCCACTGTTGTAGAAGATCCCTTTCTAGCCAGCTCATCGGCGGCGTCGTTCCCGTGTGATCCACTATGCCCTTTAATCCATTGTAGGATTACTTTGTTTTTGGATGCTAAACGATCCAAAACTTGGTGGCATTCGTATACGATACTGGAGTTGATCGTGTTGGCCTCCAGTGCTGTTAGAACGGCCATGCTGTCGGTCAGTATGCGGATGTTTAGTTCCTTCATACCTCTAGACAGGGCCGTGGTAGCGGCATTTATTATTGCAACACATTCGCATTGAAATATCGAACTGTGTTGGCCTAATGCTTGTGATATTTTGATGTTTAGGTCTTGTGAGAATACTCCAGCACCAGTGCCAGTCCCCATCTTGGAGCCGTCTGTATAAATTCGGACTTCATGTATGCCGGAGTAATCTCGGTCACTTTCAAATAACTGTATCTGGTATTTCTTTTCGAAAATGTATTGTTTTGGGATCCTATCGCATGGGGCAGCGATTAGTGGCTCATGTTTCACTAGATTATTCCACAATGTGGAATGAGGACCCTCTCGGTTGTACCACAGACCCAGGTGTTTAAGCCTTATAGCAGCCATGGAGGCTTCCTGTTGTATAAACAGGTCCAGAGGTGTTAGGTCCAGGGCTACTTCTAGGGCGGCTGTGGGGGTAGTTCGCATGCAGCCGGTTATCGCAGAACATGCCAATCTTTGGAATTTCTGCAGCTTGTTGATAACGGTGCTTTGCTCTGTTTTGGACCACCAGGCAACGGCTCCGTATGTGATTATGGGACGTATCACGGTTTTATACAGCCACATTGTTATTTTCGGTGATAGCCCCCAGCTTTTGCCGAGTAGTCTTTTACATTGGCAAAAGATGATGGTGGCTTTGTTTAGTTTCCCTTCGAGATGTCTATTCCAGAGGAGTTTGTTGTCTAGTATCACTCCTAGATACTTGACCTCCTTGCTAAGGGACAGACTGGTGTTAAAAAGTTTAGGTAGTTTAAGATTGCCTAGACTTCGTTTGTTTGTGAACATGATCAACTCCGTCTTTGTTGGGTTCACTGTTAGATTGTGTTTATTGCACCACTGTTCGACGACCTTCAATGCGGACCTCATTCGGTCACATATCACACTCTCAACTCGTCCGCTGATGAGTATGGTCAGGTCGTCTGCATAGCCTACTGTGAGGAAGTTGCAGTCGTTGAGCCAACTAATCAGCTCGTTGACCACAATGTTCCATAAGAGAGGTGAGAGGACACCCCCTTGGGGACATCCTTTAGCTACTACCCCTCTGGTAGTACCATTCACAGTAAATTGTATGGCTCTATCTCTTAACATGCTGTCAATCCACCCGGCAATAGTGGGATCTACACCATGTTTAGAGAGGGCCTGGCTTATGCTGGTAAAATTGGTTTTGTCAAAGGCTCCTTCAATGTCGATGAAGGTGCCTAGTGTTGATATTTGGTGTTTGAGATTGCCTTCTATATAAGATTTTCTATCTATATAGCATTTTCGCTAAATACGTCGCTGACCGATCAGCCTATCGTCGAAAAACACAACGGAGAAAAATTCCAGCTGCGCTCCCGAATTTCAAAGGAGGCAGCGCTGCTGCTTCGAGACCTCCTCAATCTGGAGCCACAAACCCTGAGGAGTAAGGCCGTTTGTGGTCTTATCCAGCTTCTGATCGCTTTGCGGTTCTTCGCGATAGGGTCCTTCCAGATGGGACTAGCTGATTTGGCGAACAAAGACAGTTCTACTGCCCCTGGTACATCTCATCAAAATGACACATCTGTGCGATCAGCCCTTGTAAACTCAGTATCGTGACAATATTCTCCTAGTATGTAGATGTTGATTTTTCTCTTATATGTAGGTATACTAAGAAATAAAAAAAAACATTCAGTTTTAAATATTGAGTTTTTATTCAAAGGTTAGGTAAATAAGTTGTCAAACCATACTATGTGTCAAACGCGTTTTTTTGACCATTTTATATACAAACTTCGAATACTTTTCAAAACAAAACTCAACCATTCGGTCATCCCATTAATTTTTTTACTTTATTATTGGCAACAATGTTTAAGGCTCTCATTAGTTAAAGGATTAAGTTTTTAGCCTAAAGTAGTTTGATGCAACAAACTAATGAAATCATTATGTTAATGATTTCATTAGCGATAAAGTGTCATTAGCTAAAGAAGATATAAAGTGAAGCTTCTTGCAATTGAGTGTGAGTATGGTAAATTAGTTTTAGTACTGTTATTTTGACTTAATCGCGTAAAGTATTCGGTGTGATACATTTAAATTTGATGGCCGGGTGACGAAATGCATTTCTGGGAGGTCAATTGCTTTTCGGCCGCCTGGCCGAGAATTAATGTACGAGTTTCACAATCCATAATATTTGGCCGGCAATTATGGCCGAAAACCGGTTAAATCACCCTATAACATTGTCATTATTTGACAAGTGTAATCCCCCCTCGCCCCGCAAAAATTGGTTGAACGTGATTTCATACATTTTTCTTACGTTACGTGTCCAGTGGTTAATTCGTCCAAGTTTTTGATTCGTTATGAATAAAAAAATCCTTTACCTGGAAGAAAATTCTGCTTAGCTTTTGTCTCTTTGTAATTTTTCCTGGTTTTTGTGTGCAATAGAGTGTTCGTAATTTGTTATTACATTATTAAGCGTCAATTAATATGTTTTTAGTCTTATAGAATAATATTAAATGCTATATTCCATTCAAACTTCATCTAGAGCATTCGTAAAAATGTTTGTCAAAAACATTTTATTAAATTGCAGTACAAATATTGCATCTCAACGAAGGAAATCAAATTGAATTCATTCCATGCGAGCGATTTCTACATTCGAAGTAGGGTGAATATGCCAATTACCAGCCCCCCCAAGGATTTTTCAACTTTGAATCTCTGTTGTTGCCACAATTGCTATCTTAAAAATATTGTTGATACAGTTTTAGGTAGGTTGATTCATCTTTATTACGAAAATAGAACTTAGTTTTACGTAGTTTTGTGGGAAAAAATAGAGAAGCGTTTAAATGTCCGAAGGGCGAAAAACCCTAACTCCAGCCGCCTTTGCCCTAATATCAGCCGCTTTGCTCCCTAATTCCAGCCGGGTACAGGGTGTTCTAAAATAATACAACCATGTTAGTATAAAATAAAAAAAATATAATTTGGTAACTCTCAATAGTGATAATAAAACACTAAAGGCTATAAATTATGATTCCCATAGCAAGTCATTGAAACTTACACCTCTCCTGTAGATATTAATCAATTAAGAATACACATATATTAAAAATGGCGTATCAAAAAGTTAACTTTGGTTTAAAAAACATATAATCAACGAGTATGAAATCGTTTTAATTATTTGAAACTTTTTTAAGCGTTTTCCAAGAAGTAGAATTCAATATACATTTTTTTATATTGAATTTATTTTCTGTTTCTATGAGTGAAGAAAAGTATGATTTTAATTATTATTACTTTTTACATCTAACATTAAAAAATAAAACAAAATAATTAAAATCATATTTGACAACACCCTGTATATTGCCGTAAAGTTAGATGACCGGCTGGAGTTAGGTTCTCATACATATCCTAATACCAGCCCCTAATTTGCAGAACAAATAACTTAGGAATTAAACATTTTTCACCCGGCTGTAATTAGGTCATAGGGTGCAGGGTTAGTAATTCTAGTGAATAGCACTACAAATTCCAACCTTGAGACGAGCAAATTAAGATGAACTTGATTTCTTAAACGAAAGTTAAATACCCAATACCAGCCCCGGCTGATAATAGGAAGTTATTGAAAATCATCCAGTCAAACTCCAGCCCCCCTATTTTTTTCGAAATTAGTAAATTTAATTACAAACTAGTAATGTCAAAACGTTATATATCTAATCTATTACTAGTATCAAAGCTTAAAACCTAAAAAAATTGCATCTTGCCTTCGTAAACACACTTCCCAAAGTTCGCATCGATCGAGCTTTTATGCTGTTTTTCAAACATAGTCACCTCTACTCGGTCTCGGTAAACATTATTGCTCGTTGTGTGAGTTGTAGGTGGCGTGACCGGCTAATAGTGATTTTCCAACTTAGAGGATTAACTAGCGGTGTGGCTCCATCAAACAGTTTCCGATTTTCACTGTTTTTTAATGAAAGCAAAGCAAAAACTTTTGGGGGCTGGTATTAGGGGGGGGGCTGGAGTTAGGCATATCCACCCTACCTAACATGAATCGTTTTGAGCAAAACATGAGCACAACATACCACAAATTTCAGATGACTGTTGTCCCTCAATCCTGCATATAAGTAACCCCAGATTTAGTATAAATCCGGACTTAGTAGCCGACCCTGGACGACTATGAAATGTTGCGGTTAGGCGGATGAGTGCCTCCAAATACGAGTTTACTCGTAAAGGATTTGAATGTTTTATTAGTTTTACTGTTCAAGTTACTATGTTGCTTATGTGACACTATGTCTATTTTTCCTCTTATTTGCACGTGACATTTCATATCACTGATATTATATTATACTAGCGGCTGCCCGCGGTTTCACCCGCGTGGTTCGCGTTTCCGTGGGAATATCGGAATAAAAAGTGTTCTATGTTTTAACCTAGGCTATCTACTATCTGTGTGCCAAATTCCAACCAAATCCGTTCAGTAATTTTTGCGTGATTGAGGAACAAACATCCAAACCCACAAACCGTCACATTTATAATACTAGTGGCTGCCCGTGGTTTCACCCGCGTGGTTCCCGATCCTGTGGGAATATCGGGATAAAAACTATTCTATGTTTTAATCCAGGCTATCTACTATCTGTGTGCCAAATTTCAATCAAATCCGTTCAGTAGTTTTTGTGTGATTGAGGAACAAACATCCAAACCCACAAACTTTCACATTTATAATATTAGTAGGATTAATAAGATACCTACTACCTACTTCAAATCTTATAAAACTAACCGTGATAAAATCGTGTAGGTATGACGATGATCATTAGGATTCTTATAATTAAAATATTTTCGAATCTGTATTGGCTTTTCCATTTAACCAAATCTGCCAATTAGTTAATTTGTATATAATTAAAACCATACTTTTTGCAGAAGGATTTATTAATAACTTCCTTTGTTAAAATTACGAGTTCGAACATTAAATTAAACAGTTTTAATATTAAAATTTTTTGTTTTTAACAATATGTACCGTACAACTTATCACATTCTCCTTTGTTGCATCGAACAAATCCGCCAAATGGACTTGCTTGGTATGGAGTTTGTCCAATCCAGTTGCCTCTGAAATACAAATTGACTTATTACACGTGAAAATATAATATACCGCGTGCAGTCCCTTTGCCGAGTAGTCGGATTACGTCTGCTCGTCGCAAGTTGTTATAGGAAAAGCTCGGCGCTCGCACTCGAGGCGATGTAGGAGACTCGGCTTGGTCTCAACCAATCAGAGCGGCTAGATAAAGTTTTTATGGCACCTCTATTGCGACGTAAAGGAAAAAAGGTTGCTTGCTTTTCTATTTGCGGCAGCTTATGAGGATAGACAATATTCTCAACAAGTTTTTTCTTAAATGACAGTATATTTTGTTTTGCTTCTGTACTACTACAGTCATTTTGATTCCTGAGCTTTCCATTATTGGTTCGGAATGGAATTGGTATAATATAATCACAGATAGATAGAAAACATAAGTTTTAGTTTCACAGGTTTCAGCTTACTAGACAAATAATTTCTAAAAATCTGTTCCGTTTTTTAAAATAAATCAGAACATACTAAACAGGTTTGGGGTATTATTACGAAAGTTTTTAAACACCTTTTTAACTTAGACGCTATGTAAATGTGATGCTGTCACCTTTTTTGACAATATTGTTTGAAAGAGAGAGCATCTCATTTAAACGTGTAAAAGTTAAACAGGTGTCAACAAAACTTTTATAACAAACAACGCCGGCTATCTCCATCCTAAACAGGCCCAACAAAACTACACTCAATTAAATAGACATTCCTATTTAATAGAACTTTAATAAAGTTCTGTCTTGTTAACTAGTTGCCTAAGCTCCTCTCTAACTTTAAGATTAATAGACTTCGTAAGCTATTAGTGGATTGAAATATCGTTACCAGTTATAGAATTAAACACTTTCGCTGTTTATGTACGTTTGATATAATTTATAGTTTGTCTTTATGACTAATTGCGCCTGATTAATTAGAGACCCATATTTACTGAGGTTCTAGTTTCAGCGGTAGATTTAATGTAGCTACGCTTATTTAACGATTTTCGTGTAGGTTCACTCGCATTTTGGAAACTCCCCCATTATGTTTTTAAAGTTAAAGGTTTGAATTAAACCAGTAACTACAAAAAGGTGTAACGAAATGGATTTGCTTAGGTTAAGGCTTCGAGCATCGCGGCTTCGTCCCGAAGGGAGAAGGCTGTCCAAATTATTCTGGCATTTTTTGCGAGGGAACGGGGAAATGCACACAAGTGCAGTTCCGCATCCTCACATACAAAAACAACACTGTAATGACGACACTCACACATCCTTACTAATATTATAAATGCGAATGTCCGTTTGTTTGTTTGTTACGCCTTCACGTCTTAACCATTCTACCGATCATCATGAAATTTTGCATACACGTTGCCAGGGGTACAGAAAAGGACATAGGGTACCTTTTATCCCGAAAAAATGTTACGTTCCCGAGGGAAAGTAAAAAAAAACTTTCCACGCAGCTTGTACTTCGGCAGAGGCGAACGCTTCGTATGGCCACTCTTTCTGGTACAGAAGCGCGTCTTACTCTAAGGGTTAACGCTTCGAGCATCGCGGCTTCTAGTACAGAAGCGCGTCTTTCTGGTACAGAAGCGCGTCTTACTCTAAGGTTAGGTTAGCTGGCAAGCAAGCAACAAAAAAACCGGAGCGAGTTTTTGTGTGTAGTTTAAAATCCTGACAAAAACCTGATTTCTACAAAAAAGTTCTAACATTATGCTATGTTTTATTTATGTTTGTTGAAAATTTACCTAGTTGATTGATACCAAAGAAAAGAAAAATAACTATTTTAAAACCTAGGTAATTTCTAAGATTAGTTTTACTATAAAATAATCCAAAAATCCTGACATTTTCCAACTCCAGCCGGAATCTTGACAGGGAAAAAAAATCCTGACATGTCAGGACAAATCCTGACTGGTAATCCTACTTGCGTGCCAGTTTTCCCTTAAGCCTCATTTTAAGATTTGGTGGAGTAAAATATTTATAGAAGAGTGCATAAAAAGGTGTAATTCTTAATACTAACGTGGGTCCATAGTCACATACGAAGAGTGTAGTTGTCATTTTGTCTTCTTTCCTTTGCGCAATACCACACCCGACACGCGTTGTTGTTGCCCATACCATCTGAAATGTAAAATTACTATGATTTAAATACTTTCATAATTTGTACAACAATACAATAATAAATACTGAAGAGTTTCATCTTCGATCATTTATTAGGTGGGAATATCGTTGAGTTCCTTTCAGTCCACAATGTCAAATTCCCAAAATGTCAAGCGGTTTCAAAATGTCAAGTTCCCAAAACGTCAGATTCCCAAAATGTCAAGTTCCCGAAATGTCAAGTTCTCTAAATGTCAAGTTCCCGAAATGTCAAGTTCCCGAAATGTCAAATTCTCGAAATGTCAAGTTCCCTGTTATAATAGGGGAGCAAATGATGATGAATAAGGTATTTGACTGATTTTTTTTATTGACTTTAAATGTTTACTGATATATTAGCAAAACAACATAAATATTTATTTTCAAATATCTTGCATATTTTCAGCGATATAGATAAAGCATGAAACTTTCTAATTAGATAAGGAGAGTGCTATCAGCCAGTAACGTCACATGCGCCATAGTCTCGCTCGCCATAGAAAAATTCGTTACGACTAATATTTCAGTAAACATTTAAAGTCAATAAAAAAAACTCTCAAATACCCTATTCATCATCATTTGCTCCCCTATTATAACAGGGAACTTGACATTTCGGGAATCTGACATTTCGGGAACTTGACATTTCGGGAACTTGACATTTAGAGAACTTGACATTTCGGGAACTTGACATTTTGGGAATCTGACGTTTTGGGAACTTGACATTTTGAAACCGCTTGACATTTTGGGAATTTGACATTGTGGACTGAAAGGGTTGAGTTACCTACATAAACAAAAATATATATGGTTATGTGCTGTTCAGAAAAGATTTTCGAACTTTTTTGGGTCACAAGCGTTTAATCTCATCCTTTCAAAAGAAGACAAATTTTCCTTAACCTATTTCATTACAGTTAAATATAACATCTTCTGTTTTGATTGACAGTCGGTTGTATTTACAAGGGGCATCATTATTATAAAGAAACATTTACCCGTATAAATAAGACTTGTTAAAAATGTTATTTGTAAGTAGGTAAATGTTACATTTGTCCCTAGTTAAAACTAGCATTAAGTTCATGCCTCTGTTAGAACTAGTTTTCCCTAAACTAGAATTTTCAGCTACGTATATTTTAAACTAGTTCTAAACAGTGAACCTTAGTTAAAACTAATATCAAAGAATCTTCTTTGTTGGAATAACTCTCCGTCTGTTTTACCTGAGTGTAGTGTCCAATACGTTTTCCAGATTCTAAGGTATATGGCTCAAAATTATACTCCAAATGTTCATTAAACCATGTTTCAAGAGCTTCTTCAATATTAGGTATAACAGGAACGTCTATCGTTGAATAGAATTTAGCTACGTAGAGATTTTCGCCAATTAAGCTCCATCTGTGGGAACCTGAAATAGTTTCAACTATTTCAACTTTAGAACACATATCGGTACACTTAACTAAATAATAAATAACTAAACATAAATATAAAATAGTGACGAACATAATACACACATTATTATTCTAATACAGTGATTTTCCATTTCACAAAATGTATTTAAATGCCACGCCGAGCAATGTATACTTACCTATAAAGATGGCAAAGAATTGTTTATGCAAGCCCTTTTTTACTTACAAACTGTCCTGTCGGGGTTATGAATAAACTGTCCATTTTCCGCCCACCTAGCAGCTTTTTCCGCCAACTCTTCGTCCCAAACCTAAATTAAAAGCCATTTAGTTTTCAGCTAATTATGTAGTAATCAAATAAATAGGTTTATTAAAAAATATATATGATAATTACATAAAGTGCTTGAAAATAAACATATTTACAGGATGTATCTCATGAACCGTGATAGCTAGACAGTTGAATTTTTTACAGATTATGTATTTCTGCTGCCGCTATGACAACAAATACTAAAAACAGAATAAAATAAATATTTAAGGGAGCCGGCTCCCATAAAAAAAACGTGTTTTTTTGACGGAACCCTTCGTGAGCGAGTTCGACTCGTACTTGGCCGGATTTTTTAGCCCCATGGTGCCATTTTTAAAAAATATTTGTTTGCAATTACACTTCCTTAAATTTTTGTTCGCTGTATTCACCATGTATTTCATGTCGGCGGCAGGAGGCTGTCGCGGGATTAGCCCTCGCGCCACTTTCACCCGCCTGAAGTTGTGCCCGTCCACAAAATGTCGGATTTGTCCACAAGATAAGCGCAATCCTTTTGAGAAAAGACATGGACTCAGTTATTTATATAAAAGGTCAGAAAGAGCAGTTTTTCTAATTGAGTGATACTGAAATAGGTTTCTAATTCAGGCTAGAGAGAGAGATTTATATACTTTTGAATGAATAAAAACATAGGTTTTGAATAAAATACGTCAACTAAAAGTTAGGATTATTGTAATACTAGTAAGTTAGTTTATTTAATTTGATTATCAATCGACTCGAAACTAAAATGCTTCCGTAGTATCTTACAAAACAAAATACAATTGTTCTGAATATTAATTTGTTGATTTGTTTCGACAATATTATTGTATGCTAATGATACCTACATAGGCTCATGATCAATAAGAAATCAGCTAATGTTCTCAAAGAACAATAAATCAGCTTGGTTTTGTTAAGTGGTAACTTGATCTAATACAATTCCTATGTTTAAAAGCTAATAAATTATTTAATTGATAATTGCGGTTACTTAAATTTAAAACACTCCTTTACTTGTACTATTTTGTTGTTTTGGATTACAGAAGTTTTCTTTTTACATAAAACGTTTTTCCACAAGCTAAATAAATGTTTATTTTGTGCAATGGCGTCGCTCCACCAAGTCTCGTTATTATTTGAAAGTAAAATTTTCCTTTCTCGCCTTCTGAAAGTTTGAAACTATAACTGTTCAGAATACAGTTTAAAACTTCAAATGATTTCTTCTTCTCTTTCTATATTTAAATCAAATTATTAGAATCTAAAAAAATCGTCTTAACTACTTATTTAATAATATAATGTTATGGTAAAATATCGTTCTAAAGAAAAAAAATTAAGCTGTTAACTTTTTCTTTTATTATTTAATCAAAAAGGAAAATTAACAAATTACTTACTTTCAGCGTTTGCTGTGCCAAGAATTAGAAGATATAGTAACAACAACTTCATTTTTTTTAAACTATAGCAGAAAATAGAAAGATATTGTGATGATCTGAACTCCTGATGGCTCCAACGATAAATGATTAATTATTTCATATCAGAAAGCTGATTCATATATGAAAATAACACTTGTGTACATAATTTGATTAACCAATATAACAACATCAAATTCGTCATGATAGAGTTGTTTTGAAGACCATACAATTTCAGTCGTCATTACTTCGCAATCGTTACTTTTCATTGAAAAATAGTTTAGACAGTTAAAACTTGTTAGGGAGATTATAGTTGGTAAGCCCATTGTCATATAATTTACATTCCATATTTGATTTAAATCTGGAATTATTAATTTCGCATTTACTAAATGTCTAAATCAATTTTATTGCTTACGCGTTTACTAGGCATGTCATTACCAGCTATGGTTGAATGCAGTTATAAGATATACCTAACCTACATATAATTTTCTTTACCAAAAATATAGTTAAGTATACCTATCTGTTTCCACGGTCTTATATAATTGAAATCTCAAAAAATAATAAGAACGCACTAACTAGTGGAAGTTAACCTCTCCTGCCTGACATTATTACATTATAAACTATAATCGATCATTGATAATATTGTTAAAATTTATTAAATGCCTATCAATCGTAGTGTCTGAAATATCACGTCGGATGTAGAGGGCGCCACCCGGCAATCGTTCCCGGCCGCCGCTTCCGCCGACTAACAACATTTGCCACAACTCGGAATTCCTTGGAACACGTATTAATTTGTAGAATAACACAACACAGCCGCTCCACGAACTTATCTTCGAGTTCATAATTAAGTATTCCGTTTGTTTAGGAATTTAAGTTTCCTTCAGAAGTTGAAGCCATGTGTTACATTTTAGGTGTTTTTAAACGGCCGCCGTGCATATCAATCGACTAATTGCGTGTTTTGGTAATTTGAACCTTTAATTTCTTAAGGCTTCCTTGTAATTAGTTACTTGTTTTAGAATAAAATTATTGTTACGTGAATCAAAATAATTATTTACCCCACCTTTATAATGCTAATGAAGGAAGAGAGATAATAATATTACAGAATTCTTAAGGTTGCCTAGAGGCTTTGCGTGAGCAATGAGGTTTAAATATATATAGTTATATTATTTATTTACTCTATGTGAACATGTAACAAGTGAAACAATAAAACAGGACAGAATGATGGCACACTAATGACTAGGGATTATAATTTACTTAAATAACACAATAGGTAGATTTTTATTAACTTATCTTTACCGTAAGCGCTTTTGATTTGTCAATGGGATGTATTTAATAGCACTTTAAGTTTGATGAAAACAGCTATAAAATTGTATATCAGCACTTTAAAAATAATAATAGACCTATAATTTAATATTATCACTACAAAAATAATGGTTTGCACTTTAAAATAATAATAGATCTATAGTTTAATATTATCACTACAAAAATAAAGGTTTGCAGTTTAACTGTGTCCCAACTCCGAAACCATTTAGTTCCTGTCCAACCATGTCAGACTGACCACCGTTAAAATGAGATGGAAAGATGAAAACAACTTGTGCCATAATGCAATGCATATACGTATGTACGCCATCAGGTCGGTTCTGGCGTTGTTGGTCACAATACTCACAATGGAATCTAACCTCCTCCTGGGCTCCTCTCTCGCTGCGCCCGCTCGTCGTCGCACCTAGACGTCTGTTTACCAGTGCTAAAGTTATAAAATTAATTTGTAAGGTGCAAAGTATTAATTTTAAAGCTAAGCAATTAAATTGTATAGTGCAAAGTATTAATTTTAAAGCTTAGCATATTTATAGTGGAAACCATTATTTTTATAGTTTATTCAATAAATTTTGAAGCTAAACATTTTAAAGTGTGTTACATTATTTTTAAAATGCATTTATACATGTTCACTCACGTACACACTATGGCACACTGTTGCAGCACAGGATAAAAAAGTTTTTGGTGCAGGTTCGCAGAGCGTAGAGTTTCAGTACCTAAGTGGGTATCCACTGGCCTGCAAAAGTAAGTATCACACAGGCCTATATTCATACAAACGAGGTAACTTTGAAGCTTTGGTTCTCCGCCCAGGATTAAACAGGGTGTGATTTGGTGATGGCCATTCAAAGAGTAAATGGAGGAGGCCCAGATCGCTAAAGAAACCCAATGGATTAGAAGAGTCGTTTACACCAGAGACCGTACGGACTTTTTAGTATTACATTTTCCATACTTTTGATGTAATTTAGCCTATTATTTTTTTAAGTTCAGCCCTGAGCTAAACGACTTTCTTAATCCATTAGGTTTCTTTAGCGATCTGGGCCTCCTCTATTTACTCTTTGAATGGCCATCATCAAATCACACTCTGTTTAATCCTGGGCGGAGAACCGAAGCTTCAAAGTTACCTCGTTTGTATGAATATAGGCCTGTGTGATACTTTTGCAGGCCAGTGTATATTCACCTTTGTCAATCTGTCTCTACCCCCATGACTTTTTTATCTGTCAAAACGAATGGGCACAACAACCATATCTGCGGTAACAGAAAATCAGAAGTAATGACACAGTATGCAGTTGTACGTGGACATTATCCACAAAATATACTAATCTATTACTAACAACCTGTGTAGTGTAGCCATAATTTCAGCACCTATTTGATTGATTGAGCTATGCCTAATTCATTTAATTTTCCTTTCATTTATTCATTTGCCAATAAATATGTTACCTATACATTAATGGTAAGTAGTATCTTAAAAGCCTTTTGCATTAGGTTAATCAATAAAAAGTTAGCATAAATTAATGCTGAAGGTAGTTTTCTTTCAATGTATTTCTTGCTGTATAAAACATGGGAAATCAATAAATGCATGGACTTCACAGTAAAAACAAAATAATGAAACAGTATCGTTTCCAAGATTCGCATTCGTTTAAATTGCAAATTCTCAATTCCATTTTGTTTCCTAAGCAATCTGTCTTTTCTTTTTCTCTGGTACATCTATTCAAATATTTAACACAATGGATCCGATTCTTATTCAAATTAATTGAAGTGGCACGAATAAAGTGCTTTTAATACATTTTTGATCGGTAAACATTTTTTTATTTCATGGTTCTTGTTTTATAGTTATTAAAAGATGTCATGCGTTCAAAATCTTTATTATGAAAATGAGCGTAGGTACATACATACATGTGTCATAAAATAAAATGGTATTTTGGAAGATGTAGAGTAAATTTTAGAGAGGACAATTTATTTCAGTTATTTACCAAATATACGTTAATTTTCGCGACCTTCACTAAGATCGTCGGTCCACCTTGTCGGGGGTCTGCCCACGGAGCGTCGTCCGGTGCGCGGTCGTCATACTGAAACCTTTCTGCACCAACGACAGCCATCGGTTCTTCTCGCTATGTGTCCAGCGCACTGCCACTTCAGCTGAGCAATCCTTCGAGCGATGTCGGGTTACTTTAGTTCTCCTGCGGATCTCCTCATTTCTGATTCGATCATGCAGAGAAACGCCGAGCATGGCTCTTTTCATCGCACGCTGGGTGATCTGGAGCCTCCTTATGAGACCCATAGTTAGCGACCACGTTTCACTGTCGTAAGTCATCACTGGAAAGGCAACACACACTGGTCATAGACTTTCATCTTAAGACACTGAGGTAAATCGGCCGCGAAGATTTTTCAAAGCTTCCCGAATGCTACCCATCCGAGCTGGACTCGACGAGAGATCTCTTTCTCGAAGTCGGCCTTAGCTAACAGGAGTGCCTGTCCTATCCTAGGTATACGTAAAAGTCAACAACTTCGAGTGTAGTGCTCCCAACATGAACTGGAGCGGGCACAACTGAATTCATTTATGTGTCCTGAACTTCTGATCCAATTAAAAAATGAAAACAAACATTTTCAATACCCACTTTTTAAGATAAATGAACAGCATTACATTAGTATCCGCGAGTGTCTATACTTCTGCTAAGGGCGCTAAGATAAATCGTCTTCGTAAAAACTTTTATTTTCTTCCGCGGAGCAAGGCAAGCACCCGTAACAGCTTGCATTTATTTTCTAAGAGATTTAAGGGTCGCTTGGTGTACTGCCGATCTTATATATCGTGACGTTCAAACGCTGCTTAAGAGCACAGATGAAATAAATGAGCCGAGAAAACCTCTTTCAGTTGATATACGTGCTATATGTGTCGTTTAAGTCTCGTCTTTGCTTCCTGACTTCATGTATACTTACGAAGTCCTTCAAATCCTAAAGTAGTTGAATTTCTATTAGATCTAGAACGCAACACGACGACATTCGATAGTCATAGAACATGTGTTTACACTTGATCATACGGAACAGTGTCTATAAAATTTGCTGACGTGTAATTTATCAGAAACTTAGCCGGGACCTGTGAATCTGGCCCTATCTCTATTAATTCTCTCACCCTATTCGACAAAGGCTACTAAGATTATCAACTTTTTTGATATGAAATATTCACGACGGATTCAGCTAGTTATGAAAACGCTTAATAGTTTACAACAGAAGCAAAAAAATATTGATGGATTGTAAAAATTATACCCGTTAAAAACCATTTCTCAGAAGTAAAAGGCAATATTATTAATTGAGGGTCGTTTTTCTATTCTGAGAAAATTCTGCGAAATAATAAATTGCTAGAACTAAGCTAACTTAATTTTATTGAAAAATTTTAAATGACAAAAAAAATATTTCACTACTGATATTTTTCAGAACTTAATGTAAGTTCATGTATTCTGTACGTATCGTAAAATTTCTGTTACACAAGTATTCAAAGTGTATTCACCAATATTTTTTTAAATTAAACCCTTAAAAGAAAACTGAAAATCATATTTTTTTATAATAAAACAATACCTCTGTACTGTAGTTTTAGATTACAATATCTGTCTGTATGTCGTATTATGTTAACTGATTTTGTGGTTTAGGACTACCAACATTGACTATGTGCGACAATGTTTAGCCATCAATGTTACATAATCAATAGTTAACTATTTTTGTCCAAAATTATAAGATTTATCAAAAAAAATAAAGCTGCTTTTCAAAATATTTGAAATGCTATTTCAACGCGCATTCTCAAGGGAAACCCCGCTATTTCAGTACCTACTGCGGAAACTATTTCACACAGTAACTTTGTAAATCCTGCATTGCGGTACAAAGTAAACAGGCGTTAATTAATAAAGATTCAATGTTAATTTACAAAAGCAATTTAACGGGATTTAACATTTTATAAGAAAAAATATTATAATATATAACGGATAAAAAGTTTGCCAGAGCTCACTCCAGGCTAGACAATACCACGTTTGTAAAATCGAAAACAAACTTCACTACGGAGAATGTATCCAAACATGTTACGATAGTGAATTTCGTTATAGCTTTTTCAAATGTGGCTTGGAGGACTGAATAGACTGTAATATAATTTGTATGAATAGTTTAGAACTATTTTACTTATTTTTTAATCCTTGGTAACACACGTTTCTTCTTGTACCATGGGCAACAGCGTCGCTTAACCACTGCTAAGGTTAAAATCGCTTGCACCCCGCGCCCGCTGTCACATACGTTTAGTTCGTACAGGGGCGATAAGCGCGCACACGAATTTTGTTGCTAACTGGTTAAGCGACGCTGTTGCCCATAGTACGTACAAAATGATCATAGGCTAATGGAATTGTGTTGTAGTACGTAACGTAGTACAAGGGGATCAGCGAGGAAAGTCCTCCCTTTCATCGCAACCTTGAGGGATTAGGGGACAGACTCCGACCTTTGTTCCATTGTGACGAAATTCCTATAGCTGGCATCCAAATAAGTTTTATTTCTATAAATTCGTCTACTCAACTTACTTTTATTTCTATAAATTCGTTCGTCAAACGACTAAAGTTTTGTACTAATTGTTTCAAATTAAGAGCCTTTATTAAGTTTTCCTACCTACATAAATTTAAATCCTTTAAATTCTCAACAAATTTCGAACTAGAGAAAGGAGTTAAGGAATAAAATAACCATTTAGAATTTGAATACCTTTATATTTATACATAAATTCTTTTCATGAAACATCGCTCGTCACAATTCAACTAATTTGACATATATTTGAGATATACTATCACTAGTTAATGGAATTCCAACATTGTTCCTTAACCAAATATTTGGTTTAATATTTGGTCAAAATTATATTGTCCTCGGAATTTCTCATTATAATTTAGCTCTAATGTACAATTTCCATTCTCCCCCGATTACAAATTCTATTGAAAACTCTAATACAACTGACTACGATTCAACCTCAAAGTTGTTGTAAAGTAGGTAATAATAATCTTATACTATAATACCAGCTGATACAGCAATAGCTTTGGCTTTCAACACTCAGACACCTATATATAAATGTGTAACTTGTAAGCGACAGATTATAAAGACATTTGATTATTTCAATTATCTACACAATCAACAAAACATACTTTTTTCGGAATGTTTTTATCTTTAGGACTGGTATTTTTCTGTACAATTTGTGTAAACATTCTATATAATTTCTTATAAAAAAACTTGTAAACTGCAACCATCGAAAATTTGTAACAATCGTGTAAAGTTGACTTTACGAATAAAGCCGTAATTATTACAATACATTTCAGTCACATTTAAGACTACCAAGATATTATTATAATCGACTAAGGTAAACTTACCCAAATTATTTACAACTGTTAACAAAAGTTATTACAAATGCACAGTCAGAGTATTAAGCACATTCATACCTATATACATTTAATACCATTATATACTTACCCCATAATCCAAGAATATTATCAATACAAAAAAAAACTAACTTCATTATTCTAAGACAAATGCACCAAAATATTCCAGCCAGCCGAATCGAAGTCTAATAAGTTATCCTTACTAATATTATAAATGCGAAAGTATGTTTGTATGTTACGCCTTCACGACTTAACTCTCAACCGCAAATTGATTACGTACCTGTCTGTTGCTAACAATTCTGGATTGAAATCGATTGAAAGCGCAGTTACATTGCTGCTTTAGGTAAGATAGTTGTCACATTGGTTTTTAACTAAAGCAGCAATGTAACTGCGATTTCTGTCAGAGTTGATTGCAACAAAGTTACATAATCAGGGAGCCGATCATCATGAAACTTTGCATACATATTGTCAGGGGTACAGAGAAGGACATACCAGAAATCCACAAAGTACTGTTTCCGAGGGATAGCAAAAAACTTTCTACGCAGACGAAGTCGCAGGCAGCCGCTAGTGATTGCATAATAAACAAAATACATGAATACCATAATTAGTTTTATTGTATTCATGTGCTGGACTTATGGTAGGTATCAATTATATAATGATGCATTTACCTGATGATAAATTTTAAAGTGACACGATATAATGTATATTTAAATACTTTTATAATTTTGATAAAGTGAACGATTCAGTCGAGGTGAAAATTCTTAAGAATTCCAAATAAATACATCTTAATTTATAGCAAAACCAGTATTTCTCAGAGTAATAGGAAACGTTCAATAAATATTTTCAGAATAATGTAAATATGTACCATTTTTAGACAACGTGGAATGTATAAGATAATTAATGATAATTAATCTAAGACATATTAAATATATTTTATCTCGAGTAAGTTATCAGATAGAATTATATTTAAAATAAATTATTAAATATAATAACCGTATTTCAAATCAAGGCACAAACAGGCCAAATTTAATAAAATGCAATTTGCAACAATTGAACTTGGAAAATTATTTTTAATTCCTTCTTTTTAAATTAAAGATCCATATCATAAGGGTATTAGGACTTTATGAAGTGTGTATCAAATTTTATGAAACATCAACTAGGGTTATGATATTAATCTTAACGTCTACCACCTCATCAATAATGATTGTAGTAGGTATTCTACATTCTGTCCAGATATTTGCTATTGGCAGTGAACTATTGTTCAACGTTCAATATAATTAATCTTTTCCTTACGATAACTTTGGGAAAGCAAGAAACCCTAAACGTTATTCATTACCCTTCATCGACGTAGCACAAATATTACTGCCGATCATCGTATGATTGACATTCATTTGGTAACTACATAAATTCCACACGCAACCATACCAAATAAGTAACAATTTTTGAAAGAATACCAAAATTACCGAACTAATTAAGTCCCGGTGTAAAATCATATGTTCATAAACTGTAAATATTACAGTTTTAACCCAGTTAATTTAATGCTCTAACATTCTGGCGAAACAAAAAGAGACGAATATTAAGAAAAGAGAGTAGGTGATTCGAGTTTTTTCGGCTGCACCGGTCGCACGAATGTCGCTCTCCAGGACGAATGGTTCGTCGATGACGTGAATGATACCGTTGGTGCACTCGACATCCGGACGGAAGACATGGATCCAATGGCCGTTCCACTCCACGTAGTAATCTGCGGCAGACACAAATCCAATTTGAAATAAATCGACAAAGTTGAACTCCCCGACCTCGCATGAATGGAGATAATGACGTTAATGGACCGTTAAGAGCTTACTTTTATCAGATTCTTTAACTCGCAGCCTGAGCGGATCGCGTGACGTCGGCAGAACGAAGGGATGCGTTTCATTCGCCAGCAATTTCAAATCAGATACTGTATAGGCTCGCCCGGCTCGAATCACGTGCCTCTCTAGAATCTGCTTTGTCTGAAACAAAAACAAACTTAACACTCGACACCCTTTAGGATTCCTAATTAATGAAAACAGTTGTTTTAGCAAAAGTAATTTTCATAAAACGTCGAATGTCATCGTATTCTTGCTATCAACGTAAGTTGTATTGAAGTTGTACGGGAAAACATGCTTGGATCTGATATGATAGAAAATAAATTACAAGGTGATATACATAAAAAAATAACTTATATTTGCCTTTTACGGACACAGCAATTTAGAGGGGGCTCCCAGAATTACTACTTATAATAAAGGTTTAAAAAAGAAGATAACTATGAACTAAAACTTAAATCTAAACATCATTTTCTTTTGAAAAAAGTCATAAACCTTTTTTAAAATGACTTTAGGTACTTACGAAATATCCATAGTCTTCTTTAAATAATGCCTTGAAAGCGGAAGGATGTCTAATCTGGAACTTGAGCCAAGCGTGATCTCGCGGCACGAAGTACGTGTACCGGTGCTCCATGTCTTTTAGTTGGTGATTAAACACTTGTCTTCTTCCGAGGTTATAAGTTATACTGCAAAATTACAAAAAGTTTAGTAAAATTATTTCCACTCCTTTCGGTTTTTAAAGGAGCAACATAAAAAAATGGTTTTGTAATATCAGCATGCAATAATATATGACATGTTTTCTTATAATTACCAGATGCGAAAAGATAAGGCACAGTCTGACAAAAAAGAGGGGAAAATAATGGCAGGACAATTTCTTAGTTCTTAGTGTTTTTGTATGGCAAAACATTTCGATACGACTCTTGTGCGCAATAAAAAATAAGTGTTGCTACCTAAAAGATTCGTTCCAAAAAGTTTTTGAAAAGGTTTACTGAAAAACAAAGTGTTACTCAAAAAAAAGTTTTTATTGTGCTTTTTAGTCAACTAGCTAAAACTAAAAAAAAAACACCATCTTCTATCGGAGCTGGTACTTGTCAAGACAAATCAAACAAGCTTGGGTTGTGTGGTTTTATTACAGAATTCTTGTGGCCTTCTTCCGGCTCCATCATCAAACCCTGGACACTATTTCCCAACAGTTTACTCGTCAAAACGATTCAAACGAGCCCTAACTCGATGGGGTAGCATAGTTTTATTATAGAGTTCCTGTGGCCTTTTTCCGATTCCGTCATCAGGTCATGGAAACTATTTCTCGACAGAGTACTCGTCAAAACGAATCAAACGAGCTCAAACTGGATGGGGTTGCATGGTTTTATTACGGAGTTCCTGTGTCCTTCTTCCGGCTCCATCATCAGAACCGGACACTATTTCCACTATTTCCCAGACGAATCAAACGAGTACAAACTCGATGGGGTTGTTAGGTTTTATTAAAGAGTTCCTGTGGCCTTCTTTCGGCTTCATCATCATCATCAGATCGGCTCAATGACACCATAATGAGTGCTGACCGATGTTCAAAGTTTCAAATCTCTAGCTCATCGGAAAGCTAGTATAGTTTGCTGAATTTGTGGACAAACAAATAAACGAGAAAGCAAAAAACGTGTTAAAATCAGAATGCAGTGTGTAAGCAATGTCATCACTCATCATGTTATTATAATAAAAAAGTGGTAAAATAAAGATCCAATTAGATAAAAAAGTGTTTACTTACTTTAACATCGGATCTGTTCTTAATTTCTCATATACAGTAGTATATGGAACTCCTAGGACCCTATCTATGATATGGACAAAACCGTTGGTAGCGGCTATGTTCGGCTGGATAACCGTAGCGTTCACGCCACCGCCCTCTACCGTCAGAGTTTTGTTGTTCCCGTGTGTCAGCACGTTGAAGTACAAATATTTCCTTGCTGACGCTGTTGGGGCTTGGTATATCTAAAATAATTTAAACCTTGTTAGATTAATGCAATAGAGTAAAGTTTTAAATGACGAAACATCAATATGCACCAAAGTTATGATTTAACAATAAACTGTTTCTTAAAGTACTGAAGTAAATATCGAAGACTTATCAATGCAGTTGCAGAATGTAAAAAATTGACATGGATTTGAAAAAAGTTTTTTATGTACCTATAGTCCTACAGACAAACATACATCCATGCTTTAGTTTTTAATGAACTTAATATAAAAATGGGGTAATCACATTTATCTTAGATGGAATTCTAATACGTTACAATAATGCTTAAACGATAAAATAAAATCGGTGGAAAAACAACAATGGTTTATTTTGTCATGCACATTACTTCGGCTGAAAAGGTTGAAATTGAAATGAGTGGCTAAAATAAATTATCAGAAATCTAAATAACAAAACAAGATGAAGTCGTAATTTTAGTTTTATAATTGGTTCAACGTACACTTCCAGGAAGCTGAGTTCCGAATGGCAGCGCGATCATAAATAAAATTCACAAGACACATTAATTTCAAAAATAATTAATAATTTATACCAATTAACGGTTGGATTTATAACGTTTCTCATCATGAAGAAAGATGCAATTTATATTCGAATACTTCACTGTTAATTAAATTGAATTTAAATGAAATCAATATGTTTCTTTTTACCTGATTCATGTTGTTATGTATAATGGCGTCCATAGGTAGTCTCTCTCGTACCAAATGCAAGTTCAATATTTCCTTTAGTTTTTGATGGTTTCTACAACAAAAGATTTTCGTGTCGAAATCAGTACTGCACATCTATTATTCACGAATAGCATTTTTTAGAGGAAATATTTTTTCAAATAAATTACAAAGGTTTTAAATGGATTAGGTTATTAAGGTTTTAATTAGAAATTAGATCGAGAAGTGCCTTACCTAACAATATTTTGCACACTCATCTCGTTCCAAGCTTCGTTAGAGGGGGCGAACAGGGTTATATCCTTGGCCATATTTAGCTCCTTCAGAAATTGGTTGTTTGCACCGAGATCCATGATGACTTCGTAGAATTTGCACAAAGGACCATCTTCCTTTTCCTGAAATTCAGAAATAAAATAAGCTCTTCTGCATTCCTTTTAGAAAGACTATTTTGATTCGTATCGGTTGGAACATTAAAAAAAATATTTTACGGCTCAAGATATTCTAACCATAGTTTGAAAAACATGTAAGTAGTAGGTAAAAAAGGTAACATTGATGATAGAGGTGAAAGACTACAATTATCTATGTTTAAAATCTATTTAACTGAAGTCCTGTTAGTTGCCATAGCTTACCAATGGATGTTTCAGTTAAGGGCATGAAAATTTCGCAAATTATAAGATCATAACTTTTACAATCGTTGGCTAAATGCTCAATATAACATCTGCTGTAAAAACTTATTTCATCATTGCTTGTTTAAACCACTGGAAGGATCGGACTGAAGCATACATGTAATTATTATGACCAAGGTATCCGCTAAGAAAGGATAACTGAGAAATTTCACGTGGAGTAGAATTCCTCACGACAAACTCGCGGGCGGAAGCTAATAAGAAAATATATTTCATAATCAACTCTTAAAGTTTCATAAAGATCTTTGTTTTAAACAACGGCGTGTTCTAAAGGCACTTTATAAAGCTCCAGCTTATTTTTTGCTCCTGTAGTTAACTTAAACTAGCTAGTCTGTTATTAGAAAACTTATACCACTCCGTCCAAACTTATTAGGCTGCTATAAATATAAAAGACTTGAGGCATGTTTCACAAACTGCGGTTAAGATCCAATTAACTTATTTAATAGATAATTTCATATCAATTCTGTTCCATTTTTTGATTAACCAGAAGTTAGTACTTAACCGTAAATGTGAAATATGGCACTTAGATAAAATACAATAAAATGTAACCTTACCTGATTTATTAGTAAAGCTACATATGAAGATCAAAGGGTTTCTACAATAGCTAGTTTGTTGAAGTAAAGAAGAATGTTTGGGTATTAATAATGCAGTTCGGATATACACATGCAAAACGAAACAATACTTACAATCCCCTACGGTTGCCAAATGTCATGCAGGATCCACATCGGGTAGAGGGCACAAACAAATAAAACAGTATAACAAATTCTTCCCAACATCACACAGAATACAAAATTGCGTAGTTCTCTGAGCAGGTGTATGTAAAGATATCGAAATGTTATGGAAGAGATCTGTACATTTTGTTGAGTGCGATGTGTTAGTAGACTATCTACACCAGCCCCCTTACTCAAATGGCCTACATTGTATACATTTGAACGCCATGCTAACTATCAAAGCTTAAATATGAGCAATAGACGATTAAATCACATGTCGCAAACTTATGTTAATCACATAGACTTTGATGTATAGGCAGTGTTGCCAACTCTACGTCTTTTTACGTAGATCTACGTACTTTTAGCCTTTCTTGCAAATCTACGAACTTCAATCTCAGAATCTACGTATTTTCTATCAAATAAACTTTGCGACATAACTAGGCTGAATGGGCATTTATTTTCTTTTCTTTCCTGAAAAAAAGTTTAAAAACGTTTCGTTTCCCACTAATCACCTCATGACACTTCCACTTTATTATTCGCGACGTTGATATTTGTTCGAAACATTGTAAGACTGAATTTATCTAAAAAAACACTTTTTTTTAAATCACTAAATTCAGCTAATATAAATATTATTTCTCTAATCAATTACAATCATTTTAACAAGAATATTTTTCATTATATTAGTACTTTTTATTTATTTATTGAATAAAAACAGTTCATAATACATTTTTTAAAGAATTTGCTTTTTGTTACAATGTAAAAAAAGCATTAAGTACTTACTTACATAAATAAAATAAACAAAATAAAGTAAAAATAAATAATTTATCCTTACTAACTTTTGGTAGGTATCTATTGAAAAGTTTAACTGTACTCGATCGAGCACAGCGGCCGTACAGTACAGTACATGGGTTGATAAATATATTTTATAAATATAATTTGCCTGAAAATAATGAATAAATTTCATTAAAATTCTTTACAAAACATTCGTTTTATTCACTGTTACCCTCTTTATTTCCTTAAAAAAAAGTACGTAGATCTACGAACTTTTCACATGCAATTTTTACTAAATCTACGTAATTTTCATACTTGGCCTACGTCTTTTTAAAAATCCGAGTTGGCAACACTGTGTATAGTGTATAGGTATTATATGGAATTTGACAAGCTTGCGGCACGTAATTTTATAGCTTACTGCTTATTATAAATCTTTAATAGTACCTAAGCGTAGCGTTCTAACGCATACAATGTTGGCCATTTGAGTAGGGGGGATGATTTGCTGTCAATAAATCAAAATAAATATCCAAGTGAAGAGGAAGATAATGTTAGTAAGTAGTTATTTCTGAATATATCAATTTTATAACATTAATACAAAATTACTGATTAAATAAATATAGCATTTGTTATTTTAAATACATAACCTACTTATTTATGTAGGGAAAGGAATATCAGATATAACACAAAAACTTAATTTTATTCAAATGCAAAATGCTAATTAAAACTTACCACCACCTTAATCAAAGTTAATGGATTGCACAACAGACAAAATTTAAAACGTGCTTCAAGTTTTGCAAAGAAGACTCTCAAAAATACATCAAAAAGAAGAACAAACATGGTTAATAGATACAACATGTAAAAGATTGATATCAAAAAGTAATAAAATTTCTGAACCTTTTTTACCTTCATTGCCTGGTTTCCACGTAAATGGAGCGAAAAGTCAATGAAAGGTTTCAAAAGATTGACATTCGTTGCAACATAATATTATTTTAAAATAACTGTTTTTTTTTTCTTTAATTTGAAATCAACACTTTTGCAGTTAGAATTTAATTTAACATAAAAAATATTGTTTTGTTACAATATAAGGATTTTACAAATTGCTTGTATAAAATGTTGTTCCAATTTTTTCGTTATATTAGAGTTGAGGAGTGTCTGTTGAAAATGGGACATTTACCTGTACCTAAAACAAAATAAATAATTAGGAAAACTTAATAATAGGTAGGTACCATATAAGTACTTAACAATGAGTTGATGATGAATGATGTAAAAGATGATAAATAGAAAAATGACGTTTAAAAAACAAAAATAATTTGCAAAGTAGATTTGTCAATCTGAAATATGACCCAATTTGATTAAAAAAATAATGAAAAAATGTCCCATTTTCACTACCAATATTGCACAGAAAATATTCCACTTTCATTAGGTAGGTATCGTGCAATCGTAGTTCACATTTTGAATAGACTCAGCCACCCTACTGAAATGGTCATTCTTCTAAAATTAACGCTAGTAGAATAGAATTACAATGATATGGGAATGACATAAGCTAACGCTTAGCTCCTGTCAATCCCATAGATTCTATTCTACTAGTGTTAATTTTAGTAGAATCGCCATTTGTGTAGGCCCTCAGACTCCTCAGTTGTCTTCTCAGAAAAGTTAATTATACGATTCAAGCTCAGAATTACTTCTGAATAGTGCGAGGATTTCAAGTGTTTTAGACAGATTTCAAGTGTTTTAGTAAATATACATTCTTGCCACACTTTTTTGTAGACATACCTTGAGGAAGTCGATGACAGAAGTGTCCACCACCATGAGAGGCCTTTGTATTAGGTGCACTACCCCGTTTTTCACGGGGATGTTGGCCTTCACGATGTCTGCTATGACTACGCCTCTACTGTGCTTCGCGTCTCCAGCTACCGTGTTTGATTTCACGTACGCTGTTGAAAAGTTAAATTCAGATTAATTAAAATACATACCATCAAAAGATGCTTAGGTTCTTAACCTACTTTTTTAAGTATATTGTAGACAAGTAGGCACTTCACCCACTACTGTCACTTCTAACTGCCGGAACACTTCAATTTTAGTTTTGTATTTATTGCGTCAGGCTTAGGTACGATAATGGCAGCTGTCCCGGAGGAACCATGTTATCCAATAAGTTTTTTATTAACACATTACCTATATTTCCACAACTTCCTTGAATATCAGCATTATACTTGTATACTTACTTTATGTTTTTTTTTGATACTTTTGGTGTTGCGTTAATCTAGCTTTGTAAAAGGAGAATTTTATCGACGTATTTAATGAAATTAAGAATGTAAACTTACTTATTTCTTCGTTGCCATTCATAGTAGTGCTGAATGAAACTATGACTTTAACGTTGTCTCCGAAGGCCAAGGTCTCGAACTCCTTGGTGTCGGGAGTAGCTTTCGTGAACAGCACGTGATGAGGAATCACGTGGCCGTCTACCACTTTCTCATCAATCAAGTCTGACCTTGTTGTCGGCTAAAAAGGATATTTTATGTAAATACTGATTCATTTGGCTTCTATACAAGTTAAAAAGGTTGTCATGATTAGAAGATAGATTCACAAAATTGTAAGGAATTTTTATTCCTCAATACTGATACTTATCAGTATTGAGGAATAAAAAATCCATTTGTACGCGGTAAAAGTCCATAAATATTATGGTAAGTGTACTTTCTTACTCTTAGGTACTACACTTAGTAAATTTTGTTTTTACGAGTATAAACTAAAACCTAGTCACATGGTAAGAATAACCGTAAAAAAAAGTGTACCTCGCACATGTTAAAAAGTGTCATTTTTAACACCGTCGTCTCTAAGACGTGTTACATAAAGCTAAATTTTTATAAAAGTAAAACTATGCAGATTATTTTCACGAACGATAAAATTCTTGCCAACTTGTTGCCAACAATCAAAATTTCCAACTGTTCTCCCTAACAATTGTGGGTTGATAAAAATATATTTTTACCTTAAATCCTTCATCGACAGGAATAAAAAATGTATGCCTCCCATCGGCATTGAATACTTCTTTCTTTTGAAGTTGATTCATTTTTTGTCGGAACGATCTGTGTAACAAAATTTACATTTTTATTAAAGGAAGGATATCCGAAAATTATAAGCTTGGAATATTGTTCGGTTTCCATTCCAGTTTTCGTTATATATTTTCTATTTTCAGCCGATTACTTGTAATTGTTTTTCAATAATTATTAAGCGCATTTCAGATTACGCTATAATCAATATATTCTGTGCTATAATATAATAGTACATACAGTGATGGCCGAATAATTAAGGACACCAGTCGATTTTCATACAAATTATATTATTTATTTTATTTATTTATTTAACCATTTATTTCAGGCAACTAGGCCCATACAATATATACCTTACAGACTAACATACATAATTATTAAAAATTAATCTATTTGTTTACACGTATAGAGGGCAGCGACGTGTTGCGCAATGCAGTGTCCGGTATCCGACCGCGAAACCGTCGGAACAAGACACCTTTCGGCCAAAAATCTTCTTTCATGAAGGTCGACAGATGTTCGGTCGGCACCCTCACCACGAATGAGTTGAAGTTCACATTGTGGCGGGACTCCAACCGCTCGACCCTCAGACTGAATTTGGTCTTAACTCTGATGTACTCTCCGATGTCATCAGGCTTCGTGCTGTAGTGCAGGCGAGATACATACACGAGCGTTGTCGGGATAGCCGGACGTAGCAGGTGGTTGTGTCCGGTCGGGGCGGTGCCACAAAGGTTACGGCGGGTGGGCTTCCTCTTCCTTTCCACCTTTTTGAAGCCGTCCTCGTCACATTTTTCATCCAGTCTCCGTGGATGCACAGGCTTAGAGACCGGTCGACATTGTTTGTCTCCCTCATTGGTGCCCCGCTCGAGTTGTTGAACAGCGGGTCGGTTAGCAGCGGTGACTGCAGCGTATGCACGTTGAGCGGTCGACGTGCTCACGCGTGACGTCTCCGCCGGGGCGGAGCGGGCGGCGGCGGGGCGCGGCGCATCGCGCGCTGCTGTGTCGGCGGCGGCCGGTGACGCATCCAAGTTCGCCGACTCAAAACTGCCGATGGATGCATTTTGCGCCCCACGACGAGTGTTCACGTAGCAAGTCTCAGGTGACCTACTTACCGCAGCGTTGTTGCTTAACAACAACACTTGGGCTCGCAACTCACTAATGGTGTTATCTGAGGCCACTAGTTTACACTGTACTTCTGCCAGGCACGCTTTCAGGGAGGTGATATCCTTTAGCAGCCTGGTGACGTCGACGTGGTCGAAAGTGACGGGGGGCAGCTTGTGCAGCTCCTTCGCCACGAAAGTTGGCACGTCGTCTGGATCGGTCTCCTTTAGACAGGTGATGATGTCCTGGAGACTCTTCTCACCTCCATCCCTTCGTCGAGATGGCATCGCATCGGCTTTCCCGATGCTCCTGAACAGCAGCGCCTTGCCACTGCAAATCTCATCTTCTTTGAAGTTCGACTTGCAGATCTGCACGATGCTGACCTCGTCCATAGTATCGATGGCGTTTTGAATAAAAGCCAAGGCTTCGTTCACTATGAGTTGCTGGGAACCCATAGTGATAACGCGCAGCGGCAAATGCCGCGCGAAACGAGAATTAGAAACAATTCGCACTAATGCAATTTGAGCACGTCCGTTTCCGACCGCGCTCCGCACTGCACTTTGAAGCCTTGGTTCTGAAGCATTGACCTAGCTGTGATCTGATCACATTCAAGTGATCTGATCAACATTGTAAGAGATATAAGGATCAGAGTTTTTGTTTCAGGATTTCCATATATTTACATATTTAATGCTAATTTTGCGGTTTTTTAAACATAATTATCTATATATATATCTCTTAGAATGTTGATCGAGATCAGTTGGGTATGTATAGCGAAAAACCACTGTCATAGATTTTTTTAATAATTAACTCGAAAACTAATCTTAGTTATAAAATTTCGTTGATTAAGATAGCTACTCTAAAGATAAATAACTACTCTAAAATGTAAATCAAATATTTATTCTAAATACCTAAGTTATAAATACTTAGTTAGCAATGAAGGTGGTTGTGTAAAATCATTATAATTAGTCACACAAAATATTTTCTGAAGCTAAAATGTCTAAGCCAAGTCTAAGCAATTTTATAGTTAATTGTTAAATAATTTTAAGAATCCGTTATTTTTAATAAAATTCAAAGTAAAATTAATTTGTTTCAACACTGCAAAACTATTGTTCTTCTCTGACCGCGTGTAGCGTGAATAAATTGTTTTCAACTATAACTTGGAGTTGATAACATGAGCAGGTATTTTTACCTTGCAAAATAAAAAAGGTTGAAGCTTAGATCAAAACAAGGAATTTGTATTGTATCTTTTATGTGAGTACAAAAGGGGGTTTCATGAAAACCCAGCATATTCAAGTTAACTCCACTTATTTGTAAAACGTCTAAATTTTAGTTTGAAAACTTTATAAAATCAGGTGATTAGCTTATCAGGTGATTGCTTTCTCGACCAATGACGACACGTTGGTTCTCTGTTCGATACAATAAAATGTACAAAATCATTACTGGGAACAGCGGAATATGCCAGATAATGTTGTTAACTTTCTTAATTTCTTTGCATTAAACTCCAATAAGAAAAAAATCAGAACAACTTTATGGAACAGAGATGTATCAGTAAAAACAGAAGATTACGAAATGATTAACCCCCAAAACTCACCTTAGTCTATGCTGTCCAATGTTAAATTCATCGGAATGCTCTAGAAATTGGAAAGCATTCGGATTGTAGACCGAAATACTAGATGCACTAGATCCGTGTGGCTGGAGAGGTTGTAAAACTTGATCTATAACGTGAAGAACCTATGAACAAAATAAAAAAAATATTAAATTATTATAAACGTATTTAGGAACTTTGCTGAGACGATAAGGCAGCATATGATGTAAAAAAATAAATAAACGGAAAGGTATAAACGGAAGTTAAACATTATATCTTACGTGAAGCAAAAAAGCAGTCTGTGAATACAGATCAAAGAACTAATTTAATCAGCCCTTAAGTGGCCTGGGGTAGTTGGAAATAATTTAACGATGAAACATGTTGGTACAAACTTTAACTTAGGTAACCCACGCCACTGGCATTACACGTACAGGCCTGATTTAAGTTAACTGGACCCTTAACTTACGGAACAGAAGTCAAGTCAAGTCTAATTTTCATAAAGCATACTCGTATCTACCTATATATACCTATGGATCTTTCAACTTACCGCACGTATTAATTTTACTAAGCTAATTATACTGACTAAAACTTTTTAGATAAGCTATATTGAATCACCTGACTCCGCATTTTTCCATAGCTCTTTTTTCGCCGAAAATACCCCTTGACGAGACGGCCGTCTCACTGGTGGCGGAAGGTGTAGAAGCGGGTTCTAATTAACGATGTTGTTGTGAAACTAAAGAAAAGTCCGGTCCGGGCGGCGGAGAACTATTCTACTCTCAAACAAACCTACCTGTCGTTTCCCAATCCTGTTCATGGCCTGATAAGACCTGGAGACGTAGACCTTGGCGTTGTTGACGTATATGTCATCGTGCATGGTGTCCCGCCGGCGCGTCACCCATATTGGAGGGTTACCATCGAACTCCGAGAAGATAGCGTAATCTATGTTCGTCAGTGTTGTGGCCAGATTAGCTGCAAAAGAGTTTTTAAGTCAATACTATGACTACTATGGGTTGTGGAATATTTTGATATGAATAACAAGTTGGGACTAGGGTCTATTTAAAAATGGCTCTTCTTCTTCTACCAGTTTCTTTTTCGAAATTTTGGGTCTTTTTTCCTTTCTTCCATGTTGACATAGTAGAAGGGAACTTTGAGGGTAATTTTATCATTTGCTCCCATCCCTTTCAAATCATTATTTCTTACTTTCATCCAACTTTTATTTTTCTTGTCTTGCTTTTCTTCTCCATCACGTAATTTAATGAATAAAGTGACAAACACCCTTCATAACTATTTGTATGTTACGAAGACTGCTTAACCTCTTTATGGATGAACTTTATCTTAAGTTTAAGTTACTCACATATGTGATAGAGCACGAGGGAATCATCCATCAGGCCGTTGTACCGCTGGAAGGCCTCGTTGGTCGGCGCGAACATCGTCAGGTGTCGGTACTCTAGGCTCGTGTTGGCCACTACATTGCGTTCTAGGAGTGCCAGGAACTGTTGACAAAAAAATTACACTGTGAAAATCTTTTTGGAAAATTCGCCATTTGCAAAGTGGGAGAATGGGAGCCTACTATTATAGGAGAGAAACAAGAGGGCGTACTTGTTGTATGGACTGCAGATGTTGACAAATTTTGTTTTTTGGGCGTTTAGAACTAGTCCATTGTCATGGCACAGTCAAACAAAATCACTTTGCAATTTCGGTAGAGCGTGGCGTGGCGAGCATCCGAGTAAGCTTCGAATCTTTTTTTTTTAGTATAAACTTTCTATTTTTTCTTTATAATTGACTACTACTTTTTCACGTTTTTTACCTACTTATCGCATTGTTATATCATCTACAAATTTCTATTAATTCCCGTAGTCTTGAACAGTGAAAGCAAAACAGAATCCGATTTCCGCATAGATCGACGGTGTCTAATTATCAAAGTTATGTATGTAGAAAACTAGGAAATGTCAAACGGAGTCACGTTCCATTGTACGAGTATGAGTCAAACAACAATGGATTCCCGTGAGCCCACTTGCTCTAGCTAGGCGGACGCGTTTATACCAAAAGGTGAAATCAGGAAGCCTTTGTTTGCGTACTCTTGCGAGAGATACAAGTGATACAAACCAATGCTCTTTTATTTTATAATGTTCGTTATCAAAAAGGATGATAAGTTTTTTAAGTATTTTCCATTTAACAGTTTTCTCGTTCGAATCTATTAAAACCATCATCACCGGCAATAATTATTTTAAATCAGATGATGGGCCAGTTTGGGGGCGTCCATAAATTACGTGAGGCATTTAGGGGAGGGAGGGGGTCGAGCCTAATCTCACCCAATCTCACGTGGGGGAGAGGGGGGGTCTCGGCAAATATCACGTAATTTTTTTTTTCTGCAGGAACAGTATTGCGAAAAACTAGGTTAAATAAAGTTAAACATTTTTCATACCAAAATATGGCTAAATCCTAAACAATAATGTTTATTTAAATAAATGCAAAGGAAGAAAGCACAGATTAACGTAATCACACTAAAAAATACACGTTTTGAAAAATCTCACGTGAGATTTATAGGGGGGGGGAGGGTCGAGCCAAATCTCACGACATCTCACCAAGGGGGGAGGGGGAGTCGAAAAATCGCCAAAATCACCTCACGTAATTAATGGACGCCCCCTTTCACAGGTCCTGGATAAATACTGGATACGTAATTTGACAGATAACTTCATATACCTACCTAGTTCTGTTTCATTTTCAAATTACTCCAGAGGAGTTATATTTTTTAGGACTATGGTAAAAATACAGGAAGTACCTCTTGAACGAAATCACAAAAAGAAAAAAAAGTCTGTGAAAAATATATATGTGATAATAATAAGTATGTGAAGTAGCTATTGCAAAATTATTCCTGACACAGGGTATTTTCTTTGTATTTTAACTTAAACTTTCCACAACAACAATTTTATCGTCAATGAATAGCCAAATAATAATATTGGTAAAACTCCCTTTTCGCTATTACTTATTTTGAATAAAAAAATATTCCGTCGCTGTCAGATCTCCGCGCCGATCGAGATAAAACCCAAATCACTCCTTTGTACACCCTAATCCGCTTGCGACTAACTAAAATTGAGCAATTTATTTTAGACATCTGCTTAATGTAGTCTGTAATTAACAAAGCAACTCTCATAATAGGATCGCAAAAGTTTGATATTTATTACTATTATTTTGTACTTTATGTTATAGTCGGAAGAAACGTACTTATCTGAAGAAACATTCAGATAAGTACAATATAGCTTGCGTTGTACATTTACCTAGAGGAAGAGTTTTTTCAAAGTGTTTGAGGTAAAGCAATAAAAATCTAGTTAGTCTGCCTTTGAGCTATCGCTGAATTTATTCAAGAAAGGGAAATGTCATTTAGATTGGCCAGCGCAGTTCGTATTCGTAAATGAAGTACCTACTATAAATAACGTGACTTGTCCATCTATTGGCGAGTGTGAAACTCACGAGTTCGCGCGAGTAGGCTCCTGATTTTATTTTGTCATCAACTTGCACGCACATATAAAGTCAAATAAAACTAAAACCATAAATAATTAGCTATTGCCCACAGCTTTTATTAAATTTATTACCTAAAACGTTTTTGTAACTGACTGTAGGTACTGTATAAATTTCAGAAATAATTGGTAAAATTGGAAGCGTACTCACGAGTTTCACACTCACCAGTTGATGAACTACTCGTAGGTTTCCTTATTTTTTACAATGTATTGTAAGAAAAGTAGCGATTAGAGCTTTATAGGTTAACTAGCGGCCGCCCGCGACTTCGTCTGCGTGGACAGTTTTTTGCTATCCCTCGGGAACTGTACGTTTTTTCTGGATGAAAGGTACCCCATGTCCTTTTCTGCACCCCTGACAACGTGTATGCAAAATTTCATGATGATCGGTTCAGTAGTTACGACGTGAAGGCGTAACAAACAAATAAACAAACGGACTTTCGCATTTACAATATTAGTAATAGTAATAGTAATAGTAATAGTAATAGTAATAGTAATAGTAATAGTAATAGTAATAGTAATAGTAATAGTAATAGTAATATTAATAGTAATAGTAATAGTAAGGAAAAGGAATATAAAAATAATAATAATATCTTTTTATTACGCATAAAAGTAGCTCGGTGGCGCAGCGCTATAGCGGTATAGCCTAGCTCAGAGATTGCGGTGGTTAATCAACTTTCGCAAGCGTCGGTCATGGGATAGGTCACTAAAAAAATATTATCTTGTTTCGGAAGGCGTGATAGGCCGTTGGTCCCGTCTGCATTTGCAGTCATAAACATAGATTAATATTATATACTGGTTATAGATGGCAATCTCACCCATTTCTTTTGTATCCAACCGGATACAAGTATACAGCGCCATCTCTTTTGCACGAAGTGAACAACATCGCTATAGGTATACGTAGGTAGGTACCTACCTATTCAATATTTTAATGAAAATTAGTTGGCAAAGATATCTGATGTTTATTGTACAAAAAATTACAAACTGTTAAGAGCTTGTAATTTACTGTACAATAAACACCAGATAACTTTGCCAAAGAGTTATCTAGATAGATAAAAAATGAAAAACATCCTAATATGCTGAAAAAGATTTTTATTTCTTTTTATGAGTAATTATATCTATTATGCTAAGTTTATATTACATGTGTAAACACACTATAGACACAAAGGTAATGCAGTACAAGTAAGTAAGTACTTAACATCACATAAATAACAATGAAAATGAGTTTCATTATATGTATACCCGCTGCTCATAAAATACTTCCAGTAACTGCTGCCCATGCCTCCAACTGTTTTTCAAAAGTAGATAGCATTGTGATTGGGAGTGGCAAGTGGCAACTGTAGTAACATCTGAAACAAAGAGTTGTGATTTTACTTCACTTACAGATCAACATTGAAGAAAATATAAAACATACTGATATAATTTATTAGCAATAAGTTTGTTTCATAAAGTTTAGGTCCTACCTATTTTTGCTTTGTTTTTGTTTTTAAACAAAGGTAAATAAATGGTACGAAATGTCGCAGAAAATGTATAAACATCAATGCAACTTTTTATTACTATGAGGTTAGGTTAGTACCTAATACGTTGAAATGTTTATGTTTAAATAGAGAGAACTGATCTCAGTTCTCTCTATTTAAACATAAACATAAACGCTATCTAGCGAAAACGCATTATTTTATTTACCTTGCCTGTAGCCCACACTGCAAGCAATCAGGAACAACAAAATATAATGTAAATAGGCGCCGTAGGTACTCGTACCAAGAACTTTGTTGATGTAGTTCACATAGTCTTTTCTCGAAAAAATGTTTATAAAAACAGCCACAAATAGCACTCGACGATGATTAGTAGGAAATTAAGCACAATTCACAGACGTAATAGAGAACAAGTTGCACAATTCAACGAACATCAATGAAGAAATTACTTTTAAGTATTAACAACAATAAAAAAAATTCCAAACAAAAGAAACGCAACCCAGAGTACTTTAAACGCACCAAATTCGAGTACACACAATAAGGTCCGACCGAAATCTCGATCTCGTCTCGACCAAAAATTAACTCTCGGTCTTGGGTCTCGTTCTCGGCCTAAATGGTACCTACAAATCTGGGGCCCTATATTTGAATAACTCGATTGGCGTCGAGCGCCCTTTTCTACGGATATTTGTTCATCATTTGACTCAAATGTATGAGATCTCGAACGAAAATCAGTAGAAAAGAGTGCTCGACGCCAATCAAGCTATTCAAAAATAGGGCCTCTGGTTACAGTGCGATGCGGTCCAGTGCGTCAATATAAGTTTGCGTGTGATAGGAAAAGTATTTTTTTACAATTGTTACGCCTTATTATTATTTAGAAGGGGGACGCCAGCGAAGCCGTACGGTCGATCAGACAGATTATTGTTACGCCTTATTAACAGGGGTTAGTTTCCAATAACGCTTTCATTTATTAAGGTAAGTGGCGCCACCATTGTGACGTCAACTTCAACTCCAGTAAAATCGTGAACCAAAAATAAGCAGTTAGCTAATATTAAGAAAGAAGATTACTCGGATAGTTTATACTTTTCACATTTGGAAGAGGTGAATCGAACTTATATTCGAGAAATGATAGTGTTTGATATACGTCAAATTTTTGATGCAAATGTATAGAATAGATATACGACCGACACGGCACATCAGACGTAACAAACATGTTGATTTTGAGACCGTCTTTATATAGTACGTAGTTTTGCAATAAAATCTGTACTGTTTTGGTAAGTAATTAATATTGATAACTGGATCAATTTAGGACCCCTTGCGAAAAGTAAGTCATAAATTCACAATGAGGGCTTTTCCAAAGGACTAAAAACTGTAGGATCGATAGATGGCGTTGATAAATTAAGCACTGTCAACTGAGGCGCGTTCAGCACCTACGCTCCGAGTGGAACCATTTGCTCTAACGGCGTATCAAACATTAGAGCGTGACGTTCGGTGGACACAACTTTGGTTGAACTCAGAGCGTAGGTTCTGCATGCGCCTCAGTTGACCGTGCTTAATTTATCAACGCCATCTATCGATCCTACAGTTTTTAGTCCTTTGGAAAAGCCCTCATTAACAGCCACTTATTTACACGACTGACCAAATAGGAGTGTATATGTGTTCAAAGTTCTTGTATTTTTGTGGATATGTAAGTTTCTTTATTCCACCATAACTTATAAATGGCTCAACGGATTTGTATGTATGGGATATCGTTAGAATCCTTACATCTTCCGAGTGACACTGGCTATATATTTGTGAAAAAAAAAATGGCCATTTTCAAATATGAAAAATCATTTTTTCTTCAATTAATACAATATGGGCATCAAATAAAAGGCCTTAATGAGCACATTTCAAAACTATGGTCACTAAAATGTCTGAAATAAAAATAAATTAATTTAACTAAAAAGTTAAAAATAACAAGTATTATTACACCTCCCTGATTAAAAAATGTTCCAAAAACGGTCCCCCGACTGCAATAATACTTGTTATTTTTAACTTTTTAGTTCGTTTTTGGCAGGGCAGTCGTGAAAATTTTAAATTAAATTCCTAGGCGCATGCCGCATACTCTCACTCGTATACTTTGATGGGGAGCTGGACCGGGAAGCCTCGCACTGGTTAGTGTGGTAATGTGGTTTGCAAAATGTGTTAGGAAAGAAGTGACAAATTCAATTTGATTGTAGTAAAGTTTTGAACAAAAAATAAAAATATACCTAAATTGATAGTATTGCTATTAAAGAAAGACATGTCAATTTGACAAAAGGTCCAAAAACTATCCTGTATACTTATTTTTTATAGAGAACTTTCGCTTAACAAATTATATTTCGAATATTGATTACATACAAACGTTATAATTTCTAGCATGTTTTGTTAATGTAATAAATAAAAACACATAATTTTATTCAGTTAACATGTTTTTCATCAGTTTTTGCCAAGTTGTTGTAAGATTTCAATGTTGTTCATAATTCTCGGTCTCAGTCTCGTTCTCAGTTCCCTGCATAAAAGTGGTTTCGGTCGGACCCTGGTTCACATGACAGTCCGATATTGCCACATGTAAAAAAAAAATATTTAATATTTGAACAAAGTGGTAACACTGATATAACTCAGCAGAGTTGCCTATCGATGCAAATAGATGGCGCTGTATTATTTGAACCCTATAGAAATGTACTAGGATTCCCTACCATGGTCATAAACGGGTGTTTATGACTGCAAATGCATTGGTGGGTACCAATCCGCATTGGGCCCGTGTGGTGGATTATGGCCCTACCTCCTTATACACCCATAAGGAAAGCCTATGCCCCAGCAGCAATGATCTCAGAAGATCGTTGCCCAGCAGTGGCAACATTAAAATTCAAACTAGAGTCAAAATAAACTTTAATAGTACTTTTATTATCAAATTGGAAGTTTTTTAAACATTAAAGTTTTTGATAAAAGTTGCAACTTGTGTTCTTTAGCCAACCATCAGGCATTTGGCAACAGAAAATAGGATAATAGTATGGAATGAATAAGTCGCGGCTGCATGCATAAAATTTAGCAGATGTGATTTTGTTTTATGCGTTATGAGAGTTTATGAATCGCGAATTAGCCTTTATTACAATGTGTTCTCACTTCAGGAAAATTTGTTAGTTATTCGATTCTTAGTTGATACAAAATTGTATCAACATTGGAATCGATGATTTAGGGATGAATACATTCACTAACAGTTGCAAGAGTAAAATGATGCTAAAATAAAAACGACTTGTTTGTAGCCTACAAGCGAACTCACAAAAGTGGACAAACCCTACAAACTTTTTCCTTTATTCAAGCGAAACTTCATAAGCGTGATCTTTTGTAAGGTTCTCCAATAGAAGCTTCTCCAATCCGGTAGAAAAACTTACTGCCCTCTCGATCTTTACCTCCCGCAAATCGCTGTGTTGAGGGCAGCGGGCTTAAGCACAACTATCTTTAAAGATAGTTGTGCTGTGGCGCCCGGCTGGCGGTCAGACGCGGCGACGAAGCGGATTTGGCAGCGAGGGTGGAACACTGCCCTATTTTCTGAGGTTTATTGACCTTGGATGCAAGGGGAAAACAGAGCCCGTGCTCTAGGTATACAACCTTTTTCAATCTTGTAAGTAATCTATTAGGTTGTCCATCAGCCATTTATAATGTTCCCACTCCTGGGTCACAGGCCTTCCTTATGGTTGGATAAGGAGGGCAGGCCATTACCAACCACGGGGGCCCAATGTGGATTGGTGGGTGTTAACGACTGCAAATGCAGCTGGAACCAACGACTTAACATGCCTTCCGAAGCACAGAGGAGCTCGAGATAATAAATATTTGGTCACCCATCCCATGACCGACCCATGCGAAAGTTGCTTAACCTCCGCAATCGCTGGGCCAGGCGCTAAACCACTGCGCCCCACCGAGCTCCTTTATTAGGTTACTTATTCGATATAAGAGTCAGTAATAACTGAATTCACACGAATAGCATAATACTTGGCGGAATAGTGATAATCGTGCTATCACGATACCGCTCTTTGAAATAATTTCTATTAAGACTCAATCGTACCCAATATTGCATTAGCAATTGCACTTTTATTAATCCAGGCATATGTCTAGTCTTATTATTTTCTGTGGTTTAGTATAACAAAACATAATCGTAGCGACCAGTCGTTAAATACTTAACTGAGAGAGTCACGTAAACACAAAGTCCTTTTAATTAGTCAGTACAATAATTATTCTTCCGCACGCTTTCAACATACTAGGAACGTAAATGGAGCCTGAAACACTGGAAACAAAAGCTCTAATAAGACTCCCGCAGGAATAGTTTGGCTCGATTTTTGCAGCTACAAAATCTACCAACTATTGTATAAAAAATGTAGTTATAGTACTTCAAAGTGACATTTAAATAGTTGAAAACTAATTTAAAGCTTTGGGAGAAATAACTTTTTACATTGCAAATACCTACAAGTTTCATTATCTTAACCCAATGAAAAGCAGGCACTTACACTTTGAAAATAATTTGAAGTTTTGAAAGAAATAATTTTATACACCATTGCAAATTCAGTTAAAACTAAATTATGGCGTGTTAACTTTATGGCGTGTTATGCCATGAACGTAACTAATAATCTAGTGACGTTATACCATAGACACAGAAAAATTTTCGCTGCACTCAAGAAGACCAACAAAGCGTGGAAAAGAGAAGTTAACATCATACGAACACGGTCTATGTAAAAAAGAGACAAGGATCAAGTGACATGTGCCAACATTTTTTACAGTAAGGGCCCCTAGCGTCCCGCCTAGCAAATGAGCAATCACAGCTTGTTTAAAATATTTTTTATTCTTAATTAGAATTAAAAAAAAAGGTATCGTGGAGCCATGGTGTCTTGTGCTCTAAGTAATTGTGATGTGACAAAAAGAAATAATCCAAGTAATGACACTTTTCACAGGTAAATAAGATATTGCCACACATTTCTCTAAAACCAAATTTCGCTACATTTATTCGTTTATCGACGAAGAAAACAGTATGGAAGATAGTTTATTAATTTCCTTTGCCATATATAGTCATTTTTTATGAATCTAAGTCATATTTTACGTCTCTTATATATGTTTGCATTCGTTTTCGGATCACCTGTTTATTGACATTCTATTTCTATGCGTTATACGAATATAGCACTTTTTACCCTTTTGCTAACACTAATTATACTAACAATAAATAAAGTTGTTGCACGTATTTAAATGAAAATTTAAATGTTTCTGTGTACCTAAACGAAAATTATATTTCATTCACTTCATTCTTCAGATATAAGCACACATGTAGTCCTTTTATCCTACAGGCAACACTACGCACATTTTTAGAGAAGGTACTTCGATTTTATTTTGTTTTCTAACTACCTTACCGAGCCTACACAGTTGATGCGGGTCGGTCGAATTTCATTCTTTTATCGTGCGTGGCAACTAGCACACACTCCAATATTTCAATTCAAGAAAATAGTTTCTATTTTTAACTTTCGAACCTATTTAACTTTATCATGCCTAAGCGTAAAGCTGATAGAATAGACTATTATAAAAGCAAATTCAGAAAATTACAAAATGATTGTAAAAATCGACGCCGTGTGTTTGTGTATTCATCTTCTTCTTCGTCGGACTCCGAAGAAAATCAAGGTAAGCACAGTAATGGCAGTTTATAATAAAGTGAAAGTGCAGTGCTCAAAACGTAAAACTACAAAATTATAAGTTTGTCGTAAAACAATTACGACAAACGATGTGAAAGAGTTGATGATAAAATCATTAACATCACAGTTCAAATATTTGTTCTGAATTTATGACAATGAATTTGCTAAAATTATTACCCAATAAGCTTGCCTCGTATCATTATCACGAAGGCAAAGCGTGGTGTTATTATGCCTCATAAGTTGAAAACATTTCATCGCGAGGTAACATAAAAATATGTTAAATGTGAAAATAAGTTGTGTGTTCGTAGTTTACTTGATCACTTGATTTATTTAACTGAGAAGAATAGATTTTGTGTAGATTAGACATCCATAAGTTAGACTAACGTCTAACGTGATGTACTTAGTTAATTACTACTAAAAGATTTTAATAATAATAATAAAAAAAAAATCAGTAAAAAATAATAGTAATGATAATAATAAAAAAAAATAAAAAAAAAATAAAAAAAAAAAACACACACATGTTCATTTTTTTTTTTATTTGTTCGTAGATGTCGGAATGTCACAAAATGAAGTGGTGAATATCACCGATACAGTAACCGGCGAAGACTCCCAGGAGCACGCCGAGGAGCAACCGCAACCGACCGAGGCGCTTGCCTCTGATAAGCCGGCGGACGTTCCAGAACTAGATCCGGACCTCCTTCTCGCTCTAGGAGACGCTGCTGACGATCAACCTGGCTTTGGAGAAAAAATTCATCAGTCGCTTGCCCAGCGATGGCTTCCCATTTTGAAAAAAGGATTAGCGAAGGATGTTAAAGAAAAACTTCTCAAGGAATATTTAATTCCGGAAAATTGCAGCCTTCTGAAAGCCCCGACTTTAAACCCTGAGATTTCAGCGGCTGTCGTAGATATCATTCGAAATCGAGACAAAAACATATTGATGAAACAAGACCAACTCGGCCAGGGCATCGCAGCTATAAGTAAAGCTCTTACTTTACTACTGTTAGGAGATGACAAAATACAAGCTATCAAGGCGCTAACAGACGGATGCAGAATTTTAACGGATTTACATTTCGTTGAGACTCAAGTTCGAACCAAGCTTATTACACCACGTCTTGAAAAGTCATTTTTAACTCTTATACAAAATCAAGAAAGGGACGATACCCTTTTCGGAAATAAATTACCCGAAAAGATTAAGGCCTCCAAGGCCATTGAGAAACAAGGACATCAAATAAAGAAACCAACTGCATCCTTCAAGCCAGCTACAACAAAACCCACTCCATCTACATCCAGACCCCAATACCAGGGAAACTGGATGGGCCCTCCTCGCTACGCGTCGTCGAGCAGGGGGGGGCGGACAGCGACGGGCTTTGCAGCAGCGACGATGCCAGCGCCAGCGCCATTCTACCGCCGGCCTCCGTTCACGACTCCCGCGCGCAATGCGACTCCAAGGGGCCGCCCTCGTGCGGCCAAATAATAACTCAGGTACATGCTGGCAGACTGCAGCACTTTTATAATTGTTGGCAAGCTATTACTAAAAATAAATATATATTAAAATGTATTTGTAATGGTTATACCATTCAGCTTTCACGAAGGGTTACTCAAAAGAGAATACCTTCTAATAATTTTTCAGTAAGTGAAAAACAAGACATGAAGTTAGCCATTCAAGATCTTTTAAGTTTAGGAGCAATCTTAGAATGTAAACCTCATAAAGACCAATTTATTTCTTCCATATTTTTGAACCCAAAATCTAACGGTAGTAAGAGATTCATACTAAATTTGAAACCGTTTAATAAGTTCGTTGTAAAAAATCATTTTAAAATGGAGGATTTTAGGACAGTATCCAAAATTATCAAACAAAATTGTTTTATGGCTACCCTAGATCTAAAAGAAGCTTACCTGTTAATTCCAATTCATTGCTCGCAAAGAAAACTATTAAGGTTTCAATTTGAGGATGACGAGCATGGTCACATTTTGTATGAATTTAATGCAATGCCCTATGGCTTATCTTCCGCACCCAGAACTTTCACCAAAATTATAAAAGAAATAATGTCTTATCTTAGAAGTCGCGGTTTTATATCTGTAATTTACTTGGATGACATTTTGTGCTTTGGTTCTACATAATAATATGAAGATTGCTTATTAAATGTCAAAGAAACCATAAAATTATTAGAGTGCCTTGGATTTATCATAAACTTTGAAAAAAGTGTATTGGTACCTAATAGGGAATGTAAATTCCTAGGTTTTATATATAATTCTATTGAAATGACCATGTTTTTACCCGACGAGAAACGTGAGAAGATTACGTTCCTTGTTAAGAAGTATGCACGCCTACCTTTGTGTACAATAAGGGAGTTTGCACACTTTATTGGTACTTTGACCGCAGCTTGCCCAGCCGTAAGATACGGTTGGTTGTACACCAAGCGCTTAGAACGTCAAAAATTCCTTGCGTTAAAAAAATTACATAACTATGACGTAAAATTTAGGCCTTCTACTGAAATTTTACCTGATTTACAATGGTGGGCTAAAAACGCTTTAACCTCGTTTAATCCGATTATACCTTTAACATACGATATGGAGATATTCAGTGACGCATCAAGGTCTGGATGGGGCGCCTATTGTAGTGGTAAACGGGTAAATGGAAAATGGACTATAAACGAAATGAAACATCATATTAATTATTTAGAATTAAAAGCAGTTTTTTTTTGCACTTAAATGTTTCGCAAAAAATCACTCTAACTGTACGATTCTTTTACGCGTTGATAACACAACTGCTTTAAGTTATGTAAACCGCATGGGTGGTATACAATACCCTCATTTAAACAATTTGACGCGCGACATTTGGCAGTGGTGTGAGATCCGAAATATTTGGTTGTCGGCTTCCTATATCAATACAAAAGATAACAAGGAAGCCGATGAAGAATCCAGGAAAGTCAACCCTGATATTGAATGGTCCTTGGGTGACGACGCGTTCGAAATGATAGTTAACAAATTTGGTACTCCAGATATAGATTTGTTTGCATCTCGCACCAACGCTAAATGTCGTAAGTTCATTTCGTGGAAACCAGACCCGGATGCTTTCACTATAGATGCCTTTACAGTGCCATGGAACTCATTATTTTATGCATTCCCACCTTTTTCTTTAATATTAAAATGTCTGCAAAAAATCTCAAATGAGAAAGGTAACGGTATTTTAGTTTTCCCCTATTGGCCATCGCAACCATGGTTCCCACTGTTGAAAACTTTGATCACGTCAGACATATTGTTTCTAGACGCCAATAAGAACGTATTTACTTCTCCTTCCAGGGAACAGCATCTGTCTCACCTTACCCTGGGAGTAGCGACGCTCTCCGGATTGCATTCTGTAGGCGTGGGGTCCCGCACGCCTCTTTAGATTTGATGATGGCCTCTTTAGCGAAAAATACTTTATCCCAATACAGTGTTACATATAAATTATGGTGGCACTTTTGCAACAATGCTAATACAGACCCATACGTTAGTTCTATACCCTCAGTTCTGATATTTTTAACCGAGCAGTTTCATAAGGGTGCCGCATACGGAACCTTAAATAACCACCGATCGGCCCTAAGTTTGCTTTTTGGAAATGATCTTGGTTCCGAAGAACAAATAAAACGTTTATTGAAAGGTGTTTTCAAGTTAAGGCCGTCTATGCCTAAATACTCGTTTACTTGGGATCCACAAATAGTTTTGGATCATATTTCAAATTGGATTCCTAATAAAGAGCTGACATTAATTAAAATAACCAAAAAGCTTGCAATCTTACTCGCATTATGTACAGCTCATAGAGTGCAAACTTTGAGCCTTATAAAAATTTGTAATATTAAAACAGATAAAAACGGCATACAAATAAATATTGATGATATTATTAAAACTTCTGGTATAGGGCGAGACCAACCTGTCTTATTTTTACCATATTTTAATCAAAATAGAAGCATTTTTCCTGCTTCCGTATTAAAAGACTATTTAGCAATAACAAAAGATATTAGGCCTAATACATCACAAAATTTGCTGTTATCTACGAAACCCCCACACAAGGCAGCTACCGCGCAAACCATCAGCCGATGGATCAAACAGGTGCTGGCAGAAAGCGGCGTGGACGTGGTGACTTTCAGCGCGCACAGCACGCGTCACGCCGCCACCTCCAAGGCGCGCTCGCAGGGTGTTTCACTCGACCTTATAAGGAAAACAGCAGGTTGGACGGAAACCTCGCAAACATTTGCAGCATTTTATAACCGTCCAATAATAAACCAAAGTCAATTTGCAAGCTCAGTATGCCTTAAAAATAAGCCTAATTGATTACCTACTTTAATTATTTGATGTAACCCCCTAAGCTAATTTAAGAATTAAGTACCTATATTATAAGATATAAAAAGGTGAAAAAAGACGATTGAAACTTGCAGTTTCTATATTTAACATGTTTGATTGTTATAAGACCTGTTTGATTATAAAATAAAAACAATGTAATCATTAAATGCATTTCATTTAATATTCTTAAAATAAAATCACTATTCTATAATCTTGATTTCTGCTACAAAATGTCTTGCTTAGAGCAAGAAATTTTGTAGCAGAAATCAACTACATGTGTGCTTATATCTGAAGAATGAAGTGAATGAAATATAATAGATGATCAAACGAACTTCCAAGTGAAGTTCGATCACTATTATATGAAGACACTTCATTCGAAGATATAAGTTCCCCCCCTCCCCATGCCCAGCAGAAATTTTGTAAGCTCCTCCTCTAAAAAATGAAATTCGACCGACCCGCATCAACTGTGTAGGCTCGGTAAGGTAGTTAGAAAACAAAATAAAATCGAAGTACCTTCTCTAAAAATGTGCGTAGTGTTGCCTGTAGGATAAAAGGACTACATGTGTGCTTATATCTTCGAATGAAGTGTCTTCATATAATAGTGATCGAACTTCACTTGGAAGTTCGTTTGATCATCTAATGTAAATGTTCATAACCATTCAAACGTTGTGAAAATATATTTAATATAGAGAAGCGAGTTAATTATTGAACAGCTTTAATTGGATTTTAATAAATTAAATTTACACCAGATTGTTACTCATTCGTGCTGGGAATCGAAATTTAATTATCTTTAAAACAGACATGTTATTACAATATTGTATATTCGTATATCGATCGATACGGCACAAACGGCATAACCACCATTTTGAAAAACAACTTTTGTATGCCATCTTATTCAGTTGTTACTCCGCTATCGAACTGTATTATTTAAAGTTCTCAAATTCTGAAAACAATGGTGAATATGGCCCCTCATATTATGGTTATTTACAATATTCTTATGCCCAGATACTACTACAAAGGATCTAATAATAATCTTTACTAAAAAAGATACCTAGGTAAAATGGTTGGCCTTTAGTTTCGTGTACGGGTGCACAGTACAATTACAACGCCAACCATACCATGAGTCTCAAAAGCAATGAGGTAGGTATGAGGGTAAAACATAAAATATCTCCATGATACATAAACCAGCCCCCCCTACTTAAATGGTCCAAAATTCCATACGTTTGATCGCTCCGCTTACTTTTAAAGCTTAAATATGGGGAATATCCGAAAAAAAAATTGACTAAATATTTTTTATAAGTAGGAATAAGATCCCCTAGTAATAGAAAAAAGTTTGCGTAATTAAAAAAAAATTAGATTCTTCGACTTCACAAATGTTCGAAAGTAACAGCAGATAATGGAGATTATACCTTTGCCGCCACCTGCCACAACCATAACATGATATAAAAAAGTTTCAAAACGCAAAACTTTTTTTTAAATACTTGTGGTTGTGGCAAAACTTAGAGCATCGCGGTACAGAAACCCGTGTTGCTCTAAGTGGCAAAGGATACCATCTCCAATTCTCCATTCTGCTATTACTTTCGTACATTTGTGAAGTTGAAGAGACTTTAATTTTTTTAAATTTTTCACGCAACTGAAAATTCTAAAACTCTTTTCTATTACTAAGGGACCTTATTCCTACCTATAAAAAAATATTCAGCCAATTTGTTTTATTCGGACATTCCCCATTAAATCACATGTCGCAAACTTATGTAAATCACTGATTTTGATGTATTGTATGTAATTGACAAGCTTCCGGCTCGTAATTTCATAGTTTACTGCTTATTTTAAAGCTTTTTTAGTAAGCATAGCGTTCAAACGCATAGATTTTTTTTTATATTGTACGCATAAAATTAAATTGGTCAATAGACCAATTCAGTAGAGGGGCAGGAATATTTTATACGATTGCATTCACGTTCATACGAGCGTTAAGTAAGCTTTTACCCTATAATATTAATACTACATGTTTTTTACAACTATACAGTTATAAGAAAAAGGTCCTAATTCTTAGCTAATTCTTGGGCACCTTAATAGTAGTACCCAGGTATTTTATTAATCTGGATATAAGTCCAAGTAGAATACTAAATAGCTATCGCATACATTATTCCATTGTGCTCTATTACGACCTCTATAAAAACCACAAAGAGCAAAGCCTTATTTTCACCAATTCATAGTGTAGGACCTTTTACGAATATGTACTATAATTGTTCTCGTACTCTTATTAGGGAACGCAGTAAAGTTCCCTCAGCATTGACCACACAAGGAAAACCACAAATGAAGCCTAGTGCAGTTGGGAACAATGGCTTGTATTAAGCATAACTTCCACTAAATACACCGCTTAGCAGGATTGCCTCGTTTACATAAATATACCATAATTTATGTGAATCGAAATTTAAATGACCTAACGTTATCGAACAAACCACGCGACATGAAATGAAGCGTACATTAGTTAATAATTTGTGATAGAATCCGCCAAGGATTTAAAAAGTGTACTAGAAATCATCATAAATCGAGTCCATGTTAGCTAGCACCCCCTGACTTTTGCCGAATGCAACTTGAAACAAAACTCTCAAACAAAATGCGGTTTCTTTGTAAAGTTGTCTGTATTTCCATAACACCGTCAGTAAGGGAATTAATTTTTATCCCCCTTATTATGTTTTCCTCCAAACAGAGATTAGGTCAGATGTTATTATGATAACGTTCTTGGCTACTTCAAGAAACTTTATCTTGACGAATCAAATTATGTACTTTGATGTTTAAAGCGGAAAGAGCAGCTTTTATGATTCTCGCAGGCAAACATTATAGGAAATTAAAACCACTGTTACCTTTTTTGATTACTGCATTTGTTCAACTGGAAATGCAACTGTATTGTTCTTCTCAAAGAACAGGCTTGCTTTTATTAGCTTGCCACCCTGGCAGAGTAACAAAAAAAATAGAACATTTTTGCGAAAACATTTGAAGGTTCATAATGTGCATCGGAGAAAACAAAATCATTCGTACGGTTCTATCCCTAATTTCTAAAACTACTTGGCCATTAGGCTGAGGTCACACTGAGGCTTAGCACCATTCGCTCTAATTTTCCTAACCGATGAAAGTGGGAACCCACTTACTACGAAAAATACTCAACAAAAAATATTATACTTATTTAATAAATATCGGTGTGTCCCCACCTTACTTATGCCATGCCGTCACGGCACTTAAACGTTATTTAGAAAAAATACCTGCCTTATTTACATTTCTTTATGATCTCTTCCCTCTTTCTCGTCCGGCTCAGGAAGTTCTGTGAGATCGTTTTTATCTTTATATTTCAAGAAAATAATTTTTCTTCCGCTGAGAAAAATATTACAATTTAGAAATTGTCTATTATCCGGGATTTCTATGATTTTGTTTTCGGCGTTTTTAAAGCTTGTGTACCAATGACGAATCACGATTTAAGTGCTCATCTATTGCCAAATCCTGATTAAAAGTACAGTACCTATCTAAGCTATCCAATTTTTGTTAACTTAAATCGTTATTGAAAACTCAATCGCTCTGTGTTTTCGACACAGAACAAAGGATAGGTATATTTTTTTGATATCATTTTACAAAGATACTCGTATCTCGTAATGATGTCGCAGACATCACGTGATTCTAATTGGTCGAATCAATCCAATTTCTCGCAGAACATTATATCCCACCAAAAATATTTTCATGTAAATGTTGCTGCCAAGACCTCGCACTGTCAAAAAGTTATGAGACCTTATGTAGAGCCAAGCTTCTGACTCTACGCGCCCTAACTCTACAAGCCTTTACTTCAAAAACTCTACACCTTGAAGTAAAGGCTTGTAGAGTTAGGGTGCGTAGAGTTAGAAGCTTGGCTCTACATGAGGTCTCATAACTTTTTGACAGTGCGAGGTCTTGGCAGTAACATTATTTACATGAAAATATTTTTGGTGGGATTTCACTTATTTTTGTAGGTAACTCTCCATATACCGGAAAAGCAAGCTGGGGTCAGAATTTATTGTGGTCTAAAATCGTATAAAATTCGATCAACATCAACTAGTACTATTATTTATTCTGTGGTAGAAATAATTTATTTTTGCTGTGATATTATTTTACTCTTTAACGCAGAAAGTGACAGTGCAAAGAGCAAAATAGAGTCTGGGGGTCTATTACGAAAAGTTTAATGCGATACACGCAGCTGCGTCCGTGCTTCGTTTTGATTGTTTCCTATTACAAATCACTTTCGTATGCGATATTGCGAAGAGAATGCGTGAGTTTGACAGTTTCTCTCTAGCGTATCCGACATCGTTGGATTAGTAGTCTATGGACTACGATAGCCAAATTCAAAATGTTTGTTATAATATAACCCTTTATTCTACAACGAAATGCGGACGACTATCGTGGTCAAGTGACTGCGTTACGCAATTGCGTACGTAATTTTCGTAATAGGCCCTTGCGTACGTAATTTTCGTAATAGGCCCCCCCCCCCCCCCCCCCCGTAAAAGGCGCGAGTTTTGCGTCATGAAAGAAGTAGTTTTGGAATGAACACAATATCTTTTTTATAACTACTTTTTTCCATTGCTTTAACAGTGATTTACTAAGGTTTAAAAATAATTACTAAATATTTAAAGGTTTTTCAGATTCATATGTCTAATTTTTTCAGACCTCCAACATCAAAATTTGCGGAAGTCTCATACATACTTTCATAACCTAGTTTAAGGGGTAGGGGGTAAAAGTTTTATAACTAAATTTCAGCTTTCTAGGACTTCGGGAAGTACCCTAGGAATTTTGATGATTATCAGGAAGTTTTGACGAAATTGAGGTTTTTCAGATATCAATAAAATCCAAAGTTTAAGAGCTGTGCAATTGAAACTTAATAAGCTCTAGTACCTTTCAGCCTAATTACTATGTCACGCTAATTTTGCATTCCATAAACGGGCTTTAAAGTCCTGAAAAAACGTGAAAGTTGGTGTTACAAAGTACTTTTAAAGGCAGACTGTATTATAAAGCCTGTATTATAAAGTACTTTAAAAGGTACAAAGTACTTTTAAATGCAGACTGTATTATAAAGCCTGTATTATAATACAGTCTGCCTTTAAAAGTACTTTGTAACACCAACTTTCACGTTTTTCAGGACTTTAAAGCCCTTTTATGGAATGCAAAATTAGCGTGACATAGTAATTAGGCTGAAAGGTACGAGAGCTTATTTTATATTTGTTGCTGCTGCCCCTATAGAAAGTATTATCACAATATACTTAGATATTAGTTTATTCTTTGGTAGTATAGTCGCTACGATTTTACTTTTGCCGTTACCCATTATTGTCCTGAAATTGATGTGGACTGTTATCGGTATTGATTTGATAGTTATGGGGCAGGTAATTTCACGCTTCAAATATACGACACAATACAAATGATACTCGGTTCCAAACTTGATTAAATCAAATATATTTGCGATACTATTATTGATAATACATTATTCCGATTGCTTCTCTTCTCTCATTGAGTGATATTCCACAAATAGGCACCATCTGATTGAATGAATACTTTTTTATATTGATAGTTGTTAGATAATGTTGGTTTTGTTGCTGTTTATCTGGTTCGGATTTACGTAATTGACTATGGAAATTGGAATACATCACAAATATTTATTCATAGAATAATTGTCTCTAAACTTTCAACCTAGGGGCATAATACGCACTCAACGAATTCGGTTCGAATATTTTTGACGATTTCAGATTCAGACTCATAACGTTTTGGAAAGATATAGTAAGTATGTTCGCCTCGTGTAATATAAGCGAAAATTATCAATAACTGCGTAAAATAAAAATATATCTAAATATTTTTCATGCAAGGAAAGGCTCTTTATGGCTCTAAAATATTGCATAAGTTCAGTGAAAAGGATATCATAATAACCTGTTTTAACCCGTGACACCTGGGCTGAGTCACCTCCACGCCATAAAATAAACAGAGAGTAGCTTTTACGTTGCCTTTTACCGTAGTATGTGTTGAAGCAAAAGCATTAACTTCACGTTGGGTGATACTGGCTGATGGAATTACCTACCTAGTTTCTTTCTGTTTTAGTAGTGCAGTCGTATCATACAATAAAACAATATTGTTGTAAACTGAAGCTTTGCTGGAAGGCAAAGCGTGTATCTGAAAGCTGCTCTGCTTGCAGAAAATATCATGTAGGTATATGTGTTTTTTAACGAATATCATCTAAGGATACATTTTAAAAAAGAACGTTTAATTTCATTTAAAGGAATCTTCGTTGTATATAACTAAATACAAAATATTTTTGGGAAATCCTCATTCAAATGAGGATTGACGACCTCCGTGGTCGAGTGGTTCGCACGCCGGTTTCAAGGCGTCTCCATCTCTTGAGGTCCCGGGTTCGATCCCCGGCTGGGTCAATGTAGAAAATGAACTTTTCAATATTGTCTGAGGTCTGGGTGTGTGTCATACCACCGTTGTTTCTGATTTCCATAACACAAGTGCTATAGCTACTTACTTTGGGATTGGAGCAATGTATGTGATGTTGTCAAATATTTATTTATTTATTATTTATTTACTTATAAATATTGTCTCCTCATAGAATAAAATACTTTTTTCGAACTTGTAATCCGAAATGCAAAGAAATATATAAATACACAATTTGCATATAAATATTAAAAAGCTGTAGAGAAAACAACGAAGTGTGTACTGCAACGGTTCATGTAGAGCTTACTTGCCGATAACATCAGGCCTTCGCACCCCACGTGTGAAATTGTTTACTCCTATTTGGATTTAACGCCTTTGTTGTCACGATTCAAATTGTAAAGAATTACATTGTGACACCCTAATCTTGATTAGAACGCTTACAAAGCATCCCGGTAAAAGCGAATAAGTGTTAATCTGATTTAATACATTGTGCCTCCGCGGCAGGAGGGACGCACAGCGTGACATTTTTACGAATCAAAGGGTCCGCTTGTGAGAATTGAAACGGCGGCACCAGAGAAAGTGGCTCCATTTTAGTGATTAATGGCAATTTCAACGATAATTCACTTTAGAAAGAGAAGTAATAGAACACGATTTTGCCAATTTCCTGTTGTAGATACATAGAGTAGAACTATACACTCAACTTCAACATCGCTGGTAACTATTATTTATAAGAAATAGAGCTCACTTAATGTTTTGGTGGAATGTTTTGAATAAACATAACAAAAATGATATTTAATTCAATTGATTATGGTATCGTATTTGCAACATTTGTGATCAATACCAATGACGTCTCATATAATTAAACTGATTAACATGTGCTGATAAATAAATGCAAAAAAGTGACTCTCATTTTTTATCACTGTGTCCAAAATTAGATGATAAATATCAGATCAAACGGAATTGCATTAACCGTCTGTTGGTTGGTTCAAAGAGATACCGTACATAGTTGACATTCAGTATGTTAGCTTCCGGAGCCTCCATCACTTCAAAGATAACTCAATCTACTGCTTACACTGACTTAAATAATAATAATCTAAATAAACACTTACTGGCTTATTCAGAGATGTTTCACAAAACTGGGGTGCAGTGCAAGACTGTTCTAACAAAACCTGGTTTAATGCTTGTAAACCAATCACAATGCACCTTTTAATCCTTAAACGGTGGGACTAAACGTTAAACTGTTACTCTGAATACGATTTGCGCTAAAATGGCATTAGTCCGCAGTCTAACGCCATGTTAACTTTGGCCCTAGTTTAACGAACGCACTCTGAATAAGACAGTTTGTGTTAGACAAAGACAAAAGAAAAAATAATAAAATTTATGGTTGAGGGATAGTCCCAACAAAACGAAACTTTGTGAAAACTTTTACAGACTGCAAGAAAAGACGCTATGCATAATATTTCAAGAAACAATTCCTATCTTACCAACCAATACCAACATTGAGTTATCAATTAACAAAGTTGTAGTATTCAATTCATACTTGCCCTGAAACAAGGTATTAAATATTATGAGTGACGAACTGGTTGATTAAATAATTCCATCTGGAGATTAATTAAACCGGACAATTTAGAAGCTCTTAGAACAAACAATTAAAATTTCTGTGGCAATTCTAAGAGCAATCTACAATAGCATTATTACAATTGAATATTTATTGGCTAATTAGGGACTTTTCAAATCTCTTGCGCATCATGAACGAAGATGAATAGGAAGCTAAAGGAAGATGGAGGAAGATTAAGGAAGATGAAGGAAGTTGAAATGTTTTTAAAGTGTTCTGTAAAAACAGTACAACGCCCTACGTGTTCAGTATAACAACGCGTTCAGGGTGCTGATGGGGCTGCCCCGATCCTGCAGCGCGTCAGGGATGTTCGCCGATGCACAGGTCGACTGTTTCTGCACCATTATGCGGAAACTGTATTCATCCCTCGTGCGCAGGGTTCGGGCCAGCTCTAACAGCATCTTGAGCGTGTTTGCGAGCAGATTTGACTGCCAGTATATGCGTCATTGCTGTATGGTGCATGTGTTGCCTAACAGCAAATATTAACGTCATGAATCTTTTATATTACTCTATAATTATTTTTATATGTGTGTGTAATATGGGCTAATTTGCTTGAAATAAAAAAAAATTAAACCTGTTCGCAAGCAATCATCGTTAGGAAAATACACGATCGAAATTAAATCTTATTAAATATCGGCATGATTTGACATTACTTTAATAAAATGACCATTATAATATCAAAATGCAATAGTATTAAGCCAACAAAACTTTTGCAGCACATCTTTTATCTTTATCTGAGTTGCGGTTAATCTCATTAAAATAAATTGCGGAAGGGACAGAGGGTTGAACAAAAAGGTCATTTTCAGCAATATTCGCAATATTTCATATAAAAACTCTATGTTTATTTAATTTCGTTATCTAGTTAATAAAATAACGTTTCTCAGATTCTGTTGCACGCTCCCTTAATAAAATCGTACCTAAATGAAGGAATTTGCTCAAAACCTTTGGTGATTAATGAGAAGAGAGAGGGAGATGTTTCAGCCGGATTCCTTCGTTGGTGTTTAAACTGTAGAGGAATCTGCGCACACCGACGCAACTGAATAAAGAAAGTAGGATCACAATCTTGCATTTAATTAAAAACAAATTAAAGTTCCAGTAGCTTCAAGAAATTTTATTTTGTTCACGTTCTATAAATCTAAGATATATGAAAACCTTTAAATGAGCTCCTTCAGTACTTCAAGATAACGAATGGGCATCGGCTAACTACGTGTTTTGCTTTTCTTAGAAATGACAAAAGTTGTAATTATAAATTACTTTTAGGGCCAAACTACTTTTTGTTTTTATGTTAGACGAATGTTTCCGATGTTTATGCTCATTCTTTATCTTGAAGTATACTAGGCAATCTTGTACTGTGGGCAACAGCGTCGCTTAACCAGCTAGCAACAAAATTCGTGTGCGCACGTATCGCTCCTGCACGAACTAAACGTATGTTGTGACGGCGCGGCGTGCAAGCGATTTTAACCTTAGCAGTGGTTAAGTGACGCTGTTGCCCATGGTACCTACTATGCAATTTTGTACCTATTAGGCAATCTTGTACCTACTAGGTTTTCAAACCAAATAGGTATTATATTGAAAAAGGCAAAATCACACTAAAGAGTACTTACGTACCTATCGCAGCTACTAGTAAGTGAATTCCTTTTTCTGGTAAAATTTTTCTTTGATGTCCGTCAAAACACACGAGAAACGCAAAAAAAAAGAATCAACTAGGTAAGTACCCACTGCAAAGGAAGATTTTATTCGCGACTTCCGACACAGGTCAAAGCGTTCAGGAGTGAGCAACCTTTTTGGCAACTGGTCGTAAAACAAATCACTAGGTACGGAACCTTATGTTATCTCGACATAGTACGCGTAGGATACATATTGGCTCAATCGAGAAATAGGACCGCATGAGGAAATAAACCTCGTGATATATTCCTTTTTAAGAGAAACAGAGATTTCGCAGAGAGATGGGTTAGGGATGATCGTTTTATCGATAGGTGTTTTACGAGATTTTATGTGGCGGGACAAAAAGAAAAAAAAAATGTTCGTTTTTAAGTATGGAAAAAGTTCATTTTGACTTATAGTCGATTTCTGTTGGAACTAAAACCCAATGTGTTTACCAACAAGTCCCATTAATTCCAAGTCGCAAATAACTTCATACCTACGCTGAAAAATTCTACTTCCTTTTGGCTTCTGACCAACATTTTATTTTAGTTAAGCAGTTTGTGTATTATACACGTTCTATAGTTTTTTTAGTTCTTTCTTACATAAGTTACAACAAGAAGCCATAGAGCACATAAAATCCCTCGTACGGCGTCCTAATACGACTTTGACGTAAAGATCAAACGCCGACTTACGACAGGCTAACACGCTGAAGCTACGCTGTATACTAAAAAAAAATCTGACGAAATACGCACCTCTTCAGTACTTTCGCCATTTTGTGATATAACTACGTAAGTTCCTAGAATTTTTTTATAAAAACCACCGTCTGAAGACATCATAGTAGCAAATTTTTATTCTTATTAACCTTTCCTTGTCAACCGAACTATAATAACTATAAATTAATCAAAATTAATTAAACTAGAAAGGAAATGAAATACTACACCGTAATCCCCTAAAAAAGAATCAATGTTTTCTTTGAACAAGGGACGAAAAAGGTGACAAAAAATTGATGAAGGGTTGCTGAAACAATGTTAAATTAAATTATTTTTCGTAGAAGGCTCTGTAACACAGGTATCGTTATTCATCCCTATTAAAAATATAATTAACTAGCAGCCGCCTGCGACTTCGTCTGCGTGGAAAGATTTTTTTGCTATCCCTCGGGAACAATACTTTTTTTCGGGATGAAAGGTACCCTATGTCCTTTTCTGTACCCCTGACAACTTGTATGCAAAATTTCATGATGATCGGTTCAGTAGTTAAGACGTGAAGGCGTAACAAACAAACAAACAAACAAACGGACTTTCGCATTTATAATATTAGTAAGGATAGTATATAGTATAGTATAGTATAAGGATAAGGATTAGACATTGTTTTCAAAGTACATACCTACTTAATTCATTTGTACTTAAGTATAAAGTCTCGTCTGCGCCTCGCCTCGTTTAGCGCCTGGCCCAGCGATTGCAAGGGCACATCGTTTGCAAGGGTCGGTAATGGGATAGGTGACCAAAAATGTACTATCTCGAGCTCCTCCGTGCTTTGTCGTTAACACCCACCAATCCGCATTGGGCCCGCGTGGTGGGTTATGGCCCGTCCTCCTTATACACCCATAAGGAAGGCCTGTGCCCCAGCAGTGGGGACATTAAATAATGGCTGATGGATCTCGTCAGACACCGATTACGAATGTATCGTCCGACATTATTACGATATGAGTCAATCGTAATAATATTCGGACGATGTGAGTTAACTTAGATATAAAATAATACGTCTGATATGAATCTACCGAAGAAGTGTAAATTATTTGTAACTTTTATTTACAATTTCTAATATGCGTCTTTCAAACAAATGAAAATGTTTTTAGAAGATAAGATAACAAGGATAGTACCTAAACTTAGGCTGATTTTTTCAATGCCTAGATATTTTTTTGTTTGACAATACGCGTATTAAAATGCCAATTTGTTAATGCCATTTATTTTATTTATAATAATAATTTAACTGTCTAATTAATGTCTGAGGACAATTAAATATTTTTTTCATGATTTAGATTCACCAATAATTCCACTAGCGTTTGTTTACATAATCTATATTAGCGATAGGCCAACGTTAGCCCCAATTTGCAGTTTCCTGGTGAAATATTGGGCTTGGCCGGCAAAGAGTATCGATAGAGCTATTAAGGATACGTGCCAAACGTCCAAGTTACGCTGAATCAGCCTATAAAATACGCTTTTGACGGTATAACGTGGGAAATCATTCAAACAAACGCTTCTTCCATAACTCAGATTTTATGGTAAGCGGTAAAAAAGCATAAAATCTGACATGATTTGTTGTGATACGTTTTTGCACTAGAATAATTTAGTATGGAAAGTATCAATCATTATTTTGAAAAAATAAATGGTTAAAGTGAATTCGTGAACATGTTGTTTTGTAACTGGTAAAATTTCTGGATTCACTACGTGCGACAAAAAAGTTTTGCGACTTTGATAGGTAAGTAGGTACAGGTCTTTGAAATAGCTACACTTTAAATTTAACCATTTTCTGACAGTGATTTAAATACGTGCATAAATGTGACAACGTTTTATATAAAATGTAAAAAAGATAAAAAAGCTCTCAATGGCACATCGGTGTTGGTATTGGCATTATTTGATGGAATTCGCACAAATGTATTGCTAATCCTCTAAACGGTTATGGAAACGTGCGAAACTTCCGTAATGGATCGGGTAGGGTCTCTGATTTTTTTAACGGTTATTTTGACATTTATTTTTATTCATTCAAAGGACTTGTTATGATGACACAATATGATGTAGACAATTTGACGACAACCTTCCGCGTAGTTTAGTAATAAATACTTAAAACCAATTTAGGTAAGTTTAAGATTTATGATTTTTATTATTTTTACTTATCATTTACTTATCGACGACCTCCGTGGTCGAGTGGTATGCACGCCGGTTTTCAAGGCGTCACCATGGTTCGATACCCGACTGGGTCAATGTAGAAAATGAACTTTTCTATATTGTCTCAGGACTGGGTGTTTGTGATACCACCGTTGTCTTTGAATTCCATAACACAAGTGCTTTAGCTACTAATTTTGGAATCGGAGCAATGTATGTGATGTTGTCAAATTTTTATTTATTTATTTTATATTTTAGGTAAACTTATATGAAAAGTTACTTAGAGTATTTACCTTACCTCCACTGTAGAGATTTGTCAGTAAAATCTAAGTACCTAATTCACACAGAAAGAAAAAACCAATTAATTGTCTTAGTCTAGATATATAAAATTCAAAGTCCTGACTGACTGACTGACTGAGTGAGATATCAACGCACAGCCCAAACCGTTGAACCTAGAGACTTGAAATTTTGCACATAGATACCTTATATAGTGTAGGTATCCACTAAGAAAGGATTTTTGAAAATTCTATCCCTAAGGGGATGAAACAAAGGATGAAAGTTTGTATGAAAGTCCCTCAGTTTTAAAGCTAGGACCTTCAAATTTTGTGTTTAGGCTGATGATTGAAAATTAATAAATACGTGTCTCAGCGTTTTTCAAAATTCTACCCCCGAAGGGGTGAAAGTATGAAGTTGTGTATAGAAGAAAATCCTTAATTTTCGAAGTAAAATCGCTAAATTTATAATTTAGGCTTACAGATGGAAATATTACGCAACGTTTATTGTTATTGGTTAGTATTTCAACCCCTATGGGGATGAAATGGGGTAACTAAACCTAAAATAGATATGGATGTCGTTATTGGGGTTTTCAGGGATGATGACTGCGAAAATGAAATTTATTTTGAAGTCCAAATGGGGTTCTAATTATGTATGGAAAAAGAATATAAAATAGACATTACAACTTTAAAATTCGTAGGAGCATGTCTAAAAATAAGTAGGCAAACACATATTTTGTTATTTTGAAAATCATCCTTTAGAAAGTAAAAGGGGTAGGTTAGTAAACATAAAAATCGATCAGGATATCGTTCTTGAGGTTTTATTGGATGAGGAATGCGAAAATCACATTTATTTTGAAGTCCAACACGGTGGACATGATTCAGCCCCAGGGGACGGGAACGGGAACGGGAACGGGAACGGGAACGGGAACGGGAACGGGAACGGGAACGGGAACGGGAACGGGAACGGGAACGGGAACGGGAACGGGAACGGGAACGGGAACGGGAACGGGAACGGGAACGGGAACGGGAACGGGAACGGGAACGGGAACGGGAACGGGAACGGGAACGGGAACGGGAACGGGAACGGGAACGGGAACGGGAACGGAAACGGGAACGGGAACGGGAACGGGAACGGGAACGGGAACGGGAACGGGAACGGGAACGGGAACGGGAACGGGAACGGGAACGGGAACGGGAACGGGAACGGGAACGGGAACGGGAACGGGAACGGGAACGGGAACGGGAACGGGAACGGGAACGGGAACGGGAACGGGAACGGGAACGGGAACGGGAACGGGAACGGGAACGGGAACGGGAACGGAAACGGGAACGGGAACGGGAACGGGAACGGGAACGGGAACGGGAACGGGAACGGGAACGGGAACGGGAACGGGAACGGGAACGGGAACGGGAACGGGAACGGGAACGGGAACGGGAACGGGAACGGGAACGGGAACGGGAACGGGAACGGGAACGGGAACGGGAACGGGAACGGGAACGGGAACGGGAACGGGATCGCGAAAGCGAAAGCGAACGCGAACGGGACGGAATCCGGGAACAGGAACGGGACCAAACGGGAATGGGAACGGGAAAGTATAAAAAAACGGGAACGGGATAATACTAATATCTCTGGACTCAATTCTGATAATTGTAATAAACTAGCTTCCGCCCGCGACTTCGTCCGCGTGGATATTAGAGAAAATCCTTAGGGAACCTTCAGCCAGAATCCGACCAGCCGTTTTTACGCGATTAGACGGGTCTGGACCAAGCGCGCAGCCTCGTGCGAGGCCTGCCACACGATCCAAACGATTTGCCTCGCGAGGCAGCGCGCTTGGTGGGGACCCGCCTAATCGCGTAAAAACGGCTGGTCGGATCCTGGTTGAATGTTCCCTAAGGATTTTCTCTAATATCCACGGGGACGAAGTCGCGGGCGGAAGCTAGTTGTTAATAGAAATTGAAAAGTCTTTGGTGCATAGAAACCTAGTATATCCATTCATTATACTATCTTATTTTTTTAAGCAAAAACTCATAAAGGCACAACCAATTTTACTGCAAATAAAGTTACGTCGATATATTAAAATTTCGATGAAAAATTTAAATAGGCAAATCAGGAAAATGGGATCAGTCTCACTCATCTCGCCCCGAGTGGATTGGCTCCCCAACCGAGGGATGTAAAGCTGATAAAAGCGTATTTTTACGACGAAGACATGCGCGCGGCGTATTAAACGATCCGTAAAATCGGATCCATCTATATCGGGTATAAAAAATACTATTTTGTTCCGAAATAGGAGTACACACGCTTACTCGAAAATATACTCCGGTTATATCAATAAATGTTTCTTGATAGATTTACACTATACGTTATTCAATTCATTGTGCAAAAAGCTATGAAACAGATCCTTACTATGCGTATTATAAATGTGAAAATCCGTTTGTATGTTTGTTACGCCTTCACGTCTTATCGACTGAACCGATCATCATGAAATTTTGCATACACTTTGTCAAGGGTACAGAGAAGGACAAAATGTACCTTTCATTCTGAAAAAAACTACTATTCCCGAGGGATACAGACATAACTGTCCACGCAGACGAAGTAGCGGGCGGCCGCTGGGCTTTTATATTTCAATTATGTCATGGATTTCAATGTAAGTAAATATTAATAAACGAAACTGTTTCCAACTTGTACTTATTTATGCCAATATTCGTCTGAATGTGTCCGGATGAAAGGTATTACTGTATTCGAGATTTTGCTTACCTACATATACATAAACGTACTTACCTACTTGTTTACCTAAATAGGAAGCTCTATAATAGGGAATATGCATCAATTTTTTTTTTAATCTCAATCAAAAGTACATATAATGCGTGAGAAAGTTAACTGTAATTTTAAAACTTTTCTCTTGCGTTTTTTTCTCGTGATATAGTTACTTGAAGTTAGCGCGCAGCAGCACCCGGCGAAAACGCTCCATACAAAACGGTGACGTCACACATCACGTTTCAGGAGTGTTTCGGCGCGTTTAATATGGAGTTAGCCAATAATCTTCAATTATCTCCCTAAATTTTGCGTTTAAGTACATATGTGTCATACAAAATATTGTTTCTTATTCGATATTCTATCTGACTGTAAAGTGTATTATATCCGAAAATGAAAAAAAAATATCGTTATTTTCCCCTGATTTCATCGTGTGATAAAACTAGGATTATTCATTTTTTTTATTTTTTTTCCTGTTCCATCATGTTTTTATAAGTGTCCGCAGCGATCAAGCTCAAATTCATCAAAATCGGTGACTTATGCATATTCCCTATTAACTCCTACAGAAAATCGAGGCATACTAATTATTTTATAAATCCACTTAGAAAAATCCCTTGTTAAGGCGTCACGCAAAAAATAATCGCGCTAATAGACTAAGATAAAGTACAACATTTCGAAACGTTTGAATTTTAAGACCCAAGGCTACGAAAAAGGGTTGCAATTAGCAAAAACACAATTCAGAGTTTTTATTCTTATTTCAAGTTTTTACACGACAACTGACCAGAAAATGATGAGTGTATTGTATTCAGGGTTCATGTACTATGTTTGTATGTACTTATGTTGTGTGAGTTTCATTATTTCACCATAACTTCTAAATGCCTGAACAGATTTAGATGTGCGAGACACCGAGTGATCTATATTTTTTTAAAGACAAAAGAAAAACTATTTTATAATGTGAAAAAAATTCTTCAATTATTTCAATGGTCAAAATGAAAGGCCTTGATGAGCACATTCCGAAACTATATTTAACTTGTCACTAAAAAGTATGGAATAAAAAAATACAAAAAAATTTATCAAAAACACAACGGCCCTACCAAAAACGAACTAAAACGTTTTTAATCAAAGAGGTCCTCCGACTGCAGGCACTTGTTATTTAACTTTTTAATTCGTTTTTGGAAGAGCAGTCATATGTTTTAAATACTTTATGCATTATATTTATTTTTAAGAAAAAAAAATAGCAGGAATAAAAAAAATATCTAGTTAAGTCTTTAATAACTTCTGTTACTTGCGCAGGACAAATATAACCGTTTGATAAAAAAAATTGCTAATTTCAGTCAATATGCTTAACTATCATTCAGTTACACAGGTTTAAAGTAATTACCACCCATGCACAGAGCATCCGGTGAACAATATTACTATACAGAAGTTGGTTGGTACTCAGCTAATACCAAGACAATTCTCAATTAATTATGGAAGACGAGAGCTGTGGTAAGACTTCAGAATACTAATATGTCCACATCACCGTGCCAATGGTTCGTTAAAATTATTTATTCTGTGGTTATAATTTGAATAATTCAGCTTAAGTACAATAAATATTATGTCTGTTCCTGGCGACGTGAATAATAACCTCAAGGTCAATTCTTTGTAAAGTTTTCAATATCAATGAGTCATTTATCATTTTAAAAACTAAACATCTATAGCTTCAGCTATAAGGTGTTATTAGAAATCACTTATGAAACGAAGAGTGAAATGCAATAGTGTAAATAGTTGCAACTTTTTTTAAAGGTATAACTGAGCAGGAATTTGACCACCATCTTGTTTGGTAAACCGGATATGGTGTAAGGTGTAGCACGCTCGCCCAGGATATGCCTATTCACTCTTGCCTTGAAGAGACCAAGGTTGTAACTAACGGGGAACACATGAGCAGGCAGCGCATTCCATTCCTTAGCAGTTCGCATAAGAAATGTATTGGCAAAGCGCTTCGTATTATTCGGATAATTCTAAAAACCTTTGGCTATTATTCTAGTTATGTCGAATCTGTGGTTATGTGATATTTGAGGTAAATGTGATCAAACGTAATCGTTATCACTTCTCATTTATTTCAGTTTAAAATAGTTTACACGATAAGGGTGGGAATTAATGAACAAATAAAATCAATCTCCACCAAAATCAAATTATTCACCTTTATTCGAAAACAGTATCTTTTATTATTGCTTTACAACTAAAGAATAGTATCTAGGTAGATATTCTAAATATAATGTTGTGCGAAAACTAAGTAACGGTCAAATGGTTTTTTACTGGCACTACTAACTAACAACAATAAATTATGTTTAACCAGTTTCTTGCACGTTCGTTCTTCTTAGTTGAAAAGTCTATTGGAACGGGTGGTAGGAAAATATAGACTATTCAAAAGCGCTTAATTACTTACTAAGTTTAATTAAGCTTAAAAACTATCTATTAAAAAATCGGTCAAGAGCAAGTTGGACTCGCGCACCGAGGGTTTCCGTACAGTCATAATAAATACATAGCAGAGTAGAATAATAACATTATTATTAGAGTTTTAGGTCATGTCTTGCAAGGGGTTTTTTTTTACATTTTTCATCATAAGTCGAAAACTATGCGGCCTAAAAAAAGGAAAAATGATTAAAAATGTGCAAAAAGCACTCTTTCATATGCCCCACATGCTCTAGTTGCCTCACAATTATTTTAAAAAAACTGCAGAATTATTCAGTATTTGTTTTAAATATATTAAATAATAAATTAATTAATGTAAATCTATTAAATTGGAACATAAAAATGATTTGTAAAAACTTTAATAATTGTACTTATCTAAATTCGGACGCAAATAATTATCTTGTTGACATTTCTAGAAAACTTAATTTTACCATTGACTCGATAGATTATGATGAAAAGTTTCTACCTTTTAACAAGAAAAAAACTGTACATAGGCGCTTAACATCTTATAAAAATGGTGCCAACATGAGATCTAGCGTATTGGGTAACAATAATCATGCCAAGGCAACACTACAAACCACCATACTAGATTATTTTCGTAGAATTCCACATAAAAATAGTCGATCTTCTAACTCGGAAAGTAAACTAATAGAATCTCAAAAAAATACTAGTAATGACATTAATAATTCTCCAAAATGTCAGGCGCAAGCGGAAACATTTTTTCGTAACTAATAATGAAATAGACCATACAAAATCTATATTAGTCCTCCATCAGAACGTTGCTGGTATACTAAGTAAATTGGATATCTTTCAAATAGCTCTTGATGAATTAGCAATAAAAGGTCAAATGATTGATATCATTTGTTTAACAGAAACATTTCTGAAATCTGGAGACGAAAGAAACATCCATATAAAAGGCTTTTCTCTAGCTAACTACTACTCTAGACCAAATCAACGTAGGGGTGGTGTTTGCATCCTATGTAAAGATAGCTTTGAATATAAAAATGTTCCCTATCTTAAAGAATTATGTATTGAAAATTCTTTTGAGTGTTGTGGCATAGAGATTCCAAATATAAAATGTTTAATTATCTGTATATACCGAACTCCTACTATACATCAAATCCATATGTATTTCTTAATAACTTGGAGTTACTCCTCTCTAAACTGAGATACAAAAGAAATACAAAAATTATAATAACTGGTGATTTCAATATAAATATTTTAACAGAAAATAATATTGTTTCGGAGTACATTAGGATAAATCAAAATTATGGAATTACGATACATATAAATGAACCAACGCGGAAAAAAGCTTGTCTAGACCATATAAATAGTAATGATCCTACTGCTATTGGTCAAATCCATCATCTAGGATTATCAGATCATGAGACTTGTCAGACCCTCAGTATAAATATACATAACGCACAAAATGAAATTAAAGCCCATTACAGATTTAAAAGAGACTTTAGTTTTGAAAATATGAAAAAGTTTGCAGAGGCTTTATCAAGTCTTTCATGGTCGGATGTATATGAAGCTATTGACATGAATACGGCATTTAACTGCTTTCATGAAACCTTAAGTCTATTTTTTAAATTATGCTTTCCTATATATTAAATTAAATTAACAAATAAGACAAAAGTTTGTAAATGGATTACGGAGGGTCTAAAAAAATCTTGTGTAACTAAAAGAAAACTACGGTTTAAGTACTACAAGAAGCCCTGTAAGTCTAGCAAGGCTACTTATCGTAAATACTCCCGTATCCTACGAAACTGCATAAACAAATCGAGACAGGTTAACAATGAAGCTTACCTTAGAAGAAGTAAAAATATTTGCAAGGCAACTTGGAATATAATTAAATCCTATGAACAATCTTACCATGACAATAAATACATAAGCAAAATAACTCATGATGACATTCCTATTTCTAACCCTAATGACATTTCGAATAATTTTAATAACTTTTTCATTAATTTGACGAATAAAACTAAGACACCGAATCCTAACTTGACCTTTCATAATAGTATTCAATCTGTTGATGCAAGCATTTTTCTTTACCCTACTACACCTGACGAGATATTTAACATAATTAGATCGCTAAATAACACACCATCGGTAGGATTTGATGAATTCCCTTCAAATATATTAAAATACTGCGCTATTATCCTATCTAATATTTTGAGTCATTTAGTAAATTTATCGTTTACTGAGGGGACTTTTCCAGAAATACTAAAACTATCGATTATCAAACCTGTTCACAAAAAAGACGAAAGGGATAAAATGGATAATTATAGACCGATAGCATTAATATCCCTTCTTGCAAAAATATTTGAAAAAGCGATGCAGAAAAGACTTTATGAATTTCTGGAAAAATTTAAGGTACTTAAAGATGAACAAAATGCTTTTCGTAAAGGTAAATCCACAACCCTAACAGTTTTTAAATTGATAAAAAAGATCACGGAAAATATAGATCAAAATATTGAATCCATGGCAGTCTTTTTCGATATGAGTAAGGCGTTTGACTTTGTTTCACACCAAATATTGCTATTAAAATGCGAAAAATATGGATTGAGAGGTATAGCACTTCAGTGGATTAAATCTTACCTTCAAAATCGACGCCAATATGTAGAACTCAAAAATATAAATGATCTCAAAGAAGAAACAACATTTAAATCATCTACCTCTGAAAATAACGTAGGTATCCCGCAAGGTACCATCCTGGGTCCGCTTCTATTTATCATTTATATAAATGACCTACCTAACGTGACAAGTCATCAAATAAATCTATTTGCTGATGATATCTCGGTTATCATAGAAAAAAGACATGACAAAAACTATAATGACGACGTAAACGCTACTTTAATGAATATCGCTAAGTGGTTGGAAATGAATAACTTACACTTAAATACTAAAAAAACAAAATATATGAGATTCTATAACAAAAAACAAAAAGAAAATTCTCTAACTTTATCAATTAATAATGAAATCATAATGGAAACAGATGAGATGACGTTTTTAGGTATTGTAATTGATAACCAATGCAGATGGAAAAAACACGTCACAAGGGTATGTAAAAAAATAAATCGTTTTGCATATGCTCTTTGGCGGCTGACAAAACAAGTTAATCAAAAAGCCGCATTAATGGCCTATCACGGCTATGTCGCATCTAATATTAAGTATGGTCTACTACTCTGGGGCAATTCTGTAGATGTACCCAGAGCGTTTATATCACAGAAACAATGTGTCCGTGCTATATGTGATGTCCCTCCCTTGACATCTTGCAGAGAATTATTTCCGAAACTCAACCTTCTTACGTTACCGTCGATGTATATTATGGAATGTTGCATTTTCGTTAAGTTACATCCATATTTATTTAAAAAGAAAGACATTTTCAAATCGGAAAGGTACCGTGGCAGGCTATTGTTACCCACGATGCAAACAAATTTATATAAAAAGAACTGTTATCCTAGCTGTATAAGAATTTATAATAAGTTACCGCATTCTTTAACAGAGCTTCCTTTAAATTTGTTTAAAAGTAGATTATTTAATTTTCTAGTACAAAAATGTTTTTACTCTGTCAAAGAATTTCTAGACTCTAAAATTAACATGAATATTTAATTAACAATTACTTGACATGATTTTTCGATAACATAATGACATGATAGATAATAATGTAATAAATATTTTGTAATATTCACATGCCCGACGTTGGCTAGACAGACGAACTTTATGAAAAGACAAACCGATGTACTTACTCTGTTTTCAGTGAATAAAAAATTTCATTTCATTTCATTTCATTTCACTTCAAATTTTGAGACCCCTTTTCAGTCCCTGTTGTAAAAAAAATTTTTTTTCTTTCTTATTTGCAAAAAAGTTGGGCAAACGTCATCTTAAATTATTCCAAATTTCAAGTTAACAAGCTAAAAACCGCATCAAAATCTGTTGCGTAGTTTTAAAGATCTAATATGCATTGGGACAGTCAGCGGGAACCTTTTTTTTTGTTTTATACTATGTAGTGAAGATATTTTAACTTTGACTTTGACCTGTTTATCTGTACCTGCTCTAATGATACACCTGCCAGAGATAGATTCAAATTATGGAGTGAGTACAATTCATTTTCGCTAGGTAGTAGGTACTTATGTTATTTATAACAACGTGAAAAAGTCGCCGAAGACACATCATAATTCAACATTTCCCATGAAAGCATTGTAAAGCAAGTCTTTACCCTGATTTCTTTAAGTACTTATCCTACGATGGCGCCGAGTAGTCGCGTCGCCGTAGCAGTCAGTTCGGCGCCAAGAATGTTCCTATAACAATGCGTCAAAGGTCAACAACCCACCACTATCCCCGGATTCTCTGGTCTACCCTTGATTTGCACAAGATGCGAATCGAATTACAGGATTATCCCATGTCTTAATTTGAAGTAACCCAAACGAGTCAGCGAAAGACATTTAAAGAACCTAGTATTTACTAGTTCCATATTTTTTACCGCTAATAAATCTTGTAATAGGTAACCTTCTCATTTACCTAAGATACATGTGCCAAGTGAATTCATCTAATGAAAATTTTGACCTTATGTCATTATAAACCAATTTATTGCAAATTGAGCATGCAATGCAATGCATTGAATTACAACTCACTCTACCAAATGGTATTTTCATTAAAAAGTGCAGTCATATTTCACAGTGTGTTGGCTTAGCTAAAACAGAGAAAAACGAAACAAGAAACCATGTCTTCATTTTCGTATTTTAAAGCAGTTAGCAGCGATAGGTCTGCTGACTAACTTGCCTCATCTCTACACACTAAAATAATTTTGTCAGCTTTGAGCTTTTCTGTTGTTGTAACATGTTTTTAATTCTATATCTTTTTCGACTTCCAAAATTTTCTATATTACAATGTTAAAGTAAGATGAAAATCTTGTGATGTAAGTATATTTGTTTTTCAGTGTATCGCTCGGCCATAAAACATCTTTCTTATAACTCGCAAACTGAATTTATTCAGCTCGGTCTGGCAAAATACAGCGTCGTTCACATTGTGCCCAGTCAGAGGAAATAACCTGCTGCGAGATAAACTCACCTAAGTTGTGAACTTCATCAGAATATTAAAATATTCGTTTCATTGCAACAGTTGCAATCGGAAATATGATTAGTAAATTAAATAATCACTTGAGTTTTTGGGGTAGACTTTCATTTGTTTTTTAACCCACTTGAATCCAACCAAATATTGTGTAACAACAACATACAGTTACAATTTCGATTCATTCAATAGCGTTTTTCGGACACAATTGACTCCAATCAATGGTGCGTACACCAGATGTCACCAACTACGTAAACACGACGCAAATCCTCGTTGAGTCTGGCTGTTTGCACCGCTAATTCCCCTCGTGTAAATCAACCCGCCAACCGGCTTGATATTAGGTACTGATTAAATTTGCACGAACAATCGCTGCCTCTGTTTGGGAGATAACTGCCCCCAGGGTCGCTGAATGAAATATAAGTCAGCACACTTTGCACCATCTGTGTGTTCTTTGTGCATTTGAATCACCCGATTGGTGGAAGTGATCGAATGCTTTAAAAATATTCGGAGTCAAATGTTCTGTATTAATTATTACATAATGAACAAACTGATATTGAAGAAAGGAGTAGCAAATTTTAAGTATCTTCTTAAGACGAACATAACATCCATCTTATCAAAGACCTACTTAGTACCCGAATTCGGATGCCCGAATCGGATAAGAGACGACATATACTTACTCATCAGTATATTTACTATGGTACACTCTACACTCAAAGACTCTTCACTCTTGAACACTGACCGTATACCGAATACACGCCTGCATTCAGTATAAACGACATTAGCTAGCTTAGTTACATAGGTGAATGCTCCAATGTACTAATCACTCTATAACCGATGAGAGCAATACCTAAATACACTTATAATAACACTAATTATCTACTAAATAAAACATATTCAACGATCAGCAGAGAACAAAAGTGTATCCATGTATCAAAGTTGAGCGTTGAACACAACGTTAGACAAAGGTTGTCAAACGCGTTCTGCTAGTCTCAAAGAACAATAGAACCCGCATTTCCCCAAATAAACAGATATATAGTATGTGTAGTTATTCCAGCTTTGGAGATTTCCAGACCTGCTTTGTGCCTTCAAATGTTTGAACTAAGGATTTAAGCTTTAGAGTAAACACTCTACATTGTTTAGACTGCCTTCAACTTTGGTTAAAATCTTGTAAGTAAATAATGTAAGTAAAGTGACACTGAAAAGCAAGAATAAACTTATTGGCAGATCAATGTTAACTCTGAAATCATTATAAACCATTATGATTTTGATTAAAAGATTGTTTGTCGTCTGCTCGGTAAAAAGGGCGACTTTTGTGACTGAGGAAATACAAACATCATCATACCTACCATATTATTTATTTATAAATTTACGTTGGCACAAGTCAGTATTACAATAATTTGATTACAAGTATTTTGAATACATACATCTAATTAAATTATACCATCTCTGTTATTGCGTAAGTAGTAATTGAACTCGACAGGTCAACTTTTTTATCGATGCTCTCATTTAGCAATAATATTGACGACTTTTATTTTAAAACGATTTTACGACTTTTAATTTCAAACTATTTTCCCAATGATTTTCGCTAGTAATATTGTAAGTCAATGGATTTTCCTTCACAATAAAACTGCATTGCAAATTAACTTCAATCGCTTTTTATTAGTGCAAAGTTGCAAAGGAGTTTAAATTCACTACCACTTTAAATTAACTAAAAAATTTCCTTTCAGTAGCTGTAAAGTATCGGGTATTTTATTTTTGTGATAAAAAGAGGTAGCATAAGCGCTTACATAAGTCGTACACGTCCATCCATACGTACACTGAGAAAAAAATATTGCTATTGCAACAAAAAAACTTTGATGCTAGGGAGCCGTCAAAGGTAAATAGTTACAAGAGCAACGTCTTTATTGTCATTTTTTAAATTGCCACTGGAACTAAGTTGGCAATATTGATGTTATAGCAATTAAAAATTGTCATACTATCTAAGTGAAATTGATGCAGTCACAATGCTAAAATTGATCCTATCGCAATACTTGCTTTTGCCTTTGTTCTGATGACAAAGGATTTTGCTAAAATGACAAAAGCAAATTGTCCCTAGATCTACTTTTCTTTAGTTGTACTAGCAATCTTCCTTTGTTACTTTATCAACATCACTGTTGCTGCTCCAACAAAGTCACTTTTGTCGAATATATTTTGCTACCCCAGCAAAGTAACATTGCCCGTCTCGATCCCTGCACTTGTTAGTGGTACACCATGGAAAAATTGATACTCCCCGAAGCTTCTGCATATTATTCCAGGGGTATGCGTACCCTGAACGGAGTTCATTGTACCTACATCACATATTTGCATTGCAGCATTTGCACTTACATGGTGCCAGAGAACTCCGGTCAAGATACGCAATATGCATACTCTGTAATAATAAAGGCAGAAGATACGAGGAGTATCAGTTTTTCCATGGTGTACCACTAACAAAGTATAGTGCAGGGATAAAGACAGGCAATGTTACTTTACTGTGATTGCAAAAGGCATAATGACAAAGAAAAATGATTATGAGAAGGTAAAAATGAAAATATATGAATATTCCAATCATAAAACTATTTATTTATGTTTCCACTACAATACACTTACATACTACTACAATAACATACAAAAGTACTTAATAATTAAGTTTATTTGAATAAAGCTTATTTGACTTTGAATTAAATAAACGAAAAACTAATATTGTGGGCTAAAAGGTATAAATCGCAACAATAGAATTAGGTGGTAAAAGTTTCAAAGTCCTCCTATACCTATAACCTATAGGTTTGTCCCGATTATTATTAATGCTTAATATCGGAATAATATTAGTACCTTCATCAACAGCCTATCATCGTCCACTACTGAACAAAAACCTCTCCAAGCGTACGCCACCAAGCACGATCCGCGGCTAATCTCATCCAGTTTTTTCCAGCCACCTTGCGGAGTGGCGACTCCACCTTGTCTGAGGGCGTCTCACGCTACGTTTGCCGATACGCGGCCTCCACTCAATAACCTTTTCTGCCTCAGCGGCCATCGGTTCTACGCCTAATATGGCCGGCCAACTATGGCAGTTTGCTAGTCCGGTGGGCTATGTCGATCACCTTCGTTCTCTGTCGGATCACCTGGTTTTGGACCCGATCTCTTAGAGAAACTCCGAGCATAGCCCTTGCCATAGCTCACTGGTGAACCAGCCCTACAGTGTCCACGTTTCAGCCTATCTACGTTTACTGGTATTTGGTAAGTTACATAATAACATTTAACAGTAACTCATATCATCACTGTCATAAATGATAAGAATGACCCTTGGGTAATCTATCTTTGTTGTTGCTTGCATTTTAAACGAAGTGCAGATTTATTAGTAATTCATTTCATCAAGTTGGGACGCTCGTGTGTAACTTTGGTAAAGGTTGCACGGGTTCAAATGCTGGCTAATAATTTATGAAGACAGGTAAAAGGTCAAAGCACGTCATGCCGAAGTTCGCACACCACTGTTGAAACGATAAGGGAACGATAGAGCTACTTTATGATATATTTTTTATCTGGTACAGAAAGTTTACAACAAGTATTTAGTAAGTAGAATACATATGCAACATATAAAATAGTTTAGTCATGAGGATATGCCTAAACAAAAGTTGTGAACGCAAAAACACTCATAAGAGCTCTATAAATACCAGTGGCGAAGGGTCTATACAAGCCGATTCCCATCGGCTTACCTTTTAAATATCCCAACCCAGCGATCCACTATGCAGATCATGTCTTTTTTGTGGATCGGCTTACCTTCGCCATAATTTCACCCCTCGCCACTGATAAATACAGTTGTAAACATATCAAGTTAGAAATAAAAGCCTGTTCAAGACACTAAGGGGGCAATTACAAGTAGCTGCCATGAATACAGACCACACCGGCTGATAATTTCCTGCGCAAAGGCAAGAGGCAACCGTTTGATTTGCCGCTGGATGCACTGCGATGCGCTCGTTGCATTCAATATGAGCCAAGGAGGACAACGACTATTGTTTGAGATTTTGATAAGCTCCAAAGGACCAGTGGCATTGTTGTGCAGCCAAGTTTTCTGAACGACTGTCTAGATTGGAATTTCAGGGTCAGATAAATTCTTGATCAATACTGAGTAGAGTTTTTTAAAGTGAAGCAAAACATAATAAGACAACATGGACATTATCACAACGATAACTCTGTAAAAAAAGCAAAACAACATGACACGTTATCTCTGCGGATTCGTCCAAACTTTTGTTGACTGATGTGTTTGTGAACATTTATTGATGGTTTGACGGCTGGACGTCCATCTATTTATAGGCCAAACCCGTATAAATCAGATGGAACTTGTGAAAGCCGATATCATTCATTTGAAACCCACGGCGCTTATGATTAATTCATTTTACATCGTCCTGACGATTCTACTTATTACACAGAGTGATTTTTTTATTTAACAAAACTGTCAAACTCAGCCGTAGATTATTTTAATACAAACAACTTTGCCTGTGAGGGCAACTATGAAATCGTGAAAACCAGTTAGCTGTTTCACACTTTTCATCAAAATTAGTTTTGAACTTTGCATGGAACCGACTACCAGTTGTTTTAGAAGCATTTTGTGTTGATTGAACTTACAAATGTTGGAATTCAGTTCATTCAAAATAAAAATAAAACTTTGCATAGAAAGCAACGAACAAAAGAATATTTCAACTCAGGCATTTTACTTTTGTATTTTCTCGAAGCCGCGTAAAACAAAAGTTTCTATTAGGTACATTTATTTATATGATGGAATTTGTCTGTAATTCGATGAAGTGAACAAATACAGTGAAAAGCTCTCAATTTTCCGCGTAGTTAGACTCGGATAACTAAATGGCAAACTTTTTCGATGACTATGAATGTCGAAATCGGAAAAATAATATCAATGTTCCAAAAACGTATATTTGAGTTTGTTGTGTTTTTAATTTTTGAGTCTTCATACACGTACTCATATTAAATAGATATTAAGTAGCTATTGATTAAGGTACGTGATATAATGTGTAGACTGGCTGTTATTTCTTCCATAGTAAGTATTAATTAAGTAGATTAATAATATGACAATTTAATATACTAATGTTAGCTGTGGCACTATGTTATGAGAACACTGACATATGGCAGTTAAAAATATTTTTAACTAGGATGGTAAGGAGTCGTAAATACCAGGTAATATTTTTAGTTCCCTTTCAGATAAGCTTGAAGCAGGGCAGACACAAAACAACAAAAAAACAAGGTTTTTGTTTACTCTGGAGCTTAGATAAAATAATATTCGTGAGCAGAAAGGACGATACAGAAAATAAAAACGTTGTTACTACTTATAAAGGACACGGATTTTATCACGACCGCTAAGCCGATTCAGTTTTATACAGAATATGAATATGAGATTCTAGGTTAATACCTAATACTCATAAACTAAACAAAAATAAAAGACGAATGACAAGACAATTTGTCGGAATTTATATCTACGACATCAAAAAAAGTTATATCTTTGAATATCAGGCAATGAAAAATCAGCCAGTTATAGTCCGTGAGCCCGCGACAGTATTGCCTACGTCATATGACATCACGATGAAATGCATGGCACACGGTCGAAAAAGTTGTGCTGAGCGAGGATCAGAAGATTATCGCAGAAAAAATTGGCTGGAAGTTTGAGAAAATCTTCCACTTCCGGTCAAAATTTTAAGATTATATTTACGCCATGTGACATCAGTAAGAGACCCGTGTCATCATTTAGTTTTCAATCGTAGAGAGAGTAAACATAAGTCTGTCAGTTCCGAAATGGCCGGAATACCTTAAACTTAAAATTTTTGTTTTTTAGTCATTTCAGAACTGACAGACTTATGTTTACTCTCTCTACGATTGAAAACTAAATGATGACACGGGTCTCTTACTGATGTCACATGACGTAAATATAATCTTAAAATTTTGACCGGAAATGGAAGATTTTCTCAAGCTTCCGGCCAATTTTTTTGCGATAATCTTCTGATCCTCGCCAAGCACAACTTTTAGGACCGTGTGCCATGCATTTCATCGTGATGTCATATGACGTAGGCAATACTGTCGCGGGCTCACGGTCTATTAGTTTTGTGAGCCATGCGGTTTGTTATTTATTTATCTGTTTAAAAAGACATGGTTTCGGCATAGCCATCTACTCTTACAGCCAGTTTCTAAATTGAGAAATTCATCTTGAATGTGTTCATCTTCAATTTCTCAATTCAGAAACCGACCGTCAGAATTAGGGTGTTGATCACACCTGAATTCTCAAACACAGGAAAACAAGCCATAAGCCAGACTGCGGTCGAACGACGCAGCGAAACCCTACCGATGCCAACAACCATTACGACGAAACCGGAACACCTTTTGCAAGGCTTCATTCAATTTACCTAGTTTCCAACGGTCTCACTTTGCCGTGCTAATTTAATTCTAGACAATCTGTAATTATTATTGAAATCGAATGCCCAATCTGTGAAAGTACTCGTACTCTATACCTACGTATGGTAATCCCCGGGTTGGGTAATTCAACCGCATGTATAAAACATTGATTATGGCACCCGCATTTTCAATTATCGAGCACAATGGTCACGTATTGTGATTTCTGCGTACTCTCGTACACAATGGGACCTATGGAACAACCATAATATTTTATACCCCAAAATACAGTAGAAAAAATCAGATTATAACACGTGATATAAAGGCTGGTCGTTATGACAAATAAGTAAGAGGATTACACCCAAAATACGGTTCTTAGTACGCTTTTTGTTGCGTATACATTTATTTAATGCTACCTAACGGTCGGCATTCATAGCGACATTTCATAGAGATGGGGTAAGATATTGAGTCACGTTCATATTAAGCTATTGCAATCATACAAATATGGTTAGTTTTGAGGTTTTGGAGGTAATTTGAGATAATATTTAACATTATCATAACTCTATCCTATCAATGCAAAATTAATGGCCTTTTACTAGATACAATCGCAATGAAATATTTTGTAACATTGATTAATTTACAAAATAGATAGGTAACCATTAAATAATTTGGTTGTTAAAGATAGGTAGAAATTAGTGACCTAAGTACACAGTAAAATTTACTGCTGGGGGAAAATTATTTATAGCTCCATAAATAATTATTAGGTAGGTATTTAAATATTTATTGTAAGTAGTTTACGAAGAACTGGGTGTGGTATTGTTACTACAGTCGGCAATAGGTGTACGTCGATATAATACCAATTTAGTCATCGAATTCCTTTTATTCATATATCTTTTTTTGTCGAAGGTTTTCTTTGAGATTTAGGTTCTTTGATGATTTTAAGCTTCTCTCTTCTCTGAATGTTACAGTAAGATTTAGGTCAGTCAACAATTGAAAAACAGGTTAAGGCCTTTCATTCCCAAAATTTACTCTCTGAAAACAAGCAAGTCTGTTCACTTGGAGCCTCATTATTTTTGATCGTAAGCTTTCAAACAATGTTCCCAAAATCGACATCATACCTACTAACTCTTAAGGAGCAAAGTTATAGGACTGGAAAAGAACAAAGTTCAATTATTTACAAAGGAAACCTATAAAATCAAACATATCGCCTTTACGTGGAATATAAATATAACGATTTCTCTATTTTCCAGAAATGCTGAAAAAATTCTCTAACTTAACGTGTTTATGTTATTTTTCCTCAACATTTCTGGAAAATAGAAAAAACGCAACGCAGTTTTTTGTAGATAATAATAATATAAGTTATATTAAAATACTACAGTTGTAGTGTGCTATTTTTACCAGTATTTTTGTATAGGTCTCTATACGCCAATTTGAATGAGTAAACGTATGTCCAAAGTGTTTTCTACTGAACTTCTTAAAGAAATTATTCCACTCATTGAGTGTTCCGTTCACCCAAAGTAATTAAATTGATAGTTATTTTGTTTTACCTACTCACTCATCCATCGATCATCTAATTACATTATATAACTATGTGCCTAACTAAAGCAGCTTGTCTGCAATTTACTTTGCTGCCAAGATGCCATTATTAACCCAAATCAGTTAGGTATTTGAACACAATCACGAACCAATTCCTATTAATTAAGGTTGTGTTCTATAGCTGTAGTAGGTAATCAAATGTTAACCTATAAGCCAAGATTGAAATGAACTTTAGTGTGCATCTCATGAAACACATTTATGTGTTGTCACTATATAATAGGGAATATGCATCAAATGTTTTTTTTATGAAAATCAAAAGTATAATGCGTGAGAAAATCAACTGTAATATTAAACCTTTTTCTTGCGTTTTTTTCTCGTGATATCCACCATCAGCCATTTCTGATGTCCCCACTGCTGGGGCACAGGCCTTCCTTGTGGGTGGTAAGGAGGATGGGCCATAACCCACCACGCGGGCCCAGTGCGGATTGGTGGGTGTTAACGACTGCAAATGCAGCCGGGACCAACGGCTTAACGTGCCTTCCGAAGCACGGAGGAGCTCGAGATAATAAACTTTTGGTCACCCATCCCATGACCGACCCTTGCGAACGTTGCTTAACTTCCGCAATCGCTGGGCCAGGCGCTAAACCACTGCGCCATCTCGTGATATAGTTACTTGAATTTAGAACGCAGCAGCAACCGCCGAAAACGCTCTATACATGATATATGACGTCACATGTCATGTCACGTTTCAGGCGCGCGTTTACTATGGTAACTCCATAGTCCAGAATTTTCAATGGGGAGGCGAAGGCAAAGTGAATTACAGATGGCGCTTCATTCTTTGGAACAATTGTCAGTTTGAGCTTATATTGTCTTGACTGTGTATTACGTGATTTTACTTTCTTAGATTGTATTTTTTTCGGTTTTGCGGACAAACAATGTATTATATGCTAACTTTAGCTCATATAAAAGAAGAATTACGGAAAAGAAAAGCCAAAACAACAGGCAAGAAAGTTTATAGCAACTTACAAAAAATTGCTAACAAGCATTACATTTCTTTAAATTTCGTGTAAGATTTACAAGTAATCTTTTTATTTCAGATTAGAAGCATATGATTTAAATTTTAACAAAGCAACTGAGTGTGAATTTCCGTGTTTATAGTTGCTTGATGATGCCTTCTGTGCAATAGTAATTTCAGGTTTCTGTACTGGAATTTCTGTACCATCCAAAATTACACGAACCGTTTTATCATATTTATTTTATTATTCTAAGTTTCTTGAATGACTCTGGCATATAAAATTCTATTAATTCTCTGTTTGGCCCCAATATTGGGCTTATTCCATATTTGATATACCTATCAAATTCATCCAAGTTATAAATAGGTTAGAAACTGCTAAGGTGTTAATATTAAAGAACAAAGCTGTTATAATTCAAATGTTGTTTTATTTTGGCGAAGCTTCATCAAATTCATGAAACATTCCTTTTAATTTATAATGTTTCTCAGGCTCAGCAAAGGAGAAAATCGAGGGAAAAGCATATTTTTTTTTTATATTTTTTTGCCCACTATTTTTTTGTTACTGGGAAATCGATGAACTCCAATATTTTACAAGTTACATGCATAACAATGCGGAATTTTCTCAGTATAAAATTAAAAAGTGCAATACTCCAAGAGATTCCCATATGTTTTGACACTTTCTTTGAGGCGGCCCGGTACCAAAGACCAGACGCCACCTATCGGGATAAAATTGCGCTTTTCCTCCCCATTATTTTCAATTATCTCCCTAAATGTTGCGTTTAAGTACATATGTGTCATATAAAAATGTTTTCTTATTCGATATTCTATCTGACTGTTAAGTTCATTATATTCGAAATTGAAAAAAAAAATCGTTACTTTTCCCTGATTTCATCGTGTGATAAAACTAATATAATACATTGTATTTTTTATTTTCCTGTTCCATTATGTTTTTATACGTGTCCGGAGCGATCAAACTCAAATTTATCAAAATCGGTGACTTATGCATATTACCTATTAAAGCAAAAGTACTAAGAACAATTTTACTGTCCCTAATAATATTTTTTACATAAACTACAAGTCTATTTCATAGTAAGAATTTTTGAATGGGGAATGTCTGAAAAAATCAAATTTGCTGAATATTTTTTATAAGTAGGAATAAGCTCCCTTCATAATAGAAGAAAGTTTCAGAATTTTCAGTTGACTTTACATATTTTTTTCACGCAACCCAAAATTCTGATGTTTTTCTTTTACTAAGGGAGCTTATTCCTATCATAAAAAACATTGAGCCAATTTAATTTTTTTCAGACATCCCCATTTATCCTTGTGTGCATAATATTTTTCTTTTTACAATGGGGGCGCAATTAAATTTCTCATAGGCAACTAATCTAATTTTAACTGCTTAATCTACCTTACAGTAGATAAAGGTTATAGTTAAAATAGGTTGGTAATCTCATAAATTATTCACCTTTTGGCAGTGTTTGTTTACAAAACTAAATTGCTTTTAAACATTGCAAATTCTGTCCTAAACAAATATTATCACCATTTTATTGTAAACAATTAAAGTGAATGAGAAAGTAAAATAAATTAACCAATAAAATTCAAGAACCGTGTGTTTAGCACAGTAGTAACTACAAATAAAATAAACCCTGCTTAACTGTAAAAACGTAATAAGTTACAAGTCTTACTCTGTCGAGAATAGAGTTCTAAATTAAACAATTTTATTCAGCACGAACATAATCTCTAAACCGTCTGTCCTCAAATACTCTTTTAACTTCCATTGTCCGACGCAAAAGATAAACCGAAAAACGGAAGCGCTAACTTTATTCATAAAATGATCGAGTTAGTAAATGAAAGTTGGGAAGGTACACGAGTCAAGCCTGTTAAAAGCAGTTCATTTAAATTGCAAATACTCTAATCGGCCGGGCTAGTCTAGGATGGGGAGGTGAATAAAACGGATATAAAACCACACTGAAATTTACACTTTACCAGCCTTTAAATTTAGCGACCACTAGCCATTTTGGTATTCATCGCTTAAAAGAAGTGTGGATTACAATTCTCAAGTAAGTAAATTTTTCTCACAAAAAACTCACTTTGGTTTTTGCAATTCCTCGAATAAAACAAATATCGAAGAAACAATATCCGTTTATGACCGAGCGTGAGCGAAGCGTCTCTGTTTCAGCTTGGGCAAAAATGCTTCCGGTCTGTCCGGTTGTCCGTTTGTTCTCCTCTACAGGTCACATTTCTCAACCAATACTCGTGAAATTTTCGATTATGTATAGTTTTTGTTTCGATTCAATATTTTCAAAATGGCGGAGATATGGGAAAAAATCATATTTTATCCATTTCGAAATATCTTCAAAAATGTTACAAACGCGAGGTCTACAGATACAGAGCCACGAGTCTATTACTTTTCTTTTGTAAGAATGAACTATTAATAAAAATTATAAAGGAAATCTAATTACCTTTGTAGTATACAAGAACAAAAGTTATTGCCTGAAAGATTTCGAATTTAGATCATTAATTTCGAAAGGAGACCTGATTCTGTTATAAATTACATAATTAAGTATTCTAGAGCGCGGAATAAAATGAAGGGGTATACTTAATTAAAAAATATCGCTTACAATTAGTAAAGGAACATAACTTTTTATTACAGGTTGTACTAATAACGCTAAATTCCTGTACATTTTACTAGATAAACATTATATTACACCGATAATTTATAACTGATAATGTTGAGTCTACCTACATAGTCATTAGTCTCATCATTTTTGTATGACTAGCTGAAACTTAATAAAATTAATACACATCTAGAACATCTGCAAAGAGCCGTTTATTTTAGCACAATAAGCGTCTTCTAACTTCTGTGAATCTGCGAAATTCGTGGTTAAAACGCTTGAACTTTTAAAAATAACAAGTTTCGTGTGAGAAAAATCGCTTGACCTTTTTGAAAAATAAAACTTATTTTTCCAAATCAACTAGATATAAAATATAAGTAGACTTACATTATTTTTAAAAGATATAACTTAAAGTTAAGCAATCATGGAGACCATTTAATTAAATTTAACACAACTCATGACACTGACAAATATGAAACAGTTCCTCTCCACTTATCATAATGTATGTTCGACAACTCAAACGATCGAATGTGTGATTTATCAACGCATTACGTTATCTGTTCGGGACCCTCGTGATGCTAGGAAACATTGCAAGCAATCACACCGAATTATTGACCCTTTGTGGAAGTTTTGGCATACTGATCACGGCTCATCAACTTTTATTGGTGGGGGACGAGGAAATAAATTGAGGTCGATGACGGATTTAATGGGACGAACACGCATTTTAAAATCAGTACGGTAGACACCGGCTCCCTTCCTAATGTTGTTAACGACTGCGAACGAACGCATGCCTAATAAACATTTATGCCATTTGTCAAATTATGTTTTAAAACTTTTACTTTTTGTTGCTATTCAATTTATTGATAAATAACTTTAGGAAAATGAGTTCGACCACGTTCAACCCTCCTTCTGAGGGATAAACATAGAACAATGTAAACTTACGAAAGTGCTCGTAAAATGGAGTCGTAAAAACTTTTCAATATCTTCCCCTTTAAAATATTCTATTTCAAAAGATTGTAAATATTGAACCTTGCATAAACAAGGGATGTTACGTAAATACATTTTTTCTGTGTAATATTATACGGAAAAAACAAAGGATTCTTGTTAAATAAAAGAATCTCAAATTTTCGTTCGTTCTGAATTATTTCGGAATAATCCGAATTGTAATTTCCCTGACCTAAAGTGGCGCCCTCAAGGGTTTTAATTAATACGTTGTTAATAGAAAAGAATTTTAACAAAACTTTTCGTGGAATTTTTATTTCTCATAGTATTTTTAGAAGGTATCACTACATTCCCTCGCAGTCATTTGTAGAAGTACGTAGATAGCAATTGTGTCAAAAACAGCCGCTTTTAGCAGTTTTGAAATGAAATGATACCGTCTAAAAATACTATAACTATGAGCCCTATAAAAGTCCACGAGAAGTTTTATTAAAATTGTGAATTAAAATTACAATATTAAATAAAATTCACCGCGGCGCCACTTTCGGTCAGGAGAAAATTTAGATCAATATTGATGTATAAGAATTTAAAAACAATTCAGTCTTTAAAACAAAATTCGTTTAAATCTATACTTGAACAAGAAAGTCAAAAATTACGACGTGAAATAAGAATATTTTTTCTTTACCAGTGGAGGAGCATTGTCTTTCAAAATTCGAGCGTACAATACAATGTGTAGTATATAGGGTGAGGGGATAACGCTATTTGCCGTAGACAATGGAAGTACGCGATCGGTAACATGTCACGTACGTCACTCCTCCGACACGTCAAGAAGGATGCCTCCACTTGGACATGGGAACTACAAAAAGGAAAAAGAATATACTTACATCTAATATTATGAGACAAACGGCGAATTCCGGCAACTAGCTGTTGCTATTTCTCGTCATTTTACACCCATCACAGTAGGCCTATTTCCTACTAATGGAGATAGTTTATTGAAATAAGTATAAGTCATAAAAAATAATAGAAGGTTAGATTAAAAAAAATACAAACTAGTGGCGAGCTGAAGACCTCGCGATGTGTCAATTTTGAAATGGCTGAAATGTTTTTTTTTGGAAAATTATGAAAAACTTAAATAACTAAAAATTCTACATATTACTTATCGAACCTGTTCACAAAATTTTACGAGAATCGGTTGAGAAATGCAACCTTGAGAAATAATTTTTGCCCAAGCTGAAACGGAGATGCTTCGCGTTCGCTCGGTCAATGAATAACGACAATGGGGATTATGGTTCTAAATTGAAATGAATGATCAACAGTACTTTTGGGACTGCAGAAATAGCAAGCTTAGATTTCAATGCCTAGAATAGAAAACATGAACATGATACTAAATTATTACTTGTGGCTCTGTGAGCTGTAGACCTACCTCGCTTTACCTCCGCCATTTTGAAAAATTTCGGAAAACTGAATCGACAGAAAAAATCAATACATACATATCTATAGATTTTTTCTGTCGATTCAGTTGACTATTGAACGAATTATCGAAAAAAATCAGTTGTTTTCTACATTTTGATATTTTCGTTATAAATTTTAGAAACAGCTGATTTTTTATTCACTATTTCAGAGTTGGTCCCATAGTAAAATTTGTTTAGTTTGATGGTTTGTTCCTTATGTAGTACCATATTCGGTGGGTTATTTTGTAACAAGTTGTATAATGGTACGCCTCTTTGGGTGCAAAATAGGAACAAAGTGGTGGTATTAAGCATAGCGTATGAAAAGATGCTAAGCAAATGAAATCGTTCACCCCATATTCATACCAAATGCAGAGCAGAACACATTTTTCAACTGTCAAAAGCAGTTTCTTGGAGTCAGTCGGAGTGACGCTGATGTAAAATGGAGGGAACGCCGACGCGCAGACAATAGCGAACTGACACGCGACGATCGTTAAATCTCGCTTTGAGCTTCTTAGCAGGTAGGTAAACCTCTTTGGGATTTTGAATGACACTGGTTGTGTGAAACGTTATAAAATATTTATGAAACAAGAGCAGCAGATAGTAACACCTGTTTTAACTCAAGGTAATGATTTTAACCTCATTTTTTTGAAATATAGATAAGTAGTTAGTTAGGTATTAAGTGTACAACGTCATCATTATGATCGTTAATTTTCGAAACGTCTATCAAGTTTTTGCCAAATGCGTAAGATCAGAAAGTGTGTTTATGGAAAAAAGTAAATCAAAAAATCATCTCTCTAGTCTAGTACTAACTCTCGAGGTCAGTGTTGTTAATACCATAGATAACTTTGTATAATTATGTAAATTACACCTTTATTACTATTTTAATTAGCTGCCATTTCAATTTTGGAGGAGTACCTACCTATCCCAAATGTATCAACATTAAACATAATATTTCATCATCATATAAGTTATGCTACTGGAAGTCCTCATAAACCGTTTCATTTAAATTTTGCCGAAATTCCATAATCATTAAACCTTTGAACCTGATACCAATGCGTCTGCTTATTTGTTCTCGATGATAAAGGAACATGATTAAGTAAAAAAACAGATACGAATTTCGAATTCATTTTTTTATGAGAACGAAGTACGAGCTTTGCGTGTTGAATCCCAGCCACTCGATCACAAAACGAACCATTTGCCGCGCAAAACCATGCTTTATAGGGTTATTGAAAAATAGTGAACGAGAGATAAATTGGCTCCGTAACCACGACACGTCTCCTCGTTTCTCAATTTATTGAGCACGTAGATATCTGAACGATATGTATATTGCACTAGCTTCCTCCTGCGAATTTATCCGCGTGGAATTTTTCTCACCGAAATTCGATAACACCAAATCTTAGCATAATATGCTTATGTCTTAATAACCATTTTTATGCCATTCAATGGGTCAGTCAAGACTAAGAACAAATTAATTAATTAGTGTAGATGGTAGCGTTACCTAATATGCCAAGTGCTAAGTACTGGATTGAATCCCTTTTAGGAGCATTGATATATATCTAGCATCTGCCCGCAACTTTGTCCACGTGGACATTCGGAAAATCCTTAGGAAAACTTTGACCGGGAAAAAAGTATCCTACTATAAAAATCTGTTCAGCCGTTTTTGCGTGATTGAGGAACAAACATCCAAACCCACAAACTTTCACATTTATATTATTAGTAGGTAATCATGTTGTAAATAAAGAGTCCTTTGCAATTGAATAGCAAAGGCTCTAATTTCTCTAATTTTAGAAGTTTCAAAGTTATTTTACCTATTAAATTGTTTCTAATTGAACAAATACCAACATTGAACGCAGACTTATCAATAATTGCACAGATTAAAATGTAAACAAGAGTTATTAGTATCTCAAATTACTCGTAAACAAACACAGCCCTTCCATTTCACGGGCTATATTCAGACTAGACACATTAATATTTAAAACTTAATTTACAAGCATCCAACAGCTCAGTGCGCTTGTGTGAATTTTGGAATATCAGAGGGTTAATATACTTCGCAAAAGATTAAATGAACGTAAACATGACAGTCCTGATGCTTAGTAAGATATTTTTGTAACACAAAACGCTGAAACTGCAACAATGCCACTTCTGCTAAAATAGTTGCATCGCTACCAACACAAAGTCAAAATGATATTTATTTAAATAAGCTTAAAAGTTACGCGTTCATGAATCCTACTATCCTACTTCCTACTAATATTATAAATGTGAAAGTTTGTGGGTTTGGATGTTTTATCCTCAATCACGCAAAAACTAACTGAACGGATTTAGTTGAAATTTGGCACACAGATAGTAGATAGCCTGGATTAAAACATAGAATACTTTTTATCCCGATATTCCCACGGGAACGGGAACCAAGCGGGTGAAACCGCGGGCGGCCGCTAGTATTATAAATGTGAAAGTTTGTAGGTTTGGATGTTTAGATGTTTGGATGTTTGTTCCTCAATTACGCAAAAACTACTGAACGGATTTAGTTGAAATTTGGCACACAGATAGTAGATAGCCTGGATTAAAACATAGAATACTTTTTATCCCGATATTCCCACGGGAACGGGAACCAAGCGGGTGAAACCGCGGGCGGCCGCTAGTATTATGGTTGAAGTTTGGCACACAGACAGTAGATAGCCTAAATTAAAACATAGAATACTTTTAATCGTGATATTCTCACGGGAACGGGACCCACGCGGGTGAAACCGCGGGTGGCCGCTAGTCTTCAATATTTCTCTGCTTAAACTTTTTTGACACAAGAAAGGGACCAAAATGAAATTAACTGAGTTTTAGTTTTGATATTTACTTAGATACTAGTTATTACTTATTACTATAAAGAAAGTATTGAATAAAAAAGTTGGGAAAAAAAGGTTTTTTCTGTGTCTGACAAAAAATGAAAAATACATGACGAACTGAATAAGAATACCTGAGCGATTTGACCTGATTTGATTACAGGTAAGACTTTACATTTTATAGACATGAAATTTCAAAACACTGATGTTGTTGAAACAAAGTTTTATTATTTTCCTATAATTTAGCAAATAAGGTATATTACTTGAAGTAGATACTATTTTCAAGTAGATACTATTTTCGCAAACAAAATTAAAGCCTACTTAAGTTTTTTTTCTTTTATCTGCATCAAATAAACAGCAGTTGTTCCCAATTGGAAATATTTGTTCCCTATAAAACAATTTTCGTCTCATCACGTATATCATTGACTGAGTAATACTCAATGAATATTTTAACTACCAACCGCTTTCAAGATTCCTGTATTCTGCAGACATAGTCACACATTATTTACTTACATGAATACAAAGTTACCTTCGACAGCAGCCATATTTTAATATCCCCAGTGCTGGGGCACAAGCCTTTCTTATGTGTCACTCACTAAGAGGATGGACTGGGATAACCCACCAAGCAGGCCCAATGCGGTTTAATGGGTGTTAACGACTGCAAATGCAGCCGGGACCTACGGTTTAACGTACCGTTTAAGCATAGAGAAGCTTAAGATAATAAGATGTTGGTCACCTATCCCATGACCGACCCTTGCGAAAGTTGCTTAACCTCCGCAGTCGCAGGGCCAGGTGCTAAACCACTGCGCCACCGAGCCCCACTCATATCGTGTCCGCATTAAAGCATTTTGCTTAGGTATACCTTAATAGAATCATTCGACAATTATTGATGAATGAGGCGTCTATTGAATAAATAACACTAAAAAAAACTATAATATTTCCAAACTCAAGACCTTCCTAAAGACCTCCTCCTAAAGACTTTACCAATTAGTATGGTAAAGCACAATATCTATTCTATTTTTACCAATGTGTCCAACTTTCCTCATATACATGATCGTTTAGGATAACGGTTACTGTTACTCGATATCTAACTCTTGATTACTTATCCTTACTAATATATAAATGCGAAAGTCAGTTTGTTTGTAACGCCTTCACGTCGTAACTACTGAACCGATCATCATGAAATTGAATACACGTTGTCAGGGGTGCAGAAAAGGACATAGGATACTTTCATCCAGAAAAAACGTATAGTTCCCGAGGGATAGCAAAAATACTGTCCACGCAGACGAAGTCGCGGGCGGCCGCTAGTTTCCTATAAATTAACAAAGTACATTGAAGTGATCGACTCATCTTCTTTTTGATCTTAGATTAAAAAAAAGTAATCTAAACTTCTGATATTAACAATGTTCGTAAAAGCTGCCTACATTAAATCGGTAAGCTTTAGGTATTTGCTCAGACTAAGGTTAGGTCACGTATCAAAGAAGATTTATGGACAATAACGTTTTCTCCAACACACAACCCAAATTAGTGTTCTATTTTAATAGAAACATTTCCATTAGACTTATTGTTTTAATGTCCTAGAGAAACTGAAACATTATACTCGTAGTTACAGTAAAAGTTTTCACCGGCTTTTATATTTGACAGCATTATTTCGACGTTTCGGGAATCCGTCTTGCAAATTCCAGCAATAATAATGTAAGCAATATCGTTGTTGGCGCCCGTTGAATAAACAAGTGCGTGTCTATGGAGTACACGCGACACGTGACGAGAACGTCTGATGTCCTGTACCCGAAGATGGGAATTATTGGATTCGTTTGTTGGGTACGAGGCGAATCATCAGGTACTGTTTGTTGAGGTACGAGGCGCATCGTCAGGTACACAGGGTATCTTTTTTATGCACTATCTACGGGATAGTGCTTAACTTTCACCTCGCCTGATGTTGAGTGACGATAAGGCCGAAGGTGGAAGCGCACTATACCTGGAATCCTCATCACTGAGGAACTGGCTATCTTACCTCTAAATGCCGGGACACAACAATTTTTTAATTGTTGTTATGGGGTCAGACTTAGGCAAGATGGTGGTAGCTAGCCAGGCGTACTGGAAATAAGCCCTAGCACCAACCAAACCGAATACAAATTGAACCCCTCCTGGGATTGAACCCGGGACCCCTGCGTCTTACATGGGTGGGCGAACCACAAGACCACAGAGACGGTTATGACGATTCGCCTCAAGTTACGTTTATGTACTTTGTGGATAGGTAAAGCTTGTTTCCGAAAATTATTGGGTGCTACCTGAATGAAATTGAATGAAGATATTGCAAGTGTGTATGAAGCGTGTCTATGGAGTGCAGGCTACACGTGACTAGAACTGTGGTGCCCTATTACTGAAGCTGGGAATTCGATAAGCTGCGAAAGTTTGTTGAGCGCGAGGTGCGAGGCGCCTCGAAATACTTTAAGGAGTTTGTAGATAGAGCTGGTTTAAAAAAATAGTGTCAATGTTAATGAAACTGTTGACGAGCCAGACAATATGACTAGAATAGCTGTGGAAGTGTGAGAGCGTAGCCCTTTTTATATTTTTATTTTAGTATTTTTATTGAAAAAAAAAACATAGAGTACAGAGTTATTGAATTTTTAGACTTTTGGCATTCACAATACTATTTTTATATTTAATAAATAATAGAAAAAATACTAGAACAGCGGAAACGTAAAAATTACTAGAAAATTTCGCCGCTCCCACTAGGGACTTGGTAGCATAATTGGTAGTGCATTGGGCCGGAATCCTATAAGGGTGCGGGTTCGAGTCCCGTCTGAGCTGCTACGGGTTAGTCGCTTACTAAAATGACTTTTTCTCCGTTTAGTTCTACTAGTGGAACTAAGCGATAGAATTATACGGATACAACGCTTTTTTCTAGTATTTTTCTATATTTATTACCTTAATAGAGTACATTGTAACTGAAAATGATGTAACTCAATACATACTTAATGTGAACACACGACAGTGAAATATTTTCGTTAACACTTTAAGAGCTATGTCAATACTTGATGAGAACGTGTGAGATCCCGGTTCTCTCCGCAATTATTGGATTCGTTTGTCGCGCAGAGTATTACCTGACAATCATTACCTGACAATCGAGGCGAATTCGCCTCGAAGGCACTTTGCAGATAGAGCTATTTGGAAGGAAACCGTATTCGCCCTTATTTTAGTTTAACTTATCCTGTGTTTGTGTGTGTGTCTGTGTGTGTATCTAACTTAGGCTGCGTTCAAACGATAACACACGACCCGACCTCAACCCGAACTCAACTCAAGCTCACCTCAACCGCAGCCCACCTTGAAATACATCGCTTACAAATTTGAGTCTTATGACACATTAATAAGCTCCTGTGTATTTTTCAGGTGAGTTTGAGTTGAGTTTGGGTTGTGTTCGGGTTGAGTTTGAGTTGAGTTCTGGTTGAGCGCGGGGCGTGTACAGTTGCATCGACAAAATATAACGGAGCTTATTAAATGTGTCATAAAACTCAAAATTGTAAGCGCTGGATAAAGCATTTCAAGGAGTGGGCTCTGTTTGAATTGAGCTCGAGTTGAGTTTGAGTTGAGTCGGTTTGAGGTCGGGTCGTGCGTAATCGTCTAAACGCAGCCATTATAGTGCTGATGAGCCCTAAATATTTAATTTATATCTACAAACATTTCGTGTCGACCGTTTGGAATGGCATAAGATCCGCATCTTGAACCAAAGGTCCCTGGTCCTGGGTTCAAATTCTTGTAGTAGTATAGTGACATTTGTGCAACACTTGTGTAAGCTTAAGCATTTTGTTGCCAAGTCGTGAATGTTTTGAAGCGCTCATAGCGGAACTTAACAGTCTGTACTCGATCACGTTTGTTAAGCAACGCTCGGTCAGGTCAGGTGTCGGATGGGTGACCGTTAAAGTGGCATTACAACTGATCGCTTCCGTGCTTCGGAGGGCACGTACAACCGTCGGTCTCGGCTGTTGTCATCTGATACCAGTCGTTAGCCAAGTTAGAGGCCTTACAGGCGGCTTTGATAAACTCTAACACCAGAGGTGGCCACTAATCCTTATTCGATAAGAAAGAAAGAAGATGAATGTTTTAATGTAATATTATATGCATTTATTTTCTACTATCTAGTCACCATAGCACAAGAACTGCTTAGTTAAATGATTGATGTGTTTTTCCGACACAATTGTAAACAGAAAAGATAAAATTTATTTTCAACTTCAAAAAGTTTATGGCAATAAAATTAATAACACTCTATCACGCTATACATGGCTGGTTATTGCCAAGCGGGGTTAAAAAACCTAAATAAATCACAAAGAGCGATGTCACCCAGTACACCCGCATCACTGTCAAGCACCAGCCGCATCCATTATTTGCACTGAGCTTCAACTTAGCCGAATTTAAATCAAACTTATATTAAAATGAGGGCCCTTCAACCGCTGAAGCCTATTTTCATTGAAATTTGTTGAGGACGGTAGGCAGCGTATTTGCGGAAGGGAAAAATAACGCGTGATGGTACTGAACTGAATTTAGAAATAATTACTAAGGCATTATTGTATGGATTACAAAAGCTTAAGATGACAAGTAAGTTCTTGTCATCTGTTCTATATTCCATTTGGCAACACACAAACCTAGATCAAATGGAATATACTTAGAACAGATATAGAACATTTACTATAGCAATTTATGCGTAAAGCATAAAAAGGATATTCACCGACAAAATTAAACACTTTCTCGTACACATATTCATAAAAGTTCTACACATAAAATAATTGACAATTGACCGTTTATCCAAACAACATTTTAGTTTATGAGATTTTTTTTTAATTCTGGTTTTATTTTAAATATTAAATATTTAGTTAGGATTTATTGGTTTTTGAATTGCCGACTTTTCGACCCCTTTCCAGGGGCCGTGGTCACGGGAGGACTACTTAAAGCAAAAAGGCTGCTTATAATGGGGAATTTCTGAAAAAAATCAAATTGGCTGAATATTTTTTTATAGGTAGGAATAAGCTCTTTTAGTAAAAGAAAAAAGTTTTAGAATTTTCTATTGCGTAGAAAAATTATAAAAAATTAAAGTCTCTTCGACATTTCAAATGTGTAAAAGTAACAGCAGAATGGAGATAATACCTTTGCCATCACCTGCCACAACAACAACAAGAATAAAAAATAAAAAGATTTGACATTTTGACAATGACAAATGTCAAAATGTCAAAACTTTGAACTTCAAACTTTTTTTTAATACTATGTTGTGGTTGTGGCAGGTGGCGGCAAAGGTATAATTTCCATTCTGCTGTTACTTTTGTATATTTGTGAAGTCGAAGAGAGTTAATTTTTTTTTTTTTTTTACGCAACCAAAAGTTCTGAAAGTTTTTTCTATTACTAAGGGAGCTTATTCCTACCTATAAAAAAATATTCAGCCAATTTGATTTTTTTCGGACATTCCCCATTTTTGAAATTACCAGCTCGTCGGAATTTTATAAAAATGCATTCAAGTTTATTAAATTATTTTATAGCTGCGTTCTGATTTTAATTATTATAACTTAATTAAATTGATAAAAGTTACATAGAAAAGAAGATCTAGCTACTGAATCTATCACCAGCTCATCAATTGGGAAGTCTCTCAGAGAAAGAACTGCCGGAAGAAAACTCTAAATGCAAACTAAATAATTCTTAAATACCTAAATTTATAATATACGCGCTGTAATCCGTAAAAAGTGAATTATTTCAAAAAAATATTTTATTCGAAACCGTACAAAAATTTGCCACTGAGGTTCTGTCGTGTGCGGGCAAGCATAGACATAATATTCACGTATCGTGTGTAGAACATAGACAAGACATGTGTAAACAGAATGTACACATGTGTGGGTGTGTTACATAGCCAGAATAAGAAATTACTCACGACACATACCCGCATGTATGTTATTGAATTCCCACAAATTGCTACCTCACACCTCTGGCTACAGGAAATGGAACAGGATGTAAGTATACAAAATTATTTATCTTAACGACGCTGTTCGCATCAGGATATACTTATTAGTTATTTCTTAGAACTCTACAAGTACATTTATTTTGATCAACGTGGAAAAACATATAATTCTTTTTTTATTCAAAATTTAACGGAAATAAACTGTGCTCTTTAAACTTTTGGTATTGTTTTTAGCATAATAAATATTTGTAAAGAAAAATGTTTTTTAATTATTATTAACGAAGCCAATTATTCACATTTATAATCGTTTCACAATTGAAACAATTATTATTAAAGTTTCCTTCTCATATTTCCATTTCATTACTATAATGAACTAAAAAATGAATAGTTACCGCCGGTTTTACAATAATGGAGAATTGTTGAAAGGAGCAGTTCATTTCGCGATAAAACAACGCTTTAGGAATCGAGTAGCAGAGCAGGCGAACCGCAACGTTTCCATTGCTCTTTTGTCACCCTGAAGCCTTTTACATTACAGACATCGGAATTCCACATATTTTACAGCGATCGCAATAAATTAAAGCACTCACTTACATAATTACAATTCCGTATAAATATTTTTAATGAACTGAGATTCCAGTTACAAATGGAAGTCAAAATAATGAATTCGTTTTCTAGCGTCCGAAGTCATAAACACGGATTTTAAAGGCGAAAAGTTAATAATCATTCATAATTTTTTTACACATTTTCACCACCAAACCATTTTTAAAATTTTTCTTTTCTTTCATGAATGTTGGATACATCTAGCCAATAACTGAAGCAACAATTTACTATTCAAAGTCAGACAATTGAAATCCCCTTGCAAGCGCTATAATCCTTACTAATATTATAAATGCGAAAGTCCGTTTGTTTGTTTGTTTGTTACGCCTTCACGTCTTAACTACTGAACCGATCATCATAAAATTTTACACATACATTGTCAGGGGTACAGAGAAGGACATAGGGTACCTTTCATCCCGAAAAAAGAAACTGTTCCCGAGGGATAGACAAAATACTATCCACGCAGACGAAGTCGCGGGCAGAAGCTAGTTGTAAATAAAAACGTTAGCTAAACCAGACATAATTTACAGACTGTGAAGAAAGTTAAGAATGCCCAAGTTAAATTGTTATCTGTAATTTATTTTTCCACAGAACCATCTGTTCTCTGTTCTGTGACAGGAGGAGTTATTGAAATTCTTTAGATTTGGCTCAACCGGAACGTTATAGAATTTCGCTTCGCTCACGAGGACATGCCTACTCAACAATTTTCATTAATAAATTTTTCCTCTAACAATTTCATCGTCGAGTTCGAGATAATTGTGAATAATCTAACATATTTTTAATTCGTATGTAATTTTTAAAAAGCGTGTATCTTATTAACTTTCTTTTTTTCTGTAAAGGCGTAAAGCGTATGAGTTTCATTATTAGGAAAATATATTCTAATAATCTTCATAGTTTAATTAACTTTATGTTGTATTCGTTGCTTCCTTTGCTAATAAATACTGTGACTTTAAGTCTCACATTAGGTAATCTAATAACATAACTTTAGTCATAATCGTTTAAGAGGAAGCCCAAATGAAATTAAACTGTCCGTTGATTGACGAAGGGCCACATTGTCCTCCGTAATTACCAGCAAAGGAAACGAGATTAGTACAGTTGTATACCTATGGCATAAGATTTTTGATTAAAGCCGAATATGACCGAAAGTAGCGCCGGCCAGCGGCGGTGAATTTTATTTAAAATTGTAATTCTAAGACACTGTTAAAAAAACTTTACATGGAACTTTGAGCCCATATGATAGTTAGTATTTTGAAACCGTATCATCACATTCTCTCGTAGTTACTTTAGTTAGAAGTAGATAGAAAAACTGCTGCCAACTGCTACTGTGTCAAAAACGGCCACTTTTGGCGGTTTTTGACACATTTGCTATCTACTTCTACGAATGACTACAAAGGAATATAGTGATACCTTCTAAAAATACTAGACCATGGGCGCTAAAAATTCCACTTAAAGTTTTATAAAAATCATTTTATATTAACAATTTATTTAAAAGGGTTCCGTACCAAAAAACAGCGTTTGTTGTATGGGAGCCCCCTTTAATTTTTTTTTCTGTTTTTAGTATTTGTTGTTATAGCGGCAACAGAAATACATCATCTGTGAAAATTTCACCTGTCTAGCTATCACGGTTCATGAGATACAGCCTGGTGACAGACAGACAGACAGACAGAGAGACGGACAGACAGACAGACAGACAGACGGACAGCGGAGTCTTAGTAATAGGGTCCCGTTTTTACCCTTTGGGTATGGAACCCTAATAAAAACCTCTGAGGGTGCCACTTTCAGTGGTATAACCATCTTAACCTTTATTATATTTTTTCAGCCTACGTTTTCTACCTTATCTACCCTTTTTGTTTATTTTTTATCAACCGACCTTTAGATAATTTAACAATAAGGTTGTAAATACCTTTTTCATCCCGTCTATTCGAAAAATGATGATTTGTTCCTATATAAGTGGGACCAAAATAGCTGTTTTCTGGTAAGAACTTTTTAGTGGGAGGAAAAGAGATTTGAATTTAGAGCATGTATCTCTCAAAGAATTCGAACGCGCCGCCGCCGGCCGGCTGGTATGTATTGACTGGCTGTATAGACGGCGCGGAGACTAAAAAAAAACATAAGCGCGCGAATTAAGTCTGTGTTCTTGTAATTAGTACATACTTATGTACTTAGTACAATAACTTTTGAAAATTGCGCTAGTGTATCAAACGTAACTATAAATTTGTAATTATTTTTAATTTTCACTTTTCTCATAGAAAGGGGATGAAAAGTAGAGTATATGACTCGGGCGCAAAATATTTTTGGCAAGGGCAACATACTTTGAATCCCTCGCTACGTTCAGGATTCTACTGAAGAATCCCTCACTTCGCTCTGGATTCAAAAAAGCGCCCTCGCCGTAAAAATATTATTTTGCTCCCTTGTAATACAATCTACTATTGTTTCCAATTAATATTAGTTACATAACTTTGTGTGTCGTATTTTCGTGAAAGTTTCAGTGCTTCATTACCTACTGCGGTGGCAGCATGTTTTGTGTGTTGTCTTTGCCAAAATTTACCGACGAAGGATGCTATCTTATCTTACGTAACAATCACACGTTTGAAGCAAAAACTTCGTGTCTTTACATCTAAAGTCCCTAAAATTTTCACATTCTGCGAGTAACTCTGCTATCAAATTACATTACCATCAATAATAATATTTTATCGGGAGTAAACATTGTTAACAAGCAATTTGTATGAGCATACAACGCAGAAACCTATATTGGACAGCAAAACTGCCGTCCAGGAATTGAACGGATGCAATCGTTTGAGACTGCTCAGTTATGTAACTAAGACGTGCATCGTTAGTTTCTTTCCTTTTAATGTTCTTCGTTCATAATTGTCAATAAAGGTTACGGACGTTTGTTACGGACGAACTTATGACGGACAATTTCCATCAACGTAGACGTCAGACGATTACATTCTAGTCTGTACCTATTAGTAAGAAGCCACTGTACTTGAATACAAAAAAAAATTGTGCTCGATACGAATTTGATTTTCAGTCAACAGTTTTTCGTGACAAGAGTAGTGAACCAAAATAACAGGGTTGTCAATACAATACTGTTCTTTTAGAAAGTAGATAGGTAAATGTATACTTCAATATTACAAATTAGATAGATAGATAACATCTTTATTTGACACTACAGTCATACACATAAAACGTTGTGTAAAACCAGTGAAACTTACAAATAATAACTTTACGAAGGAACGACAAAAATATATCCAAATTCAAAATATCCAAAAGTGATTGCAATTATTATTTTTCCATATCAACTAAAATATGGAATTTATAGAAGTTGGCATTTGTAGAAGTCGGCATTCGTAGAAATTGGCATATTTTGTAGAAGTGGACATTTGCAGAAGTTGGCATTTGTATTAGATTTTGGCATTTGTAGAATCTGGCGTTTTAAACTAAGTTGGCATTTGTAGAATTTGGCATTTGTCGACTAAACCAAAATAATGCATCCTACACAAGATAGTACGTGTACTGTAGTCGGGAGAAAACTTTACAGCAGACTCAGCGATATATCCTTATCCTTACTAATATTATAAATGCGAAAGTCCGTTTGTTTCTTAGTTACGCCTTCACGTCGTAACTACCAATTATTATTAAATTTTGCATACACGTTGTCAGGAGTGCAGAAAATGACATAGGGTACATTTCATCCAGAAAAAAACGTACAGTTCCCGAGGGATAGCAAAAACAACTGTCCACGCAGACGAAGTCGCGGGCGGCCGGTAGTTTGATATAATTTTATTTTCAGCCGCAATCGTTTTTTATCATTAATAAAATAACAATAAAACGAATACAATGAAAATTAATAATTGGGTTGAATGTTCTTTTCATTTCATTTCATTTAAATAAATAAATTGCTGTAAAATCGTGGAATATCGAACGTTGTGCAATATCATGTTCGTTCAGCTTTACGAAGCAAGACTTCGATAGTTATACAATCGAATATGAACCGCAAAATTGTTCAGCGAAAAGATAATATTCCAATTTTCAATTTAATTGATCAAAAAACACCACTAATTTCAATAACGTTTAAGTAATAAATATACCGAATAGTTATGTAAAACTTTATTGGAAATAATTTTCCGAAGTTAATAATTCAAAACCGCATTAGTGGTTTCAAGCACTCGGCCTGCCTAATGGAAAGTGGTAACGATAGTTTAAAGCTTTAATGAGTATAATATAGAAGGAAACAACCCAAGACATCGACCGACAGAACATTATTAAATTACGTTTTGATATCCCTTATAAAATTGTGTATCGAATCTTCTGTATTTCTGCATAAAGGTAATAGCCCAGTAAATGAAAAGGTGTAGAGGGAAATGATTGGAACACAATTTTTGACTTCGTAACTTTGTTTGGACCAGTTAGGGGGAGAACATATCAAAAGTCCCCGCCCGAAGCCCCTATGCCGGGGGGGAGGGGAGGGTTTGTAGGTCCCATTTTTCGGTTTTTCAGATATATCTCAAAAACTATGCATTCCAGCGACATAAGATTGTTTACAAAATAAAAGCTGATTAAATTTGAGACACGATTTATTACGGAAAATTTTTCGATTTCTTGTATAGTTTTTGAGATATCCGCTCCTGAATATCTGTAATTTAGGAAAAAATATATTTTTTGATTGATGATGATTCGCCCCCATTTCATTCCCATAATGGCTGAAATACTAACAATAACGATATACGTCGAGTTAGATTTGCATCCATATGCCAAAATTATAAATTTAGCTGTTTTTACTTCGAAAATGAAGAATTTTCTATACACAACTTCATCCCCCTTTTCACCCTTTCGGGAGTAAAATTTTCAAAAACGCTGAGACACGTATATATTAATTTTTTATCGTCAGGCTAAACACAAAATTTGAAAATCCTAGCTTCGAAACTGACGGACTTTCATACAAACTTTGGACCCCCGTTTCACCCTTCAGGGGGTGAGTTTTGAAAAATCCTTTCTTAGTGCATCCTTAAACCTCATTAGGAACCTATGTGCCAAATTTGGAGTCTCTAGACCCAGCGGTTTGGGCTGTGCGTTGAATGTCAGTTACCAATCAGTTTCTTATTTTATATATTAAATGGTAAAATTACAGACTTTTAATAGTGAATATCTCGAAAACTATACAAGATATAAAAAAAATACTAAATTAAACATGTAGCAAATTTAACCAGTTTTCATTTTGTGAAAAAACTCATGTCGCTAGAATGTTTAGTTTTCGAGATATATGTGAAAAACCGAAAAATGGGACCTTCAAAGCTCCCCCTCCCCCCGGCATAGGGGCTACGGGCGGGGACTTTTGATATGTTCACCTCCTAACAGGTCCAAACAAAGTTACGAAGTCAAAAATTGTGTTCCACGCCTTTCCCTCTATACCCTTTTTTGAGCGTTCATTTCCTGAACTAAAGTCATATGAGAAACTTAAAAAATGCTGACAATATTCCGATATTAGAAATTGCTAACTATTTTATTATTCCACAGAATTATAATTATAATTTACGTATTCTTTTTAACTAAGTCACTAGTAGAGTTATTAAATAATGGACATTATCGTCATGGTGATGGATGACATTGCAATTGGGTAGAAACAACTTCGAGGGAGAGGCCAACAGAAGGATACAGCTGGGCTGGGCAGTATATGGGAAACTTCGTCGAGTCTTTGAGTCGCCTATTCCACAGAGTCTAAAGACGAAAGTCTTCAACCAGTGCGTCCTGCCTGTCATGACATACGGAGCCGAAACGTGGGTGTCCATGTTTCGTCCAGTGAGTGTTCACTGTAGGGCTGGTTCACAAATTTAAAGCTATGGAAAGCCATAGCTCGCTGCGCGACTTTAAATTTGTGTTTAACTTTAAACCGATCACCGATCGGGTCCAGAACGAGGTGATCCGACAGAGAACTAAAGTCATCGACGTAGCCCACTGGATTAGTAAGCTGAAGTGGCAGTGGGCCGGCCATATTAGCCGTAGAACCGATGGCCGCTGGGGCAGACAAGTTCTTGAGTGGGTCCTCGAATGGGCAAACGTAGTGTGGGACACCCTCAGTCAGACAAGGTGGAGCGACGATCTTCGCAAGGTGGCCGGCATAAATTGGATGAGTATAGCCGCAGATCGTGCTCAGTGGTGTGCATTCGGAGAGGCCTATGTTCAGCAGTGGACGATGATAGGCTGTTGCTGATGATGATGATGATCGTGATGACTTGGATACAAATGATAATAATCAATTCTGGCCGGAAGTTTGTGCCTTGCGGTATTCAAACTCCTATTATTAACCGACTTCTAGTTCTGTCTTCACTTGCGTGAAACGCATTCAATATTGCCTACAATCCAAACCAAGCGCTTTCTCTTGAAACTGTTTTGACGATTTTTTAATAAGATAGGGCATGCGATCTTGCTTGCTGCCTCTGTTGCCAGAGCTCAAGAGGAACGGGAAAGCAACTGTGTCAAGATACACCATAATGATTTTTTTGTTAAGGAGCATGCACAATTACCCATATGGGTGACCTGTCACGCTGTCGTCCGTATTTATTAAACCTAATAGACGTCACAAGATAAATAATTGTTCTACCAAATCCCTTGGATATGGCACAGCGGCACTAATTGAAAATGTCGCGTAAAAGCGTCCTCAGGAGGAGCACCAAGTACCTATTTCGTAATAAATCACAGTAAATAATGGAGCCAGTGTATATTGAAATGGCATAAGTTCACACGGTGACAATCTTATATGTGTTAAGCTACTTATAGATACTTATGCTGAAAATTATGGATCGTTATCTGATATTAATTCGGTTTGTGGTGGCTTTGTGTTATGTAATAAGGTTCAATGTGGTTTTGCCTAAGTTAATGTTTTCACACGATAACCGCAAATACTAAGCTCATTCTGATCTGGCGCAATTATAGCATCGAAAAGTATAGAAGATGTAATTTACCTCGTTTCAACGTGGTTGTGATACTTAACTGCTATTTAATTTAGTCAGTTTTTTATTGTTTTGGGTTCGAATTAATGGTTTAGGAACGCAAATAGAAGAACCCACACAAAAAACATTCATTTTATTTTTCCCCCAAAGGGCAGGCATAGCTTAGTGTTATGTAAGCTTTGTAAACTTATTGGAATTATTATTTCTGTATATTTTTGTGTGGCAGGTAGGAACCGTCGCGGTCGTACGCAGAACAAGTCACCAATTTCCTCACGACTTTAGGAATGCGTAAAGGACTAACATACTGACATATTTCTTCATTAATTAATGAGAAGAAACCATAGATTTACGGATTGGGTTACCAATTATCCAATATGTCGTCCACCAACCTCCGAGCACCGTAACTATGCCGTATTATCCTATTAACTATAAACGGCGTCATTGATGTAAATCTTTACAGTGAATAATGTAATAATGATATTAATAATCATCCCTGGTTAAGTTTTCTGAAGATTAGGGCAATTTATATATAATTATATATATAATATAGGTATATATTATGTAACCAAATAAATCATTAAAGTCCATCATTAACAAGAAAAAGAAGGAGAAGGTTCTCAAGTCATCGCGTTTTTTTATTGAAACTTAAAGTAAAAGTTATTTTCTCTTTTCAGTGTAGTTTTTTGTCGGCTTGATTATTTTGTTATAAAGGTTTTTCTTTTCTATCAATAAAAAAATATATATAAAACTACTTAATCTAAGCTTGTGAAACTAGCAACGGCCACTATCTTTATTCTTTATTATCATATTTGTTTATTGACACTAAGAACCCGTAGTGACCAATACATACAAAGAAAAGTTGAGTCAGAGGCATGCAAAGGGTTAAGTAGGAGGGCAATATTCCCATCGCCACAACCTTAAGTAAGTACTTACACGACAAGTGACTCACGACGACCACGACAGCTGGCTAGCTGATAAATCGCATGTTTTAAAACAACTGATGTTATTAAATTACGCAAGGGGTACTGAGTTACCTTAATACAATAAGGAGAAATAAACGAGATGTGATGCAAGGCTGTGCACCTGAGAAACTTTGTTTTTGTGATTCATATGTAAATAAGTACCTCCTAGAGCTCAATGATCTGAGCAGTGGTCTTGCATGAGTGATCACAGGTATAAATAAACAGGTTCACGGTTAGGATAAGGATATGATGTTGATTGCTCACAACGACGTAAAATTATTGGATGAAGTTACTGAAATTAGTTTTTTCTTTAGGTTTACCTAGGTAGATTTTATTTTTCTAATCTTATAACTTATAAGTGTGCTTAAAAAGTTTCAGTTTTTCACTTATTCATACATTACTTATAACTAAACTTAGTTGAGAATGCTCGACGACATAATGTAAATACTTTACATACCTACTAAACGCGGAAAAACACTTTCTTTTGTTTGTTTTCAAGTTTATTACCTACTTCTAACTTAAAGCTAACTTAAATAGTTTGATCTATAAAGTCTTACTATTTCCAAAGTTTTTAATGTAAATTTACAAAATTTCCGGCATTGTTCAAAGGCCCAAAACTTCGTAAGCTGTCGAAGCCAACGAATCCCGCTTAAAAAAAGTAACTTTGTTGTCGAAAGTTTGAAATACCTGCGAGAGGTCCGTGTCTTCTCTAAGTTTCTCAGCAATAGTAGGCTTCCTGTCAGCGGCCGCAAGGCTCACGCACAACACAAACAACAACACTCCAGCCATGGCGGAAGCACAGAAATAAGTGCAAGTTACACTTCGGCACTCGCGGGACACATCTGTGGGCGCAGGGCACGCGTACTGAGAGCGAACGCGCGGCGGTGAATGCCGGATAGCGTTATGTCCCTTCCCGCTCGCGTCCCGCAGCCGTTACAGAAGAACTGGTCATCCTAGCCGGCCAACCATAAAAAATGACCGTTGACCATTCAAAAGTAAGAGTGAACTTGCATTAGTCATACAGGAGGAGAGAACCACGCGTTTGAAGGATTTATTTGCCCCAAAAGCCTTCGATAGCGTCATTCCACAGAACAGTATTTTTTTCTTTTGCATCATCACATCAAAAGCATAGTAAAATAATATGCAATTCTTAGTTGCAATGAATTGAATTATAGTGAAATTATAACAACTGAGATTAATAACGAAAAATATTTGAAATATTTATATAATGTAATTAATAACCTTACTTCCAGGGCAGCATCAATACTGATTAACTCGAATATTTGCGTGTTAAAAGGAGATTACATATTTGCCTTTGAAATCGCTTTGATATTCAAGCTGAGTAAAGGAAATCCGAATATTAGGTAGGTAGTTCAAGTTCGAGGAATGAGCTTTATGTTAATTTATACACCGTTCATTCATAATGAGAAACGTTATAATAACGTTGATATGACGAAATTCCAAAAGCTGCATTACTGGTCATGAAATCGGATTAATGTTTAAGCTCTCATGATGAATTGGTGCGTTTTGTGTTTATAATTTTATTGTGAAAATGAAAAAGTAGGCTCAAGTTGAGGCCGACCTAGCTAATGAAATAAAGGGTCCAATCCAATAAATGGTTTTTTATTAACAAGTCAGGTATTATGAGTTAACTAGCGGCCGCCCGCGACTTCGTCTACGTGGACAGTTTGTTTGCTATCCCTTGGGAACTGTACGTTTTTTCTGGACTAAAAGTACCCTATGTCCTTTTCTGTATCCTTGATAACATGTATGCAAAATTTCATGATGATCGGTTCAGTAGTTAAGACGTGAAGGCGTAACAGACAAACAAACGGACTTTCGCATTTATAATATTAGTAAGGATTAGTAAGGATTCTAGTTTGAAGGCAATTTTAATTCACATTTCGTTGACCAAAAAAAAAATTTCCTGTAATGTGCATTTCTATATCGTTTCCTACAGCTTGTAAAGCTTTCACAATCTAGTTCCCAATCGAAGAAAAATTATCTTGTTCAAAAGCAATGTAATTTTTGTTCGATATCAGCAATTTTTAATGTCTCCACTGCTGGGGCACAGGCCTTCCTTATGGGTGGATAAGGATGGTGGTTCGTTAAGGCACAATACTCGTCCAAGTCCAATGCGGCTTGGTATTAACTACACTTTTTTAATACTATCTAAAAAATAAAACACAAGAAAGCACGTTATTTGAAAATATTCCATCAACAGTTTTGCTCAGGTACAGTACAATACAACCGATATAATACTTTAGGCCATCCCACAAAATATTTAGTACGCCGTCCCTTTATTTAGTTCTCGTGGTTGACGTTCTATCGATTTCATTAATTTCCTATCCATAATACAAGCACAAACATGTAACAAGTAGGTAGTATATTTTAATAGATTTACCAAAGCATAAGTATTTATTTATTTTATAATAGAGAGCATTTCTTTGTTAGGCATGAATCTTGATAGAAGTCCCCTATTTATAAGTAGATTAGATACGCTTGTCAAAATATTTTTATAACACTACTCGAAAACTTACAAATTATGAATAAAAGTGCCTTTTGTGTGTGCCGATCAAATGAGACTCTACGCAAAATAATTTTATTTGAAAAAAGTTATGACTTTTTTCTTTACATGCATGCTTGTTTTTGTGATTACAAATAAGAATACTAACAAAATTTTGTTTTTGGATATTGAGAGACTGAAGATCCTGTGTGGACTCCAGTGGTTTTATTTGTAAGCTTTAGCTCATAGTATAGTGTACTATTAGTTATTCTGTGGTATAATAAGTATTATAATAACCTTTGTGAAGAGTAAATGAACAATATTTATTATTAGTATTATTATTATTGTTTATTTTTCCATGATACAAAATTGATTTAAGTAGATATTACAGTTTTTTAGCATCGCTTTCGAAAGTTAAAAAAAAGGCAAAGATCAAGAGAGATAATTTCATTTTTGCGTAACTATTATTTAATGATAAATAGCTACAGTATAATTTTTACTCTATTATAATAATCGACAACCAAAAGTTAAGCACAACAATAGCAAACATCTCCTAAAAGATGAATCCAAATGTTCAAAGGAACCTTTTTTTCTGTTTTTACCTGCTCTATGTGAAGAGAAGATGACGACGAAACCGAGACGTCGTGTTTCGGCAATATACTTACTGCGTACATACCTAGTTACCTACCTACGTGACGGGAACTCATTATGGGCCATTGTTATTAACGTCTGCATTCACGGCTAAGCCGATGTTTTAAACATCCTTTATACAAGCTAAAGCTTTTAAGCGTGATAATGCCGCGACTAAAAATAATAAAGCTGTATAGCTGGATGATTGTGCAGTTCAGCCTGTACTTTGAATTGATATTGCTAATAAATTAAGATGACACCTACTGTATTTCAATTTTTAGCTTACCTTGGAGTCTACTTAATAAGCTTCCAATATTACGAGTTCAGTCCAGTTAACTGGCCATGTTGCGTTAGATTTCCATCCATAAGCCTAAATTATAAATTTAGCGATTTTTACTTCGAAAATAAAGGAATTTCTTCAATACACAACTTCATCCCCCCTTTTGACCCCTTCGGGGTAGAATTTTGAAAAACGCTGAGACCTGTATTTATTAATTTTCAATGGTCAGCCTAAACACAAAATTTGAAGATCCTAGCTTCAAAACTGAGGGACTTTCATACAAACTTTCATCCCTGATTTCATCCCCTTAGGGATGGAATTTTCAAAAATCCCTCCTTAGTGAATGCCTACACTGTATAAGGTATCTGTGCGCAAAATTTCAAGTCTCTAGGTCCAGCGGTTTGGGCTGTGCGTTGATAGATCAGTCAGTCAGTCATTCAGTTTACGATTTTATATGTTAAGATTGTGAGACTTTTGAGGGGTAATTTAATGCAAAATTCTAAAACTTTTGCTAGTAGGGGGCTCAAAGTGATAATTTTATTTTTTTAAATTATTTTTCCTATAATCTACGTCGCATTACGCAACTTTCGAGGGGTCTTGTGATCCAAAATTCGAAAAATGATTAAAATTGGCCCTCCCTAGGTTATCTTCAAGGAACAAGGGGGTATGACTGCCAAATGTTTAGCCTAATGGGAAAATTATTGGGTGATTTTAAACGTTACATAGGTGTCATGATTGTAATAAGTAATTAAATATGTGAGTAACTTTAACTGTGTTACTTTATTTAATTTATGTTTTCGATATAAAAAAATGGCCCGCGCAAACCCTGTTTTCCTATTACGGCCCCTTAATAGTAGCGCTACATTTTTTGTCCTTTTAACGAACGAAAGTAAAGTCAACGTAGAATTAAGCAGAATGTCAATTAAGCAATCAACTAAATTTGTCATCGCTGGAAATTAGCAGTAAAAAGAAAAACATGTTCTGTATAACTAATTACGAAATTTCATTATGTCCAAATTCAGACTAATTTAAATGAAAAAATAAATCAGAAAACTTTCCCACAAGAGTCTGAGGGCCTATTACAAACAAGAATCACGATAATCGGACGCAATTCGTCGTTTAATTTACTTGATATTGAACTTTATTCGTGAGCCAATATTGCCATAGAGTGGGACAAACATCGTACGCTTATCGAAATGCTTTTTTGTAATAGGCCCTCTGTTTCGCAGATTCCGGATAAGTGCACATAAGGTAACTTATTTAACAAAATTATATTACCTAAATTTTTTAAATGAATCCAAAAGATTGTACAGTCCACCTTTGAAATAAGCCAAGGATCAATCTGTAAAAATAATGAAAACTATAATAACATGTAAGTAGTTAAAGTCACCGTAACTGGTAAGCGGTACATGTTATAGAAGATATAGGTACTACTTACACCTACAAACTACACCTCACCTTAGAACTAACTTAATGTAAAAATAATTTAATACAATCATGACGATTTATATAATGGATGGTGTAGCTATTCGTCGACAAACAATGCCGATTTCACAGCTTCGAACACAGACCTTATAACAATCAAATATGTGGCTTCGAATCAACACAGAAGATCTTATTGGATAAATATCAGTGTCTATCTATTGACGCACTCTGCGTTTATATTGCGCTGCGCTGTCTTCTTGATCTCTTCCAACTATTTGTTTCCAAGTCTTCAGACAGAGAAAGCAAACAGACAAAAAAACGAATGAATTCAATTGCAAAGATTCCCTTTTTTGTCGTGACGTAACAAGAATGGCAGAGTCGAACGGAAAGTATTTGTTTTGTATACCTCCGCTTTAGTTATTTACTTTAGAATACTGTTTGGGTTATAAAAATATAGTTAACTGTGTTCTGATTACTTTTCGTTCAAAAATTCATTATGTACATAGGTAACAACTTACTACAAAAATATCCAAAGAAAGTAGGTACTCAAAACATTTCGGGTCATCGCATTATTTTCATAGATGTTTTATTCACATATATTGTGTGCATGGCCTGGAATCGGAATGCCTTAGGTATAATAAGTCCTATCAAATTTGTAATAAATTGTGATAAGTTTATTTTGTTGGTGTCTATAATTTTCAGACGGCCCCACGGCTTCCATTATTGCTGCCCTTTATTGTATTTTTTGTGCAATAGGTATGCTAAAGACTCATCAAGTTATAGTTTGCGGTTGCGCCGTTGCGGTAATTTTTTTGTATTTTCAATAATTAGTGTTTGTAAGAACGTCAATTGCATTTTCTTAACACATTCACTGCGTTGGCTTAGTGCTAGAACAAGACTTACCACCAGTGCCGTACGAGTCTTAGTATACTTACTACCCGAATCAATAATACCAGCTTTGCATAACGACTTCTAGTTTCCCGGATCCGGTCCTGACTTCCAAGGTCCTAAAAGACATGGGAGCTCATCGGTTTTACGATTTTTTGAACTAAAATTCGCAGTAGCGCGCCGCCCGGCGTCCTGTGTTTTTTCAAAATTGCTTATTTTACGGGATAATACTTCCCGAGCTGCATAGAATAGATGTAATGCTAGTGATGAAGTATACTCGTAAAATAGTTAATAAAGTTCAAAAATATTTATTCAAAATCATGCAAAATAACAAAAATACGTAACAGAGAAAAAAATTTAACACACTTGAAACCAAAATATCGAAAATATATCTATTTCTCTTATACATGCTCGGAATCTTAGACAAACTAAAACCCCGCACCTCGCGCAAAACTAAGACAACTGACTGCCGCACACATCTTAATAATAGACTAAATACTTTCCGTAACAACGCAATGAATGTGTAAAAAGTGCCACCTATCAAGGTGAAGAGGTTTCATCGGGAAGAAGAGTTAATCTTAGATTTTAGGTCTTCTTTTGTAGAGTTGTATGAAGTATAATGTGCACAAGAGCAGCCAGCCACAAAGCATCATAGATGATGTTAATGCACCACGTTATTGTTAGCATTTTCCGTACCGCACGGTGGATACTTATTAGAATTTCTCTCAAGTTCACTTTAAGACGGCTTAGGATAAGTCCTTTGAGCAACTTTTGGGGTAAGTTAAGGCTGACTCTATAACTTTGTTAAAAGAATAAAGAGATAATTTTAAGAAGAAATTTAAAATTATACAGGTATACTATAATAAGTAATTCCAATGGTTTTTCAAACTGCTTTATGGTAATTTTATTAATAGTTGTATGACCAAGATCTCAGTAAAGAAGGGTCCCGTCTGAGAGTAGAATGTAAGTATATTTTGTACCTACAATGACTTATTACAGACTAGGTTCCGCCCGCGACTTCGTCCGCGTGAATATTAGAAAAAATATTGATGAGGACCCGCCTAATCGCGTAAAAACGGCTGGTCGGATCCTGGTTGAAGGTTCCCTAAGGATTAGTAGTATCCCGTTCCCGTTTCCTTACCCTTTTCCGATCCCATTCCCGTTTGGTCCCATTCCTGTTCCCGGTTTCCGTTCCATTTCTCGTTCGCTTTCGCTTTCGCGATCGCTTTTGCGATCGCGTTCCCGTTCCCGTTCCCGTTCCCGTTCCCGTTCCCGTTCCCGTTCCCGTTCCCGTTCCCGTTCCCGTTCCCGTTCCCGTTCCCGTTCCCGTTCCCGTTCCCGTTCCCGTTCCCGTTCCCGTTCCCGTTCCCGTTCCCGTTCCCGTTCCCGTTCCCGTTCCCGTTCCCGTTCCCGTTCCCGTTCCCGTTCCCGTTCCCGTCCCCTGGGGCTGAATCATGTCCACCGTGTTGGACTTAAAAATAAAATGTCATTTTCGCAATCACCATCCCATAAAACCTCATGAACGATATCCATATCGATTTTTATGTTTACTTACCCCATTTACCCCCTAAGGGATTGATTTTCAAAATCACAAAATATATGTTTGCCTATTTATTTTTAGACATGCTCCTACGAAGTTTAAAGTTGTAATGTCTATTTTAAATATTCTTTTCTATTCCAAATTTGAACCCCATTTTCACCCCTTTAGGGGTTAAATTATGTCGACCGTGTTGGACTTCAAAATAAATGTCATTTTCGCAATCTTCATCCTAGAAAACCCCAATAACGACATCCATATCTATTTTAGGTTTATTTACCCCATTTCATCCCCATAGGGGTTGAAATACTACCAATAACAATATACGTACGTTGCGTTATATTTCCATTAATAAGCCTTAATTATAAATTTAGCGATTTTTACTTCCGATATTAAGGATTTTCTTCTATACACAACTTAATCCCCCTTTTTACCCCTTCGGGTGTAGAATTTCGAAAAACGCTGAGACACGTATTTATTAATTTTTAATTATCAGCCTAAACACAAAATTTGAATATCCTAGCTTCAAAACTGAGGGACTTTCATACAAACTTTCATCCCTTATTTCATCCCCTTAGGAATGGAATTTTCAAAAATCCTTTCTTAGTGGATGCCTACACTATATAAAGTAAACGCAAAATTTCAAATCTCTAGGTTTAATGGTTTGGGCTGTGCGTTGATATCTCACTCAGTCAGTCAGGACTTTGAATTTTATATATATATATGGACGACAGGGTTGGGTGATATTAAAAAACTTAATACTATTTTCACAGATAAATTTAATTAATTATATGCATTCCGATTACAATCAGTTTTCAGAAACATGCTTTCGTTTATTTTGAACAGTTGCCAAAATTCAATGACAATTTATTTCAACAAAATAAGGCATTAAAGGAACAGTGAGATAGTAATTCGAACGGTATATTAGTAATAACTACGCTATTACTTCTTACACGTGATTGTTATACACGCCAGAATATTCGAATTAACATCCTCATAGAATCAACTACATACAACATAGCTCTCTAAGTTGTATGTAGTTGATCCTAAAGAAACATGCCATGCTAAGCCTCTGTCATTACTAGTGAAATAGCTAATATCCCTGTTCATACATAACTCAAGGGCCCAAATATAAACTGTTCGTGCAAATGTATCAGCTAAAACGCAAGATACATCCATTAGCACCTCAATTATGCCGAGGTTGAGGCGCGAATTATTCATAAAAGCCTATACGCTCCCGTGGTGTGATATGAGCTTATTAAACCGATATAAAGAATAGCAAATGAAATTGGTATATTTTCTTGAAGTTTAATTAGTAAAAAGTGCTCTACTTTGTGAAAATAATAACTTTAGGAACTTTTTATGGCAAACAAACAAATGAACGACGAATGTAATTTATCTGAAAGTTCACAATCCTGCTGCCCTTTTTCTTGAAACTACTAAAACACTACTTATTATAAATTATGGTTGGCTAAAAATTGAAACAAGTTAAAAGAAGAATAGTTTGTATAATGAACAGCTTAGTGGACATGAAATTTTATTCAAATTCTTATTTTGCTCAGAATATAAAGATTTAATTTTCAAACAAAGTATAAAAAAGTCACTACTACCACAGCTTTACAATCCACATTGTCTACCAAATATTAATCAAAACGGTAGGTAGTCAGGAATAATGAATTACTTGTATGGATGATCGAAGATTATTTATTTTTTATTTATTTAACCAATGCTCGGTTAGCTATGTCTTTGCTCGTATTCTACTAATTTTATAAATGCGAATCTGAAATAAAATTAGAATCGTGTTTAGGTAGAATAGGTATACTTGTTACATTTGTAGCACGAAAAATATTCTCGTAAATCTCTTAATAACCATTTTAATAGAAAGAACAAGCCAAGAAAAGACATAATAAAAAATCTAATAAGATTTCAGACTACAAAGTCTCCGACATAAAAACATTAGTTAAAATTAACTGTATTTAATTTAGCCTTTGCCCGCAGATTTTTCACACCCGCCCTGTTGCCCTCAGCCGCGTTAATTGCCAGAAGTGACGACAGCCCATCATCTAATGAAAATGTAAAGCTGAAACTTGGCAACTGAACAGTTGCTTATTTAGGTTCACACGAAACCGGGTAATGCATAATAAAGTTGTTAGTAAGCAGCGGCGACGCCTTGGCTCCCTTCCAAATTACATGTACCACCAGCGATAGCTATTCGATGATAAGCCTTTCTTTTGGATAGCTGAGGCGACGAGGACATCAACACAAGCCCTTGTACCAAGATTTTAAATACATTAGCATATGATACCCTATACCACAGTTTTATACTGTGCCTATACCACAGTTTTAATAAGATAATTAAGACACTAAAAAGAATCTTATTAATTTGGCGGGATATTTATTTTTCTTTAATTTTATTGTGCAACTGTGGCTCTATGGAATATCTCCATAGCAGCTAGTAGGTATAGGTAATTAGGTACTTTCTTTATACTATGCCTATACCCTATACCACAGTATAAAGAAAGAAACTGTGCCTATACCAAGCAGTGGGTTGATGTGGGCTGAATATGATGATGATGAGGATAGAAATAGTGTTCATGACCGGAATTTCAAGTTGGCGTTGATAAATGAGTTTCCTTCATTATGACGGATTAGATTGGTATAAATGATGTAGGTATTTATTACTAATCATTGATTTCAAAAAATCTTTTTCAAAACAGTTGACGGAAAATGTGTGCTTCCGATGACAGTACAGCGTGCGGAAAGTTGATTTTACCGCACGCCGAGCGTTTTTTTTTTATTTCAGTTTCAGTAGGTACATAATTATAATGTTTTCTCGCATTCGCGATTGCATTGAAAAACTTCGTATGGTACACGGTTGTTACGGTTTCAAAAACCTCCTTACGAACCTTTTATCATAAACTACCTACAATTGTATAAGAAAACAATATATCAAAATAACTCTATATTTTATACTTTTACATTTTTTACGGCGAAGCTGCTCAACTAAAGCTATATTTGGCTCAAACACTACAATAGTTATTTGTTATACAAGTGACCAAAATCAATTTGTGCTGCGAGTGCCGACTTTAAATGACGAACTAGCGAAGTAGTCTAGAATTGAATCACGAGCGTAGCGAGTGATTCTAATATATACTTCTGAGCACAGTGAGTGATTTAAAGGCACGAGACAGAGCAAAATTTTGGTCTCGTGTAAAACATACAACTTTTCACCTCTACCAGCGAGAAAAATTTTTACGTGACTTTCCTGGTAAAAAGCTTTATTCAGCATTAGAAACTTGTTCACTCAACTCTTCTGGAGTTAGACAACTATCTTCATCGTTGGACGCACTCATTTTTGTAATTAGTTATCACAAAAATAGTTTGATCAAACTTATGCTGAAGAGTAAAGTAGATTCCTGTCGTTTTGGTTACATTTTTTGTATTTTTCTCTTATTAATTAATATCCCATCTTATTTATTTATTTATAATCATAAAACTCTTTTTTGTTAATAAATTTCGTTAATATTATTATTTAATGTTTATTTCATACTTGCGACCTCATTTCGTCCAAACTCTTTATTTCTTATTCTCAACCTTCTTTTTTAACAATCCCTATTTAAAACTCCTTGGTATATCCGTGCGTTTTATTTTTTTACTTTTTAATCCATGTATGACACCATAAAGCACTCCATCTATCCTTTTCTCACATGTCAATTTTACAAGTCTTGTCCTTGTCACTTTATTTCTTTTTTCTTTATTATTTTAAAAGTTGGTGTTAGAAATAAAATAAAAACTTTGCCTCACGCTTTTTACGCGAGTTTTTACGCGCCAAAAGCGCCCTTTTCGTGCTGGAGAGGTGAAAAAGAACATTAGTATTTATTATGTGAAAAAGAACATTAGTATTTTATTATACATAAGAACATTAGTACTGAAAAATATTTTTATAGAAAAATACAACTTTATTATAATACTTGCTAATAAAACTTATAGAAGTTCACTGGCGAAACTGAACACCGTACGGGAAAACCTGCGATCAGGCGCTAGTAGCTAAATAAATTCAATGAGAAATCAATCATTGAAAACCCAATAACATATTGTCACGAAAGCACGCATGCAGATCGTTCTGTGGCTCGTATATTTTCTCGTGTATTTTTGTTGGGCTGAAGTGTTAGATTAGGGGTACTCGCGAGAGATTTATAGCCTGCAATTTAAATCGTTTCGAGGACCTTTATAACGCAATTGCCGCCAAGTGACGTCATTTTTACATTGAGGAAAGTAATCGTTTTTCTTTTTTCGCTTTATGTTTTGTTTAACGCTTACACAAACGTTTTGCTATATTATTTGCTATCATATATAGTTAAGATGAATAAATAATGAAAAATATTAGAAAAAATCGGCTCACCCGTAGCAACTTAGACGGGATCATATATAGTTTTTAAGCCCTTATGATTCTGCTCTAAATTCAAATGTATTATGATTGGTACAAACATACACATCGTTTATATTTATAACTTTATATCAAAGTTTTGTAGAGTTGGAAGCACCTAATACCTATCATAAATTCACCACATAAATATCAATATAAGAACATTAGGACCAAACAAAAATAATACAAGTAATAATTACATTACGGTTTTTGGTCTGGCAACGGGACATCCATAAAAAAACAGTGTTATTTTTCCGAGTTTAAAACATTTTTTGCGACTACTCTGTCAATTTGGTCCAACTCAATCATCCTTTCTGTTAATTTTTCTTCGTTATAAGCTAAAATTGTAAGCTACAAACTAATAAATTAGTCACTGTTTCTGAAGATGAATTTATTGCTTAGGAAATTAAGTAATTCTCTTTATTAGACACGCTGCTCCTTCATTAACAGCGTAGGTAGGTAATACCTATAATATTGTCTATTATTTTTGTCAGGTTAATATCGTAAATGCTCTTTCAGACGTAAGGTCCTAAAATGACCAATTTTCCTTTTTAATGCACGCCCTGCCTGATCAAAGGGCTGCCAAGGGAGCGTTGACAGTTTACTCACCCGCTTTCAAATTTTACCTCTGCTGTTATTTTTAGCAATTAGCCCCACCATGCTCGCGTTTACTTAATTAGGTAGCGAAGTCGTGAAGACTTTCGCACGTAATAAACAACACAAACATGAAGATTTCATGAAGCTTAAGAAAGCAGCAAGGCAAGTGTTCTGTTTTTAGGGATAGAAATAATATAAAGAGATGGACACACTTTTTCCAACAATTCGCTGACATTTCATTGTAATATTTTCATGTAAAATTAAATAGTTTAATTAAAAAAAAACAATTGTTTTCAGTCAATAATTTATATCTTATACACCCTCCTAAAATTATAGTACCTAATTACTTAAACAATTTACCGACACTTAGTGTTATAGCTTCCTTCACATTCCCTATGTACAAATTTAATTTGTCTTTAAGCACATTGAAGTTTAGGTCTACTAAGTACTGCATTTCTCCAATCGAAACTTGTAATGGGAAGATCGGAACTGACGGTTCAGAGTTCACCTCCTCGTCGCTGACCCAATGTGACCAGATGTAATTCCGGAGTGATGGATCGGCTCTCGGGTCCGACATTGGTGGCCTCCGGGCCCTTAATTCTGTCCACAAGGTTCTCAATCGAAGGGACATGCGTCTTACGACGTCGGGCAACGTATGCCATAAATCATTAGTCTCCGTGGGATCGGCACTGATATTGTATAAGCAACCTTTAGCTGTAATAAACAATATTACATCATTAGAAAAATAAAGAAGCAAACCAATATCTAAAATATTTAGTGTCTAGTCTAGTTTTACCTTTAGTTGGTAAGCAAGTTGCCTTCTTTTCAAATTCTTGATAGAACCGTGATAAATTTAAATCAGATCTAATATTATAAGTGGAATCGATATCTAAATTAATTTGTAAAATTTCTTTTAACACTCGGGTTGTTTCAGAGGCCAATAAAACGTCCTCATATAAAAGTTGAGATTTCATTCTAGGTTTGCTTTGTTTTAATTCACTTCCATAATATCCACTTTTGTCTTTTTTCAAATCGCCTACAACCATTTTGAAATCGTTTTCTCTGAATGCTGCCCATCCGTTCAAATCATCAACTGTTATCAATACATCATTCCGAGTAGGTGTTTCATTATCAATCAACACGAACCATTGATTGATGCCATCTATTTTGTTATTAATGTTTCCTCCAGCAGCAGTAACTAATGTGGGAACCCAATCAGTGACATGAAATATACTGTCATGAATTCTTGGCACCATCGAGGTATGCCACACTAGCCCTACGGAACGAACACCTCCTTCCCAAGGAGTACCTTTTACGCCTCGAAATGGAAAATTTGATCCAAAATTCTTAGTTGGACCTACAGTCGGTGCTCCATTGTCGGATACGAAGGCGATGATCGTATCGTGAAGAATATTGCGTTCGGCAAGAGCTGCCACAATATGACCAATACTGGTGTCTAAATTTGTGACTAAACCTGAAATAATATTTAGTTCAACAACACATCACATTGCATTGAATTGAAAAAACAAAATCGTAATCGTTAAATATCCAATTTGATTAATTATTTCTACATCTTATTCTTACCTCGAAGCTGGGAAACACTTCGCTGCAGTTCACCTGATGACAGGTGGCTAAATGCATTTCAACGCAATGATATCTTGTATAGATACCTAACTTACGTCTCTGACAAAAAGAAATACTTGCACGCTTAAACAATGTAGTAATTAAAATTTTTACCTGCATATAGCCTCCTTGCAGAATGGATGATATGGTTATTTGCCTTGACAGAATCCAAAGGCGGCTGCAGTGTGACCAACGCTCCGCCAGTGTGGGGTACAGCATGAGATATATGTAAGTATAACGGTATTGATGTGTTATGTTGTCTAATTACTAAAAAATACATCATTTTTTAAGATAAATTAAACTGAAATAATTTATGAAAAATATTTTACACTCACCTTCAACAGCTCTATCAGTTATTAGGCCAGTAAGGTATCCATCCTGATTTTCAATTATATCATGGTTTTCATAAAAGTCCAATCCATAAAACGAAGTCTCATTCACCTCCTTAAAAATAAACAAAAATTTAACCAAATCTTATGTCATTGCCTTTTCTTTGTCTAAGGGTGCTCCCACACGAGAGTTATATAACGTTATATAACAAATGTATGCAGAATTCTCTTCAGTACCCCGTGAACACGGCAGCTGCAAAGGTGCCGAATCATGAGGAAAATAAAAAACAAACCAAATACCGACTAATAACCAAAGTACTTCAAAAAAAACCGCCCTAGTATCGAAAGTGTTTTATTTCATCATTCACTAACTTTTTTCGCACATTTTGTGGCAAAATGTTCACACACTGTTTTAGAATGTTTGTGTTATACAATGTTATATAACGTTGTATATCTGCTGTGTGGGAGCACCTTAAGTCATTGAGCTAAATACACTAGAGAAGCAAACCTCACTACCACGCGCCACAAAGAGCGCGTAACTTTTAACCGCGGAGTACGTAGCTTCGAAAAAGCATTGAAACCACAAAAAAAATTTAAGTAAACATATCAGTTAGTACTTATAGGAAATGTTTATGACCTAACAGTCTATAAATAGAGACATAAGCCACCTGCTACTTCCTAATAAGATGATCCTCAAAATGAAGATTAGCCTAATAGCATACCGACCTCCACAGTGTTGCAAGTGAGGTAATCCACGGAATCGCCCGTGAAGCCGTAGAAAGTATCGAAGCCTCTGTTGGTTGGGAGATACGCTGCCCTAGATTTGCCGATGCCCCACTTTCCTACTAAGTGAGTCGTGTATCCTGATTCACGTAGATACTCGGGTAACAATCTCTCGGATACTGGGATACCTCGGTCTTCGGATGGTCTTATTGACACTCCTTGCATTCCTGAAAGCATTTAACAAAAATAAATAATATTAAAAACACGACTGCCTTGCCAAAAACGAACTAAATGTCTTGTAGCCGGGGGACTCTTTTAAGAAACAATTTTTAATCAAAAATGTCACCCGACTGATACCCCATTCATCCAAATACGTTAAGACATTTAAAAGTTATGGTGAAATAAAGAAACTCACATGCTCATATACATGAACCCTGAACACATTACACTCCTACAAAAATTTTTTGTTCTGTGATTAAAAATGGACTTGTGCTATTTGTCTGACTAATTTTTTTTCTAGTCATTACCGACTATTGCTTCTGTAACTTCTGTTCTTTTCTTCATAATTTAATAACTAAACTAAATAGTGTTTTTTTTTATACATAAAATGTATTGCAATAAAAATTCTGAGATTACTTCGGACATGCAGGCGACAGAAGAAAATAACGTCTAAACTATAAATATTGAGAGTTTGAAAAACAAAAACGGATGTGAGAAAATCTCAGTGTAGTGAATTATCAATATGCAAACCCGAAGGCTCACTATATTATGTGGTGTATTTTTATAATTCATAAAAATAGAAAACTACTTGTGTATTTCATTATATTTTTTTTTCATTATAGCTATAAATCTAAACAGGGTTAATTGGAAAACACCAACAACCTCGCATGAGTAGGTTACTAACTCATATACTAATCATAAACAAAAACATTTGTACTACGACTTTTCCGAAAACATAAAAAAACCCCTCAGGACGACTTTGTCATTTTCTTAAGTTTCTTAAGTTTAAGAAAGAGACCAAATTAGAAATAGCCTAGTTAAAAATGAGACAAGTTAGGAAAGTGTCAAGTTTAAGAAAATGACGAAGTCATCTAGGAAAGAGACCAACTAAGAAAAAGCCGAGTTAAAAATGAGACAAGTTAGGAAAGCGTCAAGTTTAAGAAAATGACGAAGTCGTCCGGAAGGAAAAAAACGATTTTTATATAACACTCTATGGTCTTCGGAAAGTATGGAAGGATGATTTTTTCGTCTGTTTTCGGAAAAGTCTTAGAACAAAATGATTTTATTTATGCTGTTAGTAATAAATTTAAGTACTCCTGCAAGGTTGTTGGTGTTTTACAAATAACTCTGTATATGTCTCTTAATTAGATTAACAACAACTTGCCCATTCGCATAGGATATTTGCCGGTAAACATGGCCGACCGTGATGCCGTTCCCGCAGAGTCTGTATAGTACTGGTTCAGGATCACGCCTTGGTACGCCAGGGAGTCAATATTGGGCGTCAGTATTTGATCAGACCCGTGAAAGCTGACATCGTCCCAACCCTGAAAATCATATTTCAGAAATAATTACGTTATGTCTTGTTTGGTACTCACTCATAATTTAAGTTATAACTGAAGTAGTAGTAACGCTATTTTCTCCTAATTACATACCAGATCATCAGCAACAATAAACACTATATTTGGTTGCTGTGTTTTTTTAGCAGCAACTGTGACTATCACCACTAGGAAACTGAAAAAGGATGAAAATAATCACATTTACAAAGTTTAACAAACACATTAATTAGTATTTTCATTATAGGTCACCTTATAGATTGCAACCACTTCATAGTGTTAACGCTCACTCACACACTGTTGAATTTGAACGACTTTCGTAATGTGCGTTTAAAACTACGAATATATAAAATCGGTCATGTATAGGATGAATTTAAAATTATCTCTTTTCTTATGGAACCACCCATTGTGTTCCTTTTTATTCGATACTTTATTTTGAAAAATGGATAAGCAATAATTGTTCACTTCGAATACACGACCCCTTGACGATGACGTATGAGTCACGATAAGTCAACAAACACAGACAATTTTGTGGGTACGTATCTTTTTTCTCTCTATTACCTAGGAAGGGCTTCAATTCAACAGTTTTGTTGTTAGCTATTCATTAGTAGTATAGTATTACATACGAAGAGTGAACAGCCGCGTCCAGACCGACCGAGCACGGCAGGAATTGGCTCGGCCTGTGTGGACGCGGCTCGGGCTGCCTCGGGCACACGTTGCCTCGGCCGAGCGCCGCTCGTCCGCGAGCCAAAATTTGACGGTTTTTGCCGATGCTCAAAGGTGCCTCAGACTGAGCAGATCGTACGGTGTGGACGGACGTAACGATGCTCGCGGACCAGTGAATTAAAAATGGATAAGGAAGACAGTATTCGCTTAATACAAATGGTTACCTACCGTATTGGTTTCGGTTATGGTATTTTTTTTAATCCAGAGTTACCTATTGTTTCTGTTTTCTTTTTTTACTATATAATATCGAGACAACATAAGCGCCGTAGCAGCTAATAACACGTGGTTTTTCATCGTTATACGGAGAGAAACTGAATGCTCAAACTGGCTCACCTTGGCTCGCGAGGCACGCTCGCAACTTTTCAAATTTGCCTCGGGTGTCACGGCTCGCGAGCAGGAAGCCCGAGCGTGGCTCGCGAGCCGTGCTCGGTTGGTCTGGACCCGGCTAATGAGGAGTACCTTTTTTTTTTTTTTTTTTTTTATATGCCGTAGAAAAACGCATTTATGCGCTTCCCTTCCCGCTGGTGATCGGGAAGGGGGCATGTGGGACTCGCCAGGAGGGGACCGCAACATTCAACGTTGTGTCTCCCTCCACGACTACCTCCCGTAATTCCACCAAGTCAAAGCTCGATGGAATCCCGGGAGGAGGGAATACCCACTAAAAAACTACGGCACTTGCCCACTCGCCACCGGTTGGTCGTACGGGGGGCCATGGGTGGTAATCACCCCAACTGACCCAGTGGCTCGCCCGGCTACCCGGGCCTCCTCGCGGTTGGGAGATGGCCGGGCAAGTTTGGCCATCTCCCCAGACGGTCGGGGACCGTGCAATGCAGGCGATGGGTCACCACCCATAGCCCGCGTGGTCCCCGTCAGAGCGGAATGAGGTGCGCAAAGCGCCTCCTCCTTACGCCTACCCGCCTGCGTCGGAGCCGGTTCGCATGAGCCTCCGCTTCGCGAACCCGCTCCGATGCCTCCTTCTGCAGGATAACTTCCTCGCAGAAGGAGACTACCGCCTCCCTAATGAGGAGTACCTAGACATTTTTGTTTCTAATATTCATAATACATGCCAGCTTTATTAGCTTTAATTATTCATCATCATTCAGAGAACCACGAACTACTCAGTGACCGTCAATTTGGTTTTCGCCGGGGACGCTCAACTGGGGATCTCCTAGTGTACCTTACGCATTGTTGGGGAGAAGCAATCGAGAATCATGGCGAAGCACTTGCAGTGTCGCTTGATATCTCGAAAGCCTTTGACCGGGTCTGGCACGCTAGTTTGCTGAGCAAGCTTCCAGCGTATGGTTTACCTGCTGACTTTTGCAGTTGGATTTCGGATTTCTTGAGCGAACGGTCGATAAGAGTGGTTATTGATGGCTGCTCTTCTGACCTCATGGCTATAGAAGCTGGAGTTCCTCAGGGATCGGTTCTTTCCGCAACGCTTTTTCTGCTGCACATCAACGATCTGCTTATGCCCGGAATTGTTGGGTATGCAGATGACAGCACGATTGCGGAGAGGTATTTGTCCAATGCAAATGCCAGCAGAGACGAAATTAGTTCCTTGAGAGAAGCCATGGTGGAGCGGACTAATATGACTTTGAGTCTTGTTTCCCAATGGGGCGACAACAATTTGGTCACTTTTAACGCCACCAAAACGCAGGCATGTCTATTCACTGCTAAAAGGAGTCCTCTGAACTTGACTCCTACTTTCCGAGGTGTTTCTATACCAGTCACCGACAATCTCGATCTCTTTGGCATAAAGTTGACTTCCGATCTCAACTTTGGTGACACAATTGAGTCGAAGGCTCAAACTGCGGCCAAAAAACTAGGCATCTTGAACAAGGTTAAGCGATATTTCACGCCGGGACAGCTTCTAACTCTTTACAAAGCGCAAGTCCGGTCGTGCATGGAATATTGCTGCCACCTGTGGGATGGGTCCGCAAAGTACCAACTAGCCGCACTAGACTCGGTTGAACGCAGAGCCAGAAAACTTATAGGGGATAGTAAGCTAGTAACAACTAAGCTTCATAGTCTTTCCCACCGCCGTGAAGTAGCTTGTTTGGCGGTGTTCTACAGGTTATATTTCGGAGAGTGTGCTCTTGAGCTGCATGAGCTCATTCCGCCATCCCCGTTCTATCATCGGTCGTCCAGACGCACGGCGGGGTATCACCCCTATTTGGTTGACATTCCATGCATGCGCACGAAGCGTTTTTCGTCTTCCTTTTTAATGCGCACAGCCAAGGAGTGGAATTCCCTGCCTGCGTCTGTATTCCCGCAAGCATATAACCCAGCGATATTTAAAGCCCGAGTGAATAGGCTTCTTCTGGGCAAGCTCGCTTCATCTTCGGCCTCTTCTTAGCCTTATGGTTCTCGAATGTGGCCAAGAGTAAGCCCATTTAATGTAAAAAAAAAAAAAAAAAAAAGTATTATACCGGATAGGGTGATGTCAACAAGGGGTAGAATAAAATCTTGAAATACCTACTAAATATTGAAAGAAACCTCAGAAGAAACCCTTAAATGCCCTACCTACATAATAGTTTGCCGATAATAGGTTACAGGAATATAAACACAATGTCACCGATCAATCCGGAAAAAAAACTGGTGATAATACTTCCGTAGGGATTACTGCTATCTTATCCTATGACAGCACGTCTGAACGGATGTCGATACTGTAACATCATCCGGGCTATTTATTTAGTCCAATACCACCAAAGTTCCTAGCAAGATGGTATCACTATTACATCTGAAATGGAATGTTTACATGTTTTTTACAACTTATCCACCTATCAAAGAAGATGATGCACTAAATTTTGCCACACCCATCTGTGTCTTTTCGCTTACGTTTCTCTTCACTTTAGTTTTTAACGCCAGAAGGATTGTTTTTTCTTAGAATTAAACTTTGGAAATTTATTTTTTATTACTTTTTACTTGTATTATTTAATAAGATTTGATCACCGAAAACAAATATTATCTGGCCACACAGAAGTCCAGTAATGGCATTGTCATATTCTATGTTATGCAATTTAAGGGACCCCCGTTATAATAATAAACAATTTATTAATAACTTGCACATTTAAAAGCGTTGGTACGAAAGCAGATTCATGAGCATTGTTGTAATCAAAACTTAATTTCAACGCTTAACGAGTCTTTGAATGCCCACCAGCTACATTCAAATATTTATGTTAAAACATAACATTATTATGATATAATGGGATGGGATATAATTTATATCCCATTATATTTATATTCACATTTAAATGCTTAAACGCTTTAGGGAAGACATTGGGAACTGCCAAAAATAGTTTAAAAAAAAACAAAAAACCGACTTCAAAAAACCTACCTCTAAAAAGCAAGAAATAATATTCGTAATAATAAAAACACGTCTATTGAAGTCGGGTGGGGTGGAGTACAGATTCCTTTTTTATTCTAAAAGCCCCACCCGACTTCAATAGACGTGTTTTTATTATTACGAATATTATTTCTTGCTTTTTAGAGGGAGGTTTTTTGAAGTCGGTTTCTTGTTTTTTTTAAACTATTTTTATTTTTTTATTTTTAGTGTAGGTACCTTGTAGGAAGGTATATTATTTAGATAGTAAAATCGGCTCAGCCAAACGTGAGATAATTGCGAAGAAACATACATACATACGGGTCAAACTGAGAACCTCCTTTTTTAAGTCGGTTAAAGAACTACACAGATATCCCTCTTCCAACAAAAAAATAATTATCTTATTCAGTTCATAAACAAAGAAATAATCAAATGAAACCACCCTATATTATCGAAAGTCAATTTATCATCTTCTATTAGCCCAACTACGAGGCTACGTTTAACAAAACCATATCCGAAAAACACTTGTGTACACCTACATTATTACCGATATTATTCACGTGTTTCTTAGAACACGGTATATGAGTAACAATGGAGCGACCTACCGTTTATCAATTAGTATTGGTTGAAATTTAAATAAAATTACACTTGGTTATGTTGAATCAACAAACGAAAACTAAGCAAAATAACTTTTAACAATACTATCCTAAACAATTCAAGTGATCATCATGAACTCGTTGAAATTATTTATTTTGTAAAAGTAAACAAATGGTTTTCATCGATTACTTTTGTTCAGAGCTAAAGTAATAATAATTTTAATATAATATTATCCTTGAAAAAACGAAATCCAGGGTCCAGAATCCGTTGAAAAAACAAGCGCTGGAATTGCGTAAGCTTATAAGAGATATAAAATCAAAACAGTATTTTTCCTTTTTAAAATGCTGACACTGGGCAGTTGTTTACAAATAATTGAAAATCATTGTACTTTTATAAATCCTTTATCGATTTTATAGATAGAGACTGATGTTTTGGAATGAATTATAGTCCTAAGTCCTCACAGTTTTGAAAAAATCCGTTTGCTTATAAGTAAAAATAATATGATGAAGTTAAAAGAGGAGAAAAAATAGTAGATATAAAAAACATTAAAAGTACCCTATTAATTAAGCATGATTTCAGCTGGTAAACAAACATGATTACCCAAACGGTAATTAACACGGTCAAAATTACTGTTTTACACGAAGACAAACGTTGTTCGTCGGAAAAGTTAAAATTTTCCAACGAAACAAACAACGTAGATTCCTTTTAGCCTAAACCGCGCTCCGACCCCAACTAAATTTAAATGTCGTTACCGAGTTGCAGAAACAACTCTCATGAAGTTTTAAGTAAAAAGAAACAAGTATAAAAACCAACTGCTCTTTTAGCTAAAAAACAATAATTTGCATCAGAAATGAGAACATCTGCCCCTAATTTTATGAAAATCTGGGAAAACAATCATGTTTGTAGTAAGTATTCAAAAAGGTGAAAAGCAATTTATGTACATTTAGAAGCAGTATTTGAATAAGTACCAAACTCGGAATCGAATAGTAAAATGATCGGGAAATATTCGAACAAAAAACTGTTTTTCTTCGTACTGATACTATGTAGTATGCCTGCTGATAAAATCAATACAAAGCTTTTATTATTTTATTGGTTTTCAGCCTTTTTAGGGTTCCTCAGTACCTCAAAAGGAAATTACGGAACTCGTGGAGGTATCGAATTTAAATTAAAAACATAAAAGTAAGTACTCAAATCTACGGTCGGTCCTTTGAACTGAAGCTGTAAAAAAAAAGAAAAACCTCCTTCAAAAAACCTGAAACAAAAACCGCTTCAAAATTAACTACCTCTAAAAACCAAGAAATAATATTCAATTAATTAGTTACGCATATCATTATAATAAAATATGTACGTCTATTGAAGTCGGGTGGGGCTGGAAGACAACTTCTTTTTTTTATATTTCTAAAAGCCCCACCCGACTTCATTAGACGTTCATATTTTATTATAATGATATGCGTAACTAATTAATTGAATATTATTTCTTGGTTTTAGAGGTAGTTAATTTTGAAGCGGTTTTTGTTTCAGGTTTTTTGAAGGAGGTTTTTTTTTAAAAAAAAGCTTTTTTTATTTTCAACTTTTTAGTGGTAGGTAGGATGTAAACAAGCGTGTAGATATTTTTCAACTTTTTATAATATTTTCAATAAGACAATGACTATAACTCAATTTCCAAGTTTACGATGTTTGTTTTTGAGGAGTTCCGTTGTGTCTTTATAGTCCAAGTCTAGTTCAGAACGTTGCATCGCAGACCATGGTTTGGTTTGTTTTGGATTGTCATAAACCTACCAAAATCAAAATTTCTTTACATATACTATTTGACTTGGATGAGTTCCCTTTTGCATCTCCGAAGTTCAATGTTCAATAACAATGAAATTAATATGCGACCACTTTTGAAGTATTCCCTTTCAAACAAAAAAAGAATCATCTAAATCGGTTCATAAACAAAGATGTTATGTCCGAAATTCCGTAAAAACTCGTGCGATGGCAAGCTAAAAAATTGATATTTTTCAGGATTATGAAAAAACTACTGGCCAGATCTCTGTAAAAATTTCATGGGACCACACACAAACTATCTTCTTTAAGATAAAAAAAGAATTTTTAAAATCGTTTGACAACTGACGAAGTTATATTAAAACATACATAAAAAAAATAAAAAAAAACCGATGACTTGAGAACCTCCTCCTTTTTTTGAAGTCGGTTAAAATATCAAACTTCAAAGTTTACGTAAAAAAAAAGTTACGTAAAACGCTTATTTCGAAACTCTCAAGGGTATCATATCATAGGGTACTTCCTGCTGACTTAGAACTATCAATTTGGCAAGTATATCTTATACTACAAGTACAGAGAAAAGTCTGAAAACTATACATTTGTAATTAAATCATCATCAAAAAATATAGTCTTTATTAAAGTACCTACTTTGTACGGAACCCCCTTGTCTTGTCCGGTTTTTTTGTTAATTTCTAGTTTGAATTAATTCTTGCCATTAGAGTTTTCTTGTTTCGTCATTGTATCATTTGCTTGGATTACAATTTAATTTTTGTAGCTAAAACTTTGCAGTGAAGTTTCCCTTTAAATGTCATAAGTATCATAACTTAATGTATATTTATAAACCTAGGTTTAATCCAAATATTATATCTGAGGAAGTACTGCAACAAATCAGTTTTAGTAGTCGATTTGATCTAAGTATTCGCGTAACTCTGGCGTATATCGCATTACCTCCCGTATAAAATGACTATTTGCCTGGTAGCCACGGGACATTATCACTTTGGTCCTGTATATTATAGCCATAACTTTGAGTACAAGCTATTTCGTAGCATATTTCCTCGTCTCCTATTTTGGATAACGACGGAAAATTTGATACTCAAGCCGCGCAAATTCCTTGGGAATTTCTGAATTTTTCTTACTGTAAAATTTTCTGCCGAAAAAAATTGTCATAATTTTAATATTGCTTTTACAAAACATTTTATAATTTTTTTAGGGTCTTAATTAATTATCGTCATGATAAGTGCAATAAAATATTTATTTTTTTCTACTTAGTCTATATTTTTGTAATATTGTTGCTTGGACGATGATTCGTCCAAGTATTGTTGTAATCACAGTCTAGCTAGAGTCATAACGACAACGAGCACGGTGCATTTACTTTTATAATTAACTAGCTTTTACCCGCAACTTCGTTCACGTGATTAAGATAGTTGTGCATTTATTTTGAAAGTCACGTATTACCAATATACCTAGGTATTTATTAGTAGACCTCATTTCACACATTTAAATTTTCCCATAAAAAAATATGTACAAACTGGAACACTCTGTAGCACCCCGTATATAGGGATTTTCCAAAACCCTTTCTTAGTGCTCACCTACACCATGAAAGGTATCTACCTACCCCTCCAAAAATAGTGTCTCTACCTTCAGCTATATACAAATGCCAATACAAACTGGAACACCCAGTAGCACCCTGTATAACGGGAATTTTCCAAAACCTTTTCTTAGTGCTCACCTACACTACGAAAGGTATCTACCCTCCAAAAATGGTGTCTCTACCTTCAGCCCTATACAAATCTCCATACAAACTGGAACACGCTGTAGCACAAAGAAAGGGTTTTGGAAAATTCCCGTTATACAGGGTGCTACAGAGTGTTCCAGTTTGTATGTAGGTAGATACCTTTCATGGTGTAGGCTAGCACCTACACCATGAAAGGTATCTACCCTCCAAAAATGCTGTCTCTACCTTCAACCCTATACAAATTCTCAAACAAACTTGAACAACCTGTAGCACACTGTATAACGGGAATTTTCTAAAATTCTTTCTTGCTCATCTACATCATGAAAGGTATCTACCCTCCAAAAATGGTGTCTCTACTTTCAGCCGTTAGGGCTCTAAACCAATCCCAACAATGAATCAATCAATTTAGAGTTATATATGTTACAGTCAAAACTCATATCCAGTCAAAACCACTTTTGACTGCAAAAATCAGGCAAAAGAGTTTATGACTAAGGACGTTGGTCAAAACCACTTTTAACTGATTTTTGCAGTCAAAATTGGTTTTAACTAATGGCGTTGGTCAAAACCACTTTTAACTGCAGAAATAATGGGTAATATTGATTTTGACCAAATTATGTCGGTTAAAAGTGATTTTGACCACGGGAGCCTATTTAATTAAACAAGTGAAAGTTTTATAAATTATGAGATATAAGTAATTATAAATTATAATTACTTATATCTCTCATCACGCGCCCCCTGCGCCCCCCACGCGCCCCCTGTATCCGCCACTGAGCCATGTTAACGTTTAGATAGCATTTAAAAAATAATAAAAATAAAAACTACTTAGTAATTATTTTTATTTTTAAAAGTAATTTATAAGTTAGCATGGCATAGGTTGCATTTCCACTGATGTAGAGCTGGGCGGAAAATAGCGGTGATCATACACTGAAATGTGTGAAAGCTAGCTAGCTGCGCAGTGCACTGCGCAGTTGCTGTTCATTTAGCCCTACCCAGACTAGACAGGTGTAGGTATCTAAAGTAAAAGCCCATGGACGTAAATAGCTCTATCCTCCAAAAACTATTAAAATGACATAGTTTCAATAATATATTTAATATAAAAAATAAAATAAATATTTTTAAATCGAATTTCTGCGTATTTGCAGTTCACAGGTCTCCGTACAATGTCGAATGAATTTTATATGGACAAAACACTTAAACGTTACACCTTATAAATAGTTTTATGAAACTATTTTGATGATTTTTCTGGTAATTTTCACTAACCTCCATAACTTTTATGAGTTTTGACCGATAGTCTGCCTTGAAATCAGGCAAAACCACTTTTGACTGAGAATGTTGGTCAAAACCACTTTTGACTAAAAACGTTGGTCAAAACCACTTTTGACTGCGAAAAACAGTCAAAACTGTTTTTAACTAAGAGCATCGGTCAAAACCATTTTTGACTGATTTTTTCAGTCAAAAGTGATTTTGACCGGATATGAGTTTTGACTGTAACATATATATAGATTTTAGCGATATCAAATATTTGTTGTCATCAATTTTGTTTTGAATATAGCTACATCTCGCCTTACGGTCGTTATTACCACAGTACATATATAAGTTTTTTTCAAAACTTATATATGTATATGTTATTACTCTGTATATTTTAATGGGCGCAATGCACTGAGCTTATGTTATTATGAGTAAAGTTCAATAGTGCAGAAGACAAAATATTTTTGCCTGCAACAGTATGTTTCGCGGAGGGTCCATCATCATAACATATTGAACTGATATATCACTTTAAACATCCTTCAAAATATTGATGTCAGTAAAAATGATATATTTATAAAATAACTGATATCCGAGAATGTGTCCGTTTGACTTAGCTTTATGCCTTTTTATACGTCGAGTATTTTTTATAATATTTGTAAATAGTACGCATCTAATTTTAATTTAACTTTGTCTCTTTCAAAGGCCGTTTATTCAAAAGATTGATTTTCAGAACAAGGATCTACATAAAATCAACGTTTTCAGTGTACTATAGTTACAATGGAGTGTCAGAAGTGCAAAAAAACATTATCCAAAAAAGGATCGCACTTTCTGTGCCAAGGGCCGTGTCAGGGAACCTTTCACAGGAACTGCGTAAAAGGATTAGCTGCAGACATAAAAAATGGAATAGACCGCATTCATTGTAATAACTGCGAAGATGAGGAGGAATCGGAGGACGAAGAGCAGGAGGAGAAGACGCAGGGTTGGACTAAAATACTGAAAGATATCCAAAAAAAAGTGGGCGTTATTCCCGGTCTCAAAAAACAACTTGAAACCATTACCGATTCAATGCGTTTACTTTCCGATAACTACGATAAATTATTACAAGATCAGGAACAATCTAAAGAAAAGATTCGAAAGCTCGAAAAAACGGTACTGACTATCAGTAACAAATGTGTTTACTTAGAAAAAACCAACACAGCCCTCGAACAAAAGATGCATGAATTCGAGCAAGCATCTAGGAAAAATAATATTGAGATAACAGGAGTTGAGCAAAGATCTGGGGAAAACGTGAAAGATATTGTCTCCAAAATTGGTAGTGTAATCAACGTCAGTTGCAATGAAATTGAGTGGGTAAGACGCAGTTGGCCTTCTAAAACGGGTGAAAAACCAGCACCAATAGTAGTGGCCTTTAAATCGTCTGGAACCGAGTCTCGCAATAACTGGCTAGCACAAAGACGTGTGGTAAACCTTACAAATAACGTCATTATCGGAGGAACGAACGCAAACAAGATCTTTATAAACGAAGACCTCACGAAAACAACTCGGGCCTTATTGTGGAACACAAAGAAACAGCTAAAAGAAAGCTATAAATACATATGGGTTTCGAACGGAAAAATCCTAGTCAAGAAGTCTGATGGTGAAAAATCTATGTGTGTACATACGGAATCTGACATTGCGGCTTTATTAAGTAAGAAATATTGAAACACCTGTGACTATTAGTTAGTGTTAAAATAATTTCATAAACATTCCCGGGCTTTAATAGTTTAGACGTCATAGCGGACAAATCGAATACATATGTGTGTATAGATAGTGTAAAAAAATGGTTTAATAATATTCCAGTAAGTAAGCAGTTATGTGTGTTGCATGTCAATATTCGTTCATTAAAAAAACACTTCGATGAATTGATGGTAAGTTTAAATGATAGTTTGTCACAAATTGATGTATTAGTGATCACAGAACCTAACATAAGCTTTGCGTGTATATCTTTCTATAATATTAAAGGTTTTAATGTAAATGTGCTCACCAGAAGCGGACGTAAAGGGGGTGGGGTGCTTGTTTACACTCGGAAGGGGCTTGAGGTGCGCGAGTGTGAGCCGGCTGTGCGGGCAAGAACTATGCGCGCCGCAGAGTGTATCTCTATCGAACTTTGTTTTCATGGTGAAAAAATACATTTAGTTGCTGTGTATAGACCCCCTAGATTTAACAAAAAAGACAGAATACAAGAATTCCTGGTGGAACTTCGGAACATTTTAGAAAGTATACCGAGACGCGCAAATGTCGTATTTTGTGGCGATATAAATATTGATCTTTTAAATGAACAGGACCCCCGTACTGTGGCTTATGAAAATATATTAACAGAATATGGCTTCTATAGGTGTATTCATGACGTTACAAGGCGGGAGATTGTTAAGGGTCATTTAACAGAATCATGCTTGGACCATATTTATATAAGGGCGCCTTCGGTGTTAATTAACTCTGCAGTTATTACACATAAAATTTCAGATCATTATTTCGTTTCGGCCGCGATAGAATGGGCTCAGAGTCCAATAAGAAATCAAACCTGCACAGCGCCTGCACAGCCCGCTACACGACGTGTACTTAATAATAACTTAGTAAAGGAAAAGTTGTCAGCTACAAACTTTAACGAACTATTAAGCATAGAATGTCCGATTGAGTTATATACTTCATTTACTAAGTTATTTACAAATATTTACAGTGAGTGCTACGAATTAAAATGTATAAAACAAAATGTAACTGATAGAAATAATAAAGGGTGGATAAACAATAACTTAAAAAAAATGGTGTTGGAAAGGGACAAGTTATTCGAAATATGGAGTAACGATCCATAAAATATGATAAAAAGATTAAATTACACAAAATATAGAAATAAATGTAGTAAAGCTATTAGTAAGTGTAACAATGAACATAAGAAACAAAGCATTTTAAATTGTAAAAATAACATTAAAAAAGTTTGGGAAATAGTTAATAATATGTTGGGCAGTAAAAAACAATCATTAGATGAGGTGATTAGAACAAATTTAGTAAAAGAAGAAAATTTAAAACAAATCTGTGATGAACTTGCTAGCAGTTTTACGACAGAAATTGACCAAATAAAACATAATTGTGCGATCAAATTATTGGATAGAAACAGTTATGTCAATCTGTCGGATATGTGTATGAGATGGGAACCTGTAACAAGCTCAAATGTTAAAAAAATTATTGACAAAATGGACAAAAATAAAGCTCCAGGGAACGATCTCATACGCATGTCGGATTTAAAACTAGTGTCCGAAAAAGTCTGTTCTGTATTAGCCAAGTTAGTAAATCTATCTGTTAAAAATAATATATTTCCGGATGAACTAAAAAAGGCCTTAATACGCCCAGTCCATAAAGGAGGGGACCGGAAAGCTTTTTCAAACTACAGACCTATAGTTATATTATCGAGTGTAGATAAAATACTTGAGAAATGTATTGTTGATCAACTTGCAAAATACCTCAAAGATAATTCTATTCTACATAGCAGTCAGCATGGTTTTCAAAAAGAGAAAAGTACAAATACACTATTATCAAAATTTACCGATGAAATAAATACCCATTTAGAAAATAAACAGTTTATAGTAGCAATTTTTTACGATTTTAAAAAAGCATTCGAAACTTTAGAAACGAATACCCTCTTGAATGGAATGGGCGAGTGTGGCGTGTGGCAGCCGCTGAACGGTTGGTTCCGCGACTACCTTACGTCACGCACGTACCGCGTGAAGGTGGGGGACACACTTAGTGACGAAATGGTAGTGAAAAGTGGCGTGCCTCAAGGCTCAGGATGTGGTCCTGTGTGTTACCTTATGCACGTAAATAGTTTATGTGGAGTACTGCGCCACTGTAGTGCATATATGTACGCCGATGATCTATGTACGCTACGTGCGGGCACTGATTTAGCTGAAACGTGTCGTCTGGTCCAACAAGATATAGACGCGATAGTAAAATGGTCCCACGATAATGGGATCATATTAAATATAGAAAAAACTAAATTTATTATAATTCATTCACCTTATTTGATACCAAACGAACAGCCACCTCCTATGTTCGCTCATAGTTTCCCCTGCCTTCATAATAGCCTAATAAACTGTCAATGCAAACCTATTGAAAAAGTGGACTGTGTTACCTATCTCGGTGTAAAAATTGATATAAACTTCTCGTGGTCTTGTCACATAGATTACATTTGTAATAAATTAAGAATATTATTGGGAAAATTTTACCATTTGAGTTTTAAAGTTCCTCACAGTACTTTAAAATGTGTATATTTTGCTTTGGTTGAATCCATTTTGGACCATGCTCTTGACTGTTATGGTTTAACTTTTAAAACATACATTAAAAAAATAGAAGATTTACAAATTAGATTTTTAAAATTACTTGTCAATAAAAAAACTAAAGATAAATGTAAAGGAGACTACACAATATTATTTAAAATTTGTAAAATTATGCCAATTAGCATTAAACACAAATACTAGTTAACAGTACATAATCATAACGGAGGGGAGCATGGACTTACCCGGGTCAACCATGGTCATGGAACAAGGTCTGTATCCTCGGGCAGATTTGTGGTGCCCAAAGTCAATAACTATTATGGTGATAGGACATTGAAAAAACGCCTACCATACTTATTAAACGGTCTGCCAGAGGATATACGACAGGAAAAAAATAAAAATAAGTTTAAGAAATCGATTAAGCAGTATTACCTAACCAGCTGATCCAGAATAATATAGCTAACTCATTTAAAATTGCTACAGGGGTTGTTTATACTTACAGGTCATTTTGTTATCTATATAATTATATAAAGTAATTATAGTTAATAGTATTAAAATATATTAGAGACTCATTATGATCCCGCAGTCAAACTGTGCAAACAGTTTTGTAGGACACTGTCATTGTAAATGTATATGCTTGTCTCAATAAAGAAAATAAATACAAATACAAATAGTAAAGTAAAACCAAACTATTCTACGTTGATTAAAATAAGGCCTTTGTAGTTTACAACTTTCTAGTAATAATTAATAACCTGCGGCGGCTAGACTTTGTTTCAGATCCCCGTACGAACATTCATACATAAGTACGAGTGTGTGTTAGTAACATGTATTAACACACACTTACCTCTTCCCAGTATATAAGGCGATGTAGGTACGCCTGATTTTAAAGAGATATTTTATGTAACTAGCCACATGAATCAATCGATGAAATTAATAACTTCTAACTTGTTTGTAGTTTTCACCGGACCTAACAACTATAGATTAAAAGGAATAAAACGTTATTAATCCCATTATTAAACGCCATCTTTCTCTATCACTGTGCCGCTCATAACAGTGAGGAGTGAGCTCATAACTGCCCTGTATTAATGGCCTTGCACTTAATATCGAACTGTTTATCGGCAGAAGTATCTGCGGAAGATTAAAGACAAACGTTAACGAAATCAATTTATTTGATTTCCCTTCACAACGATAGATCGAAGTCCCTTCATAATAAAATTATATTTCATCTTTCAGTTCAGTTAATTATAATACAACGATGCTGTATATCTCCTACTTTGACACAACACCTTAGCTGCGAAAGTTGGTAGCATGTAAATTTTGTAATTACCTATATCATAAATAAAAAGTCACCAATGATAATAGTTATTTGTTATACAAGTGACCAAAATCAATTTGTGCTGCGAGTGTCGACTTTAAATCACGAACTAGCGAAGTAGTCTAGAATTGAATCACGAGCGTAGCGAGTGATTCTAATATAGACTACTGAGCACAGTGAGTGATTTAAAGGCACGAGACAGAACAAAATTTTGGTCTCGTGTAAAACATACAACTTTTCACCTCTACCAGCGAGAAAATTTTCACGTGACTTTCATGGTAAAAAGCTTAATTCAGCAATAGAAACTTGTTCACTTAACTCTTTTGGAGTTGGACAACTATCTTCATCGTTGGACGCATTCATTTTTGTAATTTATCACAAAAATAGTTCGATCAAACAAATGCTGAAAAATTTTATTCATAGAGTAAAGTCAGTAAAGTAGATTCCCGTCGTTTTGACTACATTACGTTGTGTTTTTCTCTTATGCATTAATATCCCATCTTATTTATTTATTTATAATAATAAAACATATAATTTGTTAATCAATTTTATAAATTTTACTTATTTCATATTTATTTCATACATGCGACCTCATTACGTCCATACTCTTTATTTCGAATTATCAACCTTCTTTTTTTAACAATGGTATATCCGTGCATTTTATTTTTTTTACTTTTTAATTCATGTATGACACCATAAAGCAATCTATCTATTGCTTCACGCTCGCAGCAAAATCGATTTTTGCTGCGAGTTTTTACGCGCCAAAAGCGCCCTTTTCGTGCTGGAGAGGTGAAAAAGTTATTTTTACATCCAAATCATGAAACGTGCCTTTCAGACAGTTGAAAAAGCTAAAAATCGTCACAAAATATTGTTAAAACTTTTGCACATACGCTAAAATTCCCGAACGGAACGGTGAATTCTCGAATGTAACGCGCTACAGCTGTTGCCGGAATATTTTCCAAAATTCTTTCTAAATTTTCGCACTCTTAACATCTTTCCACTTTCCAATATCCGCGTTCGTGTTTTATCTTTCCTCGCTTTGCACAATTCGTTCGAAAGTTTCTGGTGAAAGCAATAAGTGGGTGTTTGCTTATGCCTTGCCATTAGTCGAATATCTAAACAAAAAAATATTGGCGCACACATCAGGGATTTTAATATTGAATCGGGCTGTGAGTGACAATGTTTACCCCTTGAATTTTATTGACTCGAAAATGAATCCGCAATAAAGGTAATTGTACTAACTTTACATACTGCTCGGTAACATATCTATGTAATACTATGTTATGTAGGTACCTACACATAACGCCGCCCTAGCACTTGAATGGCCAATCGACCAGTGAGAAAATATTACAGGAGACATTTTAATTAGTTATCGATATTATTAGTAAAATCTTTTTTGCATTAGAAACATGCAGTATTTAAGTTTCATTCGAAAAAAATAAAAATAATTATAGTGTTAAATTTACTATAGTTTGAAATAAAAAAGTCAGTTTTGGTAAAATTGGTCGGTTGGCCATTCAAGTACTAGGGCAGCGTAAGACAGTTCATATATTATGTATACGAGAGAACAATATAACGTTTAATATGGAATCAACTCTGATATTACTATAAATCCAGTAGATTTACTTTGACAAAAAACATTAAGATAAATAAAACCAAAAGTATAGCAAAGGACCATGCCCATGGGTCTATAGAAGTTCCGGCCCACGGTACATCGTGGTGTACACAGACGAATTGTGTATTAAATGAAAGCATGGCATGTCAAAAACTCAATAAACTGAATGTTGGTTAAGAAAATAAGTCGCCTTTTTTAGATAAAACGACTTATTTCGTCAGTATGGGCACAATTTATTTCAACAATTTTCATATCAAAGGCATTTGTTTTATCGTTTTAGTCACTCGAAGTCAATTTTAACTAAATGTAATGTTGTTTACTTTGAATAAACTAACCAGAGCTGCTTCCAGAATCCAATGCATGCGAGAGTCAAGTGGGCATTTCCATTCCAGATTATCGTTAAATAAAATAGCGGGGCCTAACTCCAAAGTTCGGGATAGGGTCGGAAACTCGGAGTCCATTAGCGTAAAATGGGTCAAAAAGTAAAGGATGCACGAGAAATACACACTCACTGCAAAACACTTCCAATACAAAACAAAACAACAAAACACAAACAAACGACAATCAAACGTTGTGACGTCGCCGTCGTCGTACTGTCACCATTGTCAAACTGACAGTAGATCAGCCGAGTACGTAGTGCTGCCATTGTTCTATCGGAATCGATTACTAAATCGATTTTAATCTTGTTCAATACTGTTATAATCTAAAAAATATTTTATCATTTCACTGGTTTTAATAAAAACTATATTTTTTGAAGTTATACTCAGTCAAACAAGAATTGCCGTTACAAATAATGTTAGTAATTAATAATATATTTTGTTGGTATCGATTTTTATATCGCATCGATTGTTTACGAGATTTTTTCGTACCTCGAGCAACGTCACTCGCATAAAAATCTTTGAATTGTTATTAAAATGGTTTTGGTGATGGCGACTTTATTACACAATAATTCCAATTGCATTATTCATAATAAATTGAATAATGATTTTTTAATTTTATGGAAAGTTTGTACACGGTATTTTAAAGTTGGGCCGTAGATGGGCGTAAGCCTTTACGAACGTTTAAAACAAGTAAAACAGAGCGAAAGTTCGAGAAACAGGACAATTTCTACTCAAATTGAAATAATGGCTTTGGGGGAGCACAAAAAAAGTAAGTGGTCGAACATCGAACGTAGCTGTTCGGAAAACTTAACGCTTCTTCAAAAGTTAGTGAACTAATTAAAAGTTTAACACCTTGTTGCGAACAATGCCGGCGCGGGGTGCGGGCCCACGCAAATTGGCTTAACTTTTCATGTTTGAACTATTTGCTTGCGATGGCAACTTGACTTAGAAGTTATCATCCTCTACAACTTTAATATTGCACATTTTCCTTTTATCAGTTAATGGTCATGTAAAAATACCTTGATGTTATTAGCACGTTTTTATTTGGTAACTTTCTAGTTTTTTTGTTTTTTTGTCCGCAAAGTTTGCGAACGATTTTATACTAGCTTCCCGATGAGCTAGAGACTTGAAACTTTAAACATAGGTCAGAACTTAAAATCAATGCAATATTATGGTGTCATTGAGCTGATCTGATGATGGATCCGGAAGAAGGCTACAGAAACTCTATGATGAAACCATACAACCCCATCGTGTTTGGGCTCGTTAGAATTGTCTTGACAAGTACTCTCATGGGAGATGAGGTCCAGAGTATGATGATGAAGCTGGAAGGCCATGCCATAGGAACTCAATATTGAAACCTTGCAACCTCATCGAGTTTGGGCTCGTTTGAATCGCCTTGACGAGTATTTTGTTGGGAAATAGTTTTTAGGGTCTGATGATGGAGCCGGAAGAAAGACTCAGGAACTCTTTAATAAAACCACGCCACCCCATCGAGTTTGGGCTCGTTTGAATTGTCTTCACGAGTACTTTGTTGGGATAGTGTTCAGGGTCTGATGATGGAGCCGAAAGAAGGCCACTGGAACTCTGTAATAAAACCATGCAACCCCATCGAGTTTGGAATCGTTTGAATCGTCTTGAAGAGTTCTTTGTTGGGAAATAGTTTCCATGATGGAGCTGGAAGAAGGCCACTGGAACTATGTAATAAAACCATGCAACCCCATCGAGTTTGAGCTTGTTTGAATCGTCTTGACGAGTGTTCAGATAGGAGATGGTATATTTTTAACACGTTTTTTTAGCTTTAGCTCGTTAACTAAAAAGCAGAAAATAATAATTTACTGAAAAAAAATCTTTTTTAAAAACACTTTTTAAAACGCACTAAAAATAATAAAAATCGGACTAAAAACCTTATATTAAAACAGACTAGCAAAACCAGATCCTAAAAAGTATAAAATAAACTTTTCTGTAATTATTTATATTATAACCCTATAACTACAGAAGTTTTTTTGCTAGTCATTTTTAATTTAATGTTTTTAGTCCGATTTTTATTATTTTTAGTGCATTTTTTATTTAAACATACCTGCCCCCTGCTTAAATGGCCAACTTTCTATTCGTTCACTAACTCAAAAATTAAAGATTACGTGTCATAGGCCTATGAATTTTGGCCATTTGAATAGGGGGGCTGATATAATATTTTTTTTTGCTTTTTATTCGGCACAAAAATAGGTATTTAATTATTAGGGTAAGAATGTAGAAGTTTATTTTTATATCTGTGGGTATAGCTTGTATTTATTTTATACCTCTACCAAACGTGAAAAAACCCTGTGACCTTTTTCTTAACGAATAAAATAAATAAAATCACTCACATGCAAAGATCACAAAGAGAAACTAGCTCTGTCATTATGTCAGAACCAGCAATAACATAATAATATTTTCTTATAGAATTCTGAATTATATAGATTCTTCCCAGATGTTCGTTGGTACAGCTATTAGTCTGGCCGTACTTTGTGATTCAAATGTTGTTACGAAAAACTCCTGCTTTGTCGAACACTGTCGACATCACAGGGTTGTCATCCGCAAAAAAATATGTGAGATCTGCGCAAAATGAGGGCTTTTCAAAGTGACATTTAAAAAATAAAAATAGTAACTATTTGCCTCACTAGATGGCGTTGATGGAAAGAGAAGTGTCAAAATTGGCTTTTAGAAATAAACAGCCTGTACTAAAGAGAAATATTTTAGGGTTACATCTGCCTATCTGAATACTCTTCGAAGCTTAGTAAAAAAATCACATTGACACATACATTTATATTAACGCCATCTATCAAGCCTACAGTTTTTTGTCGTTTAGAACGTTTTAAAGCCGACGTTCATCTCAATAGGTTTTATTTCTTAATTCCATTGTAATTGTTACTTCTTACTTTCATGAACTGAAACTCTTACTAATGATTCGATTTCTTTTCCATCACGTTAAATAACTTGGACCTGTAAACCTGTAATTCAGATGCACCAGAAAGAAATACCTTTGTCTTTTACAGAAATGTTAATGTTCATGTCTTTCACTTTTTCTTATTTTTTATAAAAAATTGTTCAGATCAGTGGCAAACGTTGCCTCGGTCGGTAGTTCAGCTCGGTTGCTAGCACCTTCCCTAGGTATCTTGAAAGGTTTTCTACATTTATTTAAAGCAAAGACGTTTTGCTAGTCGTCTATTTTTATACTGTAGGGGTCTACCCTGGCATAACTCGATTTGTCGCCAACCGCTGCGGTCTCCACTAACCCACGGAGTGCACTCCTCAAAATAAACCTAATTTAGTACGTTACGACTACAAAATTATGCACGAAGAACAAATTAAGGCCTTCGTGTTCTGAACAAAGCTGGAGAAATAATAATAATTGTTCTGGTCAACCGTATCGAAATAAGGAAGATGTTTATGATGTTACTTTGTTAATATTAAATGTAACTAACTCTTTCTTTGTTTTTAAATGTGGAATTTTATTATATAGTCACATTCATGAGGAGCTCGATGGCGCAGTGGTTTAGCGTCAGACCCAGCTATTGCGGAGGTTAAACAACTTTAGCAAAAATCGGTCATGGGATGGGTGACCAAAAAATGTATTATCTTAAACTCCTATGTGCTTCATAAGGCACGTTTAGCCGTTGGTCCCGACTCCATTTGAAGTCGTTAACACCCACCAATTCTCATATACGTGGTAGGTTATGGCCAATCCTCTTTATCCACCCATAAGGAAGGCCTGTGCCCCAGCAGTCGGGACATTAAAAATGGTTGATGGTTAAGCCATGGTTTCCTAGGCTGACGGTGCCGTCATATTACGGCCGTCATTTAGCGGCGTAGAAAGTTGTCTATGTAAACAATACGGCGCGGTTTCTGACGTGACGGTGTCGCCATATTGTTTACATAGACAACATTCAACGCTTATTTAACGCCGCTATATTGCGGCCGTAATATGACGGCACCGTCATCCTAGGAAACCCTAGCTTAAGTCGTATTCATATCTTCAAAAGTAGGATACGGGTAGAATGTTGGCTATGGTTCAGACAAAACAACGAAACGAGTGGCTCCACAATGCGTGAAGAAGTATCGTCAAATAAAAGGTCCATTCTTCAAAAATAACAACTTCACATCTAACATAGAAAATAAATGGTATTCCTAGTTTGAGTTATTCATTATAAGTTGCGGTTGTCGGTGCCCGTGACGAGGGCCGCCAGCCCGCCGATGGCCGCTCTCGCCTAACGACCGTTTTTTGGCTCGTTTCGAAACAACATTTGTTAACAGGTACTTATACAAAAACCGTACACGATGTTACTCTGTGACGAAGTTATGCTTTTTTTAATTAACTACATACATAGTTTAAAAAGTTTTGAAAGGCTACAAGAAAAGAGAGACAAAGAAAAGAAAAATAAAGACTTAGAAAAATTTTCGCTGACAAGCTACAACAACTTAGAACAGCTACTCTTTAGTTTTGGGTAGCTTTACTCGTCCGTAACATAGCCGTGCTTATCACCTCTCAAGTCCCCCGTGATGTCCACGGCAGCTGCAAAGGTGCCGAAACGTCGGGAAAGTCAAAATTCAAACCAAATACCAACTAATTCCCAAAGTACTTTCAATAAAACCGCGCTAGTATCCGTTATAGGTAAGGAGCCACCAATCCTGAAAGCTCCGTGACACGGATTCTAATATTTTTAATAAAAAATAAAAGTTAACGTTTAGACGAACAAGATTTGCTTGGTCGGCTTGGATTTGATTAGCCGGAAATATTTTAATTAAATTATTTATTATTAAATTTCCATAATTTTTTCCGTCATCACGGATTTTGATCAATCTTATATAGAATTTTGTGTGAAATATCAAGAAAAAATCCGGCCGACCAATGATTTTTAGCCGGAAAGGTCACGCATACCTATTTGAATGGTGTGATAAGCGGTATTTATCCATTATCATAGAAATCTTTTTTGTTTTTTTTAATTTATGCATTTTAATGTCACATTTATAATTATCTTGGAATGCGTGCTTACAAACTGCCGAAAGTATCGCGCATACCAAATTTTATTGTGTGAGTGAGGATCATACTGTTATAGATTTCACTTACTTGATGACATTTATTTTAGAGTCCTTCTTCTACCTCTGGTCTCTTCCTTAAGTTTTTAATTATTTATTATACTAATTAATATGGAAAAGAGGAAACACATACTTTTTTGAAGAAAATGACGACACTGGTCTAAATTAAAAGTTACTAGTGGTCTAAGCGAACAAAACGTATTTAACGAAATAAAAATTGTTCTCTTCTCAAACTAAACAATACAGGGTGGTCCAGATAGTGACGTCCAAGATTTTTTTTAGATTATTCACACCTAGGTGCATCTGAAAATACCATATGGTATGTTCCGCGATTTTTCGTAGTTTAGAAGTTATGATATTTTATTGGTATACACAAGAATTTATGTACACCCATTTTTTTTTTATTTAGAAAACAAACATTTTTAATACATATGCCTCACTCACTCTTTACAGAAATATAGAAACCGTTAAAAAGCGAAGAGTTAAAATTTGGTATGCACTATGCGCGATACTTTCGGCAGTTTGTAAGCACGCATACCAAGATAATTATTAATGTGACATTAAAACGCATGAATTAAAAAAATCAAAAAAGGTTTCCGTGATAATGGATAAATTTTACCCCTTATCACACCATTCAAATAGGTATGCGTGACCTTTCCAGCTAAAAATCATTGGTCGGCCGAATTTTTTCTTGTTGAACATAATATTTCACACAAAATTCTATATGAGATTGATCAAAATCCGTGATGACGGAAAAAAGTTATGGAAATTTAATGATAAATAATTTAATTAAAATATTTCCGGCTAATCAAATCCACGCCGACCAAGCAAATCTTGTTCGTCTAAACGTTAACTTTAATTTTTTATTAAAAATATTAGAATCCGTGTCACGGAGCTTTCAGGATTGGTGGCTCCGGCTATTAAAAAGTGTTTTATTTCATGGTCGAGGTTGCTTAAAAAGTAAAATCAATATACTTAGTCACTTTGATTTTGTTAACTTAAGTATGTACTTACCTACTTTATTTCACGCGATACTTTTGTAATAATTTCGACACCATTTTTCATGTAAGTAACAAAAACCAATAAATAAAAAACACCACCTGAGACATAACAACACTGAAATCATTGTCTTGAACTTCTATTAAATCCACAATTGTAGAAATTACTCTGATTCTACCAAATGGCACACACGAAGTTTTCCCGACATAAAAAGCCATTAACGCACATAATGGCCTAATTATTCGTACATGTTGGCTGCACAGTGGGACATGAACGAAATCCAGGAGCCTGGAAGACCGCGTGTCGGCGATTGTTTTATGTCGACGACGCGACGCCTTAATTACTTCTCTTAATGGATTTAATTTTGCCGCTGGAAAATTTAGATATTAATGAATGCCGTTCTTGGAATGCATTACTTAGTATTAAGCCCTAGATTTTAATTATGTTCATTGATTATTTGCATGCATCTCTTTTACTACCGTACTCCATAGATACAGTAAAATACCTATTTGAATACTAATGATTAAGAACTAGACTACGATGTATAGACAGACAGTCGCTTTTCCGTTTCTCTGCGCTTTCAACATGCTTCGCAGGGCATGCAATAGCGCAGGGGTAAAGATACGGCCCGCGGGCCGCATCCGTCCCGCCTTTTACAAGCACTTGTGAATGTCATAGAAGCTACGCCATCGGTTCGCAAACCCTAAGCGGGAGACCTTGTAACGAGAAGAACCGGCAAGAAACTCGTCAAGGGCTGCTTTTTTCTCCCTGTATAGTTCATACAGAGTCGTCAACATTAAAAAATGAGCTCCACATTTAAAGTGAGGTCATTTTCCATCACAATAATTAACAAAAGTTTGCACACAATGGGTAGGTAGGTTGAAATTAAATACCTACTACATATCGGATACGTAATGAGAGTAAATAACTTTCAACTAGTTGAGAAATCACTCTGTCTGCTACTCGAAAGTGCACCTAAGTAGGCAAAATTTACCAAACAAACACATGTTACAAGACATAAAAAATAATTAAAAAAAAAATGCAATTCTTACAATTCAATATGCGTTAAGATAGGTACTCAGAAGTACGGCACATAAGTCCTTTGACGCGGACCAAAAAACCGCCACCGGACGGGGAACGCCGCGAAGCGCGAACGCGAAGCCGTGAAGCCCATACGCGAAGCCGCGAAACCCTCCACACTCGCGGTTCGCGGCCTTCGCGGGCTTTCGCGGCGCGAGTGTGGAGCCCTTAAAGAGGGCTCCACACTCGCGCCGCAAACCGCGGCCGCGAATCACGGGCGCGGTTCGCGCATGAAGACGGTGCGAAAAATATAGCCCTCCAGACTCGCGCGTGAACCGCGGCCGCGAATCACGGCAACATTAGTTCGGCACACAAGTCCTTTGACACGGACCGAAAACCGCCACCGGACGGGGAACGCCGCGAAGCGCGAACGCGAAGCCGCGAAGCCCATACGCGAAGCCGCGAAACCCTCCACACTCGCGCTTCGTGGCCTTCGCGGGCTTTCGCGGCGCGAGTGTGGAGCCCTCTTAAGATAATAAAATAAGAGACCTCAGGAATCTGGATCCTCAATTTCAAGATAACTCCTTTTTATTACCTTTGTATAAAAATAAAGATTTAATTTAGTATGTGTTTGATTTAGTATGTGTTAAGTATTTTTATTATATTATAAATGGCCCTTTAGAAATAATTGTCTGACACCCCTGCAATAGCGCATGCCCTATCTTCTCAAAATTGTACGCCATAAAATTTAAAGGGAAAGCGCAATATTTAGAAACAATACTGCATGCATTTGACGCAAGTTTAATTTAACGAAGTGCCATTTCGCCGTGTGTTTGCTTACTTGATGTGTCCTGCCCTAAGCAAACAAAGCCAGCCTCGTGTAATCCCAGGATTAAACGGTTTTGTTCGTCAAAGACATTGTTTCCATCTCGCCTTGAATCATAATATAAATAAAAACTTAATAGGCTCTGTTATGTTAGCTGCAGACCTCGCGCTTGTGACATTATCGACCATTTTTCAAAATGGCTTAAATATGTCATTTTCTTCGTTTTCAAAAAAAAATATTAAAATACTGAATCAACAAAAAATACCACATAATTATCGAACCTGCTCACAAAATTTCACGAGATTCGGTTGAGAAATGCGACCTGTAGAGGAAAACAGCCGAAAATCCGGACATACGAAAGCATTTTTCCCAAGCTGAAACGGCCCATCCTCCTTATCCACCCATAAGGAAGGCTTATGCCCTAGCAATGGGGACATCAAAAATGGCTGATGGTCAATTTTATTTTATTTTATTTTATTGGTTCAGAGACAACAACAGCCAAGAACTTAATTACTAGTATACAAAAAAAATGCAAAATCATTGTTGGCATGAACAAAAAAGACTCGACTATACAAAGGTGTCGATCCTATGTGCGCGAGACCATACAACTGTTGTATGGTCCGTGCGCATATGATTATGATCATACTAAGTAACGCACTGTGCGTTACTTAGTATAATCATCATTAATAGTGTATGTTGAATGTAATTTATAGAGCTTCGCATTGCAAACTCAATGATTCAGCTTTGCTCACTTCCGGGTATCCGTCAATCTGTCTGCCGTTTGATGACCCATTTGGCAATGTAAGCAATCCTGTTCCGACTCTTGTTTGTTTAACACATATACATTACCTACGTACAAATAAAACTACGAGCATAATAAATTCGCGGATAAACAATGCTGTTTGCTTTTGAAATGAATATCATTTGAAACGTTTTTACAAGTTTTTCCTTACATTTTAGCTGCGAATTTACTTTCATAAAAAAACCTTGGAAAAATAACCAAGTTGGTGAGATTTTATTATGTTTCTATACAGGTTGTCGTGGAAATCCTTAGGGGAGGCCTATACCCAGCAGTGGGTGTCTTGCGGCTGATATGATGATGATGATGACACTTAGGTTTAAATAAAATCCTACTTTGTGACAAGGTAATAACAAAAGCATGTACGTTCCTTTATTAGCCTAAAAATAACGAGCAAACTTTTGAGTGAAAAATAATTTTAACTCATCGTTAACTTTTAATTAAATTTTCACCTCAAAGCTTTTATTACACCGCCCCTACTACAAAGTGGCATTAATATTCATTTTACAATGATTTTACTTAAATACCTAAATGAAGAGTTTAAATTATTACAATGACTTCAAGCGTTGTAAAGTTGTAAATTTATGTACTTACTAAGTAAAACTGTAATTGTAAAGGAATTAATGCTTTATAATTTTTGCAAAGTTTACTTTTAAATTATTAGTTTGAAAAGGATAAGAACATAAGCTAATATGACAAACTTTTAAGCAATTGTGACAAACACGTTCACTTCTAAAAAAACCGGCCAAGTGCGAGTCGGACTCGCGCACGAAGGGTTCCGTACCAAAAACGGCAAAAAAAATCACGTTTGTTGTATGGGAGCCCCCCTTAAATATTTATTTTATTCTGTTTTTACTACTTGTTGTTATAGCGGCAACAGAAATACATCATCTGTGAAAATTTCCACTGTCTAGCTATCACGGTTCATGAGATACAGCCTGGTGACAGACAGACAGACAGACGGACAGCGGAGTCTTAGTAATAGGGTCCTGTTTTTACCCTTTGGGTACGGAACCCTAAAAAATGCAGAACTCTGCATATAGAAATGAAAATTTTCATCCTGTTTTCAACCTTTTCCAGAGCTTTGATTAAAATTAACAATTATATTTAAAATTACATGTCGATAAGCTTGTCAATTTCATACAATACAACAATGTTTGTGATTCACATAAGCTTGCGGCATATGAATCGTTTAATGCTTAGCGAACGAATAGAAAGTTGACCTTCTGAATTACAACACTTTCTTTCGTTTGATAGTGACCATTTTTTTTATAATTGACCGAATGACGAAGCCCCAGCGAAAATATCTAATTTGTGGGTTCAGCTTGGCTTGGTCTGTTCTCCTCTACAGGTAGCATTGCTAAGCCATTTTGTGAGAAGGTTCAAATATAGGTAGATGTTTTTGTAGATTCATTTTTTCGAAATTTTCCGAAATGGCACAGCTCACAAAGCCACTAGTAAAATAATATGAACACCCCCTTCCACTATTCCTAATCCTAACAAAAGCACGCGTTGCAATTTATTATTTAGCTTTATTTTAAACCCAACTCCGAATATAGACGTCGTGATTCAGATAAGAAATTCAAGACAGTCGTGGCTCTTTGGGGTCTTCGCCAGAATACAGATGAACGAATATAAAGTAAGCCTTCTTTAGGAAAGCCCTAAATGGCTTTTGCGAACTCCACAACAAATTTGGATGGGTTACGTTATATGCGTTATATTTATGTAGAAATGTGTAATAAAGAGAGAGGAAGAGTGATAGTGTATGATAGTAAATTGTAATGGTATATGAAAATGGTTTCATTAAACCCGAAAACTACGAAAAAAACGGTTTCCTTTCAGTTTTGCACTAAAGATAATTCTTTTTCAGACCTAAAAATATCAATATCATTTTCGATATCAAAACAAAACTTATCTATTTCCATTACTATCAGAGGATAATTTTATTAATAACCTATCCATATGTTTATTTTAATAAATTGCTTATCAATCAAATAAATAAATATGGCCATTATTTCCTAGCTAGGTGCTAGGATAAAATTACAATAAAATATACTTTTTCTTCCAACTATGCTTTAATTTCATCACAATCACACTAAAAACTCAGTACAAAGCGAGTCTTTAATGCAAGAGCAATAAAAATGTATGAAATTTCATTTTTGCACAGTTTTTTTTAATCTCACCAAAAGGTGCCAATCTCAATGGATTAGCTCTATTCAACCAGCCGATATCAATACTTTTTTTTTACGTACGTACCTATTATTCGTTTCTATCCTACTTGTTCCAAATTTAAAAAATGATTGCTGCTAACTCTGATTTAAAAATGAAAGAAATTTAAAAAAGTGAAAACTCTTAACCTTACATTTAATAATTGTTCAAGCATAACTTTTAATTTCAATAATTAAACTTCTATTTAACTGTTTGATATGAGTTTATTTTATCTACTATTCCAATAGGTAATAGTTGAAAGAAAAGCAGATTATGCACCTCGCCTTATACAAATACAAATATTTATTCTTCCAACTATGCTTTAATTTCATCACAATCACACTAAAAACTCAGTACAAAGCGAGTCTTTATTTCTCTAGAGCAATAAAAATGTATGAAATTTCATTTTTGCACAGTTTTTTTTATCGCACCAAAAGGTGCCAATCTCAATGGATTAACTCTATTCAGCCAGCCGATATCAATACTTTTTTTTTACGTACGTGTATTATTCGTTTCTATCCTACTTGTTCCAAATTTAAAAAATGATTGCTGCTAACGCTGATTTAAAAATGAAAGAAATTTAAAAAAGTGATTTGGAGGGAACTTTGTTAATTTTGCTTGACAATATTTTTAGAAACGATAAAGTGTGATACTATCTGATTTTGAGTGCTTCGGCTTCGAATTAAAATGGAATCATCTACCGACACGTTGACTCCGGAAAACATTCTAAATGAAGCCGACAATGTTTTAGAAAATGAAACTGTTTGATATGAGTTTCTTTTATCTACTATTCCTATAGGTAATAGTTGAAAGAAAAGCAGATTATGCACCTCGCCTTAGGTAATTTATATTGCCCTCGTGCCTGTTAGATTAGATCAGGCACTCGGTGCAATAATAAATTACTTTGTGCTCGATGCAATAATCTACTATATTTGCCTCGTGCCTGTTAGATTAGAGCCCTCGCGTGCAATAATAAATTACTTTGTGCTCGATGCAATAATCTACTATTGTTTGTAGAACCGACATTTTAATGCGATAAAATATTAATTATTAAAAATGTGATGTCGTCTTTTTCGTAATCATGAGCGACCCTTCTTCACCCGCCTGGCAGAATACAAATGGGACACATCTTTTTCCACAACAGCTAAAAGTGTTGTTGCGAAAATGTTTGGTCATTCACGCACTCGTTATGTCCTGAATTGTGTACCCACGCACACTCTTACATATTTTTCAAGGATCGTATTAAATATTACTGTCAGACACAGAAACGAGATCAAATTTTCTTTTTATTTAAACCACTTTGTAGTAAATGCTTCAGCAAAAAATATTTACTTAATGCAATTTATCTTTGCCTCTTTTGCGAACAATAGCTAATTAGTCATACAAAAATTCAAAATTATACTGAAAATTTACTTTTGCAAGCAAACATTTTTAACGTAGAATAGCAGATCCTACAAATACCTGTTATCCACCATATTACCACAACTCTGTTTCGTATCTTCGTATTTTCGATCACAGACAGACTCACTCGCTGTTTCTGGCATGAAGCGGCAGCAATAATGACAAATAAGTGCTCCAAAGCCTCCCGAGTTTGATTGATAGAGACCTCGTAACGGCTTTAATTCAATCGGGGGACAAATAGGCGGCAAGTTTAGCTGTCACTTGTCAAACTCAGGTGCTCGCTTCTAGCGAGTCTAACATCAACATGGAGTAAAGTAAGCGGGTCTAACATGCTGTACTGCGATTATTATTACTGTAATTGTTATTACTATGTTGTGTACTTGGTTCTGTGACCTCATGCTTGTGACTTTTTTGAAAAGGCTGGTTTTTTTGTGAAAAATTTTAATAGCTGTATCGACAAAAAAAACTATTCAATTGTCGAACCGGTACTTATTGTCTAATTTCAAAATCTATCGCAATCGCTTTCAAGCTGTGATACATTGATGCTTCTTTTAGGCACAAATAAAAACTTACCAAAGGAATGCAGCAATGTGTCACATCCATCTGTCAAATGAAAGCGATTGCGATAGATTTTCGATATTAGACAATAAGCCCCCTGCTCACAAAATTTCACAAGAATGGGGAAGGCAACTGTCAAAATGGCGCTGCGTACGCTTGTTCTACGAGAACTATGAAAACAAAGGACTTTTACTTAAAAAATATTTTTTTTATGCTTTAAAATGATTAAATTCTGTTTTATAGGCTTTAAAAATGTTGGCACGACTAGCCGGTATACATTTTGATTAGTGTTTAGTGAGAGTGGCTCGTTTAGTGTTTAGTGTTTAGCAAAAAACACGTTCGGACAGTCTCTGTTTAGTGTTTAGTGTTTAGTGCGAGCGAAGTACAGTGTTTAGAAGCGCGTTCTATTTTTTCTGCGAGTAGCTCCTCCCGCGCGTCCCGCACGTCCCGCCTTCACCCCTCACTTGCAGCTAAACACGCACTAAGCACGTCTGGACAGGACTGTTTAGTGTTTAGTTTATATCAACAAAGCCTGTACTAAACAGCGTATGCTAAACAGTATGGGACATCACCTACTAAACACTAAACAGTGCACTAAACACTAAACACTAAGCACTTTACTAATCAAAATGTATACCGGCCATTACAAATTTCCGAAAAACCTGGATACAGAAAAAATATATAAATTCTGTAAGAATTAACACGTCTTAATTTTGCTTTAAATTCCGGCATTTGCATTGTAGAATAGTCTTTTATATCCATTTTGGGTCAATGGGTCTTTTTCCGTTAAAAAAACACAAAATAAATATAGTCAGGTGGGGTAAGTGAAACACTCAACCATATTTTAATGAACAAACGAACTTACCCTAAGTGAAGTTCGATCCTAATTATCCCTTCTTCGTCGAAGAGATTTAATTTGTTACAAAGTAGTAGCTCTGCTACTCGTTCGCACTCTGTCGCACGTAGTTCAGCGCCCAAGCGGAAAATCATGTCATCTTAATAGGTCATTGAAGCCTGAAAATTAATGGTTAAAATTATTGGTTTAAAACATTTAGTAAAGATGATGATTATGTGTAGTGCTGTGCAAAAGCCAAAGAATAAGACCCAAAACTCATGAAGTTTATTGTCTAAATAACATCCTTACTAATATTAAAAATGCAAAAGTCCTTTTGTTTGTTTGTTTGTTACACCTTCACATCTTAACTACTGAATAGATCATCATGAAATGTTTATACACGTTGTCTGGGTTACAGAGAAGGACATACGGTACCTTTAATCCCGAAAGGAAAATATTGTTCCCGAGGGATAGCAACAAAGATTTCCATGCAGGCGAAGCCGTGGGCGGCCGCTAGTCTTAAATGCTTTTTGCGCTGTGTGTAAAAGCAACTGTTCTCAAAGACTAATAGTTGTGCCATGACATTATCAGGACACATGTTATGAGTTTATTGTTGTTCTAGCATCCTCCATAAAATGTTCAGAAAGTACCCACATGTTCTATTTTCTTTTGTTAAGAAAATAAAATATGTATATTTGTTTATTTTCTAATTTAACTGACTGAATACTTAGGATTAGTATTGGAAAGTACATAACGGTCGTTTGTGATAGATTTTACTCGAATCGAGAACGTATTTTAGCTGACCAGCTAAAAATACAGACAAGGTACAGACCTTTTGTTCTGATCCAGTAGCGCGACGGTGCCGACGGTGGTGATTACAGGTAGCCCTTGGAGCTGGTAGCTGCAGGTAGGTGCCGCAAGGCTGATGAAACACGTTAAACTGGCCCTGCTGGTTGCTGTCCGTCACCTCGGCCCAATTGCTTGTGTTCCAAGATATGGTTATGGTTGTTGTGGCAGACCCCAAGTTTAAAGAGGACTGAGCAGTAAGTGTCGTCGCGCTGACGGTCTTCAAAGACACTATACGAACGATTTTCAGTAGTGGCATAATACATGATAATCGCATGATTCATTTTCAACGAATCGGCGATGAGTTTGCCAATAATATATTTTTTAAACTTTACTGATCTTAAGGGCACCTTTAACACTTGTGGGAGAGTATTTTGATGTTCAACATCATTGCTGATTTTTTTACGAAGAAAAACAAAATAAGAAGGAATCAGAATTTTGTTTTATAATGTTGTTCGAGAAAACCGAAAACATAAAAGTACTTGTATGTAGCTGTATCAGTGACAACAATTTTGATGTTTTACTAAAAAGGTTATTAGGCTTGCTACTTTGATAGCAAATATTTTATTAATATTTGTAAAATAACGGTTAATATCTCGTATTAACACATAAAATTATCTCGTAGTGACTTCAAGTAAATAATCTATAGTTTACGTCAGCAAATCTAGGTATATATTTTTTATAAAATTACGGCTAATATCTTGTATTAGCTCAAAATAGTATCACTGGTCAATATCACGTATTGACTCGGGAAAAAATATCTTATAAAAGCAAGTATGTCGTATTGACTCAAAGCAAATATTTTGCAGTTAACACCAGCAAATCTATTCACATTTTGTTAAATATGAAGCGGTTAATAATGATTAAACGAACTTACCTGTAAGTTGAGTTCAATCATAATACACCGTCATTTTGTAGTCGTTTTAATTAACTTAAGGGTGTGTTGTACCAATGAAACTAAACATTTTTGCCCAAGAAACATGGGTCGAAAAACGACAAAAAATTTTGGTCCTCCCATACTAACTAGACAGCTAAAACATTGTATTTGTATGGGAAAGTCCAAAATTTTTGTCGTTTTCGACCCATGTTTCTTTGGAAAAATGATTATTTTCATTAGTAGAGCACTCCCTTAAGTTAATTAAAATGACTACAAAATGACGGTGTATATGAAGGATTCGTCCGAAGACATTAACTCACAAAAGCATGTCGTATCGACTCGAGGCAAGTATTCGGCAGTTTATTGTAAAATGCTGGTTAATATCTCGTATTAACTCATAAAAGTATCACTGGTCAATATCTCGTATTGACTCGGGAAAAAAAATTCACTGGTCAATATCTCGTATTGACTCGGGAAAAAAGTACCATTGGTCAATATCTCGTATTGACTCGAGGCAAATATAAGGCAGTTCGCCTTTGTGAATAACTTGCATACTTTTCATCACTAAGAGAAAAGATAATTGTGAGTCTACCTTCAACATTCGTATCACTTGCATAGTGACAGTATTTTACCGTTTCTCACGAATTAATTCACATCTATAATTTCACTGATTTTAAGACTATAGTTAAACAAAAAAGTAACATTTTTGTGACTACGTGCGTCATGCGCGCGCGCGCAACAAAGAATGAGGTTGACGCGGCGGCGGGCAGCGATGGTCGGAGGCGGGGAGGGGAAGGCTATTGCTTTCTCTTTCCCGCTTGGGCGCTGAACTACGTGCGACAGAGTGCGAACGAGTAGCAAAGCTACTACTTTGTAACAAATTAAATCTCAGAGACGAAGAAGGGATAACTAAGAAACTATCGTAGTTTATTCTCATAGCTATGTGTCGATAAATCAGGAATGAAGAATTACTTCCCTTAATACAACACAGATATCGCTGCGATCATTAAGGGGCGGTAATAGGAAAACATGGTTTGCGCGGGCCATTTTTTTATAAAGAAAACGTAAACTTATAACCACCAAAAAAATCATACGACAAGCTAAAGAGTTTATCTAGTTGCTACAATCATAAAATTGTGTATAACCTTAACAGATGGTTGTAGAAAAAAAATCAGAATATCACCAAAAGCGCTTGTCGCGGGCCAAATCTTTGGCGTAAATAATAACGGAAACGTATTGAATTTTACATCAAAATACACTTTAACGTACTGTTCAGTTGCTCCAATAACTTTTTTTCAAGAACGATAATTGTGCTAAAGATAATGATAAAAAAACAACGAAAAACATTGAAAAGTGCAGAAGTGAGGTTATTTTCTATACTCTTTACACGTAAAGAAAATGACAGAGACAAATGATTTCGCGTAAGGGAGCCTTAACCTAGCTAGTAAAGCAAAAAGAAATTCATTAGATGTCAAAACGCAAAACACGATGTTTTTTTGATAAATCTTTAAAACTGGACCCTATTTTATGAGAATTTGATATATTTTGGATATTAACGGTTAAACATGATCCTTTTGTCCTGTTTTTAATTACATGGACACAATATTTAAAGCTATTTTGGCCACTGTTTCACTTCCTCCTTGTCAGGGGTAAGTGAAACACTTCTTAGCTTTTTCGTGATTTTGTTGCTTAATGCAAGTCTTTAGATATTATATTCATACCGTTAAATGCTGATTTAATTAGGAGTACATTGCCTATACAGCTACTTTAATTGCGAGTTTTATAGCTTTACTACACCTTGTTAAATAAAAATAAAAATAAAGTATGTTTCACTTACCCCACCTGACTATACCTATTTTCCCATACATTTTGTTTTGAACGTCTACGGTCTTAGGAACAAGCGTACGTAGCGACATCTACAATTAGCTTTGCGTTGCCAACCCCATTGGTTGAGAAATGCAACCGTTCGCTCGGTCACTAAACAATGAAAGCTATTACTTAGAAACATATATTATTTTTGTTGTATACAAATTGTACCTTAAAATAAATAAAACTGAATGAAAAAGAAGAAAAGTGCGTTGGAAAATTTCAACCACACTTAACAAGCTGGCTCAGCAAGAAAATAAATAGCATTGGTTAAATTTCCCATTGCTGAATTACCATGGGGAATTTAACCGACGCCATTTATATCCTTTTCCTTGTCAAAATGATCCTAATAACAGTTAGGGGACTACGGCGCACGCAGACAACCGTTTATAATACACTTTTTTATTAAGTAGTATTAAGTATAAATACTTGAAATACTACCTACTACGGATTTTTTTTCCGAAACGAAAGTACGATAATTATTATGTAATTTGAAATGCCATCGATCTTCAATCTTCATAGGTATTATTTTTATGTCGATTGCATGTGGTGATTCTCGAGCTTATAAAATACGATAAATAAATATAAAATTATCCGAGCGCAACTTGAGCGCTTATTATAAGAATTGGGTTGGTAAACTTTTCCAAAACTGTCGTGAATTATATATTCTCTGGTATCTTTTGGCTTTGGAGTCAGGAATAACCAATTGCGGATTTTTTATAATACTTAATTTTAATTTAAATAATAGTTTAAAATTTAAATTTACAGCATGGTACAATAAATCACTTTTACGGCTGTTGTTATGTCTTTTTCTCTCTCTTATTGCCTTTTGGCTTAAGAAACAGTAAGTAATAAATAAACTCATGCGAATGACTCACCTTAATGACAACTCAAGGGAAAATAAATAAACACTTGATGTACAATCAACAGCAAACTATAGTTTTATTTAAATATGGTTGATTCTATACAATAATAAACATCAAACGTTGTAATCGCAGATCTGCAAATTTACACGGTGATTTGACACGAAGAAAAACGAAGCTATGAATCTAATCTTTTTCCCAATGGGTTATTTTAGAAGGTTAAACTTAAAACTACTCGCAGAGCGTTATGTGGGTAAGAATTGCCTGCCCTAGGATATCAGGTGGTGTGGTAATTATCTAACATAAATCTAGCTCGTAGGTTGTACTCGAAGGCCTATGTACGGATAGCTGGATTCTTATACTTCGGTTAGTTTAGGGGTTAAAAAGATTTGAGAGTTAACTGGTACCTATTAGAATATCTCGCAGCGAGTCTGTTTAGTAGAGAAACGCTTCGATGGCTGCTTTCTATTAATTATGCCACGGAGCCGTGGGTGAGAAACCAAAGTCCGGTTTATTTCAACTTTTTCCGCTCAACTGGGGTTGAATGGACGACAGAGCAGTGGTTGAACTCGTGGCTGGATACGTACGCCACTCTTCACCTGGAATGGTGTGCACAAAAACCATAATTTAACAACGTCGGCCTTAAATGGACTACAACTATTTACTACTCAATTACTCGGACCCAATCCCGAGTGACATTCCATGACGGGGGGACCCTGCAGCGTATGGTAGAACTGAGGAAAATCTATTCTTGTATGTTCATTCTGACAATATATATTACTGATCCCTGACTTTTTTGTTAAACTATCCCCTTCACAGCAGACTAAATGTACAGAATTGAGAGGTAGAAACATACCGTAGCTCTCAACTTACAAAGTCTCTTTTCACATGAAAAGAACTGAAATTGAAAGTAATAAATATATAGAGACCCCTTGCAGTAAATACTAGATAATGGATAGCAATAAATTTTGATATACCTGCGGCTCCTTGTTAACAATATATTTTATATGGTTTAGAATCCGGTCAATCAGTATTCCTCCTTCGATCGGATATCACGACACGAATTAGAACTCTTCTCGGCGGCTTTTATTAGCCAAAACCCTCTGTAAATAACGAATATGATGATAAAAATAAATTTCAAATTCTCACACTGCCAACAGCTGAATGTCTAGGAAATCACAAATAGGTACCTTGGCGAAATTCTATTGTGCCGACGAAAATTACAATGAATAGCTGCAAGATATTATTTAAATCAGGAACAATTACGAATTCAATAACTTTAACAGCGATATAAAATCAAATTCTTTCCAACCGAAAAATTTTGTATCATATGAATCACAGCTGATATTCGCTGCGTTCCAAGTCTCGCGCCATCACGACGCATTCCGACTTCCTACACACAGGTCCAGCGATAGCTCATCGATGAGCGTGGACTGGACTGACATCGCGCCGCCGAAAGCGACTTCAATCGGATCGGACTTCCCGAAAACACGGTCAAACAACCTACGACATTACGGACAAAAAAAAATACCATTTCAGTTCAAAAGCAGGCCTTAAACACGACTGCTTAAGGCCTGCTTTCACACTAACCTTTGAGATCTAGTATGAAAGGTAAACAATTGAATAAAAATCCTTGCGATAAGGGCTCATCGCAAAGGCCCCTGAAGTGGGCGAAGGACGACCATAAGAAATACGATCTTAATCTTTCTTTTTTTTTTTTTTTATAACTCGATTCCGCGAATTTTCAAAACGGACTTTTTACGGAAATAAGGAAAAGGACATAAAGCATACTGCCAAAAAATAAATTTTATCATTAATGGAAACAAACTACCAAAAAAACTTCCCCTTTAAGGGAAATCGACAAAACAACAAAAAAACCACGCTACACTGTATGCGTAATGCCTTTGCTCAATTAAACAAAAATTAAAAGTTTGTCATTGGCAATGTCAACTAGTTGTCATGTCAGTCACAGTCAGCTAAAATAAATAAAATAACTATTTTGTGAGCAAGTTTGTAGATATACATATATAACGTGATCATCACAAACGTATAAAGCGCTCTGACGACAATTCCAGTTTGATCCCAGCACCACGTCTCTTTCAAAGGCAAGGAAATTGTCAAAAAATGTTCTGCGGATGGTCACATCTTTATTACAACAAAATAGAAACAAAAACAGCTTCAAAAGGAAATACCTCTAAAAAGCAAGAAATAATATTCCAATTACTAAATACGCTTATCATTATAATAAAATATGTCTAATGAAGTCGGTTGGGGCTAAAGGACAACTTTTTTTTATTATAAAAGCCGCACCCGACTTCATTAGACATATTTTATTATAATGATAAGCGTATTTAGTAATTGGAATATTATTTCTTGCTTTTTAGAGGTATTTCCTTTTGAAGCTGTTTTTGTTTCTATTTTCCGGTTTTTTGTTTTTCAAACAGTTTTTTATTTTAATCTTTTTAGTGTAAGTACTAAGTAGGTACCTTCTGTATTATGTAAATAATTAGGTAGCTACTTCAGTTTATTATTATCATATCTATTAGCTTTTTTTTCTGGTAGATATATTTAGCGACGATATTATCTAAGTTACAATAGCCTTACGTCAATGGCTCATCACCTTTTACAAAATACTGCTTTTCCCGACGCAGGGGCGTTAGCCGTTGAGGAGTTCTCCTGGTGCTTCACTATCAGCTCCACTTCACCATATGCATTATGACGACCATAAATAGCCTAGTAACCATATTAAAGTAATCGTATCGCACCAATGAAATACTTAGTATTGAATAGTTCCGATGATCATCTATGGTCTTAATCATCAGTTTCACTTCACCAAAATGGTGTTTCCGAAAAGCAAATGCACGAGTCTTAAGAAAATACAAACATCGCTATAGGTGTTCCTATAATATTTGAAGAGTTCCCTAGATTTCTCCAGGATCCCATCATAAGATCTTGACCTTATGATAATGCAATCAATTTGAATTTATATGCTTTCAAACAAAAAAAGAATTTTTATAATCGGTTTACAACTGACAAAGTTATGTGTGTGAGGTAACAAAACTTGGTATTGAATAGTTCCGATGATCATCTATGGTCTTCATCATCAGTTTCACGTCATCAAAATGATACTTTCCGAAAGCAAATGCATGAGTTATTTAAGAAAATACCAAAATCGCCATACGTGTGCATATAATATTTGAAGAGTTCCCTTGATTGCTCCAGGATCCCATCATCAGATCCAGACCTTATGACAATGGAATCAATTTGAATTTATATGCTTTCAAACAAAAAAATAATTTTTAAAATCGGTTTACAATTGACAAAGTTATGTGTGTGAGGTAACAAAACTTGGTATTGAATAGTTCCGATGATCATCTATGGTCTTCATCATCAGTTTCACTTCACCAAAATGATACTTTCCGAAAGCAAATGCATGAGTTACTTAAGAAAATACCAAAATCGCCATACGTGTGCCTATAATATTTGAAGAGTTCCCTTGATTGCTTCAGGATCCCATCATCAGATCCAGACCTTATGACAATGGGACCAATTTGTAAATATATACTTTCAAACAAAAAAATAATTTCCAAAATCGGTTTATAATTGACTAAGATATGAGGTAACAAACATAAAAAAAAAATAAAAAAAAATCTACCGAACTGAGAACCTCCTCATTTTTTTGAAGTCGGTTAAAAACGGAACAAAGCAGGGGGCCTACAACGAGCACTTATAGCAATGTCTTTTAGGTCTTACATTGACTTTTCGTACCACGACGTCCTATAAAGAAGGTTGTTTCTACCTCAAATTTCTTAGCAATTTTGCTGCGATCATCTTTAACTTGTTCACTCTTTGTCAAAAAATATCTAAGGTTGCCAACTTAACGCAAATTTAACTAAGTTACTAGGTATCTTTTACAAGTTCTATTACATATTTTTCTGGAAGAAACTAAGTTGTCATAAGAATGTCAACTCATAGTCGATACCAAGTATAGTAAGGATAAACTCACAAATCATATTTTCTTTGTTCTGCATACAGGTAGTAATTACTCAAGTAAATAATAACATGAACTTTTAGAGTTAATGGTGTAGACAACGAGTGCCCAGAATTTGAATAGTTTACACAACCGGGATTTGACCGGCTATCCTGATACATAAGAATAAGTTTTATTTATTCTTATGCCTGATATCCGAATGGCTGGTCATTTTGAAGTTCCTTTATTTTGTTTCAAAGTTTAGCAATTATTTGACTGTAGGTAAATCGTAAATGGTAGCAAATATAGGGAGCAACTTTTGGTCTCCAGCCTGACGTGAATCGATACAGACAACCAGCCATTCTAACGCTCACAGAAATCCGTCCCATTCTTATACCTAACATTAACATTCTTCCCATAATCGTAAGCGTTAATACGTCTAATTAAGTCTATCTAAGTATAAAGTATTTTCGATACTTATTTTGTAACTACCCATGGAAAAGAAAAATAACATAGTAGATTCTTGTTAGCAACCCTAAGCATACATTTTAATACGTCAAATCTAGCGATCCTTTGGCGATCATAAAAGTGACAGGCAGGATGGAATCAAAATTATTAAGGCGTGTAGACACGAACGAACAAGAGCATGATGAACTCGAACATTCACGAATATTTATTTGGTTCGCACAGTCACCATCAGAACTTGTAAAGGTAACTTGTAGTGCATGGAACTTATTGACATTTTAAACTGATCAGAAGTATTTGGTCACCTTGTCTGCTACGATATACTGATGGCGACTGTCCGTGTAAACATAAATCTCAGACTCCCAAGTCCTTTAGAGATAGAGTTAGAAGGCATTTCCTTTCCTCTTCTTCTGATTGACCATTTATTTATTTTCTCCTTTATTTTAATTGTATTTATCTTTAGGTATAACTATTGTTTGTTTTCATATAACACACTTGTTCTTCCCTTTTTATCATTGCACCCACTCCCCTATATTTAATTTTTTCTATTTATTTTACACCCAATGGTTGCCTGGAAGAGATTGCTGATTGGCAATAAGACTGCCTCTTCTATACTTTCTTCTTTGTATTTTTGTCCCCTTTTCTGTAATATTTCTACTTGTGTGCAATAAAGCGTAATTTATTATTATTATTTTTAAATAAAATATCAGAGTTAACACGAACACTATTAAATACAACACTTTCACACTGAACCACAAAATATTTTATAAGATGTTTGACGCACACTGTGGAGGCCGTTCGTTTGTATAACAAAGACTTACCTGTGCTCGTGATGAGGAAGTCTTGATGATGAAAATTATTAATGCAAAATGTAATGTGTTATAATGACAAAGCAATAACAGCTTGTTTAAACCAGCCTTTTTCAAAACGATCTTTTTTCCAGCGATGTTGATATGAGCTCTACATAGATTCGTACCATGACATTTCTGTCAAACAAATTATGATAATATAATAACCTTATATTATTCCCGCAAAGTACTGGGAAAGAACGAATAATTTTACTAATAATTTGTCTATACCTTGCTTAGATATAGGAAAAAATACGCTATGTTGTGATTATTTATTCTGTGGTTTCAACAATAGACATGAACAAAGAGGTACCTACCTACTTATGTCATGCGTAGCGTAAATATGTCACTCGTCTCGTGATCAAAAAAAAATTTACTTAAACACTAAACAGCTATAATCCTTCGATTGATATAATTTATAACCACGTATTAATAATTTATTGATAAATCAACCACACACGTGATATCTTAAAAGTGGACAATTTAATACTTTTGCAGTAAACAGGATAGGATTCTACTCCAAAGAGCTGAATATCGTCACAACGTCTTTTAAGTTCATGTAAGTAAATTGGTGTATTATATTTATTGATTTATGGTCTTAAAAGCAAGTACCTAGTGTAAATAAGTCGTTTTATACTGAAGTGCTCGTAACCGCTTGATTGAATTATGTTAGAGCTTTTTTCTTGTTCTGTGTGTTAGAGTATCTAACTACCTACTTACATTATTTTTGGTTATTTGCAGGTTTGCCAGGGAATCATACGGTGATAAACCCATAAACGCCATAAGCTTCCGACTTATTTATTTCGTACCATTGCGCTAGCTATAGCTAGGCTTAGCAAAGGGGCCGTGACTTTATTTTTATAAATTGGTTTTGTAAAATTTGTAGTTTGGTTTTGTGCATGTTCTACGAAAAAAAACTTGGGTACTTGGCACTATCATAGGTGGGCGTGCTGTAATTAATGTTGAGTTTGTTTATTTAATAGGGACAACTTGTCATAGTAATATGTTCCCATTAGAAGATGATTAATAAAAAGGCAATTATACAATACATGTACTGTTTTATTTTAAAAGGAAGTTTTGTAGATTTATAAGAGCACAAGCTCTTCAAGCAGAAAGAGAACTCACGAACAAAATACCAGTAGAATTTGAGATTTTTCATCAAAAGCCTCCAATTGTCGCACAGGTTATGAACAAGCTGGTTCTGCTACAAATGAAATCACCCGATGACCAAATAATCATCAAGTTAAAAAAAACACATTCTGGACGTAGTTAAATACGACGCCTTTTTCTTTACATTAAATCTTCGTGATTTCGTACCATTCTTTTGTCATCTAAAAATAATTGTAAAAGATAACTTATTTATTAGTAATATTTTAAAGAAAGTTCACTCAATATGCCTAGAAATATGAGTAAATTATGCATAAGTATATTGTACACTATGAACAATCTACTTTTGGAACATTTTACTTTAAACCATGTTGATTGTGTCGCACAAAAACACCTTTTTTAAGATCGCTGAAAGATCGCTAGATTTGACATAATTGACGTTAAACAAGATTGCTAGTTGTCAAAAAGGCAGCTCATGGTACGGATTTATGGTACGGATTGAGTGAACGAGTTATGAAATGATGACATGAAAAAGGGAATTAATTGAATGGGTGACTGGAAATAATTAAAGGCGACTGTAAATGGGATACTTAAACACTAAACTGGACAGCAGTTTATTTTTTGGGCGACAAAATAACTAAACGGGCGACTAACTTACAAAAATACTCAAAACCGGCGACTACATATGGGTGATAAATAATTTAAGTTAGCAGAGAAAACTCTAAATGGGTGACAAAAATACTGAGTGGGCAACTATTATACCAAGTAGGTAACTATTATAACTGATTTAAGCTGCCCAACATGGTATTTTTAACACGTTTTTATTAGGCTGCTTTCTCGTTTGTTTGTTTCTTGTCATATCGGTTAGGATAGTAGTCATCTTTTTTAAATAAAACAAATGCCAAATTTTTTATATTTTATGTGCCCTAAGGTTGTCGTCCAAATAGTAATTTGGTCGCCCGTTACCCAATTTGTATTTTAAAGTCACCCATTTTCAATATCTGTAGTCGCCCTCGGTCCTTCACCCACTTAGTATTTCAGTACGCTATGTTCAGTATTTTTGATACCCAAAATGGGAATTTATTGTCGCCCAAATAGACGGGAAGGGGGATGGGAGAGGCAGATTGAGAGTGAGAGGGAGAGGAGACATATTATGTGGATTCAATTCTGAACAGGATTGGGAACGGGAACGAGCACAAAGGGGAACTGCATTGCACCTAACGGGGACGGGTCCAAACGGGAACGGGAAAGGGTAAAGAAACGGGAACGGGATATTTATATCTCTCGACCCATTTCTGTTTATTGTAATAAACTAGTTTCCGCTCGCGACTTCGTCCGCGTAGATATTAGAGAAAATCATTTGGGAACCTTCAACCAGGACCAGACCAGTCGTTTTTACGTGGTTAGGCACCCTACCAAGCCACATAATAACTAATACCAAGCGAGTAGCTTCGTGCGAGGTCTGCCAAACGCGGCAAACGTCTTGTCTCATGAGGCAGTGCGCTTGGTGTGGACCCGCCTAATCGCGTAAAAACGGCTGGTCTGATGCTGGTTGAAGGTTCCCAAATGATTTCCTCTAATATCCACGCGGACGAAGTCGCGGGCGGAAACTAGTTGTACATAAAGTTTTATTCTAGGTACATATATTTCTTATAAAATGATATACTATTTACAAAGCATAATTTCTTTGCTTTTTCCAAGCAATATAATGTGTAATCATTCGTTCATTCCCAGCACAAAACAAGATTGTTATTTGATGTCGTGGTACGAATTTGAGTGATATCATTTAGAGCTTGTAACAAGCTTGCTGGATATAAGCTTACTTATAAAAAAGGTGGGAGTAGGCCCCCAGTGTAGTTACTTCATCGGCGTAATAAGATGGATAATGGATTTCTTCAAGCTGATCCATTTCCCATAACTGAACAAGAAAAACACTAGACAATCACAATAAATAAGCTGATAAACAAACAATAACATTAGGTCGTGATTAATGATCAAAGAGATACTATATCTATGTCAAAGAGTAAAGTGATTATGATTACTCTTTGACACTGTTTGTCAAATCTGTCCTGGCAATCAGTTTTTTTAATCAGTAAATGCAAGGGAACTTTGTGTTCAGCCGTACGTTTGATATTTTATCGCGATAATAATATAAAAAATATATTTGGTTAACAAGGTAAAATAAAAAAATCATAATATTATTTTCTTTATTCTTCAAACGTGTGCTATCAAAAAAAAACAATTCTCTTCGAAAAAGTTTACCACCCAATTTCAAAAAGGTAGTAACCCAATTTCATGACCGTAGTAATATTTTAATAACTAAAAAGAAATAAATTAAAAAATAAATAAAAAAAATTAAAAACCCGCCTGCATAAAAAGACAAGTCAACTGAAAAGATGGAAACAAGATAAAATATTAAAGGCAAGCAACATAGTAACATGCAGTCATAAAAAAGAAGTTTACTTATTTGTATGAATTTAATTTTAAAACATCCATAATTTTATTGCCGCTCGTGTCCTGAGTAGTTTTTAAGTAGGTAAGGTCCTGGGTTTTAGCATCCTTATGAATTATAAGCATATTTAGTATCATGAAAAATAATAAAAAAAAAACAACAAGAATAAACTAGTGGCTCCGTGAGCTGTAGACCTCGCGATAAAATAAAATAAAATGTCGCCATGAAGTTTTCAAAGGACACAGTAGGTACGTGAGTATTCGCAGCTAGATCATGGTGCTTCTAATTTTGATAAATTTTCAAAATGGGTGTATATTTTTTCTATAAATTTGGAAAAATTGGCTTGACTTTACAGTTATAATATTGTTATCGAACCTACTCACAAAATTTCACCAGAATCGGTTGAGAAATGCGAGTTGTAGAGGAGAACAAACAGCCGGAAAGCGGGACTGAAATATGTTTTTTTACATATCTCCGTCATTTTAATAAATTTCGAAAAACTGTCTCGATAAAAAAATTCTATACATTTACCAAACCTGCTCACAAAATTTCACTGGGATTGGTTGAGAAATGCGATCTGTAGAGGAGAACAGACAGCGAAGGAAATCCGGACAGAAATATGTTTTTTTACATTATCTCCGCAATTTAAAAAAAATTGAAAAACTGGCTTAACAAAAAAAAATATACAATTTTCAAATCTGCTAACAATATTTCACGAGAATCGGTTGAGAAATGCGACCTGTAGAGGAGAACAGACAACACTGGAAAGCCGGACTAAAATATGTTTTTTTAATATTTCTCCGTCATTTTGACAAATTTCAAAAAACTGGCGTGACAAAAAAATTCTATATTATTTTTAAACCAGCTCACAAAATTTCACGAGAACCGGTTGAGAAATGCGACCTGTAGAGGAGAACATACAGCGCTGGAACACCGGACTAAAATAGGTTCTTTTAACATATATCCGCTATTTTGAAAAATTTCAAAAAACTGGTTTGACAGAAAAATTCCACATCATTTTTAAACCTGCTTACAAAATTTCACGAGAATCAATTGAGAAATGCGACCTGTAGAGGAGAACAGGCAGAGCTGGAATGTCGGACTGAAATATGTTTTTTTAACATATCTCCGCCATTTTGAAAAAAATAAAAAATCTGGCTCGGCAAAAAAAAATTTCATGAGAATCGGTTGAGAAATGCGACCTGTAGGTTGGAACAGACAGCCGGACATACGAAAGAATTTTTGCCCAAGCTGAAGCTGAGACGCTTCGCTCGCACTTCGTGCTCGCTCGGTCAATGATACCTAAGATAAAGCTATAGTTACGTATTATGAATCATCTAGCTAGGCCTTTTGTTTATTTTATAATCTAACTAGCGTCCGCCCGCGACTTCGTCCGCGTGGATATTAGAGAAAATCCTTAGGCCTGCCACACGCGGCAAACGTTTTGCCTCGCGAGGCAGCGCGCTTGGTGGGGACCTGGGGCTTACCCCATTTAACTCCTAAGGGGTTGATTTTCAAAATCACAAAATATATGTTTGCCTACTTATTTCTAGACATGCTACTACGAAGTTTAAAGTTGTAATGTCTATTTTATATTCTTTTCCATACCAAATTTGAACCCCATTTTCACCCCTATAGGGGTTAAATCATGTCGACCGTGTTGGACTTCAAAATAAATGTCATTTTCGCAATCATCATCCCAGAAAACCACAATAACGACATCCATATCTATTTTATTGTTTATTTACCCCATTTCATCCCCATAGGGGTTGAAATACTACCAATAACAATATATGTTGCGTTATATTTCCATCCATAAGCCTAAATTATAAATTTAGCGATTTTTTCTTCGAAAATTAAGGATTTTCTTCTATACACAACTTCATCCCCCTTTTAAATTTTGAAAGGGGAAGAATTTTGAAAAACACTGAGAAACGTATTTATTAATTTTCAATCATCAGCCTAAACCTTGGACGAATCAAAACACAAAATTTTAAGATCCTTGCTTCAAAACTGAGGGACTTTCATACAAACTTTCATCCCTTATTTCATCCCCTTAGGGATGGAATTTTCGAAAATCCTTTCTTAGTGGATGCCTACACTATATAAGGTACCTATGTGCAAAATTTCAAGTCTCTAGGTTCAACGGTTTAGGCTGTGCGTTGATATCTCAGTCAGTCAGTCAGTCAGGACTTTGAATTTTATATATATTGTAGATTATTACATCCCTCAATTTATTTCTTATTTTATACAGGTTTTACATTATTTTTAATAAGTATTCAATTCTTTTTTTTTATAAAAAAAAAATATAGGTTATTGAGTTTCATTTTTTTAACCTGTTTTCATGCCGTGTTGCTGAACTAGGTACTACTCTAATCTGCGTCCTGTTTTTATTCCGAAATGACCTGGTATTTTCACCTTCTAATCCTGGAATTCAAAATTTGGGAATGGCAACCCTAGGTTAGGTATATAATTATATTGAAAGTTTAATAAAATAGTTCGATAATTTACAATTGCAGCGTCAGAATCTCCGAGAATCCGTATAGTCGTGTGGCTGGGTGAAGCACCCTGACCGCCAAGCTCGCAAGACTGTCTTGCTGATGATGACGAGAACCACTGCTCCACTCGCTTTGGCAACAGTCTTTTATCCTATATGCTTGGACCCTTTTGCTGAGGTATGTCAATAATCAGCAAGAATTTAAAAATAAAGGTAAATCTGGAAAATTACCAATTTCAACATACAAATAACGAAGAAACCATAACTCTAACAATTGTATTTTGAGAGACCAATTCAGCTAAGTTTTTTTTTATTGTATAACTTTTTTGTAATTTGTTTGTTTTTCTCATTTTCTTTATTTCTTATTTAATTATCACAAAACCATTTGCCCCTACCAGAACTCGAACCCAGGGCCTTTGGCGCATTCGTAAAGTTTAAACGCTGCTGCAACAAACAGCCGTCAACATTGTATTACTGAACTTTATGAAACTTTCTCTAAGATGATTTGTTCATGTTTGTACTGATCACTGACCACTGACTGAGTGGTACTAATACTTTTTAACAAAATTACAAAAAAGTATGAATTTATTTCATGACCAAGCATCAATATTATTGCATTATCATAATCTTTTTATTCATTCCAGATGTGCCGTCAATCGTGTGAACGCTGCTCTATCATAGAATTCCAATAAAAACAAAGCTAATTTATAAATACACCTACAATATAGAGTAATGTTACGTGTGCTTTAAAGTTTTATCTGAATCATCATATAATAATTATTATTATTATTATAATCATTGATATTGTCACAGATAGATAAATTGTGTACATGTAAATTGTGTACCCAAAAATGTGTGCTTAAAAATTTTAATTTACCCGCAGCGGCAGCGGTTTAGTCTTATGTAGGTACTTACTTAAACTTTTTTTCTTACGGATTTTCAAAAGAAACCTACTGGCAAAGGCGGGGGAGCTAGGGGGAGCCCTATATTCTCTCAAGGTAACAAATTTATGTTATTGGCGGTGTTTTCCCTACAAGTATTATTTTAGGGCTAGGATTAAAAAAATCCATGGTTTCTAAAGTAATATAAAATGCTATAATTTTTATTAATGCCCGATCCATTCAAGAATGTGCCTAAGTCCGATTTATTTAGTATGTCCTAAGCTAACAAGCTGCAGTAATAAGGGGATGAGCGAAAATTTATTTGGGTCAAAAGTCCTTTGGTTTATGGGTCGTAAAAAGCATTGAGGTTTCAGCATCTAATTGTTGACATTCTCGGGACCTCCTTTTCAATCAGATTTCTAATGATGTGTCTACAAAATAACAGTAAAACACAATATATGTATTATTATGAGCAGCTTCCGTCAGCCGGCGTAGAATTTCACTATTTTCTTTTCGTACGGCCACAGATTGGGGTAGGCCTGACCATCAGTCATTTTTGATGTCCCCACTGCTGGGGCACAGGCCCTCCTTATGGGTGGATAAGGAGGATGGGCCATAACCCACCACTCGGTCCAATGCGGATTGGTGGGTGTTAATGACTGCAAATGCACCCAAGACCAACGGCTTAACGTGCTTTCCGAAGCACGGAGAAGCTCGAGATAATAAATTTTTGGTCACCCATCCCATGACCGACCCTTGCGAAACTTGCTTAACCTCCGCAATCGCTGGGCCAGGCGCTAAACCACTGAGCCATTGAGCTCCTCGGTATAGGCCTGATCCAGATTAATTGTACACCTAGGCAACTATCGTACATTCTTTATTAATATCAAAAGCTTCAATGCAACTAATCTGGATCAAGCCTGTCCCTAATTGCGTATTATTTAATTATGGCCTTTATAAGGCCTTTGTCGTAGCAGCTATCTGTATTCCAAGATCCAGCACAATCCGAACTAGGTTTGAAAAAGTGAAACAGTCAAGTTAGTCAGTCTGGAGAATATATTATATATTTTTTTAATTATTTATTATTATAGAGCCTTTAAAGAGCATTCGATATTATCATTTTCATTAGAAGAAGGGAATCCAATTTAATCTATGTGTACTCGTACATTTTATCATGCGCCATACAATAGGTAATATTTCGGGTTCAAACTCCAATTTATCGCTTTAACATGAAATGAAATAGCTACTCAAGTTCTTATAAGTAATAAGGTTGGGAGTCTCGGCTTGATTATGAATAATTCTTGTTGGCTTAGTGGTTTCTCGGGGCTAGCTCGTTCAAATATTTATGTCCTACCGGTGAAAACTTACCGCAATTTACTTTGTCTCGTCCTTTATAGGTTTAAGCGTAGCGTTACGGGTCGTCATTACATTCTACAGAATGTTTTTTTTATTAAACATTACACTTACTGATTGTAGTCGACAGTCATGTAAATTTTGGCCACATTAAACAGTAAATAAAATTTATGCTTTAGCGATATCCCTGGATTTCTTGCGCCCTTCTTCTTGTCAGCTAAAAAAAGTCTCCGGTGGTAGGAAAATATGAAAACATAGACAATTCAAAAGCACTTAATATCCAAGTTTATTTGAATAAATAATTTTTCATTTTTATTTGTTACCTACACTTTTCCTAATTTCCTATATTTTAAAAATCCCATAAAACAGTAATGTCACGTAGAAGAAAAGATTCAATTATTTGAGTAAACAGTGACTGTTGTTCATGGAGATGACGAGTGACAACAAGGGCATAATAGAAGAGAAAGACGCACTTAAATCAATTGCATGCTGAAAGGATCATGCCGGATTCTGGGCCATGATGCGCATTAACCATACATATCTCATTGACTTTGACTTTGAAATGTCATATAATAGTAAAATGTCAAACAATTATAACTGTAAACAGCTCCTTGAGATTGAGATTTATCTTTTTTCCCGCATTATATTTTAATGACATTCTTCCCACGCAATCAGTATAAAATTACTATAGTACATTGGTAATTTCACCAAAGCGCATCATGGCCTAGCTTGTATAGAAAAATCGGCATAATCCTTTAAACTGGCTAACTTGTTGTCATAACTATATTCAAATGTCATCTAGACGTATAAAACGTGTTAAAAACTAAGGCTCTAATAAAGAAAAACTTTTACTCTAATCTCAGAAACTTCTGAATTGATTATATATTTTTCAAAATCATGACTGTCCACTTTTAGGAAAAGACAAACACAAATAAATCCGATAAAGTGAACATAATATTTTTATTTGCTGAAACACTGTACCTATAGATAAAACAAACTAAATTCTGGCTTATTACCTATACTTATACGAACTGCTTAGTTCATTAATGACGTCATTTGTGTTGATGACGAACTGATTCAAATAAACGTGCCACTTAAAGCTCGTCGAGTTAATGCCCAGAGTGACACCTGAGCAATGGCAGGAATTTAAGGGTTTTCCAAATGTGCCGTCGTTACAAACAAAGAATTCCACGAGGCGGAATAAAGACATCTCCGTTTGCACGCTTCATTTTCTATTAGACGAAAGTCAATTTGGTGAACTGTTAAGTCTTAGCGTTTTATTCAAAGGAAAGATTCTTATTAATAAGAAGCTGCTAGTCTTACGAATAAACTTCTTTATAAAAATCAAGTTAACGCACTTATATTAAGTACAAATCGCACTAACAATAACAATACCTACAAATATACTGTAAATTTGCCATATTTTGTCACATTTTATAGCAATTGGTCCATTTTAAATTCGTGATTACACATTGTAGTGGTCAGTGCACGAGCTCAATATCGAAAGAAAACCGCAAATCGATTTACCTACAGAGTAGTTGTTTGGCACATACTTAAGTTTAAACAATTTTTTGAGCCGCAGCTCTTAAAAAAAATGCCTTTATGAGATAGGAAAAAGTTTTTAGAATTGTCTCAGAAAATCCTTTCATTTGATAACACACACAACAGGTTTTAGAACAAAAAGTATTTCCCATAATAACAAAAAATATGTGTAATATATAACTCTAGAGGACAACTTCTTTTTTTTATTCTAAAAGCCCCACCCGACTTCAATAGACGTGTTTTATTACAGTGATATGCGTAGGTATCTATCTAGTGATTTGAAAATTATTTCTTGCTTTTTAGAGGTATTTAATTTTGAAGCTGTTTTTGTTTTTGTTTTCAGGTATTTTTGAAGTCGGTTTTTTTGTTTCTAAACAATTTTTTATTTTATTCTTTTTAGTGTAATCACTATACGGTTCCTATTTAATTTTGAGGAGTTCCCTTGTGTATCTTTGAAATCCAAGGTCCAATAACAATGAAATCAAAATAGTGGATCATCTCTAAAGTATCTTCTTTCAAACAAAAAAAGAATCATCTAAATCGGTACATAAACAAATCAAATCAAATCAAATCAAATCGCTTTATTCACACAAAACAGAGTGCATACAGTTGTTATTGATTACAATTCCGGTTCTCTGCCTTGCCCTACAAAGGGCATGTGAAATGTCAGTTTAGATTAAGAAGTAATAAAAATTAAATTAACATTACATGTGACTCAAGTAAAAAAAATATCATTTTAAGTCAATTTTTGAATTTAGAAATTCTTCAATTGTGTAGAAACATTTGTTTATTAACCATGTTTGTAATTTTTTCTTTAATGAAGGTAAACTAAGCTCCTTTACGGACTTCGGCAGCTTATTATAGATTTTTATGCAGTTAGGATAACAATTCCTTCTATAATACTTTGAATGCGTTTTGGGTATCATCAGCTTTCCATGGTGTCTTGCTAATCTACAGTTGTTTGTATTTTTGAAATTGAAAATATGAGGGTGTGTTTTAACAAAAATGCAACATTCTAATATATAGATAGAGGGGAGGGTAAGTAAATTCAGTTCCGGAAATAATTCCCTGCATGACGTCATTGGAGGGACGTTGCATATAGCTCGGACGCATTGTTTCTGTGATATGAAAGCTTTTTTTACGTCAACTGAGTTACCCCACAAGAGTATACCATATTTAAGATTCGATGCGACATATCCATGATAAGCCATTAAAGCAGCTTTTTTATTAACTTGAGTAGTTAAGCGCCATAAAGCATATGCAAATCTATTTATCTTTTTGCAGATTTTTTGCACATGATTTTTCCACGAACATCGACTGTCAATCTCTATTCCCAAAAAAGTGAGAGATTCAGATTCCATAATAGGTTCATCATTTATAAGTACAGTTAAATTATTTGATTTTGGTTTAGTGTTGTAAAAATTAATATATTTAGTTTTACTTATATTTAAGTGTAAATTATTATTGTTTAGCCAATTTGAAATATTATTAATCGTCTCGTTTATTTCGTCATTGAAGTTTAATTGATGTTTTTTAGTTATAACTACTGAGATATCGTCCGCGAATAAGTTACAATGGTGATGTGTAATATTAGGTAGATCATTTATATATAAGATGAATAATAGCGGTCCTAGGATCGTACCTTGAGGAACACCTACATTATTTACAGCCGGTGTCGAGCAAAAAGATATTTCGTCTTTATTTTTATTTATATTTTTAATTTCAACGTATTGACGTCGATTTCGAAGATACGATTCTAACCAATTTAGTGCTACACCTCTAAAGCCATATCTTTCACATTTATGTAAAAGAATGTCATGCGAGACAAAGTCGAATGCTTTGCTCATGTCAAAGAAAATAGCTATTGTGTCTATGTTTTTGTCAATGTTCTCAGTCACAGTCTTTATTAAGTTGAATACTGCCAATGAAGTGGACTTCCCTTTGCGAAAGCCATTTTGTTCATGCCTAAGAATGTTATGTTTTTCTAAAAAGTCATACATTCTTGCATGCATTGCTTTTTCACACACTTTAGCTAGAACAGATATTAATGCTATGGGTCTATAATTATTCAATGACTCTTTGTCATCTTTTTTGTGGATAGGTCTTATAACGGATACCTTCAATATTTCTGGAAATTTGCCTTCAGCGAATGATAGATTAATTAGATAAGACAATACTTCAGACAGAATTAGTGCACAGTATTTTAAGACTTTAGAAGGCAATTCATCAAAACCCGCAGATGTAGTGTTGTTTAGAGATCTAATTATTTTAAATATTTCATCTTTAGTAGTCGGATACAAGAATATAGATTTGTCAACGGATTTTATGTTATGATTATATGTGTCATTAGAAAGTTTATTATTATAAAATGTCAGATTATCATTAGATGTCATATTATTTTTATTTGTTATGTCAATAAAATAGTTATTAAATATATTACAAATGTCAGAGGGATTATCAATTAAATTGCCATCATTATTTTTTATTTTATTTATATAGTTATTATTATTTGTTACATTTTTATCATAAGATTTTATCATATTCCATGTCGATTTACAAATGTTCTTACTGTTTATTAACTGTTTTTCACTAATTAATTTGTGTGATTTATTAATACATTTTTTTAGAAGACTATGGTATTTTTTGTATGTGCTTTTGTTTAATCGATTTTGATTTGCGTAATATTTAAATCGTAGAGTTCGTTTAGTAGCACATGATTTACGTATTCCGTTTGTGAGCCATTGATGACTCCTTGATTTATTTGTAAGAAAGAAGATATGGTCGATCATCCGTATAAGTTCACAAAATGGTAACAAAAAACGACAGTATTTTCAGGTTTCCCTGAAAAGTACTGAACCGATTTCAAAATTTAAAAAAATGGGACCAACTTGGAAACCAACCTGATCTAATAACGTTTGAATCATTTCAATCGGTTTAGCCGTCTTTGAGTAATCGGTGTACATACAAAAAACAAAAAAACGGGTCGAATTGAGTACCTCCCTCCTTTTGAAGTCGGTAAAAAAACGGGTCGAATTGAGTACCTCCCTCCTTTTGAAGTCGATAAAAATATGACTTAGATTCATAAAATATGACTATATATGGCAAAGGAAATTAATAAACTATGTTCCATACTGTTTTCTTCGTCGATAAACGAATAAATGTAGCGAAATTTGGTTTAAGAGAAATGTGTTGCAATATCTTATTTACCTGTGAAAAGTGTGATTACTTGGGCTCCACGATACCTTTATTTTAAATTCTAATTAAGATTAACAAATATTTTAAGCAAACTGTGATTGCTCATTTGCTAGACGGGACGCTAGGGGCTCTTACTGTAAAAAATGTTGGCACAGTTCACTTGATCCTTTGTCTCATTTTTACATAGACCGTGTCCGTAGGATGTTAATTTCTCTTTTCCACACTTTGTTGGTCTTCTTGAGCGCAGCGATTTCTATGTCTATGTTTGATCCTGTATTACGATTAGCGTTTTTTTTTTGCGTACGCCGACCACAATCGCTTAGCATGATAACGACAATAACATAAGTTTTTATCAGCCATACTTCTTTCAAATTTAACTTCCAAACAGCTTTATTAGGTATATTTATCTTGTATAATAATGATTAGTCAGCAAACACATTCCAAGTGTAGTTAAACAGCGATGGTGTTGATCGAGGATCTCTAAAAAGCTCTGTTCTTGGTATCACTCTTGTTTTCTCCACTTCTAATCGACTTAACATTTGCTCGATAATATCGTGATGCATTTCAGATATATCTTTCTTTTCACATGGATCGTTCTTAATATTATATAAACAGACTTTTTCTGGAAGAAACAGAATTCGAATAAAATTTTAAGTTAAAGAATAACAAACTCTTAAATGTTTGTTGGGAAATGGGAAAACTTACCGTTTCCAGGATAACATATTACATCATCCACCGCGGTCTGGTTTTCACACTGATTTTGTAATACTTTTCTTATACCGACATCATCAATATTCACCGATTTCCCCATTTTCTCAAACACGTTATAAGCTTTACATTTTTTAACTGCATCTGTATAAGATGGTGCTTTTCCAATAATACCCAGTAAATCTCCACCTTGATAATCACCAAATTTAGTAGGTACATTTCCAGTAATTAGTTTATAATCTCCTAATGTAATTGTCGCAAAACCTTGCATGTCATCGATTTCCACAATTTCTGTTCTACTTGAATGTTGGTTAGTCATTATTTTGTCCCACAAATCATGTCCATCTATGTCGCTAGGTGGATCACTTCCAACAGCTTTTAACAGTGTAGGCAACCAATCTGATACATGAATGTAACCTTCATATAAATGACTTGAGATTTCTTCAGGTGCCCAAATAGCTCCAGTTACTCTTACTGCACCTTCAAAAGGGCCTATTTTAATTCCCCTCAAAGGGTAATTGTTGCCATAATTTAGAGACTCTCCTGACGTCATTCCTCCGTTATCGGATATGAATAAAATTATTGTGTTATTTAAAATCCCTTTTTGTGAAAGTGTCTCTATTACATCTCCAACACTATCATCGAGTTTCTTCATCATTGCTGAAATGTAAAGTTTTTTTTTAATTTACATTACACATAATAAAATTACGTTAAGTTAATTACATAAGTACATAGCATACCCTTATATTGGAGAAAGTCTTATTGGAAAATTTACCTGCAAATATTCTTCTATGTGGTGATTCAACATGCCGCATGGATCTGACTACCTCTGGCGGTGCCTGAAGGACAGCCCCTTCGTTGCCTCCGTGAGGAGCCAGGTGGGCCAACATCAGGAATAGTGGCTTAGTTGTGTCATGTGATTTGATAACTGTGTACAAATTACATTTAGGCGTCACTACTTGATCTAAGGATCCTAATTCCTAAATGTTCTCGATTCCAAAAAAGAAACCCAATACGATACGATACGATACCCAATTCTGTATCATGCATTACATTAAATCTTGCAGTGCAGCATACCTTGATGTTAATTATCTTCAGGGTATGCTGCGCTGCAGTATTATTCTCAAACATGCGACTTTATTGTCAGTCATCATTTTGCAAATAATAACAACACTTACTTGACATCGCTTCCTCGTTATACAGGTCGGTAACATATCCTTCTACATCCCAAGCTGCTGTTTCATTCCTGAATAAATCCATCCCCGAGACTATGTTACTGCTCCACTGAATAAGTAAAACATGTTCGGTAATATCCGCATTCGACTCTTTATCAAACACTACTTAGGACCTTGATTTTTATATGTACAAATTCATCATCATCTCCCAACCCTTATTCCAATTTATTTGGGGTCGACTCGGCGTAGTGCGTATTCCAATCTTTCCTATCACTCGTCATCTCCTCATCCACTTCCTTCACATTCATAACCATTCCGCACACAATCCATTCATCGTTTCTGCAGTCTTCCTTCCCAGCCAACGACATCCATATCCATCACTCTTATAGATGTCAAGTACTAAATAGCGGCCGCTTGACGCAGCGTCAGTGATCCTACTACCTCTTGGTCCAAAGGTCCCAGGTTCGAAGCCTGGCCTGGCATATAGTGGGCGTTCTACGAGCTCAAAATCAATGGAATACCGCAAATCGATGTACAGTATAGCCGTTTGGTACACGTATACTTGAGGTGTAATGTAAACAAAATTTTGGACCCGCAGTTCTTAAAAATTCTTCCCTTAGGAGAGGAGCTATGGTGTCATATTTTTGTATGAGAAAAAAAATTTTTTTGTTCTTAATCCTATCGTGTATAGTATCGAATGAAAGGGCTTGCTGAGCCGGATCTAAAAATATATCAAATCGTTATATTTCAGCCACTTGTTTTAAATTAAACCAAAAAACATTTTCAAAACATACCAAGTTTGGGCTCCTACAGATACAATATGGTTGAATTATTTTTCATAAAATATACCTTAAATGATATTTAATATTCTCATATCTAACCTCAAAAAAGCAATTTTGTAAATATAGATATTTTGTGTGTGTTTTTTTTTTAATTTTTATAATTACAAAGCTTTCACAAAGTGATTATATTTAATCAAAAAAAATGTTTGTTCTAAAACCTACCTTGTGTGATATCGAATGAAAGGGCTTTCTGAGCTGTTTCTAAAAATATATCACATAATTACATTTCAGCACTTGTTTTAAATTAAACCAAAAATCAATTTCTAAAAGTCCCATACAGACGTAAGTTTGGGCAAAAACGTGAAAAAAATACTAAATTTAGATATTTTTAAAATTACTTTCTTGTGCTTTGATATGAGGATATTATGTAACTCTTAAGGTGTATTTGACAAGAAATAATTTAACCAAATCGGATCTGAAGGAGCCCAAAGTTGGTATGTATTGAAAATGTTTTTTGGTTTAATTTAAGACAAGTGGCTGAAATATAATGATGTGATATATTTTGTAGAACCGGCTCGGCAAGCACTTTCATTCGATACCATGCACGATAGGTTTTAGAAAAAAAAAACCCATACAAAAAGAAGATGACACCATAACTCCTTTCCTAAGGAAAGAATGTTTAAGAACTGCGGGTCCAAAATTTTGTTTTTATTTCAAGTATACGTGTACCAAAGGGCTTTGCTGTACATCGATTTGCGGTTTTATTTTGCGTACGCGTAGGACTATAGTAGATTGTATTACAAGGGAGCAAAATCATATTTTTACGGCGAGGGCGCTTTTTTGAATCCAGAGCGAAGTGAGGTATTCTAGAGTATAATCCCGAGCGTAGCGCGGGATTCTTCAGTACAAAGTATGTCGCCCTCGCCAAAAATATTTTGCGCCTGAGTCATATACTCTACTTTTCATCCCCTTTCTATGAGAAAATAAATAGGAGACTGTAAAAAAGACACGTGAAAAGTAAAAATAATTACAAATTTATAGTTACGTTTGATACACTAGCGCAATTTTCAAAAGTTATTGTACTAAGTACGTAAGTATGTACTAATTACAAGAACACAAGACTTAATTCGCGCGCTTATGTTTTTTTTTCAGTTTGCGCGGGTTATCGCGCCGCGGCGACCTCGCCGCGCCGTCTATACAGCCAGTCAATACGTACCAGCCGGCGGCGGGCGTTCGAATTCTTTGAAAGATACATGTTCTAAATTCAAATCTCTTTTCCTCCCACTAAAAAGTTCTTACCAGAAAAGAGCTATTTTGGTCCCACTTATATAGGAACAATGCATCCTTTTTCGAATAGAAGGGATGAAAATATGTTTGTTTGATGAGCATAGGCATTTGCTCTCAAGTCATGGGTGTTTTTATTTTTTATATCTATCCTGACTTGGGTTAACAAGTTATCGTTAAAAATTTATTGGAGAAATTTGTCAGTTTTGTATAACCTGCCGTTCTGCTGATTGTAAATAATACTCCTTTTTTTCTACCATCTAAACATGGAGCTCATACTTACATATTCTTCCAGTGTGTATTCATAGTAATCTATGTAACCACCTCTATGTCCGAAATGCGTATCAAAACCACGTCTCCTCGGCAAGTACTTTTCCCTGGATCCCCCGACATGCCATTTCCCCACCAAATGGGTTGCATAGCCTAACTCCTTCAAATATTGGGGCAATATTTTCTCAGTAAGGGGAATACCTCTATCCTCGCCGTTTGTCAAAGGGTATCCTTGCATTCCTGTCGTTTGAAAATATATTATATTTATATCTTTCAGACAAAATGATAATCATGTTTAATCAAGAATCCAGCACTCATGGTAACATATTTAGACTAGAAAAAAGAAAAACCGCCTTCAAAAAACTGAAAACAAAAACAGCTTAAAAATTAAATACCTCTAAAAAGCAAGAAATAATATTCGAATCATTCGTTACACATATCAATATTAATAAAACACGTCTATTGAAGTCGGGTGGGGCTGGAGGACAACTTCATTTTTTTCTTAAAGCCCCACCCGACTTCATTAGACGTGTTTTATTAATATTGATATGTGTAACGAATGATTCGAATATTATTTCTTGCTTTTTAGAGGTATTTAATTTTTAAGCTGTTTTTGTTTTCAGTTTTTTGAAGGCGGTTTTTCTTTTTTTTAAAAAGCTTTTTTATTTTCAACTTTTTAGTGGTAGGTATGTAAGCGCAGCGTGTAAATATTTTTTTACTTTATATTATAATATTTTCAATGGTAAAATGCCCTGAACTCAATTTCCAAATTTACGCTGTTTGTTTTTGAGGAGTTCCGTTGTGTCATCGTAGTCCAAGTCTAGTCCAGAACGTTGCATCGCAAACCATGATTTGGTTTGTTTTGGATTGCCATAAACTTACCAAAACCTAAATCACTTTACTTATACTATTTGATTTTGAAGAGTTCCTTTATGTATCTTCGAAGTTCGAAGTCCAATAACAATGAAATTAGATTGTGACCACTCTTGAAGTATACCCTTTTAAATAAAAAAAGAATCATCTAAATCGGTTCATAAACAAAGAAGTTATGTCCGAAATTCCATAAAAACTCGTGCGATGGCGAGCTAAATAATTGATATTTTTCAGGATTATGAAAAAACTACTGGCTAGATCTCTGTAAAAAAATTATGGGACCACACACGAACTATGTTCTTTGAGTTAAAAAAAGAATTGTACAAATCGGGTAACAACTGACGAAGCTATGTTAAAACATACATAAAAAAAAAAAAAAAAAAAAAAATACCGTCGACTTGAGAACCTCCTCCTTTTTTTGAAGTCGGTTAAAAATACTTTTCGTCGTATGTTGCTACAAATTTGAATGCAACCTGAATTAAATTAAATTTTAATCAACGTGGCTTCCGAACCACGAATAAACTCGAGATAAGAAAAATTTGGTTACCGATCCCATGACAGCAATAGTAGACAGGAAGCCGCTATGGCACTGCGCCATCGAGCTCTTACCAGTCTTGACTTATGTCCCCTAGAGGGGCAGAGGGTGTCCACAGAGAACCTCCGTCCGTGTTTTACTTCGCTCCAAGCTATCTCATTGCCTTAATTTTTGCCTTGATCTTTTACCTGTAGTGTGCGCATATTTGCCGGTGAGCAGCGCTGATCGAGACGGCGTACAAACGCAATGACTGTAGTATCGTCCCAAAGTGACACCGGCGTATCCAAGCACGTCTATATTTGGTGTCTGAACTTGATCGGTGCCGTGCAGACTTACATCATTCCAACCCTGAAAATCGAATTTATTTATTCCAATATTACTTTGAGAACACACAATAAAATGATTAATAAATGCGAAAACAAGCAAAAAATACTAATTTGTGGGACACCAAATACGTCTCATTACGACCACTATGCCACTTCTAAATCTTGTCTTATTTAGATCAAATAGGTAATCAAAGGTCCTGATATCTTCAAGTACTACAAACTACAAGATAAGATGAAATATCTTTTTATTTCTTAAGCAAAATTGTTGTAGAGTGCATTTATCACAAACTCTCACGAAGTAACGTCAAGGTAAGATTAGGTTTAGTGTTTAAATAAAAAAATATTTGAAAACAATCAGGTGGAAGATTATAATAATATTATGCAGAAAAGCCTTCAATACATATTGTACATAAGTAGTTTTTTTCATCCATAGAAAAAGATTGTTTTTTTCTCACTTACCAGATCATCTGCAATAATAAGTACTATATTTCGCCTTGTACCTTTTTCTAGGGCGTGCACTTTCGTGTTAAGCGTAAGTGCCACTACCAATATTAACACGCACAGAAAGTAGAAAGATCCCATCCTAAAAATTAAGTAATCACTGGATTTGTAAGTCGGTCCAAAAGAATGATCTATATTGATAGATACTGACCAAACTGACCAATAATTTAAAAGAATATTGATTCTTTTAAATTATTGGTCAGATACCGTAGAGGCGTAGATTGTACGACTAGAAAGACTACGAGTTCAAGGGCCTTATATCTAATAATGCGTCGAGCGCTCTTTACTTACTCATTTTCATTGGACAGCAATATCACAGTTTTACTCATTTTCATTGGACAGCAATATCACAGTTTTACGAATTGTAGCTGTGGAAAAATAGCTGGTTGTCGAATGAAAATGAGTAGTAAATAGCGCTCGATGCCTTTCAAAAATAGGGCCCCATATCGGCGCGAAAACAACGCCGGTTGTACGTAGCGTAGATAATTGAAATAACAATTTTACGAATACTAGCGCGGTTCTATTTATGCTTATTTATTTTCTATTATTCAGCCTTTTCAAGGCTAAAGTGAATAGGCTTTATCTAGGTGAGCATGCTCCATCGTAGTCCACATTATCACTTAACGCTAGTTGTGACGGTGGATGGATACAGTGCTCACTTATTTTCAATAAAAAATAAAATAAAACTTTCTTGTTTTGCCACGCACGGCGGCGATGGCGTCTAAAAGACCTATTTTAATAACCAAACAAGCAGTAAATTTTATATTAACTTACATTTTCGGATGATTTTTATGGGTCCGAATAAATTTACGAAATGCGAGACCATCTGTGCACATGTCAAACAAGACAGTGAGACGAGAAAATATTAAAATTATTATTTTACTTCACCATCACAAAACCACAACACAATCTAAGAGAAATCGCCAACCAACTGCATATCTGTTAGGTAATAGCACACAACAAAATTATGCAATCTTATTTATTAGTTTTGCTTTGGTTCTAATGAATAATACTTCTTATGAATAGATGTAATCATTTGTGTCAATTACATTGTAGCTGATGAATGACAAGATCTGGAGCATCGCTATTTGTGGCGTAAATATTGTCATACGAGACTAAAGATAAAAAAAACTTACAACATTTATCTAATTGGCCTTGAACTGTTAAAAAGTCAGGGAGAAACGCGAATAGCATTAGGGAAAACAAACAATTAAATATTAAAGTAGAAGTCTTTATACACCGTTAATTTTTAAGTATATCTACAAATTAAAAGAGTATTTCAGACCACGTGAATGAAAAAGTTTTACTATAGGCCAACCTCAGAATCGCGAAAAAAAAATCTGCTGTTTCATACATTATAGTTGAGTCGATGTTGTACTTTTCTATGGAACAGCTGTTTTTTTTCGAGATTCCGTGGTTGGCCCCATTGTAAAGTTGTTCATTCACATGGTCTGAAATCCCCATTTCATTTTTAGATATATAGTCAGGTGGGGTAAGTGAAACATACTTTATTTTTATTTAACAAGGTGTAGTAAAGCTATAAAACTCGCAATTAAAGTAGCTGTGTAGGCAATGTACTCCTAATTAAATCAGCATTTAACGGTATGAATATAAATATCTAAAGACTTGCATTAAGCAACAAAATCACGAAAAAGCTAAGAAGTGTTTCACTTACCCCTGACAAGGGGGAAGTGAAACAGTGGCCAAAATAGCTTTAAATATTGTGTCCATTTAATTAAAAACAGGACAAAAGGATCATGTTTAACCGTTAATATCCAAAATGTATTAAATTCTCATAAAATAGGGTCCAGTTTTAAAGATTTATCAAAAAAACATCGTGTTTTGCGTTTTGACATCTAATGAATTTCTTTTTGGTTTACTAGCTAGGTTAATGATCGCAGTGATATCTGTGTTGTATTAAGGGAAGTAATTCGTCATTCCTGATTTATCGACACATAGCTATGAGAATAAACTACGATAGTTTCTTAGATATGGTTGGGTGTTTCACTTACCCCACCTGACTATACTTAAAATAAAAATTAACAATGTATAGCAATTTATAATGGAACTTTATATCTATCTAAATTTCTGTATTGTTGAATAGGTTTATAAAGTTACGTACATTACAGCAAGTTTATAATAGGGGTTGTTAATGTATGAAATTGCTTATTTTCTCAAACACAGAGGCTTTCATTTGATACCTATCTTCTATGAAGATAAAGATACTTCAAAACTTGTTATTATTTCGAATTATGATCATTACGGCCCACTATCAACAATAAAAATGTTTCTTTCCTGCCCCCCTACTCAAATGGCCAACTTTCTATTTGTTTGAACGCTACGCTTATTTTTAAAGCTTAAATATGAGCAATAGATGATTAAATCACAGGTCGCAAACTTATGTAAATCACAGACTTCGATGTATTGTATGGAATTGTCAAGCTTACGGCACGTAATTTTATAGTTTACTGCTAATTTTAATTTTTTTATAGTAAGCGTAGCGTTCAAACGAATAGAATGTTGGCCATTTGAGTAGGTAAGTTACTCCTTTTTTCGCATTTCGTTATCAGAAATGACCACTTAATTCGTTGTTACCTTCGAGCAACGAAGGCTTCGTTCGTCGTCTTACTCTAAAGGTGCATTCCCACGGTGCGTGCTACCACGCACCGCACCGAGCCGCACGAGGGTGAGCACGCACCGATCTTTCGAAGTTACCGGCGCCGGCGGGCGGCGAACGCGTCGTTTCCTACGGTGTGTGGTCTTGTCTGGTGCGCTCGCGTGCGTCTACAGACGCACCGGTGGGAAGGCACCTTAAGGTTGTAACCTTATTTTTTTCACTTAACACAATGTGGATTAGTTAGAAGAGTGTTAAGTGCATAACAGTTTTAAAAACATTAGCGTTCATGGTTATTAAATAAATTAAGACAATATTAGTATGGAAAATGCAAATTATTTAAAATTCGCCATTCAAATACATGAAATAAATACAATGTGGTTATCTGTTCAAAACGCAATTTATAATTCCGTTACCATTCTAAATATTCCAATTATTTAAATGATCTTGACATGATTAAGTACTATTAAATATTCTGTGACATGCAAGAACAAGAAGCTTATACCTCCCTCCAATGGAGATTGCACGGCCATATGTCATAGTGAAGATTGAAAAAAGCTCCTTTAGTGACGTGACGCCTTATTGCAACCTCTTTCTTTAGTGTTACAATACGTGTTCGTTGTTCGTCGTTCGTTCAACGACGAACAATAATTTCGTTTCTCACGAACGTTTTCGTTCGTGAGAAACGAAAACGTATTGTAAAACGAAAAGAAAGTGATAGCAATACGCCGTGACGTCACTAAAGAGTCTTTTTCAATCTTCAGTATGATACTAGGCGTGCAATCTCCATTGTGGATTTAAGCTTCTTGTGCAAGAAGCTTATATTGGTGACATGATTCAGAAATTGACACCAAGTACACTTTCAAAACTCACAAGATTTTTAGATTGGTGGCGCCATCTAAAGCTTATACAGAGAATTAACGTAGAAGTTGCTTGCTAGCATCAACCTCAAACACGAAAATGTACTTCTTCGGTAATGGCACAGAATACATAATAGTGTAATGGTGATTTACTAGGTATCATGAGATGACGCTAGCTACAGCTTTAAAATTATATTTCTCAGACTAGCGGCCGCCCGCGGTTTCACCCGCGTGGTTCCCGCTCCCGTGGGAATATCGGGATAAAAAGTCTATGTTTTAATCTATCTACTATCTGTGTGCCAAATTCCAACCAAATCCGTTCAGTAGTTTTTACGTGATTGAGGAACAAACATCTAAACATCCAAACCCACAAACTTTTACATTTATAATATTAGTAGGATTATTTCAAAGAATTATAAAGTTTAATTGCATATTATGTGCTAAATTTAACGAATTCGTTTTTTTATACTTCAGTACTTACACATTTTTACTTTTCGGGATATTTTCATCCCTAATTACGTATAGCATTTCCCCAATGATCCGGATATTGTTGGTATTGAAAAAAACAAAATAAAAAAAACAATTAACTACGTAAATAGAACGACGACGTCTTGATAGATTGCTCATCACGAAAAACGAAATATGCGACGTGTGATAAATAAATAATTACTTATTTAGACAACATCACAAACATTGCTCTGTTCCAAAGTACTCGTACGTAGCTAAAAGTATTTTTTTGAAAATGTATGCATAAGTACCTGAAATAAATCTATGTAGGTAGGTCGTAGGATTATTGTGTCCTACAAAAACATAATTTTGTCGGAATTTAAATGTGTGATGTAACGTTCATCTTAGTTGATAACTAGAAATTTTTATGTTCTATCTCTATAACTACTTAAATCTAATCTAGAACTTAATTAATTTTAACTCATAACATAATGTGTATACCTACTTACTTAAATAACATTTCATTTATTTAGAAAAACTTATGACTCGAAAGGTTTTAAACCATTACTTACAACAAAAGTTGAAATTGCTATTAAAATTATGATCACAGTTAACAACTTTACAAGTGTTTTTTTCTATAAAATATATTTTTATTCAGATATTAAATAAAATGAAGACGCAAGTATTGGAAGGAATCATGTATAACATTGTTCATGTGTTTATTTACATTGTTTATTACACAGGCACATCAATAAAATTTCATGAGCATGTAAGTAATATAACTTTTTTTCTATTTTCTTGGCCGTCTCTTTTGGTAATGTATGATGTGATGACGTTCTATAAAGTGTTTCATTTCCATGCCAATCCATTTTTTTGCAATATTTTATCAACGAGTTATCGGTTTTGTTAAAATGAGAAACCATTTTTTATGAATTGAATGCAACTCACAGTTGATTTTATTTATTTGCTAAAATTGAACTCCTAAACTGGTGCCACTTCAGTACCTACTTAAAAAATTAAAGAACTAAAAAAAACCTACTTAATTTGTATAAGTAACTATATAAACAAGGCTTAAAAGCGATAAATAATAATAGGCACTCTGAACACTATTAAAACAAAATACTTAAATTAAAAATACGACCTCAAAATGCACAAAAAGTTCTTAATTCCTGTCGTTCCATTACAATTTACTGTTTTTGCTTCCGTATTTATATTACCATAAAAATTAAGCAACAATGATCTTTCATCAAATTGAATGATTTTTTGTGATTTTGTTGCGTTAGAATTACATGTAATCCAAGGGGTCCATAAATAGTTGAAATTCGCAGGGTCTGCTTGTGTTTGGATATTAGGTGGTCCCCTCTTTAATTGTGATGCCCATAAGCCTCTCAGTCTACTGGTTAGAAGAACTACTATTTTACTTGCACGATCCCAAAGATCGTGACTTTCTGTTGGATCTCGGCGTACGTTGAACAAACACCCGCGAGCTAAAACAAAAAGTTTCCGTTATTTACAAGCCTGGCTTGAGAATTTTTTTTCCGTAAACCTTGGAGTCAGTACTTACAAGGAGATGGCAGACAAGGCGTACGGTCTCTAACAGGATCCTCTTGTTTTATCGTGGCCATTGCCCTAGTCGCAAGAACACCAAAAAAGTCTAAATATATTCCCATCCTTTCAAATATTTTTGCAACTTTACACGTTTTCAATGTGGCGAAATAATCTGGCTGATACCCATTTTTAGTCCTCATAAAATCAGCCCCATAATAGCCGTTATTCAGCCCGGTCACGTTTCCTACGACTATTTTGTAGTCACCTGCCCTGTATGCTGCATACACATTCCTGTTGCTGTCTTCTACAGCCAAAAGAACTTCTTTTCTTTTAGATTCGGTGTCTTTTGTTATAGCTCCCCATTGGTTGACGCCGTCGATTTTAGCTTGGAATTGTCCGCCAACAGCAGCAGTTAGTGTCGGCAACCAATCACTGATATGCATCAATCCATTCCAAATCCTAGGTTTAAATGAAGAATGCCACATGAAGGCAGGAACTCGAAGTGCTCCTTCCCAAGGCGTATATTTAATGCCTCTCAGTGGAAGGTTTACACCCCAATTCCCATTGGTTCCCACTGTAGGAGCTCCATTGTCAGAAACGAATATGATTAAGGTGTCATCTAGAATTCCCTTATCCTCGAGAGCTTTAACGACCTTGGCAACACTTCGGTCGATGTTGTTTACTACGTCTGCAAGCAATAAGAATATTCAATTAGGACTTGTACTGTACGAGCAATCTCCAAGTTTGTAGATTACTTTGGGAAAAAAACGAAGACCAATATCTTTGTCGGGCATTAGACCTGTATACATAGATTTACCTGCAAAGAGCCGCCTGTTTGAGTGAGCGATGTGCCGATTTTTAATGCCGCCGCCGGAATTGAGGGGTGGTTGTAGGGCACTCCCGGGGTTGCCGGCGTGTGGTGCGTTGTGGGTCACGTGGAGGAAGAGCGGACAGGACGTGTTGTGGTACTGAATTACTGAAGACGAAAATATTCATATTTATACAACGTGTTACAAAATTACCTCAAAAGCCCAATACTTATGGTAGATTAGATAGGGACCATAAAACTAAACAACTTTTACTATGGGACTGACTCTGAAATGCCACCAAATCACCACAAAAGCCTGTTGATTTCGTCCAAGTACCTGGCCGACTTCCACAGGCTTTTGTAGTCTCAATTTTTCAAAAAAATTACTCCAATAACCTGTTGATTTCGGCCAGGTACTTGGCCGAAACGCTCTGGCTTTTAAAAAAAATTACTCCAAAAGCCAGAGCGTTTCGTACATGTACCTGGCCGAAATCAACAGGCTTTTGTAATATCGCCTCTGAAATCGCGAAAACAAATCAGCTGTTTCATACATTTTGATATTTTCGACATTATTTTTTGTATGAAACAGCCGACTTTTTTTACGTGATTCCAGAGTTGGTTCCATAGTAAAAGTTGTTCAGCTTGATGGTCCCTTTCTACCATTTTCGGCATTAGGAGTTATTTTGTAACACGTTGTATAAGTACCGACATCACAGTCATCATTATGGAATTTTACAAATGATTGTAAACCATTGTAATAAAACGATTTTGCGCATATAGTTACACGCAATTTTTCAAAGTTCAGGTTATAGTCTGTCTCTTCACCGAGTCACTTCAACACGCAATTCAACTCAACTTGCGTCAAAATCATGCAAATTGCCTCCAAACCGTGCGCTTTCCTTTTCAACTAAAAATTCAACTTGCATTGCAATATTGACCGTCGATAATAGCAATAGCCAAAATATCTTGATATCGCTACCATTACCAATTTACCATACATTCATGGATGGTAGTTGTAGTTCTTTACGACCACAACACGCGATCTCACGTAGTGATTACTTGCTCAGTGCTCACTGTCTGTCTGTAAACAAATCATTCATTCAATTCAACCATCGCTCGCGTAAGCGTAACAACATTCAATTTCAATCACATTCTATGAGCGGGCTGACTGCATAGGCCGTTCACACGCTCACAGAATAGGGTAACCATGGGACGGAAAAAAAGTGGAATATCTACTGGTACTTCATTTATTTTAGTGCCTTTTTTTATAATCTATGTTTAAGCACTAATCTGGCTTAATTAAAAATGTTACAGAAAATCTAATTAGAACTTAATCGGACTTTGTGAAACAGGCCCTGCCCTAAGTAAACTATGTATTTTGATTTGCAACCAATATTTTTACTTAGTCAGTTTATTAATTTGTCAACATGTGGGTGGGTACGAATTAATAAAAATAATTCGACAACTTATAGTATTATTATTAGCTTTACTCATTATAAAATACTTATTAACGTAAGCCAATAGTAATAAAAATTAAAATACGTAGTTGTTTATTACTTGTTAATCATGACGAGAGATAAAATAGTATGAATTAATAGGTAGCAAAATACGTATGTACACATGACAGTACATCATATCAAACAGCTTTTACTACTTAGATTGTACTTTACGTCAACATTTGTATAGTCTGATGTGGCGTTGTCTGTACATTTAGTTAAAACATTATTTGTTGACACAAGTTAAACTTCCATGACACTTGGATCCGCATGGGACTTTGTTTTTAAAACAAGCACATCTATTATTGCGACACTGATTTACAGCAGGCTTACAGCTACATTTTTGTAATCCATGGCCTTCAAAAGGAGACTGACTTGCCACAGCCTCTCTCAAAGTGATTGGTGTTTCTGAAATTGCGTCGCCATAGTTTGTATCTGAGTATTTCAACTGTTGACGTGAAAACCAGTTTTTAATTGTTCCATTTTTAGTTCCCACTCTATAAACTCCATTTTTGATATCAACAATTTTTCCTTGAATACTCTTCATCTTCAGAGGCCCACTATCCACTTTAGGTACGCTAACAACAACACTATTACCAATATCTAAATCTAAAGTTGGCATTTTTTTAACAGTGCTACCAACCACATTTTCAGCTGCACGCTTAATCCCTTTGTTTACATTTGTCTCTTCAATATAAATAATATTGAGGGGATCCGGTTCAACTTTAATTTCAATAATGTCGTTTCCTGTAAGATTTATGTTCGCATTATTACTCTTGATATATATTTCCGGTTCACCCTTCATATCAATAATATCACTGTTTTGCATTTCGGTTTCAGAACCGTTATTTATAGAGTCGTCACTGCACATAGCTTCAGCTGGTTCTTGCCCACTAAACGTGTTCAATTGTTCTTCTGTTTCTATAGTTGAAAGAATAGTCATCGGGATATTAGATCCACTTAAACCAGCTTTAGGTTTACTTCCAAATAGAGCTTCGTATGGAGATTTACCAATTATTTGATTAAATGACGTGTTGTTGTTATATTGCACGTAGAAGCAGCCAACAGACCAATTTGTTGATTTGTTTTTATTCATCCAGACACGGAGCATATTTTCGATATTTTGGTTGCTTCTTTCGACGCTGCCATGATTTTGAAGATCACAAGGACCTTCGTGAACAATTTTGCACTTAGGCCACATTATAACAATTTCTTTTATCACATTTGCAGTAAACTCACGGCCGCTGGCTGATTGTAAAATGTAGGGTGCCCCAAATATTAAAAAAATCTTTAGCAGCTCAGAAGCAACTTCAGCAGGCTCACTTGTTTTAAGCGGACGCAGATTAAAAAATTTGGTAGCGTTGTCATGGTAGTTTAATAGCCACATAAATTCTCCATCGGGAGAGGTTCGGTAATCTATAAGGTCGACTTGTCCTCTTAAATTAAAATCACATGGAACAAATGGTTTCGTCACGATACTTTTTTTAGGGCCGTTTCTTTTTGCTTCACAAATGGGGCACAGAGATACATAAATTTCGACAGCTTTTTTTGGAATATAGTATTTATTTTTTATGTCGTGTAGTATTTTATCTCGTCCACCATGTCCGCAAAGTCCGTGGATTTCTGATAGTATATCAAAATACTGTTCCCTAGGTATAACACGGACTATGGAAGCTGTGGGTGTTCGTCTTTTAGAAATTAAAAAGTCTTCATTTGGAGTTGTCATGATGTCGTATTTGCTCAGCCAGTAATATCCCATAGCTGTCTTGCGCTGTCCAGTATGTATGGTCGCCTGAGCTTTCTTTATTTCATTTATAACCTCTAAAATCCTTTGGTATGTCCACGGTTTACGTTGAGATCCTAGAATAAAGATAAAATAAAATTACATTTATAATTATAACATAAAATTACATTTAAAAAAGTTACAGAACACAATACTCTTTTACGAAAAAATAACACAATTACCTTGATGCTGTTGGTCATAATCAATTAGTTTTTGGTAAAAATTGTCCTTAAAACTCAATGTACTTGAGTCTGTAACATCTTCTTCGTTATTTTTAGCACTACACACTTCTTTTTCTTCCTTAACATTGTGAGATACACCACAAATATTGCCGCTTGTCGACGCCATATTGACTGACATGACAGTGTTGATAAGCGCCAGCTGGCAGAAAATGGAACTGTACGTGTCGGCTAGGCGAGTCGTCGAACGTTATTGAACCAATTCTCGTCCGCCTGCCTAGCTGTTTCATTGGATGTCATTTAGACCGCCCCGCCCGCCCCTCGCCCCTCGCACCGTCGTCGCGTCGCGTCGGCGGCCGGCGACCCACTCTGGCTCGGCTTGATGAATGACGCCGTTTATTTATAGTAAAAGGTTAGGCAGTTCATTAAAAGGCTAATTAAGCTAGTCGGCTGCGTCATTTTATGTAATTTGTTTTAAGGCGGTTGTATGACCGAAAGTGGCGTCCTCAGAGGTTCTTATTTAATAAGTTTTTAATAGAAAAAGATTTTAATAATGTTTTACGTGGAGTTTTTAGGGCCCATGGTCTAGTATTTTTAGACGATATCACTACATGCCCTCGTAGGTAGTCATTCGTAGAAGTAGATAGCAAATGTGTCAAAAACGACCACTTTTAGCAGTTTTGCCATCTACTTCTAGCAGTGACTACAAGGGAATGTAACGATACTGTCTAAAAATACTAGACTGTGGGCCCTAAAAATTCCACGTAAAACATAATTGAAATTGTGTATTAGAATTATAATATTAAATAAAATGCACCACGGCGCCACTTTCGCTTAGGGTGCCACCATAAAATATAATATTCGTATTGGGAATAGTAAGATTTACTGGTAAATCAGTATTTTTATGTAAGTACTATCTCTCTACTGCTTAAATGTACTAAGTAGTCATGTAGGTAGGTATTAGCATAAGAAAAAAAAATTCCACAAAATTTTGTGGTTGGTATTATTAAGTACTTAATTATCGTGACACTTCTGTGGGTGACGTCACGGGCATGAGGGGTATGAGGACATAGGGTGATTGCGGAAACAAGGAGAGGAGCGCGGCGCCTGCTGATACCTAACTACCTGCCACAGAGTAGGTAGACGTACACCTACCTTATACAATACCTACCTTATACCTACCTTATACAATACAGAAATGGCTGATGGAGATACAATACAGAAAATACCTGCCTTGCCAGCTCTCGCGTAAAACGTAGTGATTATTTCCTCTATGCGTCGACCCATTAAATAATTTGGTGTCATACCCCGTCCCCTTGCCCCTGTTCTGTGTGACATATATATATGTTGAATGGCTCCACCATCTCTCTATTGAATTATTATGTCGTTGGAAATTGACCAGCATGTTAAGGCCTCGATTACATACGCCGATTTAGCTTCCTAGCTAAGAACCAATTTCGGGTTGCCACCCGTATTATATAATAAAATAATGTACAATAACATCGATTTTAAAATTGAATTAACACTTTAACGGAAAAGTAAACATTGTTTAAGATTGTAGATGAGAATAGAAAATAAAAAATTATAAAAAATGTTGACTTTTCCGTTATTTGTGCAAATTTACTGTTAAAATTGAACTTATTTATACGGGTGGCAACTCTAAATTGGTTCCTAGCTAGGATGCTAAATCGGCGTATGTAATCGAGGCTTAAGGCAGCACACTAGGTGGTAGGCACATAGGTACTATTACATTCTGTTCAATAGCTGTCAAAATTAGTTCCTTTTTCCACCGCGCACCAACTCGGTACGTAGCGGGCGAGGACTCATTCTCATTCCAAGCAATATAAAACTACTTATAATAACGAAATGATTTTCATTAATTTTCTGTAAGTAGTAGTGCTAGGTGTACACCAAAAAACCGCAAATCGATGTACAGCAAAGCAAAGTTTGATACTTGAGCTTAAAACCCGCAGTTCTTAAAAATTCTTCCCTTAGGAAAGGAGTTATGGTGTCATATTTTGTTGGATGGGCAAAAAAAAAGTTGGTTCTAAAACTGAATGAAAGGGCTTGCTGAGCCGTTTGTAATAGTACATTACGATATTAGTGCGTTAAGATGGTTATAACATGAGAGGCGGAATTTCAGCCCGAGCCGTAGGCGAGGGCGTAATTGAGCCGAACGCACGTATATCGTACGACGTTTTTTAACACATTTGCGAGGAAACAGACAAAAATTCACAGATTTTGCAGTCCCCGCAAGAATCGGAGCATTGAAAATTAATACAAAAATTTACGAAAAACCAAAAATCAAATGCAAAATCCCATAATATTTTTAAAGTAGTATCTATTTATTTTTACGATTGTGACACTCGGCTCCGCCTCGTGTCACAAAAGCGCCCGCTGACTGCCTCGACGCAGCCTTATTATTAACCAATTTTCAAAATTCCAACGAATGCACTATTTTTTCCGAAATATTAACAATTTAGTAAACAAACACCCCCCGAAAAACCCGGAATTTTTGAAATTTTGCAAAATTTCAGAAAAAGTTACCAGTAGATTTTCAAAATTCAAACGTTCACACGTGTCTCGATAAATTCCTCAACTTTTGGTACTATTTCCATCACGATCCTCTCAAAATCCTCGGAGATATGGTTAAAAATACGTCTCAGGCGATTTGCATCTGATAACCATTTTCAATGGTAAAAAATACGCCAAAAGTACATTTTCGGAAAATGACTTGGCATTTTTCATGATTTTCCACTTCAAGAAACTTTCATACGTGGTTATGTATCTGTCCTTGGATATTGACGGCAGCAAGCTGTCGCATGCGGTTCGCGCTTCTGTTAGTATATCCGGTGGAGTTGAAGTAATATATTGGTCACCTTTATTACTGAAAGTTGTCATTTTTAGATATTCACAATACAAGTACAAAGAAAAGAAAATTTGGGAAAAATGGCGCGAGGATTATTTTCTGCCGTGGTTGCGTGAAAATGTTGGCAAAGACGCTAGAGCATGCAGCCAAGTTTTTAAATTACCGAATAAACTGTTTTTTTTATTTTAAATAAACTCAATCTGTGAATGCACACTGTCTACTGACTGGCGCCGCGCGGCGATAGTTCGAAATTTAAATAGCAACAGCGCGCTGCTCTCTAGCTGGAGTCGTGCGGCGGCGATCAATTCGATATTTGAAATGACAAATAATACTGTTATGGAATTTGTATGGACTATAACTTAACTATTTGCTTTGGTAACACACGCGTTTTTTATGACCCGCTTTACATATTTAAAACCGGTGGAATAACATCAGCTTTACGAGCAAGTGTGTTAAAAAATGTATAACATCATGACATTTCAACCACTTGTTTTAAATTAAACTAAAAAACATTTTCAAAACGACCAAGTTTGGGCTCCTTCAGATCCGATATGGTTAAATTATTTTGTATGAAATACACCTTGAGAGATACATACTATCCTCATATCAAATTTCAAGAAAGCAATTTGGAAAATATTTTTATTTAGTATTTTTTTCTAATTTTTGCCCAAACTTATATTTGTATGGTTTTTTTTAATGATTTTTGGTTAATTTAAAATAAGTGCTGAAATGTAATTATGTGATATATTTTTAGAAACAGCTCAGAAAGCTCTTTCATTCGATATCACACACGATAGGTTTTAGAACATTTTTTTATTATTATGCATAATCACAATCATGAAAAACTAAAAAAAAATCCTAACGTCAATATTTTCAAAATTGATTTCTTGAGGTTAAATATGAGAATATTACATATCATTTGAAATATATTTTATGAAAAATAATTCAACCATTATCGTATCTGTAAGAGCCCAAACTTGGTATGTTTTGAATTTTTTTTAGTTAAATTTAAAATAAGTGGCTGAAATGTGACGATGTGATATATTTTTAGAACCGGCTCAGTAAGCCCTTTAATTGGATACTACACACAATGGGTTGTAGAACAAAAAAAAATGCCATACAAAAAAAGATGACACCACTCCTCTTCTAAGAGAAGAACCTTGGACGAATTAGAGAAGAACTTATAAGAACTGCGGGTCCAAAATATTTTTTTGACTTCAAGTATACATGTACCAAACGGCTATGCTGTGTACATCGATTTGCGGTATTCCATTTATTTTGAGCTCGTACGCCAACCACTATTATATAGGTAGGTAACACTATCTTCTGCATTTAACAACTCGTGGAATTTCATTAATCACTCACAAATCAAAACAAAGTTGTAAAAAATGCATTGTTTTCAATAAGAGAACCGCCCCTAAAAACAAATAAAATAAAATCAAACTACACATTTATTTTTAACCGACTTCAAAAAAAGGAGGAGGTTCTCAAGTCGACAGTATTTTTTTTAATTTTTTTTTTATGTATGTTTTAACATAGCTTCGTCAGTTGTTACCCGATTTGCACATTTTTTTTTATCTCAAAGAACATAGTTTGTGTGTGGTCCCATAAAATTTTTACAGAGATCTGGCCAGTAGTTTTTTCATATTCCTGAAAAATATCAACTATTTAGCTCGCCATCGCACGAGTTTTTATGGAATTTTGGACATAACATCTTTGTTTATGAACCGATTTAGATTATTCTTTTTTTGTTTGAAAGGATTATACTTCAAAAGTGGTCACAATTTAATTTCATCGTTATTGGATTTCGAACTTCGAAGATACACAAGGGAACTCCTCAAAGTCAAATAGTATATGTAAAGTGATTTAGGTTTTGGTAAGTTTATGGCAATCCAAAACAAACCAAATCATGGTTTGCAATGCAACGTTCTGGACTAGACTTGGACTACGAAGACACAACGGAACTCCTCAAAAACAAACAGCGTAAAATTGGAAATTGAGTTCTGGGCATTTTACCATTGAAAATATTATAATATAAAGTTAAAAAATATTTACACGCTGCGCTTACATACCTACCACTAAAAAGTTGAAAATAAAAAAGCGTTTAAAAAAAAAGAAAAACCGCCTTCAAAAAACTGAAAACAAAAACAGCTTAAAAATTAAATACCTCTAAAAAGCAAGAAATAAATTCGAATGATTCGTTACACATATCAATATTAATAAAACACGTCTAATGAAGTCGGGTGGGGCTTTTAGAATAAAATGAAGTTGTCCTCCAGCCCCACCCGACTTCAATAGACGTGTTTTATTAATATTGATATGTGTAACGAATGATTCGAATTTATTTCTTGCTTTTTAGAGGTATTTAATTTTTAAGCTGTTTTTGTTATCAGTTTTTTGAAGGCGGTTTTTCTTTTTTTCTTTTTAAGATTTTTCTTAATTTTTCTTTATTACTTACTCCGGTATCTACCTATGTACCTATACTCATTGACTAAGACATAAGTATAATATTATTATCTTTGCCTCTTTTTTTTTTATTTAGTCAAAAGACCTAGGACCTAAGACCTTCAGAAGTTTACAAAAAATCTCTTCCTCCCTGATAGCCGTAAGTAAGAATCCCGTCTGCTGTCGAGTCGCCTTACTTGAGTAGGTATGCCTAAAAACTTTAACAACGGCGTGATCTAAGCCTGAAAATAATTCTGAAAATAGGTAGCTACTCACTTTTAACAGCTCGATCAGTGAGAGCGTCTACAATGTAACGTTCTTCCGTCTCCTGCGGCACATCGTTGTCAAACAAGTCCATGCCAAATAGACTTGTACCATTTGGCAGCTGGAATGAAGACAGAACATGATAACTTTCTTTCTTTTTTAATGAATTTTTGTTAATGTTAGTCTTCGAGCAACAAAAGGCTTCGTTTGAAGCCCGTCTTACTCTAAGATGTTAGTTAATGACTAGTCTTGAATCATGTAAACATAGAAGTGTTTTATTTAATGTCATTGATAAATAAAACTTTCATACATTTCTTCGATTTTCTACAAAAGTTAATCAATGTGGTTGAACCAACTTGTTTTAATAATAGGTTTTACCAATAAATTGCAAATATTTTTTCACATACAGAGTAAGTACTTAGTTTATAATTTTTATGATTTAAAATTGATAAATTATGACCATTAGTCAACTATCAGTAATAAGAAAATCCTTATTTTTCCTAATTAGTTTTCTTAAGGCTCCGTTATGTGGAATCACTTGCCTCTGTCTTTTTCTATACGTGTATAAAGAGAATGGAAAATAACCTCACTTCTGCACTTTTGCGATGTTTTTCGTTGTTTTTTCATCATTATCTTTAGCACAATTATTTTTCATGGAAAAAAGTTATTAGGGAAACTACACAGTAGGTACGTTAAAGTGTATTTGGATGTTGAATTCAATACGTTTCCGCTATTATTTACGCCAAAAATATGACCCACGACAAGCGCTTTTGATGATATTATGTTTTTTTTTTACAATCATCTGTGGGGTTTATACGCAATTTAATACTTGTAGCTACTAGATAATCTCTTTAACTTGTCGTATGTTTTTTTTGTGGCTACAACTTTACGTTTTCTTTATGAAAATTGGCCCGCGCCAACCATGTTTTCCTATCATGCACCCTATAGCTTGAAATTGACTCATTTTTTTGTTAGCAAAAATTAACACTATTTGTTATTATATAACTTATCCAAAACTAATTGTTTTCCCTTAGCCAAAATCGAATAACTTAGGTAATGTTGAAATCAAACATTACTAGGTACTACTATTATTTATTCTGTGGTATTACTAGGTTGTACATACATACAAGTTTTGTAACATAACTTATTGGACCGTCGGCCCAGGAGCTCATTTTCAATCTAGGGCATATTGGGACCAGACCACATTGATAAGATAGCCATTAGTTTGGTGTTATCAAATATTGTCGTCTGGGTTGCGAAGTAGGAAGCTTCTGGAAGATATGCCACCCTGAACATATTGCCTCCAATACAATGATATCCAATCGCAAAAAATAATCGATCGAATATTGATATAAATGTTGAACAGGGTCGTAGGCGGCATCATTACAAACATGTTAGACATCGGCTTGGTTAGTTTTCAGGAAGCATGCACGTGGCCAGGGTAGAAACATAGAGACTTTTTTCCAAAAAATAATCGACTACATATTGGCATGTAATTACATTCAGGGAATGAGGCAGGTCCCAGGCGTATATTATAAAACCACAGTCTTGCGTCGCTTTCAGGAAGCGTCTAGGAGGTCAGGCCAGGTAAGTACATTTCACATATATGCTCTTGTGATCCTTGTTCCTTATTCGATCGATATGAAAACACAAAAATAGTTCAGGTAATGATGCCACCCACGACCCTGTTCACCATTTATATAAATATGCGATAGATATTTTTTAAGCGATGGGGACCATGTTCAGGGTGGCGTATCTCCCAGAAGCTTCCTACTTCGCAGCCCAGATGATGATATTTGATAACACCAAGCTAATGGCTATCTTGAGAATTTGGTCTGGTGTGCTAATATGCGATTACATCAAAAATGACCCTGGTTGGCCGACGGTCCATATGCGTACAGTGCGAGGCACGTATCTTGAAATTTTTTCGACGGAGTGGGGACATGTGCTCTTGTGAGCGAGCAATAGCGCGCGCCCATCTCTCGCCGCCCACGCCCCTCACCGCTACGCATACCCATATTTCGCGTTTCGCGCAATCCCCACCCGATTTCAAGTTATATGCCTCGTACTGTACACGGTTGTTTATCAAAAATGCTACTTTTCGGAAATCATTTTTTATTTTTAAGAAATTGCATATTTTTACTAATATTTTCATAATTTATTCAACAACCGTAAACGCGGATGTTACAAAACTTTTATGTTATTTAGGATGTCGGTAATAAATGACTCGCGAAGTAATGTAGACGGTGGCGGGTAACGGAGACAAATCCTTAGCTGTCACGCGTTCACTTCATCATTGCCGCTACCTCCCAGTATATATTCTGTGCTCCCGGCCCGCTTCTTCATACCGCGCCCCCGGCGTCGCCTGGGGAGGCGCGCGGGAGGGCGACACAGGGGGTGCGGAATGATGAAGCGGGCCGAGAGGGAACGGCAATGATGAAGTGAACGCGTAATATCTATCTACAATAAATTGAAGTGATCATTTTTGCTAACAAAAAAGGAGGGATTACTAATGTATAGGCAAAAAACGTATCCCAAAATATCACTATCAGAAACTATTTTACGCAAATTTTCATGTGGTAAAAAAACATTTGTCAAAACAACTTATCGATTTTTTTCTGCTAGCAAAACTCTTTTGGCAAGTTATTGTTTAGCAAATAATTGGGTATATACCTACTTGGTCAAAGTTTTACTTGTATTTATTTACTTTTATCTGTGATTTTACTTAGTATTCTTTAGTCAAATATACCGTTTCCTTCCTTTTTTTTGTTTATTCTTCCCAAAATATTGCATGCCATACGATTTACATACCAATTTGAGTAGGTAGCGCATAGGATACAAATCGACGAGAAAGTATTAATGATACATCTAAAATTATTTTTCTAGTTTGTAAGTAATTTGCAGTACCCCTATGGGGTTCTTGTTTGGAACTTTATATTGTAAACACCATGTATACAACAAGAACGCAAATAAAGAATATGAATATGAGATTTTTAGTTTTTTGTGTCTATCTACATAAAATACAATTTCACATGTACTGGTACCAATGATATTAGTTTTATTGGTAGGTACGGGAAAAATCTCCTCATGCAATATATCCTGCGAATACAACCTAACTTTATAAGGAATACCTTCTGTGTAATTTTCAAAAAAAGTACGTTTTCAACCTCCTATATTTTCCAAAAAATTCCAAAAACATTGCCCAAAATGTGAGTACTTATATAATTATTAAGACATGTTTTTAACTGCTGAATATTCAGAGAATAAATTTACTAATGTGTTTTGCAACTAATTAAAACTGTAAGTTTAAGTAATATTTACTTGTTCGGATTTAAAATAAACCATAGTACTTAAATCGTTTTGGTTTCTTAATTTATGAAAATAAATATATATTTTTCATTATCCTGTTATAATTATTAATAAATAGTAAATAATACAATTATAATTATTTCTGCCATTTGTTCCTTTTATACTTGGAATTCCTGTATACTCCTGTCCTGTATCAGTAAAAATAAATTATCATTTGCCAAACTTACGCTATAAATAAAGTGAAGTGACAATTTGATCAAATTTTTTTGGAAAATATTTTTTGCCACAATAAAGTGTGTGTTGGCGCCATCTATGTCAACGACGCGTAAACTGCCGGGGAATGAACGAGGAGCAAGGATCGGCTGAATGGAAGAGCGAACGAATGAGACGACACCAAAGCCGACCGGAGGATCGCATCGGCATTCACTCGAATATTTTCTGCCGTCTCGCGCGCACTCATATCTTTTCCTTAATATTTAAATTAGTAACCGTTTTTGATTAAAATATTGTTAATTTTGTACAATAAACCGTTATACGTTATAAATAAATTCCTCATTGAAGACACCCGAAATTCCCGCTATAATCGCAAGTCTGAGCTCGAAACATGTTCCTTCACGCCGGATGAGGAAAAGCGAATATTCGGAAGACCAGGATAAGTAACGGAGATCCAGCACGGGAGTATACGAGGCAGAAAACAGAAGGACAGAGGCGAAGGAAAATAGTCAGGTCGTTTTCCATCCCAGTCCCGTCCCAACCGTAGTCGATTTGTGCTGATATTGTGCTATTTTTTCAGTAAGTGTGTTGGAGCTTTGATTCAGCAGACGGAGAGGGTGATATCTGCATAATTGTGAGTACTCTTGCTTCCTAATTTTCCCCAAAATGGGTGAGGATGATAAACTTGATGTGCCGAAAAGTAAGAAAGAGGGTAGTCGTTCGCCCATAGAAAGTTCTAGTTTCGATTTTTCGTTGAAATTATCTGATTTAAAGAAACAGAGATCAGTGTTTAAAGCTCGTTTAACGTCATTCGAAAAATATATTTTAAAATTTCAAAACATAAAATTAGAAAAACATCAGTTGATCGAATTAAATTTAAAAATTTCGCAATTTCAATCACTTTTTGATGAATTTAATAAACTACAAAATAAAATCGAGATCTTAGTTGACGAAAAAGAGCTTTCAACACAACTCGAATATAGAGATAACTTTGAGGAACAGTATTTTAAGTGCATTTCTATTTCTAAATTGTTAACGGAGGATATTCAGACAGAGAAAGCTGGAAATAAATCGGATTCCGATAACAACATTACGCTTTCACAAATAAAATTACCGGAAATTAAATTACGCTCCTTTTCCGGATCCTATGACGACTGGCTTGAATTTAAAAATTCGTACGTTACTATGATTCATGAGCGAAGTGATTTAAATTCTATCCAAAAGTTTCACTATTTGCGGTCATCGCTAAGCGCTAGTGCACTTCAAGTCATTTCTGCGTTAGAATTTACAGCCGAGAATTATGTTCATGCATGGGATTTATTGCTCAATCGCTTTCAAAATGATCGACTTTTGGTCCATAATCATGTCAAAGCTTTATTTTCGGTACCGAATATGAATAGGGAATCTCCTCTCTTAATTAGAAAACTCATTGATTCTGTTTTGCGAAATTTGCGTGCGTTGAAGTCCTTAGGAGAATCCGTAGATCATTGGGATACCCTAATTATTCATTTAATTGTGAGTAAACTTGATTCTTCTACAGAGCGAGAGTGGGAGAACCATAAAGGTTCTCTTCTTTCCAGTTATCAAAGTCAGGACCTTAAGTGTAAATTAAAATTAAACGATTTGATGTCATTCTTAAGAAATCGAGCTGATTTACTAGAAATGGTTAATGCGAGTAGTAATTCGAATAATTCTCACAATAATTTTAATAAAACTTACAATAGTAATCATAATAAGCACATTTTTTATAAGCATGTTCCCGAGCAGAAAATGCAGGTGGCGCAAGCACATACGCATAGCTATGTGGCCGCCGGCAATAACAAATTAGTTAAACGTAGTAATCGTGTGTGCGAAATGTGTAGTGGAAATCATGCCCTATACATTTGTAGCATGTTTTTAAATTTATCTGTAGACGATAGACAGAAATTAATAAACGAGAAACACCTTTGTCAAAATTGCTTACGGGGTGGTCATAAGATAGACGAATGTTATTTTGGTCCCTGTCAGCAATGTAAACGTAAACATAACAGTTTATTGCATAAAGACTGCAATACGAATAACGTGTCAGCTTCTCATACTGACTCTGGTCAAACGAAAGTAAAATCGACCGTATTACATACAGCGTTAGGTTCGCATACGAATGAAGGGACGAGTGCACATCAGCTGGTCACTGCCTAACCGGTTTTGTTAACTACTGCGCTCGTAGAAATAATCGATCATAACAACAAGTCACACACTGCCCGCGTGATCTTGGATAGCGGAAGTGAACATAGCTTTGTATCGGAAGCGTTTTGTAAGAAAATCGGATATACGAATTATATACAGTCCATTGTTGAAATTTCGGGTGTAGGACAATCGGTCACACACTCTAATAAATTATGCGACTTAATTATACGATCAAAAGTAAACGATTATTATACGAACATGCAGTGCTACGTATTACCATGCATTACGTCATTCGTGCCGTCCGTGTGTATCGATGTAAATTCAATACAGATACCTGCCCATGTGCAGCTCGCGGATCCAACATACTTTGTGTCATCTGAAATCGATTTGTTAGTGGGTGCTGATAAATTTTGGGAAATATTAAACGAAAATAAAATACGATTGGCATCCGGGCCATATTTGCAAGACTCGAAATTAGGCTGGTTAATTTCGGGGCCTTTGTATACGACGAAATTAAATTCTAATAGTAAACGTATTCAGTGTAATTTCACACAGAACATAGAATCTCAAATCAAAAGGTTTTGGGAAATAGAAGATTTACCCCAAAAAAGTAAACTCACCCAAGACGAACGTAAATGCGAAGAGTTATTTGTTAAAACGTTGCGCCGCGAATCTGATGGTAGGTTCTCAGTTTGTATTCCGCTGAAAGAATCTTCGGATACATTGGGTGATTCTTATTCGACTGCATATAAGAGATTTATTGCGTTAGAAAAGAAATTAGAACGTAATCCTAATATGAAACTTATGTACTCCCAATTTATGCAAGAATATCGTGAATTAGGACACATGACCAAAGTAGATTCGTATAGTAGGCCACATTATTTTCACCCTCATCACGGGGTGTATAAGGAAGATAGCACAACGACAAAATTAAGGGTAGTTTTTGATAGTAGTTGTGCTACTTCCACGAACAAATCCTTGAACGATATCCAATATATAGGGCCTAAATTACAAAATGAGATTATTGCTATTTTATTGCGTTTTAGACAATATAAAGCGGTTGCGTGCGCTGACATTGAAAAGGCCTACAGACAAACCCTGATTCAGCCTCATCAGCGCAGCCTGCAACTTATATTATGGCGGGAAAATCCGTCAGATCCCTTAGACATATACAATTTAAATACGATTACATATGGATCAGCCTCGTCGCCTTATTTGTGCATTAGGTGTTTGCATCAAGTGGCAGATGAATGCGATGATGACGTCATAGCACGCGTTATAAAACAAGATTTTTTCGTAGACGATTTGCTAACTTCACACGATGACCATAAAACATTATTTGCAATTCGTGAAAAAACTTCTCGTATTTTACGGCAGTATGGTTACTCATTACGTAAGTGGACTTTTAACTGTGACGTCACCACTGCATCGTCATCAAAAGACTTAGCAATAGGCGAACACACGCAAACTAAAACGCTTGGATTAGGTTGGCATAGTAAAAGCGATGAATTTTATTTCACCACCAAGTTAGAATCAGTGGATATGTCCCACTTGACTAAACGTAAGATTTTGTCAATAATCGCACAAATATACGACCCCTTAGGTCTTTTATCCCCAATAGTTTTAAAAATAAAAGTACTACTTCAAAAGATGTGGCTTAAAAAGATTGGTTGGGACGATTTGGTTCCTTCTGACATTTCGAATAGTATTTGTAACTTCATCAATTCAGTTAGACAACATTTACACGAAATAAAAGTTCCACGGTTTGTGAGAAATACCCACTCAAAGCGCATGGAATTACATATATTTTCCGATGCGTCACAGGACGCATATGGTGCGTGTGCTTATATACGCTCAGTAAATAACGATTCGATTCAAATAGAATTATTGTGTGCGAAGAGTAAAGTGGCCCCTATAAAAACAATTAGCGTCCCAAAATTAGAACTTTGTGGCACGATTGTAGCTGCCAGGCTTTATAAAAAAATAGTCGAGTCCTTAAGCTTAAAATTCGATTCTTGTTATTTTTGGACAGATTCCACTATAGTTTTGGGCTGGCTGCGCATGTCTCAGCATTTATTAAAAACGTTTGTTCAAAATCGAATAACAGAAATAAATGAACTAACAGGTGATGCGACATGGTTGCATGTCGAAAGCCAAAACAACCCTGCCGACCTAGTGTCAAGGGGCCTTAATGTTGATGAACTTAAAAACAATAATTTATGGTGGCATGGTCCTACTTATTTACATTGTTCCAAATGGTCGCATTTAAATAATCAACCCAAACATTTAGGTGAAAACATCCCTGAATTAAAGAATAAAACTGTTAAGGCATTATGCATTAACACAGAAATAATATTTGATTTTAATAGATTTTCTAGTTTCACTAAATTAAAACGGGCCGGAGCATATTTACTAGATTCATTCAGAACGCGCGCACGCGGAATGCACACGATCGGCAAACCGGTTCCTTAACAGCGACTGAACTGAATGCGTCGCAGCTTATGTTGGCTCGTTTCGCACAGAAGCAATCGTTTCCCACGTATTACGATCATTTATAAAGAATTGCAAAGAAATTAATAGGGTAGTAGGTTTGAATATATTCATAGATGATAAAAAACTTATTCGTGTAGGCGGAAGACTAAGTGATTCCACTACTTTTAACTTTGATAAACGGCATCCGATATTATTATGCAGCAAAAGTCGATTTACTCAGCTGTTATTTCAACATGAACATGGGCGACTGTTACATGCCGGGCCCCAATTGTTATTGTGTACTATTCGCGAAAGTTGGTGGCCGCTCGCCGGTAGAAATCTTGCTAGAAAAATAGTAAATCAATGCGTTACTTGCACGCGAATGAAAAGTAAAACATTAACGCCACTTATGGGTAATTTACCTATACAGCGGATCGAAGCAGGTTTTCCCTTCGTAAAAACTGGGGTTGATTTTTTGGGGTCAGTCTTCATATTGAACCGAAAAGGTCGCGGGGCTCAATTAATAAAAGGCTACATATGTTTATTTATTTGTCTGGTAACTCGCTGCATTCATTTGGAGTTGGTAACTAGTTTATCTACCAATGATTATATCTTAGCGTTGAAACGATTTATTTCCAGACGAGGTAAACCTGTAGAAATATATTCCGATAACGGTAAAAATTTTGTAGGGGCAGAAAAGGAATTTCCTCTCTTTGATAAAGATAATTGTAACGAAATAATCGATTTTACAGCCAATGATGGCATTTCTTTTAAATTTATTCCTCCATACGCGCCTCACTTTGGGGGACTCTGGGAAGCTGGGGTCAAATCTTGTAAATATCACCTTAAACGTGTGTTGGGCAATGCTAGACTAACTTACGAGGAGTTTAGCACGGTGCTGGTTCAGATCGAAGCAGTCCTGAACTCCCGGCCTATATCTTCTATGTCCCCAGATCCTGCAGAATACCTACCCTTAACTCCTGCCCATTTCCTCATCGGACGACCTCTGACTGCTCCAGCCGCAGATGACATCACCGGAGTACCACCCGAACGCCTAATACGTTATGACAGGATCGAGCAGCTGCGGCAGCACTTCTGGCAGCGGTGGTCAAAGGAGTACATAACAGAACTTCAAGTCCGAACCAAGTGGAAGAAGAATTCAGACGATATTAAACTCGACAGCCTCGTCCTACTGAAAGAAGATCATCTTCCACCTCTCAAATGGCGCCTTGGGAGGATAGTACGAGTGTTCCCAGGCAAAGATGGAATATCCCGGGTCGCTGAAATTCGTACAGCATCCGGGACCGTTCGACGAGCCTTTTCGAAGATCTGCCCACTACCTGTGTCATCGCATGAAGAAGATACTTCGGAGGCATCATCATCGTCGACATAAACGAAGACGACTATTCGAATACTTTTGGAAGCTTAAGTGGAAGCTTCCAAGGCCGGCGGTATGTTGGCGCCATCTATGTCAACGACGCGTAAACTGCCGGGGAATGAACGAGGAGCAAGGATCGGCTGAATGGAAGAGCGAACGAATGAGACGACACCAAAGCCGACCGGAGGATCGCATCGGCATTCACTCGAATATTTTCTGCCGTCTCGCGCGCACTCATATCTTTTCCTTAATATTTAAATTAGTAACCGTTTTTGATTAAAATATTGTTAATTTTGTACAATAAACCGTTATACGTTATAAATAAATTCCTCATTGAAGACACCCGAAATTCCCGCTATAATCGCAAGTCTGAGCTCGAAACAGTGTGTATGCAAGGTAAATATTACTTAGGTGACAGAATGTCTTTTACGATAAACTATTTAGAAAAAAAAAAAAAAACACTCAGAAACTCAGACACAGCAGGCCGCGGAATAAAGCCTCGATTACATACGCCGATTTAGCTTCCTTACTGGGGATCCAATCTAGGAACCCAAATTGGATGTAGCGATCACACTATGCCCCAATTAGGACATGATTTCACTGATTAGGGTTGTCACCAGTACTTGACAATAACATTATTGTACATAGATTAAACAATGAGTTTTCACTATTAACGGAAATGTAAAGGTAGGTTTTGATGAGTACTCTGATAGGAAATGGTTTGATGATGAAGCCGGACGGAAAAAGGCCACTAGAACTCTGTAATAAAAAAGATGGCGGCCAAAATTTTTTTTGTGGGCCGATTTCGATGAAACTCGGTTTTTGGTACTATTTTAACAAGAAAATAACAACACAATTTTTTAAATACTAAAAATCCAAGATGGCGGTCAACTTTTTTGTTTTTGGGCCGATTTCGATTAAACTCGGTTTTTGGTCCTATTTTGACAAGAAAATAACAACGCAATATTGAAAATATTAAGAAATCCAAGATGGCGGCCAACATTTTTTTTGTGGGCCGATTTCGATGAAACTCGGTTTTTGGTACTATATTAACAAGAAAATAACAACACAATTTTTTAAATACTAAAAATCCAAGATGGCGGTCAACTTTTATGTTTTTGGGCCGATTTTGATAAAACTCGGTTTTTGGTCCTATTTTGACAAGAAAATAACAACGCAATGTTAAAAATATTCAAAAATTCAAGATGACGGCCAACGTTTTTGCTATTGGGCCGATTTCGATTAAACTCGGTTGTTGGTACTATTTTGACAAGAAAATAACAAGGCAATGTTAAAAATATTAAAAATCCAAGATGGTGGCCTACTTTTTTGTTCGTGGTCCGATTTTACTAAAACTTGGGTTTTGGTACTAACTACTTAAAAAGTAACAATAATCATCATCATCTAAATCGAAAAATTGAGAAATCGGCCCATAAATAAAAGAGTTGGCTGGTATATTGATTTTATTATTATTTTCAACATTTCGTTGTTATTTTTTCGTCAAAGTAGTAACAAAACCGAGTCTCTTTGAAATTGGCCCATACACAAAAAAGTTGGCCGCACTCTTGGATTTTTATATTTGAAAAATTGTGTTGTCATTTTCTTGTCAACATAGTAGCGAAAACTGAGTTTCATCGAAATCGGCCCACAAACAAAAAAGATGGTCGCCATCTTGGATTTTTAGTATTTGAAAAATTGTGTTTTTATTTTCTTGTCAAAATAGTAGCAAAAACTGAGTTTCATCGAAATCAGCCCACAAACAAAAAAGATGGCCGCCATCTTGGATTTTTATTATTTGAAAAATTGAGTTGTTATTTTCTTGCCAAAATAGGACCAAAAACCGAGTTTTATCAAAATCGGCCCAAAAACAAAAAAGTTGACCGCCATCTTGGATTTTTATATTTAAAAAATTATGTTGTTATTTTCTTGTTAATATAGTACCAAAAACCGAGTTTCATCGAAATCGGCCCACAAACAAAAAAGATGGTCGCCATCTTGGATTTTTAGTATTTGAAAAATTGTGTTGTTATTTTCTTGTCAAAATAGTAGCAAAAACTGAGTTTCATCGAAATCAGCCCACAAACAAAAAAGATGGCCGCCATCTTGGATTTTTATTATTTGAAAAATTGAGTTGTTATTTTCTTGCCAAAAATAGTACCAAAAACCGAGTTTCATCGAAATCAGGCCAAAAACAAAAAAGTTGGCCCCCATCTTGAATTTTTGGTACGCACTCAAATGGTAGTGGTGGTGGTAATGCAATGTAAATTATTGACAAGCCATGCTTGATCATCTAGGGGTTACTTATATTGTGATATAGGTACCGGCATAAATAACTTGGTAAAACAAAGATGAGACAAAAGATGCACCGAGTTTAGTGTTTGTAGCTGCTGCGCATCTTTTGTCTTGCTAAATTACGTGCCCGTAATAATACACCCGCAGAAATGAAAACTAAAGAAAAAAATATGACTGAAGACTTGGCTGCATGATCAAAGTTTCATTTGCCTTACCTATATAGCCTTGGCTAGGGAGGCAACCCTTAAATTCCCCAACTAGGATCCAATTCGGGGCATCGTTTCCAATCTGAAATTGGATCCCCAGTAAGGAAGCTAAATCGGCGTATGTAATTGAGGCTTAAAGGAATGATCATGCCCCTACTGCGTGGTCAACGGCGGCAGCCGGCCAGCGCCGAGCAACCGCCGCCGGCGATCGTCGCGCCAACTCGTGTATCTCCGCCTCCGTGCTCGTCGTACTGCTATCGGAATTGTTTATAAGGGGTGTTTTTTCTTTATTATTATTCCATTATAATTTATTAATGAAGTAATTCTTTAGCTTGTTTTTTATGTTTTTAGTTGTAATTTCTTCTTTTAATTGTGACGGTAATCGATTTATAAGATCAGGATTCAGGAATCATATATTCAAGGGTACGTTTTCCGTATAAATTATTAAATTTTGGTAAGACGTATTTGTTATTATTAGCACTGCGAGTTGAGCCAGTACATTTTCTTAATGTTTTGTTATTTTTTTCATTAAAATATTCTTCTAACAATAATGTGTAATTTACTTTTTCGTGGATTGGGATTATTTTACAATGACTAAAAAGATTATGGTAACCGAAAGATTTAGATTTATTTTTAACCTTTTTAGGGACGATTGTTTTTAAGATTCGTAGTTGTAGTGTGTAGATGAGATCAAGTAAAATCAAATAAAACTTGACAAAGTAAAAATATGCCAAATGATACAATACTTTGACCAAGTGAATAAAATGCGAAATATATATTTTTTTGAAGATTCATTTTGGGAAATGAAACTAGTGCGATCCTTTTTTTTGGAAGTGAAATTTGACCAAAAATAATTTGGCCAAACGGCAAAACCCCAAAAAAGAGATACCTACTTCCAAACAAGACTAAAATAAGGATTTTATTATTACTGATATTTGAATATCATGTATCATGCATGATCATAATTCGACATAAATTATCAAGCAATTGATTAATATTTTAAATCACATAAATAATGTGATTCTCTGCTTATGAAAAAATATCGGCAATTTCATAGATACAGAACTAATATTCATTGGTCTGTGTATTTTTTCAGTATTCGACTAGTAGCTTACCGTTTCCACTTTATTATACGTATAGTAGTCGATGAACCCGCCCCTCATACCGTAGTGCGTGTCATATCCCCTGGAAGTGGGTAGATACTCCTTTCTAGACATCCCCACATGCCATTTCCCTACTAAGTGGGTAGAATAGCCCAGCTCCTTGAGGTACGAGGGGAGCAGCCTTTCCGTAAGAGGTATCCCTCTATCTTCAGAATTGTACAGAGGGAATCCCTGCATCCCTGGAAAAAAAACCATTAAATTCTTCGATAGAATAACATAAAAAGGTACCTTCTTTATATTGGTTGCACTGGACGATGGGTTTGGGGTTCCGTTACTAAAAAAAATTAAAATAGAAACTCACATAAAAGCATTTCGTTGCCCTTCGTCGTCGGTGAAAATTATTAATAGCAAAGTTGAAATGCAAATTACGGTCTATGTAAGTATAGTAGAATAAAATAAGTTTCGGTGTAAATTCTCATTTTAGTAAGCAGGCAGCTGTGCCAATAAAAACAACAATGATTATAAAAATACCATGAAAAATTTATTCCATTTTACCACATACATACTCGTAGGTCTGAGCATTTTACCTATAGGTATGCTGAGTATAAAGACTAGTATTGTACCCATTATTTAATGGTAAGAATAAATGTTATCTGGAAATTAAATAGCACTTATCTAAGTAGTTGTTTTTCGTTAGCATTTAAATTTTATTATTTGCATGAATCTATCATTAAAATACCATACTTTAAACAAAATTATCACTTCTACTTAAAAAACAAAACACGTTCAAAAGATCGTCATCTTCATGAGTGCATAACAGCCGCACGAGTCGTTAGTGAGTGCGAAGACACGGTAAAAAAATATATATTTATTTACCGTAGCGCCGACGTAGTGTTTATCTGCGATCTTCTGTAAGCTGTAAGCCCATGTTTTCATTTTCAGCATTCGAGCTACCTACAGCTTTATTACGGTACCAAACTGGTTTGCCAATAGGAAAACTAAGTATATCACAGTAGGTACCTACACATAATAACTAAATATTTTAAATTATACAACTTACATGTTGGACTTACCTAGTCGCATGGGATATTTCCCCGTAAGGAGGGCCGTCCGAGCGGGCGTGCAGACGGGTTCGCTGTAGTACTGCTGTAGTATGATCCCGCGATACGCCATCGTATCAATGTTGGGCGTCAGGATCTGATCCGACCCGTGGAAAGAAACGTCGTTCCACCCCTGAAAAAAGTAAAATCCTTTTTTTGGTTATCTACTTATGTACCTATATGTAGATATCTGACTATGACCGCAGGATAAATAATAATAATAGTGCTATTATAATTTAATCTCTTTGTATGAATTATGAATATGATACAATTCGATTAATTGTCAATAGACAGTGATCCGCTGCAACTTCACTCGAGAAACGAGAAAAAGGTTTTTTTTACAGATTATAATACTTACGTCGTTTTGTACCACAAGCTCTCTGAAGTAAGTCACTTCAGTTGTACTTACATTGTTAAATTAATCCTATGGTAGGCGGTTTAGTTATTATTTATATTGTTTGAAAGCGTAGCTATAGCTAGAGTACTTAGGTAACAACATTCAAAAACGAAATATACTACGACTGCAATACGAGTCTTTTTGTAAAAAACTTTAAGTCATTAAAGATATTCGTTAAGTGGGTATTTAGATATTATACATAGGTAAATGCTACTTATATAGAGATATGGATCTTATAGTATTGACCTTATTTTTTAATTTATAACTATCCAAAATGTAATGTTTACGTAAGATTTGTCTGTGTTGGTAAATACATTTAATTCATTATACCTACACCGTTATTTTTAAGCATATCTAAAAATGAAATGGGGAGTTCAGACCACGTGAATGAACAACTTTTACTATGGAGCCAACCACGAAATCGAAAAACAAATATTTTGAACTTACCATCCAAATTTTGAGGATGTGTTCAGTCCATGAAACTGAACAACATTCTCTAAGGAACACATGGTCAAATATGTAAAATAAAAATCGACTTTCCATACAAATCAAACAGATCACGTGATCAAATTTAGTATGGGATGACCAAAATTTTGTGGCGAAATTTGACACGTTTCTTAGTGAAACTTGCCTAGTTTCATGGACTGGACACATCCTTAAAATTTGGATGGTTAGTTCAAAATCACCCGATATTAGTGGTCAGCATTGGTAGTTAATATTACTTTACTATTTATTCGTGGTTGCTTTACTTTACAAAAAAACAGAACCTTTATAGCATGACCACCGAATCACGATTATATCGCATAAAAGGGGCTTAGTTATGCCAAAATATCCAGATTTGATACCTGGGGGGTAATTACGTAACTTTGTTGCAATCAACTCTGACAGAAATAGCAGTTACATTGCTCCTTTAGTTAAGAACCAATGTGACAACTATCATACTTAAAGCAGCAATGCAATTGTCAGCAACAGCTTTACGTAATCAAGGTACTGATATCTCTCTAGTGTTTCCAATATTTTTCCCTCTTTTTAACTGTGAGAATAATCGCATATTAAGCCGTGGCCAACGCCTTGAAAAATCGCGTGACGATTTACAATTATCTATTTTACAAACTGTGTCTTGCCTTTAATTAGTGATCAACCTAGCGGTAAAAAATAGCACTGTATTATGCTAAAAGTAAAATGCAATTTGAATTGCAATTTAACTTATACATCCTTTAATACGTAATTAAAATTAAAATGACCTTACTTAAATGCAATTTAAAAGTAAGAAATGAGTGCTAGTATGGCCATAATATCTATCTATTGACGGTCGTAATAGTAGATTATTGCATCGAGCACAAAGTAATTTATTATTGCATCGAGTGCCTGATTTAGAGCTCTCGAGCTCTAAATCAGGCACTCGATGTTAGCTCGATGTTAGCGAGGGCTCTAATCTAACAGGAACGAGGGCAATATAAATTACTTAAGGCGAGGTGCATAATCTGCTTTTCTTTCAACTATTACCTATAGGAATAGTAGATAAAAGAAACTCTTATCAAAGAGTTTCATTTTCTATAACATTGTCGGCTTCATTTAGAATGTTTTCCGGAGTTAATGTGTCGCTAGATGATTCCATTTTAATTCGAAGCCGAAGCACTCAAAATCAGAACTATCTGATGTTCTGATTTTATAAACGATAAAGTGTGATACTAATCACACTTTATCGTTTCCAAAAATATTGTCAAGCAAAATTAACAAAGTTCCCGCCAAATCACTTTTTTAAATTTCTTTCATTTTTAAATCAGAGTTAGTAGCAATCATTTTTTAAATTTGGAACTACGAGGATAGAAACGAATAATACACGTACGTAAAAAAAGTATTGATATCGGCTGGCTGAATAGAGTTAATCCATTGATATTGGCACCTTTTGGTGCGATAAAAAAAAACTGTGCAAAAATGAAATTTCATACATTTTTATTGCTCTAGAGAAACAAAGACTCGCTTTGTACTGAGTTTTTAGTGTGATTGTGATGAAATTAAAGCATAGTTGTAAGAAAAATAATATTCAGGACAATCCCCCCACATTATTTAGTCTCAATTTTGCAGAGTTTGACATAATTATGGCTAGTAGGAAATATTTTACGTAAATGAGTATTAAATATACAATATCCTCCCTAGCTGAACTGACAGCTTTGAGAATCGCAAACAGTTTCAAATTTTTACTTACCCAGAATGTTTAAGATCTATAAAACTACGTAATTACTGTAACTACTTAGAATAATAACACCTAGAGAACAATAATTCCCTACAAAGCGCACTGTCAAAAGTGAGGCAACTAAAACAGCCAAAATGGCGCCGTTTTCAGATTTGTATTGTCCATTATTACATAATCATATACAGTACAGTTTCAATTTCCCTACCTTAAAGAGATTAGTTACTATAATTATTGGATTTTAGTTACGATTAGGTAACGTATGAAGGATATAAATCTGAAAACTGAGCCATTTTGGCTCTGTATTAGTTGCCTCACTTTGCATACGAAGACACGGCTTCTAGGTGTAATTATTCAAAGTGTAACTATTACTATTATTTACCTACCATATCATCCACCATGATAAAAACGATGTTTGATCGATGCTGCGCTTGAACTGCTGCGACGAGTGAAGACAGAACGATAAACCATCGTAACCTGTAAAAGTAATGTGAAAAACGTGAACGTGAGACGTATAGCTAGACCATAAACTTAATATTCACGAAAAAATTTCTAAGTCTATGAGCTAGACCATAAACTTAATATTCACTGAAATAGACGAACAGAGTTCACTTGGCTGCGAAACCAAAAGTGAGATGAGCCAGTGTTTGTAAATATGTAAACGTGTGCGTGAATTTAGAGATGCACTGAAGTCCATTTTAGGTTGTCGATAACCATAATGTATTATTGCCCTAATAAATAAAACACAAACAAAATTTTGAACAATTTTATTTAAATAATTTCTTAAGGTCTCCTTTGAGGCTACCTGCTTATTTATTTATGACATTTATCCAGTTTAATTTAATCACTGGATTTACAGAAAACCTGGAAATAATTGTTAAATCAGTACATAAGTTGGTATAATTTACCATTTGAAAACTGTCGGTTACAAGCAGCTTTAAATAAAACTATCAGTGTTCACAAAGACAAACAAAGTTATATTGGAAATCATCGACATGAGTATCGATAATTTTTTATCAATATCTACGCTTTATTTTCTCAAGTTCACAGACATAATATCTTTTTATCTAACACATAATGTTTAGAAATCAGCCTTTATTTAGGAAATAGGCGTTTAATAGCATCATATTAGTATATAACTTAGTGTGTTTGGGAATATATTCAACTAAAATATGAATTATGAAAATGGTAATAGTACAATCATATTTACCTGTGAAATGAGTGTTTATTTGGGTTATTGTCGTAAGTAACATTACAATCCAGTACAGAACACGACACCATTATTGATTTATATAGCTTTGAGAGCCAAACCGACCCGATCGCGATCAAAATTACAAAATAATCTTGTTGACGCTTTTCACCAAGGTGATAAACGATGATATATGAAGTCAAACCCGGTTTAGCTGTCAGTTTGTTTTTACTCTTTTTCGCACATCGCATAAGCCGTAAGAATCGGTTTCTCACTCGCACCTTTGTCCGTCTACTTGAGCATAGCGAAAAATTTTCTAAGTCTATGAGCTAGACTAACTTCTTACCTAAAACCCTTAGAATAATTACACCTAGAAGCCGTGTCTGCGTATGCAAAGTGAGGCAACTTATACTGAGCCAAAATGTGAGCCGTTTTCAGATTTATATCCTTCATACGTTACCTAATCGTAACTAAAGTCCAATTATATAATAATTAATCTCTTTAAGGTAGGGAAATTTAATCTGTTTTGTACTTATTAGGTATGATTATGTAATAATGGACAATAAAAATCTGAAAACGGCGACATTTTGGCTGTTTTAGTTGTCTCACTTTTGACAGCGCGCTTTGTAGGGAATTATCGTTCTAGGTATAATTATTCTAAGCTAAAACCCTAGTAATATCTTGTACCCTACTTTTAGAAAAGATAATTTTTACATCCAATAGTTATACAATTTTACTGCTATATTATCGCAACTGCTACCATACATTCCATGTCATTTTCTTATTTTAACAATAACTTTGAGAAAATAAATGATAAAATCAAGTTATTTATTAATTTCTATTTTTCAATCAAATATAAAACTGAAAAAAAGGTTGATAAGAATCATTAATCTACCTATACAACGTGTAACAGAAAGGGGGTATCAACCCGAAAGGAGGCCAATGTACTCGTGAAACTAAACACCCTCCAACCAACAGAAAAAAATTTTTTTTGAACTCTCCATACAAAATGTTGGCGGCAAATTCAAATTTTCTATGAAGAGTCCAAATCTTTTTTTCGATTTTAATTTTTTTTTCTGTTGGAAGGTGTTCAGATTCACGAGTACATTGACCTCCTTTCGGGTTGCTACCTCCTTTCTGTTACACATTCTTTTAGTGATTATTATGTTAAAAACATCAAATGTAATGCGGTAAACTATAGGCTTTTCTTGAAAAGTTAGTACTTAACCATATTGCCACACTACGAGTAGGTATCGCACACAATACCCCACCGAACAAAAAATGATTTCTTTAAAATTAATTTGTAAATGACATACAAAATAATAAAGTATAAGGAGTCTTTTGCAAATCAACTGACCTAGATTTAGTAATAGGTATACTTACTGAGTTTTTTATTCTACTTGCATTATGTCATCTATTTGTTATATTTTTTGTAAGTCAGTTATTTAGCAATACTGCTTTATATTTTAATCACGTGCGCTCCGTGTAAAATTCATCTTTTATTATTACTTAAGTATTTATTCAACTATTGTGCGCTTGCACAGGTGTGATAAATTACTTCTAAAAGAAAACTTTTGATAGACTTATCCTTCCTTACTAATATTATAAATTCGAAAGTCAATTTGTTTGTTTGTTACGCCTTTACGTCTTAACTACTCAACTAATCATAGTGAAATTTTGCATACGTATTTTCAGGGGTGCAAAAAAGGACATAATTATGGTTCCTTTCATCCCGAAAATAGTAACTGTTCCCGAGGGTTAGAGCAAATACTATGCACGCAGACGAAGTTAAAGAAATTAAATAGTTCTTCAATTTTTTTTATGTTTTTCCATCCAAGGTTGCCTGAAAGAGATTCCTGTTGTAGCTTTCTTTGATTTGTATGTAAAATAATGAGTAATTTATTATATCTAACTTTAATTAATTCATATTGGACAAATTACTGACAAACAGGAACAATCAAATCGAACTTAGAGGTTCAGAAATAGCGCTAGACAACGGAGGTCGTTACAATATGAAAGTTCTATGTATTAATATCCAGTTAGCTACACGATCAATTTACTTAATTTAAAATAAATTTTGTTAATGTAATAAGTACTTAACTATTTTCTTTCAGGACCTTTTTAAATTTTTCACGGCCGTTAACATAAAATAAAAATGGAATGCTATAAACATTTTTAGCGCGTAAGTATTCAAAGGTTTGTTAGTTTTTACCATCGATCATCTATCGCAGTTGTCTGACATGACACCATTTTACATTATTTTCTTCAGGAGAATTTTCATCACAACAACAACGCACGCGACAGAGAGTCTGATACGAATCCTGGCCCGAGTTTTTTGGCAATAACTTCTTAAAAAAATAGTTTAGTGCGTTTACTGCAGGTCAGAATCAAAATTAGGAAAATTATAAACATTTAGGAAAGAAAGAATGGTGAGAGTAGATGACAAAACGTTTCTTTTTTAGTTCAGAACAGCGCTGAAAAACTGAGCTAAAGCAAGGCTCTATCATAAACATAACTTGAATGCATTCAAGTGTGACCAGACCATACTGCGTTGGTCACTCGGAAAAGCGATCGTGCCATAATATCTGTCTCATGATAGCAGATCGCAGCTGAGATTTATATGTGTTACGGCTAATACCCGAAGTGCGGCTAAACCTAGTTCTAGCTGGCTAAAACTAGGTGTAGCCGATAGCTGTTGGCTAAAACTAGGTGTAACCGATCTGCTTTACTCCTGTAACGAAGCCTGTCTGTCCGAAGCGCAGCGGAGCGTGAGCCTTAAATTTCGAGGTTATTTTTTTTAACAGACAACAGAAAAAACTTTCTTTATATCCCATGCTGCACCTAGTTTTAGCCGGCTACACCTAGTATTAGCCGCGAGCAAATCGGCTACACCTAGTTTTAGCCAACAGCTAGCGGCTACACCTAGTTTTAGCCGGCTAAAACTAGGTTTAGCCGCACTTCGGGTATTAGCCGTAACATATGTACGTATTTATTTTAACATTTTCCTTTGTTTTTTCATCACTTTCAGTCAGCCTAGTTTTCGTAACAATCAAGCACTTATTTAATTACCTAAGTACTAAGCAGTTATAAAATTTAAACTTACCATAACTTTTGATCTCTACTATGTGACATTTCGGGAAGCGTGTGTCACCGTAGGTGATCGTCTTGCTACAAACGAGCTACGAACTAACCAAATTTACCGGAACACCGCACTCGTCATTATTATTTACACTATAAAATAAAGCCTTAACTCACAAGCTGAATTCATAAACCTGTATAACACTTAACATTTTTCTTTTCGAAGTTAGGGGTGACCGTCCCGCACTAAGGTTCGTAAGAGACAATTCTGAGGCTTGTGAGGCTAACTCAATTGTGAAATGTGGGCACGCGCTAACAATCGGTTGAAGGTCTTGATATTGAAAATTGTGAATAAAGTGTGAGACATAGTTTACCGTATCTAACACGCGAAAAAGAAATCATACATTGCGAAAGCCGGCCGTATTATGTATCAACGATATACCTATCTAGTTCAAATTAAACTAGTTACTTAATCTAATTTAATTTACTTCAAGAATTAAATGAGTCTTATCTAACGTATAGTAATAAACCTATGGTATAGTAATTAACACCAATTAAATAGATAAATAAAGCATTGAACAGTCAAGCAAGACGATCTAACGGTTCTGCAAAGGAAAATTGTTTTTATTATCAGGAAAAGACTACACTTTTCCTGATAAAAAAAATCAATTTTCCTCAAATACCAAGGATGGAATGGAAGAAAAAATATATTTATTTTTAAAAAGGAAAGAATCTAAATAACCCATAATGAAAAAACGTCAGCGTGAGAGAGTTTCAATATTTTAAGCAAAGCCGTAATTTGTTAATTTGAGGCAAGCATCACACAAAAATAATATCTTTAATGGGTGGTAGGTATAGCGAAAAAAATACAATCCGTTAGTGAAGGTACACCCCAGGAGCGTTATAGTTTCCATATAAGTTCATAGAAAAACCCATTGAAAAAAAAGTTAGTTTTTTAAACTTATATTATTTTTCCGGGATATCTACACTTTTTCTGTTCGTAAAAACGTAATTCGAACTTCGCTTAACGAGTGGGTTGACTTGAGTAAATAATTATCTTTCTTTAATCTTTTTACTACTTATATCTTAATAATTTAGTTTAATTTAAAAAAAATTATAACCCCAAGAAATGTCACAGTTATGCAAATATTGAACACTTCATCATACTTTTTGTTATATAATGATAAATGGCAAGAAGACTTTTGTATTCATAGAGTCGGTATTTTTGTTATCGCACTTGAATAAACACTTATTTTATGTATAAGATACAACATACCATAAATATAATCACAAGAGTTGGCGAATTTTTACATAAACAAGTTTTGAGAGTGCAAAGAATGGGTAGGTATTATTTATTCAAAGTGCATTCTGCAGTAACTGAGCATCAGTCCTTATACAGTTAACTGTTACTACTACTAATTACTACTAATCCAAATAAAATAATGAAACTGCCTCAGGTAGCGCAAAATCGTGAGAGATATCATCAGCCACGGTGCGTGAATCAGCAGTAGGTAATAAGATATCTACCTCCAGCGTATTTTCAACCTTGACCCTTCTATAGATAGACAAAATGATTAGCAGATAAATTGAGCCCCCCTTTACCCAGTTAGCCGGACATACCCTTCTATTGTTTCCGTCATTTGTGGAGCGAGCAAAAGTTTACTGGCCAAGGTCGATATCGAAGTTAATATTAAACTCTACACTTACCTAGTTACGTGGTGGATGAAATTGGTCACGGTAGCCTAAAATAAGTATACCAATGATAGGTTCCTACGTCATTACCACTGTCAGAGTGACGTATGTACAATATTCATACGATAATCAAAACAACCTTTGATTACGTATAAGTATATACTACCTTTGATTACTGCTGCCGCCTGCGATGTTCGTCTGCGTGGACATTTAGTTTTCTACCCCTCGGGAAAAGTATATACTTTCTCTGGATAAAAGGTACCCTCTGGTACATATGGTACACTATGTCCTTTTCTGTACCCCTGACAATGTGTATGTAAAACTTCATATTGAATAATGTTGATAGGTTTAAGACGTGAAAGATGTACAAACTTACTTTCGCATTTAGGGGTCGTCCATTAATCACGTGAGCCTCGAAAGGGGGGGGGAGGGGGGGGTCATTGAAAAAATCACGAAGTATCACAAGGGGCGACGGGGGGGTGTAGTGAGATATCACGTGTATTAATTTTTTTCATTGAACGCGTGACTTTTAACCGAAAACTGCGTGTGATTGTTGACTCACCGTCACCAGGACGATTTCCCCGCCCACCGCGACATATTCGTACTGAAAATTGTTAAGATTGTTTTGTACCAAAAAAAATACACGTGATTTAGAGGGGGGGGGGGGGGGGGGGTTAACGTAAAACCTCACCATGCATCACCAGGGGGGTGACACACAAAAACATCACGTGATTAATGGATGCCCCCTTATAATATTGGTAAGGATAAAGTGCTCTTAGATGATTACTACAATATCTATGACAAAATACGGTAGTAAGTACTATATCTATTCTGTGGCAAAATATAAATAAAAAATCTTTGGAGATAGCTCAAAGATTTTTTATTTATATTTTATTTAACAAAAGAGAAAAAAATATTCAGTGATGAAACTGATAAACGTTGCGCAAGAAAATTACTTCAAAAGTAAAATCATAGTTGATAAAGTAGGTAGCATCTATGATCTATCCTACTTATTTTTTTTATCTTATTATAATATTGGATAGGGAGATTTTTTTATTTCTTGATTGGATTTCAATCAAAACGTAAATTCAACGCGGGGAAATCTTAGAAGTAAATATTTTAAAATTCAATAAAAAATTTAAACAAGATTTCCTAGTCAAGTAGGTTAGTACGTACTTACGTGATAATAATAAATTAGTCCATTCTTTAAAAAACTATTTTTCACACTTGTAAAGACAAAGCTGTCATTAGTAACTGTTTCTAATGTTAATTAGCATCAGTAATTATGGCAATTGCTTTTAGATGCTAATAATACTCGCATTACCTACCTACCATGTCACAATGTTAAATGGTTAATTCAAACTCGGGATAATATTTGTTGAGGCGAAGAAGATAATTCTAATTTTTGTCCAAGGTCCAAGGAAAGTAGGAAACATTTTTTTTTTTCAAAATTTCTCAAAAACTATCTAAACCGATTTTCAATATTTAAGCGCCATACGATGGATTTCCGCGCCTTGCATATTTTGACACTCTTTCTTTCATAGTGATACACTATTATATATTCTGTGGTGATATCTCCAAGTTTGACCGATCTACGGCCATGTCGCACTTTTGGCTGAACATTGGGCACAAACACTGGTAATCACAGAAACATTTTCAATGTTAAAACAAAGTTATTAATTCAGTTTAGGTTGTTGGCGAGAAGTCGTGTTGACAAGCTATAATTAAAATTTTTCGGTTAGTGTGTAAGAAAAGTTTCTCTTGCAGTGCAGGCAGGTATTCACGCCATATGATTCCCGCAATGTAGGTATACTTACCTATTTTCTTTTACATCTTAATAATATCCTGCTGATCAACCAACAAACCATTCTGTAATGTTATATTAGGTAAGATACTTTACAATGATATCCATTCACTTAAAGTTTTAGAAGGACAAAAAAAACAAAATTTAATTAAATTGAACTGCTTTATAGCAATAATTATTATAAAATACAAAGCAACAATAGCTTATTACGTTTAGTTTATTTTATAATTATTATCTTTTTATGAATACTAGCGCAGTTTCATTAATGTTTTAAAATGTCACCCAAGACCCAAGTTTTAATAAAAACAATAAATTAAGCTAGTATCCGTAGTAGTAAATGTTTTATTTCAAGTTGATACGCGCGTAGATCTCAAAAGTGAATTAGTTTATAAACAGCGTTCCTAATTAACTTTCATTTCGGTATTGTACCACCACGGTGAAATGTACAGGTGACCGCTGTTACCACACATACGCCAAAAGTTACGCCACATGATCATTAGTCACATAGTCAAAGAGACGCCTCAGGCAGCGCCCGGGCCGGGCACGTTGATTGACGGAGAATGCGAATTCGCAGACACACGCACCTCGGCGTAGTTCAAGGTTCGAACAAGCCTCCAACACCCTCCAACTAATAGACTTGTAATTGCTAATATTTGATTTTATTCTTTGCGCTAAGATAGTGCTACACTTAATGACGGACATGAAAGTGAAGCAAAAAATTATTAACTCGAGGTCTTACGTAGTGCAGATGATGAATGGTTGAGTGTGTTAATGCATTAATGAGTTCATCTGAAAAGTGTAGTCCATGGTCAAGGCCTATGCATAATGTACCTATTATGTAATCTGTGCGTTGCTAAGAGCAATAAAATTAAAATACAAAATATATAAATTATGACTTAATCAATTAGCTGGACATAAAATACTAGGAGACAAATTATAACACCTTTCCATACCTATAAATTAGTAAGTTACCTTCTACAAACAAAACCTATTTCACGTTGCTGAAACTATTTTGTAAGTATTGTTGTACAGTACAGTCTAGTGACCTATCACACTGACTTTGCAAAAATGCAAAACTGAAAGCTATGTTCTTATAGCGAGCTTAATGCACATAAGTAGATCAAGGTTACATTTGTTCACTTTTGTAACTACCTAATTCCCACATTTCAAATAAATTGCTTAACAATATCGATGGAGAACATTATGACGTGTTCTATAGAAAGTTACTTGAAAGGAAAGAGTTGCTTAAGCATGCAATTTGAAACAATTCAAACATTTTAGACTAAATGATAATGGTGATGGAAAAAATACAAGAATAAGTGGACGTGTTAAAAATAATAATAGTAGGTAATTAGAAATTTGCAGACTTTTCTGATTTTTTCGTTGTCCGATAACGTAAAACCATCATCTTTTCAGACTGAATTAGACTAAACTTCGCTTTATTGCATTTTTAATTAGAAAATAATATTGACCGACTATAGAAAAATCGAATCAAAACCCCATACATAATCATCTGTTTTTTAGCAATATAATTTCAGATGCTTGTTATAAAAAAGTTGGTAAAACCAAAACACATTATGGCCGGTATACAATTTGATTAGTGTTTAGTGCGAGTGGCTCGTTTAGTGTTTAGCAAAAAACAATTACTTAACACTAAACAGAGACTGTCCGAACGTGTTTTTTGCTAAACACTAAACACTAAACGAGCCACTCGCACTAAACACTAATCAAAATGTATACCGGCCATTATGCATTCCAGTGTCACAGATTTTCGTCGCGTGACAGCGACTCGTGATTTGCACTGCACGCTAGCTGTCAATTGCGTAACTGAAATGAAATGACCTTTTGACTGAGTGGCTCTATCTATTCTTGAAATGTAAACTTTTAACCCCTTTTGATAGATGCCAAAAGAGGTTTGCCTAGGAAGCCGTTTGCCCTAGAGATACCGATGAAGCAGTATGCCTTCATAAATAAAAAGTTTTAATTTTTTTCACTCTTCAATGCAATAATAAGTCAAAAACTGGGAGGGAACTTTAGGGATGTTTACTTTTGTAGTAGGTACCTATGTACTTTAAGTAATGCAGTCTGTTTTCGTCTCAAAGATTCAATCTTAATTCACCAAATTCATTATACGAGTGTTTATATGTAGATAGCATTAATTCAATTTCTTCGAAATATCTTTAGACTATAGGTACCTAAGTCAAGAAATTTTCATTCTTTATTAATAAAATTATTTAAGTTATCTTTTATCTTGAAACGGGTAGAGGTACATAACAGCTGAAAGGTCACCATACCCCGTTCTGTGTAGGTCGGTGTAATCGAACCGTGTTGTTTTGGTCACGTTCTGTCTAGATCTTGCTCGTAATCTTGTGCCCTATCGGCACGCCACCGCAGCCAGGCACACAAACGGAGGTCAAACTCGAAAAAAGTTGGTTAACTGTCTAAAATTTAATAAAAACAAAGAAGTTTGCTTGCCGGCAAGGTATCCAACCTCCGTTGCATACCTTGCACATTATTTTACTCAAAAATGCTTGTAATATGGCCATTATTTTGACAACCTTCTTTGAACAAAGTCGAGGTTGCCGTGCTCCTCCGATGTTTATCAACCGAACAAAGTTGTATGGGATTTCATTATTGTCGAGTTTTAGCCACCAGCAATTTCCTTTGAGAATCCATTATTGTCGAGTTTTGTTTCAAACATAGTTGGTGAAAAAGCTACTATTGGTTAGTAGTTTTTTTTTCACCTTTTTTTCACTATTGGTTAGTAGTTTTTTCACCTACCTACTAAACTACTACTACTCAAAAATGTCAAAAATGTCAAAAATGTCAAAAATGACAAAAATGACAAAAATGTCAATAATGTCAAAAAAGACAAAAATGACAAAAATGACAAAAATGACAAAAATGACAAAAATGTCAAAAATGTTAGAAATAAATAATGAAAAATATTAGAAAAAATCGGCTCACCCGTAGCAACTTAGACGGGATTCGAACCCGCACCCTCAGGATTCCGGCCCAATGCACTACCAATTATGCTACCAAGCCGCTGATGGATGTGGCGAAATTTTCTAATACTTTTTACGTTTCCGCTGAAGATCAGCGCCATCTCACCAATGTGAAGAGAACTTACTTCGACATTCGACTGTAGCACCCATTGCAGGTGCCAGACAATCAATTAAGGTGAAACAGTACAATTTTAAACTTTTAGATTTTTGCATTCACAATGCTATACACAATGCTTCATCTTAATATAAAAATAGCATTGTGAATGCAAAAATCTAAAAGTTTAAAATGTTAGAAATGTCAAAATTTTGTTTTTTTTTTTTAAATTGACATTTTTGACGTTTTTGACATTATTTTGGACATTTTGAAATTTTTTGTCATTTTAAAAATTTTTGTCATTTTTTGTATTTTTGACATTTTTGTCATTTTTTACTTTTATGACATTTTTGAGTAAAGCACTATACAAGACTTGGTCCACAATAACTGCACTGCTGGCCACGCTATGATGGCCTCAAGCTGAGCTTAACTACGCTCTCGGCCTTCAAGCTTGGTCATCATTGCAGCCCTTGCTGTCCGCGCTATAAAGGCCTCGACCTCCGGTCTCGGGCCTTTATTTCAGCTTGGCCATCAAGGGCTGCAATGCTGACCGCGCTGTGACGGCCTGGACCTGCGCTAAGCTACGCTATCGGCCATCATCATCGCGCTGCCATCAATGCAGTCATTATTGACCGCGTCAGTAATGTACTATTTTTGTAATTTTGTTGTGATAATGTAATAAATAAAACTAGAGTTCACAGAGAAAGCAATACTTATAGCCAGGGCTTCAAATACCGTTAAAAATTAGTAACGTTAAAAAAAATAACGTTAAAAATGGAAATTAATAAAGGTAAAATTAATAACGGTAAAACAGAATTTAACGTTATTTTTTCGTTCCTTGATAACGTTATTATGTTACTGTATAAAAATATTTATAAGCAATGTGTAATTGACGTTGATGCCGCCGTGACGTGATCAGTCTCTGCGGTAGGTACTAGGTAGTAGAGGTACCTACTTACAATACGCAATATTTATAAAATTACCGTTAAAAATAACGTTATTTTTAACGTTATCGACATTAATTTAACGTTATATTAAGGTTATGTTATTTGGTATCGTTAAAAAAAATAACGTTATCAAAGTATCATATTGAAAATAACGTTACGTAACGTTATTTTTACTGTTAAGTTATAACGTTATAAAGCCCTGCTTATAGCTAGGGTTTAGTTTTGAAAATATGGCAACATGATTTTCCCATCGATTGGATGCTGGAGTTTTTTTAGGTTTTGTCATGGTTTTGTCTTTTAAATCTCTTTCATGTAGGTAATAACTTAAGTGTACCTATGTATACGTATACCTAAGAGCGCTTTTACACAGTGATCCGTTTTACATGTCTGTATTATCGGATACATTTTTATTAAATTTTGGTTTTTTCGCATTCACAATGCTAAAATGATATCTACTAGAAAAAATCAACTCATCCGTAGCAGTCCCGTCCGAGGTGCTACGGCCCGTAGCCGTAGCCTACGGGTGCGTCGATTTTTTTAGGTTACATTTTTATTCGCCTTATGGCGTATGTACCTATGTAAGTATGTTAGTAGTTAGTAGTTGTAAGTATGTAGTTATATGGGGGGTATTTTTTTCTTTGTTCTGTGGTTATATGAGCCTGTTCACACACAAACAAATCACAACAGTAATCCAGTTAAAATACCGATCCATTTACAGGGCTTACCATCAGGAAATAAGAAACCGTTCAGTTCAAAAGCAGGCATTAAGCAGGACTGCTTAAGGCCTGCTATCTAACTAACCTTTGAGGTCATTGTACGAAAAAGTAAGGCAGTTCAATATAAGTCCTGCTATAAGAGCTCATAGTAAGGCCTCTGGTCCGTTTTATCGGATCGATATTATGAAACTAGTTATTTGAATTTTTATGAAAATGCAATTTCGTTAGTTTCGGAAAATTCTGACGAATTTGAAAAACAGTAAGTACTTACTTAAGGTACCCAATACCGCCGGAAGACCGCCGCCGCTGGTCCGCTGTGTTGTGTGTAATGTGTAATTAATTAATAATTTTGTCTTGTCTAAATATTATAGGTACCAGCATGGATTTAGTACATTTGTGAATACCAGTGATCTGAATTAATGAGGAATTGTCTAAACTTTCTCTCCACCTATCTATATTGGTGACCTTTACGAAATCTTAAGAGCCCCGAATTCGCTTTAAATAGGATCGGTTTTGCAATTTAATGATCAATAAAATTGATCAATTCATATTTTATTAAGTAAACTACGTTTACACCATTCACTGTGTTGTCTGTGTTGCACTTAGGGTTGCCAACCCTACTATATAATATAATATAGTATCCTACTATATTGCGGGCTTGCGTACTATATTTTTTGAAAAAATATATAGTAGGCAAAACTACTATATTTTTTCAAGTGAAAAAACTAAACAAAAGCAACAAAAAAAATATTACTTATATGCACATAAGTAATTGCATAGGTAATATTTTTTCCGTTTGAACTCTTGTTGAATAAATAATAAAAAATGTAAGTTAAGAAAAATTTAACTTCTAATCCTCCATACAAAATGTCACTGCTACTAGGTATACTACAACGTGTTAATGAATTAACGCAAAATAAGAAAACCGTTTCTTTGGACCATCAAACTTAATTTTTGTATGAAACAGCTGATTTTTTTTTCGCGATTTCAGAGTTGGTCCCATAGTAAAAGTTGTTCAGTTTGATGGTCCGAAGAAACGGTTTTCTCATTACCACGTTAATTCATTAACACGTTGTATATTTTTGGACCTTTTCGCCATCTACTGTATTTTTACACGAAATAATCTTGAAAATATCTAAGTATATTTGATGCAAAAAAGTTGGCAACCCTAGTTGCACTGCACGCTTGACTCGGTAATCACCAAAGGGAATGTAAATAAATAGTACCTATACGCAACCACAATAGAAGAGACGTGACAACGATGGAACTTTGTACGTGACAGTAAACTACGCCACGCAGAATCCTTCAAAAATAGATACCTCAAAGTAACATTGATCTTAGATGGCCTTCATGGGCGTGATAGAAAAATTTAACTGTGTTAGTTGGTCATTTCATCATCTTTAACATGCTGTGGGTAGTATAACGATATACGTGGACGAGTAGCGATAGCACCAAAAAACGAGCCCATACTTGATGAGGTTGTATGGTTTTATTACAAAGTTGATGTGCCCCATCAAATATACATTATCAAAAAAAACTTTCATGCATAACATTTTTCTTGTACTCTTAAAAAAAATTGGGGAAAATATATTTAAGGTACTTAAAAGGTACTAAATGTTTAAAAAGAGATAAATTAGTTATGTTGTTTAAAATTATTTAAAAAATTGTGGTCCAGTCCAGACAACCTGACGTCAATTCTGGCCACTTTCTTTACACGTTTTCTCGTTGTCAATCGAGGTACATTTGAAGTTAGGTATCAAATAGTAGTAAAAAGGTATTGCATTTTTTTTTGGTATTTTCAAAACATCCAATACCGCGTTTGGAGGTTTTTAAGCTTAGGTCTTGCCTCCTTTTGGGTTAGGTTCGATTCCCGGACACTCAGCCGTTCTTTGAAGAGCTCTGTGGCGCAGTGGTTTAGCGCCTGGCCCAGCGATTGCGGAGGTTAAGCAACGTTTGCAAGGGTCAGTCATGGGATGGGTGATCAAAAATTTATTATCGTTATCAGTCGTTAACACCCACCAATCCACATTGGGCCCGCGTAGTGGGTTATGGCCCGTCCTCCTCATCCACCCATAAGGAAGGGCTGTGCTGTGACCCAGCAGTGGGGACATTAAAAATGGCTGATGGACAGCCGTTCTTGAGAGATTGAGTAACAAATGGTAACAAACAAACTGTAGACTGATGTGAGTACGTACAATGCGATTAAATTGATAATAGACAGAGATCCGCTACAACTTCACTCGTGAATGTATGGAAAAAAGTTTTTTTACAGATTTTAAAATAAGATGCAATTAGGTAATTTAATTATGTACAACAGAAGTGATCAACTTCAGAGCGCTTGCGGTACAAAACGAGTTATTTTTAACCGACTTCAAAAAAAGGAGGTCCTCAATTCGATTGTGTTTTTTTATTATTATTGTTCGCGCGTATCTTCGACATCTCTGGGCCGATTTTGATGATTCTTTTTTTGTTTGATTGAGTTTTCTTGCGAGATGGTCCTGATGGTTTTTTAAATCGGATCAGTAGTTTTCAAGTAATACTGAAAATCTGTGATTTCTGTAGTAACTACCTCGATGTGGTCGTACAACTTTTTTGTTTATGAACCGACTAGCGGCCGCCCGCGAATGCGTCTGCGTAGACAGTTTTCTTGCTATCCCTCGGGAATCGTACGTTTTTTTGGATGAAAAATACCCTATGTCCTTTTCTGTACCCCTGACAACGTGTATGCAAAATTTCATGATGATCGGTTCAGTAGTTCAAACGTGAAGGCGTAACAAACAAACAAACAAACGAACTTTCGCATTTATAATATTAGTAAGGATTTAGATGTTTTTTTAAAGGGATGTTCTTTAATTTCTTTGGAACTGGAACTTTGAATTCGGAGATACCCAAAGGAACTCCTCAAAGTCAAATAGGATATGGTAGTGATTGAGATACCTATTGGTAGGTATGACAATCCAAAACAAACCGAGCTATGGTCTGCGACGTTCAGGGACCAGAGTTGGACTACAATGGCAAAACCGAACTCCTTAAATACAAACAGCGTGAAATTGGAAATTGAGTTACCTAAGGGCATTGTATCATTGAATATAATTTAATAAATAAAGGGTAGTTTTGCGACCTCTTTACAAAATTAAATATGAGTACAAGGAAGTAATAAAAAAAAATTGGTGAGATAATTATGAATTATTTCTTTTTAAATTCACAGATTTCAGCCACTTTTTTAGTCCAAAAAATTTAGGCGCGCACGCTCACCCTCGCGCAAGCGACGCGAGCGGGGGAAGGCGGTGGTGGCGGGAGGGGGGCTCGCGCGGGTCGACCGTGGGCCCTACCGCCTAACTCAAAGCTTTAGCCAGAGCGATAGCTAGACTATATCCATCCTTGTCATATCATAACACGATGACAAGGACGGACAGTGCACTGACGTCATAAACCAAAGCCAGAGTCAAAGCGAGAGAGTTAGGCGGTCCGGGGGCGTGTGATGCGCAAACAGTGACAACAATTTCAATTTGTGTAGGGAAAAGTTTGGGGCAAAAATGTAAAAAATATTTTTTTTTTACTTCACAAATTGATTGTACTGCTGTTACAGAATGACCTGACAAAATTTGAAAAGGGGTCCAAAAATGACCCTACTGTATATAAAGTACCTACCTGATAGTACATTACAGCCGAGAACGAGAAGCTAGCATTTACATTGTCGAGGATAGTTTGAAGCCCGAGCCGTATTTTCACGTTGAATACTTAATAGGCCAGTAAAATCTTACAATAAAATTTTCTAAAAACGCAAAACGCAATATATTATTTTTTGGTATGTTCTTTGGACCCCTTAGGAGTTGAATGTCTAACTACGTTCCGCAAGCAAAAATTCACAGATTTTGCAGTCCCCGCAAGAATCGGAGCATTGAAAATGAATATAAAAATTAACGAAAAACCAAAATCAAATCAAATGCAAAATCCTAATATTTTTAAAGTTACCTAGGTAGTACCTATTTATTTTTACGATTGTGATTGTGACACTCGGCTCCACCTCGTGTCACAAAAGCGCCCGCTGACTGCCTCGACGCAGCCGAAATATTATTAACCGATTTTCAAAATTCCAACGAATGCACTTCTCGTCTGCTTCTGCATCTTTTAACACTATTACTATGACGATCGGTCAATAATCATAGAAGCTACATAACTTTTTATGTACGGAAACAGCCGTTTTTCTAGCATTCCAAATCTTAAGGGACCACCTACAGGTCACAATCACTTACCGATTTTCAAAATTATTTCGCCATTTGGTAGCTAAACTAATACCCTAGGACCCTTTTTTTCATTTTTTCTTAAGTCAGTTTTTTTTCCGAAATATTTACAATTTAGTAAACAAACACCCCCCAAAAAACCCGGAATTTATGGAATTTTGCAAAATTTCAAAAAAAGTTACCTGTAGATTTTCAAAATTCAAACGTTTACACGTGTCTCGATAAATTCCTCAACTTTTGGTACTATTTTCATCTCGATCCTCTCAAAATCCTCGGAGATATGGTCAAAAATACGTCTCAGGCGATTTGCATCTGATAACCATTTTCAATGGTAAAAGATGTTGTGCTACCGACGCGCGGTACGATAGTTTTTCACGTGATACGTGAAAAACTGCAAAAAAAACAGTTTTTGCAGTTTAATTAAAAAACTATAGGCTTTTGACATTAGTTTCCAGTATCATTTTGAAAGTATATGTATTAAATTTGAAAGAATTTAAGCCTACCCACAGCTCCGTTAGTTTTTAAGATAATATACAGGTGTCCCAAAACTTTGCCACACGGAGGAAAAGTACTTTAAATATTGATGATGGGAAATTTTACTGAAAGAAGACTTCATTTTGATTTTTAAAATAATTATAACTGCATTCAAATATTTTTGAAAAATGTCATACCTTAACCAGGAATCGAACCCACCAAATTAGGAAAAAAAACAATATTTTATTTTTACGATACCGATCGAAAGGGTTACTCATTAGGATTATTTTTTGTTAAGTAACACAGCATCTAAAACAAAAGGAAGATCATGAAATTTAACATTTAAATTTTAATTATTACGTATTGCATCAATTTGAATAGGAATAAATACGATTTTAAAAAAATCTATAAATGCAGTTCGCATTATTTTTAAAATTAAAACGAAGTCTTCTTTCGGTACCTATCTTCAATATTTAAGGTACTTTCCCTCCATGTGGCAAAGTTTTGGGACACCTGTATACTATTTTGTATGAAACTATGTTTTTCCCGTTTACGCAGTGTTGTTCCTGGCAAATTTTGGATTGCCGTATTCACACTCAAAAATTGCCGGAAAACGCCAAAAATCCTAAATAATTACCGTATTTTCGAAAAATACACCAATTTTGGCAATGAAAATTGCCGTATTTGTATGGACAGCGTTGTAGGATGGTGCCGTATCTCGAGTCAAATTCGATCGGGATTACCGTAGAGTACGGCAATTACCGTATCAAGAACAACACTGCGTTTACGTTACGTATACAGTGTGACCTTTATTATTATTCTTGGGCCAGCCAAGCCAAGAAGCTTATACCTCCCTCAAATGGAGATTGCACGTCCATATGTCATAGTGAAGATTGAAAAAAGGTCCTTACGGCCTATTGCAACCTCTTTCTTTAGTGTTACACTACGTGTTCGTTGTTCGTCGTTCGTTTGTTCGTGAGAAACGAAAACGTATCATGTAAAACGAAAAGAAAGAGATAGCAATAAGCCGTAACGTCACTAAAGAGTCTTTTTCAATCTTCACTTACTAGGCGTGCAACCTCCATTGTGGATATAAGCTTCTTGGGCCAAGCAAACTATCAGATGTCAATGGTTGCATTCCAGCAGACTGTTAACGCATCATGGCGTTCATTCGCCAGTCCTTCGGTCGCCGCTCGCCGCTTCATTCCAAGAAAGAAGATTCGTTCGCTTGGCTCGGCCATTTTGCCTGCGAACCCATTCATATACGGACGAATAGTCAGTGTCACGGTTCTCTTTAATAACTTCACAATTGTAGGGGAGACTGGGGAGGGTTGATCCCCCCTTTTCATTTTCGTCCCTAACTTTTTTACTATTTACAGTATAAGGATTTTTTTTGAGTTATTATATTAAGAATTTATCTATTTACCAAATATATGAAAGAGGGTAAGGCTCGGTTATATTTGGAATTATAATTTAATTTAATGTCGTATGGTAACTTTTTACCATGTGTCCCCTATATAGGGGAGACTTGTTTCCCACCAGTTGGAAGACTTGATCCTGGGGTTCAAGTCTACCACACATCGGGGACACACGGTAACAATATTGGATTCAGCCTCATATATCAGAAAAGAGTAATATATCTTTAAATATAAAAAAGGAACAGTGCTAGGTACCAAATAATAAGTAAATCTGTAATCAAATCAGCTTCTTTTATTTGAACTTTATGCTCATATGCAGCTCAATTTTAAAAAGGGAAACAAATATGAAATAGTTTTAATCTCTTTAGAACAATGTAATTAATATTCGGACTACACATTAAAGCAGTCTAGAAACAAATATCCATAACAAACCAAAACGTAATTAGTGATCATCTTTACTTTTTTTATTTTTATCCGTACTAAAATTATGAATGCGAAATTCCGTTTGACTGATTATTTGTTTGTTTGTTACGCCTTCACGTCTTAACTATTGAACTGATCATCATTAAATTTTACATACACGTTGTCAGCGTACAGAAAAAAACATACGGTACTTTCATCCAGAAAAATAAAAGTATTGTTCCCAAGGGATAGCAAAAACCTTTACCTTCTAAAAATCTTGACTAAAATGTCTCACAGATTTCTCAATCTCAGATTCAGAAAAGTAGGTAGATTTAAAAAAAATAGAGTAAATATAAAAATACTTCTTTTGTATAAAAAAGATAAAAACTGTAAAAAGTCTTTATTTTACTGACAAAAATCTACATAGGGTAGATTTGATCCCTTATAGGGGACACATGATCCCTGGGATCATTCCACCCCCAAAGAAAAGGACCAAGTCTACCCATACATATTGAGGTTAGAAAACATGTTTTTTTGCGAACCAATTTATCACTTATATCATGGTAAGTAATGTTAATCGGCAAAATAATAAACATCTTAAAAGATAAAAACATTTCCAGGAAGCAGTTTCAAAGCATCATATTAAATTAATCAAGTCAAAACTTGCCATAAATTAAATATTTTAACACAACAAATTTTTGGCGGCCACTATTTGTAAACCTTTGATATCTGTCAAACGAAATCATGACATAAAGTGATCATTGCCATAAACGAATAATTGTTGCTAACCTAAAGAACTGTAACACGCTTGGTAGATTCGTCAATCAAGTTTACCAAGTGTCCCCTAGGGAACAACTGTACCCAGCTTCCCCTACCTATATACTTATAGAAATCAGTAAATCATTGTTATTCATATTCTATATTTTTATTGCCTCGTCCTGCTCCCAGTGAAGCCTCACCAAGATTCGAGCCGGATACGCTCGTGGGACCCCGGACCCGGGCCACCCACACGGCGAGGAAAAGGCGGGACCGCGTGGCGGTCGGTACGCGGAGCAACGGTGGTCTAGCCCTGCCCGAGGTCCAAGGGCGTAGCGGTGCGGTCATACGGAGGGGACGACGTCGGCGACTCCAGGGTATCAACCTGAAACAAGCTTATAGAAGACTACCCATTGTGCTGAAACAAGCACCATCACGAAGATTTCTTTAAGTATCTTTCAACATTTTATTCAACAGTAAACGTGCGTGACACGTGATGTGATGTGACGTGAAAAAAAAAACCAAGAAAAGGGTTGGCAGTGCATTGTTTTGTGAGTCCGTTCCATCCATTCGTCACATTCCAAATCCATTTTCCATATTTCCATTTTGCACTATAGTGTTTTCTTAGTATTTTTGCATTTAACTGAAATTTCAGATTTTTTTCTCAAAACCTACAAACTTCCGCAAGTTGAAACTTTGCAAAAAGACTTCTTATAATAAGACCTTTCTACCATAAATTTGCCGTTGTCAAAATCAACGGTCCACACAGTAAATTTTATCCTTTAACTTAAATAACTTGTCCAATTTCAGTTTAAAAAATTTATTAACGTAAAGTCAGAGAGTCCCAATCATACGCATAGTTAGTGAAATTTGCTATAGTTTTGAACTAACGTGTTTTTTTCTCGACATTTCTAGAAAAAGTGCCTAGTCACGTACGCGCGGCTCGGCTCGCGTCGCGGGGCGCATGCGGTGACGTCACACGATCCAAGCGATTTCGTGTGGTTTGCCTTGCTTGCTGCTGCTTCGCCATTTTGTTGCACTATTTAAGTATCGCACCAATTTTTTTCTTACCTACCTTCTTTTTCAAAGCAATGAATAATTTTCATAATTTGTGTGTGGTTTTGCTGGAAATCTTTTAGGTTAATATTGTTTACTGTTTAATTAATTTTCATTTTGCTATTTCATCATCATTTATCATGGATTTAAAATCATTAAAGAAAACTCGAGCATCATTAAAATCGAAGCTTACCATATTTAAAAATCATATTGAACAGTTATTGCCTAGCAAAGAGCTTAATAAGTTGCAAATTCATGAATTACAATTGAGGTTCGAAAAAATTCAAGAAATATATGGTGAGTTTGATTCAACACAATCTGATATCGAAAACTTATGTGAAATTCCAGATGAAGAGTTCAAAGAGCGGGAAACCTTTGAGGCTGCCTACTTCAAAACAATGGCTGGGGCGCGAGACATGCTGAGCCGCGTCAGCCACGACGCGACGCCCGGGGACGGCGGCTCGGTGACAGGTTCTAGTAGTGGTAATGCCGCTGCATCAGGTTTGCCTAATATTAAATTACCTACCATTCATTTAACTACCTTTTCTGGGCGCTGTCAAGACTGGTTAGAGTACCATGATACATATCTTTCACTTATTCACAATAACTCTTCGATACCTAAGATTCATAAATTCCATTATTTGCGTGCTTCCTTAAAAGATAGTGCAGCATCAATTATCCAGTCGTTAGATTTTGCTGCTGAGAATTACGATATTGCGTGGAGTTTGCTTTGCGATAGATTTCATAATAACAGAATTTTAGTGAACAATCATATTCAAGCGTTGTTTAGCATTGAGCCTATTTTTAAAGAATCATCAAAAGCTATTCGCAATGTGGTCGATACAGTTAACAAAAACTTGAGAGCTCTTAAGGCACTGAACTTACCTACTGAACATTGGGACATGTTGATAATTCACATGGTTTCAAGTAAACTTGATTTTGCAACCCTTCGTGACTGGGAAACACAGCGGAATGACATCAAGGACATTCCCACGCTCGATGAATTTAATACGTTTTTGAGAAACCGAGCAAATTTACTTGTAACCATGGAGGAAGCACATCACAAACCACAACGCAGACATAGTGATATCATGCCCTTAAGGCCAAAGTCGTTTATTGTTAATAATCAGACACCTAAATTACACTGTCCTATTTGTAAAAATAATCATTCTATTTACCAATGTTTTAAATTTAAAGCCATGTCTATAGAGTCTCGTACAGACATAGTAAAGAAATTAAACCTGTGCAAAAATTGTTTGCGTCAAGGTCATAGTGAAAACAAGTGTAAATTAGGTCCTTGCAAGTTTTGTTCACAACGTCATAATAGCATGTTACATATTGAAAACAAACCAACCACTTCACAACCTAGTGAGTGTGTTGTTCTACCTACTTCGCAGGCATCACCACAAAATAACACTTTGCAAACACAGGCACCCCCGCCAGGTGTCACACTTTCAACCACACACACTCAAGACCATGTACTACTATCCACTGCTTTAATTAAAGTGTCCGATAGTAGCGGTAACACGCACAATATTCGTGTTTTGTTAGACAATGGGAGCACTTCTAGTTTTATTACAGAATCATTATTAAATTTGTTACAGCTTCCATTTTATTCCACTTCAGTCACAGTTCAAGGACTAAATAAACAATTGTCTAAAATCACAAAGCGGTGTGATGTGTCAATATCATCACTCTCAAGCAGTGGTTACACTACTGAAGTTAATTGTTTTGTAGTGCCACAAATAACACAATACATACCAACACAAACTATCAAGTACAATGATATTTTCCACATTCCTCCTCACATCCACCTCGCAGATCCATCATTCAACATTCCTTCGGAGGTGCAGATGTTGCTCGGAGCTGATATTTTTTGGGAAGTACTTACAAACAATCACATACCCCTAGGCAAAAACAAGCCAACCTTGGTTGAAACAACACTGGGGTGGTTAGTTTCCGGGTCAATACAAGTTTTTAATCAAAATCACAAACGTAAACAAAACACACATCATACAGTCCACTGTCATTTACTCAACAACATTGAATTAGATCAACAATTGAATAAATTTTTTGAGCTAGAGCGGGTGCCAATGACTCAACAAGCTATGTCCAAGGCTGAGAGTCAATGTGAAACCATTTTTGAACAAACAACATTTCGACAAAGTGATGGTAGATTTCTTGTCACAATTTCATTCAAGGAAAATCCAGAGTGCTTAGGAAATTCTAAGGAACAGGCATTGCTTAGATTTCATGCGTTGGAACGCAAATTCAAACGTCATCCTTCATTCAAAGATAAATACATAGACTTCATGAGAGAATACATTGCTCTCGGTCATATGTCAGAAAATACACAACCACAGAGTGGTAAAATTCAATACTTTCTGCCGCATCATGGTATTTTACGTGACGATAGTTCGACGACTAAACTTAGAACTGTGTTCGATGCCTCAGCTGTCACCAGCTCGGGCAAGTCATTAAATGATATTCAGTACATTGGCCCTACTGTGCAGGATGATTTATTAAACATATTGCTCCGATTTAGACAACATAAATATGTTGTTACAGCTGACATTGAAAAAATGTATAGGCAAATTTTAGTCGTCGAAAGTCAGCGTGACCTTCAACAGATATTCTGGCGTTTCGATCCCAGTCAGGAACTAAGGCAATATAGATTAAACACAATTAGCTATGGGACAGCTTCGGCCCCATATTTAGCAACAAGATGCTTGACACAGTTAGGTCACGATTGCTCAGATGAACAAGTTAGGGAAACAATCCTTTTTGATATGTATGTTGATGATTATGTGTCTGGCAATGACAGTTTGAACACACTCATACACACATGCAAAGGTGTCATCAAACAGCTGGAAGGTGCACAGTTTCACCTCCGCAAATGGCATTCTAACAATGAACATGTACTCAATCAGATTGTTGGTGAAAATAGTAATGATGATTTGCTTACGATATGTAAAAACACAACTACTAAAACATTAGGCCTTCTATGGTCATGTAAAAATGACACGTTTCTATTTTTACCAACGGTTACACTTTCACCAGACACAATTGCAAACAAGCGTACTGTGTTGGCCACAATTGCTCAGGTATTTGACCCACTAGGTTTGATTAACCCTTGTATGTTACAAGCGAAGCTTATTTTACAAGTACTATGGGCAAGAAACATCTCATGGGAGGCTGAAATACCCAGTGACATTCTGTCACAGTGGAATAGTTTTATTTCAACATTACAGTATTTAAATAACATTGAAATTCCACGATTAGTGCTGTGTGACTCATTTGTCAGGGTAGAGTTACACACATTTAGTGATGCAAGTATAAAGGCATATGCAGCATGTGTCTATGTCCGTTCGGTGTCACAGAACGGCGAAGTAACTGTTCGGTTATTATTAGCTAAAAGTAGGGTGGCTCCATTAAAACAACGTTTGAGTACGCCAAGACTCGAACTTTGTTCAGCTCTTCTCGGCAGCCAGCTGGCAAGGAGGGCCACTGAGTCACTTCGCTTAAAAATTAATTCACATCATTTTTGGAGTGATTCAACCATTGTGTTAGGATGGATTAACAGTTGTAAGAAAAGCTTAAAACAATTTGTTTATAATAGAGTTAATGAAATAACGCAATTTTCTGATTCTTCTCAGTGGAAATATGTACCATCTGAATTGAACCCCGCTGACATAGGATCGCGAGGCTTGAACGCTGAGCAGCTTAAAAGCTCCCATCTGTGGTGGGCAGGTCCACATTTCTTACATCAAAATGAAATACAGTGGCCTTTACAGCCTCAGAATTTAAATATTGTTAATTTACCTGAAACAAGGATCTGTCATCTTTCCGCAGAAGAATCTGAGTTGGACGATTTTTCAGTCAAATTTTCTAATTTTAGCAAACTTCAGCGAATTACAGCATACATAAACAGATTTATTCATAACTGTCGTAACAGAAATAATAAGGTAACTGGTTTTCTTACATTAACAGAATTAAATTCAGCTAATTTGTCTCTCTGTAAAATCATACAAACAAAAATGTTTCAGAGAGAAATTTCATTACTAAAAACAAATGGTTCCTTGCCAACTAAGAACAAACTTTTAAATTTAAATCCCTTTGTTGATAAAATGGGACTCATACGTGTGGGTGGAAGACTTTCCAACTCCAACTTAGATTACAATACTAAATATCCGATTCTTTTACATGCATCTCACCACATCACAAGCTTGTTAGTAGAACATCATCATTTAATTTTACTACATGCAGGTCCACAGTTACTGTTGGCTACACTTCGTCATAACTACTGGATAATTAATGGTCGTAAACTCACAAGAAAAATTACTCATAATTGTCACAAATGCTGCAGATTCTCAGGTAAATCATTTCAACCTATTATGGGTAATTTGCCTAAAGAAAGGTTACAGGCAGAGTTCCCTTTCTGCTTCTGTGCAGCAGACTATGCAGGCCCAATTTTGATAGCGGACAGAAAGGGTAGAGGATGCAGACTAAAGAAGGCATACATATGCATATTTGTGTGTTTAACCACACGAGCGGTCCACATTGAGCTTGTCAACGAGTTGACGTCACTCGCCTATATAGCGGCCTTAAATAGGTTTGTCGCTCGTAGGGGGAGGCCCAATACAATTTTTTCTGATAATGGTACTAACTTTGTTGGGGCTTGTAATGAATTATCTAAATTTTTGAAACAAAATAATCAGTACATTGCCTCATCTGCAACTGTACACAATATTAACTTTAAATTTGCCCCAGCATACAGCCCACACTTCAATGGCTTAGCAGAAAGCTCGGTAAAGTCAGTTAAGCACCACCTTAAACGGGTACTCTCTGAGGCTCACTTAGATTATGAGGAGATGAACACCGTACTCGTGCAAATCGAGGCAATTTTAAACTCAAGACCCCTCACCCCATTATCCTCAGATCCTTCCGATTTAACTCCGCTCACTCCCATGCATTTTTTAATTGGACGGCCACTTACAAGTTTGCCTGCTCCCCAGGTACAAGATGACCACAGACCGATCAGCACTCTCAGCAGACACAATCGTGTGCAGCTTTTAAAAAGCCATTTTTGGCAACGTTATTATAAAGAATACGTTTCAGAATTGCAAAGAAGGAGCAAGTGGGGCAAAGATGGTACCCAGCCACGCATAGATGACATGGTGCTGGTGAAAGATGATCGATCACCCCCGAACAAATGGCTGCTTGGGAGGATCGTCGCAGTGTATCCTGGCAACGACAGCGTCAACCGGGTGGCAGACGTCCGGACCACTTCGGGCACCATCAGGAGGGCGTTCAACAGACTATGTCCATTACCAATGTTGGAACCAGATGTTCCAAGGGCGGCAGCTTGTTAACGCATCATGGCGTTCATTCGCCAGTCCTTCGGTCGCCGCTCGCCGCTTCATTCCAAGAAAGAAGATTCGTTCGCTTGGCTCGGCCATTTTGCCTGCGAACCCATTCATATACGGACGAATAGTGAAGGTCCGAACAAATTATCGGACGCGGCTTACTGCCGCGGCTGATCTGAGGTGTGCAAACTATCGGATGTAGTAGGTCGCGGACGAAACCATAGACTAATATGACGTCATCGGACGTCCGATAGCTATCTGGCACGCAGGATGTTATGAGAGCGTGCACACTTATCAGCCGCGGCAGTAAGCCGCGTCCATAAGCCGCGTCCGATAATTTGTTCGGACCTTCAGTGTCACGGTTCTCTTTAATAACTTCACAATTGTACCTATATACTTATAGAAATCAGTAAATCATTGTTATTCATATTCTATATTTTTATTGCCTCGTCCTGCTCCCAGTGAAGCCTCACCACAGACCAATCGCTAAGTCATCGGTCACCACAGTATGATAGTAATGATCGTCATCTCGTGTGTGCCTTACTCCTTCAGGCTTGTGAGCTTATAAATCCTTCAGTGACGGATAAACAATTTCTTATTTTGGTATTCAGAACAAACGTAACGCTAGAATTTATGAATTATTGACGTTTGAACATGGTCCTCACGAAATGACGCTGAAGATTATGGATGCTGGAAATAACAAAAACTAGCTAACGAAAGTGCAGTTTCACTCCATAGATGCTCAGTGACGCAAAAATAAATAAGATTTAATATTCGAAAACCATACAAAACAGAACAGAACTCATAAAATCGTTGTTTAAACGTGGCACACACGGAACCGTATGTGCCAGTTTTCATTTGTCAAAATATCGACAACTAAACCCTTTGGAGTCAAATTAAGCAGTCTAGCAGCGTTACGTTTGATAAGTGACAGCATATAACACTTTAAATCCGTTCGCGTAACAACACATCAATAGAAAAAGCAAAAACAATATTTCGACCCATCAGACTGTGTGGCCCACAATTAATACCGTTACGTTACGTGAATTTTGCGTTACTTAAGTTGTAAAGCAGTTTATAGTAATAAAAATTTCCGTCACTGAGGATCTAGCTTTATTTGGAACCAATCACTGCAGTACTTACGATGCAATTCGAGATTTAAATTAGTATGTAGATCACCTAGGGTGACCACGAAGTATTTTTTTGCGAACATCGTATCGTGTTGATGTTTACTGAGTGAGACTGCAGCGTATCGTTACAACCCACGATCACAGTTTAACTCCATACAGTTGTTAAACGCCTTTGATGTTGGACGATGCCGCCGCCCGTGTAGGTACTTACGCAATCAGCCGCAAATGTGCAAGGGTTGTCAAAATAGAAAATAAATGTGATTAATAAGTAATTATTTACAACACACATACACACAAACTTTCGCATTTATAATAGTAGGTAGGTATTAGTAGAAAGTAGGATTAGTGATTAGTAGAACAAAGATATAAATAATCTAACATTACACGATCAGTGTTCAAGTGCTTATAGCCCGTGCGCAAAGCGCAGGTATGTAGGTAAGTCGGTAGGTACCTATATCAAATAAACTTCAAAAGTGGCACCTTGTAATGGGAAAAATTTTACCCCGGGGTATAGATGGAAATTACCCCACTGAAAATGTTAGTCGGTAGAGCAAAGGGGTTATGTGGATTCGCGTGGCTCAGTCATCCATGGAACAATTATGATTTTGGGCGCCGTTAATATCAATGAAAGTTAAAAATTAAAAGATAAATTGTCCACGGATCGAAACAAAGTGAGTTTAATAAATCAAACCAATATTTACGTTGATATAAACATTTATTTAACACGTTGTATAATTAATACCAAGTTAACAACGATTCGCAGAAAATAAGTCATAAAAATATTTAAAACCACATGGGGTATAAATGGTTTAACGAAGAATCCGAAGGGTTAAAATGAAGTCACACATTTTATATTAATACATAATACCTTGAGAACCCATTATAATGTTAAAACCGCACGAAGGGCAAATGGTTTAACAGGGACCCTTAACAGGTTAAAGTGAGACCATACATTAATTACAAAAACAATACCCTTGGGTTCATTATAAAATTAATACCATATAAAGAAGTAGGGATTCAAACTATAAACCCTTAAAAGTAAAGGTGAGGGCATATCTGTTCGTTTCCAGTTAGTCAGACGGATTAAGAGGCCGGTTCCGCATTTGAAATAAGTCTTCAAACGTCACCATATCTCTCAAGTCGGCGGACCGTTAAGAACCGAACACATATGTACTCACAAAACTTATGCTAAGATACCTATTACTTATCATCTTAACACAAGACATTTATAGTAAAATATAATTATTTATACATTCTGGCTCATGGACCAGTTACGCTGAAGCTAAATAAATTTGAAACATGACTACAGGTACATTTATTGGCTGTAGACCTGCTCCGGGTTGAGTTTGAACATGTCATCAAATAACCATTTCGTACTGGATATAAACGTTAATTACTTCACCGGGTACATACTACAGAAACACTGCCGCGATGATAATAAAAGAAGGCTGAGGAATACCTTGGTTAGTTTTATAAATCCATGGCAATGGTACGGTTTAACCTGTGCTCGTCGCGCTGATTTTAATGAGACATCATAGCATGGAATTCTCGCCAAGCCGCTGCACAGACGACGTTACATCGAAACAAACTCAAACCATAACCTTGGAAGTATTCCCTGGACCAAACTGGGAACCACTTATATCTTGAAATTTTGAGGTAAAACTGTGGAAGCAACCTGGGAGCCCTGTAATAAAAAATCAAAGTCACCAAATTGTCCAACATTGAATATGAGGTTTTCCTTACAACTAACATTATAACAAGGTTGAGAAACTTACCAAATTTGGGCTTTAATTATCACAGGTTTTTATCTCATGAAAGACATGATGAAATATAAATTGATGAGCTGGAGCCCTGAGAACAATACGACACGAGGTTACAATCTGGATACCACTGGTAAAAACGGACAAATAATTAGATTCGTAATATTATAACACTCACCACTTAAAGGGATGCTCAACGCATCATTAAATTAATAGCGAAACCACTAAAAATCACCTAAAGCCGTGGCTCACATATTATTCAATTCCTGCATCTACACGACACAGGCGAAATACCAACAATGAGACAAAGACTTCCGTCCGTCGAACCGTCGAACTACGTCGGTCATTGTTGAAACGACTCGAAAAGTCTAGAATGCCATCGACAACAAACTACCCCCCAGACAAAATACATTCTATGAACATACTTACCTTTTGTCTGAATATTAATATTAAAACGCTTAACTAGCATGCGAGACATTAACATTTACTTTATTTAATTAAAGTAACAAATAGGTGATATTTATTTATTTGATTTTATCAACAAAGTGTAAATTAATTGGTCCGAAACGCTCAGTTAGCTGGAATCGGAACGCTAAACGTCACATCTGACAGTTGTCACTTGTCAATTGAAAAGACAGCTGTGAGATATGTAAACAAGAAAGTTTATTTGCTTTAATTATTGAAAAGTGCTAAAACTCTTTATGAATGAGGTTTTAAAGTGAATTCAAGTGAATGCTTTGTGATCAAAGTGGGCGGTATAATCGCCGACATTCGTTAAACTACTGGAAATTGACCCAAATAAAGGTAAACATATCCATGCATTTATCCTACACAAACCACATCAAAAGCTATGTGAAAACACTATGTGTGTTTTGTAAAACCTATCTAAACTCTTACCTACACATAATACCTAATGTTCCTTGTCCAACCTACAAGACTATAACGAGAATGCCGCTATAACAAGTACTTTAAAATCAAATGTTTGATACCGTAAGTATAGGTGTAAAAAAAAGTGTTACAGTACCGTCTTCGTTGGGAAAGAAAAATTTTATTCAAAATGAATATTTTGAATAAAATTTTTCGTCAGGAGGAACGACGAAATCTAAAATTATAACCTAAACTAGACAAAACAGACCTTAATCCTACTTTACTTAAAGATAAACCACCTCAAGACTCAAAACTTAGACAAAAAAGCTTGAGTCATATCAAGGGAAACCTAATAAATACCTCACGAGAGTGAATATGGAAAAAGGTAGAACCGTTTCATAGACCCAATAACACAAAAGGAGAGCCAATCCAGGTTCTAGCCATAACCAGTGTTAAACACAGGTTGGTTAAACAAAAACCAGCACGTAATTTACCAAACTACAAACATGGGTAAATTACATGTAAAGTTGAAGTATGCAAAACAGTGACTTCTAAAGGTAAAGTGTGAGGAGTGGAAATCCAACATCCCTTAAAACACACCACAAAGGCAAAAGCAAATCATCACACAGGACGACACGCCATCATAACAAAGAAAACAGAAATGTTACCATCCTTGGTATCATTTGTGGTTTACACAAATGCGACAAGACCTACGGATGTAACACGGATAAAAATATACCCTAAAAACTAACAAAGTTATAACTTACTTAACTAACAATGAAAGAACAAACATCGTGCACAAGGTAACACAAGGGCAGGCTTGAAACTAAAGCCATATAAAGGGGTTTCAAGCGCCACTACTGTGACCCTGCACGACAAATGAACCACCGACAGGAACGCCATATGCCTAAACGGACTAGTATGACCTAATGTCCCCCGAATTGGGTTAAAAAATTTTGAACGCAGTATAAATACACCAAAAACCAACAAAAACATAACCCACCCAACTAACAACGACGAAACAGCATCATGCTAAAGGTAACACAAGGGCAGGCTTGAAACTAAAGCCATATAAAGGGGTTTCAAGCGCCACTACTGTGCCCCCGCACAACAAATAAACCACTGACAGAGACAACATATGCCGAAACGGATGTCCGAAACGGAGTGTCCCCGCAACTTGGGTTGAAAATTTTGAACACAAATATATAAAACACAAAATTGGGTGAGATGCATTGCAACGTGACGTAAGGTGCTCATTATCTGGCATATGAAATAATATATATACAGAACCCGTCTTATAATTGGAATTCTAAACTAAACAGACGCGAGCGAAAACTTTTTAATAAAAGGTTAACAGTAATTTTAAATTTGGAACTACTAAAAACAGCCGCAGAAGGAATTTCTAAGCTACCCCTACGAGCTAGTATCAAGGTATTCATTAAAAAGTGCCGTAATTGGTCAGCACTACTATGCTCATCAAAAGAGACTTTAAGAGCGGATAATTCATGTTCAAGTTCTTCCCCGAGCAAGAAATTAATGTTACAATTAAGTTCAGCCATATTGAAATAAAAATTAAATTCACGTTAAATAAAGCACTAAAATATTGAATTATTAATCTCACTTTTCTGGGCCACACGTTGGGTACGCCACTGTAATGGGAAAAATTTTACCCCGGGGTATAGATGGAAATTACCCCACTGAAAATGTTAGTCGGTAGAGCAAAGGGGTTATGTGGATTCGCGTGGCTCAGTCATCCATGGAACAATTATGATTTTGGGCGCCGTTAATATCAATGAAAGTTAAAAATTAAAAGATAAATTGTCCACGGATCGAAACAAAGTGAGTTTAATAAATCAAACCAATATTTACGTTGATATAAACATTTATTTAACACGTTGTATAATTAATACCAAGTTAACAACGATTCGCAGAAAATAAGTCATAAAAATATTTAAAACCACATGGGGTATAAATGGTTTAACGAAGAATCCGAAGGGTTAAAATGAAGTCACACATTTTATATTAATACATAATACCTTGAGAACCCATTATAATGTTAAAACCGCACGAAGGGCAAATGGTTTAACAGGGACCCTTAACAGGTTAAAGTGAGACCATACATTAATTACAAAAACAATACCCTTGGGTTCATTATAAAATTAATACCATATAAAGAAGTAGGGATTCAAACTATAAACCCTTAAAAGTAAAGGTGAGGGCATATCTGTTCGTTTCCAGTTAGTCAGACGGATTAAGAGGCCGGTTCCGCATTTGAAATAAGTCTTCAAACGTCACCATATCTCTCAAGTCGGCGGACCGTTAAGAACCGAACACATATGTACTCACAAAACTTATGCTAAGATACCTATTACTTATCATCTTAACACAAGACATTTATAGTAAAATATAATTATTTATACATTCTGGCTCATGGACCAGTTACGCTGAAGCTAAATAAATTTGAAACATGACTACAGGTACATTTATTGGCTGTAGACCTGCTCCGGGTTGAGTTTGAACATGTCATCAAATAACCATTTCGTACTGGATATAAACGTTAATTACTTCACCGGGTACATACTACAGAAACACTGCCGCGATGATAATAAAAGAAGGCTGAGGAATACCTTGGTTAGTTTTATAAATCCATGGCAATGGTACGGTTTAACCTGTGCTCGTCGCGCTGATTTTAATGAGACATCATAGCATGGAATTCTCGCCAAGCCGCTGCACAGACGACGTTACATCGAAACAAACTCAAACCATAACCTTGGAAGTATTCCCTGGACCAAACTGGGAACCACTTATATCTTGAAATTTTGAGGTAAAACTGTGGAAGCAACCTGGGAGCCCTGTAATAAAAAATCAAAGTCACCAAATTGTCCAACATTGAATATGAGGTTTTCCTTACAACTAACATTATAACAAGGTTGAGAAACTTACCAAATTTGGGCTTTAATTATCACAGGTTTTTATCTCATGAAAGACATGATGAAATATAAATTGATGAGCTGGAGCCCTGAGAACAATACGACACGAGGTTACAATCTGGATACCACTGGTAAAAACGGACAAATAATTAGATTCGTAATATTATAACACTCACCACTTAAAGGGATGCTCAACGCATCATTAAATTAATAGCGAAACCACTAAAAATCACCTAAAGCCGTGGCTCACATATTATTCAATTCCTGCATCTACACGACACAGGCGAAATACCAACAATGAGACAAAGACTTCCGTCCGTCGAACCGTCGAACTACGTCGGTCATTGTTGAAACGACTCGAAAAGTCTAGAATGCCATCGACAACAAACTACCCCCCAGACAAAATACATTCTATGAACATACTTACCTTTTGTCTGAATATTAATATTAAAACGCTTAACTAGCATGCGAGACATTAACATTTACTTTATTTAATTAAAGTAACAAATAGGTGATATTTATTTATTTGATTTTATCAACAAAGTGTAAATTAATTGGTCCGAAACGCTCAGTTAGCTGGAATCGGAACGCTAAACGTCACATCTGACAGTTGTCACTTGTCAATTGAAAAGACAGCTGTGAGATATGTAAACAAGAAAGTTTATTTGCTTTAATTATTGAAAAGTGCTAAAACTCTTTATGAATGAGGTTTTAAAGTGAATTCAAGTGAATGCTTTGTGATCAAAGTGGGCGGTATAATCGCCGACATTCGTTAAACTACTGGAAATTGACCCAAATAAAGGTAAACATATCCATGCATTTATCCTACACAAACCACATCAAAAGCTATGTGAAAACACTATGTGTGTTTTGTAAAACCTATCTAAACTCTTACCTACACATAATACCTAATGTTCCTTGTCCAACCTACAAGACTATAACGAGAATGCCGCTATAACAAGTACTTTAAAATCAAATGTTTGATACCGTAAGTATAGGTGTAAAAAAAAGTGTTACAACCTAGCTTGCTTTTAAGTACTTTAACAGAACGGCCGCGGCGTCATTAACTAATTAATAGTGTTCGAGTCCCTAGTAGCACAGAAAATAAATTAGTAGGTACCTATGGAGGTAGGTACCACCAGTGTACTACGTAAAACTCTGGTTCAAACAAGGTCGTAGGTACCTAGCTATTTTGTGATGATAGCAACACGCACGATATGCTTATGTACCTAGTTCCTACATACCTACCAAATATATATTCATTACTTATTTCACAAATCTATTTGAAGTTATTCTTTAGCTACAATCAAATTTTACTATAAAACTGCACACGACAGGTATTGTTTAATTATACAAAAAGTCCTTAACAGCACGAGATGATGATTGGTTAAGTAGGTAAGTAATACGAAATTACTTATAGGAATAAATAAACTTACCTTGCATCACGGGGAAATCTATGAAAATTTAAGTCCTTGTTGTATGTCGCCGTCGAGGCACATCCGTATACGGAACAAAACAAGTGTGCACCATTATTAATAGGTAGTGCCTCCGCAGCCGGCGCCGGCTGCCGATTTGGTGACCGGCGCCGGCCGCCAATTCGGCAGCCGGCGCCAGCTACTGCATCGGCGGCCAGCGCCGGCTACTGAATCGGCGGCCGGCTGCGGTTCCAGTAGCCAGCGGCGCCGGCTGCCAATTACGTAGCTGGTTCCCTCTTGTCTTATTTGTACGAATGTACTGTTTAACTGTACTAAACAACAATTGAGTGATAGTGAGATTAGACCGCTGGTTGTTTCTGCCGGGCCAGGCACCGATTTGCGCCAATTTGAGAGATGGCGCGGCGCCCACCGCGCAGGCCCAGCTCTTTCTTATGCTAGGTATTGTTTGTTTTCTGTATGAGTGTAGTGTGAGGAAATGAACTTAAATCCCCAGTTTCGATGCCCAGGCGGGTGATGGAAATAAAAATAATAATATCATGGAAGATATTGTAATAATAGAAGCAAATAAATTCATCCACAAGTCTCTGTTGAGACAGGCAATTAAACGCTGTCTTGGATGTCGAGTGGTTGTGGCCCTCATATATTTCCACAACCATTACTTAACGCTTGTTGACAACGGCTTATCTTCAAAAATATGAAAGCCGGATAGTCCTGTCGAAGAGTGGTGCACTTTCTGGTAATATTTTCGTTTTTGGTTTTATATTTTCTTTCACCCTTAATTAATAGGTACACCATAAGGCGAACTTAATAATATCACAGCTTTACCATGTTGGATTGTTAAACTGTGATCAAAGAGTAAAATAATAGACTGTGATAATATTTATTTTCAGCTCTTCATTAGCCTTTAAATCGAAAAATAGACTGCGTCTCTTATCTAAAACTCTTGCAGCCGACTCTTTCTTTTTGTAGTCAGTGAGAACTCCAAACTCTTCATACATCGAAAATCTTTTATTTTCATATTCGCACAAGCCATGGTGTTTTAACTTTGAGAGTGCGATAAAATATTTACTTCTTCTTCTTTTCGTGTCGAGGCTCCAATTCACACAGATGCCGACCAGTGGGCGGCGGTGTTGACAGCTCCGGCCGTCGCGTCTCGCAGGTCCAGCTCATTGCAGGAGTACGGGCATGCAGGGCATGCTAGTAGATGGCTCATACTTTGCGTCGCGGTGTTACACACGCACACTGTAGATTCATCTCGCAGTAATCCCCATGTGGCCATGTTAAGTTTACAGCGACCGACTTGACACCTGAGCCTGTTCAGCGATTTCCATATGTGCCAAGGTTCACTGTGTCCAGGAGGCAGACTCTCAGAGGGTTGCACGTATGTCTCGAGTGGTGGGCACCGACTCTTTCACAGTGAGCAGCGCTCTCTAGAGGCATCGCATTCTAGAGGTCTCGTGTTGCGCATAAAACTTTTTCGGCTTTTGAGGCGAGCGGGTGGGAGTTGATGGCCATATAATGGGTGTCGCGGGTCGTCTTCTTGGTTCTTCTTTTCAGCGGCGCATGCAACTTCTCTCCGAATTTCCGGGGGGGCGATACCCGCCAGTGGGTATAATTTACTAAGCGGGGTTGGTTTAAGGCAACCGGTAACAATACGGCAAGTTTCACAGAGCGCCGTAGACACCAGGCCGGCGTGTGCAGATCGGTGCCAGACAGGGCAAGCATATTCGCCAGCGGAAAAACACAGCGCCAATGCGGTGGAGCGCAGAGTATGCGCTGAAGCTCCCCATTTAGCCGATGTCAGTTTTCGCAGGAGGTTATTTCGCGAGTTGACCTTCATTTGGGTGTTGACACAATGTTCCCTGAAGGTGAGAGCCCTGTCCAGTGTGATTCCCAAGTATCGTGGGTGGGTGCAATGTTCGACCTCGGTTCCCTCCCATACGGTATTCAAAGTTCTCTGAGCTTGGCGGTTACGAAGGTGAAACACGCACGATTGTGTCTTGCTTGGATTCGGTCGAAGGCAGTTTTCTTTATAGTATCGGCTGAAGTTCTCTTAAGCTGACGAAAGTGACTCTTCTGTCTCTTTGAAGGACCGACACTGTGCAGCCAGTGCTAAATCGTCCGCATAGATAAAGCTTTGCGTTCCCGGTGGATTAGGCTGGTCGTTGGTGTATATGTTGAAGAGAATAGGGGCCAGTACGCTTCCCTGCGGCAGTCCATTTTTTTGACAGCGCCAGCGACTTCTCTGCGCGTGGAGGTGTACTTGGAATCGGCGGTTACGGAGCAACTCACTGAGTATCCGGACGAAGCCTATGTCCTCTGTGATGTTGGCAACCTTAGTGAGGAGAGTCCGGATGTTAACAGTATCATATGCCGCAGACAGGTCAACAAACACCACCCCAGTCACCAAGCCGAGTTCGTACCCATCCTCTATATATTGCGTGAGCTTCGTAGCCTGGCTCGTACAAGACTTTCCGGGTCGAAACCCAGCCTGCTCTGGTATTAGTTGGGGGTCCACTACAGGTTTTAAGCGGTTAAGTAGGAGCCGTTCAAATAATTTATAGGTGTGACACAGCAAAGAGATCGGCCGATAGCTGCTTGGGTCAGATGCACATTTCCCCGGCTTCAGTAGAGCAACATCTTTTGATTTCCGCCAAACCTTTGGTATGTTAAGTGTCAACAGACAATCATTGAAGAGGGCGAGAAGCCATGACACCGCTACAGGGCCGAGGTGTTTTAGTTGTTCTGCTGTGAGATCGTCCATGCCAGATGCTTTCCCGTTCTTAAGACAATTTATGGCTGAGGAGAGTTCGACCAATGTGAACGGTTTGCTAAGGTCACTGTTGCCTTCTGTTCAAGCAGACGTTGCAATGTGGCAATGGCAATGGAATGGCGTGATAGGCGTGATCAACCAAATAAACACATTGTTGCAATATCCAGAGTTTTATTCTTCAAGATAAAATCCAGCATTACATTATTTGTAGTAAATTGATAGCGATGAATTAAGATTATTAAAATTATTGGGACGACACAAAAACACACACGAAAGGCTGAGAGCCGCAAGCAGGAAGTGGAGTTAAAATCAAAGTGACAGGTGACAGCTTTCAATGTCATTCAAATCAATATAGCTGCGTTCATGTAGGGCTTATACAATTAATTTCTAACACTCCTCCTTAAGCGCTACATGAAGGAAAAAGAAAAACTAATGTGACTTTAAACAAAATTAAAAAGACTCTACATTTAGTTTAAAAAAAAACTCTACACAATTAATCAAGAGTTCCCTACTCTACCTTTAGAGCGACTCTACATAATTATAGACTCTCTACATAATTACAGACTCTACATTATCATGTCATATGATTCATCACAATATAATAATATTATTATTTATAAATTAAGTACACAACAAAACATTAAACATTTGTTCCACGAACTCTTACATTTAGACAATTTACAAAGTTACAATGTTTCTGCGCACATAGTGGCTTTGTCAATACATCTGCTAGCATATCAGTAGTAGGTAAGTATCTTACAGTTATGTTTCCTTTTTGTACTAAGTCCTTTATGAAATGGTAACGCAAATCAATGTGCTTTGTTTTCTTATGCGAATATTCTTTTATCAGTAATAATCTTTGAGCACTTTGATTATCGTTGTATACAATTACATCAAAAGTTTTGTTAATAATTTCAGACAAAAAATTCTTCACAAAACAAATGTCCTTGCAAACGTCACTTATTGCTAAGTACTCTGCTTCCGTACTTGATAAAGCTATACTACGCTGCTTTCTAGCTTCCCAATTGATCAAACAGTTACCTAATTTTACAACAAATCCAGTGTAGGACTTTCTGTCTGATGAGTCATTAGCCCAGTCGGCATCTGCATAAGCACTGATATTAAAATTATTACCTTTTGTAAAATGGAGACCATAGTTGATCGTCCCTTTTAAATAACGAAGTACTCGCTTTGCTGCGCGCCAATGACTCATGTCGAAACATGTACTGTATTGACTAAGTTGACTACAAGCATATGAAATGTCCGGGCGTGAGCACACACTCAAATACATTAAACATCCCAACAGTTGTCTGTATTTGTATATTTCGTCATCGAGACATTTCCTATCAGATTTTTGTAACTTACAATTCACAGGTAACGGTGTAAGTACTGGCTTGCAGTCACTCGTATTAAATTTAGCTAGCAAACATCTTATATAATTAGACTGGTCTATCACAATTGTATTTGTATATCTAGTGACATTCATGCCCAAACAATTTTTTAATTGGCCAAGATGACGTATTTCAAAGTTTTCTTTTAGTAATGATAAAACATTTTTAATACATCCGTTATGAAATATGTAACAGTCATCGACATATAGAGCAATTATTATATAATCTTTAGAATTTTTCTTAATATATACACACGGTTCGCATTTACTTTGAGTATATCCATTATGAATTAAAACATTATTAATTTTTAAGTTCCACATACGGCTAGCCTGTTTGAGACCATATATACTTTTATTCAGCTTACACACTTTACTTTTATCTGAACAAAAACCTTCTGGCTGCTCCATATATATAATCTCATCCAGATCACTATTTAGGAAAGCTGTGGTAACATCAACGTGGTCCATCTGCAAATTCATTTCTGTTGCAATGGAAAATAAGATTCTCAAAGTGGAATGTCTGACAACGGGTGAAAAAGTGTCATTGTAGTCTATACCTTCTTGTTGACTAAACCCACGGGCGACCAATCTAGCTTTATACTTATCTAGCTTGCCTGTGGCATCGTGTTTCCTTTTGTAGACCCACTTGCACTTTACAATGTTTTCAGCTTCTGGTCGATCTACTAATGTCCAAACATTGTTCTTAATTAATGAATCATACTCACATTTCATGGCGTGAAGCCACTGCTCACAGTCAGTAGATTTCGTAGCTTGCTCGTATGTATTAGGCTCATTTGATGAACTCTGCTCAACTAGCATAGCCGATAAATCATAATCATTATATTTAAGTGGAATTTTACCTCTATTACTACGTACGGGACGCGAGCCAGAAGCAACACTTTGCACGTGTTCAACCTCTCCTCCTCGAAGTGTGGCATCAGGCAGAGAAGACACAGCGTCCTTACAGACATCATCCTCATCACTGTTATTACCACCTCCTCCTTGAAGTGTGGCATCAGGCAGAGAAGACACAGCATCCTTGCAGACATCATCCTCATCACCATCACAACCATCACCTTCATCACCAGTACAGTAGAGCAGGTCCGACAAGGGAGACCACACCGGTAGTTCACTCTCAGATCCTGAAATAGGTGATTCCGTAGTAGATTTATGACTAATTTTATCACAGACATTATTAATAATTTTATCATTAATTTTATTTGCATTATCATTATCACAGTCAATATTTAAAATTTCATTATCAATATTTTTATAATTATTATTATTTATAATGCATTCATTTGAGATAAAATCATTATTCCTGCTTTGTGTTTTAAAGTGAAGTCCTCCAATAAATTCATCTTCTAAAAAAGTAACATTACGCGAATATATAATCTTTTTAGGTTGACATGGATCAAGGAGACGGTAGCCCTTGAAAGTCTCACCATAACCTACAAAGATAAATGGTTTAGCTTTAGCGTCAAGTTTACGACGTTTTACATCAGGAATGTGAGAAAATGCTACACAGCCAAATACGCGCAAATGACTGAGATCGACTGGCTGTCCAGTCCACTTACTCTCAGGAATGTCATCTGACAACGCGCTGGTAGGAGACCTATTCTTCAGATATATAGCAGTCATTACTGCTTCTCCCCAAAAACGTTCAGACAGACCCGCATCATGTAACATGGCCCTAGCTTTCTCAAAAATTGTCCTATTAACACGCTCCGCAACTCCATTCTGTTGTGGACAGTAAGGCACCGATGTTTGATGTATTATCCCTTCCCTTTTAAGAAAATCAGTCAACGTTTTATTACAGTATTCAGTACCGTTATCGGTTCTTAAAATTTTAAGCTGCAAACCTGTTTGTTTTTCAACCATATTTTTAAAGTTAACAATATGTGAACTCACCTCGGATTTTGTCTTCATTAAATAACCGAAGGTTTTTCTAGTGCAATCATCCGTCAAAGTCAAAAGATAACGGGCACCGCCCCAACTGCTGACTTGAATGGGCCCACAGACGTCGGAATGCACAACTTGGAGTGGCACGGTAGATTGGGCTCCCACAAGCTTCGGATAAGGCTTTGTATGCATCTTTCCAGTTAAGCAGGGAATACACTTGTTTGGCGAGTCGTCATCCTGAAAAACGACACCAGAACATATACCACCACCCCTTAGACTATTCATACCTTTCTTGCCGATATGACCTAAACGTTTATGCCAGACTGTCGCAGACACCAATGCAGTATTGACACTCTCTGGCTGCTGCCTAGGATGCACCAGCATGGAATGCCCCAACACATGCGGCTTGCACTGCTGTATCTTATACAAACCGTTCACATTTGTAGCAGCTAGAATTTGGTTGCCAGTTAAAGAAATTACCTCATTATAAACATGACACCCATTTTTATCAAAAACTACTGTAAAACCATTGTCACACATTTTACTAACAGACAATAAATTCGTTGACAGATTGGGAACAACTAAAACATTTTCTAAAGTGATATTATTTTTGTCAGTAGACAAAACTAAATTTCCAATGCCAGACATTTCTAATTGACCACCATTTGCTATAGAAATTGAGTTATTTTTAAAACTTTTAAAATTCCTTACTAACCTAGCATCATTGATCATGTGAGCGGAGGCTCCGCTGTCGATGATGACATCATTGTGGTGAGCAACGTAAGCAGATGCATATAGGGAGTGATGTTCTTCTTTCTTCTTCTCATCCCTCTTTTTCTTAAAGCATCGCTTCGCTGTATGTCCTGGTTTACGGCAATAATCACACTTGAAAAGCTTATTCTTCTTTACATGAAAAGCTAAAGCATCATTATCATATTTTCCATTTCTTCTGTGTTCTTCTTGAAGTAATCTTGTTCTCACTAGTTCAGAAGTCAGCGAGCTTGTTAAATTTGCAGTTTCAAGACCGGAGACTAGTGTATCAAACTCCTGCGGTAAGCCGCTAAGTAGAATTTCTGCCACCTCACCGTCGTCTATAACTTTTCCAATGTCAGAGAGCTGCTGGACTAATCCGGTGACATTTTCTATGTATTCAGTCATGCTGCTAAACTTACTGTAGTCAACTCGATGTAACTGTCTAAGTAGCAGAACACGGCGATATAGACCTTTGTCTTCGAATGTATGAGCTAGCTTCTCCCATGCTTCTTTAGCTTTTGATGCTGATCGAACTATTTGGTACAGGTTGGGTTGTAGTGCCAGGCAAATACGCGCCAAGGCGCGGCTATCACGCACGGCGTCAGTATCAGTGCCGATCACGCAGTCCCACAAACCTTCTAAAGTGAGTAACATTTTCAACGAAAACTTCCAGTTTTGATAAGATGAGATTCCATTCAGCTTCTCCACTTGATTTGTGATGTGTACCGCTGGTTGCGTAGACATATTTTCTGATTGCGTAGGCATATTTGACAATGAATCTGGTCGACAATGAAATTTGGTGATACATACAACGGCGATTACACGTCAATCCCTCGTTGCACGCCTTTTGATTCCCTTTTCAATAATCACTGGGTCCAAAACCTGTTCAAGCAGACGTTGCAATGTGGCAATGGCAATGGAATGGCGTGATAGGCGTGATCAACCAAATAAACACATTGTTGCAATATCCAGAGTTTTATTCTTCAAGATAAAATCCAGCATTACATTATTTGTAGTAAATTGATAGCGATGAATTAAGATTATTAAAATTATTGGGACGACACAAAAACACACACGAAAGGCTGAGAGCCGCAAGCAGGAAGTGGAGTTAAAATCAAAGTGACAGGTGACAGCTTTCAATGTCATTCAAATCAATATAGCTGCGTTCATGTAGGGCTTATACAATTAATTTCTAACACCTTCCTGGAATTTTATACCTGGTGGATCTCTCTGCGCTCGATAAGCTGGCTTGCCAGTCTTGCCATTGAGAAGCAATTGGGCTGCAACCTGATTGCCCGTAACCTGACCGGGATCTGAGGCGGGGGGCGCTTCGCCGGTGAGTTTACGGAGAGTAGCCCACGCTTTCTTACTGTTATGGGTCATGTCGATGTTTGCAACAGTCTGTTCCCACTTTTCTCTGCGGGATTTGGCGAGTTCTTCAATTATTAATTCATTACCTGTCTGTATGGTCTCTGCAGAGAAGGGATCGTTCGCAAACTGTTTTTCGTAGTTGCCCATCAGATTTGCCGATGTTGTGTTCAGACCAGCTATGTAATTTGTCCGGCAGCCTCTAGGTATTGATTTGCATGACACTGTTCGGATGATATCAATGAATTGGGCGTAGTTTGATGTCACAGGTTTTAAGGATTGGAGCCTCTGGTCGATTTCGGCAGAGTATCGGGCCCAGTCAGCCTTTTTGAAGTTAAACCGCCGTCGAAACGGGACCCTGATCGGCCGCACGACTGCCACCACCCGACACATTATAGGCCTATGTTGCGTTTTAAGTATCGGCCTGCAGACAGATTTTGTGCACTGGGGATGGATATCTTCGCTAACGAAAATGAGGTCAGGATTATAGCCACGACGCCAGCGCCCACTGTTGAAAGAGGCCGGAAGCTTGGGGTTATGCAGCAAAGCGAGTCCATTGGCCTCAGCCCACGTCTCAACCGCCTCACCGTCGTCATTATTTTCCCGGTAACCCCACATCCTATGGTGACTATTGAAATCTCCAACCACCAGTCTGGTGCGACTATCATTAGGGCCACAAGGGTCCCAGGGTAAGAATGGTTGGGCGGGCGGCTTGTAGACTGAACAGAGCGTGCAAGTTCCAATATCAACAGTGAGAATCTCCATGTTATCCCGACGTTCATATTATACTTATGTCCGGTTTTGCGAAGATAGCGCTGCCATATTTCGGGGGTGGCGTTTCGGTTATAAGAGTAAGTCCGGGAATCTGCGGCCGAAGTTGGCCTGCGTCACGATGGGTTTCCTGGACGCATATAATGTCGCATTGCGTCTCACGGCACAGTTCCGAAAGGAGTAGTGTTTTGTCCGATGAGAAGCCCTCTATGTTTATAGAGATGACGGTCAGGGCTGGCTCTGAGAAGAGCCGTTGGTGGATTGTTTTTGTTGGAACCATCGTGTTGGAAGGATTTGCCGTTCAGCAACTAATGTTGAACGTTGCCCAGGGTGCGCCAGACGCTGGAAACTTGGACGTTGGGGACTTCGTAAGCGTCGTGCGGGGAGGCTCCTTCCATGCACCCCTCCTTCCATGCATAAAATATTTACTAAAAACTGCTGATGCACTGCACAAACCAACCACCCAACCAACCTCAAACACAATGAACACAAACAATAAACCAACCCCAACCCATTTTTTGTGACATTGTGACTGACATTGACGTACACTTGAGGCAGTGCTGCCAACATACCCATGTGCACCGCCGGCTTCCAATCACATAAATTTTGGAAGCCGGCGCCGGCTGCGGAGGCACATGTACTACTAGCTTCCGCCCGCGACTTCGTTCGCGTGGACATTAGAGAAAATCCTTAGGGGACCTTTAACCAGGATAAAAGAATTCTATGTTTATCTAGCGAGGCTCCCTAAAGGTTCCCTAAGGATTTTCTCGAATGTCCTAGCGAACGAAGTCGCGGGCGGAAGCTAGTATAGAATACTTTTATCCTGGTTTCAGGTTCTCTAAGGATTTTCTCGAATGTCCATGCGAAGTCGCCGGCGGAAGCTAATAGAAAATAATATACTTAATAGAAACCGGGCTTTGATTTTACTGCATGCCCGTGCATTTTGTTTCTGAGAAATTACAATAAACCCAAAACTCGACACGTTTTTGTTTACTTTTAAGCCATTGTCCATTTCACCGTGCCAGATGTGGAAACACCAGGTCCAGGTAGTCGTCGTTCTAACAGCATAATTCCCCAAAGATATTGTTACAACGAAATCATCGTAAACTCTTCTTAAAAACTTAAAAGTCGTATATCTTTTGATTGAGTAAACTGATTGCAATGAAATGAATACTAAATTATTTCGCAAAATACATAGTATATTTCTATGTAAACATCATTGCGATTGAGTTAGCACTTTTTAAGTTATTAGCGCACAAACATACAGATAAACAGACAAACAGACAAAAATTCCATAAATGATAGAAATGGGTTTTATAGGTTGTTATCAAGCACCCCAACCACTTTTTTTCAAAATATTTTCTTTGTACAGACAGACACAACTTTTCTACAGCTTTATTATATGTATAGATTATCTCTTCATAATCATAATGAATGAATAAGCTGAATGTTATTGAACTTAGAGATGAACTTAGAGAAAAAAAAACTATTGTTTTATATATAGTTTATTTTTTTCTCTAAGTAAGTATGTATCTCTTTTTCGTTGGGCCGCCGCCGGCGTCGCCACCTGTTAAAACAATGTACTCATGCATACAAACAACTTTATGGTACCAACATTGAAATTGAGAAAAAAAAATCAGCTGTTCCATACATTTTGATCTATTCTATTTTAAATTTTCTATGGAATAGCTGATTTTTTTTTCGCGATTTCAATGTTGGTAATATAGTGAAAGTGGTTTGTATGCATGAGTACATTGACCCCTTAAAATTATGTGCACTATTTAAGAAGGACCTTATATTTTAAACAAACTGACTGAATAGAAAATAATGTAATAGAATGCGGGCTTTAATTTTACTGCATGCACGTGCATTTTGTTTCTGAGAAATTACAATAGATCCAAAACACGACACGTTTTTGTTTACTTTTAGCCATTGACCATTATTGATTATACTGTGCCAGATGTGGATACACCACTTGGTAACATTCCACAAAGTTTTTGCTATGCCTCGGGAAACTTTTTTGTAAGTAGCCCTTTTGCCCGCGATTTAACAATAAGGCGACCAATTTGAATGATCTCCTTAGTGTATGAAAGCTAGTACAACGGAGAGTTCAAGCTGTTTCCCAGGTTCTACCCACCCGAATTGGATGAAATATAGCTTAGATTTTAAGTTGGACGCAATGCTACCAAACTGTGAAAATATCATCAAAATCCGTTTAGTGGTTTTTGAGTTATTAGCGCACAAACATACAGATAAACAGACAAACAGACAAAAATTCCAAAAATGATATAGATGGGTTCTACTGATTATTATTAAACACCCCAACCACTTTTGTTCAAAATATTTTCTTTGTACAGACACAACTTTTCTACACCTTTATTATATGAATAAAATTATACCTAATAAACGATAGCGGCATAAAAGATTTTTAAAATGGTCGCTCGCTATGCGTGATTTATTCGGTCGCGTCACTCGCGCCGTCCTTCCGCGTTCGAGTACCCAAACTCAGCGAGTTTGGGTACTCCGAGCCGCGCCGACCGATCCCCCTCGAGACCCCCTCCGTTGCTCTGCGCAAGTACATTCGTTTTTCAACTGTATGGAGTTAAACTGTGCCACGATGGATGGAACGGAACGGAGGCGGTATATGTATTTGGGGTAAGGGTTTGCATGTGTGTTTGTATGTTTGTCTGTTACTATTTTCCTCTTTCGCGGCAACAGGTTGTGCGTGATAATTTTTATTAAAGAATTAGTAGTTAATTAAAGAGCGAGAAAATGCTTGCATGCATTGCTTGTATGCATGTTATCTGATGCAGGTTGAAAAACGTTGAAAAACGAAAAATAAAGGCATATTAAAATAAAAACAAAAACGTGGCTGATGACATGCCGTTCACTGCAGTGAATGGCGCTGTTTACACGTTTTATTTATCGTTAATTTCCGATGCCGATGATTGATGAAAGGCATATACCGATGAAAGCGAACGGCCGTCTAGTGACTTTCATCAAAAAGGCACATCAGTGATGTAAGATGAATTCATAATTAGATACTTCATTTTCGATGCTTCACTAATGAAGCATCGAAAATAAACGTAAAAATGAACCATCTAATTTCGGCTTAAGCGAACGCTGGCTGACATCTACCCAGAAAGAAACATTTCAGGGTTACATCTACCTGCCTACCTTAGTACTCTTCGAGGCTTGGTTATTAAAAAAAACACATTGACACATACATTTTTATCAATGTCATCTATCGAGCAGACAGTTTTTTGTCATTTTGATTGAAAAGCCCTCATTAACAGGACGGTTAAATCCTTTCTGTCCATCAACGTGCGTAGACTGTTGTCACCCTATCTTAAAAATCACATACAAATTGTATCATGAATTGTATTGAAACTACTGCAGTGATTGGTTCCAAACAAAGCTAGATCCTCAGTGACGGAAATTCTTAATACTATAAACTGCTTTACATCTTAAGTGACGCAAAATTCACGTAACGTAACGGTATTAATTGTGGGCCACACAGTCTGATGGGTCGAAATATTGTTTTTGCTTTTCCTATTGATGTGTTGTTACGCGAACGGATTTAAAGTTTTATATGCTGTCACTTATCAAACGTAACGCTGCTAGACTGCTTCATTTGGTTCCAAACGGTTTAGTTGTCGATATTTTGACAAATGAAAACTAGCACATACGGTTCCGTGTGTGCCACGTTTAAACAACGATTTTATGAGATCTATTCTGTTTTGTATGATTTTCGAATGTTAAATCTTATTTATTTTTGCGTCACTGAGCATCTATGGAGTGAAACTGCACTTTCGTTAGCTAGTTTTAGTTATTTCCAGCATCCATAATCTTCAGCGTCATTTCGTGAGGACCATGTTTAAACGTCAATAATTCATAAATTCTAGCGTTACGTTTGTTCTGAATACCAAAATAAGAAATTGTTTATCCGTCACTGAAGGATTTAAAAGCTCACAAGCCTGAAGGAGTAAGGCACACACGAGATGACGATCATTGATAGTATTCGTTTTGCGATCGTTCGCAAGGGCTATTTTTTAACGCGTGATTTTTTTACTTTTCAGGTAGTTAAGTATTTAAGGGCCCTATCACATTTTTTCGTCGAAATTTCGATTTTGACGGATTTTAGCGATACAACCTAGAGAAACCTTTGGGTCTACTAAATATATTATTGTGTCCGCGACTAATATGATGATGTGATATGATGATTCATTGGAAAGTTAAAGGGTTAGAAAGGAAAATGAAAGTTGGTGAACGATTTCATAGTCAAATTTGAATATACACAGAAAGACAAACAAGTAGAAACAACAAATAAAAGTATGAAATTTATTCCAATAGCCATTCTGCACCATTCAATAAGTCAAAAGTGTTAATGTATTTTTGTTCCTGAGATCGAGAACGCCAAAATTTGCCATTTTACGCAAAAATCACAGTCGAAATGTAATATGCCTCTTAAGTTTGCGATAAATTGCCTAATCTGGCCACACTGAATGCACTTCGCGAGAATGGGGAGGAAAAGCGCAATTTTATCCCGATAGGTGGCGTCTGGTCTTTGGTACCCGGCCGCCTCAAAGAAAGTGTCAAAACATATGGGAATCTCTTGGAGTATTGCACTTTTTAATTTTATACTGAGAAAATGCCGCATTGTTATGCATGTAACTTGTAAAATATTGGAGTTCATCGATTTCCCAGTAGCAAAAAAAATAGTGGGCAAAAAAATATGAAAAAAAAATGCTTTTCCCTCGATTTTCTCCTTTGCTGAGCCTGAGAAACAATATAAATCAAAAGGAATGTCTCATGAATTTGATGAAGCTTCGCCAAAATAAAACAACATTTGAATTATAACAGCTTTGTTCTTTAACATTTCAACCTCAGCAGTTTCTAACATATTTATAACTTGGATGAATTTGATAGGTATATCAAATATGGAATAAGCCCAATATTGGGGCCAAACAGAGAATTAATAGAATTTTATATGCCAGAGTCATTCAAGAAACTTAGAATAATAAAATAAATATGATAAAACGGTTCGTGTAATTTTGGATGGTACAGAAATTCCAGTACAGAAACCTGAAATTACTATTGCACAGAAGGCATCATCAGGCAACTATAAACACGGAAATTCACACTCAGTTGCTTTGTTAAAATTTAAATCATATGCTTCTAATCTGAAATAAAAAGATTACTTGTAAATCTTACACGAAATTTTAAGAAATGTAATGCTTGTTAGCATTTTTTTGTAAGTTGCTATAAACTTTCTTGCCTGTTGTTTTGGCTTTTCTTTTCCGTAATTCTTCTTTTATATGAGCTAAAGTTAGCATAGAATACATTGTTTGTCCGCAAAACCGAAAAAAATACAATCTAAGAAAGTAAAATCACGTAATACACAGTCAAGACAATATAAGCTCAAACTGACAATTGTTCCAAAGACTGAAGCGCCATCTTTTCCTTTACTTCACTTTGCCTTCGCCTCCCCATTGGGCGTTAAAAAAGCACTCGTGTGAACATCTCATACGTTCCCCATTTGGTGCATTTTGTCGGCGCGGCGTTTTCCACTCACGATAAAAAAATCGCGCGGTAAAAATATCACCCGTGCGAACCATAAAGTTAATATTACCTGTATATTAACTTTATGGTGCGAACACACAGCCGAGAAGTCATATTATTATCTTCTATTCGAAGCACCAACCAAATAGTAACTATTTGCCTCAATAGATGGTTTTGATGGAAAAAGATGTTTAAAAATTTATTGCCTTTTAAAAATAAACGGCCTGTACCAAAGAGGCATGTAAGCGCTCGCTGGCTGACATCTGCCCAAAGAGAAATATTTTATAGCTACATCTGTCTGTCTGCCTACCTGAGTACTCTTCTAAGATTAGTAAAAAAATATTTAAATTTTTATCAATGCCATCTAGCGAGCCTACAGCTTTCTGTTTTGTCAGCATTTTGAAAAGCACTCATTATTTTGTTTTTAATGTTCAATATTTTACTTTCTATGGTTAAAATGTTTAAAATGTTTAATACTCTGTGGCGACAGATAACTCAGCGATTATCCTGCTGGAATGCTTCCAATTTTGACATGTGGTGCATTCCGAATCAGGCTAAAATCACTTTCAGCGTTGATCACGATAAAAAGCGTACCGATTCAGATAATCGCGCTTATGACAGTTGGGACTATCAATGATTCGGCGGGCTGATTATCTAATTAGAAACCGGCTAGCGACCGGTCGCAGTTCACAGATGAACGTAATACATTGCTACTTTTCTTTGGGGTAAAAAAAAAACATACCAAAGAAAAGTAGCAATGGATGTCAAATGCAACCGGTCGCTAAATAGTTTCTTTTTAGATAATCAGGGTGCGGAACGCTCGTGAGCGCGCTCACCGATGTCTTGACTTGACCTACATAACCTCAATATAAATTTAAAGTTCGGAATTTGGACCTTTTTGCTTTATATATGTTCATATATCTTCGACTATTACTTCCATGGTATGCGGAAAGAATTTTCAACAAATTTTGAACTTTCATTTAAATGCACCTGAGGTAAACAAAACAAACAAGCGTCACTTTTGACAGAACGCTCACAGTGATTATGCCTCGGAGCATGGGCGGCGTAATCGCAAGATGGCGGATGTTATGACGCAATCAATGACGTCACACGGGCTGTCGTTATCGCGCTCACGGTGATTCGGTACGCAAATCAGCGCGATGAAATCGCTGTTGGCGTGACTCGGAATGCACTAATGATTACTTTCCGTCTTCAACGTCAAAAAAATGTCAACAAATTGTCAAAAAGAAAAGGAAAGGAAGAAAAGTAAAAAAAAATGTACTTAAAATATAAATAAACAAACAAAACGATCGTGTGATGTGCTGTGCTGTGCGCCTGTGCTGCTACTGCTTTTCTTTTCTGCTGCAGAAGCCAGAAACTGTCTCTTTATTGATTAAATTTTATTGATTTTAATTGAGCGCTGTACATACCTTTACGCCAAAAATATCCACAGAAATGTAGGCCACGTTGCTCTAATCTAAATTTATTGTGTCAGGAAAAAAATGGCAAGCATTGTACAAACTCTAATAAATGCCTCTGAAAAAGCTGCAAATATTGCAAGATCTTGTGTTGGAACAAATGATGTAAGTGATGCTTTATTAGTAGCTGAAAAGGCTGACGGCGAAGCTAACACACGGTTCGATAAAGATTTCAAAACAATCGCCGATGTCCTAGCGCAAGAAACTGCAAAAGCGGCTATAATCAAAGATTTCCCAGTGCTAACAGATCATGTGCGCGGTGAAGAGTGTTCAGAAATATGCGGGAAAAGAATTAGACTTTTAGAAACTGAGGTGGAAACAACAGAGCTACTACAATCACTTGTGTCACCTAAATTAGCTATTCAGATGGCAAAAGCTGCTCATAGTGACATTCAAGAAGCTCTCTTATGCTCTATTCCTGATAATTTACCAGACTTAGATGCTACTGACTTGGGAGTTTGGATAGATCCGATTGGTATGCAAAAATGTTACCTATCATCACTTTTATTTCTTATTATATTGATTACTAGCGGCCGCCCGCGACTTCGTCCGCGTGGAAAGGTTTTTGCTATCCCTCGGGAACAACACTCTTTTTCGGGATAAAAGGTACCCTATGTCCTTCTCTGTACCCTTGACAACATGTATGCAAAATTTCATGACAATCGGTTCAGTAGTTAAGACGTGAAGGCGTAACAAACAAACAAACAAACGGACTTTCGCATTTATAATATTAGTAAGGATGTATTTGTATTTTATTAGAAATCTAATTTACAGATGCAACTGCAGAGTTTATAGCAGGAGTTCAAGGTAAAGCAAATTCTGGGGAAGGTCTTGAATGTGTAACTGTCCTAATTGGTGCATACCTAAGATCAACTGGTGAACCTGTTGCCGGTGTGATCAATCAGCCATTTTACAAAAAGTAAGAAAATTAATTATTTTTATCTTTTCTTACACTTTATTTCAATGTTAACTTTGTTATAAATTTTTCAATCAATTTCAGAGGCAGAGGTCGTGTTTTATGGGGTCTATGTTATGGAGGAACAAACAAGTGGGGTGGTACAGAAATTGAAGTTGCCAGTACCAATAATGTTATACTTATGAGTAATGCAGAAGACTCCAACATAAAGCATAAATTTAAGGACACTTACAATATAAATACTGCCCCCGGAGCTGGTTACAAACTTATGAAAGTTGGTTTAGGTAATTAATTACATCAATTTTATTTTAATTAAAAGCCAACACACGGAGAGGCCGTGAGGAACAGTGCAATACGAAGAAAAGGGAATGTTGTCAGTATGTCCCTTTTCTTTGTAATGATTTGTCCCTTTCTGCCTCTCCGACCGCCTATCCATATGTTGTTGGCTTAATACACTATACCATTTATAAAATTGTGTTGTTTTACAGGTGAGGCCAAAGCTTATGTACTGTCAAAAGGTACTACATTCCTTTGGGATACATGTGCTCCTCATGCAATTTTGAAAGCAAAAGGCGGAGATGTTATTAGTTATAAATCTCACAAACCCATAAAATACAACATCACTGAAAGTGAACAAAATCATCAGTATTGTAATTCTGAAGGAATTATTGCCTACCATGGTGACATTGTAATTAATGATTTTTTAACAAACTTACAGTGAACTCTTTTCTTTATTTAAGGCATCTATTTTGCCGTGTTGTTACTTCCATCCTTGTTGTCAGTGTGAAAATGTGCATGTGAAACCTATGAAGTTAGTACCTATATGTATAGGTCAGAGGTGCCCTATACGGTCGCACGCTTTCGACCGGTCGAACATGAGAGTTAAGGTCGATCGCCAAAGATAGCTAAATCATTAGTGATATTTAGTGGGTTAACGGTGACTTGATAAATATTTGGTGGGTTCAAGTCAAAATGTCAACCTCTTACGCAAAAATTTTTGCTAGATCGATCTCCTTGAGAAAAAGTGTGGGCACCCCTGGGGCTGTACTGACTAACTCATTGATTATCGAAAAGTCTGCCGAGTTTCAACTTGAAACAGAAAAATCAAAGTAAGGAATTTCATCTTGTACTTTCTGTTGACGTAATTTGAAAGATATCGATGTTTGTGTGCCATCATGAATTGGGGTTCGCCATTTTGGCCCGAATTGGGGCTCGATTTATCTGTTTTATTTTAAACCCGATAATCGATCGAATTTTTCGATAATCGATGTGTTAGCCGGTATGGACCCAGGTATAGGTTCTATAACAGGTAATACCACCTAACCCAAAAACAATAAGATCTCAATTTTAGTATTTATCTAGTCTCATTAAAGTACGTATTTTATTATGCCCCAGGCACTTTAAAAATTTAAGCAATTGTATGTAAAATTAATGAAAAATATATGTTTACAAGTTACATTGGATTTTATTCATTTAAATTACAAAACATCACTTATCACTTGATTCAGAGTCAGAACTCTTTCTTTTCTTCTTTTTTTTGTTCTTTTTCTCTTTGTGTTTACTTTTTGTTTCCTTAGGCTCTTTCTCCTAAAAAAATAACATGCGAAACTATAGAGTGGCAAAGTAGCTGTTTGTATAAAGGTGTCCGCTGCGGCGGGATCTGGGCACGGGAATATAGATTGCTGGTGTTCTGACAGATGCTTGCAGTGCACGAGTAAGCTCTAATCTATGTCGCCTCGCGCCGGGATCCCGCTTAACACAGCAAACGCCCCAAGAAGAATACAGGTTGGTGAATTCAGTATTACCTTTTTGATTATTGGTTCAACTTTGATGGCAGGTGTGGGTGCACAACCTTCTGTTCTAATTGCAGCAGTCACTTCATCCACCTTCGTCATGTCAGCATTTGGAGCTCTATATTGCTCACAATGATCTACTCGAATAGTACGTCCCAGGATCTGAAATTGGAAATACTCAATTTGTAATTCCGAACCTAACTGCAGTATAGCGTGGGTAAGTCTTTAATTACTTACTTCTTCTCTGCCTGCCTAGCATGACCGATCTATATCGCGTGATATAGCGTTTTATCACGTTTAACTGTCACAAAGACAAAGGAATTTGACAGTTGAGTGTCGATAAAATGCTATATCACATGATATAAATCGGTCATGCTAGGCAAGGCTGGACTTACTTTTATCCCATTCAAATTATCTACTGCTAAAATAGTAGATCTTTGATCTTCATAGCAAATAAACGCAAATCCTCTTGATTTCCCAGTTTCTTTATCTCGAACTAAGTTTATATTTACTATCTCGCCATACCTGAAAATAAAGACGTTCCCGCCATTATTAATATTCTTCATATACCTACTGCTTTTATTCGGAAATTCAGTATTGGTCTAAATTGATAGAAAAGCAAAGAGAATGTCGTAGTATGTTAGAGGTCTTACTGTGAAAATACGCAAATTACGTCTCCTTCAGTTAAATCGTACGGTAAACCACCAACAAATATCCAGGCGCTGTCTTTATATTGGTCATGCCAGGAAGTTTTTGAATTACCGGCTAACTCACGCTCACTCAATTTCAGGACATTCTTTACATTACTGTAACAAAATCACAAAATGTAACACAACTTATGTTTTTAGTACAATTAATATAAGGTCATCGACTTACGTCATAGGATTCATTTTGCCTGATATTAAGTATATTTTGTATTCATAGTAATTTCAACATATTTTTTCGGCATTTCATGTATAAAAACTTGATTTGATTACTAAAATGAAATTACAGTATTTCATTTAATTTTATTTATTTACACCGAATGACATAGGCTGCATTCCGAATCACACTAAAATCGATGACAGCGCACTAAAATGCGTTCCGAGTCGGTGATTTTGTATGGGTTTGACAGATAACGTGAGCGCTGACATCGATTTTATCGTGATTAAACCGTGACATCGATTATATCGGAATATAGCCATACAATCATGGCTGCATTCCGAATCACACTAAAATCGATGACAGCGCACTAAAATGCGTTCCGAGTCGGTGATTTTGTATGGGTTTGACAGAAAACGTGAGCGCTGACATCGATTTTATCGTGATTCGGAATATAGCCCATGACATGACACTGACAGCAGTGACAGCTCTTCTTCTATTTTTAGTTTGGCAATCTCTTTTCCTCTTGGAAGTAATTTTTGCCAGTGTCGAGTGTTGAATAGTTCAGTGGTAGCATTGACTTCTATATATTCCACTAGACTGGCTGCTGTCAAACTGTTCTTGTGCCTCAAGAAGCTTATAGGTACCTCCCTCCAATGGAGATTGCACGGCCATATGTCATAGTGAAGATTGAAAAAAGCTCCTTTAGTGACGTGACGGCTTATTGCAACCTCTTTCTTTAGTGTTACAATACGTGTTCGTTGTTCGTCGTTCGTTCGTTCGTGAGAAACGAAAACGTATTGTAAAACGAAAAGAAAGAGATAGCAATACGCCGTGACGTCACTAAAGAGTCTTTTTCAATCTTCAGTATGATACTAGGCGTGCAAACTCCATTGTGGTTTTAAGCTTCTTGTTGTGCCTATTTGATTTCCGCCATTTCGGCGCTGTAGGACGTAGCGTGAGCATAGCGTGAGGGACATGGTACTAAAGTCTGGTGTCATCATGGCAACCATTTTCATTGTAGTTACGTCAGATAGTTCCTTAGACAGACGCTAGAGGCGTTTCAAATAGGCACAAAAACTTTGCTGTCAAATCATACAGACAGCCAGTCCAGTTAAATAGAAAAAAAAATCATGTCAGTGAGTGGTAGATATTGTTTCAATTTTCATTAGAATGCGGGTGCATCGCATTCCAATGGGGAGGCAAAGCGCAATTTTATCCCGATAGGTGGCGTCTTGTCGTTGGTACCGAGCCGCCTCAAAGAAACTGTCAAAACATATGGGAATCTCTAGGAGTATTGCACTTTTTAATTTTATACTGAGAAAATGCCGCATTGTTATGCATGTAACTTGTAAAATATTGGAATTCATCGATTTCCCAGTAACAAAAAAAATAGTGGGCAAAAAAATATCAAAAAAAATATGCTTTTTCCTCGATTTTCTCCTTTGCTGAGCCTGAGAAACATTATAAATCAAAAGGAAAGTTTCATGAATTTGATGAAGCTTCGCCAAAATAAAACAACATTTGAATTATAACAGCTTTGTTCTTTAATATTTCAACCTCAGCAGTTTCTAACATATTTATAACTTGGATGAATTTGATAGGTATATCAAATATGGAATAAGCCCAATATTGGGGCCAAACAGAGAATTAATAGAATTTTATATGCCAGAGTCATTCAAGAAACTTAGAATAATAAAATAAATATGATAAAACGGTTCGTGTAATTTTGGATGGTACAGAAATTCCAGTACAGAAACCTGAAATTACTATTGCACAGAAGGCATCATCAGGCAACTATAAACACGGAAATTCACACTCAGTTGCTTTGTTAAAATTTAAATCATATGCTTCTAATCTGAAATAAAAAGATTACTTGTAAATCTTACACGAAATTTAAAGAAATGTAATGCTTGTTAGCAATTTTTTGTAAGTTGCTATAAACTTTCTTGCCTGTTGTTTTGGCTTTTCTTTTCCGTAATTCTTCTTTTATATGAGCTAAAGTTAGCATAAAATACATTGTTTGTCCGCAAAACCGAAAAAAATACAATCTAAGACAGTAAAATCACGTAATACACAGTCAAGACAATATAAGCTCAAACTGACAATTGTTCCAAAGACTAAGCGCCATCTGTAATTCACTTTGCCTTCGCCTCTCCATTCTGCCTGGAGCATTTGGCCAGGCCCATCTTTCCCATTGGGCACTCTGGGCACTTGCCCAGGGCCCCGCGATCGATAGGGGCCCCTTGTTTCTTGTCAGATGCTTATTATATTACGAAAAAAAAATCAAATCTAGAAGAGTACCTCTTCAAACCACATAGATTTTTAATCAGTAACCCTTAAATTCTAAAATAGTTACTTTTGGGGAATATACAATAATTATGTCCTTATTAAATGTGTCTTAGCAAGATTACAAGATAAGTAACTGAATAAAGCTGATTAAGTATGAAAAACGCGCTGCGCGGCCGTTTTCTTTACTTTAGACTAGTTTAGACAGGCAAAATAACGAGATTATTGGATGAAACTGACTAAAAATCGCGTTGCGCGACCTTTTTTTTCACTAGACATGTAACATTACAAGATTAGTGAATGAAACTGACTAATAATCACGCTTCGCGGCCGATTTTTGCTATACCTTGATAAGCATTTTTCTAAAAAAATCTGGCATTTTGTGCCTCATATACAGGCATCCTCTCTTACTTTGATGGTAACCTAAGTCAAGGTCATAGGGGCCCCATTATCCTAATATGCCCAAGGCCTCAAATAGGTTAAAGACGGTCTTGCATTTGGCACCAAGTATATCAAGCAAGACAGTTTACTCGGTTAGTTCTGCCGAGGTAGCCACCACTACAATAAAAGTCTGAGCTTCACACAACCAAGATCGCGCCTATTTCAATTATCCCACATATCGTTCAGTTGTGTAGACACTTTTACCACAAAAATGCACCGATTTTAAGACACAATATCCACTATAAATCAATTTGTAAATAATTAAAATAGACACCGAACCCCTTTCAGTCCACAATGTCAAATTCCCAAAATGTCAAGCGGTTTCAAAATGTCAAGTTCCCAAAACGTCAGATTCCCAAAATGTCAAGTTCCCGAAATGTCAAGTTCCCTAAATGTCAAGTTCCCGAAATGTCAAGTTCCCTGTTATAATAGGGGAGCAAATGATGATGAATAGAGTATTTGACTGATTTTTTTTAATGACTAAATGTTTACTGAAATATTAGCAACACAACATAAGTATTTATTTTCAAATATCTTGCATATTTTCAGCAATATAGAGCATCAAACTTTCTAATTAGACAAGGAGAGCGCTACCAGCCAGTGACGTCACATGCTAGTAGCGCCATAGTGTCGCCATAGAAAATTTCGTTTTAGAAAGGGATAGCAAGAGTCACAATTATCGATTACTGTAATGTGGCTATTGTTTGGATGATTTTAGAATAGAAATAGAAATAGAAGTAGAAATTCGTTTATTTGCATTACACACATTTAACAGGGAAATTGACATTTCGGGTAGGTATTTGACATTTCGGGAGCTTGACATTTAGGGAACTTGACATTTCGGGAACTTCACATTTCAGGAACTTGACATTTTGGGAACTTGACATTTTGGGAATTTGACATTCTGGACTGAAAGGACCGAACCGACCTCGATAAAATGGCGCCAAAAACTCGGATGTATGTACGGTCTCCTTCCAGGCTAGGCGCACTCCGCGCTTTAGGTACAAAGCTACAAGTAGGTAGCGGGTCCGTCCGGACGGACTAATTTCAGAGGGCTACCGCGTGCCGGCTGGGTCGCACATTAGCAGTTTGATTTCGATAGTATGCCTTATTACGAATAAAAAGGATCCGAACCTCACGTTTTTCACTCTTCCAAAAGTTCCAAACGACATCAAAACGTAAGAAGTGATTGTCTACTAGCTAGTATAGTATTAGTATTATACTATCTGTGCTACTAGGTACCTAGTTAGTAACTAGTATCCGTTTATTCTTAGGTATTTACTTGTCTTATTTGCTAAACAATCTTCGCCCAACTATTTATTGAAATAATAATTTATATATTAGGTAGGTACTAACTTACCTACCTACTTTCGAAAAAATATTAATTATAATTACAATTTCATTTCGTAATAAAGCCAATTGCTTTAAAGCCAGCATGTATAGTCTGATGTGGCGTTGACTGTACCTAGCCTATGTTTTTTTTAAACGTATTTAAAAATACGTTATTTCACAAACACATTACTTGTAGTAAATTAACTACCAGTTATTTAATTATTATTTAAAAGAAGAAACCCTGAAGTCGTTAGAAGAGATAAGAGCTACGCGATAGAAAGAGAGGCAACTTCTAGGTGAATATAACTGTAGGCAAGAGAGCGGCGTGCAACCTGAATTGCACTTTATTGGGTATGGAATAGAGTCGTTATTTAAATGACTTTGCGGAGTGGATCTTCTGTACTTGTCATAAAGTTAATATTACCTAGCGGAATAGAGTAACAAAGGGCTGAGCAAGCGAGATGTCACTAAACAGCAACAATGTGTGATAAAAAGAGATGCGTGATTATGACGTGCAGAACTCTTTTTCGCAACTGATTGACAGTTTGTCAGCACTTATCAACCCGCTGAGAATTTGAGTTCTGAAAATATTTCCGATATTTCTTGAAATCGTGGACATTTTTGCGAAATAATGCTTCGGAAACATGGTGTCCTGTTCAGTGATTGATTGTTGTACAACACATCGAAATAACCCAGAAAAATGTTCATTTCACAGGTAAATTACTCCAAATCGACCCCGCCTAACTTTGTGTTTATTTTTGCCAATTCGTTTCGAAATTTTAACACTGAGCGTGATAATTCTCTTCTGTAAACACTCATTTTTGTAAGAAGCAAAGATCGGCTAGACAAAATGCAAAATTAACGAATATTTTGTGTAAAGAAATAATTTTCATTTAACAGTAGGGCTGCATAAAGTTATCGATTTTTTTTTATTGTCTATCACGCCGCATCACACGGTAAACGAATATGTTTCACTGTTGTAAAAGTACTTATATGATGTTTAGTTATTATTCATCTTGGAATGTAATCCCATTTAAGATAGTCAAAGTCAAATAAGCTTTATTCAAATAAACTTAATTATTAAGTACTTTTGAATCGTCTATATTTTCCTACCACCCGTTCCAGACTTTTTTACTTAAGCCGATCCATAGGTATCAGTTTCTGACTATTAGAATACCATCATAAGTAATTTAACTATATTTCAGTCAGATTTCCTACCAACTTAGATACATATTATTCATCTATGCAGTAAGCATTTTGAGGAAAAATATTTCCAGATGCGAGGGGTTAAGCGGATTTTGAAAAAATTTGCAGTTCAGCAGCAACTTCACTAACTCACTCAATAGCCACTCATTTCTGTCTTTGTTACAGGTCAATATAAAGCCTATACCTCGCAGGCGTATTGTATATTTAGCCGTATTACATAGCAACTAGCTGTTTTAGAAAACGGCGCCGTATTGTAATACGGCGAGTCAACGATACGCCAGATTGACAATGTGATACGTTGTTCAATACGGCGGATCACGTTTAGCCGTTTTGTATCAAAGTTCTAATGTAGAGTGACCACACTAACAAAACGAAACAGTGCTTAATTGAAAATAATTTAATTTTAATAATTATGAAAAAAAAATAGGTTTAAGTTAACTTCTTATTAATGAATGTATAAGTACTACTTCTATAAAATAAGTAGGTACGGTACAAAAACGGTTTGGTTCTTGTTTGTAAAATTGTAATATTAACTATTTTTTTGGTTTAAATAATTTTAAATCTTTATAAAAGTTAACTTTTTCCATATGTAATGTATCAACATATTGTTCTTTGGGCACTGCCCAAAAAGGAGGGTCTTCCGAAATATGTTTCTTTAATCTTCACTAGCTACACTCATTGGTTTTCTCTGTATTTTTACACCAATACTATTGCGTAGGATTCCGCACAACACCAGAAACCATTACCGCCTTAGCAGTTTTAATCTCGTTCTTTGATCCACGGCTTTCACACTTCCGCATTGAGCTGCGTAGAAATTATTTAACTGCACATTAAAAAAATGTCCTTAAAACAATTATCTGTACACACACGGCACGTTTTCTTGATTTTATTCAACCATATTCTTACTTATTTTTGATGCAAAATCCGCACTTGACGCCATTTTTATTGTTATGGTAGGCAGCGCCGCGAGTGTTGATAATTAGAACTAAAAACTGACGGAAAAGCGGCTTATGAACCGCCCAATTACATTACGGCTAGCCGTATTGAAAATCGCAAAGCGCTCTATTCAATGCGGCGTACTTTTGATCAGCCGTTTTGAATACGCCGTATCTTTAATCCGCCGCATTACAATGAGGCACCGTTTTATAAAACAGCTAGTTGCTATGTAATACAGCTAAATATACAATACCTACGCCTGCGACATCTGTACTAGTATAGTATTATATTATCTGTGCCTATACGCACAATGTCGTCCTACGTTTATAGAGATATTGTACCAGAGGCATTCACATATGTACCAACCTCATCGAATTCTATATCTACACCTCCGCTATTGCAACAGTCACCACCATCGCCCTCTTTCCAACCAGAATTGACGCCAAGGAAAAAGAAGCCCAAAAATAAATGCCATTTTCGTAATCAACATTCTATAAAACCTCAATAATGACATACATGATTGATTGATTGATGATTTTTTCGGTTAATTTATCCCCTAAGGGGTTGAGTTTATTTGTTTGTTTATTTACGTTACATGAAATACGTGTTTATTTGTTTTTAGAAGTATTCCTACAAAGTTTCATTTCAACATGTGTTAATATAAATGATTCTAAATATCTTCTTATCTTTTTTATGTTAAATAAATGATTTTAAATATCTTCTGATCTTTTTCTAATAGTCATACCTAGTTCATTTCAAAATCGTAATTTTAGTACACCCGTGCAAAATTCTATCCCATTTATTTTGAATCTATGGCTGTTAATTAATACCATCGATATCGATATTTATATCAATAGTGACAAGATTACATCACTGAAACTTATACATAAAAAAAATACACACACAAATGTAAATCAATTTGGGTTTCGATTGACAGCTCATGTTTGTTCCTCTATTCCGTAGGTATATTAACTTTATGGTACTTGTACTATTATGTATTCTGTGCTTCTTCTTATTTTTGTTTGGCAATCTACTTTCCTATTGGAAGTAATTTTTGCCAGTATCAAGTGTCGAATAGTTCAGTATATATTGTTTCAATTTCCATTAGGATGCGGGTGGGAGTTTTTGGCACCATTTTGTCTGGTTCAGTTTGATGTCTATTTTAATTATTTGCAAATTGACTCATAGTGGATATTGTGTCTTAAAATTGGTGCAGTTTTGTGGTACAAGTGTCTACGCAACTGAACAATATGTGGGATAATTGAAATAGGCGCGATCTTGGTTGTGTGAAGCTGAGAATTTTATTGTAGTGGTGGCTACCTCGGCAGAACTTACCGTGAACAACTGTGTTGATATACTTGGTGCCAAATGCTCCAAGAAGCGTTGGAATGCGATGCACCCGCATTCTAATGTACCTAAACTGAAACAAAACAGCTACCACTGAAATATTCAATACTTGACACTGGCAAAAATTACTTCCAAGAGGAGAGTAGATTGCCGTACTAAAAAAAGAAGAAGAAGAGAAGGATGCGGGTGCATCGCATTCCAATGCTGCTTGGAGCATTTAGCACCAAGTATATCAAGACAGTTTACTCGGTTAGTTCTGCCGAGGTAGCCACCACTACAATAAAAGTCTCAGCTTCACACAACCAAGATCGCGCCTAATTCCATTATCCCACATATTGTTCAGTTGCGTAGACACTTGTACCACAAAATTGCACCAATTTTATGACACAATATCCACTATGAATCAATTTGCAAATAATTAAAATAGACACCGAACCGAACTAGATAAAATGTGCGCTTTTATTATTCCCAACGGCCCGGCACGGCACGGCCCGGCAGCCATCCTTTACCTTAAGTATGAGTTAATGTTAATTAAATGTTAAATTTGTTAACTTTAGTTTAAGTATGAGTTTATGTTAATATAAAATACTTAGATTAAGTAATGTACTCGCAGACAAACCTGCTGTTAGGTTTTGCGAGGCAAATTGTAAAATAGTGTACCTTACTTTTTAATAATAAATAAATAATAATAATAATAACGGCACAACAGGGAAGTGAAATGTTTGGAATTATATAGAGACGCTTTTAAATTTCCACAACGGCAACGGTTTGCCGTGCCGGGCCGGGCCGTGCCAGCCACTTCCTACGCTGCCGTCGAACTTTTACGATGTAGTGCGTAGCTACAAGGATTCATACAAAGGTTACCAATGTTAAATATCGTTACCTATCTCAACAAATATTTTTTTACCTTAAGTAGTTAGTTACCTTATTAATTAAATAATGTGTTGTTTGTATAGGTACCTACCTATCTTGGTAAGTAGGTACGTAATGAAAACTTAGATACTACTACTTAGATTTTTAAAAGATTTATTTATCATTTAAGTATGTACCGTCAAACCCTCCATCTTTGGCCTTTGAGGGTAATTTTGGCCAAAACCAGAAAAAAAGAAAAACAATTGTTAACACCAAAACTATGTAAGATAGGCTTAATTTTTAACCATTAGTAGAAAATAGACTATTTTTCTGGTAACACTAAGTGTTAGTTCCATTCACAGAACAAGTTCCATTGCTAACTTCATTTGGTTATGTGATAGCAGTTGACATAGACGTGCATTGAACTGGTGAACCAAATTGTGCTCTCTTTATTTTCGATGGTGAGCAAAAAAAAATGGAGCCCAAGTAAGTAGTTTCCAGCTATGCTAAAGAATGATATCGGGGAATATATAAATGCACTTTAAAAATAATGTAACACACTTTAAAATGTTTAGCTTCAAAATTTATTGAATGAACTATAAAAATAATGGTTTCCACTATAAATATGCTAAGCTTTATAAGTAATACTTTGCACTATACAATTTAATTGCTAAGCTTTAAAATTAATACTTTGCACCCATTGAAATGTATGTAAACCAGAATGGACAGATCTACGGCACAAATTGTCGCAGCGATTGCAAAGATGGCGGCTACGCATGCACAGTGCGAGCGTGAGTTGTCAAAGAAAAAGTAGCATGCACACAGATGCGACACATTCTTCATGATGATTAGGATATACCTACTTGTTTAATAATATAGCATAAAATTATAGTAAAAACGCAACTTAATTAGGTAATAGGTACATGTTAATACTTACTCGAAAAATAAAAAGGGAGGATGGGCATTTAGTATCCGCACTCATAACAATCATTTGGTGTCGTCGAATAGATTTTTATTAGGAAAATATTAGGTAGTTACTATGGAAACATGGAAAAATATTTTTCCATGTATCCATAGTAATAATAATAATGATTAGGATATACCTACTTGTTTAATAAAATTGCATAAAATTATAGTAAGAACGCAATTTAATTAGGTGATTGGTACATGTGAATACTTACTCGAAAAATAAAAAGGAGGATGGGCATTTAGTACCCGTATTTGATGTCGTCGAATAGTTTTTTATTAGGAAAAATATTTATATGGCAACATGGAAAAATATTTACTAACCCAGATCCTTGTCCGGAAACCGCGGAAAGCTCACAAAGTGCTAGTTATAGTTAATATCATAATAATTGCATATACGATAATATTATTATAAAAAAATTGCAAATACGATTTTACATATACTCTGCTTTATCTGCTGCTTATAATAATTACTCTGTCATAGCATTAAAGAAATAAACGAATTGAAATAAAAATTTATAATTGCAATTAAATCTTATAAAATTGAAATTAAAAAGGGAAGATGATGCACTAGCTAAGCTGGCGTCTCGAAAATGTGCCCTCAAAATTAAAGCACTGAATAAACGCACTAATGAATACTATAATTAAAAAAAACATTGAAACGTAGTGGGGATCGAACCAGCCGGCACAGCGCCAAATGGTAGTCAACGGCATAAGGAAATTAAAGTAAAGTAAGCATTTATTCGGCGTTTTCAATACAATACAGATCTTAAAGATAAGAATTAGACGACCGGAAGGGCTGACCAGGCTCAGCTTGTGTTGTGGAGTCTATTCCACAACGCTGGTTTTCAGCTAGACCCATAAATATATTAAAAATATAAAATATATGTAAAAGCACATTAACCACTATACCATCGATGATGCCAAAACTTACTACTGATGTAGGTATAATACAGTCTAAAATAGTCAAAACAAAATATGTAACAAAAACATATTGTGTTGAATGTTTTTTCTCTAAACTACCGAGTCAGATTTTGATGCCGCTTTGCATAAGGGTGTAGTTGTGGTATCCCTACATAAATACAACAAAGTGTCGCTATTGGTTCATGGACCACTTCCCATACAAATTTTCCCACTCTCCTTTCTCACACACAATTACTCTATTGAGCACTTTTACGAGCGTTTTTTTTCTAGATATTCGTGCTAGGAGTAATGTACACATTCGAACATAAATTTGCCTTGCCACTCGAGCGGGATGAGTAATTGCGGCAATGGAGCACAGTACGTTGTTCTGTGCACGGATGTGCCTCGACAACAAAATACAGTAGGGATTTAAGATTAATAATCACTTTTAATTTATTTTTCTTTTTTGAGAAGCCCCTGGACATATTTTTCGACTGACAGCGTAAGTTAAGTACATACACTGTGGCGGCGCGCGGCGGTGTTGTCCTACATCATAGGCGGTTCTTAACGGAATATAATAATATACTTATATTGTAAAACTGTGCTATTAGTTCACCTATCCTAGTTTAGTACCTACGTATGCAATCTGTATGGTTCACTTTTCATAATCTATGATTTTCATACAAAATGTCGGGTCAGTAGAAATAATGTATAAAAAATACTTTTGGTTGGTTTATGTTGATGAATTGTTTATTTACCGATGAAAAGTCACTCCACTATTTTTTTGATTTGCATTGGAGCGATTTTTGCACGTCTTTAACACACAGGACGGCATTTTTATCGGCACAATTACACCGTGCGTTCGGGGTGAGCGTTGGCGAGTGACTAAATGAGTTGAGGGCAGTTGCCCTCAACGCGTGGAGCAAAAATCGGGGCCGCGAATGTCGATTCTATATAATACATTTCGATGTTTGCACCTTACAATTTAATTTTACAACTTTAGCCCTGGTAAACAGACGTCTAGGTTCGACGACGAGCGGGCGCAGCGAGAGAGGAGCCGGAGGAGGCTAGGTTCCATTGTGACCAACAACGCCAGAACCGACCTGATGGCGTATATGCAATGTGACATAAATTGTTTTCATATTTCCATCTCATTTTAACAGTGGTCAGTCGGACATGGTTGGACAGAAACTAAATGGTTTCGGAGTAGGTTTTCGGAATGGTTTAGGGACTCCCAACCATTGGGTTGGTTTTGTAGTGATAATATTAAATTATAGATCTATTATTATTTTAAAGTGCAAACCACTATTTTTGTAGTGATAATATTAAATTATAGGTATATTATTATTTTAAAGTTCTGATATTCAATTTTACAGCTGTTTTCATCAAATTTAAAGTGCTATTAAATACATACCAATGATATCAGGGGAACGTTTTAATATGCATTTTAAATTACGACTAATCTTTGTTTGTGAGAAATGTGAGCGGCAAATGGCACAAACAGTCGCCCTAATCTAGAGTTGAAAACATTGGCCGCGATCAAATATGCCCTAGGGTTGTAACGTAGGTACCAATAATTTAATTATCTGTCAAGTTTTGGGTTTTAATGAGGCGTTTTCCGTAAAGGAAAAAAGATACAAAAATAACATAATACATATGTAGATGGTGTTTTATGATTTTTTTTTAGGTTTGAAATCGTTCTGTCAATGACCATTATTTGAACTTTATTAATGCATAACAGCCTGTGTAAGGTGGAACCAATTAAGTAACAATGCTGAAACAGGTAATAGTGTTGCTTAAACTGAACAACTTTCTCCAAGGAACATAGGTCGAAAAACGATTTTTTTTTCGCTTCGTGACAACCCTAGTTCCCAAAAATCATTTGTATGGAAATTAGCTAAAATAACTAGGTAACATTTGCCACTGCTCTGAAACGTGAAAATGGCCACATTTTGTGTTCACTGTTTTCTGCAAGCCATCTCTGGACAGATTTCTAGTGTAGTTCTTAATTATATGTAAATAGATGCTATACTTCAGATGATACATGCAATGGGCCATGTTGGCGGAAAGTAACTTTGGCAGGACTTTAACAATATAAAGGCATGAATGAATCTATCATTTAAAGTGTACGTATGCTTGGCTATTAGCGATTTGTGTACACTTGCACATCATAAAATATACGCCTTACCATATATTTTTTTGGTTTGGCAATCAATTTTCTAAAAAAAGCGTCCAAAGATGGAGGGTTTGACGGTACCATCGGCAACAGCGTCGCTTAACCACTCCTAAGGTTAAAATCGCTTGCACGCCGCGCCGTCACAGCATACGTTTAGTTCGTGCAGGGGCGATACGCGCGCACACGAATTTTGTTGTTAACTGGTTAAGCGACGCTGTTGCCCATAGTACCTACTACTATGCGCGCCAAATAAGAATAGTATCGACAACTTCACGGCACTGGACAATTTTGTTACTGCTTGGTAGAAATGATAACTTCATAATGTATAGGATGTGCATAAAAAGAAACAAAATATATAAAAATATGATTTTTATTTTTGCTGGCATCGATCAGCATGGCAAACGATCATTGGATTTTTTGCTAGCAGTACAAAATTGACCAGTGAATTGAAGTTGTCGATACTATTCTTATTTGGCACGCGTAGTACTTACCTACATTGTAATATAATTATTACAGAATTAATACTTAATTTGTACATAAACATACATTACTGTAAAAAAACTACCTACTCGTACTGTCAGTATATAAATATTATTATTATTTATGAAACTATTATTTTATGAAAGAATTAAAGATAACAAAAATCTAGAGAGAGAAGGTTAACTTATTTTTTTTATATTATTCTTAAGTAAAAAGTAGTTACAGTGCGAGGCATGTATCTTGAATATTTTTCGACGGAGTGGGGATAAGTTCGCGCATGTGCTCTTGTGAGCGACCAATAGCGCGCGCCCCTCTCCCACCGCCCGCGCCCCTCACCGCAACGCATACCCAAAATACGCGTTCCGCGCAATCCCCACCCGATTTCATGATTCGTGCCACTGACTGTACCTACCACGACACTACTGTAGGTACAATGTACAATTGGTAACTTCTTCGCTATGAGTGTTCTGTGTTGAACATCAGCAATTACAAAAGCATCTTTCGGCGTCGCCGCTGCCGTGCCGTGTTGTGCCGGGCCGTTGGGAATTATAAAAGCGCACAATGGATGACAATGGCGCCAAAAAAACTCCAGGGTGTACGTACGGTCAACTCTTCCCTTCTCTAAGCATAGATTATAACCAAGAAGCTTATACTCCCAATGGAGATTGCACGGCCATATGTCATAGTGAAGATTGAAAAAGGTCCTTTAGTGACGTGACAGCTTATTGCTACCTCTTTCTTTAGTGTTACAATATGTTTTCGTTTCTCACGAACGAACGAACGACGAACAACGAACACGTATTGTAACACTAAAGAAAGAGGTAGCAATAAGCCGTCACGTCACTAAAGGACCTGTTTTCATCTTCACTATGACATATGGCCGTGCAATCTCCATTGGAGGGAGGTATAAGCTTCTTGATCATAACTAGACATGGGTTGACAGGGTAAATTGCCTACCTGTTACAACTGTTCCTGTTACACTAAAATAACAGTTTCAACATCCTGTTACAAAAATAACAGCTATGTCGTAACAATTTGCTTTTATTGTTCCGCCTGTTCCGTGAAACAAGCGCTTCTTTACTCTAACCTAAGGACTACTTACATAATGAAAAGAGACAAAGCTTGTTATTTTTATCTATTATGATCATAAACTGTTATTTTTTCTGTTAAGCAAGACTAAACTTTATTACAATTAAGTAAAATCTAATATTATAAAATTTGTTTTCCATCGCGGCAGTTACGGCACACAAGCGTCATCTAGTTTTTATTGGGTAAACCATAATGTCATAATGAACTTGCTTGCAGCATTACTTTCATTCAGTATTTCCCTTTAATTGCGATAGATGGCAGTAGTTATCATAAATTCACTAAAGAAATTTAAATACCTAATAAAGATAAAGAAAAATTGTTGTTAAAAATACAGGTGCAAGCGATTTTCGACCATATTGACATTTGAAATTTGGTTGGTTTTTCGCATAAACTCGTTTACTAACTTTGCTTGTTCATTAAAATCAGTTATTTTGATAAATGTCTGATAATGTTTTTTTAACTAATGATCACTAGTCAAATGTTTCCTTACCTTCCCTTTTTTTGCCCTACATCATTTTATTCTTTCGGCCGTTGCCTGTGCCCCAGCAGTGGAGACATAAATGGTGATGATGATAATCATGAAATACCAGGTGATTTAAGTCTACTGCGAAAAATTAACCCCAATCTGGGAACCCTGATCTTTTCCTTAACTCCCTGGCAGCACTAGATGTCCCATTTCCTACCCGCATATCCTACTTTGCCTAAGAATGCATCCATTCCACGTAAATAATAAAGTGCTTTAACATCCTTTAGGCGCTACACGCGTGGTAAAATATACGGTGATCCATCAGTATTTAATCAGGGGCGTATTTCATAAAAAATAGTTAATTTACTACAATACTTTACCATTGTTGTAATTGGGGTAGGATTTTTTATTTTATTTATTTATTTTATTTTTATTTATTTAAACACAATTATGTTTTACAAAAATAATGATAAGAACGATTATAAATTATAAAACATAATTATACCCCAACTAGCTTCTGCCCGCGACTTCGTCCGCGTGGATGTTAGAGTAAATCCTGAGAGAACCTTCAACCAGGATCTGACCAGTCATTAAAAATGACCGTTTCCCGTTCCGATTCCAATTTCCGTTCCCGTTCTGTTCCCGTCCGTTCCCGTCCCTTTCCTGTCCCGTTCCCGTACCCCTTCCGTTGCCATTCCCGTTACCGTCCCATTCTCGTTCCCGTTCCCGTACCGTTCTCGTCCCGTTTCATTCCCGTTCCATTCCCATTCCCATTCCATTCCCGTTCCGTTCCCATTCCGTCCCGTTCCGTTCCCGTCCCGTACCCCTTCCGTTTCAGTTCCCATTCCGTTCCCGTTCCGTTCCCATTCCGTCCCGTTCCGTTCCCGTCCCGTACCGCATCCGTTCCCATTTCCATTCCCGTCCCGTTCTCGTTCCCGTTCGCAACCCGTTCCGTTACCGTATCGCTCCCGTTCCTTCCCCCTCCGTTCCCGTCCCGTTCCCGTGCCGTTCCTTTCCCGTTCCCGTCCCGTTTTAATCCCTTTCCGTTCCCGTTTCATTCGCGATCCCTTCCCGTTCCGTCTCCGTTCCGTCTCCGTTCCGTTCCTTCCGTCCCGTCCCGTCCCGTTCCCGTCCCGTTCTCGTCCTGTTCCAGTTCCCGTGCCCGTGCCCTTGCCCGTTCCCGTTCCCGTTCCCTGGATGTGCATGTCCAGGTCCAGATATGTCATGTCCACCATGTCAGACTTCAAAATAAATCTCATTTTCGCAATCACCATCCCAAAAAACCTCAAGAACGACATCTACATCGATTTTTATATTTACTCACCCCTATTTACCCCCTAAGGGGTTGATTTTCAAAATCACAAAATATATGTTTGTTTATTTATTTTTAGACGTGCTTCTACGAAGTTTAAAGTTGTAATGTCCATTTAATATTTTTTTCCATACAAAATTTAAACCCCATTTTCACCCCTTGAGGGGTTAAATCATGTCCACCGTGTTGGACTTTAAAATAAATGTCATTTTTGCAATCGTCATCCCAGAAAACGCCAAAAATGACATCCATATCTATTTTTAGGTTTACTCACCCCATCCACCCCTAAGGGGTTGGTTTTTAAATTCACAAAATATATGTTTGCTTATTTATTTTTAGACGTGCTCCTTCGAAGTTTAAAGTTGTAATGTCCATTTAATATTATTTTTCCATACAAAATTTGAACCCCATTTTCACCCCCTGAGGGATTAAATCATGTCCACCGTGTTAGACTTTCAAATAAATGTCATTTTTGCAATCGTCATCCCAGAAAACCCCAATAACGACATCCATGTCTATTTTTTGGTTTTTTTACCCCCTTTCACCCCCATTTCATCCCCGTAGGGGTTGAAATACTAACAATAACAATATACGTTGCGATAGATTCCCATCCATAAGCCTAAATTATATATTTAGCAATTTTTACTTCGAAAATATAGGATTTTCTTCAATTCACAACTTCATCCCCCTTTTGACCCCTTCGGGGGTAGAATTTTGAAAAACGCCGAGACCCGTATTTATTAATTTTCAATCGTCAGCCTAAACACAAAATTTGATGATCCTAGCTTCAAAACTGAGGGACTTTCATACAAACTTTCATCCCTTATTTCATCCCCTTAGGGATATAATTTTCAAAAATCCTTCCTTAGTGGATGCGTACACTGTATAAGGTATCTGTGTGCAAAATTTCAAGTTTCTAGGTCCAGCGGTTTGGGCTGTGCGTTGATAGATCAGTCATTCAGTTTACGATTTTATATATTAAGATGAACTACTACCATGGTAAATAACTGTACTTTTTCATTCTTTTATGAAAAAGACCCCTGATTTAATACTGATGGATCACAGTATTTACTACGCGTGTAGCCTTCACCTTAGAATCTCAATAAAATAAAATTATTTTATTTCAATTCACCCCGTTTACCTACCTTTTAACATAACATTGGCAAAACAGTCAAACTCCATTGCGACAATAAACAAAAAGGCCATAAACAAACAAAGGAACAGATAACACGACTAATTTACAAAGTTGAATGTATTTTTGATATGGTCGGTTTATATAACAGGTAAAAATAACAAGCTTTGTCTCTTTTCTTTCCATATGTTAGAGTAAGATAGCGCTTGTTCCCACGTAACAGGCGGAACAATGGCAACGGTTGTTACTTTGATAACAGCTAGGTACAGGGAACAGTGAAGACGGCGAGAACAGTCTGTTTCGCCTGTTCCTTTGAACAACAGTTATTTTATAGCGCTCGTAACAGGGCGAAACAGTTAGTTACATTTAATTATCTGTTGTTTTTAACTGTTACAATAAATACGCCTCACGTCTAATCATAACCATCTCTCTACCCCTATTTTTTTTATCTTACTCTATGGATCATAATAGTCAAGGTCCAAACAAGGAAGTGTCTATTCGTCGGGGCGCCTCGACGAATAGTATTTTTCTCTATCTAGCGGTGCGCACCACTGAATAGCACTTTCTCTAAGGATTGGCTATATGCCGGTGCCTCCTTTTTAGTTGTGGTGATCGTAAGTTAAATTATTCAAATAGGTAGTAATAATTGTGTAAATGTCTCTTAGGCTAGTGGTTAGAGCGTTGTTCTCTCGATCCAGAGGTCGTGGATTCGATCCCCGCCGCGGGAAGCAACATTTAGGTACTTATGAGTTGTTGTTTCTCGTTTATTCAATTTAACCGTTAGTGTTATTTTTTTGCTGTGGTGCCGCTTTTTATAATACAAAGTCTTTGGTAAAACCCTTATAAAGCCGAATATGGTAGATAGGGATTTGTTCTATGATAGGGATCATCAAACTGAACAACTTTTACTATGGGACCAACTCAAAAATCTGCTGTTTCATACATTTTGATATTTTCGTTATTAATTTTTGTATGAAACAAATAATTTTTTTGTTGCGATTTCGAAAACACCTTGTAATACTATCCCCGCAAATTGCTAATGAACCTGGCAGCCATTTTTAAGCCAAAAAAACGGGGAAAAAATGTAGATTTTTTTATACCTCGACCCTATCTTATTAAAATTAATAATTCAATAATTAATATTAATAAAAAAAATACCGATTAGAATTTTATTGTTACATGTAGGTACCTATTTTTTTGTTGCGGATGACGTAAATGTAGATGTTATTATGACAAGGTTCCATAGTGCGCATTTGCGGGAATAGTAGGTAATCATCTTTGGCTGTGGTTTTAGCAGATTTGTTAGTGCAGTGCGTAGCTTTGGTTTGTGTTTAGAGATTTAGATGCAGTTTAATTGAGATTTGAGAGAAAAGTGTTTGCACTCTCTTTTTCTTCACTCTCTAATTCCGATAGGACGGCAGGACGACCGACACGACCGGGGGCCCTTCCGCCTAACTCAAAGCGATAGCTATGCTCTATCCGTTCTTGTCATATCATAACACGATGACCAGGGGGGTAATTACGTAACTTTGTTGCAATCAACTTTGACAGAAATCGCAGTTACATCGCTGCTTAAGTAAGAACCAATGTGACAACTATCTTAACTAAAGCAGCAATGCAACCGCGCTTTCAATCGATTTCAATCGAGAATTGTTAGCAACAGCTTTACGTAATCAAGGTAAAGGACGGATAGTGCACTGAAGTCATAAAACCAAAGCCAGAGTCAAAGCGAGAGAGTTAGGCGGTAGGCCTGCGGAGAGGTCAGGCGCAGCGCAGGATCTACAGGCTCTACAGCCGAAGCACGAATCATTTTTCTTATCGCACAATCAGGTGATCAGCCTGCAATGTCCAAACCAAACTAGAAACAACAACTCAAATATGTTACTTCCCGCGGGGATCGATCGAACCCGAGGCACCGGCCTATAGCCAATCCCTAGAGAAAGCGCTATTCAGTGGTGCGCACCGCTAGATAGAGAAAAATACTATTCGTCGAGGCGCCCCGATGAATAGACACTTCCTCCAAACAAATTATCGGACGCAGCTTTAAGGTCCGAACAAATTATCGGACGCGGCTTACTGCCGCGGCTGATCTGATGTGTGCAAACTATCGGATGTAGTAGGTCGCGGACGTAACCATAGACTAATATGACGTCATCGGACGTCCGATAGCTATCTGGCACGCAGGATGTTATGAGAGTGTGCACACTTATCAGCCGCGGCAGTAAGCCGCGTCCATAAGCCGCGTCCGATAATTTGTTTGGACCTTTACTGCCGCGGCTGATCTGAGGTGTGCAAACTATCGGATGTAGTAACTAGTAGGTCGCGGACGTAACCATAGACTAATATGACGTCATCGGACGTCCGATAGCTATCTGGAACGCAGGATGTTATTAGAATGTGCACACTTATCAGCCGCGGCAGTAAGCCGCGTCCATAAGCCGCGTCCGATAATTTGTTTGGACCTTCAAGGTCCAAACAAATTATCGGACGCGGCTTACTGCCGCGGCTGATCTGAGGTGTGCAAACTATCGGATGTAGTAGGTCGCGGACGTAACCATAGACTAATATGACGTCTCGGACGTCCGATAGCTATCTGGCACGCAGGATGTTATGAGAGTGTGCACACTTATCAGCCGCGGCAGTAAGCCGCGTCCATAATATGTTTGGACCTTCAGTCATACATAGAAGTTATTTTAGGAGTTTTTGGCGCCATTTTGTCTAGTACGGTTTGGTGTCTATTTTATTTGAAAATTGATTCATAGTGCCCATAGTATAGTGGATATTGTGTTGTGAATTGGTGCAGTTTTGTGGTACAAGTGTCTACGCAACTGAACAATATGTGGGATAATTGAAATAGGCGCGATCTTGGTTGTGTGAAGCTGAGACTTTTATTGTAGTGGTAGCTACCTCGGCAGAACTTTCCGAGTAAACTGTCTTGATATACTTGTTGCCAAATGCTCCAAGCAGCATTAGAATGCAATGCACCCGCATTCTAATGTAATCTTAAACTGAAACAATACCTACCACTGAACTATTAAACACTCGACACTGGCAAAAATTACTTCCAAGAGAAAAGTAGATTGCCAAAATAAAAATAGAAGAAAAAGAAGTTTTTTTACCTGTTTGTTGTTGTGTTGTGTTTTTGTGGTTTTCTATCTCTAGTTTAGCTTTCTTTCCTCAAAGACAGACAGACAGACAGACTGTCTTCAATCCGCTGTGATTTATGACCCGTGCTTTTCAAATTTCAATTGATGAGCTTCTCTGGCATTCTGCCTGCGATGTGCCTTGCTTTCATGACTTGAACATGAACCCTGCCTGAACCACCTTCGGCCCTCCCTTCTAGCGATTGCAATTTTATTATATTTAATAATATTACAAAGTATTAGATAAAACCCAAGCTACTACACATTCACGAAGAATGGAACCTTCTACAAGTAAGTGGTTACCTACTTTAATCAATGAATACAGTGAATTGTTTAAATTATGTCGATTGGCTTTTGCCTTTGTCTGAGCATGGCTTGGTCAAGTCGGTTTCATACATTGGATATGGCTACTATTCTGGGAATGGTCTTAATGAAAAAGAAAAAGACACCATGGTCTTTTTTACAGTATAAACACTAGGTTTTTTTCTGGGATTTTTTTTTTTTATTTCAGTTCCCTTTGCACCAGAAATTACTGTCCCGGTTACAATAATTCAATCAAGAAGAAGGTTGATGAAATCAAATACTAGAAATAAAACAGGTGATTATTGAAATTAACCCTTTACAAATATTTTCTCGTTTAGTCGTACAAAACGACATTGGCCAAAAGACACAATAAAGTTGGATTAATCCGACCCTGGCGGTCAAATGGTAAAAAAAGATAAACTTTCTTTGTTTCTAGAATGTAATAATTGCTCTTTATAATAAATCTTTGTGAATCAGTAAATCTAATTACCTAGATGATAATATTATTTGTTTTAGGCCAAAAAACTAATGGGAAACAAAATGGGAAATTAAAAAGTCTCATCAAGCTAGTTAAAAAGTTGACAAAGACAGACTATGATTATACAACACGTCTGAAAAATGCTGTGATACTCTCGAAAAATATAATTTTCCAGAAATGTGTAAAAAAGTTTCCTGCAATATTCACTCTGAAGCAATTTCAAGAAGTTTTGAAGCCCAATATGAGAAGAAGATTTTCTCAAGAAGAAAAAATCTTGGCTTTGAGCCTTTATAAACAAGGTGAACAAGCCTATAAATGGCTTAGAAAGATATTTGTTTTACCATCCTTTCTGGCATTAAACAGGATTATTTCAAATGCTGAGATAAAGCCTGGTATAAATAAAAAAATATTTGAACAGTTAGAAGAAAGAGTGAGAAAAATGAATAAAAAAGAAAAACTGTGCATGCTATTATTTAATGAAATTTCAATAGGCTCAAATGTTGATGATAGAAAAAGAAAAATGGTAGACCATGTACTCATTTTTATGATTAGAGGGGTAGTTAAAAATTACAAGCAACCAATTGCTTATTTTTTTTCCTGTGGGAGGACACCAGTGGAAAATTTAAAAAAGTTGATTAAGAAGGTTATAATCAAATTGCAGGAATGTGGCATGCATGTCTTAGGAACAGTCTGTGATCAATACAGCACCAATGTGAGGGCAATAAATGAATTGATACAAGAAACCCATGAAAAATGTTTTAGGAATGAAACAGATGTGGAACTTCGTAACACATTCCACATAAATGGGAAAGAAGTGGTACCCTTATTTGCCGTTCCTCATCTCATAAGGGGCATCAGGAATAATTTATTAAATAAGGACCTTGTTTGCATTATCAATAATGAGGTGAAAACCGCCAAGTGGGACCATTTAATTAAACTCTTTGAACAAAACCCAACATACTTCGGAGAAAAGATGATAAGAAATTGTACTAAAATGCATGTATACCCTACTAAAACATGCAAAAAGACAGTTACATATGCAATTCAAATTTTTAGCAGATCAGTTGCTGCATTCATGGGTTATTTAGTTAGTGAGTACCTCCCTAGTTTTCATGATTTTAATATTTAAGTAGTTTTCAGCATATTATGATGTTTTTTTTAAATTATAAACGTGTTTTTTTTAACAACTTTTCTGTTGATAAGAAAATGTTTGTCAGTTTTTAATTATCCGGACCTTTGCAATCATCCTTGTATTTTGGCAAAATTATTGACTTTTGTCCTACAGCATTATACATATTATTTACCCTGTTCTTGAATCTTAGTATTATTTAAATTACATTTCTATTGTTTCAGTTAGAGGAATGTTACCAGAAGAATGCAAACAAACAGCAGATGTTTTAATTTTCTTTGATGAATTGTTTGACTCTCTGAATGGCAGCTTTCATAATTTCAAGGAAAAAAGGGAAAAGCGCCTTCTGGGTCCAGTTACTCCTATCTCCCAACATGAAGAAGTTTGGACAAAAGCAAAGAATACTCTACAAAGTATGAAATTTATTACAAAGGAAGGAAGGCAGGGTCGTGTGCCATCAGTGGTTTGCTTGATACTAACTATTGAGAATGTCCATATAATTAAAAGTATTTTAGTTCGTAAATATAATGTTAAGAACATTTGGATGAGGCACTTCAACCTAGATCCACTTGAAAATTTTTGTGGTTGCATGCACAGTCATGGTAATAGTAATATTGCACTAACTCATACTGGCTTAAAAGCTGTTTTCATTTATTTTTTAATAAGAAATTTAAAGAGCCACTATCCGACATCAAATTGTGAAAAAGATAGATGCAAATTATTATTCATTCCAACAATGTTTAAAAAAGTAGCAGCAGCTCTAGAAGCGAGTTGTAAGAGTCAGGGTGAAAGTGAGGATGAGTTTTTTTGAGCCAAAATAGGGATAGATACATATATTCTTTATTGTACACCATAATACAAAACATAACAAGGAAAAAATACAGATATAGAAAAATTTGGCGGCCTTATCGCTAAAAAGCGATTTCTTCCAGGCAACCATTTGTAAGACTGGAAGAAGAGAAATAAGAAGTGGGCAGTTAATGGTGCTTTTACTCTACTATCCCCGTCAATTGGTAATGCGCTGGAACCTTGTCAAATTAACATACACATCAACGTCATCCGCAACTAAAAATGGCAAAAAACAGTAAAATTCAAATAGGTAATTTAATATATTAATTATTGAATCTTATTTTCAATAAGAAAGGGTTGAGGTATATGAAAAAAATGCAATTGTTTTTCGTTTTTGAGGTTAAAATCATGGCCGCCAGGCGCATTACCAATTGACGCGGATAGTACGATTACACACGACAGCACGTGAGATTAAGTTATGCCGGCACTACTTATTCGCCAAGCATCAGCACAATTCATTGTACGTTGCTGGTTTTGTAACAAATGCTTCAAAGAGGACGAACGACGAGATGACGAATCCGGAGCAAATCAAAATAAAATGGGGGTTTCTCAATCACGCATGACTGGAGCCATCTGTGACTATCACCAAGAACTACGTTTTAGTTTGTAGCATATTATATTATGTAGCGAAGATTTCGGTACTAGTATCCAATCGGCGGTTTTTCGAGACATTTGAGGTAGGGTGAATATGCCTATTACCAGCCCCCCCAAGGATTTTTCAACTTTGAATCTCTGTTATTGCCACAATTGCTATCTTAAAAATATTGTTGATACAGTTTTAGGTAGGTTGATTCATCTTTATTACGAAAATAGTACTTAGTTTCACGTAGTTTTGTGGAAAAAAAATAGAAAAGCGTTTAAATGTCCGAAGGGCGAAAAAGCCTAATTCCAGCCGCCTTTGCCCTAATATCAGCCGCTTTACTCCCTAATTCCAGCCGGGTACAGGGTGTTCTAAAATAATACAACCATGTTAGTATAAAATAAAATAAAATATAATTTGGTAACTCTCAACAGTGATAATAAAACACTAAAGGCTATAATTGTGATTCCCATAGCAAGTCATTGAAACTTACACCTCTCCTGTAGATATTAATCAATTTAGAATATACATATATTGAAAATGGCGTAACAAAAACTGAACTTTGATTTAATAAACATATAATCAACGAGTATGAAATCGTTTTAATTATTTGAAACTTTTTTAAGCGTTTTCCAAGACGTGGAATTCAATATACATTTTTTTATATTGAATTTATTTTCTGTTTCTATGAGTGAAGAAAAGTATGATTTTAATTATTATTACTTTTTACATCTAATATTAAAAAAGAAAACAAAATAATTAAAATCATATTTGAGAACATCCTGTATATTGCCGTAAAGTTAAATGACCGGCTGGAGTTAGGTTCTCATACATATCCTAATATCAGCCCCTAATTTGCAGAACAAATAACTTAGGAAATGAACATTATTCACCCGGCTGTAATTAGGTCATTGGATGCAGGGTTAGTAGTTCTAGTGAATAGCACTACAAATTCCAACTTTGAGACGAGCAAATTAAGATGAATTTGATTTCTTAAACGAAAGTTAAATACCCAATACCAGCCCCGGCTGATAATAGGAAGTTATTGAAAATCAATCAGTCAAACTCCAGCCCCCCTATTTTTTTCAAAATTAGTAAATTTAATTACAAACTAGTAATGTCAAAACGCTATATATCTAATCTATTACTAGTATCAAAGCTTAAAACCTAAAAAAATTGCATCTTGCCTTCGTAAACACACTTCCCAAAGTTCGCATCGATCGATATTTTATGCTGTTTTTCAAACATAGTCACCTCTACTCGGTCTTGGTGAACATTATTGCTCGTTGTGTGAATTATAGGTGACGTGACGGGGTAATAGTGATTTTAAAAGGTAGAGGATTAACTAGGGGTGTGGCTCCATTAAAGAGTTTCTGATTTTTATTGTTTTTTAATTAAAGCAAGGCAAAATCTTTTGGGGGCTGGTGTTAGGGGGGGGGCTGGAGTTAGGCATATCCACCCTACCTAGGTGCACTTGTCCGCTAGGCGCACTTACAATCATTATTATTTTTTATTATCATTACCTTCATCTTATGCCAAATTTTAAATGTTTTGTGTACCCTAACGGTGTCGCCCAAATAGAAATTCGGTCGATTATTAATTAAGGTACTGCCCTTCCTGAATAACTAGTTATTAAATTTTTATTCGATTTGTATTTTAAAACAACGGGAAAACCAAAAATCAAACCAAATACCAAACTAATTACCAAAGTACTTCCAATAAAACCGCGCTAGTATCCGTTAAAAATTGTTTTATTTCTTGTATTTTAAAGTCACCCATTTTTGTTATTTGTAGTTGCCCTCAGTCCGTCGCCCTCTTAGTATTTTAGTACGATATAGGTAGGGTGGATATGCCTAACTCCAGCCGCCCCCCCCCTAATACCAGCCCCCAAAAGTTTTTGCTTTGCTTTCATTAAAAAACAGTGAAAATCGGAAACTGTTTGATGGAGCCACACCGCTAGTTAATCCTCTAAGTTGGAAAATCACTATTAGCCGGTCACGTCACCTACAACTCACACAACGAGCAATAGTGTTTACCGAGACCGAGTAGAGGTGACTATGTTTGAGAAACAGCATAAAAGCTCGATCAATGCGAACTTTGGGAAGTGTGTTTACGAAGGCAAGATGCAATTTTTTTTAGGTTTTAAGCTTTAATACTAGTAATAGATTAGATATATAACGTTTTGACATTACTAGTTTGTAATTAAATTTACTAATTTCGAAAAAAATAGGGGGGCTGGAGTTTGACTGGATGATTTTCAATAACTTTCTATTACCAGCCGGGGCTGGTATTGGGTATTTAACTTTCGTTTAAGAAATCAAGTTCATCTTAATTTGCTCGTCTCAAGGTACAGGTCAACGTCAAAGGTTACAGCCGGCTGAAAAATGTTCAATTCCTAAGTTATTTGTTCTGCAAATTAGGGGTTGGTATTAGGATATGTATGAGAACCTAACTCCAGCCGGTCATCTAACTTTACGGCAATATAGGGTAAAACAGATAGTAACTGGCCACCCGATAGTAACCGGCCACACGGGCACTTGAACGCATAAAATAAAAGTTCCACGAAAGCAGTGCCCTCTAGTGACCCATGTCTGTATTCAGTATTTCACTGGCTTTAATTTTAATTCGCATTTTTTTCCGCCACTATACTAGCGCCACATTTTGGCGAAAATTTTTGACACTCGGCGAGCGTGTATCAACAAGTATGCACATATGTTTGTAATTTCTTAAGAACGGTCTTTGTTTGTAAAAGTGAAAATTGGTGTATTTTCAGCTTTTTTGTCATACTGTTACAGTTAAAAGGTCGCCTAATAGGTAAGTAACAATATTATAATGCTTTTTAGCTCATATTTATCAACCATCTATCAATTCAAAGGGTGGCTAGTTACTGTGTGTTTTTTTTTTACTTTTACAGTTACTGGCCACCCGTGTCAGTAATTTACTCGATTTTATGACTTGATTATATTGTTCATATGGTAAACTTTCGTGTGTGTGAAAATGGCAGCATTGTATGAACATTTTACAGTAACTGGCATAGGTGGCCAACTGGTCAGTTACACAATTTTTGGTGGCCAGTTACACAATTTTTGGTGGCCAGTTATACAATTTTTGGTGGCCAGTTACTAAAATGTTGCTTGTTAATACAAGCATACAACTTTTTTATTTAATTTACCAAAAAAGTTACCTAATTAGTTACAATGCAATTAATTTAACAATGCACAACTGAAGTGACTAGCTTCAGAGCACTTGCGGTACAAAACGACGTATTTTAATCTGTAAAATCTTCTCTTTGCCATATATTCTCGAGTTAAATTGCAGTGGATCACTGTCTATTGGAAAATTAATCGCATTGTAGGTACTTACCTACTTTTATATATTTTTTATCTCATTCTTATTGTCCCTAATAGGTTATTAAAGCATTTTAAGTGTATTTAAACTTGATAGTAATTACTTTTGTTGAGAAAAAGATGGCGGCCAGTTACTGTATAATCCTTATGACAGTAACTGAAAATTTTGGCCAGTTACCGTACTATTTGGGTACTTTTTGAATAATAACACATAATGTAAGAAAGGTGTTCAGTTGTTGTATTTTTGATCCTGTTATGTAATCTTCATAATATAAGCTACACAATCATATAAGAAATATTCACTTGAGTGTTTAGAGTCCGACATTATACTCCTCTAAAGTGAAGAAAGTGCTTAAATGGCCAGTTACTGTGTGGTTTACCAGGGTGTTCTCAAATATGATTTTAATTATTTTGTTTTATTTTTTAATAATAATAATGATAATAATAATTCATTTATTTCGAGCTACTTAGGCTCACTCAAAGGTTAGTAACAATGATACTTAAATCTAATATTAGTAATGAGCTTACAATACAAAAAAGACGCAACTACACTAAACATTTATATGCACATGAACCATACAGCAATGGTTAATGTACCTGCAGTCGAGCCTGCTCGCGATCATGTTCAGAACGCTATTAGCGCTGGCCCGGACCCGGCGCACCAGGGACGCGCACCGCTTGCGCATGGTGGCGTGGAAGCAATCCACACGAGCCTCCGCGAACATCCCTGATGCGCTACAGAACCGAGGCAGCCCCATCAGCGCCCTGAACGCGTTATTGTACTGGATACGCAAAGCGCTGTACTGTCTTTTCGTGAAGTCAGCCCACAGACTGCTCGTGTAAAAGGAGGTGCAGTAAGCCCTGAACAACGTAATTTTCACCTCTACGGAGCAGTGAGCAAACCTGCGGGCTATCATGTTGGCTCTCACAGACAGCGCTCTGCGTTCCCGCTCAATGTCGGCATCGTCTTTAAGGTCAGGCTGTAATAAGTGCCCCAAGTACTTGAATTGATCCACCCTTTTTAATGGCGTCCCACATAACTTTACTGGTGGCATAGAAAGTGGAGGTGAATTTTTCACCTTAAAGACCATGCATTCGCTTTTGGACACATTGTATTTTAGTCCATGTTTAGTGGCGTACACTTCACAAATTGTTAACAATTTTACGAGACCACATACCGAGGCACTCAGCAGGACCATATCGTCGGCATAACTTATATTATTAACACATATTCCGTCTATATGGCAACCGACATGGGTCCTACTAAGTTCCTCGATTAGAGAGTTCACATACAAGTTGAACAGCTTGGGTGAGGTCAACCCCCCCTGCCTCACACCGCACTCCAATCTGTAAGATTCTGAATAGGTTCCCGCCCATCTAACAACATTAACCTGATTAGTGTACCAAAATTTGAACATCTCAATCATCTCCGCTGGCAGGTTTTCATTTCTTAATTTCTGCCAGAGGATATCATAATTGACAAGGTCAAATGCCCTTGTCAAATCTAAGAAGCAGGCATATACGGGAGTGTGTCGATCTACATAGTATCTGACTGTTTGCTTTAATCCCAGAATAGCACTCTCTGTGGACAGCCCTGGTCGAAATCCGAACTGATTGTCGTGCAACTGAAGGTATTTATTTAGCTGGCGATCAAGCAAACAGTCAAATACCTTGGCAATTATAGTTGCCAGTGAAATTGGCCTGTAGTTTGCCTTATCACTAACATCACCAGTTTTATTTTTCACGATTGGAACCACCACGGTCTTCATCATGTCAGCCGGCATGTAAGAATGTTTTATGCAAAGTGAGTAGAACATCGCCAGCACTCTCGGCAGGTGGACGCCCGCATGTTGAAGGTGTTCGATACTGAGCCCGTCATGGCCGGGCGATTTACCTCTAGATATAACATTTAAGGCTCTGACAATATCTTTACCTGTAAATCTAATGACTTCCTGACCATGACATGACTCAGCCATACATCTGACCAATGATGGTTCCAACGGTGACTTAATCGTAAAACTATCCTTAAACAAGTTCGCTATGCTCCTAGGATCATTAACTCCCTGCACGCTCACCGGCAGACCCGGCTTACCCTTCGTTGTATTTGTTGATTTCCAAAAGTTACGAAAGTCTCGCTTGGAATGGTGTGTGGCAATTATATCCATTTTAATTTTATCTTCATTTTTCTGACACCATTTTAAGCGAGACTTAAATATTCTTTTATCTTCCAACATATCTTCGTAAATGTGTCCAGTTGACGGTTTTCCATGCCATAACCAAAGTTGAAAACTAAGCCTGGCCCGCCCGTGAGCATCACGTACATGCCTGTTCCAACCTGTTACATGTTTTTTCTTTATAGGTCGTGGAGAAGCACGACTGATAGTTGATGCTTTACTTAATACAGTTACTATATTATTGTACATTTTGTCTAAAATAATGTTAGATGTAAAAAGTAATAATAATTAAAATCATACTTTTCTTCACTCATAGAAACAGAAAATAAATTCAATATAAAAAAAAAAATTGAATTCCACTTATTGGAAAACGCTTAAAAAAGTTTCAAATAATTAAAACGATTTCATACTCATTGATTATATGTTTATTAAACCAAAGTTAACTTTTTGTTACGCCATTTTTAATATATGTGTATTCTTAATTGATTAATATCTACAGGAGAGGTGTAAGTTTCAATGACTTGCTATGGGAATCATAATTTATAGCCTAAAGGCTATTCACTGTAACATTCGCTAATCTTCGTTTTCGCTTCGCTTTCGAAACATGTATGGGATTGACATAAGGTTTCGTTAACAATCGAATTTTAAAACGGCAAATCCATACATGTTTCGAAAATCGAAGCGAAGCGATATCGAAAATTTGCAAATGTTACTTTGGCTAGGGGGGCAGGTCAGATTTGAGTAGGCCGGTGGCGATAACGATATAGGATTGGGTAAAAAGTATCGATATATCAAAATATCGATATTTTTTTTTAAATATCGATATATATCGTCGATATTTTTTTTTCGATATATCGATATCGCGTTATTTTTTTCCTCGATATTTCCAAATATGAAAATCGTATCAAATTCGATATTTTTAAAGATCTAATCATGTCTTATATCCAACCAAAAAAAAGTTTTATATAAGTAGGCTGCATGTGTTAATTTCCTTCGCCTTAAAAACAAAAAAAAACCGACAGATGACATCGGCAGCCTGATTATCTAAATTAAAATCACCTAGCGACCGGTCATAATTTCGGAATCGTCGCTGTCAAACTCGATTTCGTACCACCGATCGAGTTTCTACGAGTGCTGCCTCCAACGGACAACTAAAGAACTAAAATATACGAGCACTTGCAAGGAAATTCTCCGAAATTCGTATTATCTAACTCAGAAACCGCGACGCGACTTTAACCAAAATTAAATAAAATTGCTATAATGTAAAACAAAAGGCCTGTCCTTTAATACCTACCTACACGGAATTTGCAATTTTGAAGACGAAAAAATGTAAACAAAATTTGAAGCGAAAACAAAAAGGTTATGTTCACAGAGCACATATGGTCAGACACATACACAGTCACAGACTACTTTCGGTAAAAAGACTTTTCAGTCGCTCCCACCGGTTGCCAGTGGCGCTAGTTTCTATGGAGATCTTCACGAGCATAAACTAGTCAGCGATCGCATACATAATACCAAACCAGTGATTCGGTCGCGCGACGATTTCGAAATAATTCAGGAATCGAGATCGGTCGCTCATTTTAGATAATCAGCCTGCGGTTTTCATAGTAAATGTATGCACTAGGATCACACTTATAACACGTCCATATAAATACAGCGTGTTAACACGTGGCGTTTGACAAATGTGCCCGCACCTATAGTCGAAATCATGACCCTTTCACAAGTCCATTTATCAAGTCTATTTTCTTAAACCAATTAATGTTTTGACACGTGAGGGCAGCAGTATGGCTCTCTAGAGAACAGACTTGCTTTATTGAGGAACTAGTGCTCGTTAACACGAGCGATTTTTCAACGCGCGATTTTTTTACCGTCGACACGAAATGTACCTTATGGCTAGGCCTAGCCATAAAATAATAATAAAACTTGCTTGTGTATTTAATGTTAATTTTACTAATTTTGAAACTTTTTGTATAGCCAAGCCAATTCTTGGGGAAAAATATCGATATATCGATATTTTTTATCATTATACATCGATATATTTCGATATATTTTAAAAATATCGATACGATATATATCGATATATTTAATTCATTCGCCCATCCCTAAAACCATATCCCGTGGGCTGATTATCTAATTAAAAACCACCTAGCGACTGGTTGCAGTTCACAGATGATCGTGATCCATTGCTACTTCTTTTTGGGTTAAAAAAAACATACCAAAGAAAAGTGGCAATGTATGTCAAATGCAACCGGTCGCTAAATAGTTTCTTTTTAGATAATCAGGGTGCCGATGGGTAGCGCGCTGTTTAGTGGTGTTCCGCAACAGCTGCGGCAATGCCAACAAAATATCGGTCGTGTATACCGCGGGCTGATTATCTAATTAAAAACCACCTAGCGACTGGTTGCAGTTCACAGATGATCGTGGTGCGGATTATCTAAAAAGAAACTATTTAGCGACCGGTTGCATTTGACATACATTGCCACTTTCTTTGGTATGATTTTTTTAACCCAAAAAGAAGCAGCAATGCATCACGATCATCTGTGAACTGCAACCAGTCGCTAGGTGGTTTTTAATTAGATAATCAGCCCGCGTGATCCATTGCTACTTCTTTTTAGGTTAAAAAAAACATACCAAAGAAAAGTGGCAATGTATGTCAAATGCAACCGGTCGCTAAATAGTTTATTTTTAGATAATCAAGCCCAAGGTGCCGCCGTTAGTGTCCGGGCACGAAAACTGCGACGGCGGAGCGGCAGCGGGGCGGCGCGACAGCGGAGCGGCGGCGATGCATTCAACAGTATGGCACCGTATGGAGACGCGCACGAAACGGGCGGTGGCAGAGCGGGGCGACGAGCGATGCACGGGCGGGAGGAGAGCGACGAAAACAAATGAACAAACTAGTTGGATTTGGTAGCCCGCGATTACAGTAGTGTTGTGTTGAATAATATAATAGTGTCTGTTTGATTACTAGGTAGTACCTATTTATTCAGTATGGATGTCGGCATCTTGGACATCATTTAAAAAACACAAGATGAGCAAAGAATCCGGTTTTGAAACTAGTTAACGCCTATACTTAGACCATTTTTTCGAACTAAATAAAATTTTTAGACATAGGATATATTTCGTCCTTTGAATATTTTTCGGTATTGATTTAACAAGAAATTGTTTCCATAGCAACATCACATTTGACACATCAATAGAAATAAAAAAAAATAAGAAGTTACTTTAGTGGTATTATACCGTGCGTGGTCCTACCAGTAGGTCAAATCGGTAGGTCAACGGGCCCTTAATGGTATTTAGCCCATCTGTCACAACACTACTAGCGCGGCTGACCGACCGCTAAGTTTCGTGCCCACGTTCTCATCGCCCCGCCCCGCCGCCGCTCCGCTGCCGCGCCGCCCCGCCACCGCTCGGCCGCCGCCACTTTCGTGTCCGGACACTTAGGCCGTCCGCTGCCTTGAGCGGCGGGCTGATTATCTAATTAAAAACCACCTAGCGACTGGTTGCAGTTCACAGATGATCGTGATCCATTGCTACTTCTTTTTGGGTTAAAAAAAAACATACCAAAGAAAAGTGGCAATGTATGTCAAATGCAACCGGTCGCTAAATAGTTTCTTTTTAGATAATCAGGGTGCGGGATCACGCCGCGGGTACACGGCGGCGCGCGGGTATATAGATTGCTGGTTTTTTGACGGACAGATGTTTGCGCAGTGCAGAGTAAGTTCTAATCTATGTCGCCCCGCGCGCGTGTCCCGCTTAAGGCCCTCCGCTGCCTTGAGCGGGATCCCGGCGCGGGCGTCCGCTCCGGGTGCTGTTTCCTGTATTTTCATAGAGCAGCGCTGCGTGTGGCGGATTGCCCGCCGCACGTGGCGCGGGTGGCGAGCACGCTCGCGGGTCCCACGCGACGGGTCACGCGAGCGGGGCTGTTTCTTGTATATTCATAGAGCAGCGCTGCGTGTCCGAGTCCGCGACGGGCTATTTGTCCGCGACGGAGCACGGCGCGGGTCCCCGCGACGGGCTGTTTGTCCGCGACGGAGCACGGCGCGGGCCCCCGCGACGGGCTCCCGCACCGTGTACCCGCGCCGGGATCCCGCTCAAGGCAGCGGAGGGCCTTAGGCAGCGCGGCCTTAGGCCCTCCGCTGCCTTGAGCGGGATCCCGGCGCAGGTACACGGTGCGGGAGCCCGTCGCGGGGGCCCGCACCGTGCTCCGTCGCGGACAAACAGCCCGTCGCGGGGACCCGCGCCGTGCTCCGTCGCGGACAAATAGCCCGTCGCGGACTCGGACACGCAGATCCCGCCGCGGGTACACGGCGCGGGAATATAGATTGCTGGTTTTTGACGGACAGATGCTTGCGCAGTGCATGAGTAAGCTCTAATCTATGTCGCCCCGCGCGCGTGTCCCGCTCAAGGCAGCGGAGGGCCTAATACAGCGGAGAGCCTTACCGCCACCGGTACAGGATACCGGTCAGGTTTGAGTAGGTAGGCCTTAAATATGGTTGCTCTTCAAAAAAACAGATATCAAATAAAATCTGTTTATCTGTTAATCATGCGTAAATCTGTAAATCAATGACATTACAGCGGATTTTTCAATGCCTAGATTAAATTACCTCTTCCAATATTCCGAAGGAAGACTTTATATAGGTACCTACTTCGGTAGTTCCGTACAAGCGGTACAATTGTTATAATAATATAAAACAACCAATCAAAACGCCCGCACTCTGAACTTCGGAACACGCCTCAAGCGATCAACGTAGTGATGCGCGATTACTACTACTAATTTCAACAATCGAATGAGGGCTTTTCCAAAGGACTAAAAACTGTAGGATCGATAGATGGCGTTGATAAATTAGGCACTGTCAACTGAGGCGCGTTCAGAACCTACGCTCCGAGTGCAACCAAAGTTGTGTTAACCGAACGTCACGCTCTAATGTTTGATACGCCGCCGTTAGAGCGATTCAAGAAGCTTATATCCACAATGGAGGTTGCACGCCTAGTAAGTAAGTGAAGATTGAAAAAGACTCTTTAGTGACGTTACGGCTTATTGCTATCTCTTTCTTTTCGTTTTACAATACGTTTTCGTTTCTCACGAACAAACGAACAACGAACACGTATTGTAACACTAAAGAAAGGGTTCCCTATGATTTTGCATAAAAAAAATTGTCCTAATATGACATAGCATAATATGATTTCGCCGAATATTATTTACGCATAATATTACTTAGTCATAACAGCTTAGGCATAATTTTTTTAAGCATAACTACTTTAAGCATAATCATATTTAAGCATAATATTCTTTAGCATAAATTTAAACACGCATAATGTTATTAACGCATATTTTTAATAGACCTAACACTTATACGCAGAATAATTAACTCCTAAAACTTTATACATTATATAACATCTTATAATTATAATATTGCTCTGATGAAATTTGTAGGCGTTTTACATTGTAGGTAGAACGTAGCAATTTTTTATTTTTCAAAGACGACGGTGGACGTATCGTTAACTATTCTGGGTCTAACTATATTATTGCAAAGTTGTAATTTAATCATTTTATATTAAAAGTAAAGTTAATTATAGTTACCAATGCACACTTTTATTAGTAAAAGAGGAGGAACTAAATTAAATGTTAATGGTTTCATATATGAGAAAAATCGTGAAGTAAACAACAAATATTATTGGGTGTGTGAATTGAGAAGAAATAACAATTATAAATGTAACTGTCGACTTATTACGAAACTGAACGACGACCGACATGAAATTTTATCAAAAAAATTACAGAGTCACAACCATGAACCAAATGCTCTCAGAGAAACGGTAAATTTTGTGTTTACATTTTATGAAATAATTATCGTGTGTATTACAATCATGTTGGCGGCTTACGGGTGGCCCAAGGGCCACCCACGCCGCACCTTAACCTATTATTACTCTATATTACCCAAGTAAGATTGGTTATAATTAGTACTTTATTTTTGTGTTTCAGGTTCAAAATACCATGAGTAAAATAAGAGAAGATGCAAAATCAAATCCTAATAAAAAAAAATAAAAATCAAAAGATAATAAAAATAAATAAATGTATTGGCGGCATATAATAATTTATAAATTTCATAATATTAATTAATAAATTTCATTAACCTTATATTTTTGTATAATACCTATGTTTTTTGCATGAAAATAAATGAAGTAAATTTATTCTTATTGTTTTTTTAGTTTTATGACTAAATAATATTAGGCGAATAGACAATATGCCAAATAACATTATGCGAAAACAAATTAGTCTAAATGATAATTATGCTAATATAAATAGTATGCCCAAAAACAATTATGCCAAAGTATTATTATGACAAAAAAAATTATGCCGAACCTGTTATGCCAAATCAAATTAGGTATAAAAACATTATGCGAAAACAAGGGATCCCTAAAGAAAGAGGTTGCAATAAGCCGTAAGGACCTTTTTTCAATCTTCACTATGACATATGGCCGTGCAATCTCCATTTGAGGGAGGTATAAGCTTCTTGGAGCGATTGGTTGCACTCGGAGCGAAGGTTCTGAACGCGCCTCAGTTGACAGTGCTTAATTTATCAACGCCATCTATCGATCGTATAGTTTTTAGTCCTTTGGAAAAGCCCTCATTCATTAACCTAACCACTAATTTCTATAATCGAATGTCAAATTATTTCAATAATTAAATAAGTATTACTAATTAGTAATACTTTCGAACATTATTGAAAAGAAGTGGCTCTACGAAAAACTATGCCTTAAAATACAGGCATTAAGTTCATTATCGCTTGCTAACTTATTAGTATCGATGATATTGAAAGAAAGCTGTAAGTTTAGTCTAGAATCATAATGAAAAAAGGCAGTTGCTTCCTTTTACACCAAAGTACCACAGTATTGCCATGGCTTAAGGCTCAATTACATTACACAATTTTAAGCAAGCGATTTCAAGACTAAGCATGGTGTAAACAGAGTAAGACAGTTAGAATCTTAAAATCGTGCGGCCGAGCCCGTTCGATAATAAGATTCTTAAAATTGTGTCGTCTAATTGCACCACGCGATTTCAAGACAGTCTAGCTGTATCTACGACAGCACGTCAGACGTAACAGTTGTACTACAAAAACCAACTTTATACCTAAGGCATAAAGGCGTTCTCAAGGTCAACTTGTAGAGGTAATGTGACAGACAGAGACAGACTCTGTCTGACTCGCGACAGATAGACGATACTGCCACAGTATAAGATAAGTTCAAATAGGAATGTTGGTTTTTTAACACGTTTTCATATGGACCTTTTCTTGTTTATTTATTTATTAATATTAATATTTATAAGTAGGTAGGTTCGTTTATTTGTTTGTCCGCAAAAAGAGTATACTAGTTAAGTACCTACCTACTTAGCTTCCCGATGAGCTAGAGACTTGAAATTTATAGGTAGGTAGGTTGTTTTTAACACGCTTTTATTAGGTTGCTTTCTCGTTTGCTTGTGTGTTTGTTTGTTTCTCCACAAAGTTTGCGAATGATTTAAACTAGCTTTCGGATAAGCTAGAGACTTGAAACTTTGAACATAGGTCAGAACTGGAAGGCAATGCAATATTATGGTATCATTGGGCTGATCCATAGCCTTCTTTATTTCCAAGCCGTGAACATAAGTTTGGCAACGTCTGTTACTGTCAGTCCGTGGTCATGTCGTCCGCCAGTCTCCATACTAAATGTATGGGAATATTTCAATTTTAAGAGGTCGATATTTTTTTCATAGTAATCGTGTGAGGTTTAAAATATGAAAATAATTTAGTTCTTTTATTGAAATGCTTTGTATATTAAACAATAAGAAAAATATCAATGTTAACCAGGAAAAAATGGCTGTCAAAGATGTCATCTTTTTTGTTGATTTTCTTCAGCAGGGAGTTGATTAACACGCCCTCTAGCATTAAATGATATATCATTAGAAAGGTCTTTTAAAGACAAATATTTGCTGTTAATATACTTTATATCAACTGTTAATACTTTTGGAGTTAAAGGTTATTAAAGTATAAAAGTGGTTTATTGTCTATGGGAGTTGATCTACCACACCTATAGAAATGAATGATATATCATAAGAAAGGTTTTTATATGACAAATATTTGCTGCAAACATACGTTCTATTAATTGTTAGTAATTTCGGAGTTTTAGGTCATTAATGTTATAAAAATTGGTCAAGTTTAGAGCATTATAACTCTCAAAGTACTAATAGTTCACGATTATAATAATACAATAAAGTGTTTCAAATTTAAATACCTTTCCAATGATGTAAGATTTATTGCTAAAGGAGGCTTAGATCAAAATGCTCATCGTACTAAAGGACCCCCGAAAAGTTCAAATAATTGGACTCAAACCTTATGTTCTAATAAATAAATAATAAAGGTCTCTAAATTCTCAGGTCTCTAGGTGTGGGCAAGACCGCCGACCCCAGTCCGAGTACCATAGACCTTAATTCTCTAAATAATCACTTTTCTTCACCTCCTCTCATTTTGGACACGGACTCTAAATCAGCCGCTCTCACTTCTTTATCTAATCTTGACCCCTCTAACCTCCCCTCTTTCTCTTTCAGTTTAGTTTCCGAAGCAGACGTTACGAAGAGTATCAAGTCCATTTCCACTAAGGCCATTGGCAGCGATGGACTTAGCTTAGAGATGATACTTCCCGTGCTGGAGGACATTGTGCCAGTCATCACTCACATTGTAAATTTTTCACTGCAACACAATGTCTTTCCTGCATCGTGGAAGAAAGCCCATGTGATACCCCTTCCCAAAACTCCTAATCCTTCATCTCTGTCTCAATATCGTCCTATTTCTATTCTCCCAATTCTCTCTAAAGTCCTTGAATCTATCGTCCACAAACAACTATACTCCTTCTTCTCATCCAATTCCCTGTTGTGTCCTTACCAATCTGGTTTTCGCCCTTCCCACAGCACGGTCGGTGCACTGCTGAACATAACAGAGGATATTCGGCGAGCTATGGATAACACCAAACTCACTGCAATGGTTTTGCTGGACTTTAGCAGTGCATTCAACTGTGTTGACTTTGACCTTCTCCTCGGTACTCTTCGTTCCCTTAACGTCTCAGCAGGGGCTGTGGAATGGTTTAAATCTTATCTTCTCGATCGTTTCTAATGTGTTGTATATAATGATACTTCTTCAGATTGGTCACGTTTAACAGCTGGTGTGCCGCAAGGCGGCGTTCTCTCTCCTTTACTATTTTCTATTTTTATCAACAATATATCCAGTTCTTTATCTCCCCCTTTCCACCTATACGCTGATGACTTACAAATTTATTTACATTTTTCTCTTGCAGAGGTTGCGGAAGCAATCGGTTCTTTAAATCGGGACCTGGCTTCTATCCGGGACTGGGCCAGTAAGTTTGGTCTCATTGTGAATCCTAATAAATGTCAGGCAATGATTGTGGGCAGCAGCCGTCTTAGGAGCAGACTAGACTGCAATTCTGTTCCTCCGCTTATTTATAATAACTTACCTATCCCATTCACCGACAAAATAAAAAATCTCGGACTCATTATGGATAGTACCTTATCTTGGTCCCCGCAAATCAATGAAGTCAGCAAACGGATCCACTTTTCTTCTCACTCCCTCAAGCGACTTCAATACTTTCTTCCTTTTAAAACAAAAATTATGTTAGCGCAATCACTCCTACTTCCCCTTCTCGATTACGCCGACGTTTGCTATTTGGATGTTACCGAAGAACAGCTGAACAAGCTGGAACGTCTGCAAAATCTAGCCATTCGTTTTATTTTTGGACTTCGTAAGTATGATCATGTGTCATCATTTCGCAACCAACTTCAATGGCTTCCCATACGCCTTCGCCGTGATATGCACATCCTGTCTACCCTATTCAAAATCCTCAAGGATCCCAACTCACCCAACTACCTTGTTTCCCGTTTTCAGATTCTTCCTCCTCCCACCCGCCCTAGGCAGGCTTGTATCGCTAAGATGCTCGAACTGCCTAGAAGCAACACTATCTTCTTTCGCAACTCCTTCTCTGTTCGAGCTGTACAGCTCTGGAACAGACTTCCGTCAAACATCCAGGACTGCCAAAACTTTGTTTCTTTCAAATCCAAAGTCAAATCGCACTTCTTAACACAATTGTCACATTCCTGATTCATGAGATAATCACACCATCTTTTTTTATATATATTTATTTATATATGTATATATATATATTTAGAATATGTACGTATATTCTGTGTATTTATATTTATAGTATTTCTTAGTATTTTATATATTTGTTTATACTTAATATAGTCTTAGATTCATTACCAACAATTTTGCACTTTGTGTTACCTGCTAACGTACGAAATCTCTCACACGTTCTAGGTTGGCTGGAAGAGATCTCTTTTAGAGATAAGCTCACCTTTGCTCACAATAATTGTAATCATATATGTAACCGTGTTTATAGTGCAATAAAGAGTATATAATAATAATAAATATAAAACTTTATTGAAATAATCTTACATCACAATTTACAACTAGTTTAAACATAGATAATATAGGAAAAACAAATAATAAATGATTTTTTAAATAATTTTATACTATGTGCTTGACCACATACGATGTTGCCGTTCTGCTCAACTTCCGGGCTTGGAAGATATAGAAGGCTATGGCTGATCTGATGATGGAGCCGGAAGAAGGCCACAGGAAATCTATGATGAAACCATACAACCCCATCGTTCTTGGGCTCGTTAGAATCGTCTTGATGAGTACTTTAAAGAGAAAAGAGGTCCAGACTCTGATGATGAAGCTGGAAGGCCGTGCCATAGGAACTTAATATTGAAACCGCGCAACCCCATTGAATTTGGGCTCCTTTGTATCGTCTTGACGAGTGCTTTGTTGGGAAATAGTGTCCAGGGTCTGATGATGGAGCCGGAATAAGGACACTGGAACTCTTTAATAAAACCATGCAACCCCATCGAGTTTGGGTTCGTTTGAATCGTCTTGACGAGTACTTTGTTGAGAAATAGTGTAACGTATAATAACGCGATATCTAGGTAAGTCGAAACGTGCGCGACTGACAACAACGACGATGTGCACCTTCTGAGCCGGACGCCGTGGGCGGGCGTGGCGCGGGGTGGGTCACGCCGAGCGGTGGGCGGGTCACGCCGAGGGGCGGGCGGGTGCCGCTGCCGCGGCCCGCGCGCGAGCCGTCGCGTTTGCGTTGGTGTGCGGTGCGGCGTGTGCGTCCGTCGAGTTATTCACAAGAGCGCCAGTCTTGTTTTGTTTGATACGATTCTTGCAATTTGCTTTAAGTAAGTACCTACACATTAGAGGTTTTTATCTACTTAAATAAAATGATACTAGGTAAATATACCTACTACTACTTCATACCTACTAGGTAAAATATTTCTATTTTTATTTTATTTTATTTATTTGGAAACCCAACAGCTCATTTATACAAAACTTACACTAACACTTACTTCTAAGATCTTAAGCCAATTATTCATGAACCTTTCGAATTTTCAACCTAGTCAGATATTAATGTTATATAGGTTTCTAATAGGTAGATAAAAGTTGAAAAAAAATGATTGATTAATATATATAAGTAAGGAGATAGGTACCTAAAATTTTATTTGACACGACGACTGCAAATTGAAAATTAACCTCTTAACAAAAAATGATAAAAGAAATTTGGTATTAGGTAGGTGCTTAAAGAACTAAAACAGAAAATAAAACAAATACAAAAACTACGATGTAAATAACTCCAATACAACGTTGATTGAAAAAGACAGAGACTTACTGCCTTCTCTTTTACTATGACAGTAAGCACGGCCGAGCGTGCTGGAAATTGTGTGGTGTAAATGCGCGCATTCTTAGTCGTTTTCAAGACAGTCTTAAAATCGCTTGCTTAAAATTGTATAGCGTAATTGAGCCTTTATCAAATCAAAAAGTATCAAATCAATAAAAAATAAAATATCTACACAACTAGAGTCTGTTCGGAAAGAGAACTGTGTCATGGGTTATGTGCTCGATTAACGTTTTTGTCATGTTGACGGCACTGTTATAGGTACGTAATTATATTGCGACTATCTTGACTTGATAGATATCAAGATATTACAGTCGCTCTAAATCCACAGAATATAAGTACTACACCGTACAGAAAGGAATCTCTCCGCCCCGCCCCACAATCAATTACCTCACCCCACCACGCGAGTTCGTGTGCCAAGCCAAATCGTGTGCTCATTCAGTCGTGTTTGTCAACGTCAACTTATTTTGATATTCAAAGCTATGCGTCGTAACTTTTTAGTCGTGTTTGTCAACTATCAACTTATTTTGATATGCAAAGCAAGGCGTCGTAACTTTATTTACCAAAAAGTTTGAATTATGAATTTAACGCCGCTCATACAGTACAAACTGCATGGTAGCCCTAGACTTACACACACAGTTGCGCGTGTAAAAAACGTCATCTGACGCAGTGTTGCCAGACCCGATCAGAACTTTTGCCCCCGCAGGTTGTTAAAATTGCCCTTTCCGACACAAAATCGCCAATATTCTTTAAAACAATGATTGACACCCTTTCAGTGCCAGTTTTAGCACTACCAGCGCCCTGGGCGACATTTCTACGGGGTGCCCCCCTATCTGCGATTCCAATATTTTCAATTTTGCCTGTCAGTCAAAAAACGGCCGCGCGATTTTTAGTTAGTTTCACCTACTAATCTTACAATTTTGCTTGTTTATAGTAAAAAAAAAGGTCACGCAGCGCGATTTTTAGTCATTTTCATCTACTAATCTTCTAATTTTGCTTATTACAGACAAAAAACGGCCGCGCAGCGCAATTTTTAGTCCGTTTTACCTACTAATCTTGTAATCTTGCTTGTATAATATAGTAAAAAAAGGCTGCGCAGCGTGATTTTTTGTCACTTCCTAATCTTTCAAGCATCTATAAAATACTTTTATATTTTTTTCTATTTAAGATTAATTATAAGTAGTTATTTGTAGTTAATAAAATATCGGCCCTTACACAGTTCCATCTTTTTTTAATATGTTCACCACATAGGGAAATTAGCTAATCTTCTAATTTTGCTTATTTTTCGACTAAGCTGTGAATTTTGTGTTTGGTACTCTGTGCCAAGTGTTTTCAAGTTGTCTAGGGTAAGCAAGTTCCGTATTTTCAAAATTGCCCATATTTTACCGGTTCTAAGACCTTTCCGCTCTTTTTGCCCTTTTTACAAAAAAATCCTAAAATTGCCCATGGCGTGGGCAATTGCCCACGGTCTGGCAACACTGATCTGACGTGATCTGTTCATAATGGCGCGGTTGTATGGAGTGACCGGCGGGCTGATTATCTAATTAGGCCGTCCGCTGCCTTAAGCGGGATCCCGCTGCGAGTACACGGCGCGGGAATATAGATTGCTGGTTTTTGACGGACAGATGCTTGCGCAGTGTATGAGTAAGCTCTAATCTATGTCGCCCCGCGCGCGTGTCCCGCTCAAGGCAGCGGAGGGCCTTAGAAACCGCCTAGCGACCGGTCGCAGTTCACAGATGAACGTAATACATTGCTACTTTTCTTTGGGGTAAAAAAAAACATACCAAAGAAAAGTAGCAATGGATGTCAAATGCAACCGGTCGCTAAATAGTTTCTTTTTAGATAATCAGGGTGCGGGGTGTGCTAAAACTAAAAAATAAAAATTGGGCCGCAATGAAAACGGATCGGTTAAAGTCGTTAAAGTGTCGTCTGTTCTGTATAGTAATACTGTGATTTGAAAAAAAAAATGTTTGAATATTATCGTGTTTCGCATTTAATTTTAAGTGTTTTTTTTTTCAGAAAACAAGTTTAATTACTAATAGTGAAAAAAAATCCGGTTTCTAAAATTTTAAACCTGTTTTCATTGCGGCCCAGTGTAGATACATAAGTAAGTATGTAACTTCAAATACAATATAAATAAAAAAAATAACCTTCCTACCGTAATTATTTTTCCCTTTAGGCTACTTTGTACTATTATGTATTCTGTGCTTCAGGTCCCATAATCCCATTTCATCTAACAAAGAATTCAAAATCTTAGAAACATCTTTCTACTCATCGTATGTTCCACGAACGTAGACACGGTTTAAACCTGTGCCTAGCTAGACCCGGCGGAAAGCCGTCTCGTATGTCAATAGAAAAACTGCCCGCCCCCGCTTCCTATCGACTGACAGCAGGGATTTAAATACCGTTAAAAAAATAACGTTAAAAATATTGTACCGGTAAAATTAGCGTTAAATATAGCGTTCAACTTTACCGGTAAAATTATCGCTAAAAAAATAACGTTATTAGTTGAAATAACGTTAATTTTAAAGTTTACGGTAAAAAAAGTAAGAAATAACGTTAAAATTAACTTTATTTACTGAAATAACGTTAATTTCAATGTAACTTTATCTAAATTAATGTTTTTTATTGACATACCTAATGTTAATGTTAAAATTAACGGTAAAAAAAGTAAGAAATAACGTTACATTTAAAAATAACGTTATCATTCCCTGACTGACAGATACCACACCTGCCTGCCTAGCATGACCGATTTATGATATAGCGTTGATATAGCGTTTTATCACGTTTAACTGTCAAAAAAGACAAAGGAATTTGACAGTTGAGTGTCGATAAAATGCGATATAAATCGGTCATGCTAGGCAGGCTGAACTAGAAGTTGCAAATATTGTAAAATATCGATTAATCAGCGTAAAATTACCGATTAGATCGATTATTTGAATTCCTTGATTAATCGACCAATTCTCAATGCAAGAATTAATCGAATCGATTTCGAACATCCCTATTATGCTTGACGTAAAATGACGTTGAACTTCATTCAACCGATTCGTTGTGTTGTGTTTGTGAACTTGTGATTTGTGCTTAAAAATGATGTGATTTTACTGGATTTTACTCTTTCTTTGCTTGTGTGTAATCTATATAGTGAAATATTACATTCTCCTTTGGTCATATCAACGTAGTGATTATTCCCTCCTATGGTCAGGTCATAATTTGTTTGATTCATTCATCTGTGGTTTGTTTGATTGATGAACGCTTTCCGTGCGTTCTATTTTTACAACCTCTAAATCATCAAGTTTATTGGGTCCTTCAACTATTAAGTATGACGACGCCCACTCCTGAAAATCCAGAAAATTTTGATCAGGTGAGTAAGGTCATTTTTGCATAGTGAAACAATACTTTACTATCCCCGTCAATTGGTAATGCGCTGGAACCTTGTCAAATTAACATACACATCATCATCATCCGCAACTAAAAATGTCAAAAAACAGTAAAATTCTAATAGGTAATATAATATATTAATTATTGAATTCTTATTTTCAATAAGAAAGGGTCTAGGTATATGAGAAAATTACAATTGTTTTTCGTTTTTGAGGTTAAAATCATGAACCTGACTCTCCGACCAAATCATGGCCGCCAGGCGCATTACCAATTGACGCGGATAGTATCCACAGACAAGACAGGTTTTTAGAAAGACCTTTTCTTTCTCACTTTCTACTTGCCTCTATTAACTACAAAAAATTGAATTCGTGAGTCATGATTTGGCCCCCTACGCATCGAGAGGTGCCTAGATACATCTGGTTACTTGCTAGGATACACGGTGACTGCACTGGAAGGTGGGTCGCTAGGATAGGAGCCTTGGTTTCATGGTCTTTGGTTTTTTGCATCACACCTATGATACATGCTAAGCATTAGCCTGCATGTATCGAGTTGTGAACACTTGTTTTACTGTGATACATATTTAGGATCTAGGCACCTGTGGTGTGTAGGCAGCCAGTGGTATTTTAAGGTCGCCTACGCACCAACAGGTGCCTGAATTAAATGCCTAGAGCTTTAGATATGTAACAAGCAAAATGAGTGTTCACAAATGCTTGCAACCGGCCGCACTGGGCACTAGGTGCCTCGATACATCCAGGCAACTACCTAGAATGTATCGTAGGTGTGAGGCTTACGACCAAAGACTATGAGACTAAGGCGACTATCCTAGCGACTTACCTACCAGCGCGGTCACTAAGTAACCTGGATATATCTAGGCACCAATCTATGTACCTCTCGGTGCGTTCGCAGCTTAAGTAACTATTACTCTATTGTCCGTTCTGTTATAATTACAGTTTGATGAAGAAGAATCTGAGCAGCAACTCGGAGCAACTGCATCTGGGCGAAAAAGATTGTTTAGCAAAGAGTTAAGATGTATGATGTATGGTTTTGGAGATGATCAAAATCCCTATACAGAAAGTGTAGACTTCTTAGAGGACTTAGTTATTGAATTTATCACTGAAACTACACACAGGTATGTCTTGTACTACTGCACCGGCCCTACTTCTTCTTAATAATTTTATTGACTTGTTCTGTGGTCTAAGCACAATGATAATTCTGCCAATGTCGCATAGTTAGATTACATGATTGGGAAAATTATTCAGTTAGGTTTTTGAAATTTGCACCCATAAGCAGATTTACTTAGAATAAAAGACATCACATTCAAAACACTAACTGTCTTATTCAGAGATGTTTCACAAAACTGGGGTGCAAGACTGTTCTAACAAAACCTGTTTTAAGGCTTGTAAACCAATCACAATGCACCTTATAATCCTTATACGATGAAATAGAAAGTCTTTTAGAATATAGTTTCTAGCTACCACAGACTCACTCACAACACACACACACACACACACATACACAAACACTCACATACACAAACATACACACACAACTCTTTTTATTATTATTTATTAATTTTAATTTTGTTTTTCAATTTCTTAGTGATAATGTACTCTTTCAAACTTTGATTTATAAAATTTTGTTACTTTGTAATTTAGTGCCTTGTCGGTTATTATAGTAGCTGTACATATTAACATTAATTAAGGAAGAGCGGGGTCCCCTGGCACAAGTATTACTGATACTTAAAAGGAGATCCTGAGCACTAGCTAAGATAATCATGTATATAGTTACTGAATAAATATTTTGTATTTTTGTATTTTGTATTAAACGGTAGGACTAAATGTTAAACTATCACTCTGAATACGATTTGCGCTAAAATGGCGTTAGTCCGCAGTCTAACGCCATGTTAACTTTGGCCCTAGTTTAACGAACGCACTCTGAATAAGACAATAACATTTTACATAAAGCAAAGAAGACCGGCCCTATTTAATAACATGACAATTTATCAATTGTCATGACAATTTGGTTTACATTGCGGTGTAGTGTAGCTATCAGTAGTTTTTTCTATTTGTCTGATTTGTCACATTTATTAAATTTACTGTTCTCTATAATAAGTTTTCTGACCATATGGGTGGTCGAAAATTATTGTGAATCAACATAAAATAGTAAAGATTGTAGAATACAGTACATATAATAGTTTATTTAATATTATGTATTTGTTAATTCCAGGGCTATGGAAGTAGGTAGAACTGGTAGAGTGCAGGTAGAAGATATTATATTTTTAGTACGAAAAGATCCTAGAAAATATGCCCGTGTGAAAGATTTGCTCACAATGAATGAAGAACTGAAAAAAGCTAGGAAAGCATTTGATGAAGTGAAATACGTTGGTATGTAAACAAACAATTTATTTAATTAACATGATTTTTTTAACTATTCTAATGACGATAATTATTTTGATCAAACAAACAATATTGACAGTATTTTAGTTACCAATTGCATGCATTTTCAATGGTTTTGATTTTGAGTTTGTTTTTGTGTTCATGCATTTAAAATGTGTATTTTTATGGAATTATAGAAGACCAACAGTAACATTGATGACCAAACAAGCTACATCATAAATGCTACTAAGACTGATGCAAGTAACAGAATTTATTTACATTTGGCTTTTGTGTTTGTTCAACTAATATAAAAAACAAATATTACATGTAGTATTCAGGTGAAACTCCATAACTAACTTACCTAATTAACTCATATTTCTAAGATGGTGGGTAGTTCTATTTATTTATTTGTTTACTAGCAACAGCCCACAACGTATGCGTGGAAAGTTTTTTGTTATCCCTCCCTCTGGATAAAAGGCACCCTGTCCTTCTCTGTACCCCTGTGAATGTTTATGAAAATTTAATGATGATCGGTTCAATAGTTAAGATGTGAAGGCGTAACAAACAAACAAACAAACGGACTGTCACATTTATAATATTAGTAAGGATAATTTCACCTGTTCACATTTATTTTGTATTGTGCCATACCGTCTATTACAACACAACTGACAACACATAGACAAGAACTTTATAGGTACGCGTTTCTGACTAACAGTAACTAAAGTAAGGACATAGTGTAATAACTAAAATGAGAGGTATCATCTACGTTTAGACTGGGCAACAATGACTTTACTAAAAATTTGTGCTGCACCTTTATAAAGTTTTTGGTTGAGGATATGCTTTTGCTTCTTATACCCTTTTCCCATTCCGATTAACTGAACTGATCAACTAGTTGTGCCGAATGAAACCCTGTATGCAGCTTTCTTCCTATCCGATCAACTATTTGTGTTCACTATGCTATGATGATATTGCGCTTCATATAAAACTCCTAACAGAACTGTAGAAGGAAGGAAGGACTACCTTTTTTTCTCTTAGAGACAGTGGCGGATCCAGGATTTTGGTTTTGGAGGGGCTTAACGTAGGTGAGGGCAGGCTTTACCAAGGTAATCAACGGATTTGTTAGGTGGACCCAAATGATTTTGGGGGGGCCTTGAGCCCCTTAGCCCCCCCCCTAGATCCGCTAGTGCTGACCCTCATATCTATAGACAAGAAAATAATGACTTGAGTAAAACTTGCAATTTTCAAACGCTTCTAATATTATATTAACATGCAATTCATAGTATTATAATCTTAAATGAATTCATAGTACGGTTTTGGTTCATTTAAAATTAATCTATATTATAAATAAACTCTGCCTGTGAATATAAGATTAAAAGCATTTAAAAATTACAAGTAGGTATTACTCAAGTCATTACTATTACGATAGTAGATACGAGGGTTTGTATATCACAGAATAGACATAAGTACTTGTATATGTAGATAAAATACTATGCTTTTTGCTGTGCAAGTCTATATTTTGCTAATAAGAATGGGTGTTTGAATAAAACTATTAACATTAATTGGATGGTTTGTTGTTTCATGGCTTTCCGACAGTGCTGTTTTTTCGTTAAATTCTATTCCATTGTAAACTAATGACTATAGCTAGTCTGGCAACCAGCAATCCACAACCTTTTTCAAAAATTGCAGTCCTAAGGATCCGACCTTTTGCGATTCCGACCAAGTTGCTATGGGAACATGTCTTCAATATACACCCAATTTCTCTGTTGTAAACCTTAATTTTGTGCACTTGTGCTCCAGTATTTTATCATATTATTCCAAGGGGCTTTTTCTGTCTAATACAATGATAATGATTAATGATGATGATAATAGCTATACTTTATTATAAACTATGTTATTTTCATTAAACGTTTTTAAATAAATACCTACTAGCTTTCCGAACGCAGCTTCGCCGCGTGGACTACAGGTTATAACGTGCGGGCGGAGACCCGTGCCCAGCAGTGGGATAAAAAGTAGCCTATGTCCTTCCCACGGTCCCATCTATTGTATATCCGTGCCAAACTTCGTCAAAATCAGTCCAGCCCCCCTACTCAAATGGCCAACTTTCTATTCGTTTGAATGCTACGCTTACTTTTAAAGCTTAAATATGAGCAATAGATGATTAAATCACATGTCGCAAACTTATGAAAATCACAGACTTCGATGTATTGTATAGAATTGTCAAGCTTACGGCACGTAATTTTATAGTTAACTGCTTATTTTAAAGTTTTAATAGTAAGCGTAGCGTTCAAACGAATAGAATGTTGGCCAGACCCCCTAGCCAAAGTAACATGTGCATTCTTCTAAGGCAGAGCGGTCTAGGCGTGATTGGCATTTATAATATTAGTATGGATTGCAGAATAAGATCATTTTTTATGATAAACATTTTATATTTTACAGAATGATAAGGAACTGGAATGAATGAATATTTGAAAACCAAGTTTTGACCTGCGGAAGTTTCACAGAAGATGAAGCTATTTGTAGTCCAAGTTTTAATTTTGCAAAATGCTGTGATGTTTTAACACCAACATTGTAATAAAAATCTGGAACTTGTAATATTATAATTTATTTGTGCATTACAGTGTAATAATATTATAATACAAAGAAAAATTACACTTTTAAGGAAAAGTCCAAATATACATACAATAAATTAAGGTTATAAATACAACAGTTATTGCTATCAGAATCTAAAAACTAAAATGGAAAACAATCATAACAGTTTCAATTTATTCAGGAAAAAAATATACTTAATAAAATGATTATATTTCTACTTTTTGTGTTTTACTCAAAAGATCTATTTGTGATAAAGCTATGTGAAATTACAACGTCAGTGATTCTTAAATTAAAATGAATAATATAAATAAATAATACGTTTTTAACAGAACATTCACAATTCTGGCGACTAGACTTTGGTGTTCAAAAAACAGCCAAAAGTCTGAACTTTGGTTTTTAATACATTTCACAACAGTTTTTAAATATATTATTATTAAATAGGCCATTTATGGCAGTGATAGTTAAACACGATCTAAATACTAATAGGCCATTTCACTAAATTTGGTCACATGTTCCATATCTGTTTTAACTACTTAATTATAAAAAATGCGGATAGTATAAAAGTACGCAATGTAAGTACAGTCAACGGCGGCATGTTTGACTACCACAAAAAGCTTAACAATTTTAGACCTAAATACGAACGCATTTTTAAAAATTGGAGATGTGCTGCTGACTGTACCTACTTATAATGGCTTTACTTCGTTTAGATGAGCTTTTCGACCAAATATATAATGCCAGTTGACACATTCGCAAAAGAATGTCACTTTCAGCTTAGTTTCATTTCTAATTTAAAATATTATGAAATAGAGATAACATTTATTATCTGTAAAGTAATAAAAAGAATGCGACTTTTCCCTGTGTGCGATTCATGCAAATACGCATTTTGTATTAATGCTAATCTCCTGTGGGTTAATTCTTAAATTATGATACGGAATGTCTTACAACAGAAACTCCTAACAAGGAAGCCTACTAATTCATAACGGATGATTTTTAGTTAAGAATTAGGTCTTACTCGGGAAGACTTGTTTTGACACAAGTGAAATGGTTAACATTGATTTAAAATTAGATCATGATTATAAATAATTAATGAACTACATTCAATGTATTAACGCTACGTTGTGTAAATAATATTTCTTTGTTGTTACAGTAACTATGTATGTACTTATAATAAATATGAACAGCCATTTCTAAGGCAAGTTAACCTGTGAATAACAATCACTTTGTAATTGTGTTTTATTGTTCTACATAGCTAGTCGTTGTTTGTGACCGTTTGTCATTTAGTTTGTGACGTAATTAAAACGATCATAATGGAAGATACCTACATCTAAAAAGGTATGGCAATTTTTCTAATGTGGAGATAAAATGTCAAACTGTTTTACGTCTATAAAAATTTTAATAAGGCAGACAAGGTAATAAGGGCTGTCATCGGTATAACTTTCAGATCTATTTTTTGCTATATAATTTTATACATAGTTTGATAACAAGAAGTTATTTTTTACTAAAGTAAATAATAGGTAATAAGTAATTTATTTTATCTACACTCACAACGTAATGTTCCAAATATGAATTCAAAAAAGGTAATATAAATACGCACTTTATTTTCGTGGATAGGTAAAATTAAAAAATAAACTCATTACGATGCAGTCAACTGCATCATAAAATAACTTTTTTTCTCATTACGATACAGGGCAAATCCAAAAAGAAGCCAGTGCCGTAACATTAAAAAAAAACAACGATATTTTCCCACATATTTTCATTGATTTAAATGCACTCTATGGTAATCGATGACTTAGTGCATAGCCTTCTATAATTGCAAGCCGTGAACATAAGTTTGGCAACGTCTGTTACTGTCAGTTCGTGGTCATGTCGTCGGCCAGTCTCCATACTAAATGTATGGGAATATTTCAATTTTAAGAGGTCGATATTTTTTTTCCTAGTAATCGTGTGAGGTTTAAAATATGAAAATAATTTAGATCCTTTATTGAAATGCTTTGTATATTTAAACAATAAGAAAGATATCAATGTTAACCAGGAAAAAATGGCTGTCAAAGATGTCATCTTTTTTGTTGATTTTCTTCAGCAGGGAGTTGATTAACACGCCCTCTAGCAATAAATGATATATCATTAGAAAGGTCTTTTAAAGACAAATATTTTCTGTTAATATACTTTATATCAATTGTTTATACTTTTGCAGTTAAAGGTTATTAAAGTATAAAAGTGGTTTATTGTCTATGGGAGTTGATTTACCCCACCTCTAGGAATAAATGAAATGTCATTAGAAAGGTTTTTATATGATAAATATTTGCTGCAAACATACTTTCTATTAATTGTTAGTATTTTCGGAGTTTTAGGTCATAAATGATAAAATAATTGGTCAAGTTAAGAGCGTTATAACTCTCAAAGTACTAATAGTTGACGTTTATTGTGATACAATAAAGTGTTTCTAATTTAAAGACCTTTCCAATGATGTAAGATTTATTGCTAGGAGAGGCTTAGATCAAAATGCTCATCGTACTAAAGGACCCCCGAAAAGTTCAAATAATTTGACTCAAACCTTATGTTCTAATAAATAAATAATAATAATAAATATAAAACTTTATTGAAATAACCTTACATCACAATTTACAACTAGTTTAAACATAGATAATATAGGAAAAACAAATAATAAATAATAATTAAAATAATATAATACTATGTGCTTGACCACATGCGATGTTGCCGTTCTGCTCAACTTCATGGCTTGGAAATATAGAAGGCTATGCTTAGTGCGATTGCACTGATCTCTTTTTTTTTCTAATAGAATGCGCGCCATTTCTAAAGCATTTCAATTAAAGTTTTTATTTCAATTTTTACCTTTTGTTATACTTACTGAAATTTGTAGGTTTTTTATTCTTGCTTTAAAATGTGAAAAAATGGACTCTGCCCAAGGAAACGACTTATTACAAGGTAGGTACCTAGCTAATACAAACAAAGTCTCTCTCTCTCTTTTCTAACGTTGATCTTTTATTTAGTAGGTTCAATCCCAAATGTATGAGTGTAGATAAAGTAGTGTATGAAACTGCACATAACTAGGTATTAAAACACTCGTGTGATACTATTAAAAACCTCGCCTACGGCTCGGTTTTTAAACACACACTCGTGTTTTAATACCCCTCTTTATGTGTCAGTTTCATAAACTACTATTACTCACTTATGCTTTACGTTAGTATATATTTTCTTTGCTTATGCTCTGAAATGTCATCATTCCATTTGAAAAAAGAATGCGGGGCATTAGTCCAATCAATGAGGATATTTGTTGTATGGCGACTTCCGAATAATTCTCCCGTCTATGAAATTTGGCATGTGATGAAGTTAGGTAATACAGATTACAGATGAACAATAATCCAATAAATTTTGTTACGAGAAGTTAGGTATTTTTACCTAAACATGAAAATCGCTTATATCTCTCTGTGAATATTTCCTCGGGCTAAAATACTTTCTGTATACGTACTTATGTATTAGTTAGAATAAGTATGTAAAGAAATCCAATACTTTTTCGATTTCAGAGATACCCCAAATTTTAATTTTAATATTTTTCAATATATCTTCTGTAGAAAAATTTATTTGCTGATTATTATTTTTTAATATGTTTTTACATCTTTAATATAATAGCTTTGTTCAGTAAGCCAATAAATTTTCATCTTTAATCATATTTTTTTATTTTTTGGTCTAAAGAGGTAATGTGAAAAAATAGTCGGTCCATTTTTATACGTTTATGTATAAATATGATTAAAGAAGAAAATTTATTGGCTTACTGAACAAAGCTTATATTAAAGGTATAAAAACATATTAAAAAATAATAATCAGCAAATAAATTTTTCAACAGAAGATATATTGAAAAATATTAAAATAAAAATTTGGGGTATCTCTGAAATCGAAAAAGTATTGGATTTCTTTACATACGTATTCTAACTAATATATAAGTACGTACACAGAAAGTATTTTAGCCCGAGGAAATATTCACAGAGAGATATAAGCGATTTTCATGTTTAGGTAAAAATACCTAACTTCTCGTAACAAAATTTATTGGATTATTGTTCATCTGGAATCTGTATTACCTAACTTCATCACATGCCAAATTTCATAGACGGGAGAATTATTCGGGTTTAATAAGCCCCGTTGATTGGACTACATTCAACATTTCCGTGGGGGTCTGGTTCATCGCATTCTAAATTTGAATTTCAGTGCGGAAATGAAATTCAATACTTACTTTCGACAATGCAATCGCTAGCTTCCCGTTCTCGGATGTAATGTACTATTTATACAGAGCGTTTGGTGATAGGATTTTAAAGCCGAATACAGGGTACCATGCATACAACCCGAAAAATTATTATAAACCCTGAAGCTGAGAAAAAACGACAAAGTGACAAACCAAGACGTAAATAAACTATTGTTTTCGACAATCAATCCTAATAATATGTAAAAGCAAAACATAATTCCGGTTTAGGGTTGCCACTATGCAGTTTATCATAAAAAAGAAAAAATATTTTATTCTAGAAAGTAGTGATTTTTAGGGTTCATACTAATTTAGCGGGGTCGTTCGTATGCATGGTACCCTATCTACCATATTCGGCTTCAAACACCGTGTATGTCATTGGTAAGTTAGTCAGACAGCCCTAGTGACAAGTACAATAGGTCAAGATAAAGAATGGGCATCGGCTAACTTCGTGTTTTTGCTTTTCTTAGAAACGACGTTGACATTTATTTCATTGCAATAAAGTTAAAATTGTAAATGACTTTAGGGCCAAACTTTTTTTTGTCGAAGGTTCATGTCAAACACAGCGCCGGCGCTAGAAGTACGCCGGCGCTGTGTTTGGCATGAAACTATGCACGTCTTACTACACAATTCGGCGCTATAGCGCGCCGTCAGGTTAGCGCTCTAGCGTGTGTTAAGTACGATTCTGTTTGGCGAAGCCTTTATTGTCTTCTTCTTCTTCTATTTTTATTTTGGCAATCTACTTTCCTCTTGGAAGTAATTTTTGCCAGTGTCAAGTGTTTAATAGTTCAGTGGTAGGTATTGTTTAAGTTTACATTAGAATGCGGGTGCATTGTATTCCAATGCTGCTTGGAGCATTTGGCAACAAGTATATCAAGACAGTTTACTCTGTTCTGCCGAGGTAGCTCCACCACTACAATAAAAGTCTCAGCTTCACACAACCAAGATCGCGCCTATTTCAATTATCCCACATATTGTTCAGATGCGTAGACACGTACCACAAACCTGCACCAATTTTAAGACACAATATCCACTATGAATCAATTTTCAAATAATTAAAATAGACACCAAACCGTACTCGACAAAATGGCGCCAAAAAAACCGCCTTTATTGTCTTTGTTTGGGTTATTCCCAAAGCTCCACAGCTCTATTGTTAAAAAAAAATAAGTTCATACTTTGGTTCCCAACGGGTCCAAGACATTAAAAACTAACAAGTATTTTATTACCAAGCGGGTCCATGAGAATATTTGGTACAGTCAACAGTAAAAGCCGAGTTATTTTATTTCCATTCACTTTTCAATCCTTTGTAAGAAAAATGTGTCCAATGTACCAGGATCACATAAATATAAAGAAGGTAAACTTTTGTAATGAGGGCTATGTTTGCCATTTCTCCCACTGGCGGCGCTAGTGTTTGTGGAGACCTGTCAAACGTGATTTTGGTTGTTGTCGCTATAATTTGAAGTGATTTTTAAAAAAAATAGTGAAATATATGGTTCATGGACTGTTGCGGAGTTAAAATTAGAACTAAAGAAGCGTAATGCAAAATCTACAGGCAAGTTGCTGGAGTTTCTTTAAAAACCGATCTTTTTCTAGCTCTTCCTGACCTCTGGATGGCAGATTTAGAAGTAGGTTTGGTCCACATAAACAGGCTGGGCACTGCATCTTTTCATAATATAAGCTTGGCTTTAAATGAAAATAAAATAATAAGTTTAGGTTATAAATAAAACTTTTGACAGGTCTCCAGAGACAGTGGCGCTGCCCAAGGGGATATTTTTGGAACTACCCAGAGTAAACCCCATTCCAAAACTAGTGTAACCTTATTATTATTTTAAACTTTTTGAAAATTGTGAAAGTTAACCTTTTCCATATTTATGTGATCTTGGTACTTTGGAAACTTTTCTGTTACAAGAAAGAAAAATTGAAATATTTAAAAACAGTTCTGCCGAATACAAATAGCACAAACTCTCTTGTATTCGTTTTTGCTGATTGTACTTCGGATAAATCTCATGGACCCGTTGGGAATTTATGTATGAAAATATTAAAATATATTTTAATGTTTCTTGGAGCCAGTGGGAAATGAAGAACAATAGAGTCATGGAGCTTTGGGTAACCCCTTTGTTTATGTTAGTTAGATGATGTTTTCCGATGGCCATTGTTTATGTTGAAGTAGTGCAAATGTAAGTGTTTAGTCGGCAGGCGGGTCCATGGCGGCCACGATGGCCTTCATGAGCGCGGCGGCGGCCAGCGCCGCGTGCGGCTGCCACTCCTTGCCGCGCGTGCCGTCGCGGTAGTCGCATATACCTGGCGGAATAAGCAAAATCGATTATACTATGTCTATCCTTACTCGTCCTATTTAGTAAACAGGGGGTTACTCTCGAAACACGAACGAGGTTCTTGAGATCGAATTGGTATCGAATAAACGTCAACAATCTGTTAATTTAGTACATTGAAACAGTTGTCATGGTTTCCATTGTACTGTTTTGATGTTTACTCGATACCAATCGATCGCAGAACCTCGTTCGTGTTTCGGGATTACTCCCAAAAAGTGGAGGTTACCCCCAGTTTTTGACATTTTTTTATTTTTTAAACTTAAACAGCCCCATACAGATGGAAATTAACAAGATCGAGTTCACATCAGGATCGAATAAACGTCAAAAATCTGTAATTTTGGTAGGTACATTGAAAACGGTTGCAATGTTTTCCATTGTACTGTTTTGACGTTTATACGATACCAATTCGATCTCAGACTCTTGTTCGTGTTTCGGGAATAATCCCCTGCTATTTAAAAATCGATGTTGTCTTATAAATCAAATTTTCATTTATAATTAACAATATTTTTGTATTCAAACCATTAGTTGTACATATATTTAACCGACTTCACTTATAAATTAATTTAAATTTATGAATTTTCGACATTGTAATGCATACCCCCTGTTCATGGATGTGGATAAAGCTAACTCCTAATACTTGCCCACTCGCAGGAGGTTGGTCAAGAGGTCATGCTACTAGGACTAGTTGATATACTGTCGGAGGGTGTATAAGGTCGCTAGTGTGTGACTCACCCCTGATAGATATAAAGCAGTCCTTCCTGTTGCCGACGACGCTGTCGAGCACGGCGTCCAGCTCGCAGTCGTAGGCGAGCGCGCGCGCGTGCGCGGCGAACGCGGCGCGAGCCTCGCCCGCCGCCGCCACCGCCCGCCCGCCCGCCACCGGCGCGCAGTGCACGCGCCGACCTTTGCCGTGGTCACTGTTAATCAATCATTATATTCGATACAGACCTACCCTATTCTACCTTACCCTATAAAGGTGCTCCCTCACCGGGAATGTAACATTAAAGATTCGACTTTGAGCATTAGTTGATTCCATAATGTCAGACGATGTTACAAGTTGTATCATTACAAGGTGCGCATTGTAATGCTCGGTTCTCCTCCTTCACTGATGTAATGCTCAAATCTGTAACGTTACATTACACGCGAATGCTCCACGTGCCGGACTACAGCTGGGCCACAAAAAAAAGTTGGAAATCTGACTTTTTGACTATGCCATGATGAAGTCGATAATTTGTCGGAATTTGTCGCCAAAAACCAGAATTTGTCGGTCTTGCGTTTAGGAGATACGTGTGGCTCAGCTGTAGAGACGTCTCTACAGCTGGGCCACACAGATCTCGAAAACGGAAGGTCGTAGCGAAAATCTGATTACTCGTATGTGTAGCCGGTAGTTTGTCGAATTTTGTCACCAAGAACCAGATTTTGTCGATCTTGCGTTTAGGAGATATGTGAGGATACGCTGTGGAGACTTTTCTACCTGGATCTTGAAAAAGGAAGGTCATAGCGAAAATCTGATAACTCGAGTGTGTAGCCGTTAGTTTGTCGGAATTTGTCACCAAGAATCAGATTTTGTCGATTTTGCGTTTAGGAGATATGTGAGGATGTGCTGTGGAGACCTTTTTACCTGGATCTCGAGAACGAAAGGTCGTAAGCGTATCCTCACATATCTCCTAAACGCAAAATCGACAAAATCTGATTCTTGGTGACAAATTCCGACAAACTAACGGCTACACACTCGAGTTATCAGATTTTCGCTATGACCTTCCTTTCTCAAGATCCAGGTAGAAAAGTCTCCACAGCGTATCCTCACATATCTCCTAAACGCAAGATCGACAAACTCTGGTTTTTGGCGACAAAATCCGACAAATTACCGGCTACACATACGAGTAATCAGATTTTCGCTACGACGAAGTAGGACGGAAGACGGAGAGAATGAGACGGCAATATCCGCCATTATTTTTAGACTAAACTTCATACAATATTTTTTTTGTTCCTAGTTGCGCCAGGCTGGCTACAAAGTTATTGAAGGTCAGAGTCAAAATTTTTGTTTCAAAATTTTTATGAAATCTATTTTGTTCGTTATTTATTCCAAATTTTTGTTTACAGAAGCATTATCAAAATTCGATGTATTTCGTCACAAACAATGGCTTCAAAACGTCATCATCACTCAATGTATTTCATGAGCACGCACATAAACGTTGCCATTCAACTCGGCCGCACGCAGCTGTGTAGCTTTTATTCGCAGGCGCGGTCTTTTTAACCGACTTCAAAAAAAGGAGGAGGTTCTCAAGTCAACGGTTTTTTTTTTTTTTAATGTATGTTTTAACATAGCTTCGTCAGTTGTTACCCGATTTGTACAATTCTTTTTTTATCTCAAAGAACATAGTTCGTGTGTGGTCCCATAAAATTTTTTCAGAGATCTGACCAGTAGTTTTATCATAATCCTGAAAAATATCAATTATTTAGCTCGCCATCGTACGAGTTTTTATGGAATTTCGGACATAACATCTTTGTTTATGAACCGATTTAGATGATTCTTTTTTTATTTGAAAGGGTTTACTTCAAGAGTGGTCACAATTTAATTTCATCGTTATTGGACTTCGAACTTCGAAGATACACAAGGGAACTCCTCAAAGTCAAATAGTATATGTAAAGTGATTTAGGTTTTGGTAAGTTTATGGCAATCCAAAACAAACCAAATCATGGTTTGCGATGCAACGTTTTGGAGTAGATTTGGACTACGAAAACACAACGGAACTCCTCAAAAACAAACAGCGTGAATTTGGAAATTGAGTTCTGGGCATTTTACCATTGAAAATGTTATAATATAAAGTTAAAAAATATTTACACGCTGCGCTTACATACCTACCACTAAAAAGTTGAAAATAAAAAAGCTTTTAAAAAAAAAAGAAAAACCGCCTTCAAAAAACCTGAAAACAAAAACAGCTTAAAAATTAAATACCTCTAAAAAGCAAGAAATAATATTCGAATCATTCGTTACACATATCAATATTAATAAAACACGTCTAATGAAGTCGGGTGGGGCTTTAAGAAAAAATGAAGTTGTCCTCCAGCCCCACCCGACTTCATTAGACGTGTTTTATTAATATTGATATGTGTAACGAATGATTCGAATATTATTTCTTGCTTTTTAGAGGTATTTAATTTTTAAGCTGTTTTTGTTTTCAGGTTTTATTAAGGCGGTTTTTCTTTTTTTTTAAAAAGCTTTTGTACGCGTTAGATTGCGTGGTAATGCATGCAAAGCTTTTTTAACACCAAAAATTAAAATCGTTTCCCAGCAATTATTTTAACAGAAATGGTCCTGATGATGGGCAGAATACGTAGACCTCGGCTTCGTTGAGGGTCTTGTTACACCCGGTATGTGGTATGACACGAATGGATAAAATTAGGAATGAGTATGTGAGAGGAAGTTTGAAAGTAGCACCAGTAACAGACAAGTTTAAAAGGAACCCTCTGGCTTGGTTTGGGCATGTTACGATTACGACCCACAGGTTGAAAAACACTGCCCCATACCACATCGCTTTCTTTTTTCTATAAAGAGGGTTTTAAATACTTATGTAATGTAACGTGTAACAAAAAAATATAGTGAATAAATCAGTAATTATTTCTTTACGTATAGAAAAAAAACTGAGAACATAAATAATGAAATAGGACAAGAACTATGGGGAAAACAAAACAATAATAAACTCGATGTTGTTATTAGTTGCTAACAAACTGACAGCTATTTAAATATCCTTGGATTTATTAAGGGGCCGTAATAGGAAAACAGGGTTTGCGCGGGCCATTTTTTTATATAGAAAACATAAACTTGTAGTCACCAAAAAAATCATACGACAAGCTAAAAAGTTTCTCTAGTTGCTACAAACATAAAATTGTGTATAAACCTTACAGATGATTGTAAAAAAAAAAACAGAAAATCTCTAAAAACGCCTAAAAAGCGCTTGTCGCGGGCCATATTTTTGGCGTAAATAATAGCGGAAACGCATTGAATTTTAAATCAAAATACACTTTAAGGTACTGTGCAGTACCTACAATGATTTTTTTCCCTTAGATATACTTTTATTTTGTATAAAATAATGGTTAAACTTCTCTATTTTTTCGGCCGAAATCCCCATACAAATTTGTATAGCGCTGCGTTGCAATTATATTAGCCGCGCTCACGGCTCACGCGCTCCGGAGCTCAGTGCCAGCCAGATCGTCAGAGTAGGAGCACGTCGCTTTGAGCCACGACCGCACCCGCGTATTCAAGCGTATCCATATACAAATCTCGTGCACAGTGTTTCGATTCACAATTTGCTTGATCAAAATTGTATAGTGGCAAGTATGAAAGTTATAGATTATGCTTCAAATTTACTGTGTAACTTATTATTATGAATAACTTCACGATATCTTTTATTATTTGAATTATTAGTTATTACTTGACTGGGTCCAATCCAGGGCCTGATGATGAAGCCGGAAAAAGACCACAGGAATTGTATGATAAAAACATGGTATGCCATCGAATTTGGACGCGTTAGAATCGTCTTGACAAGTACTCTGTCGGGAAGTAGTTTCCAGGGCCTGATGATGGAACCGGAAAAAGGCCACAGGAAGTCTATGATAAAACCATGCTACACCATCGAGTTTAGACTCGTTTGATTCGTCTTGACGAGTACTCTGTCGGGAAGTAGTTTCCATGGTCAGATGATGGAACCGGAAGAAGGCCACAGAAAGTCTATGATAAAACCATGCTACCCCATCGAGTTTCGGTTAATTTGATTCGTCCAACTTTTTGTTTTTGGGCCGATTTTGATGAAACTCTGTTTTTTAGGGTTCCGTACCCAAAGGGTAAAAACGGGACCCTATTACTAAGACTCCGCTGTCCGTCTGTCTGTCTGTCTGTCACCAGGCTGTATCTCATGAACCGTGATAGCTAGACAGTTGAAATTTTCACCAATGATGTATTTCTGTTGCCGCTATAACAATAAATATACTATAAATATAATAAAATAGATATTTAAGGGGGGCTCTCATACAAGAAACGTGATTTTTTTGCCGTTTTTTGCTCAATATTAATAACGACAACAGGTAGACAGTTAAAATTTTCACAGATGATGTATAACTGTTCTTTTGTTACCGCTATAGCAACAAATACTAAAAACAGAATAAAATAAATATTTTAGGGGGGCTCCCATACAACGGCGGCCAAATTTTTTGTTCTTGGGCCGATTTCGATGAAACTCGGTTTTTGGTACTATTTCGAAAATAAAACAGCAACGCAAGATTAAAAATTGAAAAAATCCAAGATGGCGGCCAACTTTTTTGTTTTTGGGCAGATTTCGATAAAACTCGGTTTTTGGTACTATTTCGAAAATAAAACAGCAACGCAAGAATAAAAATTGAAAAAAATCCAAGATGGCGGCCAACTTTTTTGTTCTTGGGCCGATTTCGATGAATCTCGGTTTTTGGTACTATTTCGACAATAAAACTGCAACGCAATAATAAAAAAATAAAAATTCAAGATGGCGGCCAACTTTTTTGTTTTTGTGCCGATTTCGGTTAAACTCGGTTTTTGGTACTAATTCGAAAAAAAACAGCAACGCAAGAATAAAAATTGAAAAAAAATCCAAGATGGCGAACAACTTTTTTGTTTTTGGGCCGATTTCGATGAAACTCGGTTTTTGGTACTATTTCGAAAATAAAACAGCAACGCAAGAATAAAAATTTGAAAAAATCCAAGATGGTGGCCACCTTTTTTGTTTTTGGGCTGATTTCGACGAAACTCGGTTTTTGGTACTATTTTGAAAATAAAACAGCAACGCAAGAATAAAAATTGAAAAAATCCAAAATGGCGGCCAACTTTTTTGGTTTTGGGCCGATTTCGATTAATCTCGGTTTTTGGTACTATTTCGAAAATAAAACTGCAACTTCTCAAGCTTACGCGCTCACTAGACATGAAATAAAAGACTTTTTAACGGATACTAGCGCGGTTTTATTGAAAGTACTTTGGTAATTAGTTGGTATTTGGTTTGATTTTTGATTTTTCCGACGTTTCGGCACCTTTGCAGCTGCCGTGGTCACGGGGGACTGAAGCTACTCGTGAGCCTACCCTCAAGCGATGAATTTTTTTTTTTAAGACGTTCAGAAATTAATATTTTACAATTTTATTTATCTTTTTAATTGGTTTAAGTTGATTTTGTGATTTAATTAATGCTGAAGAGAGAGAATCTACTGAAACTACCACCATTTCACAAAATTGGGAGGCCCCTCCAAGAAAGAAATGGCGAAATAAAACTTGGAGAGGAAAGCCGACCTCCGTCTTTTATATTTATTAATTTATTTGCAAAAGGAACTAACCGTATCATTAGATCTTGCAGTGTGTGTATGGGGCTTCAGCTTGTGAATGATGGGGTCCCAAGCTGGTTACCAACTAATTACCAAAGTACTTTCAATAAAACCGCGCTAGTATCCGTTAAAAAGTCTTTTATTTCATAAAACTGCAACGCAAGAATAAAAATTGAAAAAAATCCAAGATGGCGGCCAACTTTTTTGTTTTTGGGCCGATTTCGGTTAAACTCGGTTTTTGGTACTAATTCGAAAAAAAACAGCAACGCAAGAATAAAAATTGAAAAAATCCAAGATGGCGGCCACCTTTTTTGTTTTTGGGCTGATTTCGATGAAACTCGGTTTTTGGTACTATTTTGAAAATAAAACAGCAACGCAAGAATAAAAATTGAAAAAATCCAAAATGGCGGCCAACTTTTTTGTTCTTGGGCCGATTTCGATTAATCTCGGTTTTTGGTACTATTTCGAAAATAAAACTGCAACGCAAGAATAAAAATTGAAAAAAATCCAAGATGGCGGCCTACTTTTTTGTTTTTGGGCCGATTTCGATGAAACTCCGTTTTTGGTACTATTTCGAAAATAAAACAGCAACGCAAGAATAAAAATTGAAAAAAATCCAAGATGGCGGCCAACTTCTTTGTTCTTGGGCCGATTTCGATGAAACTCGGTTTTTGGTACTATTTCGACAAGAAAACAGCAACGCAATAATAAAAAATCCAAGATGGCAGCTAACGTTTATGTTTTTGGGACGATATTGATAAAACTTGGTTTTTGTTACTATTTTGATAAGAAAACTCAGAAAACTTAAAATTTCAGGATGCGGCCAAATTCTTTAATTGTTTTTCTTTTTTACAACCGAGTTACATCAAAATCAACCCAAAATCAAAGTCAAGTTAGTTCGCAGTCATCTTGACCTTTTGTCTTTGTTTACATTGCGTTATTCTTGTCCTTTATGGGAGAAATTAAGCTTGGGCAGTATTAAAGTACAGTCAGCGTCAAATTGATATGAGCGTCTAGAGTAGTCAAAATGATCTGAAAACAAAAAATCTATTTGATCTACGCAGTCAGAATCATTTTATTGTTGTAAGCACACAAGGTGTTAAAAATATCTTAGTACTCATTATTTTATATTCATATGAGAAGTCAGAGTGTTCAAAATTATCTTAGCAAACAAAGCTGTCAAAGTTATCTGTGAATATGCATTATTAAAATGTTGACGGATAGTTTTGACAGCTTTGTTTAATATTTTAAACACTTAGACTGCTCAAATAAATATTAAATAATGAGAAGTAAAATATTCTGAATAGCTTTTGTGCTTACAACAATATGATGATTCTAACTGCGCAGAACATTTTGAGTACTCTAGACGCTTATATCAATTTGGCGCTGACTGTACCAAAATCCGAGTTACATTGAAATCAGCCCAAAAACAGAAATGTTGGCCGCCATCTTGGATTTTTTATATTTTTATTATTGCGTTGCTATTTTCTTGTCGAAATAGTACCCAAAAACCGAGTTTCATTGAAATCGGCCCAAGAACTAAAAAATTGGCCGCCATCTTGGATTTTTATCAATTTTTATTCTTGCGTTGCTGTTTAATTTTCGAAATAGTACCAAAAACCGAGTTTCATCGAAATCGGCCCAAGAACAAAAAAGTTGGGCGCCATCTTGGATTTTTTCAATTTTTATTCTTGCGTTACTGTTTAATTTTCGAAATAGTACCAAAAACCGAGTTTCATCAAAATCGGCCCAAAAACAAAAAAGTTGGCCGCCATCTTGGATTTTTTTCAATTTTTATTCTTGCGTTGCTGTTTTATTTTCGAAATAGTACCGAAAACCGAGTTCCATCTAAATCGGCCCAAGAACAAAAAAGTTGGCCGCCATCTTGGATTTTTATCAATTTTTATTCTTGCGTTGCTGTTTTATTTTCGAAATAGTACCAAAACCCGAGTTTCATCGAAATCGGCCCAAGAACAAAAAAGTTGGCCGCCATCTTGGTTTTTCTTTCAATTTTTATTCTTGCGTTGCTGTTTTATTTTCGAAATAGTACCAAAAACCGAGTTTTATCGAAATCTGCCCAAAAACAAAAAAGTTGGCCGCCATCTTGGATTTTTTCAATTTTTATTCTTGCGTTGCTGTTTTATTTTCGAAATAGTACCAAAAACCGAGTTTCATCGAAATCGGCCCAAGAACAAAAAAGTTGGCCGCCATCTTGGATTTTTTTCAATTTTTATTCTTGCGTTGCTGTTTTATTTTCGAAATAGTACCGAAAACCGAGTTTCATCTAAATCGGCCCAAGAACAAAAAAGTTGGCCGCCATCTTGGATTTTTATCAAATTTATTCTTGCGTTGCTGTTTTATTTTCGAAATAGTACCAAAAACCGAGTTTCATCGAAATCGGCCCAAGAACAAAAAAGTTGGCCGCCATCTTGGTTTTTTTTTCAATTTTTATTCTTGCGTTGCTGTTTTATTTTCGAAATAGTACCAAAAACCGAGTTTTATCGAAATCTGCCCAAAAACAAAAAGTTGGCCGCCATCTTGGATTTTTTCAATTTTTATTCTTGCGTTGCTGTTTAATTTTCGAAATAGTACCAAAAACCGAGTTTCATTGAAATCGGCCCAATAACAAAAAAGTTGGCCGCCATCTTGGATTTTTTTCAATTTTTATTCTTGCGTTGCTGTTTTATTTTCGAAATAGTACCGAAAACCGAGTTTCATCTAAATCGGCCCAAGAACAAAAAAGTTAGGCGCCATCTTGGATTTTTTTCAATTTTTATTCTTGCGTTACTGTTTTATTTTCGATCATCAAAATCGGCCCAAAAACAAAAAAGTTGGCCGCCATCTTGGATTTTTTCAATTTTTATTCTTGCGTTGCTGTTTTATTTTCGAAATAGTACCAAAAACCGAGTTTCATCGAAATCGGCCCAAGAACAAAAAAGTTGGCCGCCATCTTGGATTTTTATCAAATTTATTCTTGCGTTGCTGTTTTATTTTCGAAATAGTACCAAAAACCGAGTTTCATCGAAATCGGCCCAAGAACAAAAAAGTTGGCCGCCATCTTGGTTTTTTTTTCAATTTTTATTCTTGCGTTGCTGTTTTATTTTCGAAATAGTACCAAAAACCGAGTTTTATCGAAATCTGCCCAAAAACAAAAAGTTGGCCGCCATCTTGGATTTTTTCAATTTTTATTCTTGCGTTGCTGTTTTATTTTCGAAATAGTACCAAAAACCGAGTTTCATTGAAATCGGCCCAATAACAAAAAAGTTGGCCGCCATCTTGGATTTTTTTCAATTTTTATTCTTGCGTTGCTGTTTTATTTTCGAAATAGTACCGAAAACCGAGTTTCATCTAAATCGGCCCAAGAACAAAAAAGTTAGGCGCCATCTTGGATTTTTTTCAATTTTTATTCTTGCGTTACTGTTTTATTTTCGATCATCAAAATCGGCCCAAAAACAAAAAAGTTGGCCGCCATCTTGGATTTTTTCAATTTTTATTCTTGCGTTGCTGTTTTATTTTCGAAATAGTACCGAATACCGAGTTTCATCTAAATCGGCCCAAGAACAAAAAAGTTGGCCGCCATCTTGGATTTTTATCAATTTTTATTCTTGCGTTGCTGTTTTATTTTCGAAATAGTACCAAAAACCGAGTTTCATCGAAATCGGCCCAAGAACAAAAAAGTTGGCCGCCATCTTGGTTTTTTTTCAATTTTTATTCTTGCGTTACTGTTTTATTTTCAAAATAGTACCAAAAACCGAGTTTTATCGAAATCTGCCCAAAAACAAAAAAGTTGGCCGCCATCTTGGATTTTTTCAATTTTTATTCTTGCGTTGCTGTTTTATTTTCGAAATAGTACCAAAAACCGAGTTTCATCGAAATCGGCCCAATAACAAAAAAGTTGGCCGCCATCTTGGATTTTTTTCAATTTTTATTCTTGCGTTGCTGTTTTATTTTCGAAATAGTACCAAAAACCGAGTTTCATCGAAATCAGCCCAAGAACAAAAAAGTTGGCTGCCATCTTGGATTTTATATAAATTTATTATTGCGTTGCTATTTTTTTGTCGAAATAGTACCCAAAAACGGGAGTTTCATCGAAATCGGCCCAAGAACAAAAAAGTTGGGCGCCATCTTGGATTTTTTTCAATTTTTATTCTTGCGTTACTGTTTTATTTTCGATCATCAAAATCGGCCCAAAAACAAAAAACTTGGCCGCCATCTTGGATTTTTTCAATTTTTATTCTTGCGTTGCTGTTTTATTTTCGAAATAGTACCGAATACCGAGTTTCATCTAAATCGGCCCAAGAACAAAAAAGTTGCCCGCAATCTTGGATTTTTATCAATTTTTATTCTTGCGTTGCTGTTTTATTTTCGAAATAGTACCAAAAACCGAGTTTCATCGAAATCGGCCCAATAACAAAAAACCGGCCAAGTGCGAGTCAGACTCGCGCACGAAGGGTTCCGTACCAAAAACAGCAAAAAAATCACGTTTGTTGTATGGGAGCCCCCTTTAAATATTTATTTTATTCTGTTTTTAGCATATGTTGTTATAGCAGCAATAGAAATACACGATCTGTGAAAAGTTCAACTGTCTACCAATAGTCGTTATCAATATGGAGCAAAAAAACGGCAAAAAAATCACGTTTGTTGTATGGGAGCCCCCCTTAAATATTTATTTTATTCTGTTTTAGTATTTGTTGTTATAGCGGCAACCGAAATACATCATCTGTGAAAATTTCAACTGTCTAGCTATCACAGTTCATGAGATACAGCCTGGTGACAGACAGACAGACAGACGGACAGCGGAGGCTTAGTAATAGGGTCCCGTTTTTACCCTGTGGGTACGGAACCCTAAAAAGTTGGGCGCCCTCTTGGATTTTTCTCAATTTTTATTCTTGCGTTACTGTTTTATTTTCGAAATAGTACCAAAAACCGAGTTTCATCAAAATCGGCCCAAAAACAAAAAAGTCGGCCGCCATCTTGGATTTTTTTCAATTTTTATTCTTGCGTTGCTGTTTTATTTTCGAAATAGTACCGAAAACCGAGTTTCATCTAAATCGGCCCAAGAACAAAAAAGTTGGCCGCCATCTTGGATTTTTTTCAATTTTTATTCTTGCGTTGCTGTTTTATTTTCGAAATAGTACCAAAAACCGAGTTTCATCGAAATCGGCCCAAAACCAAAAAAGTTGGCCGCTATCTTGGATTTTTTCAATTTTTATTCTTGCGTTGCTGTTTTATTTTCGAAATAGTACCGAAAACCGAGTTTCATCTAAATCGGCCCAAGAACAAAAAAGTTGGCCGCCATCTTGGATTTTTTTCAATTTTTATTCTTGCGTTGCTGTTTTATTTTCGAAATAGTACCAAAAACCGAGTTTCATCGAAATCGGCCCAAAACCAAAAAAGTTGGCCGCCATCTTGGATTTTTTCAATTTTTATTCTTGCGTTGCTGTTTTATTTTCGAAATAGTACCAAAAACCGAGTTTCATCGAAATCGGCCCAAGAACAAAAAAGTTGGCCGCCATCTTGGATTTTTTCTCAATTTTTATTCTCGCGTTGCTGTTTTATTTTCGAAATAGTACCAAAAACCGAGTTTCATCGATATCGGCCCAAAAACAAAAAAGTTGGCCGCCATCTTGGAATTTTTAACATTGCCTGGCCGTTTTTTGTTAAAATAGTACCAATGCGCGCGCTTCGCTTCGCTTCGATTCACGCCCAGCTTGAATTGACCCTTACATTTTGGTATTACGATAGGAGTGGCTCGGCTGAAATATCAAAAATCGGTAGGTTCGAGACCACAGCGCAGATTTCACTAACTTAATTTCGTTGTCCTGGCCGAAAAATAAAACCGGTTAATGAAAAATACCCATATTTTTCCAAACCGGTTTAAAAACCGGTTAGAGGAACAGAACCTTTTTCAAAAACATCTATAATTTCGTCAAACCGGTTTAAAAAAATTACCAGTTTCCAAGCGCCACAGACCAAGCAACAGTGTACACACTACGTGTTCCCGCTCACGCACTCTACAACTACCACAGAATACATCAACTACTTTATTGATTGGACTATATTTGTTTTCTTATTTTTTTATTGTAGTCAATCTCATATTTTGTTTAAACAACATGTAGGTAGGTACCTATATCTTAAAACATTTCTTTACCGATAGGTATGTATCATACATATTTTAATTTGTTCTTATTTGAGAATAAATTAATTCATTTTCATCTTTATTAATTTGTATGCTGCAAAAAAAACATAATTGTAAAAATTTATCTAGAGTCGCATTGTGCATTATATAATTATACAGGCATGAATATAATTTACTTATTGTTTTATTGTATCCTTGATTGATCTAAATATTTCGATTGTTCACGATCATGAATAATCCTATTTTATGTGTGAATAAAAGAAGATTCATTCAATCACCATAAAAATATATTATGCATTTTAAGGACAGACCATATAACAAGATTTTAAGCAATTTAGGTACTACTGGTACGATGTTCAGGGTTTGGTTAGATTGAGATTTGAGCGCAAGCGGACCACTGTTAAAGCGTAGATGTGTGCGTGAACCGCGCAAGTGCGTCGATCGCTGTGTGGGTAGCGCTTCGATACCTAATTTTCTCTCGCGCCCGCGGCGTAAGCGCCCCTTAATTACCAGAATTGCGTCCAATAATAAACTTTGCTGTCGGAGTTAGTCTATTTTTAGAAGTATCTACAGAATAAGGAAAGATGAGCAAAGGTAGGGGAAAATTCAACTAACGTTCTAAGACGTCACTAAAGCAATACTTATTTGAGGATATCACCGAGATACAAAGGTAGAGGTGATTCCCCAATTAACAAAAAGATAACTTATATTTGAAGATGTTGAATCAAAGGTGTTGTGATGTTGAATAAAAGGTGAAATAAACGGTCGCGGTCGCTTATACCTGTTTCGTTGTGGCTGTGAGAATCATGACGATCAATATTTTATTGTTTAATTTTCTAACAATGTCTAATTTTGGATTAAAATATACTGGTGCACACCCCACACTGGTAACTGGTATTGATTATAGCGGTATGATGTTAGCGTGTATGCTCGGCGATTGCTGCAGTTAAACAACTTACGCAGTCGTTAACACCCACCAATCCGCATTAGGCCCGCGTGGTGGGTTATGACCCGTCTTCCTTATCCACACTTAGGGGAACCCTGAGCCCCAGTAGTGGGGGGCGACGGAAAATGAAAGTAGCTGGTGATACTGGGATTATTTCGTGGGAGTTGTGGTTGTTTGTCCTGCTTTGGTCGTTTCCTCGCATCCTGGCAATAAGTGCTTCAGTAGTGAGAGTAATGTGACCCACACTTGGTCGCTGTGCGGCGCGGGGTGCGACACCTCTATGAAGGCGCCCTCGCCCACGTCCACGGTGAGGCGGTCCGTGGGTCCCAGCTGATATTGATGCTAGTGACACAGAGTAATGTGACTCACACTTGGTCGCCGTGCGGCGCGGGGTGCGACACCTCTATGAAGGCGCCCTCGCCCACGTCCACGGTGAGGCGGTCCGTGGGTCCCAGCTGATATTGATGCTAGTGACACAGAGTAATGTGACTCACACTTGGTCGCCGTGCGGCGCGGGGTGCGACACCTCTATGAAGGCGCCCTCGCCCACGTCCACGGTGAGGCGGTCCGTGGGTCCCAGCTGATATTGATGCTAGTGACACAGAGTAATGTGACTCACACTTGGTCGCCGTGCGGCGCGGGGTGCGACACCTCTATGAAGGCGCCCTCGCCCACGTCCACGGTGAGGCGGTCCGTGGGTCCCAGCTGATATTGATGCTAGTGACACAGAGTAATGTGACTCACACTTGGTCGCCGTGCGGCGCGGGGTGCGACACCTCTATGAAGGCGCCCTCGCCCACGTCCACGGTGAGGCGGTCCGTGGGTCCCAGCTGATATTGATGCTAGTGACACAGAGTAATGTGACTCACACTTGGTCGCCGTGCGGCGCGGGGTGCGACACCTCTATGAAGGCGCCCTCGCCCACGTCCACGGTGAGGCGGTCCGTGGGTCCCAGCTGATATTGATGCTAGTGACACAGAGTAATGTGACTCACACTTGGTCGCCGTGCGGCGCGGGGTGCGACACCTCTATGAAGGCGCCCTCGCCCACGTCCACGGTGAGGCGGTCCGTGGGTCCCAGCTGATATTGATGCTAGTGACACAGAGTAATGTGACTCACACTTGGTCGCCGTGCGGCGCGGGGTGCGACACCTCTATGAAGGCGCCCTCGCCCACGTCCACGGTGAGGCGGTCCGTGGGTCCCAGCTGATATTGATGCTAGTGACACAGAGTAATGTGACTCACACTTGGTCGCCGTGCGGCGCGGGGTGCGACACCTCTATGAAGGCGCCCTCGCCCACGTCCACGGTGAGGCGGTCCGTGGGTCCCAGCTGATATTGATGCTAGTGACACAGAGTAATGTGACTCACACTTGGTCGCCGTGCGGCGCGGGGTGCGACACCTCTATGAAGGCGCCCTCGCCCACGTCCACGGTGAGGCGGTCCGTGGGTCCCAGCTGATATTGATGCTAGTGACACAGAGTAATGTGACTCACACTTGGTCGCCGTGCGGCGCGGGGTGCGACACCTCTATGAAGGCGCCCTCGCCCACGTCCACGGTGAGGCGGTCCGTGGGTCCCAGCTGATATTGATGCTAGTGACACAGAGTAATGTGACTCACACTTGGTCGCCGTGCGGCGCGGGGTGCGACACCTCTATGAAGGCGCCCTCGCCCACGTCCACGGTGAGGCGGTCCGTGGGTCCCAGCTGATATTGATGCTAGTGACACAGAGTAATGTGACTCACACTTGGTCGCCGTGCGGCGCGGGGTGCGACACCTCTATGAAGGCGCCCTCGCCCACGTCCACGGTGAGGCGGTCCGGGGGTCCCAGCTGATATTGATGCTAGTGACACAGAGTAATGTGACTCACACTTGGTCGCCGTGCGGCGCGGGGTGCGACACCTCTATGAAGGCGCCCTCGCCCACGTCCACGGTGAGGCGGTCCGTGGGTCCCAGCTGATATTGATGCTAGTGACACAGAGTAATGTGACTCACACTTGGTCGCCGTGCGGCGCGGGGTGCGACACCTCTATGAAGGCGCCCTCGCCCACGTCCACGGTGAGGCGGTCCGTGGCGCCCGCGGGCGCGTCCCAGCGCCCCGGGACTCCAACCAGACGCTGTAGACCTGAATGACCATTAACGATTTATAGCTTAAAAAGATCACTTGGCCCCCTGGCATGACTATTGAAACGCGTTTATGATATAGCAATTTATCACTTCAATGGGGAATGTCCGAAAAAAATCAAATTGGCTGAATATTTTTCTATAGGTAGGAATAAGGTCCCTTAGTAATAGAATAAATTTTCATAATTTTCGGTTACGTGAAAAAATTTCAAAAAATCAAAGTCTCTTCGACTTCACAAATGTATGAAAGTAACAGCAGAATGGAGATTGTACCTTTGCCAACACCTGCCACAACCACAACATGGTATTAAAAAAAAGTTTCAAGACAAAATGTCAAAACTTTTTTTTTTAAATACGAGTTGTGTTTGTGGCAGTTAGCGGCAAAGGTATAATCTCCATTCTGCTGTTACTTTCATACATTTGTGAAGTCGAAGAGACTTTGATTTTTAAAAACTTTTTTACCCAACCGAAAATTCTGAAACATTTTTCTATTACTAAGGGACCTTATTCTTACCTACAGAAAAATATTCAGCCAATTTGATTTTTTTCGGACATTCCCTATTGTCAAAAGACAATGGATTTTGGCAATGTCGATAAAACGCTATATGACGCGATATACAGGGTGAAAAGAAAAGGCGGTAGTTGGAGGAAAAGTAGGTACCCTAAATATTGATGATTGCAAAACTGAAAGGAAACTACCCTATATTTTTTAAAAGAAATATAACTGCATCCAAGCATCAGTCAGGAATAGGGTTGCCAACCCTACTATATACTGGTAGTATCCTACTATATTGAGGGCTCTACTACTACATCTACTACTACACTTCAAACATTTCTGCGGTGGTGTCGTGTGAGGCGGGTCGTTACGTTCCCTCAAATATGGTTGAGCGAAGCGATGGCTGGTTCATGCGTCATGCTCGTGAACGGGTGCTGCCAGTGGGAATGGGTCTGCTTCTGTCTGCTTGTATTAAGGGCGTCGTATAACTCGTATATAAAAGATCTGTTTTATATTGTCTGTATGTATGGCACTTCTTACTCAAAAAATATAATTCTTAATAGCTTACCTTGTTTTGATTTATTTAATTGCAATATTTTTACTTTCTATAGTCAGTAGTTTAGTAAAAGACCTATGAAAAGCTTTTGAATATAAATTTTCAATTCGATGCCTTAACATAGGTAGTCTTAGTATGTCATGCTCTCTTTAATCATTTCTGCGGTGGTGTCGTATGAGGCGGGTCGTTACGTTCCCTCAAATATGGTTGAGCGAAGAGATGGCTGGTTCATGCGTCATGCTCGTGAACTAGTGCTGCCAGTGGGAGTGGGTCTGCTTCTGACTACCTATCTTAATGCATATTGAATTGTATGTTTTTCTTTTATTTTTATTTATTGTAACAGCCTAGACTGAATAACAAGTTCAAACTTTGAATTTAGCTTAAAATCTGTAAATTGATTAAGAAATTTGAAACTCATTAAGAAATGAGCTAATTCAATAATGTTATTTATTTGTTAATCTTTGTTAATATAAAGTCTGGAAACGATATACATATTTGTAAATATTGTTCCATCTGATTGATAAAGCTGACAAGTTTTTTGCGCCCATTTTTCTTGTCAGTTAAAAGACGTCATAATGGATGGTAGGGTAAAAGAATTGACGATTTAAAAATGCTTATTATGTGAGCTTATTTAAATAAAATATATTTCACTTTCACTATATTTTCTGGAAAAATATATAGTATGCAAAACTACTAGGTAATTTTATTCAAATGATAAAATTAAACAAGATAAGACAGCATAACAAAGCAGCAAAAATATGATATTTCAAGGATTTCATTCAAAATTTCAATATGTGTGTGGTTAAGTGTATCACAGAGTATGTATTACTAATAAGCGTAAACCTCGCTCATCGCTCAGAAACTGACCGACTCAGTGTGCGGTTTTCCAATATGCTTGTATTTTACAGATTTTGGATGATAATATTATAATTTAATTTATGAGCCACCGGAGTAAGTAAGTATGATTTAATTTAAAATGAAATCCAATTTCTATAAACTTATCTGTCAAGGAAGTTAATTTGAACTGTGAAACTGGTCTTAAGGAGTCAATGGTACCCTTTTATTTGTTAAAGAAAATACCTATAGGATTTGGGACTATTTTGGGATTTGGAATACAATCGACTTCACGCAAAAAAGTAATTGGTTCGAAAAAAGTCTGGCCAGTGACAGATCACTTTGTCGTGACTGTCGTGAGCCGTAAACAGGCAAAAACCTCAATAAAACCTTATCGTAGCATTACCTTGTTCGATGTAAGAGTTCCATGGAGTGGTTTGCGACTTCATCAATCGTAGTGCGATGTCTTGGAGTAAGTAGCTCGGTGGCTTGTATGGTTTCACTTCATAGTCCCAACCGCCTTTGTCGTTACGCTCTGCTTTTTCGCAGAATATGTAGACGTATCTATAATGATATGGTAAAAATCAAACATTATCATGTTAAGAAACGTCGATTTTAAACAACATAATATAAGTCAGTGATTTTAAACAATGTATAGCACAGAGACAGCCTTATAGGCGTAAAGGTAACATTCATCTTGCTAGGACCATTACATTACGTCGTTTCTATCTTATTCTTATTTATTATATTATTTTATTCTGCTTGTAGTGACAACCTAGTCAGTTATAAAATTTATAAGCTGTTTATATGTAGTTGTTCGGTATCAACTTCAATCTCCGAGTACTGGTTATTAATACCTAATCAACATTGTGTAGTTGAACAAAGGTTAATTTAAAAACCTGGCTTTTTGGCGAGACTTTCTACAGCTTGCATAATTCTCAAGCACTCGATAAGTTATCGACTTTGCTACATACGCCCTGATAATAGTTCTTAATAATAACTGATAATTAGGAACTATATCAGAGGGGTATCACTCCGCGCTTAAACTTTTATATTAGCCTACTGCTCGCGGCCCCCTCCAAGAGGGCCATTGTCGAGGGATATCACCGCGCCGACCGAAACGCACGCCGTGTGCAAGCGACGAGAACGCAGCGCGTGAACGACACGAACGAACAATGCCATACAAATATATCGGTAAATAATACCGATATTGTTATTTTAAGTAGGTACCTATATTGTAATTACGCCTTTCGCCAGACGTGTCTCATTCGCCTCACTCCCTATTCTTTAAGCATTAGAAGTATATATCCTAATAATAATGAATAAAATGTTCTTTAGGTACTTAAGTACTACTTTTTACGTAAATCATCCCGAACTTTATTCATCACCTAACATTATCAATTATTATATTCTGTGATATCACCACAGAATAAATAATAGTACTACATCACTCCCAAATAATATTATTTTCACAAGTAACCAGGTAGGTACTTACTTACTTTACTTATTTTAATAACTTAACCATTAGCCATGTTAATGTCCCCACTGCAGGGCACAGGCCTTCCTTATGGGTGGATAAGAAGGATGGGCCTTAAACAACCACGCGGTCCCAATGCGGATTAGCGGGTGTTAACAACTACAAATGGGGCCGGAACCAACGGCTTAACGTGCCTTTCGAAGCACGGAGGAGCTCGAGATAATTAATTTTATGTCACCCATCCCATGACCGACCCTTGCGAAAGTTGCTTAACCTCCGCAATCGTTGGGCCAGGTGCTATACCACTGCGCCATCGAGCTTCTCTAACTACTTAGAAATACTTATTATTTATGCATTTATGTTCTTTAAATAAGCTCAGCTCACCTATTAGGTAGATTTATTTTATTTTATAAGTAGGTAACTATTAGTAATTTCATTGTACATACCTATTCATGGGCATAACGAATGTTTTCTATGATATAATTAGCGAGTAGCAACCCCGAAATGTGTCGGTTGAAACAGAGCTATGAGACAGAAAGAGACGCCTCTCTTTCTTCTTCGTAGGTGCATATAATTTTATCCACGCAGCGTTGTGCAGTTTGAAATTGTACTTTATTGCCGTGCAGCGAGAGTAGCTTATTATTTGATGGTCCTCGCGGGGACCGACTTCTGTACGTTAGTACTATTATATATTCTGTGACTATATCATATAATATTAAGAACTACATTTATACAATAACTGAATGATACTGCCATAAATAAATAAATACGAAAAGGAGGATTTTTTTGGCAAAATAATAGATACTCGTAGTAACTACACAACTACCTACGTATAATATGCGCAAAATAACTTGGCGGCTCGGAAGTTAGCCGCAAGTGATATTTCGCGCAGGGTCCATAGTTCCGAGTGCTTCCGCCCGCGCCCCGTCCCCGCGCAAGCTCTGTATTCGTCTACTGCGCAGCGTTCCGCGCGAAGTTCAGAACCGCCAAGTTATTTTGCGCATACTATATTAATTTTACCTATACTTCAATTAAGTAATAATTTATCAGCTAACCGTTGGCCATTATTATTATTAATTGTAAAACCTCTGACGTAAAACATGTAAATGCACTTATATAATTCCCAGAACGTACCTATCGTACCAGGATAGTAGGAATTACAGAGCGGGAATGACACATGACTTGAATTAAATTATTTGGCTTGATTTATGAATGAAAACCCATGTAACCGCAATTATATGTAGGCATAATGTGATTTAATTACGCTACATAATACTTACTTAATAGTAGTGGGTAGTAGTATGCAATATCGTAAAGCTAAACTCTATTTTATTCCCAAAAACAAAACAAAAAATTTTTTTTTTTCTCTTTATAATTTAACTAGTGACCCGCTATCGCTTCGCTTCGGTGTAATGTGGAATTCGACACCATATATTATACATATAAACCTTCCTCTTGAATCACTCTATTTATTTAAAAAAAAAACCGCATCAAAATCCGTTGCGTAGTTTTAAAATATATCTAGCATCTGTATGCTTTTTTTTTGCGTCCCTGTGGACGGACGACAGCGGGAAGCGACTTTGGTTTACTGACTTTGATTTTGACTTTGCCATTAATCTTACAAAACTGAATTACCTAGTAACAAAAAAGAAGAGAGAAGAACGAAAACGAGTCAATAAAATATATCACCCGGGAAAGAGAGAAAAATAAACTTAATAGTAGCGTTAGTCGAGATTATAATACAATGTTATTAAATTGACCATAGACAGTGGTCTGCGGCAACTTCAGAGCGCTTGCGGTACAAAACAACGTGTTTTAATCTGTATTTTCTCTTTACCATACATTTTCGAGTGAAGTTGCAGCGGATCACAGTCTATTGTCAAGTTGATCGCATTGTACTGATGTTTTAATTTTAGTCATAATATTACACAATTATAGTACGATATCAACGCTCATAAAGTAATATGCTTTGCTCACATTAGAGTTAAGATATCGTCATTGGGCGTGCAAGACCGCGCAAGAGCAGTTTGGAATACCGCGAATTTTTATTTTTATTTTACAGGGCGCAGAAAAACTTAATATCTTGGCCATTAAATTATTTTTTTTTGACTGAACTTGTAGTTTCTTTAAGTAGGTATTGTAGTATTATAGGAATGTGACGTAATTTTACGAAGTTTACCGATAATTTCATGACATTTTCATGTAATATCCCCTCTAAGGCTTTTTTGGGACTTTCGTAAATACGCGGTATATTGCAAACTGCTCTTACGCGGTCTTGCACGCCCATCGACGATATGAGTCGACTACGATTAACACGGCGCCGGCCGGTTAACACGAGCCAATTAGTGAAATACCTATGTAAGGTGTCTGAGTGATAGTGCATATAAAACTGCATTATCCTGCTAATATACAAGAAACTGGGTTGTTAACCTACCTTTTTTTAAAGATAAAGACAGTTGCTTAAGCGGAGTACTAGCTCACAGGTAAAAAATGGTTTCGAAATGTCTTTGTATTGCGTGGTGCAATCATAGCTTTGTATTGTTTTCAAATATGGTTATGTACAGCTCTTTATAATTTTTGAAGAGTTATTGTAATTGCTTTGGCCAAACAATTCTTCAGGCAAATGATCATTCGGCAAAATATAATAATCAAGTTCACTGTTGAAAATCTAAATAAAATAAGTACTTTGGGCAATCAACGGGCGGCCAAAAAATTGACGTTACATACTTTTCGGGTAAATCAGGCACCGGAGTAGAGACGACCACGTCTCCGAGACGCACGTGCTTCGAATAATCTGTGTAGTGCGGCACACCTCCGCCCACGCCCACCAGGAATACATACTCCACCTGTACAATTTCAAAAGTTATATTAGAAATTGAGGAGATCGATGCCACAGTGGCATAGCACTGTGCAATAAGCCTGCGACTGTAGAGGTTTAGCAACATTAGATAGGTCAACGGATGAGTGACCTAACATGTGACCCAGCAGTGGGAAAATAAAAGTTCAAGTTGAAAACATTCATGTTTTTCGAACGCTGGTTTCTTTCGTCCTGATCACTGTTGAATTACAAGATTTTTTTAGGGGATCTTGGAAATCCCAATCCCAATACAAAACAATTAATTTAGATGTCCTTTGGAGATAGTCATGCATGAGTCATGCATTTATTCTGTGGTCATGCTGATCATTATCTTACAAACCAAGAACATCTATAAAAAGAACGTTACGAAAAAGGCGACTCTTTCCTCGTACCTTGTCTAATATCTATTCTGTGACCTTGTAAAATAACACGACCGATACCTATCATTAGTAGAAAACAGTAAGAATTTTACATTCCTGATAGAAATCGCATGGCCTTTGACCGTTCCAATCTGAGTAATAGGCAAGGTCAATTTAGGCATTTACCGTGCTTCGTCATGATACAATTACCCACTTACGTACTGATGACGACAAATCGAAAGGTGACATCGGTTCACAACGCGTTAAAGAATAAGAAACCTATAAAATGTAGATTCCTACATGAACTAAAATTATATAGGATCATTGTTATTCACTTTCCAAATTTAAAGGATGTTTTTAGGGGGGCGTCCATAAATTACGTGAGGCATTTAGGGGGGGGGGAGGGGGTCGAGCCTAATCTCACCCAATCTCACGTGGGGGAGAGGGGGGGTCTCGGCAAAAATCACGTAATTTTTTTTCTGCAGGAACAGTATCGCGAAAAAACTAGGTTAAATAACGTTAAACATTTTTTATACCAAAATATGGCTAAATCCTAAACAATAATATTAAATGCAAAGCAAGCAAGCGCAGATTAAGGTAATCACACTAAAAATACACGTTTTGAAAAATCTCACGTGAGATTTATAGGGGGGGGAGAGGGTCGAGCCAAATCTCACGACATCTCACCAAGGGGGGAGTGGGGGTCGAAAATTCGCCAAAATCACCTCACGTAATTAATGGACGCCCCCTAGTCCATAAAAAGGAACAAATTTCTCCAAGAAACATGTGTCGAAATACACCACAAAATGTTGGTCATCCCTTACTAAACTGATCACGTGATCTCTTTGATTTGTAGGGAGATAGGGCTAAGCCCTATGTTTTTTAATGAAAATTGTTCCGTTTCATGGACTGAAAACATCCTTAAAATTTGGAGTATATAAAAAATAAACCTGTACGTATAAGGAACTGAAAAAAATAGATATTTTGGATAAACTGATTTAAGTCAGACCAATATCAGTGTCAAGGTTGTCTGAATTAGTCAATCGTGGAAACAACCAACACCCATATACAGACTAACGGGTATTAAAATCGGCTGGCGACCACAAACTACAGTACGCACGTTTGTCTATCCAATCGGTGACCTAAACAACCAACAATGGACACTACTTAACGCTGTGAGACTCAGAACGTCAGGATTATCAACTACTTAGCTTTTGAAATTGCGTCATTGAGAATGAGAAACGAACATCTTATTTTTATCAATATTGTAAGACCATGTCCCTTCAAGGTAATTGAAGAGCTATAAAACTTTAATAAATGATTTAATTGATCTGATCTCAAACCGTTACTTGCCCGTGGTCCCCCAGTCTAAGTTCCCCGAGCAAATATTTTAGCCCGTGGAACACCCAAGGGGGACAAAACGGTAACATTGGGAAAATATGGCCCGTGGTAATCCTAATCTTTTTTATGTCTGATTGAAATGAAGTACCGCGAACAATAAAAATATATTTAATAAGGAGATTGTTATTCAGGAGGTTCCATGGGCAACAATATTTGCTTGTAACGTCGGGCAAGTAACGTTTTAAAGTCCACTTGGTCTATTATAAAGGTTACTTTGTATTGTAAGAAGTCGGGAAATCAGGAATTCACTTTTTGTAAAAAATATGTCTCCAAAATTTACTATGTATGCGTTACGCAGTGAACATCAATAACTGATTGAGTTGTGTATTCCATACGGCAAAACCGATTGTAAAACTTTCCACCCATGTGGGCTTTGTAAGCCCACACGGGTGACACAAACAACCTAGATTCTTTTGTCCAAATGTTTCTTGCGGCAAAATGAGCTCACCAAAATTTAGCGAGACTCTTACTTAATAAGTATTCTTGCTAGAACATAGGAAATAATAAAATAAACCTTGTAGAAATCATCAATTGTAAAAATCTCCGGATATATGTGTTTTTTCCATTACCTTGGAACTGAAACCTTAAACACTAACTTTGTGTTTACAATTTCAAAATCCATTCAAGCGTGTTATGTATGATAGAAGCAACATGATCCGTTATTAATGAATCAACAGTTTATTCACGTAATATGGTGCAACTACTCTTGCTTTATTTTTCACTTTTTCAAATCATACTAATAGAAAAACCGTTATAGTGGAGCAGTGTTTTTTAACCTTCTTGAATACGCGACCCCTTTTACAAGCTACAAATTCTAGCGACCCCCTAGGCCCAACATTGATCTTAATGCCATAAAAAAAACACTATGTTAGTGATTTAAAAACTACGCACGACAATGATACCATTTGTCAAAAAAGGTGACGTCGTGATAAGTTTGAAAATTGTTAAATAATAAACTGAATTTTCACAGAATTAATATTTTTATTGTTGTGTAGCTCAGTGCCATAAAATGAGCATAATATAACAGTTAAGCAGTTTATTGAACTTGTATCGCAACGCAAACACGCCAAAGGTATTCCATTTCTATTTAAAGATACTCTTGTATTGCTAACCGAACCAAACTATGCATGCCATTTCAATGCAATCATGGCTATTTCACGCATGTGTGGAAATAGAATGAATTCATGGCCAACTCAATGGGAATTTAACACTTGTTTAAGGTAAATTAAATAATTAAAAATGAACTTTACGTAAATCGTAGAACATTAAATATTTCAGTCCTTAAAAATAAGCTCAAGTTCTACCTATGAGACAATGAGACAACCAATCATGATAAGTGATAAGTTAAAGTTTCTTCAGTATCTTTACCATACGCGCGAAAATCTAAAAAGTTTTCCTCTATTCTCAATGCTCTGACTTAGCTAATAATGTAACAATTAGGATTTTAAAATATACGACGTGGGGTGTGGCAGACAAGATCCTTTCGATTATATCATATTTTATAATTTTTCGCTGTGTGAAATTAGTTTCATTCCAATATAAAATTCTTTCTGTACAATTACTTTGATAGCCTACCGTGACTGAGAAAGTTGTATGATACCTGTCTTCCGTCCGTCGGAAAAACAAACGTTTAATTTGGTAGAACTTTCTTTTCATAATTTGAAATCGTTTGACTAGTGATATTGATACAAAAAGCTTACCCGTAGGAAATCCCTCATGACGTCAAAATGTAGTCGTAGGTAACTATTATGGTCAGGGCAGTGACTTACTTTTGAGTCACTTCGGTGGCACAGACGTAGACTAGCTTTGAACCAACTACTAGTGATGAATATCAATGAATAGTCCTAAAGAAGAAAGGTCTAATGACAAATTGGGAATTTCCATAGACTAGTGAAAATAATAGTGAGTTCAGACAGTCATAGTAGTACGGTGCATTTAGGCCCAGACCTTGACATCCAAAGTAAAAGTATCATTCTAGCTCCAAATTGTTCTATACAGTCCACATATTGTTTGCTAAAAAGTTACACCATTTTGCGCGTCGGGTTTGGGGGGGAGGGGGGGGGGGGGGAGAAGTTGTGTTTTATCAGTTTTTCTTAAATATTTTGAAAACTATGTGGTTAAGCGCAAAAATGCCAAGGGCAAAAATAATCTACATTAAATTGCAAACAAAAATGGTCAAGAGCATAATCTTGCTAAAGTGAACGGTTCCAGAGTTACGGAGGGCGTAAGTTGCAATTGTTTTTTTTTTTGATTTTTTAAAAAATATGACATTATTACGAGAAAACTTTTTTTTTTATACAGAATTGTGTTTTGTAAAAACAAATTGTGATTTTAGTGGCCGGTGGTATGTTAGTGATAAGCCCTTACAGAAAGACAGCCTCACCAGCCCTCAAGAGGCGCCACTTTTGGAGAGAAAAAGGCTTTCACAGGCCTAGGCCATATAAACCTGTGGTACGGAGAAACCCACTCTGAAGTAACAAAACGAATAAAAATGTCGAGTTTTAAAACTAGCCTTTAAATGCGACCTTATTTCATTATTCATCAGTATTCAGTCCTCTTCAAACATAGTACCGTCTTCTTCTAAATTTTCGTATATGATGTTCGTGTCCCTATTATCACATCCTAGGCCTGAGCAATTACCGCATATACGTAAGCAGTTTAGACCCTCTTTTCACACTCGCAGTTGCGGATGCATTCGCTTTGCAAGCGCACACTATGAGGGAAATTAATTTCTAGGGAACTCCCTGGCAGGACGTGCTGTTGTAAATTGGTCTCAGGTGTTCGCCAATTTGGATTTGAGTGGATTTTTCTCCTCATTTAGCCACTGCTGCACCTGGTGGTAGGTTCTAAATGAATAATAATAAAAATAATATATGGCCTAGGCCTGTGAAAGCTTTTCTCTCAAAAAGTAGTGCCCCTTGAGGGGTGGTGAGGCTGTCGTTTCTTCAAGGGCTTATCACTAACATACCACCGGCAACTTAAATCTCAATTTGTTTTTACAAAACACAATTCTGTATAAAAAAAAATAGTTTCCTCGTAATAATGTCATATTTTTCAAAAAATCTAAAAAAAATGAACAATTGCTACTTACGCCCTCCGTAACTCTGGAACCGTTTAAAACTCCAAAACAACTCAAAAACCACTTAAGCAAGATTATGCTTTAGACCATTTTGTTTGCAATTTGATGTAGATTATTTTTGCTCCTGGAATTTTTGTGCTAAACCGCATAGTTTTTGATAAAACCCAACTTCTCCCCCCCCTCCCCCCCAAACCCGACGCGCAAAATGGTGTAACTTTTTACCAAAAAATATGTGGACTGTATAGAATAATTTGGAGCTAGAATGATACTTTTACTTTGGATGTCAAGGTTGGGCTGTTTTTTTGTTAAAAGCACCGAACTATAGGAAAAAAGAGAAAATAGAAAGCTTTCACTTTATTTGAATATCGGACTCATATTTGAGTCGAATTGAAAAATGGTAATATGTTTTCTGATAGGTATACTAAAATGTATTTTTTCGGATAACTTATATTTTGACAAAAAGAATCACGCGGAACGTGCAGACTTAAAAAAACAACTATTTTTGAAACAGATGTTTTTTTTAAACTGAAGCCCGAAATGCAATCGTTGGATTTACATCAATTTGGTAATTTGCGTCAAATAAATTAGGTCGAGAGTGCCATGAGTAATGACGCCAACTGTTCAACGAGCAAAAGCTGTACGATGTAGATACGATAGATCATATTTTTTTATAGCTGGTACTGTACTGCACATATTAAAAGAATTTTGATGAATCTTTGGATATGAGATGAATATGAGGAAGGAATGATGGATCTCCTCCGTAAAAGCAACTATTATGTATTCTGTGGTAAAAGCAATTAAGTGTTATGTGGTTTACATTGAAAATTCTACTATCTTCTCTCTGCTGAAATGAAGCTTCACTTAGATACACAGTTGAAAGTAGTTTTAATGGGTGTCCCTTGACTCGCCTAAAGTCATTGGTCCTAATTTCATTTGGCCGAATTTCTTTGGCCTAAACTCCTTACGTACAATTATTGTTTGGCCTAATAGATTTTTTCGCATCTTTGTCGTTTCGCCTAAACGTTAAATTCCCTAATTATCAAAACGACTAATGTTAATTGTCCTAAAATTTATTAGCATACATATCTTTTGACACAATAATGACTACGCCGAAGTATTGTTAACCCTAATATTGTCTTGCATACATAATTTTTGGCATAACAATATTGTATTGCATTCAAGTTGGTGACAGAAACAAATCGTCAAAAAACGGGCCTGAGGCCCCCCGTAAAGAAAAACTTTTAATGCGAACACCATTACGTTAGGTTAGGGTTTTGAACACTTTTATAATGCTTGCATGCATGTTGCATGCTTGCATGCATGCATGCTGCATGCTTGCATGATTTTATGCATGCATGCTTTTTTTGCATGCTTGTTCACTTGCTCGCTTGCATGCCTGTATGCTTGCTTGCATGTTTGCTTGCAAAATGCTTGCCGGGGGGTGCAGGGGGGGTCGGGGGGCCTGAGGCCCCCCGCTATAAAGAAAAACTCTTAATGCGAAGACCATTAGGTTAGGTTAGGTTAGTGTTTTGACCACTTGCAGCGGAGCGAGCGAAGCGAGCGGAGCTCCCTAATGCTTGCATGCATGCTGCACGCTTGCTTGAATGCTGCTTGCTTGCTTGCATGCTGCATGCTTGCTTGCATGCTGCATGCTTGCTTGCATGCTGCATGCTTGCTTAAAGGCTGCATGCTTGCTTGCATGCTGCATGCTTGCTTGCATGCTGCATGCTTGTTTGCATGGATGCCTTCCTTGCTTTTGATTGCATGCATGCATATCTGCTCTTGCTTACATGCAAGTATGCATGGCGTTGTTTGCATGCATGCATGCGTGCCATGCAAGCATGCTATTTGATCTTGATTGTACTTATGTTGTCATGTTTGCTTGTGTGCATACTTGCTTGCTTGCTTGTATGCTTGCATTCTTGAGTGTGATAGGCAATTAAAAAGACAACGACAGGTTTATCTGCTCATTCTTTATTTTTAATTACTTACCAAAAACATAATTTTTCGTAATTTAAATCATGTGCAATTGTTGTTAATTGTTGGTAAAATTGTTCAAAAGTGTTTAGTGAAATTGAGTAATTTTCAATTAACAAGTAGTAAACAATACCGATTAAAAACGATTATTTCATTATAGGAAGTAATTAATAAATTAATTCATTTAGGGAAGTAAACATTCGGCAAAAAAAATATTAGGCGTTACACAATTGTGCGAATCGTTATTTAGTACTTTTAAGCATTAGGGATTATGAATAGTTATGCTTAATGATGAATTTAGGAAGTAAACATGCGGCGAAAAAATTTTAGGCGAAGTGAAAATAGGCCAAACAAATTTAGGTTAAATGAAAATTGTGCAAAAAGTTTTTAGGCCAATAAGTAGTGTGCCAAAGACAGTTAGGACAAAAAAAATTAGGCATTCCAATATATACCCAGTTTTAATAGTTACCCAATATTACTATAATAACTGTCATCATCATCATATCAGCCACACGACACCCACTGCTGGGTATAGGCCTCCCCTAAGGATCTCCACGACGATCGGTCCTGCGCTGCCTGCATCCACTGGCTTTCCGCGACCTTCACCAGATCGTCGGTCCACCTTGTCGGGGGCCTACCTACGGAGCGTCGTCCGGTGCGCGGTCGCCATTCCAGAACCTTTCTGCCCCAACGGCCATCGGTTCTTCTCGCTATGTGTCCCGCCCATTGCCACTTCAGCTGAGCAATCCTTCGAGGGATGTCGGTTACTTTAGTTCTCCTGCGGATCTCCTCGTTTCTGATTTGATCACGTAGGGAAACGCCGAGCATGGCTCTCTCCATTGCACGCTCAGTGACCTTGAGCCTCCTTATAAGACCCATAGTTAGCGGCCACGTTTATAATAACTGTAGAATGTTCTAATTTCCTTAAGAACATCCCATAAGCGATATAATTTATCCTCAAATAAAAATCAAGCTGATTGTTTGTTATTTATATTATAACCAAGTGCGTTTGATGCTCACCTTCTGGAATATCCCAAGGAGCCTAGTGGTGGTGTTACCAGCTGCGGTCATGGCTTCCCTCGTGCGGCCGACGGATGGCAGTTTGGTGGTCACCACGCGATGTGCGCCTATCGTCCCCAGAGTATACACGTTTGATTCACCTGCAGAAACGTAATGTATTACAGCAATGGCTTGTTCTATGTAGGGAAAATGTGTGTAGACAACATATTTCGTATTAAAATAACTGTTATAAATTTTGAGTCATTTTGAACACACCATCCAAATTTTGAGGATGTGTTCAGTCCATGAAACTGAACAAACACATGGTAAAATATGTAAAATAAAAATCAACTTTCCATACAAATCAAAAGATCACGTGATCAATTTAGTATGGGATGACCAAAATTTTGTGGCGAAATTTGACACATGGTTGTTTAGTTTCATGGACTGGACACATCCTTAAAATTTGGATGGTACGTTCAAAATGACCCGATATAGTAAATAACATGAAGTGATAATAACTTTCGCGTCGCATTTAACACAGGTTTTAGACGCGATTTTAACTAATAACTAATACAAAATGTCACCTATGTATTAGTTAAAATCGAGTCTAACCCCCGTATCTATAGACGAGTAAGTAATGACTTGAGTAAAACTTGCAATTTTCAAATGCTTCTAATAATATATTCACACGCATTTTACATTATAAATTAACTTTAAATGGATAAAAACTGCACTAAGAAGTCATTTAAGATGAATTTTACTATAAATTGCATGTGAATATGATATGAGAAGCATTAGAAAATTACAAGTTTTACTCAAGTCATTACTTACTTGTCTATAGATACGGGGGTAAAACCTGTGTTCCTAATCTAAGTGATAATAAATTTGATTTATTTGTAGGTATTTATACAGATTGATATCATTGGTATCTCTATCCCTATAAGGATGTGTTCTACGGCTACCAAGACATTAAAAAAAAAATGGGTAGGAGAACGACAAAACAATTTGAGGCGCGCTCATTTCATTGATACGGCAGCGAGCAGATTCTTAATTATTATTGTTTGAGGAGCTGTTTGGTATATTTTATTATTTATATTATTTATGACTCATTACCAAGAAATGATCATCGTCAACTTGGTAACAATATTTCAATTAAGTAATTACGAAAATAACTTAGAGCACTAATTGAAATCCGATTTAGGAATTATTGGAAAAGATTAAGGATATGCATATTATGCATAAAATTTTCCTCGCACCGGCTGATAAATTAACTAAGTAATATGTAACAAAATAGCCTTGTAATTGCGTTTTGTAATTTAGGTCAATTTTATGTGGATAAGATGACATTTAAAAAAAATCAGTTTCTTATTCTCTACCGCAAAATGGATTTGACTGTTTCTAGGCTAAAAATCCATTATGATAATCGAATATAACGTCATATAAGGCTCACCCAACAACCTAATGAATCACTTTTGCTATATGATATAAGGGAATAACATAAGCACGAACAATTCATTAGTTAGTGAACTGTCAAGGAATTGCACATCAGTGCTAAGACAAACCAAAAAGTTGAATAACTTTAAAGTATTTAAGTATATTGTGGATATTAGGTTTTAGTGCAAATATTTGAAATGATTGTGGCGATAATTTTCTTATGTGCAATAACCCAGATAATGGGACGCCCTAACAACAACGGATCTAGTAAACTGTAAGTACCAACATAAACTAGTGCACAATTTCTAATCTGTGCTAGTGTAGTGACCAAGCAGCACAAAGATTTACGGACATCGCTTAGTTAGGTAGCTCCAAATAAATAAACATTTTAGACGTGATTGATTAAGTATATCTTAATAATTCGCACTAGCAGTAACTTTTAGATTAGAGTGAATGCGGAATGTCCTAAAAAAACATTTTTTGTTGGTTATGAAAATAGTATTAAAAAAAGTTTCAACACAAAATGTCAAAACTTTTTTTTAATACGTGTTGTGGTTGTGGCAGGTGATGGCAAAGGTATAATCTCCATTATGCTGTTACTTTACATATTTTGTGGAGATGAAGAGAAAAGTCTCTTTTATTCATAATTTTACCGAAAATTATGAATCTTTTTTCTTTTACTAAGGGAGCTTATTCCTACCTATCCGATATGTAGTAGGTATTTAATTTCAACCTACCTACCCATTGTGTGCAAACTATTGTTAATTATTGTGATGGAAAATGACCTCACTTTAAATGTGGAGCTCATTTAACATTTTTCAATGTTGACGACTCTTTATGAAATATACAGGGAGAAAAAAGCAGCCCTTGACGAGTTTCTTGCTGGTTCTTCTCGTTACAATGTCTCCCGCTTAGGGTTTGCGAACCGATGGCGTAGCTTCTATGACATTCACAAGTGCTTGTAACAGCTTAGACTGAATAATTTTTTTTTGTTTTTTTTTTAATTTTATAAAAAACTATGCAGCCAGCAATTTGTTTTTGTCGGACATTCCCCATTAACGATTCGCATCAATATAATTTACTTAATAGTCTGCTATTTAGTAAATTATGTTGATGAGATGAGTATCACCCTGAACTGTATTGTGTTTCATTGTATAAAACAAATAGAATAATCGTTTCCTAAAATTAGCAATTATTTTTAGTCCAGTTGAACAGCAAAAATGTCACGTCCAAGCCATGTGCTGATAAATTCCGAATAGTTTTAAAACAAATCATCTTCGGTAGGTATTATTTCTTTTAAAGCCAAAGGAGAGATCTTTATATAGATTTCAATATGTAAGATTAGTGAAGCATTGAGAAGACTGCACGCACGAGCAGTCACGGTGATAGAGATCTAGATGCCAATACACATTTTGCGCTTAAATAAATGTAGTTTTAAATGTTTTATTAATGCCAATTCTAAAAGAATTAATAGGCACATGATCAAATATAAGAATAATGTAATTCATAGCGTTAACTTGTGTTATTATTATGTATTCCGCGTTAATCATCAGACTGCTATTACAAAAACTGATACTACACAAGTGCAAATAAAGAATATACACTGGCCAGCAAAACTAAGTACTACAGAGGTCTATTTTCATACAAACGAGGTAACTTTGAAGCATTGGTTCTCCGCCCAGGATTAAACGTGGTGTGATCTGATGATGGCCATCCAGGGAGTGAACGGAGAAGATTCAGATCCCCATACACACCCAATAGATCTGATCAGCATTCTAAGAGCTGTTTGGATATGTTTAAAAAAACCACGAAAATAGCATTAAAATGTATGGAAATGCTGTAACTGATAACTCTTATCCTTACAGCTCTTAGAATGCTGATCAGATCAATTGGGTGTGTATGGGGATCTGAATCTTCTCCATTCACTACCTGGATGACCATCATCAGATCACACCACGTTTAATCCTGGGCGGAGAACCAATGCTTCAAAGTTACCTCGTTTGTATGAAAATAGACCTCTGTAGTACTTAGTTTTGCAGGCCAGTGTATTAATTTATTTAATATTTCTGTTCAGGAATTCCGTCGACAATTCGCTGCCAGTCCCGTCGTGGCCTCAGTTAAACAATACATATTTGGTGCCAAAGAAGTTAGAAGTGGACGACATAATCAACATTACCGCCATCATTGAAAACACGCCAATGTAAGTTTATCATACATCACAGATAATACATCCATGCTAAATATTATAAATGCGAAAGTAACTCTACTGAAACGATTTTGATGACATTTGGTACAGGAATAGAGTGAGTAGAGCTTGATAAAGGACATTGGCTACCTTAGTATAAGAGGGGAAAGGGGAGATTGAGGGGAAGGGGAGAGGGAGAAGGAGGGTAGAGTGAGGGGAGGGGGAGAGGGAGAAGAAAAGTGGGGCAGTGCTTAGGTGGGGACGGCCTAATCACGTAATAACGGCTGATCTGATTTTGATGAGATTAAAACATAGAATACTATGTTTTAATCTCATCAAAATATGTTAACGGCAATGTGTATAATCCGGCATTGTATACAATACCTGAAACGATCGGGCAAGGTATGAAATATTATTCATTTTATACATTGCCTATTGTATACAATGCCTGCTGGTCCACCGGCAATGTGTAAAATAAGTATATTTCTGTTGTCTGTTATATAAAAATATATTATGACTCCATACATAAAATATGACTATATTATGGCAAGGGAAATTGATAAACTATGTTCCATACTGTTTTCTTCGTAGATAAACGAATAAATGTAGCGAAATTTGGTTTTAGAGAAATGTGTGGCAATATCTTATTTACCTGTGAAAAGTGTGATTACTTGGATTGTTTCTTTTTGTCACATCACAATCACTAACAGAACAAGACACCATGGCTCCACGATACCCTTATTTAAAATTCTAATCAAGATTACCAAATATTAAAAAAATGTGATTGCTCTTTTTTGCTAGGCGGGACGCTAGGGGCTCTTACTGTAAAAAAAATTGGAACATTGTCACTTGATCCTTTGTCTCTTTTTTTCATAGACCGTGTCCGTATAATGTTAACTTCTCTTTTCCACGCTTTGTTGGTCTTCTTGAGCGCAGCGAAAATTTTTCTATGTCTATGGTAAATACCAAGTGTACCTACCTAATTAAAATGGTTTATTTTCTTTTCAGGTTTAATATAAGTTTAATCGCCGAAAATACGGTATCTACAAATTATTCAAAAGTCATTTGCACGATAATAGCTGACACATTAAATGAAATTGTCAAGATTTTAGATGACAAGGGAAATCCTCTCGAAAACGCGGAGGCAGAATTAGCCGATTTTTATCTTAATGACGACAGTAAGCATTAATTTATTTTATTTTTCAACTATTTTTTCGGGCTCTTATGAAAATTTTAAGATTATTTAGTTAAAGTTATTGTGATAAAGTATGTACCGTAAAGTCGGGTTACTTTGACTACTTTTTTCGTATAATTTTAGAAATTACTCTGGTGTAGAGACTCTGATTGACTTCTAAGGGTCATAGTTATTTTATTCGGTTAATAAGGACAGTAGCTAATTATAAATAAACTATTTTATTAAATAAAATGTAACATTTTAAATACATATTTTTTTTAAATTTGAGCCAAAGTTGATCTATGGGGAGGGTTACTTTGTCTTGCAGATTGTTTTTGATACAAAACCTCTACAGAACGCCGTATAGAGCCAAAGTACGACGTTAAAACGTTTTGACATATAAAATACTTTAATTCTTGAAGAAAACAATTACAAAAATGTACTTTTAAACAGCCTTCTCAAGGAATTTTAACAAAAACTTAAAAAAAAAGTTTTACTTTTTATTAAATTGCTTAGACTTAGTATCTAAAGGATGTAAACAATAGATTAAATCTTTATTTAGTAATCTTACAGCTTCTAAACAGTCTTATTACTGAGAATCATCTTAGGTTAGGTTAAAAACCTACGTCTTACTTACTAACAAAATGCTAAGGCCAAAAGTATAAACTTTGGAATGTTGCAACAAGTGTAAATGTTTAAATGTTTAAAAATAATCTAACAGCATCCACAGCCTTATTATTGTGATTCATCGTACCTATCCATTTTTGGTTCTTTGGTACTACACCTACTTCACGACATTCAAGCATTCCTGTAGTTCTGCACCTGTATAATCGATATACCGGCTACTGCCTGGCTTTCGGCGATACGTTGATGGCATTGAGATGTCTGTAACGTAATAAATTCGATTAAATAATAATATTATGTATATTGGCTAAAACTTATACGATCGGGTAACATTGGCTCTTGAGCCAATGTTACCCGAATTTATGAGGCAAAATAACCCCACACTTAGAAACAAAAAAAATTGTATCTAAACTCATGAAAAAGCAATTGTTTCTACTATCTTTCTACTCCTAAATAAATTTCTGACTCGATTAAATGTAATATTAAACAAAACTCACCTTAAAATTTCCGTTTCACTAGAAAGTTTGCAGACTTAAATAAAACACGTGCTCACATGACAGAAATCAGAAATGCAAATGGCGGCTTTAAACTAAAAAAACAAGCGTGCAACCTATCCAAAATGAGCGCCAGTAATGCCATCTAATAAAATTCCCTTGAACTAGATCGAATACTGCTTTCGCTGCGAAGTGGCAGGAATTTTAATCTTTTTTTTTATTTGAGCCAAAGTTGCCCTCCAGAGTTAAAGTAACCCAACCTTACGGTATTGTATTTATTTGTTATGACCATCAGCTATTTTGATGTCCCCACTGCTGGGGCACAGACCATCCTTATGGGTGGATAAGGAGGATGGGCCATAACCCACCACGCAGGCCCAATGCGGATTAGTGGGTGTTAACGACTGCAAATGCCCCGGGACCAACGGCTTGACGTGCCTTCCGAAGCACGGAGAAGCTCGAGATAATAAATTTTTGGTCACCCATCCCATGACCGACCTTTGTGAAACTTGATTAACATCTGCAATCGCTGAACCAGGCGCTAAAACGCTGCGCCATCGAGCTCCTCATCATTTGTTATACTTAAACGTAATTATATTTAAATTATCACCATACTAACCTAATCTAACCCAGAATTACTAACTCACCAAATCTTCTTGGGCGGTTTAGGATTTGGTGAACAAATTTTGGAGAACAAAATGGTATGCTAAAGTATTAATTTTTATTTTTCAGAAACGATGTTCAACGTATGGTTCCGCAGACGAAGAAGTGATATAACACAAAACAATAACATCTTAGAAGTAAGAAGTAACAGTTTTTACACCTTATTACACCTTCATGAAAGAAATGACATAAGATTTTTAAAGTTCACTGGTGATAATGTAAAGGTCGCAGAATTGGAATTCAAATATTATTATGCAAATAAGGGATTAGAGAAAATTTAATTGATTTTCCCATACCCGTAGTATGGGAAAATAACATGCATAATTGCTATCGAGTACCGTATCTATAGAGATTGAAATTCAAATGTGGCTGGGACACAATGAAAAATCTTTATGTATGCAAAATAAGTTATGAAAAAAGTTATTCCTAATACTTGTGTCTGGAACACACTAAATAAATTTAAATGTTGTATTCATAATTAGTTGCATTACGACAAAGTCTTTTGCTTAAATGTATTTTGTGATTTATACGGTAATAGAAAATTAGACATAATAATCTTAATGAGTTCGTTAACATAAAATCATTAGTCAAATCTCTGATCAAAAGTTAATAATGTATTTTAAAAATGTATAAATGTAATGTAGAAATAATCTGGGACTAATCCCGGTTCACATTATTTTAGCATTCCACCTGAATTCAACCACTAGGCATGATTGCTGACTATAATAATGTGTTTCAAATAAACAATTTAAGAGTCAATAAACACTCTCTAGTAGGTCTCCAATGCAATGACGCCCAGCGTCATTGAATGCCTCAAGATTATTCTAGAATGATTTCTTTCTAGTTTCCAGTTACTCTACTTAATAATTATGGGTATTGTAAAACTAGTGCTTCGATCGGTGTTGCTAGTTTCAGGGAACCGATAGCTTTTGACCTGTTATTTGTAAGTTACAGTCAGTGGCACGAATCATGAAATCGGGTGGGGATTGCGCGGAACGTATTTTGGGTATGCGTTGCGGTGAGGGGCGCGGGCGGCGGGAGAGGGGCGCGCGATATTGGTCGCTCACAAGAGCACATGCGCGAACTTATCCCCACTCCGTCGAAAAATTTTCATGATTCGTGCCACTGACTGTACATGATCCAAAGACAATACTTAGTATTCGAGGATTGAGATTATTTACAATTAGTAAGAAGGTTTTTTTAATACAATGTCGAGCGAAGGTAGGTAACAAGAAAAGACTGATTTATATTTAATAAAAATATGATTTAAGTAGTCAATGAAATTGTTAATTACTAAGATTAGTTAGGTAAATAATAAGTACTTAACCAGTTGAACCATTTTAACTTAATTAATAAAATATGAAACATTTAATCAGAGTTTATTATTTGTTTGCCTCTAGATAACGTCCTGCATTGTTGTTGGAAAAGGGTACAGAGGCATTTTTTCCATTTTGACACATGCCCAGCAGTGGGATAAAAAGTAGCCTATGTCCTTCCCCAAGTTTCCAGCGGTCGCATATAATATTAAGTTTGGATTATAACGCGAACTAAGTACATAAAATAGAGTTAAGATTTATACGATTTATCGTATTATTTAGAATTTACTGTTCTTTAGAATTTGTAATCTATACATAGGTATAATAAAACAGTAAATTCTAAATGTTTGTGCGTGAAACACTCAAAATCGCTGAAATGACTTTGATGGGATTTTCACAGTTTGGTAGCTTGGAGTCCAACTTAAAATCTAAGCTATTTTTCATCTAATTCGTGTGAGTAGAACCTGGGTAACGGACTCTCCGTAGTACTAGCTTTCATATACCAAGGAGATCATTTAAACTGGTCGCCTTAATGTTAAATTGCGGGCAAAAGGGATACCTACCTGCAGGAATTTTATTCTTTTGCTACCTGGGGACTTTTCTATTGTCCACGCGGACAAAGTCGCGGGCGGAAGCTAGTACTATATAAAATCATAACTCAAACGCAAAGGCAACGTTTGGACATTTGAAAACGTACACGTTAGGCCTCAGGTAAACGAAGCTTTGAAAAAAGTAGAGCGAAGTCAATGAAGTGTGGCTTTAACCGTTAACGGGACTATTGAAATGGAATTCCATACCAAGACGCTTGCGCCCGCAGGTTATTACTGTTGTAACCGAAATAGAAAGAGTTTAAGTGCATATACTACACTGGGAGTCAGAACAATCGCACCTTTTCAAAATTTTCTTCAAAGTTAATTTAATCCTATCTAATTTAATGGTAAGTGTTGTTATATACTTCTTTCCCTCCGGACATAGCCAACAGTCTCTAGAAATTATTGGAATACTCGTCGAACGAAATCAATTACTAAAATTCAGTTTCCGAGCAACATTACATTGCCTCATTTTTTTGCAATATTTGAGCAACTTCATGGGCAATAGTATCCATCTTGGGTATTTCTTTTTTTAATTGAACTGTTGAAGTGTATTTTCTCCATCATCTCTATAGCGAATTTACCCGCATTTCCTGAACTGACCCCTTTTATTTTCCTTTTATGGCGGCGCAAGCAATAACGCTTTAAGCGTTTAATTATGGTAACTGTTATGTTAATTAAATCAAACAATTAAGAAAGCTCATTAAATGTACCTAATGTCAATAGATATCAACATTTACACAATAAAACATTAGCTAGCAATAGCTGGTGGCCAAGTCTATTTTCAAAGAGGTGCGATTTTTCTGCCGTCGAGTGTATACAAGGTTATTTGTAAAACACCAACAACCTCCCAGGAGTGGATTACGTTGTTGTCACTTACCGAAATAGAAAGTGTTTAAGTGGATTTATTATACAGAGTTATTTGCAAAACACCAAAAACCTCCCGGGAGTGAATTAGTAACACAATAAACAACAACTTTTGTTCTACGACTTTCCGAGAAAAGGCAAAAAAACTTTTATTTATTCAAAATTCAATCAGCCGTTCGGACTACTGCAATTCGTCGATTGTCTTTTCTTTTTTTCGGAAAAGTCGTAGAACAAACGTTGTCTTTATGGTGTTACTAATTCACTCCTGGGTAAAACACCAACAGTGTTTTACACATTATAACCCTGATATTCCTTAAGTATTAAATTGGTGAAGCGATAGCGACCCTGCGTGCACGGGTTTGAATGTTCTAATGCTGTAAGTAAGGTACCTAACTTGTGTATGATGTTGATAAAAGTTTTCCTGAGTAGAAATTTAACAATCAGGTAACATTTCTGCTTGTGATTTTACTCTAACGTAAATATATTTATAAATAACGTTACATTTTCAGTTCTTTCAGTTCAGCCCTTGAGTTCAACTGAACCACAACTGAACCCTTGAGGGTTATTGAATTAGATATTAGATAAGTACTGAATATGCTGTCAGGAACTGTACCATAGATGAATATACCAGAACTACTATTACCTATTTAAGTTATTTATTTTAAATGGAACGTCCATTATGATAGATATTATAACTGTGATGCAAGCCCACGTACCATCGCTGCCGCGCGTATTCACATGTAAATTGTACAAGAACAAGTTTTGAACATATAAGCATGTGTTTTATAAATTACAACTGCACAAAAACGTGTGCGTCTCAAGCCAAGTTCAGTAAACAGTCTACAGTAGAGAGTGAATTCTCCGAGCGCGACTACGTGCCATGACGCGCCTAGTGTATTAGATGGTAGTTTACTCCAAGGTGTGTGCTGTGTGCTAACGTGTTTGTTTTGGTCATTACGTCATGCCATAACCACAGTTCAATCATAGATGTATGTATGTAGATATGATTTCGAGACAAATCTTGACTGGATCGCAGTTCGCGTAGCTGACGTGTAACGAATTACTTGTGCTCCGAAAATTCCGAAGATGTTAAAGGCTTGTTGGGATTGCATAGCTGGGTATGATTTAAAATCCTGTATACCTCTTATGATAATTAAATCTAAGTAACTTCATAATAATTGTTACCTTTGTTTATTAGAGGTGGCAGATAATTTACTAAGTAGGTACTTATATCATGTCGGTATTTTTTTTGCATTAAAATTAATGGGGTAGGTATGCCATAAAATGAATAAATTACCTAAACTAAATGCATTAATATTCCTAAAATCAACTTAAATTAACCATTACCTACCTATACAACAACAATCGATGTGAGGTAAAAAAAACCGGTTAGGAATTTCACAATAGCAAGTTTCCGAACGAACGACGAATCTCCCGATGTCAATGTCAAACATTTTGGTAAAGAGTAGATAAAGTTTATGTCAATGTCAAATGCGAGTAGTTATTTTTATCAAACAAAACTTTAAGAAAATTGATTTGATTCTTCCAAATTCCGTCATTAGGTATTATTTAAAAGAAAACTATGTCACCAAGTCCTGTACAGAACGACTGAAAAAATTAATACGGTACCGTATTCATCGCAAACAAAAATAACCTAAAGATAACACAACTTTCAGGTTATCTAATATTGCTATCAACATACAGCATACTAACAGTTTAAAACTAATACTACTAAGATAACATTAATATATGGTGAAGTGGAAGTGAACAATGTGAATATGACTCACATAGGTGCAGTAAAATTAGACTGTGTTAAAATTATTGATTCATTTGGTGTACAGGAACATTAAACAGCAGTCGGATAATGAAGTTGTTTACGGCACGCAGCTGAACGGTGAAACCCAAAGAAGTCCCCCTTGGCCACAACCGCAAGACGAAAACGAAATCATGTTCCTTTTACCAAGGAAACTAAGTTCTGGCGACAGAATAAATATCACAGGCATCTTGAGGACTAATCCAAGAACGTATGTATATTTTATCGAACTAATAAAACATGTTTGATACAAATAACTTTTTATATTAAGGTTTTATTTCATTTTCTCTTAGTTTTTATTATAATCACAGTGGCTTGGCTTTGCAAATTGTTCAAGTTGAGTGAATTCATCACTGTGCATACTTATTTTATAAAAAATACCCAACTAAGGACTAGATAGGCTTTTTAGGCATGTGATTAAGTTAACCAAAATATTTTTTTCAGGATGTCAGTGAATTTAATAACTGGAAATACCACACCTGACTATCAAAACATAGCATTTTCATTTGAAGCTACATTTCCTAATAGTGCAAACAATGAAGACAAAGTTATCATCAGACTTATACAGAATGGAGTTCAGGAAATTATAAGTGGTGATTATCAGGACAGTTCAGCAACAGAGCTTTTTACAGGTATGTTTTGTATATCATTATATCAATATATGGCATGTTTGTAACATAATCTATACTGATCTAGCACTATGGCAGTGAGAGAAAAGCCAATACCTTTTGCCTGCTAATAGGCTAGCAACCTATCACAATCATATTTTTGAATACTGACATATCCCAATGATTTGTCTGATGTAGCTTTAGCATGAGTTTTAAAGACTTCTCAATCTCTGTAGGATTTTAAAACATTATTATACTCAAGTTTTTCTTATTTGTTTTATTTATTAGGACTGGTTTTTTAATAAGTCACTTGTTATGAAGATTGTTTACCAAATAGGAAAAGCCGAAAATCTGACTTTACATGACCTTGAGGTTATCACTTATGCAATATTATGTTTTTTTACAGGTAGTAATTTTACTTTTGGAGTAACCTTGCGTGTAGCAAGTACTGACTATGGAGATATACCTATAATAGATGTCTATGTGGATGGATCATTTGTTCATCAGATCCAACTGAAACACAACATAGAAAATATAAAATTTCTGACACTGAACGGTGATGTTGAAAGAGTGACTGCATTAGATTTTCAATTTTCTTAAAGCCTGTTTATACCTCATAAATTGATATAACACAATGTGCATTATGTGAGAAGGTGCCTATTATTATATGGCACCTACATACATACCTATATGTAACGTGTGATATGATAACAGAGATATTCTTGTAAATACTATTTATAGTGATAATGCTGTATTTTACGTCCATTACATTTAATAGCTTTATTCTAAGTATTTATAATAATAATTGAGATTTTTACTTAAACGTAATCTGTATTCTTCATTATTGAAAACAATTTATTACTATTGACAGACTATTTATTGAACTAAATTACTGAAAAACCATTTAAACAAATAAGTATTATTAATTATTATATGTGTATATTAAGTAAATGCTTTTTGTAAAATCCCACCAGGTAAGCCATGTATGTATTTAGGCATTTTCCCTTAATTACTATTAACTAAGTCATATTCATACAACATAGTATTATTTTCCATTAAGTTATTAATTTTATAAGGTAATCATGCTGTAAAATAAATCTCACGTCGTCGTATGTTATTTATAATCTCTTTTATTTATAACTTTTTTTTATTTAGTTACATAAATAGCAACTCTGTGGACACTAATTGCTTAGTGATTAATTTTATTATTGAAAATGATGATAAAATAATTTAAATCTTTCCTTTCAAAGGAACAATAATATACTAAAAATAAATCTTAAATGCGTGTAAGAGACATCGATATAGTATGTCACAAAAAGAAAAAGAGATGAGTTTTAAAATGTTCACACGCATTTAATACACAGGTTACTGTTGATAAGTCATCAGGTCATCGTTAGCACGGTATTACCGTGTCGTTAGTTATTATTGGGCAGCCTATCATAAACTAATTAATAATCCTATCAATTCGTCAGAATGCACAATCGATGTTTAATTGAATAAATACCTGTTTTTACAGGGGCACAAGTTTCGCGACGCGATTTAGCCTTATATAGACGTCAGAGTTTATTTTTATCTGTGTTATATTAACCTTTGGAATCAGTTGTCTTCAGAATTTTGTCATATGAACACGGCTGGTTTCATCAATTGAATATCATTAGCCTGTAACTACACTTGAATAGTATATTTTGTAATGTTGTTATACTTATTGTTGTTTTTTCTTGTTCCGTATTATCAGCAAGCATTTAAGAATGATTGAAATGTATGTTAGAATTTTTGTAATGTTCGTTTATGACTAATAAAATATGTAGTGACATTGTTTCATTATCATCAGCATTGTTTTATTTTTAATACTTAAGGATTGTGAACGGCACGTATCAATCAACAATGTATCTGTAATTATGTCTACATACTACTATTTTAGTAACTTGTAGTCACCAAAAAGTAACCATAAATTATTATACAAATTAAAATAGGATAATTGATTGATACTAATTGCTATGTCAATTTGATATGCGTATTTTTATTTTATTTATTGGAAATACAATGTTAATATAGAACTATGGTTAGCCATTAGACAGGAAACAAGTTTTCGCGTGGGTAATAATTTTATTTCGGAGCAATTACTGAAAAAACGGTATGTAATTTACTTTGCCCGCAATTTCTTTCACGACTTTCCATGTTGTTTAAAATAAATAATCGGTCAAGAGCGAGTCGGACTCACGCACTGAGGGTTCCATACCATCATAATTGCACCATCAAACCACACTGCAGAGTAGAATAATAAATTAGTATTGCAGTTTTAGGTCAGCGCCATCTCTTGACCGATAGTGGAACTAATGTTAACTTTTTTAGAAATTTGATCATTTCTAAAAAAGTGTGCTATATTGAGACATCGTTTTATTTTTCCTGTAATCTTTATATAAATTGCTATCACATAGAATTATTTCAGATTTTTCTCTTTGCAAACTTCGGAGATAAGGGGGGGGGAACGGTATTTTTTTTACAATTTTCATTATAAGTCGAAAACTATGCGGCCTAAAAAAAAAAGAAAAAATTATTAAAAACGTGCAAACGACGCTCTTTCATATGATACCCCACATGCCCTAGTTGTCCCACTTCAAGTTTTTAAGACCCCTTTTCAGCCCCTGTTGTAAAAAAAATATTTTTATTTTTATTTATTTCTTATTTGCAAAATAGTTGGGCAAATGTCAACTTAAACTATTCCAAATTTCAAGTTGATACCATTAGTAGTTCTCAAGATATCCAGCTGAAACAGACAGACAGACAGACTGAGTCACACCATAAGGGTTCCTTTTTTACCATTTTGGTACGGAACCCTAAAAAGAGATTCGAGACCTAGTGATGTCGTTTTAATATGATGTACGTGAATAATTAAAGAAACTTACTAAACATAGTTTTTGAGGTAATATTCAGTGTTTTAAAAATATATTCAGATGCAGTCATTTCATTCATTGTTGGAATGTAGGTATACAAAAACACCTGTAGTAGCAGCATAGCATTAAATTGTTGTGGCATTCATACGTCAGAGGAATACCTCTGACGTATGAATGCCACAACAATTTAATGCTAGTGTAGGTAGGTAATAAATAACCTACCTACACCATAACCAATATAATACATTATCCTCCCCATAAAATTGATGCAGGTATCCAATGATGAGGAAATCAAATAATAATTCTTCACAATGATAAAACTATTACGTCATGAACTTTTACCTAGCTAAATAGGTTTGCGAGATAAACGGAGTAATTTCGCAACAAAGTAATAAATATATCCGTTTCCTCGTATTAATCATAGGTAAGTGGTAAAATAATATTCTATTGAAACCTTAATTTCATTTGCTGTGGTCAATTTTTTTTTTTTTCAAAACCGTTTTTTTAGAATATTTTCAAAACACTATGGTAAAGTTACTAACTTGTTTTTAAGTAACGAAGACGTACTAAATAAGACAGTAAGAATAAACATTGGATTGTGTAGCTGAATAAAATAACTAGTGGCTCCGTGAGCTGTAGACCGTGAGCTTTTTAAAAAATAATCTAAAAGATGTCACCACCCCTTGTTCCCCACACTGTTCACGAGCTTTTCAAAGCACGTAGTAGGTACCTGCGTGCTGTTTGGTATTATTTGGTAGGTATATTCGCAGCTAGATGGCGCTTCTAAACATTTTCCGAACTGGCTAAACTAAAAAAATCTATATAATCATCGAACCTGCTCACAAAATTTCACGAGAATCTGTTGAAAAATGCGACCTGTAGAGGAAAATGGACAGCTGGAAAGTCGGACTGAAATATGTTTTTTTTTACATTTCTCCGTCATTATGAAAAATTTCAAAAAACTGGCGTGACAAAAAAATTCTATGTAATTTTCGAACCTGCTCACAAAATTTGACGAGAATCGGTTGAGAAATGCGACCTGTAGAGGACAACATCCAGCGCCAGAAAGCCGGACTGAAATACACTTTTCTTACATTTTTCCGCCATTACGAAAAATTTAGAAAAACTGTCTTAATTTAAAAAAATCTATATGATTTTTGAACCTGCCCACAAAATTCCACGAAATTCGGGTGAGAAATGCGACCTGTAGATGAGAAAAGACAGAGCCGGAAAGCTGGACTGCAATTTGTTTTTTTTTACATATCTCCGCCATTTTGAAAAAAATCGAAAAAGTGGTGTGACAAAAAAAATCTATATTATTTTCAAACCTGCTTACAAAATTTAACGAGAATCGGTTGAGAAATGCGACCTGTAGGGGAGAACATCCAGCGCCAGAAAGCCGGACTGAAATATATTTTTCCTACATATCTCCGCCATTACGAAAAATTTAGAAAAACTGTCTCAACTAAAAAAAATCTATGATTTTCAAACCTGCCCACAAAATTTCACGAAATTCGGTTAAGAAATGCGACCTGTAGAGGAGAAAAGACAGAGCCGGAAAGCTGGACTGCAATATGTTTTTTTACATATCTCCGCCATTTAAGAAAAAATCGAAAAAGTGGCGTGACAAAAAAATTCTATATTATTTTCAAACCTGCTTACAAAATTTCACGAGAATCGGTTGAGAAATGCGACCTGTAGAGGAGAACAGACAGCGCTGGAAAGCCACAAAACCTGTTTTTATAACATATCTCCACCATTTTGAAAAATTAAAAAAATCTGGCTCGACAAAAAAATTATATATAATTTTCGAACCTGCCCACAAATTTTCACGAGAATCGGTTGAGAAATGCGACCTGTAGAAGAGAACATACAGACATACGAAAGAATTTTTGCCCAAGCTGAAGCAGAGACGCTTCGCTCGCACTTCGTGCTCGCTCGGTCAATTATTTAAATTGTCGTTGTCGATGCCTACTAATTTTATGGCTTTGTAAATGTTTGTGGTGTGAATAGTGTCGGCTGGTCAAAGTGGACATTTCTATATTTACAAATAATTCGCATAGAGCTGAAAGTTGGTTTCACAGACTTTGGGAACCTTAAAATAATAACACCTAGAAGCAGAGTCCTCGTATGTAAAGTGAGGCAAATAATGCTGAGCCATAATGGCTGTTTTCAGATGTATAACCAACGAACTAAGATCTAAGGAAGCCTAACTCCTAACAAATATTGCATAAAAAATGGCACCTTCACATATTCTGTAACACAAAAGGTCGCAAACTCAACAATGAACTAGTAAAAACATACCTTATTACAATGCACGCATAATCGGCATTAGATTGTATTCTAACGCATATGACGTTTTTTATTGGCTGGGGTTTGAACGCAGATCAAACATGATTGGATATTTGACTCGCCTCGAGTCACTCATTGGGCCGTTGTCGTGCCTTTGTCATTGAGGCGAGGACGGTGTAACGTAGAATGCAGTCAATACACCTAACCTACTACGGCGCGCTGGGCGGCATCATAAAATTGTTTTATGAAATTAGTACATTATTGTTTGTTAGATATAATGTTTGTTTTATTATGTAGACGGACGACTTGGTAAAGACCGCTCGAATACGCTTGATGCAAGTCGCCTGTAACTAGTCGCTCTAAAAAACGAAAGGAGACCTATGTCAGCAGTGGACGTCTTTCGGCTGTGATGATTTTATTGTTATTTTATTTTATGAAAATTATAAAATGATGATGTTGATGAATGATGATCATATTATTTGTCACGAATTGGTAAGACATATGATTTCAAGAAGGACTAAAATTAGGCAAGCTATTGAAATAAAATAGGTATGCTTGATAAAAGACAATGTATTCTGTAAAGATTTTTTTTTCATAACATGTAAGTACATATTATTATGTAGATTATTATCACATTTGCGCGAGCAACACCTTAATACGTCTTTTAGAGGTGTGACTGATAAAGAACAACAGTATTAATACGTCGCTTTATTTTTTAATTGGCAATACAAAATTCTTATAGCGACACCTTTTTAACCGACTTCAAAAAAGGAGGAGGTTCACAGTTTTTCGTAATATATTTTTTATAGCAGCGTATTCCACCAAGTCAAAGTTTATTCTTGACAAGATCTTTTTCAAATGCAGACTATTTTAACATGCTTATTGACCGGTGCGCAAATACCTAAACTAGCAATATGGGTGATGGGTGACGGTGGATTGGAAGAGGTGGACCAACTCCGTAGCCAGCGCGATCTCCAGATTTGACACCCCTTGATTTTTATTTGTGAGGTCATGTTTACAGTTGATGTTTAAAAACATTTGTGAGAGTGAATCCGTAATGCGTTTGCGAATAATAGCCACATTTGTACTAATTAAGTGGAATACAGGTGTGCTGCAAAGTGTTCGGGACAATCTAGTGCACCGTTGCTAGGCATGTATTTCTATTGGTGGTGGAAATATAAAGTAGCATTTTCGCAGCAGATCTCATACATTGGGGTTCCAGCAGAATGATCCGCGGATCAAACTCCATATTAAAAAGCTGTTTTCAGAGCTGCATAAAATCATAGTTTCTGGAAATTGTCATTACTTTGTGTTCTGATCTGACGGTCTTGACCTCATGACGTCACTACTTGTCGTGCCACTCTGCTGCCTTCGGTGTTGCAAAGTGAGTTCTTCATTTTTTATTTATTCTATTTTAACCAGGGATTTTTACTTGTTAATCAAAGAGGATTGCGTGAATAGAATCTTTATAGGTACCTACCTAATCATCCCTTCACGGATTGGACAGCGTTTTTATTACACTCTGTATAATAATAAAAAACAAGGAGATTACATCAGATTACTCGTTTTCTATGTATTGCATATTGCAGGACGCGCCATTTTTAGCATTACAAAATTTTGATTTAAATTTTCCTTTTTTTTGTTGTACTGAATTCCATGAGAGAGTTTTATTCTTGTTTAAAAATGTGTGATAGCAGTGAATGTGAAGATTTGACTCTGCCACACAAAGCGACTGAACACTTGTTGCATAATAACGACCATATTTTGTATGTATACGCTCATAGATATTTCTAAAAAACGAAAAATATGTTACTTTCCTATGTTATGTTATGTCTGTATAGTTTTGCTGCCTTCTTTTGGTCTTTTTCACCACTTGACCACACATGACGTCATTTTAATCATTTTTCTAATTATTTTTTTGTGGTAACGCTAACGACTGTCGCCGAGCGCGTGGCAGACATTACTAAATCGTGCTTCACTAGTACTTTTTTAGCCCCGCCCACTCTGTGTTAGTTTGCGTGGTGCTATTTTTTGAGCGGAATTACACTTCCTTAGTATCTTAGTTCGTTGTGTATAACCTTCAAACGTTACCTAATCGTAACTAAAATCTATACTAATCTTCTAAAGGTAGGTCCTCACTTTTGACAGTGCGTACGTTTTGCTTTTTTTATGCACAACGGGATAGTGCTTGGCCTTCACCTCACCTGATGTTAAGTGACGATAAGGCCGAAGGTGGAAGCGCACTACACACACTACACCCGGAATCCTCATCACTGAGGAATTGGCTATCTTACCTCTAAACTGCCGGAACACAGCAATTTTTATTATGGCAAATTGTTGTTATGGCGTCAGACTTAGGTAAGATGGTGGTAGCTAGTAGGGCATGCAAACCGGTTAACCGGATAACCGAAAAAACCGATTAACCGACAGAGTTTGAAACCCGGTTTTTTCTAGTAAAAAAACCGGGTTTTTCGGTTTCTTCGGCTATTTCACTTCAGACTCAATTTACATTACAACGTTCTTTTTTACTCAAATATGCAACAAAATACCTACATTTCAGTCAAGTAAATGTGTATAGCCTATGGTATTTTAGGAAAGCGTAAAGCGTGTAATAATATAGTGGCGACTTTTATGCAACACTAGCATCACTCCTGCAAACAATTAATTAGGTGCCGTGTAAATGCACAATTTATAAAAAATCCAAGTTGATCTGAAAAATCCAAGTAGATAGGAAGGAACCATCAAACCGAACAATACTTACTAAGGGCCCAGCTCTGAAATCGCGTAAGAAATTCAGCTGTTCCATACGTTTTGATATTTTAGTTATTAATTTTTGTATGAAACAGCCGATTTTTCGGCGATTTCAGAGTTAGTTCCATAGTAAAATTTATTCAGTTTGATGGTCCCTATTTACCATATTTGGCATTAGGGGAATTTTGTAACACGTTGTGTGTAGTCATGCTAAATTATTTGTCTCAGTTTGACTCCACCGTGGCACCTACGTGGTACCACCCAAATAATATGTTGATGCTTTTGACATTAATATGATGACCTTTATTACTAGGACATAAGGTTGTTAAATTATCAAATAGAGATACATAATTAGTCAACTCGCCTGTAACTACCTAATTTTTAAAGTTTATTTTGACGACTGCACTGCATATTGTGGACTATTCTTTTTGAGTGTATTTTAGTTTGTAGATAGGAATAATTATTTTGCACTTCGCGCCGAAGGGCTATCAGACTAATCAGACCTCCCAAACATTAGAAATTCTATTATTTTAGGGACACTTGACACCTTATCGCCTTAAACAAATTGGTTGATTATAAAATTAATAACTTACAGACAGTCCCTTTATTCATGAGTCTTAATTTGTAATTAAATTCGAATAATTTATACCTACCTACGAAAGAAACCAAAAAATGGTAAAATAACAGATTTTTACCATTTTTTATTGAGTTTTATTAAAAATAACCGAAAAACCCGAAAAAACCGGTTTACCCGGTTTTTGTTTTACGAAACCCGAAAAATCCGGTTTTCCAAAACAACCCGGTTTTTGCATGCCCTAGTAGCTAGCCAGGCAGACTTGAAAATAAGTCCTACCACCAACCAAAAAATAATAAATAAATATTCCGATAAATTGTAATATCACTTACAATTTCTGTCAGTTTGCATGAACAGGCCTAGATAACTCCACAGTTTTGTCACATACACGCTAGGCTTTGCCTGTCAGTTATGCCTGTAAGGTCAAACCTATCATGCATAACCTAGCATGTACGGGCCGCTTTAGGCACGTACTATGGGCAAAAGCGTCGTTTAACCAGTTAAGCTAGTTTCCTAGGATAGCGGTGCCGTCATATTACGCCCGTAATATAGCGGCGGGCGTTGAATGTTGGCTATGTAAACAATACGGCGACACCGTAACGTTAGAAACCGCACCGTATTGTTTACATAGACAACGCCGCTAAATTACGGACATAATATGTCGGCACCGTCATCCTAGGAAACCCTAGATTTAGCAACAAAAGTCGTGTGTGCACGTATCGCCCGGCGTGCAAGCGATTTTAACTTTATGAGTGGTCAAGCGACGCTGTTGCCCATGGTACGTACGTAACATTATTATCGAATGACAACTTACCCACTGTAGTATACCGTACGTAGGTTTCTTGATTGTCCATCATGGCGTCGACGGCTTGCTTTTCACAATACAACGCCGTCACCACTGCTATGGTCGGTTGTCGCGATGAACACAGCGTCGGCATTTGTTTTACCACCTACACAATATTTATTATCATAAAGGTATATATATCTCGGCAGCAAGCAGCGGTGCGCTTCAAATTGAACCGTAATGTTATGAAAAACGGCTCAATTTTACGTGAGCGGAGAATTGTCGCGGCTCCATAGCTATGCAGTCGCGACACTTCTCCTCTCACTTGAAATTGAGCCTTTTAATCAAAATATTACGGTTCAATTTGGAGCGCCCTGCTGCGGCAACACTGCTGCTTGCTGTCGAGATCGGAATCATACCTTAAGACTGGCCACATACAGATGAATTCCGAACGCAGCATATCCATACAAATCTATGGACCTACCACACACATGCAGGATTATTCCGTATGGAATCCTCATGCATTATCGATATTCCGTTCAGAATTTCGAATAAGAAATTGCGTCTATATGTGGCCGGCTTAATGTGGCTTTCGAGAGAATGTATATTTGTCAAGTTCTTTATGTCAACTGAATAAAGTAGGTAAAAGGTAATACAAATGATTTTCGATAATTTCGAGTATCTTCGCATTCTCTCAACGGCAACACTGTCCGTTTCCTTGTAACATTTTCTCACGATTCCGGGTTTAAGGCAACATTAGCTGGCCTGTTCCCGTTGTCTCCCACTGTTTGTCCACCAATGGTGGATATATGGATATTGGGAAATAATGTATTGAGGAATGATCTATTCCCGTTTTTCACCACTAGGGGATATCGGGAAGAATTGTATCAAAAATCTTTTTTCCAGATATCGGGGGATATCTGGAATTATCTGGATAGATTAGTGGTGGACAAAGGTGGGGCACAACGGAAATAGGCCCATTCGCTAGGGTTGGTCATTGGATGGGTGACCAAAAATGTATTATTCCAAGCTCTTCTATGCTTAGAGAGGCACGTTAAGCCGTTGGCCTGGCTGTATTTGAGTCGTTAACAACCATCAATCCGTATTGGGTAGATGAGGTGGGTTATGGCCTATCCTCCTTTCCTTATCCATACGGTAGTAAGGACAACAAATGGCTGATGATAATATAGTTAAAAAGGTATTGTTTTTACTAAGGCCCGTATTTATAAACCGCTGTCAAAGTTGAGATATATTCTTATAAGAATCAGCATCTCAAGTATGATCTCAAGATCACTTTCAAAATAACTGACTTGGATGCTGTTCTTATAAGAATCAGCATCGCATTATCATCACGCTGATGATAACGAGCATAGGTGTCCAGAGTGGCGGTGCAACGCGCAAGCGGAATTTGCGACGCACAGACACATTCTAACGATTATGTTAGAATTTAACATATCTAGTATTTGTTAATACTGGATATCGTTTCTTTGCCTGAATGACAACACAACTTAAAAAAAAACTAATAATACAGGAGAGCTGCTTGAAAATTAAACAAAATATATATACGTTCTTCTGTGTACTTATGTTGTTGAAATTGGTAAATTTTGAGTTGTGTTGTTATACATGCAAAGCAGCGATATGTTAGATTCTAACAGAATCGTTAGAACGTGTCTGGAGTGCAAGCGGGCGAGTCCTCTAGTACTAAGGACTAGAGAACGCGTCTTCTGCCGTATTCTGCCGTTCTGTTCCCATTTGTTCCACTGGGAAGTTTTACCGTAGAACAAATGGGACTTTTTTCCCCATTAGTTCTACGATTTAGTACTTTGTTGTATAATCCGCGCATGATGAGCATGGGATGGGATGGAACCTTGTCAAAGTGAGACGCTCACGGTACACCGCAGCCTTTTGATGCAGCAACTTCAAGTAAAGGTGCTCCCTTACCGGGAGCATTCGCGTGTAATGTAACGTTACAGATTTGAGCATTACATCAGCGAAGGAGGAGAACCGAGCGAATGCTCGTCAGTTACGGAGGTATTATTGTAATGTAATGCTCAAAGACGAATCTATAATGTTACAGTACACGTGAAGGCTCCCGGTGAGGGAGCACCTTAAGATAACTAGAAAACAGTTAGTTGATTAAAGGCTGATTTTTCAATCTAGATAAAGCTTTATTCGTTTGATAGCGTATTATGCCGCCAAATCGAAAATATTTTTCATAAAAGGCTTTGAACATTTTGGCATAGTGGTAACCATATTTTTTTTATTTTTAACGGGGATTTCAGAAATAATAGCGGCGCGCGATGAAACCTATGTACTATGGGCAACAGCGTCGCTTAACCAGTTAACAACAAAATTCGTGTGCGCGCGTATCGCCCCTGCACGAACTAAACGTATGCTGTGACGGCGCGGCGTGCTAGCGATTTTGATCTTAGGAGTGGTTAAGTTAAGCGACGCTGTTGCCCATGGTACCTACCTATATCAATAGGACATCTATAGACGAACAAAAAATGTCTTGTGATATAAAGTCTTTTTTTGTCCATCTATAGATCTTCTATCGATATACACAGGTTTCATTGTGCGCCGCTATATTTCCAAAATCCCCTTCAAAAATCACAATTTTTTGTTACCACTAGCCAGGCTGGCTAGTGGTAACAAAAATATACGAAGAGGTTCAATCAAACCCATCTGTCTGTCACATTTTTGAATTATTTTTTACTTGGTTAGTAATTAAACTGACTGATATCTGTTACCTGAGGATTAAAAATCAGCACTGAATAAATCAAAATTAACTAATTAATAATCAATTTCCGATTTACTTAGCAAGATTCTATCTCATCGCGCGCGGATTATAGCACTAATTAGAGAAATACTGATAGTTCTACTGTAGAAATACTTAGTAGAACAAATGGGAACGAAACGTTCTTCCGCTAGGCACTCCACATAAAGGATGCGCTGCCACTCAGTACAGTACGAGGCAAATATGTTGAAATCGGGTGGGGATTGCGCGGAACGCGTATTTTGGGCATGCGGAGCGGTGAGGGGCGCGGGCGGCGGGGGAGGGGCGCGCGCTATTGGTCATTCACAAGAGTACATGCGCGAACTTATCCCCACTCCGTCGAAAAAATTTCAATATACAACGTGTTAATGATCAATCGCAAAACCTCTTAGGTGGTGATTGTGCTCATGAATATGAAAAACTTATGCTATGGGGCCATTGGGGCCAACTCTGCAAATCAACAAAAAAATCAGCTGTTTCATACAAATTGTCAATATCTACTCGACCAGAATGTATGAAACAGCTGATATTTTTTGTTGAGTTGCAGAGTTGGCCCCATAGTAGAAGTTGTTCATATTCATGAGCACAATCACCACCTAAGAGGTTTTGCGTTTGTTCATTAACAAGTTGTATATGCCTCGTACTGTACGCGCGCTGGTTATTTACTTTACCTGCGTATCAACGCTGTGTTGTCGAATGTACAGGCCATCCGACATGGCTCTCGTTAGGCCTTTCTCTTCTAACGACTCTAAAGCATCTTTTACTTCTGTTTTTGACCATTTTCCAGCTCTGCAAAAGACATATTTTATTAGGTTAAATAGTAGCTATGTCGCAGGCGTATTGTACATTTAGCCGTATTACATAGCAACTAGCTGTTTTAGAAAACGGCGCCGTATTGTAATACGGCGAGTCAACGATACGCCAGATTGACAATGTGATACGTTGTTCAATACGGCGGAGCACGTTTAGCCGTTTCGTATCAAAGTTCTATTGTAGAGTGACCACACTAACAAAATGAAACAGTGCTTAATTGAAAATAATTTGATTTTAATAATTATGAAAAAAGGTACGTTTAAGTAACTTCTAAAGCACCTAGTACTTAAGTAGTAGGAAACGTGTTCTTTTTATTAGTTTTAAGGAATGTATGAGTACTATTTCTATCAAATAAGTAGATACGGTACAAAGACGGTTTGGTTCTTGTTTGTAAAATTGTAATGTTAGTTAGACTTACTAGAACATTTAGCAAATTCTTTTGGTGTAAATAATTTTAAATCTTTTTAAAAGTTAACTTTTTTTGTAATGTAATGTATCAAAATATTGTTCTTTGGGCACTGCCCAAAAAGTAGGGTCTTCCGAAATATGTTTCTTTAATCTTCACTGGCTACACTCTAAGGCTGGCCCCAGACCTACCGGTTTCATTTCTTTGCTTTGCTGTTCTACCATGGACCGCCGGCCAAGAGGCTCATTTTCAATCTATCGCATATTTTGACCTGACCACATTGGCAAGATAGCCATTAGTTTGGTGTTATCAAATATCGTCGTCTGGGGTGCGATGAGAAGTTTTAGTTTTCGTTTTAAAAAAAACTGCTGTTTTATACAAAAAAAGAATAACGAAATTATCAAAATGTATGAAACAGTTCATTTTTTTTCGCGATTTCAGATTTGATCCCATAGTAAAAGTTGTTCAGTTTTATTATGGTCCCTATCTACCATATTCAGTTTTATAAGGCTTTACCAAACATCTTGTATAAATAAGCGATCGAGTTATTTTTAACGATCGGAGTCCATGTTCAGGGTGGCACATCTCCTAAAAGCTTCCTACTTCGCAATCCAGGCGATAATATTTGATAAAACCAAGCTAATGGCTATCTTGCCAATTTGGTCTAGTCCCAAAATGCGATAGATTGAAAATTACCCTGGTTGGCCGGCGGTCTTTCAAGCAAGGTAGCACAGCAAAGCAAAGAAACGGAACCGGTAGGTCTGGGGCCAGCCTAAGTGTGTGAGTGATAGTGAGTGTAACACTCATTAAGTTGTATTTTGAAAAGTCTGGAACGGGTGGTTGGAAAATGTAGACGATTCAAAAGTACTTAATAATTGAGTTTATTTGAATAAAGCTTATTTGACTTTGACTTTTTTTACACCAATAATATTGCGTAGGATTCCGCACAACACCAGAAAACATTGCCACCTTAGCAGTTATAATCTCGTTCTTTGATCCACGGTTTTTTCACACATCTGCATTGAGCTGCGTAGAAACTATTTAACTGCACATTAAAAATTGTCCTTAAAGCAATTATCTGTACACATTTGGCACGTTTTCTTCACTTAATTCATCCATATTCTTTACTTATTTTCTATGCAATATCCGCACTTGACGCCATTTTTATTGTTATGGTAGGCTAGCGCCGCGAGTGTTGATAATTTGAACTAAAAACTGACGGAATAGCGGCTTATGAACCGCCCAATTACATTACGGCTAGCCGTATTGAAAATCGCAAAGCGCTCTATTCAATGCGGCGTACTTTTGATCAGCCGTTTTGAATACGGCGTATCTTTAATCCGCCGCATTACAATACGGCGCCGTTTTCTAAAACAGCTAGGTGCTATGTAATACGGCGAAATATACAATACGCCTGCGACAGCTATATTCATTTGGATAGCACCTTCAGTATTTAGGTCTGTATTTATAAACCGCTCTCAACGTTGAGAGCTATCTTGATATGCTCTTCTTATAGGAACTGCCTATGGTCAAGATAGCTCTCAACGTCGAGAGCAGTTTATTATTACGGACCTTAGCAAGGGTGTAGCCAGGATTGTATATGAGGGGGGGCAGACAATGAAAATCCTATATTATATAGAGATTGTTGGATTTCACAAGCCAGCCTCATGCCTGTTAGTTTCTTAGGTCTTATAAGAAGCGTCGCAAGCTATGAAGCTCGTCAGAATTACGGTTTACCAACGAACGACCGCTTCTTAAGGGGTTCTAAGGGGGCAGCTGGCCCTCCTTGCCCGTACCTCGCTATGCCTATGGGCCTTAGTTTACTAAGTCAGACCACAGAATAGATAATAGTACTAGCGTACAGAAGTTACACTCCGCAAAATCGTTTAAATAAATTGCGACTCTTGCTCCGACACAATAAAGTACAATTCAGGTCGCACAGCGCTCCCTTCGCTCCAAAACATTCACTTAGTAGTTGCCTCTCTTTCTATCGCGTAGGTCTTATCTTTTCTGATGTATGAAATTTGTCCTCTCAGAGGACGCCGAGCGCTTCAGACTCGCGCACGGAGTGACAGAGCCCTGGTTAGACTCTTACGTATTCGAATTCAGTTGAAGCGCGGAAGGGGATTCTCGGGCAGGGTGGTCGGCTCGATTGGCCCAATTTGCGGTAAGTCCAATAAAATCATCTGATTCGCGGTTGGAATATCATTGTCAGTGCAATATTTTTTTGGTTGGTCCAATTCAGGAGAAAAAACGTGTTAAAATTAACACAGAGCAACAGCGAATCGGATCACACGCGAATTGGCCCAATCGCGCCTAAATAATATTTTTTATGCGTATTAGTTACATTCCAAATAATTGGAAAAATCCTCGTCATGGCTGGCGTTGTTGTGTACGAGACACCCAGTTTATTCAACTTTACCTCGTGACACTGTCGCGACATCTGTCCTAGCTTTTTAATAATAGGTAGTCGGAAAAGTTCGCGGCCTTTATGAAGCATGATTTTTGCGTGTTATATTTCTGGCAATACTAAACTATTATTGGCAGCTGACTTTCTGGTAATAGCGATTAATTTAAACAAATTGATAATTGTCTTGCTTCTTCATAATATTTTTTATTAGATACTTTTTACGATTATTTTTCAATAAGAGTTCAGACCCTTAACGAAAAAAAATGAATGAGCTAGAGCTCAAAGAAAGATTTGTAATGTTTATGAAGAAGATGCGTTGAGCAAAAAATGGTTCAGCAGATTCAGGTCTTGTAATTTTGGTGATAAAGATGTTCCTCGCTGTGGTATCTTTATTTTTAGTACAAAAAGGCCGCGAACTTTCTTTACCGACTAACTAATGTAAACTTTAGATATTGAATAGAAATACTTACGTCACAAAGTCGTCGACAGTTAGAGGATTAGGGTAGGCATTCTCTATCATGTCCAGTACTCTCTGTTCAGATATAACTGGTGTTTGACACATCACACTGTCCTCAATGAACGCTGTAAACAACAAAAAAGTTTTACAACCGAAATCACAAAATCTTCATCGTCTCATACATGCAGTGAGCCAGAAAACTGTAGCACACAACACTCTTCCTCTACTAGTGGTCCTTTTACACGGCGCAAGTAGCATATCTAGCAACTAAATATGTATTTTTGTTACTAAATAAGCCTAAGAACCGGCTCAGTCAAGCTCTGGTCAATCTGTCCAACTCTATATGTATGTAGATAGATAGAGCTGAATGTAGATATAAAAGTAGATACTAGGACTAAAGTAATATGGTTATTATGGTTATACACGCAATACAAAAAGTTATAATCCGATAAAAATATAATCATACGAACAACTCTTGCGCTATATAGAAACACCAATGTAATGTTAGTAAGTATGAGAGACGGGTATAAGAACATATACCTACTAAGTGAAAACTTGTGCAATATTAAGATAATTTTAGTCAGAGGATAGTGATCTAAACCACGACTATAAGTCTATAATTTCTTTAAACGCAAAAGATGTATTTTTACGCAAACACAATCAGAAACATAAAAAAATTAGTGAAAGAACAATGAGTTGCTGTAATCTAAAAAAATCTAGCTAGTCTATAGATATACAACTCAAATCAAGTCTATAGTGATACAACTCAAATAAAGTCTATAGGTACACAACTCAATCAAATCAATCTGAGGCTACAAAATAGAACACAACAGATTTCACTAATAGTATCAATTTTATTACCTAGAACACTAAGGACCATAAATGAAATACCTACTAATAGAATATAGCAGGACAACGAAGTCTGAAATCTATTTACTCTATTACATACAAGTAAATACCTACTATCTAAAAATAATTTAATGTAAAGTACACAAAAGTAAAGTTAAGACTACAGCAACGAGTTCGTATGATAAATAAGAGACACACTAGTAAATAAATAATATTACATTTTCAAAAGAAAAGATATGAAGCATGCATAGTACTAAAATATACTAATATACATACACCCATTACAAAAGTTGTATACAACACCCTTACTGGTGATTACGCCATTTGTTTCTGTACGATGAAATATAATGATAAATTGATAATAAATAATAATAACTAAAATAAATATAATATAGGCAGAAAACATTCAAATAAAATATATAATACCGAAAATTATTAAGTACATCAGTAAAGAAACATCTTTACAATTTTTCAGTAAAACAAAGTAAATCTGCAAGCATGATGTCATCACCAAGATAACATAATAATTTATTATGCTGCGTTGAATAAATTCAAAGCACTGACCTGTTTTTTTTTTCTATTTAACTGGACTGGCTGTCTGTATGATTTGACAGCAAAGTTCTTGTGCCTATTTGAAACGCCTGTAGCGTGAGGTCTAAAGAACTAATTTTGACGTACAATGAAAATGGTTGCCGTGATGGTCTCTCCAGAATCCAGACTTTAGTACCATGTCCCTCACACTATGCTCACGCTACGTCCTACAGCGCCAAAATGGGGGAAATCAAATAGGCACAAAAACAGTTTGACAGCAGCCAGTCCAGTGTAATAATATAGAGGTCAATGATTCAAAGCCTTATATATTATTACGACGCAATTTTAATTGATGCAATACAATGGGCTTGATTCTGACTCACTAGTATTGAATTTAAATACAAATAGATAGAGGACTTTTAAATGTTATTAAATGTTGCTTGCCAAAAAAATATTAAAAACACGACTGCACTGCCAAAAACAAACTAAAAATTCAGTACAACAATATTTGATCAAAGAGTTTCCCCAACTGCAATGATACTTGTTATTTAATTTTTTAATTCTTTTTTGGCAGGGCTGTCGTGTTTTTTTTTTTATTTATTTATTTTTCACATTTCAGTGAATTTGTCACAAGACATTTGGTCTTACTGCATGCTCATTGCTAGCCCACCCCGTAAACATGATTTATTTACTCATGTGCTCGTGTGCACTTTACCATGGGCCCTAAAGCTATTCCCTCATCAAATTTTGTGGTTCTGTTCTGTCATTATTATCAACATGTATAATCAGACCATAAGAGAAAATATTGTCGACTTATTTCAACTTGCAAGACATGAGAGTCAGACCATTTTCCCTGAAACCTTTCTGTATATATTTATCATGATCTGTTAGTTGAATACCAGACAATATACTAACCTGGAGGTGGTGATGCCCGGCCCTCCTGTCTCAGCTCTATTTCTAATATTTTGAGCTGATGATATTTATGCTGCATCAATTTCATAATTTTTTTTATGAATCCCACATAATCTGAAAATTATACATAAAAAAGCTATAGGCTGTTTGGTAATTATTGAATCAACTAGCTTTAAAATACTCTGTGTGACAATATAATTAATATCTGATGAATAACAGTAAACAAAATGATGATGTACATTGTACACCATGGGTCATCAAACTTTTTAGCTTGGAGACACTAACTCCTCCACTAAGTCCCAAGGGCCAGAACTTATTTAGCTCAGCTGTAAATTACAGTATGTTGGTACGATCCGATTATTGATGGTCACGGAGGATGCGGCCAGCGTTTGTAGACCCTTGATGTAGGTACAGAATAAAAACAATATACCTTGCATTTACCTTTTGGGAAATCTTGGGGACTAACAAGTTCTCGAAAGAAGGCTTGTGCTTCATAAGGTCTTTCATTGGGTGTTGTTTGAGGTTTGAACCAGAACCGCAGAGCACGAGCTTCACGGGTGTGAGATCCAGTGGCTACCGATACTAAATATACCCAGAACTCCAGCTGAGCATGACAGGGTTCTGTCACACCATTTTCTAAAATACATAAATTAACCACAGTTTATTCCTTGTTTGAAAATACATATCAAAATTGCTACAGATTGATGATGTACCATGGGAAACAGTGTCGCTTAACCACTCCTAAGGTTGAAATCGCTTGCACGCCGCGCCGTCACAACCATATGTTTAGTTCGTGTAGGGGAAATACGCGTGCACAGAATTTTGTTGCAAAGTGGTTAAGCAAGGCTGTTGCCAATTGTACAATATTATGTACGTATTTATGTATAATTTTTATTGCAATAACAGATGAGAGACTCATATCATAAAAAGCAAATTCCCTCAGACAAAAATAACATACCTACATTTTAGTCTCATCATTCGTTCACTTAAAAGTTAATGAGCTCAATTACAGATAGAGCTAAGACAATGTCAATGTCCAGATAATTACTGTAATATTCATGAACACTACTATACTCAGATTATGTCATCCTTATATTGGGTCTCAGAATTCTTGATCTATGACATTGGTGTTTTTTCTCACAAATAGAGAACCTCTTCACTTCTATGATTTAAAATAATTGTCAATCGCTTGATATTTTATCGAATAATGACCATCATAATCAACTATCAATAGTAAAAAAAATAGTTGTCTAAACATAAAAAAATACCTTAAAAATGACTCCTCTTTTTATTAGCATAAATGGCCACTTTATTTGTTTTAACTTAGCCAAAACTTATTATTATCTTAGTGTTTAACCGTTAGTGCTTAAGTTTTCAAATATTTGCGTTTATCATTGTTAAATAAATTAAGAAATTGCTAGTATGGAAAGTGAAACTTCTTTAAAATTCTCCATACAAAACGCCGATTTCATAGGTAGGGACCTAATAATTCAAATGCTATTAATAAAAATACACTGAAGACTTTTAGCAGTTTCAATCAATCAATCTTTAGGCATAAACTGAAAACAGCCATTACTTAACTGAAACAAAGTATCAATACGTACATATGTGTCTTAAGCTTAATAGGTTTCAATTCACTAAATAATTATAAACAGATCGATGGTCAAAATAAATATTGATAATTTTAATTATAAACTGCAAACAGGATAATACCTAACTTATTTCTACTTTTTCCTGTAACCATTTATGCTTATTTTTTCAGTTACTTTATTAATTTGGTTAACGATACAAACATGAGACAGGGTTCTAGTCTACAATGTTCAAATTATAGAAAAAATCACCTTTTCCACTATCACAAATTTCATGCCCTGCCTACCTATTTTTTTATACTTAGGTACAAATACAAGACAAACATGAGACAAAAGATGCGCAGCAGCTACAAACACTAAACTCGGCGCATTTTTTGTCTCATCATCAAATTTGTCTTGCCAAGTCATGTGCTGGCACCTCGTTGGAATTTTTCACAACTTTCTTACTCACCATAAACCTTTTCTTTATTGATAATAATGCCAGTGTGGTCACCTCCAGCAACATGGATCTTGTCACTGGCTTCAGCTTCTACTGCTTTCCTCTCTACCACCAATGTGGTGGAGTTTTCAGTTTTACATTTTGGTGTCATCACCACCTTTTCTTCAACAGTATCAGCCATTGCAAAGATCCTGCAGAAAAACGGACAAAACGAAACAAACAGTTTACTTAAAATTGTTGTGCTGATGACTCAGGCCAATGCATGTCATGAGCTATTTGTAAAGTTTAGTGAAGTTGGATGGCGGCGGATCAACTCACAACACAAATATAAATAGAACTGAATCATTTGTTGGATCGAACTTGAACACAAGGCAATCTTGTCTAAGTTAGAAAGGAATTAATTATGTAGGTACATAATGTACCCAAATGAAAAAAACTGCCAAAGTACAAAATTTAAATTGAACTCTGAATGAAAAGTGCCCAAACATATTAAATACGAAATTATCGTACCTAAATCAAGCAAAAATCCACAATTTAATGGAAAAATTATAATCATTCAACAATCACAATTCACACCAATGCACACAAACAAAATAAAGCAAATGATATGACAATGACACTGACAGTGACAGTGACAGACAGACCTTCCTCCTCAGAGGCCGCGTTCCGAATCACGCTCACAACGCTGTTAGCGCGAAAATGCAGAGGTTTTACCTTCCAATAAAACCGCCATTGTGCGCTGAGCCTTGTCCGGGGTGAGGGTGAAGGTCCAAACAAATTATCGGACGCGGCTTATGGACGCGGCTTACTGCCGCGGCTGATAAGTGTGCACACTCTCATAACATCCTGCGTTCCAGATAGCTATCGGACGTCCGATGACGTCATATTAGTCTATGGTTACGTCCGCGACCTACTACATCCGATAGTTTGCACACCTCAGATCAGCCGCGGCAGTAAGCCGCGTCCGATAATTTGTTTGGACCTTGAGAGAGCCATTGCCGATTTTCTTGTTTTAACACGTTTTTGTCGTCTGGCAACACTGGTTTCCCGCCTTTTTACCTGCAACATAGACAATTCCCGCCAAGAATCATCCCTTCCACTAGGGCAAGCAAGCGCCGAGCGCTCACTTTTTCCTCATTGTTTTCACCAGGGCCAGTAAAATGCCCCGGAAAAGGCTCAGCGCACAATGGCGGTTTTATTGGAAGGTAAAACCTCTGCATTGTGCTGCCTCGCCTTGTCCGGGGTGAGGGTGAGAAATGTTTGTTATTGCCCTGGTGAGGGATGATGAGAAAATAAATCAATAAGCCATTATGTTTAATGTGAACCTTGTTATTTTCCGCAAAATAATTTAAGCATTTAATCTTCATTTTATTTTGAATCAGTGGGAATAAATAAATCAGACATAGGTATTAGATCAATCGCAGAATATAATAATAATAATTTATTATTTTCTATAAATTATTTATGTTATATCTAATCTAATATCCCCCAATAGTGTTTCAGGTAGGTCGAAGCGTGATTCCAATTACCTTTTTGAGAATAATTTTATCAGTCGGAACCATGGAAAGCAACAAAGCAATGAAACTATTGCTACTGATCTAATGCTTTCGACTGTGTTCAAATCCTGTAGACTTAAAACTATTCTTACCAATTACCGTTCTGGAAGCAGGCTTCGATTTACACAGAGTTGTAATAAAAAGTTGCTGAAGTGAGCTATTCTCCAGTCAGATAGTTTAAGGTAGTTTAAAATAGTGAAACCAATAAACGAGGCTCAATATATTTTGATCCTCGCGAGTAATCTGCTTCCATTCTCACTGATGATGCTAAGCAGAGCGAGTCTTTACGAGCCAATACTTGACTTAAGGAAAAGGATCACTTCACTCAGTACACTATCAACGTCTTTTGTCCAAAACAAATAATTAAATATTTTCATAACGTTTACTCACACAGTGTTTAGTAATAGTAAGCGTGATGCCTTTCGCAGAGAAAAGAGCATCCCATCAAAAAGTAAAGGACCACAAATCAGAAACTGAATGTGAATAAATATCCAGTCTCCCAAAATTATCTTTAATTTTCTCACTCTGGTATGAACCAATTTGTGGAAGCGAGTTGTAGCAGGTGCTAATTTCTTCCTTATGAGGATGTTCTAGATACTAAGCTAGGTTCTTGCCTAAGGGGACAGCTAACAGCACCCTTGTTGTCTGCGTACCATTTTACCCAGCCTCGGTTCCAGGCGAGTTCCTAAGAGAACAAAAATCTTACGCCAAACCTTTAGAAGAAGAGCTTTTTCTCTTGCTGTTCGACATTGGTGGAGATACTTTTAGCTCCAATCAACAGTCTACTTTTGGGAGAGTGTGGACTGTGCTTTGTGCGACAGGTTTTGTAATTGAACTGGCCCGCTGAAGGCTCTGTTCTGAAGATCAGGTCTCCAGAATTATTTCAGTCATCGAGGCGTGACCACCACAAACAGACCGCCGCAACCGCTCAGGAAAAGTAATACTTACCTACCCCTGGTATGAGGGACGAAGCTAAAAACACCCATGTCATGGCGTAATTCCACTGCCGGCTGAAGGCATTGTGGAAATCCACTTCCTCCTCCAGCGGGTCTAGCGATACATAGTGCTGAACTACGTGAGCCTGAGCAGATGAGAACAGATCTATTCATGGTGGCCAACACACCGAATGCCCGAAACAGCCCCGAAAATGGCTCTGGTGAGAGATGTCACTCCGGGATCGGGAATCACATTCCAGAATGGCAACTCTCACCAGTGCTAAGTGATCGGCGATCCTGTTGAAACATCCAGGAAGGTGTTGGTACGTTACAACCATACTCAGGTCCTGGATAAGACGTCATACCTTGCGAGTCTGCTTCATGAGCGTAGAAGATCTCGTCCGGCTTTGATTTCGCAGATAAGTCAATGATTTGTGCATCGTGCGATCAAATCAGAAGATTGGCATGTTGGAGTTCGGACACCTAGTGGACGTGGACGGTAACTGTTGCTGAGCTGCTGATGAAGCACCCATTATCCGACAAGTTTTGTAGTTATCCAAGGCACCTTAACTGTTCACAGATGCCCCGCTGCAATGCATTCGTCACCGGACGAAGTCAGTGTAACCTGTGGCAATAAGTAAAAGAAGATTCGCTCACCGAATAGTGCCACCATTGCAGTTCCATGATCTTTGTGAATAGGACGTGTTGCGGATTCGTTTGTTCTTGTCGTAGTAACTTAAAACCATTGACGGTTCTGAAAGAGACGGTGGCAGTGTAAATTGCCAATGGCTTACGGAATTGGTACAATTTAGTATTTTTATAACCAATTGAGCTTCACTCAACGCGGTCAGTAGGAGTCTCTGAAACTCCTGACAACGTTGGTAGTTTCAAGATATTCTGCTAGGAAGGTACTTTCAGTTTCCCCGCATCAAATCCTCAGAAATTCCATATTCTGAGTGGTCGGTACCTAGTAATATCAATTTTTCAAAGTTGATGACTCAAACTCAAACTACATCCTGTAGCAATACGTTACTTACAGCTACCGAAATTAATTTCAGTAAGTAAGAAACGTCAACATAAAATCTAATTAAACAAAGAACTAGGCTCATTCTAGTTTCTCGAAGTTTCATGCTAAACCGTATGACGAGGAAGACATTGATGTCAAGGTTTTGGCTGAAAAGTTATCTTAAAAAAGGATCGGTGACTTTTAGCTGCTATACTCAGGTAAAAGTACGTTTGAGATATGTTCTACCTTTGTCAACAGAACTAATTGCCCGGTTGAAGGAAGTGTAGAATTTCAAAAGGATAGTTAACATAAGCCGATGGCCCTAAGTTAACAAAAGTTGTTTCGATTAGATTTGGTTACTATAAGAATTTTGAAGGTAATAATCTGGCTTGAAAAGGAATTCGAAAATGTGTTAATATCATTATCACTCCTCCTTCCTCATCCTTCATCCTTCGTTAAATTAAAAGGTTTAAAACGGCTAAAACGAATTCTAGTTAACTAAGTAACTAAATAGTAGTAAGTAAAGTACGTAGTAGTAAGTAAGTGGTAGTAAGTACTACTAAGTACTAAGTAGTAGTAAGTAACTAACTAACTGTAGTTAACTATAGCGACGCCTCTATGCGTCACTACCATGACCTCGTTTATTTATTAATCTTTATATTGTAGGTACCACTACAAAATATGATATAAAAGGGGAAGACTTTCATCAGTGTACTTTAGGAAAAACACTAAACACAATTTACATTATCAATCGTGAAATTATCAGAAATAGGCTTATGATCGACTATAATAGGTGTATCCGAAAAGCAACAAAAGAAAAAGAATAACCATGTTGCAATGCAAACATTGCAAACTAATCAAACTAAATCTACACAATTAAATTAATTGTTTTACGATGATACTCTTCAAGAAGGTATCGTAAGTTTGTTTAAAAAAAGGAAACCTTGTGAATACTAATAATAATACAATAAAATAACAAGTTTTGTTCACCAGCTTAATTTCCACAATATTTATATAGTCTGCTTAACTTAATATTATTTGAAATATTATTATCATTACTGCTTATCCTCGCAACATATTTATTTAATTTTAGAACAGAATTCCATATAAAACACAGATTGCAAATCTTTTATTCAAAATTAAAATCAACCCATAATAATAATTGAGCTTACATTATTTTTAAGATAATATGGTCGTATTATCAATGTACGTTCACAATATGAGGGTAGATAAATATTGATATCGTACAGCTTTAAAACATCGTTTGAAAATCTTTTCAAACGATATTTTAAATATCGTACTGCTTTAAAACATCGTTTCAAAAACCTGGCTAAGATAAAATCTGTTTTACCTACAAGTTTCACTAAATATTTAACTAGTCCGGAAATTCAAATAATTCATCAAAGGGTTCATCCATCTTCGTATACGTGGTCAAAATTCAAAGTGGTTCGTAAAGATTTATTTAATTAATAAATGAAAATTAATTACTTTGAATTGTTGAACCTTTGGGTATATTATCAATTTTATCTAATCCGTCATTACTAGAAAATATGATGTAACTAGATTAACGTTAATTTGAACCATGTTTTCCATGAACTCGGTTAACACCAGCACTTGGTTACGGAAATTATACACCGTCATTTTGTAGTCGTTTTAATTAACTTAAGGGTGTGTTGTACCAATGAAAATAAACATTTTTGCCCAAGAAACATGGGTCGAAAAACGACAAAAAATTTTGGGTCTCCCATACTAACTAGACAGCTAAAACATTTTATTAGTATGGGAAAGTCAAATTTTTTTGTCGTTTTTCGACCCATGTTTCTTTGGCAAAAATGTTTGGTTCCGTTAGTAGAACACTCCCTTAAGTTAATTAAAACGACTACAAAATGACGGTGTATAGCAAAGTATTAAAATATTGATACTTAGCTTTTCAGCACGCAAATTATCTAGCAAAGTATTAAAATGGTGGTACTTAGCTTTTTCAGAAGAACGTCCGTTGCACTGAACTACTTGAAATTATTTGATGATTATCGCCGCCTATTCTCCCGGCCCCTACGCTGTCGCCTCCCAGCGTTACCAGACATTGAGGCGTCCATATTGCTAACTTTATTAATAATTAACAGGACTTCCTCTTATACGTGTTATCACTGCGAAGTTCAGCAACGCAATGAGGAAAAAGTGAGCGCTCGGCGCTTGCTTGCCCTAGTGGAAGGGATGATTCTTGGCGGGAATTGTCTATGTTGCAGGTAAAAAGGCGGGAAACCAGTGTTGCCAGACGACAAAAACGTGTTAAAACAAGAAAATCGGCAATGGCTCTCTCACCCTCACCCCGGACAAGGCGAGGCAGCACAATGCCTAGTTCCAAATCACGCCAACAGCACTGTTAGCGTATAATCCATTAAATTAAAAAGGTACACAAATACCCTAATTGTGTAATATTTTATTTGTGTAAACGCCAATGAGGCCAGCGCGCCTCCGGCGCCGGCGCACGGCTGCTGCTTGCTCAGTGGGGTGGGATGGGAAGGCGGAACCGGAGGTAGAAATTCGAGGGAAACGACCGCTAGGGGGTGCTAGAGGGCGTGTTCGCGCGCCACAGACAGGATTGTCATCTCAAGTAAAGGCTTGGAATAGGGACAGGAGCTTAATCAAGAAGACCGATGGAAAAAATGGCATGATCGTCATCTCGTGTGTGCCTTACTCCTTCAGGCTTGTGAGCTTATAAATCCTTCAGTGACGGATAAACAATTTCTTATTTTGGTATTCAGAACAAACGTAACGCTAAAATTTATGAATTATTGACGTTTGAACATGGTCCTCACGAAATGACGCTGAAGATCATGGATGCTGGAAATAACAAAAACTAGCTAACGAAAGTGCAGTTTCACTCCATAGATGCTCAGTGACGCAAAAATAAATAAGATTTAACATTCGAAAACCATACAAAACAAAATAGATCTCATAAAATCGTTGTTTAAACGTGGTACACACGGAACCGTATGTGCCAGTTTTCATTTGTCAAAATATCAACAACTAAACCGTTTGGAACCAAATGAAGCAGTCTAGCAGCGTTACGTTTGATAAGTGACAGCATATAAAACTTTAAATCCGTTCGCGTAACAACACATCAATAGGAAAAGCAAAAACAATATTTCGACCCATCAGACTGTGTGGCCCACAATTAATACCGTTACGTTACGTGAATTTTGCGTCACTTAAGATGTAAAGCAGTTTATAGTAATAAGAATTTCCGTCACTGAGGATCTAGCTTTGTTTGGAACCAATCACTGCAGTAGTTTCAATACAATTCATGATACAATTTGTATGAGATTTTTAAGATAGGGTGACAACAGTGTACGCACGTTGATGGACAGAAAGGATATAACCGTCCTGTTAATGAGGGCTTTTCAATCAAAATGACAAAAAACTGTCTGCTCGATAGATGGCATTGATAAAAATGTATGTGTCAATGTGTTTTTTTTTTAATAACCAAGCCTCGAAGAGTACTAAGGTAGGCAGGTAGATGTAACCCTGAAATGTTTCTTTTTGGGTAGATGTCAGCCAGCGTTCGCTTAAACCGAAATTAGATGGTTCATTTTTACGTTTATTTTCGATGCTTCATTAGCCTTTCATCAATCATCGGCATCGGAAATTAACGATAAATGAAACGTGTAAACAGCACCATTCACTGCAGTGAACGGCATGTCATCAGCCACGTTTTTGTTTTTATTTTAATATGCCTTTATTTTTCGTTTTTCGACGTTTTTCAACCTGCATCAGACAACATGCATACAAGCAATGCATGCAAGCATTTTCTCGCTCTTTAATTAACTACTAATTCTTTAATAAAAATTATCACGCACAACCTGTTGCCGCGAAAAAGGAAAATAGTAGCAGACAAACATACAAACACACATGCAAACCCTTACCCCCAATTACATATACCGCCTCCGTTCCGTTCCATCCATCGTGGCACAGTTTAACTCCATACAGTTGAAAAACGAATGTACTTGCGCAGAGCAACGGAGGGGGTCTCGAGGGGGTCGGGCGGCGCGGCTCGGAGTACCTAAACTCGCTGAGTTTGGGTACTCGAACGCGGAAGGACGGCGCGAGTGACGCGACCGAATAAATCACGCATAGCGATTGACCATTTTAAAAATCTTTTATGCCGCTATCGTTAGTTAGGTATAATTTTATTATAATAATATATAATAATCATTTTATTTCGGACATAAAATCCATACAAGGTGTTAGTTACAGCGAAACTTATTCTATTGTTAGTAATTTTAAGGACACAAAACAAAACTAAACTAATTATAATTTGGCCACCGATGCGGCTCCTGTGCTATAGATAGTCATAGCTAGTGACAGGGGCATGAAGCTCTAGCCAGCGGCGCAACAGTGGGGAGTCCCACCGGTTAGCCAACGTGCTCAGGATGCCGTTTGAGCTGCCGCGCACGCGTGCCCACAGCGAGGCGCAGCGCTTTCTGATGATCGTATAAAAACAATCAGTACGCGCCTCGGCGAACTTCAATGACGCGCTACAGTGGCGCGGCAGGCCAAACAACATCCTGAATACGTTATTATACTGGACGCGCAGAGCGCTATATGTCCGCTGCGTAAAGTTCACCAACAGACCGCACGTGTAGAAAGATTGACAGTAAGCTTTGAAAAGCGTTATCTTAACTTGTTTACTACACCGTGCAAATCTGCGAGCCAACATATTACAGCGAACACATAGCGCCCTACGCTCCCTCTCCACATCCACAGAATCTGACAAGTTGTCAGTGACCCAGTGGCCCAAATACTTAAATTGGTCAACTCTTTTCAATTTTATGCCTCCGAGAGTCACGGGGGGTATACTCCGGTGATTTGCGGACGCCCCCGCCTGAAACATCATGAATTCACTTTTAAGTGAGTTGTATTTGAGCCCATGAGCCACCGCATATTCTTCACACATATGAACTAGTCTTCTCAGGGCTCCGATCGATAGGCTCATCAGCACCATATCGTCGGCGTAACTAATATTATTAATACATACACCACCTACATGGCAACCTATATAGGTGCTGCTGAGCTCCTCGATCAGTCTGTTAATGTACAGGTTGAAAAGCTTGGGTGAGCTTAATCCCCCCTGTCTCACTCCACATTGCAACCCGTACACTTCCGACTGTGAGCCAGCCCACTTAACATAGTTCTTCTGATTATCGTACCAATATTTAAATATGGATATTATTTCAGACGGCAGACCAGTTTCACATTGCAGCTTTTTCCACAATAAGTTGTACGATACTAGGTCGAATGCCTTCGACAAGTCCAGAAAACAAGCATAGATCGGTGTTTTTCTAGCTGTGTAGTACTGCACAGTTTGCTTGAGACAGAAGATGGCACTCTCTGTGGATAGACCGGGTTTAAAACCAAACTGCGCATCATGTAACTTAATATGCTCACCCAATCTTCTGTCAAGCAAACCGTCCAGCACCTTAGCTATGACCGTAGCTAACGATATAGGCCTATAATTCGACAAATCCGAGGCATCACCCGTCTTATTTTTTATAATAGGAACTACAACGGTAATACGTTAAATCATCTGGTAAGTAAAAGTGACTCATACAAAGATTGAAAAACATTGACAGAACTCGCGGCAAGTGGACCCCCGGGTACTTCAGATGCTCGATGCTGAGATCATCGTGACCTGGAGACTTACCTCTGAGGCGATCTCTTGCGCAGAAAATCTGACTTTTAAGTCCTCGACACGACATTCAGCACCGAACACCTACGGCTCCTGAGGGAGGGGGGACTCGACTTTGAAGTGCTTCCGGAAGGCATTCGCTATAGCAGTCGGTTCGTACAAGCCAGCGACGCTCGCAGGAATACTCGGTTTCGGGTTCAATTAATTGGTATTTTTCCAAAATTTGCTAAAGTTCTTGTTTGCGTGATTCTGAGCGATAATATCCATTTTAATTTGATTCTCATTTTTTTGACAATATTTCAATTTGGCTTTAAAGTATATTTTAGTGTCACGCATCTTATCATAAATAAAACCAAAATTTGGTTTGCCGTACAGTAGCCAAGATTGGTACCAAAACCGAGCTTCCCCATGAGCGGCCCTCACATACTTATTCCAACTTATTACATAATTATGTTTCTTACGTTTATCACTATTGTAGGTACATTCAGCCGACTCTTTTAGGGCACATGATACTAGTTGCTAATTTTGTTCTATGGTCGACATTAGAACATGTTTTGTCAGCACATTCACAGAAATCCGCAGGAAAGTCTACTAAACGTAGTCTACTATTACAATTAAGGCCGTATATCTCTGTATTTGATCATTATTTCTTTCACCCCACTTAACTTTATTAAATGATTGGGTTAAAGTTACAAGTTTAGACTGGATTTTATTTATATTACACTCAATCAACAAAGGATAATGATCAGACCAGTACACATGTAATATAAAACCGAAGCATTGACAACAGTATGCCGCGCGGCGCTAGTTCCTATACAGTGATCGAACATCGGCGAGAGCCGTGTGCCTCGCTCACATAAGTATAGGTATCGCTGGGTAAAATTTCCATGTCAATGCATGCCCACGACTGTTCATAACAAAAGTTTAAAAGTTCACGTGAAAACTGCTCACCATCACCAGGATGTGCATTGAAGTCCCCGAGTACAAATACCGATTCGATGTTGTTCGTCTAAACTCAAGGGCGTCGCCATCGCCAGCCCATGGCCAAGGGGTGGGGGGGGCAAGTTAATATTAAAGAGGATGAGAATGATATGAATTGTAGGTACAGTCAACCGTACTTGTAGAACAGCACCTAGTGAATTTATTCAAGTTTTGAGATGGGGCAGGATTTATCGGAAAAGCAAGTCAATTGCACGGCCTTAGAACTTTGGTTATTTTGATGTTGGCTACATTTTTTAACCTCTAGAGGGGGGGGGGGGGCAGCGGCTCCCCCCTGCCCACCCCTGGCGACGCCCTTGTCTCAACTATTGCACTTATTTCACCCATACACTCTGTGAAATCCGTAAGATTCGCCGCCGAATCAGTAGGCATGTACACAGTAATCACTAACACCGATTTTCCACTGTCGAGAAGAATCTTAATGGCCGTCAAGCGCACACTATGACATTCCACAACCGACACACACGGGAACGCCGACTTCCTCCATAATAGTGCCACTCCACCAAACGGTCTCTCTTTTAGTATACCTTTAGAAGTGTCTACCGCCGATTTTCCAGTAAAAGCGAAGTTGTCATCAATAGTACCCAGAGATGGCAAATCATGTGGCAAGAGCCATGTTTCCTGTAAAGCAATTATATCGGCAGTCCGGCAAAGAAGCCTCAGGCATTCCACCGATCGGTGTACATTTTTACAGTTGAAGCTGATCATTTTAGTTGTAACAGCCATTATTTTTGATTAGGGACTCCACCTGGCACTTGACCACTCCGGTATCCTTTTTTAAAGTCTACAAACCGCCGTACATATTATAGTATATATTAATAATGGTGCACACTTGTTTTGTTCCGTATACGGATGTGCCTCGACGGTGACATACAACAAGGACTTAAATTTTCATAGATTTCCCCGTGATGCGAGGTAAGTTTATTTATTCCTATAAGTAATTTCGTATTACTTACCTACTTAACCAACATCATCTCGTGCTGTTAAGTAGGTACTTTTATTGTATAATTCAATAATACCTGTCGTGTGCAGTTTTATAGTAAAATTTTATTGTAGCTAAAAAATAACTTCAAGTAGATTTGTGAAATAAGTAATGAATATATATTTGGTAGGTATGTAGGAACTAGGTACATAAGCATATCGTGCGTGTTGCTATCATCACAAAATAGCTAGGTACCTACGACCTTGTTTGAACCAATTTTACGTAGTACACTGGTGGTACCTACCTACATAGGTACCTACTAATTTATTTTCTGTGCTACTAGGGACTCGAACACTATTAATTAGTTAATGACGCCGCGGCCGTTCTGTTAAAGTAAGTACTTAAAAGCAAGCTAGGTGCCACTTTTGAAGTTTATTTGATATAGGTACCAACCGACTTACCTACATACCTGCGCTTTACGCACGGGCTATAAGCACTTGAACACTGATCGTGTAATGTTAGATTATTTATATCCTTGTTCTACTAATCACTAATCCTACTTTCTACTAATACCTACCTACTATTATAAATGCGAAAGTTTGTGTGTATGTGTGTTGTAAATAATTACTTATTAATCACATTTATTTTCTATTTTGACAACCCTTGCACATTTGCAGCTGATTGCGTAAGGGCGACACGGGCGGCGGCACGCGGCGGCATCGTCCAACATCAAAGGCGTTTAACAACTGTATGGAGTTAAACTGTGATCGTGGGTTGTAACGATACGCTGCAGTCTTAGTAAACATCAACACGATACGATGTCCGCAAAAAAATACTTCGTGGTCACCCTAGGTGATCTACATACTAATTTAAATCTCGAATTGCATCGTAAGTACTGCAGTGATTGGTTCCAAATAAAGCTAGATCCTCAGTGACGGAAATTTTTATTACTATAAACTGCTTTACATCTTAAGTAACGCAAAATTCACGTAACGTAACGGTATTAATTGTGGGCCACACAGTCTGATGGGTCGAAATATTGTTTTTGCTTTTTCTATTGATGTGTTGTTATGCGAATGGATTTAAAGTGTTATATGCTGTCACTTATCAAACGTAACGCTGCTAGACTGCTTAATTTGACTCCAAAGGGTTTAGTTGTCGATATTTTGACAAATGAAAACTGGCACATACGGTTCTGTGTGTGCCACGTTTAAACAACGATTTTATGAGTTCTGTTCTGTTTTGTATGGTTTTCGAATGTTAAATCTTATTTATTTTTGCGTCACTGAGCATCTATGGAGTGAAACTGCACTTTCGTTAGCTAGTTTTTGTTATTTCCAGCATCCATGATCTTCAGCGTCATTTCGTGAGGACCATGTTCAAACGTCAATAATTCATAAATTTTAGCGTTACGTTTGTTCTGAATACCAAAATAAGAAATTGTTTATCCGTCACTGAAGGATTTATAAGCTCACAAGCCTGAAGGAGTAAGGCACACACGAGATGACGATCATAAAATGGCGTCCGATTGCCATCGAACGCTTAAAAAAAATTCCAGCGGGGCTACCGGCTAAAAACAATGAAGTTCATTTTAACTGTAATTTGACAGATGGATGTAATACATTGCTGCTTTTCTTTGGTAGGTTTTTATTTGTCCCAAAACGAAGCAGAAATGTATCACATTCATCTGTCAAATTACAGTTAACATTAACTTCATTGTTTTTAGCCGGTAGCCCCGCAGGTCAATGGCTGAATATCATCGGATTTTTGGAGCATTCAGGAGAGATTTTTTGCAATGGAGATTGTCTGCCAGAATGCGCCCATAGAAACGCTGTGACAGGGTTGGTAGGTTGGGGGTTTTTTTCGCATTTTTGGGGAAAGATAACGGTCTTCGCGAAATTTTGGGGAAATGAAATCTTTTGGGAAAAGTTTGGGGAGAAAAATATACAAGGAAAAATTTTGGTAGGAGTATAAATTTAACTCCGATAATGATTATATTGTGACCATAACCAAGATGAATTTTCGGAAGTTCTAAAAGTTTTAGATGATTCAAATTAGAACTTCCGATAACTTCTTTATTTTCTTATATTTTCTTAATAAACTTAGTTTAATATCTTTTAATTCGTTTTATTTCCTGTTTAACAAAAATGGGGAAAAAAGTTGCCAAACGTATCATTTTGGGGAAAAGAATTCTTGAATATGGGGAAATTTCAAAATCTGGATCTACCAACCCTGCGCTGCGATATTTCTAGGCCGCGTTCCCTTTTGCGCCAACAGCGGCGCTCACACTTCGTTCCGATTTGTTGTGAGCGCGCCAACGATAGCAGTATTTACGTCACGGATGACGTCACTATCGCCGCCATTTTGCGATCACGGTGATATCGTTCTCGAGCGTTAGCACCGTGAGCAGTCTGTCATATTTGACGTTTTGAGTTGTTTTGCATTGACCTATTGTTTTTTTTATCTTATAGTTTATTATTTATTGGATTCTATAACCCGAAGCAGAACAGCAATAATATAAGATGATAGTGCTTATTAAAGACGAAACTACGGGTAGAGATATTTCTCTAAATTTAAGCACGGAACATTATGAAAGAGCGCAACAAGGTACCTAAGTTTATTTTCAACTAACAAATACAACTTTATATGTCCTTTCACACTTCTGATTAGTTATTTGTCTGTAATTTTAGATCCTGTGTATGTTCAAGAATTAATAACAGCCTGCGATGTAGAAAATAATTCTTCTTGTTTCAGATAAAACAAATCTTAATATGTAGGTAGCAAACAAAACGTCAAAACAAAGCTCGGCGCGCGATGCGTGCGATAATAGCCGTTCTGAATGGGGAGGCGAAGGCAAAGTGAATTACAGATGGCGCTTAGTGTTTGGAACAATTGTCAGTTTGAGCTTATATTGTCTTGACTGTGTATTACGTGATTTTACTTTCTTAGATTGTATTTTTTTCCGGTTTTGCGGACAAACAATGTATTCTATGCTAACTTTAGCTCATATAAAAGAAGAATTACGGAAAAGAAAAGCCAAAACAACAGGCAAGAAAGTTTATAGCAACTTACAAAAAATTGCTAACAAGCATTACATTTCTTTAAATTTCGTGTAAGATTTACAAGTAATCTTTTTATTTCAGATTAGAAGCATATGATTTAAATTTTAACAAAGCAACTGAGTGTGAATTTCCGTGTTTATAGTTGCCTGATGATGCCTTCTGTGCAATAGTAATTTCAGGTTTCTGTACTGGAATTTCTGTACCATCCAAAATTACACGAACCGTTTTATCATATTTATTTTATTATTCTAAGTTTCTTGAATGACTCTGGCATATAAAATTCTATTAATTCTCTGTTTGGCCCCAATATTGGGCTTATTCCATATTTGATATACCTATCAAATTCATCCAAGTTATAAATATGTTAGAAACTGCTGAGGTTGAAATATTAAAGAACAAAGCTGTTTTAATTCAAATGTTGTTTTATTTTGGCGAAGCTTCATCAAATTCATGAAACATTCCTTTTGATTTATAATGTTTCTCAGGCTCAGCAAAGGAGAAAATCGAGGAAAAAGCATATTTTTTTTTGATATTTTTTTGCCCACTATTTTTTTTGTTACTGGGAAATCGATGAACTCCAATATTTTACAAGTTACATGCATAACAATGCGGCATTTTCTCAGTATAAAATTAAAAAGTGCAATACTCCAAGAGATTCCCATATGTTTTGACAGTTTCTTTGAGGCGGCTCGGTACCAACGACAAGACGCCACCTATCGGGATAAAATTGCGCTTTTCCTCCCCATTGAAATCGCGTCAACAGTGCTGTCAGCGCGATAATCAAAACGGAACAGCTTTTAGCGCTCACAGCGCCAACAGTACTATTGGCTCAAAAGGGAACGCGGCCTATGATTGGAATGCATCCATTGCCATTTGACCATAGAGTAAGATAAAAAAAAATAGGGGTAGAGAGCCCTCTGGCGATTTTAAAACTTACTCATTTTGAAGCGCCATCTCTGATCGGCGATTTTCTTGATAGTTTGTTTTTTTTTTTTTTTTTAGTACCTAATCTAGCAATCCTACCTACGGCTTTGTTCTAATTATCTTTTATAACATTATAAACGCCGTGTTCACTAGTTTTAGTATTTTTTCCGAAGAAAATAACTAACACATGAGAACAAACGTTTCAAATGTTATAAGAGATAACTAGAACAAAACAGTTAAAAACATAATTACAAAAGGGAGAAAAGAAAAGGACACAAAATTAAACAATTAAGTGAAAGAGTCATTATGTTTTTATTTATTCCTCTCAGTTTATGCCTAGGGATAATTTTATTCAAAATTGTTCATATTCTTATTTCTTAATATTTATTCATTCACAAACACGGTCAGGGTGCCTACTAGCGTAGTAGGTACCCTGACCGTGTTTGTGTAGTACATTAGTATACCTACCTAGTAGTATTAGGTATACTAATGTACCTACAGCCAGTGGCGAAGGGTCCATACAAGACGATTCCCATTGGCTTACCTTTTAGAAATCCCACCCTACCGATCCACTATGCAGATCATAACCCTTTTGTTGAACGGCTTACCTTCGCCATAATTTCACCCCTCGCCACAGCCATTAATTTTTCCCAGGTAAGTATAACATAATCTTGTTAAATGTAACCTATTAAAGAACACATCACTAACACTTAATAAGTATAGATAGCAGTTTTTATGAAAATACATTTTCATCAAAACATGTTGCGCAGCCAGTAATTGATAACTGAATATTAAAACCATTCCAGTAAAATTATTCGTAAATAAGCAATTAATGCTTGCGCATAGAAAAACAGGAAGGATGGTGCACGGTCGAACCAAAATAATTTAACTGACACCTATACGAAGTCCTATACACCGTCATTTTGTAGTCGTTTTAAATACTTAAGGGAGTGTTCTACTGATGGAACTAAACATTTTTGCCCAAGAAACATGGGTCAAAAAACGACAAAAAATTTTGACTTTCCCATACTAATAAAATGTTTTAGCTGTCTAGTTAGTATGGGAGACCCAAATTTTTTTGTCGTTTTTTGACCCATGTTTCTTGGGCAAAAATGTTTAGTTTCATTGGTACAACACACCCTTAAGTTAATTAAAACGCATACAAAATGACGGTGTATATTATTACGAGATATAATACAATTATTTTACTTACACCCTTACTTTAAGTCTATAAAACGATTATGGAGCCAAAGAGTCCCGGAATTGAAACAAGTAATGATACTTGTTTTTTATAAAAAAAATATTAATTTTCATCATTTGCGGTTGCCACAACTAAACTGATCGATAGCTCGTACTGCACCTGTATCAGGATGACAACAGAGTGGGATGGGGGTGGGCTGTGATCTGAAAAAAAAATGTTTGTAATTTTATTATTAAAAATATTGTAGCTTATGAAATTGATGCATAATGAGGGCATTATGCATGATGTTTGCAGTTACGTCTTTGTAATTCTAGAGGAGCGATGTTCATAACAAAACGTGTGCGTAAAGTAACTGCGTTTTACCTGCACGTAACGGTACAATTATTTTGAGAAATATCTACCCTTAATATGCGTAAACAAAACTTACATGATATTTCTGGTATATGAAGACGAAGTGAGATGGGTTGGAATTGAAATGGGTCTGGAACTGAGATGGGTCTGGTTGTCTGAAAAAAATATAACATAAAAAAATATATTTTCATAAACACTAAAATAATAATACAAATTTCCGCGCCGGGGTTATAGTATCATTTGAAAGGCCTTACGAAACTACAAAGTTATATATATTTCAATTTCAAAATCAAGCGCCCCATTTTTAAAGCCAACCCCAAAAAAATTTACGTGATGTTGCTTCAGTGGAAACGCACCCTAAATCAAGGAGGTAGTAATTTGATTCTACTATGGTACCTACCTAGTACCTACATAAAAAACTTACACGATGAATTGCCGGTAAGTGAAGGGAAGGTACTACGCCTACAGGCCTTATCCTGCTGGCGAAGGTGCTGGTTGCAGACCCCATTCTTTTAACTTGTCAACACATTTTCACCAACAATCTCTACCCAATCTGTAAAACTATCCGGGCCCTTATTCTTTTGTTGGGAAACGGTGGAAAGGAGCAACTGAAATAAGTAAACGTGCGAAATAAACACAGAAAAAGATTTTTGTGATATTGCTAAAGGAAAATTCTGACAATTAAATTTTGTTTTTGATAAAAAGAGTATACCTACCTTTATGAATGTATTCTCGCTAATGACTATTAGAAAATCATTGTCTATTCCCAAACCATAAACTGCTTGACAAGCATTTACGTGCTTGTCAAGCATTGCTTGATCGTTGAGGGAGTTCTTATAAAAAAAAAATTGTATGAAGTAATGATCCTCGCCGATGAGAGATGAAGGCACTTCCTTTACAATAATGTCACTTAGTATAGGAGTGTCAAGAGTGTCCCCCCCCTGCATTTGACATTGACATTTATTAACCTAACCTACCTACTAAAATAAAATATTATTTTAAAACGGTAAAAAGGCAAAAATCGGTAAAAAATCGGAAGAATAGGTATTTAATTTAGGAACTTATCATATTTCTTAAATTCAAGATTTATAGAATAAAAGTCATCGAAATGAAATTACTAATTTTTATAATGGTTTGTCTATTTGGCACATTCAAAACTGAAAATGTTTTGCAAAGTGTGAGCGATGATGATATTTTACAACTCATTAAAGATTACGAGAAACTTATTGTTTTCTTCAGTAAGTACCTATTTTAATTTACTGTGGGTACCTGTCGACTGATCATATTTGCTAGAGTAGTGGATTTGTTAAGGTCTTATAATTTGGAATTTTTTGTTTTATAGCCAAATCAAACTGCGATATTTGTACTAAGTTTGAAGAGCACTTAGAAAGCCTACAAGATGATTTTGAGAAGCATTTGAGTGCCCCTACGGTGAGAGCATTAAACAGCCATTTAGCCAAGTTGTACAGTCCTACAAAAGAACCAGCTATTGTCTTTTTCAGACATGGAATACCCATGTTGTATAATGGTAAGGATATATCAATTTAAGTACATTATAGTTATTTATGCAACTGTACTATAATAATTATAATGCGCGGAAGGGCTGGCGGCGTCCCCAGCCATTCTTTTGGATGATATTATGATTATAATGTTGGCAGTAAGCTGTTTCAGAACCTTTTATAGAGGATTTAAAACATGGGTTTAGATAAAATTTATTAAGTTAGTAGGGATGCATAAATATTAAAATTAAAGTTTGTGCTGTGATTTTTGCGTAAATGAATTCTTTAATGTGGACAATTTCCACAATTGTATTGTATACTTATTTTTTTTTAAAGTGAGTAGTATTGATAAGAGAATTTATTGTTATTTCAGGTGAAGCAGACGAGACTGAAATATATACATTTTTGGAGACTAACCAGACACCTGCAGTTAAAGAGCTAACTGACAAGATATTTGAACATATAACACAGGCAGCCACTGGTGCTACCACTGGCGATTGGTTTGTCATGTTGTAAGTTTTCAATATTTGTTACATTACAATAACCACTCAAGAGCCGAAGACAAGAAATTCGGCCTCAAAAAACGGTGCATGTGCCAGAGATCAGATTACGGTCTAGTGCAGGTGTCACCAAATGGCGGACCACGGTCCGCATCCGGACCGCCGACCCATTTTGTGTGGACCGCGACAACACTAGAACTTACACTACAGAATACATAATTTAACAAAAAATACTATTGCATTATCTTTGTTAACGTCAACTCAAAAACGGCAGGGTAGTACGATAGTAAAGAACAGTAATTCGTCTTCATACAAATTATCCGCAGCACATAAAACCTAATAATGACATTTTTGTAATAAATATTATTTTCTTTCAAATATTGTGCGGACAGCGATGGTCATTTCATTTCTTAAAACGGACCCCGAAAGAAACTAATTTGGTGACCTGTGGTCTAGTGGTTCACGCTATAATGGAATGCAACATACTAAAATAAATCTATTGTACAATCAATGAAATGAAATTATACCTCATTATTTTGGAAATGGGATAATTTAACAAAAAGCCTATATTTTTTAACCTATTCTGAATGGTCGAATGGATGAACTCTTATCCAAACAAGTTAGTTTCAAAATTATTCAAAGTAGTTAAATATGTATTTTTAATTTTATTATTATTATAAAAGAATGTAAAAACTTATATAGAATTCAGTGTCTTGTTTTAATGCTATTAAAGTTCAATGTTATTCTATAAATTATAATATAATGTTTCATATAATTTTAGCTATGGTGCCTCTTGTGTTGAATGCCAACGATTACATGCAGTATGGGAAGGTGTGGGCGCTACATTGCGGGGGCGTATTAATGTTGCCCGTATGGATGCAAATTTGGGTGGTGTGAACACGGCTAAGCGATTTAGGGTTTCAAAACTCCCAACATTCCTATTGTAAGTAGCAATTATGGATTTGATTTAATTACTTTATTTGCCTATTATTAGGGGATTATCATTTTCGATTTGGAGGAGTTTGAAATGTTATCAACATCAACCATTAAAATATAACTCTATAACAAAAACATATAATATTGCAGCTTCCGTCTTGGTAAAGTTTACAAGTATGACTTGCCCAAAAATGATATCAAATCATTTGTATCATTTGCTCAAGATTGGTACAAAAATGCCAAGGGTGACAAGGTGCCACTGGTAGCTTCGCCATTGTAAGTATTTACAGATTTATGTAAAAACTCTTCTAGTCTTTTATTTTAATTGAATTTCTAACTGATCCTATGATCAACAATATCAATTTAATATTTCAGTGATGAGATAGTTGACTGGTGTGTAGAAATGATTAAGTATGGTGTTGAAATTGGATTAGACATACTAGCAAAATACCCTTGGATATGGCAAATTGGAGTCGCTGGATTTGGTTTAGTAGCCATCACTGCACTAATTGCCTTACTCAAAGCAGGTCGATCTAAACCTGCCAAAGAAGCAAAGAAAGAAAAGAAGAGTAAATAATATAAGATTGTGAATGAAGCACAAAAGAAATGCATTTATTTTTTATATAAAAAATTTAATTCATAAGTATGACCAGTGTTTCTTTCAGGTACTACTTTTCAGGTATTACAGAAAAATGTGTTGTGTGTAGCTAGACGGGCAAACTACTATCCCCGCCAATTGGTAATGTGCCTAGCGGCCATGATTTAAACAAAAACGAAAAACGTCCAGCGCATTACCAATTGACGAGGGTAATAGTTAAGTCGTCGACGGACAAGCTCCCCCCGGAGAATTTTGTCTGAAAGAAATACTGAGTATGACAGCTTCAATATCAGTTTAGAAAAAGTAGTTTTCCGATTTATTTTTCACTAATTTTATAGCATACCTAATCAACAATTGAATTATGTATTTATTTTTTTAACTCTTTATTCTTTAATAGTGTTAATCATAAGAACAAATAATTATTCCAATCTTCATATTTGTGTAATTTTGTCAAATGTTTCTATTATGGATTTATCCGTCCATCTGTTAATTATAAGTAAAATTTTAAACTTTTAGATTTTTGCATTCACAATGCTACTTTTATATTAAGATGAATAAATAATGAAAAATATTAGAAAAAATCGGCTCACCCGTAGCAACTTAGACGGGATCCCGTCTAAGTTGCTACGGGTGAGCCGATTTTTTCTAATATTTTTCATTATTTATTCATCTTAATATAAGTAAAATGATGAGTTTATTAAATAAAAAATAATGTAGAATACTTTAGCTTTCATTATTTTATTTCAATTTTTATATGCAATAAAATAAAAAACATACACACACCGAGAATTCATCTACAAAATCCAGATCCACAGCCCTAACTTTGCTTTTACAAATTAATAATTGTTTGATTATATCTGATAATAAATTATTAATCTAGCTAGGAAAAACCAGGTGTGCAACCTTATTCATATAATTATAAGATCAACAATTTGTGGGTTTTATTGCTACTGCCTAGACAAGTACTGCTTAGTGTTCCACATTATACAGTCTATCTGATGTATCTATGCTGTTTAAGAGGGCGCAGTCTGCACACTAGCGCCGCCACTCAAAAAAAAATCATAGTGCTTAAATAAAGACGAAATAGTGAATTATCTCTCTGGAGTGCACTCCGAACAAGCTTTGAGGTATTTTTTATCACTTAATCAATATTTTCTAGCCTGCCGTTTAGTTTAATGGACTTTTATTGCGAAAAGTGGCCACTTTTAGCAATAAAAGTCCATTAAACTAAACTACAGGCCCAAAAATATTGTTTGAGTGATAAAAAGTACCACAAAGTAAGTTCGGAGTGCACTCCAGAGAGATAATTCACAATTTCGTCTTTATTTGAGTATTATGATTTTTTTTCCAATGGCGGCGCTAGTGTTCAGAATAAGCGCTCTTAATATTAAATTTGTGCCTAATATTAAATCAATTACACTGTGCTGTGACTAGTAAATTACTCTTGAGAGAACAAAGTTTGAGACTTGTACAGAACACAAGTGAATGTACTTTTACTTCCTATCTATAATCAGAGTAAAGAATAAATAAACATTGTACTAAATTGTATCAATTTCGATATTTATTCTAAAAACTGTAGCAGGGTCTGCTAGCTCAGTTCTAATAGCATTTTCAAATTTCTTAAAAATGATAGAGAATTCCATTATATTCTCAGGTTTTGCTTCTATCCACATTTTATCAAACTCATAAAAGAGATAGCAATAGAACCTATGGAACAAATTAATATTAGGAAGATGCCTTTTAGCATTAAACATGTAAGTTTTAGCTGATCCATCTTTCAATAAATAATATGCCATTGAAGTAAGATTAATACCGACAATAGCAAATGTGTAACCATATTTGGGATGAAGAGAATGACTTAGGACATGACTTGACGCTTGAGGATATTCAGAAGCAAAATAAAGGAGGTTCTCCAGTCCTAAAATACCCATGCCGCGAAAGTCAGTTTTGGGATCATCACCCTGAAACAAAATAATTTTAATAAGTAATCAATTCATTGCTATAAAATACCATAGCCCTTAAAATTATAACTTACCTGAAATCCAATAAGTTGCCATTGCTTTGTCACTCTTGATTCTAACTCGCAGTCAGGAACTAATAAAGTCCATAATCTTAGTAGCTTTTCCTCATGATCAGGATTGTTACTATCAAATTGAGATCGACGGAGTTCCTCAATTTCATCCACCAAACATCTATAACTCCAAATTTGTTCAAGGCAGTGTTTAAAAGAGACAATGAACGATCCATGAAGTGAAGGTTTAATTTTTTTTACTCTCATTATAATTGATATTGATGGATCAAGGATTTCTCTAAAGTTTCCAGGTACAAATCTTCGTTCATAGACTACAGTATCTAAGTAAGTAACTACTTCTTTTATGCATGGTGTGCGGGATAACATTAAGGAGTTTTCTACTCCACAGGTTCTTGGGGCTCCAGCCGCCTCACCGTAACATATTCTTTGCAGTTCACAGAGGCGAGTCGTTTTTCTTAGAAACCACTTGATGAAAGGCCTCAAATACCATTGTAGTACAGACCAAAGCTTGAAAACTATCATGTTTGTTATACAAATGATGGGTCAGAGATGTTTAAAAGGTTTATTTTTGGTAGAAAAGCTTGATCATCTCGATTTTTTTCCCTTTTGTTGAGTTTACGGTTCCCGTTGTCATGACGCTCACAGATTAGGATAAACAAATTACGACTTACGACATGACAGTTCTCACAGATCAAACTTTCTTGCCAATTTCATAGTGATGTGAATGCTTAATGCTCCCGTAAACGTTCAAACCATAGATGTAGCAAATCCCTTCGGTATAAACCAGATTGAGCTCTTCGCCCCAAAACGAGCCGACAGAGAGGTCAAGTAGATAATTCTATCTCTTTCTTCATTAGGGTGACCAAACTGTATGGTTGGTCGGAGACATACTTATTACTTTAAACTGTTTAATATAAACTTAAGTACGTAGTTCTTTATTTACAATTAATACTTTTGCCACGTTTTTATAAGGTTGCTTGTTTGTTTGTGTTTTCGTTTGTTTGTTTGAGTACAAATTTTGCAAACGATTTTATACTAACTTCCCGATGAACTAGAGACTTGAAACTTTCAACACAGGTCAGAACTAAAAGGTTATGTAATATTATGGTATCATTGAGCTGATCTGACGATGGAGCCGGAAGAACGCCACAGGAACACTATGATGAAACCATACAACCCCATCGTGTTTGGGCTCGTTAGAATCATCTTGGCAAGTACTCTGTTGGGGAATAATATCCAAGGGGCTGATGAAGGAACCGGAAGAAGGCCATTGAAACTTTGTAATAAAATCATGCAACCCCATCGAGTTTGAGCTCGATTGATTCGTCTTGACGAGTGCTCGGATAGGAGGTGGTATACTTTAAATAAAATAATAATTTACTAAAAATAAATTTTCATGATTTTTTATTACGTTTTATTAGGTTGCTTTCTTGTTTTTATTTGTAAATATGGTTAATCAACCAATATCTATAAAAATTCAAGTGTAAATAATGACATAACTATAAAGTTTATTGCAATTTTGATAGAAATAGAATGTGCGTGAATTTCGGAAATCAAATTAATGTCGGAAAAACAAGCAGGTCTAGTGATCTGTAGTTAAAAAAACAGGTACAAACGATTTTCGACTTTATTGACGTTTAAAATTCGGTTGCTTTCTACCATAATTATTCTCTTTCATTAAAAACTGTTATTTTGGTAAATATATCAATAAGGTCTAAAATACATGCACCAATTTTTTACTAGTGAAATTACAAAAATGGGTGGAAGCGATTTTCAACGACACAATGTTAAAAATAAAAAAAACAAGATGGCGGCCAACCTTTTTTTGTTTTTGGCTTGATTTCGATGAAAATCGGTTTTTAGTAATATTTTGACAAAAAATAACAATGAAATGTTGAAAATATAAAAAGAATCAAAATGGCGGCCTACTTTTTTGTTTGTTGGCCGATTTCGATGAAACTCGTTTTTTGGTACTATTTAGGCAAGAAAATAACAACGCAATTTTCAAAATATTTAAAATCCAAAACGACGCTTAACTTTTTTGTTTTTGAGCCGATTTCGATGAAACTTGGCTTTAAGTACTATTTTGACAAGAAAATAAACAAACACAATATTGAAAGTATTAAAAAGTGGCGGCCAAATTCTTTTCTTGTTCTTTTTTCAACCCAGTTATATTAAAATCAACCCAAAAACAAAATTGGCAGCCATTTTGACCTTTTTTTACATTCCATTGTTTACATTCCATTATTATTTTCTTGTCAAAAAAATATTACAAAAAACCGAGTTTCAACAAAATCGGCCTACAAACAAAAAAGTTGGCCACCATCTTGAATTTTTAAATATTTAAAAATTTGCGTTGTTATTTTCTTATCAAAATAGTACCAAAAACCGAGTTTCATCGAAATCAGCCCACAAACAAAAAAGATGGCCGCCATCTTGGATTTTTTATACTTTAAAAATTGCTTTGTTATTTTCTTGTCAAAATTGTACCAAAAACCGAGTTTTATCTAAATTGGTCTACAAACTTAAAAGTTGGCCACCATCTTGGATTTTTCAATATTTTTAACACTGCGTTGTTATTTTCTTGTCAAAATAGTATGAAAAACCGAGTTTTAATGAAATCGGCCTATAAACAAAAAAGTTGGCCGCCATCTTGGATTTTTAATATTTTTGACATTGCGTTGTTATTGTCTTGTCAAAATAGTACCACAAACCGAGTTTCATCGAAATCGGCCTACAAACAAAAAAGTTGGCCGCCATTTTGAATTTTTTTATATTAAAAAAATGCGTAGTTATTTTCTTATGAAAATAGTGCCAAAACCGAGTTTTATCGAAATCGGCCCACACACAAAAAAGTTGGCCGCCATCTTGAATTTTTTAATATTTAAAAAATGCGTTGTTATTTTCTTATCAAAATAGTGCCAAAAAACCGAGTTTCATCGAAATCGGCTCACAAACAAAAAGTTGGCTGCCATCTTGAATTTTTTAATATTTAAAAAATGCTTTGTTATTTTCTTATCAAAATAGTGCCAAAAACCGAGTTTCATCGAAATCGGCCCATAAACAAAAAAGTTGGCCGCCATCTTGAATTTTTTTATATTAAAAAAATGTGTTGTTATTTTCTTATCAAAATAGTGCCAAAAACCGAGTTTCATCGAAATTGGCCCACAAACAAAAAAGTTGGCCGCCATTTTGAATTTTATATACTTTAAAAATTACTTTGTTATTTTCTTGTCAAAATAGTACCAAAAACCGAGTTTCATCAAAATCGGCCTACAAACTTAAAAGTTGGCCGCCATCTTGGATTTTTTAATATTTTCAACACTGCGTTATTATTTTCTTTTCGAAATAGTACCATAAACCGAGTTTCATCGAAATCGGCGCATAAACATGAATTTGGTTATTAATATTAATTTTATTTACCCCTCGCCTGCGACTTCCAGTTATTCCAATTGATAGAACAATTTCGTTTTTGGGATATCTGAAATGGTGTAGAATTTATGGTCACCCTTATATTATAATATTTCCTGAATATTGAAATTCTAAAATTGAAATTCGGCGCCAAAGTCAAAATCGGATCGGAGTTGCCAGGATTGACACTTGAATTTATACGACTACAATAATGCTGATTAGCATTATTGTAGAAATCTAATTAAATCAAAAGAGTAAGTTCTGTTTTATGTTACAATTACGATGTGTTATTCTTAATTAATATTTAAGTAGTAGATTTTCAATATTCCACTCCGAATCTTTAACTTTGATACACTACGTGATTGGTAACGTAATTTTTTTTCCCTACCATCGTGGTATTATTGTTTAGTAATGGCAATTGTGCGAACGAGACATCCTCATCTACTTGGTGATGTTTCATTCACACAGTAGAGTCTTCAGTCAATGTCGTCGATAGAATTTCAACTCTATGACACGGAGAATAGAGTTGAATTTCTTTTAAACGCATAGTGAGAATTTTTGTAGAGTACTCACTCCTTATTATATGAACCTCCTTGGTTCAAACACGTTTGTCAAATTTTACGTTTTTGACAGGAGTGATTACGTTCTCTATGGTTTTGTTTGTACGCTTTCTCAGCGCACACGTTCAAACGTTGTTTGGCAAACGCGTTTGACAAACAAAGCATAGACAAAAAAACGTAGTTTTGTTTATGGTTTGTTTGTCAAACACGCAGTTTTTGCTCGCAGACGATCAAACTGCTTGACAAACACTTAAGGTCCGAACAAATTATCGGACGCGGCTTATGGACGCGGCTTACTGCCGCGGCTGATAAGTGTGCACACTCTCATAACATCCTGCGTGCCAGATAGCTATCGGACGTCCGATGACGTCATATTAGTTTATGGTTACGTCCGCGACCTACTACATCCGATAGTTTGCACACCTCAGATCAGCCGCGGCAGTAAGCCGCGTCCGATAATTTGTTTGGACCTTTACGTGTTTGAACGTGTGCGCTGAGAAAACGTACAAACAAAACCATAGAGAACGTAATCACTCCTGTCAAAAACGTAAAATTTGACAAACGTGTTTGAACGCTTACGGGGGCCTTTATAGAAGTGTGAATGTGACAAATGACACAGAATACATAATAGTACAAGTAATATGATGCGAAAAGTATGATGCATTTTGGTTTGTGCCACTGACGTCCATTATACCAGTACGCTGGACAGGCTAATGTCATGAAATGACAGCAATTTTTTGTGCCGATTTGAAAATCGCCATATTGGCGCTGAGAGCACTAGATTCTACTATAGCAGAAGTGAGTGAACTTGGAACTAATTAATTCCAAGTACACTCACTACTGCCATAGTATAGAATCTACTGCTCTCAGCGCCAATATGGCGATTTTCAAATCGGCACCCTGATTATCTAAAAAGAAACTATTTAGCGACCGGTTGCATTTGACATACATTGCCACTTTTCTTTGGTATGTTTTTTTTGACCCAAAAAGAAGTAGCAATGGATCACGATCATCTATGAACTGCAACCAGTCGCTAGGTGGTTTTTAATTAGATAATCAGCCCGCGGAACAAACGATTGGTGACGTTCGCCTGCTCAGCGTACTTGTATAATGGACGTCAGTGGTTTGTGCACACTTCTTACATAAGTTTTTCAAACAGTATATAGTCCAATCAATGAGGATATTTGTTGTATGGCGACTTCCGAATAATTCTCCCGTCTATGAAATTTGGCATGTGATGAAGTTAGGTAATACAAATTACAGATGAACAATAATCCAATAAATTTTGTTACGAGAAGTTAGGTATTTTTACCCCAACATGAAAATCGCTTATATCTCTCTGTGAATATTTCCTCGGGCTAAAATACTTTCTGTATACGTACTTATGTATTAGTTAGAATAAGTATGTAAAGAAATCTAACATTTTTTCGATTTCAGAGATACCCCAAATTTAAATTTTAATATTTTTCAATATATCTTCTGTTGAAAAAATTATTTGCTGATTATTATTTTTTAATATGTTTTTATACCTTTAATATATAGCTCTGTTCAGTAAGGCAATAAATTTTCTTCTTTAATCATTTTTTTTATTTTTTGGTCTAAAGAGGTAATGTGAAAAAATTGTCGGTCCATTTTTATACGTTTATGTATAAACGTGATTAAAGAAGAAAATTTATTGGCTTACTAAACAGAGCTATATATTAAAGGTATAAAAACATATTAAAAAATAATAATCCGCTAATAAATTTTTCAACAGAAGATATATTGAAAAATATTAAAATTTAAATTTGGGGTATCTCTGAAATCGAAAAAATGTTGGATTTCTTTACATAATTATTCTAACTAATACATAAGTACGTATACAGAAAGTATTTTAGCCCGAGGAAATATTCACAGAGAGATATAAGCGATTTTCATGTTTAGGTAAAAATACCTAACTTCTCGTAACAAAATTTATTGGATTATTGTTCATCTGTAATCTGTTTTACCTAACTTCATCACATGCCAAATTTCATAGACGGGAGAATTATTCGGGTTGCATAAGCCCCGTTGATTGGACTAATAGGAGCTCCATGGAAACGTTCAAAGGAGAATGTGCAAAATATCCCAAGTGCTGTAGCACTTTGAGTTATATATCATTAGAAAGGTCTCGTTTAGTAGAATAATTTATTGTACAACAACGAAGCTGAATTCCACGTCAGTAAAAAGTTACAGGAGTTTAAATATCGTAAAAATAGTATTAAAGAGATAGTGTTTTGTGTCATATTTGACCATCAATATAAATTAAAGAAACTAAAAAAGTACCTTTTAAAGGTAACACTTCATCATCATTATCATATCAGCCGCACGACACCCACTACTGGGCATAGGCCTCCCCCAATGATCAACGATCGGTCCTGTGCTGCCCGCATCCAGCGGCTTCCCACGACCTTAACCAGATCGTCGGTCCACATTGTGGGGCCTACCCACAGAGCATCGTCCGGTGCGCAGTCACCATTCCAGAACCTTTCCGCCCCAACGGCCATCGTTTCTTCTCGCCATGTGTCCAGCCCACTGCCACTTTAGCTGAGCAATCCTTCGAGCGATGTCGGTTACTTTAGTTCGCCTTCGGATCTCTTCATTTCAGATTCGATCACGCAGGTAAATGTCTAGCATGGCTCCCTCTATTGCACGCTGGGTGACCTTGATCCTCCTTATGAGATCCATAGTTAGCGACCACGTTTCACTGCCGTAAGTCATCACTAGCAACACACACTGGTAATAGGGTTTAGTCTTGATACACTGAGGTAAATCGGACGCGAAGATTTTTCGAAGCTTCTCGAAAACTGCCCATCCGAGTTGGATTCGACGAGAGATCTCTTTCTCAAAGTTGGACTTACGTAACAGTAATGGTCAACAACTTCATGTGTAATGTTCCCAACATGAACTGGAGCGGGTACAACATGGGCATTAGACATGATTTTCGTCTTATCCATATTCATTCTGTTCTGAGACCCACTCTTTGGGAAGCACTACGGAGATCTTAGAGCATTGTGTTCAGGTCTTCCAACGTCGCAGCCATAAGAACTATATCATCGACAAAACGAAGGTGTTTTAGGTATTGGCCATTAATGTTGATGCAGTCTAAGAGTTTAAAGATGTCTCCCAACGCAACTGTGAACAGTTTCGAAGAAATAACATCTCCCTGTGACCACACCTGGCTGCAGTTTGATAGGATTTGTGCTCTGATTCTGCACTCAGACCGACATGGTGGCATTTTCGTATAAGTAAGTACCTCAACACCTTGATATACCTGTAGTCCACTTGGCACCTCTGGAGAGACTGCAGCACCACCTAGGTTTCTATTGAGTCAAAGGCTTTCTCATAGCCCACGAACGCAGTCAAGTGGCAGATTATACTCCTCGGTCTTCTGTATAACTTGGCGCAGCGTATGAATGTGGTTTATGGCGCTAAAGCCTTTCGGCCTCAGGAACCCGGCTTGTTCGGGAGGTTCGAAGGAGGTTCGAGACGATTCGTATGGACTCTCGAAAATAACTTATAGATATGGCTCAGAATAAGTTACCCTTTTTAAAGAACAAAATCTCCTCACTTATGTTCCATGCTTTCAGCGTTCTGCCGTCAACAATGACGGAATTGAAAAGCTTATGGAGCTTACCGTCCGTCGTCACCAACCACCTTTGTTTTTTTTGTGTATCCATCAAACATGGGGGGTTTGCCATAATCGCCACGCTTGGCAGGCAGGTGGGTTGGCCATCGCAGTAGGCCAAGGTTTTTGGAGACGCTGCTGCGCTGCACGTCTCTTGATGGCTGTGCTCCCTTAGACGACTTTCGCGAAACGCCAAGCATGGTTCTCTCTATTGCACTTTGGATGACTTTGAGCCTTCTTATGAGACCCATCGTTTCGTGAGTGACCACGCGTTTCACACCAATATGTCATCATCACCAGCAACCCATACTGGACAAATACTTTCCTGCTGAGACACTGAGGTACCTACCTAAGTTGGATTCGAGAATTTTCCGAAGCTTCCCGAATGCTACCTGACCTATAGTTTATGGTCAAAACCTTCGAGTGTAGTGTATTGTCCAATAAATAAATTAGTCCAATCAACGGGGCTTATGCAACCCGAATAATTCTCCCGTCTATGAAATTTGGCATGTGATGAAGTTAGGTAAAACAGATTACAGATGAACAATAATCCAATAAATTTTGTTACGAGAAGTTAGGTATTTTTACCTAAACATGAAAATCGCTTATATCTCTCTGTGAATATTTCCTCGGGCTAAAATACTTTCTGTATACGTACTTATGTATTAGTTAGAATAATTATGTAAAGAAATCCAACATTTTTTCGATTTCAGAGATACCCCAAATTTAAATTTTAATATTTTTCAATATATCTTCTGTTGAAAAATTTATTAGCGGATTATTATTTTTTAATATGTTTTTATACCTTTAATATATAGCTCTGTTTAGTAAGCCAATAAATTTTCTTCTTTAATCACGTTTATACATAAACGTATAAAAATGGACCGACAATTTTTTCACATTACCTCTTTAGACCAAAAAATAAAAAAAATGATTAAAGAAGAAAATTTATTGCCTTACTGAACAGAGCTATATATTAAAGGTATAAAAACATATTAAAAAATAATAATCAGCAAATAATTTTTTCAACAGAAGATATATTGAAAAATATTAAAATTTAAATTTGGGGTATCTCTGAAATCGAAAAAATGTTAGATTTCTTTACATACTTATTCTAACTAATACATAAGTACGTATACAGAAAGTATTTTAGCCCGAGGAAATATTCACAGAGAGATATAAGCGATTTTCATGTTGGGGTAAAATACCTAACTTCTCGTAACAAAATTTATTGGATTATTGTTCATCTGTAATTTGTATTACCTAACTTCATCACATGCCAAATTTCATAGACGGGAGAATTATTCGGAAGTCGCCATACAACAAATATCCTCATTGATTGGACTAAATAATGGTCAACAAACATGGTTCTCTGATTTTCTATATTTCTAAATCTTTACTCGCCACGGTATACTGAAAAATATAACACTAAGCTAATCATATTAGGCTGCCTGTCCATTGACGCGGAGCGAGGCAGCGGAGCGGACATACGAAGAAAATATTACCAAAAGTATTGCATAAAATCTCGCTCCGCTATTCTATTGGTTAATATTTATTCGTTTCTCTGCTCCGCTGCCTCGCCCCGCGTTAATGGACAGGCAGCCTGATACAGAGTACATGGAATAGTGCTCATTATATGGAGTTGTGCTCTCAATGGAAGGCATACTCGTCGCAATCAATGACTGAGACAACGCATTCACTTAAAATGGCTAACTGATTGTGGATTATGCAAATACGCAAAAATTTGTACAGAGCTTATCAGCGGATCAGCCCCGACACCTAACAGAGAAGTCGTCGAGGCTGAAATCGGCAAGGAGAGCATCATAGTCATCATTAATATACACAATACTAAAAAAAAAACAGTCAAAAACAGCAAAAACCGAGATTATTAGTTCTTCATACTATTTTTTTCAATTATTTTCAACCTTTTTTTTCTGACTTGGACGTTACTTAGAAGAAAATAGACTAATTATATGTGATGAGGACACCAAGAATAACATTTAAATATATATCATATATTGCTACAAGGGTTGGGACACACGTCATACTAATTTGCCCATTCTCTTTTGACGGCTGACGTCACTCTAAGAGCTCTAAGCAAAGTTCGCAGTACTTTGGTCAGGGTTGTGACATCGCGTCGCAGTTGTTTCCATAGCGTTCGCGCGTAGCATTCCACGAGACGGCCGGAAAATGCCAACCCTAGCGATCCGACGGAGTGCAATGACAAAAGGGCCTAAGTGACGTTAGCTCTTCTAGGTACTGTTTGAAAAAACTTATACATATATGTACTGTGCTTCTTATGTTAGCATGCGACTCTCCGTGCCACATGCATAATTCCTTTCTAAAACCACCTAGAAGTAATGTAATATACGTTCTTATTTCAGATAGCATTTGGATTGTAACGGCTTCCCGGCAGAATTATTAACAAAAGCATGTGGCACGGAGAGACGTATGGTTTGAGGTTATATTTTTGGTTAAATCGTCGAATTCCAGATTAATCTGAGCCTGTACCAGTGGGTTGATGTATTTGTAGCCGTTACACATTCATTTTTACAGCTACAAACACATTCGCTGCTCATGTAACGCAACAGGGACAAAGATATCGCGATCTAAAGATTTTAAAGCATGCGAATGCGACTCTCCGGCCCACACGTTTAAGTCTAAAATATTGGTGAAAATTGAATTAGGATTAAAAATAAACAGGTTTTCTTAACCGTTTAATCACGATAAACGGCCCATAAACATATTTTCACAATTTCTTCATTCGTTTTAGAAAAAATTGCAAATTATTAATTCGCCGGTCGGTCGAAATCGTAAGGCTGTTTCTAGAAAATGCAAGCTGAAGTATTTAGATGATACCTATTTTGAAAGGCTAATTTTGTTGACTTATGTCAACATTATTGTTGAGGATTGATTTGTCTACACGTATGTACTCGTATAGTAAAAAATTATCACCTACTATCATATTGTTACTGACTATGCAATATCACGCAATATTTGTAGTTTTTTTAGTAGGTATTTTGCTTAGGGTGAGGTGTCCAACAAGTGTACCAGGATAAAATAACTGGGCTTTTTACCAGGGTTTCTTTTCTGGGGCAAATCATCATAGTTTTAATTCTGTAGAGGAATATAGAGATATTTTCTTGAATCAAGTCGTTATTAGAGCAAAACACGCTTGAAATAAACCAAAATTCGGCTTGGCAACATTCAGAATCGTATTCAGCAGGCTTTTTTTATATCAGAAATGTCATATTGCCCAAATGGCTCACAAAATGCCGTTGAAACGGTAGAGGAAGTTACCAGTTTAATTGGCGTTAGAGGTAACCATTACAAACAGAATCCAATATGTAAAGATCAAGTACCTAGTGTTGTCAGCGATGACTGCCCTATTATTTCGGGAGTACCACAAGGCAGTGTACTTGGCCCATCGCTCTTTCTCTGCTACATAAATGAGCTCTGTGACCTTAAAATCCAAAACCGTAAAATATTGACATACGCCGATGATACAGCTTTAACTTTTTACGGAGACACTTGGGAAGAAGTATTTAAGAATGCGCAATTGGGTTTTAACAAGGTGTGTCACTGGTTAAATCACAATTCACTGACACTCAACGCTGCAAAAACAAAATTTATCCCATTTACTATCAGAAACTCACCAAATACCTCCTCAAGTTCCTTGAAGATTTTGGCTCACTAAATGTCACTCTCATCAGTCATGTAACATGTTCTCGTGTTCAGAAATATCCTCGATAAATGTCCGCGTGGTGGGTTACGGCCCATCCGCCTTATCCACTCATAGGCCTGTGTCCCAGCAGTGGGGACATTAAAAAAGGCTGATGGTCACACACAAGGTTATAACTAAGTACGTTAACGACTGGTATCATGAAGAACGAAGGGTCTGTACGTGGTTTAGTCGGAGAGGGGTGAAAGTTTAATAGAATAAGAGTAATCATCGATTTGAATTTGTGTTTTATTTGATGAAAATTGTAATTAATAAATTTTACAATAAAATTATTTACATTGCCACTATTTAAATACGAGCGGGCGGCCATCGCTGACATTTTTATTTACAAAGGCGATGCGTGTCAGGGTATTTTATTAGCTAAAGTTAAGACATAACACGTAGTACAAACACTAGATGGATTGCAATTTTATAACAGTACAGTAATCTAGTATTACAGGCCCTTTTCCTGTTGTGCAGTTTTTCACCCGCAGCGTGCGGGCAAGGCATGTTTAATGGAGACGACGTGGTTTATCTTACACACGTGAGATTTAGCCGGAAGAATTTGGTCTTCCTTCCGTCCAAGTCTGCAGGCTTATCATACAATGTTTTATCAAGCACTTAAGTCACCCTGCCAGATGACTGCAGATGACGCTTTGTGCTATCATATCACACAAGTTTCTTTATTATGCGGTGCTATCGCCCTTGCACTTAGCACGTATGCGGATGAAGAACCGCTTAAATGGCAAAGCCCCGCCATACTTAGCCTTTATATGAGTATATAGGTGTTTATGTTTAACAAAAAAAATATTAACCATTTTGTCTGATAGTTTCCGACTTATATTACAGTGCTATAAGAGGACGGTAGGTATAATGCGTTTCAATTTTAATGGCGGCTGTGAAGATAGCCGCTATGTGCGTAGCCGTGCTTGCCCCAACCCACTTAAGTACATCGAAATATTGTGTTCTGCGCATTGTCTCGCGTGATGTCCCGAGCCGCCAATAAAATTGAAACGTATTGTACTAAACCAAGACATCTACAGGGTTACTGGAAATATGAGACTTTCCTGCTAAGGGGTTATAGATGAGGCCAAAACAATTATTTTTACTAGATTTTTTTATTGAAAAGTTAAGTTATTACCTAATAAGTTTTATACTTACCTCAATCAAATGAAAGATGAGACTTTTGCTCCATAAAGTGGTACCTAGATAGTATTATATTATCTGTGCTCACAGAACAAAGATTTTTTTTTTTAGATGTTCTGTGTCTGTGCTAGTACCTAATAGTTTCGATCTTAGTTACAAGGATTTTTTTTTAAGATATTTGCTGTTATTTTCATAAAATCTGGAAAAAATGCATAAGTATAAAAAAAGTTTTTGACAATTTTTTTATTAACTATCAAGACTCGGGGTGCTTTCTATCCCAAAATAATAAAAAACCGGAATTGAAATTGTAGTTTTCTTTTCTTAAATTATTTTTGTACCTCTCAAAAAGTACTTTTGGCAAAAAAATACTTAATTTCAATTACCTTTACTGAAAAACTATTTACTTTTCGAGAAAAAGTTATCTAACAAAAAATATTTGTTATGATCTCATCTCTCATGCACCCCAGGAATACGTTATATTTCTGGTAACCTTGACTTAAAGCAAAATTAATTAGGTACTCACTAAATTATAGTTTCATTCTATAATTCGTTATAAGTATTCATTTTACACAATAGCTATACACACTACAATTTTATTAGGTACCTACATGTCGGACTTTGTTATGCTCTCTTAGAAAATATCTAATATAAATATGTATAGATAATTATTATAATTTATCATCTAGTTAATTGCTTTGTAAACGTTTTGCTAACTTAAGTAATATGTTATGCTATTTTATAGCATTTGAAATAGGTTCTTTGCTGCGTGCTAAGAACGATAATGTAATGTAGGTATAGCGCTGAAATAATTACTTAATTTTGATTGTGGTCCTAAATACCTGTAAACCTTTTTTGTAGCCACATGGGAGTATGCTAAAAACAAAAAGACGCATATGAAATACAACATTTTAACACTTTTGTCACAGTTGAAATACTTAGAAGCTTTTTTCTTGCTTTTTTTGTTGTCACAGTTGAAATACCTACTTAGAATCTTTTCTTGCTTTTTTGTTTCCTTAATATTTACGTAATCTGATACCTACACACCTTGCGATCTTGCGATTGTCAGGTTTTTATGCTAACTTATCAATCACACATACGCTTATAAAAATTCAAGGCATCAAGCGTGTGACAGTGACAGGGTTTTGAATTTTACGCCAATCTCTGTTTAAAAAGGCCGAACAATTATAATTAAATGTAGAAATTAATAATAAACTAGGTATCTTTATACCTTTATCAAGGTAGGTTAAGTAGCTACTTAATTTGGTAAAAAGGGTACTAGTACAGTAGCCCGTAATACATTTAAATTACGAAAAAGGTTACCGCTCGCCGTTGTGATATAGTTATTTATTACGGAATTATAGATCCTTTAACCCTAGTTTTACAAATCGCAACCCGCCGTAACCTATATTTGTATATCTCCAAAAATGATATTTTTTTGGTTTTATAGGTTTATCACATGGTTTAGCTATTGTCGTGTTCTACAGCTTTGTTTGATTGCCACTAATAATAGTAAGCCTATGTGACCATACACAGATTTAAGACCAGATAAAGTCCATCCATTTTCATCTGGTCTTAAATCTGTCTATGGCTGCTTTTCATAGTCTTACTATTATCAGTGGCAATCAAACAAAGCTGTAGAACACGACAATAGCTAAACCATGTGGTAAACCTCGAAAACTAAAAAAATATCATTTTTGGAGATATACAAATATAGGTTACGGCGGGTTGCGATCTGTAAAACTTGGGTTAAAGGATCTATAATTTCGTAATAAATAACTATATCACAACGGCGAGCGGTAACCTTTTTGATAATTTAAATGTATTACGGGCTACTGTAGTATACATACATACATACACTCACGCCTGTTTTCCATGGGGGTAGGCAGAGACTATGGATCGCCACCTGCTACGACCCTTGCACACTTCTTTCGCTTCATTCACATCCATCAATCTTTCCATACATGCCCTGCGGTTTTTGTCACTGGGTACACCAGCCTTTTTTATAATAACCCCTATTTGGTCCGCGTAGGTTTTTCTGGGACGCCCTTGTACAATCGTTCCTTCCACATTCGCACAATATATCTCTTTCGTGATTCGCCTTTCATTCATCCTCTCTAAGTGACCAAACCACCGGAGCATTCCTTTCTCAATTCTTGTCACTATATCATCTTTCAGACCACACCTTTTACGAATCACCTCATTGCTCACTCATTCACTCAGTTTTACTACGCATATTTTCCTCAACGATCGCATCTCTACCGCATTTATTCTGCAAAAAGGGTCTGTCATAAAAATCGCAAATATTGTAATTCTAATAAGTAAACACCACAATCTGTTAACACGCGTTTCTTGAATGCAATAATCTTTGGTTATTTTATTTAAAACTATTATTGGTGCATTAGTATAGGTAACTTGTAGTTTTATTTTACAGGCATTTTCCTACTTTTTATCCACAATATTATGTACTTAATTTGAAACAAGCGTTTAAATGTTAAACTGAATACCGAAGTAAAAGTAAACATGGCTACGAATATTAAACAATACGATTTCAGAACTCCAACAAATTTTATCTAGATATTTTTTGTTGTAAAAGTACCTATTAACTACTTCTTACATTCTTACTAAAAACATTGTATGAGAGTGATTAGTTACCTACAGTGTTATTTACTTATAAGTAAGTAAACTTAAAACAGATTTTTGGGTTAGGCAGAGCGTTATTCAAATATAATTGTTATGATGTCACATCAAATTTTCTAAAATTAAATTAAATACTAACAATTTTTTATGTGCCTAGCCTAACTAAGCTTCATGTGAAAAACATCATTACCTATTTCCTTTATTTAAAGAGTTGGGTAAAGATTTATTAACCAAATAGGACTAGGTACACTACACCTTGTAAGAAAAATATTTTGATTCTGTACAATTAAGTTAAGTTTGATGTGGGGGCCACCCACACCCACACGGCTTAGCGCCCATAATTTTATCGCTGGTAAACCTTAACGTACCTACGTGCAAATTGATTGCATTAAGTCTAATGTGGCCCCATCCTTACAATGAGTCACTGGCACAAGAATAAATAAATATTTATTCTTATGCCACTGGTGTATAATATCTAAACACTCTCACTCTCATACAACCATTTTTAGTAAGATTATACTGTTATACAACATGTTACAAAACAATAATGCCTAATATGGTAGATGAGACCATCAAACTAAACAACTTTTCTTAGGGGCCCAACTCTGAAATCGCGAAAAAAAATCAGCTGTTTTATAGTTATTAATTTTTGTACGAAACAGCTGATTTTTTTTGCGATTTCAGAGTTGGACTGATAGTAAAAGTTGTGGTGGCCCGTCGTGAGCTCTCAGCTCCTAGTCGGCTGAGAATGACCTATTTATCTGTGATACTTTATTGTATCTGTTTTGATCGTCTAGTGATTTTATATAATTATATTATCCCAAAATATAGCTCAGCTTAAACAAATGTACCTTTTAACAAACTCGCCTGAGAATTACGATATTGTGTGCTTTTTAGATAATGAGCTTTGAGGTGTGATAATAATTATTCGATTAATAAATGATTATAATGATTTAAATACACGTTTGGATTCAAACTTAATAAGAGACAGCCCTTCTATGTCTTCCCTAGATTCCCTATTTCTAATTTTGACAATCTCGTCAGACGGATGTCAATTTCGCTGTCTTATTCCCTTTTTTATTATTAATTTTATAGGAGATAATCTTTTCTCCCTTTATTATGGGTGGCCACCAAGAGGGTAATAGATCAGCTTCAGCGCTTTCAATATATATTATGTCCTAAGCTAATTCTACGTTGGACTACAAGAAGGAATGTCATCTCACATGGTGCCGTGTCCAGGATGTGTGGTGGCCCGTCGTGAGCTCTCAGCTCCTAGTCGGCTGAGAATGACCTATTTATCTGTGATACTTTATTGTATCTGTTTTGATCGTCTAGTGATTTTATATAATTATATTATCCCAAAATATAGCTCAGCTTAAACAAATGTACCTTTTGTAAAAGGTACATTTGTTTAAGCTGAGCTATATTTTGTAAAAGGTACCTTTTGTAAAAGGTACATTTGTTTAAGCTGAGCTATATTTTGGGATAATATAATTATATAAAATCACTAGACGATCAAAACAGATACAATAAAGTATCACAGATAAATAGGTCATTCTCAGCCGACTAGGAGCTGAGAGCTCACGACGGGCCACCACAAAGTTCATCAGTTTGATGGTCTCTCTCTATCTACCATACTCGGAATAAGGTGTTTTTTTTGTAACACGTCGTTTATTCTGTGGTAAGAGCGTTAAAAATAATTAAATTTATGATTATTCGTCTATCCATTTGCAGATATGGCATTATTGGATTTTCATCGTGTTTTACATCTCACTAATGTCTTTTCGTGCATCATACAATTTAATTATTAAGTGTAATCAAATCCCTAACTACTTACTCACTACTAGGGACCTAAAGTGCTAGGTGCATGATATTAACAAACTCATATAAACTCAAAATCGCAATCTATACGCTGGTATTGTGCATGTAATAAGAATTTATCAAAATTCCAGTTGAATTCCAGACATTTATCTATGGTAATGGAAAATTAAATGACTACAATAACAAATTATTACATTAACCTAGAACAACAAAATTATATTTTATTTAAAACTTCATCTACTTATGAATTTTGAAGATGGTTTCTATAAAATTCAAGCGTTAAAACACATTTCTTTTGTATGCACTTGTAACGACGAATAATGTTGTATCTACCTACACTACTCGTATTATTGTTTAATGGTACAGCACGCTATGATACATATTTCTTAAGAATTTATTCAGTAAGTACCTTATAAATAGTTTAAATTTTAATAACATTAAAGCGGCTCAAACAGCCTACTCTCTCGTGATGGGCAAAGCGTTAAATTCCATAAGATATAGATATATAAATTGTAATTAATTACGTGGGTATCATTACCATCAGTTAAATTATTTACAAGACGGATATTAAGGTACCTATATAAAAATATAATTCTTTAGGAGTCGTCAAGTCAGTCACATGTATGAATGAAGAGTTACGATAGTTCTGAAGGCTTTTAAAAATATGTTTTTCTGCCATCAAGTGGATGTTTGGTTTATCTACAAAAATGTGTGACAGTTATTTGAATGAATAGTTAAGATAAGTTTTGACTTCTTATTATAAGAATTGGGAACGGTAGGTGCGTTTATTTTTATCTTTTGCACAAGGGCGTCGCCAGCCCGTGGCACAGGGGGGGGGGGGGGGGTAGGTACAGTCAAGAGCACCTAGTGAATTTATTTAAGTTTTGAGATGGGGCGGGATTTATCAGAAAAGCAAGTCAATTGCACGGCCTTAGGAGTTTGGTTGTTTTGCAGTTGGTTTTATTTTTTAGCCTCTTTGGGCAGCGGCCCCCCCTGCCCAACCCTGGCGACGCCCTTGCTTTTGCACTTAAAATATAAGTACTTACAGCATGTATCGAGCGACATATAAAAAATTAAGATAAAAATAAAGGAGTGAACACCGCTCAAATAATAAGTTCACTCAATAAAAGTTTTCGTGTAATATCACAACAGGAAAAGTTGCTTAATGAATGGCACAGTATAGATATTAGTTTTATCCACAGAACAAGATTCTTGTTTGGAAAAGTAGATATTCTGATTGGGTAAAATAGGACCAAAAAATCTTTGTTCTATACTTTGGTTTACAAAATTATAAAAGCGTCAGACGTATACATTTCAAATGTAATTTATACTAACAAATTCTATTAAAAAATCTCATTTTCAACAAATATAAACGCCGCATAGAATATATATTTAATATTTTAATATAAAGCTTTGCTTAAACAGGTCATAGCAATAATGTAGATATATAAGATAAGATTGTCTTATAAAGCGAATGATATGTAGTAATTATTTTCTTACATTTTAAATAGTATCACCACGAGCACATTCGAATTTTGGGAATGATCACATAATAGGTAACATCACGGTAACATTATAAAATTCAAATTACTAACATGAATAAGTTTTAGTTATTACTGAGGTTCTTAGGTAGTTGTTAATTTGAGTAAAATTAGGCTCAATAAATAATCAGTACCTAATCCAAATATTTCTGATAGTTTTGAAAAATAAAGTCATAAATCATACACTTTTAAACTTTCGCGTTACATTGTACTTAATTAAAATAATTCTATCATTTATTTTAGTCCAAATCAATAGAACGAGGGCCACATAAACAAGTAAGCGATGGTTAAAGAACCATAATATGTTATTTTGTAACAGAATACAAAGGTATTCTGTTACAAAATAACATATTTTTATTTGAATGCAAAACGTCGGAGTTTTGTGTAACATGCATTTTCGATGCAAACTAAGTAAAAATGTATTACTTATGCCATAATTTATGCCAATATGAACCTACTTATATTTTTTTTTAAATTTGAAATAGGTATTAGGACAAAACCATTAAATAGCATAGAATAGCATCGACAAAGGATAGATAAGGCACCAATATTTTTTTTGTCAAAATCATCGAAAATAAAAGACATGTTACATTTACAATTCAGCGTTAGCACAATTAATAAGTATTGAGTACCAAAATAATAAACTGAAATATATGTGAGTTTCAGAACACATAATAGGTCTTTTTGGTTGGCATTTCTCGCTTTTGACAATTTATGAATTTCCAATATTCACTAAAAATTTTAACTGCATTCATTTGACATCTTATTTGTGGCCGATGAGTGTTGCTTTAGAGTTAGAGCAAAAGATTTTCAAATAAATAGCTTACTTGACAGTTTTTGCCATAGTCAAGTTCGATTTCCAGGACATTCATTTGTATTTTTTATCCCAAGATAAAGATTTTTGAAATGTTAACAGTGAACTAAAAATAAAATTGTACATACATAGGTAGTTATGATCCTATATTTAGTTAAAACACGAACTTGTAACATTATTTTACTCAGAAACTAAAAATAAATATTAGACTTTTTTGAGAGCTTTAACAATAATATGGCAACAGATTTTTTAAGATAATATAAGGTAGCTAGCCCGCTAGCCGAGAATATTGACAAGCATTCTAAGTAAATCTATGCCTAAGTTTCAAAGTATATCGCGCTTTTTATGATATTTAAATCTCTACATGTTCACTGATTACTTATTCCATGAAACTCCAAAACAATTCTATCCGAACAATATTAATATAGACGTGAATGATAATTTTAAACGTTACTTGAATTCAAAGCACAGCCAAAATGCGTTTTACTTACAAATTATGGTTTATTACAATTAGATATAAAATCTATTTTCCAAAACAGTTGACTCGTTGGTCCACGTTTAACAAGCGAAAGGCATGTATCGATGGTACCTACCTAATTAAATTGAACTGTTTATTTTATACCATAAACCTAACATACAACTTGCTTCAATAGTTTTGAAGAAATAAGTATTTTTTCCCTCATTCATTGTATGTTATAAAAGGGAACAAAAATTTTAAGAGAAAATAAAATAGTAATCTGCTGTTAGTAGGTACGATTATTAACCTCCTATTATGTACCTATGCTGTAATTTTTGTAGTTTCATGATTTTAAGATACATACCTATATACCTACCTACCTAAATAAAAAAAACTATTTAGTGCCGGACGCATGTGGATTTACTAATTTATCATAAACAATCGTTTTAATTGAAAAGCTCAATACAATACTAATTTCATGTGTCATTATATTTACATCAAACGGTCCGAAAGCCGCGTTTTGCTTTGCTCTAAGAATCAAACAAAATCACAGCGGCATACAGTTATTTTAAGCGATTAACCATCCGTTTCTAAAGTAGGTATTTTTTGTTTAATCATTATTAACACTATATACAGGTGTGACTATATCAGGCGAACACAAATTTTGGACTTATAATTTTGATCTTTTTGCATTGATTATGCTTAAAAGATCTACAGAAATTAGGAAATCATGTACTGAATGCAGACGATTTTCAGTGCATTTTTTCCAACTCGTTGAATGTTGAAGGCATGTTCATGGTTCAATATTAAAAAAACATGTTCAAAATTACAAGTGAATAGATTTGATATCATTACTAATAATTTAAATTTAATTAAACGACTTGAGCTTTAACTACTTACGCACCTAAGCCTATAATATTTTTTATAAGTACATGAACCTGAAAACTTACAGAATAAGACAATCAAAAACAATTATTCTTAACAATAACTCTCTTAAAATCACTCCTATTTATAAAATCAATAATCAAACATTATCATATTATCACAACTTAAGTGGGTGTTAAGATTAAATTAATATACATAGCGTAACTAATCAAGGTGATTAAATCTAACAATAACTGGGTAAATATATCAACAGATTCTATGTCTTTTACCTTTTACCGTCTTATAATACTATAAATAATTAAACTTAAAGCGATAAAATACAACTGGACTGTCTTTAGGTTTGAAATAGATTTCATATTATTTTGTACAGTTTAATTTAAACTTATCTTCCAATAGCCTTCATCAAAGATCGAGAACACCGTTACAAATTATTTTCACACAATTATGTTATTGATCCCTCTTTATCCTATCATAAGTTTGAGTACACGAAAAATATATAACCTTACATAGGTATTTTTACAATTACATTCACGGTTGAATTTAATCGAAAACTATTTCAAAACCTGTAGAATTTCATCACTCACAATCTTATCGACATGCGACGGCTTTATTAATAAAGGTAGGTATAGGAGCAAATAGCAACATCCACCTTTTAAAAATAAGTCTTTAATTACGATCACTATAGCAGTTTGAATCACAATTCGCACGAATGTCGACACAGAGTAAAGGGTGCAACATGACTTGCCTCCGGACTTTTGTGTGACGTTATGATAACAAGAATTGCGTTTACAAAGACAGTTTGTCCACACAAGCAGCCGTAGAAAGCAGCAGCAGTACAGACACCATTAAGCGAACGCTTTGTAGTGGATGAAGAAAAAGATAAGAAAGACAGCGTAGGCAGTGGGGAATGTGATCCGCGCGATCACGTCGATCGTCTTCGCCACTCGGATCGGATGCGGCGGTTCTTTTTTGCGAACCTGGACGAAACATGGCTGAAAGAGAATAATTTCAAAATGAATGGTGATACAAAAAGCTGTGAGGGAGCAAATATAGGTACATACACTACACCTGAACACAACATTTAATTAAAAATGCATTTTAATGCACTAGGTACCTAATAAATTATTAATTAATTACAGTACGATTTGATAGACATTTCAATGTACCTAATGTGGCCTTCCACATTAGGTAATTTTGAGACTATGTAAAGATAAATACACGTTTAATTATTATTACACATAAAACTGTTTTCGGAAAAGCGGAAATATTTTATTTTAAAAACTTTTTGAATAACTACCTACGTATAATTTATAGTATTTCCCAAGAATAGATTATGAATATAAGATTCTTGGTATTTCCGTTATTTGCCAATACACAGAATTTTCTTGTAAAAAGCTAAAATCAAAGAAAGAATAAGCAAACTTAAACTAGACGAAAATTACAACGCCTGTTGGTTAGCGATTTGAGGTGCTGTGTAGTTTTACTAAATTCAATAAAAATACTGACGTATGCTTTGTTGCTTTAGTATTTAAGTTAATGGACACATCTGTCAGTTGTAGCATGTATTCATATGAATTGATATGAATACCAAGGGGATAAAAAAGATTTGGGTCTCAATCGTATGCAAATTCTTGTGTTCTTACACACAGCTCAAATTATATAGCCCTGCGGAATTCCATTAATTGTTTTCCAAATAAAACAATCCTATTTGTATATTACAAATTAATTGGTTCACACAAATAGATTTTGTTGTTGTTTGTGAAAGTATGAAACAATCGAATGAAAATGTTGCGAAAATTATATATTTTGCGAATGTAATAAGTATTATGCAAAAAAAGGACGTCGTTTACCGCAATTCGGATGCATAATATGGATTTCGAGCTGGCAACTAGAATAACTTAATGAGTGAATTCTGATTTGCCTGCTGTCGTACAAATTCAACTGGCTTCGCAGTGATTGCCATGACGAAGTGTACTATAAATAGTTCAATATTCGAAGCTCTACTTTCGGCAATACCTTAGAGCACCGCCGGCTTCGTCCCGAAGCCCGTCTTGCCCTAAGGGCAATACGCATTCGCGTGAAAAATCTAATGTAATTTTTCTGGTTAGGAAAAGTTATCACTTTTAGTTGTTTTACCTCCGTGACTCCACCGTTGTTGGAGGTATGGGTACAGGACCCGGGCGGTCCCGTGCACGTCGCACAACTGACTAAATCTGCAGCACCAGTTGATTCTCTTTTTTTATCACCCTGTAACACAATACATATTAGCTTATCGCGAAAATCTTGCCAAAGTAAGACTAAGTTTTCGATGAAAAAAAAACATGTTTTTAAATGGATTTAGGTAGGGGTAATGAATAAAGATTTGTCTAAGACCATTCATATAATGTAGTTGATGGAAATATATAAAAAGTACATGATAACTACATTAATACTACTCAACTATAAAGACACAATTATGTTTTTCTAATGGACATTAATTTGGAAGTTATGCTTTAACGAGCGTACTTACAGGCTGTTGCGATCCGAAGCAGCGTTAAAAAAAATGATGCGTTAGTTTTCGTGATTATCATATCAATGAAGATGCGGGCAGATTCTATGATGGTTGGTTGTTCAGTGTCGTCACTTACAGCACCACTAGTTTCCGGTTGGTGGGTATCTGATTCTGATTTTGCCCAATTGAGGAACGCTATCGCCTCCTACGTAAATTACATTTTTTTGTTTTAGCTTAAGCATGAATGCGTAACAATGCTTACAAAAAATAATAGTTATAACCTTACGTTATAATGGAAGGCATGTTTAGGTGTTTTCAGTTACTGCCTGTCGATTCTGTTACCAAACATCTCACTTCGAACCTCATTTCACTTCGCGTGAATTTGTTACTAGTGGAATATAAACTACTTTACCGATTGCAAAGGGGTTTAGGTAGCTACCGTAGCTATCTAAAATCTTTTGTGATTAAAAAAACAGCCTCTTATTATCTCATTTATGATTTTAAACTCCCGCGCAGTGAAGTGAGGTTCGAGGTGAGATTCAAGTTTGGTTACAGAATCGACAGGCTGGTAAGTAGCACAATATTAACCGTTCTCGCTAACAAAGTCAGCTTTTTTCTATAATTTATGGATAATATACACGAAAGCAAGCCTTCAAACCTTATTTATACAGGTATTTTTAGATGCTTTATGCAAAAGCCATTGCTGCTTATGTACATTTTTTAAGCTCAATCTGGTAATGCTTTAAGCATATAGCCTTTATTTTGTATATTATGGTATTCGTAAATGTGACGATTTTTAACTCTTCTATTCTCTACAACCCCTGTACCGAACAGGCCAAGAGAGTGCGGTTTCGGTAACTTTTTATATTAGGTACCTTTGTGTTATTGCTACTAATGGGTTGTATGTTTATATCAGTGTAAATGAATAATTGGAAAGTAGCAAAGAAAAGTAGGTACCTTAGTAGGTATATTTTATAATTAAAGTATAAAGCTTTAATGAATAAAATGTGTAATGTCGATGTTGCACGTATCAAATAATACAGCCATGCGTGATTTTGTTTAAAGTGGATAGTTTTATGTAGGTATAAGTATGTAAAAATAGTTTGCTTTTAATAAGTTGACTTATAAGACATAATTATTTAGTTTTCTTTTATTTTGTCCTTTTCCCTGGTTCAACAATGAACTGAATAATTTTATTCACTAAATACTTAGTCCAAAAAATTTTGAAGAATTTTCATGATTTTCTAAATCAATACCGTACCTACATGTAAGTTTTTCTTATAAGTAATATAAGAACAAAATGAGACCAAAGTATGATCCTTGCGGTACACCAATATTTTTTTCTGTTCGATGCTATTTCCATGTGCTTATTTGCTTTCAATCTCCTACTTATAATGACCTTCAGCCATTTTTAAATGTCCCCACTGCTGGGGCACAGGCCTTCCTTATGGGTGGATAAGGAGGGTGGGCCATAACCTACCACGCAGACCCAATGCGGATTGGTGTCCCAACGTCTTAACGTGCCTTCCAAAGCACGGAGGAGCTAAAGATAATAATGTTTAGTCACCCATCCCATGGCCGTCCGCAATCGCTGGGCCAGGCGCCTACTTATGTACTTTAATGAATTCATATTTGTATTTGATTTGTTTTCCGTAAAACTTTAATGCACTAATTTTCATAAAAGATTTTGTTGTCTATACAATCAGCGTAAATTTTTTAAGTCACAGTTTTAAAGGATTTTTTATTGAGATATTTTCTTTAGTAATCATGTGTCATGCAGCTAAAGCATCCTACTTACTTATTTAGAGTTTTAAATCTACTTAGGTTTACAAAAAAGCAATATTAAGAACTTACCTTGATCTAACTTAAGAAAGTTTAAAATAACGGATGACCCTATATGTAAATACGCATGCTGTCGTTAAACCGTGCCATTTTGAGCAATGGTGTCTTGTAAAGAGTCTGTTATATTTATTTTACTAGGCTAGAATAAGAAATATAAGGTTAAATACCAAAGTATCAACAAAGAGTCGAATAAAATATTTGAATAGTTGGAAAACTATTTCCACAGAAAAATATTATAGTATATGGTCACACTGGGAATCAAAATCAGCTATTTTATTGTGCAAAATTAGGTTTGATTGGATACGCGTAGTCATTGAGTGTTTTTGCAGTTGAACAGTCTTTGGTGGGGCAATCGCAAGTACAGCGTTATAAAACCTACATAGTTTCGGCTTACGTGTTTTATATCTGAAATTTTTTATCTGTCAAGACATCTTCTAATCCATTTGAATGGTTAGTAAATTGATTACCTGTATTAATTGAAAACAATAACTATTCGATTTCCAGTGGTGATAGTCAACATTTTCAGTGGAAATCGCTATTCTAAGTTCCTATTTATAAGTGATTCCAGAATCTTTTTTGGTATGGGTGATGCAAAAGAAATATAACAGATTTGATTGGGAAGTGCCAATGATCGTGGCGAAGGTTCTTACCAAGGGGCTGGCCAGTATAATGCCAATTCTGCTCAGGACAGCGGGCAGTCGCTGCGAACACACCACACACACAGTTGTTCACTCGTGACAGATGGTCGTGTGCCAACGTGATAAAGACTAAATTGTTGTGGCCACAAACGATTGTACAAAATATACAACACAAAACATTGATCACTAGCAGATTTTTTATGGCTCTTTGGAAAAAAGTGCTAGTTTTTTAATTGAAATTCAAATTAAGGCGAAAATACTCAAGAATCTTTGCAATGTTTTCCCGATTTTGGAATGTTAAATTAGTTATTACCTGCAATGAAAAGCATTCGTCTAGAAGTAAACATAATTGAAAGCTACGGCCACACAAAATAGTCTGTGAATTGCATGCATGAGATAGATATATAACATTGCTTACATTGCAAATAAAAATATGTGATGATCTCTCTAACGTAACTACATAATATAAGAAGAAGAAACATGCTAAGTATGATGAAAATAAAAGTAAAATGTAAAACATAGTCTCGTATTTAGCACCACATTCTGTTGTACTTAGTTACATAAAAGAAAACATTGCAAAGAGTTAGGTAAATAGAAACAATTGCTTTTAAAGAGGTTTTATTGCAAAAACATCCTATTACAACCAACACACTCACATCTAAATAAGAATATAACATGCGTAGGGTTTAAAGTGGAAGTTAAACATATTTTATTAGTGAATTAGCTGTAGGTAGTTCACTGAAATATTACCTAGTACTTATTTGCATTTCAAAATATAATTACATCTATTTCAGTTCATCTTACATATTTTATAAACTATTGGTCAGAAGAAATATAGGAAGATAAAGTAACTAATGTAAATAGGTATAAAAAAACATTTAAATTGCGTCCATTTACTATAGCAGCAAACACAGAGAAGAAACGAAAAGCGTAAGATTTATAGAAGGTACCTAACTAATAGTATAAATTAAGACAATGCTTAAACATTTTCAGGGTCTTCTTAACCCTATTGGGCGCCGGGGCAAGAAAGTCAGCCTGCGCCCCCTTTGCCAAGTAAAAAAAATTGTTACATTTTTTAAACTTACTTCACCTTAAAACAGGGTAGGGTACATTTTCAAACTAAGCTTAGGAAAGAAACTAGTTTTTTAAGCAAAAAACGTGAAAAACTGTAATTTATTAAGACTTTTCTTAGTAGGTAACAATTTCATGAATTATAAACATTCCTTTTTCGACTGTTTAGAAACATTTCTTAGTGATCGATTTGGGTCGTAATTTTTAAGCATTGTCATTGTTAGAAAGAAAAACCTATTGTAACGGTAGTGATTTTGATTTCATACTATGCAGCGCTAGTGAAGAGAACATCGATAAAAAAAATGTAATTTCAAAACAAAACGCACAAAGCTGAAATGGCGTCATTTACCTGAGTGACTGGGTTTTCTCCAGGCCTGTAGACGACGTTGTGTAGAGGCCTCTTTCTTCCCACGTAATTGACGCACACAAACTCGAGCAGGGACGCGTAGATGAAGCACATACACACCCCGTCCCAGACGTTCATAGCGGTTAGATTCGACACCACCGGCAATGTAGATCGGAACCCATTTGATGTCGTGAAAAAATTCAACATTGTAGTTACACCTGTTCACAAAATCAATCCAGTTAAAATTTATAAAATAGCAGCTTTAAAGGTATAATGATTTCAAAATTATTAATGTCTTCAATGACTTTACTTTACCACATATATAGCAGATATCATGCTTACTATACATCTATTTCACTAAAGTGCAATATAGTTGTGATTACTTGTGATGTTAAAACATTTATTATACTTAATATAAAAAAGCCAATCATTCTAGATGTGATAGTAAAACGTCATTTTTTTAATTTAAGAATAATACTTAGTGAAACTTTGATGATAAAATAGCAAACTAAACAATTACACCAACCTATCATTACTCTAGCAGGCACGGCATTCCATTCCAGCCAAAATGTTATAAACGATGATGTCACCAAAATGATGCCCGGAATGAAAACAGTGGTGAAGTAAAATGATCTATCCCGCGTGAAGATGAGATCCACCCTGAGGCAGCTGTAATTACCTAAAAAGAATTCAAGCAAAATCTAAAAAATAAAATATACAACAAAAAAGGCGTTCGTGAGAGTGACCGCTGGCGTAATTTTATTTACATCACCAACGAGCAAGCGGTACCTGCGAAAGAACCAAATATAGCGTGTCATATAAACAGCCCAGCCACATCTATAAGAGAAAGAGATAAAGAATATGCAAGACCGAGATCATTCTCAATTGCCAGCTAATCGTTTTACCTATCATGGAACGAGCTGGCACAGCGTTCCATTCCAGCCAAAAGGTGATGAACGAAGAAGTCACCAGTATGATTCCGGGGATAAATACGGTTGTAAAGTAGAACGCTCGGTCTCTAGTAAATATTAGGTCGACTTTTAGACAGCTGTAGTTCCCTGTGGAGTGAACATTATTGACACAGTTTGAATACTATACATAACATATAGGTATAAAAAAATATGTGTCTTTAAAAATTAGGTAATGGATTCTCCTTATCAGTATTACGCAAGTAAAAGCATTGTTTAAAATTCCAAATAACTCTATTCAGAGGCCTTGTACTATAAATCTATAAATATATCTTTTGATACTAGAGATTAAAAAAAGGAAATAAAAAGTCTATAATATTTAAATGCATGAGTAATGCGTGTTGTGTTTATATGCTTTTAACATAAACTCTAGCTTCAACGATCATTTTCAAATGACTATAGAGAGCAGTCTAAATATCAAAGTAGTAGGATCTGAATACGTGCTTCACACAGAATAACATGCAAGTGAAGATGACTGGATGATTTCAAATATAATCGTGGGTGTATCGTAGTAGAAAGAATTAGAGTACCTTTTCAAACCATTATAGTACAACGCTCGCTTTGGCTCAAACACAATTACGCATTTACTCACACATAAGCAATATTTTATGGCAAATACGTAGACACCGGACCCAATGGTGTATCGTCCGGTGTGACTCAAGTACCTTGCTCCTCAAATCGTCTCTGGCAAAGATTACATGTCAGCTCCTCATCGTCTTCGTAAAGTGAAATACCGTCAGCTGCTTGCAAAGACGTTAACAAAGTCTTACATTTAGTGCTACATTTATCTTTTACGTAATCAAAATACAATAGGTACTATCGATTTGTGCCACGACTGCGAGTGTCACAATTTCTACGACGAACTAATGAGGTTACAATGAACATGCGTTTCTAGCTATGTCCTAAAATGAAACCACAACATAATCAATAGATGCTTATCAAACACTAGAAGCCTCTACTCAATTTTATGATACAAAAAAGAAATTCATAATAACCTTTTACATAAATCAAGACCAAGCTGAAAAGAGTTAATCAGAATTCCGATACAATTACTAAAATATCTCTGATCCTTTCTTGTGCAAAGTATAGGATGTGCTTGTAACAAAAGAGAAGGAATTTAGGAGGCGAGTCTACGGTTGTTAAAGGTTTTGATTGGACCAATAAAATAAAAATTGTTGTTTCACAAAGCGATGTAGAATGTTTGTAAAGTGATACAAGAATGTTTCGTCGGTTACCTCTCCAACTAGCCTTGATGGGGCATGGAATGGTTTGATTCTGGATGAGGTAGGCATTCAGCGTCGTCAGCGAAGGCGACTTCCGAAGAGTGTCCTCATCGTTTTTCCATACGTACGTGATGGCGGATTGTTCGTAAGATACTGTAAACATACATACGTTAAGATTGTTTTATTGGAAACGTCATTATACATTGCTCCGATTCCAAAGTAAGTAACTAAAGCACTTGTGTTATTAGAATCAGAGTCAACGGTGGTACCATAGATACCCAGAGCTAAGACAATACAGAATTTATTTATTTATTTTATTTTGGCTCTCCAACAATGGGTACACTGATTACAGACAATATAATAGCAATACGGCTCTTAGACTAAAATATGCCACATTACTAATAGGACGGCACCACATGCACTTATTAAACAATACAAAATTATGTTGTGTTACATATTTATCGAAATTATCACTTTCATACTAGGTATGGAAGTTAGATTAAGATCAAACAGAATAAAATCTTTTGTAATTGATGGCCAGGCATAATAATAATTATATTTTTTTCCAGTGAAGCTTTAAAAGTCATTTAAAGTTAGAAATAATCAACTCACACGTAGCTTCTTAGACGGGATGGGAGCTACGAGTGAGCCGATTTTTTCTAGTAAGAATATATTTATTTAACTTAATTAAACGCACAAAGCAATTTGAATGAAAAAAAAATACTTACTACTTTCTAAGGCAAATGAACACAATGGGTCATCAAATGGAAAGATGTTGAGTCTTCCCTGGCAGGAGAGGATGAGATGCCGACGCATCAGGTAGTTGATTGTGCCGTTTCGGTAAATACGCAATGCAAAATGCATTGGTATTATCGGGTCCTGGAACACGTCCTAAATATTATATACAGAGAAGTTCAACTGAATAAAAAGATAACTTTGTCTACAAGAATATAACTAGTCCCAACAAGAATATTGATACCTACTTCATACATTTATAAATTGTAGGTGCGATAATGAAAATGAAAGAGATGTAGTTCTGTTTTTGAAGTACGTTACTATGTACTTGTTTTGATTGATTAGGTATAGCAACCGACTTACGTGCTTACTGTGTCTTCTATACCTATTTTTCAAATTGTGAGCATTTACTAATTTTGGAGTACAAAATGTTTTATTGGTATGCTAAAGTATTAATTGCCTTTAAAGATCTTGAATATTTCATTTACAGAAACAATAATTCCATTATTGTTGCTTTCTCAGCTAACCTTAAAGTCACCATGCATGATGAAGTAAGTGTCAGGCAGCCAAATATCCTCGTGATGGTGGATGGCGTTCAAGAAATCGTAATGTGACTGGTTCGAGTACCGCAGCCGAGGGTCGTACCACTGCTGCTGCAGGAGAAACTCCACTTCGTATTTCTGAAGATTGCAACGAATATTATCAGTAAAATACGTGAAGACATTTTGTAGAGTAGTCCAATTTCGTAAAAAAATAGTTATTTTTAGAAATATCATAATAATGATGCCTGTACTTCACAGGTTCTGGTTAGCGCTAGCTTATTATAAAAGGAACACAATATATAATGTCTTTGTTAAGTAAGTTAATTGAAACTTAACCGGAACCTGTCAAACAGGCCGTTGTATATTAATAGCTCAAAGAAAGGCAACTTACAAGACTAGATTCGTCAGGAGATGCTAAACTAAGAAGTAGCACGCTAACATTTACGGTGAGTACACCTGAAAATGAAGAGGAACTTCAATAAAACTTAAAACTAATAGCGAATAACAACACAGATACAGAACATGCTAAATAGACTAGACAGTGCCGATGGAAAAGTATCAATCCACTCGATACCTACTTTAAAACAAACAAGTAGGTAGGTAAATTAATTTAAAGTTTTTGAATTTATCGTCTCAATTTGTGTTTTGTTAATAAATGGCTGAACCAAGAAATGACTGAGAAGTAGGCAGAACAACAAAAGTAATTATCGACCAACCGCAATACGTTGCAAAAGGAACAAATGAAATGTATTTTCTAAAATTCAAAGTACAGAAATTGTGTAAAATGTTTGTGAAAAGAGAAAATCAGTTTATATAATAAAGCATAATGAAATACAAAGTAAATTGTATGATTGTTTGAAATATATTAGTATAGAAAATAATGATTAACGAAATTATTATGTTAATGGTCAAAGATAACTACTTTTTTCTTGTTTGCGATTGTTTACTCGAATTTTGAAAAAACAGTTAACTCTATGATATTATGTGACCGTCTACAGCTATACATCAACAAGAGGTGCATAGACAAACAATAAATATGTGAAACAAAAAATAAATAAGCGAAGGGTATCTACATTGCGTGAGAATTGAAAATTAATATTCGAATTTGCGTGCAGAAAGTTGGGTCCAATAAAGTACTAGCTAGATACACAGCTATGTTTTGCAATGCTAAATATAGGTGGTGGGTATTCTCTTTTCATAAACACGGATCACAACGCACCACGGTTGTGCGATCTGGGCCGAAGTGAAGACAGGCCGACCCTATTTTGTGCCAGAGAGTCGTTGGGCGAAGTAAGACCACAACAAAATTCTGGATCTGCAATATTATTTTATTATCAATCTTTGAATTCAGAAGTTCTGATATTATGTAACCCTTATCAAATTCCATTTTTTTTTTAAATAATGAATGTTATTCGTAAAAATGACTGTTAATCTTAGTTTTTTGTAAATAGGTTATTCTTAAAGCAAATATTTTGCACAACAAAAAATTCACGACACACAAAGGATGATAAAACGTACGATATCGTATATTTACCATCTACTGGTGGCAGCAGTCTTTTGTCGTAGCGGGAATTTTTCAGCAGGTTATCCAGTATCTCTTTGTCAGATTTTCCCGCTGCGAAGCTGGAAAAAGTAAAAGACGTTTAAATATATAAACACGTACCCAAAAGGTAACAAAGGAACACAGGTATTTCTTCAGGTGTTCTCAATCTCATAAAATGCAACTCAAAAGTTTTAAAGTTTGAGTGTAAATGTGTATTATTTGTAAAACAGTTCAGTAAAATTACGGGTTCGTAAAACATTAAAAGCTGTAATTTTGCAATCTGACTTTGATGTGATTATAAAACACTAATATAAACGAATCCAACTAAATTCGAATACAAAAAATACAGCGTAGTTATAGCTTTTTTTTGTTGGATTTACATTCACAATCAAATTATAGTTCCAAATCAAGCAAAAAGTAAAGAAAGTATGTAAATAGCAATTTTGCTAAAGCAATTAAATAAATCAATATTTTGGTCAGTAAAGTAAAAAAAAAATGTGAAAATTAGTTGGATTCATTTACAAATTTAATCTAACGATCAAAAGAAGAAAGACCGCTATTGCAAATTATTTCTATTTCGTCATACTAGCTCCCGTAATTTTACTGAACTACTAGGGTTTCCTAGGATAGCGGTATATAGCAGCCGGCGTTGAATGTTGTCTATGTAAACAATATGGCGACACCGTAACGTCCGAAACCACGCCGTATTGTTTACATACAAGGGCGTCGCCAGGGGTGGGCTGGGGGGGCTGCGCTCCCCCCCAGAGGTTAAAAAATGTAGCCAACTGCAACGTAACCAAAGTCCTAAGGCCATGCAATTGATTTGCTTTTCCGATATATCCTGCATAAATAAACTTGAATAAATTCACTAGCTGGTGCTCTTGACTGTACCTACAACAATAGGCATGATGACAATTTTTTTTATTGTATGATACATAAATTACCTCTCAAAAAAAGAAACATTGGTAAAAGAATTATTTCGCTAGCATGAAAACTTCCCGAGATATCACAGTTTGAAATGCACAAAATTGGATTCACTCGAAAACGCTCCATACTAACGGCTACTCAGTTATGACGTCACGCTTGAGTAGTTTGTATGCAACGCGTAGGAAATTTGTTCGAAAAGTTAAATGTGTTTACGATTTTTATTAGTATTTCGTTATTTTATTCATTAGTCAACGTCCCTATTAATATTATTTTCATCTTCCTTAATAATAATAACTTGCCCCCCCCTGGGCAATGGGCTGGCGACGCCCTTGTTTACATAGACAACGTTCTACGCCGCTAAATTACGGCCGTAATATGACGGCACCGTCATCCTAGGAAACCATACCTTAACAACCTCGCAGTGGATTACAACGTTTTTTTAATGACTTTCCGAAAAACACAAACTAATCTACTTTTCTTTCATATAAAACTCAATCAGCTGTTGGATGTTTGTATGGAAAGTCTTTTTTCGGAAAAGTCGTAGAACAAACGATGTTGTTTATGATGACTTCTGCAAGGTTGTTGGGTTTTACAAATCCCTGTACTTATAGCTTTTGACTGTTTTAAAACTACATAATATAAAGTAAAGCCTCATTTTATTATATTATCGTAAATAGGGCTTTGTAATTTTAGTAATATATTATTTTCTTCGAAAACTATCAGAAGAGACGACGATAGCGATCGGAAGTTAGAAATTAGAAACGATTTATCAACGTCATTATATCATAGCAAATTAACCGAGTGCGAACGCACAATAGTGGACTTCGTATTGATTTTAGATTAGCACTTACTACCTTACTACTACGAAAGATTCTCAATATGCAATATAGAACAAAGCCTAGAACTACAGTTCTTTGTGGTGTGGAATGTTTCAAGAATAATTTATTGCAGATGTGAATCACAATAGGGAATATGCATCAATTTTTTTTTAAATCTTAATCAAAAGTATAATGCGTGAGAAAGTTAACTGTAATATTAAAACTTTTCTCTTGCGTTTTTTTCTCGTGATATAGTTAATCGAAGTTAGCGCGCAGCAGCACCCGCCGAAAACGCTCCATACAAAACGGTGACGTCACACATCACGTTTCATTCGGCGCGTTTAATATGGAGTTAGCCAATAATCTTCAATTATCTCCCTAAATTTTGCGTTTAAGTACATCATACAAAATATTGTTTCTTATTCGATATTCTATCTGACTGTAAAGTGTATTAGGAATATTCGAAAATGAAAAAAAATATCGTTATTTTCCCCTGATTTCATGGTGTGATAAAACTAGGATTAAACATTTTTTTTATTTTTTTTCCTGTTCCATCATGTTTTTATAAGTGTCCGCAGCGATCAAGCTTAAATTCATCAAAATCGGTGACTTATGCATATTCCCTATTATATCGGTTCAAGTTTTCTCTGTTGGGAGATGTCTATCCTAACTTTTCCGTTTTAAGCATCGTAGCACAATTCGTACTCGGTTTGGTTGGTGGTAGGGCTTTTTTCAAGTCCGCCCTGGCTAGCTACCTAAGTCTGACGCCATAACATAACAACAATTTAAAGATTGTTGTGTTCCGGCACTTAAAGGTAGATAGCCAGTTCCTCAGTGATGAGGATTCCGGTGTAGTGCGCTTCCACCTTCGGCATTATCGAAGCACTATCCCGTTGTGCATAAAACAAAAGAAGTTAAGGTAGAGTTAGGTGCAAAAGCACTAAACTTAAGAATCGCCTAAGTCTTTTCTTATCTACAACTCGACCAAGATAACTAGGCGAATGACAGCTACATGACGGCTAAGTTTATGACACCGTTTTAATTTGGTCGTGTTGTAGTTAGGAAAAGACTTAAGCAATCCTTAAGTTTAGTGCAATCGGGCGTTCGTGCCCCCAACTCTACCTAAACTCCGTTAGGGTAGCTTTGTACACAGGCTATAAATGGAGCGGGAACTTCATGGCTGACCGCCTGCACGGCAGCATATTACCTCCGGCTGGCCGCCCGCTACACCCATGTTCATTGTTACTCGTTGCCATTTCGCTGTTTTACTAATTTTTGCATAAACATAAAAAACTTTAACACTTAGCTTAATGGTTTTTATTTTAGTTACAAATTCTTGTTACGAACATGAAATTAAGCAGCGTTTTTTTGTCATAGTAAAATTAATAAATAAGCCTTACCTTATAAATTTCAGTTATGAGACTACTAGGTACGACTATAAAAAGAAATAAAGATTTTTTTAAAACTGAAATGTTAGACTTTAGCTATTTATAGCACACTAATTAGGTAGATATTATCAAAACTACATAGGTGCACCTATTTATTTAAAATCGATTGAATATCATTTGTGTCCAGCTCATTGAGAAATGCATGTTTTTTAATTAATTACATTAATAGGTTTGTAATTATTTAGGTCAGTACTTACTAATATTCTTTATTAATTTGAATTGGAGAATAAAAAATATTCTTGTTCACGCGCACCGCTAGTGTTAGCTCTACAAGGTGATCCTCAGTGATGAGGTATCCGGGTGTAGTGCGCTTCCACTTTCAGCCTTATCGTTACTTAACATCAGGTGTAGTGAAGCATAAAAAAAATACACTGCTGTTACCAATACTCACATGTCGGATGTCAACGCAGACACCCTGGTAACCATGAGGATGAAGGCCACGGCGCGTGCCACCACGCATGACCAACCCATATTAGGACATCTGAAAAAAATTTATTTTTTATTTAATCTCAGATAATAATATTATTAGTTTCAGAAAAGAGTACCCACAAAAAACATTTTCATGTAAGTATAATGTTACCAAGACTTCCATATGGCTCGCACTGTCACAAAGTTATCAGACCTAATATAGAGCCAAGCTTCTAACTCTACGCGCCCTAACTCTACAAGCCCTAAGTTCAAAAATTACACCTTAGTCAAAATATGTGGTTTGGCCATTTCGCTACATGGAACAATTTATTCACTGTTCATTACTTTTCTTATAAACAAAAGTTCTTGTAGTAGGTAACGACACGGCCAAGCCACATATTTTGACTAAGGTGTAGTTTTTGAAGTTAGGGCGCGTAGAGTTAGAAGCTTGGCTTTACATTAGGTCTGATAACTTTTTGACAGTGCGAGTTATAGGACGTCTTGACGGGGGCACTGTCGTGCCCCCAGATTTATTGTCAGAGTGGGTATGTATGGGCGAAAAACTAAGAGCGAGACGCGTAAATTTTCTTTGCGGCGAAAAACGACTAGTGTTTCTTAGGCTGACCTCACACAGCCGGAATGTCTTTCTGAATTCATATTTTTAATAAATTCAGAAAGACCGGAATTCCATACAATACAATGTAATTATGTTCCACACACATTCAGATTTTTTCAGATTATGAATTTCTCAGTTCGATCAGAAAAGGTCGCTGTATACCATACATTTATCCTCGTCCCGTCCCGTCCGTGTTCTCATCACGTATATTTGATACTAAATTTGTAATTAATGCCAAGTCAACGACTATGTCGAGAAATCAGCATCTTTTCTGGGCCGAAGGTTACCGCAACCTCAGTCCCTGAAAAGGTGCTGAAACTTCGGAAATATGGGAAAATGCTAAAACCTTAAAACACAGAAAAAAATCAAAGAGTATGCAATAAACAACGCGCTCGTATCCGTAAAAGTGTTTTATTTTAAAATAAATAAAAAAATAAGTTAACTTTTTCTATAACAGAACGTAAGTAACGGGTGGCGCAAAAGTACTGGCACTAAAGAAAATACTTTTATTTTTTTTATATGACATTTTCTGTCATTCTGTTGTTGAAAATTGTGTAGTGAACAAATATAAAATACACTGAAAATAAACATGGACCGTTTTACTCCCCAAGAACGTGGAATAAATATGGATTTAGTGAGGGACGCTTTTCCAGGCCGAGTTATCTCTCGTTTTGGCGATTTGCCTTGGCCTGCAAGATCACCCGATCTGACCAGTCCAGACTTCTTTCTTTGGGGTTTTTTGAAATCTCGGGTGTATGTGAACAAGCCACAGACTCTCGCAGCTCTAAAAGAAAACATTCGTCAAGAAATAACGAACATATCGCAGGAAGTGTTACGGCAAGTTATGCAAAATGTCATAAATAGGGCTCAAATGTGTATCAACTCTGGAGGTCACCATTTAAAAGACATCATCTTTAAATCCTAATGGTACGAAATTTAATGGCACAAATATACATTTAAAAAAACCTAAATCTAGTTTTCTAATTTAGAAAAAATGTTATACCTAGTTGGTTACTAAGTTCTGTAACTATGGAAAACATGAATAATACTAAATTTACAAATAATGCTACAATGAATTATATACCAAATGAAAGCACAAATATTTAAGATTATCATGTATTAAAATTATTCGAAATGACCGCCTCTGGCATGAATACACGCCTTTAGACGACGAGGCCAGTCATCGATGGCAGCACGAACTACCACCATATCCAATTCTGCGACTGCCTTGAGAATAGCGCGCTTAAGAGAGTCGAGATTCATGTGGGGCTTAGCACATGCTTTCTCCTCAATAAGTTGCCATATGGCATAATCCAGAGGATTTAAGTCTGGGCTGGAGGATGGCCATTCTTCCTGCGCGATAAAATCAATTTTGTTAGCCCGAAACCATGCTTGTGTAGATTTTGCTTTGTGCGCAGGGGCAGAGTCCTGCTGGAAGACCCATGGCTGGTTTTGAAATAAAGTGTGGCTTAAGGGTTTGACAACAGGTTCCAGAACGGTATCTTGATAGACTCTAGCGCCAGTTTTCACACCTTTTTCACAGAAATGAACCTTACTTAGCCCTGAATAGGACACCCCCAGCCAAATCATCACTGATGAGGGGTGGTGACCTCGTTGGACCCTCGGAGCAATCATGCTGGCTTCTTTACTATTCTTAGCGTATACTCTATCATTTTGACGGTTAAAATTTTCTTCGACTGTGAAGATTTTTTCATCAGTAAACAAGATTTTTCGATGGCCGTTTTGTGCGTACTGCTTTAGTAGAGCGCGACTTCGTGCTAACCTCATAGCCTTCAATCGTGCGTTTAGCAGATGGCCCTTTCGTCTACGGTAAGCGTGAAGCCCAAGGTCATCATTGATAATTTTTTTAAGGGAACTTCTCTTCACAGTCATCTGTATTGCCAATAACTTTTGCTTCCGGACGGGATTTCTCGTGATTCTCGCCTTCACTGCCTTGATCACAGCTGGTGTCCGAACGGTGCGTGGTCTTCCTGATCTTTTTCGGTCATCGACGGTCAAGGTATTACTGTACCTATGGATAGTGCGATAAATAAATTGCTTGTTGATTTTCAACTTTTGTAGCAACTTGAAAATCATATTCGGTGGCTGCCCACATTTGTGCAGAGCAATTACAGCGACACGATTCTCCTTCAACCCCCATTCCATGGTGAAATAAACAAAATATGATATATGTGTGGTATGGAATTATAGCTTATAAAACTGTCAATAATATGTCATTTTTATTTTTTCTTTTCATTTGTTTTAATGGCCAGTAATCGATAAAGAAACTCAGTAACAGAACTTTTGACCAACCTGTGTAGCTGAACCAAATAGGGTCTTTACTTTTGCGCCACCCGTTAGGAACTATCATATAAAAACCTTTGAAATTTTAACCATCGGTAGGGTTATTCACGATTGTCGGAAATCTACTCGAAAGCATTCGATTCGAATCCGTATCCTCCGATATAACAAAAATAAAGCTATTCACAAATACATTCGACTGACATTCGATTCACTTTCCGACGGGAAAGCGAAATGCATGTACAAAGTTTGGTAGCGTTAGGTAGAAAATAAGATCGAAGACTATAGACTTTCCGATTCGATTCGGAAAGTTAATTTCCGACAAACGTGAATAACCCCCCGGGTTGGGGACAATGGGGAAATACTGTAATAAATTCCATAATGGTTAATAAAAATCTTGGTAGGTATTGCAAAGTCTGTAAAATAGCAAGTGTTAGTAAAACTGCGTATCGCTGATCCAATCACATTCCCTAAGTTTGCCTTTCGGAGGGAGTTGGAAAGTCGGATCACATTATACCGCTCTGTAGGTAGGTACTTCGCCTTAACTTATTTCAACTATTTTAAACATAGCGCCGAGAAGTTTTGGTTAGCGTTCCATTTACGGTTTCTTTATTACAGGAGCTATTAATTCATTAGATATAGGTACTTATAGCAACAATTAAACATACCTGCCTATTGTGTTTCATTTCTAGATTTTACTATATCACATAAAGATATTGAAAATTCATTTATTAATGATGAAAGACATTTAAATATTTAAAACGTGAGTAATATTTTCATAACTGACACTTTATATCATTATGGTTAAGATTTACAAACAAAACTATAACATTATGCTCAATTTTCTGTCAGTACAGAACATTAACAAAAACAAAATAAGTCGACAAGCTGAAACATAGAAATAAAAGCTCCCAACCTTTTAACTGTGTGGTGCTGTGTGTTAAAAAACCGGTCAAGAGCGAGTCGGACTCGCGCACCGAGGGTTCCGTACCATTATAAATATAAATATTTGGATAAGTATGTTACTTTAGTACAGTCTTTCAAAAGTAGGACAGACGGCGGACAGGTGGAAGGACGAAATAGGCGGACAGTTAATTTATAAATCTTAACCACAGCTGCTTATGGTGACTGAAAAACGAGTGGCTGACACTCCACATTGCAAACTGTTTATATTCATTGATGTAATGGACTTCCGCTTCCGCTTCAACTTCCGCTTCCTCTTCCACTTACACTTACCGTTACCGTAACCGTCAAACTTTTTATCTATCTATCGCCATCCCCCGTCTTCGTCCCCCCTCCCCTCTCCTTTCCACTAATATTTTTTAATTGTCATCGTCAGCCTAAACACAAAATTTGAACATCCTAGCTTTGAAACTAAGAGACTTCCATACAAACTTTCATCTCCTATTTCCTCCCCTTGGGGGGTGAAATTTCCAAAATCCTTTCTTAGTGCTCAACTACACCATGAAACCTTCCAAAAATGGTGTCTTTCATTTCAGCCGTTAGGGCTCTAAGCATATCCCAACAATCAATCACCAATCAATCAATCAATTTAGAGTTTTATATGTATGGATTTGATTTATTACTAGCAACCCGCTTTCGCTTCGCTTCGGTTCCTTCCTTTTTTTGCCAATTTAGATCTTCCAACAACACCCGAAAAGAAAACAAATCTCTTCCAGTCGTCACCTCCCTTGGTCCGAAAGTTTGTTTCCATCCCGTTCGAGTCCCGTCATCGGTGTGAGAAACGCGCTGATGGTTAAAATTTACTCTGAGGTGATCGATTAGCGATTGGTTTGCTGTACCCTTAGCACGAACAGCTATCGAGAAAAATAACACGCGTAAAATTACTCGAATCTCACAATTTTGTATGGAAATTAGTACAGCGCCACTACGTCCGTAAACGGAACTAAGATTTGGAAGCACGAAATATTTTGACATAAGGTATCGAGCAGCCTTCGAATCGAGATCGAATAGTAAAGTTTCAACTTGTATGGAAATCGGTAGCACGAACCCACTTTGACATAACTCGCAAGCTGGCTTTCGACAACTTACGCACTGACATTTTTTCAGTAAGAGACTTTTCGAGCGACTTTGTATTATTTATTATTAAATTTTAAAAGCATTTATGTAGTAACATAAATTAAATTTGAGAACTATGAAATGTCCACTGAATTATCCACAGGCAATATCAACCATATGTCAAAACTTGTTTTAACATATCGTTGGGCAATATTACTTTAGCTAGCGCTACTACACTAGCGCCGCCAATGAAAAAAAAAACATAATACTCAAATAAAGACGAAATTGTGAATTATCTGTCTGTACTTCTGTAGTGCACTCCGAACAAACTTTGTGGTACTTTTTGTCACTCAAACAATATTTTTGGGCCTGTAGTTTACTTTAATGCTAAAACTTTTATTGCTAAAAGTGGCCACTTTTCGCAATAAAAGTCCATTTAATTAAACGACAAGCTAGAAAATATTGATTAAGTGATAAAAAGTAACACAAAGCTTGTTCCGTAGGCTCATAGAGTACATTATTATACTAGAGATAGGCGTAGGCTGATTATCTATTTAAAAACCACCTTGCGACTGGTTGCAGTTCACAGATGATCGTGATCCATTGCTACTTCTTTTAGGATTAAAAAAAACATACCAAAGAAAAGTAGCAATGTATGTCAGACACTCTTCTTTTTCAAACCAATCAAGGGGCAAGGTGCACTGACCGTTCAAAACCATGGGCAAAATCATGCACATTTTAAAAATTATTATAATATTTGCAAATAAATTAAAGTTATTAAATGAAATAAATATTGCAAACAAATTTATTAAACAATACTAAATAATATACTAGAAAAAATACGACTCGCACCAGATCAATACTCAGACGGGAAACAAGTTCGTGCTGCCGATTTTGCCTGCTTTCGTATCGAATACGTTTTTGAATAGTATTTTTTTACGCGCGTAAGATTTCTCGATAGCTGTTCCAAAGAAAATGTAAAAAAACTAGCGTAGCTGTTCTTGCTAAGGGTACTGGAATGCACTCCGTGTATGACTCCGTGCTTGTTTCACTCTTTGACCCCCTGTGACGCGGCGTGACACTACCGCCGCCATGTTATTTTACTCTTTGCTCCATGTTGCGGAAATATTTGGAGCCAAATTTATTCCTTTTTAATTAGTTTTAAAAGTAATTAACTATAACAATATTCGAAAGGATCTGATTAATTCATAATAATGAATATTGATATTTTAAAAATAATTAGTGGCGCGATTATCACAAAGATAAATAAATATTTGTGATTATGATTAGCGCCAAGGCATGCCATTGTTTAACCTCGATGATTGATATTTTTTTATGATTTAATTACAAATATACAATTTTCAGATTTTTCCCTGTAAGTGTAGTATAAGCCGATATTACTTGCCAAATTTCATAGTTCTAGGTCAACGGGAAGTACCCTATGAATTTTGATTCCTTTGAGAGTATCGAAAATGCGTTTTTTGCGGCATAAACGGCAGTATCTTTTTTTTACGTTAACTTAGAACTTAGATTTTTTCACAGCTTCAAGGGACCGTAGACCTTAGTATATGGTTTAAATTTCAACTCGATACCTCCACGCGTTCCTGAGATAAAGGGCCTTGACAGACGGACAGACAGACAGACAGACGGACAACAAAGTGATCCTATAAGGGTTCCGTTTTTTCCTTATGAGGTACGGAACCCTAAAAAAGAGGTGCGTGTCAGTTGTTTTCGCGATGTCACGTTGGACGTAAATAGTTTGTTTTTTTCGCCATCCATTTGTCGTGAATCTCAACTCCCCAAAGTTATAGATAATAATCCAGCCAGCAAAGTTCAGCCCGGCTATAAAATGTCGATACAAACTTTTGTTTTAACATCTCCGTGACAGCGTCTCGGGGACCTGCCTTGTTATTATGTATCTTAACAGCGCATCAAGTTTCAACATCTAAAGGAACAGTGATTTATGCAAAATTTATGTAGAGTGCCGAATTACGAGTAAGTTGTCGTTTGTAGCAAATGGGAATAAACGGCACTTAGTTTGTTACAAACAAACAAGTAACTTTATGGGATATTTCTAATTGTTGGTTATCGATCTTTTTAATTGTGGAGGATTTGCTACGTTTATATCCTCATTTATTCGAAGTTTAGTTTATTACCACATCACATGAAGTCACAACTGAAACGTTTTTAATGTAAAATGCATAATTTCAATGTAAACATTAGCCTGCAACAGTGTCATGCAAAGCGCAGTAAAGTGAACTCACCTGTCGTGTCGCGAGGTCGGTTATTTCTTTTTGCAGTTACCACGGAATTGAAAATGTGACCTACATTCAAATATTGCGCTATGATGACGTCAGTGACGTCCGTACGACTCACTGATGACGTAAATGTGTAATTGTGGTTAAACTGCATATTAAAAAGATCGATTATTGGTGTGGGTAAACTACTTTTGCTGACTGTGCCTTGAAATTATTATAGTGACAAATAAGTCTAACCTTAAAACTCTCATAAATATTCTGACCTTACTTACCTTAAAAATGTTATAGCCACATGTGTTCGAAGTGTCAAGATTTATTGCAACCCAATTTCAGAGGGCCCATTTCATTTGTACAATTCCGATTGAACTGATTAATCCTCCTTGACACGCCACGACGCTGCGAGCGAGGGTTAAGGTTAGACTACGTTGGAATATCCGGCTCCAATATACCGTAAACGTATTTTTTCATAGGTCTACGTATCTCTTTCGCGCCACTAAGAAACACGTTCACTAGATAGAGATTACCGTACGATGACGAGCGACTCACTGGTGCCAAAGAGCCTGGCAGGTGGCAGCCTCCTCTGGTAAAATATGTTTTTGTGACAAAAAAAGATAGATCTATTTGAAAAAATACGATGCTAGGCGGTCCAATGTAGCTTGACCTTTAGGCTGCGTTCAGACGCTTACGCACGACCCGACCTCAACCCGAACTCAACTCGAGCTCAACTCAAACGGAGCCCACTCCTTGAAAAACAGCGCTTACAATTTTGACTTTAATGACACATTAATAAGCTCCGTTATATTTTGTCGATGCAACTGCACACGCCCCGCGCTCAACCTGAACTCAACTCAAACTCAACCCGAACACAACCCGAACACAACCCAAACTCAACTCAAACTCAACCCGAACTCAACTCAAACTCACCTGAACATTACATTACATAGGAGCTTATTAATGTGTCATTAGACTCAAAATTGTAAGCGATGTATTTCAAGGAGGGCTGCGGTTGAGGTGAGTTTGAGTTGAGTCCGGGTTGAGGTCGGGTCGTGTGTTATCGTTTGAACGCAGCCTAAGCCTGCCTGCTGCCAATTTCCCACTTTTTCCTTTTTCCCCGAACAAAATGTTTCAAGTTATCCCCCCTGTTCGTTCTCTAGGTGGCTAATCCCTTGACAGATTGTAGTGGGATTTTAACAAATGGCCAACGATTTGTTCTATGGCTAAAGTGCAGCTACGGCGGGTGATTTTAAGCGTAATGGACTTGGTGTTGAGATAGTAACGGTTGTGAGAGAGAAAGAATTGGCATCAAATGTGAATTCAACTGGGGTAATAAATAACACGAGCAGTGTTTTTAATATAGCTTTATATAAAGTTTTAAAAAGAATTTCACCTAAAAGTTCTTTAAAATACCTATTAAATGATAATATTGAAAATTACTGCAAAAGTTATCTCAAGGTCCTCCTCTCAATATGATAGAGTGTTTAGGGTGTACATGAGTCAGTACCTACTCCCAGCGCCAGGAAGTGGAACACCTGGCGTCAGCACGCTTCCAAACATGTAGCATTTCGACATGCTCTACAAGAGTTATGTCAAGGCTCAAATTTGGCAGTATAGTAGAGAATAGCACAAAAAAAATTAAACGACAGTCAGACCGCAGTGTCATGGAACATGCCGAGTCAGCACGCCACGTCCTGGGGCTGGGAGTAGTGCTGACTCATGTACATGATGTACACCCTTAACACTATCATATTGAGAAGAGGTCCTTGAGATAACTCTTGCAGTAATTTTCAATAGCTCTCTAACTAATAGTTTTTGAACAGCGATGATTTTTAATTAAAACGCGAATAACTCGAAATGTCATTTTTGTAGATAACGGCATTATAGTGTCTAGTCGGCAGTGTGGATCTCGCTGGAATGCGATACGTTCCCGCTTCCGAAAAGTGAAATAAAGATACATAAAATTACTTAATTTGGAAAAGTAAACTTTTGTTCTTTACTTTCTCATTTCAAGTGATGCTTTTTTTCACACCAAAGAGAGCGTTTGATCGTTGACCCTAGGTCCACAGATATTGTGACCGTGTTATTTCTTTAAGTCATAAAGAATAGTCCATTCGGAACTTGTGATACAGGTTTGTATTTGAGTCTGATATTTAAAACCGTCATTAATATTAATATTTAATATAAGTACTAGAAATAATTTAACCTTTGGAAGTCCGGCCCAGTCCAATGCTCTTCCAACTGAGCTACCGAGTCATTGACTCGAAGAAGAGGTAATACAAGACAATTTTTATAATTGAAAAAGTACTAGAAAAAATCGACTCACCCGTAGCAGCTCAGACAGGACTCGAACCCTTAGGATTAGTGCGTTGGGCCGGAATCCTATGAGTGCGGGTTCGAGTCCTGTCTGAGCTGCTACGGGTGAGTCGATATTTTCTAGTACTTTTTCAATTATAAAAATTATCTTAATATAAAAATAACATTGACAAGACAGTGATTCGGTAGCTCAGTTTGTTTATATTGTAATTATTTAATATTTGTATATGTTACGGCTAATACCCGAAGTGCGGCCAAACCTAGTTTTAGCCAGCTAAAACTAGGTGTAGCCGCTAGCTGTTGGCTAAAACTAGGTGTAGCCAATTTGCTCGCGGTTAATAAAAACTAGGTCCAGCATGGGATATAAAGAAAGTTTTTTCTGTTGTCTGTTAAAAAAAATAACCTCGAAATTTAAGGCTCACGCTCCGCTGCGCTGCGCGCTCGCCTTAAATTTCTAACCTAACCCGGGCGGGACCTACAGGAGTAAAGCAGATCGGTTACACCTTTTTTTTTTTTTTTTATTATTATTATTTTTTTATAGTAGGGGGAATGCGGTTATGCATCCCGAAGGTATGTGGGACTCGCCGCCCCGGCCCTACCCACTAAACCCCCTACTGTTTCCCGCACCACCTAACACGCAGGACCCACGGGACCGTGATGTCACGCACCGTGTGGTCCTGGTGTTGACGCCCCAACGAGCCCGGCACTTGGAGGAGCACCAATTGGCACTCGTCCCCTGACAAGGACTAGGGAGGAATGAGGTGCGCGTAGCGCCTCCTCCTTCTTCCTGGCCGTCTCCGTCGGAGCGGGTCTGCGTCCGCATCCGCCTCTCGGTCCCTCTCTGCGGCCTCCTTCTGTGACATCACGTCCTCACAGAAGGAGACCACCGCCTGCCACGACCTGTCACCACCCAGCATGGCGACTGCCACGCTGGGAAGCGAGAGGTCCCCTCCAATGACCGCCATTAGATCTCTCCGCTGTGACGACCACGTCGGACACTCTGCAAGAGTGTGCTCCGTGGTGTCGACCGGTGCGCCGCAGTCGTGGCACACCGGAGCGGCCTCTCTCCGTATTCGACATAGGTACATACCGAAGCAACCGTGCCCGGTAAGTACCTGTGTCATCCTGTATGTCAGGGAGCCATGCTCCCTATCCCGCCACTGCCTGAGGACCGGGCGAATGGCCTGAACAGTCCTATGCCCCGCAATCGGGGTTTGCAACTGGAGCTCCCAATCTTGGAGCATCCGCTCCTCCGCATCGCGCCGGACTCGCGACCTTTCTTCAGGGGCCAGGCTTTCGCCCCTTTCTATGTCTACTCTCCTCTGCCTATACACCTCCGAGAGCACCTGGGCCTCCAGCTCCCAGGGCGGTGTACCAGCGAGGGCGCATGCCGCCGTCCCCGACACCGTGCGGTATCCCCGTATGATACGGGAGGTGATGACCTTTTGTGGTCTTCGAAGAGCCGCCCTGTTCTCCGTGCTGAGGGCGTCCGCCCACACTGGCGCCCCGTACAGGGCCATACTACGAATGACTCCTGTGAACAATTTGCGGCAGCTCGGGTTTGGGCCGCTTACGTTTGGCAGGAGTCTTCCTAATGCCGCTGCGGCACTCACTAGCCTGGGGGCCAGCTGCCTGAAGTGCTCGCTAAAACTCCAGCGGCTATCTAGAACCAGCCCCAGGTACCGCATATGTGGTCGCAACGATATCACGACCCCATCCACTACCAAGTCTTCGCCAGGAGGCGGCCCCTGTCTTGGCCCATGGAAGACGATGGCTTGCGTCTTCGCCACGGCCACCTCCAAACCCAACCTCCTGATTCGGCGGATCATGTGCTCTGCTCCGATTTTTGCTAGGTACTTCGCCTCCGCGAGATCTCTACCCCGGGCAGTAACGAGGGTGTCATCTGCATAACAGATGACATCATGCCGGGGGAGAAAGGCACCGCGAACCAGCGTAGCCTAGATTCCACAGGAGTGGTCCCAAAACCGACCCCTGTGGAACACCACACTCCATGCCACGCATCCTGACTTGCCCGTCTGGGGCAAGAAATACCACTTCCCTATCTTGTAGATAGTGCTCAATTATGCTCGGTTACACCTAGTTTTAGCCAACAGCTATCGGCTACACCTAGTTTTAGCCGGCTAAAACTAGGTTTAGCCGCACTTCGGGTATTAGCCGTAACATCTATAAAAAAATACCCTTATGAATGCCAAAATCTCTAAGTCAAAGTCAAAGTCAAATAAGCTTTATTCAAATAAACTTTATTATTAAGTACTTTTGAATCGTCTATATTTTCCTACCACCCGTTCCAGACTTTTTTAGTTCTCTTAGTCCTTGTTTAGACTTATCCAGCTAGTTATTCTGTGGCTATCCGCAAAGGGTGATTTTTCCGGCGGCGCAAAGCGGCGCGGTGCGGCGGCACGGAAAGTAAGCGTGTCATAAAACTATGTTGTTTACCTTTCTGCTCAGTGCAGAGTGTTGTCGGCATGTGGAGAGGTGATCAACCTGCCCTCGTTGCCTGTTTGTTCCGCCACATTGTGAGGCTTCACTGAAACAAGCAAGTTGCACTTAATTAGACACGATATCTCGTTAAGTTACCATTAGGGCAGAATTAATTGAAAATCTATTTTTTCAGTCATTTGTCAGCAAATGGATTATACCATTGACACTTATATTATGTATTGCATTCGAAATGTAATATAACAAAAAATTTGTATAACTAAAAAAATAGGACTTAGCAAGTACTAGCAGAGAATTATAATAAACATATTATATTTAAAAGTGCTTAAACTTACATAATCCGTAAAATCCATTAAGGGGCTTTAAAAGCGATTGATGGTACCAATTTACAGAGCTCTAGATTTGGTGTGGTATTATAGCCAATAATAACCTGCATTGATTTAAGTTTAAGTTTGTGTAACGGAAATGGACAAAGTATGCATTTATGACTTAAACTATGGTACTTTGGTCGCCCTGTCAAACTATCATCCGTGTGATTTTTTTTATTTAGCTTACTAGCTATATAGCTACATCTAAATAGTACATAATTATTATCCTTATATATTATCCTTATATATTGCCGATCATTACTGACAGATGATTACCTACATAGTTAGTAACTATGTTAGTAACTATGTAGTTACTTAACTACATAGTTAGTAAGCTAAATAAAAAAAATCACACGGATGATAGTTTGACAAGGCGACCAAAGTCACGAAACAGTAGCTAAATCAGTCGCTTGCGGTTTCTGTTATTTTTTTTTGAATGCCGATCATTACTGACAGATTTTGTCAACGATATACTATGTTATGCGTGGCATGTTGAATGGTTTATTTTTCAAAACGTTAAAACTACGACAGCCAGTGTATCTAGAAATAGATTTTATTGGTAGCCTACCTTACAATCGTAGGGTCTTAATTCAGTTTGACTACATTTAGTTAATGACTTATATTTTACCTAGTACGAAGGCGTACCGCCGGGAGACAGCGCCGATTCGACCTTGTGGTTCCGACGACTAAATATGAAGTCTCATTGTGAAAATTAAAACCTTAGCTAATTTATAGTAGTCTATAAGGGTTTCAACGTTGTATGTGATCATTTAAATTACTTGATCCCTAACTCGCTTGATTGTATTTTACTCAGAGCAGGGAAATATATTTTGATGCTAATAGTCGCTGACAGCAACTAGGATATAGGGATTGTACCTATATGAAGAAAATTGGTAGATTTTTGCTATAAGAATCAGATTTTTGCTATATTACACTCAACAAGTTTTGTACTCATGTAGGGTAATTCAGGCACAGTCTAACCACAGAATAATATTAGTGGTCTAACTTCAATTTTAAATCACACCATAAAATAATATAATATAATGAACATCAAACAAAGTTTGAACTTGAAATTTATTTGTGAATTAAATTAGAAGTTAATTAATTTCTGTCTTAAAACTTGCTTCCGAGTTCAAAGCTAACCATAAAAACTATTTTCAACAAAAGAAACAACAACCGCGTGGTGCACAACAATGTTCTTCCTGAAAACGGCTGAATTCCATGTTTCAATTAAAATATGAACGGGGAACAGACCTTATGCGGTCCCAACTTAAATTCTCCGAAATTTTCACCCTTTCGCATGTTGTAAAAAAGGGGAAAACGCAATGTAGTTACTATGTTTTGTGCTGTGATCTTCATTTCCCGCGCCTATAATTATTGTCCGCGGGTCCTGCCCGTCTTTCTTGCAACAATGTGGGCCCTTTTTTCATCGGTCACACTCCCGGGTTTAATTAAGTCAACAACTGCGTACTTTTTTAAATTACGCCCTACCCTGTGGGACGCTAAAAGTAATCGTATTTATGTCTGTTTTATTCAAACACGTTTCATTTCAGACATTCATTTTAGGGGTTATTGTTTAGGCTGGTATTTTCATACATTTCATTACCTCGGCTGCGCTACGCAAAAGTCAAGTAACCCAGTTTCCAAAAAAAAAAAAATTATTCCATTTTCTGTTTAAGCAAAGCAAGTCGCATCTACCATTTTTTTATTTTATTAAAATTCGGTTTAATTCGGGAAATATCTGTATATATAAAAACGCACAGCCCAAACCGTTGAATCTAGAGACTTGAAATTTTGCACATAGATACCTTATATAGTGTAGGCATCCACTAAGAAAGGATTTTTGAAAATTCCATCCCTAAGGGGATGAAATAAGGGATGAAAGTTTGTATGAAAGTCCCTCAGATTTGAAGCTAGGTTCTTCAAATTTTGTGGTTAGGCTGATGATTGAAAATTAATAAATACGGGTCTCAGCGTTTTTCAAAATTCTGACCCTGAAGGGGTGATAAGGGGGATGAAGTTGTGTAAAGAATAAAATCCTTAATTTTCGGAGTAAAAAGCGATAAATTTATAATTTAGGCTTATGGATGGAAACATAACACAACGTATATTGTTATTGGTAGTATTTCAACCCCTATGGGGATGAAATGGGGTAAATAAACCTAAATAGATATGGATGTCGTTATTGGGGTTTTCTGGGATGACGATTGCGAAAATAACATTTATTTTGAAGTCCAACACGGTCGACATGATTTAACGCCTAAAGGGGTGAAAATGGGGTTCAAAAAAGAATATAAAATAGACATAACAACTTTAAACTTCGTAGGAGCATGTCTAAAAATAAATAGGCAAACATGTATTTTGTGATTTTGAAAATCAACCCCTCAGGGGGTAAATGGGGTAAGTAAATTTAAATATGGATAATTTGGATATGGATGTCGTTCTTGAGGTTTTATGGGATGGTGATTGCGAAAATGACATTTATTTTGAAGTCCAACACGGTGGACATGAATTAACCGCTAATGGGGTGAAAATGGGGTTCAAATTGTGTATGGAAAAAGAATATTAAATAGACATTACAACTTGAATATTCGTAGGAGCATGTCTAAAAATAAAAAGGCAAACACATATTTTGTTATTTTGTAAATCATCACATAGGGGGTAAATAGGGTAAGTAAACATGAAAATCGATGCGGAATGGGAACGCGAACGCGAACGGGAACGGAAACCGGGAACAGGATCGGGACCAAACGGGAATGGGAACGGGAAAGGGTAAAGAAACGGAAACGGAATACTACTAATATCTCTGGACCCAATTCTGATTTTTGAAATAAACTAGCTTCCGCCCGCGACCTTGTCCGCGTGGATATTAGAGAAAATCCTTAGGGATCCTTCAACCAGGATCCGACCAGGCGATGCCTGCCACATGCGGCAAACGTTTTGCCTCGCAAGGGAGCGCGCTTGGTGGGGACCCGCCTAATCACGTAAAATCGCCTGGTCGGATCCTGGTTGAAGGATCCCTAAAGATTTTCTCTAATATCCACGCGGACGAAGTCGCGGGCGGAAGCTAGTAGTCAATAATCTGTTTCAAGAATATTTTTCCATTTGCAAAATCTACGCTAAAACAAAGTATATTTCCCGTTTCTAACTTAAAAACAAGCAAGTCTTATCAAGATACTTGTATTTAAAATAGAAGCAGATACTTGATTTTTATGTATTTATTTTATAGTATTAAGGTCTATATTCTATGGCTCTATGCAAAGCTGAAAACAAGCATCTACTAAAAGTACAATAGAGAATCTAAGTTACTTGTTTAAAGCGTAGAATATTATTGACAAATCAATGCATATTTCTAAGCAGAACACTATTTTCGTTCGTCAAAATGTAGGTAAGTATGAGAACATTTTTTTTTACAGAAATATGTTTTTACGTTTAATATAATATAACATTTTAGTGTTCAGAATATTTTTTTTTTCAATATAAACACTATATAACGTTTTTAAGCTCTCCTGTAAAATTTGTCTGAAATGAGATACTTGGATTTGGTTTAGGGCAGCCGACCTACTTTGACATAATTATGAGTATAGTCAGACAAACTTAAGTGGCTCACTAAAAACCTATTCTAATTTACATAATTATGAATTTATGACTAAAAATATGTATTTCCCAATTTGCGTAACATTGTAACAGACAGTTAAAATTATATGAAAGTCTTTAAAATCGTAATTAAAATTTTTACCTTCGCTCGCTGCTAATTAAAATCAAAATGTATTTTTATAACCTCATTTGGTGCAGAAAATCGAATGAATATAAAGGAGAGTGCCAAGTACGAAAGCTCAGTGATATATTTTTTAGTTGCTAATTTCCTTTTTCCGAAACAAAAGAATTTAAAATGCGAGTTGGTGCCGTGCTCAACCACGGTGGAGGGTTTCTGATGAAATAAAACATTGTTTTCGTTTGTAAAGCTCTGTACTAAGACGATTATGTTAATGTGGGATTTCTGCCCAGAGTCGGGTAGGTATGGGTCTATGGTAATTTACATAAAACTATAATATTCGTTTACCACTATTGCGCCATCACAACGTTTAAGGATCAAGTCGTAGCAATATATTTCATTTGATAAATAATAAAGATGCCGAATTTTCTAAAAGTAGATACTTTTCATGCTGTAAGTACAAACCATTCTCACAGAAGTCCTAATTAATACTTAGGGGCTCAATAATTAGGTTTTACAAAGTTGAACGTAAATTACTGAATAATTAATGTAAATGACGGCTTTGTTCAGCTTACGAGCTGACACAAAGATTATTAGAATGAGAATAGGTAGGTACCTGATTTGTGTAAGCTAGTAGTATTTTATTTTAAAACGTTAATTCCCAGATCTGATAAGAAACAAATAAACGTCATAAAATAACAAATCATATGCTTATAATATAAAACATTTTTTTTAGTCTAAAATTGTTTTAACATTTTCTTTCATATTACGAATTGAGTTTGAATAAACATTTTTTAAAATAATATTTATTTAATGAGCTTGATTACTGATATGAGTAAACATGTCGCTAAAAAAATGTTTATAAAGCATTCTAGTTTTTTTACGAATAATAAGTACGGTATGTTTACATTCCCATTAAAATAATGACTAATGAAGTAGATATTGTTACTTCGCAGATGCTGTTCTAAAACTACTATTTAAGTAGTTTTAGAACATAGGTATTGAACATAACATTTTCAAACAAGCATCGTTTATATTAAAAATGTTGCGAGTTCCATCGGTCCTGTAATATCGGCCGTTACACGGAAACCTTCGGAACCCCGTTTAATCCTCAGAGCCCGTAGTCGCAGTGAGGCTTACACGTATCTAACGGCTTAAGTAGCTATCTAACGGCATGAACTTTCCGCCTCTAAAGATCTTTCGTCGTTATTCGATCGTGTTGGGGGTGTTGGTTACTTTCAGAACTTAGCTCCTTTGTATGGAAAATCATATGGTGGCCCCCATTTTATTTGTGAGCAGCATATAAGATGTCTCTAGTGATGTAAATGTTGAATTAAATGATGTAAACGTTTTGTCAATTTTGAGACTTACAAAACCTTTCTGGCGAAAATATGATATTTGACTTAACTAGCCGACAACATTCATTGTTTAGTTTAATAAGACATGATATAAAGAAGAGATTACGTAAATATTTGCACTTACGAGTATTTTCAAATGCTGCTGTAAGTACTTAAAGCAGATTGCTTAGGTCTTTTTTTTATAAAATCGATTAAGAGACTTCCAGATAATGTTCTTGTCAATGCCCGGGTCTTGGCAAAGTGCCCATTTGTTTTCTTTGGTCATAAATGTTCTAAGTCTACGATACTTGTTTATCTTTTTTGTTTGTTTTCTAGATGACTTTTCTAGGTCTCGTTAAGGATAAAAACATATAAAATGCATACAACTCAAATTCTTTCAAGAAGACAGGGGCAGTTTTAGAGGGCCCTGTTTATTTATTTTAAATCAAACCAGAAGTTAGTGCTATCCAGAACCTGTGAAATAAAGTGTTACAAACTTTGTTTGAGAGCTAATGGAAACAATAGAATATACTAGAATTCTCACAGCTCGTCTTCAATCGCGTCAAATCCGACAGAGTAAAAATATTGTAAATTTTCTTGGCCTTAAATTTTCTCCCGAAATATTTTTACACGCTAAAGCGCCATAGTTTCAATTTCAATGTAAACAAGCTTATTTCAAACCTTGAAACATTAACCACGTATGTAAACGATAAAATGGCCTTAGAGAATATTATGATTATTATAAAGTACTTGATATTAAGGATTAATGGAAGCCATGTCACGAAATTAGCCCGCGGCACTGCCAACATGGAGAAGTTAAATGTTAAGTAGGGACGGAATGGGGTGGTTTTACGTAAGTGCTGTAATTATTCACATAGCCCACAAATCTGTGTCATCATAATAAATATCAAATGTACAACACAATAGGTAAAATATTTGCACAAGGAATTGTAGACGATGGTACGTATCAAGTGAAAATTAGTAAGCCTCTCTATATTTTTCTCCGCATTTCGATCTACTGCACTTAGGGCCGTATTTATAAACCGCTCTCAACGTTGAGAGCTATCTTGAGATACTCTTCTTATAGGAACATCATCTCAGATATGATCTCAAGATAGCTCTCAACGTTGAGAGGGGTTTATAAATACGGGCCTTAAGGTCCTTATCGATAAATATTTTTCCTTCCGTTGTTTTTGGGAGGTAATATCTGGAAATTCTGAACCGGTTTAAAAAAAAATCTACTTATTATAATATAAATCACAGTATTTACATGCGGCTTCTTCCACAATGGTGTCTGAATGCCTATTAGGTAGATACTCATTTAGGTATATCAAAAGAAGTTAGATGCAAATATGCGAAATTACATAGGTATAATCTTTTATGTAATTTCATAATTTATGTGCATCTGACTTCTTATATTGACACATTATATTACCTAATCATATAAACTACAAAAACGAAAACTTCGTAGTGTTAGTTAACACTTCTTAGAGTAAGTTTCTATAAAGTTTTTATGGATAGTATTTACTTTTAAAAGAGCACTGGTTAAAAATATGACCATGGTGTAAACTTAAATGTTCGAAGCCGGTCTTTATTCCGTGTTAGAACTTTCGGAAGTTTCGTGTTCCTCTGTGGGTAAATTCATGCAATCTTGTCCAGAGGCGAAATTCGATTCGAAAATTAAATTATTAAGTTTCACGTTTGTTCGGCAAACAGGTGAATTTGGTGCAAACACAACTTGAACTGTAACAGTTCTGTTGAGAGGCTCCATCTCAGGAGAGTTGCTGACTTTATAAGGCGACAATTGTAAATTTTGGCACTTTGGCAGGCAGTTTTAACGCTCTTTAACTCCACAGGTCCATAACTATTTGTTTGTATTTTAATTGTATATTTACAATTTCATCATTATCATCATATCCGCCGCACGAATCCCACTGCTGGGTATACGCCTCCCCCAAGGATCTCCACGACGATCGGTCCTGCGCTGCTCGCATCCAGCGGCTTCCCGCGACCTTCACCAGATCGTTAGTCCACTTTGTCGGGGGACCCACGGAGCGTCTTCCGGTGCGCGGTCGCCGTTCCAGAACCTTTCCGCCCCAACGGCCATCGGCTCTTCTCGCTATGTGTCCCGCGGGCTGATTATCTAATTAAAAACCATCTAGCGACTGGTTGAAGTTCACAGATGAATGTGATACATTGCTACTTCTTTTTGGGTTAAAAAAATACCAAAGAAAATTGGCAATGTATGTCAAATGCAACCGGTCGCTAAATAGTTTCTTTTTAGATAATCAGGGTGCCGCTCACTGCCACCACAGCTGAGCAATCCTTCGGGCGATGTCGACTTACAAGTTCAAGTTCAAGTCCCACCTGAGTGGTTGGAGTAGAGTTGTTTTAATTTACACAGTATTTTTATTTACCCTACACTGACGCAAAATTCAAGCCACAGTAAAAGCGGTAATGAACTTGGATATAGAAATATGTATGGGATTGATCTGAAGTGTGGGAATGGGATGGAAGTGACTTTGTCTAGAGGGCAGACGTGTCGGTTTGCGGACCAAACTTATTCTTCAACAGTTTTTATTATTATTAAAGTATATTAAATAGTAGGTACTTTTTTTGACAAACCATTCAAGGAGAAAAAGTCGGAGGCAGCGGCTAATTTAATTATAAATTATTTAAATGTTTCTGTGCTGAACTCTTCAACCTAAGGTTCAGTACGACCGTATTTCTTAATTAATTATAATTTGACCAAACCTACCCGTCAACGTAAAGTACCGCTTTGAGTAAAATATGAATGATGCTATGCTATGAAATATCACCATCCCAAACTAGGGACAAAAGGAGGTTTTTTAAAGTCATGAAAATTGATTAGTATAATTATAGGTATATTTTAGGAAAAAATGCGAATGGAATACAATTAAAATACTAGTGAGTATGATGTATATACAATAATTACGGGAAACACGTCTTTTAGCTTGAATTATTTACGATTCACATGAGTTTTCAAACTTAAGTAGGTACGGTAGGTAGGTAACAAGTTATTTGAATCTACCAAATTTTGTACTATTAGATTAGAGTAGTACGTGTAGATAACGGCACTTCAATGCCTGTGCCTGTTCCTATTCTCTAATCGTAATTTCTATGGCAGGCACTAGGTAGGTATAGGTACCTACTTAACTACTACTAAATGGCTACGCCCGCCGTAGACGTTTACTACGTGCCAATTAAAAAGGTAAACTACGGCGTAGCAGAAGTTACGAAAACTTTATTTCATTTTCATTAGTAGTACCTACTAATCTTATTACTGTTTAGTAGGATTTTATTCAGAAATAATACTAACTCATTATTGCTGTTAAACAAAGGCTAAATAAAGCCTTGACCAATTTCTTAGGGTGGTATTTTTTAAAGTTTGGTCGGTGTTGTTTTGGTTTGGCTCATAGTGTATCATAAAATAACACGAACGTTGGATACGAGAAACTCATTATTTTTCAAGGTTTTTCACTTTTCCAGGCCATGTTGTTTACTCAGAACAAAAAATGCCATCATTTTATGTAATACCATAAACAAAGCAATGCCAGCGCCACAGTCGTAAACCGCGGGAGACCGCCTGTATACAATTTTAATCGGAGATATCAAAGAGGGCGTTGTCCGACGATGTTGTGATGTGATGTGATTGTCTTTTGTTTGTTTCTTCTATTCAATGAATTTCATGAGGAGCTCGATGGCGCAGTGGATTAGCACCTGGCCCAGCGATTGCGGAGGTTTAGCAACTTTCGCAAGGTCGATCACTGGATGGGTGACCCAAAAAAAAGGAAATATCTCGAGATCTGCAGTGCTTCTGAAGGCACGTTAAGCAGTTGGTCCTGATTATGCAGTCATTAACACAAACTAATCCGCATTGGGCCCCCGTGGTAGGTTATGGCCCATCCATAACTTTCATTTAAAAATCTTTAAATCTTATTGATGTCGTGAGTCATTTAATTCAACTCTTACTATAGGTATATGATCCCTGATATCATATTATTTAAATTTAGCATACTTAAACTAGAAAAAATAAGACAGCTTCTGAAATTCGTGAAAATCGGAAACAAAGACTGGATCACAACGACAAAAATCGACCAAGTAAAGAAAATTTTAAAGATTAACCCTTAAGGATCCAACGAAGACCGATTCTGTTTTTTTAAATCGACCTATAAAAATCAATTCCATTAATTACAGTCTACAAAATATGTAAAATATAAATTACTCCTATAGATTTATAGTACAATTATATTACCTTATTTTCTTCCGGTAATCGTTAGTATCCATAATTCATTCAACAAATTCATAGTTCTGCTTCGTCAGGGACCCAGTGAGGAAAAAAATCTCTCAGACCCGTCGTATCTACTTTTTGTGACACGAAAGGTATGTAATGAAATTTCCATTCGCGTGTTCGTTACCTGTTATTGGGTTTGTTAGGGCTGTGCACTATTAGTAGTTGAGCTTTAGTATATTTTCATAAGAATTTTATTAATGCGTGTTGAAATATTTCATAAACATATAACTGTATTAGGTATAAGTAAGTTCAATCGTTATTAAGTTGATATAGTGGGATAATTTTGAGGGGCCTGGAAACGAGTTTGATAATTACTCAAACAACAACAGGCGAGGGAATTTTAAATTAAGATAAATTGTTGGGTAGTGGTTGAAAATTTTGCAAATATGGAGCACAGTGTTATTGCTATGAACAAACGTTTTACAAGTTTTTAGAATAGCTTGAATTATGAAAAAAAAAATGCAAATACGCAATTTATTTTACAACTTATTTTGATTTTATGTCACCGGGTATTAGAATGTAAACAAACATGTGTTACTTATTAAAAATATTATTTAGACACCACTGTTCGCATAGGAAATCTGCGGCTACGTGTCGCGGTAGTCCATACTTCCAATTACTACAATATTCTTTATAAAAATTCATTTTATCTGCCTTATTTTATATTTAACTCTTGTTGTTGACTGCCCAATCTATATATGTATCAGTGGCGAGGGGTGAAATTATGGCGAAGGTAAGCCGCTCTACAAAAATGATGAAAAATGTAATGATCTGCATAGTGGATTCAGTGAGATGGGATTTCCAAAGGTAAGCCGATGGGAATCGGCTTATATGGACCCTTCGCCACTGATATGTATATAAAATTCAAAGTCCTGACTGACTGACTGAGTGACAGACTGACTGACTGAGTGAGATATCAACGCACAGCCCAAACCGCTGAACCTAGAAACTTGAAATTTTGCACACAGATACCTTATACAGTGTAGGCATCCACTAAGGAAGGATTTTTGAAAATTCTATCCCGAAGGGGATGAAAATTTGTATGAAAGTCCCTCAGTTTTGAAGCTAGGATCTTCAAATTTTGTGTTTAGGCTGATCATTGAAAATAAATAAATACGTGTCTCAGCGTTTTCCAAAATTCTACCCCCGAAGGGGTCAAAAGGGGGATGAAGTTATGTTTAGAAGATAATTCTTTATTTTGGAAGTAAAAATAACTAAATTTGTAATTTAAGCTTACAAATGGAAATCTAACGCAACGTATATTGTTATTGGTAGAATTTCAATCCTTATGGGGATGAAATGGGGTAGATAAACCTAAAAATAGATATGGATGTCGTTATTGGGGTTTTCTGGGATGACGATTGCGAAAATTACATTTATTTTGAAGTCCAACACGCTGGACATGATTTAATTCCTTAAGGGGTGAAAATTGGGTTCAAATTTTGAATGGAAAAAGAATATAAAATAGACAGTACAACTTTAAACTTCGTAGGAGCACGTCTAAAAATAAATTGACAAACATATATTTTGTGATTTTGAAAATCAACCCTTAGCGGTAAATGGGGTAAGTAAACATGAAAATCGATGTGGATGTCGTTTTTGAGGTTTTATTGGATGGTTATGCAGGGGTTAAAAATGGGGTTCAAATTTTGTATGAAAAGAGAATATAAAAGAAATACACATTACAATTTTAAAATTCGTAGGAGCACGTCGGGAACGGGAACGGGAACGAAATACCTACAATTCTGATTATTGTAAAAAACTAGCTTCCGCCCGCGACTTCGTTCGCGTGGATATTAGAGAAAATCCTTAGGGAACCTTCAATAGCCTAATCGCGTAAAAACGGCTGGTCGGATCCTGGTTGAAGGTTCCCTAAGGATTTTCTCTAATATCCACGCGGACGAAGTCGCGGGCGGAAGCTAGTAAATAAATAAATAAATAAATAATCTCTCCGTCGCGCTGGGGCTGAGTGTGTTTACTCATCGCCCAAAAAGTTTTTATTTTATTATCTGTCTCGGATGACAACCCTGACTGCAAAGGAGGCACCTCCCTGACCGCTGCCGTCCGCGTCGGAAAACTGCGGACGCGACCAGCACACGAATCCGGTAATCGATACCTACCGCACACTACCATAACGTTCTCTCCACAAAAATTGATTCCCACCCCACTCCTACAAAATAGTCTGTTGGCCGATTGCACTAAACTTAAGGATTGCCTAAGTCTTTTCCTAACTACAATATGACCAAATTAAAACGGTGTCATAAACTTAGCCGTCATGTAGCTGTCATTCGCTAAGTTAACTTGGTCGAGTTGTAGATAAGAAAAGACTTAGGCGATTCTTAAGTTTAGTGCTTTCACGCGTTAGTGTTCTAGACAGAAGTTGACTGACTGTATTCTAAAACGCTTCCGTCTTTTGTTTTCACATAAGTGAATTTTTTACATGCTATGAACCGGGCTCTATTTTTAAAAGGTGAGCTGCGAGCGCTCTTTACTATTCATTTTCATTCGACGACGCCGACGTAGCAAAATTTTTATTTTTGTATAACTCGTATAGTGCTGTTCCAGTGCGTGTTGACTATTGTGACATTACGACGACTTATACTGCATGCGATGAAAATGAGTACCTAGTCAGGAGTGTCAGGACTTAAAGAGCGCTCGCCGCCTTTCAAAAATAGGGCCTATGACTACATGATATATTTTGTGTCTACCTTATATTTTGGCCTGAGATTGTCTGTACGTCACTACGTAAACGATAATTATTGTACGTAACTTAAATATTTACGTAATGTGTACGCGCACTGATTTTCTGTCTACCTTATATTTCGTGAGAGGAGGTACTACTCTGATCACGAATATTATCGAGTACGAATCGAACTCGTAATTTTATTATGAGAAAATATTGTTACCATTACAAGATTTTTTACGGGTGTTCGAGCATAACTACATTGTTTATGAACCGATTTGGAAGTTATTTTTTTGTTTGAAAGAGGATACTTCAAAGATTATATTTTTTTATTGAACAATTTGGTTCACAAAATGCTATTTTGTGTTTTTTAACGCCCGAAGGCCCGTGGCTAAGAAGCCATGTTTCATGAAAATCTGTTCAGCTGTTTACTGCTAGCTGTTTACTGTTTAATTTTTTCTTGACCTTCTTATAGAGACAGGAAAATATAGACAATGATGTTATTCTAATAGTGTCTAGAACTAGTAAACTATTGCCCATATCGTTTTACGACTAAGCCATAGAATCGATTTTGCTGTGTAAAAGATAGTTTGAACCTTGAGGAAAGCAATCGTCTTATTTTCCGGGTAATAAAAGTATTCTCCGGGGAAATACGATAAAGCATCACTGTGACATTACAAACCGAATAACAAAAAATATTAAGTGGTTTCAAAGTCAAAGTCAAAGTCAAAGTCAAATAAGCTTTATTCAAATAAACTTAATTATTAAGTACTTTTGAATCGTCTATATTTTCCTACCACCCGTTCCAGACTTTTTTAGCTGACAAGAAGAACGGGCGCAAGAAACTTATCAGCTGTAACAGCCATAAGTAACGATATTTACAAACTTGAATATATCGTTACCAGAAAATTACAACAGGGTGACAGGATTATTGGCAACAACATAGACTTATTATATTACTTCAACAAAGTACTTATTAGCAAGTTATGTGTTACATCATTTCCACGCATTTAGATCTTTAAGATAATCATCTACTTTATAATAACCTTTACCCATGAGCGTTTTTTTAACATGGTTTTTAAATTCATGCAAAGGAAGATCAATCACTTGTTGTGGAACTTTATTAATAAAGGCTATGCCTTTCCCCATAAATGAACCTCTAGTTTTTGCAAGCCTAAATCTTGGAACGGCAAGTTTATCTTTATTTCTTGTATTGAACTGGTGAATATTGCTGTTCTTAGCAAATGAATCATAGTGTTTCCTTACATAAACTAAATTATCATAAATATATTGGCCTGCCAAAGTTAAAATATTTATTTCTTTGAACATTTCTCTCAAGGTATCTCTCCGCCGTAGATTGTATATGGCGCGAACAGCTCTTTTTTGGAGTACAAAAATATTTTCAATACTGGCAGCTGAGCCCCACAATAGCAGTCCATACGACATTACGCTATGAAAATAACTAAAGTATACTAACCTTGCCGTTTCAATATCAGTTAAAAGCCTTATTTTCTTAACAGCGAATGCCGCTGAACTAAGTCTACTTGACAAGGCTTCAATATGTGGATCCCATTGCAGTCGAGAATCTAGTGTGATACCTAGAAATTTTGTGCTCTCGATAAACTCGACTTCATCGTCATTCAAATTAATATTTAATTTTGTCTGCTCAACATTAGGTAATGAGAATTTAACACATTTAGTTTTTTTGGGGTTAAGTGCTAAATTATTACTATTAAACCAGTATGAAACTTTAGAGAGGGCACTATTTACTTCGTCCGAACAGTTATTACCTCTGTTTATTTTAAAAACTAAAGAAGTATCATCCGCAAATAGTACTGTTTCACATAAATTATTCGCGTAGTTGGGAAGGTCATTTATATAAATTAGAAACAGCAATGGGCCCAATATTGATCCCTGTGGCACACCCATATTGATGGGGGCTCCAGTAGATTCAGTTCTATTAATCACTACTTTCTGAGTTCTATTGTACAAATACGATTTCATAAGACTAACTGATTTATCAGAGACACCATAATGTTCTAGCTTCTTTAATAGTGTTTGATGATCAACGCAATCGAATGCCTTAGAAAGGTCACAGAAAATGCCAATTACATCTTGCTTTTCTTCCCAAGCATCAAGAATATGTTTGAGAAGTGCAATTCCAGCATCAGTAGTACTTTTACCCTTGGAAAAACCAAACTGATTTTTATGAAGTATATTATTGTATGTGAAGTAATCTAATAATTGGGAATATATAATTTTTTCAAATATTTTACTAAGTGCTGGTAGTATAGATATTGGCCTAAAGTTAGCTGGGTCACTTTTATCCCCAGATTTAAAAAGAGGAATCAATTTACTATTTTTCATTAGATCAGAAAAGACCCCTTCGTCAATACATTTGTTAAAGATAAAAGTCAAGTAAGGGGCTAGTATATCAATTATTGATTTAATTATGCTTGTTGACATGCCCCAAAGATCTTCTGTTTTTTTAACATTAATTGTTTTAAAAGCTTTTATGATATCTGCACTATTTATATATTTAAAGGAAAAACTTTCATTGCACTTATCAACACTTGACTCCAGAAGGGAAACAGCGATGTTGGGACAAGCACTAAGAGTACTGGTAGTTTCTACAGGTATTCTAGCAAAGAAATCTTCAAAAACTTTAGCGACCTCATTGTCAGATTCAAAAGTTTGATCACCAGTTTTTAAACAGAAGGAATTTATATTGGATTTTGATTTGCCCGTTTCTTTGTTAATAATATTCCAAGTAGCCTTAATTTTATTGTCTGCTAATTTAATTTTATTTGCAAAGTACTTGGACTTTGCTAAGATACAGACTTCTCTGAATGTTTGTGAATACTTCTTGACAAATTCAATGAAGTTAGGATCACTAGAAGTAGCTTTCTCTGCATAAAGTTCGTATAATTTCCTTCTGCTCTTATATATGCCGGGTGTGGCCCAGTCACTAAATTTCGTACTATCATCACATTTGATGACTTTTTGTTTAAAAGTTATACTAAATTCAGTTTGAACTATGCTAAATAAATGATTATATAGGTTATTGGCTTCAAAATTTGGTTCTGGTAATGTTTCAATTTTACTTGTGACATTGGTTCTGAATTTTTCAATACAGTGTTTTTTTACTGGCCTACACATTATTTCCCGTTTAGGCGGAACATGATGGTGCTCAATGGAGGCTAATTGTCCACTATGGTCGGATTTAATACAATTTAAAATTGATTTTTCAATGACATTACAGTTACAGAAAATATTATCTAAGCAGGTTGCCGATGTGGGTGTGATACGCGTTGGTTCATTAAAAATATGTAGCAAATTAAATGATTTAAATAGGTTTATGAACCTACTCGACAGTTTGGCTATTTTAGGGTCTAAGATGTCGACATTAAAATCTCCGCAAATTGCGACTTTTTTATTCTTCCTACAAGTAATTTTTAAAACTTCCTCCATAGTGGACTCAAACTCAGAGTAATTCGATTTGGGGGGTCTATATACGCATACTATAATTATTTGATCAAGTTCCACGCACGATAACTCAACGGTTCGTTCAATTGAGAGGGATACTACATCTCTACGCTCTTTATATTGTAAACTATTGTGTAGAATAATAAGTGAACCCCCTCTTATAGTAGATTTCCTACTAAGCGAGCTAACAACTTTATAATTATCTAAACTTAAAAGTAATTCGTGCTTTTTCAACCAATGCTCAGTAACACATAACACATCAATATCTTCAGAGTTTAAGAATAAGCTTATTTCTAAATCTTTGCCAGAAAAGCCTTGCATATTTTGGTGTACAATTCTTAAACACTTTGGCTTTTCTATTGTTAAGTCAGGGCTAGAGGACGCCTCTATTGTCCTAGATGGTAATTTAAATGTGAAACATTATTATTACTTGAACTAAGTAAAATGTTATAATTATTTTTATTTGGAACAGATTCCAAAGTTGAATGACTAATGTCAATAGTTGACTGCTCAATAAAAGCAGTTGTTTTACTAGCCAGATTATTGGCTAAATGTTTAAAATAAAAAGATAGCGATAATGCTATTTGTCTCCTAAAAGAACTAGGCAGATAGAACTTATCTTTTGTCAAGTAAAAACTATTAAATAATTTATTGATGTCAATTATGTGTAGCTGTTCACTATTATGAAATGCTACCGTATTCAATGTTACGTTCAACTGATACCTAAAGTTATTTTCCATTTGTGACACACTTTTGCAATAAGGGAATGTGAACAAAATCACTTTTTTTACTTTTAAAGACATTAAGGAATTACAATAAGCTATCATATCTTACTATCGTTTCAATTACTTAGATCTTAGGGTCTGTTTCGTAGTCTACGGCTAGGGTTACCATTTCAGAATTTGGAAAGTCCTGACAAAAAGCCGGACATTTCAATAAAAGCCCGGACATTTTCACAGACATCTGTCTGTGAAAATGTCCAAAATATCCCAAAATCTATGGAGTCTGGATCTCCAGACTCCATACATTTTGGGACTTCTCTATCGAACACTACTGATAATGTATGTTTTTCAACTACTTAATATTGCACCGCCCGATCCTAAAAAGCCGGACAAATAACAAATCCGGAAAAAGTCCGAACATGTCCGGACTAATCCGGACGGATGGTAACCCTAACTGTGAGTAAGTAGTTGGGAAATGTATCAAGTACGCACGACCTATTTGGTGTCTCTCATAATATACCTACGAAGTCAATGTTGAAGCGGAATTACTTTGCTTGCATTTTTCACGAAAGTTTAGCTGTAACGAATCAGAATACGCCTCATATTTATTCTTTAACTTATGTTTGTTTGTTATACTTACATAACTGTATGTTTGTAAAGCAAAAACGTTAAGGTCGTAAAATAAATTCCAACGACCCAATGTGTGCGCCGATATAAGGCAATTACGCAGAGGCATAACATCCTATACAGCCATTGAATACACGCTGTTGTAATCACATAACATTTTAGCGTATATTTCATTACCATCATTTGCATAAAATGTGTCATTTAGAAATAAACTTGGACTTCCTTATTGGACAGAAACTTTAAAGGGCGTGGGGAAATCAGACACATCAGTTCATATTGATAGTGTACGGTGCAGACCATTCGATGCCTTGCATATTGAATCTATAGTGAGTTGTTGACATAGGACTGCTAAATTTTCCTGCTAGTATCAACAACCTAACATTTATAATTGAAGTTTCTTTGCAAATTGAACATTAATAGTCGTTAGCTATTAATATACCTACAGGTGTCCCAAAACTTTGCCACACGAATGTAGGTACCTACCTTAAATATTGAAGGTAGGTTATTTTACTCAAAGAATACTTTTTTTAGATTTTAAAAATAATTATAACTGCAATCAAAGCTTTTTGAAAAATCTCCTGCTTTAACCAGGAATCGAACCCTCCAAATGTACAAAAAACTCTTTTATTTTAAGCTTTATATGATTAGACTGTACCAACTATGACTATACTGTGTGACTAAAGTTGTAGGGATGCACCTACATCATGGCAATCTAGTCCGGTAGCACTAATTAGAGAGAGAGATAATTAGCAGGGCGACACGAATATTGATATGTTGACGTCAGACGTAATAACTCTGCATGCCGCCTCTCTTGAAGTGAATCGACAGTTACTTTTGCTGTTGACTGTACGTAAACTATCGTAACTGGCAAACAATAATCGCATGTCCACTTTCAACATTATATATTTGTAGGTACTATTATGTATTCTGTAATGATAAGTATTATTTGTTATGTATTTCATTCTGAAATTAATTTTTGATGTACGAGCAACTTAGAAAAGATACACAAAAGACTAAACAAAAGAAAGTTGAAACAATGGTTGATTAAAACAGAAAATTCGGTAGTAACTCAAACAATGATGTGTTAAAAAACTTTTTTATTGTTCCCAAAAGAGAACTAAGGGAACAATGTAAACAAAAAAATAATTTTGGTTTTTGCTAAAAACATTTAGACGACTATGAATTTCGCAATTACAGTTTTACTAAAGCATTTTTATTTGAGTATTCAAATTGATTAAGTTTTTTTTGAATGGGAAATCAATTTCTGATACCTACTTATTAGTAAAATTACATTACCTACAACACTACTCTACTTTCAATATAGGTAGGTAAAGAAATAAAAGGTAAAATTTAAAACATCTACTCGAATGTAGCTTTCCTATTTTTACTTTTTCATAGGTAGGAAGTATCTATTCTATAGTTATAGACTATATAGTAATCTAATTTAACCGTCTTTCGGTAAGAGGATAAGTTAGACGGTTAACAACATAAGTAGATGTTTGTAGAGTGTACGCTCTTACCGTTCCCGAGGGTCTTATAATAGTGAAGTCACACTCGGAGTAGCGTAAAGTCGTTACTTCCACAACTTCATTTTGCTTACGACTCTTACGTCAAAATTATGATTTTATATTTTTGCTGCAGCCATGGACGAATATAAATTAATGGGCTTATTTTATAAAAGTTATCCATTTAGTTCAGTTGGAAATTCACTCAACGATTAATTATAAATTCCTGTATATCATTACCGATTTTTCATCACTCATTTACAATTGTATTTGGATGTTTTAATTGATTTGAACTACCATTCAGGGTGTCACTCAAAAACAGCATTTATTACCGTCGAGTAGTCCTTTTCCATTTTCAATTCAGAATTTACACATAAATGTTTTGTATGTACCATACTTATTAGTAATTATGTACTGGATATGGAAATTCATATTCTGCCGCTATAAGTAGGTAAATACGAAGATTGCCCAAGAGAATAAATAGAAGCACTGTAAAGGCTTGCTTTTGGAATATCTGAGATTTAATAGCGGGGTGCTAGCGATATGAATGCGGCAATGTTTACTTTTGGATCTAAGTAAAGTCCGTCTATCCCTATATCATTACGCAGGCTTAAGTTTGAAATTGCTGTTAGAATTTTAAAGAATTTGCTTTTTCCATACTAACATTGTCTTAATTTAATTAACAACTATTGAACGATGCACAATTGTTTAAACACTCAGCTTAATAATGCCACATGTATTAGTGAAAAAAAAAATAGTATCGGCTAAGTTACAACGAAATAAAGTGGTAATTTCTGCTCACGAAAAAAGGAGTCACTTTTAAGATACGTTCAGGAAAAAATCTGAAATATTTTTATTGCTTATAGTGGGCCGTAAAATATGATCGTAATTCGAAATAATAACAAGTAACCGAAGCATAGAAGATACGAGAACATCTGGGTGTGTGTGTGAAAAAAACCGTCAATTTCATACTTTAACCCCTATTATTTGATTTAAGTAGGTTACAGTTTAGCGAACCAAAAGATTTGTTACTATCGCGTGACTTTTTACATTTATGAACCGTATTTTGGTCCTTCAGCATTTCCGCTACGGTATAAATAAACCTTGAGGCACCGCACCGCACCCCTTTTCCGGAACCTCAATCCTCATGACAGGTGAATTGATCGAAAGTGATGTTTTTGAATACATTTGATGTAAAGATATGTGATACTTTTTGATATGAACGTAACTGTGAGATTCGAGTCGTTCGATATTAGAGCAGAATTTTACTTATACAGAGTAGGTATACAGCGTTGTGCCTTTCTTGATCTCGAATTTTTAAAGACTCATAGGTGACAGAAGAATAGACGTAAAATCATAATGAAAAATTAGAATGCCAGTCGCTGCTACTGTGAGTCGCTAAAATGCAAAACAACATCAACAAATCGCTGAATCGCTCGTTTTCAATACACTGCGATTGAACTCAGAATCGCCAAAACGCGATGCCGCATCGATGCAAAATCACGAAACGCTAAATTGCCGATGCTATAAAAGCAAATATTGCTAAAAGCCTGCTGTGGCCACAGATCATACAAATACTATGTGGCTGTGGCTGTGTTCATAGAAAATGACCACTATTGAGATGATAACAAAATTTTGGATTTAAAACGTGAAATTGCGTTTAAAGATATGGGGTCTATTGAAGTACCTAGGGAAATAAACTAAAAAGATTCATACCTCAATTAATATCTGTGACACGTGAAAAAATCTTCTGGAGTGATTGGTGATATCCAGAGAATATTGTTGTATAAAACACAACACAAAATATACCATCGAAATACGGTGCAAGAAATAGCGACCAATTTAGAACAGCCAGACTAACGAACTGGCATTTGCAATTCTAGTGTTGTGCTAATGAACAGAATCAGAGCTTAACATGAAACAGTAAGACTCAATGTTCTTTAACAGATCTAACTAATGACGGATATAAATAATTGAAGTTTAATAATGTTGCGTGTTGACATTGTTCTGTGGAATGATTCTTTAATAAATGTTGCCTTTGTGTGATCATTAATGGGTGGTTAGCTTTATCTAAAGTTCAATTGATACGTTATTTCTGCCTATCATCATCAAAGTAATAGTAATAAGTAGTATACAATTAAAATCTAAATATAGAAGTTGTGATTCAAAGCTGTTGTGATGAGTTGAATGATTAAAATAGAATGTTCAATTGGATGTGAAACATGCTGTTCATAGTTCATAACTACAAAGTTTATTATAATTATTCATTTCCTTTTGTGTTGACCTAAAAAATCGAATTGATTATTTAATGTAATTTTAACCTTAAATTGTTGATATATGTATAATATGGTAAGTCTACCTATAGTAACTTTTGTTAAATTATCGCTATAGTTCACAAAAAATTCAATTCCGGAGACATAAAAAAAAAACCAGCCAAGTGCGTGTCGGGCCACGCGCAGTAGGGTTCCGTAGTTACCGTATACAATACCATATTGAATACCACTATCATTTTTCGTATGCTAAAATAACTTTATTTTTCATAGTGTTTGTATGAGTGACAAAGTTATATTTGCGGTTTTGGAAAATGTGATATATCTCTAAAAATTATCACTATATCTCGTTCAAACTGATTTTCGTTGAAAGTATTTATTACGATCTACAGCATATATTTTTTTTAGTTTTTTCACTCTCTTATTTTAAAAGTTAAAGGGGGGGGGGGGGACACTCATTTTACCATTTTGGCAGTGTATATCTTTCAAACGGTTGACTTTGAGAAAAAATAGTCTTAGAAACCTCAATGTAATTTTTAAAGACCTATCTATAGACACCCCACACGTATTGGTATGCCGAAAAAAAATTTTTTCAGTTTCAGTTTCATGTATGGGGCATGTAATTCCCCCCATTAATCTTTTATTTTTTTTATTTTTATGTAAAAACCTTAAAGCGGTTCACAGAATACATCTACCTACCAAGTTTCACTTGTGTAATCCTAATACTTTCGGAATAAAATGGCTGTGACATACGGACGAACAGACAGACGGACGGACAGACAGACATGACGAATCTATAAGTGTTCCGTTTTTTGCCATTTTGGCTACGGAACCCTAAAAAGTAAGTAGTAAAAAAGAAACGCAAAAAGTTCGGTGCACTATAAATGTGAACAAATGAAATTGTTTTAGTCCTGTTTTATCTAAATTAGAAATCTAAGACCGCAGATGAATCCTCAGCGTCTGCTGTTTGTCCGGGGCACTTTGTACTTATTGATCCGTGCCCCGGATATCCGGCAAATGAGTCTATTTGCCGTCTGACAAATCAACTCCTTCCTTACTAATGAGTTAGACTTTAAACGAAGAAATAATACTACTTTTTTCAAAAAAATACTCTTCACTTTGTGACTTAGGATTTTAGATACCGATTTGCTGGACCAGGCGCGATTTTGTTAGATTAAAAAAAATCTTTTACAAAGGCCTGATATTGGTTTTTTTTTCCAAAAATATGGGATAGTTCCTGGAGTGATTATATTTTCTCATTTTACTGAAATAATGAATGATCGATTGATTTTTAAGACTTTTAAATCGTCCATTTTTTTCCTCTAACACCCATTCAGGACATCTATTAGCTAATAAGAAGTCCAGTCCCTCAATCAAATAATGGTATCAATTTTTATTGCTTCAGTGAGTTATATACAATACTAGCTTCCGCCCGCGACTTCGTCCGCGTGGACTTTTTGCCTCGCGAGGCAAAACGTTTGCCGCATGTGGCAGGCCTCGCACGAGGCTGCGCGCTTGGTGGGGACCGGCCTGATCGCATAAAATCGGCTGGTCGGATTCTGGTTGAAGGTTCCCTAAGGATTTTCTCTAATATCCACGCGGACGAAGTCGCGGGCGGAAGCTAGTTTATTACAACAATCAGAAGTGGGTCCAGAGATATTAGTAGTATCCTGTTCCCGTTTCATTACTCTTTTCCGTTCCCGTTTGGTCCCGTTCCTGTCCCCGGTTTCCGTTCCCGTTCGCTTTCGAGCGATCGCGTTTGCATTCCCGTTCCTGTTCCCGTTCCCGCTCCCGCTCCCGTTCCCGTTCCCGTTCCCGTTCCCGTTCCCGTTCCCGTTCCCGTTCCCGTTCCCGTTCCCTGGGGCTGAATCATGTCCACCGTGTTGGACTTCAAAATAAATGTCATTTTCGCATTCCTCATCCCATAAAACCTCAAGAACAACATCCACATCGATTTTCATGTTTACATACCCCATTTATCCCCTAAGGGATGATTTTCAAAACAACAAATTATATGTTTGCCTATTTATTTTTAGACATGCTTCTAAGAATTTTAAAGTTGTAATGTCTATTTTATATTATTTTTCCATACATAATTTGCACCCCATTTTCACCCCTTTAGCGGTTAAATCATGTCCACAGTGTTGTACTTCAAAATAAATGTCATTTTCGCAATCACCATCCCATAAAACCTCAAGAACGACATCCATATCGATTTTTATGTTTACTTACCCCATTTACACCCTAAGGGGTTGATTTTAAAAACCACAAAATATATGTTTGCCTATTTATTTTTAGACATGCTCGTACGAAGTGTTAAGTTGTAATGTATATTTTATATTGTTTTACATACCAAATTTGAACCCAATTTTCACCCCTTTAGGGGTTAAATCATGTCGATCGTGTTGGACTTCAAAATATATGTAATTTTCGCAATCGTCATCCCAGAAAACACCAATAACGACATCCATATCTATTTTAGGTTTATTTACCCCATTTCATCCCCATAGGGGTTAAAATACTACCAATAACCATATACGTTGCGTTATATTTCCATCCATAAGCCTAAATTATAAAATTTGCGATTTTTACTTTGAAAATTAAGGATTTTCTTCTATACTCAACTTCATCCCCCTTTTCACCCCTTCGAGGGTAGAATTTTGAAAAACGATGATACACGTATTTATTAATTTTCAATCATCAGCCTAAATACAAAATTTTAAGATCCTAGCATCAAAACTGAGGGACTTTCATACAAACTTTCATCCCTTATTTTATCCCCTTAGGGATGGAATTTTCAAAAACCCTTCCTTAGTTCTGCCTACACTGTATAAGGTACCTGTGTGCAAAATTTCAAGTCTCTAGGTTCTGTAGTTTGGGCTGTGCGTTGATATCTCACTCAGTCAGTCAGTCAGGACTTTGAATTTTATATATATAGATGGTGTGTACTAACATGTAAAGTAAGTATGTTGGTACTTTAAATCCCTTTGGTTATAAAGTATGTTTTTATAAGCACGACCGAAAAGTTATGAGCCTATACAAATTACGGCTTGTTGAAGTTTGTGTGGCTTTACCACTCCATTTACTTGCGACATGTCACTTAGCCATTCCCTGAGGGCCTATTGTCGGGGAAGTTATGACAAGGTCTTAAAGTCATCCGTTCTGAAGAAGTGCTCTGAAAAGGGTTCCTTTTCAATCTTCAATAACTAAACTTTTGCTTTCAAAATCTTGTTTGTTAGAGTAAACGTTTGATTCGTAAGCGGTTTAGTATATCTGCTAAAATTTTCTTATGTAAGTAACTACATTTAAGTTCATTTAAATGCATACGCCAAAGTCATAAAATCCACGCGTACGAAGTCGCGGGCATCAGCTAGTATTATAGTAAATGAAAATATTTTTATCAAAACGTTACATTCCTGTCACTTAACTACTTAGTGAAAACTACAATATAACACTTTTGTTTTAACATCGCTATTAAGTTGAAAAATGATTTGAATAAATCGCATTACACTACAATGGTCAGCAAAATTTATCTAGAAAGTTCAAGTCTAGAACTAGTCTCGGCGACCACCTCGTCGCATCGATCGCTTTAAAGCTCCCTAGCTATTTTTAATGCTTACTTAGTTACTTTTATGATGTTATTTTATTATTTTATGCGGAGCTATTTCTTATTATTTAAATTAAGTGTAATATTTTTAGAAATAACACAACTGTCGAGATGATTTTGTCGCTTTATGTAATCAATTATTACTTACTAGGTACTCCTTTACTGCAAATAAGTTGTTAATGTGTTTTCCATAATTATTGTATATTTAATTGTATGTATGTTTGTGTAAGTTTATTATATCATATTATTCTATGTATGTTTATGACTTTAACTTTTCATTAATTACTTTGTTCCGTCCGTGCTATTTTACACCGCCCTCTTTTTCATCTACTGTCAATATCTCCATACCTCCGGTTGCCTGGAAGAAATCGCTTTTAGCGATAAGGCTGCCATGTTTAGCACTGTAAGTTCTATTGTTAAGTCCTTATGTATGTTTCACTTTTGGTGTTATAAAGAATTATCTAATCTAAAGAATTATCTAACTGTCGAGGTTGTTTACAATAGCTAATTATGTTATTATAGCATAAAGTTAATATTACCTATATTAACTTTATGTATTATAGCAATAGCATATAAAACAACACTATCACTAATTCAAAGGAGGGTTTACAAAAACAACCCTTTGCAGTCAGGTAAAAATAGAATCATGTATGAGATAAAACAAAGAGAAAATTTTAATTTTACAATTACAACTCTCAAAGACTAGACTAATCACAATGCTGCATCCTTTTGCTCTCCAAAAGGAATATATAAAATTAAGATGCTACACAGAGAGTGTGAAATGGACGCCCCAGAAACATATTACGGAAGAGTGAACTCGCTCTTTACTCGGTAAAAGGGCATCGTTGGGTCGCGTTACACATTTCATCATGTTTCGTACACTTCGGATTTTTCCCTTTGATCATTTGTTGCCTCGGTTAGGTGAAAAAGTGTATTATAATATTCCGTTTCGATACTGACCCGACGGATAATGTATTGAAAACCAAAGTTCGTTTTTTTACCTGACTACGGCGAAGCCAAAACGGAGGGTATATATATGATTTTGACCTGTATGTATGTGTATGTTCATCTGTTACATAGTGGTGTCGATTTTGTTGGCAACGACTTAATTAAATTGACAGGACCAAACTAAATTAAGTTTTCCATCCTTTTCTTTCTGTATCGAAAAGACAAGAACAGAATGCTAAAATTAAATTTAGTCCTTTTATTTTAGTTAAGTCGTGCTAACCGAATTGACACCAGAATCTTCTAAACTATAGTTTAAAAAACTAAAATCCGACTACGGAAAAATCGTGCTCTAAAAAGTACGAAACAAGAAAATATTCGAGTTCAAAATTCAATAAAAAGGATAACCGGCGTAGTCGCATGCCACCTCCAGTCTATTGTTCGGTGCGTGTCTGTCTAGGACAAAGTGGCATGCGACTACGGTTTAAATCCTTCTTACCCACGACGGACGGAACGGAACGGACGGAGGCGGTATATGCGTTTGGGGTTAGAGGTTGTTCGTTTGTTTGTATGTTTGTCTGTTACCATTTTCCTCGGAAACTACTAAGCCGATTTCGATGCGGTTTTTTGCATTCAAAAGGTTTCATTTCAGAGCAGGTTCTTAGACATGTTTCATAGTGGTAGACCCACCAGGGGGCGCTGCAGCAACCAGATAAGTCAAGTTAGTCTATTATATTGAATTTTGTTGTTACGGATTTTATAGACAATCTTATTTTTATTCTAGAACAGTTGAAAATTTTAATTTTATAGAGTGAATGTTTAATTTTATATTTCAACTATTCTGATTAGTTAATAAACAGTATAATGATGATAATTAAAATAATAAGTAGGTAAGTATATTGTTTAGCAGAAGCTAAAAAATATACGTACGAAGCTAGTTAATATTTTTTTTCTTTAATAATTCTTTTTAGCCCTAAAATATATTTTTTGCTAATAAGTGTGGATAGGTTAGTTAGAGAACAGAAACTTGAGGGGGAGATAGGTAGTTTATTTAGCTCAATAGAGAAAATCCGTCTCCCTCTGAACTTTAGAGAATAACAGAATTAAGTACTAAGCTATGTATACCTAGTAAGAAGAGATTTAATCAGTCAACCTCATATATCATGGCACGTTTATCTGTTGCAGTGAATATTTAACACTAGGGTAGGCGCGCCCTAATCGACTCCTTAAATGGTCGCGCGGGGTACATGTGTAGCCCATTAAAATCATTTTTTTTTGGTCATGTGATAAATAAAATCACATAAGGTTTATGTAAAATGAATAATCATTTTATCTTTATTTTAAAACGAAAGAAAAATAACAAACTTTGTTTTACATTATAGTTTTATGGCACAAACAATAAACTTACAAAAAAAATCATCATTTTTGGACGTCTTGAGATCAATCAGTCTTTTTTTTATTATTTTAAATGTAATTGAAAAAGAAAACATTTTTTTATTATCTACTATATAGTATTAATCAAAATGTAGAACAATGTCTTAATCAATCTCTTTGCATTCAGGGCACAACAGCACCTGATGTTCGGTACAAATTGGCTTCATGCAATTCTTGCATCGTTTGCGAGTGCTTCGGTCTCGAGCTCTGGTACAAAATGCACATCTTCCTACACTGGTGCGAATAGGCATATTAAGCTCGGAAGGGTCTTCTTTTTCTTCACTTTCAGTTAAATGATCACTGTTTTGGTCAATTTCCATCAGCCAGCGTTGTATGTTGTATTTGGTCGTCGGATGCCATAATTACCTAAAAATGTAATAAAACTAAGTAATTTAACTCTATAAATATAAAAAATACAGTAACATAAAATATCCATATCATTTTCGTTCAAAAATATGCATAACAATAGAGATATATCCCGATAATTCCACTAAACAACATATTTCAAAACTTACCGAGAATAGTCGCGCGGGGTACAGACGTAGCCCAGCACTTTCACAGCCGTCCTGCGCAGGCGCCAGTTTTCCGCGGTGATCGGCATGGCTACTGATTGACGAAGAGGTTCGTAATCAAGGAATACACGGGAGGGGGGCGCGGTAAAGCGACGCGTTCGGGATTTATTCAATAAAATAATACCTCGGTCTACACTTGTAGCCCGCGCGCCCACTCTAGTGTTAAATATTAACGCAAACTGCCATAATTTGTCCAGCTAAAACACAGATACCGGTTGGATAGCATACCACAAATGCTTTCAATTTTTAAGTTTCAATCAGAATTATCTTTTGGCCTGTATCACACACAACTGACAGCATTTTTTTTCATAAAACGTGAATTTTATATCTGCATAAAAAAACTCAGTTCCTTAGGTTTCTTCTCTGTGATTTATTTCAAACGGAGTTGTGAACTGTAAACTGGAGGGTATCTGTACAAAATCGTTAATACCCACATAATCACTAAACCAATTAAATAAGTAATAAATTGCGTAGTGAATCAAAGTGCATGCAGTACGGTATTCGCAGATCTAATGAGACACAAATAAGTAAAATAGATTATCTTACAAATTCGAGAAAACAAAATACGTAGTTTCAAGAAAATATAATAAATAACACATTTTCCATTTATTGAATGGGGACTACTTTCTGCAACAAATCAATTTGCAGCTATCCAATTTGTAGCTAACAAATTGTTCCTACCACCCGTCATTGATTGATGAGAAATCCAGACACAGTCTCCTTTTGACAGGTTATTTTATTAAAAAGCTCGGCTTCGGCAAACATGAATATAAGTAGCTCTTCGATACACTAACGTATATTATGTGTTTGTGAGTCTCAGTCATTATTAACTTACATATACACGGTATACACGCAGTCACCCCTTCATTTTTTTATTTCGGGTCATTTTGAACTTACCATCCAAATTTTAAGGATGTGTCCAGTCCATGAAACTTAACAACTTTCCGTAAGAAACATGTGTCTTTCGCCACAAAATTTTGGTCATCCCATAATAAATTGATCACGTGAAAAAAAATAGACTATCCCATACAAATCAAAGAGTGATTTGTATGGGATAGTCTATTTTTTACATATTTGGCCATGTATTCCTTAGAGAAAGTTGTTCAGTTTCATGGACTGCTCTTGTGAATACAAAATGACCCGATATAAGAGATTATTTGAAACGATTCATACATTAGATTTTTGAACGTTTTAGAACTTCGAAAGTTGATCTGCCCCGATATTACTATTCGATATTAGTTTTGACAGTCATTGTAGGAATGACTGTCAAAAGTTATATCGAAGCGATGTTGTGATTGAGATGGCGCTATACGCGATATATAGCTCTGTCTCTATCACGACAGCACTTTGAAATCAGAAATCAGAATATTTATTTGCACAATATTGTGTACATTACATTGAGATTGGTGACAATGTTTTTAATAAGTTTCAACAATATTCTGCCTTAAGTTTGTAGGCATGCAAATGTTAGTAAGTGTCAGCTATCTATAGTGAACATTATTACCACTAAGTACCTATTACTATTTTAAGACGTCAATAAATTACAAAATTGTCAACAGAAATCTCATATTCAAAATTAAATGTCAATTATGCAAAATTATCATTAATAAGTCAGATTAAGTAGAGATGTCATTTTTTTTCTCCAAATATTCCTTGGTCGAGTAGAAACTGTACTGTAGGAGCCAATTAAATAATTTATTCCTGAAAATATTTTTCTCTATTGGTTGATTAATAATGTCTAGCGGTAGTTTATTAAATATTTTGATAGCCATACAATATATAATTGATGTTGCTATAAGAGCTTGGCTTAGAGTACTGCCTCAGATCAGTTGGGTGTGTATAGCCTCCATTCACTCCCTGGATGACCGCTATACTCTCAGCTCCGCTCAGATCACAGCTATTATAAGGGTTAATCCTTGGCGGAGAACCAAGGCTTCAAAGCTACCTCGTTTGTATGAAAATCGACTGGTGTCCTTAATTGTTTGGTATAAGTGTTATAGTCAAACCCCGAAGTCCAGGCGCTCCTAGGTTTGCCTAGTCAAAGCTCAGGTTTGACAAGAAGTCTTAGTCAAAGTCCGAAGCAATAGCGTGTTTCGGGCTTTGACTAATGAATTCATGACTAATCCTAGGAGTGCCTAACTTGGGCAGTCAAAGTCCGAAACTCAATACGGTTAAAACGGGGTTTGACTAGTCAAACCTAGAAACATGAGCTTTTCTTCCTAGAATTAAGAAAATCAAATTGTTTATTCCAGTTTAATTGGACCGTAGTAGATTAAATAACAAATAACGACTCAATTATGTTTATTTATTGATACAACATGAACAAATATTATAAATTAAATAAAGCAAGCAAATATAGTAAAGACACTGCTACCTTAATTTACGTTAGTTACTAAAATAAAAGTTCAAACGGTGATAATTGTGTACCATGATGGTATGCGCAGTTTTTCTGCAATTGACAGATTCGAAGGCCCTCACTCAAACGATTAGTTTTATTATCAAACATCCAAGCAAATAGTATTTTCTGTACGTCTTGAGTGGCACGCTCGACGCTTCCCTGACTTTGTGAGTGGCGCGTTTTGCCATGGACTATGGACAATTCGGGCCACGTGACATAACTTTCAGCTCTTCTACGACACGACTAGGAAATTCTCGCCCATTATCTGATTGAAGCACAGATGGTGCGCCCAAAGTAAAGAAAATATCAAGAAGAATGTGAGCTACTTCCTGTGCTGTTTTTGTATGAAGGGGACATAGTATCAAAAATGTTGTCAAATGATCTTTATATTTTAAATGTATTTGTAATTACAATCAGGACATGTTTGCATATCTTTGAGATCTACTTGTCCTCGTGCATGAATCTCTTTAAATAGCAACTATTTAATTACTAGCCCCTTTTTAGGATGTTTTTTATTTTGTGACGCGTTTGGCATAGTCTCAATAAAATTTGATGGACTCTTTTGTGATATTTGTCTAAATATGACGAAATATCTAACTAAACCTGTTAAAATATGCAGCTAGTGTAGTACAAATCAACATTTGACGAAAACACCTGTTTGAGCAAGGAACATATGCAGTGCAAATCAATGTTTTAGCAGTACAATCGACTGTTGATAAATAAACCCTGTTTAATAATGAAACAAATGCAGTACAAATCGACGTTTGACGAATTTGCCTTAGTTGTTCCTAGGATTGACTAGGCAAAGTCCGAAACAGATTATTTTGCATTTGAGGTTTGACTAAACATTTAGGCACTTCTAGGTTTGCCTAAAAATATATCTGTCAAAGTCCGAAATAAGAATTCATTTCGGGGTTTGCCGAAAGGCGTCAGTCAAACCTAGGATTAACCAGTCATACCGCGAACAGACTACACATCGGGCTTTGACTATAACATAAGTACCAAGTCTTTAAACTTGGTTTAATGAAACATAACAATAAAAAATAAAACGAACATTAGTTCAGAATAAACCTACCAAAGTTTTCTTTTCATTTCAGTATGTTTATTATCAACGAATGAAACTGTCAGTCATAATAACGAATAAAAAATGTTCCAAAAAATAAAAAAGTCTTGAAACGAGAAAGCATTAATTGAATACAAACTCCATTGTTTATTTATTAATTTTTCGCTGTCAATTTATTTTCACTTTGTTGAGTTATTTATACTCGTTTTTAGAGTCAACCTTTCAAGCTGGGTATTAAAAAAATGTTATTATAAAAAAAAAAAAAAAGTGCTAAATCAAGAAATTTGTTTTTGATACAATGTTTTATTTGTTGTGTATTTTGTAAACGTATTGTAAAGTTAGTGATTGTGTGGCAATGTAAAGTGAGTAAGATGCTCAACAAATAAACGAATAAGTACATTGTATTAGATGTATATCATGGACATACTTACTACTTAGATCGTTTGAAAATGTTTTATGGTTAAAAAAACTTTGAACAAAAGCCATATCGTATCGCATATAACGTAGTGTAATGAAATTGTTGTTACATTCTTACAATGTGATATTTGACATAAGTACCTACCTCATTACTTATAATACTGATTCCATACCATACATAATATAATGTATGAAGCGTTTGTGCGTTTCAACAGCACCACATAGCACGTAACTGTTTCTCATTTATACAATCATCGACAAATAAAATTTTATACTAGACAATGTTTACGTACTTATCTAGTAACAAATTTAAATCTAAAATCTTTAATAACTTAGGCACCATGAAATGGCAGAAACTTCTTTGTTGATCAATTTTAAGATTTTTCTTCACTGTATAGATGGAAATAATATGGTATAGATAGGTACTATTATGGTATAGTATGGTAATTATGGTTTAGGTAAGTAAGTTGATTGAGTCTTCCGAATTTCCGATACGATTATTTTTATTACCTTAAGGCCCTTCTTACATGGCGCTACTCAAACTAAACTGGTTGCAAACTCTAATCACCAACGAGTTTCGAAATAGTAACAGCACTAGTATTTCAATGGCGGTCCGTACACGACACTACCAATTGCCAACTGGTTTGCAATGCGTCGGCAATGCGTTTGCAACTAATCACGCGCAACCGGTCATGCTGGTCGCGCGCAACTGATTGCCAACTGCAACTGGAAACTGAGGTCTATTAACAAAAAAGAATTACGATAGTCGGACGATCTTTTAATAGATTTACTTGATTTTGAACCTTATACATGAGTTAATAATGCTAAGGAGTGGGATTGAACATCGTACGTTTATCGCGATACTTTATCGTAATAGGCGCTTTGTGTAAGTTATTCAACCAAATTTGGTAGCGCCGTGTACGAATCTTTGTCACTAACTAGTTTGCAACTATAGTTTCAAACTGGATTCGTCAGTTTTGAGTCGCTTCGTGTAAGAAGGGGCTAACGGTTTGACCGCTGTCCGCTGTGTTCTGCCGGCTCTGCCATTTTGGTGAGCTGATCCGTAGAATAATGATATAAGTATTTTCGGTTAAGGTACGGTCTATCCTACTATTTAATTTGAAATAGCTTTATAATATCTGTGTCTATTGTTTTATTTAAAGTTTCTTGCTAAGATTTATTATGTTGGTAATACAAGGAATACAAAGAACGTTTTCGAAACTTGGCTTGTCTCCCGTGCAATATTGCAAAAGTTTTAAATGTTGTTTTGCTTCGGTCGACACCTGACTTGAATTGGGTTAGTTTCTCTAAGGACTTATAATTTACAAAGTTGGTATTGTCATACTTTTTATTGTAGACGAGTTATAATGACATTATGTTGAGATTTTCTCAGGAAGTCTAATTCCGTCAAATTTAGTACCAGTAATCGATACCTAGGTAGAATTAATGGCTTGCAGTTTTACGAATACGTTCGTGATGATATTGGATAAATAAGTACGGATAAGTATTATTATGATGACTAGGTAAATGTGTATCAAAACTGTTTTGTGTTGTTGTGATTGAAGTATTGAAAGGGGAGTGATCTTGAAAAAATGTGATAAGTACTTACATAGCTTCTAAGCTACTCGAGTAGGTATTTAGGTATAAGTACTCTATATTTATTAAGCGACTTCACAAAACCGGCCAAGTGCGAGTCGGATTCGCGCACGAAGGGTTCCGTACCAAAAAACGGAAAAAAACACATTTGTTGTATGGGAGCCCCCCTTAAATATTTAGTTTATTTAGTTTTTAGTGATTGTTGTTATAGCGGCAACAGAAATACATCATCTTTGAAAATTTCAACTGTCTACCTGCTGTCGTTATTAATATAAAGCAAAAAACGGCAAAAAAACACGTTTGTTGTATCGGAGCCCCCCTTAAATATTTACTTTATTATATTTTTAGTATTTGTTGTTATAGCGGCAACAGAAATACATCATCTGTGAAAATTTCAACTGTCTAGCTATCACGGTTCATGAGATACAGCCTGGTGACAGACAGACAGACAGACAGACGGACAGCGGAGGCTTAGTAATAGGGTCCCGTTTTTACCCTTTGGGTACGGAACCCTAAAAAGGAGGAGGTTATCAAGACGACTGTATATTTATCTTTATATAAATTGACTTAACAATTGTTGTTTATAGCTCTAACAATGTGACAGCCTACCCGTTTCTTCTACAAAAATCATACCAGATTGCAAACATCTGTCTGTACTCAACGAAGAAATCAACAAAATTGTTATCAGTTAAAATAAGGATCACTAAAAATAATGATGTACTTTCTGAAATGATTATAATTGTAAATCATAAAAGGTATAGTAAATGCAAACCGTGAAACCTTGGTAGCAACAAACGCTCGTAGCACGTAGTAAATATGAATGTGCTACAACGTAGCAAACGTTACGAGCATACCTATCGTAACGTTGCCATTCACTCTGATTAATCAACTGTTCCTAAATAACTCAGCACTTTAATTAACTGCATTGTAGCTCTGCTACTTCTGCATTGTTTTGTTAAATTTTCTTACCGATAGCGTTAGGGTATATATTCTGTGCCGAAAGGTCTTATGTCACAGAATATATACTCTATGTCATAGAAGCTAAACATTTAGTACCTACTATGTCGCGACAAAATATTGCACTCACATAATAGGATTGAAATTTCTGAAGCCTACCTAACTTTGAAATCTTTTTAAATCCACAGAGCAATTCAAGAACAATATTCAAACGACCCTTGCGAACGCACTGCATTGAAATAGAGCTCTTTGATTGGTTCGTTTGTTTTATGTATTACGCGTGATTGGTATGGTAGTTGGGACGCGTCCGCGGGCACTGTGAGGCCTCATAGTAATGTTCGTGAATACATGGTGTAACAGTACATAGAACTCCGTGAAGCGGACTAGGTTTGGTTACATGGGTTGGTTCATGTAACCATTATTAAGATCACTTGTTTGCTCAAAACGACTCACTGATTAACCACATAAAGATCACCAGGGCAGGGGTCGAATGAACCTATAGTATTGAAAGAGGATAAAATGTAAAATAAAGCAATTATCCAAACTCATACCAAAAAATGAGAATGTAACTCTGTCTGTTAGGTACCTTGTCACGCCTAAACCATTGAACCAATTTTGATGAATTTTAGTACTTTGAAAATAGATTGTAATAACATTGGGAAAGAACATAGGTATACCTATAGACTACCTTTTGACGCGAAAATGAATATGAATTGTCACTCCACACAGGGAAATATAGTCGGAATGGGGACATGGATCAAAGTCCACGTTGATCAAAGTTCAAGTCGCGTGCTGTCTCTTTAAACACGATAGATTGAATATATACGTGACCTCGAAATCACTCTAGTTATGGGAACTAGTTATTAATTCTATTTTTATTGATTTGACGTCGTCCTGCTTACGTGACCCGATCCTTTATGGGTGGGATATTGCTATTCTACCACCAGACAAATATTGTAGCGAAACAAACTTATTTTCGTTTCACCTGCGTTAAATATTGGCCAATTTTATCATGAAGTTATCGCGATATTATTATCATATAAATAGGTACTATCGACATTTTTGTGACACTGAATCATGGCACTACTGCTTGTTGTGTGTCGCGTGTACTGTGATGTAGCGACATCATATTCGGCTTTTTCAGTAGCTTAATGCTCAAAGTTTATAAAGAAAAATAATACTTAAAATTTTATATTTCGAATGCAAAACAGTTCCTAGCCGTGTTTCTTTTGTCGGGGCATTCTTTTGAATTATATAAGTGTTTTATCTATGGGCATTCTTGCTTCGGCGCCGGTCCCTTCTGGTCGTGTGCTATGTAATTCATCAGTAAAGAAATAAAAAAGCATTTCAAGTGTAAATAATCAGTGTCACTTAATAGCAAATAGGGCGTCGTACGCACAGCGTCCGTACAGTACCTACGTGTCCTTGCTACGAGTTTACGTAAACATAGGACTTCTAACTTATACTACAAAAATAAGCTTTGAGCAAGCTTCGAGCTTTCTTGAAAAATGCGTCTCGTTTACAGTTTAATGTGATTGGGGAAGAATGGAGGAGCTTTATTATGGTTTTGTGGGTCGTGTTTTCGTTAACAATGGACTACTTAGCGAACCAGCTATTTGTTTTAGAGTTCCGTGTTGGCTGGGCATCTGTCACAGTTTTAAAACCTTTAAAAATGGCGAAGAAGCTTGTAATTTGTTAAAGCCTGTTGTAATAGCCTTTTTAAACAACACAGGGACCTACGTACTGAAAATGTATTAAAGCTTGATACAATTGTTTATAATTCTAGAGGTAATTAAAAGTAAACGATTCTCATGAAATGTGTCTGATCTATTTTTAATTAATACACCTTCACATAATTTTTTATGTAGTTAGAAACGTAAAGTTTTATAATTTTAAACAGATCGATAGGTCGCAATCACATTTGTTTTGTAGCAAATAATCGGTATGCTCATTATTAAGTACTTACAATTTTTTCCATTTTTCCTCGAATTATGAATGTTTTAGCAGCCGAAGTTATTATGATGACGATACTTCAGATTCAACTTTACCGTTTTTCATGGTGTATCGTATTAAATGGTTATGTTTCGTACTTCTGAAATGATAAGGCTCGTCACTCCTCGCTTATGTATTAGCTCTCAAAATGTTTGCATCGCTAAGTGTGTGTCAAAAAAGTTAGATAAGTAAGGGAAATTATACTGCAGAGCGGGAAAATTCACAATATTTTATGACAGGAATTTTATTTTTTATGGTTATATCTTGGAAACCTATTAGGGCAGAATTCAGCATAGAAAAGTAAAAGAAAGTTTATTAATTTAATTCCAGTGTATAAAAAATAGGTCTGGATGAGAAAAAAATCCTATGGATTTTTTCTCTATCCAGCCCCCTTACTCAAATGTATAACTTTCTATTCGTTTGAACGCTACGCTTACTTTTAAAGCTTAAATATGAGCAATAAATGATTAAATAACATGTCGCAAACTTATGTAAATCACAGACTTCGATGTATAGTATAGAATTGTCAAGCTTACGGCACGTAATTTTATAGTTTACAGCTTATTTTAAAGTTTTAATATTAAGCGTAGCGTTCAAACGAATAGAATGTTGGCCATTTGAGTAGGGGGGCAGGATGGATTATGGAAAGGAAAATATAAATATTTATCATCACTAACGTAAGTAGTATAGTGATAAAGCTGTTTTATTGTACCTACCTATAATATATTACTCGGTATGCAAAGTACAAACAGACATAATTCAAAGTTGCGTTTCTGGCATCATAATAGATTACTTAGCCAACTTTGCTTACTAACCTCCTTTTTGTGATGTAACAGCGGGAAGTAAGCTTTTTACGCTTCCCCGGAGAAAAATATTGTTAAGCCAAATATGACACATAATATAACTACATATATATGTTTAGTACCTGGTACATATACTCTGTGTCTGTAAATAACCATTAAGCCAAATTCAGTCAGATATTAAATAATAGGGGTTTAGTATGTGGGTGCGATGTATTTGGCTTTGAGTAAGTTAAGCGATGTGTAAAATCCTAGGCCTGTCAGTTGTAATCCTGGGATTATCCGTGGTGCAAAATAATTAGCAATTGGTTTTAGATCGAAATCATTACACATTAACTCAGTATAGACTCTACTAGAGTAGTTTGGTAGACCAAATATGGAGTGTTGGGCTCGTAACTTATATGTAAACGCCTGACATATATCCAAATAAAAACACAAATGGAACATATTAAAATACGTGCTATATCTTTGATAACTACAAAGTTACCAAAGATTAGAGCACTATTGGCTGTAGACTGTAGACCTCGCGTTTGTTTGTGTCATTTTTGAATATTTTTCGAAATGACTTAAATTATGGTTTCTTTTTCGAAAAATTAATTCACCAAAAAAAACTGTATGATATCAAACCTGCTCATAAAATTTCTCGAGAATCGGTTGAGAAGTGACCCGTAAAGGTAAACAGACGGACAGGCCGACAGCGAGACGGACATACGATATGTATATTCAATCCACTGTACGGTATACAAAAGAATACTATAAAGTTATTATTTATAAGCATTCCTGACTTGAGTACTATTTCTAAAAGCTGTCATTATGGTAAGCAAATATTAGGGGTAAAGGTGAGCCCAATTTAGGGCACGGAGCGTCACAAAATGACGTCAATGTGTCAAAACGTCTTGTGGCCGGCGGACGTGACTAATGCGCCCGGAAAATTGTATAATGGATGCTCGCCACGAATGTGATTGGCACTTTCGCACTTTCAGAGTTTTTCGCTGGAAAATCGATTGACAAGGTTCATAGTGAAGTAGTTGTAGGTAGTGGTAGTTGTTTTCTGATTTGCTAACTGTACTGAAAAATGTCGTAATGTGTCAAATAAAACGTCTTGTGGCCGACGGACGCCACTAATGTGCCAGGAAATGTATAATGGAGGCCCACCACTTCCGCACTTTCTGAGTTTTTCGTTGGAAAATTCTCACTCACATAAAATATGAAACTTTACAATTTACTGATACAACTGAAAAGTAGTACCTACTGAGCGACACTATACTTATTCATCAAGTTTATTAATGGACGGAAGTTAAAATAGGTATGTCAGTTGAACATTATTTACTAAGACGACTCTTACTGAATTTGGTTTACTTTATCATACATGTACACCACACACATCTTAAATTTGTTATCCAATTCTTAACATTCAAAGTGAACGTTCAAAGCTACAAATGCACTAGACGTAAGAGAGCCCACGGCAAACATGCACGGCACATTCCAGTAGACTCGTATTTAAGATTTAAACAGGATAAATGGATTTACCCAATATCCTCTCCCGAGGTTATCGGTATGGACTGTCGTACTAAATCTAATGATTTTGGAAAGATTCACATATCATATAAATCTGTGAATAATTTGTTTGAATAATATATGTCTTTAGTTTGGTTGGACTTAGCTATAAAACGCAAATGTTTTCAATTGATGTTTTATTTTTACTTAAAACCAGGCTGGTTTAATACCTATACTTCCTGCTGAATAATTAGCGGTTAAAGACGCCTATAGATGCTTGACATCAACTTATCAGTCACATGTTGCCTACTTTGACCTATATTTCCCACCCCTATTATGCATCCTCCAACTAAAAAGTTGTGTTATTAGACTGCGATCTTGTCTACGGAGGCAAACATTCTCTGGGTCAGGAGGCGCTAATTCCAGCGTAAAAATCCGATGAGCCCTTGAGTAAGTTATTGATTAAACAACTATGAATTCACGTTCGTTGGCATTATAATAAGTAAGTTTATACGTGAAGCATAACTTGCGTGGCAAATGTATGCCAAGGGCAGCGCGACATCGTACAAGTGGTTGGGGCCAGAGTCGCGGCCCCCCTCATTCGTATTCATCAGGATTAGCACATACCTGTAATAACTGTATCACTTTCACAATCTCAGTGGAAGTTTACAGCTCATTATATATAACCGAATTAGTTACAACGTGGTATTCGCCGCAGGTGTAACAATCCATGATACTAATAATTGTTTCACCTGAGAGTGTGGCCAAATTAGTTTGTAAGAAAGGGTCGTAAAATCTGTTTGAGACTGCCACTGCCTGCGCAGTATCGTACGGTATTTCTAGACAGTATTCTGTCTGGTTTTATATTTTAGTCAGTTTCGTAGGTGCAACGTGGGACTCGTTAAAAACCGCCGCTCCCTCACCTTTCACGTAAGGTTAAAGGGAACTAAAACTCTACACGCATAGAAATGTAGAGATGATGATGTGATATGAAAACAGCGAAAGCCTCACACAAAGTCCTGTGGCCTTACCATGAGTTAATGCAAATTTTATTGACTGTGAGCTGTAGAGCTGTGTAGTATCGCCACCTTTGAGTAGGTATCGCTTAAGAAAATCAAAAAGGACGACCGACGCTGGATGTTTTCTGCTTTTGTTGAATATGCCACAGATTTGCCAAATACTTAAATGCATTGTTTCTAACGCGTATGATTTTTCGAAGGGTTTTCATTTATGCTATAAGTAGCAGAATATACATATTCTGAGATATTTGCTTCTTTTTTACTAGCATACAGAATAGATACAAGTATCTACTACCGTACAGAAAAGAAACCCTCGCCCCGCTCCCGAATCAATTACCTCACCCCACCTCGCGAGTTCGTGTGCCGAATCGTGTGCTCGTTTAGTCGTGTTTGTCAACGTCAACTTATTTTGATATTCAAAGCAATGCGTTGTAAGTTTTTCGTCGCGTTTTCAACTGTCAACTTATTTGGATATTTAAAGCAATGCGTTGTAAATTTATAAAAAAAAGTACAAACTGCACGGTAGCCCTAGACTTTCACACAGTTGCGCGTGTACAAAAACGTCATCTGACGTCATCTGTTTGTAATGGCGCGGTTGTATGAAGTGACCCGGGGAGTGCTACTAGTACATTATAGTCTAGTCAAAGGATATAACGTTCTGAATAGTTATGTAAGAGTTGATTTATCTAGCTGTTAGATATTCTGTGCTGTGTGGTTCACAGCATTTCCAGTAAACTAGATTTACTTTGAGGAGCTAGGTGGCGCAGTGAATTAGCCCCTTTTAACAAGCAACTTTCGCAAGGGTCATGGGATGGGTGACCAAAATGTATTTATCTCGAGTTCCTCTGCGCTCTGGAAGGTACGTAGCTGTTGGTCCCAGCTGTTGCAGTCGTTAACACCCACCAATCCGCATTGGGCCTGCGTATTGGGGCCTATCCTTCTTATCCACTAATAAGGTAGGCCATTGTCCAAGCATTGGGGTCATTAAAAATGTCGAAATAGGAAAGTCGGTTATTTTGGACCGCCAACTAAATTGGACCACCTTCATATTGCGTAAAGTAAAATTAATTATAATGATAAAGAGACCCCAAAGTAGACTGGATACAGTGGTCCAACACTGTGGTCCAAATTACAAATTAAATTGGAACAAAGCTCAGATCTTATATTTTGTTGATTTTTAATAAAACTACAAGAATCATGTTGATTAATGCTTAATAAATGCAAAGCCTAATAGTTTCTGTTTCATTATATACGAAATACATTTGTAAAAGTGCAAAAAATATGTATGTAAAATGCGTTTGAAAAAAATTGGTCCAAATAACGAGACTTTCTCCTAGTTACATTTGTCAAACCCAATAGGTACCTGAGAAAATAAAAACTAAAAATTTTTTTTTTGTACAATATTTTATTCAGTCTGTAGTGAACAGAGTATCGTGTCGGCAATCGATTAGTTTGTTTGTATGAGTGGTGTAGCGAACGGCAAGCCCGGTGAGGTCATGCTAACGGTCGAATGAACGAACATGTATATTTGTATAGGTACTTCTACTATAAAAAATAGACACTATATTAATTACTTACAAAAAAGGTGGTACTATTTTCGTAAGGAAAGGTGTTCACTATCACATAATTAAACTTTGGTAAAACTACAGAATTTGAGACACCCTCACAGAATGCTTTAGAAACAGAACTTTACCTCATTGAAACTGTTTAATAAGTATATAGAAATATAAAACCATACATTTCAGAAACGGATTCGAAACTGTATAATGTGCCAAAGATTCAGAACAAATCTGAAGTTAAATTTATTCGTAGGTTTTGCCCCAATAAAACAAATCTCGATAACAAATGGTTCAGCTAGAAAATTCGTATCACGCCCCAAACCAAATATATGCATTTCCATAACCACGTTATCAAGGCAGATAAACGTTACGGAAATAAAATAACACCCGTTAGGCCCTCCGCTGCGTTAAGCGGGATCCCGCCGCGGGTACGCGGCGCGGGAATATAGATTGCTGGTTTTTGACGGACAGATGCTTGCGCAGTGCATGTGTAAGCTCTAATCTATGTCGCCCCGCGCGCGTGTCCCGGAGAGCTTTACGTTCACTAGTACCTACTTGTGCTAAGGGCTCGAGGAAGGTTCGAGGTGAAGGTTACTCAATTAGTGAAAAAAAAATTATGAAGCAGGTTCTAAAATGTGTTGATAAGTTTTATTGTTGTATCTCTGAATAATGTAGGTATTTTTTAAAGTTTTAATTGTGTTATTTTGTTACTGGTTTATGTCTATGAATAGAACTTTCCATAACATAACAGTCTCGACGGTAATTAATTTGCAAAGCTTCCATAATTTTAGACTTGTTTGTTAAATAAGTCCCAGCGGAAATATAAAAGTTAAAAATTGCACTTTTAAATAATTAAAATACCAATTAAACTTACTTTTTTAACCGACTTCAAAAAAAGGAGGAGGTTCTCAAGTCGACGGTATTTTTTATTTTTATTTTTTTATTTATGTATGTTTTAACATAGCTTCGTCAGTTGTTACCCGATATGTACAATTCTTTTTTTATCTCAAAGAACATAGTTCGTGTGTGGTCCCATAAAATTTTTTCAGAGATCTGGCCAGAAGTTTTCTCATAATCCTAAAAATATCAATTATTTAGCTCGCCATCGCACGAGTTTTTAAGGAATTTTGGACATAACATCTTTGTTTATTTCTTTAATTAGGTACTTTTTTGAACAAAGAAAACAATTATTTAATAAAATGGGCCTCGGTCGGCTATAAAACCGTTTTTCTTTTGTTATTTTTCGATTCCACCGTTATGGCCTCTATATCCCCCTATTTTCCTCAACGGCGGCGGGTGTCTTTACACAGTTTTCTTAGAAAAACCGGCGCAGTGAAATCTACATACAAAGGGTTGGCAAGAGACCTGCTCCCAGGTGTGTGTGAACAGGTGCGCTGAATAATTTAGATCGCACTTTGAGCAAGCTGCACGCTTCACTCGCCTCTCACATATGTGTCTTCACATACAATTTTCGCTTGACCCATCGATTTTCGTTAGGGGAATATATAAATGCACTTTAAAAATAATGTAACACACTTTAAAATGTTTAGCTCCAAAATTTATTGAATGAACTATAAAAATAATGGTTTCCACTATAAATATGCTAAGCACTAAAATTAATACTTTGCACTGTACAATTTAATTGATTAGCTTCAAAATTAATACTTTGCACCTTACAAATTATTTTATAACTTTAGCACTGGTAAACAGACGACTAGGCGCGATGACGAGCGGGCGCAGCGAGAGAGGAGCCCAGGAGGATTATGCCACAAGTTGTTTTCATCTTTCCATCTCATTTTAACAGTGGTCAGATGGTGGTCAGTCTGACATGGTTAGACAGAAACTAAATGGTTTCGGAGTTGGGGACAAATGGTTGCGAGACAGTTAAAGTGCAAGCATTATTTTTGTAGTGATAATATTAAATTTATAGATCTATTATTATTTTAAAGTGCAAACCATTATTTTTGTAGTGATAATATTAAATTTTAGGTCTATTATTATTTTAAAGTGCTGATATACAATTTTATAGCTGTTTTCATCAAATTTAAAGTGCTATTAAATACATCCCTTTTCGTTATTAAGCCGGCCACATGCAGAAGGAATATTGATTCGGAATTCCGGAACAGAATCATTCCGAACGCAGCTAATCTAAGGACCTTACCACACACGCGGTATTTTTCCGTTAGGAATTTTCATACTTTATTTATCGATATTCCGCTTAAGTAAACGAAAGTTGTGTCAATAAAACGATTTCTCCGATTGAGATTGTGATTTTCTTCTGATTAGTAAAGACGATCATAAAATGAACACTGTATTTAAAGTAAGGTCAAAGTCAAAACAATATAGTCAAGTATAAGTACCTAACTATTTAGTGGCTCTGTTAGCTGTAGACTTCGCGTCTGTGATTTTTAACGGCTAAATAAAATTATGATCTTTTTTTTTTTCGAAAAATGTCGAATTAGTGACTCGCCAAAAAAGTCTACATATTATTAAACCTGCTCATAAAATTGCACGAGAATCAGTTGAGGAATGCGACCGACGGACAGACATACGAAAGCATTTTCGCCCGAGCTGAAACGGAGATATTTCTATTTCGCGCTCGCTTCGTTTTTGTAGGTATCGTCGAATTTTCCCTTCCACCCATTGGACACTATTTTTAACCGACTTCAAAAAAAGAAGGAGGTTCTCAAGTCGACGGTATTTTTTTTTAATTTCTTTTTATGTATGTTTTAACATAGCTTCGTCAGTTGTTACCCGATTTGTACAATTCTTTTTTTATCTCAAAGAACATAGTTCGTGTGTGGTCCCATAAAATTTTTTTAGAGATCTGGCCAGTAGTTTTCTCATAATCCTTTAGCTCGCCATCGTACGAGTTTTTATGGAATTTCAGACATAACATCTTTGTTTATGAACCGATTTAGATGATTCTTTTTTTATTTGAAAGGGTATACTTCAAGAGTGGTCACAATTTAATTTCATCGTTATTGGACTTCGAACTTCGAAGATACACAAGGGAACTCCTCAAAGTCAAATAATATATGTAAAGTGATTTAGGTTTTGGTAATTTTATGGCAATCCAAAACAAACCAAATCATGGTTTGCGATGCAACGTTCTGGACTAGATTTGGACTACGATAACACAACGGAACTCCTCAAAAACAAACAGCGTGAATTTGGAAATTGAGTTCTGGGCATTTTACCATTGAAAATGTTATAATATAAAGTTAAAAAATATTTACACGCTGCGCTTACATACCTACCACTAAAAAGTTGAAAATAAAAAAGCTTTTAAAAAAAAAAAGAAAAACCGCCTTCAAAAAACCTGAAAACAAAAACAGCTTAAAAATTAAATACCTCTAAAAAGCAAGAAATAATATTCGAATCATTCGTTACACATATCAATATTAATAAATCACGTCTAATGAAGTCGGGTGGGGCTTTTAGAAAAAAATGAAGTTGTCCTCCAGCCCCACCCGACTTCAATAGACGTGTTTTATTAATATTGATATGTGTAACGAATGATTCGAATATTATTTCTAGCTTTTTAGAGGTATTTAATTTTTAAGCTGTTTCTGTTTTCAGGTTTTTTGAAGGCGGTTTTTTTTTAAAAAGCTTTTTTTGTTATTAACGGGTGCAAGAAACTTATCAACTTTGTGATGTTCAAGGAGTTTTGATGCGTATCGGAAATGCATTCGAGTTAATCCGATGAAGCATTATACAAACAAAGCTTTATTAAAAACTAACCAGTGAAGTCAAAGTAGATTGCCAGTATCGGCAGCACAAAGTAAATGTAGCCTTTATCTAGTATTGCAGTTCAGTGCACCCACGCGGTCGATATCAGTCTTTTACATGACGTCATAGTACGAACGAATGCCTTATGAGTTACGAGTACATTAATGGTTAGTCACATTTTTAATATTATTTCACTTTCAGGAGGTTGAGTTTTTATATTCTGTGTCGTTGAGACGAAAATTGCCTACATACATATAAGTTTTGTGTTCTACGCGTTTTCGGTCATTTGATCAAAAATACTAACAGACATTTTACTTATAAAAAGTACTTCATGAAAACGCCCTCTGAAAACCTGTAAAATCTAACTTACTTGTCCAATTATAACTTTGGATTTGGCCCCTTCTTACCTAAGTAGCGTTAAAGAACAGGGTTAACGAATTTTTTTTCTTTTATCCTGTGATTATGGCCTACCCAACCCGACAGGATAGTCAGTTTGCTTCAAGTCATCGCTACTCATAATGTTCCTACTATAAAAGTATTCTATATATTATTTACAAGATAAATAATATAAAACCAATTTTAATTAATGTCTGACTAAAATGGTTATGGGAAACCTTTTGAAGGTAAACGCAAGTCTCGTTCAAAAGGAACCCGTGGAAATGTGAACACCTGCTATCATTATTCGTATCTAAAGAAAAATCCTATAGTTTACTCAAAAGTGTTCCGTCATATACTTCAAAACGTATTTCTCTTATAGAAATCGGATGTTCTGTGATGTAGTTATAAAAAGTATTCCAGAATATTAAAATACTTTTGTTTAAGTCAGTCAGTAGGTAGGAATTAGGTGTTTTACTAAGGCACACATAAATCAATTACTATTTTAAAATATTGCTTAACGACTACGTTACAGTCTAATTCACTAAATACAAGAGAGACAAGTGTTTTTAGAACTACTATGCGAGCCAAATAAGAATAGGACTGTCAAAACTGCCATTTTTGTTTGCGTTTTACTTCACTTTAGGGGTGTAGCATGTGCAAGAAAAGGAAAAAAGATCAAGATTGCCGTTTGACACTACTATTCTTATTTGGCGCGCATAGTACGAATCAATTCTTTTGTATCTATTACCTATAGCTATAAACACTCCTTCAGTATGTGTGCAAGGGTTCTTTCTGGAACTCTACAAAGAGCCAATGTAAGAACTGTCAATATCTTGTTTTTTTATCTAAGGCCGGTAGTTTTACCGATTTAGCTTTCCCAAGGTTATTTACGATTGTAGGTTTTGATACGTTAGCCTATTATTCATTCCTTTTATGGTGAATAATGTATACTTCAATGGGCAAAATAAAGTCGATGATAGTAGCGAAGTTTTTTTTATTTTTACCTAGTTACTTAAGTTTTATTAGCTTATGGCGATATTGAAAAAACAACTTGTTTGACTGTAGTAAAATTAAAAATCATAAATTACATTTTGATCAATTTAGATAATTATTTACCTACATGGAGTATTTTTGTAAAATCGCAATGATGATAAATTCCTGACTGCTAAATACGAGGTACCAACCGCGCCGAAATAGCCGTAATCTTGACAAAATAGAAACTTTGCTAATATATTGTGTTAAAACTTAAGTTTAGTCTTCATTAGATTCTGTAACATTGTATGTTTCTCTAATAATAATAAATAAATAGATCTGAAAAGTTGAATAGCAAGAGAAAAGGACTTTTCCAATTTAAAAATCCTCCTCGTTCGTTTCATCGGAAAAAGAAAATGTGCAAGTACGTACTTATACAATAATAATATTCGTTAATAAAGTTTATTTTCATATTCTTGTAAGAAGTGTTTTGATGTATTTACTTAATTGCTAAATGTAGTTGCACATTTACCTACAGAATTCATAACAATTTTCATTCGCCACTTTGTGTATGTAATGTGTATGTATGTAGGTACCTACAGTATGTAGTTTTTAACTATTCCATCGCGCTAACATTAACTTCACTTTGTATGCAAATGGAAGTCATTTAGTGGAGAACGGTCATGCATTCAACAGCGAACGCCTTGCAATCGATAATCGAGTGTGTTGAACCGCATCAATTATTGCCCAGTCTTAATATTCTATTATATTAGTCTCAATTTATACTGCGGTGGAACGGAATAGAATAAAATGTTTGTAACGAAATTCTACGTACTTATTAGAATGAATGTTATTATGCACATTATGTAAATTTCAAACTAGATATTACGCGGGAGTGCATGAATAAATACTTTTCGGAGCGATTTGTACCTACTATTCCACCGCTGAGTAAATTGAACTTTTATGTGTAGCCGATCGCTTAGGTATTTTAATTAGTTCTAGGATATAATGCAGCAGCGCCCAGCCACATGCACAATAGAAATTCTAATGGCATCCCGTCAGAGCCTTTGAACGTGCCCGTTCTGAAGCGGCGCTTAGCAATGCGGCTTGAGCAGAGAACTAAAGGGATAACATTCAGCTTTACAATATAGATCCGAGTGCCTCCATAGGTTTTGCTCGACGTTCAGTAACAGGTCCTGCCAATCTGTTTGCGCAACATAAAAATATAATACTTATCTATAGTTTTGTCCGCAACGGCCCAGTCAACATAATATATTTTTTTATTAGTGCATCCTCGAAATTATGTTGCTTCTATTAATACTTTATTTCCAAACTATAGTTAAATAATATTTCATAAATAAATACCCTATCCAAACATCTTCAATTCCACGATGACTAGGTTGCGTTGCCCATTTCAAACATACAAAATTACCAATTGTGACATGTTAATTTAGCCGGTTGATGCATTAGTCCAATCAACGGGGCTTATGCAACCCGAATAATTCTCCCGTCTATGAAATTTGGCATGTGATGAAGTTAGGTAATATAGATTACAGATGAACAATAATCTAATAAATTTTGTTACGAGAAGTTAGGTATTTTTACCTAAACATGAAAATCGCCTATATCTCTCTGTGTATATTTTCTCGGGCTAAAATACTTTCTGTATACGTACTAATGTCTTAGTTAGAATAAGTATGTAAAGAAATCCAATACTTTTTCGATTTCAGAGATACCCCAAATTTTAATTTTAATATTTTTCAATATATCTTCTGTTGAAAAATTTATTTGCTGATTATTATTTTTTAATATGTTTTATACCTTTAATATATAGCTTTGTTCAGTAAGCCAATAAATTTTCTTCTTTAATCATATTTATACATAAACGTATAAAAATGAACCGACTATTTTTTCACATTACCTCTTTAGACCAAAAAATAAAAAAAATATGATTAAAGAAGAAAATTTATTGGCTTACTGAACAAAGCTATGTATTAAAGGTGTAAAACATATTAAAAAATAATAATCAGCATATAAAATTTCAACAGAAGATATATTGAAAAATATTAAAATTTAAATTTGGGGTATCTCTGAAATCAAAAAAGTATTGGATTTCTTTACATACTTATTCTAACTAATACTTGAGTACGTATAAAGAAAGTATTTTAGCCCGAGGAAATATTCACAGAGAGATATAAGCGATTTTCATGTTTAGGTAAAAATACCTAACTTCTCGTAACAAAATTTATTGGATTATTGTTTGTCTGAAATTTGTATTACCTAACTTCATCACATGCCAAATTTCATAGACGGGAGAATTATTCGGAAGTCGCCATACAACAAATATCCTCATTGACTGGACTACATTGCGTAGTTCGGTCGGATACGGTGTGATTTAGGGAAATTATTGTTTCAGAGGTTAAATCGTTACTTTGTAGTCACAGCGCAACTCCGTTAGATAATTAAGAGGGGAACAACTTTGTTAAGCTCGCCTCCTATTAGTAACAAAAAGGTACCTACCTATTTGATTCATGGTTTATATATACTAGGTTCTGTGTGCCGGGTTCGAGTAATTATGTATTCTTAGTACCTTGTGAACTTAAAGAAGTAGATATATAGGTAGAGAAAAGATCTATAGAAATAGATAAAAACTTGCATTCATGTGATATTAAATTTGGCTTTTGTAGGGTAAATTAGTACAGAAGGTCAAGCCGGATTCGAAGTACATCGGTAGGTACGTGTCGGTACTCATTTACAAATATTAAATGCATGACTCGAATAGTAAAAACATATTGAATGTATTACTTCAAAACTACGAAGGATCAAGAAAGTTAAACGTAAAACACTTTTTACGGATTACAGCGAGTATATTGGTTAAATCAGATGTTATTTTAGAATTATTTAATTAACTAATATACGCGATGTAATCCGTAAAAAGTGTTTTATTTCTAAAGATCTGTACGCGCGGAAGCTTTAAAAGTATCTAAAGTGAATCGTGTAGGTCGGTCATTGGGGAAAATGATTTTGCCTTTGGAATGGTGCCCTAAAAGCCATCCATTTTGTCAAACGAACGAACACATATTGACAAGCCGAGTCAACGACGAACTGGCCAAACCGTTAAAGTGAAGTCCTGCTTGAAAATCCAGTGCTACGAAATAAAGTAAAACACTAAAGTTGAAATAAAACAGCTTTAAAAAGTAACCGTAGCAGTCTGTATCTTAAATGTTGGTGACTCGCAAAATATTCAAAATCAAGAGTTAACCTTTAAATTGGGTTCGACTTTTAACATTTTCATATATTTTATTATTTCGTAAAAATACTTTCGGGTATTGTATTTAAATCTTCATTGTCATTCGTATTTTTCTTGGTTAAGGTTGCGAAAAAAGAGGTTCAATCTTTCCGTTTCAAAGTAGTACCTCGCCTTAACAGTGGGCCGGTTGAATCTAATATTTCGTCGTTCCGGGGCTCTACGTAAAGTCCGAGATGCTATTAGTATGCATTGGGCCGGCTACTCCAGATCCTAGATAAATACGTTCCTACTCAAACGCTGAACATTTATTTCTTATTTTTAGCCATCTCAGCTTTACAAATAGTATTGCGTTACTAACCTTCTTTTACTTAGTATTCGCTGTAGTTCGTCGTTCCCTCGTCAGCTTAGGCCACATTTTGAAAGTTCATGCAGATTCTAACTGACTTACAGACCATTTTATTAACTCCGATTAGGTATAAGAGTACTTAGTTAGTCGTCCAATGTGAAATATTTTGGTTACTATAAGTAGTTGGTCAGTTTTATGAATGCATCTTATTACCTTTTATATTTTACTAGCGGCCGCCCGCGGTTTCACCCGCGTAGTTCCCGTTCCCGTGGGAATATCAGGATAAAAAGTGTTCTATGTTTTAATCTAGGCTATCTACTATATGTGTGCCAAATTTCAACCAAATCCGTTCAGTAGTTTTTGCGTGATTGAGGAACAAACATCCAAACATCCAAACATCTAAACATCCAAACATCCAAACCCACAAACTTTCACATTTATAATATTAGTAGGAATATTAGTAGGAAGTAGGAAGTAGGATTATGATAAGTAGAAAAAATACATTGCATTACAAAATGTATTTACATAAAGCGTTGTAAATACGAAAAAAATACAAAATTTAATACCTATTGGGATATTGAGTTACCATTGTATGCAGGATTAATGTAAAATTAAGTGGTATCCTGTAAAGTGGTATCCTATTTATTTTTCTTATATTTCTGCAAAACTTTGCATTCGAGCCTCAAGTTACGTAGTACTTTAATCTATTCTGTGCTCCAGCGAAGAAAGTGTGCAGGTGTTATTTTAATTTTTAATCATGAAAAAATATGTATTAATGTTAACTTAAAAATCACAACCACACCACAAAAAATCACCACCCACCAATCCGCATTGGGCCCGCGTGGTGGGTTTTGGCCCATCCTCCTTACCACCCATAAGGAAGGCCAGTGCCCCAGCAGTGGGGATATTGAAAATGGCTGATGGACTAACAATCACACATTAAATTAATAATTCAATTTTATCAAACTCCTAAATTAATATTTACAACCATCCTATATCATTTATTACAGAGCTACAACAACACAATATTAACATTGACACGTAGTCAATATTGTACTTATAACGTAATAAGTATTATTAATTAAGTATTCTGTCGTAGTGATATGGTGTTTGGTATTGATTTATATTGTGACAACAGGTGAATTAATGTGTAAACAGAATCAAATAAATAAATAATAAACGCCAAAGTAATACACTGTTTATCTAATGTTTTTGTATAGTAATCGAAACGTCGTCGCCAAGACGGATCGCTCTTTCTCCACGTAATATATTGGTATTTCCTATTACAGAAGGATCGCTTGATCACATATAAGATATATTCTATATATGTATGTGGATCAGTTGGTCACGTTGTCTGGCCAAGTTGGCAAGCGTCTTGTTTTGTTAATTATATCGATCTAGCCCGATCGCCTTGCTATCATATATTCTGGCGCTCAATTTGTTTCCTGAGTTCACTGTGGAAGGTTGGTGCAAGGCTATTATTTGGTAATTTCTTTTTGATGATGATAGTCGGCAGAATCACATAAAAAACGAACATGTTCCTGAGCTTTAAGTAACGATTTGGAGATTTTCGGAATAAGGAATTATAGTTGATGTCATATTATATTTTTTCAACGTTCTATTATTGTTGCGAGTGTTAATAAATTAACAAACAGTGAGTCCTACTTAATATTATACATGTGAAAGTTTGTGGGTTTGGATGTTTAGATGTTTGTTCCTCAATCACGCATAAACTACTGAACGAATTTGGTTGGAATTTGACACACAGATAGTAGATAGCCTAGATTAAAACATAGGATACTTTTTATCCCGATATTCCCACGGGAACGGGAACCACGCGGGTGAAACTGCGGGCGGCCGCTAGTTGAGTATAAAGGGAAATACTTTGCAAAATCACTGTAATATTAAACTTTTCAATATTACTTAATTTTACCATTCAAAGTCAGAGTCAAAGTCAAAATATCTTTATTCAAATAAACTTAAAAATTAAGCACATTTGAATCGTTTATATTTTCCTACATAGTTAATACATAAAATTTTAGAAGTAGCTTGTATTTATTAAATAAACGTAATTTTTGTTGTTTTTAGTGTTTGCATGGTCTTCAGCGTGTGATTAATCCTTATTAGCTGCTAACTAAGAACTTTCAAAAGTATAACGCCTTTTATTAGTCAAGACTGACGACTTCTTTCAGCGCGTAACAAGGGAGCCATCTTGGAGAGAAGTGAGCAATCGCCCGCGGCTTAGAATAGCTTTATATCTTGAGCGGAAGTGGCTCTCAGGCTTTCTTTTCATGAGTGCCGTTTTTCCGGTATACTATTTGACTGTTTGGAGTAAATAAGTTAAAGGTAAAGAGGTTTATCGTAAAAAAAAACATGTTTTACATAGTCCGACCTGTTTCTGTTTGAGGTGAATATAACAACAAGAATGTTTAATGTTTGTCAAGAGAAAAATATTATTGAGTTAGGTTTAGGTTTTTAAATGAAAATTTGACTTGCAACCTTGCAACGGAATTGTCTTAATTAAGAAAGTATTTGCTATTGTGTGGCGTGCCGATATAGTAGATGAAATATAGCTTTCTGCTCAAAATAAAGATACCACGACAAAAATCTCACATACATGAATTTTAAATTGGATAAAAAAAAAACAACTATAATCTTTATTTTAAATGAGAAGTAAGTTTTGTCTATTTTGTTAAAGTAACGTAAGTTCTTAGTAAATTCGTATCTAACTTTCCACTGAGTGTTGCTTCTCTCGTTTAGAGAACTCGGTGCAGCCACTTTGCTAAACAAAATTTACTTTTTTTAGTTTACTTTATTTATTCGCACCGTGCCGCGCCCGGCACGAAACAGAAGAGAACATTGAACAATCAAACTTTTTAAGAACAACAAAATAGTCAAAGGTTTAAGGTGAACAAATCATATTCATAATAATTTCCTATAGATAGAAACGGTATTTCACTGCTTTAGAGTCACAGTCTTAATTTAAAACCCCTCATTTATTCACATTATTATAATAGCCCAACCTACGAACAATCGTAGAGCCCAACCCAACGAAAAATTACCAACATCATGCGTTTAAAAGATATCTTCAAAATCACAGAACATAGAAAAATTTCTTTGTTCTTTGTTCAAAATTGGCCCATGCCACATAATACATAATCAAATAGTACTCCCATGGTAACGAAATGCTTCAGCGCTCGGAAGTAGCAAAGTTATGTGTTATCTTAGGATTTTCGCTACATTCTTGTAGCAGGTTAGTACGGCCTGTGATATTGTAACTATATTAATCTTGAAGACTTAATCTAAAACTCCTATTCCTATTTAATTCAATTATTTAACATTATACTAAATTAATACTCCAGCAAAATTAAAATTTCTAACATCATTGTGTTTTAAAGATATCTATAACATTTGAATAGGGTAAGTAACAAAATGTTTGTAAGCGTTAGGAAGCGGCAAGTTCGGTACATAAGCATTTTGAAGCACTTTTGGTTTCCGCTGGATTTTCGTCGCAGGTTAATAGGTACACACGTGCTATTGAAGCTGAATACATCTTTTAGCTCCCTTCATGCCGTGAGTAATGTTCCCGGTTTCTTTCAGCGAAGAAAAATGGAAATGATTATGGAATGAATGCAGATTGCAGAACGACCGACGGAGCGAATGACTGCGGATAGAGCTGCCAGTCATCATTATACGTAACAAATATTGATGGATAGAAATCTTTGCCTTTTTCTTTACAGTTACACAAACAACATTTTATTTCTTTTTAAAGATGTCTTATTGAGATGAAGAAATTGTTTTATTCATTGAAATCACCAAATTATTTTATATGTAACATTAATTTCGGCTTAACGTAACATGTAATTATGTCTTTCTACACCTTGGAAACAAACATAGTGAGTAATTTTGACTAATATGTACTCAATTTTCAGTAAATATATTACAAGCCCATCATTAATCATTATGGCTTTTATTTGTACAGATTTATGAAGATATTTATTCACATACACTATAATCTCATAATGAAGTATTTACAAAGAACCGATTTCTTTTTATATAGAAAGGAGACCCTAAAAAACTTTTTTTAAAGTTCTCACGGTCTGTTTTACTAAGTTATCTTCGCTAAATAGAGAACAATGTCGGCAATTTCCTTTGAAATCGGTCTTACTCTAAGATAACGTTGATTCATTTAGTAAGGGTAAGATGAATCCTTCGGAAAAGCCTAAATTTCTTTTTATTGCTCTTGATTACACTTTAAAAAGTCCCATTTATTAAGAGTGGTGGAGTATTTTATTGCATTATCAATCGTCTATGTTGTGCAAATAATTAGGCAATGTTTTTGTAACTACTTACATGCTGCTGGTGCTCAGAATAAGTTAATATGAATCGTATCAACTAAGTAAAAAAAATTCTTAGCCTTTACACAGTTAAAATGAAAGCAAAACAAAGTCGCAATTAAGGGTTAAAGAAAAACGAAGTATGAAAATTAAAAAATCACACGCACATTTTTCATTCACTCCTTTTTACCATACAATTTCGGTGGACTTTTTGCCTGAAAATTATAATTGTTAATTATACTTTTGTTAGAATTATATTCTGAACAAAAATGAAATGAAAGCCAAGTTTTGGCGTGATAATAACTTACATTATGACGTCATGTAAAGGGTTACCTTATGTTGCAAACTCTTTGTAATTTGTTGCAAACTCCTTTGTAATCGTTTTGATTAGTTTATGAGAAAAAGAAATTGTACCCTTTTTGTTTTACGTTATGTCAGTATAGAAAATAAATGTGTCACACGCAAAGCTGTCGCTTATTATTTCTAAATTATTCCTTTACACCTTAAAAGCCCTGCCCGCTGCCCGTGTTGTAATTAAATAGTGAACATAATAGAGGTAGATATGTCGATATTTATCGTGATTTAAAATTGCAAGCTATATTATTTGTACTTGTCCAGTTTACGTCAAATTGTGTCACCGTTTTTTAAAAAATAGTCATATTGAAATGTTAAAATATGTGACATATTTTCTGCATTACCTAGGTGTATAGGTAAGGAACTTAGTAATCTGTAAATAAGTTTACTACCCTAGTCATCCATAATTCATTTTTTTTTAATAAATTGTGATTTGTTAGTGATATGTTTTTGTTTACTAAAACAACTTGGGTATTTTGCAGTGATAAAATGCAGAGATAAACTAGAAATTAAACATAAACGTGAATGAAAATGTTTTTCATTTAAAGATGTTTTAGAGAAAAACAGTTTGTTTAAAGATAGATTTTCATGTCCATCATCACCAGGTGTAATTTAGAAACGTTCTTGAAACTTAATAATGTGATAACAAAATAAACACTTAACACAAAGTGGTTGAAACGTTCGAATGTAATATCAAAAAACACACTTCCAAGTTACAACAGACGAATTTGGATGTTACTTCGAAATATTATTATTCGTGACAAAATACCCACTGCAAAAAAACAGTAGGTATGCTTTACTCGTTGTAGGTATAATATCCCTGGATCTCTTCCCTATTCGCAACTTTTGTTAATCATCAGTAATCATCACTTTCCCTAATTTCTTACACTTTCAGAGATACTTATGAGTAACTTTTATATCTCGCTACTTTTGGTAATGTAGCCAACTTATGTTTCGAACACTTTACTTTGGAGATCGAGGAAATTATTTATATGGAGATTATCTTGAGGAGCTCAATGGCACAGTGGCTCAGATCGGCCCGCGATTGCGGCGATTATGCAACTTTCGCTAGGGTCGGACATCGAATCTCGAACTCATTCGTACTACTTCGGAAGGCACGTTGAACCGTTTTAGTCCTGGCTGCTTTCGTTAGTATCTACCCAATGTACCCAAGTGGTATCCATCGATCCTGTCTGTGTCTTGACAGTAGTAGTAGAAAACACATACGATTGTTGGGCTACTGGTAACAAGCGCTGCACTGCAGTGCAGTATAACCTCATGCTAGTGCGCTTTCACGTTCATCTTGCATTTTCATCTGCCTGAAGCGCAGTAGCGGCTCCATACTTATCAAAGGAACATCAAAAAGTTGTGATGCAAGCGCTTGACGCAAGGCGAATTGAAAGACGTAGCATTTGATTTAACAACCTTCTGAACAAAAAGTAAATTGTCTCAGTGACATTTCTGCGGTCGATTATTATTCATTACGCTGGTGTAGCGTCCTTTCATTGCGTCGGGAGCCGTCTCGTTATGGCTTATTCAAACCATCCTCATGTATAATTTAATCAAAGACCGCCCGCAGAGGGTCTCTTTGGAAGGAGATCTTGTTTAATTATGAATACTGATATTTTTCTTGCACTTGGTTTTTAAGTTGCATGTGCAATTACAAAGTGGTTTTCACTAATCGGTGTTATACATTACGACAAGTGCGGCGTACCGATGTAGATATACATTATGTACCAACCATTTAAGAATGTTTATTATGTACTATAAAAATATTTATGTTTTATTTCAAAAATACCCTAATTGACTGACGCATCGACGCAAAGAATACAAAACCGACTAAGCTAAAAATCAAAGGGAATTAATTAATTGGGTGACTGGAAATAATTAAAGGCGACTGTTAATGGAATACTTAAATACTAAACTTGGCAGTGGTTTATTTTTTGGGTGACAAAATAACTAAACGGGCGACTAGCTGTGGATTACAAAAAATACGTAAAATGGGTGACTACATGTTGGAGACAAATAATTTAAGTTAGCAGTAAAAATTCTAAATGAGTGACAAAAATACTGAGTGGGCAACTATTATACCAAGTAGGTAACTATTAAACTGATTTAAGATGCCCATCATGGTATTTTTGTCATCTCGATTATGATAATAGTCACCTTTTTTAAATAAAATATATGCTATTAAATGTTTTGTGTGCTCTAAGGTTGTCGCCCAAATAGTAATCGGGTCGGCCGTTCTGAATAAATAGTTACTCAATGTGTAGTCGCCCTCGGTCCGTCGCCCACTTAGTATTTCAGTACGCTATATTCAGTATTTTTGATATTCAAAACAGGAATTTATTGTGACCCGATTAAACACTACCCAAAATAAAAACAATTTATTTATAGTATTGTTGTAAGTAAAGAAATCTTTAAGTGCATTTATACGCCAGTGTTATTGTCATTGAACCATCTTAGTAAGAAAATAAAAGTCCTAACTGTTTTATATGTAAAAGCTAAAGAGATATACTTTTCCAGACTATTGGTTAAATGCCCTTATCCATACGAGGTTAATCGAGGGTTCAAGGGTAAGGGTTTGTATGGGAGGGTCTTTATTGCTTAAGACGAAGGCTGAGGACACTTGGTAAGAAACCAAAACACACGTGATGATTTTATCATCATCGAGACTGATTTATCGTGTCGCTAGCGATGAACAAATAGAACAAAATGATAAAATCTATCTGTAATCGTGGTTCCATTTTCACAATAAGTATTACAGAAAAGTTGGTTGAACTGTACACGTACCCTGTTTACAACACGCACCCCCGTATACTGTATGTTAAACAAAATATAATAAAAAAAAACCGGCCAAGTGCGAGTCGGACTCACGCACGAAGGGTTCCGTACCAAAAAACGGCAAAAAAAATTACATTTGTTGTATGGGAGCCCCCCTTAAAAATATTTTATTTTGTTTTTAGTAAGTATTTGTTGTTATAGCGGCAACAGAAATACATCATCTGAAAATTTTAACTTTCTACCTATCTGTTGTCGTTATTATTATCGGGCAAAAAACGGCAAAAAAATCATGTTTGTTGTATGGGAGCCCCCTTTAAATATTTATTTTATTTTGTTTTTAGTATGTGTTGTTATGAAATACATCATCTGTGAAAATTTCAGCGGTCTAGCTATCACGGTTCTTGAGATACAGCCTGGTGACAGACAGACAGACAGACGAACAGCGGAGTCTTAGTAATAGGGTCCCATTTTTACCCTTTGGGTACGGAACCCTAAAAATGAGATCACCTTTCATTGTAGACAAAATTCATGCTATGCGGATTGGGTCGCTTGTGTGAAATACAATTGTATACCTACCTATTCGTTCTTTGTATGTGGTTGGCTCCAGACATTTTCATAAATGGAAACGTTGTTAATATCTCGTTTTGAGATACGTCCATGGGCGGGCAGCATATTTGTTCACGTCAGCTGAAGGAAAATGAAAAAGTCTGGAAGCTCTACTATTTCTAAAATCAAAATAATAAGATAAAGAATTCAACTTAGGTTTTGAACGTTGACATAAGTACCTACAATGATAAATTAGGTATTTTTGATAAAACTTTATTCTCCAAATTGCAGGAAAAGGTTATTGTATAATCAGCGTTTGATGAGAAGTGAGAGCACTCTTGTTATGTGTTGAAATTGTTCAAACAAGTATATATATTTCAGCTTATAATTATTGATTTCGCAAGTGAAATATTAAAGCATAAATAGCCCAGAGTAAAACGGTCCTATTTTCAGTAAGTTGAGTTCAATTAATTACTAACCAACTGTTCTTATTTTAAGTGTTATGCTTTTTATTCGAATCGATCGCGTACTTGTAAAATGTTATACTGGGCGGGCGGGACGGTAAGTAAGTACAGGAAGGTCGAAAATACGAGCTTTTGCAATATTTTTGATGAAGTTTCGTCATTCCATTCCATTCGTACGGGTGAGCTACGTATGAAGTATTATTTTTAGCGTAATGAATTTATGCGGTTTTAGTACCGAAGTGGAATTTTATGTCATCGTGTTTCTGAACATACACTGTTTTTATTATGTTGGAAAATTGAATTTACACTTGTTCCATGTTAGAGTATAGGAATGTTTTTGTTAAAATAATTTGAGCACGTTTCATTGGTGACCGGTCGGATAAAACAAAAACAAAACTATAGATCGCCCCTACCAATCATGCAATAACGGCTGCTCGGACGCACACAAACGCGGACGACGTCGGGGGCAGAAGCTAGTGTACGAATAAAGTACATTATGAGACAAGTTAGCTTAGGTTGCTCATTGCACACGAGGATGTGGGTTGTAGCCCGAGGCGAGGGCGTAACTCAGCCGAGTGTGCAATAAGCAAAAAAGCTCACGAGTTTCATACGACGTTTTTTAACACATTTGCGAGGAAAACATAGTACGAGGGTGGATCCAAAAGTTCTAAGCCCGACCATGAAAATGAAAGAAAAGTCTGAATTAATTTTTATTTTTCGACATAGTCTCCATTTAGGTCAATGCATTTCTTCCAGGTGGAAGGTTTAAACAAGTTGCAGGTCAGGTGACCTGCAACTTGTTTAAACCTTCGAAAAAAATGATTCCTGAAGGTTGTCAAAATAATCATTTACTGCGGCTATCACCTCGTTCCTGTCCGAAAATTTCGAACTACCTAAGTGTTTTTTTTTAATTTGGAATCTGAGGGGGCTAAATCCGGCGAATAAGGTGGATGGGGCAATATTTCGTAGCCACAATTATGGATTTCAGCCATTGTTTCAGCTGAAGTGTGAACCCGGGCGTTGTCTTGATGGAACAACACTTTCTTCCGTAACATACCCGGCCTCTTTTCTTTGATTTCTTAAAAGGTTGTCGTAAAAGGTTACAATAATAACTTGAATTTATAGTTTCGCCCTTTAGTAAATAATCCACAAAAATAATTCCCTTTGCATCCCAAAAAACTGAACCCATGACTTTGTTGGTCGACAAAACGACTTAAGCTTTCTTTGGAGTAGGAGAGCCAGGTATTTTCCACTGCTTCGATTGTTGCTTAGATTCAGGAGTGTGGTGGTGAACCCAGCTTTCATCCATGGTAACAAACCGGGATAAAAAATCCTCTGGATCCACCTCAAAAAGCTCCAAACAGTCACGGGAAATTGCGAACGAACTCGTTTTTGTTCAGCTGAAAGCAATATCGGAACCCAACGAGCAGAAACCTTATGGAACCCCAATTCTTGAGTTACAATATTTTGTACACGACCATAACCAATGCCTGTGATCTCAGCTATCTTACTGATGGTCAATCTTCGGTCACTCAGAATAAGATCACATATTTTTTCAATGTTTTCCTTCGTGGTAGACTTTGAAGGCCTACCGCTCCTAGGGTCATCTTCAATACTCTCCCGACCCTGCTTAAACTCAGCCATCCACTTTTTTACACTGGAATATGATGGAGCTGACCGAACCAAAGTGTTCACCATATCTTGATGAATATCTTTTGGTGATAGGCTTTTTTTACTGAGGTACTTGATCACTGCTCGGTATTCAATTTTCTCCATTATTGAAAAAGATGTCAGATAGCATCAAACAAATGTTGAAGAACCAATACTAAAGAGTGAGCGTAGATTTACAAAACTGTCAAAGCTATTTCTACATTAGGCCACGAATTTTTGGATCCACCCTCGTACCTAATTTACCACACAGCAAACAAAAACAAAATACGATTATTATCGGAAAATTTATATTATATTTTTTTGTTTTTTTCACACTCCCAATGCAAGAATATTTTGCGAACAAAGGGGTGAGTGAGCATTCAGCGTGCTTCAAAATTATAATTTTAAGTGAAAAAATGCAAATATTTTAATATTTTATGAAAAAAATACTGTGAATTATGAATAATTTGATTATAATAATTATTTGGACTTACACACACACATTTATTTATTCCAAAAATGTATATGAATTTTCAGCGGCATAAAACCTAGGCTCTTTGTTGTTACTAAAAAAAATAACTGTATTACCCGGTTAAATTGGGAATGCTCTTTTTACTCGCATAGAACTTGCAGTAAGGTACTAATTTAATTTTGTTGGGATTCTATAACGTAAGTACTAGTGTTTTATATATTATTGCACGCGTTTGTATAGCTCAGTTTATGGCCCTAAAAACGCTGTAATATTAGACTTTGTACTATTAGTTATTCTGTGGTATTAGGGCTCACTTTACGAGCAAGTGTGTAGAAAAATAAATGAATAAATGACAATGCGGTTCAATTGACGATAGACAGTGCTCCACTACAACTTTACACAAGAAACAGTGCTCCACTACAACTTCACACAAGAATGTATGATAAACAGTAAATTTTACAGATTGAAATATCATAGATCATAATACATCGTTTTGTACTTCAAGAACTCTGAAATTGGTCACTTCTGTTGTACGTTTTTCAAAATCATATTGTACTTAGTACATATGCAAACATTACCTTTATGTACGTTGCAGCTCGCGAGCAATAATGGAATTACAAACACGGTCAAAAGTTTCATTCGGCGCGTAATACGTTTTGTATAAAGTGTTATGTATTCTGTGGCGTAATTACGTTTGACTATCTATCCAGTAGTTGCCGCTTTCGCTCAAGTTACTGTAATTGAATTCGAAGGAGGGCCTGTTATTGTCATCTAGTAAAGTGACGACAGGGATTTAAATAATAAATCTGTTATACTTAGGTATATTATGTTATAACACCCAGATCCAGGCCTTTATTCTCATAAGGACAGATTCTCAAAAAGACAGAAGTACAGGTGAGCAGAAAATAACAATTCAGGGTTTTATCAACTTTCATTATGATTTCTTCATACTTAACAAGGTATATATATATCAAAAATAATCCATATGCTGCTAGCAGTTACCTATACTACCTTATTCATTTTTCATAAAAATAAGCTTGATATGCTAATAAGTACCACATTTTCATTCAAATACGCGCGTACCTACTAAACATTTTCATTTGTGAATATAGAATAGCAGAAAAAATATGGAAAAGCTTAAATCGTTTAGCAACGTTTCGTGTCTACACAGAGCTCATGAATTTAACATAAGGTCTGAAGGAGAAAGTGATCACGCCAAATGTTTAGTGAATCACTCCATTTATCATATATCTTAGAAAATATTCTATTAATATTATAAAGTAATGGTAGTTAAAGATAATTCAGAAAAAATCTTCTTCAGTGCATTATAACTTTTTTCACCGGGATAATTTTTTTTGGTGCCATAGTAAAAGTCTAACGTAATTGATCAAATCTATACTTGGAAACTAGTTTTATTCCTGTAACATACTTTGAAAAAATTGGGCCAATTAGTAGCACCAATTTATTTTGAAGCCAGAAAAATATGCGATTTATTCTGGCTTTAGGATAAATGCATCATGACTTTTTTTCTCCGAGATAAATTTATTTGATGCGTTTTTAAACTTACATATATTATACTGTGGTAAAAGTCAACCTTAATGATACTTGAAAACAAACAAGTATTATTCCTGTAGGTACCGTACTTCTAAAAAAATGGTGGATGAGGTATAGTACGGCTCATTTCAACCTATATTGTACTAGGTTATGGTCCCATCCGGCAGAAAGCATGAAACTTGGCATGCACGTAGCTTTTACGTATTAATTGTTTCCTCCCTGGGGCACTTATAGTTTTCAAATTATGTTTGAGTCTCTTCCGATATTTTTTGAAAATATCACCCTCTGGGAAACGTATAGGACAACACCGATATTTCTTGCATTAAAGAATGAGACTTGGCACACTTGTTCCTTAGGTGGACCAAAGTGGAAAACGCCCGGGAGACAGCGGGTGACACCCTGCTGGGGGGGAGGGGGAGGGGTGAAATTTTCTAACGCCACGCGTACTGTTGGGCGTAACAACTGCTAATTTATAGCTACTATGGCAAATCGGGTATCATTTTCGGATAAATAAAGGATGGCCAATCATTTTCAGAAATAAAAAAACACCTTTACGTACAAAAACATGAATTGCCGTAATTGAAATGCCGAACATCTAAAATTTTACAAAAAAATTTTTTTTTCAGTGGCGATAAATTTCTAACGAGTACCGATATCGGCTTGAAAAAAGTATGATAAGAAAGCCATATTCATACAAATTCCAAAAATATAAGTTTCATTGGAATAGTTTCATAATAAATGTGTTAAAAATATTATACACAGCGTGGCAGAGCCATAAACAAATCTATAAAAACTCCCCATTTATTATTCTAATTTAAAAAAGTTATCGTAAACGGTGAAAGCTACAGCAAAACTGTCGAAGAACAATATATTCTTCATTAAATTTTCTACATAAATGTTTTTGGAAGTATGTTGATAGGAATTATAGTTTTCAAAACAAACTCACAATCATTGGGTAAGTAACGGAATTAAGGCAATTAATAAAACTACCTACCTATTTCAAGACTAATCAGTAATCACAAATTGTATTTAGTTTTTAATTTAAATCACACGAGTCTGTACTAGGCTCTGTTAGTATGGGGGAGACTCATGTGATTTGAATTAAAAAGTAATTACAATTTGTGAGTAGTCATGAAATAGGTAGGTAGTTTTATTAATTGCCTAAATTCCGTTACTTATCCAATGATTGTGAGTTTGTTTTGAAAACTATAAGTCCTATCAACATACTTCCGAGACAATTATTGTAGAAAATTTAATGAAGAATATATTGTTTTTCGACAGTTTTGCTGTAGCTTTGCCGTTTCCGGTATTTTTTTTTAATAAGAATTATAAATGGGGAGTTTTTATAGATTTATTTATGCCATCGCCACGCTGTATATAATATTTTTAACACATTTTTTATAAAACTATTCCAATGAAACTTATATTTTTGGAATTTGTATGAATATGGCTTTCTTATCATATTTTTTTCAAGCCGATATCGGTACTCGTTAGAAATTTATCGTCACTGGAAAATTTATTTTTTTGTAAAATTTTAGATGTTCGTAATTTCAATTACGGCAATTCATTTTTTTGTAAGTAAAGGTGTTTTTTTATTTCTGAAAAAGATTGGCCATCCTTTATTTACCCGAAAATGATACCCGATTTGCCATAGTAGCTATAAATTAGCAGTTGTTACGCCCAACAGTACGCGTGGCGTTAGAAAATTTCACCCCCTCCCCCTCCCCCCCCAGCAGGGTGTCACCCGCTGCCTCCCAGGTGTTTTCCACTTTGGTCCACCTAAGGAACAAGTGTGCCAAGTCTCATTCTTTAATGCAAGAAATATCGGTGTTATCCTATACGTTTCCCAGAGGGTGATATTTTCAAAAAATATCGGAAGAGACTCAAATATAATTTGAAAACTATAAGTGCTATCACCTTCATTCAAAAAATGGTTATTAGAGAATTTAATGACAAATATATTGTTCTTAGACAGTTTTGTTGTAGCTTTCACCGTTTTTTATACAAAAAATAAAAACTGCAATTAGGGACACAAAACGCCCCCCCAGGGGGGAAACAATCACTTTACGACTTGTTTCTACTTCTATATTTTATTGTATACGTAAAAGCTACGTGCATGCCAAGTTTCATGCTTTCTGCCGGATGGGACCGCGTTTGGTTGAAAAGAGCCGTACTAGTATTTATTAATTTATTTATAAAAATTTATTAATTTTATTTGATTAGCGCGCGACACCGTGCGCTGCGCACGCGCATCATGATACGTTCACCGCTTAAAACGCATTCTACGGAAAATAAAAACAGTGATAAGAAATCTGTATCGAACAAATGTGTGACGTGTGGTGTGGTTATTAATGAACTATTAGCTTTTATCAACGACAAGGTGGATACGCTTCCTGAAACTGCCATTTTACAAATATGTACAAGTGCATACGTGTGTGACGAAATTGAAGATGCGCGTAGTATTGTGATGACATTACTTGCTCCGAATAAAAGAATGTTAAGACGAAAAGAGGGATCCGAACAAAAAAGCCTTCTGGAAATTATAAAATTAATTAAAGAATGTGACCCTGGTAATTTACCAATTTTTGTGGCAAAGACTTTGTCAAAATTACCGCCTGTCACGTTCGATCATATTGACGTGACAGCATTCCTTAAGGATATGACCATTATGAAAAGGGAGTTAACTGCACTAAAATCAAATAAATCTAGTGATAATTCGACAAACTTTCGGCCGGATATTGAAGTATTGAAATCAGACGTTGAAGAGATTAGGAAATTATTGACTGAATGTAATTCATATAAAAACAGAAATGCAGATAAAGATTTCACAAGTTTAACGTTGCCTTCGCCGGTATTCACTGATATGCAAAATGAATCATCTATTAGACGGCCACCGCAACAGGTAGCTATAGATAAAGCGCTGACCACCGCCGCAACCGTGCCGAGCGCAAGGCCGATAGTAACGCAGCGGCGACAGTCAGTCTCTCCTTGTCGCACTCGTACTCCTGCGACACAGCACGCTACTAATGAATCATCGAATGCGTCGCTGCCAATACCAACTTATCGAGACATTGTTCACCGCACTGATTACCGCCACAGTATTATGGACCCTATAGCTAAAGATATAAGCCGTGAAATTAACGATACAGTTAAAAACGATGATGGTTTTAAAGTCGTGGAGTCCAAAACACGTAAGAAAAATCGAAATTATAACATGTGCGGATCGGCGCAACGCGCGTGTAAAATACAAGCGGCGGATATGCCTGTTATTATTTATGTATCGAGATTATCAAAGGGAACTACAATTGATCATATGAAAGAATATATTGAAGAGATGGGGGAAAAATACTTAGATATTCAATTACTTCATCAAAAACAAGAAACCGACTTCTCTTCTTTTAAAATTTCTGTATCGAAGAATAAAATCAATAAATTTTTATCAAACGAGTTTTGGCCTGAGGGCATTAAATATAGAATATTTCGTGAAAAACGAGATCTTACAAAAAAGTTTGATGGCCGAATTAATAATTGATTATGGAAAGTACGTTAAACAAAACTTCATTAATATCTTTTAATTGTAAATCGATAAAAAGATCAGCTCCCTTTATTAATGAACTGTGTAAAGAGGCAGACATTATTGCCTTACAAGAAACGTGGCTTTTGCCTCATGATCTGGGCTTTATACAGGATATTGATGAACGTTTTGCCTATGCTGCAACGTCCTCAGTGGACACATCGGCTGGCGTCTTGAGAGGAAGACCGTATGGTGGACTTGCGCTTATGTGGAGGAAGTCAATGTTCCCGAATGTGTCTGTTATAAATAGCAAATGCACTAGAGTGGGTGCTATTCGTATTCAAATGGGTTTGCGTTCTTTCCTAGTTTTTAACGTATATATGCCGACAGATCACCCTGATCACCTTTCTGAGTATACAAGTTGCCTAGGAATAATAAGCGCTATAGTAGAGGAGAGTGGCGTGCAAGCGGTGTACATATTGGGTGATTTCAACTCTCATCCAAGTGCTAGCTTCGGTCGCGAACTGCTAACGTTTTGTGAAGAGGAAGGATGGATTTGCGCGGATATAATGAAGTTGGGGATTGACTCCGACACGTTTACATACGTAAGTGAAAGTCACGGCACCACGAGTTGGCTCGATCACTGTGTGACAACCGCAGCAGCCTGGGAAACTATTCACTCGGTCAATGTTATGTATGATGTCGCATGGTCAGACCATCTCCCGTTGCGCATTGTATGTGACATTGGTAGTGTAGCAGAGAGTCAAATGAGTGGTAGCGGTATCGTAAACAATAGTGGAGTATGCTGGGGAGACAGAGATACTGCCCAAGCTGAAAAATATTACGAATATTGTAACAATGCACTACTAGACGTTAAGGACTATTTTAATTGTGTTCACTGTGATAATTATAGTAATAAGCGGAAATGTATTTATTTAAAGCAACATTTTAAATTTATTAGTGATTTTTATGATAATATTGTGTCAGTATTGCAAACGGGTGCTAAATTAACTGCGGTACGTCGCTCCGGTGCACTGAATAGGCGCAAGGTTGTAGGTTGGAACTTTCACGTAAGAGAAGTACATTTAGCCTACCGTTTGGATTTTAGTTGCTGGGTGGCTGCTGGTAAACCTTCGTGTGGTGAGATATATAGTAAAATGATATGTAGTAGAAGAAGTTTTAAAAATAAGTTAAGATGGTGTCAGAATAATGTGGAAAAAATCAAATTAAATATATTAGCTCTTTGTAGAAAGGATAAGAATTTCGTAAAATTTTGGAAAACTATAAAAAAGATGGATGTAAAGCAGAGCTTACCGGTGAGTGTGGATGGCGTGCAGGACAAAGAGCAGATAGCTAACTTGTTTGCCCAGAAATTCAGAGCTGATCCCTTGCCTGCGTCGGAGCGTTTGCTCGGCTTGAATGATTTTGGTGTCGCTACTGATACGCTCAAAACCACCTTACATTTTAGTCAAGAAGATGTAGCGAAAGTAGTCGGTTCTATGGCGCGCGGTAAGTCACCGGGTCATGATGAATTGACTATCGAGCACCTGTTCCACGCGGGCGAGGCTCTTTGCTTGAAGGTGTCTAAACTGTTTAATCTTTGCCTTAATTACTCATATCTGCCTCCAAATTTGATGAAAACTGTTGTGGTTCCGATAGTTAAAAATAAAACGGGTGATGCGAGTACAGTTAATAACTACCGACCGATATCTTTGGGTACGGTATTAGGAAAAATTTTAGAGCGACTGTTGCAGCCTGAAGTGTCGAAAAATATACAGATTGACGACGCACAGTTTGGTTTCCGTCCCGGTGTTTCTACGGATTCCGCTATTTTGACCGTCAAACATGCTGTTGACTATTATGTACGCCGGAAAACATCTGTATACGCATGTTTCCTTGATCTGAGCCGTGCATTTGATCTAGTGAATTATGACATTCTCTGGAGAAAATTGCGCGGCACAGATGTCCCGGCTGAAGTAGTGGATTTGTTCGAGCATTGGTACGGAAACCAAACTAATTATGTAAGATGGGGCGACGCGACCTCTAGCAGCTACAGGTTAGAATGCGGTGTACGCCAAGGAGGGTTGACTTCTCCGGATCTCTTCAATTTATATGTCAACGACTTGATCGGGGAACTGAGGGGCGCTGCCGTCGGCTGTCACGTTGGTAACGTTTGCGTTAATAATTTGAGCTATGCCGATGACATGGTGCTCCTCAGTCCCTCGATCAAGGGGCTCCGTAAACTTCTTTCGATCTCTGAGTATTATGCTGATACTCACGGTCTGAAATATAACGTCGCAAAAACAGAAGTTATGGTATTCAGAGCAGGGAAAGGTCCGGAGAATATACCAGATGTGTTTTTGAATGGTTCGGCACTTCGGGTGGTACAACAGTTTAAATATCTTGGGCATATTCTTACAGAGAATAGAAAAGACGATCTCGATATAGAACGAGAGAGACGAGCACTGTCTGTTCGCTGTAACATGCTCGCGCGCAAGTTCGGTAAATGCAGTGACGAAGTCAAATTAACTTTGTTTGGCTCATACTGTCAATGTTTTTACACTTGCCAGTTATGGGCCAACTTTAACCGTACGTCCTACAGTTCCATAAGGGTACAATACAATGACGCTTTTCGTATCCTTATGAAACATCCAAGATACAGCAGCGCGTCGAGCATGTTCGCGGACGCCCGTACAGCGGACTTTTATGCTGTTATGAGAAAGCGCATAGCTTCGTTTTGGACGAGGATATGTCATTCTGATAATAGCATAATTAGAGCCGTAAGTCGGGGCTTGGACAATCCACTATATAAGTACTGGATTTCGGTGCATCGGAGCGACAACAGAAAATAATGTCTGACTTTTAATGTAGAAACCTACTGAATTATTTTATTTTATATTATTTTATTTTAGTGTAATTTTGACTTTTAATTTATTCTGTATTTGTATTGACTGTTTATTGGGTTTTTTATGCCTTTGAATAAATCATTATTATTATTATTATTATTATTATATTAATTACCTACTTTCGGCTTATAATTATTAACCCTCTAAATGTTGGGGACAGGTGACTCAAAATTCCAGATTTTAAGCTCATATTGCTTACGAGGGAGCGTTGCGGATGGCGTAGTGGGCGAGAAATCCCCTTTGTGGCTTAATTATAGGCCTATGAATGTGGGTTTTACGTGCCCTCTGAAACAACACGGACACTATGAAAGGGTGTCCTAAACAGAAATCTTTATTTGTCGTCCTGTGATATACCTGTGTATATTGTGTGTTGTTTTATTTAAATGAGTGTTGTGGGTGGGATAAGCAGAATTGCTAAGTATTCAAATTGTCTAGACAACAAAAATATTCAGTGTTTCTCATTGATTGTATTTATAAAGTGAAGGAAATCGTTTCGTACCTAGAGCTTTTTATTACTTACAGATCAAGTGTTGTTTACACTTTGAAAATATTTACTGAAGTCCTAATCCTAAGACAGCAGTGAAAAAGAGACTTTATTTCTAATGTAAGAAAGACATACTAACCGTTTACCATTTACACTGGATTGACTTGTTATTCCAATGTTCTTACTATCTGTTAGAATTGTTTGGAAACAAGATGTTATTTTATACAAGCGGACCCTGTGAACTTCGTAACACCTACAGGCTTAGAGCAACGCGGGCTTATATGATCATCAATTTCTTTTGGGGTTTTCCTATTTTTTTATTGTTTCTGAACCACAGCAGAGCCAAAGCAAACAAAAATATTTTTTGAGTTTTACCAACAGCAATTAATTTATTTTTATGATGAGATTGTTAATTGCCTAGTGGAAATGCACTGTTAGACAGTAAATTATAGATTTAATAATTTTTGAAATTGTTATTTGACATTTCAAAAATAAGCAATAGACCAAACATTTTATATAATGAATATAAAATTCTTGCCAAAAACCAAATTCCATACTGTAACATTTATAAAAAAACCGGCCAAGTGCGAGTCCGGCTCGCGCACGATGGGTTCCGTACCAAAAACAGCAAAAAATGACGTTTGTTGTATGTAAGAACCCCTAATTATTATTTTCTGTTTTTAGTATTTGTTGTTACAACAGCAATAGAAATACATCATCTGTGAAAATTTCACCTGTCTAGCTATCACGATTCATGAGATACAGCCTGGTGACAGACAGACAGACAGACAGACGGACAGCGGAGTCTTAGTAATAGGGTCCCGTTTTTACCCTTTGGGTACGGAACCCTAAAAAGTGGGGCTTTCACGGAAACTCAATTTTTTCATCCTTTTTCGAGTTCTTTTAAAACCTACATATATACTTAATGCCCTTCAAAATTATTTGAAAGTATGTAGGTATACTTTCAATTAATTTTGAATTTTATAGCTAACTGGAATACGAAATTTCGTGGAGCACGAATACCACAGAATATAAATAGAACTAACGTACAATATCTCTAACAATAAGGTGCGTAATCGTGCGGTTAATTAAATTACGGCACTTGGGCAGATTGTATGTATGTACATGTTTCGCTGAGGCCAGCCACATTAGCGGGCATAAACGCCATGTCTGAGAAAATTGACAAGGGTCGCTAAATTTTGTCCTATTTATAGACACTATTGCTATGTTGCGTCACGAAAGTTTTGGTTGGTTGACTTACTTAGGCACACATGGTGTCTTATTAAGTAAAAATAAAAAAATAAAACATTTTATAAACAATGACAAATATATTGTTACAGAAATTATTATATTTTTTTAGTTTTTCGTCTCATATCAAACTATTTATACGGGGTGGAAATTACATAGGTAATGCGACAATGACACTTGGAACAGTCAAAAAATACCTAGAAAGGAAAAATAAAAATAAAATTTCAAACAAACTAAATAGCTCGAAAAATAATTGTTCTGAAAACAGTAAGTAACTGAAAAATATTTCCTGTGACTAAATTTTATTGATTTTTTTTTAATGCAAAATGGGAGTGTTCTTAGCTATAAGATACGACACATTTAATTTATTGTAGCATTGTCGTCTCCAGGTTGTATAGACTTATTTAATTGTTTCCTTGTAAGTAACGTAACCACAGAATATATAAACGTACCTAACGTTAATAACGTAAATAATCCTTACTAACATATATCGTCTTCACGTCTTAACTACCATCCCATACTAAATTGATTACGTGATCTCTTTGATTTGTATGGATAGTCGACTTTTTACAAATTGCATTAACATGTTGTACCTATAGGGCCCTTAAGCACATTATTATAGTTTATTTTTATTGAATTTACATTACATTTTAGTTTGTTTTTGACGGACATTGTGTTTAAGTAAACATTGTTCTCGAATGTGTTAGAGGCTAGAGAGATAAAGACGTAACATGCTTCGAAGCCAGACGCTAGAGTCTAGACTAGACGGTATTACGGAGGCAGGCAAGTTCCAAGAAATAAGACAATATTCTCGTCACTTATTTTATTCTTTATATAGACAAACAATTTAGAGAGCTTTGTATGTCGATACTTTATAATAATATTCTATCCTATCATACGCTAAATTAGATTATTTTATTACACGACTGCCCAAAAGGAGTGTATATGTGTTCAGGTTCATGTATGTTTGTGGGTATGTGAGTTTCTTTATTCCACCACTTCTAAATGGCTTGACAAATTTGGATGTATGGGGTATTGTTAGAATCCTTACATCATTCCGAGTGACACAGGCTATTTTTTTTTTCAAAAAAATCAATATGGCGACTGTACGACGCCATTTTCAAAGGTGAAAAATTTTTTTTCTTTAATTATTACAATATGGGTATCAAACAAAAGGCCTTAATGAGCACATTTTAAAAATATATTATTGTCACTAAAAGGTGTGAAATAAAAATAAGTTAATTAAAAAAAAATTAAAAACACGATTAAAAATTGTTCCACAAAATTGGTCCCCCGACTGCAATGACACTTGTTATTTAACTTTTTAGTACGTTTTTGGCAGGGCAGTCGTGTTTATAATATACTTTTTTTTCGATACTTAGGTACTAGTCTTAATTCCGCCGCGGTACCAACTCACGGTCCAATTAGGGGGACGCCACTTTTACTTTACCGCGGTGGAGTAGAGTATTCGGTCGCCTTTTATAAAAAAAAAGTACTCCTGAAGAAACTTCATGAAAAGATCCATACTTTAGAATAATTTAGAACCTACGAGTATTTTCCTGTAGTATAAGGTACCAGTACATGCTTTATGTTGTAAAGAAATACAGATAGGTAGGTACACCTTAAAATATAATTGATTTAGATTTCCATAATTTCTTGCTGTAACATTATAATTGAAATTGAGTTTTCACGATAAAGTCGTATCGAAAAGCCGCAACGTTCTTAATTAAGTTAATGCCATGGGGTTACAGAGAGCAACAGAAAGTTCAATCGATAAAAAGTAGCGCTCGCCTAACGTATTCCTTACATAATTAAGTATTTTCAAGAAGTGGCGAGAAGCATAGGTTCTATAAACAGTATTGATCGAAAGGTCTTTCAACTTTTCTTTGGCGGTATAAAAGGACAAGTTGCTGTGTTGCAGAGCAATTTGGCTGTTATGTTTATGCTTTCGTGCGCGGTTTTAGATTATAGTCAAAGATAGGAATACTAAATAAGTCTAGCTCGAAACGCTATATATGAATTATTTCACCATGTGACTTTGTTCAATCGTTGTATTATTGTTTTAATTTCAATGGTACCTATTACGAATGTAAGAATTGATTTCTTACCGCAGAATGAAACGTAATTCAGTGATCTAGTATTGAATTTTTCCAATTTTCTTTACAAGTGCCTAAGTAGTCAAATTAAAACACTAGAAAAATATTTGAGAACTATATTTGGCTTATACCTTTCTCAGTATATTTTATTGTATGAAGATGAAGTACCTAACCTAGGTACACTAATATATCGATATATTAGCAACGAAAATTGTAGTGATTCCAGCTAGTAGTCTAGCGAGATTATAAAAGCCTGTTGATTTTGCCCAGGTACATGGACAAAACGCTCTGACGCTCTTTTGGAGTTAAATTTTTTACTCCAAAAGCCAGAGCGTTTCGGCCAAGTAGCTGGCCAAAATCAACAGGTTATTGGAGTATTTTTTTTGAAAAGTGCGACTACAAAAGCCTGTTGAACTCGGCCAGGTACTTTGACGAAATCAACAGGCTTTTGTAGTGAATTTTTTTACTACAAAAGCCAGAGCGTTTCGGACAAGTGCCTTGCCGGAATCGACCTGGCCGAGTTCAACAGGCTTTTGTATTTTCTCTTTTTCAAAAAAAAATACTTCAATAACCTGTTGATTTCGGCCAGGTACTTGGCCGAAATCAATATGTAAGGAAGCGTATTGAAGTCAGCATAGCGCTGAATTTGACTGCCTTTTATTAGTGGTGCCATTTTTAATGGTATGCTTGACTCATATTTACTTAATACAAAATGAACTAGTATTAAATCTACATTTGAAAATTCAGGTAGGTACTTACATTTTTCGTAGCAATATCTAAAACTTTATTTACTTCAATTTTATAAAACACATTTACAGATTTGATCTATGTAGATTAAGTATAGCAAAACGTATGGAAAAGTTGGGAAATGTAGAATGAAATCTTAACATATGAAAAAAGTTTTATAATTATAATAATTTATGCAGATGCTTAAAGCTGCTTAAATCTCTAACTTAATAATACTTTTAAATTATTACTTCTTATTTCGTTTAATGCATAAAAAGTATTGTTGTAACCCAATAATAACCACTGTTCCTTGATTCTTTATCGTCGGTATAAAAGCGTTAATAAAGCTCATGTTTCATTAACGAAAATGCCTGTAGCCGGTAATGAAAAGATTTTTAAAAGAACGAGCTGTTTAAATGGCCATCGATCGAGCAGGCCTACTTCTGCTCGAATATTTTATTAAAAGGCCCCGTGAGCTTCACGAAAGCACTTATTAAAATAGCTTCGGTTATTTTTAAATTGATTCTTGACAAGGTTTGCTGTACATTATATTTTTCAGAATCTATTAAAAATCACATATGTAATATAATTTTAATAAGATAAGCAGGCAGGCAGTAATAACATACGAAAACAGCTATATTTGAAAAAAGTTACCTAAAGTCTTGCAATTCATGCGACGTTATAACTTATACATTTTAATGAGTCACAGAATGGATAATTTATCTGCAGCAAGGACGTTAGAAAAAAACCCGTTAGTGCGATGTCAGACATTTAGGTATTCATTCCATTCGCCATTGATTTCTCTCGGGCAAAACTCCTAAAATCTTTAATGTTTTCCCAAGGAGTTTTACTACCAAGGGTCAGTACATCCATGTGTTTTCCTGAATGTGAAAAAAGTGATCGAGACATTTTCAGAAAAAGAACGAAAATAAGCAGTAAATTTTCCCTTACTTAAGAACAGTCATCGTATGTATTGATGAAGTTAATTTATTGCTTACTTTTTATACGGCTTGAATGACGTAGTTTTTTCTTCCTGATTGGAAAAATCAGGGCTTTGGATAGCTTGCTGTGCGATGATGTAATGTAGCTATGTTTGTGTGTTATGTTATTATGTCGAGGATTGTTTTCCCTTTACAAAACGAATAAAATTGCAAAACTTTATGATTAAAACCCGTAGAGGATAGGACGGGATAGGTTACCCTGACGGAACGTTGCACGTGGCCCGACACGCACTTTGCTGGATTTTTACATTAATATTTCTTAGGGTTTAATTTCACCAAATTAATTTCATGACTTTAAACTTTCCGAGAAAGTAGGTTAAGCTTTGCTGTTCAATATATTTTATTTATATTTTATATTACTAAATTCATTGTGATTCCCTGGAAAGCATCGAATTCACGAAAAAACTAGCGGTAGTAGCCCGACTTCTACCCACTTCCTTTTCTTGTAAGATCTTTATAATTGTCAATGAAGTAGGTATTGTTTTACCTTCAAAACATCCCCCTACATGTTACCCGTTTAGCACAATCCAGTTGGACATTTTATTCACGGCTCGCTGATTAAATTTGTTGAGGTTTTCCGGTTACTTGGGGATTTCCCGAGGGTCACTTGGAAGTATGTAGCTCTGCTTATACCGGTCGGGGTGAGCTATGTCTGGATGCTTTTAGCAATATCTATAAATGGAATCCGATCAACTATTGTTTGAATCTAAGAATCGATAATGTGTTACAGCAGCGCACCTCCATTTACATTGGAAGTAGGGATTTTCCTAGTGATTTTAAAACGCATGCTTTTTGCAAGAAAACCCTTTATTTAAATGATCATTTATTTCGACATAGTAAAATACTTGAATGTTATTTGTAGTACTATTGATCGAAGCGATCGTACGAAATCATTATCCTTTCGCGTGAAGTCTGACATGCTTTGTGTTGACTACGCCGTAGTTAATACATAGCTATGATGACTACGTCGTAGTCATTACATAGCACTCTACGTAGTCACTATACGAGAAGAAGTTGATGTTTACAGTGGTCTCAAAATAGGATATTAACTTTGTAAAACTACATATTTCAACTGAAAAGGTTATAAAACATAATGGCAATTAAATATTTGATAGATTTAAACGCGCTGTTTTGTATTCATAAAAATAAATTATGTTCAAGTTGAACAAAAATATCTTAGTATTATAGCTATATAGGTATACATTTGCCTACTAAGAAAAGGCCTATCAAGTTGTAGAGGTGCATGTTACGGGAAACAATTATCGGTAGAAACCGGTGCGGTAATTTAGGTAGGGTATGTTAATACCATTATAAAATAGCTGCACTTTCCAAGAACAAAAGGATCGATTCAATAATGTTTTCTATAGAAATCTAACTAATGACATTTTAACTACTTTATTTAAAAATAGGTTTGAATGAATTGCTTTGAATGAGAAATGAGCACGATATGATTATAGATACTTCTATATCTTTAAAATTATATATATTAATGAAATTATTATCATTCTCATGCAATAAAGATACCAACCGCAGTGACTATCGAGTTATTCTGTTTGAATCAAAGCTCGAATTCAAACAAAGGATTTTATTGATGATTGGAGTTCACAAATTATGTTTTATTAAGTTCATAATCTTCTGCGACATTTCATTTCACTAAGGATAGCGTAAAACAGTGTACCTAAAGTAAACGTCATAAAGCATTATCTCACTGAAATAGCTGTACTCTGTAACTCAGTACCATCTAGTTGCTGCAAAAATGTTTTAATTGTTGGTAGAATAGCTAAGCTGACCAGCTCCCATACTCAAATGGCCACTTTTCTACGAGGGTGGTTTGATAAGTCCATGACTTTTTAATGAAGAAAGACTTTTTTTCGGATTTTTTTATTTTATTTCTCTACATAATCTTATTATAGCTCTGCGTATTCAGTCCAACGAAGTTCCTACCTCTTTAACCCATTATTTTTTTCTTTCATCGCCTGAAAACTGGTAACTGAAATGAGGGCCCATTTCAGACACCACCTTTTGGCTTGATGAAAATCTTTGCCCGCCAAGACATTTATTCATGTTTGGTAGAAGAAAAAATCTAACTGGGGTTGAATCTAGAGAATAAGAAGGATTCATTTTCAATCGATGAGTTTTGATGTCATGAGTGCCGCCGAGAGGATCGACAGGGTCATTAAGAAAAGTTAGAAGTCGCTTTAGCTTTTTGTTTCCAAAAGTAATAATCTTTTGCCGAATTTGAAACAAAGTAGTGTAAAGATGCCTTGAGGAGTTTCTTTTTAAGACACAAAAATAAATTCAGAAAAAAAAGTATTTCTTCTTTTCAAAGTCATGGACTTATCAAACCACCCTCGTATTCGTTCGGTAACTGAAAGCTTAAAAATAAGCAATTAAACGATTAAGTCACACGTCGCAAGTTTATGTAAATCACAGACATTGTTGTATTGTATGGAAATGACAAGCCTACGACACGTAATTTTAAATTTTATGGCTTATTCTTAATTAAGTTAGCGAACGAATAGAAAAGTGGCCATTTGAGTAGCCCCCCTGAATTGTGTCTTAAAAAAAATATTTTCTTAACGTTGCTTTGTGTTGTTTGTTATCTTGGCTTACTTCTGGAGCTCTGTGCAACCCCAGTGGAATAAGAACGTGTAGGTTAGATAGATACATTACTTTTGTGTGTTTGTATCAGTACATTATTGTTTTCGTGAAAAATAAAGGTAGTTTTAAGTTATAACATTTATGGAGCCTAAAACTGCTTTCTCTGAAAAGAACGAGGTCAATTTTCTGTAATTTGAACACAATAAAAAAATTGTATCACATAATGCGAACATTGAAACTTTAGCATGAAAGTTTCAAAAGCAAATGCTGTGTCATATTTTTATATTTCCCTTATAAAAAGCTAAAGCCGAAGCCTGTTATTTTGTGATTTGCGCATATATGAATATTAAATTATACCTTATACAGCGTTCTTATTCTTCATTCAAATATTTTACGTCGTATTTTGGACGTAAGACTCGAGGTAAATAAATTCACTCGTAGGAAAATATGTATTGTACTTACTTATTATTTGTATGTTTTGTTTTGTTAAGTTCAAAACTAAAAATAATCGTAAAAAGTTTTCTTTGAACCATAATATCTAAAAGATGTAGGTAAGTACTTATGTATAGTTTAAATACCTCTATGACTTTTTGAAAAGTAAATATCATACTTAGTCTGCTGTATAAACGCATTCTTATTTTAGTGAACCACTTATTTACTCGTATGTTTAAGTTTTTTAAAGCAAGGAAAACAAAGTTTTTCAATTTTAACTGCACAGGAAAGGAAAACGCAAGGAAAAGAACTGATGAAGTTTTCCCGAAGTTTTCGGATCGTGATGCAAAGTGTGCTAAAAAGAGTCCAGATATATCGTCTAGAATTGTAAAGCCTTATTGCCTGTTTTTTTATTATTTCATTAGCGAACTTACTTTAAACGTGTGACGTCCGGAAGAGAAGGACAATGGCCCTACCACGAGTTGATGCAAACTGTTTGTGTTACCGCAAACTATCGTTTTCTCTCTTTCATTCGCATTGACTGAGAGCACTATATCCGATAGTTTGCGGTAGCGTAAACAGTTTGCATCAACTCATCGTAGGGCCACAGAACCAACGCTTCACACTCAAGGGTGTCGTAAAAAAAAGTTAGACCTCCGTGGACCAGAAAAAAAAAACAGCGTGAATTTGGAAATTGATTTATGCATTGTACCATTAAAAATACTATATGTATAAAGTTAAACAATATTTACACGCTTACATATCTATACATATAAAACTCTAAATTGATTGATTGATTGACTGATTCATTCATTCATTCATTGTTGGGATAAGCGTGGAACCCTAACGGCTGAAGGTAGAGACACCATTTTTGGAGGGTAGATACCTTTCATGGTGTAGGTGAGCACTAAGAAAGGGTTTTGTGAAATTTTCGTTATACAGGGTGCTACAGGGTGTTCCAGTTTGTATGGGAATTTGTATAGAGCTGAAGTTGAGGCACCATTTTTGGAGGATAAATACCTTACATAGTGTAGGTAAGCACTAAGAAAGGGTTTTGTTAAATTTCCGTTATACAGGGTGCTACAGGGTGTTCCAGTTTGTATGAAGGTAGAGACACCATTTTTGGAGAGTAAATACCTTTCATAATGTAGGTAAGCACTAAGAAAGGGTTTAATGAAATTTCCGTTATACAGGGTGCTACAGGATGTTCCAGTTTGTATGGGAATTTGTATAAGGCTGAAGGTAGAAACACCATTTTTGGAGGGTAGTTACCTTTCATGATGTAGATGAGCACTAAGAAAGGATTTTAGAAAATTCCTGTTATACAGGGTGCTACAGGGTGTACCAGTTTGTATAAAGGTAGAGACACCATTTTTGGAGGGTAAAACCTTTCATGGTGTAGGTAAGCACTAAGAAAGGGTTTTGTGAATGTTTCGTTATACAGAGTACTGCAAAACTATCTTAATCTCGAGAACGAAGTCGCGGGCAAAAGCTAGTCTACTACAAAAAAATGGAAATGAAAAAGCTTAAAAAAAGAAAAACCTTCAACGAACCTAAAAATAAAAACAAAAACAACTTCATAATTTAAATACCTCTAAAAACAAGGAATACCATTCAAATCGTTAGATACGCATATCAATTTTGATAAAACACGTCTATAGAAGTCGGGTGGGGTTTTTAGAATTGCCCCGCCCGGCTTCAATAGACGTGTTTTATTAACTCTAAAAGCCCCACCCGACTTCATTAGACAAGTTTTATTAAAAATTGTATAAGTAATTACAACACTGCTATTTCCATAATCCTCCCATGTAAAAGACCTATATCCCGCAGTGGCCGCAGTGGGCTATTAATGGGCCATTATTGATGATGATTGTCGATGAGCTTACTGACAGATCAATACACAAGTTACGATTTATAAAATGTAAGGGATCCTTCCTTACACAATGCCAAGACAAACAAAATCATTGTGAGTAAACCGACACGTGTTTGTTGTATTTTGGGTTTGTACCTATAAGTAGGTATTTGTATAAATAGATGTTACAAATTTGTGTTAGTCATATTGTAATATTTGTTGTGTGAGGAGTATAAAACAGACTTCGCCTCTAATGTAATTATTATTTACCTAGGTGGAGACAACAGAAACGACTGACAAAGGTATTCGGTACCTCTTATCTTGTATTTTTTATAAAATTACCTACAGACATTCTATCGGCCGATAGTTGGTTTTAATATGAAGAATCGGCCGATACCAAATCGTTGTAATGTGCGGACTTGCATACTTCTCTATACTGATTAAAGGCCCGACCCAACTATCGGCCGATAGAAAGTCTGTGGTTTGCGAGGACTCTAAAGGTATTTATAGTAGATACTATGTAGATGGTAGTTCATTATATTAGTAGTATACCTGCCTACAATCTAACGAGTGCTGTCACCTTTGCCCATAGCTGACGTCACTGCCAGCTAATTATAAATATTTCGGTCGTGGCAGCCCAACCCGCGGCCAATGATGAGCATGCCGTGTATAAATGGCATTTACACAGCCCTGTTTACAAACACTTCACGGTGTAACCAGTGTAATAATATTATTTCATATAGTTAGGTAACTCCTTTATCTCGCAATGAATGAATGAATGAATAGAATTAATATTGAAAAGCTGACGACTAGTAGAGTCTGTCTAAAAAGTCTGTTTATATGAGAAATTTTGCCGCAAATGGATCAATCTATCGGAGTTCCTGGACCAGTAAAAGCTACTGGAGTCAACACAAAAAAACTAGTTCAACAAGCATTTCACCCTAGCTTATTCTTAACGCGACCTAGGTCCGCTTCAACAGGTACTTATCCTGAACATAGAGCAGAAGCTGCAGAGAACAAAACAAGAGATGAAGGTATGGAAACGCCACATTCCGAAATCAACCCAATAAGTCCTCCACCGTGGCAAAGAGTGCCTGTTAGTAGACATAAGAAAAGAAAACTAACAACGAGCCCCACTGTTGAAGCTACAACGATCTCGAACCGCTATGCAGAATTGCCTATAGATCTAACGGAAGACAAACCTGTGAAACAGAGTAAACCACCGCCAATCGTACTATATGGGGTTGAAAATTTAATTAAACTTACTGAACTCCTGGAAACAGTAGCAGAAAAAACCCAATTTACATTTAAGATAGTTAATAAAAACCAACTCAGAATAAGCAGTACTGATATAGAGGTCTATAAGAAGCTCATCCATATTGTCAGAGAAAATGGTCTAGTGGGTCACACCTTCAATAGGAAAGACAACAGAGCATGTAGAATAGTCATCAAAAATTTACATCCATCAACACCATTGCACATAATCAAAGATGAAATAGAGGCCACAGGAAATGTAGTCGTGGGTGAAATAATAAATGCGAAATTTGGCGCTGAAAAAAAACCTACCTCAACCTTCTTTGCCAATCTAGCACCAGGTCCTAATAACAAGAACATTAAAAACTTAAAATTCATATACCACCAATCAGTCATAATAGAGGATCCAAAGAAAAGAAAGACTTTAGTGCAATGTCAGAGGTGCCAACAATATGGACACACCAAAAATTACTGCATGCGACCATATCGGTGCGTCAAATGTGGACAATCCCATAAAACATCAGAATGCCAAAAGAGCGACCGCAACTCACCCGCACATTGTGCTTTGTGCGATGGCCCTCACCCAGCTAACTATAAAGGCTGCGAGGTGTATAAAGAAATATTGGCCCGGAGAAACAAAAGCTCAACCAATAAGACCATCATTGATCACAATAAACCTACCAAGTTAAATTACTCAAGAAAAGCTCCAACAAACGCCGAAAAGGAAGAAACAAATTTGGATAAAAGAAAAACATATGCAGATATAACTAAACAGACAATTCAAGAGAATAACACTATTGAAAATCTTGCCCACAACCTAAGCCCAGCCCAAGGGCTAGAGCAAATTCTCTTGCAACAAAATGAAAAATTTAATACAATCTTACAACAAATGAGTACCCTAATGGACCTCATAGTCAAACTAGTCAACAAACTGACAAAATGATGGCACTCCGGTTAGCCACTTGGAACATCAATGGTCTTGCCCCAAACCAACAAGAAGTAGAATTATTAATGTCACTACACAAGTTAGATGTCTTGCTTATATCTGAAGCACACTGCACAAGTAGGACCACCGTGAAATTCTCAGACTTTCTATGCTACTTTACGTGTCATCCTGATGGCACTGCTCACGCCGGAACAGCGATAGTTGTGAGGAGATCTATAAAACATCACCGTATGCCTGATTATAGAACTGAACAGATACAGGCTACGACTATTGCCACTGAAGACAAAACTGGTAACGTCAATGTTTCTGCAGTGTACTGCCCCCCAAAAAACAAAATTAGCGAAACCATGTTTTCCCATTTCTTTCATACACTTGGCAATAGATTTGTGGCAGGAGGCGATTGGAATGCTAAGCACACCTCCTGGGGCTCCAGGCTAATTACTACCCGAGGCAGGAAATTAAAACTTAGTATTGACAATGACCATCTTGTTGCCATATCAACTTTCGAACCAACTTACTGGCCCAGTGACAGAAATAAGATACCAGATTTATTGGATTTCTTTGTAACTAAGGGATTCTCAAAGATATACACTAAGCCTGAATCGTGTTACGATGGATCATCTGATCACACACCTGTGCTGTTAACAATTAGTACAAAAGTCATAGAGTGTACGAAACCGGAAAAACTGTATAATAAATATACTGACTGGAATTCGTTCAGAGAATTCATTGAAGACAGAATAGAAATGAAGGTAGCACTAAAAACTCCTGAAAATATAGAAGATGCTGCTAAATATATCACCTCTCTCATACAACAGGCATGCTGGGCCAATACTCCTGCTTCTAATTATGAGAAAGTTGCAAACTATCCACTTCAAATAAAAATGGCAATTCTTGAAAAGCGAAGACTGCGCAGAGTTTGGCATCAAAGTCGACTTCAAGAGGACAAAACTAAATTCAATAGTGCATGCAATGGCCTAAAGGATATGATGCAGACCTGGAATGATGACACTCTAAAAACACAACTGGAGTCATTAACAGGAACAAGCTCAACAGACTATTCACTGTGGAAGTTCATGCGGAACCGTGACAGGCCCCAAATAGCGAAACCTGCCATAAGACGTAGTGATGGCTGGGCTCGAACATCAAAAGAAAAAGCAGACATCTTCGCTGAGCATTTGGCTACCATCTTTTGTCCAAATAACACGAATGACCAAGAAACGGAAAATCAGGTTGATACTATCTTGAACCAGGACTACCAAATGTGTTTACCGCCAAAACCCGTCACAGCGAAAGAAGTATGGAAAGTGGTGTCAGAACTTAAAGACAAAAAAGCACCTGGGTTTGACTTAATTACAAAAGAAGTCATCAAGCAACTGCCGAAGAAAGCCATTGTCTTTTTGACAACACTCTATAACGGTATCCTGAGAGTACAATACTTTCCGAACTTGTGGAAGGTATCTCAGATCATAATGATACACAAAGATGGCAAATCCCCACATGAGGTTAGCTCATATCGACCTATTAGCCTATTGCCAATCCTCTCAAAGATCTTTGAGAAACTACTACTGCGTAGAATCCTTCCTATCTTAGAAGAAAACAAGGTCATTCCTAGCCACCAATTCGGATTCAGACAAGCGCATTCTACTGTAGAACAAGTCCACAGAGTACACGAGCGAATAAGGAAGACTCTGGAAGAAAAGGAATACTGCTCGGCGGTGTTCTTGGATATTCAGCAAGCCTTTGACAAGGTCTGGCATAAAGGACTCCTCTGCAAGATAAAGAGTAGCCTCCCGCACAGCTTCTACCAGATCTTCGAATCGTACATTAATGGTAGAATATTCCAAGTGAAAGAGTCAGGGGAAACATCAAAATTCTTCGAGATACATGCAGGAGTTCCACAAGGCTCAGTCTTGGGGCCGATGCTCTATACCATTTTTACAGCTGACCTACCTGTAATGGACAAAATCACAACTGCCACATTTGCTGATGACACTGCTATTCTTGCAAGCAATAAAAACCCAGACATAGCAACCCAAACATTGCAGAAGGGGCTGGATGAAATTACAAAATGGCTTCAAAAATGGAGAATAAAAGCCAGTGCCTCTAAATCGGTGCAGGTCACATACACCCTCAAAAAAGGCAATTGCCCTCCAGTACAATTGGATAATGTTACACTCCCACATCAGGATTGTGTTAGATACCTGGGGCTACACCTGGATAGACGTCTTACCTGGAGAGAACACATAAGAAAAAAAAGAGAGGAACTAAACATCCGCTATAAGCGTCTCCTGTGGCTACTGGGCCGAAATAGCAAGTTGGCATTAGACAACAAACTTTTAATATATAAAACAGTCCTTAAACCACAATGGACCTATGGTATCCAACTCTGGGGAAGTGCCAGCAATTCGAACATCGCATGCCTCCAAAGAGCTCAAAATATGATACTCCGAACCATTAGTGAAGTGCCATGGTATATCACTAACTCTGAAATACATGAACACCTGGAAATGAGTACAGTTATGGAAGAGATTGCCAATGCAACCCAGAGATACCGGGGTAGACTGGATAGACACCCAAATATCCTGGCATCACAGCTTTTAACTCGAAGCTATACCAAGCGCCTCAAAAGGAAAGATATCCTGTAATGAGGAATGAAGGAGGAGATGTCTCTGCTGAGGGACACACTCTACACCGATCAAAGTCTGGAACTCATTTGCTCATAGTGGAAAGCACTGATTGCAGATATCAAACCAGAAAAAAAAAAAAAAATATGAGAAATTATTAAATTATTTATAGAAACTTATACTGGTAACACTGTTGGTGCTGTCGTGGGTATTGGTGCGGTGGTTGGGGCTTTAGGTGGGTAATAAAATTACCTTTGAAATTACCCATGTAAACAGACTTTTTAGACGGACTCTACCGCACTCTCAGTAGGGAAAAGTTAGGTACGGTACAGTTCACCTGCGCGGCTGAGGTGTGAGGACGCCACGCCACCCTGCCCGTATAAGTACAACGTGTAACAGAATTAATGCCTAAACCAGAATATGGAAGATAGGGACCATCAAACTGAACAACTATGGGATCAACTCTGAAATCGCGAAAAAAATCAGCTATTTATTCAATAAATAATAACGAAAATACCAAAATGTTGAAACAGCAGATTTTTTTCGCGACTTCAGAGTTGGGTCCATAGTAAACGTTATTGTTTAGTTTGTAGGTCCCTATCTGATAGCATATTCTGATTTAGCCATTAATTTTGTTAAACGGTGTATATGTTAGGCCTTGTTGATAGAGCAACGATGACCTACCTCATCGTTCCTCTATTAACAAGGCCCAGTTACCCCACTATAGTAATAATTACGCTATGCTGTTACTAAAAAACGCCGTTTCATAAATCTTGGGATCGGTCCAATGTTTCAGAAAGTACGGCCGTTTAGTATTGACACGCATTTATTTTGAGCTGTTACGGATTCTAATTAATTACATAGTTGAATTGTAACAACGCGTGAAGTCACTCTCATGACACGCTAATGTTTTCACAACAAATAACTTTACTACTTAGGTACTCTAATTTCGGTGATTCTGAATAATGTAGATAAAAATCTATTTTTTTTTGGATTTTGGAACTAACATAGCGTTGACAAACAATTAATTCGTCCAAGCAAACTTTGCACGGTTCTTTATAAAATTTTGGTAGAGTTTTTTAAAGCACGATCAATTCGTCAAATTGACGGAAATGTTAAGAAGATTTATTTATGTTAAACAGTTCAACCACACCACATTCCTTATTCCTGCCACGGAAAACTCGCAAACATAAAGAAAAAATTTTCTTTCTATTTAGAAAATTCATGATGACTTTAAAACCTATCACAGGGTGTAAAATAAAAGTAAAAGGTTTTCATCGCAATTAAGTCGTTACTAAGCTTGAAATTAACAATTGATTGTAAAAAATATGATTTTTGGACGAAATGGATAGTTGGTTCCTCTGTGTGAAGTAAAAACTTAAATCTCATACTATACCTACTCAAAGTTACCGATTTCATAACCACTATTTTAATTACAAAGAGTTTAATAAAACACATAATTATTTTAATCACCAGAGTTCAAATTTTGTTAATAAATTCATATCTTAATTACATTTAAGTTAACAAAGACTTGTTATTGAATACATAATACATGAATTATTAACATTAAGGAAGGTATTTCTAATTGGGAGCGTTGGGTGTAATGGTGGTATCCTTATCACCCTTGAATGCTTAAGGCTCTCCCGATGAAATATTTATGATGTCGCAGTAGGTACTTGGTACTGCGACGGAATCGCTGAATCGCTAGGGAATTTCTACTAAGAGTTGTTCTAAAATGTACAGGTAATATTAAATGGCACCCTCAGAACTTCTGTTTCCAATTATTAAATTTGTATTATTAGTAGGTATCTAATTTGAATATTCACAAAGGAATAAATATTAAATTTTATTCAAAACAACTCATGCCATTTTAAACCCAAAATCAAAGGAAAGTTTGCTCGATGGTTAGTAAATCCAAATAACCGATTAAACACCTAACATAAATTTATCAGCGATGATTGATAAATAGAGTTAATACAAAAATTTACCGCTTTTAAAATTTGAACCCACAACTTTGTTTTTGTCAGAATATCTAAAAAAAGACAAGTCTGAAAAGATGGAAACAAGATTAAATATTAAAGGCAACAAAACATGCAGTCGGAGGCATGCATTAAGAAAGTGACGTTATGAATGATTTGAATTATATGCCTCCGACTGCATGTTATTATGTTGCCTTTATATTTAATCTTGTTTCCATCTTTTCAGTTGACTTGTCTTTTTATGCAGGCGGGTTTTTTATTTTTTTTTAATTTTTAATTTATTTATATCTTTTTAGTTATTATACCTATATTACAGTACCTAATGATATACCTTTTTGAAGTCCTTATAATAAGCCCTTTAATTTGACACCCATATTGTAGTATTCGAAAAAAAAAATTTTTTTTCTACTACGTATAATAGCACCGTACAGCCGCCATCTTGTTTTTTTTATAACGCCACCTTCTTAAGAACACTTGGGCTGACGAGTCAAATCTAACGATATCTTAATAACAGAAATCCATTCAGCCGTTTGAAAGATATGAGGTAATAAAGAATATTACATACAAACAAACATACTTACTTACATACAAGATACGCGCGAAAAACATAACCCTTTCTTTGCAGTCGGGTAAAAACAACGCAACCATCAAACAAAAGATCAAGCATATGTTTGGCTTGTTCGTAAGAACTGTTCGAAAGCACTTTACTGTTTAGTTTGATTACTTAAAGAAAGTACCTACATAAGAATAATAAATAAGTACCGAGTTAGTTGTCTGTACGGCAAACAGCGCCAATTAAGATGCTCGTTACTCTAAATTTATGACTAGAATAGAAACTACAAAAACAACGAATGCTGGTCTTATTTTAGGCTGGCGTAAGTAGGTATATTAACATCTCCACACTCTTGGATAACTAGCTACTTTAATAAGCTCCAATTTACTAAAATTGAAGTACATTTTATAATAATAATAATAATTTATTTATTTGCCAAGACATGGTAAAAATACAAGTTACAAATTAAATAGTAGTACAGCATGACTTGTCGAGATTGTCGACGTGCAAATATTTATCATTCATGTAATAAAGTTATTTAATAATTGACATTATAATTACAAAAATGTCAAAAAAAAAACATTGTGCACACAAAAGTTAAATGTCAATACAATGCAATCTCAAAAATTAAATGTCAAATAAAAGTTAAATATTATTAAACTTTTAGATTTTTGCATTCACAATGCTATTTTTATATTAAGATGAATAAATAATGAAAAATATTAGAAAAAATCGGCTCACCCGTAGCAACTTAGACGGGATTATTATGTAGGTATTATTAAATATTATTATGAAAATGTCAAGAAGTGAAATTATAGAATAATGATTATAATAAACAATTTTACCATAACCTGCTTAGGGATATCAATAATTTACAAATAATTATTTGAATCAATTAGGTGGTCAATTTATCTTCTACTAGCAAAAAATTTAAAACAAGACTTGTTTTAAATTTATTGAACGGCAATTGAGTCATTTTGTTGGGTAATTTATTATAAATGGTATAATTGCCATACAATACGCATTTTTAGAGTATAGTCTAAGCCTTTTATTAGGTACTAGCGGCCGCCCGCGACTTCGTCTGCGTAGAATGGTTTTACCATTGAAAATGGTTATCAGATGCAAATCGCCTGAGACGTATTTTTGACCATATCTCCGAGAATTTTAAGAGGATCGAGATAGGAATAGTACTAAAAGTTGAGGAATTTATCGAGACACCTGTGAACGTTTAAATTTTGAAAATCTATTGGTTACTTTTTTGGGAATTTTGCAAAATTCCAAAAATTCCGGGTTTTTTGTAGGGTGTTTGTTTACAAAATTGTAAATATTTCGGAAATGAAACCGACTTAAGAAAAAATGAAAAAAAGGTCCTAGGGTATTAGTTTAGCTACCTAATGGCGAAATAATTTTGTAAATCAGTTAATAATTGTGACCTGTAGGTGGTCCCTTTAGATTTGGAATTGTAGAAAAACGGGTGTTTCCGTACTTAAAAAGTGATGTAGCTTTTATAATTATTGACCGATCGTCATGGTAATAGTGTTAAAAGATGCAAAAGCTGACGAGAAGTGAATTCGTTGGAATTTTGAAAATTGGTTAATAATATTTCGGCTGCGTCGAGGCAGTCAGCGGGCGCTTTTGTGACACGAGGCGGAGCCGAGTGTCACAATCGTAAAAATAAATAGGTAGGTACTACCTAGGAAACTTTAAAAATATAATAGGACTTCGGATTTGATTTCATTTTGGTTTTTCGTAAATTTTGGTGTTCATTTTCAATGCTCCGATTCTTGCGGGGACTGTAAAATCTGTGAATTTTTTGCTATCCCTCGGAAACAATACTTTTTTTCGAGATGAAAGGTACCCTATGTCCTTCTCTGTACCTCTGACAATGTGTATACAAAATTTACGAAATACATGTTTGATCATTTGTTTATAGAAGTACTCCTACGAAGTTTCAAGTCGTAATGTCTATTTAATATTTTTTCCAAACAAAGTTTGAACCCCATTTGACCCCTTTGGGGGTTGAATAATGTCTACTACTTCAAAATAAATGCCATTTTCGTAATCAACATCCCATAACACCTCGATAACGACACCCATATCGATGTTGGGCTTTTTTTACCCCATTTACCGCCTAAAGGGTTGAGTTTCCGAAAACCACGAAACACGTGTTTGCTTATTTGTTTTAAGAAGTACTTCTACAAAGTTTCAAGTTGAAATGTCTATTTTATATTTTTTTTCCATACAAACTTTGTACCCCCATTTCAACCCTTTAGAGATAGAATTTCCAAAAATCCCTTCTTAGTGGGTGTTTACAATTTATAAAACATCTATGTTCAAAATTTCAAGTCTCTAGGTTCTGTGGTTTGGGCTGGGGGTTGAATAATGTCTACCCCTTTGGGGGTTGAATAATGTCTACCACTTAAAAATACATGCCATTTCGTAATCAACATCCCATAACACCTCGATAACGACACCCATATCGATGTTGGGCTTTTTTTACCCCATTTACCGCCTAAAGGGTTGAGTTTCCGAAAACCACGAAACACGTGTTTGCTTATTTGTTTTAAGAAGTACTTCTACAAAGTTTCAAGTTGAAATGTCTATTTTATATTTTTTTTCCATACAAACTTTGTACCCCCATTTCAACCCTTTAGAGATAGAATTTCCAAAAATCCCTTCTTAGTGGGTGTTTACACTTTATAAAATATCTATGTTCAAAATTTAAAGTCTCTAGGTTCTGTGGTTTGGGCTGGGCAATAGTCTGTCAGTCACCCCTTCACTTTTATACAAAGTGGAGAGGTCAATGCGACAATTAATCAAATTTCGTATATCTAGTAACGCTCCCAGTCTGCCTGTAAAATATTAATGAAAAATATCCAGTAGTTTAGTCACAAGAAACATTTTTTCGTTTTTAACATTTTCTACATGCATTACTAAGATATTGCCGACAAGTTAAAAACCCCTACATCAGTATAAACTAACACACTGTTGCCGCATTGTACCTTATGCTCAAGCCGTAAGAGTCATTTTTAATTGCGTGTCATCTAAAAATGTGCGAATGAGACAAAATCTACTTCGAACAAACAATAAAGTTGACAACGTTTCGAAATCTTTTACCTGCATAAAAATGAGTATTTATTATGATTAAATTACTTACTTTAATTAAACTACTTAAACACTTTTTTACGTGCCAAAGTCCTACACCTTGTCTACACGTTTACCTACAGTGGTGTTTCTTTAAAGTTTTATGGAAATTGAAATAAATGCACTTCCAACCAACCTGTATTTTATTAAACAGATTCAAACGTTAACAATATCGTTTCGCTGAAAACTGCGGTTTTAGTAGTATCATGAACTTCACTTAGGGACTGTTACATTACAACAGCCATTACAAGTCCGATATTATTTTCGAATAAGTTAAAATAACCTAAAATACTCAATTCAATTCAAAACATTCAAAGCACAAGCGGAAAATATGTTGACACTTGACAGCGACAGTTTTTTTTGTGAATGCTCGTTGTCCGGTTTTTTATTTTTCATAGCAACAGATATGACGATATGTGTTCTCTAAGTGCTAGTAGTGGAGAAAATTCATTCAACTATGGTATAATGTTTTCACTATTATACTGTAATTTTTAGTCTGTGACTTTTTAATATTTTATTTTTATTCTGTTTACTTTTTGTACAACACAACCAAGAAGTATAAGCTTCTTGAACACAACACAAAAACGCCCAAAGAGCATGTCGATGATGACTTGACGTCTCATTGACGCAGTCTTATTAAAATCTGACATAATACGAATAAGTATTACTTCTACTATTTCACAGTTTTCGAGTACACCTACATGATTTTAATTTATTTTTAGCTCTACGTACATACCGAGAGAGATATTATGGTAACATTTGTGTTTGTCCGCTGTCCAAAGGATACAAGAAATATTCAATTTGTGACTAGGTATTCAGTGGACAGAATAACTTTGAATCAGTGATTTAGGATTCAAATTTAGCAAAATAAAAAGTTACCGTAAAAAGCAACAAAAAATAATAATTTATTGCCATGGTTTTGAAAAATCTCAGCAATGAAAACTGCCGTATGGACAGCGTTGTTACATGATGCCGTAGCTCAAGTCGCTGCCGTAGATATAAAGAAAAACACTGTTTTAATTCAGCATTAAATGGCGCCAAAAGTTCATTTCGCGGCTTGTCACCTGTCAATACTATTCTGTGATCTAACACCGCGCTGTTGCCGCTCTTACCATGTAAGTAACCAATATTTACAAAGGGTGTTTAATTTCGTACTTGTTATTGTGGTATTTAGTTTGTTCGAAAAAAAATTTTTTTTATTTCGCTCCTAGGAATTATTTGATAGTTTCAAAATACTTCTATGAACTAGTGTCTACAGTCACAGAATACATAATAGTACAGTGTTATCATTTATTGTCGCATTGTCAAATCCACGTTGTATAAGAAGAAGATTAGCAACTTATTTCCTTGTCTACCTCTGTATTGTGAATGCCAGTTGTCATATTTTTTTACAAATAGACTTATTTCAAAAATGTAAAGACAAATGTAAATGTATTCTATTAGTCAATTTATAAACATTAAACTAGGTACTATAATAAAATATAAACTACTATTAATTGGCATGATATTAATATAAAGTCTTGTCTAACGACGATAAAAAATCATCGAAATCCAAATATCTCCCCCAGCTATTTTGTGAATTAATTTAAAAACTATTCCGAGAAAAGTGTTGTTATGTAGGTAATATTTTCCACAGCTGTGAAGTGAAATACAAACCTTACGTAGCTACGAAAGGTACTTACTGGTATTACTTTATGAAGGCAAAGACCTTGTATTTCAACAGACTTTTATTTCAACAAAACCAATTTACTCCCGTCTCATTTATGTAATATGCAAAAGTTGTTGTTCTTCTGTGAATGAAGGGTAGGTATTACCCGAGAAAAGAAAAATTACGAGGCTATATATTTTTAAATTGGCTTGACCTAAATAAAACATTGTGGCATGGCATGGCATGAATTGTTTTCTCTCACTGTCTAGTCGTAAACCTCTGCATGACTAACTTCGTATTATTGCTCCATAAAGCCTTCGGGGCCCTTTCGCATAATATATATGGAGGTAAATAATCTTTGGTTTTGACCATTGTATTTCGATGTTATGACACTTTTGAAACATTGATTGCCTTCAATTGTCGAAAGGCTAGATTTTAACCGTATGAAGTACGAAGTCTGAAGTTTTGGTTCATGGAGCTTTCTTGTTTTAGCCGCTAGAACAAGAAAGCTCCGTGTACCAAAGCTCCAAAACTAAAACGCTAGTTTTTTACATTCTCTTTGGGTAGAAAGTAGTTTTTAGGGTTCCGTACCCAAAGGGTAAAAACGGGACCCTATTACTAAGCCTCCGCTGTCCGTCTGTCTGTCTGTCTGTCACCAGGCTGTATCTCATAAACCGTGATAGCTAGACAGTTGAAATTTTCACAGATGATGTATTTCTGTTGCCGCTATAACAACAAATACTAAACTAAAAACAGAATAAAATAAATATTTAAGGGAGGCTCCCATACAACAAACGTGATTTTTTGCTGTTTTTTTGGTACGGAACCCTTCGTGCGCGAGTCCGACTCGCACTTGGCCGGTTTTTATTTTACATTCTCTTTGGTAGAAAAATCGGCTCAGCCAAACGTGAGATAATCGCGGAGAAACATACATACATACAGATCAAACTGAGAACCTTCTTTTTTTGAAGTCGGTTAAAAAGACTAGACTAAAGGTATCCCTTTTCCAACACAAAAAATCACCTAATAGGGTATTTTCCAAATTTTTGAAAACTGCTTATATTTTAAGATATTGACGAACGATTTAACAGAAAAATAAAAATTCATTAATTATTGTCTTTTTTTCCTCCATTACCCAATTCAAGTATATTTATTTTTAATGGTTTTGAATTTACCGCCAAAACGCTCGGTTCAATGTCGTCTGCTGTGTGACGTCAACTTTGTGTAAAACATAGAGTAAATTGTAACGCAGACTACATAGGTGTTAAAATTGTTTACACAAAGTTAACGTCATACAGTAGACGACATTGAACCGAGCGTTTTGGTGGTAAATTCAAAACCATTAGAAATAAATATAATTTAATTGGTTTAATGGAGAAAAAAAGTCATTAATTAATATTTTTTAAATTTTCTGTTAAATCGTTCATCTTAATCTTTAAATATAAGTAGTTTTCAAAAATTTGGAAAATACCCTATTCTGTTCATAAATAACAAAGTCGTCAAGATAGTTGATGCAAAATTATAGTATTTTCAAGATTACTTGAAAACTACTGAACTTTTTTGAAAAAAATAATAATGGGACCATCTCGCAAAAAAAAACTCAACCGATCAAAAAAATAAATCAAAATCGGTCCGTAAATGTCGAAGATATGCGCGAACAACGATCTCCTCCTCCTTTTTTTGAAGTCGGTTAAAAATGGTAAACGAGAGTATTTTCAGGATTTCCTGAAAACAACTGAACTGATTTCATAATTTCAAAAATGGTACAAAATTGGGAACAAACCTAATGTAGGTAATAACTTTTTAATCAAACGGTTCAGCCGTCTTAAACTCCTCCTTTTTTTAAGTCGGTTAAAAATAATATTAGGTTCGGATCATTCATCGTGCGTGACACAAAAGCGCTTGATATGTCGTATGAATAAAATAATACAATTTCATCGTAAAAAGACGGCAAATGACAAGTTTTTAAAAGGTACGTAGGTAGTCTAATAATAAAATTACTTAGAACTTATTGATTTCTTTTTAATCCATATTTGCCTAGTTTGTAGTCCAATAGGTATGGGAAAAGTCTACGTTTGTGGTTGTTGGAAATGCTATGTAAAATTAAAGATATCTATTATATTTATTTGCATATGTATTTACACTTTTCGAAATTTACAGACACTTTTTATTGAGTACTTATTAGGCAAACTTGCTTATACTTTACCTACATGCTAAGTTATTTTTTTTAAAGTCAACAGACATTATAGCGTCGTATGTAAATCAATTTGTTTCTTAGATTAATATCGAATGATTTATGTAAAGTTAGAAAAAGTTAACGCGACAAAATGCTAGAAGGAATTAAATTAGTTGACTGTTAGATAGATATCTAATCGTTTCGTAAGAACTTGGATAGAACTAATTTGTGAGTAGCGTAGCGACTGAGTAGATATAGTTATTGCCTAGTTAATTTTAATCAACATAAAATTGGGTCGTCTTATAAGTACCTACGTGGTTCGTTGAATTTCTATGGGCCATTTAGTTTTTAAGAGGTTGATGATGTCTCAAACCTCAAACCTCATGATCATGCTCTATCAAATGTGAAATGATGATAGCTTGTTGCAGGAACAAACTAAAACTTGCATAGTAAATTAGATAAATAGCGATTGAGAATGAAGAAAGTTAAATTAGCTACTATACTTATTTCCCAGGTTACCTAATTTAATAAGGCCTCCTAAACAAAAAAACTCACGTTAATAGTGATTACTAGACACCGGATTATATGCAACATAAAAGGCCCAAAATATGCATGCAAATATGCAAGAAAAATAGCTAAAATATGCACGAAAATCCATAAAAAGGGCCAAAATTTGCAACATGAAATAGTAAAAAATAAGTTTTTTAAGGTTTTTTTATTCTTAAAAGGTACTATTACTGAACGTTAACGAAAATATCTATTTGACATTAAAATTTATTTTTAAAAATGTATACGACTAAGTACTGTTATAAAGACAAATTGTGTCTATGATCTGTTATATTTTTGTAAGCGGAAAGAACGGTTCTACAGTCTACTTCCAATGAGGCATGCACTGAGGTGACTGGGCAGAATGAGTGCCATATGTTTGGACATGTTAGACATTTGAAAGATGAACGAGATCGAGCTTAAATATGCATGATTTCCAATTTTTTTGCCAAAATATGCAACTACCACTGAAAAGGGGATAAATATTAATCCGGTATCTAGTGATTACTGATTAATAATTGTGACCATTCATTGTTTAATCTAATTAGTTATGTAATAAAATTAATGTGGGGTCAATATTCCATGTCATTGAACACTCATCGAATGTTTATACATTTTCTACTGCCGACGGGGTAAGTATTATATTTTCACCAGCTAAGTATTAATTTGCCACGGAATACCTAAAAGAAAATGATTTTTATGTCCGTAAAGTCGTTCTAATTGATTAGAACTATTCAATTAGACATACATAAAATATGTGGCTACGCTACATAGGTACTAGCCAATAAAATTTTCTATTTTAATAGCTAGAATTACTTACGAAACTAATGGTTCATTTGGATAATTGAAACTTGTGAAATGTACCTAGGTAGTGCTTCGTATTTTAGAAATAGAATTGTGTATTATTATACCTACTTATTATGTAGGTACAGTGTAAAAGGATAACACGCCAGAATATTAAAGGAGCCAGCCGAGACGTAATTTGAGAATGGACTCGCGTTAATTGGATTAAGTGTAAGTATACATTTGTTATTGTTGCTTGCAGTAATCATGTGAATTTCTTATAACAAAGTAAGGTTTCGTTATGACGTAAAATATTGTGTAGAAGTCGCATCGAACCTGTCTATTGACCTAGTTTCTTTAGGGAACACGTCATAGTTTGGCCGTTTCCCAATTTTGAATGTAAAATTTTCGTAAAAAGCGTAGCGCCTACGGTTCTCGTAGCAAATGCGTAGGCCTTTGTTGTGACTTGATGATGGCATCACGGAAATCTAAACTTATAATAACAAAGAGTTGAAATAATATTTACTGACGTAACATGGAACAATGTAGGTGTAGTAGAGTTGTGGAAGTAGGATGGTAAGTAATATAGTTTTACAGTTTTTGAAAAGACTTTACCTGTTACGTAAAAACTAAAAAGATAGTTTTCGTTTGTAAAACAAATGATAGACCAAAAAAAATTAACCTTGATAACGTGGATATAAAGATAGATTTCAAATAACAATAAATGCTTGGTTAAATTTTAATTAAAAGACTAGAAAAAATTTACGTTTGCCGCTCCCACCGCAGTATCGATTCCCACCACACCGGGGCAGCCCCACCGTCCACCACACGGCGACAAGCAAAGTAAAACTAAACAAATTAACACAGCACTTTACAACGTTTTCACAAAGATATATGCGACCGGTGAAAATTGCATCGGGTCGCTTTTCGCACAGAAAACTCCGAAAACTTGATGAACTAAAAAAGAAAAGCCAGAAGTCGAAGTCCTTGATTTTTTGTCGAAATCCGGTGATTTTTAAGATGATTATGTAGCGCGCTTGCCGCGGGAAAGTTTTATATCATTTTCCGATTCTCCATTTCGTCCGCGCGCGTCGGGAGAAAGTTTTCAGCGTAGCGTTAGAACGCGAGTGTGCTTTTGTTACGCAACTGACTGCGGCGCGAGTCCGCCAGGGGGCACTGCGCCGCCACTGGTGATGGCGTAGTGGCGCAGTGACGGGCATGCGCATTCACACTCGCACGTTGCCACTCGCCGATATACACTCGACCGCAATAAATCTTTCTTTCTTCACCATCCGCTCAGCTGGCTTCGTTCTTCGCATATTAAATAACGCTATAGGTACCACAAATTATAAGCTATTAAACTAATACAGTAAAAAGAAATGAAAACTAAATCTGAATGTAACTTCTAAGGTTCCAATCCTTTCGTCCTCAAAACCTGACCCAGATGCGACTGTGACTTCGAAGAAAGTCAATAATAAAGCTGGAGGTCAGGGCACTAGTAAGACATTGCGTGAAACGGCCATAATGGCAAAACGGCAGGCGAGTCCAATCTTCGGCCTTGATAGAACGTAGCTACCTATAGGTACTTAGGTATTAACCAAACTGAATAATCTGACAAGCAAACATTAATTAAAGCAAGATTTCATTAATATCGCAACTTTTGTCCGTGAAAAATAATACCTAAGCACATACGCCGAATTTAAATAACTTTTTTTTTCATACAGTATACTATAGGTACTTAATATTCGACGGGTTTTCTGTTTGTCTTGTCATATCTGTCTAAACATTGCTTGTCTAAATAGCTATTGCCACCGCCACTCGTTATTGCAATATAAATAAAACAGTGTTTTATTTTTCATATTTGGTGGGCTCGATTCCTGGTTACGAAAGGTGATTTTTCATAAATCTTTGATTGCAGTTCCAATTCCAGTTACTTATGTTTAAATCAAAATGAAGTCTTCTAACTTCTTTGAGTATTTCTTCACTTCTTCTTCAACTTCAATATTTCAGGTAGATACACCTAGGCACTTTCTCTTCGGAGCGGTTCCCCGAATGGTGTTGAGTCCCTGGAGTTCCGTAAGAGACTCCTTCCGTAAGGAAAAATTTAAAAATACTGTGAAAGCCAATTTTATGAGTAAAGGCTATTACACAGTTGACGATTATTTGAAGGATAATAATTCATGGGCATAGCTTTTGTATTGTTAATTATTACTCTAATGCCTCATTATTGATTGTAAATTTTGAATTTATCTTGAAATTTATTTGTAAATTTTTGTTATTTTAAGTCTGGAAACGATATACATATTTGTAAATATCGTTCCATCTGATAACGTTGACAAGTTTTTTGCGCCCATTTTTCTTGTCAGCTAAAAGACGTCATAATGGGTGGTAGGGTAAAAAAAGATTTGACGATTTAAAAATGCTTATTATGTGAGCTCATTTAAATAAATATATTTTCATTTCATTTCATTTCACTCTCAGGGGATCCGCGAAAAGAATCATGGGCACGCTACTAAGGAAATTGGACGTACCTAAATCAAATGAAGAAATGAAAATATATTTTGTGTTTAGGATACGAGGGCGGTTAGGCCGCAGCTGCCTTGCTGAGGGGCGACTCCTCCCCAATATTGGTGGCCCAAACTCCAGTTGCAGACAAATTTTTGCGGGGATAATAAGGAGTATGGCCCTTTACGGGGCCCCGGTGTGGGCGGAGTCCCTCAATGCTGAGAATTGCAGGCTCAGGAGGCCGCAACGCGTGATCGCAGCCCGCTTAATCCGCGGGTATAAGACGGTCTCCTGGACAGCGGCGTGTATTCTGGCGGGTACGCCCCCTTGGGCGCTTGAGGCTCTGGTACTCAGGAGGGCGTACCTGGAGAGGAGGGAGTCGAGAAGACGTGGAGATAGACTGGCCCCTGAGGAAGTGTCTGCAATTAGGGAGAGAGCGGAGGAAGAAATAATGGACGAGTGGCAGCGTCGCCTTCAGACCCCCATAGCAGGTGCAAATACGGTGGAGGCTGTGCGCCCACTGATTAGGGAGTGGAAAGGGCGGAAGTTTGGGGCAATGACTTTTCGACTGGTGCAGGTCCTTACCGGACACGGATGTTTCGGGAAGTTTTGGACCGGATACAGAGGGAGGAGTCCCCGAAATGCCACGAGTGTGACGCTGTTCTTGACACTGCGCAACACACGCTAGAGACGTGTCCTGCGTGGTCGGAGCAGCGTCGGTAACTCGTTGGGGTGGTGGAAAGGGATCTCTCTCTGCCCAGCGTCATCAATGCGATGCTGAGCAGTGAGAGATCATGGCAGGCGGTAGTCTCCTTCTGTGAGGATGTCATCCTCCAGAAGCGGAGAGAGTCCGCGAAGAGGACGCTCATGCGGCTCTTCTCCGCCGCAGACGGAGGGGGTAAGGAGGTGTCGCTACGTGAACCTCATTCCCCCCTAAACGAGAACAAGCGGGTGGTGGGGGGGTGACCCATCGCTTGCTTGGCACGGTCTCAACCGTCTGGGGAGATGGCCAAACTTGCTCGGCCATCTCCCGACCGCGAGGAGGCCCGGATAGCCGGGCCGGCCGCCGGGTCTAATGAGGTAGAATCCTACAAGGGTCCCTCAGGGCCAACCGGCGGCAAGAGGGCAAGTGCCGGAGGTTTTTATTGGGTATTCCCCCGTGGGATTACGGGAGGCAGTCGTGGAGGGAGCCGCAACGTTGAATGTTGCGGTCCCCTCCTTGCGAGTCCCACATGCCCCCTCCCTGCTCACCTACGGAAGGGAAGCGCATAAAGGCGTTTTCCTTCGGCTTAAAAAAAAAAGGATATACGAGGGCGGTTTGATAAGTCCATGACTTAGAAAAGAAGAATTAGGTAGGGGAGGTCAGCTCAATGCGGCCATAGGAGGCAAAGCGGCCATGCCTCATTTCTCGGCAACTTATAACGATAGTACATGTTTTATGTTCTGATATGCAGCAAACCTACCGCCCCGCCCCGAGCAGCCATTTGGTAGTGGTCGGAACCAGCATGTGGCCGCGGCAACATGCGAAAGATTTTTGTTCATTTTGTTAAGAAAATCCAGGGTAAACTCAATCTGTTTTGATAAAAAAAGTTTTTATTTTACGTCTATTATTGCTTATCTATTTGGCTTTGTTTGTGTAACATTGGTTCCGACATGAGACAGATGTTATGAGCACAGTTAATTTTTAAAACAAAACGGTGGAAAAAGGCAAAGCGGCCAAGTGCTTTGCCTAGCTGTTGAATATTTTAATTTAAGTAGAAGAACTGTTGGTAGATAAGTATGAGAAAATTGGTGAGTACCTATAACATAACTAAAATAATTATTAATATAATAATTAAAATAAATTTAGGAAGTATTCGAAGATTTTAAGACTGTAATAATAAATGTCTCATTTGAAACTTAAGAACATTTTTTTTTCATTAGTATCGTTTTATTTAATTTATTTTTGGTTTTCTTGTTTTTTTAAGCACGATGTTTTTCAACTTTAAATGAATTTCTTGGAATCTTTTGGAATGACCACTTTGCCCTTACCCCCATGGCCGCTTTAGGCGCTCACTTGGGCAAAGCGGTTTTTTGACAAGTTTTCGTAATTTACAAATTAAAAGAAACTATTAAAGTTTTCACGGTATACGATTACACGTTATAAAAGTTTAATAAATTCCCTATCTATTGGTAAAAAATACTTTTCCAAATTCTGTTTTTTAACAGCATTTTTTTAAAGTCAAAGTTAAGGTGGCCGCGCTGAGCTGACCTCCCCTACTTTTTCTATAGTAACCTACCTAATTTATTTTTGTATCCTAAAAAGAACCTCGTTAGGAATCTTTACAGTACATTTTATTAAAATTCGGCAAAAGATACAGGTACAGAGACACCTACCTACTTTTGGAAACAAAAAGCACAAGCGACTTTTAACTTTTCTTAATGACCCTGTCGAACCTCTCGGCGGCACTCATGACATCAAAACTCATCGGATGAAGATGCGAATCCTTCCTATTCTCTAAATTTAGCTCACTTACACTGAGATTTTTTTTCTCCTACCAAACATGAATAAATGTCTAGGCGAGCAAAGATTTTCATCAAGCCAAAAGGTGGTGTTCAGTTAGTGTCTGAAATGAGCCCTCATTTCAGTTAGGTACCACAGTTTTCAGGCAATGAAAGAATAATTTAATGGGTTAAGCAGGTCGGAAAATTCGTTGGACTGAATAAGCAGAGCTACAAGTAAAAAGAGAGTGTGAAATGCTATCCCAAAATATGAATAATAGAATCACGTTAACCCAAATGAAGGAAATCACAAACAGGTTTTACCAAGAAAAACTTCTTAAATTGAATCACGTTAACCCAAATGAACGAAATTCCAAATCACAGAACATGAAATATATTTGCTTTGTTTCAAAACACTGTTTACAAAAAAAAATACAGTTCTCCTTTTGAAGACCACATCTATAAATAAACTTACTTATATTTACTTACTTTATACATTGAATAAAATAAATGCAGTAAGTACTAAAAACAGAAATAACAATTTTACAAATGTTTTTGGTAAAGCGTGATTTGGGATTTCGTTCATTTGCGTTAAAGTGATTCGTATAACTAAATATTACTTTTATTTATTAAGAAATTACAAAGGTCTTAAAATTAAAATATTAGCTAACTAATAACAGTCTTTCTTTTGAAGTCAAACCTACATGCGATGCGAAAACCAAGCAAAGGGCCTCAGTATGGTGTGATTTCAAATAAAAACCCCATTTGAGTTAGGGTTCCGCCCAAAAACGGTGTACCTACCAACCAAAAAGGGTTCCATAGCCAAAAGAATTTGGGAACCGCTGCAGTGTAGATCATCATCATATCAGCCGCACAACACCCACTGCTGGGTATAAGTAGGCCATCCTCAAGAATCTGCACAACGAGACGGTCCTGCGCTACCCACATTCAGCGACTTTTACCAGAGATCCACCATGTCGCATCCCGTAGCGTCATATCAGTTGCGTGGTCTCCATTCCAGAACCTTGCCGTCCCAACGGCCATCGCTTTCTCGCCAAGTGTCCCGTCCACAGCCACTTCTACTGAGCACACTTCGAACGATGTTGGTTACTTTAAGTTGGGTCCAGATTATGTTCTTTTGTCCGTTCCGTATTAGCGTTCCGATCCAAAATCTTTGGACACAAAGTTAATAGCCCGTATCTACCTCCAAACGTGTCGTGGCGATTATTGCGTGTTCATTATGATTTACGTGCCACCATGTAAGTAGTTGACTGCGGAAGTTCATTGCGCTCTCCACACACGCGCGAAGCCGCGAACCTCCTGCGAAGCATGAGTGTGGAACCGATTCGCATATTCTTCGCGGTATCGCGTCGCGTTCGCGCTTCTTTCCCGTAAATTGACGGATTTTTGTGCCGCGGCCCGAACGAACCTTTGTCGCGAAAGCGACTAGGCAGTTCTGCCCCGTAGCCAAAGTAACGTTTGCAAATTTTCGCTATCGCTTCGCTTAGAAGTTAGAAACATGTATGGATTTTACGTTTTAAAATTCGATTGTTAACGAAACCTTAAGTGCTTATGTCAATCCCATACGTTGTTGTTTCGAAAGCTAAGTGATAACGAAGATAGCGAATGTTACTTTGGCTATATAGGCCCTCAGTTTTGGTATGTACCTACCTACTCGTACTTATTCGATTTTATGCATCTAGTACCTACTTAGTATAATTTTATTATTGTCTTGTCTGTTTGCAGTGTTGATAAAAACATATTTCTCATTAGGTAGAGTGTAGGCCCGCCCGCTGACCCTGCGATTGAAAACCACTGCGTGCCTGGTACCACAAACAAAACTTGCATACTTAAAATGATGCCTGTTGTACAGATTGCGATAGCCAAGTGACAGTCGAGCGAGTCGAGAGTTCTGCATAATATTGCAACACAAGTGATTCCCTGTATACTCCTAACATGCTCGTCGCTACGCTCCTCGCACCTATCACGTGACCTGCGGTCTTTGATTCACCATCGCAACAATTTAGCAGTGCTACCAACCTAGGTGGTAGTTTAGGCGCTAGAATTTTTTTTTCTGTTTTCAGAAAATGTCTGATTACTTCAAAATCTGTGAATATTTTTGAAATGTTTTCTACCGCACAAATTAGGAGCTACTTATATGTGTTTACTGTAAGATCGCACATTTAGTAGTTTCCGAGATCTGGGATCTGGCAAAACGTTACGCCAGCAGGAAATCAAATATCTCCAAAACTATAAGGCCCACAAATTTTATATTTGGCGCACATTTCCTGCTAGTATTAAGCTACCCGCACATATATCTTTTATTTCTCTCCGATCATTAGTTTAGATTCTTCCTGCTGGAGCACCGTTACCCCAGCAGAATCCGTTTTTCCCGTTTTATTCCAAAAGTATAAGGCCCACAATTTTTTTATTTGGCGCACATTTACACTGAATTGCGCACAAATTATTCATCAAACTCGCTTCCCTCTAGGAGCATCTTTCTTGCTGGCGTAACGGACTCTATCTTTTGACCTAACGATACCGGGCTCGATACTCGGCAGTCGAGGCCTATTAAGTTTGCGTGACGAGCAACGTGCGAGGGGCATGCTGAAATTACTTCTTCATTCTACTTATACTGTTCTTATTCATGTCTCAGATGATTTGAAGGTTAATAAGATTCAATCTTATTGGCCGCTGAGAAGTTAGCCACTATGGGCGTAGCTATGCCCCACCACCAAGGGCGTCGCCAGGGGTGGGCAGCGGCCCCTCCCCTCCCCCCAGAGGTTAAAAAAATGTAGCTAACTGCAACGTAACCAAAGTCCTAAAGCCGTGCAATTGACTTGCTTTTCCGATATATCCTGCATACTTGAATAAATTCACTAGGTGCTCTTGACTGTACATACAATTAATAAGTATTACTTATTTTCATCTTCCTTAATAATAATAACTTGCCCCCCCTGGGCAATGGGCTGGCGACGCCCTTGCCCACCCACGTATCTCTCACACACTTATATCGAATTTGTGTTCTGCGCATCGTCACGCACAATGTTCACAAAAGTTTGAATCGGGCTATAAATAAAAAAAAACTTTCCAGATTTTATTTACACACTTTATTGAATTAACATAATGAAAACAAACATGAATTATATTGAAATGAACCTCATTGATATTACAGGTAGGTACTGTAAGTAACCGTAATACGAATACAACATTTATAATTTATTAACATTAATCAATTCAATTCACAAAACGATTATTTAGATATGTCGACAATTACAGTGATATTTGAAGATATGAAACACATCTATGTTACGCGGAAAAGTGTAAGACAGTATTATGTACGACTGATTCATACAAGCGTTACTTTTAGAGTTAATTTGATTTATAACAAAATTTAAAACCAATATTGCAAAATATTTATTTAATAGTTTTTTCACTTGCATGGCAAATGCGCGAACTATTAATGTGCGCGTCCACTGCATCGGAACGGACGGATTTGTTGCTTTGTATGGATTTTTAAAGCACTGCGTGCACTGAATCGCCATTCATTTCCGCGCCATAAAAATCCATACAAAGTGACAAATGGTGACGCTCCGTCCGCATCGTACACTCAGATTTCGATGCAGTGTTTCGTTTTAATAAACAAAAACAAATTAACAATTTTATTAAATGCTATGAATAACGAACACAGTTAAATAAAAACGGTTTTAAAAAAACCATCAAAATACGACAGAAAACAAAATACACGCCTGTATGAAATCAAATCTATACTCTATCTCTTTTATTAATACTAAGTATTTATCGTCTATGTCAGTTATGTCGATATGTCACCGGCAATGTAGGAAACGCAGGCATTGTATACAATGCCTGGCCCTTTTAGGCAATGTATGAAATAGAATGAATATTATTGTCTATTTCATACATTACCTAGGCATTGTATACAATGCCTGCTGGTCCACAGGCAATGTGTAAAATAAACAGATTTTGATCGAGGGGAGGGCTCGAGGGAGGTCAGGGGGGGGCTCGGGGGGGGGCTCGAGGGCGGCTTATTGAGTTTGGAACCGAACCTGCTTTACTCCTGTAGGTCCCGGGTTAGGTTAGAAATTTAAGGCGAGCGCGTAGCGCAGCGGAGCGTGAGCCTTAAATTTCGAGGTTATTTTTTTATAACAGACAACAGAAATAAACTTATTTTACACATTGCCGGTGGACCAGCAGGCATTGTATACAATGCCTAGGCAATGTATAAAAGGAATATCATTTCATACATTGCCTGATCGTTTCAGGCATTGTATACAATGCCGGAGAATACACATTGCCGGTAACAGATACAACTTTGCGAAAATCTATATCGTGTGTCTGTGATTGAGAAAACTGAATTATTTGCTTATAATTGATATTTAAAGTGCCGGTTTTAACAATTTTCTAGTTTACTGAAATAGTGCAGTGCACGATTTAACAATAGGTACATAGTTTGATGGCATTTTAAATAACATCTATAAGTTAAAATAGAAGTGCTCATATTTGGTGATGATATTGTACAAATAAACGCCGTTGTTCACCAACGACGTCACCGGGGAGGGATGATGGAACCGTTATAGAGGTGGATACATTTATTACGACTTCCTGGGGGCCTATTATGACCTCTTATTTCCTGGCAGTTTTCTGACTGGTTATCAATCTATCTCTTTTATTTGATATACAGCGAGAAAGAGATGTAACTATAACAATTCATAAACCTGGCAAGTTTTAAGAGGTTGTAATACCCCCACTGTTCACAGAAAATCCGTCCACCGTCCATACATCTTAATATCATAATTAAACTACGGGTCCTGTTGACGGCGTTGATGGACGAACGGCGTAAACTTTGAATTAACGCTTAAGAGCGCTACTCAAAGCCCTACTTGCAGGGCCGATATCGGGCCCTGCTTGCAAGGCTTTGTGTAGGCATGTAGGGCCGATATCGTAGATTTAATATCGGCCCTGCTTGCCTACACAAAGCAAAGCAGGGCTTTGAGTAGCCCGCTTTAATGACAGTATAACGATAAAAAATTAAATGCTTATTGAAATTGCAGTAGTGAAACTTCCGACATTTTATATGCCTTTTTGATATTTTCCTTCTTAACTATAATCAGTCAATATTTACTATTAACTTTAAATCTAAATGAATAATGAAAAGAGATAGGTCATAGTCAAAATTTGATCGAAAATTATTTGACTGATCAAGTCACAGATATATAAGGCATAGTTTGTTCTTACAATCCTAACTATGCCATAAGACAGTTTCAAATCACACGATAATTTGATATTTTAATAGATATTTATTGAACAAGTGCTTTCATGGTTCCGATAGCCGATTTTATATTTTAATAGATATTGGCTTAAAAATATTTTCGTGTTTTATAAGCATTCAAAATACATCGATTTGAGCTATACTTAGGTAGAATTGTTGTAGCTTATTGTGAAATAATAATTACGTGTATTTTACCCTGGTCAACTACTTTATAATAATGTGTTAAACAACTTGTTGTTCTAATTCTTTATAGTGTACTTAAGAGGGATTGAAGCAAATATATTTTGAACATTGTATATGCTTAACAAATCACACAACCCTTTTTACCCAATCGTCTCAAACCTGTATGTGGATATAAATATTGTACATACAATTAAGAAGATAGCAAAATATGTTTTTTTCAAACTGTGCAATTTTTTATCCATAATAATTATGTTATAAGTCGAAGTAGGTACACTCGACATTATGGTTTATGAAGATTTAGGGTAAGAGCATGCTTAATAATACGTGTGTAATGAAATGAGATAAATAAGACTTTTCTAATAGCCACATAATAGAGGAATTTGAATATAGTGCAATTACTTAAGTATATAAAATTTAAGTGCTAATAAGAAACTCTAAAAAATCAGTAATTAATATTTGCTAAATTGAATTTAAATATATTACTATACAACGCAGTGTGACCCTGTCAATAAAGGCTAAATATATAAGTCATTATTTCATAATCAATAATCATACATAACACAGATTTTTTATCGTGTGACTTTGCACTCGACTTTTTACTGATATCAAGGCAGGCACCAAAACAAAATAGTCAAATAGTGACGTAAGATCAGAACAACCATCAAGCTACACCAGAAAATGAACCATAAAATAAACGCTTTGGAATTAACTATATTTAGCCATAACGAGAATAAGTTAATAATGTAAGCCACCTCTCTTTTCCACTTATGATTTAAATAAGTCTCTGATTTTTATAAATCTAAGTATTCGTCGCAGGCTTACTTTGTATTCATTTGTTTTCACTGACCAAAAATTATTATTTGTTCTCATTGATGAATAAAAATACGAGTAGCATACATTTCCGACTTAAAAGTAAAGAAAATTATGCAAAAATATAAACATGTAATGCTCACAATGTGAGACATCAATATGAAGATACCGTAAGGCTGCGTACGTACCGACAGGTGGCTTGCTTAGTGCCAGCGCCTAGATATGTATCGAAGTAAAAGGAACGTTCACGAATGTTCGCAACCGGCCGCACTGCACGCTTGGCGCCTCGCTAGCCTAATCACCTACTAAAAACATATTATCTAGACTAAACGCTAAGCGCTAAGCAAGCCACTTGTCGGTGCGTACGCGGCCTAAGTATCGACGAACAAACTAATTAATTATTCAGAAGCCTAGCTTACGTAAACATTCAGTAAATTGAGCAAATCAAAATAACAATAACAATATTGAACCATAATAGTTTCTATAATATGAGTAAGTATAATAAAGAGTAATATGAGATTGATCACCAATTATTATTATTATAATTGAACATAACACCTACACAAGACAAATAAATGTGTTATTCACTAATCATATTAATAATATTGCATTGTACTAAATTTAATATTAATTTATTGACAACATCAATGAACTAATACTTCTTCTTAGAGAAAGTATTTGCGTCACAATTACCATCTGTTGCTATATAAAATATATATAACCCACTCTGAGTTGCACGCTCTCGTGTCTACAGCAACGAGGAACTAGGAAGCGTGCACTACATTACTGCGCCGCGCCTCCGGCCCCGCCCCTCGCGTCTCCTACCTGACGTAGCAATCGACACAAAAGTGCCATCCAAACTTTTAATCACAGCTATGAAATCTCTTCTCTTTAGTAACATACTACTTTCAATTTCTTTTTATTTTAGTTCTATAGATTAATTCTATTTATACCTGTGTGATACTTAATTTACAAAGCTCTATACATTGTCTTAATTGCAATTTATTATACTATAAACAATTGATTTTATCAAAATTTATTGCTAGTTTAATTTAGCGAGACCACATAAAAATAGTTAAAACTTTGACATACAAGAACAAAAATAAATAAACCTCTCGTTAACATTTTATACAAAACCTAAACACACCAATTGAAATATGAATTTTGACTAGCATATAATAAAATTTAATTATTTGTCTTTAATTTCAGAACAATTTGACTAGCATAAATCGACAATGTTAAATTAATACTTTAAAAGTTTAAACAAATAATAATGCTGTCGTATTCCTCAAATCCACACATAAATTTAGACACAACTTTGGCACAATCATCATTTTCTCTTCAAAAGTCATTTTAAGATATTGAAAGGGAAGACTTAGGGAAAATATGTCACAGGGATATGTATCGAGACTAAATTTTTTGTAATTCTATTTACGATTCTTATATCTAGGGTGCAAAATTAACAATCACTTAGTGGAGTACGTAAAGTGTTGCAAGTTTATTGATCGTTCAATAACGGTTACACTATCCAAGGAATCAGTATAAACATACCAACCAATGACATTACTTTGTTACATTTGTAGATAGTAAAACCGTTAAGTAAACGTACTAACCTAACTTTATAAAGAAAAACAAATTGCCTTATTGATTGATACAAGTCAACAGTTTGGCACTGCATTTTGTCTTATGTGGCACTCGTTTTCTCCAAGCGTTTACTGGAAAGCTTTACTAATAGTAGTGGTCCTAGAGTTATCTTACTTTTCTAAGTTAATCTAAGTTTTTTTTAAGATTTTTTGGAAATATGTAGATTACCACAGGACTATCTATATTCTTTTCTAATACTAAGTACAATGAGCAGTCTGGAGAGGGTAATAAAATAACTCAAACGAACTGTCCTACATCACTAAACATTAACTACTCTCAGAATAATTTAGCATAAATCCGCAACATTATTAGTGTTAAACAAACTTCAACAATCTTTGGCTTTGATCCCTAGACCAATATTATTTATTCGACTTTTTTCAGCAGCCGATGTACACATTGTGTATATTTGTAAATTAGAGATCTTATAGTTCAAATGTAAAATAAATTAGAGGACTATCACATTTAGCAACACTATTTTTTTACACCTAACGTCTTTTGTGATCATAGACGATTGTAAATGATATACTGCAATGTTATTTTCCGCTTTAATGTAAGTTCCTAAGGATTTGTTCCCATCGGTTTCGTATCGCCACGCCGCGCCCCAGCGCAACTATTACAGTAATACCTAAGTTTTCCAGGTTATTACGCTTATTTTATTTACAAATATTGTCTTTAACCCTCTCACTCTGTTCGCTAAACTAAACTACGCTACGTCAGCGGTTCCGAGGTCGATTGTAACGCAGCTACACCTACTGTACGCCGACTCTCGCGACTATCTTATTTTGAACATTTTATTATGTGTGGTCATTACAGATCATAATGGAAAACAAATCCAAAATATAAGTGAGTAACTTGACCGCTTAAATCCTTAGTAAATTCGATCAGCTTAGCTAACTCCTGTTGCATACTTTGTCTTTTATAAATCATTAATCCGTAAATGGTGAACAAATAAAAAATAACTTCCAACCACAGATCATCCGAACAATGTTTGATTTATCAATTCATGTTCACCACATACTGATTAGCAGAAATTTTTAACCTTCAGTCATTTTAAATCTTCATCATTTTCGTATTTCCCCGAAACACGATAAACTCTCCCAAATTTCCAAGAGTTACTTATCTTTAACCACCGATAATTCCTATCCCAATTAATTAAATACAGTGGAGAATAAATATAAGAATATCTAAAATACTTATAAACTTGTAACAAATGTAAACATACGTTCAGCACGATATCTAGTGATTTGCTTCCCTTTTCGACTGAGATTGTTTGGTCTTGCTATTTACTTGAAGAAATATATCGGAGCCAGATTTCCGTATTGCGGCTGCTGCACAAAGTACGTTCGTTCATTGAACGTCTTGTAAGCAACGCCGGAGCTCTGGCCACGGAGCCCCATTCAATGGATCGGTGCCTTCACGATGTGGTTGGGCGCGATGTAGTGGTAGCCGGGCAGCGGCATGCCCGCCGTCTCCATTGTGATCCTGCAACATTAGAACGACATTTATTGTTATATGCTAACACATTATCAATGTATATTGTCGTCTATCAATACAAATTTGATACATTAGTTATGCTTTAGATGTCGGTTTAGAGTGGATATTCTAGGATAAAAATAAAATGTAAAGGAAACATCTTACCAGGAAAGTGGGTGATCCAGTGAGCTGTAGGATGTAGGTATCTCGATGGATTGGTCCGGCGGGCGGCAGGTAACACGGGAATGTTTGGTGCCTGGGTAGGCAGGATATGGCGTGGGGTCTTGTAGGAATCTTTATATGGCCAACCGAATAATCTACCCAAATTTACCTAACTCAACGGATTGCTATATTCAAATACCGAAACATTATAATTCATTTCAGTTAGGCACGGGTTCACAACAACATTACTTAAAAGAAATAAGATTCCTAACGGAAATGAATTAAACCCCATATTTATTTGTCATCGAAACAACAATAAAAATCTCTCAGTTGCAATTATTGTTTTATTAATTATGTACTTTTAAAACAATACACTTTTACTTAACGATTCTAGCGAGTAATATAAACCTGAAATTATAAAGAAAACGCCTATTACTTAAAATAAACATGATTTCTTTTTTTATAAATAAGAAGGAATTGGCAGCCAAACAATTTGTCCCCTATCATGGAACTACAAAATAGAAACGTTAGAATTGGACCTCGATTTAAATTCGCACTAATTTATAAAACAAGTATACTTAGGGGCAAACACATTATTATATCATACTATTTTGTTGAGACCCTATCAGAATTAGTACTATTATCAGGACTAAATCTACTTTGTCTCGGTAAACAGTTTGGTCTAGCAAACTATGAATCATCTACAGATATAATGATGTCGTTTACCCGCCACTTATATTTATGCAACTACAAACATTTGAAACTACGTCTAAGTACGAACATTCTAAGTGGTGATTTTTAGGCGAATTAACAATTGAATGAAAAGTCACACAATACTTGGTGTCCATTTAGTGATCATTTTAGAAGAGTGGCAGAACTAGGCCTCTAACGGCCTAATTCGCGCACTTGTGTTTATCATGAAATAATTCGTTGGCCGCGGGGCGCTCTTGCCGCCTAATGCTTGCCGCACAGGCGACATTCTATGCAACACTACCGTTAAAAAAATATGTAAATGCACAATTTATTAAAAATCCAAGCTGATGGACCCTTCGCAAAATATCAATCGTTATTTATAGAAATAAAATATATAATATAAATAATTGTTTGCAATTTTGGTGGCGAAAAAAGCTAAAAACGTCAGACGTTTTGTTTTTCGTCGAGAAAAACTACAATAAATTATTGGTAATTAAGTTTGTGTGTTTATAAATAGCAATGGATATTTTTCGAGGGGACCATCAGCTTGGATTTTTAATAAATTGTGTATTTACACGACAATTTTTTTTTGTGGGAGTGGCGATAGTGTTGCATAATACACTGGCCTGCAAAACTAAGTACTACTGAAGGATTAAACGTGGTGTGATCTGATGATGGCCATCCAGGGAGTGAATGGAGAAGATTCAGATCCCCATACACACCCAATAGATCTGATCAGCATTCTAAGAGCTGTTTGGATATGTTTAAAAAAAACACGAAAATAGCATAAAAATGTATGGAAATGCTGTAACTGATAACTCTTATCCTTACAGCTCTTAGAATGCTGATCAGATCTATTGGGTGTGTATGGGGATCTGAATCTTCTCCATTCACTCCCTGGATGGCCATCATTAAATCACACCACGTTTAATCCTGGGCGGAGAACCAATGCTTCAAAGTTACCTCGTTTGTATGAAAATAGACCTCTGTAGTACTTAGTTTTGCAGGCCAGTGTATAATGTCGCCTTGACGAATAAAATTCAAAATATATTTAAAAACTCAAAACAAAGCATCACAGTACAATATTAATTTTGAATTGCCAACTACTCCAATTTATATACTTAGTTAGAAATAAAATGTTATGTTGATTGAAATATTGTAATACTACAATGAAACCAAATTAAGATTTTGGGTGCATTATATTATGATTACAATAACAAATATCACTCTATACCTAAAAAGTAATCACAAAAGATATAAAATGCTTTAAAAAATTGCCACACTCTTTTGCTTTTTATGTATCTAAGCTAATGAAAAAAACAAGTCTTTTATATTATTTAAAAACACTTTTCGTTTTTTATTATTATTTAAATAACAGACTTTACACATCAGTGCTTGCGACATAATTTGGAGCAACGGGCAATGGTAAGCCTTCAAATCAAAGTTCTTAATGATATAATCTGTTTTTTTTTACTTGTGTAGGTAGCCGTGGCAATTTTCAAGAACACCTTATGTCATTATACTGTACATTAATCGTATATGTCAAGAAATCCTCAAAACAGTTAATGTGGAACAAACCTGATGGCTACAAAACTACATATCTTATTTAAAATTCAACGGACTACCATTACAAAAACTCTATTTAAAATATGTATACAGAGTATTCCATAGCCATCAAACAATACTTCATCCTAACATATTTTTACTTAGGTATTGCTTTTAACTTAATATTTCGTTATTTTTACTTCCTGTCGTAGAGTTGATCAGACCATCAAACTGAACAACTTTCATTATGGAACCAACCTTGAAATCACGAAAAAAAATCAGCTGTTCCATAAAAAAATATAATCCTACTCCATCGAAATGTATGAAACAGCTGTTTTTTTGCGATTTCAAGGCTGGTCCCATAACTAAAAATAACCTTGTATATTAGTTTGGAGATAATTGAGTCATAAAGACAGTATTATTTTAAATGACTGCCCAAATAATTCGTGTATCTTTAATATCAATTGGCCTGAAGTACAGCTTGATGTTTCTGCTAGCCACCCTGTATGTTAATCTTAATTAGATTCTATAATAAAGAAGATGTGCCGATTTCAAATATCACCATTTATAATCAGTGGCAGATTGCAGACAGGATAGACATGTTAAATACAGTTAAAACCGTTCAAATTACATCGCTAGTTTTGACTGTGAAATTATGAAGTTGCCACTAATATTTTTGTTACTTCTTAATAAAAGAATTTCCACAAACACGATAAATATATACAAGTTGTCTATAAAGATCAATAATTTTTGGTTAATCCAACCAGATTATATACAGGCAATTTCATTCTTGATTTCTTGTTTAATGTTCAATTAACATTTTGTAAGTCAAATACCACAAGGTATAAAATAGTGTCCATATCGTGGCCAGATCGTAGAATTGATTACTTCATGATGTGTCCGACTATTTTATGAAATGGTTGTATTTCATGAAATGGAAAATATCCACTGCCTACATCGTGATATGGTTTGGCCAGATCATTGAAATAATGTTTGACGATATGAACAATTGAACAGCTAAACGCCCAGCTACTTCATAATGTGGTCAAACATTAGTGATCATCAGACCCCGGATTTGCGGTAGCACGAATAAAATGACGTTTAATAGTGCGTGGATAATTTGATTATCTATTTGTGTAATTTATCGATAAAAAAATATAATTATGTAACGTGACTTACTGTCGGAAATAGTAGAAATTACCTACCTACATTAAGAAAAGTGAAAATCGTGAAATGTATAAATAATAAAATTCACTGCAGTTTTTCTTGATGCAAAGATAGCAAAGTCAAAGTGAGTGACGTAGAATGTCAAATTTTACAGAAATACATCCTCCTTGGTAAAATACAAAAAAAAATACAGACGCAATCAAAGAAGTTCCACTTCAAAAATATTTTCAAAACATCGATATATAAAAACATTTACGATAATTTGGTAATCACTAGCAAGTTTGTATTCCTGCCACCGCAAATCCGGCCTTTAGTGATCATATCGTAAAATAATTACATTATCCACCGTCAGAGGCTTTGATATCATTTTGTTTTTGTGGTGCATCATGGCGGCCGATGATTACTCTGATAAAAAAAGGTTGAAATAATGCGCGATATGAAAAAAAGAACTGAAGTGAAATGTCGTTACGACACAAAACTACTTGAATACACGAAAGACACTCAAAAAAACGAGCGCTACCTAAAAAACCTTGGAGTTCGGAACGTATTTCCCAGGTAACCTACCCATAAATTACCTATTTTTATTTAGTGGTAACCTTTTAAAATTAAGAAATACATTATTTCATGAAATGGTCGGCCACATAATGAAGTGAGCAATTCTAAGATCTAGCCACGAAATCCACGAATCTACAACATATGTGCAATCGGCACACTACATTACCTCCATCTCAAACGCGAAGCACTCTGTATATTCTACAGCATTTAAGCTTCTACGTATTTCCTACTATTGTCACGATCCCTAGTTACGATATCTTTTTTTTTTGTTATTTTATACTTGATTTTTCTTTTCGTTAGTCGGAGTGATTTAAATAACATGTAGTCAAAACTATTTATTGACTTCAATGTTACTAAACTATCTATCATAAACGTCGTTTAAAAATTAGTATTTTTCGTAAATTCACGATAAGAACGAACAGTACGATTTGACAATCAAATAATTCTTCCGTTATATAGGTAGTCTGAAAGTAAAGTAAAAAAGAAACGTTTTATTTTTTAGACTATAAAATAACCTTATACTACATGATTGTGGATATGAAAAATATCCTCCTGTGCTAAATGATTTCCTTTTTTATGATAGTCACAAATAAATAAGTTTTACTTTTTCAGCAAAATTAATAATTGTTATGTTTTGAATGGTTCGAGAAAATGACTCCTTAACCCAATTCAGCGAATACATCACGTCTATCGTTTAAACTTTTTGGTTAGATCAGTTCAAGTCATAGATAGACTATGAATTAAATAGACGAACATAGTAGAACACCAGTCTTCTGTAAATGAGAATAACGATATTGTAAAAGACTTGTGAAGATTGTACTAAAGTATTTTTATTGAAAATTTGACAGAACACTTTTTTATTATCTTTGAAAAGTTAGTAAAGGGAACCAAGGAGAAAAAAAAAATCGGTTTCTAATGCATAACAAGCTACCATTACGGTGCAGCGTCAGTCTTAAATAGAAAAGTCTGGCTTAATTTTTGTTAAGCTAAACTTGGTCCTTTCTCACCGGGTATATCTACAGAGTCGGAATTGACTATGAACCTTACGCGACATGTGTTAATTTTTTAAATTTATACGTTAAATTCGATTTTAAATCGAAATTATCAATTAGTTTCGTTCGGGGTCCGTTTTAAGAAATGAAATGACCATCGCGGTCCGCACACATTTTGTAGAAAAGAATATTTATTACAGAAATGTAATTATTAGGTACTTAAAGTAGGTAGGTATTTTTATAAGTTCCTGTGTTCTCGCGGTCCGGACAAAATGGGTCGGCGGTCCGGATGCGGACTGTGGTCCGCCATTTGGCAACCCCTGCTGTAAACTGATCTTTTGTCAATTTATCCGTCTTAATGAGTCTATGAAAGAAACTATGATTACGTTACGTACGCGTAACAGAATGCTAAAACGTCCGCTATGTTCATCTATTTAAACTTAAAATTAAACCCGCGCCCACGGCCCAAAACGACGAGAAACCACAACGCGAAAGTCTAATAAGGGTTATATTTCCTCTCTTTTGAGGATTTGGTGGGCGTGTCGTCGTCTTGGCGGCGGTTGAAGGACTTGTGGTTTCTGTGTACGCCGGTGGTTTGGACCGATTGGTTGGAGCCGCTGAGCAGGTCGGTGAGCCCGCCGAGCGCGGACAGCGAGCTGAGCGCGCCCAGCGCGCCGGACTTGCTGAGCAGCTGCGCGAGCGGGATGGCGGACGCGAGCGGGCTCGAGCCCGACGACGATCCGGCCCCGCCCGACGAGCTACCACCCTCCAGGTTCGCCTTCTGAAGCTCCACACTGCCGGAGCGGGACAGGAATGTTGTAAGGCTAGGCGTAGGTACTATTGGCCGGCTTCGAAGTCTTCGCGATTGTCTACTAATCCGATCTAAAACGCTTGCGATCCTAAATGCTACCCTAAACGTCTGTATTCTGTTTTTCCCTCCATAGGGTTCGAAGTCTTATATACTTTTACGAAGGTGCCGATCTAAAACGCTTGCGATCCTAAGTGCTACGCTTAACGTCTGTATTTACTTTTTCCCTCCATATGGAAGGAAGGCCTGTGGCCTCCGCAGTAGGGAAATTAAAAGGCTGATGATGATGACGAGGCGTTTTTATGATGAAATGATTTATTTTGTCATAAAATATTTATTTAAAGCTTGATAGCAGAAACTGTTAAAGTTTACAATATTATATTTGTAGATTGAATAAAATATATCGGTTAATAATTAATTTGTGTATCATTTACCAAGCTCCTTTTATTGATTGACTTTATACACTTGAGCATTCGGCCTTTTAGGCATACCTACTTTTCGATCTTTTTGAAAAAAGTCGGTTTGGCGGTCCGTGATTTTCAATCGATAGATAGTCATTACAAACAAAAGTGTATTGTAAAAAATCTCGTAAGTGATATACTTTTGAGTATTTGAGTTCGAAAATTAAAAAGAAAATCAATAATTATTAATTTCAGATTTCTTTGATTTAGCGGTTCGGAAATGTCAATCCGAATTGATGCCATTTAGGTGTGTAGAAAGCGATCATGGCTTATTTGAAGTGTGCCCCAGTTGAAGGCCGTTTGTCCACCGCCGCCGTCACCGAGCCGTCGCCAGGTTACAGCGACGCATATCGCAGACTCATTTGTTCCCTAAGTACACAAAAAATTAATATTTTCATAATGCCTTTTTCAACTTCAAACTCAAATATCTCAGTAAGTACATCACTTACGAGATTGTTTCACTTAATATTTTTTGTTTAATTTAAGTAATGACTTGTTCTGGCGATTGACTCCACTTTCATCACTGGCCGCCAAAACTGACTTTTTCAAAATGGATAACGAGTAAGTATGCCAGTCTCCATAGTAAAATATCCGAACCCTTTGATAATGTCAAGTATAATAAATTAACGCCATAGTCACAAAATAAAACTACTTGATTTTATTGAGGTTCAACATATTTGTTGTATTACAATTTTGTTTGTAATTTTATTTGAATCTTTAATTTTATACGGGTCATTGTCAAATTCAGTGGTCATTTTGTTCGAAAGCTATAACATTAAATGAGTTATACATTTAGAAGAGAAAACTTTACCAAACGATACCAACTGAACTAAAAAATGTGTTCTGAGAGGGTAATAAAATTCTAAAATCATATTTTTTCCAAAAATCCTATTTTTGTCTCAAAAAGTCCTCTTCGGTGGTCTGTTCGGAAACCAACTCGGCTTTAATTTGTGATCTTAAGGTATATTAAAACAACCCTTATTAATTAATTACGTTAACATTCAAAAATCTAAGACTGTTATTTATCCATATAAACATTATCCAGCAATATACCATTATTAATTATTTTATTATCATAGTCTCAATTTTGTTCCGAAGATTTAGATCTTTTCGGTTACCCTATTTTACTACCAGTAAAATTAAAATATTATATTTTCCTGAACGCATCCTAATCTAAATTGAATAGCAGCTTAACTGTGGACGCATCAATAATTCGTAGTGCGAGTGAGAGCACTGCTGCAAAAATAATCATGTCGAAAAGGAACAAAACAAAAAAAAATTCAAAGATGACTTTACTTTTCGGTGACAGCTATAAAAAGTTAACAACTTACTAAACTACAAGGTAGCTACATGGGCCTACTTGATTATTAAGCCATTTTACTAATTTCAAAGTGCTTTTATGATTATCCTCAAAAAGTTTGGTTTTATGATTTTTTTAGTGAGGAAAATCCATTCGGTGGTCCTCTTTTCGGTGGTCTTTTTTCCATACTTTTGTTTTGTTTTGCTGTATCGACCTATAATTTATGTTGATTTAGATTGCTAATGTTCCAATGGATATAAATAAAAACAAATTTCGTTTAATTTTGGACTTTTATTTTTTTCTATTTTGAGCCCCGTTTTGACAATGACCCATATGAGAGCTCTATCTGCAACATTGAATAATCATTTATTCGTCTTCGCGGTACACGAAGTGATTTGGCGTGCTAATAAGGTCGGTCTGAAGATAATGATTTATTAACGAGCTAAGTACGAAAATCACAATTCGGTTTAGGAATTCACGAATGTCATGACTATACATTCTCACTGATTACTACATTCAAATTCAATACGAATAAGTTGCGGTATTAAAAACTTTTACTAATATTCATTATTAATTTTACAAAATTTCTGTACGAAATTTTTCCTCAATAATTATTCATCAGCGACGAAGTGTTTTGAATCATAAAAAATATATCATTGAAACTCGTTTTTGCAAGCATCTCAGATCAGAATATTTTCATCAAACTTTTGACTATAGAAACACACCTTCGAAACAGCCCAAAAAGGTGAAGACAAATCATAGGAAGTTCACAGGATCTCAAATAAATCAGTCACAAAGGTGGAGGCATGATTTAAAATGGACAAGAATGGGCAAAATAACGGTCCTTCGGACTTTAGGAAGACGGGAGGATTTTGGTGACGCGACTGAAAGTAGCATACTTTCATAGATTTTCTTTGTTAAATTCTTACCTCATGTTGATGAGATACTGCGCCAGCGCTACGGAGTCGGGGTTGCCCGATATGGTGATGGTGCGGTCCGTGGCGCCACCTTCGCGCTCTTCGCAGTTAGATATCCGGATCATGGCGCCGGAGATTTGTCGGATCTCCGCGATTTTAGTACCACCCTGTTGACGATTTTGACTGTGTTAGATTAATTTACACACGACTACGCAGAAGCGACTCGCTAGGATGTCAAAAACTCTACTCTCTATTTCTATTTCTCTAGTTTTGGTAATTAAAAAACTCAAATTAAAAAAAAAAATTTTTTGGAGATTTTCATCACGAATGCTGTAGGTACCCCTTCGTCTTGGAGAGTGATAAACGAGGCGAGACATATAAGCAACTTTACCTCTGCTCGGCTTTCATAAAACGCCATCTATCGAGATTTTTTGAACTTATTTCTATGTTATTGGTCTCGGAAAATAGCCTATTAAAAATAATAATCAAAAAATACTTGAAATGTAACTGTTTAGCTGTGAAATGATAAAGGATTATTTACTTCTCAAGCTTACGCGCTCACTAGACATGAAATAAAACACTATTTAACCGCGCTAGTATCCGTTAAAAGGGTTTTATTTTATGATAAAATGATAATAATAGTTCAGGCACTCTTTATTAAAATAAAGAGTGCCTGAACTAGGTAAAGCTTTATGTACCTAAGTCAGGACTTTATTATTATATTTTGATGTAAGATTATTTGAATAAAGATTTATTATTGTTATTATTATACCTTTCCGATGATGCAGCCGATGAGCTCGTTGGGCACGGTCATCTCGTGCGACTGCTGGGTGGCGGCGGGCTGGTTGCGCGCCTGGTTGGCCGTGCGCAGCTGCGACCCCGCCAACGCTGCCAGCGCTATGTATAAACACCCACTACGTTACTTATACGCCCTCCACATGGTGCGGCCTCCTACGACCTTCCGGCCAAATCTCAAACCTGCCGCGCCTCCCCTACACACGGTGAGATATGGCCGTTAGGCCGCGGGAGGCCGAACCTCTACATACGTCTCCGGCCGGGACTTTGCATGCGGAGGATCCATTCTAGTCCCTCTACATGCACAAGCCCAGCCGGAAGGCCAAGGACAGAATTGTACCACAGAATAGAGGGATTACAGAAGTTATGCCACTGTCGTATTTATTAGGTACCTACCTACATACTTCTTACACAATGAGATTATTGGCCGAATACTTAAACGCTACTCAACTTTGAGCGGCTCTCAAACATCATGCTGTCTTTGTCATATCTTTGACATTTAATACGATAGGACGACGTCTGAGAGCCTCTCAAAGTTAAGTGACGTTTGAGTATTCGGCCATATGCTGCTTAATAGACTACCATGAGTTAAATCGACAGGACGAAAGTTAAAATCAATAATACAAAATTAAAACACATTAAATTTATTATAAATTAGATTATTTTTTTTATTATAAATTAGAGAAACACTTCCGATCTGACGATACATATGGCCGAAAAGCACGATTATTATATTTCAACGTATTATCACAGAATACATAATAGTACAAGTACAGAAGATCCACTCCGCAAAGTCATTTAAATAAATAACGACTCTATTCCATACCTAATAAAATGCAATTCAGGTTGCACGCCGCTCTCTTGCCTACAGTTATATTCACCTAGAAGTTGCCTCTCTTTCTATCACGTAGCTCTTATCTCTTCTAACGACTTCAGGGTTTCTTCTTTTAAATAATAATTAAATAACTGGTAGTTAATTTATTACAAGTTATGTGTTTGTGAAATAATGTGTAGTTAAATACGTTTAAAAAAACATAGGCTAGGTACAGTCAACGCCACATTTGGCTTTAAAGCAATTGGCTTTATTACGAAATGAAATTGTAATTATAATTAAGTAATTTTATTTCGAAAGTAGGTAGGTAAGTAAGTACCTACCTAATCTATAAATTATTATTTCAATAAATAGTTGGGCGAAGATTGTTAAGCAAATAAGACAAGTAAATACCTAAGAATAAACGGATACTAGTTACTAACTAAACTAGGTACCTAGTAGACAAGCACTTCTTACGTTTTGATGTCGTTTGGGACTTTTGGAAGAGTGAAAAACGTGAGGTTCGGATCCTTTTTATTCGTATTAAGGCATACTATCGAAATCGAACTGCTAATGTGCGACCCAGCCGGCACGCGGTAGCCCTCTGAAATTAGTCCGTCCGGACGGACCCGCTACCTACTTGTAGCTTTGTACCTAAAGCGCGGAGTGCGCCTAGCCTGGTATTATAGATTCTCAATCTGGTTAACTTTTGACCGTCTGTTTTTGACGTTTTTACATTATGGAGAAAATGTCAATGTAATCTTTCAGCATATTAAGTTCAAATCGCACGTGTGCGTTGCTCGAACGTGCGTAGTACCTAGACCTACTAAGCTTAACTTCTGTCCTCTATTTTGTGCTTGACCGATACGCGGCGGCTTTCCGGCCGGGCCTGTGCTTGTGGAGAGCCCTTAAACTGAAGTTCACCAACGCATAAACAGCTGATTACCATTTAACCGTCTGTTTTTGACGTGTTTTACATTATGGAGAAAATGTCAAATGTAATCTTTCAGCACCTGTATTTTTTTATAACTTTACTTATACTTTGAGGCCAATAAATGTTTCTTTATTTAACAAACACTGATGGTTAAAAATTAATCGGCTGTGTAGTTGCTGAAATCGGGTCTTAGAATAAAACAACACTTGGGGCCCTATTCCACAATCGAAAACGAGAATCAGACAAGCAATAAAAAACACTTTTCTAAGTTTAGGTTGCTATACTTTTTTACTCAATGAAAATCACTTGTAGAAGTTAACTTCTAAATTTTTTATTGATCGTCTATCATCGCAAAGAGTGAGACACTAATTTCTGGTTTAATTTAAAAATTGATTAGAATAAAAAACATGAATTATCACAACACAGATTTATGTACAAAGGTTTAATATGTCTTGCTATAAATATTAGAAAGCTTATACGTATTAATTGTAAATAATTGATAAAAAACTTTCAAAGACTCCTTTTTGACGCAAATAGATAATAATAATAATAACTTTATTTTTACAAAGATAATTGTCATTAACAATGAAGAACAGTACTTATAATAACAGCGGTAGATAATGACAGCTACCCTCCACACTAGTTAAAAAACTGTATTGCGGCAGAGTAGTATCGTCGTCCACTAGTAGCCAACATAAGTTTACAGTATACGCAAGGCGAACAGATCAAATTAACTAAACTCAACTTACTAATATTAATTTTAATGTGTCAACTTTATACCATTATTTATTTTATTTTTAAATGTTTGTATAATAAGTTTGTTTTATATACTTTGTTTAGGTATTTATATGTAAATATGTATATATATATATATTATTTATTTATATTATGCACACACAATGTGTGTCTTATAAACCAAACACTTATTAAAACAATTTATTTAATATACCTACATAATATTTTGAAAGAATATATAATGAAGTTATTTAGGTGTGTGAATAAAAGTCGATTTTATATTTTTATTTACATAGTATACATAAATAATTGTGTTGATTTTATATATTTAACTATTTGATTTATTATATATATTTATCAATTTTATATATTAATGTGTAATATGCACGTGCCTTATATTATAGATTTAAGATTTTTATTTACCTGCAGGGTTGAGTCCGCCTGTGTTAGCGGGCCCCAAGCTGCCCAGCCCCAGGGCTGCTAAACCAGCCAAAGGAGATTTGGCTAATCCTCCCATCTAAAATAATACCACAGCATTAAGTACTTTCACAAGTAAATATATACTCTTTTTCAGCTAACACTTTACAAGAATGGAAACCAATGCAGAAATCAAAGATATAAAAGCTCCAGCTGCTTGTTTTCATCTTCTCTGACATAGCCGGGAAGGGATCGCTGGATAGGGTTACCTGGGTGGAAAGAATAATTAATTTAAGATCTAAGAAATATCGCAAACGCTCTACTAGCAACAGTTCGGTTATGGAATTTAAACGGATCTGGAAGACAATACAAATAAAAGCTATGCGAATATTCTTAAATACCTACGTTTCCTTTAGAAAAAATACCACTTTGTGAGTTTTTGAATGGTGCTGCCCGAATACAATATACGCACCTTTTACAATACATAACTAAACATTTTTTACTTGAACTAATAAATTACATTTTCAATTTACAGCTACACTTCCAAGGTTAATCTCAATATTAATTGTGAAACACAAATAAAATTGTCGGAAGAGGCAAGGCAGAGGCAAAATAAGGAGAGGTGCAAGTAGAGGATTGATGTAACAACCTTGTATGTGCGTGAACAATTCTCGAAGAACTAATAACTGAAAGGCTCGTATGTCAGCAATGCCAGAAAACAAACAGATAAAGCTTCGTATGTGTGTATCTACACATATTCCCGTCCACGATATAAAACATTACATTGCAAAATTAATGATATATAAATGCTACGGTGCAAACATATTTACTGGGTTGAAAATATTAAACAACATACCATAAAGGGGTTCACGTGCAAATGGGAAAGAATATATGTGTTTCAAGCAAAGGAGAATAAAAGAAGAGAGCAAAATAAATATAACTCATTCCTAAACTTCACAGCACCGGGGTCTAATCTAAAACAGGTTATTTTACAGTCACTGTTAAGGAGTCATCGCTGCTACTGGAAGAAAATCGACACCACACAACCAAACCAAGTTGAAGGGATTCCGGGGCAGCACCAATCACATAATAACACTCCCACACAACCTCATAGAGAAAATATATTCAAATACTCTTTTAAGCCTCGTAGGTACGCAGTAAAATACATTTTGATCCGAAAAAGGTTCAATTGTTAGCCAATTTTAAAGAGATGGAAGAGAGAACATTGAAAAACATTCAAAGATAACTACGGGGACACTTTTACTGCGATACAAATTGATGCATTGGACAGTGGGCATTCTACTAATAGAAGAAACCACAGTACAGTTCTGTCACAAGTGATAATGGTTTTTGCTATTTGATTGCAATCAGGATTTCGGATCTCGAAATTGAAATCTATTATAAGAATCGTCAAAATATTTCTTAATTTATTTAATTCAAGGGTTAAACTATGTTGGATCACCCGACTCCGCATTTATCCATAGCTTTATCTCTTTCTCATTTTTTATTTTTTCGTTCTTTACATCATCCAGAAATATTGTTCGCTAGATTGAGAATACTGCAGTTCATTCAGTAACAGCCACTTTGCCGATACCGAAGACCACGGAAGTGGCGGTTTCGTTTTCTCGCTTTAGTGAACGATGTTTCTGTATTTTCTTTCAGACAGAAAGAAATAAAGCTATCGAAAAATGAGGTGCCGGTATGGCAAAAATAGCTCAACCCTAATGGCAGCGATAAAGAAAAAACTAAAGTTATAAAAGTGATAACAAATTATCGAAATGAGATTGACATAAGTTATCGCATGCCATAGTGTTTTAAAATGTATTCGGCAAAGGAGGGCAGATTTCTTTTATTTTGTCGGCAGTTAGGGATTACTCTACTTGTCAGCACAGAATAGCATTTTCCAGTCTCTCTCCTCTTTTACCGCTGAAGATCGTCGTTTGCTAGAGCGAGAAAGACAGCGTGTCACCAATCTGTCGCGGTAGCATTTCTCTGTCTTTCCTGCTCTAGCAAATGATGACGATGCAGAAGAAGAATGAAAAAGTGCTATTGCTAGCTACCAAGTGGCTTTAAACAGAATATAAACAGAACATCTCAAAGAATGAACGAGAAAGATCTCGTGTGACGTATCGGGTAGTTTGGGGCGTGGTCTAACGAGAATGATCTCGTGTGACGTATCGGGTAGTTTGGGGCGTGGTCTAACGAGAATGATCTCGTGTGACGTATCGGGTAGTTTGGGGCGTGGTCTATCGAGAAAGATCTCGTGTGACGTGTCGGATAGTCGGGGCGTGGTCTATGAGGTCGCGGGCGGGTGGCGGACTCACAAGGTGGTGTTCGTGCAGCGGCGGCAGCAGGTGGTGCGGCGGCAGCGCGCCCACGAGGGGCGGCTTCACCTCCAGCAGGGGGAACATCGGCGCGCACACCGCCTGCGGGCACCACCGCCACGACAATTACACCGCCATCAATACACTGATAACGTTCCCTTACGAGGACCCCTAATGCGCGAACTCAAACTGACAGTTACACCGCAATCAGTACACTATCAACCGCTTCCGTTAAAAAAACCGTCTGTGCAGCGCCGCCGGCAGTACTGGCAGGGCCGCCATGCAAGGAGGCGACCAGGAGACGTTAAATTGAAGACTGACACACCGCTATCGATACATTGTCAACATTCCCTTACGAGGACCCCTAATGCACGAACCGACACTGACAGTTACACCAATCAATACACTATCAATGTTACCTTTAAACCGTTCCCGTTAAAAAAACCGTCTGCGCAGCGCCGCCGATAGGCAGCACTGGCAGGGTCGCCATGCAAGGCGGCGACCAGGTGACGTTAAATTAAAGACTGAATGCGATCAATCACTGATTTATTATGCACTACATGTACTTTTATATGAGGAGAGATGCGTGGGTGTGCATATACTAGGGTGACTCAATAAGTACTTAGCCTCACCGACCTATGGCGTTGCTGTTACAAAAGAGTTTTACCATCGTGCAGTACATCCTTTTTGAAGCCTACTGTCAAAGTTTCTGTCAATTCCCTTGATTAGTTTTGTTTTAATAGCCTCTGGAAGCGACCGTGTCGGTCGATTTTACAAAAATGGAAAAAGAGCAATATCGTTCGGTGATTCAATTATTATTTTCGGAACGGAAAACCCGCAGCGAAATCAAACAACGCTTCAATGATGTGTACGGTGACTCTTCTCCTTCGATGGCTACCATCAAGAATTAGTTCAACGAGTTTATTTGTGGCTGCACGTCGGTTTTTATGACCCACACCCAGGTGCCCCGAAAACGACTACTACGGAGGAAAACGTAAAAAAAACCACAACCTCGTGTTGGCAGACCGCCGCTTAAAGATTCGCGAGATAGCTGAGACGGTAGACAACGCAGAAGGAACGGTGCATCATATTCTACATGAAGAACGGGCATGAGAAAGCTGTCGGCGCGATGGGTGCCGCGTTTGCTGACACCGGACAACAAGCGCAACCGTGAGACCACATCAGCGACGTGTTTGGTGCTGTCCGGCGGAGTTCTTGCGTCGTTTCGTGACCGTCGATGAAACATGCGTCCACTGGTACACACCAGAGACCAAGAAACAGTCGAAACAATGGACTTTACCCCGCGAACCTGCTCCGAAGAAGGCGAAGACTGTTCTATTGGCTGGAATGGTGATGGCCACCGATTTCTGGGATTCAAAAGTTGTGATGCACATCGATTACCTCAAGAAGGGTAAATCAATCATGGGGCTCTACTATGCCGAGTTATTGGGCTGATTTGACCCCGAATTGAAAAAAGATTTCCCCATTTGGCGAAGGAAAAAGTGCTGTTTCACCACGATAATGCGCCGAATCACACTTCCGTCGTCGTCATGGTCAAATTGGGCTACGAATTGCTGCCCCATCCACCGTATTCTCCAGATTTGGCCCCCTGCTATTTCCTTTTGTTTCCTGACCTGAAAAAGTCACTCGCCGGGAATAGATTTGAAACGAATGACGACGTCATCGCCGCCACAGAGGCCTATTTTGCAGACCTCGGGAAAACGTATTTTTTGGACGGATTGAAAAAGTTTGGGTAACGCTGGGCCAAGTGTATAACCCTAGAAGGAGCCTATGTTGAAAAATAAATCGCCACTTTTACAAAATTTTCGTATTTTTTTTGTAGGCTAAGTATTTATTGAACCACCCTCGTACGTTAGTACACACACACAACAACGAGGACCCCTAATGCGCGAACTCACACTGACATGTACCGGTTTATGCTTAAAAATGAAACTCTTGTCTAGCCACTTGCTACTGGTAGCGAAGTCCTTAGACCTGTTTTAATTGTTTATGGTCAGCTAGTAAATGTCAAATAATAAGAAAATTTATAGTTTCGGCGTGCACACCACCTGCGGGCACCACCTCCACGACAGTTACACCGCAATTAATACACTGACAAAGTTCCCTTTACGAAGACCCCTAATGCGCGAACTGACACTGACACGGTTTAGCTTGGCCAAGCAACAGGTATTTTTCCGTTCAGAATTTTTATGAATCATCGTTAATCCGTTTCAAAATTCCAAATCAGATCCATCTGTGTGTAACCAGTCTTACGCTTAATTATGTGACCGCCACTATAAATGAAATACTAGCACATTTTTACGAGTCTGGCCATCGATTTTTGTTTAGTGACTTATCCAATAGCTTATGGTACCACATGAACAACTGTAAAGAAATTATCGCGATATCTCTTAAAACAGAAAAATTGTATGGTCTGGAAAACTGATATTTTTGGTTCCCGTTATGACGTCATAAAAGTGGTGAACCTTATGTCGGACGTAATAATACACATATTTCAGTGCGCTTGGCATTTCCTTGAAACACTTATGACTTGAAAACGACTAATCAAACTAAAACAAATGTACCTATATTACTAGACATTGAGCTAGACACAGTTATTTAACAGACCCATTGGCCTTCTATTCCATAAGAAAATTTCTAACATAGCTGACAAAACTGCGATGTTGTTATATGTACCTATATAATAATGGTAAATGTTCCATACCCTAAGTTGATACCAACTGTTCAGACGTGACCGCGCATATGACATCGCAATTAACCGCAGATGTTGTTTAGCCGGAAATGAGATGCATTGAGACACACATGTTGAAGTTTTTATTTATCTTTTGTTAAAACTTCTCTTTCATCTTTTGTTAATACTGAATTGAATAGCAACTAAAGTATATCGAGACATCCACATCTAAATGATGTTTGGTAAAAGCCTTGTAAAGCCGAATATAGTAGATAGGGTAGTATACAACCCGGAAAATTATTTGAAGACCTCTTCTGTGGTCGAGTGGTTTGTACACGGGTTTTCAAGATGTCGCAATCTCTGAGGTCCCGGGTTCGATCCCGGCTGGGTCGAATGAGAAAACGAACTTTTCTATATTGGCTCAGGTCAGGGTGTTTGTAGTTCCACCATTGTCTCTCGTCACAAGTGCTTTAGCTACTTTGGAATCAAAGCAATGTATGTGATGCTGTCCAATATACCTAACCTACATATTTAAATTGAAATAATAAAAAATTGATTTAAAAAAACAAAAAACCGACTTCAAAAAACCTACCTCTAAAAAGCAAGAAATAATATTCGTAATAATAAAAACACGTCTATTGAAGTCGGATGGGGCTGGAGTACAGATTCCTTTTTTTATTCTAAAAGCCCCACCCGACTTCAATAGACGTGTTTTTATTATTACGAATATTATTTCTTGCTTTTTAGAGGTAGGTTTTTTGAAGTCGGTTTTTTTGGTTTTTTAAATCAATTTTTATTTTTTTATTTTTAGTGTAGGTACCTTGTAGGTATATTATTTAGATACTAGATAGTAAAATCGGCTCAGCCAAACGTGAGATAATTGCGAAGAAACATACGTACATACGGGTCAAACTGAGAACCTCTTTTTTTAAGTCGGTTAAAGAACTACACAGATATCCCTCTTCCAATAAAAAAATAATTATCTTATTCAGTTCTTATTCAATACGACCATTATCATCAAGATAATTCACACAAAATCATACTATTTTCGCGCTCATTTCAAGATTACTTGAAAAGTACTGAACCGAATTCCAAATTTTAAAAAATGGGACAAACTTGGGAGTTTGCCTAATTTAATAACATTTGAATCATTTCAATCGGTCCAGCCGTTTTCGAGTAATCGGTGGACATACACAAAAAAAACAAATATACAGACGAACATAGAACCTCCTCCTTTTTGGAAGTCGGTTAAAAAAAACATCAAATCGGGTTGTGTGTACCCCGTATCTACCATATTCGGCACCATATTCAGGATCTTATTGTTTCAATTTTACAAATAAAATGTATTGCTATAATAATTTGTGTTTCCGAGATTATCAGAGAATGTTCGGTAAATAACATGATGTATTGTAGGTATTCAAAAAAATGTATATTCAATTTAATGTTATTCATACTTACATCTTGCGCAGGCACGGCATAGTTTCCTTGGATAGTGTAGGCCTGTCCTCCGGCCAATATGACTGGGCCAGCCACATTGGGCTTTGGTCTGTAAGGGATTGTCGCTCCTTTTGGTGGGCTCTACAAACAAACAAACAATTTAAATTATATGAAAGTCCCTGTTAAACTGGGGTTAAACATTATTATGAAATGTCGCTTAATTATAGCAATCTATAATAAACTAGCAGACGCTCGCGACTTCGTCTGCGTGGAAAGGTTTTTTGCTATCCCTCGGGAACAATACTTTTTTTCGGGATGAAAGGTACCCTATGTCCTTCTCTGTACCCCTGACAATATGTATGCAAAATTTCATGACGATCGGTTCAGTAGTTGTGATGTGAAGGCTTAGCAAACAAACAAACAAACGGACTTTTGCATTTATAATATTAGTAACTAGCGACCGCCCGCAACTTCGTCTGCGTGGAAATTTTTTTGCTCTTCCTCGGGAACAGTACTTTTTCTAGATGAAAAGTACCCTTTGTCCTTCTCTGTACCCCTGACAATGTGTATGCAAAATTTCATAATGATCGGATCAGTAGTTAAGACGTGAAGGTGTAACAAATAAACAAACAAACGGACTTTTGCATTTATAATGTAAGGATAGTAAGGATTATGGGCGTCGCTTTATTGCTGATAAACCTCTTAAAAGAACAGCATCTCAAGAATGATCTCAAGATAGCTCTCAACGTTCTAGCGGTTTGTTAATACGGGCCTTAGTTTTGTGGTGGTTTTGTGGCCGCAATTTGTAGTTAGTTTAGAAAGTTTTTTTTTGTTTTTTTATTGACTCGCTGAACTGAATTTAGACTTATACTTATTTGCTGTTACTTCTTTAAGATTGCGAGATCGAAGTTAAAACGTGTAATTAAAAAAAATCCTCTTAACGAAAAGTTCTGATAAAAATTGTTTAAAAAAACAACCGACTTCTAAAAACCTGCCTCTAAAAAGCGAGAAATAATATTCAAATCATTAGATACGCATTATCATTGTTATAATAACGTCTATTGAAGTCGGGTGGGGTACGAACGTACCGTACGTACGTACGGGATGTACAACCTCCTTTTTTATTCTAAAAGCCCCACCCGACTTCAATAGACGTTATTATAACAATGATAATGCGTATTAATGATTTGAATATTATTTCTTGCTTTTTAGACGCAGGTTTTTTGAAGTTGGTTTTTTGTTTTTTAAAATTTTTTTTTTGTGTAAGTAGTAAGTACCTTCTGTATTAGGTGGTGTAAGTATATTATTTAGGTAGAAAAATCGGCTCAGGCAAACGTGAGATAACCGCGGTGAAACATACATACATACAGGTCAAACTGAGAACCTTATTTTTTTTAAGTCGGTTGAAAATACTACACTAAAGGTATCTCTTTTCCAACGCAAAAAAAATCATCTAATTCGGTTCATAAATAACAAAGTCGTCAAGGTACTTGATGCAAAACCATAATATTTTTAGGATTACTTGAAAACTACTGAACCTATTTGAAAAAAAAATAAAGGGACCAACTCGCAAGAATACTCAATCGAATAAAAAAAGAATCATTAAAATCGGTCCATAAATGTCGAAGATACGCGCGAACAACGATAAAAAAAATATACAATCGAATTGAGAACCTCCTCCTTTTGTTGAAGTCGGTTAAAAATCAGCTTTCTTGGTTTTTTCAGACCGTCCCCATTAAGCGGGAAATACAATACATTAGGCCAACGTGGGCCACGTTTGCCGATTTCGGCGCATCGCATTCAATAATTAGGTACTCTATGTGCGCGTCAGAACGGATTTACTTTTCGTTGCGTCGCGTAATGTGGCATTTACACGGGTCAACTTGCAGGCGACTGGCTGGTTAATTTTAGTCAATAAGCTCTCTTTATCGACAATGGGGAAGGCAACTGTCAAAATGGCGCTGCGTACGCTTGTTCCACGAGAACTATGAAAACAAAGGACTTTTACGGTAAAAAAACCACAAAATAAATATATACCTATTTTCCCATACATTTTGTTCTGAACGTCTACTGTCTTAGGAACAAGCGTACGTAGCGACATCTACAATAAGCTTTGCGTTGCCATTCCCATTGCTTGTAAAATCTAATCGTAAACCTAATTTTAATGAGGTGGCGATTCAATTTTACAAGCGATTGTCGTATTCACTTCTCAAGCTTACGCGCTCACTGGACATGAAATAAAACACTTTTTAACGGATACTAGCGCGGTTTTATTGAAAGTACTTTGGTAATTAGTCTGTATTTGGTTTGATTTTTGATTTTCCCGACGTTTCGGCACCTTTGCAGCTGTCGTGGTCAAAGTACTTTCAATAAAACCGCGCTAGTATCCGTTAAAAAGTGTTTTATTTCAAAGCGATTGTCGATAAAAAGCGCCGTTTGACTAAAATCGACCAGCAAGTCGCTTGCAAAGTCGACCTGTGTAAATACCACATGACGTGCTCTAAAAGACTTACTAGCCTTTGTGTTTAATAAATGGGGACTGACGCGCCCAGGGGCTTTATCGGCTAACGCATCGGAATTCGGCAAGTCTGCCGGGCTTCAAATTAAAATAAGATAAATCGAGCCCCAATCGCGCTATAATGACAAACCCCAATTCATGATGTCACATGAATATCGATATCTTCCAAAACTTCGGCAAACAGGGGCCCTACCGGCTTACTTACATGGCTATCGTAATCGATTTCATGTGACCGATGGATGTAACACATTGCTACTTCTATTTGGCTTAAATAAAAACTTACCAAAGAAAAGTAGCAATGTATCTCATTCATCTGTCAAATGAAAGTGATTGCGATAGCCATGTAAGTTAGCCGGTAGGGCCCCAGGCCAAAATGGCGAACCCCAACTCATGATGTCACATGAACATCGATATCTTTCAAATGACTTCGGGAAACAGTACAATACGAAATTCCTTACTTCAATTTATTTATTTTAAGTTTTAGCTCGGCAGACCCGCCGATGTTCGAAAAGTAAGCCGGTAGGCCCCCAGATCGTCGTACAGTCAGCAAAGCTATGAGCTGAACACCTAAAGTTAGGTCTAGATTGAGTGGTCTATCTTGCATTTACCTAAAAGCCATAAAATTGAGATAACAAAAACTAAACCTAAATTTCGTGACGTCACATTTCAAAATCATTAAAATAAAACGAATTTTGGAACTGTTGTTTTAATTCAATAATTATTCTTAGATGTAAAATTGTAAAATATGTGACGTCACATTAGGAAGGGGGGTCGCACAAATGTGACCAGCTGTGACAATGACGGGAGAGGGGGTCAAAAATCATGAAATTCGTGTGACGGAAATTATGGATGGCCCCTAAGGTCATAACTTTGCTGCCTGCACGTGGCCCACGTGTGCCCGTGTAGTTCCCGCTTACCTCCAGCATGACGCAGCAGATGTGGTAGATGCACTGCGTGATGGCGTCGCACGTGCCGCTGATCGTCACCGCGCGCTCCGTGGAGTTGGGCAGCATTTCACTTGCCACCTGTCAACAAATGAGAACCTTGATTATTTGCTAAACGATATGTTGACACTTGACAAAATTATAGTGCCAGCGAATAACGAAGTTTGACTAGTACGGACGCTTACAGAATTAATGGACACACCCACCGAATGCTTGGTGGGTTATAGACTATCCACTTTAGAGTGATACCCACAATACCATCGATCAATTTGCGTAGTAGAGACTATCGACTGATCCATTTTACCATCGATCGACAAATCGATTGATTGGTGTGGTAACACCCTTGTCCAAAAAATAATGAAAGCTAGTGCAATAGGGACATTAAATAGCTCATGATATATGGAGTCACGTGAATATTAGCCCCAGTGGCATCGTGATGGAGTTAGCTACCTGTATGGAGGTAGTTACCTGTATGTTAGCGCCGGTGACATCGCGGATCTCCTTGATCTTGGAGCCGCCCTTGCCGATGAGCGAGCCGCACTGCGAGGCCGGCACGATGAGCCGCAGCGTGATGGGAGCACGCGATCCGCCGCCGCCGCCCTCGTTGAACTGAGAGCACCACTGGAATAGACAAAGTGCCATGTATTAATCCACTTTGGCCCATACGAACTTCATCCTTTTTCTTCAATATTCCATTTAGCGACAAACGGTAGCCTATATCTATTTTAACTAAAATTCATGTTCAATTCCATCGTGAATAGGACAAAATCGCGGACAAAAGCTTGTAATTAAAACAATGAAAAGAAAATTGGGCCAGTGGTACATTTAGGGAAAATTACGTCGTGAAGTTGCGAGGCAGATTCGGTTCATTTAAAAATAAGTAGGGTGTAAGTTCAACGATTGAACTTACGTCCAGTAGTGTGGGCCTTATTGTAATAGTATAAATAAGCTCAAAATACTAAGCGGTGACTTTCCACAAAATCTTAAATTCAGAAAAGATAAAGTTGAAGTGAAGTGAATACAATGAATACTACTTATTTTAAAATTAGTCATGAAGTTGAAAATTTACAAACCTCTTCAAATTTCTTGCATATGAGTGTGAAGGCTTTGAAAATAGCACTTGTGTTGCCTGTGACAGTAACAATACGTTCTGGGCATGATCCATCTGAAATGTTGATTTTGGCTCCAGACTGAAAAAAAGCAGATTCCACATACATTTTTAATTTCTAGACTTCGTTATTTCAAAGAATATGATTTTAAGTCTGTTTCTTTAAAAAAAACAATTAAATCTCACCTCTTCCCTAAATCTCTTGACAATCTCTCCCTTTTTTCCAATAATACTACCAACTTCCTGGAGAAAAGAAAAGCATTCACATAAATTATTCCACTCATCATAACTTGCATATTTAATTAGTCACACTGAAAATAGCATCTAATATTGGCAACCATTGTGCAACGAGTACAGGCGTAATTAATGCAGTGAGCTAAGATTTATAGTAGGTACAAAAGATTTCCTGTCTGGTGGCCAATAATAGTCACAGCTTCGATTCTTTGCAGCATTAGATGCATCGAGGTTGCGTCAACTGCATCAAGACAGTTTTAGAGTGGCTGTAACGTATGGTTCTTTCCTGGCAACAGGGCATGTTGACCTGTGCAGTATGTGAACAATGCTGTTGCATGTAGCCATCGATGCGTTGTAGGGCGACATAAATAGAGCCGACTGATGAAAGCAAGGGTTCAAAGAACTTTGATACATCACTCAAGACAACATTAATTACACAGTTTGACTAAAACAGTGTTACTTTTTTTATAAGCATAGTAATTTATGGTATGAATTTAACTTTCCTCATCAGCAATACCTCACAAAAAAGACTTTTTGATTTGAAATAATCTTAGCTAACTCCATACTAATCAATATCTGAGTGGTAGTGATGAAAATGAAATGGCTTGTGTTGCTACAAAGTTGAGGAAAATGATTATAATTGTGATAACAGAATGTTCATAATACACTTTTTTGTAAACTTCTTAGTTAAAAAAGTTATATTTCACGATACTTTTTATTATAGTGTGCAAACTTTTTAAGGACCATAAATAATAACTTGCACAGACTTTAAATAATTTGGCTCACATTAATGGCAGTAGATGCATGTTTTAAAAAACATTTTCTATGAAACTTGCCTAAGATATTGGTCAAATAGGCTCATGATGTTACAAGCCTAAGTCTTTAATTAGAAAAAAGATACAAATCGACAAGTTTGATGAACAGGGCGAGTGCCAATACCTGGCTAGGTGCCAGATGTACTTTGTATTGGATTACAGCCAATTAAAAGTATGTAGATGTGATAGTAGTTTAGATGCGTGTTAATATTGGTACATCTCTCATGTCACGGCAATCTAACTACATCTTTGTGGGCTAAATTAGCCTGAGAGTGGAGTAATGTAACTAAAATGAAATGTTTGATGCTATTTTGTCATAATAAAAGGTGGGTTAACTTTCATCATCATCATCATATCAGCCACACGACACCCACTGCTGGGTATAGGCATCCCCTAAGGATCTCCACGACGATCGGTCCTGCGCTGCCTGCATCCACATATTTTCACAATTCTAGATGTGTTCATTTTTAATGTAAAATGTTATCATTGGTTAAGAAATAAGTTAAAACTTTATTTTATATTACTGGAGCAAGAATTTCCAATAAGATTTGTGTAGAAGGCTCTTATAATTGGGTGATTAGTTGAAATATGATACCAACAGCTCATTTGTATATAACAATGAATAAAGTGAAAGCCTAGTCACAAAGCATGCCTACATGATTAACAAATAGGATCTTGTATAGTGAATCCACACAAGTGTTTGTTTCTCTAACAAGATTAAAATACCAAAGTCATATTAAGGTGCGTCCAGATATGTTCTTTTGATCGTATTGTACCTCCGTTCCGTACCTGCGTTCCGATCAAATAAGTCTGGACGCTACTTTTGCCCGTTCCGTACCTCCGTTCCGTACCACCGTTCCGATCAAACCGCCGAACGTCGCCGCGATCACGTCCAGACTAGCGCCGTACCGTACCTCCGTTCCGTATCAACGTTCCGATCCAATAGTACAGCAGCCCGTCGTAAATTTAAATTACGAAAAAGGTTACCGGTTGCCGTTGTGATATAGTTATTTATTACAAAATTATAGATACTTTAACAGATCGCAACCCGCCGCAACCTATATTTGTATATCTCCAAAAATGATTATTTTTTATTTTTCGAGGTTAATCACATGGTTTAGCTATTGTCGTGTTCTACAGCGCTATGTTTGATTGCCACTGATAATATTAAGACTATGAAAAGTAGCCATACACAGATTTAAGAGCAGATAAAGTCCATCCATTTCATCTGGTCTTAAATCTGTGTATGGCTACTTTTCACAGTCTAACTATTATCAGTGGCAATCAAACATAGCGCTGTAGAACACGACAATAGCTAAACCATGTGATTAACCTCGAAAAATAAAAAATCTCATTTTTGGAGATATACAAATATAGGTTACGGCGAGTTGCGATCTGTAAAACTTGGGTTTAAGTATCTATAATTTCACAATAAATAACTATATCACAACGGCAAACGGTACCTAACCTTTTTCGTAATTTAAATGTACTACGGGCTACTGTACTACAACCTCCGAACGTCGGCGTCGCCGCGATCACGTCCAGACTAGCGCCGTACCGTTCCTCCGTTCCGTTTTTCCTTTGAACGGGGCGAAAAAACCGACTCGCGATGGATCGGAGCGTACCTGTCGGCGATCGAGACGGCGTACCTCCGCACCGTTCCGAACATGCGTCCAGACTAGCGTTCTTTGTTCGCGACGCTCAAGAGCGAGAGATACGGGTACGGGCAAAAGAGCGAGAGATTCGAGGTGGATCGGGGCGTACCAGTTCGGCGAACGGAACGGCGTACCTCCGCACCGTTCCGAACATGCGTCCAGACTAGCGTTCTTTGATCGCGACGCCGATCGGAACGGAGGTACGGTACGGGCAAAAGAACATATCTGGACGCACCTTTAGATTACCATACTTTCAAACAAACAACTCTTTCATAAACAATGTCATGCAAATGAGGTTTTCTATGATAAGTAGGAAAAGCATTAGCTAGTTAAGTGGGCGAAATTATAATGAGTAGGTACATGACAAGAATGTCACTGAGGCAATTATTGTTTAAGTTAATGTTTAATCAGACATGCACTAGTATGTCATATTACATACACATACATTTGTTTAGTGTAAATATTAACTAACAAAATTTGACCATTTGAATAAAAGTCTCATTTAATTTTACATTATACTCTGATTATTTATAATAGAAATCAAGCAAGTGAAAACCTTATTTAACCAATAAATATTTACTTATATCTATATCTTTAGAAATTAAACACTTACAGATTACAGTGCCATATACTATGAATTCAGGTGTTATTTTAGAATGATTTACTGTTTTTTTTGATTCAACACCTTTCCAGGGGCCGTGGTCACTGTATGCACGGAAGTCTTAGAAATGTATAGACTCATTGAGACACCATACTCATATTTTATAAATGGTCATTGTAGCAGTGATAATTTTTAAGATAGATTTTTCATTTTAATTGAAATGTTGTAGAAAGAATTCATAATAAAGCTAGGGTTTAAGTTAGGTTTATGCAAAATTATAATATTTCTGCAAAAATTAACTCAAACTTTCAAAATTAGTGTTAGTGCAGTCAATCCTTTACTTTGCATTAGTCTTATAAGATTGAAGACCTTATTTCAAAAACCACCTTTGTCAAAAAATATGTTTTTTTCAGGAGAGAGAAAAAACCTTTCCACGATTATTACAAAGTGATTTTATGTTTAAATAACTTTGAATTATAGCTTCGCCCTGGAATATTTTACCAAATAAAGATAAGAACAATAAATAGTCAAAGAAAACTTAGTCTGAATCTGAAAAGGTGGTGACAAACGCTATTTATGCTGGACATACAACAATAAAAAAAAATCTAAATTAACTTTTATTCATATTTCTAACAAAATTTTACATATATAAATAGACAGGCATAAACACAGTCACACTCCCCTACTTCTATATCAAGCTAGCTATTAATATTTACAGCATTTCTATCAAAGGGGTACTATGGTGATACTTGATATTTTATAGAATAGCTTTTTTTGCTTTTTTTATAATTTTTGTTTTTTTTATCATTTCTTTGTCTTTTTCTAGGCTACAATTCATTATTTCTATCTATCTTTTACACAAAACCATTTCAAAATACAATAAAACAGAGAGACGGTAACCGCAAAAATAGAATTTGTCATTTTTTTCTGCCATAAACCACCAATGTCACTTGACATAGGTTCTTTTTGGGAGAAACATGACTGACTAAGGTTGTTTCTGAAGAACTCCTACAAGCTTTAAAAGGGAATATCTCATGACTTATTTTGATTTTGAAGAAATCTTTGATGTGAGATAGAAGCTTTCTTAGTCCCCTACAAGATGGCGCACTAAACTCATTTCATCCAAAATTTGACAAAGGTGGTTTTTTGAAATAAGGTCTTCGATTAATTATTAATTTTTGCAGATTTACTACAAGCTCTATCTATTAGAAAATGACAGAGAACAATTTAGATTTAGAAGAAGGTAAAGTGTACACTTTCACGAGTTAGAAATAAGAATTTGAATAAAATAGTACCAATAATTAATAGGAATCAATGAAAACATAAGTGTTCTCTCTTACCTTCCCCTGCATAATCAGTCTGATAGTGAGGGTAACTTTGGAGTCTTCCTCATGAAGGTTGGGGGCTTTCTCCAGATCCATGCTGGAGGAGGTGTCCGTACTGTCTCGTGGAATTTTGGCTGCGTACGGGGCTACGTGTAGGCGGACACAAGGGGCACTCCACTCAATCTAATGGCTGGGACTCTGGGGCTCTTGGCACGCACTGCAGGCAGGGTAAGCTGGAAAACAGGCGCACGTCTCAAAAGGAATGTCGATAGGTATCGAGCGTACTAAGGTGTAGGGCATGGGATCGCGTCCTTTATGAAAAGCGAAGCTGATTACCGAATATTTATTTACAGTGGCGGACTGTTGCAAGCGTAACGGAATAAGGGCGGCAAATGAGGTTCTAGACGCTATTATCAACTAACTGGTCTTAGGTCCGACCGGATTCTTTAGATGTAATGTGAATCGGTGTGCTCCGCCTGCCGGGACCGTTACTTGAACTCCGATACTCGCTCAGTACCCGCGACATAACCTCAGCGTCGCGCCTCATGGCTAGCTAGCCGACCGGGTTATCGATCCCGCAAATCCCAAACAATTTCATTTACAACCATGGGATTCACCTTACCTCGTTTTGTTTTCCACTGTGCAACAATAACATAACAAATCTTAACACTAGTATAGTAATATCACCAAGATGTGTATAAAATTCACACTTATCACAATTTTCTTTGTCACTAATTTTTAATACAAAATTAAATAAAATCCTACGACGGTGACGCGTCGGTCTGAAGCTTGCTAAACGTCACTAAACTAGGGTTGTTGAAAAAATATCGATACATCGATATATCGATATTTTTTGTTCGATATATCGATATTTTTAGCCGATATATTTTGATCCAATATATCGATACATCGATACAAAATAACCAATATCGAAAATCGTATCAAAAACGATATATTTATTAGCATCACATCACTCAAAAGTCGCTAGAATGGCGGGGTGGGATGCTTGGTGGCGCTACTGCTGCTAGAAACCTTTGTAAGGGCTTTTACCTCCAATTTTCCCATTTATTTAAAATTATATTTAAAAATGGTTGAATACTAATAATAATAACAATGGTAGTTTGATAGTAAATGAATAAAAGATTGTAGTCCAATCAACGGGGCTTATGCAACCCGAATAATTCTCCCGTCTATGAAATTTGGCATGTGATGAAGTTAAGTAATACAGATTACAGATGAACAATAATCCAATAAATTTTGTTACGAGAAGTTAGGTATTTTTACCTAAACATGAAAATCGCTTATATCTCTCTGTGAATATTTCCTCGGGCTAAAATACTTTCTGTATACGTACTTATGTATTAGTTAGAATAAGTATGTAAAGAAATCCAATATTTTTTCGATTTCAGAGATACCCTTAAATTTTAATATTTTTCAATATATCTTCTGTTGAAAAATTTATTTGCTGATTATTATTTTTTAATATGTTTTTATACCTTTAATATATAGCTTTGTTCAGTAAGCCATTAAATTTTCTTCTTGTGGATATTTGTTGTAACAAATATCCTCATTGACTGGACTATTGAAGAAAACCAAAATACTTCAGTATGTTGGAAGAAAAATTGATATTCACGAAAACTATAAAAAAATCTATAGAGACTTCTGAGCTAGGCTGAACTAAATACTTATTATTTTAAAACTACAAATGTTCTCTGAAAATTTGACCGATATATCGATATATCGATATTTTTTTCGCGATATATCGAGGCCGATATTGATATTTTTATAAATATCGATGTATCGATATATCGATATTTTTTTTCACTTTCGACATCCCTACACTAAACGTCAAAATCAAAACCGCCATAGTGTGATGTGTTGCCAACAAGAAATTTTGAATTCCGCTAAAAAGTTGTCATTTTCTGTCAGAAATCCGTCAAAACTAAATATTTTTCTGTCAATGAAATCTATTGAATAAAAATACCGATTACTTCATCGGATAAATAGTACGAGCAGCATGCTTTGACACTTCTTTTCAGGCCAAAATGTATTTTTAAAATAGTACGAGCCATTTCTCTGTTTTGCTTACTGAAAACGTTCCGACATGACAATACATGTTTAGTTCACAAAAATGTCAAAAAACATATAATTATTTTCAGTCAAAATTCCCGTCAAATAGATCCGTTAGTAGCCGTTAAAATTCGCTTTTAGGGTTTACGCGGTGTTTTAATATTAGCGTATAGTTGGCAGACTTACCATGGAATTATAAGGTTTTGACTAGGTCAAAAAATTGTTAATAAATAGTGATAAATAGTGAACTATAGCATATAAATAGTGATACTATGATTCAAAAGATATTTGAGTATCTTGGTGAAGCTGCATACTTGACGTCAAGTTGGCAGACACCTTAAGAAATACACTTCGTATCAATATGATTTAAATGCCAAAAAATTGTTAGAAAATAGTGAATCGTATACGCAAAATTTCAATAACATTGCTTCAACACAAGCCGAGATATTATCGATCGACCTATTGCACTACTACCAGTAATTTCAAAAATCTTTGAAAGCATAATTTGTAAAAAAATATATAATTTCCTAGAAAAATATGGCGTCCTGAGTACAAATCAATACGGGTTCAGAAAAAACAAATCCACAACATCTGCTGTCTTCGATTGCAATAAAGAAATATCAACTACTCTTAATAACCATAAATGTGCAATAGCTGTTTTCATGGATTTATCCAAAGCGTACGATAGAGTATCACATAATATTCTAATTGAAAAACTAGAACGGTCATGGCTACGTGGTCCAACAAAGAAATGGCTTCATTCATACCTTAACAATAGAAAACAATTAGTTCAAATAACAAACCTTAATGAAGCTACTGGAGAACTTAAAAACTATAATTCTTCTTGCGCGTCGGTATCTGGGTCAATTCCACAAGGAAGTGTGCTGGGATGCTTATTATTCTTAGTCTACATAAACGAACTCCCATCAGTAGTACCCCACAAACTTGTCTTATTTGCTGATGACGCCACTTTAATAATTCCGTGCGATTATGACGATACCACCAACGCTAACACACTTATCTCTGATTCCTTAAATAAAGTTTCACAACATCTTAATGAAATAAATCTAGTACTCAACTATGATAAAACAAAAGTCGTACACTTTAGGCCTTACCAAAGAACTGGACTAAGCACTAACATAAAACATGAAGGTCACGACATTGAAATAGTAGATTCATATCGACAGTTAGGCATAGTTGTAGATTCACATTTATCTTGGAAATTGCACGTAGACTCCATTGTAAGCAAACTTAGTCGCTTCTCATACGCATTACGTGAGCTTCGAAAATGCACCAACGAAGAGTGCGCACTTGCTGCGTACCATAGCTACGCTGCGGCATGGATACGCTACGGCATTGTACTTTGGGGCAATTCAACTGATGCGCCTACAGTGTCCGTCTTGCAGAAGCGTTGCATGCGAATTATAGCGCTAGCCGGTCGTAGAGATACTTGCAGAATGTTGTTCCAGAAATTAGGAGTCCTCACAGTAACAAGTATGTATATTTTTGAACTGTGCCGTTTCGTGAAAAAATATGCTCACCACTTCCCTAAAATCGGAGAAATACAAAGTCACTATGTGTCTCGTCGTCGTTAACATAATATAGTTATACCTGCAGTAAATTTATCCTTATTTAAAAACAATGCGTATTACATGGCCATTAAAGTATATAACCACCTACCTAATGATCTCAAAGCCCTCCAAGATAGTACATTTGAACATAGACTGAAAAATATATTATTAGCCAAATCATTTTATAACATGAAAGAATATTTTGAATGTAAACTGTAACTCTGTTTTATCGAATTTTTGATTAGGATATAGATTTATTTTATTTTATTTATTATTGATATGATTGAATTTTAAAAGAATTGTTAAGAGCTTAATTTTATTTAGCAGATAATATAATATTTAGTTTTAATACCTTTATATATCTCAATACCTTGAAAAGGTGAATTTATAATAACAAAAACAACTTTAACCACTAACATTTTATGTTATGTACGACTATTATAAATTTGTGGAGATTAAATGAATATGAATATAAATATGAATAATATTACGGTCTCTAAGTGGGCTGCTAACTTGACGTTTCAGGCGATAGCGATTCCAGAGAAACGGGTACAAGTTTTAAACAAATAAATATATCAAAAAATTGTTAGTGAAATTGTGATTCCTGCGATATAAATAAAACAAGAATTCTTCATTGCTATTTTCTAAAAATCGATTGTCCACTTTTACATAATACTCTGAATAGGCTGTCGATCAATATTGAACTTTGCTCCACAGTAATAAGGTTCAAACTTTAAGGTTAAAAAAAGTGAGATGTATATTTTTAGCCTTGTCCTCCAATTATTATTACACTTGTTTTATTAATTAAGTGTCAGTATCAAACAATAACGATATTCATTAATAACAATAATATTCATAGCAATAGCGCCATCTCTCGGAAAAGATTGTCAACTTCTCAGTTATAATTTAACGTTAGGTACCTATTTATGTATTTATTTATTTTACTTAATTATTTTTGAAATTCAAAAAGGCAAATCATAGCGTGCCAACCCTTACACTTTTAGTCGTTGCGTCAACTGTCTAGTTTTACGAACGGTGGCTTTTGCGCCAACAATAAAGGCGATGATCGACTATATAAAGTTTACTCTTTAGTAGGCTGTGGTCAGTACCCTACTCTTAATTCAATATTATTAATTCAGGAGAAACTATTAATATTTTCTATTTCCAAATAATAATAATAATATCTTTATTCTACCTAATACATAAATAGGTACCTAACGTTAAATTATAACTGAGAAGTTGACAATCTTTTCCGAGAGATGGCGCTATTGCTATGAATATTATTGTTATTAATGAATATCGTTATTGTTTAATACTGACACTTAATTAATAAAACAAGTGTTATAATAATTGGAGGACATGGCTAAAAATATACATCTCACTTTTTTGCTTGATAGTACTCACATCATGATTGCAATAAAGTTTAAACCTTATTACTGTGGAGCAAAGTTCAATATTGATCGACAGCCTATTCAGAGTATTATGTAAAAGTGGACAATCGATTTTTAGAAAATAGCAATGAAGAATTCTTGTTTTATTTATATCGCAGGAATCACAATTTCACTAACAATTTTTTGATATATTTATTTGTTTAAAACTTGTACCCGTTTCTCTGGAATCGCTATCGCCTGAAACGTCAAGTTAGCAGCCCACTTAGAGACCGTAATATCTCGGCTTGTGTTGAAGCAATGTTATTGAAATTTTGCGTATACGATTCACTATTTTCTAACAATTTTTTGGCATTTAAATCATATTGATACGAAGTGTATTTCTTAAGGTGTCTGCCAACTTGACGTCAAGTTTGCAGCTTCACCAAGATACTCAAATATCTTTTGAATCATAGTATCACTATTTATATGCTATACCTAGTTCACTATTTATCACTATTTATTAACAATTTTTTGACCTAGTCAAAACCTTATAATTCCATGGTGAGTCTGCCAACTATACGCTAATGTTTTAATTCAATATTTTCTCGCGTGACCCTAATCTGTTAAATCTGACGGGAAATCTCTTAAGTTGGCAATACTCAGCGAGCGAGCGAGACGCGACTCTACTACTCTCTGCGGTTCATCTGCCCGCACAGATTAGTTACAGTTAGGGATGCGAATTGAAAACAAATATCGATACATCGGCGTCGGTCGCCACAAAAAACAGTACAAGCGTCGCGTCGATGCATCGATTTTTTGAACGTACATCCGATATCCGTTTCGATCAGCTTAAAAATGGCATCATGGGGCCGAAAAAGTACAACCCGCAAAGCAGTCTATCGCAACTCGTGAAGAAAAAAAGTTTCTATGAAACGGGGCAGAACTTTAATGGCCGCTATATTTATCTCACTCTTTTTTCTTCTTTGTCTCTTTCTTCCATCTGTCAGTGTTACATTGCATATCATAGACTACAAATGGCGGGATATTTTGAAAAGTTGTGTGATAACTGAAGATTATAAATTAAGATTTTGTCTTATTTTTGTTGATTTTTCAGTAGTTTAATCTAAATTTGGTGTTTAGGTCGGTATTGTAATGAAATACTTATAGGAAGTGTGAAATATGTGGCATGAAGACCAAAAATAAGGATGGACAAAAATATTTTTTATGGTAAGATTTCCTTTTGATGAAGCTTGGTATGAATGAAACTAAAGAAATTCAATAAATTCTGATTTATATTAAGCATAAAATCAGTATAAAAGCAAAGATTTTATAAAAGCCCTGTAATAAAATTACCAATGGTTTACCTAGTAGATAGTGTTGTGTGATCATCACTGATCATTTATCGATATTTTTGTATGTGCAAACAGTGGGTAAAATTTAATGCCAAGGTGTATTCGGCATAGGTATGTACCAATTGAAAAATTGCATAAAAATAATTTTATTTGCAGGAAACATTTTACTGATAAGGACTTTAAAAAGAAAAAACACAACTTAAAAAGCATGCAGTTTCTACAATACGGCCTAAACGGCCTTCTGCCCCACCTTTGTCTGATGTTTTAGCAGAATTTCCTTGATGTTCATGCAGGTGCGTATTCTCTTGTAACTCAATAGCGTTTGATCGTTCTAACGTTAAAAATTATATAATATTTATTTTTATATTATCTAAATTAAATTATTTGTGTTTTAGCTTTAAAACCATTGCCAGTGTGTGAGACTCCCGAAGTAGTCCAATTAATGAGGATATTTCTTGTATGGAGACTTCCGAATAATTCTCCCGTCTATGAAATTTGGCATGTGATGAAGTTAGGTAATACAGATTACAGATGCACAATAAGCCAATAAATTTTGTTACGAGAAGTTAGGTATTTTTACCTAAACATGAAAATTGCTTATATCTCTCTGTGAATATTTCCTCGGGCTGAAATACTTTCTGTATACGTACTTATGTACTTGTTAGAATAAGTATGTAAAGGAATCCAATCTTTTTTCGATTTCAGAAGTACCCCAAATTCAACTTTTAACATTTTTTAATATATCTTCTATTGAAAAAATTATCTGTTGATTATTATTTTTTAATATGATTTTATATCTTTAAATACATAGCTTTGTTCAGTAAGCCAATAAATTTTCTTCTTTGATCATATTTTTTTTATTTTTTGACTTTAAGAGGTTATCTACGTAATGTGAAAAAATAGTCGGTCCATTTTTATACGTTTATTAGATAAATTATTGTATATTAAAATAGATTTATCAATAATCCAATCATTTTTTGAACGCGCATATATTTTTAAGGATAGTCGCCGATTTATGATAGAGCGTAAGGGTTGACCTCCACTTGACTACTCGGCACTGCTTTGCCACGCACTTTTGAAGTAGTGTAGGCGAGTTTGGTGGCCACCGTTCTCACTACATACTCTAAACGTCGCTTCTCACTGTCTGTCACTATGTATCCTTAGATGTTTGAAACTACGCAACGGCTTTTGATGCGGTTTTTTTAACAGATAGAGTGATTCAAGAGGTAGGTTTATATGTTTAATACATTGTGTCAAGTTTTAAGTTAGCGAACGAATAGAAAAGTGGCCATTTGAGTAGCCCCCTGTGCTGTAAAACTGCTGATTATTATTAAGTCATCATCATCACCATATCAGCCGCACGACACCCACTGCTGGGTATAGGCCTCCCCTAAGGATCTCCACGACGATCGGTCCTGCGCTGCCTGCATCCATTTGCTTCCCGCGACCTTCACCAGATCGTCGGTCCACCTTGTCGGGGGCCTACCCGCGGAGCGTCGTCCGGTGCGCGCGAGCCATGTCCCAACGGCCATCGGTTCTTTCTTCTCGCTATGTGTCCCGCCCATTGCCACTTCAGCTGAGCAATCCTTCGAGCGATGTCGGTTACATTAGTTCTTATTAAATTATTAAGTATCTATTCTTATCTTATACAATACTTAATAATTTAGAAAAAAGCTTTTTAAAAAAGCAAAACCTCCTCAAAAAATCTTAAAAAAGCTCTATAAAAAAGCAAGAAATAATGTTCAAATCGACTATTGAAGTCGGGTGGAGCTAGAAGTACTTTTTTTACATATTGTATTGTTCTTCTAAAATCCCCATTGCTTTTTATAGAGCTGTTTTTTAAGGTTTTTGAAGGAGGTTTTGCTTTTTAAAGAGCTTTTTTATTTTAAACTTTTTTCGGTAGGTATGTAAAAAATGATTTTATAAAATAAAACGTTTTAATGTTTCACATTTTTCAATGGTATACCCCTAGTAGGTAACTCAATTTCCACAGAAGTTCCGTTGGCCTACGCAGTTCAACTCTAGTCCAGTTTTGATATTCATAAACCTACCAATATTTCAAACACTGTACAGTTCCTATTTGATTTTGAGGAGTTCCCTTGTGTAAATCCAAAATCTAATACCAATGAAATTAATGGTATCATCCCTAAGGCGTCTTCTTTCAAATAAAAAAAGAATCATCTAAATCGGTTCATAAACAAAAAAGTAATGGTTGAACATCCGTCTGAATTCGTATAAAACGGTAACGAAAACGACAGTATTTTCAAGATTACTTGAAAACTAATAAACTACACCGAAGCGAAGTGAGGACGGGTATTCCTAAATAAAACAAAAGATAAATTAGGTTAGATAACTTACACTTTAATTAATATTAGATACTAGCGGTCCGCGACTTCGTCTGCGTGGAAAGTTTTTTTGCTATCCCTCGGGAACAATTCTTTTTTCAGAATGAAAGTGTACCATTTGTCCTTCTCTGTACCCCTGACAACGTCTACCTTTGTAAAATTTCATTATTTAATACTATGAATTCGAGGGGGGCAGTAATAAAACAATAACATTATGCTACTAATTTATCAATAGAATTGTAAGAGCATGTGACATTGCACTTACGCTAATCTTTTTTACATAAATTGGATAATAAAAATGGAGCACACGATGGTGACATAGAAATATTACTTTACGAAATATACTAGTACTACTAATATTTTTCTTTTTGATAAAAATTACCAAAAAAGTGAAATAAAAGTGAAAAAAGTCAACTTTACAGGAGAAAATAAAAACGGATTTTTTTAAATATCTCATATTCTCAAAGCAGTTAAAAAATATTGATATACAATGTATGACAAAGTCAAAGATAAAAAATTACTTTAAATATAAGTCATAATAATATGAAAAACATTATTAGAAAAGTAGAAATTTACGAAAAACCATTTTATATTATTATTCTAGTTCAGTTTACTTCGTCGTGTACCTGTAATAGCACTTTGCACGTTTATTCGTGTAAAAATACAGAGCTTGATAAATTCTATAACTGCATTACACTGTTTATGGAAGGGAATATTTTTTTATCTATATTTTGGTATCATATCTTTGCACATTTTATGCCCTTAAACTATGATCTACATTAAGCTTTGCACTTTTATTATTGTTTAAACTTATTTATGTCTAAAATGTAAGTAGTTCTTACGGTATCGTCTTGCTATGAAATCTTTATAGTGCTTGTAAATAAAAAGAAAATGCCTTATAAAATGACCTACATTTTTATGTCTTTCAAATCTTTAGATAAATTTTATCAGAGAAATCCAAAAAATCTTAAAAAGGTAACTAGGATTTTAAAAAATCAACAAAAGTTTTCAAATATTTTAATGATACCGGCCCATATTCAAAACCCCGAGAGCTTTCAACTAGAACTTCAAAACCTCTTCGAAGTCCTTGAGAAAAGCATAGATGTGGACAATCTAAACAACATAGTGGTGGATACTGTCGGTACGGTAGGGTCTTAGTTCTTTAAGACCCACCGTCCCAAGCTAAAGAAACTCTCCGACCACACACTCCTACTCATGGATCAGATATGTGAAATGAGGCTCCAGGGCTCAGTGGATGCCCATCGTTATCGGCAGCTAAATAGGCAGGTATCTAAGTCTTTCAAAGTCAAAGTCAACGCATCATCTCATCTCATCGAAGCCTGAAATCGGAAGATCGAGAGTTTCTATGGGTAGTTATATTCCACGCAGACACCTGTTGAAAGCAAGGCTAAAGACCCCAAAACCAAGCTTACCCGACACTATACACAATATATCCCGGACGTCATCTTTAAACTCTTGCACTGGAAAGGACTCGGCATCAGCATTATAATGGCCAGTACCTAACACACCTTTATTTTGCTGATGACATAGTTCGCATGGCTGAGACCTTGAAAGTCCTGAATACAATGCTCGAAGATCTCCGTAGTGCTTTTCAAAGAGTGGGTCTTAGGCTGAACATGGTTAAGAAAAAAACATGTCGAATGTCCGTGTTGTACCCGCTCCAGTTCATGTTGGGAATACTAACACTCAAAGTTGTTGACGATTACGTATACCTAGGACAGGCAGTCCAGTTAGGTAAGTCCAGCTTTGGGAAAGAGATCTCTCCTCGAATCCAACTCGGATGGGCAGGGCAGCATTCGGGAAGCTTCACGTCCGACTTACCTCAGTGTCTCAAGACGACAGTGTATGACCAGTGTGTGTTGCCATGCCAGTGATGACTTACGGTAGTGAAACGTGATCGCTACCTATGCATCTTATAAGGAGGCTCAAGTACACCCAGAGCATGTCATGGAGAGAGCCATATCTTTTTTAACTAGTTCCAACATTCTCCTACAACAAATTGCTGCAGCTGAGGATTTCTTCATTTTTCTAAATACCAGGATAAACTAGTGCACTTCCTTCGCACATCACCATACGACTGATGCGTGCAATGTTAATCGCACAAACCGCTGCTACCTGCTCTGACGTGTATCGAATGGTTACAGTTTGTAAAAGCCTTATAAAAAAAAAACTGCTTTCAAAAACCTTAAAATAAATATTAAAAACATAAACAGATTAAAAATTAAATAGCACTAAAAAGTTATAAATAATATTCAAATCACCAATACGCATATCAGTTTTAATAAAAAACGTCTATTGAAGTCGGGAGGGGCTGAAGGACAGCATTTTTTTTAAATTCTAAAATCCCCACCCGACTTCATAAGACGTTTTTTATTAAAATTAATATACCAATACGCATATTAATTTTAATAAAAAACGATTTGAACATTATATATTTGAATAGAATATTTATAGCTTAAGTCGGTTAAAAAGGATGTTTTAAATGTGCAATGTTTAGTTACTAAATGTGTATTAACATGAAAAACTGAGAATATCCGTATTTAAAACGTTAAAAAAAATTGTGGTTATTTTATTTAGTGCAATACGCTAGTACAAAATATAAATGTAGTTGCAAATTCTGCAAGGATCTTTACATAGTAAGGAGGTTTACATGTTCACACGAATAAACGGGCAAGAGCGCATTGCACTAATTAATGTTTACAAAACTTGACTATGATGTTTCACATGCTTATTCGTGTGCTAACTAGTAAGCTTGACGATTGTATAGTTGCGTTAAACTAATATTCGGATTACGAACCAAAACGATAATTCCTTACACCAAACAGTTAAGTGACTATAATTTTGAAAACACTTGGTTAAAAAACACAAAAAAAAATGTGGTGGTGCAGAAAGATATTTTATATGGAATAACACAAAATTTTTTTTTGGGCAAGAGCTCTTGTACGTTTATTCGGTGCGGCCGTCGTTATAGTGATAAAAGTGGGGCTCTTTTCCAATGATAGAAACGATTCTGTACCACATATGCGACTGTTTATATCACCGATATACAGCTAAGTTTTGTAGTGTTTTACTAGCTGGTATGATCTCTGTCTGAAATTCTTTGATTATAAAAAGGATCCTGAAGATGACATAAGGAAGCACATATCTGCGTTGAAGATTATTTGGCACGAGCTAAATAGCCAAATCGAAGCAAATCTACCTGAGATACTACTGATTTGCAAGACACTCAGAACCTTACCACAAGATTATTTTGCTTTCAAGTCGAATTGGCTTTTAATAAAAAAAAAGGATCTGTTAGTAGAAAATCTGACATTGCAACTAAGCGCTTATGAAAAAGTTTTGATTGCTAAAGTAGAAACGGATAATACTGAAAATGTATTAACCGTCAAGATACGGAAGAAGAAAAAGAATACAGTTAAAATGTAATTATTGCGGAGAAACTGGACATGATGTACGGAAATGCCAAAAATGGATGAACAACGGAAGACCGCTAAAGCCGCCAAACGCTAGTCAAAACCCAAATGTAAACTTGACTGTGTTAGCTATAGAAGATGGATTTCCAATGGATAAAGTTAACTGGTACGTTGGCACTGGAGCGACAAGCCATGTTACTAACAGAGGTGACTTCTTCGAGAGCTTTGAGCACTTTCAAAGGAACACATACGGTGACTGCGGCGAATGGAGAACCCATTGAAGCCATTGGTATAAGCAACATTAGAGCTGAAGCCAACCTTAATGGAAAAGTTTAGCAAATACTTAAGTTTGAAGCAGCTTCAAAGCTAAAGATCTTCTTGAATGAAGCGGAAATAGCAGGACATGTCATTAAAAAATGTTAAGTGACAAAGGACAAAGACAAAGTACAAGTTTTTTTCAGCGCGGAATTTAAAAATATTCTAATTAAAAACGGAATTGACAAAATTTCAAAATGTTTGTCCTATGTTTTCATTTGTTATTTTGAAATTACTGATGAAAACAAGAGGCACGTTTTTTTTCTTTCCCAAATTTTTTATTTTTTGTCATCATAATATTAATTTGAAAACTTATTCATTCTAAAAGAGCGTAAGTGCAGTTTAAAGGATTTCTGGAATTCAGGCGGACTTTCCTTCGCCCATATGGATAAAAAATACACTTTGACATCAACCTGTCAACCTAATCTATAAACGCTAATGACGTTTGTTTGTTCATGTTTTGCTCGAGGTTGTTTTCTTTTATTGTCGCTATTTTTACCTTATTTTCAACAATAATAGATAAAGATATTCGTAAATTAGATTCCATCATCTCATGTGTAGTTCCTGTCTGCAAAAATACTTTGATGAAATGCCCAAACAAACACTGATTTATGTGCCAAACCAAAGTCTACACGTTTACAGTGGTGTGTTGCTTTTAATTTTTATGGAAGTTGAAATTAATGCACTTCAAATCAAACTGTATTTATTAAACCAATTAAAACGTAAACAACATATTTTTTCCTAAAAATAAATGTTTCGCAGAAGACTTCACCTTCAGCAGCATGATGATGTCCATTTTGGTAAGGTTGCGACTGTCTGCCATTAAAAATCCTTCAGAAAACTTGATATTATATTTCGTGAGATGTGAAAATTAACTAAAACACTGATTCAAGTTAAAAATATAATTAAAACATTCAAAACAAAACGCTCAAAAGTGATAAAAATTTCGATACTTGACACAGATTTTGACAAACATTGTAACCTTGCAAGCGACAGTTTTCACTTCTGCAACAATCACACAACTTTTTTACGCAAAGAAGTTTAATTTTTAATATTGCTTTATCTCGATGATACAGGGGTTTTTTCACATATTTCGTTAAATAATTGACCAAAAACCCCGAAAAAATATATACGGTGTCAGAAATTTAAAAACCTCGAAATAGTTTACCTAGTAAAAATGAAATCATGTCAATTCAGCAAAGATTCACTATGGCCCACACCCCACAGGCTGCGTAGAGCGAAAAAATCGGACGGTAGTAGAAGCCGCACGCGCCATCATGCATGTATAGGATAAAATTCCCGATGGTTTATGGGCAGAGATAGTAAATGAGTCAGTCTAGCCAAGCAAGTCTCCACATGAGCGTACGTACATTAGGTACGGACAAAAGCCAGCGATCAAACACCTTAGAATCCTTGGTTGCACCTGCTATGTCCATTGCCCATGTTCCAAAAGCAAGAAACTGCACAAGAAAGCTCAAAAAGAGATACTTATTGGTTATGAAGGAGATGAAGGCTATAGTATCTGGGACAGAGAAGCATTCAAATTGATTAGATCCAGAGATGTGACTTTCCAAGAGATACCACTACTGGGAAAATCAAAAGAGGATGTACCTAAATCGACAAAGGCGACGCCTTTTCTTCAAAAGAACATTAATCATAATTTCCCAAGTTTCGAAAGTGAACATGAAATGAATGTTAATAGAGAGATTGGAGAACGACATGCTTCAGTGGATGAAAGCGAAATAATTTCAAGACCTTCTTCACCAAGCGCATATATTGAAACCAATGAGGAAATGTAGATGATATTAATGAAGAACATTTCGAGTCCTTGCCTTCTGAAGAAGAAATTGAAAACCTAGAAGAAAGAAACCAAAGCGACAATTCTGACGGAAATGTTGAAAGAGAAGTAAATTGTTGCAACAATTCTGATGAAAACTTTGATAGAGAAGAAAATCGCATGGTTCTTAGAGATAAAACAAATCTAAAGTCTTCTGTAAGGTTTAATGATTATATTATGGCTCTGGAAGCCAACAATTTATATGAGCATTATGTAAAGACAAAAAAAGTGGACAAACGCTATCGAGAGCGAAATAAACTAGTTAGGAGATAACAAAACATGGGAACTAGTCGAACCACCAAGATTTTCAAAATTAAGACCAATCCCGATGGCTCTATTGATAAATATAAGGTTCGGCTAGTCATAAAGGGATATTTGCATGTTGAAAAGAGGTTCAATGTCGACTGGCTGAATGCAATGTTTGAGGTGTGCCGGAGGTTGTCACAATGGTCTTTTGTTTTGTGTTCTGTCTAAAAATTACTATCGTAGTGTCATGGTGAAAAATCTTAATAAAGTATTAATACATCTATTCTAAATGTGTGTTACTGTCGATTAAGCTTACACCACTGAGCTCTGCAACATCTACAAATATCAACAGGTTATGGTCAACACTCCGCAAAACTAAGTTTTTTCAGATAGAGAAAGTTACACACAAATTGGTTTAAACTTTGAGATGGTCGGAGAAAACGACAACACCATAAGTGTTAGTAGTAACAACACGAGTACAAGCAGTACGAGCACTAGTAGCCTACCTGCATTTGAGAAATTACAAGAATCTTCGAATCACCCGACATGGAAATATTTAATGCAGATGTCACTACACGACGATCTATGGAGCTATGTAACAACTACACCAGCTGCTATAGATGTAGAGCCAACGAAGAAAGATTAGAGAGCTCGCGCTAAGATCTGTCGCATGATAAATACTGATTTGCTAGTACATGTTAGAGAAGCTACAACTACTAAGGAAGTATGGCAAGCATCCTTATCCTTGCTAATATTATAAATGCGAAAGTCCGTTTGTTTGTTACGCCTTCACGTCTTAACTACTGAACCGATCATCATGAAATTTTGCATGGACGTTGTTAGGGGTACAGAAAAGGACATAGGGTACCTTTCATCCAGAAAAAACGTACAGTTCCTGAGGGATAGCAAAAAACTGTCCACGCAGACGAAGTTGCGGGCGGCCGCTATTTAGAGAATAATTGCCAAGACCAAGGAGTCGTAAACAGATGTCGGTTACTGGGACAACTTGTAAGCTATAAGTTAGAGCAATTCAGCTATATGAAGGACCATAACATGTTACGCAAATACTGAAAGTAGCTCAGCAGTTACAAGGCATTGGTAAGAAAGTAGACGATGAATTGCTAGCAGCGCTTATGTTACAAGGACTTACTGAAGAGTATACAACCCTAAAGATGACAATAGAGAATGCGAACATCACACTGACATCTAACTACCTCAAAACAAAATTGCTTCAACAGGATAGTCCAATATCTTCGACATCCACTGAGAATGCATTGGTGTCAAGAGATAACCGTTCAAGGTACAAGAGTAGTTCCACGAACAGTAAAGGCAATCAGTAAAAATAAACGCAGCAGAAGCGTGATAAGCAGAAGAAAGAGATAAGATGCTTTATATGCAATGGACTGCATAAAGCAATGACATGTCCGAAGAATCCTATGCAAACAAAGATAAAAAGGGACACACTATTCTAGCTGCTTATAGCACCATCAAGAGTAATGACAATGAATAGGTAGTGGACTCAGGAACGTCCTCTCACATGACCTAACGCAAGGATTGGCTAGCTAACTATAGAGACTTTAAAAGTAATGTTGATATTAATGTAGCAAACGGCCAAAAGTTGTATGCATGTGGCTCAGGTGATGTCATTAAAGATAATAGTAAGAGTATGCAATTTGGAGTGAGAGAGGTAAAGTATGTCCCTGGAGTGTTTGCAAATTTGTTGGGCGTGGATACACTGGTGAGTGAAAGTGAAAGTGAAAGTGAAATATATTTTATTTAAATAAGCTCACATAATAAGCATTTTTAAATCGTCAATTCTTTTACCCTACCACCCATTATGACGTCTTTTAACTGACAAGAAAAATGGGCGCAAAAAACTTGTCAGCTTTATCAATCAGATGGAACGATATTTACAAATATGTATATCGTTTCCAGACTTTATATTAACAAAGATTAACAAATAAATAACATTATTGAATTAGCTCATTTCTTAATGAGTTTCAAATTTCTTAATCAATTTACAGATTTTAAGCTAAATTCAAAGTTTGAACTTGTTATTCAGTCTAGGCTGTTACAATAAATAAAAATAAAAGAAAAACATACAATTCAATATGCATTAAGATAGGTAGTCAGAAGCAGACCCATTCCCACTGGCAGCACCAGTTCCCGAACATGACGCATGAACCAGCCATCTCTTCGCTCAACCATATTTGAGCCTCATACGACACCACCGCAGAAATGATTAAAGAGAGCATGACATACTAAGACTACCTATGTTAAGGCATCGAATTGAAAATGTATATCCAAAAGCTTTTCATAGGTCTTTCACTAAACTACTGACTATAGAAAGTAAAAATATTGCAATTAAATAAATCAAAACAAGGTAAGCTATTAAGAATTATATTTTTTGAGTAAGAAGTGCCATACATACAGACAATATAAAACAGATCTTTTATATACGAGTTATACGACGCCCTTAATACAAGCAGACAGAAGCAGACCCATTCCCACTGGCAGCACCCGTTCACGAGCATGACGCATGAACCAGCCATCGCTTCGCTCAACCATATTTGAGGGAACGTAACGACCCGCCTCACACGACACCACCGCAGAAATGTTTGAAGTGAGCATGACATACTAAAGCTACCCATATCAAGTCGTCGAGTCAAGAAGCCAGAAGTACGTTTTTAAGTAGGTAGGATACTTCTCACAATTTTATACTTAGAAAAGAAAATCACGATTCGAGTTTAATTAAAGGACTTTTATCTAGTAGAAACTTTATAGTTGTTTTTTTCCGAGAAAAGGTGTGATATATATCACCCTTACATAGTAAATACTTCAAGGGTCCGTACCAAGGGCTTTGCCAATATATTTCTTATGCGAACTTTTTGGGCAGTCATGTGAAAACCAATTTCCATTGGCTAGAATCAAGTAAAAATTGGCTACTCATAATAGTCATTACTAATAAATAGACATCGGATTATATGCACTAACAAAGTGCCAAAATATGCATGCAAATATGCACTAAAAAGGCCAAAATATGCACTAAAAACTGTTAATATGTCCAAAATATGCACAATGCAAAACTAAAAAAAAAACATTTTCACCCAATATCAATTTGAACGCCGAAAACGACCTCTCTATATCTACTGATGTCATTGGCTAAAGGACATGTCCTAATTTGGGCCACGTCTATGTACACCACCCTCAAAGATGGAGAAAAATACACTGATTCTGAGAAAAATACAAATAATTTTATAGAATGCATGGTTAAATGGTTATTAATAAAAACAGATCAATATTTTTTACTTGAAATAAAGTGTCAAATATGGCAACTCTCCGTTAAAAGCCGTCAGTGGGCGCATTCTGCCAGACAAATCTTTGAGTCATCGATTGCCATTTTTAACCATGGAAAGTATAGCGGTAGGTGCTTAGGGTGTTTCTACACCTTGCAAGTAGCCCGCGCAAGTTGAGCACTTGCGCAGGTTACATGCTCCATGGAAACACGTAAAGCGGGTCCAGCTCCATAGCATTGTACACTCGCGCAAGTAACCCGTGCCTCAACGTGCGCAAGATACATGCACCGTGTAGCACAAGGACGGAGAGAGCATTACTATCGCTTTGAGATAAGCGGTCTAGCTGCCGGTATTTATCAATATTTTACTTTCCATGGTTAAAATGTACTCTCTATGGCTATCGATGACTCAAAGATTTGTCTGGCAGAATGCGCCCATTGTCACTGTCATTGAGTTCTACCTACTCTGTGCTGTGGGTTGTTGTTAACACAGACGTATAAGAAGTTGTTAACATCTTCCGCCATGATGCTTTTTTTATGCGTTTTTGCATTTTGTTTAATGTTCCTTCCAGAAAACAAAGCGATTTTAAAGAAATTGAATAATTAGAAACTATTTATCGTGTCTTTATCTATTTTTTGGTATACTGTACAAAGACGTGGCCCAGACCTCATACATTTTTGGACATCACCTTTGGCGCCATTTCTGGAGAATCTGGGAATCTGGAGATACTTTTTATGCAGGGCACGACGTACGACCTGTGCCATTGATGAAGGCATTAATGTTCTTCGTTTTCTTCAAAGCTCTGGTTTTTTGCGTGAAATAGCGTCTAACTTTATACGCAACTTTTCGGCTAAGGAATGAGGAATGGCGTTGGCAAGTTCAATCATTGTTTACAGTATTTCTATTGATTTAAATAGAGGCTAACTTAAATAGCTGCCTTTATGTAGCTCCCGCTACTAAAGGATTTCCTTTAGTAGCGGATTTAGTAGGGTTTCCTTTAGTACCTTGGGTCCCAATCGTGCATATTTATGCACGATTGGGAAAAAAGGCTAAAATATACATTAACGCCGTAATTAGAGACTTATATGCATATACAAATGCATAAAATCTGATATCTACATATGAACACACTTATTAATTGTTTAATTCAATAGTACCTACCACTATCCTTAAACTATTGAAACTCTTAATTATTTTTGATAACGGTGGCCACCAAACTCGCCTACGCTACTCCAAAAGTGCGTGGCAAAGCAGCGCTGAGTAGTCAAGTGAAAGTTAACCCTTACGCTCTATCATAAATCGGTGACTATACTTAAAAATATATGCGCGTTCAAAAAATGATTGGATTATTGATAAATCTGTTTTAATATAAAATAATTTATCTAATAAACGTATAAAAATTGACCGACTATTTTTTCACATTACGTAAATAACCTCTTAAAGTCAAAAAATAAAAAAAATATGATAAAGGAAGAAAATTTATTGGCTTACTGAACAAAGCTATGTATTTAAGGATATAAAAACATATTAAAAAATAATAATCAACAGATAATTTTTTCAATAGAAGATATATTGAAAAATGTTAAAAGTTGAATTTGGGGTATCTCTGAAATCGAAAAAAGATTGGATTCCTTCACATACTTATTCTAACAAGTACATAAGTACGTATACAAAAAGTGTTTCAGCCCGAGAAAATATTCACAGAGAGATATAAGCAATTTTCATGTTTAGGTAAAAATACCTAACTTCTCGTAACAAAATTTATTGGCTTATTGTGCATCTGTAATCTGTATTACCTAACTTCATCACATGCCAAATTTCATAGACGGGAGAATTATTCGGGTTGCACAAGCCCCGTTGATCGGACTAAAGTGGGAATTACGGTGGCAATTCCAGCTACTCAATCAAGTAAAATTTTCATTTTTATGAGTATTTATGATATTTATCTCGACTCAGCCTCAGCAATCGATAGATCGAGACTAGGTTTCCGAAACGAGTTTATGTCACAAATAGCAGCCGCCCGCGACTTCGTCTGCGTGGAAAATTATTTTGCTATCCCTCGGGAATAATACTTTGTTCGAGATAAAAGGTACTCTATGTCCTTCTCTGTACCCTTGACAACGTGTATGCAAAATATCATGATGATTGGTTGAGTAGTTAAGACGTGAAGGCGTAACAAACAAACAAACGGACTTTCGCATTTATAATATTAGTAAGGATTTGTAAGGATTCCCGGTTCTGTGCGGTCTCTTGCCTGTTAACTGCTTTACAAGTATATAGAGTAGATACATACGAGTATAATAATAATAGTCACCTTTAATTGTTTTGTTTATTTAACCAAATAATAGGTATTAGTTAATTAGAATATCTATTTTTTGTTTTCAGTTAGCGACAATCAATTATCGGATGTTAACACAAAAAATAAATATTGGAAAGATGGTAAATGCATTCTACTAGGTATCTAATTACCTATTAATATCTAATCATTAAAACTAACAAATTATATTATTTTATTATTTCAGATTCCAGATCAAGATGGCGCAGATGGCGGCTGCATGACGCCATTTGATAGTGTAAAAACATTTTTAATTACTACAATATGGTTATCAAATGAAAGGCCTTGATAAGCACATTCCAAAACTATGTAATATTTAACTAAAATTTATAAAATAAATAGGTATAATGCCAACTTGTTTCGTGCAATTAAAGATTTTTGTGTTGTATTGTATTGTTTCATTTTATTTAATAATTTTGTTTTAGTAATTGGTTTCATTTATTCTTCCCTATTTTGTTATATGCGATCAAAATAAATGGAATCAATTACTAAAACAAAATGACAAAAAATGCTGATATAGGGATCCCCCCAGGTACCTACAGACGTCATCGATATCGATATTTTTCGTACACCGTACAGGGCATCACTATATGTTTTTCATATCATGTTGGTAGTATTGGTCTTCATCGCTTGACCATGCTTGAATGTTGGCAGCGATCGAAGAACCCTGTTTTGACATTTGGTGTGTCAATAATTTTGTATGAAGTCCCGTCTCTTAAATAATACGTAGTGATTTTACATTCTCTTTGCCGCAAAGCTTTAGTCGGGCCAGCCGGGTGCGTGTGACTAATGTTAGTGATCTTTTCAATAATTGCAGTTTGTATTGTGGAGAAAAGATAGAAAGAGAGAGTTCATTAGAAATAACTTCCTTTATAGTCAAACTAGCGGCTGCCCGCGACTTCGTCTGCGTGGAAAGTTTTTTTTCTATCCCTCGGGAACTATACTTTTTTTGAGGTACCGTATGTCCTTCTCTGTACCCCTGACAACGAGTATGTAAAATTTCATGATGATCGGTTCATTAGTTACGACGTGAAGGCGTAACAAACAAACAAACAAACGGATTTTCGCATTTATAATATTAGTAAGGATAGTAATGGTGTAAAAGACGCAAAGAAGGCAATGAAAAGATGCAGAAATAACGTATCTTATTTTTCGTTTAAGTATAGAAAAAATCTATGAGTATACAAATTATGGTCGCTAATAAGCAACCAGTGTTCAAATCAGACGCTTTGTGCTGCACAATTAAATGCCAGCATTTTTAGCTGTATCCATTTATTTGTACTTTTCATGTGGTGCCATTTATTGAGCGGAATGCTTATTCCGTACATCACGGGTCACCAATTAGTTTTGTTCTGGGTCCTTTTAAAAAAATGAAATGACCATCGCGGTCCGCTCAACATTTTATAGAAAATAATATTTATTACAGAAATGTAATTATTAGGTAGGTGTTTCAAGTAGGTATTTTTGTAAGTTCCTGTGTTCTCGCGGACCGCACAAAATGGGTCGGCGGTCCGGATGCGGACCGTGGTCATAGTAGAATCAAATTTCTACTATGCCGCGGTCCGCCATTTGGTGAATCCTGCCATAGATTATAGTTCGCTGGTTTCGATAGTTAAATCGGGAAAAAATTATAGGGGTAAGGCCAAGAACCTTAAATATAAGATTCTTGGGTAAGGCCGTAGATTTTGCCACTTTTTGTCAAGATTTCCGACTGTCCCCTGTCTCCTGCATTATTTTCAATGTAATGCGTCATTAAAGTCAACACAAAATAAGAAGCCCGTTTTGACAGATAACGTGTTCAAAGAAAAATATTGTCTACCCCAAAGAAATACAGTATAATTTTCGAACATAATTTTGCACTAAAATGGCGGAACGGTATTTTTCTTGAGCTTTATTCCTTTAGCATAAGTAACATTTTACTTTGAACATGTTAACTGTCAAAACGGGCTTCTTATTTTGTGTTGACTTTTAATAGGTACTGATTTGTGTTCTACTAGATATTGATAAAAGCGAGTTATTGCTGTTTTGTTAGATAAAATTGTGTGCTGTTAAGCGTTACATAAGAAACGCGGTATATATAACTTATGTAACGTTACGTAAAAAATTAAATAAATTTAAAAAATATTAAAAACACGACTGCCCTGCCAAAAACGAACTAAAAAGTTAAACAACAAGTGTCATTGCAGTCGGGGGACCTTATTATGGAACAATTTTTGATCAAAGAGGTCCCCCGACTGCAATGACACTTGTTGTTTAACTTTTTAGTTCGTTTTTGGCAGGGCAGTCGTGTTTTTAATATTTTTTAAATTTATTTAATTTTATTTCACACATTTTAGTGACAAATTATATAGTTTTGGAATGTGCTCATCAAGGCCTTTCATTTGATGCCCATATTGTAATAATAGAAGAAAAAAAATTTTTTTTCACATTTGAAAATGGCGTCGTACAGTCGCCATATAGATTTTTTCCAAAAAAAATATAGCCAGTGTCACTCGGAATGCTGTAAGGATTCTAACGATACCCCATTTATCCAAATCAGTTCAGGCATTTAGAAGTTATGGTGGAATAAAGAAACTCACATACCCACAAACATACATGAACCCTGAACACATAACACTCTTTTTGCTTTGGGCAGTCGTGTAAAAAGTCATAAAGCTGTATGCACATTCGATCAGATCACAGATTCAGAGATCGATTATGTGACAATGTAATAAATCCTGGTTCTGATTTCATTAGTTTATTCACATTAAAAGGGAGAAAATATCAGAGATTTCACTTTGTGAAGGTAGTTTAGTTTTTGTATACCCATGTGAACTCTGTGAAAACGCTTTACAATTGTATTAACGTTTTATGTCACTTTTGTGTTAACGTTACATATTATTGTTATGTAAACTTTATGTCACTAAGTGGCAATATCTACGGCCTTACCCATAGGTAACTAATTTTATTAAAATGTGATTCAAATAAATTAATTACCTACCTAGAGCGCAGATTAGGTACTAAATAGTTGCCTAGAGGTTCGCGCCACTAAACAAGTCCCGTAGACGCGGCACTATTATAATACCGTTTGAGTCATCTTAATATAATAAAAACTACAAAACTATTACAGAAAACCGCATCCAAATTGGTCAAATCGCTTTGGAAATAAATGAGAAAATGATAACTGCAGCGCCCCCTAGCGGTTAAGCACCATAACATCTATCTGAGAACCATCGCCGATAACCTACAAACCCATTACAGAAAACCGCATCGAAATCAGTTGAGTATTTTTAGAGAACTTCTCAAGCGCGACTTATCTGGTTGCTGCAGCGCCCCCTGGTGGTCTACCACCATGTAACATATCTAAGAACCTGCTCTGAAATGAAACCTTTTGATTGCAAAAAACCGCATTGAAATCGGCCCAGTAGTTTCCAAGGAAAATGGTAATAGACAAACTTGACTTATCTGGTTGCTGCAGAGCCACCTGGTGGTCTACCACTATGAAACATGTCTAAGAACCTGCTCTGAAATGAAAGCTTTTGAATGCAAAAAACTGCATCGAAATCGGCTTAGTAGTTTCCGAGGAAAATGGTAACAGACAAACACACAAACAAACAAACAAACAAACGCACAACCTCTTACCCCAAACGCATATACCGCCTCCGTTCCGTTCCGTCCGTCGTGGGTAAAAAAGAAGAAACTGACTGACTGACATATCAACGCACAGCTCAAACCGCTAGGTCTAGAGACTCCAAATTTGGCACCTAGGTTCCTAATGAGGTCTAGGGGTGCACTAAGAAAGGATTTTTCGAAACTCATCCCCTAAAGGGGTGAAACGGGGGTCCAAAGTTTGTATGAAAGTCCCTCAGCTTCGAAGTTAGGATCTTCAAATTTTGTGTTTAGGCTGACAATTGAAAATTAATATATACGTATCTTAGCTTTTTTGAAAATTCTACCCCTGAAGGGGTGAAAAGGGGGATGGAGTTGTGTATAGAAAATCCTTCATTTTCGAAGTAAAAACCGCTAAATTTATAATTTAGGCTTATAGATAGAAATCTGACGCAACATAAATTGTTATTGGTAGAATGACAATTTTTTTTTATCTAATTTTCAAACTTCTTTATAAAATTTAACGAGAATCGGTTGAGAATTGCGACCTGAAGAAGAGAACAGACAGCACTGGAAAGCCGGACTGAAATAAGTTATTTAACATTTCTCCGTCATTTTAATAAAATTAAAAAACTGGCGTGACAAAAAAATCTATATTATTTACGAACCTGCTCACAAAATTTTACGAGAATAAGTTGAGAAATCCGACCTGTGGAGGAGAACAGACAGCGCTGGAAAGCCGGACTGAAATATGTTTTTTTAACATATCTACGCCATTTTGAAAAAAATCATAAAATTGGTTTGACAAAAAAAATCTACAACATTTTCAAACCTGCTTACAAAATTTTACGAGAATCGGTTGAGAAATGCGACCTATAGAGGAGAACAGAGCTGGAATGTCGGACTGAAATATGTTTTTTTAACATATCTCCGCCATTTAAAAAAAAAACGAAAAACTGGCTCGATAAAAAATTCTATATAATTTTCAAACCTGCACACAAAATTTCACGAGAATCGGTTGAGAAATGCGACCTGTAGACTTGTACTATTATGTATTCTGTGCCTGTAGGTGAAAACAGACAACCGGACATACGAACAATTTTTTGCCCATGCTGAAGCAGAGACGCTTCGCTCGCACTTCGTGCTCGCTCGGTCAAAAAAGGCCGCGCAGCTCGATTTTTAGTCAGTTTCATCGACTAATATTGCTACGGACGGATGGACAGACAGACATGACGAACCTATAAGGGTTCCGTTTTTTGCTATAAGGCTACGGAACCCTAAAAAGTACCTATCCAGTTCAAACAGTATCGGTGCACGCCAAGTTTACGTTCAGGTGCCGAAAGGACCGTTTGTAAAGGCTTTAATAAAGTTTGAGTGCTTTATTTCATGCAAATTCGTTCATTGATTTTATTGCTGACAGTGGCAGGCTTATTGCTGAGAGCCTCTGTTCCATCGAACAGAGGCTCTTCTCGCAGGTAAATGCTTTTAAGCACCAGAGCGTTATTTTTATGGCCTGTCTATTGAAAAAAGTTTTAATTGTCGTTTTAGTGGCAATAACCTGAACAGTACCTCTTTGGAAGCTTTATGTTAGGTAGCCTGATAGCAGCGAGGATTTTATTTATTGTAAAATACTTGGGTATTGGTTTTCGTTAGATAAGTAGGTAGGTACCTAGAGGGAGTTTCGAAGGAGAGGGAGGAGCTCGATGGCGCAGTGGTTTAGCGCCTGGCCCAACGATTGCGGAGGTTAAGCAACGTTCGCAAGGGTCGGTCATGGGATGGGTGACCAAAAATTTATTATCTCGAGCTCCTCCGTGCTTCGGAAGGCACGTTAAGCCGTTGGTCCCGGCTGCATTTGCAGTCGTTAACACTCACCAATCCGTATTGCGCCCTCGTGGTGGGTTAATGGCCCGTCCTCCTTACCACCCATCAGTGTGACCAGATTAAATTTTACGAAAATACTGAAGCACCTCAAAAAAAATACTGAAATATACCAAATTGCACATGCAAAATATACCGATAAAAATACTGATTCTCAAAACAGGTTTTATTAATTTATCATCACAATAAATGTAAGAAATCGTATTTTAACATTATATTTAAAGGCAAAACTAGACATGTTTTCTGGATGGATGCGTCAAGTAAAATAAACCAAAGAAAAAAGAACGCTCTTCTTATTATGACGACAAAAACATACTACAGTCAGTACTCAGTGGCACGAATCATGAATATTTTTCGACGGAGTGGGGATAAGTTCGCGCATGTGCTCTTGTGAGCGACCAATAGCGCGCGCCCCTCTCCCGCCGCCTGCGCCCCTCACCGCAACGCATACCCAAAATACGCGTTCCGCGCAATCCCCACCCGATTTCATGATTCGTGCCACTGACTGTACTTTTGGGAAAATTCCCGAATTATCGAAAGAAAAACCACAAATATTAAGTGAAGAGCAGAACATAAATTATTTTGTTTAAACGTTACGATGTTTAGATACTATTTATAATTTTACTACGGTGGCGCGGCGGCGGCTGCCTGTCATGACTTATCTGTAACTTACTGATCTTTGCTTCTGAATGAAATATTCCCTGTACATCAATGTTCGTGGGGTTGGAACACCGTAGTTATCATAACTTTATAACCAAAATATACCGAAAATACTAATTATCGCCAATATACCTATAAAAATACTGATGCTCGGAAAAGTCGATAAAATATACCGAAAAAGTATTAAAATACTGTATCTGGTCACACTGCCACCCATAAGGAAGGCCTGTGCCCCAGCAGTGGGGACATTAAAAAAAATGGCTGATGGACATGGACCTAGAGGGATTTGATTTTCGCTGTGAAGTGAAGCTGTGCTATGGCCAAGCTAGTGTGAGCAATGTAGTGTTTGCTATCTGGGGCCTATTTCATAAACATTACAGTAATTTACTACCTACGGTAATTCGTATACATTGTGGTGTCTGTGAGTAGTTTCTTTTCTAGTTTCAAATTGGCGACGTGTGCGTTACCCCAGCAAAAAGTTGAGCTTTAGAGAGATGAAACCTTATCAGATAATTAGTGTGTCATGAGGAGAAATTTGTTTACTAATAGCAAAATTTGTGTGAGTTGTAGTTTTTAAAATATATGAGAAAAACAGATTTTGCTGGGGTCACGTTTTAAACATTACCCTGGCAAAAAAAGTTGTTTCAGCCTGGAACCAAATACATAAATAGATAGCTTTTGTTGCATAGTAAATGTTAGTAAATAGCAAAAATTGTGTATGTTATGGTTCTTGAGTTATTTAAGTTTTTGCTGGGGTAACGTTTTGGGTTTTCCCAGATCTCGAAAACGGTCCAACGCAGAAGTTTGAAAAAAATACCACTAAGAGACCTTAATTTGTTTAAATTTGTTTAATTGTTAGTTTTTGATTTGGTTGTCGCAAACCAACGTAATTAAATGGTTTCGAAAAACAGAAAAAACGAATTTGCAAGTAAACTAGTACACTTATAATCAAATAAACAGCTGTTAAAAATAGCCATGGTAGACACTTATTACGTCAAGAATTTTAGGCTTTGTAACTTTACACGATGTAAAGATATAAACAAATTTAATAAATTTTAGACCGGTCGTACTTTAGCGATCAAATACACAGTTTCCATAACATTAAGACACATCGCATACATTAAACAAAGGTGATGTCCAAAAATGTATGAGGTCTGGGCCACGTCTTTGTACAGTATACCAAAAAATAGATAAAGACACGATAAACAGTTTCTAATTATTCAATTTCCTTAAAATCGCTTTGTTTTCTGGAAGGAACATGAAACAAAATGCAAAAACGCATAAAAAAAGCATCATGGCGGAAGATGTTCACAACTTCTTATACGTCTGTGTTAACAACAACTCACAGCACAGAGTAGGTAGAACTCAATGACAATGACAATGGGCGCATTCTGCCAGACAATTCTTTGAGTCATCGATCGCCATAGAGAGTACATTTTAACCATGGATAGTAAAATATTGAACAATACCGGCAGCTAGACCGCCTATATCAAAGCGAAAGCAATGCTCTATCCGTCCTTGTCATATCATAACACGATGACAAGGATGGACAGTGCACTGACGTCATAAACCAAAAAATAGACAAAGCAATCAAGCCGCAGGCCTCCTACACCCGCTCGTCGGTCGCGCGATAAGAGTGCTGCACGGTGCATGTATCTTGCGCACGTTGAGGCACGGGTTAAGGTCCAAACAAATTATCGGACGCGGCTTATGGACGCGGCTTACTGCCGCGGCTGATAAGTGTGCACACTCTCATAGTATCCTGCGTGCCAGATAGCTATCGGACGTCCGATGACGTCATATTAGTCTATGGTTACGTCCGCGACCTACTACATCCGATAGTTTGCACACCTCAGATCAGCCGCGGCAGTAAGCCGCGTCCGATAATTTGTTCGGACCTTTACTTGCGCGGGTGTACAATGCTATGGAGCTAGACCCGCTTTACGTGTTTCCACGCGGGGCATGTAACTTGCGCAAGTGCTCAAGTTGCGCGGGCTACTTGCACCGTGTAGAAACACTCACTATCGCTATACTTTCCATGGTTAAAAATGGCAATCGATGACTCCACGATTTGTCTGGCAGAATGCGCCCACTGATGGCTTTTTAACGGAGAGTTGCCATATTTGACGCTTTATTTCAAGTAAAAAATATTGATCTGTTTTTATTAATAACCATTTAACCATGCATTCTTTAAAATTATTTGTATTTTTCTCAGAATCAGCATATTTTTCTCCATCTTTGAGGGTGGTGTACATAGACGTGGCCCAAATTAGGACATGTCCTTTAAGTAATTCATTAACATTCCTTCCTGTTAATTTCAGCTTTCAATTACGCCTATCATGAAAGTCTTAACAAAAACAAAATTAAGACAGCAATTCTTGAATAAGCCGACCAAATTGTAAAGGTCACTAAAAAGCGACCGCACCATACATACGGGTTATCTTCGCAAATTAGCAGCTTAGTATCCGATGTTTTGTACAGTTATGAAGAAAAATGTTATTAATATAGCTTAGATTCAACTAGTTTTCTATTTTTTAAATTAATATCGTGTTTATTAATATCAAATAATACACTTACGCGATTAATAGTATTTTAAAAAGAATGTAATGATTCATGAAAGTTAAAAGTTTGAAGGCACTCAACATTACATAAATAAAGGTAAATAATTAGGTAATAATCTCGCTAAGCAATTTATAGTGTGATTTATTTGTCAGTATCAATATATACATTTAGAGTAATTTGTTGCTTCTGTTTTTTCAAACCAAATGTTTTATTTTAATACCAAACCTACTCATGTCAATCAAGTGACCACTATGTTTGACAGGTAAAATCATTTACCCATAAAAACTGTTCCTGCCTAGGAACAGTTTTTACGGAAACTACCTCGCATTTTTTCCATATAGGTATATTTCTCACCATTCAAACCTTCCCCTGGAACTACGACAAACATTTTAAAACCAAAATCGGCCAAGCCAATCTTAAGTTTTCGCGAGACTAACGTACATTTTATATTTAAAGATAATCTGACCAGCAAACTTTTGTACGCAACTGTACTAACAAAAGATCCATATTATCCCGTTCATTTAAGATGGTTACGCTTATGTATAGCGCGGTCGCTTTTACGTGACCCCTACAATTTAGGCGGCTTATTAGAGAATTGCTGTCATATTCTTGTTTTTGTTAAAACTTTCATGATAGGCGTAATTGAAAGCTGAAATTAACAGGAAGGAATGTTAATGAATTACTTAAATTTGTTTAATGTATGCCATGTGTCGTAATGTTATGGAAACTGTGTATTCGATTGCTAAAGTACGACCAGTCTAAAATTTATCAAATTTGTTTATGACTTTATATCGTGTAAAGTTACAAAGCCTTAAATTCTTGACGTAATAAGTGTCTACCACGGCTATTTTTTACAGCTGTTTATTTAATTATAAGTGTACTAGTTTACTTGCAAATTCGTTTTTTCTGTTTTTCGAAACCATTTAATTACGTTGGTTTGCGACAACCAAATCAAAAACTAACAATCAAACAAATTTAAACAAATTAAGGTCTCTTAGTGGTATTTTTTTCAAACTTCTGCGTTGAACCGTTTTCGAGATCTGGGAAAACCCAAAACGTTACCCCAGCAAACACTTAAATAACTCAAGAACCATAACACACACAATTTTTGCTATTTGCTAACATTTACTATGCAACAAAAGCTATCTATTCATGTATTTGGTTCCAGGCTGAAACAACTTATTTTGCCAGGGTAATGTTTAAAACGTGACCCCAGCAAAATCTGTTTTTCTCATATATCTTAAAAACTACAACTCACACAAATTTTGCTATTAGTAAACAAATTTCTCCTCATGACACACTAATTATCTGATAAGGTCTCATCTCTCTAAAGCTCAACTTTTTGCTGCGGTAACGCACACATTGGCGACGCAATGAATAACAGTAACAGTGCGCTGGCTCGGTAGAAAGGCGATGGTAGAAGTAGTCCAGAAACTCATGAAACGGAAGTAAAATTACTTTTACCAAAAACACGTAGGTGCATTACAAAAGTAATAACACTATTAATGACAAAGAACGTAATTTTATAACAATCTTGACAGACTGTATGCAAAAACCACGTGTTTTTAGAGTGTTGAGTTTGTGGACGACCCCTAGTATCGCATCGGTACAAGCTCATGCATGCAGCAGCTCCTAAGCACAATCGCCAAACAGCGTACAGTCTGAGTAAGTAAATAAGTAATTAAGCTCTCTTAGTGTTAATAATTCGCGAATAATAATTGCTAAGAAGCGAGTTTATCAAATTAACCAATGAAAAAGATGCAATTAAGATTTCGACTGAAAGAAAGCCGGGGTAGGAACGGAAGTCAGAACTCAGAACCGAGTAAACAGAAGCTGTTTTTCATCACGCGTAGGTATCTCGTAAAATGGCGTGGATAATAAGCGTTTTATTCCAGGTTATTTAATTTTGAGCTCGAGAGCCAGTACCTGGTCTGCATTTTCTTCAATTGCACTATCATTCGCAAACCGACGGATTGCAAGATATAATTTGCAGGTGCTTAGTTGCTTACTTTTATTTTAAATGGTTAGGTACCTAAATTGAATGCCTTAGTTTAGTAATTACTTTTAATTTTGTTTAACTTTAAGGAATTTGTTAACAGGTCTTTTTTATTCTTGCCTTTAATAATAATAATTAATATCATACTAAAACAGTAGTAATGAAACTTAGATGGTTAGAAAATTATGGTTATAATAAATAACCATAATTTTCTTTATCATTTCTTTACATATTATTAACATAGACCCCGTTTATGTATTCGAGAAAATGTAGGTAGCTTTTTTATTCGAGAAAATGTAGGCAGCATTGTAGATTTTTCTAGATTTTAATTTAGGAGAAGAACAATTCTATACCCAATTACCTACTATTACATCTAGAACGAAATATGTATGCTGTAGTTAGATTGTTAAACTTAGGTCGGTAATGGCATTATACCAGACAAACAAAATTATCGGGATATGATGTCAATAGTGTAGGTACAATTATTAAACATATAAAGTTTCAATTGCATAGCTCTTATACCTACCTACTTTAGATTTTATTGATATACTTAGGTAACAAAAAACCCCGATTTCGTCACTGTCTCAATGATGATCATCAAAATTCTTAGGGCACTTCCTGAAGTCCTAGAAAGCTAAAATTTAGTATGTAAGCTAGTATTAGCAGTGCCGTAAATAGCCTTTTCTGCGCCCTGTGCGAGCTTCTATAACTGCGCCCTTTTTATATTATAGGTAAGTACCCTAGAGCAGAGGTGTCCAACACAATTTTATGGATGACCACGTTTAGTACTTTCATAAACCGTAGCGGGCTAATATAAAAGCTCAATATAGAAAACGGCCGCGCAGCGCGATTTTCAGTTGGTTTCATCCAGGTAATCTTGTAATCTTGCCTGTTTTTGTCAAAAAAAGGCCGCGCAGCGCGATTTTTAGTGTTTCTACCACTAATCTTGTAGTCTTGCTTGTTAATATTAATAGTAAAGAAAACGACCCGCAGCGCGATTTTTAGTCAGTTTCATCCACTAATCTTGTAATCTTGCTTGTTTATAGTAAAGAAAATGGCCACGCAGCGCAATTTTTAGTTAGTTTCATCCAGGTAACCTTGCAATCTTGCCTGTCTATAGCAAAAAAAAAAAAGCGCGATTTTTAGTCAGTTTGAACCACTAATCTTGTAATCTTGCTTGTTTATAGTAAAGAAAACGGCCGCGCAGCGCAATTTTTAGAACAGTTTACATAAGCATATGTATTTCTTTCTGAACTGTAAAATTCTTGAGTCAAAGATTAAAGGGCGCAGTGGGAGCTTATCAGGGGCAAACCTAACATTTGTTCGGTTTGCGCGGCGGAAGAATGGCTAGACCAGGGCTATTATTTAGTAGTCCTAGTCTGGCCATTCTTGCGCCCCCCAGAGTCTACGCCCTGTGTCTGGGCACCGGTGGCACACCCCTATTTACGGCACTGAGTATTAGTACACAAACCACAAAAAACTTGAAACTTTTACCCCCAACTCCTTAAACTAGGGGATAGAAGTTTATTTGATACTTCCGGATTTTTTTATGCTAGAGGTCTGAAAATTGATATAGAGAGGGACTCCTTGTTAAGATAGAGAGTGGGTTATGAAAAACAAACAAACAAAACATCCAAACAAACAAACGAGAAAGCAACCTAATAAAAACGTGTTAAAAAAGCACTTCTGATGTGCAAGAAATATACCCCAAAAAAAGAAAAAAAATGTTTTAAGTACAAGGTATTAGTATAACTTTCGAAAACGGCCAAGCAACATATTTTGACTTGGGTGTAGAGTTTGTGAAGTTAGGGCTTGCAGAAGAAGTAAGGCATGTAGAGTTAAGCTTGGCTCTACATGAGGTCTGATAAGTTTGACAGTGCGAATCATATAATGTCTCGTCTTGCTTGGCCACATTTTACATGAAAATGTTTTTGGTGGGATTCGTATTTTTTTTTCTTGCTTCCTTCCTATAACGTGCCTATAACCATAAGAATAACTTTATAACCACAGAATATTACTCACCCTATAGCTAAGTAGGATAGTCAAATCTAAGCAGAGTCTATCTAGTAATAAAACCCTCGGTTGACGTAATATATTCTGTGATGTAGCATTCTATATAGAAACTTCTTATCAACATTGATTTTCTATGACAAAGCAGTGAGACGCTTTTTCACCTTCACCTTGGGTAATATTACATAAGTTATCTTGCTACTTAACAGTAAGGAGAAACATAAGAACGTTAAGTACCTTCTCATTATTACGTTTAAGATTTTCGCATACTGAAACAAAGTTTAATTTCAGAACGTTAATTTATTAACAAGTGTCTAGTATTGTGTAACAAATAACGAATTCAAGTAAGTAGGTACTTATTCGAGAAGAACCTAGCAAAGATTCTGGGAAAGTCTTTTATTCGTATTAAGTAAAGTATCTTAATATTTAGGCAAACATCGCTTTGCAAATGTAGGACCAGTAATTGACAACATTTCATTTTGAGAAAGTACTAAAACTAGAAAAACCATTTCGAGATTTTAGTGTTCTAAGCTCAGATTTTTTTTCAGACATTTAGATCAGTAATTTTTATAAAAAAATCTAAAATCTAGTCCATATAGGAAGTTTGAGTTGTGTCTCTTTACCTTCTATTCCTGTACCTACTTACGTTTTTTTTACAATAAACGGTTAATTATTTATTATTAATTAATAATTTAGTTATATATGAAAATAAATGGAAAAGAAAAAATACGTGATGCCTAAAAAACGATAGATTTTCATTATATTCGTAAAAACATGTTCCTAAAAATTTTAATATGTTTTCAGTTATGCTATTTTAAAAAGATTTTAGCATTTACAACGCTATTTTAATACAACGTGTAAAAATAACGCAAATCCTTTAAACTAATTATATGGCTCTTAACTATTGCGAACAACTTTTTGTATGGAATGGAAGCAATCGTGAAAAATTTTAGTAAAGCTGTTTCATACATTTTAGTAAAGTTCCCAAAATTGTATTAAACGGCAGATTTTTTTTCGCGATTGCTTCCGTTAAAAAAAATTTTCGTATTCGAGCCTTTAGAATTAGTTTTTAAAGGTTTTGCGTTATTTTAGTTAAGCCAGGGTTTCCTAGGGTGACGGTGCCGTCATATTACGGCCGTAATTTAGCGGTGTAGAACGTCGTCTATGTAAACAATACGGCGCGGTTTCTGACGTTACGGTGTCGCCGTATTGTTTACGTAGACAACATTCAACGCCGCTATATTACGGCCGTAAATGACGGCACCGTCATCCTAGGAAATCCTAGCTTTACCTACACGTTGTATTTATTACTTACCTAGGTAAGTATTTAATAATATAGGTAATTAGTAGTGACTAGAAAAAATATAACTTGCCATACCAGATCATTTTCTCCCGCCTGAGAAAATGTTCTGGTGGCGAGGCGATTTTTTTTTAAGTATATCCTACTTCCTTCTAATATTATAAATGTGAAAGTTTGTGGGTTTGGATGTTTAGATGTTTGGATGTTTGTTCCTCAATCACGCAAAAACTACTAAACGGATTTGGTTGAAATTTGGCACACATATAGCTGATAGCCTGGATTAAAACATAGGATACCTTTTATCCCGATATTCCCACGGGAACGGGTACCACGCGGGTGAAACCGCGGGTGGTTGCTAGTTATTATTATTTACAAAAAGCACGTTGAGTATACGATATTCGGTAATCAGCTGTATTTATTTAAGGCAAGTATATTATACCATCTTTAAAAAAATATTACTTGCTATAGGTACTAGGTATTAACTACATTTTAAAGATGGTAGTGCCATTTTCACGCTTACGCTTCCCTGATTAGTAGCGTTTTTAATATAATTTGGATGTATTGTAGAATATGTTTTTTTTTTATGATTTTACCAAGAATGTTATGCTATGACACTCTAGTTTTTTTCTACTAAGTACACAAGTACTTACATCTTGAAAGGTGGCCTTTGAAGTACGTTGAAAAGTTGTTTAATAATCTGAAACAATATAATCTTTTTAAGTAACATACAATCATAATAATTGGGAATTAAATATATTGGTTTACTGTCCTCTGATTACGTAACTCTGGTTACTAACAATTCTGGTTTGAAATCGATTGAAACCATATGAAATCTTCGGTTGGTAACGGTGTGCTATAATATCACTTTGCTAATAAATGATATTGTCAAGCTTGTATTTCAAATGATTTAAAACGTTTTCAATCGATTTAAACGAGTTATTGATAAGTGGGAGATTCAGGGCTGCCATTTGTGCATTTATCTGTAAGAATTTCCAAAAATGTATCGTACAATAGGCAGCCCTGTATCAGTCAGAGGGCCTAGTGCGAGTTGTTGTTTTCACTTTCTAACCGACTTCATCAAAAGGAGGAGGTTCTCAATTCCATTGTATACTTCTTTTTTTATCGTTGTTCGCGCATATCTTCGTCATTTATGGAACGATTTTGATAATTCTTTTTTTGTTCGATTGAGTATTCTTGCGAGATGGTCCCAATAATTCACTTCGACTTCAAATGACATGCGATGATAATGCGTATCTCTAATGATTTGAATATTATTTCTTGCTTTTTAGAGGCAGGTTTTTCGAAGTCGGTTTTTTTGTTTTTTAAACAATTTTCGCTATCGAATACTATCGTTTTGTCTCTTTCACTCGCATTGACTATGAGCAGCATATCCGATAGTGAAAAGTGATAACATCCACTCGCACTAGGCCCTCTGATGTCAGTGTGCGTGATCTGTAATATCCCCAATTAGCAACAGAGTTAGGGACTGAACTTGAAACGGTTGACATGACTGGTCACCAACATCTGTTGTTTTATTATAAGTCAGGATTATCTAACTACAGGTATTTATAGCATTGTGTAATTAATTAATAGTGTACTAAAACCAGTGTAATAGTGGTTGATAACAACCTAAGAATAATAACTTTGTAACGTGGCCGTGCGACCTCCTTCCCCAGAGTAAAAACTTATTTCTCAATCTTAAATTCGAAACTGCGTCAAATTTTTATTTTGTTCCGAAAAATAATAATTCAAAACATGAACGTTCGCTGTATTTAGACGTTTTTGACTCTCTTTTGTCAGTCCAGGAAAAATTTTCGTTAAGCGTATAATAATCGCTAAATTGTGATTAAAATTGTAATTGAAATCTTATATAAACAGTATTTCTAACGTGATTGAACGAATACAGTATAAATAATGTAAGACGTAAGCTGTTGGCTAAGGCCATGTAAAGAAGAACCGTCATAGGTAAGCACGTAGCTCATGGTCATGTGCAGGTAGGGGCCTTCAAACCATTTTGCAATAGGACGGACTGTTTTATAAAATTATTATGTATTTATATCTACTGTGGATACGTGACTTTCTTTGCTCACCGTTACAACTTATTTTGAGACCAACAACCAACCAAAGAACAACAGAATAAAACATGGTTGATACAATATTAATTTTATATAAGTATTTGAGTTAAAATAATAAGTTACTTTAACGTTAACTGAAATTTCTTTTTACCCTGTCTGCAAGATTTATTTATCATGCATAAATAATTACAAGAGTAATTAATTTTACTCCGTAATGAATATTGTATCCGAATTCTCAGTAGGCAAGGCATCTTAATATAAAATAGCTTTCAAGTTTGATAAAATAAGCCTGTTGTGATCGATTTACAGGAAGGTCGGTTCGTTAAAATGGGTCGTTTCGTAGAATTGAGCTGTTTACAAAGCTTATATGAATACATCACAAACGTTTACTCACCTATTATGACTTTGGAAATTATACGGTAATTTTCGTACATGTAGCCCAATTAGGAAGTTTCTTAAGAGTTTCGAGTGGCTAATTCCGACGAGATTCGAACGACTTTACAATGAGTAAAAACATCTATAACGCGTGAAATATAGAATAATTGGGCCGTTTTATACCCTATTGAGATACGAGAAGATATTCCTAATAGAAAAACCCAAAAAATCTTTTAATGAAAATGCTCAATACTTTTCAGTTGAACACGATAATTTGGATGAATTACTTATTTACTTATCTATTGTCTAACTAGCGGCCGCCCGTGACTTCGTCTGCGTGGAAAGGTTTTTGCTATCCCTCGGGAACAATACTTTTTTCGGGATGAAAGGTACCCTATGTCCTTTTCTGTACCCCTGACAACGTGTATGCAAAATTTCATGATGATCGGTTCAGTGGTTAAGACGTGAAGGCGTAACAAACAAACAAACAAACCGACTTTCGCATTTATAATATTAAGTAAGGATTACAAGTAGTATAGGTGTAGTAAAGCAATCTGGAGGGTTATTCACGATTGTCGGAAATCTAATCCTAAGCTTAGATTATTGGCTCGTAAGCATTCGATTCGAATCCGTATCCTCCGATAGATTCGAAAACTGCTATTCACAAATACATTCGACTAACATTCGATTCACTTTCCGACGAGTAAGCGCAATGCATTTACAAAGTTTGGTAGCATAAGGTAGAAAAAAAGTGTTTTTAAAAAAGTTTTTTTTTCAGGAAATTATTATTTTCTGCTTTTTAGTTAACGAGCTAACAATAAAAAAATATACCATCTCCTACCGGAGCACTCGCCAAGACGATTCGAACGAGCCCAAACTCGATGGAGTTGCATGGTTTTATTATAGAGTTCCTATGGCCTTCCTCCGGCTCAATCATCAGATCCTCAGACACTATTTCCCAACAAATTACTCGTCAAGATGATTCAAACGAGCCCAATCTCGATGGGGTAGCGTGGTTTTATTAAAGAGTTCCTGTGTCCTTCTTCCGGCTCCATCATCAGACCCTGAAAACTATTTCCAAACAAAGAACTCGTTCGTTCGAAAAGACGATTCAAACGAGCCCAAATTTTATGGGGTTGCACGGTTTCAATATTGAATTCCTATGGCATGTCCTTTCAGCTTCATCATCAGATCCTGGACCTCGTCTCCCATTAGAGTACTCGCCAAGACGATTCTAACGAGTCCAAACACGATGGGGTTGTATGGTTTCATCATAGAGTTCCTGTGGCCTTCTTCCGGCTCCATCATCAGATCAGCTCAATGACACCATAATATTGCATTGCCTTCTAGTTCTGACCTATGTTCAAAGTTTCAAGTCTCTAGCTTATCGGAAAGCTAGTATAAAATCGTTCGCAAACTTTGTGGAGAAACAAACAAACCCACAAACAAACACGCAAACGAGAAAGCAACCTAATAAAAACGTGTTAAAAAAATAAGATCGAAGACTATAGACTTTCCGATTCGATTCGGAAAGTTGGTTTCCGACACTCGTGAATAACCCGCCTGATATGTTCTCGGTTCCTTTTTAGAAGATTGTATTAACAGGATCACTGCGACTGAAAACTCATTGATGAAAAAACTAGAGAAACATTTGTCTATCATCCCCAAATTTTAATTAAAATATCTTGAAAGAACTTTAAGGAAGTAAACAGTTCAAAGGGGCAATCCGGCAAAGTTCACTTCGTTTACCAATCAAAGTTAATAATCCCCTGATATAAAAGGGATAATCTTAAACTCCGGGATGTTTTCATAATTTGATATTAAGTCCGTTTTCCTTATGTTCAATGTGGGAATTCCCACATTGAACAAGAGGAAAACGGACTAGAAAAAAAAACAAATCGTTATTAAAACTCCAGAGTATGACAGTATCTAAATCTACTAAATTATAATGCGAAAGTTGTTTGTCTGTGTGTTCGTTACATCTTCACGCCTAAATAACTGTACGAATTTGCATGAAATTTGGCATACAGATAGTTTATAACCCGGATTAAAACATTATACTTATACTTTTTTATCCCAGTCAAAGGTTCCCTAGAGTTCACGCGGACGCGGACGAAGTTGCGGACGGCTGCTAGTTGTAGGTAGAACTATGTAAGTAACACTATGAAAAGAGCCAGAAAGCAGTTAAAATTTTCAAAATGACCCTGATTTATACCAATAAATACCTATCTCTAACAACCTCATGCCGGTAGGATTGCTACGATTTTCCAGTACTTTCAATGGAAATCCATATTATCATAGGTATGATGAAGCTAAACAAATAAATAAATAAAACCATTAGATCGATAATAAAATATATAAATGCACTTTAAAAATAATGTTACACACTTTAAAATGTTTAGCTTCAAAATTTTTTAAATGAACTATAAAAATAATGGTATCCACTATAAATATGCTAAGCTTTAAAATTAATACTTTGCACTATACATTTTAATTGCTTAGCTTTAAAATTAATACTTTGCACCATACAAATTAATTTTATAACTTTAGTACTTACTGGTAAACAAACGACTAGGTGCGACGTGATGAGCGGGCGCAGCGAGAGAGGAGCTGATGAGGAGGTTAGGTTCCATAGCGACCAACACCGCCAGAACCGACCTGATGGCGTGTTTGCATTATGCCACAAGTTGTTATCATCTTGCCATCTCATTTTAACAGTGGCCAGTCTGACATGGTTTGACAGAAATTAAATGGTTTCGGAGTTTGGACACAGGTATAGTGCAAACCATTATTTTTGTAGTGATAGTATTAATTATAGATCTATTATTATTTTAAAGTGCTGACAAAATTGTTAAAGTGCAAACCATTATTTTTGTAGTGATAATATTAAATTATAGGTCTATCATTATTTTAAAGTGCTGATATACAATTTTATAGCTGTTTTCATCAAATTTAAAGTGCTATTAAATACATCCCTTAGTTATCTTGTTGAACTTCTTTAGTTTCAAAACCTCTAGTTTCAAATTTCATTTATTTCAAAGATACCATTGAAATGATATCGATCAGGGATATCCTATCAAATGATAGAAAAAAATATTACTGATAAAAATTAAATTTATTTTTTTATTTTAAATTATATGAAACACGCCGCGGCCGGCCATCCAGCCCGAAGTTTTTAATTCGCATTGGCCGTTTATACACAAACAAGTATTAAACAAAGCCGCAACTATTTTTTAAACTCTAGACAATATATTTTTAATTATGTACCTAGGTATGTAAACTTTTTCGTTGCCGATTATCTAACTCTATGGCTGACTAAGTACGTTCCAAATTCAGTTTTATTTTAAAAAACCGCCATAGGGTGGAAAGTAGTGTTTTCCACCCGCTACTTAAATCTTATATCAGTTTTCGAGTATGAGAAATAAATTATTTATTCTAGTCTTTTTTATTAGAAGAAGTCTGAAAGATTATATTCTCGAAGGTTGAAATAGTCTGCTTAAATTACATAATGGCAACCATGCACGGTATTGATATCTCATAGTTTCGGCCGCAGGAATCCATATGAGCAGCTGACTGTGTTGGCATGTCGCATTCCACTCATAGCATTCCTATAGCTATCCAGAGCTATGTAATGAACAAAATACCCATTGATGGCCTTTTGTTGTTTTATGAAACATGTAGGTAGGTAGAGACTTACTTTTTACTTGTATTCAAATATTGGAAAAAGAAAATGTTTACTCTAAGACAAGATATCGAAAGTTGTTAAATTAGATACATTTTATCGCATAAAATAAGCATTTTAAAGCCAATTATATTACTTTTCTAAATGCTATTAATTTTACAGGTGCATGAAAAAGAACAGAGGGCCTATTACAAAAAGAATCACGATTGTCGGACGCAATTCGTCGTTCAATGGGGATGGCAACGCAAAGCTAATTGTAGATGTCGCTACGTACGCTTGTTCCTAAGACAGTAGACGTTCAGAACAAAATGTATGGGAAAATAGGTATTTATTTTGGTTTTTTTTTTACCGAAAAAGATCCATTGACCAAAATGGATATAAATCATATAAAAGACTATTCTACAATGCAAATGCCGGAATTTAAAGCAAAATCAAGACGTTTTAATTCTTACAGAATTTGTATTTTTTTCTACTATATCCAGATTTTTCGTAAATTTGTAAGTGCCAACATTTATTAAGCCTATAAAACAGAATTTAATAATTTTAAAGCTTAAAAAAACGATTTTTATGTAATAATCCTTTGTTTTCATAGTTCTCGTGAAACAAGCGGACGCAGCGCCATTTTGACAGTTGCCTTCCCCATTTACTTGATTTAGAACCTTATTGTGAATCATAATAGTGTCACGGAGCGTAAGCTTATCGCGACGATTTTTTGTAATAGGCCTTCAGAACCGAAAATGTTAACATGTGACTGAATATACCTACTCAAATATCCAAGTCGACTTTATCTATATATATAAAATTCAAAGTCCTGACTGACTGACTGAGTGAGATATCAACGCACAGCCCAAACCGCTGAACCTAGAAACTTAAAATTTTGCACACAGATACCTTATACAGTGTAGGCATCCACTAAGGAAGGATTTTTGAAAATTCTATCCCGAAGGGGATGAAATAAGGGATGAAAGTTTGTATGAAAGTCCCTCAGTTTTGAAGCTAGGATATTCAAATTTTGTGTTTAGGCTGATCACTGAAAATAAATAAATACGTGTCTCAGCGTTTTCCAAAATTCTACCCCCGAAGGGGTCTAAAGGGGGATGAAGTTATGTTTAGAAGATAATCCTTTATTTTGGAAGAAAAAATCGCTAAATTTGTAATTTAGGCTTACAAATGGAAATCTAACGCAACGTATATTATTATTGGTAGTATTTCAATCCCTATGGGAATGAAATGGGGGTAAAATGGGGTAAATAAACATAAAAATAGATGTGGATGTCGTTATTGGGGTTTTCTGGGATGACGATTGCGAAAATTACATTTATTTTAAAGTACAACACGGTGGACATGATTTAATTCCTAAAGGGGTGAAAATTGGGTTCAAATTTTGAATGGAAAAAGAATATAAAATAGACAGTACAACTATAAACTTCGTAGGAGCAAGTCTAAAAATAAATAGGCAATTAAATATTTTGTTATTTTGAAAATCATCCCTTAGCGGTAAATGGGGTAAGTAAACATGAAAATCGATGTGGATGTCGTTTTTGAGGTTTCATTGGATGGTGATTGCGAGAATGACATTAATTTATAGTCCAACACGGTGGACATGATTTAACCCCTGCAGGGGTTAAAAAAATGGGGTTCAAATTATGTATGAAAAGAGAATATAAAATACACATTACAATTTTAAAATTCGTAGGAGCACGTCGGGAACGAAATACCTACAATTCTGATTATTGTAAAAAAACTAGCTTCCGCCCGCGACTTCGTCCGCGTGACATAAAAGAGAAAATCCTTAGGGAACCTTCAACCAGGATCCGACCAGCCGTTTTTACGCGATTAGGCGGGTCCTCACCAAGCGAGCAGCCTCGTGCGAGGCCCGCCACACGCGGCAAACGTCTTGCCTCGCGAGGCGGCGCGCTTGGTGGGGACCCGCCTAATCGCGTAAAAACGGCTGGTCGGATCCTGGTTGAAGGTTCCCTAAGGATTTTCTCTTTTATGTCACGCGGACGAAGTCGCGGGCGGAAGCTAGTTATTTCATAAAATAACGTTTGCATTGCAAAATAATGCTACAACCTACAACTCTGGGGAATGTCTGAAAGAATCAAATAGACTAAATATTTTTTTTAAAGGTAGAAATAATCTACCTTATTAATATAAGAAAATGTTACATAACTTTTGGTTGCGTGAATTTTTTTCATAGATTAAAGATTACTTTGTTCTTCTTACAGAAGTAATAGCAGAATATAAATTAAAAACGTGTAATTAAAAATAGCTATTCTCTAATATTAAAAATATCCCATTTAGCCCATCCCACATATTAAAATTTTACTTAAAAAAAACTTTTTTTAATACCTCGTTTTTAAAATGCACTAAAAATATAAAATAATTTGTTCCGTAAAGATTTATAACCCTATACAGCAGTTTTAAACTTGGAGCGCATGCAAAACATAATTGAATGCATTAATTAGTTAAAACAATTTAATTTCAAGGCAAAATAATCTTATTGTAGCTCTGCGTATTCAGTCCAACGAAGTTTCTACCTCTTTAACCCATTATTTTTTTCTTCATCGCTTAAAAACTGGTAACTGAAATGAGGGCCCATTTCAGACACCAAAAAGCTTGATGGAAATCTTTGCCCGCTAAAAAAATTTATTCATGTTTGGTAGGAGAAAAAATCTCAGTGGGTTGAATCTAGAGAATAGGAAGGATTCGCATCTTCATTCGATGAGTTTGGATGTCATGAGTGCCACCGAGAGGGTCGACAGGGTCATTAAGAAAAGTTAGAAGTCGCTTGAGCTTTTTGTTTCCAAAAGTAATAATCTTTTACCGAATTTGAAAAAAAAAATGTGTAAAGATTCCTTAAGGAGTTTCTTTTTAAAATACAAAAATATATTATGAAAAAAAAAACTTCTTTTCAAAGTCATGGACTAATATCAATCCACCCTCGTACATGAGGTCTGATAAATTTTGACAGTGCGACCGTGCGTCTTGGCAACATTTTATATGAAAATGTTTTTGGTGGGATAACACTTTTCCAGAAAGCGTAGACTTGAAAAGTATCGTGATTTTGTCGAGCTTAAATTCATTTTCCTCAACTCCGCGTCACATATTATCATATTCTTTCAAAGGTAACCTTATTGTCTACTCGATAAAAAAATATTCTTATTCATATGGACAGTAAAAAAAAACACAAAAAGATTCACATGCATATTCAAACGAAAAGCTTCTAGTTACTCATACAAAAACCAACAAGAAAATTTTCCGCTAAAGTTCACCCAAAAGGAATTGTTATCCAGTTGCGTTGCAAAATTGATTACTTTTCTTAGTGCCTCAAAAGTTATTAGTTTAGTGGGACAAGTTGCGTGTGTCTCCGTGGGGTTTGTGCTTTGGGGTCGGGAATTCGGGATGTTGTTCTTACTTATATAACTATACCTTCTGCGAGGGTAAAGAATAAGGCTGTTGTCCATAATTGATAAAGACCTGATAAACTATCGCTATAGTTGACAGTAAGTATTCTGTATAATGACATTTTAATTATTTTTTATCAATTACCTCGATCGATCGAGGTCAATCATTGCATCGGTTATTCATGATATGTATTGGTAAGTATTTTCATATATTATTTAGTTTTTTAGGGTTCCGTACCGAATGGGTAAAAACGGGACCCTATTACTAAGACTCCGCTGTCCGTCTGTCTGTCTGTCTGTCTGTCACCAGGCTGTATCTCATGAATCGTGATAGCTAGACAGTTAAATTTTTCACAGATCATGTATTTCTGTTGCCGCTATAACAACAAATACTAAAAGTAGAATAAAATAAATATTTAAGGGGGGCTCCCATACAACAAACGTGTTTTTTTGCCGTTTTTTGCTTTATATTAATAACGACAACAGGTAAACAGTTGATATTTTCACAGATGATGTATTTCTGTTGACACTATAAAAAAAAATACTAAAAACAATAAAATAAATATTTAAGGGGGGCTCCTATACAACAAACGTTATTTATGGCCGTTTTTTGGTATGGAACCCTTCGTGCGCGAGTCCGACTCGCACTTGGCCGGTTTTTTTGTGTTTAGTGTCATATTGCTGAGTATAAATATCTTCCAGTTAACCCAAGAGTTACAACAAGGACATTTTTAAAAAGTTAATCCAGAAAAAGTACTGTTTTCGACGAATAGAAATAGATGCGCGGGCGCCGCTAGTCTATACATATTATAAAACTGTAAATTATAAATGTTTTGTGCGTGCATCACGCAAACACCGCTGAATGGATTTCACAGTTTAGTAGCTTGGGGTCCAACTCAAATCTAAACCATGTTTCATCTAATTCAGGTGGGAAGAACCAGGGAAAACAGCAGAACTCTCTGTAGTGCTAGCTTTCATACAATAAAGTAATTTAAACTGATCGCCTTATTTTTCTACTGTCTACGCGGACGAAGTCGCAGGCGGAGGCTAGTATGAAATAAAACTAACGGTCGCCATTTTCAATAACAAAACATTTTACGAGAATTCTATCAGTGTTTGTTGTGAGCCCGATATAAAGTTCTATCCTGTATCATTTATTGAAAATTCACTGGACCATCACGTTATCCGTTGTATGAGCCCACAATATTGAAATAGTTTGTTTGTGTTTACCTACTGACGTTCGGCTGCACCGCACCTCTGTTCTGTTTCGGACGTCCGACTCAAAAATTGGTAGATATACTTATTTGATTTTGAATAGGCAATAAATACTGCCTGTCAAACAGGTTTTGGAAATATTCAATTAAAAACCTTAGAATAATTATACCTAGAACGATAATTCCCTACAAAGCGCGCTGTCAAAAGTGAGGCAACAAAAACAGCCAAAATGGCGCCGTTTTCAGATTTGTATTGTCCATTATTAAATAATCATACCTAATAAGTACAAAACAGTTTCAATTTCCCTACCTTAAAGAGATTAATTATTATATTATTGGATTTTAGTTACGATTAGGTAACGTATGAAGGATATAAATCTGAGAACTGAGCCATTTTGGCTCAGTATAAGTTGCTTCACTTTGCATACAAGGACACGGCTTCTAGGTATAATTATTCTAAGTTAAAAACATGCTCCGAATGAACACCAAATTATAGGTCAGCTAAAAAAAGTCTCGAATGGGTGGTAGGAAAATATGTACAATAATTCAAAAGCACTATCTGTTTATTTGAATAACGAATTTTTCATTTCATTTCAATAGTTTCATTAATAATTTAATATGCTGTGCGTATTAATAATTCTTTTGAGGCATCTAGGCTAGGCTAGGCCGCCGCAATAATGCATAGGCACAGCCTAGGTACTTAAAAGAAAGCAAGAAGTTAATAATAACTAAAATAATAAATCCTACTACTTACCTACTTCAAGTGAAAAAACAACGAAGAATAATATAATGGTACTTCAATAAGCCGATTAAGAATGGGATTATTTGAACTCTTGCTAATCTCAATAACTCTAAGAAGTAGGACCTCTACTACAGATTAAATTCTTCTGTATATTCTGTCTGAAAGCAGTTTATAAAAAGAGCGATTCATTTATTTTTACGGAAGATAATATTTTAACTCATTATCCATATAGTCCGTGAGCCCGCGACAGTATTGCCTACGTCATATGACATCACGATGAAATGCATGGCACACGGAAGTGGAAGATTTTCTTAAGCTTCCGGCCAATTTTATTTGCGATAATCTTCTGATCCTCGCTCAGCACAACTTTTCCGACCTGTGCCATGCATTTCATCGTGATGTCATATGACGTAGACAATACTGTCGCGGGCTCACGGACTAATAAGCCGCATATTTTGGAATTGGTTGTATACGGAAAAAAATAAGTTTTGTTTTTATTGATTTTTTAAGTCTATCCACGCACGCTTTTAATTAGAAAAGAATGCAATCCAACCAGCGGTAATTTTCATTGCGGTTTTATAATCTATATTTGTTCAGAACAATGATTTATGTCATTAAGTATATCAAAACTTGATACCCACAAGTTTAGTAAATACTACACAAACTAACTAGTTTTGTTTCCCTTACCGCCGAAACTGAACAATAAAATACACGGTAGCGTGGGTACACGACTGTGCCGTGTTCCATCATGCCGTGCTAGTTAAGTTTTAATTGGTCCGTGGGTCTCGCAGTATGGCATTCAAGTCGAGTGGTTTCATGAAGATCTAGTAACAAATAAATTTAAAAAAATAGAAAAACCCTCCTGCATAAGAAGACAAGTCAACTGGAAAGATGGAAACACGATTAAATATTAAAGGCATCATAATAACATGCAGTCGGAGCTCGGAGGCATGCATAGAGAAAGTGACGTTATGAATGATTTGAATTATATGCCTCTGACTGCATGTTATTATGTTGCCTTTAATATTTAATCTTGTTTCAATCTTTTCAGTTGACTTGTCTTTTTATGCAGGAGGGCTTTTTATTTTTTTTAATTTATTTCTTTTTAGTTACTTATTATATATTACGGTCATGATATACCTTTTTGAAATCCTTATAATAAGCCCTTTTATTTGACACCCATATTGCAATATTCTAAAAAAACACTTTTTTATAGCACTGTACAGCCGCCATTTTTTTTTATAACGTCACCTTCTTAAGAACACTTGGGCTGATAAGACAAATCTCACGATATCTTCATCATAGAAATCGGTTCAGCCGTTTGAAAGATAATATCAGGTAATATAAAATATTACATACAAATAAACTCACTTACAAACTTACAAGATACGCGCGAAAAACATAACCCTCTTATGTATGATTCAAACAGACCGGCCGGAATCGGCCCGCATCGGAATGGATGCGTACGGATGCGTCGGCAGCCGAACGCAGCCGTCGGCATGCGTACGGATCCGTACGCATCCGTCGGCATGCGTTCGTATTCGTTAGTACGTTCTTATAGGAGGACCGCACTGCAGTCTGTTAGTCAGTGTCTGCTTGCCCGCGTTGACGTAATTTTAATATTATACGAGCAAAATGGTAGGTTTAGATGTGGTGTTACTGGCTGCTGCATTGGAAGAAGAAAATAATAATATAATTAATGAAAGAAAAAGGAAAACGAGAAATTGGGTTGATGATTTGTGGCAGAAAAGGTGTAATGTACGATTCAAACAGAACGGCCGGAATCGGCCCGCATCGGGACGGATGCGTACGGATGCGTCGGCAGCCGAACGCAGCCGTCGGCATGCGTACGGATCCGTACGCATCCGTCGGCATGCGTTCGTATTCGTTAGTACGTTCTTATAGGAGGACCGCATTGCAGTCTGTTAGTCAGTGTCTGCTTGCCCGCGTTGACGTAATTTTAATATTATACGAGCAAAATGGTAGATTTAGATGTGGTGTTACTGGCTGCTGCATTGGAAGAAGAAAATAATAATTTAATTAATGAAAGAAAAAGGAAAACGAGAAATTGGGTTGATGATTTGTGGCAGAAAAAAAAGGTGTAAGGTAAGTAAGGCCACTTGTTTTAAATCTGTATTTTTTACAGAGCCCTCGCAGACTACAGACTTTCTATCGGCCGATAGTTTGATCGGGTTGGGTTGCTAGCGCGCACACTGGTCCGACTAAACAGTCGGGTTGGTGATGAGTGCGCAGACTACCCAACTGTCGGCCGACTTCCTTACATATAATAAAACAGTAAAAAAAGTGTGTCTGTATACATATATGTATTGCAAAAAAAAAAAATTCTGGGGCGATGGAGACATACTAATAGAGTAAGAATTTACAAAAAAGTGTGTCTGTCTGTTTGTTTGTCTGTTTGTTTGTCTGTTTGTTTGTCTGTTTGAACACGCTAATCTCCGGAAATACTAAACGGATTTGAATGAAATTTTTTTGTTATATAGCTGTTAAGCCTGGGCGTAACTTAGGGTATAACTGATTTTTGGAAATGGAACACCTGATGCAGAACCATAATGGTCCAACTTAACTATAAGGAATATAAAAATGACACCTTTGCAAAAGTTGTTCAGCCTGATGAGCATTTTTTGTTGAGGTATAAAAATCGAAGATCTGGAACACCTGATGCAGAACCATAATGATCCAGCTAAACTATACAAAATATGAAAATGACACCTTAGCAAAAGTTGTTCAGCCTGATGAGCATTTTTTGTTGAGGTACAAAAATCGAAGATCTGGAGCACCTGATGTAGAACCATAACATAATGGTCCTGCTAAACTATACAAAATATAAAAATTACATCTATGCAAAACATGCTCAGCCTGATGAGCATTTTTATTGAGGTATAAAAATCGAAGATCTGGAACACCCGATGCAGAAGCATAATGATCCAGCTAAACTATACAAAATATAAAAAATGACATCTTTGCAAAAGTTGTTGAGCCTGATGAGCATTTTTTGTTGAGGTACAAAAATCGAAGATCTGGAACACCTGATGCAGAGCCATAACACTGCTACAAGTATTTTCTTATGTAACTACTTTAGTTCATTTATATGCATACGCCGAAGTCATAAAGTCCACGCGAACGAAGTCGCGGGCATCAGCTATATTAAATAAAAAAAGTAAAAAATATATTCACTTTTAACATTATAACACTGCTACAAGTATTTTCTTATGTAACTACATTAGTTCATATTTATATGCATACGCCGGAGTCATAAAGTCCACGCGTACGAAGTCGCGGGCATCAGCTAGTTTCGAATGATTTGCTAGTGTAGTTTGTAACCGAGTTTTGAAGAGAACTGTCGCACAATGAAAATTAATTTAATTTGTCTAGAATGGTTATTACTGCTCTTATACTATGGAGAAGAGAATATTGGGTACATCCAATCTTCAGTCATAGAATATTAAATGGATGTGTATGTATTATATATGTTATAGCAATTAGGATTATTTATGTATGTATTGTTATGTAGGTTTATATTTTTATTTTAGCTAGATCCTTATTTATGATTAACGGATATTTAGTTATCCATTTTTTTTTGCCGCCACGGTTTCTTTCTTTAACGACCTTTCCGGTCGACTGTTAGAGAATGCCTTAAGGCATTAAGTCCGCCAATTGAATTTTCTTATGCAATAAAGTTTAAATGAATAAATAAGTTTAAATAAATGGAAAATTTTACACGATACATTCCCAATTACTCGATCTTCCGAAAAAAATTCATCCAAGTCAGTTCAGCTTTCTGAAGCTGAATATTTGATTTTACATACATAACTAACAAAACATACCTACCTACATAGCATATGGATGCTAGACAACAGATTTTTTACTAGGTAGGTAATTAAAAGGGAATGAAATGAATTAATACTTTAGCATACAAACTTCTCACAAACATCACAAACTTCCTCCCAGAGTTTTTTCTTTATATTAACGTCAGAGTAAGCTTTAAATTTTTTCTTATATAGAGAGAGATGTATTTTTTTTCTATTTCCTCGATAAAATTTAAGACGTCTGTCCTACAATACAATTAGCGATGCCATTATTAATAAACCCTCGACTGTCCGGCGCCAAAACTCGGAGCGAAATGAACTATCGGCCGAGCCGGCCGACTAAACGATCGTCGTGTGTGCGCGCGTGGATATGAGCCAATACTGATTAACCAGGCGGCCGATAGTTGGCCGACAGTTTAGTCGGGAAGCCCATCCAACTTATTTATCGGCCGACACCGAATCGTTCTAGTGTGCGCACCTGCATACACCTTCATACTGATTGAGAGCCCGACTAAACTGTCGGCCGATAGAAAGTCTGTAGTCTGCGGGCACGCTAAGTAAATCTACCGTGAAATATTTATGTGATCATCTAGAAACATTTTGTCTGATTGTAAGTAATAGTGGTCTGCCAGTTTTACAGTATCTACGTAACAGCCCGCGCGGGACCAATTTCATGAGAAGTTTCAGGGTAAAAGCTTCCAATTTGTCAAAATCGTATTCAGTTCCAACTCCAGTCCCCTTAACTTTTATATTTGCACTGGCTTTTGCGACAGTTTCGTTGGAACCACATTTTGGGTCTCAGTGAACTTTCCAAATATGTTAAGAAGTAAGTAGTTTGTTGTAATTCGAACTGTGGACATTTTGAATTAGAATGAAATGGTTTGAAAATAAAGACTTATATCACTTTCATTCAATCAAAGAGAGGTATCTGTTATTTTGGGTACTGAAAGATTGTGTGGTAAACGCAAGGTGTACCTACGACATAGAAGCTTCTTTATGTATGCTAACTTCGAGTAAACATGGTGATATAGGTTGTAATAACGTATAATATTATATTTAATTCATACTCCGACCTATAGGTACTCTTGTTGTACTCTTATAGTATACAATGTTATCTGTCACCATAAACACTAACCAGGGACAGCGCATTAGGTTCAACATTTTGTTCGATAAGTAGGATAAACCTTTTTCTTAGATATTATTTAACTTTTTTTCAAGGTGAAACAGTACAATCGTTTCTGTTAAAGTTTAACGAAGTATTGAACATTACCTTCAATCGTGTCGTTATAGATATCGCACAAGTGAAATGGTTCCAGCCAGTTCCATGCAACGCCTGGATAAAGTTCTTTTGAAATTCAATAAAAGACCTTTCATGTAATATACCGTCTAAAAATAATTTGTACCATACCTGTATGAACCGGTATTTGATAAACTTGTCAGACTAAATAGTATTTTTATTAACAAAACAGCTTTATCAATTTATTCTACCGCAAGTACCTGTTCTATTAACCTTAATTGGTTTCCATTAAATAAACCAGATTTATTGTAATCTATTTAATCGTTTAATCACACATCATCCCCTCTTCTTTGTCCCAGTTGTTGTACAGCAAACTGTTAAACCCAAATCAAATTTAGGGTACTGCCCAAGGGAGACACTGTCTAATAGAAAATTTGTTTAGGTAAGCCATCTATTTTATCGGCAAACTAACCTGAATCTGTTTTTTATTTTGAGAGTAGGAAAGAAGGAAGGAATTATATCCTTTGTATTTTTATTCTCTTTGTCAACAGAGTGAATTTCTTTCGTCAAATTACGCAACAGCAAACGACTTCATTTAAGTAGTTATAGATTGTTCAGAAAATATTTTGTAATATTTTCATTGTTGCCGACCAGCACCAGCTTCTTACAGCCTTTTTGGATTTCTCTTTGGTCTACATTCAAAATTTCAATGACATATTGTAAAACAAATGTATGTATGTACATAATTAGATTAAACTATGTCGGGATTTACACCGTTTACCTGTTTATTTTTGAGACTCCGATATTTCGGCACAGTTGCATGCGCCATGATTGAAGAAACATGATCAGTTCTTCCGTGATCAAGGCGCATGCAACTGTGCCGAAATATCGGAGTCTAAAAAATAAACAGGTACATGGTGTGAATCCCGACATAAGTAGTTTATTCTAATAATGTCAATAACCACTCAATAACTATGGAAATGTATGTACATTGTACAGTTGACAGTAAAAACTTGGTACGAGAAAAACGTGTTTAAGTGTTTTTCAGCCCTATCCTCAACATTCATCTTTAGACTTTTTTGAACTAGAAGTAGTAGTGGTGGTACCAAGTAGTCTTTGGTTCAATGCTCTAAGCAAGTAGTAGTAGACTATAGTAAGTATTGATTATTCTAATTTTCTTTTAATTTTGGTACAATCTTGCTGTTAACTTGACTTTTCAGTGCTTCTGTCATACTCTGTTTCTGTTTCCCTTTCAGTGCTGGTTAGAATATACTATTGTCAGAATACTCGGGGCTAACGCCATATTTACCTTCACAGACATATTGCGTGTGGTGTTTAGACATATTCCCCCCGTACCCCCCGGGTACCCTAATATCGCAGAGTGTCGTAATCCGATTAGGAGCATCTCGCAAGGAGTCGCCACAGTTAGGCCGGCTTAACATGTCCCAACGACAAGGAACAAGGCACTAAGATTATAACCACGTATAGGGTCGGGATCAGACCGCTGTATTCTAAGGTCAGGATCATTCTGCGCGAATTAATACTCTTTTTTAAAGTTTCAACATTAAAGATTACAGTTTATATTTTCTTTGACATTACCCTGATCGTTCTTCTTTGAGCATAATAGTTTTAAAGATCAAGCCAATTAGCTTGAAGGGTTTGTTGCATGTTGTTGTGGAAATATTTTCTAATGTTTTTTAGAATGATTTTATCGTGGAAATCCTTACTAATGTTATAAATGCGAAAGTCCGTTTGTTTGTTTGTTACGCCTTCACGTCTTAACTACTGAACCGATCATCATGAAATTTTACACTCACATTGTCAAGGGTACTGAGAAGGACATAGGGTACCTTTCATCCCAAAAAAAGGAACTGTTCCCAAGGAATAGACAAAATACTATCCACGCAGACGAAGTCGCGGGCGGAAGCTTAGTATTATAAATGCGAAAGTCCGTTTGTTTGTTACGCCTTCACGTCTTAACTACTGAACCGATCATCGTGAAATTTTGCATAAACGTTGTCAGGGGTGCAGAAAAGGATATAGGATACCTTTCGAAAAACGGAACAGTTACCGAGGGATAGCAAAAAACTTTCCACGCAGACGAGGTCACGGGCGACCGCTAGTTGTTTCCATAAATAATTCATGCATATGGGTATTGTAGAGATAAGTTGAGGATCTATACGAATGCGCTAATCTCCAAAAATACAACAAACTTTAATTTGTAAAATCTCTTACATGCTGCTCAAATAGAAGACTTTAAAGTCCAAATGAGGTGGCCAATTGCCCATACAGAAGTTTAATTCCTCCGAGAGAGAAAAAGAAATGAACAGACAGACACCTCTGCCAAAATGAAAAACGCTTGATTAACAACTTGCGTAAACTCGCTCGGATCTTATTAACATTACTTTTTATAACAAGGAGGGTGTTAAATTGTTTCAATGTAGAAGGAAATTTAATTAAAACGTCTAGTTAGGGGGTGTTAGCTAGGGCCGTTAAATGTGTTCTTTACAGGTCGCCGCCTGACCTGCATGTAATTATTCTGGTACCTAGTGCTAACAGTGTCATTAAAGTTAGTGTTTTGATGAAATTGTGAAGTGGGTTTGTGGTTATTTTAGATACGCCCGCGGCTTCATCCCCATGTCCAGGATAAAAGTATCCTATGATTTAATCCAGGTTACAAACTATCAGTTTGAGAAATTTCATCCAAATCCAACCAGCTGTTTAGGTTAGGCATGAAGAGGTAACAAAAGGTCTACAAAAAAAGCATCGCGATAAGCGAATGATGTTCGTTCCACTCCGTAACATTTTTGTTCTTTAACTTATGTACTTATAGCGGCCGCCCGCGGTTTCATTCGCGTGGTTCCTGTTTCCGTGGGAATATCGGGATGAAAAGTATTCTCTGTTTTAATTTAGGCTATCTACTATCTGTGTGCCAAATTTCAATCAAATCCGTTTAGTAGTTTTTGCGTGATTGGGGAACAAACATCCAAACCCACAAACTTTCCCATTTAGTAGGATAGTAGGATAAGGGTTACAATCATGTAAATCGATCGACAAACATCGTCCGACGAATATCGTCCGACTATCGTGATTATTTTATGTAATAGGCCCTCTTATTTAAAAGATTGTACAAAGAACGTGTTGATTACTAAAAGGACAAGACAAGTATCGCCGAACAAAATGTGACCATGCACATTTTCCTGTTCCCATACAAAGGGATTAAGTACAATAGAGTATAAATCTTCGAATTTATTTATTGCGTGGAAATAGAAATTGGGACAATGAGCTGGAGTCTGGGTTGTGTAATTTGGACCAAGAGCCTGAGGCGCCTGGCCGGTACAGTCGGCACCAAAAGAAAAAGCACACTTTACTGGGTATTTTTAGCACTAATTATTTTTGCATTTGAGTAGAAATAAGAACGCAATATAAGTACCTATTCTATTAGTGCAACAATAATCCTTACATATAATAAAACAGTAGAAAAAGTGTGTCTGTACATTACATATATTTAAAATACCTATATATATCTGGGGCAATGGAGATATAGTAATAGAGTAAGGCCCTCCGCTGCCTTGAGCGGGACACGCGCGCGGGGCGACATAGATTAGAGCTTACTCATGCACTGCGCAAGCATCTGTCCGTCAAAAACCAGCAATCTATGTTCCCGCGCCGTGTACCCGCGGCGGGATCCCGCTCAAGGCAGCGGACGGCCTAAGAATTTGAAAAAAAAGTGTGTCTGTTTGTTTGTCTGTTTGAACACGCTAATCGCCGAAAATACTGAACGGATTCGAATGAAACTATTTTTGTTCTATAGCTGTTAAGCGTGGGCATAACTTAGGGTATAATTGATTTTGGAAAATGGAACACCTGATGCAGAACCATAATGGTCCAGCTAAACTATACAAAATATAAAAATGACACCTTTGCAAAAGTTGTTCAGCCTGATGAGCATTTTTGTTGAGTTACAAAAATGGAAGATCTGGAACACCCGATGCAGAACCATAACGGTCCAGCTAAACTATACAAAATATAAAAATGGCACCTTAACAAAAGTTGATCAGCCTGATGAGCATTTTTTGTTGAGGTACAAAAATCGAAGATCTGGAACACCTGATGCAGAACCATAACGGTCCAGCTAAACTATACCTACAAAATAAAATATAAAAATGACATCTTTGCAAAAGTTGTACAGCCTGATGAGCATTTTTGTTGAGGTATAAAAATCTAAGATTTGGAACACCCGATGCAGAACCATAATGATCCAGCTAAACTATTACTGCTACAAGTATTTTCTTATGTAACTATGACTTCGGCGTATGCATATACGCCGAAGTCATAGTCCACGCGTACGAAGTCGCGGGCATCATCTAGTACACAATAATACCGAATATGGTAGATAGGGACCATCAAACTTAATAACTTTTACTATGGAACCAACTCTCAAAACGCGACAAAAATAAGCTGTTTCATACAAAAATTCAAAACGAAAATATTAAAATGTATGAAACAGCAGATTTTTTTTCGCGATATCAGAGTTGGTCTTATAATAAATTTTGTTTAGTTTGATGGTCCCTATCTGCCATATTCGGACTTAGGGTTTTTTTGTAACGGGTTGTATACCTACCTATAATGTTAATAGGTTGCAATTTTGGTTCAAAACCAGCTGCCACCTAGGACTTTGTCCAATTATGAACTTCCATCCCCTATTTGTCTTTTTTGATATTTATATTTCCCTGCCCATGGTCCAATTAATCTTTATACAGGGTCTTTCTTAATAACCCGTAAAATTTTGTTTTTTATTTGTATGGAAAACAGCAAAGTGACAACCCTAGACGTAAATTCATTATTGTTTTTGATAATCAATCCCATTAATGGGCAAAAGCAAAACACATTATAAGTCTAGGGTTACCACTACGCAGTTTATCATGAAAAAAAAAATGAAAAAATTGTGGTTGTGGAAAATTATTCAACCACTGTATGGTTAAATAATTTTCCGGGGTTGTATTCATCAGTGGCGAATGGTCCATACAAGCCAATTCCTATCAGCTTACCATTTAGAAATCCCACCCCACGGATCCATGCACATCATAACATTATTGAATTTTTAGATTTTAGGCATTCACAATGATAATGACGGGAGCTCCCCGTCTGAGCTGATAGGGGTGAGTCGATTTTTTCTAGTATTTTTTATATTATATTAATTATCTTAAGATCATAACATCTTGTAGAGCGGCTTACCCTCGCCATAATTTCAAACCTCGCCACTGGTATGCATGGTTATATGCCCTATCTACCATACTCGGCTTTGGGGTTTTTTCTACCTACTATAATTCATCAAAATTGGTTCAGCTGTGGCTCAGGCGTGAAAATGTAACAGACACTTTTAACTAGCTGCCGCCAGCGACTTCGATTGCGTAGGTAGACCGTTATTTTAACAAATTGAAAGGTATCATTCACATCCTTTTTGTACCCTTGACAGCTTGCAAAAAATTTCATGATCATCAATAGGGAATATGCATAAGTCACCGATTTTGATGAATTTGAGCTTGATCGCTGCGGACACTTATAAAAACATGATGGAACAGGAAAAAAAATAAAAAAAATGTATTATTTTAGTTTTATCACACGATGAAATCAGGGAAAAATAACAATATTTTTTTTTCATTTTCGGATATAATGCACTTTACAGTCAGATAGAATATCGAATAAGAAACAATATTTTGTATGACACATATGTACTTAAACGCAAAATTTAGGGAGATAATTGAAGATTATTGGCTAACTCCATATTAAACGCGCCGAAACACACCTGAAACGTGATGTGTGACGTCACCATTTTGTATGGAGCGTTTTCGGCGGGTGCTGCTGCGCGCTAACTTCAAGTAACTATATCACGAGAAAAAAACGCAAGAGGAAAGTTTTAATATTACAGTTAATTTTCTCACGCATTATACTTTTGATTAAGATTAAAAAAAAATTGATGCATATTCCCTATTGACTAGTGACGTGAAGACGTAAAAGCGTAGCAAACAAACACACTTTCGCATTATAAGTTATGATGGATGACAAAACTTCTGAGGTCGATTGTACTTCCTACGTACAGCGAGCAACCGTAGTACGTTTCTACGAAATGGTTCTCTAATTGTGTACTTATTTGTGCTTTGTAGCTGTAACTAAATTGTAAGCACACAATATTGTTCTGTAATGTAATGGTCATTTTAGTTCTAATACGTACCAATTTTGTTTTTATATATTTCCGAGGAGCTCGGTGGCGCAGTGGTTTAGCGCTTGGCCCAGCGATTGCGGAGGTTAAGCAACTTTAGCAAGGGTCGGTCGTGGGATGGGTGACCAAAAATTTATAATCTCGATCTCCTCCGTGCTTCGGAAGGCACGTTAAGCCGTTGGTCCCGGCTGCATTTGCAGTCGTTTACACCCACCAATCCGCATTGGGCCCGCGTGGTGGGTTATGGCCCGTCCTACTTATCCACCCATAAGGAAGGTCTGTGCCCCAGCAGTGGGGACATAAAAATGGCTGATAGACATATTTCCGAGTGAACTTTTAAGGATAGGTATCATTGATTATTGCCTTTATTGCACATTTTCTTGTTAGGTAGGTACCATGGGCAACAGCGTCGCTGAACCACTGCTAAGGTTAAAATCGCTTGCACGCCGCGCCCGCCGTCACATACGTTTAGTTCGTGCAGAGGCGATACGCGCGCACACGAATTTTGTTGCAAACTGGTTAAGCGACGCTGTTGCCCATAGTACCTACCGTGTAATAGTACGTATGATTAAGTTGCTAAAGTAGAAATCATTTAAAGTCCACCAAATTCATAATTATTATTTTGATCAGTTTAAATAGTGTTTTTTTTTATTTAGTTGTGTTCTTAATTATTATCAAACGTATGTTTTTCAATTCTGTTTATCTGTCTATGTTGTATGTTATGATGTACTCTTGAATCTTGCAGTGTCTTGCACCCAACTAATTTTTTACGGAAGTACCTAGGAATAATATTACCATTTTCAATAGCTACAAACATGCTCACCTGTAACGTAGGTAGCAGATTTACTTTGTTAACATGTCTAAAGTCTGCATACGGTAGAACGAATGACAAGATAACGACGTCTATTTATATCGCAAGCTCTGACATGGCAGCCTAGTCAGTTTTGGTTTACGTCAGTGTTAGGGCGTGGTTCCATTGAGAGCTTATACCTAGCGACGTCAAACGTAAAGCTAGGGTTTCCTAGGATGACGGTGCCGTCATATTACGGCCGTAATTTAGAGGCGTAGAACGTTGTCTATGTTATCAGGGGTGTCAAAATCATTTTTCTAAAGGGCCATTTTATAGATTTAGGGTATGTTAGCGGGCTAGCCTCAATTTAAAAAAAAACTTTATTTAAATGGGGGTATCAAGTGGAAAGAAGGTTTATTTCGTTCGAGTAAATTTTCATACAAAGGTAATAAAAAGGAGTTATCTTGAGTTTGAGGATCAAGATACCTGAGGACTTTTATTTTATTATGTCTAATGGCTGTCTAAAATCCACATTTGGATTTTTGGATAGAGATTCTGGTTGCGGGCCGTATTTAGAGGACTTGCAGGCCCGATGCGGCCCGCGGGCCGTATCTTTGACACCCCTGGTCTATGTAAACAATACTGCGCGATTTCCTAGAGAACGGTGGTGGACACCGTAACGTCAAAAATCGGTGCCGCCATTTTTATGACGGCCGTCATGACGGTGTCTCAAGATCGTCTATTTTTTTTCTCAGATAGTTACGTTTCTAAAGAAAAAGACGGCCGTTACGGTGTTGTAACTTTTCGCGTGACTTTCCACCGTAAAGACGGCCGTCTTTTCACGTCCCTAAAACTACGGCCGCTTTGTGACGGCACTGCTTTCTTAGGAAACCCTAAGCTTAAGGAGTAAATGCTATATATGTCTTCGGGCCACATTATTATGAGCTTCTAAAGCTCAGCTTCTACGACGTGTAGTCTAGGACCTAGTAGTTCCTAGAGTCTGTACGTCTGTCTAAAAAGTCAGTTTACCTGGTAATAATTTCTCAGGTAAACTGACTTTTTAGACAGACTCTACTTACTAGGCATTAAAAGAGGAGAGAGGCGCGCGGTCAACAATTTCTGGCCATCCCCTACTACGAGGGGCATGCCAAAAGTTTTTAGAACTAGTTTTTAGAACTCTGTACTCATTAATTTAATACTGGCAAGTTAGCATTTATTCCTTAAAAATGCTTATAAATTGATACAATCTGGGGCCCTATTTTTATCCTTCGGCTGGCGTCGAGTGCTCTTTAATAACGTCATTTTCGTTCTAAATAGCAAAATTTAATTGAAGTAGGTATGCACTTATTTAAAATAATTAAATAACGGTGTTATTACATAAGATTTTAACTTAGAGACTGTTTATGTGATGTTGTCACGTTTTTGACAATATTAAAAATCTTTTGTTTATTTGTAAGTTGCCAGTATCAAATTATTCAGCAAAGAGTATATAAAAACTTTTAGCATGACCCTCGCATACCGATCACGTTATTTTTTTTTCATTTTCCAACCTAAATTTAGAGAAAATTGTTCAGTTTCCTCGACCCCACCCTGAAAGTTTGTCACGTACACATACTTAGCTATATAGTTGTTTAGGTCATAGCTTGATCAATTGATTGTTTTTTAGGGTTCCGTAGCCAAAATAGCAAAAAACGGAACCCTTATAGATTCGTCATGTCTGTCTGTCTGTCCGTCCGTATGTCACAGCCATTTTATTCCGAAAGAATTAGGATTACACAAGTCAAACTTGGTAGATAGATGTATTCTGTGAACCGCTTTAAGGTTTTCACATAAAAAGAAAAAAAATAAAAGATTAAGGGGGGGAGCCCCCCCTTAATCTTTTATTTTTTTTCTTTCCATACATGAAACTGAAACTGAAAAAAAATTTTTTCATCAAACCTATACGTGCGGGGGGTGTCTATTAATAGATAGGTCTTTAAAAATGATATTAAGGTTTCTAAGACTATTTTTTCTCAAAGTCAACCGTTTGAAAGATATACACTGCCAAAGTAGTAAAATGAGTGTCCCCCCCCCTTTAACTTTTAAAATAAGAGAGTGATAAATCTAAAAAAAAAATGTTGTAGATCGTAATAAATACTTTCAACGAAAATTGGTTTGAACGAGATATAGTGAAAATTTTTAGAGATATATCACATATTCCAAAACCGCAAATATAACATTGTCATTCATACAAACACTATGAAAAACAAAGTTATTTTTGCATACGAAAAATTATAGTGGTATTCAATATGGTATTGTTTACGGTAACTACGGAACCCTACTGCGCGTGGCCCGACACGCACTTGGCCGGTTTTTTTAAGTGAGATAGACTTGTCGTGCCTACTACATTGATTTTATTTAATTTAAGTATTTTAAAAATGATAAATAAGCTCTCTCTATTGCTGTGCCCTTCCAGGGTATCACATGATCTGTATCTATCTACATGTAACATAATTATATACTTTGACATGCAATAAAAAAATGAAATGAAAGAAATTTCTTATAGATTGTAGCTGATCAATGAATGTGGCCTTCACTGGCTAGTAATTTATTAGCCAACTATCTCAAAGTTTATAGCTCACTATCTTATACTTAATTGCTGTCCAGCAGTGATACCGCTCCCTCACAGAAGAGGAGGCTGTGTAAACTACGTGAATATGTATATGTTTCATCTACACTCGCAACGTAATGTTGCAAATAAGAATTCAAAAAATATTATAGAGCAAAGGTACTTTTTTCGTCCATTATGCAACAGTTTTATAAACTACTAATTATCTTCACCTACGCTTTATAACCTCTATAAAGAGTTCTGAAACAGTTAGTTTACTGCCAAAATTACAATATCCGAGCGAGAGGAGGTCGCGCTCCTTTCCACCGAGCCCACGCGCGACGAATTGCATTATGAAGTTCAGTACAACATTATGACACTCGTTCGGATTATATAATGACGAGGAGGAGGAGGAAAGTCAAAGTCAAAACCCTTAATAGAGGATACATAATATGGGTGTAGATAAGTCTCGTATGCACCAGTACATAATTAGGTATTAAAACAATAATGTAATACTATTACAACACAAGGCGAAATATCCCTCATTACAGTACAGTTGCATAAATAACTTCATATTGAAGCATTAGAAAACTGTTAAAAAAGACTAACTACTTAGATGTTAATAAAATACTCGAAGTGCGAGCGAAGCGTCTCTGCTTCAGCTTGGGCAAAAATTCTTTCGTATGTCTGTATGTTCTCTTCTACAGGTCGCATTTCTCAACCGATTCTCGTGAAAATTTGTGAGCAGGTTTGAAAATTATATGGATTTTTTTTTGTCGAGCCAGATTTTCTTAATTTTTCAAAATGGCGGAGATATGTTAAAAAAACAGGTGTTTCGGCTTTCCAGCGCTGTCTGTTCTCCTCTACAGGTCGCATTTCTCAACCGATACTCGTGAAATTTTGTGAGCAAGTTTGAAAATTATATAGAATGTTTTTGATACGCCACTTTTTCGATTTTTTTTCAAAATGGCGGATATATGTAAAAAAAACATATTGCTGTCCAGCTTTCCGGCTCTGTCTTTTCTCCTCTACAGGTCGCATTTCTTAACCGAATTTCGTGAAATTTTGTGGGCAGGTTCGAAAATCATATAGATTTTTTCAAGTTGAGACAGTTTTTCAAAATTTTTCGTGATGGCGGAGATATGTAAGAAAAATATATTTCAGTCCGGCTTTCTGACGCTGGATGTTCCTCCTCTACAGGTCGCATTTCTCAACCGATTCTCGTGAAATTTTGTGAGCAGGTTCGAAAATAATATAGAATTTTTTGTCACGCCAGTTTTTTGAAATTTTTCAAAATGTCGGAGAAATTTTAAAAATACATATTTCAGTCCGGCTTTCCAGTGCTGTCTGTTTTCCTCTACAGGTCGCATTTCTCAACCGATTCTCGTAAAATTTTGTGAGCAGGTTTGATAAATACATAGAATTTTTTTGTCGAGACAGTTTTTTAAAATTTGTTAAAATGACGGAGATGTGTAAAAAACCATTTTCATTCCAGCTTTCCCGCTGTTTGATCTCCTCTACAAGTCGCATTTCTCAACAGATTCTGGTGAAATTTTGTGAGTAGGTTCGATAATGTTCAGTCAAGCCAATTTTTCCAAATTTATAAAAAAATACTCACCCATTTTGAAAAATGATCAAAATTAGAAGCACCATCTAGCTGCAATACTCAAGTACCTACAGTGTGCTTTGAAAACTTCATAGCGACATTTTATTTTATTTTTTCGCGAGGTCTACATTTCACGGAGCCACTAGTAAAATACTTCCATCGCTTACATTAACCACATAATGAAAAAACAAAAGAAAAGTGAAAAAAGATCGAAGTTCGAAAGTTATTTGAAACGACGACAAATGAAAAAGAAAAAATGCAAATGTTACGGTTGCTAAGCAAAGCTAAAATTAGTTTTAAAATCTGGCTAACGTTTTCGACGTCCTACATGAAAATGTTTTCCATCTAAACATTTTATATTAAAATAGGGATAACATTTGCGAGTATCTGAACTAAGATATAAATCTGAAATTCCCGTTACGACTGTATCCTTCGATAATCTTGCAGAATATCGAAAAGCAACAACTAAATAAAATGGCGCAGATTCAGTTCTTAAGGGAACATTCGATCAAGATAAGAAATTGGAATCAGAAATAGGATTTGTGGAAAAGACTTTTATTAGGTAAATAAATAAATGTTTGTGCATTTATCAATTGCTTCTTAATTAAATGGAAATAAATTATCAATTAATAAGTTGAGTAAAAACATTTCGATTACGAATGGTTTTTTTTCCAAACCAAAGTAAAGAAATTATTAATCTGAGACCCTCGTCAGTGATTTCACCAAAAGTGCTGACTACTTGACATGTGAGGTTTCTGGTCACTAAGTCATAATTCGGGTTCTCTTTCCAAGGCTCCATTGAATATCTGGACCTTTTTAGAACCATTGGTCCTTCATTTTAGCAAAAAGGTTTCATTGGAATTCCCTTTAAATACCAACATAATATGTTTGTGTATGTGTAGATTTATTCTAGTCAAGCAGTATAAAACCCAAGGTCCTTTTACTTTAATAGTAAATAAGGTTTTATAAACATATGGAATAGCAAGCTGGCAAACAGATTTCAACGTCACTAAAACATTTATGTTGGTAAAATCGACGACTCCTTTTTATAAGATAATTAATCTCTTCTACTTTTTACCTAATTGATTACTATATGCAATCAATATTAAAAAAGTATTGATAAGAAACTATAAAGATATTGACAGGTATCGAAGACACGACGAGGGTAGAAAAGGGTCCGGGAATCTGACAGATGTCCGAAAATAAAGGGTATTGCTGTAGGAAAGTTTGATGTACTAACTGTTCAGATTTTCCCTATACATTGTTCACGAATTATATATATTATTGCAATTGATATCCATCATATTTATAATCAGTGGTGCAAAAATTATTAAAATGTTACTTACTACTATTCACTAAAATTCAATTTTTATTTCCCGAATTGGGCTTCAATTTGAAATGTTTAGAATTTCTAAATTTGCAAGAAAAATACTATTTCACTAGTTAATTCAACAATGTTTCACCCTTTTGTTTACGCCCTAAAAGTTCCGCTGAAATTACCCCTAGAAACAGCCGAACTAAACCGAACAACAGAGGCATTAATAAATAATCAATCAGTTGGCTTGCTACTTCAAACTGGATTGTGTAGTTTTATTAACTATAGTCGAGAGTTGAAACGCACCAATCTTCTTTTTGTGTAAAACCAAATGTCCGTGGCGAATAAAATTTTCAGTGGGCTTCCAATTTTTTCCGAGTTCACTCTTGTTTCATACAGACACTATTTTCTTTTTTTTTAGCAGTCTGTTGGAGTGTTGTGTTTGTAAAATAGTGATATTGGATATCCTGAAAAGGTTTATTTCAATATTTATAAATAACGAGAGCATGTAACATAAGCAATTCTGTTTCTTTTGTAAAACAAAAATAGCTGCATTACATTACCCTTTGCAAAGGGATTCACATTATCTGGTTTAAAGTAATAAAATTAACTTATTTACCACCGACAAGTACCTCAGAAATTGGAGGGAGGTGCATTTAGTTTACTAAAAGGTACTCGAATATGTGAATTATATAAAAAAGGAATAAAAAAAATAGATTATGACAAAGCTCAGGATAAAAGATTTTGTATTTTATTATTTGCAAGAAACTGTAAAAATAAATAAAGGTGTTTTGTGTAATTTTTCGCAATTTATTACTTGTTAGGCGATACGTGCATGCATATAAATGATACTCAAAAGTTTAATAAAAAATGCTTTATTGTTTAAAGGAGTTGTGAGAGCCATTCAATAATATGAATTTGATTTGTTTTTTACAGACTAAGCATCTGTCAGCCCGTTAATTAAATGTTCTATAGATAGACGTATTGGCTAAATGAGATTTAGGCTGCTGTTCAATTAAATGACTAGGCCGTTAATTGAGTGCCTGAATATAACTTAACATAGTTGACCCGATGTTAAAAGCCAACAAAATTTTATCTCTAGATTAACATATAAAATCAATTAAGCGTGGCGCATTAATGATGCAAATTGGCAAATAAGCTATCGTTGGCAAGCCCCTGATCCCGGGAGACCACTAAATAAATACCGACTCAATAGAGCGATCGTTTTCGATAGCAACCGAGATCTGCAAACACGCTTAATCCAAGCTCCTAATATACACAGGGCCTGTGGAAATAAGGTCCCCGCAAAAGGAAAATCTATGGACTTTTTTGTCGCTCTATAAACGGCCTTTTTAGAAGACAAGAAAACACATTGAACTTAAAAACATTCTTAGGACATATTAACGCTATTTTATTACTAACTAGCGGCCGTCCGCGACTTCGTCTGCGTGGAAAGTTTTTTTTTAGCTATCCCTTGGGAACAATACTTTTTTACGGGATGAAAGGTACCCTATGTCCTTCTCTGTACTCCTGACAACGTGTATGTAAAATTTCATCATGATCGGTTCAGTAGCTAAGACGTGAAGGCGTAACAAACAAACAAACGGACTTTCACATTTAAAGATTAGTAAGGATGAATGGATTTTTGAATTTTCAACGGGATGGGGTTACTAATGTGGTTACTAAATATACCTACTTACTTATTTTATGTCTACCTGTATTTTTTTTGTTTGGATATCTATAAATACCTAAGTAATAAGTATACTAATAAATAAATAAGTATACTAATGAATACTTACATTGAAGCAAAATTCAATGTAAGGATTCTTTAGTATGCGGATAATTAACAGGGAATAAATTACTTAAGTACTATTTAGAAGAACCTGCAGTGCTCTTTTTATGGCAATAATTCTATTCAAAATATTATAACGTTAACAAAATAAATAATTAGGTTTATTAGTTTTGAATTCTGTATCAATAGAAGGACCTTTCTAAAAAGCTTTATTTAAGCTTCTAATAAACCTGGCCCTGTGAAATAAATGTCTTCATATAAGGAAAATCTATAGAAAATAAATTCTATATAATTATTACGTTTAGAATAAAAGGATATTAACTACACTTTTTATTACCTAATTTAATTCAAACCTTTTCACGACATATTTTTTTTCGATAGCAATTGGATACCTCTGCAAACATGTTTAATTCAAGTTATAAACAGGGCTTGTGAAATTTTCTTACAAAAGGAAAATCTACGAGTATGTAACGCTTTTTTGCTGTTAAGGTTATGATTTTTTGAGCTAGTGGCAAATACGTTACTCCACTCAAAAGAACTTTCAAGGTGTAGAAATCACTTTTTACATGCATTAATTTTATTGAAACCGTAACGCGGTCTAAATAAACCTTATTAGTTTGAAATGCGAAGCATTTTTCAGTTTGTAGGTGAATTTTCTTTTCATCATTAGATTTTGTTCACAAAAACTTTGAAGCAAGTAGAGGTATATTGCAATGGGAATTTAATTCTCAAAAGAACACAAATCCTTACTCCTCACTAATTATTACTAATTTACTATTTATAAATTTATTAATCCTGTACTATTATAAATGCAAAAGTCTGTTTGTTTGTTACGCCTTAACTACTGAACCGATCATTATGAAATTTTGCATACACGTTGTTAGGGGTACACAAAAGGACATAGGTTACCTTTCATCCAGAAAAACGTACAGTTCCCGAGGCTTAGCAAAAAACTGTCCACGCAGACGAAGTCGCGGGCGGCCACTAGTTCGTCATAAACCAGCGTGATACATTTAATCCGATAAATCACTTGGAAAATATTAGACTGAACCCTCGTGTTGTTTGTGTGAACTGTGCCCGCAGTACAGATGTTTGGAATGTTTGCGAAGACAAATGGGTGGCATTTTGAAGACTGCTAGTCTGGTTATGAATGTTGCCAACCTGTAATTTTCAGAAATTCTCATTATAATACGAGTATGCTGCTCTAAAACACACAACTCTTTTAGTCTTTGGAGTCGGTTAGTTAGGTTGGCACGACTCAACTAAATTGACAGGCTAAACTTAATTTTAGCATTCTGTACTTGTCTTTCCGATACAGAAAGAAAAGGATGGAAAACAAAATTTAGTTTAGTCATATCATTTTATTTAAGTCGTTGCCAACCGAATTGACACTAATATCAAATTGCTCAAATCAAATGAAACGCTTTTTTTTAGCAATGCTCTAAGTTAGCAGTGATCGGAGTAGGTAGATTGATTTTACGTACTTCATCATGAATAGTCATAGAAATCAACATGGGCCTTTTTTCCGGAATTTCGTTTCGGTACTTACGAGATTGAATCAAATATTGATTATTCATATATTGAACTTTATAAATATGGGTTCAATAATGCAAGGATTTTTCGTCGCACGCACTTTAGTAACAATTATTAATGGAATCCTACTTTACGTTTGTTACGTTTTTACTCAAGTTTAGCCATGACATAGTTTTTTTACTATAGAAGGCCGATCACTTATACGGAAAGGGTTAAAAGTCTTGATATATTCTTCGTACTACACATTTAAAAAAAATATTTCGGAAAACATATTTTTAATTGAAAAATTCCGGAATGCCGGATGTATCCATATTAATACATACGTGTCAGTTTGTTGACCCCAAATGAATTTACCTACTCCGATCACTAATAATTAGTCAATATGAGATAAGTAACTAATTCATACAATAAAGGATATAGGAATTACAGTCGACAAAAGAGTGCGCTGGTGTTTTGTTTTTGAGACCATACCTCACCTCACATTCAGTGCTGATTAATGGCGCAATATTCGCGTATGTACTAGTATAGTATTATATTATCTGTGGCCATAACCCACCACGACCCAATGCGGATTGGTGGGTGTTAACGACTGCAAATGCGCCCGGGACCAACGGCTTAACGTGCCTTCCGAAGCACGGAGAAGCCCGAGATAATAAATTTTTGGTCACCCATCTCATGATCGACCCTTGCGAAACTTGCTTAACCTCCGCAATCGTTGGGCCAGGCGCTAAACAACTGCGCCATCGAGCTCAATACTCAATATTTTATTTGCAACCACAATGTGGGTACAGAGGATGGTACATTTTTATATATAAGAGCATTATGGACCCTGTCGAGCACGCAAAAGGGTAATAAAAGAGAGGAAACGCTTTATATAAAAGAAAGCTACATAAAATTAAAACAAATTAACAAAATAAAGTTGTGAAGATAATAATGTTTGACAAGACGTTTTGAATTATTATTGTATTTATTTATTAATTATTTGCTGGTGTTATCAGTCAAATATTCATTTTCACCTCTCCAGCACGAAAAGGGCACTTTTGGCGCGTAAGCGTGCCCGCAGACTACAGACTTTCTATCGGCCGACAGTTTAGTCGGGCTCTCAATCAGTATGAAGGTGTATGCAGGTGCGCACACTAGAACGATTCGGTGTCGGCCGATAAATAAGTTGGATGGGCTTCCCGACTAAACTGTCGGCCAACTATCGGCCGCCTGGTTAATCAGTATTGGCTCATATCCACGCGCGCACACACGACGATCGTTTAGTCGGTCGGCTCGGCCGATAGTTCATTTCGCTCCGAGTTTTGGCGCCGGACAGTCGAGGGTTTATTAATAATGGCATCGCTAATTGTATTGTAGGACAGACGTCTTAAAGTTTATCGAGGAAATAGAAAAAAATATATATATATCTCTATACAGGGTGGCCCAAACGGTGACACTAAAAATTTTTTTTTTGATTCCTCACATCTAGTTGTACCCGGAAATACCCTATGTATGTTCAGCGATTTTTTGTAGTTTTCGAGCTATGATTTTTTTTTTAAATTTTGAGATTTTTTTACTTGACAGACTAAAATATTTTTTTTACCGGAAATTATACATCTTTTTTTTATTTTTTTTTTGTTACATAGACCTCATGACTTGTTCTTTAACACATAAAATACCCAGCTTCCTATCATCAAAATAAGTTCCAAAAATATTGACCGACAATAAAAAATTGAGGTAAAAGCAAGTCATAGTTAAAATTTCAACTTTGAATTAAAAATTAAAAAAAAGGTTCCATGACTTTTTAGTAATTTTAAAAACTTAACAAGACCCTAAGCTTTAATTCTAATTAAAAAAAAGTGGTGCTTAATAGGCTTTTTTTAGCCGAAATCTGCCTTCAAATGTACAAAGGTAATTTATTTTAAAAGCACTCATTGTTATTATCTAAGGTTAATTAGGTTTGATATAACATAATAATTGACATTTAGTATAGTTTATAAATTTAGAGTTCTAAATTAGTTTAGTGGTAGTTAGTATGTTGTCACTTCAACAGCACAAGTTGGTCTTTGTACAAAGAAAATGGTCTTTACCTCCAACCGGTTTATCTTTAGCGACATCATAAATAACAATAGTTCTGGCAGACACTAGAATCACAAACAATAGACTTCCCGCGCGCCGAACAAAAGAAGGGGGACCAACACAGCGTCGTCTATAAGCACGTCCTCTCTTTCTCATCTAGGCCGTCTTGCTCTATCTATCTTGCTGTCTTGCTCTATCTATCTTGCTATCTTGCTCTATTCATCTCATGTCGGTCGCATTCCTCCCTCCTTCACCTCAGTTGTTCACAGCTTTCGCTCGTGTTACTACTACTCCTGGTTTTGTTTTCAATTCTGATACAACTACTCTCGCTTGCTAACTGGACTCTGATTCTTCCTGTGACTGATTTACCTGTGCTTGTGTTTCGGACTTTGATTACCTACCTTGTGATTCAATATTCATAATTATCACAGTTGGGCCATTGAAAACCCACACAAGGCAAGACCATCCAATTTTCAAACAAGGTTTAGTGTAAATTTGTGGTCAGGAATTGTCAATGGGGAATTTATAGGACCATTTGAATTGCCGGCTAGGTTGAACGGAGCGCAATATTTGGATTTTCTACGAAATAGCTTGAACGGTTTATTAGAGGATGTGAATCTACTAACAAGAAGAAGAATGATATTTCAAAACGATGGTGCTCCGTGCCACTATGCTAGAGAAGTACGAGAGCACCTTAACCAGACTTTTCCGAGACGGTGGATTGGGCGTGGCGGCCCGATTCCTTGGCCTGCGCGTTCACCAGACTTAAACCCCATAGATTTTTTTCTGTGGGGCTATTACAAAGAGATGGTTTACGCAAACGAAACAAACACTGAAGCAGAGCTGCGTCAAAAACTAAGAGAAGCAGAAATAAAAATCAAAGAAAATACTAATGCTTTCCGAAATTTAAAACAAAATTTTTTAAGGCGATGTAGGTTGTGCATTGAAGCGGGAGGGAGACATTTTGAAAACTTATTGTGAAATAAATTTAATTGTTGAATTTGTAGTAATTGTTTTATTTAATATGATTTATCCTTAAAATAACCAAAATAACTATAACTAAATGACATCGATGTTACCGCTTCGTAATAACATACTTTTAAAGGTTGTTTTTAATTCTTTATTCAATAAACAGTACCATTTTAAACTTTATTTTGGTAAGAATCATTTTGTGAATGACAAAATAGTCAATAAAAAATCTTAGAAAATTTCACCTTTGTGCATTTGAAGGCAGATTTCGGCTAAAAAAACCTTATTAAGCACATTTTTTTTTAAATTAGAATTAAAGCTTAGGGTCTTGTGAAGTTTTTAAAATTACTCAGAAGTCATGGAACCTTTTTTTTAATTTTTAATTCAAAGTTGAAAATTTAACTATGATTTGATTTTACGTCAATTTTTCACTGTCGGTCAATATTTTTGTAACTTATTTTGATGACAGGAAGCTGGGTATTTTATGTGTTAAAGTTCAAGTCATGAGGTCTATGTAACAAAAAAATAATTCAAAAAAAGATGTATAATTTCCGAAAGAAAAATATTTTAGTCTGTCAAGTCAAAAATTCTCAAAATTTAAAAAAATAATTCATAGCTCGAAAACTACAAAAAATCGCTGAACATACATAGGGTATTTCCGGGTACAACGAGATGTGAGGAAACAAAAAAAAAATTTTTAGCGTCACCGTTTGGGCCACCCTGTATAAGAAAAAATTTAAAGCTTACTCTGACGTTAATATAAAGAAAAAACTCTGGGAGGAAGTTTGTGAAATTTTGTTCCAGATTGGAATCAGCTTAGTGCCGAGGGCTCGCATGATATTAACGCGTTTTATATTTTTTTAAGTCATCGAAATTACAGATGACTAAATTCAATAGTTCTAGGGGTTGCCAACTTTTTTGCATCAAATTTCGCGTGATAACGATCGACAAACTGAGTGGTGCATTGTTTCAATATCCCAGTCTACCACCCAAGGAATCGAACCTGCCTGAACCGGCCGGGCAGAAATTGAAATGATGAATTTTAATTTGGCTTATGTAATGATCACCATACTAACCTAACCTTACCCAGAAGCAGTCAATGCTCACCAAATCTTTTTGGGTGGTTTAGGATTTGGTGAGCATTTACTAATTTTGGAGAACAAAATGATTTTTTGGTATGTATGCTAAAGTATTAATACATTTCATTCCTTTTAATTACCTACCTAGTAAAAAAATCTGTTGTCTAGCATCCATATGCTATGTAGGTAGGTATGTTTTGTTAGTTATGTATGTAAAATCAAATATTCAGCTTCAGAAAGCTGAACTGACTTGGATGAATTTTTTTCGGAAGATCCAGTAATTTGGAATGTACCGTGTAAAATTTTCCATTTATTTAAACTTATTTATTTATTTAAACTTTATTGCATAAGAAAATTCAATTGGCGGACTTAATGCCTTAAGGCAAAGGGTGTTAAAGAAAGAAATCGTGGCGGCAAAAAAAATTGATTTCTAAATATCCGTTAATCATAAATAAGGATCTAGCTAAAATAAAAATATAAACCTACATAACAATACATACATAAATAATCCTAATTGCTATAACATATATAATACATACACATCCATTCAATAACCTATGACTGAAGATTGAATGTTGCGAATATTCTCTTCTCCATAGTATGAGAGCAGTAATAACCATTCTAGACAAAAGTAAATTAATTTTCATTGTGCGACAGTCCTCTTCAAAACTCGGTTACAAACTACACTAGCAAATCATTCGAAAAGTCGGCCGACAGTTGGCTAGTCTGCGCACTCATCACCAACCCGACTGTTTAGTCGGGCCAGTGTGCGCGCTAGCAACCCAACCCGATCAAACTATCGGCCGATAGAAAGTCTGTAGTCTACGAGGGCTCTAAAAACTCGCAGCAAAATCGGTTTTTGCTGCGAGCGTGAGGCAAAGTGCTTTTTAATTTCTAACACCAACTTTTGAAATAATTAAGAAAAAAGAAATAGAGTGACAAGGATGAGACTTGTAAAATTGATATGTGAGAAAAGGATAGAAAGACTGCTTTATGTTGTCATACATGAGAATTAAAAAGTATAAAAAATAAAATGCACGGATCTACCAAGGAGTTTTAAATAAGGATTGTTGAAAAAGAAGTTTGATAATTCGAAATAAAGAGTATGGACGAAATGGGGTCGCATGTATGAAATAAATATTAAATAAGAAAAATCAATGAAATCTTTAAACAAGTTATTATTTTATAAATATATATAAATCAATAAGATGGGATGTTAATAAATTAGAGAAAAACACAACGTAATGTACCTAAATAAAACGACAGGAATATATTTTAATCTATGAATAAAAATTTTCAGCATAGGTTTGATCGAACTAATTTTGTGATATAACAAAAAATGAGTACGCCCATCGATGAAGATAGTTATCTAACTCCAAAAGAGTTGAAAGAACAAGTTTCTAATGCTGAATTTAGATTTTTACCAGGAAAGTCACGTGAATTTTTTCTTGCTGGTCGAGGTGAAAAGTTGTATGTTTAACACGAGACCAAAGTTTTGTTCTGCCTCGTGCCTTTAAATCACTCACTGTGCTCAGTAGTCTATATTAGAATCGCTCGCTACGCTCGTGATTCAATTCTAGACTACTTCGCTAGTTCGTGATTTAAAGTCGGCACTCGCAGCACAAATCGACTTTGGTCACTTGTATAACAAATAACTATTATGCTATAATAACATTTAGATAGTAAATATTTTTTTAATATGTTTATGAATACGGGGTATTTATTATCGTTAATTATGGCAATTTATTATATATTTTTATTGAAGAGTCAAATGTACTTTTAGATGTTACGTTATCATCGGGTATATGTTTAGTTCACAACAAATCTTCGGCACTAACGGTTCGTCAAATTGAATTGTCTCATTAGAAAAGTTATTCAATTCCGCCGCTGCCAAACTCACCTACGGACTTTTCGATTGGACTAACAGAGCCTGCTACATATTGGTTTTGAGCAACCAATTAAAGTTTTCATCCCAATAGCGAAACTAATTTTCAGGAGTTTGACAGAGTCAGCCATTTTGTCGGCAGGTAAGTTCACTGCTAGCTAGGTTTCACATCATCGACAGTTTTAATTTGGGCCATTCGGCCAAATTGGATGTTAGAACTTAACGTAAGCATAATGGAAATTTATGGCATACTTACCTCTTATAATACATTTAGGTAAATGACCACGTAAATAATCCTGATGCGTAGTGCAAGGTGTATGACGAGTTTCGTTTAATCATCGTGCCTAAGCACTGTTGGAAATTGTTCATAACATTAGGTTTAACACCTTGCGTGTTAAACCTAATGTTATGAACAATTTCCAATATGAAATCGACGTGTACCTATTGTCAACAACACCTGCACCACACCACTTGAGAGTCTTTTAAATTTTTTAGGTAACCACACCACCCCGTACTGAAGTTCTAGTACTAATGTTGCATTTATCGGTACCAATTAATCATCATTCGTAAGACCACTACTTACATGTTACTCATCACTAGTCGACAGTGGTGTGGTTACCTAAAAAAAATGTAAACGACACCCAAGTGGTGTGGTCCAGTGGTGTGGTTGTCAATACACGGAAATCGAAGCCATAGGTATAGTAGCGGCTGAAAAAGTTTTTAGCAAACACCAATGGCAAAACAACTTGTAATAACTGTATTAATGAAAAATTCAACTTTTTTATGCGTTCGCCATATTGTCAACATTTTAACAACCCTTAAAAATACCACTCTTATCGTTGTGAAATGAAATAAAATTGAATTGTGTCATGTATGTTTGATCTTCGACTGCACGAAGTGAAGCAGTCCTATCTCGTTAATAAGCCCATACACGAGAACCTTTGTTTGGTGAATTTATTTTTGAGGGGTGTTCACTCCTTTTATCTTAATCTTTTTTAAACGTCGTGCCATGTTGTCATTCTAAAGCTCCGTTATTTAGATGTATGAAAAAAAAGATAAATTCGTTTAAGAAGCTTGTTTTAGCCATTGTAAAATTTTAATGACGATATGAAAATATTAGTCGATTAAATTGAATAGATAATATACCTAGTGGCTTTGTGAGTTGTGTTAACCTCGCGTTTGTGACATTTTGATAATTTGTAGATCTTTTTTCGAAAAATTTCACGCTTTGCGCTCGCTCTGTCAAAAATCACATAATCTAATGTTTTTCGTACTTCAGTACCTTTCTTATTACTTAATCCTTCGATTAGCGCTCATTGCAATTGAACTTTGAATTGAAAGAAAACGAAACGCAATAAAAGAAACCTGGATTTATTATTTCCCTATTCCTCGACAAATAATCCTGTTTAGTCTAAAATAAGTCGGGACAAATTAACTTCTCAGTGGCAGGTCAAGCGCACTTCTACATTGTTTTGTTTCAATTAAAATTTTGCGCTAGTTTGCATTGAGGCTAACAAATAATTAAGGACTTGTTTGCTTCGTGCAATGAGAAAAGTTTGTCTCTTTCTGATGAAACTTCTCATAACCAAAAATTTAGATATAACGTCAAGTAGAAAATGTTTGTCTAATAAGACAAACGCAATATGCAAACTCAAACAACCTATATACCGTAACTAGCGACTTGCCCTCGCTTCGCTTCGGTTCCTTTTTTTTCCAAATGCGACTTTCCAACAACACCTAAAAAGAAAACGAATACCTTACAGTCTCACCTCCATTTGCTCCAAAAGTGTAATATAAACGCGTTTGATTTATTTTAGCGCGTGTTAATTTTTTGCGACAACTCCTAAGATATTCATTTAAATGGTATGATATAATATAAAGGGTTAAAATAATGTGCATAAAATGCTTAAGGTAGGTAGCTATTTTATTTAATTTGATATGGACTAATACTGTATCCTTCTAAAAAGCTTTCAAAATTACCGCATTTACTTGACCATTTTTTTAGAATATAATGGGTATGGTAAGCTATTCTTAAGAGATGTTTTTTTTTGTAGATCTATAAAAGAGGAGCAATTCCATTTTACATTATTTTGTTGCATCTCAAAAGGTTTAAGCAGCGTTTTCAATGCAAGCTCCCAGTCGGCTTAATTTTTGCCGATCTCTTTAACAATTATCGTCATAATTCTATCAATTTACATAAAACCGCATGAAAATCCGTTCAGTAGTTTTTGAGTTTATCGCGAACAGACAGACAGACCAACGTGGCGGAGGGCTTTGTTTTATAAAATGTCGGATTATGAAGTGATAACTTTTATGCATTATAGTTTGAGCAGTTTGAGTCATCCTTTGCCGATATCAGTGTGAGATAAAACAATTTCTCGTCAATAGTAAACTGGGACGTATCGTGTCGCTTATTGGAATAGTCAACATGATACAATATCTTAACTGGGCCGAAAGGAAACCTTTACAAATCGCATAGAAAGAGGCTGGGTAATGCGATAGTCGGCAGAACAGACGTCGTTGGCCATTGTGAGGCATAACGGTCGCCACTCACGGAAGCACTTGTCACTGTCACGTAGCAAAGAGGACACCGTTCAGATAAATATTGTTGTATTACAGTCGAGGGTATTATGGCCGCGAGTCACATGATGATTTGGGTAAGGGGAAACGGGTGCTTCCGCTTGTGAGATGGGCCTATGGAATGGGGTGTGAATTGTGGCGGTAAACTAGTAAACTTACATTATAGTACTTGCCTCAGACCAAATAAAAAAAGTAAGACAGAGTCTTCCGAACGAAGCGGTGAGGCCTATAAAACTACGCCATGGCTGTGTCCATACACAGTTCACGCACACACGTGTAACGAAACTACGCCGTGGCTTCCATTTAAAAACCCTGCCGCCCGGCCCCCGCCCGCCCCCTTGTACGCACACATGTACTATCAAAAACCGGCCTCACTTCATTGTTCGCAACGCTCCATCTTTCTTTTTTATTTGATCTGAGGTACTTGCTTAATGTGTATTTTTGTTATTCGTAGTACAAATAAAGTGCTTGTAAGTTATAAGAATATTTATTAGGTATGTAGATTGTCCCTTTATAGTGACTTCGAAATTGCCTCGATATTGGCTGAATTACGTCAAAGATATTGATATTAGCCTTTGTAAATTTTATTGATAATGAGGACTAGTTCAAAAGGACTATGTGTTATTGACTTATTCGTCCAAGGTTATTGAATATTATAATATTCGTGTATTTTAGAATAATAATGTGAGAATAATAATTATCGCTATGATCCCAGCAGATTGTTAATGTAATTATTGGCATTGAATAGTATTCTTGGTATATTTAAAAGTTACTTTTTACACGACTGCCCAAAAAAGGGGTGTATTGTTTTTTCATCGACATGTCAAATTATTTACTATCTATACAGGGTTATTTGTAAAACACCAACAACCTCGCAGGAGTAGATTACTTACATCATAAACAACAACATTTTGTTCTACGACTTTTCCGAAAACAAAAAAAAAGCGACTTTTCATACAAAACTTGATCAGCTGTTCGGACATTTCTATTGAAAGTCGAATAGACAAGTCCAAAATGGATGGGTCATATGAACCACCAGGGCCCTATTTCACCAAGTTGACATTTGTCAACGACATATGTCGGTTAATTTTACAATGGGGAAGGCAACTGTCAAAATGGCGCTGCGTACGCTTGTTCCACGAGAACTATGAAAATAAAGGAATTTTAATTAAAAAAATAGTTTTTTAGCTTTAAAATAATTAAATTCTGTGTAATAGGCTTTAAAAATGTTGGCACTTACGAATTTCCGAAAAATCTGGTTATAAAAAAAATTTATAAATTCTGTAAGAATAAAAACATCTTAATCTGGCTTTAAATTCAATTTCTGGCAATTGCATCGTAGAATAGTCTTTTATATCCATTTTGGGTCAATGGATCTTTTTCGGTTAAAATATACCACAAAATAAATACCTATTTTCTTTCCCATACATTTTGTTCTGAACGTCTACTGTCTTAGGAACAAGCGTACGCAGCGACATCTAAAATTAGCTTTGCGTTGCCAACCCCATTGTCGTTACTTTAATAAGGAACAGGTATGTTGTGAAACAGGGATATTTTTACAAGTCGACATATTTGTATATTTGTCAGTAATTCTTGACATGAGATTGGAGCTGAGTCATCTTTGCGTGACAATTGTCGACTTGTAAATATTATCCACTGTTTCACAACATAATTGTCCCTTATTAAAGTAAAAAAGACTGTAAAAAAATTGCCGACAATTATGTCACTGACAAATGTCAATTTGGTGAAATAGGGGCCAGGTGACGTATATTGGACGATATAAGAGCATTAAATAATAAGATTCAGCACTATGGCGTCACTTGTAAGCTGTCCGACTGAGTGCAAGTAGAGTGAGTACATTTTGGTCATATATTTTTGTACGGCATTTTTACCATCGATAGATCCATGAAAAATAATAAGAAAGCGCTCAGTGCCGTAAAAAAATGGTGCACCACAAAGTCGGTATATATTTTTTCACCTCTCCAGCACGAAAAGGGCGCTTTTGGCGCGTAAAAACTCGCAGCAAAATCGATTTTTGCTGCGAGCGTGAGACAAAGTGCTTTTTTAATTTCTTACACCAACTTTTAAAATAATAAAGAAAAAACAAATAAAGTGACAAGGTGACACTTGTAAAATTGATATGTGAGAAAAGGATAGATAGAGTGCTTTATGGTGTCATACACGGATTAAAAAGTAAAAAAATAAAATGAACGGATATACCAAGGAGTTTTAAATAAGGATTGTTAAAAAAGAAGGTTGATAATTCGAAATAAAGAGTATGTAGGTAATGAGGTCACATGTATGAAACAAATATGAAATAAGAAAAATTAATGAAATTTAGTAACAACTTATATGTTTTATGATTATAAATAAATAAATAAGACGGAATATTAATGAATAAGAGAAAAACACAACGCAATGTAATCAAAACGACGGACGGGAATCTACTTTACTGACTCTATGAATAAAATTTTTCAGCATAGGTTTGATGGAATTATTTTTGTGATGAATTACAAAAATGAATGCGTCCAACGATGAAGATAGTTGTCTAACTCCAAAAGAGTTAAGTGAACAAATTTCTAATGCTGAATTAAGCTTTTTTTACCAGGAAAGTCACGTGAAAATTTTCTCGCTGGTCGAGGTGAAAAGTTGTATGTTTTACACGAGACCAAAATGTTGTTCTGCCTCGTGCCTTTAAATCACTCACTGTGCTCAGTAGTCTATATTAGAATCACTCGCTACGCTCGTGATTCAATTCTAGACTACTTCGCTAGTTCGTGATTTAAAGTTGCTACTCGCAGCACAATTTGATTTTGGTCACTTGTATAACAAATTACTATTTATTTTCTGACAATTTCCAGGGTAAGTTTGGTCATTTCATTCTGTACGGCATCAGTTTCATACTGTTTTAATACAGCTTCTAATCCATTATTCCGCAACGCCGTACAAAAATCATACGACAAGGGGAAAAAATCGCGGGTTGCAACCCATAGTCCGGGGTTTACCGACTTTGTGGCGCACCATTTTTTTACGGCACTGCGCGCTTTCTTATTATTTTTCATGGATCTATCGATGGTAAAAATGCCGTACAAAAATATATGACCAAAATTTACTCACTCTACCTGCACTCAGTTGGACAGCTTGCAAGTGACGGCATAGTGCTAAATCTTATTATTTAATGCTCTTATATACGTCACCTGGTGGTTCATATGACCCATCCATTTTTTGGACGGGCCTGTAGTCTAGAATATTTTTTGTCTGTTTTTGGAAAAGTCATAGAACAAATATTGTTGTATTATGATGTTAGTGATTTTCTCCTGCGAGGTTGGTGTGTTACAAATAACCCTGTATAATTTAAGTAGAAATTGTTAATAAAGTGATCGAAAGATAATGAATTCTCATAACTTCGCGTGGAAAAAGGATCCATTTACAGTATCCGTCCACTAAGAACAAAATTAGTAATGCAAATTCTTTAAGCTACCCATGAAACCGAGGTGTTGAGGGTCTGAGAAATTTGCATAATCAGTGATTGAAACTATGAATTACAGCGGTTTTTAGGGTTCCTTAGCCTAATGGCAAAAAACTGAACCCTTATAGATTCGTCGTGTCTGAATGAGATATATTTAGAAGTTTTAGAGATATAGCACATTTTTCAAAACAGAAAATATAACTTTGTGTTTTATACAAACGCTATGAAAAATTTCAGGTGCAAATTAAGGAGTCATATTATGACGTCTAAAGTATTTACAAGATTTAATGTAAGTAAGTACGCATTGTTAGTCATACTTGAAAAAAGCTTTCAATCTTAATATATAAAATCGTAAACTGAATGACTGACTGACTGACTGATCTATCAACGCAGAGCCCAAACCGCTGGACCTAGAGACTTGAAATTTCGCACACAGATACCTTATACAGTGTAGGCATCCACTAAGGAAGGATTTTTGAAAATTCCATCCCTAAGGGGATGAAATAAGGGATGAAAGTTTGTATGAAAGTCCCTCAGTTTTGAAGCTAGGATCTTCAAATTTTGTGTTTAAGCTGACGATTGAAAATTAATAAATACGGGTCTCGGCATTTTTCAAAATTCTACCCCCGAAGGAGTCAAAAGGGGGATGAAGTTGTGTATTGAAGTAAATCCTTTATTTTCGAAGTAAAAATCGCTAAATATATAATTTAGGCTTATGGATGGAAATCTAACGCAACGTCTACTGTTATTGTTAGTATTTCAACCCCTCCGGTGATAAAATGGGGGTGAAAAGGGGCAAAAAACCTAAAAATAGATATGGATGTCGTTATCGGGGTTTTCTGGGATGACGATTGCAAAAATGACATTTATTTTGAAGTCTAATACGGTGGACATGATTTAACCCCTCAAGGGGTGAAAATGGGGTTCAAATTTTGTATGAAAAAATAATATTAAATGGACATTACAACTTTAATCTTCGTAGGAGCACGTCTAAAAATAAATAAGCAAACATATATTTTGTGATTTTGAAAATCAACCCCTTAAGGGGTAAATGGGGTGAGTAAACCTAAAAATAGATATGGATGTCGTTATTGCGGTTTTCTGGGATTACGATTGCAAAAATGACATTTATTTTGAAGTCCAACACGGTGGACATGATTTAACCCCTCAAGGGGTGAAAATGGGGCTCAAATTTTGTATGGATTTTTTTTTAAATGGATATTAAAACTTTAAATTTCGTAGTAGCACGTCTAAAAATAAATAAGCAAACATATATTTTGGGATTTTGAAAATCAACCCCTTAGGGGGTAAATGGGGTGAGTAAACATAAAAATCGATGTGGATGTCGTTCTTGAGGTTTTATGGGATGGTGATTGCGAAAATGAGATTTATTTTGAAGTCTGGCACGGTGGACACGATTTAACCCCTAAAGGGGTGAAATTGGGGTTCCAATTTTGTATGGAAAAATAATATAAAATAGACATTACAACTTTGAACTTCGTAGGAGCACATCTAAAAATAATTAGGCAAACATATATTTTGTGATTTTGAAAATCAACCCCTTAGGGGGTAAATGGGGTGAGTAAACATAAAAATCGATATGGATGTCGTTCTTGAGATTTTATGGGATGGTGATTGCGAAAATGAGATTTATTTTGAGCTCCAACACGGTGGACATGATTTAACCCCTAAAGGGGTGAAAATGAGGTTCAAATGTATGGAAAAAGAATATAAAATAGACATTACAACTTTAAAATTCGTAGGAGCATGTCTAAAAATAAATAGGCAAACACATATTTTGTTATTTTGAAAATCATCCCTTAGGTTGTAAATGGGGTAAGTAAACATGAAAATCAATGTAATTTTGAAGTCCAACACGGTGGACATGACACGTCATGGACCTGGACCTGGACATGCACATCCAGGGAACGGGAACGGGAACGGGCAAGGGCACGGGCACGGGAACAGGACGAGAACGGGACGGGAACGGAACGGGACGGGACGGAACGGAACGAAACGGAACGGGAAGGGATCGGGAACGGAGTGGGAACGGAAACGGAATGGGAACGAAACGGGAACGGAACGGAAATGGAACGGAAAAGAGAAAGAGACAGGAACGGGACGGTACAGGGAACGGGAACGGTACGGGAACGGAAATGGCAACGCAAGGGGTACGGGAACGGGACAGGAAAGGGACGGGAACGGACGGGAACAGAACGGGAACGGGAACAGGAACCGGAACGGGAAACGTAAAAATGACTGGTCAGATCCTGGTTGAAGGTTCTCTAAGGATTTTCTCTAACATCCACGCGGACGAAGTCGCGGGCAGAAGCTAGTTTATTTGATAAAAAGGTTGCTTATGACTATTATAAAGAAGTAATTAAGTTAAAGTAAAATATCATTTTATTAAAAATACCAAATGAATACTTACTACTCACTTAAAAAAATCAACAAACTGATCACATCAAACAAAACTTTGCTATGGAATCTCTGCTGTAGCTGTAATAAAATTTATTGTTAGTGAAAATTTCACTGGGCATGTAAAAGTTGAGTGGAATATTCACTTTGAATTCTCGCTTCTTTGCGCGCAGATGTTTGAATTTCTCATAATTATTTATTACTAGCGGCCGCCCGTGACTTCGTCTGCGTGGACAGTTTTTTTGCTATCCCTCGGGAACTGTACGTTTTTTCGGGATGAAAGGTACCCTATGTCCTTTTCTGTACCCCTGACAACATCTATGCAAAATTTCATGATGATCGGTTCAGTAGTTAAGACGTGAAGGCGTAACAAACAAACAAACGGACTTTCGCATTTATAATATTAGTAAGGATTCTGCTTGCCTTGATATTTGTAACTGCGCAAAATAGAGAGAGTGTAACTGCGTGTAGTGTTAGAGAGGGTAAATAAAAACTTGTTTATTGCAAGCTTAGCTCGAGTGTGCAATATGATCTCAAGGTTTGGCTTAATAAATCGACAATGGTTCTGCAAAACAATTATTTCTCTAACGAAAACGTTCATTTGGCTAATGATGTATGCTATTAAGTTGCTGAGAAGGTCGGACGTTGCGCTTTCTATATTATTGTGTACATCATCCTACTAATATTATCAATGTGAAAGTTTGTGGGTTTGGGTGTTTAGATGTTTGGATGTTTGTTCCTCAATCACGCAAAAACTACTGAACGGATTTGGTTCAAATTTGGCACACAGAGAGTAGATAGCTTAGATTAAAACATAGGATACTTTTAATCTCGATATTTCTACGGGAACGGGAACCACGCGGGTGAAACCGCGGGCGGCCGCTAGTGAGTATATAAACCAAAGCTTATAAAAGCTAAAAATATAATAAGCTTTGTAATAAAGCTTACGTAGTATTGGAAAAATATATTGATTGTGTATTACTGACATATAAACTTACATATAAATTGCAGAAGCTTGATTTTTTTCAATCTCAATTAAAGAAAATAATTTAAAGACACAAGAGTTTAGAATACCTACATTAAGAAAGTACAATATATTGAAAAATCGCTATAAGTACTAATTTTCGTTACATAATTTATGTCAAAATGCTACATGAAAATATCACTACAACTTTTTATGAAAAACAGACAATATTTCGCAAGCACCGTGGATTTGCTGAGTAAAGAATTGGCTGGAATTAAGGCGACTATGTCCCTTAAGTGGCGCCTTCATCTGAATTACATTTATTGCTACATAATATTTTATCGAAAATTCACATGCACAGAGTGAAGCTAAGTTTCTTTATTTTATTTACAAACAATAACTTCGGTAAAAATAGTTCTTTGAGTAATAAAAAAGTACTTAAAATGGCCACTTTTTGATCTTTTGCCTACTACTACCTACTACAACGAATTACTATACTGAGGTTATTGTTTAGAATCAATAACTATAGAATCTTAGCTTCAATCCGTAAATGTGAATTTTCGATACATTACTTAGTGAGCAATACATTTAATTAAGATGAGGGCGCCACTTTGAGGTATATAGGAGCCTTAAAGGAATGAGCGAGCTTTTCCCACACCGTGTAAGTATTTATTCCAGCAGCGTAACTGACGACTCACAATTATTGGGCAAATGTTTACGGAGCCGAGTGGCCTTTTGCTCTCTGCTCTGTACATGTGCCAAGTGCTTTTCTATTATAGAAAAGCTTTCTCACTGCAGCAGAACCAACAAGTTAAAAGACGCAGTTAAGTGGAACTATTTAAAAGTCTTTTTTGAATGACATAATTTCATGAAATATTTTCTGAGGAAATCTGAAGAGTTCTCTTGTGAGCATATAAATCCGGACGTGAAAGATAATCGGGTTGGCGGAACTGATTCGCTCACAAATTGAATAAGAGGCACGGGATATACCCCGCGGAGCGAGCGTCCTGGGACGTGAGGGCGGTATTCGCTTAAACTGTGAAATACCCACTTATAACTTACTGCTCTATACTAATGAAATATAGGGGCAGTAAAACTTCTGGCGTTCTGTCTGTTTCCAGGTATTACACTATAGGATTATGAGGTACTGCACTGCAGTAAGATTTCGATGAAATATTTTCACTTAACTTATTGAAACACAATGTAGTTGAAAGGAACTTGTAACAAGAGTAAGTTCTTTCCTTTATTGTGCAATAATATCCTTATAAAATACAAAACAAACACCGTGAACCGTGACCGTAATTAATTAAGTACATTGTTTTGTTACCTACTTCTCGTGGAAATAAATGAGAGGCAAAATGAATTATTACACACTAATGGAGGTACTTTTAAGGGAAAGTAATTTCTGAATCCGGTCCGTACACAAGCTTAGAAGAATAAAAAAAAGTAGTTTTAATGGAAGCAATGATTTTAGCAGCGAAATACGGAATGTCGGTGATAGCTACAGAGCTATCGACTAGTATTGCTATTCTGAAGAACGATTTTGTAGCTCGAGAGCTGAATTTATGGGAAAATTCAAATTCCGTTATGCTAAAGTTCGATAACATCGGAGATGTAAGTACCAAAGTAGAAAATGTGCTACGTATATTGTTTGTAACTTAGGTAAACACCTAATGGAATCTGTTTTTCATTATAAACATAATGAAAAACAGATTCCATAAACGATTAGTTTAGTATAATCAATACAAACGTATTATGATAATAAAGGGTGTTTTTTTTAGAGGTATAGAACTTTAAATTGCAATAAAACAACGATGGATTATTCGATTGACATGATTTTTTTTATTCGAAAGATAATCTTGTGGCATTACATTTTAAATATGATTTCTGGCATATGACTGCCATGGCTGGCTCGGATGTAGTCCAATCTGGACGTCCAATTATCGATGATTTTTTCCAACATTTGTGGCCGTATATCGGCAATAACACGGCGAATGTTGTCTTCCAAATGGTCAAGCGTTGGTGGCATGGTGGCTTATCCGCATAAACCAATGACTTTACATAGCCCCACAGAAAAAAGTATAGCTAGCGGTGTCAAATCACAAGATCTTGGAGGCCAATTCACAGGTCCAAAACATGAAATTAGGCAGTCACCAAACGTGTCCACGTCCAGATTGGACTACATCCGAGCCAGCCGTGGCAGTCATATGCCAGAAATCATATTTAAAATGTAAGGCCACAAGATTATCTTTCGAATAGAACAAATTCATGTTAATCGAATAATCCATCGTTGTTTTATTGCAATTTAAAGTTCTATACCTCTAAAAAAACACCCGTTAGTATTTATGTGAAATGAAAGTAAGTATATATTTAAAAAAAATATATCAGTATTAATGTTATGCGAATTTATCATTCTGCCGAAAAACCTTATGCCTGAGTATGTTGACTTAAAATTTTATGCGTTCACACAAATGGACGCGAGGTTTATATCTTGCATCTGAATTAATAATTGAACTGTATGTTATAACTGATAACATACAGTTCTTGTTATAGTTCATCAAGACAAGTGATAGAAACACAATAATAGTGAGTCATCAGTATGTTTCCATCATGAATGACGTGCACGGGAGACACTTCGTCCCACATTGTTGAGCTCCAACCGGATACTGGTGATGGACAGGCCCGTCGTTGCTGTTACAGTTATTGTCAACTCCGTAGACATATTTGAACCTGGTTACTGTATTTACAGTTACAGTCCGCTAGTGAGTGCTAGCCTTTTTAATGCCTACCACTTCTTTTTTTTTTGAGTTAGAGCACACAAATTTAAGACTTCTGAGGTAACTAAAAAATCAACGTGAAAACGTTTACGTGCAATTTTCTCAAGTTGATGTACTTTTGCTTCTCACCCTCAAACACACTTCAAAATATAAATTCTAGCAAGCTTAATTCAAACACTAAACTGCACGTTGTTAATTATCACACAATGTACGTTTTATGTTTAAATATTATAATATCTGTTTTGCCATCTTATTTGACGCACCCGACATTTTTATTTTATTTTATTATTAACAATAATTAGTTAGTTCCAAACAAAACTTGCTAAACATTACTATAAAAATACAATTAAATAACTCGTATCATAACTGTTAACTTGTATATTTATCTAATATAGGTACTAAATTTACTTTTAACTTAGTATTTTTAGGGTTCCGTAGCCTAAATGGCAAAAAACGGAACCCTTATAGATTCGTCATGTCTGTCTGTCTGTCTGTCTGTCCGTCCGTATGTCACAGCCACTTTACTCCGAAAGTATTAGGATTACACAGTTGAAACTTGGTAAGTAGATGTATTCTGTTAACCGCTTAACGAATTTAACACAAAAATAAAAAAATAAAAGATTAAGGGGGGGCTCCCCATACATGGAACTGAAACTGAAATTTTTTTTTGTTCAAACCAATACGTGCTGGGTATCTATAGATAGGTCTTTAAAAATGACATTGAGGTTTCAAAGACGAATTTTATTCAAAGTCAACCGTTTGAAAGATAAACACTGCCAAAGTGGTAAAATGTGTGTCCCCCCCTCTAACTTTTGAAATAAGAGAGTGAAAAATCAAAAAAAAATATATGCTGTAGATCTTAACAAACACTTTCAACGAAAATTAGTTTGAACGAGATATAATAATTAGTTTTTGAGATATAGCACATTTTCCAAAACCGCAAATATAAATTTGTCATTCATACCAACACTGTGAAAAACAAAGTTACAGTTACAAAGTCTACATTTTACAAAAACTCTACACTTTTCAATATACACACATATTGGTATTTTTGTGGTTTCTCTCGATATTTGTACGTGGTTAATATTAATAATTTTGTTTTTTTTTTTACAAATTTTTGTTAATTAATATTGTGTTCTATACATACAGTAAAATAATGTTTTGAAACAAGCTACATGTGCTTTTGTAAAGATTTGTTGTTACGAGTTTCATAGTAACGTTTCAAATATACCTGTAATAAATGTACTTAAGAATGACTGCTATAATCGTTTGCGATCAAGATATTAGGTATTTTGTTATATAAGCAGAATTATGAGGTTTGCAAATTCTAGCTCACAAAATTACGGTTTGATAATCAATTGTTTTCGTCAACGCGATAACCGCAGGCAGTAACGAATAGCGATCAAACCGATCGAATAATCAACAGATTTCATATTTATGATGTTGTATATATTTCACGGAGCTTAAGTTAAATCAAAACTACTGGTAAACAGGGAGGTATTTCATCCGCGAATTCTAACTTCATGCCATCTTGAATATTCAACTTGAGGTTGGTTTGGTATGGAATCCCTTTACACAGAGAAGTCTAAAATGTAAATTAACATAAGTATTTACATTTTCATTCAAGTGCCAAATAATATGATGTAGGTCAAAATTACTTTTTACACGACTGCCCAAAAAACAGAGAGTGTAAATAAAGTGTTCAGGGTTCATGTATGTTTGTGGGTATGTGAGTTTCTTTATTCCATAATAACTTCTAAACGGCTAATATTAAAAACACGACTGCCATGCCAAAACGAACTAAAAAGTAAAAAAAAAACTAGTGTCATTGCAGTCGGGGGACCTCTTTGATTAAAAACTGTTCCACAAATCGTTCCCCGACTGCAATGACACTTGTTATTTAACTTTTTAGTTCCTTTTTTGCAGGGCAGTCGTATTTTTAATATATTTATTTTTATCTCATTTATTGAAGTGAATTTTTAAAGAAATAATTTACTATTGTCACTTAGTTGCTTGACGTAAGTAAACCAAAGTCACTTAGAGGAAATATCAGAATTTATGGCGTATAGCAGATATCTTGCTAATGTGATTTCAATCTAAGTCAATTGTATTCAAACACCAAATAGTTTCCATACGACAAAATACGGCGGGCAAACCGTAAAAGCCGAAATTCGGTGCATCACTACACGGCTGGAGGGTAAACTACCGCTAATTAGTGAGGTATTTTCAGCCGAAAACTTCAATTAATTTCACCGAGCCGCCACCCGATTTACGACCGCCTTTTTACTGGCGAGAAAAGTTAAGGAGAACTTTTAAACCACCGTCCTTTTGGTGTATTTTCAAGTGTTTTGGAAAGATGTCTATGAAAAATTGGGTATCAGTGCCACTTTTATTAGAGTATTGGTGGATACAGGGCGTCTTAAAAATTGATGTACTCAATTTAAAAAAAATCTTATCAGTGCTATAGTATAAAATTCAAGGGGTACATGTTTGTTTGGATATATTAAAAAAAAACACAAAAATAGCATTAAAATGTATGGAAATGCTGTAACTGATAACTCTAATCCTTACAGCTCTTAGAATGCTGATCAGATCAATTGGGTGTGTATGGATATCTGAATCTTCTCCATTCACTCCCTGGATGGCCATCATCAGATCACATCCCGCTTAATCCTGGACGAAGAACCAAAGCTTCAAAGTTACCTCGTTTGTATGAAAATCCTCTAGAGAAGACCTCTGTAGTACTTAGTTTTGCAGGCCAGCGTAGATGCATTCTTTGGATTTGCAATTGCACACTTTTACTTTGAACGTAAGATATTTTTTTTTCATATATTTAGGTGAAAACAGCTTAAGCACAATATCATTGGTAGTTACAGGATGCTGGATTATGAACGTCTTAACGAATGTAAGCTATTATAAGCAGAAAGTTATTAATTTATTTCCATTAGAAAAGCATGCAGCTGCGAGCACCGTAGAACAAAACTGACAAATCTTAATTGACATTATAATTTATCTAAGTAATAATTATGTTATAGCAGATATGATGCTCCTATTAGCTGTTATTAGATATAGCTGTACAAAGCTAACCCTAGGATTAATATTACGATTCGCAGAGGGTATTATTAACTTATCAAAGATAAATCGCTCCGTCAATTCACGTCCAAGCGGCAATAGTCACGGGCTCGATTTAATATCAGATTTGCCACCATTTGGTATCTGTATCCCTAAAGTAATCGAATATGGCTGAAAACAGGGTGTCGACGGGGCGCGAATCCATCGAACCGTTTCGAACTTCGCGGACGACAGGATAATCTCATTGAAAGATTTGATTTTCCGCTAAATTAGATAAAAGTAAAGAAACACTTCCCGAGGATTTTCTGAAGCCCGTCGAGTAATTGTAGGAAATTTTATAGAAGCACTGATTTAGCAAAGTGTGATGAGATTTCATGGGAGTATTGCGCAAGTATAAATAGGATTATCACTGACATTTCGGTTTCTGTAATAAAAATATTTTAGGCTTAGTGGAAGTTTCTGTAAAACAAGGACACAAAATGTAAAAACAGAAAGATGGTATAGCTATAATAAGTGTTACATGTAGAATAATAAGATAAATAGTGCTATCAGAGTGAGAGATAGTGTTTTTAGAGGATAACATATGACATAGGTACTTAGTACCTAGTAATCCGAATCCGTATCAGAAAAAAATATACGTCATGAAAATATCAACTTTATGATTGAAGTCACACCCACTATTTGCGTCGTCACAGGGCACATTAGCCACATTCTTTGTTTGAGTGCGTAGCCTGTCTACAAAAATGTCTGGCATCCTATCGATTTCCTATCTACATTCAATTACATTATAGGATCAGGGCAGTAAATTCCTCACATTATACGGGTATAAAAAGCCATGTGAAAAGGGTCCTCATAAATATTTTAACAACTGTGTAGTCCACATGTAACTCCATAGAGGCAGGTAAGTCTCCGGTAGATGTAATATTTTGATGTAGAACGTATCAGTTATTCTGTTTCCATTTGTCAATGGTCGCATCTTACTAAGTGTTTTAACGCTGTGAGAGAGAATTGAATATATTCCCTGGTGTTATGAATAATAAATTCCAAGTTGAATTTCGAGGTAAAGTAATGTTTTAAGAGAGCAGATAAGTATATAGTTTTACTTGGTAGGTATATAATGTGTAAGTAAGTAAATGGACCGGGGACGATTTTTTGTTTCGAATGACGCGTTGCTCTAGGCTTTATCGGGGACGCAATCCTTTTTTGCTCCATTAGACTCCGACACAAATAAGAATAAGTAAAAAAGTATTTATTAATTGAAATTCGCACTTAGATACATCCTTGATATAATGTAGGTACCTATATGTCAAAATACTGTGCCTTTTTATCGCCTAGCATTTCGTTACTTAGTTCAAAAGTATTTCAATTATTCCGTAAGTTGGTAGTTCAATTTTGATAATTACCGGCGGTGTTGATTGTGAGAAAAAGAGTGAGTGAGATGATAAAAAGATGGGATCTTTAGGTTTTATAATGAGAATACGTATATAGTTACTTATTTAAAAACCGGCCAAGTGCTTGTTGGGCCACGCGCCGTAGGGTTCCGTAGTTACCTTATACCATACGATATTTAATACCAGTATTATTTTTCATCTACAAAAATAACTTTGTTTTTCACAGTGTTGGTTTTGGAAAATGTGCTTCATCTCAAAAAAATCGTCTTAGGAACCTCAATGTCATTTTTAAAGACCTATACAGCGTGAAATTTTAACCATTTGGTTCCCGCCGTGGGGTGGTTCCACTCATGATTACAAGCAACTTTTACTATGGGGCCAACTCTCCTGCTCGCAAAAAAAAATCAGCTGTTCCATACAAAAGTGCAGTACCTACTCGACCTTAATGTATGGAACAGCTGATTTTTTTTTGAGAGTAGGAGAGTTGGCCCCATAGTAAAAGTTGCTTGTAATCATGAGTGGAACCACCCCACGGCGGGAACCAAATGATTACAATTTCAGCGTGTATATAAATACCCCGCACGTATTGGTTTGATTAAAAAATATTTCCACAGTTCCATGTATGGGGAGCCCCCCTTAATCTTTTATTTTTGTGTTAAATTCGTTAAGCGGTTAACATAATACATCTACCTACCAAGTTTCAACTGTGTAATCCTCATACATTCGGAATAAAGTGGCTGTGACATACGGACGGACAGGCAGACAGACATGTTGAATCTATAAGGGTTCCGTTTTTTGCCATTTAGGCTACGGAACCCTAAAAAGGGTGTGTTTGTGTGTAACTGAATTATGATGTGATTTCAGCAGATACTTAGAAAATTGCCTCTAGGTCCTCTACCACTTATGTCCGCAAGATTTTGTACTGAACAAAGAAAAATGAAATATTTATTACAACTTCCCCGTATCACATCGGAAAATGTGCCCAGATTAATGAGACATAGTTCTGATTATAACCTGCGTAGCCGGCGGTGGCGAGGGAAATCTCGCATAAGTTCACGTAACAATGGTCACATAAAATATTCGCACTAATATCGTGCACATGTGCACTTGTGCAGCGGGGAACTTAAGCTTCACCAATCAATACATTATTAGTCACTGTTACCGGTAATGACGAGTATTCTTATGTAAACAGATCAAGTTTTTTTTTATTTCTTATACAGACTTAGATCACTTTTTATTTAACAGAGCCTTCTTTTAGGCTTGTAATCGCCTGTGCCAGGAGACAACGCTCTGCATAACTTTAGTAATTAATATATAAATATGTTTATGCTAATAAAGAGTACATACATAAAGGTCTTATTTATACAAGATTTTTCGCTAATTTTGAATGAAAATATTTGATGTGAAATAATTTACAATCGACCAAATTAGATGCTACTTAGGTGCTATTTTAGTCGCCATCGCATAAATATGTATGATGAATAATCACGAATTGTTTTGGCCCATTTTTGGGTAACCATCATTTTGGCAATTATTTTCTGTAATGTTAGTGATCTCTAATTTTCAATTGCAAGAAAAGATAATTCGATTCCAACACTCAAGAGTACAAGCAATTAAGTTAGTCTGCATAAGAGGGAATAGTATAAAATGTGAATAGACTGGTAAAACACATTTACAGACCGATATTACACATCGACCCTTCTCACCTCTACCCCATGGTCCGCTTGACTTTTCCGATCAATTGCAATCAGCAAAAGTATTGACTTTAATCTCACGAGTTCACGTTAAAGAGCGTCGTTAATGTCGCAAACATTTATGCGAGAAAATATTTACTTTAACACGTAATTTTCCCGTTCGATTGAGTAAGTTCACGGTTAATTATTAAAAGCATGAAAGTTCAGCCTCCTTTTAAGTATACGTAAGTATTAGAAAATTGATTTCCCCTAAAGAGGAAAATTGTACTTAAATAACAAAGATGGCCGACTTATTGTTTTGGAGGGTTAATCATCTTTATCGAGCACCGAAATCAAGGGGAAATTGTAATTTGCTTAACATTTTCTTCTACGGCGGAGATATAAAAGTTGTTCGAATTTTTATTTTCCCTTCTCTAAACTTTTTGACGAGGATTGATATTTGTAAATAAGAAATGAATCCAGTCTCATGTTACTTCGGGCATTACTTAACAACCATTCGTTATATTTCAGGACTTTTGATGAAATTACATTATTTATTAACCTACTCAAATATTGTTATGGCAATAACATAGCAAAAGTGTAAAATTTCGTTGGCAGGCACGGGGCCTACAACGAGCTCTTATAGCAATGTCTTTTAGGTCTTACATTGACTTTTCGTACCACGACGTCCTATAAAGAAGGTTGTTTCTACCTCAAATTTCTTAGCAATTTTGTTGCGATCATCTTTAACTTGTTCACTCTTTGTCAAAAAATATCTAAGGTTGCCAACTTAACGCAAATTTAACTAAGTTACTAGGTATCTTTTACAAGTTCTATAACATATTTTTCTGGAAGAAACTAAGTTGTCATAAGAATGTCAACTCATAGTTGATACCAAGTATAGTAAGGATAAACTCACAAATCATATTTTCTTTATTCTGCATACAGGTAGTTTACTCAAGTAAATAATAACATGAACTTTTAGAGTTAATGGTGTAGACAACGAGTGCCCAGAATTTGAATAGTTTACACAACCGGGATTTGACCGGCTATCCTGATACATAAGAATAAGTTTTATTTATTCTTATGCCTGATATCCGAATGGCTGGTCATTTTGAAGTCCCTTTATTTTGTTTCAAAGTTTAGCAATTATTTGACTGTAGGTAAATCGTAAATGGTAGCAAATATAGGGAGCAACTTTTGGTCTCCAGCCTGACGTGAATCGATACAGACAACCAGCCATTCTAACGCTCACAGAAATCCGTCCCATTCTTATACCTAACATTCTTCCCATAATCGTAAGCGTTAATACGTCTAAGTAAGTCTATCTAAGTATAAAGTATTTTCGATACTTATTTTGTAACTACCCATGAAAAAGAAAAATAACATAGTAGATTCTTGTTAGCAACCCTAAGCATACATTTTAATACGTCAAATCTAGCGATCCTTTGGCGATCATAAAAGTGACAGGCAGGATGGAATCAAAATTATTAAGGCGTGTAGACACGAACGAACAAGAGCATGATGAACACGAACATTCACGAATATTTATTTGGTTCGCACAGTCACCATCAGAACTTGTAAAGGTAACTTGTAGTGCATGGAACTTATTGACATTTTAAACTGATCAGAAGTATTTGGTCACCTTGTCTGCTATGATATACTGATGGCAACTGTCCGTGTAAACATAAATCTCAGACTCCCAAGTCCTTTAGAGATAGAGTTAGAAGGCATTTCCTTTCCTCTTCTTCTGATTGACCATTTTTTTATTTTCTCCTTTATTTTAATTGCATTTATCTTTAGGTATAACTATTGTTTGTATTCATACAACACACTTGTTCTTCTCTTTTTTATCATTGCACCCACTCCCCTATATTTCATTTTTTCCATTTATTTAACACCCAATGGTTGCCTGGAAGAGATTGCTGATTGGCAATAAGACCGCCTCTTCTATACTTTTTTCTTTGTATTTTTGTCCCCTTTTCTGTAATATTTCTACTTGTGTGCAATAAAGCGTAATTTATTATTATTTTTAAATAAATTATCAGAGTGAACACGAACACTATAAATACAACACTTTCACACTGAACAACAAAATATTTTAGAAGATTTTTGACGCACACTGTGGAGGCCGTTTGTTTGTATAACAAAGACTTACCTGTGCTCGTGATGAGGAAGTCTTGATGATGAAAATTATTAATGCAAAATGTAATGTGTTATAATGACAAAGCAATAACAGCTTGTTTAAACCAGCCTTTTTCAAAACGATCTTTTTTCCAGCGATGTTGATATGAGCTCTACATAGATTCGTACCATGACATTTCTGTCAAACAAACTATGATAATATAATAACCTTATATTATTCCCGCAAAGTACTGGGAAAGAACGAATAATTTTACTAATAATTTGTCTATACCTTGCTTAGATATAGGAAAAAATACGCTATGTTGTGATTATTTATTCTGTGGTTTCAACAATAGACATGAACAAAGAGGTACCTACCTACTTAAGTCATGCCATGCGTAAATATGTCACTCGTCTCGTGATCAAAAAAATATTTACTTAAACACTAAACAGCTATAATCCTTCGATTGATATAATTTATAACCACGTATTAATAATTGTTGATAAATCAATCACACACGTGATATCTTAAAAGTGGACAATTTAATACTTTTGCAGTATACAGGATAGGATTCTACTCCAAAGAGCTGAATACGTCTTTTAAGTTCAAGTAAGTAAATTGGAGTATTATATTTATTGTTTTATGGTCTTAAAAGCAAGTACCTAGTGTAAATAAGTCGTTTTATACTGAAGTGCTCGTAACCGCTTGATTGAATTATGTTAGAGTATCTAACTACCTACTTACATTATTTTTGGTTATTTGCAGGTTTGCCAGGGAATCATACAGTGATAAACCCATAAACGCCATAAGCTTCCGACTTAAAAAGGATAATTTTGTACAACAATACTGTGACAATTTTATTAGATACTTATAGAAAAGATGTTTCATTTTGAAAAGTGAATATCATAAATAAATACCCATATCAAGTAATAAAGTAATCATTTTCTTTGCTCTTATTTATTTTGTACCATTGCGCTAGCTATAGCTAGGATTAGCAAAAGGACCGTGACTTTATTTCTATAAATTGGTTTTGTAAAATTTGTAGTTTGGTTTTGCGCATGTTCTACGACAAAAAAATCTAGGGTACCTACCTAAACATAGCTTAGCACTATCATAGGTGGGCGTGCTGTAATTAATGTTGATTTTGTTTATTTAGTAGGGACAACTTGTCTTAGTAATATGTTCCCATTAGAAGATGATTAATAAAAAGGCAATAATACAATACATGTACTGTTTTATTTTAAAAGGAAGTTGTGTAGATTTATAAGAGCACAAGCTCACTCACAGAAAGAAAACTCACGAACAAAATACCAGTAGAATTTGAGATTTTTCATCACAAGCCTCCAATTGTCGCACAGGTTATGAACAAGCTGGTTCTGCTACAAATGAAATCACCCGATGAACAAATAATCATCAAGTTAAAAAAAATCACATTCTGGGCGTAGTTAAATACGACGCCTTTTTCTTCACAGTAAATCTTCGTGATTTCGTACCATTCTTTTGTCATCTAAAAATAATTGTAAAAGATAACTTATTTTATAAGTCTTATTTTAAAGAAAGTTCACTCAATATGAAATATGAGTGAATTATGCATATTGTTCACTATGAACAATCTACTTTTGGAACATTTACTTTAAATCATGTTGATTGTGTTTGCACAAAAACACCCTTTTTAAGATCGCTGAAAGATCGCTAGATTTGACATAATTGACGTAAAACAAGATTGCTAGTTGTCAAAAAGGCAGCTCGTGGTACGGATTTATGGTACGGATTGAGTGAACGAGAAATGAATGATGACATGAAAAAGGGAATTAATTAAATGGGTAACTGGAAATAATTAAAGGCGACTGTAAATGGGATACTTAAATACTAAACTGGACAGTAGTTTATTTTTTGGGCGACAAAATAACTAAACGGGCGACTAACTTACAAAAATACTCAAAACCGGCGACTACATATGAGTGATAAATAATTTAAGTTAGCAGAGAAAACTCTAAATGGGTGACAAAAATACTAAGTGGGCAACTATTATACCAAGTAGGTAACTATTATAACTGATTTAAGCTGCCCAACATGGTATTTTTAACACGTTTTTATTAGGCTGCTTTCTCGTTCGTTTGTTTTTTGTCATATCGGTTAGGATAGTAGTCATCTTTTTTAAATAAAATAAATGCCAATTTTTTTATATTTTGTGTGCCCTAAGGTTGTCGTCCAAATAGTAATTTGGTCACCCGCTACCCAATTTGTATTTTAAAGTCACCCATTTTCAATCTCTGTAGTCGCCCTCGGTCCTTCACCCACTTAGTATTTCAGTACGCTATGTTCAGTATTTTTGATACCCAAAATGGGAATTTATTGTCGCCCAAATAGACGTGAAGGGGGATGGGAGAGGGAGATTGAGAGTGAGAGGGAGAGGGGACATATGTGGATTCAATTCTGAACAGGATTGGGAACGGGAACGAGCACAAAGGGGAACTGCACTGCACCTAACGGGGACGGGTCCAAACGGGAACGGGAAAGGGTAAAGAAACGGGAACGGGATATTTATATCTCTCGACCCATTTCTGTTTATTGTAATAAACTAGCTTCCGCCCGCGACTTCGTCCGCGTAGATATTAGAGAAAATCATTTGGGAACCTTCAGCCAGGACCCAACCAGCCATTTTAACGTGGTTAGGCACCCCACCAAGCCACAGAATAACTAATACCAAGCGAGTAGCTTCGTGCGAGGTTTGCCAAACGCGGCAAACGTCTTGCCTCATGAGGCAGTGCGCTTGGTGTGGACCCGCCTAATCACGTAAAAACGGCTGGTCTGATCCTGGTTGAAGGTTCCCAAATGATTTTCTCTAATATCCACGCGGACGAAGTCGCGGGCGGAAACTATTATACATAAAGTTTTATTCTAGGTACATATTTCTTATAAAATGGTATACTAATTACCACATTTACTATTTACAAAGCATAATTTCTTTGCTTTTTCCAAGCAATATCATTCGTTCATTCCCAGCACAAAACAAGATTGTTATTTGATGTCGTGGTACGAATTTGAGTGATATCATTTAGAGCTTGTAACAAGCTTGCTGGATATAAGCTTACTTATAAAAAAGGTGGGAGTAGGCCCCCTGATAGGTTTTGCCGGTAGCACTTAGCCGAAATAATTGCTTTAAAGGCTGAAACATCCACTTGTTTTTATGAAATTATTAATACAAAGACATAATTATTATTATAAAATGTATAAAAGCAGTAAGAATCAAGTACTTTTGTATGTGAATGAATAATAATATTTGCTGACGCACACATTTCAATTACATCGTTATTTTTACGCCAATTAAACCGCCTGAGGTTATTTTGCTGGTCGGATATATTTTACACCGCAACGAAAAACAAAGTTTAAATTATGAAATGTAAATTGAAAAATATATAAATATCGAAAGAAACGTGGGAGTATTTTAACTGCGAGTAAAAAATAAAAATAAATTTTATAAACTGATAGTGGATCAATAAACGAAGTGAAATTGTTTTTATAATAGAGATACCCTAATTATTAAGGTTTTCTATTATAAAAACAACTTATTTATTAATAACGTAATAACGGTATACTTGCTCGTATATTGTTTTTTAGCATACATACTAGTACCAATGTTACAGGTAAAATTCGAAAACCGAAATTCCGTTGTTATTCCGTATCAATACTGTTAGCGTAACCCGCTTAATTTGTATTTTATTTTCAGATTATTTTTAAATTGGAAATTATTAGTCAATTTATTGACTTTTTACATATGACAACACGGGCGTATGGCAATATCGAGGGAGTCAACGGGAGGGTAGGACGACTAGCGGTCGTGTGGCTGTCTGGCGAGTGAAAAAACAAGATATGAAAACGGAAAGTGTATACTAGAACAGAATGATCAAAACAGTTTATTATCGGATCCTCTAATCAAACTAAACAAATTGTATGCTTCAAAAGTGAGTACGTCAATAATTTCAGAAGCGGGAACCAACATCTTGGCCCACAGGTATGTTTCTTAAATACAATTAAGCTAGTTTCTTTAGGCTGGCTCAAATTGAGCTGCCCAATATGAAAAGTCACATAAATATAATATTTAAAGCCAACACAACCCATTGAATTTAGAAATGCATGAGTTATTTGTAGAACTTACAATTTCTATGGTTAAAATCCAGTATTTACCTTCGACATAATAAAGAAAGACTCTTTAAAACTTCTTAAAATAGTTGTAATACTTGTTAGGAGTAAGCGCTTATTAGTCTGCGGCCTAAGTATTAGTGCATGAAATTGTAACCTTTACATTGCTGTGAAACAAAACTTACTTAAGATGCCTCTAAGATAAAACTAGTAGGTTATCAATTGCTTACTACAAAAACTCACTGTGTTATAGTGGAATAACCACTGACTTGTTGACTACAAAATTATAAGTTTTCTTGTCGGTAATTATGACAGTATTTTCTGGTGTACATACATTAGAATCTACATAGATAATAATTGTACAACTTTCTAGCTGTAGACTATTATAGGCGATATTGCTTTATAAATATATTTTTTCATGATTCGCACAATACTTTAAAGTTCTACTTACTGCTAATAGTATTTAATTCTACGAGTTAGTACTAGTATCTGCTCAGAATTTGAAAATATTCCCTCAGCAGAAATTAAAGTAGGATACAAAATTACAGAGAAAAAATAATTTTAATGAAAGAATTATTAATGAAATTTACCTCTTGAGAAAGTAAACATAAAGTAACAGATTAATTTCATCCATAATGGTAGTACCTACATTAGATATCAGGAAGTATAATTCTAACCATGAATTAACTTATCTTGTGGAATTATTTTGAAGACATTTTCTCACAATTTCCAAATTAGTTATTCGGTGGGATACTACTTTCTTTTATTGCTTATAATTCTTACTTTTATTGATTTAATTGTCTTTATTGTACAATATAATGGTACAAAAGGCGGGCTTAATGTTAATAGTATTCTTTACTAGTCATCCAGTGAAATATACGTTCCGCGAAATGGACCAAATGCAAAATGGACGTTCCGCGAAATGGACCAAATGCGAAACGGATATTCTGGGAAATGGACCAAATGCGAAAGAGGTGTTTTTCGGCAAGTGGACCAAATGAGAAGTGGACCAAGTGCGCTTAAACACTACTCTACTCAACGTAGTGATCACTCCGCCTATACAGGAAATATGCTACTGAATGTAGTGATCCACCCAGTGAAATATCCTACTTAATGTAGGGATCACTCCGCCTATACAGGAAATATGCTACTGAATGTAGTGATCCACCCAGTGAAATATCCTACTTAATGTAGTGATCACTCCGCCTATACAGGAAATATGCTACTGAATGTAGTGATCCACCCAGTGAAATATCCTACTTAATGTAGTGATCACTCTATTTATACAGGAAATATGCTACTCAATGTAGTGATCCACATAGTGAAATATCCTACTTAATGTAGTGATCACTCTATTTATACAGGAAATATGCTACTCAATGTAGTGATCCACATAGTGAAATATCCTACTTAATGTAGTGATCACTCTATTTATACAGGAAATATGCTACTCAATGTAGTGATCCACATAGTGAAATATCCTACTTAATGTAGTGATCACTCTATTTATACAGGTAATATGCTACATAATGTAGTGATCATTCTAATTATACAAGGAATATGCTACTGAATGTAGTGATCCACTTGTGAAATATGCTACTTAATGACTGTAGTGATCACTCCATTTATAAGTTTGTAAGCATAATTTAATGCAATATTAAATGTTGTTTTTATACTATTTTAAATTAAGCTTTGGGTTATCTGCTGCAATTTAGTTTACATGTTTAACCTGTGATACTATGTTTAATTTTGCCGTTTTTAACTAGGTGTATCAAGCTTACATAATTATAGGCAAAACTATTGTCTGTGGGTGGGCCTGACGAACTGTAACATAGATTTTTATTCTAAAACCTATTTTGAGCCCCAGTTTCTCACAACTATAGAAACCTTTGTGGTAGCTTGGTTGCCACTAGACTTAACTTCTATTATTTGTGAAGGGAAAATAAATAAACATTTTATTATTTTTATTTTTATTATTGATACGGGAAATATGCTACTTATTGTAGTGATTCATATTGTGAAATATGCTACTTGATGTGGTGATCACTCTATTTACACAGGAAATATGCTGCTTAATGTAGGTGGTGATCCGCATAGTGAGATATGCTGCTTAATGTAGTGATCACCCGTTTATACAGGATCAATGCTAATTAAGAAATATATATATACGTACATATATATATATATATATATAAAATAAAAATCAGATTTACATCTCTATAAGATTAGTAACGTTAAAACACTTTATGAGCTATATTAACAATGTTTTCCTCTATGAAGCATCTGATGTTGGCTTTGGTGAGCTGAAAGATCGATTAATGCAGTGATCCAACCAGTGAAATGAGCTACTTAATGTGGTGGTCAATGGTCACGCTGTTTATACAGGAAGTATTCTGTCTGTTGTAGTGATCCACTAATTACATGGAAAAAAAGATCTACTACTATAAGTGTAGTGCTTGTGCGGATGCTGTATGGTATGGAGGAGGTTAGCCATTGGTAGGAAGGCCAAAGTGGAAGATCTTCCTCCGGGCTGGGTAGTATTAGCCCGGGGATCGCGGTCCAACCGACGATGGTTGGCACTGTTGGCAGTTGTATACCTAGTTGGTTACTAAGTTCTGTAACTATGGAAAACATGAATAATACTAAATTTACAAATAATGCTACAATGAATTATATACCAAATGAAAGCACAAATATTTAAGATTATCATGTATTAAAATTATTCGAAATGACCGCCTCTGGCATGAATACACGCCTTTAGACGACGAGGCCAGTCATCGATGGCAGCACGAACTACCACCATATCCAATTCTGCGACTGCCTTGAGAATAGCGCGCTTAAGAGAGTCGAGATTCATGTGGGGCTTAGCACATGCTTTCTCCTCAATAAGTTGCCATATGGCATAATCCAGAGGATTTAAGTCTGGGCTGGAGGATGGCCATTCTTCCTGCGCGATAAAATCAATTTTGTTAGCCCGAAACCATGCTTGTGTAGATTTTGCTTTGTGCGCAGGGGCAGAGTCCTGCTGGAAGACCCATGGCTGGTTTTGAAATAAAGTGTGGCTTAAGGGTTTGACAACAGGTTCCAGAACGGTATCTTGATAGACTCTAGCGCCAGTTTTCACACCTTTTTCACAGAAATGAACCTTACTTAGCCCTGAATAGGACACCCCCAGCCAAATCATCACTGATGAGGGGTGGTGACCTCGTTGGACCCTCGGAGCAATCATGCTGGCTTCTTTACTATTCTTAGCGTATACTCTATCATTTTGACGGTTAAAATTTTCTTCGACTGTGAAGATTTTTTCATCAGTAAACAAGATTTTTCGATGGCCGTTTTGTGCGTACTGCTTTAGTAGAGCGCGACTTCGTGCTAACCTCATAGCCTTCAATCGTGCGTTTAGCAGATGGCCCTTTCGTCTACGGTAAGCGTGAAGCCCAAGGTCATCATTGATAATTTTTTTAAGGGAACTTCTCTTCACAGTCATCTTTATTGCCAATAACTTTTGCTTCCGGACGGGATTTCTCGTGATTCTCGCCTTCACTGCCTTGATCACAGCTGGTGTCCGAACGGTGCGTGGTCTTCCTGATCTTTTTCGGTCATCGACGGTCAAGGTATTACTGTACCTATGGATAGTGCGATAAATAAATTGCTTGTTGATTTTCAACTTTTGTAGCAACTTGAAAATCATATTCGGTGGCTGCCCACATTTGTGCAGAGCAATTACAGCGACACGATTCTCCTTCAACCCCCATTCCATGGTGAAATAAACAAAATATGATATACGTGTGGTATGGAATTATAGCTTATAAAACTGTCAATAATATGTCATTTTTATTTTTTCTTTTCATTTGTTTTAATGGCCAGTAATCGATAAAGAAACTCAGTAACAGAACTTTTGACCAACCTGTGTATATGCTGTTTTATATATGCTGCTTCGCTGACATAACTCCGTTAGCGAGATGTAGGTTACTCCATTTGTTTCTCCATACTACGAGGTGCTATTCCTTACTAATCTTTGTGTTTATACGACACTAGCGCCAACTAGTCACATAGTGATGAATCTTGTTGCAACCATGTGTTGGTATGTGCGGCGGTACGGTAGATGCCGGTACATGCTCATTCTCTTTATTAACAAAGATACTACTTATTGTGTAGTGCTTTGCATGTATCGTGAAATATAATACCATATGTAGTGATAAGTCTAGCGACATTTACTATAAGCTTACATTTGGGTTGTTTTGAATAGAAATATGAAGGTGTAAGTAGTAACTTCAGTAAAAGAAAAAGGGGTTTCAAGTTAGACATCTCAAGAAAGAAAACAAAACATTAGAAATAGTTTTCAATTCAAGAGACCCTAAGCTGATTTTCAATTGGTACCTTTGATTCTTTCTGACAGCTAAATGTCCTATTTAAGTGAAATCAGGACACACTCATATAATAAATTATTATTTTAATCCTTTTACCTAATATATAGGTAAAAGTGAATGTTTATTTGACTTAAATATCTATACAACACATGTTGACATGTGATGACAATGACATAGGTATACAACACACTCATTTGTATACGACACAAATATAATTTTCGAATATATTGTATAAATAAAAACCTAAAAATAAGAGATTTATAAGGATATACTTGAAATACTAGAATATCCTTATAATCATCTTAATTTAACATAAATTCTTTATTTATCTGAATATGGTCAATACAGTTGATGTTTTGTAATATGAAATTATAATCCTCACATTCTACTGTTATTTTGGTGTAGAAACTTAAATCAACTTAAGAAGTGGTAACTTCTTGATTATTTCATTAATTCTCACAAAATTATAACTTACATGTTACACATAATAAATAAATCGAAATAAACTTAGTCAAACGACTGTTTTAGGAAACTATGATTTTGGATCGGATGTTTTGGGAAACGGATTGAACGTTCCGAAAGGATTCATACTACAATAAAATGTCAGAATAATAATATTAGAAAATTTCAGTATAAATTTAGTAATTTCGGTATAAACTACAAAATTTATAATTTGAGAAATCATCTACTGTATAGGTAGTATAGTGTGTACATTTTTATCTGTTAGAATCCAACTGTTTCTGAAGGATGGCCAAACGGCCGTACAAGCTGGACTTGGTAATCAAACGTATTGATGGGAATCTTTGGATTAGGAATCTTGTCACATAATATTGTTCCAAATAATTAGCTTTGGTAAAGTGTTTCGTTTAAAACTTTCCAAATCAGAGATGTTGTCTTGTAACAACTATATTTTAAATCCTTAATTTGAGTGAATCTTAAGAGCTACAAGAATGTAGCTATTATTTTACTGTGTAGCTATGTAGCTATATAATAAAATAAGAAGTAAAATAAAATGACAAAAGAAAAAAAAACAACACAAAAGACAAAAAAAAATATTTAATAAAACGCAGACTTATCCTCATTTGGTAGTCTGTGGATAGACTGCATGCATTGAACATATAAATCTGAGACTGTAGAAAAAAAAAAAATGCGCTAAGTGCAGACAGTATCATACGCAAGAACGCGGAGTGGAGCATAGCGCAGCGCTATTGTCAAAAGCTATTGTCTATGGTAGTAGCCGTTCAGAAGCTATAATGAAGTTTTCCTTTAACGTATCTAGCTAGACCTACCATATTATAATGATAGGATCTTTTATAAACACATACTGCTCAGAACTATAAGTTCATGGTGTGTGTTGTTTTCGTTATCCGTAATAAACAGAAACAACGTATTTTGCTCCATTTTGTTATGACAAGTTCTTAAGGGTTTCTGGCAACTTATTATAAATAAGTATTGCCAAAAAAAAAATTAATACAATGTTAACCTTTGAGATGGTATGGTATACACAACATTTGAATTTTCGTCGCATATAGGTAATTGGCAATGTTATTTTAGCAATAAATAGAACTTTATTTACATTTATATTGCAGAAATTGCCAATTCCTAAATACGTATTCTGATATAGTAGAAAAAGAATACCAAGGTCCCAGGATAAGGGCTTGTTAGAATCCAAGTCACCGGCCTCGCATGCATATCTAATGCATCTCTTTTGTAATTTAAAGGTTTTATCCACATCAACAGAGTAATCCTATAAAATAATTTCATAACGCAGCACCAATGCTACATAGTCATGGTAGGCTGCAGTCTTAGATGCTGTTTCTTTTACTCACCTTAACCCAAAGAGGAGTCTGTCAATTTTGCTTACCATCAAATCTATCAAACTTTCCAACCACACTCGTCATCGATTATGACACCTAAGAACTTTGTCATGGTTATTTCATAACTTTTCTCGTTATTATAATTAATGTAGAAGTTATTTCTTTTAATTATGGTTTATAATTAAATGTCATATATTTTGTTTTATCTATATTTATTTTAGGTTGTTATTATTCAACCATTTAATAACCTGCCATGGATAGTGATTGCAACTTCTTTCAGTTTAGATTCTCACAAGTTCACAACCTTTTATAATAAGTGTTGTGCCATCGGCAAAAAGAATACGTTGCTGCTTTGTTATGTCAGAAGAAGTCATTCATATAGATTAGAAAAGTAGGAGGGCCTAATACATTTCCTTGTGGTACTCCCACATTATTTATACTGTACGCCGACAAATAGTTTATGTCCCCTATTTTTAGATATTTGAGATCGTCACTCATTGTCGATCGTCCCTTAGATAACTTTACTTTAAAATATGCATCCTCATATTAAAACTCTCCGTGATTTTCTTAATAAGATGAAAGCAAGCCAATTTTATGGATCCTTGATTTCAAAAAGGTATTAGAATTAGAAAAGTTATATAACTTGTCTGCAAGTACTATTTCAAAATACTTCTGAGAGTACTGATTTTAGGGTAATCGTCTATAATTACTAACTCTTCCTTCGGTCCACTTCGGTACAGTGGCTCAATGACCGAATACTCTATCAAATAGAGATGGGAAATAAATAACCTTGGAGAACATATACATTCTATAACTTGTACTAATGGGATGACTATAAACCCTACAGCGTTACCTTTATCATTTGGTTAGTTATACCATCATATCCCATAGGTAAAGCACTTTCAAGGCCCGTCATTATGTTGTAAACTCCCTTTTTTTATCTGTTGACCTGTGAAATTGTATATCAGTTATAACATCGTCTTTAGTAATCATTATCAAGATAATTTTACTCGTCAATATTTATTAAATGTATTAAATTCATTGCGAATGTCATTTGGATTACTACATGAAAATTTATTATTTTACTAATTCTATTTAGCCTTTATTAGAATTTCAATGATTCAATAATTCAATATTTGTACTGGTTACGTTTCTAATAATATTCTACGATGCTGCTTTTCATACATCGTTAGACTTTGTAATATAACGCATATTATTGTGCTTCTGTGATTGAGATATATTTTCTAAGTATAAAGTATATGAGAAAAGGTTAATTTGACAATGTGAGTCGAGATATTAGATACTTAGGACTTTTATTCATGTAGCACCTTCAGACACATTTAGTTAGCCCTTTATTTTTAACTTATTTATTTATTTTGTTCTGACTTATAGAAAATATCAGAATAGCCTTGCAAAAGTGACTGATGGCCATATCCGCAATTCGTCTTCCAAGTACATCATTATATTATAGAGAACTTATAAATTCTCTAAATGTTTCTATGTTTCCCTTACTCATATCCCATACGTTTTGATCAGTAACTTAATCGTTCTAATATTACTTTTCGGTGATTAAATCCAGTCAGATATTTTTCGAGTTGCTTATGTTATATACTTAGCTTATTATTTATTTATTTATTTTTATTACTATTAAACAGAAGACTAGTTATGTTTTATAGTTTGTATATTATCAAGCAACAATTATTAAAGTTCCAATCACCGCAAAGTGCCTATGATATTTTTATCTTCTTTTATAGACAGCCGTATCAGTAAAGATTCTATTCATATTAAGAAATCCTACATTTTTGTAGTAGTTCTATAAATGTTAACTATAGTGCACATTTACTGCACATCATTCAAAAGTGTATAAAGTGGCCACCGGAATTTCAAGCGTCCTATTTCTTAATAGTATATACATGAACGATCCCTACGTTGTCAATTTCTACAACAGGTTGCCGCAACTTAATGGTTGGGTACATGAAGGTGTTGTTCTGAATTATTCTTTATTTATTTATTGAAAAGGTTTGCCGACATTACAATTTAATGAAGTTTGACTTCTTTTATAACTAATTGTAACAAATTCTTACAGGAAAGAACAATAAATGTTTCGGTGAGGCAAATGACATTAACCTCACCTATCTCTTTAGTAAGCCCACTTATAGTAACTGTAAATAAGTCTTCTTCACTTGTTACGCTCTGACAGAACAGTCTAATGTTTTTCTTATGTAAAAACAAAAAAAAACAAGTTATTAGCATTTATGATTTTAGAGTCTGATTTGGTGAAAGGAAAAATACCTATTGTTTTCTGTAGTTACCAAGCTTTTTATAATTACCCTCATTTTTTTAGTGTTACACAGTTTACTCCGGCAGCTACACTTTCTGCTAAGCATTTCCTTTACTTTGTGCGATGCTGGGGAATTAGACATATATTGTAAATAATCAAGTTCTATTTATCAAAAAAGCAAATCACTTATAAATGTCTATTGTTTACATAACTGTCATTGTGTGATTATAAAATATGCAATTGTCATATTTTGTCAATAATTTTATATTGTAATTGAATAACTCTTTTTTTAAATATTTAATATATATCTTAAAATTATGTAGTTTATACAATGCGACACATTGTTGGAAGAACAATAAGGTTTCTGTCGTTTGCACCTAACGTTAATATTACAATGTCATTTGCACCTAATTAATGCTCGAACTGAACCTTCACAAACTGTTTAAGATCTGACAACAGAATACATCTTGTTTAACCATAGTTATGATCCACGCGGATCGTCATTATTATGTTTCCGAGAATCACCTACCTATGTATTTCCTCTAAACTACTCTTTATAGTTTCATGATCCGTAATCTCTAGAGTACCTATATATTTCAATGAGTTTATTTACATACATGGGAAGTTAAGATGTATGTAATTGTAATAATTTTTACTTTGAATGCTTTTGTATAAGCAATAATAATAAATCTATGAATGATTTTGCTATGTAATATGTTACATATTAACAGTTTTCTCAAAATGAAATCAAAAACACAAGGTTGTTTCTACTATTATGTATTTACTTAACTTTATGTTTTAATAGTTATTATTCCACCATAAGATTACAGAAGAATCAATTAAATTAATAATAATAATGATAAACAATGAAATTCATTAGTATTACAATAGCTGTAATTTCCGTACGATTATCGAACTAGACAAGGTGGTTTTAGTTGTGAATAAAGTTGTTAGTTTAGATCATATAGAGACTCACAATATTATTGTGGCTACCTACTCGAATGGCCGGGTTGGAATAGGGACATTCCAAAACCAGGACGGCCGTCTGTTAGCGTAACCCGCTTAATTTGTATTTTATTTTCAGATTATTTTTAAATTGGAAATTATTAGTCAATTTATTGACTTTTTACATATGACAACACGGGCGTATGGCAATATCGAGGGAGTCAACGGGAAGGTAGGACGACTAGCGGTCGTGTGGCTGTCTGGCGAGTGAAAAAACAAGATATGAAAACGGAAAGTGTATACTAGAACAGAATGATCAAAACAGTTTATTATCGGATCCTCTAATCAAACTAAACAAATTGTATGCTTCAAAAGTGAGTACGTCAATAATACAAAAATTGTACAGAACTTGAATGTAGAACCGCATTTTAAAAATAAAAATCCTCCCACTCTTGTTAAACGAATAATCCTACTAATAATATTATAAATGTGAAAGTTTGTGGGTTTGGATATTTGTTCCTCAATCACACAAAAACTACTGAACGGATTTGGTTGAAATTTGGCACACAGATAGTAGATAGCCTAGATTAAAACATAGAATACTTTTTCTCTCGATATTTCCCCGGGAATGGGAACCACGTGGGTAAAACCACGGACGGCCGCTAGTGTTTCAACGAATTTACTCCATAATAAACACAATATAAATGCTTATAATGTGCGTACAAGTGGTCTAATATTAACTTAGGACAACTCTAGCAAGTCAGCGTGTTAATTTGAAGCATTATTAGAGGTAGTAATAAATGTTTGCCCAGTGGTCTTACTTAACTTGTTTTAGTACTAAAGTTACAATGAGCCAAAGTGGGTTTTAGTGCTAGCGTGTGCATCCTAACTGTGGTAAGTTTGGCCATAGCTAACTTAGTACTTCTCCTTTTATATGCACTTAAGTTACGTGTTGCAAACATTCCTCATAGAATAGATTTAATTTTATTAGGAGTGCGAAAATTTAATCTGGCTAGTAGACCTTATTATCTAACATTTGAACTAGGCGATTATTTGAATGATGACAATTCTTTTACTGCAGTAGCTAGTTTTGATAGTTTTGATTGATTGTAGCTAGTTTTGATATTATGATATCTTGTATCATGACTTTATGTATATTATTTATTTAATGAACATTATGTTCATGGTACAATAATTATACTGCGCCAGGTAGGTAGGTATTCCGAGACAGAGGAAGTCACGTGAGGAACACTAACTTCCGGCATCTCTCATTTTTAAGACTGTGTATTCGAATCACGTACCATTTTTAAATTTTCAATTCATATGATCAAAACAACTCTGCACGAGTCGTAATGAGGGCGAACTTTGAAAATTCGTATTAAATTATTAAACAGATATATGGATATACAAAACACGGAATACATTAGACAAATACCTCATTATTACTAAAAAAATACTTTCGAATCTTTAAATACCAGTAAAAACATTTCAAACTGCAACCGTATTTGAGCATTTTTTATATATTTTTTTCTGTGACTATAAACTTTTTTTTAATTTTCGCTCTATACCTCCTTGACAATACAGACAAAGTGAAAAAAATATGAGTCGTATTCTTATTTCTTACAGCTGAAACTTTTGTGAAAAATACCTCTGACAAGCTAATTTTAAATTCCATTTGAACAGATTGTCTTAGTTTTATAATACCTGGTAATTTAGTATGTTTTTCTTTCTATACGGCACTAATTTAAGAATCTTCCTTTCGAAAACTAAAGTTTACATCAATAGTAATGCTTTCATTCTTTATATAACATCTTTGGAAAAACGCTTATTTCTTTGAAATGCGAATTTGCAAAGAGAAAGAAATCACAATTAAATGCACTATAATAATTTTGTGATGAGTGTGACAGAAAAAATCCTTCATTCTTTGCTTACTAAATAGTGACGTATGTAAGGTTACTTCCGGAATGCCAGCTCTTGTTTTCTTGGACCATGAGCATGCAGTTAAGCCTCGATTACATACGCCAATTTAGCTTCCTAGCTAGGAACCAATTTCGGGTTGCCACCCGTACTATATAATAAAATATTGTACAATAACATCGTTTTTAAAATTGAATTAACACCTCAACGGAAAAGTAAACATTGTTCAAGATTGTAGATGAGAATAGAAAATAAAAAATCATAAAAAATGTTGACTTTTCCGTTATTTGTGCAAATTTACTGTTAAAATTGAACTACTTTAAAATTGAATTTATACGGGTGGCAACCCGAAATTGGTTCCTAGCTAGGAAGCTAAATTGGCGTATGTAATCGAGGCTTTAGGGAGGAATGAAGAAATCGAACAAAAATAGTTGAGTTTAAAACTTTATTAAATAATACCGTTTCTGGCAATTTTCAAGCTTATTCCTGAGTGAACCACTTTTTCCGTAGGAAAATTATAAATAATAATTTAGTTTAATACCTAATAGTTTCATGATCAAATTGCATAGTACCTATAGCATTTTTAATTGCAAAGATAATATTCCCTGAGAACCCGTAGATATTTAAAGATAAAAAATTTCTACAAGAACTAACTAAAATTTAGTTAGGTCTTGTAGAAAAATTGTGTTACTGGCGGTATTAACAGTGTCATTTTTTTAATAAGAGAGATATTACGTTCCTATGGGGATAAAGTTTTTTCCTATACGGAATATGTCACGCGGGAACACTGTAGATCCATCCGTAAAAAAATTCAGAATCGAGTCAGTAGTTACAGGGATTTCCGCCCTTATTAAACTTTTTAATGTAACCTTTTTGAAATGTTAAACTGTAAAGTAATAAATTTATCAAATGATAATTAATAACATTAACTACACTTACCTCACTGAAAATAATGATTTTGTTGCTGGCAACCTGTAACAAAAAAGGGAACATTAATTTTATAATGTTAATAAAAGTTAGAAATGTTTATGGGGGAAACTGTCTAGGATCGCATACCAACATTTGATCATAACTTTCGTAAATAATTTTGAGCCTTTCCAAATGCTTTTGAGAATTATTAAAAAAATCTACTAACACTGCAGATCTAATATGGACTACACATACAAAAAGTTTGTTTTTTCAGCCCTGCATGGAAGGCCATTTGGTGTTATTACAAAAGATTTTTAAACATCTGTTTAACTTAGACACCGTTTAAAGGTGATGCTGTCTCTTTCTAACAATATTGTGAAAAAAGTGACAACATCACATTAAACGATATCTAAGTTAAACAGGTGCTTAATAAGATATACAACGTGTTAATGAAATAGCGGAAAATGAGAAAACCGTTTCTTCGGACCATCAAACTGAACAACTTTTACTACGGGACCAACTCTGAAATCCCGAAAAAAAACAGCTGTTTCATACAAAAAATAATAACGAAAATATAAAAATGTATGAAGCAGCTGATTTCTTTTTCGCGATTTTAGAGGTGGTCCCATAGTAAAAGTTGTTCAGTTTGATCACAGTACATATATAAGTTTTTTCAACTTATATATGTACTGGGGTTTGATGGTCCGAAGAAACGGTTTTGTCATTTTGCGCTATTTCATTAACACGTTGTATATTAGTAATACAGATAGTAATCACCGAATAAGTTTTAAGATTTATTTATGTAGTTAAAATAGAGTAGGCAATAATTTCTACCCTTTAAGCACCGATCCCCGCTATTCGGAGGCGCGTTGCTCTTAGTTTCCCACGTCTCACGGCTGAATGATAGTTCAGATTATGCTTGAATGGATTCAATTGTTTGGCTAGAAATGGTCCTATCGGTATATTGTGTTTGGTGAATGTTCTGATTCAGTAGTCAATAACCTCAGCGGCTTGAGCAAGGTATTCTCACAAAGATACGTACAAATCAGTGGTCCGCAATACACCGGAGAAGTGGTTAATCAGGGTGTTTGCTCGCTTGCGAACACTACATCGGCCTAAGCAAACTCTCGACGGCTCGACCGAGTCAATAAAATCGTCCAAGATTCCTCACTTAAATCTAATAATGTTGCTCGGGACTTACGCAATTAATCATCAAATATTAAACGCCTCAGTGGTGTTGTTGACAGCTAATGAAAACGATTTTCTATGTTTAGTCTTGTACATAAAGTAATAAGTACTTAACAGTTTTGTTCTCTTAATTACGGCACGAGTAATGAGGATAAATTCGCCATAAAATTGTACATATTTTTATGTATTCAATACATAATGAAAAATCGAAGGTAGCTTCGATCAACAAAATTACTAGATTCTCTCCCGAAAATTTCACCGACACAAATCAGAATCTAACAGTAGATAATTAAATAATCAGTGTTTTAGCTACAAACATCGAACTTTCAATAATGGCTGCAACAAATTGTGGTATTTCAAACGAGGATGCGATATAAACTTGAACCGCACGCTCAACAATCGCATACTGTTTTATTGTATGATTTTTGAATATTAGTCCAAAAATCACACAATAATACTGTATAATAAACGTGCATTAAATACGTACTAGTTCGCATGGTAGTCGAAATTCGACCATAATAACTATAAGGAAAAAAGTAACAATTTTCTTTTGAATGATTTTTTATTGATAACACTAATATAATGCTTGTCAATAGCTACTAATCTTTTTTTGTAAACAGAGAAAAAAAAGGTACTGAATTACTATGTACCTACTTGCCGATTTATATATAGATTCATGAAACCTATAGATAAGCTTTGAAGTTTTCGTTTAATGTTGATTTTTCCATGGTCCTATCTTTACTGTCGTATTTGTATAGAAGCAATTCAGACAGCATATAATTAAATATTATATTATCCTATTGTTCTTCTAATATTATAAATGTGAAGATTTGGACGTTTGTTACTCAAATCAATCACGCAAAAACGGCTGAATGGATTTGGGTGAAATTTCGCACACAGAGAGTTTCCTGGATTGAAACAAATTATAATACTTCTTATCCTGCTCAAAGGTTCCCTAGAGAATTTTCGAATGTCCACGTAGACGAAGGCGCGGGCGGAAGCTAGTCTAAAGATAGCTAGTATATAAGTCAAAGTACTTATAGGAAATCAGATGCAGTACCTAATAGGTGGTTTGGTATAGCTCCAAGACTTTCGAAAAAAGAAACGCTTTCTTGCGGCATATTTTGGTCTATTGCTCTATATTTTTTTTGTAGCAGAGTCCAGAAGTTTATCGTCTTATGTTTTTCTATCATCGCCTGAAAAATAAGGTAACTGAAATAGGGGCCTTTTTATTCTTTGTTCTGTGGGGTCCATTTCAGGTACCACAGGAACAAGGTCATTAAGAAAAGATAGCAAGCGACTTCTATCTTTTCTTAATGACCTTGTTCCTTCTAAAAAGTAATAATAAAAAGCTTTTTCTTTCTAAAAAGTAATAATCTTTTGCCTAATTTAAAAAAATGTAGGTATGTACCTACTTACTTACCGTAAAGCTTCGTAAAGAGTTTCTTTTTAAGAAACAAAAATAAATACATGCCTATACGTATTATTTTTAACTCAGTCATGGACTTAAACTGCCCTCGTAGTTCGACAAATAAATATCCCTTCGTCACTGAATATGATATTCGCATAACATCATAATAGCAAAAAAAAATTAAAGTAACTCGGTTTTATATACATTGGCTCAGCTATAATTATATAAAATTGAGCAGCTACGAATCGTTTTTCTAAATTAGTTTCTCGTAGAAATAGTCCAACAGTGCACTCGTTATTAGGTAGATAAATGGAGCGAGTCTCGAATCGTTTTCGCTTCCACAATCATTTGTTATTATTAACAAACTTGGCTCAGATCATTTATACGAATAAAAAAATAACAACGCCAGACAGGGAAGAGTTTAACTATTTCCTAGCTGTCTTACGAATCTTAAACCTAGAAAGCTTTAATTACCTATTCTATGGAGTTGGGGTGGTTTAAATATTAAAGTGGGAAGCCTAACGACGGATGTGTCAACGATGTTAGTTTTCTGTTAGATAAACTTTAGTTATTATCTGAGTAATTTTCGTGGTTTGGTTGCTAGTCCAGACTAATGCGCACAGAACGGCGATGTGATGCTCCAGTTACGGGCAGCGCAGGACCAATCGTTGTGGAGATCATGGGGTTAGGTGTCGTTTGTAGACAGTACTTGCAAAGTTATAGTAAAATTAGCAAAGAAAACCACACCAACTACTTATTTAACAGAAATGTTCGCAATCCACTGCATAATTACAGAGGTAACAATAGCGTAATAAAGAAAAACTTGAACACTGCATCAACTTTCGTAGTGAGATAATTGTTACAAACGAATGAAAAATTAGCACCACTAACTCGGAATTGAGATTTAATTGAGAACTGCAACCTCTATTGCCAGCGCCGCCTTGTCTTTGTTTAAACTTTTAATTTTATTTCCGTTTGCTCGTTGACTTATCGTCTGCAGCCACTCAAGTTTATAATCTTTCATTTACTTGAGTAGTTTGATTGAAGTTCTAATCCAAGAAAGGAATTTCTTATGATAATATTTTTTCCAGCAATTCCAAAATGTTTTCGATGGATTTATAAATGATCGAATTATCATTAATTGTAACCGGAAACGAAAGCACGGTCAAATTTTCGAGTCCATGTAGAAATATCAAAGAGATAAATCTTTATTCCAGTGTATACAAGGTGTTTGGTAAAAGCCTTATACTTAAAGCGTTAAAAACATTCACCTGTGTATCATACAAAAATTAATAACGAAAATATCAAAATGTATGAAACAGCTGTTTTTTTTTCGCGATTTCAGAGTTGGTCCCATAGTAAAAGTTGTTCAGTTTGATGGTTCCTATCTACCATATTTGGCTTTATAAGGCTTTTACCAAACACCTTGTATACAGGTAAGTAATAATCCAAATGATTTAAAAATAATAAAGTTATTGGGTGCATAAAGACCATATTTTATTTATTTCAATGTTTAGGAGACAGCGAGATGAGTGTACGAGATTTTAACTTTAGTTCCTATTGTAAATTATAATAATGTGGAGTGTTAAAACCTCTTATCACGATGTGCGGTTTCAATATGAGTGCTACATGTAAATGAAAATCATATGGTACTTAAATATTGAATTTAAAAACATATTCAGTAGCGTAGGTATTAATTTGTGGGCTCTCTCGAGCGAGAGCGGCTCGACGAAAGGTATTACGAAAATTTAATTGAAGTTTTGATTAAGCACTATCGCAGTATCGCACACGCCACACATCATGAGTAACTTCGTGTTTTAATAATTAAATTAACCTTAGGCTTAAAGAAGTGAGTCTAAAATTATTTTTACCCACGACGGACGGAACGGAACGGAGGCGGTATATGCGTTTGGGGTTAGAGGTTGTGTGTTTGTTTGTATGTTTGTCTGTTACCATTTTCCGCGGAAACTACTGGGCCGATTTCGATGCGGTTTTTTGCATTCAAAAGGTTTCATTTCAGAGCAGGCTCTTAAACATGTTTCATGGTGGTAGACCACCAGGCGGCGCTGCAGCAACCAGATAAGTCATGTTTGTCTATTACCATTTTCCTCGGAAGCTACTGAGCTGATTTCGATGCGTTTTTTTGCATTCAAAAGGTTTCATTTCAGAACAGTTTCTTAGACACGTTTCATGGTGGTAGATCACCAGGGGGCGCTGCAGCAGCCAGATAAGTTCCACTTGACAAGTTCTCAATAACTACTCAACTGATTTCGATGCGGTTTTCTGTAATGGGTTTGTAGGTTATCGGCTATGGTTTTCAGATAGGTGTTATGGTGTTTATCCGCTAGTGGGCGCTGCAGTTATCATTTTCCCATTTATCTTCAGAGCGATTTGACCGATTTAGATGCGGTTTTAGTGCGTCGGCGATAGTTCTTGGTGTTATGATGTTGAGCGGCTAGGGGGCGCTGCAGTAATCATTTTCCGATAAATTATGTTTAGTCACTTTTAGTCGAGGGATTTTGGTAAAAAATATTTCACTCTTTTTAAATTAAGAGTAACAATTTTTTGTCCATACAAATTATGAACCCCATTTCACCTCTTTAGGAGTTGAAACATGGCCATCGTTTTGGACTTCAAAATAAATGCCATTTTGACAGAAACGCGCAATACCTACAGTTTTTTTCCGCTGTGAAATAAGAAGCTCAAATGCCCATGTTGTACCCTCTCCAGTTCATGTTGGGAACACTACACTTGAAGTTGTTGACCATTACGTATACCTAGGACAGGCAGTCCAGTTAGGTAGGTCCAACTTCGAGGAAGAGATCTCTCGCCGAATCCAACTCGGGTGGGCAGCATTCGGGAAGCTTCGAAAAATCTTCGCGTCCGACTTACCTCAGTGTCTCAAGACGAAAGTCTATGAACAGTGTGTGTTGCCAGTGATGACTTACGGCAGTGAAACGTGGCCGCTAACTATGGGTCTCATAAGGAGGCTCAAGGTCGCTCAGCGTGCAATGGAGAGAGCCATGCTCGGCGTTTCCCTACGTGATCAAATCAGAAACGAGGAGATCCGCAGGAGAACTAAAGTAACCGACATCGCTCGAAGGATTGCTCAGCTGAAGTGGCAATGGGCGGGACACATAGCGAGAAGAACCGATGGCCGTTGAGGCAGAAAGGTTCTGGAATGGCGACCGCGCACCGGACGACGCTCCGTGGGTAGGCCCCCGACAAGGTGGACCGACGATCTGGTGAAGGTCGCGGAAAGCCAGTGGATGCAGGCAGCGCAGGACCGATCGTCGTGGAGATCCTTAGGGGAGGCCTATACCCAGCAGTGGGTGTCGTGTGGCTGATATGATGATGATGATGATAAGAAGCTATTGAAACCTTTGTGTGTGTGTGTGTGTTTTTTCTAAATAAAGCTGACCTAATGATTATGAATATTGTGCCAGTCTTAAGTGTAATAAAAAAGTGCGATCGGTTTGTTTAATTCTCTCATTATTAAACCAAAACCTAGTTACTGATGAGCTTTTTCATAACTGCCTTTAATGAAATAAAATTGGTACCCGACTATAATCGTAATCCTATTATCCTAAAGTAACCGACATCGCTCGAAGGATTGCTCAGCTGAAGTGGCAATGGGCGGGACACATAGCGAGAAGAACCGATGGCCGTTGGGGCAGAAAGGTTCTGGAATGGCGACCGCGCACCGGACGACGCTCCGTGGGTAGGCCCCCGACAAGGTGGACCGACGATCTGGTGAAGGTCGCGGAAAGCCAGTGGATGCAGGCAGCGCAGGACCGATCGTCGTGGAGATCCTTAGGGGAGGCCTATACCCAGCAGTGGGTGTCGTGTGGCTGATATGATGATGATGATATAATCGTAAATTCAAGTAGGTTAGTGCAAGGAAGCAAATGTTAGGTTTATGAAAAAAACTGCTTATCAGACTGACCTGTAGAAAAAAATACATATCCCATGTACAAACTTTAATAACTCTTTATATCATCTTTTATAAATAGGTACAAACAATTCACTCAGATTTGTGTAACGAAAAATAAAAAAAGATAAATCTCTATTTTTTATTACATTCAATCATTTTTGTCCGTAAAGCTTCGTTTTTATCAATCATTATCTACGTCAGTTCTGATAAATTATCAGCTGATCTCTCTTCATTATTTTAGCACAAATTGAAATTCCATGAATAAAAATAAAACCTAAAGGATACTAGCTGTTATTAAATAATCCTGTGCTAACGCGTGGATAAAATTCCCATTTACGAACTCTAATCCCAATAATGGGTCGATTTTAATATTCATGCAATAAAAACTAGAAAAATCTGGTTTTTATTTGAGTCGGTACCTACGTAAATTCAGTTTCTACAAGCAATAGTCTGAATAGGTAGTAGATATAATATAGATATATAGAATACGATATAATAAGAATAGCCGTACAGTAAACTACGTATATTAAAGAACATAGCCGCGAACAATATTTTTATAGTGAATAGTGGGTCAATTATCGTGAAGCGACAGCAGTGACGTCACTCTAGTGCGACTCTTTTTTCGGTAACAATGGCGTTTTTGTATGGAAGCGGCAACAATCCCGCAAGAGTGCGCCCCTGAAAGCTACGTTAATTACGCACTGAGCGGGATGCTCAAAAATAAACTAGTTTGCTAACTTTCCTTGTATATTTTAATATCAGGTAAGGCATGGCAGGGAGTCTGTTACGACACCTAATATTAAATGTTTACGAATTATTAATATTTACGCAGTCATCTAAAACGTAGGTAAACGAACTAAATGAGCGTTAAAAATTCATTAATTATTTTATATTTAATAATTTAGACATACAGGTGATTATTTGGTTCTATTTTTTGTGTTATTAGGTAAATATTTAGGTTGTCATACATTACAGTTATAACAAAAAAGAGCTATATTATAAGTAAAAAGTGAAAGTCTACATTATTACGTGAAGTAGTCGATAGTTGCTGATTTTAAAATATTTAGTTTTAAAAGTAAACATCACACTTAAGAGTGTATGAATTTGGACTTGGAGTCACATAAATCGCATTTAAGTTATTCAAGAGAAGTGCATTGGTCGAACAGGGCCTTAGCAAAATTTACGTGCAGCTTAGTTTTGCATAGACATTTTGTAGAGTAATAAAATCCTAAGCAGTAAGTAAATAGTCCTGGGCCTCGATTCTGCAAAATGTTAACGTAACAATCGTCTCTTGTTGGTGTTTCAATAGTAAAGCTTTTTCTGTTTTGTGTCAAAATGTAATACTATTGAAACACAATTGTGGCACGATCGTTACGTTAACATTAGTAGAATAAGAGCCCTGTTGTATCTCATTTAAACATCCACCAGGTGTACATTAAGCCGGGTGGATAGAGCGCTGTGGCCTCACCGAAATTGAATTTAAAAAATATTACCGAGTCGCGAACTTTTGGCCGCCTTCCAAAAGACAATACTTAGACAATGTCTTGTATATTCATTTCGTTTGAATAAATACGAAGCACAAAGGCGGCGACAATCATAATTACCGTTAGTAAAGCATTGTAGACTTAATAAAAAATCATTGTAACATTTAAAATAGGCACTAATTATCCCAATTAGGTCGCTTTTTGTAAGTCCGGAGAGAAATCATAAATTATTGAAAGCTCGTTAGCTGACCGAGCGAGCACGAAGCGCGAGCGAAGCGTCTCTGTTTCAGCTTGAGCAAAAATTCATATGTCCATCTGTTCTCCTCTTCAGATCGCATTTCTCGACCGATTCTCCAGTTTTGTGACCAGTATCCTTAGCACGAACATCTATTGAGAAAAAAAAACGCGCGTAAAAGTACTCGATAGAGTAATTACCTATAGAAATTTTCATTTCACTTTTCGGCGGTAGATGGCGCTGTACAAATTTCCCATACAAGATTACTCTATCGCATGTTTTTATGCGCTTTATTTTTTTACGATAGCTGTTAATAAAAAATCAGTAATTTCTAAAATGTTCAAAAAAGTCACTAGCGCGAGATCTACAGCTCAGAGAGCCACTAGTAATAATATTAGAGGGTATGAGCGATCAAATGGTCATAACTTCAATCATACGAACATGGTTCACTTACTCCCACAAGGCGTATGAAATTGAACCGACAAGCAAAGCGGTCAAATGTGACTCAAAGAGGAAACCCCGAATCAGTGAGATGGAAAGATGTCATACAGATGTGATCGTTCAATTCCAAAATGCTTAATCGTGCGTGTTTTTTTGTTAAGGCAAATCTGTCTTTTAACTTAAGCTATTATTTTAACAAAGTGCCTATAAGGATTATGCATAATGAGAAAGGCGATTCAACAAAGCAAAACTGAATTAGTTATATCATTTAGTTAGTGTTATTGAGATTATTATATTTTATTTAGATTTTACAATTGTTAGTTACGAAAAAAATATGGCAGTATCACAGGGTAAAAAATAAATAAACTGTGAAGCAGTACGCGTTACAAACCAAATGTACACAAAGAAAATATAAAACCAAAACAAATGAAGAAAGAAAACCCAAACCGCATTTGTAACCGATCGTTGGTATTTTGTAGGCAAACAAACGTTACGTGAAACTTTTTACATTAGCCGGTGTCAAGTCTGTTTGTTCCTTACCTAGAGACAGCTCCAAAAATGCATCGCAAGTTTGTCTTCTCAATAAAAAGATGACTCACGCTACAACGTGCCGGGTCCAAGCCAAGCAAGTCTCAGCCGTATCAAGATCCCATAAATGGATGACTCATGCTACGACGTGCCGGGTCCAAGACAAGTCTCGGTCGTAGCATGATCCCATGAAAGGATGACTCATACTACAACGTGCCGGGTCCAAGATAAGTTTCGGCCGTAGCAAGATTCCATAAATGGATGACTCATGCTACGACGTGACGGGTCCGAGACGAGTCTCGGCTGTAGCACGATCCTATGAAAAGGATGACTCATTCTACGACGTGCCGGGTCTAAGCCAAGTCTCGGCCGTAGCCAATCTCATGTAAGGATGACTCATGCTACGATGTGCCGGGTCCAAGACAAGTCTCGGCCGTAGCATGATCCCATGAAAGGATGACTCATACTACAACGTGCCGGGTCCAAGATAAGTTTCGGCCGTAGCAAGATTCCATAAATGGATGACTCATGCTACGACGTGACGGGTCCGAGACGAGTCTCGGCTGTAGCACGATCCAATGAAAAGGATGACTCATTCTACGACGTGCCGGGTCTAAGCCAAGTCTCGGCCGTAGCCAATCTCATGTAAGGATGACTCATGCTACGATGTGCCGGGTCCAAGACAAGTCTCGGCCGTAGCACGATCCCATGAAAGGATGACTCATGCTACAACGTGCCGGGTCCAAGATAAGTTTCGGCCGTAGCAAGATTCCATAAATGGATGACTCATGCTACGACGTGCCGGGTCCAAATTCTCGGCCGTAGTAAGATCTCAGAAATGGATGACTCATGCTACGATGTGACGGGTCCGAGACGAGTCTCGGCTGTAGCACGATCCTATGAAAAGGATGCCTCATTCTACGACGTGCCGGGTATAAGCCAAGTCTCGGCCGTAGCACAATCTCATGTAAGGATGACTCATGCTACGATGTGCCGGGTCCAATTCAAGTCTTGGCTGTAGCAAGATCCCTGCATAATAGGATGATGACTCATGCAATGACGTCGAATGTCTCTTCCGGGACGACTCCTGACGAGGATGGCGCGAGGCCGATCAAAGTGAACTCGAAAACGCCACCGAATTTAGAAGCAACGAACCGTAAGGGGCAACAATCCTCTGGAGATGCCTCTCCCGGGACGACTCCTGATGACGACGACACGGGGCCGATTAAGGCGGACTCGAAAACGCCGTCGACATCAGAAAATACGAACCGAGAGAATACGAAGAGGAAACAACTCCCTGGGAGTGCGCGTAAAATGCTTAGGCGGCTCAAGGGAGGAGGTATGGACCCTAGTGAGGCATATAAACTCGTCCTTGAGCGGGTTAAGGCAAACGCGGCATCGAGTGGTGCTACTGCTGCTTCATCTTCGGACCGCAAGGCGTGCAAACGCTTTCGGTCCGAGGATGAATCACCAAAGGACCATGTCAAAAAGACTTCGCGGGTGGACGGAGATTCGAAATCAAGGACGCCTCAATCGTCCGCTGTCGAGCCCTCCGATGCTCCGATGTCAGTGGACGAACCGTCGACCACGACATCGGAACCCGCAAAGTCTTTCAAAGACGCCCTAACAAACGTCCGCGTGGGAATCCGTAATAGGGAACCCATGTCGGAGGAGCAAGCAGGTCTGGTGAGGCGTGCCATCATCCAAGCTGTTATTAACAAAAGCAGCGATGAGGCATGCCCAGGCCTCGTAGGGTGCTCGTACAAATCCGGCTGGCTGCAGATCATCCTCAAGGATGAAAGCAGCCGAGCATGGCTGGAAAAGAAAATGAGCGGCATCAAACCCTGGCCGGAGGCAGAACTCTCACTCATGAGTGAGAGCGAACTCCCCAAAGCAAAGATAGGTGTCGTCTTCATTCCGAAGTCGGAAGTTGAATCTCCCAAGGACGCAATGGCACTTCTTGAGAGACAACACGGCCTGAGGACAGACTTGTGGAAGATTCTGCACGTCAAAGCAGGAAAGGACGGATTTACACTCGCCCTTTCAATTGACGCTGCTTCCATAGAATCTTTGCGCAAGCTGGATTTCAGGCCACAATTTGGGTTTAAAAGCGTTCACATCCGCATTCGAGGGGAAAATACCCCAGCAGGTGCGGATGAGAAGGCTAAAGCAGGGCCTACTCCCTCTGGAGAAAAGAACCTAACTAAGGCAGGATCTAGCTCCACTGGAGCGAGTGACCTGCCTAAGGCAGGGCCTGTCTGCGCTGGAGCAAAGAACCTGCCACCCAAATCGGCCCCTAAGGCGGGACCGAAAGCAGTGAACACCCGCGCCTTAGCGAAATCCGCGACGCAAAAGCCCGGGAACCCTACTGCGAGGAACCGCCCTCAAGGGATCATGCCACCGAAAGGGGCCCAAGGCCCCCAACGGTCGGTAGGTGGAAGGCGCCCCAGTGCTGAAGTGGACAAATCCAATGCCCCTAAGCCTGGGACGAAAGCCACCTAACACTACATCATCCACTACACATACACACACACATTCGCGCACACAACCACACACACAACGACACAAACACAAAAAAACACACACAACACACAAGTGGTCCAGATCAATCTGCACCACGCTAGAGCTGCAACGGCAGTTCTAGAAAAACTCTTCAAAGAAGAAAACCTTCACATTGCTCTAATCCAGGAGCCGTGGTTGGGCAACAACAACACGGTATCTGGACTCGGCTCTGCAGGCAAGTTAGTTTGCCATACCGATGGGATCAGACCGAGAGCATGTATCTTATTCAATAAAAATGTTGACTTTCTATGTATTCCAGGACTTTGTACTGATGACCTGGTCGCAGCATTTGTTAATGTCAAGAGCGGAAGTGGACGCCTCATAGTATGCTCCGCATACCTTGATGGCGATAGGAACGACCCGTCTAAGGAGCTGGCAAAAGTGGTCGAATATGCTAACGAACACAATGCCGAGCTACTGATCGGGTGTGACGCCAACGCCCATCACACCAACTGGGGCAGCACTGACATTAACGACAGGGGTGAGTTATTACATGAATTTGTCCTCGCAAACTGCTTGCAAATAGTCAATAAAGGATGCAAACCGACCTTTGTGACTAAATCCAGGCAGGAGGTTCTTGATGTAACTTTTTCCACTAACAACCTAGCCAAAAAGATTAGCGGCTGGCACGTTAGTGACGAACCATCTATGTCAGATCATAGACTTATTAGATTCGCACTAAACACAACCAATATGTGTGAAACAGTAACTTTTAGGGACGCAAAAGCCGCAGACTGGAGTTTATACAGACAAAAACTACAGGAAAGGCTTCAGGACATTCCTAAAAATATACGTTCCGTTGAGATACTGGAATACGCTGTTGACCAAGTTACTGAAGCCATTACAACCTCATACGAGGAAAGCTGTCCTCTTAAGACCTTGAGGAACAGCAGCATACCATGGTGGAACAAACAGCTCAGTAGACTAAGGGAAGATGCACGTAGGCTGTTTAACAAGGCTAAATCGACCGGCAACTGGGATCGGTATGCAAAAGCCTTGACAGACTACAACAGGGAAATACGAAAGGCGAGGCGACTTTCGTGGAGAAAGTTCTGTGAGGGCATCATTGATGCGCCCCAAGGAGCCAGAATCCACAAAGTCTTGGCCAAATCGCCTTCGAAACAACTGGGACTATTAAAGAAACCAGATGGGACCTTCACTGAAACAGTGGAAGAAACCATAGAACTCTTGGCGTCAACGCACTTTCCTGGATCAGTGCCAGACGCCAATGAAATGAATGTTCCTCAAAGCTGCCTCGCTAGGCCTAATAATGAGGACTGGAGAAGAGCAGCAAGGAACTTCAGGCCAAACAAAATTGAATGGGCTATTGATTCGTTCAAGCCATTCAAATCAGCTGGGGAGGACGATATCTTTCCGGCTCTCCTACAGCAAGGAAAGGAAATCCTCATCCCCATTTTGGTAAAGATCTTCAGGGCAAGTTATGCCTGGGGATATATACCAAGCAAATGGACTACAGTGAAAGTCCGCTTTATTCCAAAGGCTGGAAAGAAGGATTTCTCACAACCAAAATCCTTCAGACCCATTAGCCTCACCTCATTCCTACTCAAGAGTATGGAAAAGGTAATTGATATGTACTTAAGGGACGAGCCACTGCGCGAACGTCCCCTACATACAAAGCAACACGCTTATCGTAAAGGAAAGTCCACTGAAACTGCTCTGCTAGAACTAACAGACAGGATCGAAAGGGCCCTAGAAGATAAACAAATAGCCCTATGCGCTTTTCTTGATATTGAAGGAGCTTTCGATAACGTCACCATCGAGACCCTATCCAGGGGAATGAGTGACAAGAACATTGACAGCACAACCATCCGCTGGATCGAAAGTATGCTCCTTCATAGAACTGTAAACGTCAGTTTACATGGAACTACTAGAGGTTTCAAGATAACTAGGGGATGCCCACAGGGGGGCGTACTATCGCCCCTATTGTGGTCACTTGTTGTCGATCAATTACTGATTGAAGCCTCTAAAAAGGATCTGGATATACAGGGCTATGCGGACGATGTGGTAGCCTGCGTGATAGGTCCCTGTCAGAGCACTGTATCCTCCATACTTCAAAGATCTCTCAATGTCATCAATAAGTGGTGCACTGAAAACAGTTTGTCGGTAAACCCGAACAAAACAACAATAGTCCCTTTCACTAGGAAGCGTAAGTTGGACAAACTTAAAACGCCTACTATCAAGGGAACTCCCATACCATTTTCCACGGAAGCCAAATACTTGGGCGTTACAATCGACCAAAAGCTGACGTGGAATACACACATAGATAATGTGATCCAAAAGGCCAAAATTGCCTTAGGAATTTGCTGTCGTTTGGCGGGTGCAAGGTGGGGCCTAAACCCCAAGATTGCCCTGTGGATGTATACTGCCGTAGTCAGGCCGATGATAACGTATGCCTGTGTAGTATGGTGGAAAAAAGCAACTCAAACGACAGTTATAAACAAGCTAACTAGCTTGCAAAGATTAGCTTGCCTTATGGCAACGGGGGCCATGTCTACAACACCAGGAGCAGCACTAAATGCTCTGCTAAACCTACCGCCACTTCACCTGTTTATTGTGAAGGAGGCGAAAGCAGGGATCTACAGAGTGGGCAACACTGGTAAAGTAGGTTGGCACTCTCAAGCACTGAGATCTTTACATGAATCAGTGCTTGAACTCAAACCGCTTGCAATGACATCTGATGTCATGCTTCCACTCTGTAACTTCACTAGGAATTACTCTGTGGAACTACCTAGTAGAGAGATGTGGTCTGATGACCAAAGCTCCTGCAAGGCTGGAAGCCTGGTCTGGTACACGGACGGCTCCAAAATGGGTCATGACGTAGGCTGTGGTATTCATGGCGTAAGACCAAGAGTCAACCTTAGTGTTAATCTTGGCAAATACGCCACAATATTCCAGGCAGAGGTCTATGCCATCATAGAATGTGCAGAAACCAACCGCCAACGAAACTACACAAATCAGACCATTTATATCTTCTCAGATAGCCAAGCAGCACTTAACGCCATAAACTCGAACGTAATACGATCGAAACTGGTAAAAGACTGCGTAGACAAACTGAATGAACTAGGACAAAAGAATAAAATTATTCTGAAATGGGTCCCTGGTCATTCAGGCATCATCGGTAATGAAAAAGCCGACGAGCTTGCTAGAACTGGAGCGCGAGGCCAACAGATCGGTCCAGAACCTTTCTGCGGTATCTCGAAAAACCAGGCTATGCAACTCCTTAAAGACAATCTCTTGGACGAGTCAAAAAATTTCTGGCTGAAACAACCAGGACTAAGACACGCCAAATCCCTAGTAGAAGGCTACTCGCGAAAACGGACGAATGAGCTCACACAACTCAGTAGATCGAACGTCAGCGCGACTGTTAGAGCCTTAACTGGACACTGCAAACTAAACAGACACCTGTTTCTTATGAAATTGAGTGATACTGACGTCTGCAGATATTGTAATGAGGAGCAGGAAACACCCAAGCATCTCTTATGTGACTGTGGACCTCTAATCCACAGGCGTAGCATCCATCTGGGACGACACATAATCGACCCGGAGGAAATAAAAACTCTCAAAACCAGGAAGATTCTAGACTTCTTGGAAGCCGTTGGGCTCAAAGAGTTATTATAACTAGGTGGCGAGTCACAATAGATCTTTTAGGTCGCAGTGACTACAGCTTCATTTTGAGCTGCATAGCCCCTAAAACTCAAATAATAATAATAATAATGCAATGACGTGCCGGGTCCGAGCCGAGTCTCGGCCTATCACGACCCCATGAAAGGATGACTCATGCTACGACATTCTGGGTTCAAGCCAGGTCTCGGCCGTAGCACGATTCCGTGTGAACGTGTCCTTAGAAAATATGCCATATTAGTTAACCGTACTTCGGTCGGTACTCGGCTCGGACCTGGTACGGTGTAGCGTGAGTCCATCCTTAAGCTTCCCTCCACAGATTTTAATCATAAAGAGACAATAGAGATAAGGGTATTAAACAAACTTTTACCTCAGTTGATTTACGCGACATTTTTACGGATACCGGAACGTAAAACTTCATAAATAAAATTATTTACGGCTCTATAAAGCCAATTTTCGGTAAGCGTCTTTTAAATATGTCTCAAATTACGGAACTTTTGTTGTTTTGTTCAACAATGTGAAAAAGAATGAAAAGGTTGGTTTTCCAGTTCCTTTCTCTAAATAATTCTTGTTTTATAAATAATTAAATGTATGTAATGTATTGTATGTTTAGAAATTTGTTGACGTTGTACATGTAAAGAAACATTTAGGGGAAAGTATTTTTTGCATGACTACGAAACAGCCAAAGAAACTCTCTTATTAAATTACAGCAGGTAGAGAACTAGACAGTCAATTTACAGGGTAGCGTCGAAAAATTACACCTCTGACTAAATTACGTTAAAATAAAACGCTGTCATAAATTTCAGTAACTCAAGACAGACGTAACCTGAGATAAAAATTGCCCACTGGAAAGTGTCCAAGCCGCAGTGCAATGAGCAGTTCGTATATTTCACATTCAATTTTAGGGAAAAACGCGGCACAGGGCCACTTTATGTAATGGAAAACTCTTGTCGGTTTATCCACCTGGAATTATGAGCATTATACCCTAGTTCAACAATTACTTTGTGTAATGTGCCCTAATGAGTGCTCATGTCCAGCTTTTAGACTGTGAAATATATTAAGTACTTGGAAAAGTTAGAAGGGTGCTTTGTAAGAGCTCTTTTAGCGTTCAAACTTCCACTTAAATTTTTTTTTTAACCAGTAATACTAAACAAAGTTTGAAAGTTTTAAAGAAAACGTGTTAAAATAAAAATGACAGTTTGATACTCTGAGGTGTTTGGACTAAACTTGAGAATTTTCAAATAGGTGTGGAACATTTTCGTCGGCAGTAATTTCAGATTCATAAATTTTAATATTCAATTATTCAAGATTTTCAATTTTCAAGGGAGAGAGATTATAAGATTTCCCGGTCGGTTTAGACTATAATGAGTTTCCGTTCTGCGGTAAGAGGGAGGTTTTTCAAGCCATTGGCTCATTCATCGTTGTTATTGATAATAGGATTATGTGGACCTTCGGTTATTTAATCATCATAATAAGGAGCTGATCTTGGTCAGCAATATTGGCTGAGCAGTTATTACTTATTTTTAATAAGTAATAGTTATGTGAATATTATTCGTAAAGTTATAAATGATTGTAAGTGTAGTACTTATGTAAATGTAAACAATAGTAGTTTCCTGTAAACTTACCAGTCAATAAATACTTAAATCGATTCACAAAAGTAGAGGTTTTAATTAAAATAAGCTAAATGTACGCCGTTAATCAGTCTGGGCCGCCAATCCGTCTCGCGACAACTTAATGTTGAAATTTATTTAAAGGTACTGAGCAGATTTAATCATGCCGCATTTTCAACAGCAGATATAGGCAGCTTCTCTCAACACTTCAGTTTAGACTTTAATAATCCAATAAAACGTTTATCTCTAAAGCATTAAGCATTATGAAAATTTTAATACGAGACAGAACAAAATATAATCGTTATACATAATTGAGTTTCATTAAACTTGTCATACTTGCTTAATTATTTAACGTAATATATTCCTTGAGTATCTAAACAACATGGTTCTTGTATATTTATAAGGAATGCTTCATCAGTTATTAAGAAATTAAATTAATTAATTTAATTACTTTTGTAATCATAACTCCATGCGAAATATTAGATTATTTTACTGCATTATTAAATACCTAACCATTTTATAAAAAAAATACTTTTCTTTAATTTGTACAAAACATATTAATGTGTAACACACACTATGCCAAAGTGTTTTTACAGCCAAACTTCATAAAAGATACCATTAAAAAAAAAAATGCTAATGAGGTCCCACATAGGTATTTAGGTACTCGCAGTAGGTCTTTAATATCAAATCTCGAAGGGAGTATTTTTTCAGTGAGCTTAAGTATTAATTTAATGGCTTTATGGCAGCTGAGCAATTTCTCGTAAAATGAGTTTATGCAAACTTATTTGGGATAATTATAGGGAAACATGAGAGGGAAAACTCGTATTTCTCAACAATCTTTAATTTAATGTTTCGTTTTATCCCCAACCTTTACCTTGCCTTTTTGTTTGTCGTCATATAAAATTACAGACTTTCGCGATTATTAATGTTAATATGCTTTGATGTGTCATTTAATTAAATTTAAGCGAAAACAACAAAGCCACACACCACTTTGGGACGTATATGTACTTATCTCATATTTTATTTTAACTAAGTAGGTACCTAACGCCCGATTGCACTAAACTTAAGGATCGCCTAAGTCTTTTCATAACTACAACATGACCAAATTAAAACGGTGTCATAAACTTAGCCGTCATGTAGCTGTCATTCGCTAAGTTAACTTGGTCGAATTGTAGATAAGAAAAGACTTTGGCGATTCTTAAGTTTAGTGCTTTCTTCACGCGTAAGTGTTTTAACGGGCATGGAAAAAATACCTACTTAAAATTGGTAAACTTTCAATTTTAAACTATTTTGACTTGATATAATTCTAATTTTTTCTGTCTAAGTAATGAAGTAATTAAAAATATGACTGTTTAATTTTCTTTTCTTAGTACTTATATTTTAACAGCAAATTATATGAAAACTTTCGTCAGCGTCTTACTAAGTATTTTAAAAAGAAAACACAGAGTATGTTTAAAAGCAAAAAGAAAAGACTGTAGCATATTTTAGCTGGCTCTCCTTCCTTCCTCTTGGGAGGTGCCCACCCAGACATTGTTTCTCATCACTTGCAAAAATGCAATGTTATAAGGGAGTCGCATAAAGCGATTTGAGTTACTTTCACTAATCCAATATGCATTGCATGCAATGAATATGCATTCAAAACGTGCTAATATATAGGTAATTGTATTTTTTAATCCCCGGGAAGTCCAAGCAAACGAAGTCGCGGACGGCCACTAGTTTGATATTATAATGGCTTTAAATGGTTTTTTTAATTTAGCACACATATAATTTATAACCTGGATTACAACATAGGATACTTTTTATTCTAGTCAAAAGTTTCATGCGGACGAAAACGCGGGCGGTTGCTAGTCCATAATAAAGAAAGGAGCCATTGTTGAGGTACAAGGTATGAAATACATTTTATAGAGTCCCGAGAGATACCTAATCTGATAGTGCACTTACATATTATCGTTTTTTCCTTTCATTATAATAATATTTTCTTACTGAAAACTTTCAATATTAGTTTTGCTTTTCATAACGAGTGCAAGAATTTATTACAGCTTTGAGATAAATAGGTATCGTAAAATTTTTAGACACTGCAAACTACGATACTGCTGCTGTTATCTTTTTAAAGAGAGACTAGTGATGGGAAATGGGTTCAATGGCACACTCAACCGCTTCTGTGGTCTAGTGGTTCGCCCACCCGTGTGAGACCCAGAAATCCCGGGTTCGATTCCCAGGGGGATTAAAATTTGTAGTTATTTATTTGTAAAAATAAAGGAATGTTTCTGTTCAGTATTTGCCATCATCAATATTTAGGATACTTTCCCTCCAACTACCATCTTTTTACCCTGTATACGCTTTCACGCTTTAACTAGTGTCCGATCAAAACTGGAATTCCGACCGAAACCGAACTTTCAGGCCTGGGTTCAGTTTCGCCACAGAATACGTTTCGGCCGAAACAGAAACTGAAACTTGTTTTCGCACATTAAATTGACTTTGTTTTTTTTACACATATTATAGTTGGGGGGGGGGGGGGGGGGGCGGGTATAGTAGATGATTTTTCACAAATTAAAATCAATCAAGAACTGATTATTAAACCACGTGAGCTCTATTCAACACGATCGTTTTGTATATATTTCGATAATTTTGTATGGTAAATTTGTTCAACACCATCTATCGCCGAAAAGCGAAATGAAATTTTTCATATTATATAATTAATTTATCGAGTAGTTTCACGTATGTTTTTTTTCTAGATAGATGTTCGTGCTAGGGGTACAGAAATAGTTGGTACCAAGTATCTACTGTTCTAGAGGAATGGAAACATAACCAGTTTATGTAGAAAAAGTCGCGGGTTGACACTAGCTGTTGTTTTATAACTGTCATTCATTAATTATTGTCCACAAACCAAAAAGCAATTATACTGAGCCAGTTCAGAGCAACGACGTAATAACGAATACATGATTAGTTATCAACGCGACGCGATGTGAGCTTCGTTATTCTAATACTCCGTTCAAATTACGTTTGGAACTAAACTGGTCCCAAAATTCCATTATCACCGTTTATTAGCTCAAGTTTTGGTGATTAATGTCATTTCAATAGGAAGCTTATTGGAGGCTTTTATTTAGATATTTAGCTTTTGCCAGCTGCTTCGCTCGCTATTTCCCTGGATAAAAAGTATCCTTACTATTATATATTCTGTGCCTTTATTTGTATACTGTTGTGTAGATAAAAATTTGGTGTTATAGCTACAACAATTTCACAAGGTACCCTTAATCGAAAACCATTTCGACATTTTTCAATTTCTGACACCGTACATAGTTTTTCGGGGTTTCTGATCAATTATTTAACGAAATATGTGGAAAAAACCCTGTATCATCGAGACAAAGAAATATAAGGAATACGTATAAGTAGCCAAGACCATTCAAACTATGGAAAAATAAATAAGCTACCGATAATCGTTATTAATAACAACTAATACACAAGAATGAAACATTATAAAATTTCATACTTGATTATTTTGACCATAAAAATCCAGACAGTAAAGAATTTTAAATTTATAAAGAATAAGGCATCGCTTATCTTCATTTCAACATTGACCCTAAAGTGAAAAATAGTGAGGTAACTAAAAAGCCGCTTAAAATGCACTACTTTACGCGCATGATCGAGGGGGACCAACACAGGGCTGTAACCAAAACTCTATCTAGTGAAAGTGCGATCCGCTCGTCTATACCGACTGAGCCCACCATTACAATAAATACAATTATCATACAAATAATAAAAATTAATAATAAACAATTAATAAGTATCCAAGATCTTTTCAAACTTAATTCTTCGGTCATAAAAACTATAAAGAGAATAAGACATCCCTCGTATTTATTTCAAAATCAAACCCAATTGAAAAACAGTAAGGTAACCGAAAAGCCGCTTATGCACTACTTTACTCGCATGATCGAGGGGCATATTAAAAGCACATTGGCACAGGGCTGTAACCAGAACTCCATCTAGTAAAACCGACTTCAAAAAACCTGAAAATAAAAACAAAATTAGCTTCAAAATTAAATAGCCCTAAAAAGCAAGAAATAATTTTCAAATCATTAGTTACGCATATCATTGTAATTAAACACGTATAATGAAGTCGGGTGGGGCTTCTAGAATTAAAAAAGAAGTTGTTCTCCAGCCCCACCCGACTTCATTATACGTGTTTAATTACAATGATATGCGTATCTAATGATTTGAAAATTATTTCTTGCTTTTTAGGGCTATTTAATTTTGAAGCTAATTTTGTTTTTATTTTCAGGTTTTTTGAAGTCGGTTTTTTTGTTTTTAAACAATTTTTTATTTTTTTCTTTTCAGTGTAAGTACCTTCTGTATTAGGTAGTTTTACCTTTTACCCAAAGTATGTATATTATGTAAATGTAAGCGATGATGTTATGTATTTTTTTTTATATTTCACACTTTTGCGTGGTGTAATACCACTAAAAACTCAATTTCCACTGTTCGTGCTGTTGGTTGTTAAGGAGTTCCGTTGTTCCTTCACAGTTCAAGTCTAGTCCAAAACGTCCTTGACCATAGTTAGATACCTAATTTGTTTAAGATTGTCATAATCCTAGCAATATTTCAATCACTACACAGTTTCTATTTGATTTTGAAGAGTTCCCTTGTGTATCTTTAAAATCCAAGGTCCAATAACAATGAAATCAAAATGATATCATCAATAAAGTGTCCTCTTTCAAACAAAAAAAGAATCATCTATAGCGGTACATAAACAAAGAAGATATGGTCGATCATCCGTATAAATTCATAAAATGGTAACGAAAACGACAGTATTTTCAAGTTTTCCTGAAAAATACTGAACCGATTTCAAAATTTCAAAAAATGGGACCAATTTGGGAACAAACCTGATCTAATAACGTTTGAATTATTTCAATCGGTTCAGCCGTCTTCGAGTAATCGGTGGACATACATAAAAAAAAAAAAAACATACATACAGCCGAACAGAGAACCTCCTCCTTTTTGGAAGTCGGTTAAAAATTGCCATTCGCTCGCTCATACCGACTGGGCCAACCCTTACAATAAATACAATTGACATACAAACAATTATTATAAAAACTTTACAAAGAATAAAGCATCACTCATCTTTATTTTAACATCAAACCCAAGTGAAAAACAGGTAGGTAACCAAAAAGCCGCTTATGCACTACTTTACTCGTATGATCGAGGGCATATTAAAAGCACATTGGCACAGGGCTGTAACCAAAACTCCATCTAGTGAAATTGCCATCCGCTCGCTCATTACCGACTGAGCCAACCGCGGGATCCGATATCCCCGCGCGTGACTAAAGGAAATTGAAATCTCTATCGGTTAATCGAAATATTGAATGGCTCTAAAAACAGAATTTTAATTAATGTTTTCGTTGTAATCGGTCTGTTAAGAAGCACTTCCGATATTGATTTTCCATTCAATAGAATGAATGAAATTAAATGAATGATTGAATTATTAAATAAATCGGCTTAATAATGCCGATTTATTTAATAATATTCATAGAGAAATATTTAATGTTGATAATTTGATACAATATAAGTAACGTTATGTTGCCGTGGGTGTTATAATATGCGATAAGAGTATACCTAAACAGTATTTTTACTGCTTATTTTTAGTACAAGGTCTCCGGATATTAACAGTGCCTACTTTCTGATCAGAGACTGGATTCTTAGCCTTTTATTTTATTTTAATCTTTCAATTTTATTAGTCAAATCATAACAGTGAGACCCTCTATTTAGTAAAAAAAAAACGAGTCCAATGATATTGTCTTATTCATAACCGGTATCAGACCTATTGGATATAAAAAGTAACGAAATCTGCATATTTTACGAAAACGTAAAATTAAAAGGAATAAAGGATCCCTGATTATGACAAGAAGACGTGTTCAAGTATCAGGCCGTGCGAAAACATAATAAGGGCACAACCCTCGCCCTTCGCCCTTTATCTAGCCGTCTATCTGGACCTCTCATTTTATGTTAGATTACTGGGTAACCTTGAAGATATTACGGTTATTTTCATGTACTTACCTTCTTCAAAGACAAAATCTATTTAAAAAATCGCCGAGTTTTTTTTTTCAAATTCATTCAAGCATCACCCTAAAGTTTCCCAAGATACAGGCTCTGCCTAGTTCGGGGCTCTCTGTACACATTTGTGAAACGAATCTTCAGTGCAATAAACATTTATTTCATTTCATTATTTCAAGTAAAGCTTTCATGATAATTTCATCATCATCATCATATCAGCCACACGACACCCACTGCTGGGTATAGGCCTCCCCTAAGGATCTCCACGACGATCGGTCCTGCGCTGCCTGCATCCACTGGCTTTCCGCGACCTTCACCAGATCGTCGGTCCACCTTGTCGGGGGCCTACCCACGGAGCGTCGTCTGGTGCGCGGTCGCCATTCCAGAACCTTTCTGCCCCAACGGCCATCGGTTCTTCTCGCTATGTGTCCCGCCCATTGCCACTTCAGCTGAGCAATCCTTCGAGCGATGTCGGTTACTTTAGTTCTCCTGCGGATCTCCTCGTTTCTGATTTGATCACGTAGGGAAACGCCGAGCATGGCTCTCTCCATTGCACGCTGAGCGACCTTGAGCCTCCTTATGAGACCCATAGTTAGCGGCCACGTTTCACTGCCGTAAGTCATCACTGGCAACACACACTGTTCATAGACTTTCGTCTTGAGACACTGAGGTAAGTCGGACGCGAAGATTTTTCGAAGCTTCCCGAATGCTGCCCACCCGAGTTGGATTCGGCGAGAGATCTCTTCCTCGAAGTTGGACCTACCTAACTGGACTGCCTGTCCTAGGTATACGTAATGGTCAACAACTTCAAGTGTAGTGTTCCCAACATGAACTGGAGAGGGTACAACATGGGCATTTGACAGAATTTTCGTCTTTTCCATGTTCATCCTAAGACCCACTCTTTGGGAAGCACTACGGATGATAATTTGACGATATTAATTTATATTTCTTCCTTTTTTTAACAATATTCCGAAAGTAAATTTTACTGTCAAACGTGGTCTATCTGCTTTTTCATTATTGTAAAAACTTTTAAAGATTAAAAAGCATTGCTACATAGGTATATCCTAACTCCAACATTTATTATAAAAATACAAATTTTATTTTATATACCAGCCACAATAAGCTAAATGTGATTAATATAATTTACTAAAACACCTTCCCAAAATTCAATTCCCAATACAATGTCATGTAAATTAATGTCAATGATGGATGACACATGAATATCTAGCATCACTCCGACTTCGTAAATTGAATCATATTATTCATTCGTGTGACTAAAATGTCGGTGCTCAATATCTCCCCGAATGTACTGTTTACGGGACCCAGTCGCGTGTGTAAACTAAACCGATTATAAATTACAAACTCGGTGCTGGAGTCGCCTGCGCCACACAAAGGTGTAAATTGAGGCAAATTCGTCAATTTATATGCGGAACATCCGCCTTTGAGATGCGATCGTGCTCTCAGCTCAAAAATTCTGTTAGTTCCTCAAATCGAATTACTTCGAGTCATATGATTTTCGGTATGTTAAGGGGTTACTTCACAATGCGTAAGCGCTCGAAGTTTTCCTAGATATGAATCTTTACTAATATTATAAATGCGAAAGTCCGTTTGTTTGTTTGTTTGTTTATTACGCCTTCACGTCTTAACTAATGATCTGATCATCATGAAATTTTACATACACGTTGTCAGGGGTACAGCGAAGGACATAGGGTACCTTTCATCCCGAAAAAAGTATAGTTCCCTAGGAATAGCAAAAAAAAAAATTTCCACGCAGACGAAGTCGCAAGCGGCCGCTAGTTTATTATAAACTGGTGGCCGCCTGCGACTTCGTCTGCGTGGAATGTTTTTATACTATCCCTCGGGAACAATATTTTTTTTTCTTGATGAAAGGTACCCTATGTCCTTCTCTGTACTCCTGACTACGTGTATGCAAAATTTCATGTTGATCGATTCAGTGGTTAAGACGTGAAGGCGTAGTAAACAAACAAACGGACTTTTGCATTAATAGTATTAGTAAGGTCTAGTAAGGATGTATAATGTATAATTGACCGAGCGAGCACGAAGTGCGAGCGAAGCGTCTCTGCTTCAGCTTGGGCAAAAATTCTTTCGTATGTCTGTATGTTCTCTTCTACAGGTCGCATTTCTCAACCGATTCTCGTGAAAATTTGTGAACAGGTTCGAAAATTATATGGAATTTATTTGTCGAGCCAGATTTTTTTAATTTTTCAAAATGGCGGAGATATGTTAAAAAAACAGGTTTTTTGGCTTTCCAGCGCTGTCTGTTCTCCTCTACAGGTCGCATTTCTCAAGCGATTCTCGTGAAATTTTGTGAGCAGGTTTAAAAATGATATAAAAATTTTTTGTCACGCCACTTTTTCGATTTTTTTCGAAATGGCGGAGATATGAAAAAAAAACCTATTGCAGTCCAGCTTTCCGGCTCTGTCTTTTTTCCTCTACAGGTCGCATCTCTTAACCGAATTTCGTGAAATTTTGTGGGCAGGTTCGAAAATCATATAGATTTTTTCAAGTTGAGACAGTTTTTCTAAATTTTTCGTAACGGCGGAGATATGTAAGAAAAATGTATTTCAGTCCGGCTTTCTGACGCTGGATGTTCTCCTCTACAGGTCGCATTTCTCAACCGACTCTCGTGAAATTTTGTGAACCGGTTCGAAAATAATACAGATTTTTTTTGTCACGCCAGTTTTTGGAAATTTTTCAAAATGACGGAGAAATGTTAAAAATACATATTTCAGTCCGGCTTTCCAGGGCTGTCTGTTTTCCTCTACAGGTAGCATTTCTCAACCGATTCTCGTAAAATTTTGTAAGCAGGTTTGAAAATTGTATAGATTTCTTATGTCAAGCCAGTTTTTCATTTTTTTTCTAAATGGCGGAGATAATGTAAAAAAATAAAATTTCAGTCCGTATTTCCAGCGCTGGCTGTTCTCCTCTACAGGTCGCATTTCTCAACCGATCTCGGTGAAATTTTGTGAGCAGGTTTGATAATTATATATAACTGTTCAGTCAAGTAAATTTTTTCAAATTTATAAAAAAAATACTTACCCATTTTGAAAAATGATCAAAATTAGAAGCACCATCTAGCTGCAATACTCACGTACCTACTGTGTGCTTTGAAAACTTCATGGCGACATTTTATTTTTTCGCGAGGTCTACAGCTCACGGAGCCACTAGTATATACGGTGATAATGTATCATGTATAACTTTAAATTTATTATTTATTTTTCATTATATTTATCTACATGTTCAAAGTATTTAAAGAAATTGTGCATAAAATATTGTCGTTACTGCAACCTTAATTTCGTAAAAATTACTCCCGTGATTTAATTATGGATTTTTACGGTTATAATAAAGTCTTATTACGTGGCAAACGCCGGGTTCGTTAAAAATCTCTTTCCCGTAGCTTTGCTTTAATTATCCGTTTTCTTTGTTCTCCGGCCGTTGGGCCTCTGTTACACTGGCAAATAGTTCGTTGTATTTAGCCCTATAGGCGGGCTGTATTAAAATTATATTTGTTCATAATTGCAAGTGTTAAACGATACGTTTGTAAGCCACATGTAGTGGAAACTTACTTTAACTATGAGAATATAAAAGAGAAGTGCTTAAGTACTTTCTTAAGTATATGGAAGTAAAAAATCCTATTTTCTATATTTTATAAATTAGTAGGAACCGCTCTCGCTTCGCTTCGGTGTAATGTGGAATTGGACACCATGTATTATACATATAAACCTTCCTCTTGAATCACTCTATCTATTAAAAAAAACCGGATCAAAATCCGTTGCGTAGTTTTAAAGATTTAAGCATACATAGGGATATAGGGACAGAGAAAGCGACTTTGTTTTACTATGTAGTGATTTAGTTAGTTTGTCTCAAGGGATGATCTATAAAATGAAAAGTACCTATCAAATATATCAGCCCGCTTGTAAAAGTCGACTTCCTTCCTTTCTCACTTCCTTACTAATAAAATGCGAAAATACAAGTTGAAAATAGAAGTTTGTTTGTTTTTACACTTTCAACCGATCATCATGAAATTTTGCATACATGTTGTCAGGGGTGCAGAAAAGGACATAGGGTCCAAGTTCATTCAGAAAACGTTACTGTTCTCGTGGGACAGAGAAATGACTGTTCACGCAGACGAAGTCGCAGGCGGCTACTAGTATCTCAATAAATCTAAAGTAGCTTTAGTTGGTAACTGTGTTTTATTAAATATCGCTTTTTAACCAAAGCCAATGCTTTAAGTAGAAAAGAAGCAACTAAGCAACTCTTACGGGAAAACGCGCAGCCACAAAACTGACACTTAGAAGAGATCTAAAGTCATCTAAGAATCAGTCTGCAAGAAACCAACATTAAGTGCAGTTGGCCACTACACGACAAATCACTTAGGTTCGGTCTAACACCATTACAGCCGGCTCTTTCAACAAAACTATTTCTTTTGCTTCCCTTTTTCCAACGATCGCGATCGCTTTTTATTAGAAGACTCCTAACGTTGTTATGGCTTCAAAAGCGATTAAATATTTTACTGTACAACTTCCACTTTTGATTTTATTTTGTTCATAAATTGAAAATGCCCGTTAAAATTGATAGAGCACAAAAAAAAATTGGCTTCGTAGCACCAGGTTTGTGTCGGAAAATTAAAAGCACAGTAAGAAGCTTACATTTTCCTTTTAAAAATAATAACGTTACCGTGACTTTGCTACTCTAAACGAGTAGCTGCCGAAACCACTGTAGCTGAAATTAATATTTGGTACTAGAGTACTCAATTTTAATGGGCATTTTCAATATACTAACTATATACTACTATAATATTTTTGAGAAATTTTGGTCATAAATAACGGTGTCATTTTTCTATTAATTACATTTTCTGTTTGTTTCCATACACAAGCTATATACAAGGGATTTTCCTAGAGTGCATGTTTGTAAATGAGATCTTTTTTATAACATTGGCAGATTTCAAGAATGATGTGAAAGATTTTGTATAGAATCACCAATCATCATGAAATTTTGCATAGTAATAATACACGTTGTCAGTATTATGTACAGAGAAGGGTACCTTTTACCCCTAAAAGTAGAGTTCCCGAGGGATAGAAAAATAACTGACCACGCAGACGAAGCCACGAGCGGTCACTAGTAATAGTATAAAAGTGAGGCGCATGCTAAAGACAAATGGATGATAAATTTTACAAAATGCGCCCCACGTTTTTAGGTTTAAAATTTCTGTAGGTAGGGTTATAAATATTTACAAAAGAATTTATTTTTTACTTTTTAGTCCGTTTTAATGTTTTTACCACATTTTTTTTGTAATAATTTAGTCCGTTTTAAAAACGTGTTTTTAAAAAAAGTATTTTCACTATGCGTGCCTTAAACATCACATTGTGATAAAAGTTTGTAGAGTTGTCCTGCATAGGTACACAATGCAAAGAACTCTTGTCCAAAGTTTTGTTCTCTATGCATTCCTGTAACCATTGAATAGTATTCAATAGCAATAAAAGTAAATATTACAGTAAATGTTGGTCTTTATTAGGTAATCTGTCCACATAGGGCACTTATGGCCATCTTGCTTTAAGAGGGTCAGCTATATCATCAATCACAATTTCTGTCCAACGTCCAACTGTTTACGCCTTCAGATTTTGAGTTTTGATTGACTTATAGCTGACCTTAACATTGTTTTCCTCATAACAATATTTTTCTTAATGTACCTAGCTATAATAATGTACATTATTGTATAGTATTACATTGTGAATGCCATTTTTCAGTTTTTCGTTCTTTTCTGATGTCATTTTAGCTGCAGATTTTAATAAAAATAATGGTTATTTGACGAGATACTTAACTTTTTTTGCTCTAATATTTTTGGAAGCACATAACAGTTATTTATCCATACCGTAAAAAACACTGCTACGAATAATGCGAATGAAAATGTCGGTAAGTAATTCTTAAAATATAGGGACCCCGCAATGAAAAGAAACGTTCATTATGATTTAGATAGCCATTAGGGCAGGCATTGTTCCAAAGTAACCACAAACAAAGTAAAATTAGTTTTACTATTCATCAAATTATAGCAATGCATTAAGAATTTCTGAGATTTCTTTCTGAAGTTTTATATTAAACTCAGAAACTTTAAGTACTTAAACTTAATCTTTTTAAAGATTTACTCAAACAATTAATTAAAAATTAAAAATCATTTTAATGGCTATTAATCGAGCAACTTTAGTGATATGAATGACCCACCATTTTATAACCGAGAAAGCTGTTTTTGTATTATTTTATAAATACACTATATCAATAATGTAATGTACAGGTAAGTTATTAAAAATAAGTCAGAAGAAGGTTTTTCTTTACAATCAAAACAAAATTTCCCAGTGCGTGTTCTGAATTTGACCATAATCAGTATGAGGAAAATATATTATTAAGTATATATATATCAATTTGTACAGGTCAATAGCTACTATACAAAATCCGTTTAGATTTAGTCAACGGTTTTAGAAAAATGTAGGTTCTGAATTGTAAGGTGAATCTTACTAGAACTAATATGGGGTTTCATATCTCAATGACCCTCTATATCAAACATGTCTATCTGTCAAGAAGAAACAAGATGCACGGTTATACTCGTAAATAAATGAGCGAAACTCAGGTTACACGCTTCGCCTTACGTGAAGGAAAATTTGTCAGAAACACGATTCGGTGACTGACAGAAAAAAAGAGGTTTAATCTTCTGTTGGGTAAAATGACACCGGAATACGGAGTTGGATAATAAGAAATCGGCCTTTGTGTTTTTGTTTGAGAATAGAGTTTCGTTTGATTGGAATATTTAGTTTCAACTATTTAGCAGGAGTTTATTACTTGGGGAAAATTTATGGATCTTGTTTTCTTGACTTGGTAGAGAGCATTGTTGAGCTGGTAATATGCAGTGCATAGTTTTTTACAAGTAATACGCTTATATTTTGATTCATGATTCCAAATATTTAGCCAAATATAGTAAGACTTCGCCTTTTTATGTTATAACGATGTTTAATTCTTTAGGTGATTTGGTCAGTTTCAAAGAACAAGCAGCAATAATTAAATACTTTCTAAAAACACATAAAACAAAATTACAGGAAAACTGGTCTTAAAATAACAACTCTATTATTCCAAAGTCGATTGACTTTAAGTTGTAAAGGTGAATAAAACAATTCGCTTAAAATACCCACGTTTTAGCTCAAACCTTCAAGCCAAAGATAACGATGCGAGAAAATAAATTTGCATTTCGTTGCTTGCCGGAGGGTCAAACAACCCTAATGAGGAAAGTTTCAGGGCCCGCAATTAAATACTAGACCCGCAAACTTCTCTCTATCTTTGTCACTTTCTATATTAGATAATGAAAAGTGAATAAAGTACTGTTTCAATTCTTAAAACTAACAATAACGTTATTTCGTTTCTGACGACTATTCAATACATTAATGTTGCCACTTCTGTTAAAAAATGAAATTATTTTCTTTAAATGATTTTTTGTATTTCTCCAAGACATTTTCGTAATCTCATATCTAATGATGTGTTTCTCGTGAATAAAGCAGTATCTCTAAATTCAAAAGACAAATAGTATACAAAACATTAAAAGTGATAGTAGGCCAGACTGTTGACTTGACATAACAATTTGTTAGGCCGCCCGCAGTAAGCGTCTCGCTTTGTGATCCCGTGAACACACCGTGAATATTTTGACAACTGGAATTTATTCTGTAAGGGAGGGTACGAACTACATGACAAAGATACATTTACCGCAGTAGATAATACTCCAGTGTGAATATAGCCACTATTCATACGAGAAAGGATTCAATTTGTTTAAGCGCAATACATCACTTGAGTTTAACCGAGAAGGTTGGCTGCAGATTTGCGTACTTCCTACATAAGCCACGTTTATCCTTTGTGTAAATTATATTTCCTAATGTAAGATGAGATTTAATACGAACATGAAGTAATGTAGACTTGTACATTTAACAATGTGTTGTTACTCCATCCAACATTATTATCAGAGACATAGAAAAATCATTGTTATTTTAGACAATGTTTTTGTATGATGTGAACCTCCTGGAGTTATTCTTTGGATATAAAGCTAATAGGAACCTAGTTTTTAAATACAGTCAAAGAGAGACTTCTACTTTGTGAATAAGGATACAATAGTAATCTAAAAACAACGTACCGGCATGTGATATTAGCTTTAAAAATACAACGTTGGAAGATCGAGCTAAGTCTACAGAAGCAACAGTGACATGGTGAATCGAAAGTGCTGCAATCAAAACAATACACGTCGAGTGTTACACACGACATTTTTCCGACGTTTAATTTCCTGCTGTAAAGTTTTAATTCGAGGCATAAAGCGAGCTTGAAAGCGGTGTCTGGCAAGTTTCATCATCGTACAGATGCGTCGGTAGGAAGCTTACTTTACACACAAAGCCTACAAGTACAAAAGGTTTTGCCTCCGCTCCATTTTGTGTCTGACAAGCCGGGAAGTCGGGAATGAGGCGCGTCAACTCCGTCACGTCACCAGTTTAAATGTTGAAATTCCGACGTGTGAATTTGTAGGCAGGTACGGTAATGCGGCTTCAAGATAGTGGCTGAGAAGGGAAATGAAACGCTTACTTGCCGGCGGAGTGGCGTCGCTCGCGATCAGCCGCTCAACTTCACGGTATCTCGAAGTAGGATTGAGCTAATCAATCAAGAATCGAATGAAAGTAAAAGAAATGTAATGCTTACTTGCTTATGTATACATGTAATTTTTTTATATAATTTGTAAGACATTTAATAGCAGTTAATAACAGTAAATAGCCTTCGCCCATAACTGATTTTACTCAAAAATGCTTGTAATAAGGTCATTATTTTGACAACCTTCTTAGAACAAAGTCGATGTTGCCGCGCTCCGGTCTCGGCCTTTATATCAGCTTGGCCAACAAGGGCTGCAATGCGGTCTGTGACGGCCTGGAACTGTGCTAAGCTACGCTATCGGCCATCATCATCGCGCTGCCAGCAATGCAGTCATTATTGACTGCGTCAGTAATGTACTATAAAAGCAACTAATTATCAATTTTGTATGCACTTTAAATTTTAATACAGATATTATGTGACAAAAATGTAAGAGCACTTCATTTTAATAATCATAAGTTCACCACATGCTGCATCGTTGAGTGTATTAATATTCCCGAGTATTATCGTAGTAGGTTGTTACGTCACCGTACGTAATAAGGGCGATATTTCGGTTGCGACCAGCACACCTGTCCGACGATTACACTCAGCCGGTATCAACACGTTTAATTTTAATGCCGATTGCCAGGGCTATTCCGATGCGAGATGCTTGCTCGTACTTTTCGTAGCGATGTGTTTTTGCTCGTCGTAAGTAGGGTTGGCAGTGCTCTAAAGGGGAAACGAGGTCAGGCCCCTGGGTCACATAACTCATTCAATCTAAAGTTTCGAAAGAAAGAAAAAAGTTTTTTTGTTGGCGTCTCGAGATTCATTATTAAAAAAATATATAAAAAATCTTACAAATGTTGACTTAAGCAGGTTTATGAAGTCAAGCTACAAAAGAATGCTTATAAATGTTGACATCTCATTATTTATATTTTTTTTATCAATTTCTAGAATGTAGCTAAAAGAATTACTAGGTACTTATTCTATTATTTATACTTGAAAAACATAAGAAAATCACAAGACCTTTTACAAAAGAAAAATAACGAATGTATAGCGTCCAATATTCATGACGCGCAGTACTTACAGATTCTGTCGAGAGGGACCTGCAACAAAGAAGACCATGATTAGGAAGTCGCACAAAAGGTACATGAATACAATATGATCCACCTGACAATACAGAATTACATACCTAAGTTTGAGATACACTTTGACATTAATGTAATTATTGCGAAGAAAAAGGTTCACTCTTTAACTGTATTTCCCATGAGATAGATTTATAAAGTTACAATGCAAATTGGAAAAGTTATTATTAATTGTCATTAAGGTTTGCTTACACTTTGTCAAAGCTCGAATAGTTTTTTTTATGTTTCGTTGTGTCTATTATCGTATGTGAATGCAAGACATGAAGCTGTAAAGAGTATAACTGAAAAAGATTTTCTGTATAATTTTTCGTGTGTTCATGAAAATTCATATTAGTAGTAAAGCTGTAGTAAAATATTTACAACATACTTTAGGTTCCGTGCAACTAACAATAAAGTAGTCAAAAGCAGACGAAGTGTATTTTGACTGATTGAAAAATGCAGGAACGCATACAGAGTTCTTGCTGCCTTTTTTGGAATTTGGCCAAATGTCTGAAATGTGTTTTTGTAATAATTACAAGAACACATTTCAGACACTTGTTATTTGGTCATAATTATTATGGAGTCTTAACCTTTGTTAAGTTCGAAGAAAGGTAGCAAACTGTAAATGATATTGACTTGTTAGAAAAATAATAATGCTAACCTAAACACCCTCCTATGCTAGCTATGCTTCCACCTCTCTTTTCTATGGTTATGTAGGTTAGGTAGGTCCAATTACAATAAAAATAATATAATAGTAACTTATAAATTAATGAAAGCATTTATTTAATATGCTGTAAGTACCACGTTTGTATCCTTCAAAAACTTCGATAATTTAACTTCACGATCGTAATTTCCTGTATATGATTAAACAGTTAAAACACCTAGAAACAATTCGGTCGCTTCCAAAAGTGAGATAGGGACGTGCAGCACCCGCGCGCATTCGCGCCGTGAACAATACGCTTCCGCTTATGACGCCGGGCGCGTTGTCGCAACCCTGACAAACTTTTCTTTGCGACCGCTAAGAGCTTATGCTTAAGTAATAAAGTCCATAATCGTTGTAACAGCTACATCCCGCTTAAGCACTCATATTACACCGCGCTTTGTTATTGTTTTATAATGTGAGAAAACAAGAATCGGTTACAGGTACTCTATTCTCTGATTATTTTAGGTCTCAGTTAACTACTTTAGTATTATATTCTGTTGAAGTCCTCTATCTAATTTCATTTGGTTTTCTTCTTTTCAATCTAGCATTCAATTATTTATCTATGCTTCTCGCCAGTTTTAGACTATATGTAATTTATTTAAGTAATAAAATTAACTTATAAGCCATCAGCTTGTGAAATTAATGTAGAGACAATGTAGGAATTTTCAACAAAGGGATTATAAGGGCCGACCGGCAGGCCGAAGGGCGGTAGGTGCTGTTAACAGACCTCAGAGAATTTGCAGGCTAATAATAATTATAGACAGAAATTTAACGCGTCGTCAATGTTACGAGTAAAATGCCCTTTGGCGGAGGAGTAACGAGGAACTTATTTATAAGTATGTATTAAATCCTGACTAATCCAATGAGCTGTTGTTTAGTTTGTACTTAATTTTTAATAGACAGATATCATATTTTATCTGTATAAATAACATATATCCTTTACTAACTTTCTTGTTGTTTTTATTTAACCTCAGTTTAAGTAGAGCTACCTGCAACTTTCGCGAAGGTCAGTCATGGGATGGGTGACCTAAAATTTATTATCTCAAGCTCCTCTGTGGTTCGGAATACACGTTAAGCCATTGGTCCCGGCTGAATTTGCAGATTTTGCAGTCGTTAACGCCCATCAATCCGCATTGGGCCCGTGCGATGGCTTATGGCCCAACCTCCTTATCCACCTATAAGGCCAGTGCCTCGGCAATGGGGATATCAAAAAAAAAATTAAGTAAAAGTTTAATTAGGCTTCAGAAAATACCTACTCGCACAAAAATACAAACTGTAACCACAAAAACGAAATATAAACTATTCAACTTAAAAAAAATGAAAAAAAAACAATACTGGTCAACGCTTTATTAAGTACCTAATCAAAATTCAAAACTGCATTCTACTAAATTTCAATCAGATTACTTGTAATGGCAATGTGTAGAAATCTTAAATAAAAGCGTAATTAAGTATTTCGTTATTGAATTTTCATTATTCATTTCCATGTTCGTTGTTTTCCGCTTGATGGACCCTCCTTAGGGAAATGTTTAATGAAAATGGTTTAATTGGATAAGAGGATGTGTCAAAAATATACAAAATCTGTGCTTCTGGCAAATTGTATTCGTATTCGGATTCTTAGCATTGAAATGGGGCGTAATTATGACGTTACAACATTGTATTCATTCATGAATTATTTCTTTTTCGGATTATCTTTTCTGTATTAATTATAATAATCTCAACGTCATCGTCCATGACCAACCTTATGGGTGGATCAAGATCCTAAAGAGATGAGATATTGAGTTTGATTCTATAATACGAGCCTCAGAGTAACCCAAGAAGTACATTTTGGTTTTATATTATGCAATGATGAAGTCGTAAAGTACTTGTAGCTTTTTAATATTCACAAGCAGGTACCTATAGATGATCGAAGTTCACAACTGAAGTACTTGTACGGTCAGCAACGAAAGTCGTTTAACCTACGTAAGTAGTTTATTATAGAACTTTTTTGATAAATGTTTCAAACTGTATAACATCCATCAATCCATCTATGACAAAGTACTAAAATGTTAAGCGACTTTCGTTGCTGACTGTACCTTCCTATAATGAACGTGTGTAAGTACATCCTAGAATCAATTAATATTTTGTAAATGCGAGAAAAACAAAATCAAGTAAGTTCCTTTTTCAAAACATTTCTATACCGTGCACAATGAATGACAAAGTCAAGGCGGATCAAGTATCTGCGATGGATGTAGGTGAAAGCTAGCGACTTCCTGCCAGGGCACCACTTGGCCGGGGTGCGTGGTCGGATAACCTCCTCGTGTTTCCTCTACTGTTTTTCCCCGTCCATGTATGTGGACTGGGAAGGGCAGTGGGAGTTCCTAACAAATCATTTTGTTCTCATTTACCGTGATGGCTAATAGTCCGACTCTCCTGTTATCTTGTACGTAGTGCAGGACCAGGGGCCCGCATCAGGGGGCTGAGGGGAGACAACCCCAATAAAAATCTCAAAACCGTAGCCCTGCACGCAGTGCAGGAACGAGGGTCGCCTTCATGGGGACTACGAGGAGACAACCTCTATAAAGAAATCCTTAAAGTTCCGGTACTTGAGGACGAAGTGCCGGAAACCTGTTTACAGGTGGTTGGTAGAGGAAACCAACCTGAGATCCGCCACCCTTGGGCACCTCCCGCACCCCAAGGTGTAGTAGGGTTACCCGGGTACAGGGGTCTCTGTCCGAGCGGACCGTCCTTTCCCCCATATTCGTGGGATCAGTATGGAGCGTAAAAACAGAAAAAAGTATTTGAATGAAAAAGGTGGTGAAGTTAAGGACAGAGCACAGAGTTCGGAGAAAAACAGTGCCAAGATGCCAGAGGCGAAAAAACCGAAACTAGACTCTGATATCAGTGATTCGGAGATGGAATCGTTAGCGGGAGAAGCAGTCGAGATCGTTAAGATCCAAGACAGAGTGGCTGCCAAACTAACGATTTTGGAAGAGGCTCTGGAGGTTGAGCTGCGACTTATGCGGGAGTACGCTCGGAATGGACCATTGCCGGATTCTGATGCAAAGATCATGAAGTGCACCCATGCAATTAAGAAGCAGATGGATGTTTTGTCTGAGGGAGTAAATGAAGAGATGGACGAGCTCATCAGTATGATTCACTGCAAGCGCGTCGAACTGGAGGAAGAACGGCAGGAAAAGGAGAATTTGAGGGCAGATGTCCATGAGCTCAAGGTACCCCTAGCAGGGAAGAATGCTGAGCTTGCCGTTTTGAGGGAGTCCTTAGAGGAGCAGCGAAAGATTATGGAGCAGTTTAAGACCTCCATCATGGTGGAAATGTCCGGCATGTTGGACCAAAGACTGGTGAACCTAGAGAAGCGCCTAGTCTTGGCTAACTAATCAGAAAGGGACACGAACACATCAGTGACAGAAGCTGCTACATACGCGGCAGCAAGCAGACGAAGGCCCCAACAACTGCTCCAGCCTTTGCAACAACAGCCGCGGCCAACCCAACCGCCTCCGGAGGGCGAATGGATAGAGGTAGGGAGAGGCCTAAGAAGAAGGAAACAGAAAGGAGGCCTGGCACAGGAGGCACCACCTAGAGCTGCCGAAGTCCCCGCAGCTGCGGAACCGCCACAGAGGAAAACTCGACCGAACCTGACCCCCCCAGGCACGTCAGCGGTAGTGCTGACCATCACAGAGGAAGCTAAGACGCGGGGAGTCACATTTGCCAGCCTGATTCGCAAAGCAAGAGAATCGATATCCTTCCCCGCCCTCGGTCTCGAGGAGGGTATGAGGATGAGGACGTTGCAGACAGGGGGAAGGGTTCTCGAGTGCCCGGACCCAAAGAAGGCGGACCTGTTGGCTGATTGTAAACTGTGTGGGGTAGAGCACACAAAACCTATGTGCCCCTCCGACGTTGAACGGAGCGGTCTGTGCTTTCGGTGCGAGAGGCCGGGCCACATTGCCTCGACCTGCTCTGCGGAGCCAAGTGCGCGGTGTGCGCTGCCTCTAAAGTGGCAGCGAACCACACGATGAGTAGCAGGCTGTGCAGCCCTCCAGCGAACAGGGGTAAACGCCCCGAGCGCCGATGGGACGCTACAGCCCGAGTCGGCTCCCCAATTTTGGGTAGTAGGAGGAGTGAGGGGATGTCAGAGTGAGTGGCATCCCTAGTTTGAGTGGGCAAGCCCCGAGACGCTCCCCACACCTCTCAGTGAGGAGAGGCGTACGGGAGCCGTTAATGGAAGGGGATTAGGGGACATACCATCTGTCCCTCTAGTCAGGGCTAAGCGGGTGGTGGGAGGTGAACCACTGCCTGCCTTGCACGGCCCTGGCGGACGGGGGGAATGGCCAAACTTACCCGGCCATTCCCCGGTTGAGGAGGCCCGGGAGTGAGAACCGGGCAGGCCGCATGCCGTTGGGGTGAATGCCACCCCGGCGCCCCATACAGCGTAATGGCTGGCGGCTTTGGCGGCGAGAGGGTAAGTGCCGGAGGTTTTTAGTGGGTATTCCCTCCTCCCGGGATCCCAACGAACCACTCGGTAGGGTGCGGGATCACGGGAGGCAGTGAAGGGAGCCGGTTGCGGTCCCCTCCTGGCGAGTCCCACATGCCCCCCACTCGCTCACCTGCGGGAGAGGAAGCGCGTAAATGCGTTTTCCTCCGGCAAAAAAAAATAAGAGCGCCACTTGGCCACAGCCTGAATGTTTTCTTCATGGTCAAAAAAAACAAGGTCTGGCATTCCGGGAGATGCACAGGCATACGTCACTATCCAAGTTGCTCGACTTTAAAGTAACAAGCAAAAACTTAAGCTTATAATTATGTAGTGCATTTCAATTATGATTTATTTCTTTTAGCAAACCGAAACAGTTCAATCAAAGTTGAATAAATGTTATCTTCAATACCGACAGCGGGGATGACGATAAGCATGTTCAGACCTACGTCACTTCCTTTGTCTCGGAGTGCTATACCTGGCGCAGTATATTATTGACTACCATAGATTTCTTGACGAGGCAACGATACTGTCGCAGGTTACGCTTCTGCAGGTTTTGGATACAATCTCGTTGCGTAACGTATCTAAAGATATTGAAAACAGTCTAACTAGCAGCTACAATTAGTGGAAACTAAAGTTGTTTTTTTTGGATTCCGCAGTAAAAACAGAACCTAAGAAGGATCCCTTAGTTGTATATCTGTCAAGAACGCATAATTAAGTAGATAGCCCATAGGAACGAAAAAAAACCTTCTATAGACATCAACTTATGCAAATACGTCTGTTAAAAATATTCCTCCCTACTTTTAAGGTCTCAAGGCGTCATATACCTAATGAGGTATTTAGATGGGTAGTATTTCAGGGCGACGACTTCAGGGCTAAGCGACTTTAATCAAATAGGTATCGACAATCGAAATCGAACCGCCACCTCATTGAAATGAGGTTAGCGATTAGATTTTACAAGTGATTTTTGATAAAATGTCCTAATTGACGAAAATTGACCAGCAAGTCGCCTGCCAAGTCGACCTGTGTAAATATCACATAAGGAAACTTTTTGGTTAAACCAGGTGTACCTATAGAGTGTACCCGTTTATTAAAATGGGGGGTTGAGTTTTCCCGTTGACAACATTACATTCCTTAATGGGTAAAAAAGTCGAAACTCTATCACACTGACAGAAATATAAAAATTTTTAATGATTGTGAGGTGTACTTAGTAGCTAGATGTTTTTCGACTATTCCATCGTCTCTTTATATGATTCACGTTCTGGAACTTTCTTAAATAAAGTTTAATTTCAATTCAATTTCATATTCATAAAAATCTATAGTTATATAATTATGTAATAATAGCAATAAAAAATGTATTTTCTTACTTACAATTTAGATTTATTTATCCATTTCAAACAAAGTCAAAGCGACCTTCATAAGTTCTCGGAATAAATATGCATAATATTATGATTTTCTAAGAGATACTGATTCGAGAATTTCAATTTATAGAATTGGAAACTGAGCTTCTCGCTAACGACATACATTACAGACGAGTTTTAATGTTTGTTGATATCAAATTGATTGACTTCGATATCGAAGCAATGTCATTTTAAAATTATTACGTGTTCTAAAACTAGAGTTATAAATAAAATTACCACCATACATTAATAATTTCATATTTAAAAGTATTAAGTACGCCTTTTGCGATAATTTGATTGATTTTAAACCTTAAATCTTGATTAAGATAATTAATAAAAAAATACTAGAAAAATCGACCCACCCGTAGCAGCTCAGACGGGATGATCGATTTTTTTCTAGTATTTTTTCTATTATATGAATTATCTTAATATAAAAATAGCATTGTGAATGCCTAAAATCTAGAATTTCACTTAAATCTTGACTTTGTGAAAAACCCTTTTAAAAATACGAAGTAGGTACATTTATATAATTATCAATATTTAATTAATAAAAAACAGATACAATGTGAAATTTTCGTGTAATATGTAAATAAACCAATATAAATACTTTTTCGTAACAAAGTCACTTGTTTGTGCTTTTATTCTATCCTATCTCTTGCGGGACCCGATGTCAAGATCTTGTTTCCTTCTGTAAGATGAGTGCCTGTGAGTGCCTTTATATTCAGCTTAGTTAAAGAAAAATAGGCTCTATTGACATACAACGACAATATTAATAGTCCTTCTAATTTAGATGCATACTTTAAGGCGAAAGCTCGCATCGATTTTTAATCTCGTCCATTAAGATAGAGTGTCTGGCTGATTGCCCCATCAACTCAGTAATGCGTTTACTAGTACACGTCTAAAAGCAATTTGCGCCTACATCTCGGAACAACCTTTGTACAACTTCTGAGTTCTTGAGATGTGAAGTTCACACAGTTCAATGTGAAAATCATAACTGCGTTACTATCTAAAAGATATCTCAGTTACGATCTTGGCAGTATTTTTTTCAATATGACTAAAGAGAATGTAAAAAAAACCGGCCATTTCCTTGTGGCCAAACTAAAATGCCAAACTGATTTGGCCACGAGGAAACTTAATTCCTTGTAGCCATACCGTAGTAATAGTTTAATTTATCATCCGCCTGTATGGAGGAAAAACTCTGTAGACAATATACGTACCACCGAATCTGGGCATATATTACTTAAAAGTACATACCTAAAAATCCCTAACGCGTTGTTCGACAGATTCGCGTAACGGTTTATTAATAAAATATATAAAAGTTAACCTTCTCTAGATTTATGTGATCCTGGTACTTTTTCTTTATCTGCGGGGGTATCTCTTAGAAATTAAAATCCCCACCATACTATTATATAATTCTGTGTCCCTATTAGAAAAAAATAAACATGTACAGTGTGTGTTATTTTTAAACTATGACTACAGTTTGGCTACAAGGAATTAAGTTTCCTCGTGGCCAAATTAGTTTGGCATTTTAGTTTGGCCACAAGGAAGCGGCAACTAGCGTTTTAAATATGACTTTGACGATAATCTTGTTTTATGAACTACAAAAACAAAAGTTTTAGGCATCGGTTTTAGTCCAAAGTTTTAGGAAGGTTTTAGGTAATTAATTTGAGCTTTATTGTTAACGACTACAATAGTTTCGGCTCATAATACCTGCTGCTTATTAATAAAAGGAAGTAACTTAAAATCCAAGAGAACTTAGCTTTTACATAATTCCTGTGAAATGAGTTTCATAAAAGCTTAATAGCATACAAAGTTAAACTCGAGTTTGCATATTTCCCACGTTCCTCATAATATAATGAGAATGCTAGGTGTCTAAGTTAAATGCATGAACTGAGACGGGGCTACGTAGGTAATTCGATTAGTCTTCATAAGATCTCTTAGCCTTAATCTACAACATTATTTTTTGTATATACGAAAGCAGAAACACGGGTCTTCACACATATCTTCATTTTCAGAATCAGTATAAAAAATAATAATAATGATACTTTAAAAACTCACGAAGTTACAAGCTTTTTCTGTTGTCTCGTTAGTAGTGTGTGCGTTAATTATGGTTTTGTAAATATTATTTTGTCAAAATATATTTTGATAGCTGCACTATGAAGGTAACATTTTCAACGTTTAACTGTAAAAACATAGTCCGATCAACCGACTGTGTAAGAAGACTATGTGCTATTTCTGACGTCATAGCCTTGCAAGAGACCTGGCTGCTGCCCCACGACGTTCCGTATCTTGGAAGCATTGACAGCAATTATGCCTACACAGGAAAATCCGCCGTCGACACGTCTGTGGGCGTCCTAAAAGGAAGACCATATGGTGGAGTCGCATTATTGTGGAAGAAATCAGTATTTCCCTCGGTTTCCGTTGTTACCTGCCGCAGTGATCGCATTGTATGTATCAGAATAGATCAAGGACTGCGTCCGTTACTAATATTCTCTGTGTACATGCCTACGGACAGTGCTGACAACCTCGTTGAGTTCACCGAGTGCTTGAGTGAAATTATTTCAATAGTGGAAAGTAATAGTGTAGAAAGTGTTTTTATATTGGGAGATTTCAATGCTCATCCAGGTACCAGATTTTCAAGTGAGTTACTTACTGTTTCTTCTGATCAGTCATGGTCTTGTGTAGATATGGAACTTCTGCCAACGGATACTTATACATTTGTAAGCTCTGCTAATGGTTCCTTAAGATGGCTGGATCACTGTGTTGTGACTGATGCAGCTAGGGCCTTAGTAACGAACGCCTATGTTCGTTATGGAGTGTACTGGTCCGATCATATTCCATTGTTGATAGAGTGCAATATTAATTTGATAAAACCAAAGGTCATGCCCCCACCTACAGGTCATAGTAAAGCTTTTTGGGGTGAAAGGGATGACCAACAAATTGACCAATACTTTGCCTACTGTAACTCAAAATTACGTCAAATTGATTTTCCTTCGGAATGCTGTAACTGTGCTGATAAAATGTGTAATAATTCTGAACACTTTGTAATATTAGATAAAATGTATCGTGAGTTAGTTTGTGTTTTTAAAGACGGGGCGGAGCGCTCGTGTATTAAAAAGTCTAGTAATCATAAACATAGAAAATACTTACCAGGTTGGAACATGCATGTCCGTGATGCTCATTGTGAGGCTCGTTTACATTATAAAAATTGGATTTTGTATGGTCGTCCTAAGTCAGGTTACATATATGATAAAATGTGCAATTCAAGAAATTATTTTAAAAGTAAATTAAAATTTATACAAGATAATAAAGAGCAAATAAAAATGAACAAGATAGCTCAGTGTCACTCAAACAAACAGTTTAATAAATTTTGGAAAGCTACTAATAGCTTAAATCATAAATCGGGCCTCCCAGTGAGTGTGGCGGGTATGCACACACCAACAGAAATTGCGAATGCATTTCGTAGGCACTTTCAGGTTGAACCACCACCGGTCGCTACGTTGGGACAGATGAGCAATGCTGAGGCCATCACTGCCGGTAGCCCCACAGTAACCAGTTTCTCGGCTAAGTCTGTTGCGGGTGTTATTAAACATATGGTGAGGGGGAAATCACCCGGCTATGATGGCCTGAGCATTGAGCATTTGAAGTATGCAGGTGATCATGTTCCTAGAGTGCTTGCAATGTTTTATAGTTTATGCATAAGTCACAGTTACTTACCTGCGGACTTGACTAGAACTATGGTGGTACCTGTTATAAAGAATAAGACGGGCGATGCTTCCGACATTTCTAATTATAGGCCGATATCACTAGCTACGATTATGGCCAAAGTATTGGACAGTCTGCTGGACAAAATATTGGCTAATCACATTGAATTATATGATAACCAGTTTGGTTTTAGACCCGGTCTATCGACTGAAAGTGCCATCTTGTCCCTTAAGCAGACTGTTCACTACTACACATCTAGGAAGACGCCGGTATTTGCTAGTTTTCTAGACTTGTCTAGAGCTTTTGACGTAGTTAATTATAATAAGTTATGGCAAAAGCTGTCTTGTGAGACTGACGTACCTCGGGAGATTGTAGCAATATTTAAGTGTTGGTACGGCAGTCAGACAAATACTGTTAAGTGGGCTGGATGTCATTCCGATGAATTTGGGCTACAATGTGGTGTGAGACAGGGTGGGTTAAGTTCCCCTCGATTGTTTAACCTTTATATTAACCAGCTGATAGGTCGACTCAACGGTGCCAACGTCGGCTGCTACATAGATGGCGTTTGTACGAATAATATCAGTTACGCTGATGATATGGTTCTGTTGAGTCCATCTATCGGTGGGTTAAGGAAGCTCCTGTCAATATGTGAGTGCTACGCAGTGGATCATGGACTTAAGTACAACACCAGTAAAAGTGAGTGGATCCTGTTTAAGTCAGGTACGATTAGTTATACTAACCTTCCCGAAATAACACTTTGCGGGAAGCATCTGAAGCGGGTTCAGAGTTTTAAGTACTTGGGCCACTGGGTCACAGAGGACTCTGATGATAATTTGGACATAGAGAGGGAACGTAGGTCGCTGGCTGTTCGCTGCAATATGTTGGCTCGCAGATTTGCACGGTGTACCAGGCCAGTCAAAGTAACGCTTTTCAAAGCATACTGCCAATCTTTTTATACGTGCAGTCTGTGGGTTACCAACACGCGGCGAGCATTCAGCGATCTAAGAGTCCAATACAATAATGCCTTGAGGGTGCTATTGGGGCTGCCATGGCGATGCAGCGCCTCCAACATGTTTGCAGAAGCTCGTGTTGACGGCTTCCATGCGATAGTGAGAAAACGGTGCGCCTCCGCGCTGACTCGGTTACGTGGCAGCAATAACGGCATCCTTAAGGTATTTGTTGACAGATGGGACATGCCTCTGTTGCAAAGGTGGGTTCATGCTCACACCGTGACAAATACGACGCTTTGATATTAATGTAATATTTTGATTGAATTTTATCTGATTTAATTTAGTTTGATTTGTTTTAATTTAATTTGATTTTATTTGACTTAATTTGATTTAATTTAGTTTGATTTGATTTGATTTAATTTCGTTTTGATTATTTGACTTAATTTTATTTATTTTGATTTATTCTCATTTATTTTGATTTAATTTGATTTAATTTGATCTAATTTGATTAATTTGATTTAATTTTGTTTGATGTGATTTAATTTAATTTGATTCCATATAAATTCTACTATTATTCTGTATTAATTGATGTAATCTTACTAACACTAGTCTTAAGATATTGTTACTAACATTTTATGGGCCTTGCCTGAAATAAATTATTTGAATGAATAACATGATATGAAAAAATATTGCAATCGATTCTATTACTGATTCTGAACAAACTGAACAGTTTTCAGGTTTCGTATATACTAAAAATAACCTTGATAGCTAATTTCACATCTTCCTACGCATGACATCTTAGAAGTGTAAACAAATTCTGACTTTATTTATTTTAGGAACACGAAATCTGGCTTTTTATAAAAATTACTTTAGCTATGTACCTTACCCTAAAAGAATTTGTGCAAATACAATTCCAAATATCATGCATAACGCTCCATAATATCTGTTTTGGACGTTAAAAGAAATGAAACGCGGGGAATGAATTCTGCTATTCAAAAATGTTAAAGAAATCCAGTGAAGTGGTCTTTTGATCTTCCTTGCTCTGTGTCGAAGGGCTACCGGAAGATAAAATTATTTTCCTCCATTTTATGAAGTTTGAAATGCCTTTGTAGACTTTTCATTCTGTACTGACGACTGTGTCGCCGCTCAGTCGGAAAGTACGAAATGGAATGTTATGGGTGCTTACAGTCTAGCCCCTCTAGCATGACCACCGAAACACGATATACAGGGTGTCCCAAAACTTTGCCACACGGAGGGAAAGTACCTTAAATATTGAAGATAGGAAATTTTACTGAAAGAAGACTTCATTTTATTTTAAAAATTAATGCGAACTGCATTCAAAGATTTTTTTAAATATCGCATTGTTTCCTATACAAATTGATACAATACGTAATCATTAAAATTTAAATGTAAAATTTCTTGGTCTTTCTTTTGCTTAAGATGCTGTGTTACTTAATAAAAAATAATTCTAATGAGTAACCCTTTCGATCGGTACCGTAAAAATATTTTTTTTTCTAATTTGGTTGGTTCGATTCCTGGTTAAGGCATGCGATTTTTCGAAAATCTTTGAAAACAGTTCCAATTATTTTACAAATCAAAAGAAGTCTTCTTTGAGTAAAATTTCCTATCTTTAATATTTAAGGTACTTTCCCTCCGTGTGGCAAAGTTTTGGGACACCCAGTATATATGTATATCGCGTCATATAGCGTTTTATCGACACTCAACTGTCAAAATCCATTGTCTTTTGACAGTCAAACGTGATAAATCACTATATCATATCGCGTTTTGGTGGTCATGCTAGAGGGGATGGACCAAGGATGATTTACAGTCAATAAGGCATTAGAAGCTCGGTGGCGCAGTCGTTTAGCGCCTGGCCGAGAGATTGCGGAGGAGAAGCAACGTTTATTATCTCGAGCTCCTCCGTGCTTCGGAAGGCACTTTAAGCCGTTGGTCCCGGCTGCATTTGCAGTCGTTAACACCTACCAATCCCCATTGGGCCCACGTGGTGGGTTATGGCCCGTCCTCCTTATCCACCCATAAGGAAGGCCTGTGGCCCTGGGGACATTAAAAATGACTGATGGACAAGGCATTAGAAGTTGTGCAGACAAATAGCTACGACGTCATAGCTCGTCATAGTCATAATATGAGGAAATGTCGATCATATGAAAATACATAAAAGGAATTACATAAATATAATATGCATCAATAGCCTACTCCGGCATAAAAATAATTACCGTGTAAATACACAATTTATTAAAAACTCGCAAAATATAAAAATAGTTATTATTTAAAAACACATAAACTTAATGACAGATTGTGGTTTTTCTCGACTAAAAACAAAAGCGACGCCCGCTTTTAGCTTTTTTCACCACCAACAATCACCAACTGCAAAAAAAAATGGTCAATGAGTTTATGTGTTTATAAATAGCAATTGATATTTTGTATGCAAATCAAAACCTTTAAATCAGCAATCAGTCACTTACCTACGGATGGATGTGTAGGCAATTCTTTAGAAAAAAAACTAAAGCCGCATTCCTCATAGCTATAAGTAATATTTACGAAAATAAACCCTTGTTGTTTTAGCATATCAGCATTTTCGATAAAACGTTAAAAAGCGCTTTAAACGTGCAAATATTATATCAATTTCGTTGGTATAATATCACAGATGTTTTCCTCATATATTTCCTATCATCTTTTAAATTGCGTTTCTAGATTCAATTACTATGGGATGATTTAATTTTGACCCTCAAGCCTTCAGGTAATACGCCCAATATTGATACATTTCATTGAGCTTTATTTTTTTTGCTTTATTTATTGTGTTTAGACTACGTGATTAGGTAACTGATAATTTATTTGAAAAATTGTCATCAATGATATGAAGCTTTGCATTTATAATTATATTGTAATTGATTTCAGGTATTTATAATATCAAAAACATAAGTTAAATCAGAAATTTATTTGAACCTTAACGAATTTTTTTGATGCAGCTCAGTCGCAAATAACCACGTAAAAAAATTACATGCGATAATACTATAATTCTGTGCCTATTATCAAAGTCAAAATAACATCTAAATTAAAATTAATATAGATTTTTAATTATATACAAGTTACCTAAATTTTTTTTGTAAATAGTTTAAGTCCAAAATATAATTTTAAGTTTATATAGTAATATTGAAGAACCTAGTTCCAAATAATAAAACTTACTTTCATAAATAATGCTTAATTCAAAAATACTTACCTCTCATCGGCTTACTTGTATCATAAATTTTAAATAAGTTATAAAATTTCAAGAACATTTTGGGTTGGTATTGATTTTTAATTTGCGCGGCAAAATCTAGATTGCGCAATCAGATTTATTAATGGCGTTAGAGCAGGGGTCGGCGCGGCACTACATTAAACCTTAGAGCCAAACGTCAAGGGATAATGGCTCTTATTTACGAAAAACCGACACGTACGGGAAGGGAAAACCCCTGAAATATAAAATATAGGTACCTAAGTTACTCAGATTTGCTCGAATGTTCCGCGAGACGTTAAGTGGAAGCGACACCCGTTTCTATCTGTATTATGAAATGATTGCCGTAGACTGAAAATGTATTGGGAAAATGATTTTTTTGAGGTAATAAAATTTCTTATGAAAGTTTATGATCGGTAAATGGTAAACTTATACGTACAATCGCAGGAGGTTTCATATTTTAACTCTGAAATCAGTTGCGTGTTTCTGAATTGACTCGTGAAAACGGCAATAATTCTTGATTCCTTAATGTTTATGTATTATGTTTATTTATTATTACCTTAAAGTATAATGTTTATATATAAAGTATGTAGTTTTTACAATATTATGGACCCTGTAATTTTCACTCGTTATCATTTCAATAATTTTTACTGAATATAAATGGCTTCTTAGGCTTTTTATTTTTAATTTAAACTACATAATATAAGTATTTCTGCTTTTCGCAAGTTATGAAGACACTTTGTAGTGACGTAACATTGTTTTGGTGTCTTACCTAGAATTTAATACGAATTTGATAATCGAGCTCGTGCCTTGTATCGAGTGTGTGTATTTTTAATAATTAATACTGTAGTGTATTATTAGTTTATTTACAATTAGTGGCAGTTGAAAGAAAGCGTTATGACAAAAATGTTCTGGAGTTCGCAAACGTGCAATACTCCGCTCCGCTCCGTGACTCTTCACGACGACGCTCCGTAGAAAATCTCCTACAAGGTGCATAGAAGATCTAGTGTAGATGACTGGAAACCGCTGAATGCGGGCGGCGTGGGGTCGATCATCATAAAGACTTTTAAAGGAGCCCACAAAACACTGAAAAAAGTTTGATGTTCTATGGGAAGGCCTATGCGAGATATTAGTCATAAGTCATAGGATAATGATGAAGTTTATAAATGCAGTATTCATCTCATCCGTTTTACTCTATCTGGCTTTCAATACATGCTGTTATCTCAAGTGAACTAATTAAAACTTCGATTTTGTTTAATCCCTTAGTTATAGTTCCTTTGGTCCCGATTAGTTTGCATCTTGTTAGCTTGTTCAGATCAAATGAGTAAAACTTCATTGATTGAATTTCCAACCATTGAAGCTATTAAAAGATGTAAATATATCGGGTCATTTTGAATTTACCATCCAAATTTTGAGCTGAAAGAAAGTTGAACAACTTTCTTTAAGGAACACATGGCCAAATATGTGAAAAAAAATCGACTCTCCATACAAATCAAAGAGATCACGTGATCAATTTAGTATGGGATGACCAAAATTTTGTGGCGAAATTCGACATATGTTTCTTAGAGAAAGTTGTTTAGTTTCATGAACTGGACACATCCTTAAAATTTGGATGGTAAGTTCAACATGACCCGATATATATACATATCCAGCTATATATACAAAGTTATTTTTAGTTAATACAAAGCCTCTCGTGGGGTTGATCAGGCCGTGATTTCGAGGTTGGTCCCATAATGAAAGTTGTTCAGTTTGATGGTCTGATCAACCCCACGAGAGGTTTTGTATGAACTAAAAATAACCTTGTACCTATATCTTTATCTTGTTTTTATTGAACAAAAACAGAAAACAACGAAACTACAAAAACAGAGTCAATTTGGAAAATATTTTTTAACAAAATAATTGTACTTCAATATTTGGCTGTTTTTGTAACCGTAAATCATAATTATTATTACTGCTGTTATAACTATTAATAAAATTAGACTCCTTATTAGTTATTCCCATAAATTAATCCTAAAGTTGTTCATGGATTTGGGCACACAGCGTACACCCCGACTGGTTAGTATCATAAACATTTCAATTAATTAGAGTTTCCTAGTCATAGAAGTGTCTGGGGCCCCTTTTGATTGTCCTTTCTAGCGAACTTATTGTTTACATTTTAGCATTCGCTCCCTCATCCGTATTAATAAGCAACGTTCGAAAATTTAACGCGAAATCGAAACAAAGCGTCGTTTACAAACTTCACTGGGTTCTTACAAAAAAGTTTTTACAAGCAGGCTATTGTTAGTGAAGAAATTATGATGATACTTAGTTAGTAACAACGATTAGATTAAGTATTGCCTGAAATATACTGAATGTTTCGATAAGGCTGTTATATTAAGTGTGTAATTATTATCAATTTATTATATTTGTTTCTTTTTATGGGTATTGTTCAATAAATTATCCATATTATGACAACTTTATAAAAATAATACCTATAAGAGTATTCAAACAAAGAGTCAGTTAAGTTAAATCATTTAACATTTTCAGCTGCACTTTGTGACGTCAAATAATTTTGCTTTTACTTGATTTCTGTTTGTCTTGAATTTGTTTTTTATTTCGATAACACCGCAAAAAATAAATCTTGTACCTTCATACGTTAGAGTGTAGAATCAAACTGTAATAAATAGCTAAACAAGCTATCGCAAACAAAGGTAACTGTTTGGCCTGGCAGTGAGACGTGTGAAGGATATTTAAATGAACTCAACTGAAACGCAGGTGTGAACTTGGCGTTAAGTTTAAGCAACGTCACAGTTGCAGGTGTGCGGAACTTCAATGGATGCAAGTCAGCACGTCACCTGCAAACGTCTATTTTCTGTGTTCAATTAATTTTGTATTTAATTTTAGATTATAATCTACTTAAGTGATACTACAGTTGTATTTTTTCACAGCTTTTTAGTAAAAGAAAATTCTCGTGCCTTGCCTACCTTCTGGTAAATTGAAAATGAATTTAATGAATTTAACAAAATATTTTTTTATTCCTTTCTTATAGACATTAATATTTTATTAAAAGGTAACCTAAGTACTATGTATGAATAAACATCTGAATTTCTACATAAATTAACCCTACTAAAAAAATAAATCAAAAACAAATGCAGCATGCGAGACTCTCGCGCCGACTTCATCATCACTCGAATGTGCGATAGCAACCCTCATTTTATTGCAATTGCAAAATATGTTTATCTAGGCATCATCATCACACTCATTCAGAGATCGTTGTAAAAATTCAATTGGAATCGCAGAATCACTAAGAAAGACGTGACTGATCGAGTAATTTCAAATCTCGAAATTGAAATAACAGCAACCCACGATATAATATTTTGGATCTACTTTTCTGTATCTACTCGTAAGTACCTATTGAGGCCCTCGGCTTCGCCTCGGGCCTCAAACTAAAACCTCTCTTCTGTTCAACTTTCGCTCAAAATTTGTTTATCCGTTTATCTACACACCAGTACACGTGCTAGGCGTCGTAGTTAGTTTTTACTCACTACGACGCCTAGCACGTGTACTGGAGATTATAGCGTCATCTCTTTTGCTCTACTACAGTTATTGCTAACACTACTTTACATTACTTTTCACATAGTAAGCGACGTCACTTACTTGAATATGGACTTATGGAGACATTTCAGTGCAGTCACACTATGGTACGGTCAGCAACGAAAATTGTTAAACACTTTAGTACTTTGTCATAGCAACTTTTTTGATTAATGTTTCAAACTGAGAGGCGTCTGTCAAAAAAGTTGATGTGACAAAGTACTAAAGTGTTAAGCAATTTTCGTTACTGACCGTACCGCCCCGCGCCGCGCTATCTAACGATTTAAATCTTTGATTAGACCTGGAATCCGCACTCGCTTCACGCTCTATTCTGTTGACCTGCTAGAGCTAATCAATATCAATATTATGGTTTTAATATATAGGTATCTAAATATTTTTTTATTTATAAAAAATGTGGAAATAAATAAAAAATACAAAATATAAAACACTAATACAAGCTTTGAAATATATAATAATTTACAAACTTCAATCGTACTACGTATTATTATTATCCCGCGCCGCGCACGTCGCCCGCGGTATACCAACATTTCGCTACATAAAGGATAAGCTACAGCCCAGACCGTAAGAGTCAGGGACATATACTATTTTCAATAGGTAGTCTGACTCAATATCTCTAGGGGTTTTTTTTCATTTTTTCGATATCGCTTTTCGTTTTTGAGAAATTGTCGATTTAGTGAGAAAAGACCCCGAAAAATTGTGTCGTTTTTCTACAATTATGCGATTTTTGAAAAAAGTTTTTGATGTTTTCAAATATTTTTTTCACCATATTGTAGCCCTTGCTGAGACACATCTTTTGACATTTAGTACATACACGTAGACCCAAAACTCACGGGACCAGGGTGATGTCTCACTCTGGCTGAAATTGGGTACCTTACTGAAGCGATCGAAAAAACATTTTCAATGTTAAAACATTTTTGTAGTTTGAGAACATATTTAGTTACCTAGGTAGTGGCGAGGGGTGAAATTATGGCGAAGGTAAGCCGTTCTACAAAAATGTTATGATCTGCATAGTGGCGATTGGGTGGAAATTCGAAAAGGTAAGCCGATGGGAATGGGCTTGTACGGTACCTAGTAGGTAGTACCTATTTTTTTAATATTTTTTTTCGTTTCTGTAAACTAAATTATTAAAAAGTTTGCTTATCAACAGTAGGTATTTTCAGTAACAAAAGGTAAATAAACAGTAAATGCAAGAAGTTGTCTTGTGACTGAATCTGTTTTCAACATTAATCAGTTGTTCAAGTAAAGAAGTAGCCCACAGTCGCTGAATGTTTAGTAAGTCAAATGAGCCGGTATAGGGCGCGCTCCCAGCTTCGAGCTCCGTGGAAGTGTTAATTATCTGCAGATGACTTGTTTAAGTAGGTTAGCTATTTGTTTCGTAGTCTTATCGAAATCATATTATTATGAAACGAAAAGTCATAAATTAATAGAAAATCAGCTGGATAATGTTTAAATTACAAAAGCCAATGAAAATATCAGTCTCAAAGCATAGCCTCAATATAGCTAGTACCGTGTGAGCAGAAGACGTAGCGTTTGTGACATTTAAGTTTATTTTCGAAATGGCTGAAATATAAATTTTGAAAAATTTCGAGAAACTGAATCCATATAAATATCGCACCTGTTAACAAAATTTCACGAGAATCGGTTGAGAAATGCGAAGGGGTGAAAAGCCGGACAGACATATACGAAAACAGTGTTGCCCAAGCTGAAACGGAGACGCTTCGCTTGCGCTTCGTGCTCGCTCGGTCAAATAATCGAGCAGGTAAGCCCAAATTAACCCTTCCCGGCCGTGTACCAATATCGTTGACTTGTGACCCAATTCAATACCTAACAATAACGTTGCCGGCGGTGCGCCGATATACAGGGTGTCCCAAAGCTTTGCCACACGGTGGGACAGTACCTTAGATATTAAAGGTATGAAATTTTAGTGAAATTAAACTTCATTTCAATTTTAAAAATATTAGCAACTGCATTCAAAGATTTTTGAAAGATCGCCTGCCTTAACCAGCAATTGAACCCACCAAAAAAGCAAAAACATATTTTATTTATTTTTATGATACCAATTGAAAGAGTAACTCATAAGGATTTTTTTAAAGTGACACAGTATCTTAAACAAAAGGAAGACCTTGTAATTTAACATTTAATTTTTTATTTATTACGGATCGTATCAATTTGTATGGAATCGTATGCAATTTTTTAAATCTTTAAATGCAGTTTCATTTCTTTTTAAAAACAAATTAAAGTCTTCTTTCAGTAAAATTTCCTATCTTCAATATTTAAGGTACTTTGCCTCCGTGTGGCAAAGTTTTGGGACACCATGTATAGCAGGGGTGCCCATACTTTTTCTTAAGGAGATCGACCTAACAACAATTTATGAATAAGAGATCGACATTTTGACAGTTTTTGAAAAAAATGCATAAGTAAAACTACATTGGGTGCAAAGTGTAAAATCTGTAATCCTTGGCGATTGACTTTAAAACCTCTCGCGATCGATCGGTCGATCGCGATCGACCGTTTGGGCACCTCTGATGTATAGCAATCAATAACTTTTAAGCTAATCTAAGCATAGCCCAAATGTGAATCGGCCCGGCAGTCTTCTTTCAGTAAAATTTCCTATCTTCAATAATAATAATTATAGGTACTTTCCCTCTGTGTGGCAAAGTTTTGAGACACCCTGTATAGCAATCAATAACTTTTAAGCTAATCTAAACATAGTCAAACCAAATGTGAACCGGCCCGTTTGCAGCAAGTACAGGAGAGTTCCATTACGTTTGTCTAGTGACAATTTTCAAAAGCGTCTCGATCGGTAGAACCAAATTAAGATTGACGCCGACAGGTTTTGTAAAAGCATTGCACTGTTGAATTATTAAGGCGGCTCCGGCTAGCTCTATATTCGTACCGCTCGGCGGGCGGCAAATATACCTCTACATGCCTCTACGTAGGTAATGGTCCGTTTTCAGTAGGTACCGACCGGCTCATTTTGAATTCTGACACCCGGATAAAGTGGTCGACGAATGAATATAAGCTGCGGTCGGCAATCCAAAAAAGTAAACACAAATTCAACGTTTGGAAGTTAAAGCCGTATTGTGAAATGAATACGCAAATGACGGGTTACGATACAATCGATGTTTTTTCCTTTTTTTTTTCATTAAACTGGTCTGTTTCGTTAAAATGGTCATCAAAATTTCGTTGCATTTGCAAATTGTCTTTTAATCTTAACGTGTGGAAAATAATGCTGTATGAATAGCAGTGTTTTTCAATCTTTTTCATGGCGCGACCCCCTTAGTATGTAAAAATATTTTACACTCACAACGTAATGTTTCAAATATAAATTCAAAAAAGTAATATAAATACGTACTTTATTTTGGTGTAAAGGTAAAACTAAAAAAAAAACGATGCAGTCAACTGCATCATAAAATAACTTTCTTTTTTTCTCATTACGATACAGGGCAAATCCAAAAAGAAGGCAGTGCAGTGATATAAAAAAAAAACAACGATATTTTCTCACATACTTTCCATGATTAAAATGCACTTTATGGTGATCGATGCCTTAGCGTTTGCAGGAATCTCTAATGCAATGCGCGCCATTTTTAGAACATTACAAAAAAAATTAATTTCAATTTTTACATTTTGTTATACTGAATTTCGTAGGGTTTGTTTTCTTGCTTTAAAATGTGAAAAAAAAATGACTGCCCGATATTTTAGATGCAGCTAAGGAAATGACTTATTACAAGGTAGGTACCTAGCTAATACAAACAAAGTCTCTCTCTCTTTTCTAACGTTGATCTTTTATTTAGTAGGTTCAATCCCAAATGTATGAGTGTTGATAAGGTGGTGTATGAAACTGCACATAATTAGGTATTAAAACACTCGTGTGATACTATAAACACACACTCATCGTTTTAATACCCCTCATTATGCATCAGTTTCATAAACTACTAGTTGCGACTTCCTACTCTCCGCTGTTCCTAACCTGCATTATTTTATTTTTATAAAAATAAAAATAAATAAAATAAAATAATTTTTATTCACTTTCTTATGACTAAAATAACAAAAATTATTTGAAGCCCCCTATTAAGCAAAAAGATGCCTGTGCCAGGAGACTCCGCTCTACTTACTTATTTTCTATACACAGTCAAAGATATGTGTGGGTCTCCAGCTTCCTCATAGGCTATAGAGAAATTCTAAGCTTGCCATATTTTAAAGCATAATAGCAGCAATCAAACTTCCAGGCAAAATAATAGCAGCCACTATAAGTTCGTTACCATGAGTTGTTTTATGTGTGTGAGCTGGCGACACGTGTCTGCAGCTTACACATCCCGTTAAGGCAAACCAGTGAGGTTACGGTTTTAGACTATAGTCAAAAATTTAGAGCCTAATTGCAGCAATAAGATCCAAAAAAATTAACCATCACACTCAAATACTGTTGTAACTACGAGCATAAAACTGTGTGCGAGCTGGAGACACGTGTCACTGGCTTGCACATCTGTATTTTCGTAATTACTTAAGCTACGATTATGTTATATACCTCAAAATTCTCAGCCGAATTGGAGCATTAGGCTCCAAATTTATCAAAGCTTTAACTCGAAAAGTTTTTGAGCTACGAGCCGATATCTATGTGTAAGCTGGTGACACGTGTCTCTGGCTGACACATGCTGAATTGCTGTAACTGTATATGTTAGAGTTTCGTTTTAAAGATCAAATAATACGTTATAATTGCAGCACACACGAGGCATAATTTCAAATCTCTGGGCCTCTTAGTTTCAAAATTATAAGCCAAAAACCGTTTTCCCGCCAAAAAATTCAAAATAATGGCTCGGAAGCGCCTAATCGCGCCGTTGCCGTTCCGTGCGCTACACTATTGCAATTGAATTTGAACCTAAGAGCTAGTATTATTTTGGTTCATTTTAATTAACGCTCTCGATCGTTTTAATTTATGTACTGAGAATTTTAGTCTAGGAGGTAGAAGCCGTCTGATATAAGAAAATCAAAGTCTATTTATTTAGGAATGTTTATATCGCTATGCTTAGTTAGGTATTATACAAATTTTGTCTGTCTGTCTGTCTGTATGTTTGTTACTCTTTCACGCCGAAATTTGGCATACTAAAATAAAAAGTCAAATTTAAAATGGCGGCCATTCCAACAGGAGTGGGGATAGACCCCAACATGTGGGTGTTTTTGTCGATAAAATTTGGTGTGTTTCACGTCTTTAAATTATCGTTAAGAAAAACAGGTGCACGCTATTTTCGACCTTATTGACATTTGAAATTCGGTTGGTTTTTTGGCGTATTCTCATTAACTTACTTTGATCTTTCTTTAAAAACAGTGATTTTGATTAATGTCAATAAGGTCGAAAATCGCTTGCACTAATTTTTAACTTGTGATCACTAGACAATGTTTTCTAGTAAGAAAAAACAGGTGCAAGCGATTTTCGACCTTATTGACGTTTAAAATTTGGTTGATTTTTTGCCGTATTCTCGTTTACTAACTTTGATCTTTCATTAAAAATCGTGATTTTGATAAATGTCAATAAGGTCGAAAATCGCTTGCACTCATTTTTCTAACTTGTGATCACTAGACAAGGTTTTCTAGTTCAAAAAAAACAGGTGCAAGAGATTTTGACCTTATTGACGTTTGAAATACGGTTGTTTTACCATATCTCGCGTTCACTAACTTTGCTTAGCTAAATAGCTTTTACATAATACTTACTAATTGACTTCGTTGTGTCATAAAAGTCCTAATCGAACTAACACAATATAAGGTCGCGCCGCGCGCGATATTATACTCATACCTAGCGTGCTGCGAGAGAAACGCGCGTAACGCGTCCGGTAGCAACAGCGCGCACGCGATGAATGCCTGCGCACCCGTCCGGCCAACGATGCTACTTGTTGCCACGCGCGATATTCATAGCGCCATAGCGTCTACTTACATAGCGCGCTATGTGCGCTATGTAAATATAGCGGGCTATAATATGGCGCTAGATGCTATATTAACCACCTCTAGTGCTAATGATAAAACAGAGCGCGCGCACACTGATATATATACACGGCTATAATAATCATTCCTTGGTGCGCGAACAGATGGCGTGATTTTGTTCTGTTTATAGGATTATTTTTATTTTTTGATTGTGTTAATCCCGATTCCAGTCCAGGCCATATTTATATCTGTCTGTATGCCAAATTTCGGTGTGCAAGAGTAACAGACATAGAGACAGACAAACAAATGTTCGAAGTTTTAATGTAAGTGAGATTAGTGTAAAAAAAATGTATAATAACTAAGCATAGCGATATAAATATTCCTAAATAAATAGACTTTATTTTTCTTTAAAATTAGGTAACCAGTTATATCAGACGGCTTCTACCTCCTAGACTAAAATTCTCAGTACATAAATTAAAACGATCGAGAGCGTAAATTAAAATAAACCAAAATAATACTAGCTCTTAGGTTCAAATTCGATTGCAATAGTGTAGCGCACGGAACGGCAACGGCGCGATTAGGCGCTTCCGAGCCATTATTTTGAATTTTTTGGCGGGAAAACGGTTTTTGGCTTATAATTTTGAAACTAAGAGGCCCAGAGATTTGAAATTATGCCTCGTGTGTGCTGCAATTATAACGTATTATTTGATCTTTAAAACGAAACTCTAACATATACAGTTACAGCAATTCAGCATGTGTCAGCCAGAGACACGTGTCACCAGCTTACACATAGATATCGGCTCGTAGCTTAAAAACTTTTCGACTTAAAGCTTTGATAATTTGGAGCCTAATGCTCCAATTCGGCTGAGAATTTTGAGGTATATAACATAATCGTAGCTTAAGTAATTACGAAAATACAGATGTGCAAGCCAGTGACACGTGTCTCCAGCTCGCACACAATTTTATGCTCGTAGTTACAACAGTATTTGAGTGTGATGGTTAGTTTTTTTCGATCTTATTGCTGCAATTAGGCTCTAAATTTTTGACTATAGTCTAAAACCGTAACCTCACTGGTTTGCCTTAACGGGATGTGTAAGCTGCAGACACGTGTCGCCAGCTCACACACATAAAACAACTCATGGTAACGAACTTATGGTGGCTGCTATTATTTTGTCTGGAAGTTTGATTGCTGCTATTATGCTTTAAAATATGGCAAGCTTAGAATTTCTCTATAGCCTATGAGGAAGCTGGAGACCCACACATGTCAAAGATTATCTAAATATTGTACTTAGTTAATTAAAAAATGAGAAAAAAAATACTCTTAATTTTATGGTGCTTTAGGTTTAGAATAAATTAAAGATAAGTACTTACTAATCTTAATTATGTATGTTTATGTATGTATTCTATATTAAATGGTTCTATGTTATATATTATTTATCAATTTTAAACAAAAGTTTAAAAGATTTAAATAAGGTTAAAAATAAATAAAAAAATAAATTTAAATTTATCATATAACAAATATTAATTCAGTACCAAGAGCCTTCCCAGGGGTCGCGACCCACACTTTAAAAACACTGCTGTATGTATAGTAGGTATATACACGAAACGTGAACTATTTTCAATTTAATAGGTATTAATTGAATAGGAATTCAAGGTTTATGAATTAGTAAGGGTTCAGAGTAACCAGGTAAATTAATACACAACAGACAACTATGTGTTATATACTGTGCCTACGGAAATTGAGTTGAGCTTATTGAGAGAGGAAAAGTTTGAAAGCAATTTCGTTAAAATTTAATGCTCCTGAGAACTTACGAGAATGAGGAATTTGCAAAATGAAGCCAACGCTGAGCATGGCTAATTTGTTAGAAATTTTGAGTAAGACTCACAAGCTAGGGTTCTGAAGGGTTTCTGTTGAATGCCAACTCGATATCTTTAAATTCTAATGTGCGTGACAGGCAGAATCTGATGGCTTTGCGTTGCGGCACTAAAGTGAATTACAAAAATTTAAGGACTTTATTGAACAAGCTTTCGCCCTCGATTCCGTCCGCGTGGAAAATCCCTATAGAGAACCTTTGACTGGGACAAAAGTCAATCTTATTTTTAATCTATGCTATAATCTGTGTGCAAGCCAAACTAAATACGTTTTGTGTTATTCAGTAACAAACACGAATTCACTCGTTGGACATGATTCAAACCCTAAAGTGCTGAAATAGGGGTTCAGATTTTGTATGGAAAAAATGAATTGATACGAGAACAGGAACGAGAACGGGTACGGGAACGGGACTGGAATGGGAATAAACAGGAACAGAATACGGATGGATATCCTACTAATATTAAAAGTTAGTTTGAATGTTCCAATGTTTAGATGTTTGGATGTTTTTGTGACTCAATCACGCAAAAACGCCTGAACGGATTTGGAGTAGCACACCGATAGTTTATAGCCTGGCTTAAAACATACGACAGTTTTTAACCCAGTTAAAGGCTCTCTAGGGATTTCCGAATGTCCATGCGAACAAAGTCGCCGGCGAAATCTAGTTCACCAATATTTTGGAGGACAAAGGGGTTCAATATATTTAGCAAAAGAGGGTGTACTAACACAAGGGTGTAACGCAGCTAACCCTCAACCGGCAGAACAAACTAATTACCCGTTTAGAGTATTTACTTTGGCATCGTGATTGCTTTGTCGCTCTGGGCCATCGTCGGTGTCTTAACGAGAACATTGCTACTGGTACAAGCTATTGTGCTCCTAATGACGGGTCGGCGTTAATTATTATGAAAATGTCTATATTGTAATGGTACGGTCTTTTGGAGTGAATCAATTTATGATGCTCCCGTTTCACTGTTTGTTAAGCATTTGATAGAGAGACTCGTTATTCGAATTATACAGAAATTATGATAGGTAGTCGGAAAAGTTCGCGGCCTTTTTGAAACATTAATTTATCGTGTTATATTTCTGGCAATACTAAACTTAGGCGGAAATGTAATATATTCTTTGACAGCTGACTTTCTGGTAATAGCGGTAAAATTAAAAATTGATAAAATTATCTTGCTTTTTCATATTTTTAATATTTTTTATTATATACGTTTAGCATTTTTTTCGAGGGTTCAGAGTGCCTATTACAAAAAAGAATCACGACAGTCGGACGCAATTAGTCGTTCAATTTACTTGATATTGAACCTTATTCGTGAATCAATAGTGCCATGCAGTGGGACGAACAGACGAACATCGTATGCTTATCGCAATGCTTTTTGGTAATATGTCCTCAATCGAAGGCCCTCATACTTACCCCTAGCGAAAAAAATAATAATGCTGGTAGTGCTCAAAGAAAGAAGATGCTTTATTACTACTGCAAAAAATGGTTCAACAGAGGTCTTGTAATTTTGAAGATAAAGATGTTTCTCCCTGTGGTATCTTTATTATTTTTAGTACAAAAAGACTGTAAACTTTTCTGACAACCTAATATTTGAAATGGTATTCTGAGATATAATTTTATGTTTGTTTAATAAATTGCCGCAAAAAAATCCTTTCTGAACCTGCATTATTGAAATGATTCGTGCATAAACTATTATTTGATCGTGCAAATACTACTAGACAGTTTGCAAGTAATGAAAAATAGAGCAGCTCTCGAATAACAAAAAATGAGAGCCAAGTCTACACTGACAATAAAGGTAGAGTTTCAAAGATTAGAAAGATTAAAAATTCTAAAGTGGACGCGCAGCGCCCGCGGCGTTCTGTTCCACCGAGAAAATGTAGGTGCAATTGCTCTTTCATTCCCGTTTTGATTTTGCTTTAGACACCTAAGTGTAATTCGAGTTAAATTCAGCATTGGATTCGTTATATGTACAAATAAAAACAAAATTAATAATATAACCGTTGACTTTTAAAGCTGCATAAAATCACTAATAAATATTACAAACACACATAAGCGTAGTCGTCACCATAAAGCTTATAGCAAAATTACACAGCCTTGAATTGCGGGATTGTTACAAATTCCCTTTAGTCAATATTTAATTTAAAAGCAGTCATTTAAATGAATGAAAGAATTATTCAGTGATAAGACAATCAACACAAAACTTAAAAGTTGATACATTAAAATAAATATAGAAAGAAATGAAATGGCACCTAAAAGAATCAGCATGATGTTGCAGCATAAGTAAATGCCAAAAATGAATGACAGAAGCACTGCTACGAATCCTACGCACTGGCTGCAATTTGCCGATCTAAAAACTGCACTGCAATTTAGCTGAACAGTTTATTTATTTTAAAGCAGTCCAAGTTAAACCAAATCACCAATCAATAGTCATAGAGCTTACCACAGTTCACCCCGCAAACCAAACCAACCAAACAATGCTCACTGCAATTTATTTAGTTGCTTACATCCGCCCGCCATTTCTCCTAAACATTCAGCCTCCCGTCAAAATACCGTCTGCCGTAGTGTGACGTCACGGCTGTCAGCGTGTGAGTGAACCAGGTTATTGATCTCCCTCTTCGGTTAGCTCTTTCACTCTCAATCAAAAAGATGCAAGCAAAAAAGAGAGGGTGGTCTACCTGGCAAACTATCCACGTGGTTGAAATACCTTCGCAGACGGATGTCCCGTTTTGTTGGGTAAGCAAACGACAACCGTTATTAATATGCCGGCAAAATGGGGAGGTTGTGACGGAAAATATGAAATTACTTGCTGGTAACATTTAGCAGCTTTACACGTCTGGTTTAATTTAAAGGTCAATTTTAGGGGTCCCTCAACTAGTTTTAGAAATCAAGGGAATAATAAAGGGTTTGCAATTGTATCCCTATGACCTTATTTAATATTTTTTAATAATTCTTTTTATTTCGTATAATATTTTAGTGGCAAATTATAATTTTGCAATGTGCTCATGAAGGCCTTTCATTTGATACATTTATTGTAGTACTTAATTGAAGAAAAAAATTTTTTTTCACATCACAAAATAGCGTCATGCAGCCAACATATTGACTTTTTTTTCAAAAATATAACTAGTGTCACTTGGGGTGATGTAAGGAATCTAACGATATCTCACACATCCAAATCTGTTCAGGAATTTAGAAGTTGTGGTGGATTAAAGAAACTCACATAGTATAAATACAAACAAACATATTATGAACAATGAACACTTCTTGTTTGGGAAGTCGTGTAAAAAATGGAAAGAATTCTCGAACAATAAAATCGAATCTTCGGGTTTGTATCAAAACAAATTGCTGTTATGAAAACCATTAACAATGTTTAGCGTCCCAGGCAGAGCAAACTTGGGCGGGCGGGAGTGCAAGCAACCGGCTCTATATTTATTTATTTTCATCACGTCTCGTTGTTTGAAATATTCAACGGCGTCGAATTATCAGCTCACTTTGTATACAAACGTTTTTTTATTAAAATTACCGAAACGATTGAACACTCAACAGAGTTTGCTACGTAGTCTCAATGATACTGAAGTCTTTGAAGTGAATATTATTCAGATTCTGTTTCGACCACATGTATTGATATTATTGTACGATACTTAGGGTGATTATTAGATTGATTATATGATGGGGATTGTACACAATAAGTAACACTAATTTAACTAAATGAAACCTTATTGTTATAAAATACTAGCGGCCGCCCGCGACTTCGTCTGCGTGGAAAGTTTTTTGTTAGGACTTATTGTAGACTTATTGTCTGGGAACAATACATTTTTTGGGATGAAAGGTATCCTATATCCTTTTCTGTACCCCTAAGAACGTGTATGCATAATTTCATGATGATCGGTTCAGTAGTTAAGACGTGAAGGCGTACCAAACAAACAAACGGACTTTCGCTTTTATTAATCCTTACTTAATAAGGATAAATTTTATTAGGTACTGTTTTACTCAATTGCAAGAAAGATTTTTATCTTTTTAATACCACTTTAAACCCTAATGTTTCATTATTAAAGAAAATTATATGCATTTTGAAGCTCCTTTAAAATTTAAATATGGAAATGTCAAACTTATCTAATGAAGTGTCAAACCACCCATTAACTGTATTTTGTATTGCACGAAGCGACTTTAGCGCATCAGAGCTCATTAAATTACATTTTAAAGTTAGAATTTTTAATGGGTCGTTGATGGGCCATTAAACCGATTTCACGTCGTGTTTACTTTGTATTTTCGCTGGATATGTCGTTGACTGACCAGTCTATCATCATTGTCGGATCCAGAAGATGTTCCTTGCCGCCACCAGATCTCAGACATAATAAATTTATTCGAAAAACATGACGGAGAAGAATTCCTGCTGCGCTACCGAATTTCAAAGGAGGCAGCGCTGCTGCTTCGATACCGCCTCAATCTGGAGCCACAAACCCTCTGAGGACTAAGGCCATTTGTGGTCTTACCCAGCTTCTGATCTGTTTGCAGTTCTTTGCGACAGGGTCCTTCCAGATGGTACTAGCTGAACTGACGAACATAGGCAGCTCTACTGTCCCCTGGTACATCACATCAAAATGAAACATTGTGCGATCAGCCCTTGTAAACACAATATTCGCCTAGTATGTAGATGGTGTAGGTTTATTATCTCGAGCTCCTCCGTGCTTCGGAAGGCACGTTAAGCCGTTAGTCCCCGCTGCATTTGCAGTCATTAACACCCACCAATCCGCATTGGGCCTGCGTGGTGGGTTATGGCCCATCCTTCTTACCACCCATAAGGCCTGTGCCCCAGCAGTGGGGACATTAAGAATGGCTGATGGACATGTACCTTGATGTTGATCTTTCTTTTATATGTATGTATATGGTACTTACCTACTAAGAAATAAATAAAAAAAACATTCAGTTTTAAGTAGGTATTGAATTTTTATTTAAAGGTTAGGTAAATAGGTACAGTTATTAGGACAGTTTTTGGTACAATCGCATACCAAAATACAATCTCTGACTAATTTAACAACTTAAAATAATCCATAGGTAATTAGGTATATATTATCTAGGCCATGTTCAACATTTCCAACTGTTTGTTCTGTTGTCTTTCCCAGTCGTAGAGTTTCTATTGTATTGCCTAGTAATTTCAGTCCAGGCCTCTTTCTTTTTGTTGATAAATATTGTCCCCGTTCTTATATTTTCAATTATCTAGCTAGAAGGAAACAAAGAAAATAAATAATAAGTACAAAATTACAAACTTACGCACCGAGTAGGTACCTACGTACTAAAAATAAAGTAAAACTTACTGTTTATGAGATCAGCCATTAGTGCTTTTTTCTGAAGTATAGTTTGCACCTCGTCCACGTTTTTCATTTTGGTTTAGAGACATTTTTCTCACAAAGAAAATAATACCGAAATAATAAAATAATCACATCCAAAGAATTTGAAAGAAAAATGTCAAAGTTGTCATTGTCAAACCGACTTAGGCTGGCCACATACAGACGGAATTCCGAATCGGGATTCCGTACGTACGTGATTCCGTACGTACCACCACACACAGACGTTTTTTTTCGTTCGGAATCACGGCTCAGTCAGATGCTAGACTTTGAAGAGTAAACATTGAATGATGATGAATTATTTTGATGACGATGTACTATTTTAATAGCGATTTCGCTTTTACTTTACCTGTGCAAAAAAAGCTGTGCATGGGTAGCCTACAACAGCTATTATTAAATGTTCGGTATCAGAATTAAAATAAACTTGGCTTCAAGTCTTTTGGCCAAGTGCATATTCAACTAAAATTATCTTCTAAAAATAAAGAAAAAATGCATAATTATAGACCTATTATTATTTACATTACGCTTAGGTCAATTCTATTGTTTTTTTGGTAAAATAGAACTAATAACTTAGCAAAACAATAAAAAAGTATGGCCAAAAGTCTGGTATCCAAAGCTGTAATAAAAAAAGTAGCATTCCGTACGGAATAAAAACGGTTGTGTGTGGCGACCAATACAAAATCTATGGAAGTCTTGCGTTCGGAATGGTTTTTTTCCGTGCGTGATTCCGAACGCACGGGCCCTCATGTGGAATTCCGTAACGGATAAAATTACGTACGAAAAGTTAACGCATGTGTGTGGCAGGCCCATAGATTTTGTATGCAACTGCTGCGTTCGGAATTCCGAATCGGGATTACGTTTCGAGATTCCGTTACGTGATTCCGTCTGTGTGTGGCCGGCCTTAAACCACAGGCAAACACGTTTTTTTGGCCATTTAGGCTGGCCACATACAGACGGAATTCCGAATCGGGATTTCGTACGTACGTGATTCCGTACGTACCACCACACACAGACGTTTTTTTTCGTTCGGAATCACGGCTCAATCAGATGCTAGACTTTGAAGAGTAAACATTGAATGAAGATGAATTATTTTGATGACGATGTACTATTTTAATAGCGATTTCGCTTTTACTTTACCTGTGCAAAAAAAGCTGTGCATGAGTAGCCTACAACAGCTATTATTAAATGTTCGGTATCAGAATTAAAATAAACTTGGCTTCAAGTCTTTTGGCCAAGTGCATATTCAACTAAAATTATCTTCTAAAAATAAAGAAACAATGCATAATTATAGACCATTTATTATTTTCATTACGCTTAGGTCAATTCTAAAGTTTTTTTTTGGTAAAATAGAACTAATAACTTAGCAAAACCATAAAAAAATATGGCCAAAAGTCTGGTATCCAGAGCTGTAATAAAAAAAGTAGCATTACGTACGGAATAAAAACGGTTGTGTGTGATTCCGAACGCACGGGCCCTCATGTGGAATTCCGTAACGGATAAAATTACGTACGGAAAGTTAAAGCATGTGTGTGGCAGGCCCATAGATTTTGTATGCAATTGCTGCGTTCGGAATTCCGAATCGGGATTACGTTTCGAGATTCCGTTACGTGATTCCGTCTGTGTGTGGCCGGCCTTATACTGGAAACTTTTCAAAACGTTCGTTCATCCCATTCATTTTTAAATTTATTACTGGCAACAATGTTTAAGGATCTCATTAGTTAAAGGATCGAGTTTTTAGCCTAAAGTAGTTTGATGCAACAAACTAATGAAACCATTATTTTAATGATTCCATTAGAGATAATGTGGCATTAGCTAAAGGAGCTTTAAAGTGAAGTTTCTTGCAATTGAGTATTTATCTTCCTGAATAAAATAAAATAATCTTCAGCACTTAATCACACTTAGTATTCTGAGTACTTGAAGTGGATAACAAGGATACAACGGAAGGACTCTATTACCCTCGGGAAATCATGCAAAGTCATGAAGATTTGCCATAATTTAAAGTCATGATTAAGATATTATGACTTTAAAATTTGATGTAAACGTACGTTCATTATATTGTGGTGTGATAAGTACCTACTACCTATGTTTATTATGTAATTTTTTAACGACTTATGAAAGGTCGAAAATACGTTTGTACTGAATCAAGCCTAAGGCTGCGTTCAGACGATAACGCACGACCCGACCTCAACCCGAACTCAACTCAAACTCAACTCGAACTCAACTCAACCGGAGCCCACTACTTGAAATACAGCCAGGGTTGGCATGATTAAAAAAAGTTGTTTTAAAACACGTGTTTAAAACAGTGTTTAAAACAATTTGAAATAAAACTAAGTTTTTCATTAAGTGTTTAAAAACACAGTTTAAAACAAGTTTTAAACAATGATAAAACATTAAGATAAAAAACAGGGTTTTAAACTACTATTAATTGAGAATGAATGGTGATTTTCGTAAATTAGTGCACTTTTTTCCCAAAAATATGTTTAAAAACTTTAGATTTCACTGAAAATACATAGAATGACAGTAAAAAAAGTGTAATTTTATCGGATATCTTTTGCAAACCTTAACTAAGTAGGTATTAGCCATTTATCACCGATTAAAAAAAATCGAAGACTGATCCTTGTCGAAATCTGGTTCCTCCATCCTATATCAATATATAGGATGGAGGACCCTAATGCTCTTATATAACCCCAATGGGTTCCCCTTATTATTAATGAACATCAGAGAACATAGGTAGTACCTTTGACGACCTCCGTGGTCGAGTGGTTCACACGCCGGTTTTCAAGGCGTCACCATCTCTTGAGGTCCCGTGTTCGATGAACTTTTCAATATTGTCTCAGGTCTGGGTGTGTGTCATACCACCGATGTTTCTGATTTCCATAACACAAGTGGTGCTATAGCTACTTACTTTGGGATTGGAGCAATGTATGTGATGTTGTCAAAAAATATATTCAAATATATTTAGTACCTATTTACAAGGTGTATGTAAGTAAAGCGTTCAGTATAATATTGATAAGAGATATAAAATAAAATATGTTTATTGCCTAATCGATTTTTGTAAATATTTACTAAGGATTCTAAGGCGAATTTGAAAATAGTGTAGAAATTAAATATTATAGGTCTCATTGATTTGAAAGTGACGGTTTAAGTTTAAAGTAATAAGTAAAAAAACATAAAAAACACTTGTTTAAAACATTTTGAACTATTTGTTTTATAAAAAGGAAAAAAAAAACTTTTTTTTCCTACCCTGAATACAGCCCTTACAATTTTGACTTTTATGACACGTTAATTTTCTCCGTTATATTTTGTCGATGCAACTGCACACGCCCCGCGCTCAACCCGACCTCAACTCAAACTCAACCCGAACACAACCCGAACTCAACTCAAACTCAACTCAAGCTCAACCCGAACTCACTTCAAACTCACCTGAACATTACACGGGAGCTTATTAATGTGTCATATGACTCAAAATTGTAAGCGATGTATTTCAAGGTGGGCTGCGGTTGAGGTGAGTTCGGGTTGAGGTCGAGTATCGTAATAGTAATCGTTTGAACGCAGCCGAAAGAAATAGTTATTACGATATTTGCACACATCCACACTAAAAAGAGATTCTTATATCCACACTAAAATAAAAACTGCGTTTAAAAGACGTTTAGTAACAACATAAAGGTAAGGTAGGTTGAGAGAGGCTGGTTGGTTGAGAAACGCAATCGAATACAACACAATATGGTTTGGCATATTTGCGTGTAGGTACTCAATGAAAATCATCACTTTCTCGGAGGAATAGAAAATCTCGCTGGCTTACACATGCAAAGAGCTATGACAAAAAATCAGTAATTAGTTTACACTGTCAGGAAAGCGTGCTAACCTAATTTATCTCCCATTTTAGTCATCGTATCCTATCAAGTGCTAAATTGAATTTATCGGTAAAATTGGGATTTCAATCAGCAAGTAGCGAGTGTTGAGAGTCGCCGTCAAGTCAATCACAGCAAATTGAACATGTCACTAGCTCCTATTTTGAAAGGGGATCGAGTGTGCCACTGTGCCCTGTAATTTAGTTTAGTTCAAACGTTTCGTTTTGTAAAGAGAGATAAAATAAAATGTTTGCTGTCGACTGACAAATAATTTTATCAAAATAATATATGTAACAGTGCCTAAAAAGGCAGATTTATACTTTCTTTGTATATAACTGCTGTTAGCAGAGAACTTGTCACCTATACTATAATCATATGCGAAATAACTGAACTTAGGAAATGAATTCGATTGCAGTGCAGCTCACTACAATAAAAAACCGGCCTAGTGCGAGTCGGACTCGCGCTCGATGGGTTCCGTACCAAAAAACGGCAAATAATGACGTTTGTTGTACGGGAGCCCCCCTTAAACATTTATTTTATTCTGTTTTTAGTATTTGTTGTTATAGCGGCAACAATAATACATCATCTGTGAAAATTTCAATTTTCTGGCTATCATACGGTTCATGAGATACAGCCTGGTGACAGACAGACAGACAGACAGATGGACAGCGGAGTCTTAGTAATAGGGTCCCGTTTTTACCCTTTGGGTACGGAACCCTAAAAACCGTTCAGGGACTTATAAAAAGTTTCGAATGTATAAATCATTACAAAGCAAATGATATACCTTCAAGAATCTAACGAATATAAAAGATTTATTAAACGAAACAAACAAACCTAAAATCAGAACTGAATGTTATATGTTATCACTTGAGACACATTTGAAGACGTAAACAAAGTTTATTCATTAACTTGTTAGGAACAAAACATACAAGAAACAAACCTTAATCCTCCAAATAGGCAGTCGACTGACGTTTCATTTCACAACTTTGTATTAAATGTTTGTTGGGTATGACATACGAATTTGCTACGCCATTACTGAACTTGTAAAGGGTGTTTGAATCGTAAATTGTTACGTGCCTCTAACATTATAACTAGGGGCCATTAATCTACGTCAAAACTGACGGGACCCAGTAGGTGCTGTACCCTACTCTAGGATATTAACGAAATCGGTATGGACTTGACGAATTGACCACTGTCACTTGACGGCTCAAACTTCTTATGAATATGAATTAGTAAGTATTTACTTACAGCTTTTTGATTTTCTTTTTTATCTAGATTAAGGAAAAACTATCTTGAAATTGAACTTTGAAACTACAGAAAACACAATCTTAGTAAGGGATTAATAATTTGATATTATTAATCCCTTACTGCTGTTTTCTGTTAATTCAAATAAAGCGGCACAATATTAAGTCGGATGAAAAAAGTCTTTTAAGGGTTAGAAAATAATATAGGTTAGAACTGCGTCTGCGACCAAAAATGTGCGAGCCGATCGAGTGGAGCGAGAGTGCTGCGGTAGCGGCCGGTGAAGCGCCAGAAACGACGTTTTTGTAAAATTTACTTTCAATAGACGTCTTTTACTTAAATTTCCTGAAGCCTTGGCTGTTTCACTTACTGTCTTCCGCACTTTAGTGGTGTAGCATCCGTTAATATACAGATCAACTAGGTAAAGTGCGGAAATCTGCTACTTTAAGAAAAAAATCGCACTTATACGGATCATACCCGGTAATTTGCAGATTAACTAGCCTAGCCAATTCGTAAATTAACGTATTCCGTACCTACTTAAGTGGTTTTAAAACGGTAACTAAACAAATTTTGTGCGATCATCCATGAGACGTTTACTGTAAATATTCTATTACAATAGACCAATTTCCAATATTGTTTGTAAAAACTTTTAATTCAATGTTGGTTACTTAACTATTGCATTGAAACCATAAAATGAGAGAAGAGAAAGGCCATTAGCACTGATCCGATTACTAGCTTTCTACTGTGTTCCAGCATTAGAGGTTCGTTTAAACAAGAGATTATCCAATAGTAGTCGAATAGAAGTTTAAAGAGATTTTTTTTACAATAAAACTCTTTGAAAATATGTACTTATACTTAGGATTTAATTTACTCAACCTGTATTATTTTACTACTCATTCGCTTTGGTAAAATTTATTATTTCTCATTTCAATTATTATAATAGTTAAAGCAAGTAATTTATAACATAGTTTAAAAAGCTTAAGACGTGTTACATGTATTTGACTAAAACATTCATATTATATCATATTATTAGGAATATAGGTAGGTACCTACGAGTACCAAAATATAAACTTAATTCAAAATCACTCAGGTCAAATTCCTTGTCCTATTTTAAACGATATATTAATAGCAGAATAACGTTCTCTTACATTTTCATACTAATCTAAAATTGTATCCAGCCTTCGAAACCTTATTTCGCTCTCAATCAGGGTCGGGTTACATAGTAATCTCAATCAGAAGGCAATCCATATGCATAATAATATGAGGAGGTTCGCAGACAATTTAGTGGCGGCGAGCCAAGGGTTAGAACCTTTGCCCGGGGTGTGTTGGGCCATACGTGACCGGCCACACGAATATCAGTGTTCTGCCAGGTCAGAAACATGGGTTGAATTTCGTAGTTGTATTGTTGCTATTATGGTGCACATGGAGTTTTGTTGGAAACGCACTTACCCCCGATTTCTGATCTTTTTAGGGTTCCGTACCAAAATGGTAAAAAAGGAACCCTTATGGTGTGACTCAGTCTGTCTGTCTGTCTGTCTGTCACAGCTGGATATCTCGAGAACTACTAATGGTATCAACTTGAAATTTGGAATATTTTAAGATGATATTTGCTCAACTATTTTGCAAATAAGAAATAAATAAAAATAAAAATATCTTTTTTACAACAGGGGCTGAAAAGGGGTCTTAAAAATTTGAAGTGGGGCAACTAGGGCATGTGGGGTATCATATGAAAGAGCGTCGTTTGCACGTTTTCAATCATTTTTTCTTTTTTTTAGGCCGTATAGTTTTTGACTTATGATGAAAATTGTAAAAAAAATACCGTTCCCCCCCCCCCTTATCTCCGAAGTTTGCAAAGAGAAAAATCTGAAATAATTCTATGTGATAGCAATTTATATAAAGATTACAGGAAAAATAAAACGATGTCTCAATATAGCACACTTTTTTAGAAATGATCAAATTTCTAAAAAAGTAAACATTAGTTTTACTATCGGTCAAGAGATGGCGCTGACCTAAAACTGCAATACTAATTTATTATTCTACTCTGCAGTGTGGTTTGATGGTGCAATTATGATGGAATGGAAATGGAACCCTCAGTGCGTGAGTCCGACTCGCTCTTGACCGATTTTTTATCCAAGGTTTAACTTAATCGGAGGGTTCAACATTACCTGGTATCCTACTACTATTATAAATGTGAAAGTTTGTAGGTTTGGATGTTTGTTGGGTAGGTTTTTTGTTTTTTTTTAAACAATTTTTTTATTTTTATTGTAGGTACCTTGTAGGTATATTATTTAGATAGTAAAATCGGCTCAGCCAAACACGGGTCAAACTGAGAACCTCCTTTTTTAAGTCGGTTAAAGAATTACACAGAATCCCTCTTCCAACAAAAAAAAAACTTATTCAGTTCATAAACAAAGAAGTAATACAACTTATCATCGAGGTAATTCACACAAAATCATACTATTTTCGTGCTTTTTTTTTCAAGATTACTTGAAAAGTACTGAACCGATCATATTTTAAAAAATGGGACCAATTTGGGAGTTTACTTAATGTTTGAATCATTTCAATCGGTCCAGGCGTTTTCGAGTAATCGGTGGGACATACACAAAAAAAAAACAAATATACAGACGAACCGAGAACCTCCTCCTTTTTGGAAGTCGGCTAAAAACAGATGATACTTTTTATCCCGATATTCCCACGGGAACGGGAACCACGCGGGTGAAACCGCGGGCGGCCGCTAGATAAGTAATAAAATTAACTTTAAACCAGATAATGTAGATATCTCCGGGTAAAGTTAAACCTCCGATAACCTCCGATTAAGTACCTCAGAAACCGGAGATTAGTGATTGTGGATTGCGTCACTATTTCAGGCGCATGACGCTTACTGGGGCCTAATCGTGCTATAGTTTCAATGATAAAACCAAAATTAAATCGTTACCGTTTCAGTTTCATTTACAGAAAAATACTCGCTTTAGTTTAGTTAAAATTATTTAAAGCTATGCCTAGGGCGCCTTACAATGTCAATTTTGGACAATACAAATGAGAATTCTAAAGGTAAAATTATTGACATTATTGACAACGCAACGGTTTTGGTTTTATCGTTCAAAATTACTGCGAGTGGGCCCCTCGGCTTACGATATTGTTTCTTATTGTGATGACTAGCTTCCGTCTACGATTTGATCCGCGTAGACATTCGAAAAGCCCTTAGGGACCCTTAAACCAGGATAAAAAATATCCTATGTTTCAATCCTGGGGGCTAATTGTCTAAATTAAAAATCTATCGCAATCGTTTTCGTTTGACAGATGGATGTGTCATATTGCTGCATTTCTTTGGTAAGTTTTTATTTGTGCCAAAAAAAAGCTTCTATGTATTACATCCTTGAAAGCGATTGCGATAAATTTTGAAATTAGACAATAGAAAGGCAGGTTACTAATTAATGTGTGCCAAATTTCATCCAAATCCATTTAAAGCCAAACCTATTTACGTGATTAAATGAGAAAATGAGGAAATTTAAAATAAGTCAATTGTGAAGGGTTAACTCTAACATCTACTAAATTTCTTACTAATAAAAAACAATCAAATCACATGTCGTACCTTGTTTTAAGTTAAAATGTTGAATATTGGTTCCGTTAATCCGAATAAACGAAACAAAAACGCGATACGACATGACAAAGGATATTTTGTTCTATAAAAAACCATACAGTTCCGCTTTCACAATGAAATTGTGAAAAAGTTAAAAGCTTTTGGGTTACAAAATAAACTGGCCGAAAGAAAATTGTTTAAAAGTCAGATATGTATTCACTTCTCAAGCTTACGCGCTCACTAGACATGAAATAAAAGACTTTTAACGGATACTAGCGCGGTTTTATTGAAAGTACTTTGGTAATTAGTTTGTATTTGGTTTGATTTTTGATTTTCCCGACGTTTCGGCACCTTTGCAGCTGCCGTGGTCACGGGGGGACTGAAGCTACTCGTGAGCCTACCCTCAAGCGATGAATTTTTTGAGACGTTCAGAAAATTAATATTTTACAAAAAAAATTATCTTTTTAATTGGTTTAAGTTGATTTTGTGATTTAATTAATGCTAAAGAGAGAGAATCTACTGAAACTACCACCATTTCACAAAATTGGGAGGCCTCTCCAAGAAAGAAATGGCCAAATAAAACTTGGAGAGGAAAGCCGACCTCCGTCTTTTATATTTATTAATTTATTTGCAAAAGGAACTAACCGTATCATTAGATCTTGCAGTGTGTGTATGGGGCTTTAGCTTGTGAATGATGGGGTCCCAAGCTGGTGGAATTTTCCAACCATCATCTCTATTGAAATTAGGATATTTATTTATTTCGATAGCCTCGCGGAGCATTCTAGGAATAAATCTACGTTCCTTAGCAAGGATTTGGGGTTTGTCAAATCTAATGTAATGGTTGGGCCCCTCAAAGGCGTGATCACACACTGCAGACTTGTTATCGCGCCTATGTTTCATGTCAGCTACATGCTCTTTAACGCGGGTCCCTATACTTCTCTTTGTTTGCCCGATGTAGGAGAGCCCACAGTCACAATCTAGTTTGTAGACGCCTGCGGCTTGAAGGGGGATGTTACACTTGACAGGTCGTAAGAATTGGTTGATCTTCTTCGGCGGCTTGAAATAAGTTTTGATTGACGCTCGCTTCAGAATGTTTCCAATCTTGTCAGTGACACCCTTCAAATAAGGTAGGATGGCAGGTTGACGTTCTACTGTGGCTGGTTTGTCGCGTTTTCTGTGACGAAGGCGTGGTACTTGCAACTTGTTTTTACGCAGTACTTGTTTGACGTGCTGAAGCTCAGCCGTCAGGTGTTGTTTGTCACAGATGCCGCGGGCTCTCTGAAACAAAGATTTTCCTACGGTAGCTAACTGTATAGGATGATGGTGAGAGTCACCATTGAGGTATCTGTCTGTATGGGTTGCTTTACGATACACTGTATGGCTCAAGGTTTGGTTCGGATTCCTGATAATGAGAATGTCTAGGAAAGCTAGTTTATTATCTGCCTCTAACTCCATAGTAAATTGTATGTTGGGGTTTATGGAGTTAAGATGGTTAAGAAAAGCAGGGACACTGTCTCTAGGTAGTATTGTGAAAGTGTCATCTACGTACCGTTTGTAGAACCGGGGAGTCACTGGTGCTGTGGCTAGTGCTTTCTCCTCAAAATCCTCCATGAAAATGTCAGCAACAATGGGGGATACAGGAGAGCCCATTGCTACTCCATCCACTTGCACGTAGAACTCCTCGTTCCATAACAGATAGCCAGATGTTAGGCATAATTCTAGTAGTTCTGCATATTCAATTGGCATGTTGTTATCAACTAGCTTTTTCCTGATGATATCAATGCAGTCCTGTACTGGTAAGCATGTGAATAAGGACTGAACATCAAAACTAACCATAGTTTCATCATCAGCGAGATGTAGATGTTGTATCTCACTGACAAACTGGTAGGAATCTTTTACAAACGCTGCTGTATTACCTCTCAGTGGTGTGAGTGTTTTCGCTACGTGTTTAGCCAATTTGTAGGTTGGTGAGTCAATTTGGCTTACAATGGGACGTAGCGGAGCATTGTCTTTGTGTATTTTCGGTAACCCATACAGTTTCGGCGGTATAGGGCAGGATGGAATAAGATAATCGACGTCAAGATCTAACTGTTCTGAATGTTTTTTGATGAGTTCTTTCGTATTATTAAGGATCTTGGTGGTTTGATCACATTTAACATGTTTGTAGGTTTTCTCATCACTCAAAAGTTCTTGTATTTTTGCGTTATAATCCGACGTATCCATAACTACCGTTGCGTTACCTTTATCAGCTCGAAGGATAGTTAATTCAGGTCTAGTGCGTAAGTTCTTCAACGCGACGTTTTCATCATATGGAAGATTTTGCTTGGGCAGTTTACTACGACGTAAAACAGATGAAATATCTTGACGTATAGCTTCACTGTCCTCTTTTTTGATCTGATTTTTAACTAGACAATCCTCTACACAATCCTCTACGTAGAGTAGAAGTAGTATCCTCTAGAGTAGAAGATGACACCCGTCAATGTCAAACCCGTGCAGTTGTCAATTTATCAAAACAAATATTGGATGAACCTACTTTAAAAGTATTAAATAAGGGTCTGAATTTCGCGGTAACACCTCGCAGAATACCGTTTGAGGATATTATCTGCAGCGTAGAGGATTGTCTAGTTAAAAATCAGATCAAAAAAGAGGACAGTGAAGCTATACGTCAAGATATTTCATCTGTTTTACGTCGTAGTAAACTGCCCAAGCAAAATCTTCCATATGATGAAAACGTCGCGTTGAAGAACTTACGCACTAGACCTGAATTAACTATCCTTCGAGCTGATAAAGGTAACGCAACGGTAGTTATGGATACGTCGGATTATAACGCAAAAATACAAGAACTTTTGAGTGATGAGAAAACCTACAAACATGTTAAATGTGATCAAACCACCAAGATCCTTAATAATACGAAAGAACTCATCAAAAAACATTCAGAACAGTTAGATCTTGACGTCGATTATCTTATTCCATCCTGCCCTATACCGCCGAAACTGTATGGGTTACCGAAAATACACAAAGACAATGCTCCGCTACGTCCCATTGTAAGCCAAATTGACTCACCAACCTACAAATTGGCTAAACACGTAGCGAAAACACTCACACCACTGAGAGGTAATACATCAGCGTTTGTAAAAGATTCCTACCAGTTTGTCAGTGAGATACAACATCTACATCTCGCTGATGATGAAACTATGGTTAGTTTTGATGTTCAGTCCTTATTCACATGCTTACCAGTACAGGACTGCATTGATATCATCAGGAAAAAGCTAGTTGATAACAACATGCCAATTGAATATGCAGAACTACTAGAATTATGCCTAACATCTGGCTATCTGTTATGGAACGAGGAGTTCTACGTGCAAGTGGATGGAGTAGCAATGGGCTCTCCTGTATCCCCCATTGTTGCTGACATTTTCATGGAGGATTTTGAGGAGAAAGCACTAGCCACAGCACCAGTGACTCCCCGGTTCTACAAACGGTACGTAGATGACACTTTCACAATACTACCTAGAGACAGTGTCCCTGCTTTTCTTAACCATCTTAACTCCATAAACCCCAACATACAATTTACTATGGAGTTAGAGGCAGATAATAAACTAGCTTTCCTAGACATTCTCATTATCAGGAATCCGAACCAAACCTTGAGCCATACAGTGTATCGTAAAGCAACCCATACAGACAGATACCTCAATGGTGACTCTCACCATCATCCTATACAGTTAGCTACCGTAGGAAAATCTTTGTTTCAGAGAGCCCGCGGCATCTGTGACAAACAACACCTGACGGCTGAGCTTCAGCACGTCAAACAAGTACTGCGTAAAAACAAGTTGCAAGTACCACGCCTTCGTCACAGAAAACGCGACAAACCAGCCACAGTAGAACGTCAACCTGCCATCCTACCTTATTTGAAGGGTGTCACTGACAAGATTGGAAACATTCTGAAGCGAGCGTCAATCAAAACTTATTTCAAGCCGCCGAAGAAGATCAACCAATTCTTACGACCTGTCAAGTGTAACATCCCCCTTCAAGCCGCAGGCGTCTACAAACTAGATTGTGACTGTGGGCTCTCCTACATCGGGCAAACAAAGAGAAGTATAGGGACCCGCGTTAAAGAGCATGTAGCTGACATGAAACATAGGCGCGATAACAAGTCTGCAGTGTGTGATCACGCCTTTGAGGGGCCCAACCATTACATTAGATTTGACAAACCCCAAATCCTTGCTAAGGAACGTAGATTTATTCCTAGAATGCTCCGCGAGGCTATCGAAATAAATAAATATCCTAATTTCAATAGAGATGATGGTTGGAAAATTCCACCAGCTTGGGACCCCATCATTCACAAGCTAAAGCCCCATACACACACTGCAAGATCTAATGATACGGTTAGTTCCTTTTGCAAATAAATTAATAAATATAAAAGACGGAGGTCGGCTTTCCTCTCCAAGTTTTATTTCGCCATTTCTTTCTTGGAGAGGCCTCCCAATTTTGTGAAATGGTGGTAGTTTCAGTAGATTCTCTCTCTTTAGCATTAATTAAATCACAAAATCAACTTAAACCAATTAAAAAGATAATTTTTTTTGTAAAATATTAATTTTCTGAACGTCTCAAAAAATTCATCGCTTGAGGGTAGGCTCACGAGTAGCTTCAGTCCCCCCGTGACCACGGCAGCTGCAAAGGTGCCGAAACGTCGGGAAAATCAAAAATCAAACCAAATACAAACTAATTACCAAAGTACTTTCAATAAAACCGCGCTAGTATCCGTTAAAAGTCTTTTATTTCATGTCAGATATGTATTTTCAAGCCTATAAAAATATTTATTTTAATTTCAGAAAAGTAATTGACTGACAAAATAATTTTCTATTGAGTTAGCTCGAATTATATTTAATGAATAAATAAAATAATAAATTATATATTAAATAATTTGTTTCGAATAGGCGATCAAAATATCTTTTAAATACTAACCAAATGGTACCATGTGGCAGTGCTCAATAAATAAAATAAAAATAAATAAAAAAAACTTGAGGGTTTATGGCCCATCTCCTTATCCATTCACGAGAAAGGCTTTTGCCCCGTATCACACCATTTTGATGCATTATTGAATTGAATTCTGAGTAGGTATATTTAGCTTAAACAAAACAAGATTTTAATACGCTATAAAATAAAAAAAACTGCCACTGTTTTATTAAGATTAAGATAAAGGCCCTTTAAAAATTATGGTGTGCGGATAAAAATCTCTGGATCAGCATTTCAGACGGCTTATAAGAATAAAAAGTACTTGCTGGATTTAGGGGAATCGTTTAAGTACTCTTATCACAGCTGGTTGATAAAAATTCAATCTTGGAAAATCTAGGCATAATTTTCTGTGTCTTTATCATTCTTATTTAAGACGTGAATCAATAAAACATGAGATTTTGTACACACACAAAAAATATTAAGACTAGTATTTCTTAAGTAAAGTAGTAAATTGACTAAAAAAAAATTCGGTTTTCGTTGCGTATTTCTAGTAATGGATTTCTGTTTATCTACAGTGGGTAATAAATAATTGATTACATTGTTCACTCAGCAAACAAATCTTATGTAACTAAGGCCGAGTTTCGTGAACTCCCCGCAGATTTCCTTGATGTTGCCCGTATCCAAAACAAAAGTTCCTTTTAAACTTTTCTTGACGTACAGCAACAATGCAAGTTTGATAAACTTTCGATTACATTCTTAGAAACATCGGACTTTTTGAGCCTGCCATTGATCACAGATGTATTAAAAGCATCGAAATGAATTACATAGAAACGACATTACGGCTCCGATTTTTGCTCCACGCGTTGAGGGCAACTGCCCTCAACTCATTTAGTCACTCGCCAACGCTCACCGCGAACGCACGGTGTAATTGTTCCGATAAAAATGCCATCCTGGGTGTTAAAGACGTGAAAAAATCACTCCACTGTGAAGCAAAAAGATAGTGGAGTGACTTACCATCGGCAAGTAAACAAAACATCAACATAAACCAACCAAAACTATTTTTTATACATTATTTCTACTGACCCGACATTTTGTATGAAAATCATAGATTATGAAAAGTGAACCATTACAGATTGTATACGTAGGTACAAAACTAGGATAGGTGAACTAGCACAGTTTTACAAATTAAGTATATTAGGTATTCTATTACCGTTAACAACCGCCTATGATGTAGGTGGGACGACACCGTCACCACCGCCCGTGTAGGTAGGTACTTAACTTCGGTGTCAGTCGAAAAATATTCCAGGGGCTTGTCAAAAAAAAAAGTGATTATTGATCTTAAATTCCTGCTATATTTTGCTGTCGAGGCACATCCGTGCACAGAACAACTGTGCTCCATTGCCGCAATTACTCATCCCGCTCGAGTGCCGGGGCAGGCGAGGCAGATAGCGAGTTCGAATGTATACATTACCCCAGCACGAATATATCGTGATAAAAAAAACGCACGTAAAAGTGCTCGATAGAGTAATTGTCTATGAGAAAGGAGAGTGGGAAAATTTGTACGGGAAGTGGTCTATGAACCAATAGCGACACTTTTGTTGTATTTATGTACGGATACCTCAGCTACACCCTTGTGCAAAGCGGCATCAAAATCTGACTCGGCAGTATAGAGAAAAAAAAATTCAACACATGAATATGTTTTTGTTATATTTTTTGTTTGCGAAATGCTTAATTCAGCTATTTTAGACTGTAGTATCAGTAGTAAGTTTTGGCATCGTCGGTGGTATAGTGGTTAAGGCCGTTGACTACCATTTGGGTAGGCGCTGTGCTGGCCGGTTCGATCCCCGCTACGTACCAACACAGAATACATAATAGTACAAGTGTACCAATGAGTTTTTGAATTTAGAATTCATTAGTAAGTTTATTCAACGCATTTGCGGTGAATGACAATAGCTGCTACATAGGTAATACCTATATCATTGGATGGGCAACTATTATACCAAGTAGGTAACTATGTGACTGATTGAAGCTGCTCAACATGGTATTTTTGTCATCTTGATCAGGATAATAGTCAAGTGACCTTTTTTAAATAAAATATATGCCAAAGGACATCCATTCATCCATTTTGGTCCAAATGTGAAAGTGCCGGCCAAAAAGCAAAAGTGATATATTTAAGTGATTGATTTTGTCCACGTAGGCATTTTTTATTATGGCACCGAAGCTGTAGCACCGCTATACTTGATTTTAAATAAGTTTAAAACGTCTGTTTTTTCATACATTTTGGCACAAATGTAAAAAAATCGGTCAAAAAGCATATTCTGATAAATTTTGTCCGCCTAAGCATTTCTTATAATGGCACCGAAGCTGTAGCACCGCTGTACTTGATTTTAATGGAGTTCAAAAAGTCTGTCTTTTCATACATTTTGACACAAATGTGAAGCGGTGCTACAGCTTCGGTGCCATAATAAAAAATGCTTAGATGGACAAAATTTATCAGAATAAAGCACTTTGGTCTTTTGGCCGGCACTTTCATATTTGGACCAAAAATGTATAAAACGTGGATTATACATTTCCTTTTAAATATTTTGTGTGCCCTAAGGTTGTCGCCTAAGTAGTAATTTGGTCACACGTTCTCAAAAACTAGTTACTCAATTTGTATTTTAAAGTCACCCATTTTCAAAATTTGTAGTCGCCCTCAGTTCGTCGCCCACTTCGTATTTCAGTACGCTATATTCAGTATTTTTGATACCCAAAATGGGAAAAAATCTAATAGATGACACCAAATGAATGTTATTAGTGCGGGTACTAAATGCCCATCCTCCTTTTTTACTTTTATTTTTCGAGTTAGTATTAACATGCACCTATTACCTAATTAAATTGGGTTTTACTATAATTTTATGCAATATTATTAAACAAGTAGGTATATCCTAATCATTATGAAGAATGTGTCGCATCTGTGTGCATGCTACTTTTTCTTTGACAACTCACGCTCGCACTGCGCGTTGCTTAGCCGCCATCTTTGCAATCGCTGCGACAATTTGTGCCGTAAATCTGTCCTTTCTATACGTAGTAATACATTTCGATGATTAAAAGTTAAACATATTTAGTTGATATTAGAAGAAACTTAATGAGCAACTTCGATTATAAATCGAATATTACTAATATATCCGATATACCAATCATTATGTGCATACACGTTGTCAGGGGGAGGTACAGAGAAGGATATAGGGTACCTTTCATCCCGAAAAAAGGAGCTTCCCGAGGGATCGACAAAACACTATCCACGCGGGTATGCATTACAATGCCGAAGTAGAAAAGTCCGAATTTTACAAGACCTATGGACGAAAGACCGAAAATTAAAAGGCCGAATGTTTGTTTAGCCGCACGTTTAAAATCCCGAAAGGACATTTTACCTAAAAGACTAAATCCCGAAGCTTAAAAAACCGAGGGTTAATATACCTACGTTCTGTACCCCGAACTACTTAATACCGAATTAACGAATTAGTCAAAAACAATAAGCTATCATAATTAAAAAAGGCTTTGGTCTTTGCCTGAAATGCTTTATAGCAAATTTAGCTGCCGAAAATGAGTCTAAACTAGTCTACTGGGACCTAGAAACCGTAGACCGTAGGTCACGAGATAGGTGCGAGGAGCGTAGCGACGAGCATGTTAGGTTGACATGAACCCAGCGCGCGAGCCGAGCGAGTGAAGCGAGCGTGCCGCGGCAACGGCCGGCGAAGCGCCAGAAAAAAAACTATTTCCAACTCCATTGGTGGGTTTTGTCAAAATAATGACCATTTTACCAGCATTTTTGAGTAAAACAAATTAACTACAACGCCTACTTTCATAAATGTATATGTTTGTGTAGGTACAGTAAGTTATAAGCATAAGAATAAATAAAATGAGTATCGACTTTTAACTTTCGGGGTTTTAAACTTACGGTACTTATTTCGAACTTTCGGGATTTCGAACTTTCGGTCATTTGATAATCGATGTTTCAAGTTTCGGTCTATTGGATATCGACATTTAGTATGTTCGGTATTTTAAAAATAGATGTTTTATGCGTCGATATTTCGGTCGTGTATTATGAATTTTCGGCATTGTAATGCATACCCATCCACGCACACGAAGTCGCGGGCGGTCGCTAGTAACATAAATATTAGACTCTAATACATGATACATGATTTAGTGAAAATAAAATTACGCATTATTGAAGTTTAAAAGGTGTGAGAATTTGAGGCAATGCGTCCGTAAATCGTATGTAGAGAAAGTCAGGTAGATCACAGTCATAAGAAATAATCAACATCATCATCACCATATCAGCAGCACGACACCCACTGCTGGGTATAGGCCTCCCCTAAGGATCTCCACGACGATCGGTCCTGCGCTGCCTGCATCCACTGGCTTCCCGCGACCTACACCAGATCGTCGGTCCACCTTGTCGGGGGCCTACCCACGGAGCGTCGTCCGGTGCGCGGTCGCCATTCCAGAACCTTTCCGCCCCAACAGCCATCGGTTCTTCTCACTATGTGTCCCGCCCACTGCCACTTCAGCTGAGAAATCCTTCGAGCGATGTCGGTTACTTTAGTTCTCCTACGGATCTCCTCGTTTCTGATTCGATCACGCAGGGAAACGCCAAGCATGGCTCTCTCCATTGCACGCTGGGTGACCTTGAGCCTCCTTATGAGACCCATAGTTAGCGACCACGTTTCACTGCCGTAATTCATCACTGGCAACACACACTATTCATAGACTTTCGTCTTGAGACACTGAGGTAAGTCGGACGCGAAGATTTTTCGAAGCTTCCCGAATGCTGCCCACCCGAGTTGCATATAAAAAATATAGGAGAGTATAAGAGATAGTACGTGGAAAAACAACTGCGGTCTGATGATGTATCAATTCAGTATCAGCTAACTAGCTGTTCGGTTTCAATACGGTTAAAGTTTAAGTTTGCCAAAATATGACAGTTATAAGAAGTGTTAAGGGAGTCTTTCATATTACGAGGTGCTTACAGACAGCTAGGCCTTTTTTACTGTCTACCTACACCTGTTAACAGCGGCTCCAAACAATCAGAAGTCAAGTAGAAATTGATGGGGTGCTCGCACGTCGCCGTTGTCGACCGGCCCCGGCCTTAATTAAAAGACTTCAGTGGAGCGTAACTCGCAATATAGGACTCGGCTGACGCCCTTAAACGCCGGTGTCAAATTACGTTGACTTAACTACGGTACATAAGTGAAAACAAAAAAAATAAGACAGAAAAAAAATATGTCACGTATGTACAACGTAAAAGTAACTTATAACTACGATATCCACGATAACAGATGACTTTCGCTCCGCTTTGTGACTTAATTCAAAAATAAAAGGTCCAAAATGAAGTGTACCTAATAAAACGACGCGACGGACATCGTACGATAATCATTATGAGTAAGTAGGATTCATTTTCGTAGTAGGCTCCGAGCATCAAGGATACTTGTCTCTCTAATTTGTGCTACTTGTTAAAACAATTGAATTAGTTGTACAAAAATACTCTTTCAGTATTTTTGTTACATTGTGGTAAGTATTTAAATGGTGACTTGTTTTTTTTTGCGCTAATGATAACAATGTCTATTTTCCTCTTACCCTTTTTCTATTTTTTTACGTTGTGACAAACATTTTACGAAATCGAAAACCTACATTTCAATAAACAACTCCAGTGGTAATAACGCGAGCTCGTTCAGAAATATTGAGAGCTGAAATACGACGTACACTGATGATATTGGTGGACAATGGCCACTCACGACCTCTCACGACCCATCGCGCCACTGGACAACGACCACTACAGCGCCATTCACACGAGCGCTGACAAGCCCGCTTATTAGTTAATTAACAGCTAAAAGGGACCTTAATTTAAAGCTGATGAATTCAACTTCGCTTACCATTCATTCCGTCCCGAGCCTGTCGTGTCGTCTGAGAAGTGTTTTGACTTGACATAACGCTGTACAGGAGTAAGTACTCTCTTTATTTTGCAGGTTTAACAATAAAATAAAAGATTATCGTCATGAGCTTTTTTATTATCCTCACTGCTCTCAATGCGCATTGATCGGCATTAATGGTTGCAAAGGTAACCGAAGCACGGAGGAGCTTGATATAATAAAATTTCGGTCACCCATCTGTACCCGTAGCACGAATATCTATCTCGAAAAAAAACACGCGTAAAAAATACGATAGTGTGATTTTGAATGGATTTTTTTACAGCACCATCTACTGCCGAAAATCGAAATGAAATTGCCAAAATACTAAAAATAGAATAAAATTAATATTTAAGGGGGCTCCCATACAACAAACGTGTTTTTTGCCGTTTTTTAGTACGGAACCCTTCGTGCGTGCGTTCGACTCGCACTTCGCCGGTTTTTTATTCGATGACTGTTCATGCAGCACGAACAAGGCTAAGACAGTGCTATCAAGCTCCTCTTAAGAGCTTAACCATAATTATGAATTATCAATTTGAGATTTTCTAAGTAACACCTAAAAAGATAGCTTTTCAGCGAAATCAGGTAACAATTAATATCAACAAATAGCAATATCATCAATAATTACAAATTATTATACACAGATAACGAATAGGTACGTATGATTCATTTGAGGCTTGATTACATTTAGCAATACATTACGGTTGATGGATCACGCAACGTTGTTTATAAGAGGCTATGTTGGAACTACAAGCCTATTAACTCTCTGAAAACTGTGTAAAAGGGATAATTTGCTCGAGTACAGCAAACTGACTTATTTTCAACGCCACATAAAGAAAATTCTATTGAAAAGCTTCTTAAGTTCAATAAATCCAAACACGCGACATACCTACTGACTAGCGGTGCTGGGTCTTGTTTATTCGGACATTGTAGATGCACTTACGCCCGATTGCACTAAACTTAAGGATCGCCTAAGTCTTTTCCTAACTACAACACGATCAAATTAAAACGGTGTCATAAACTTAGCCGTCATAGCTGTCATTCGCCTAGTTATCTTGGTCGAGTTGTAGATAAGAAAAGACTTAGGCGATTTTTAAGTTTAGTGCTTTTGCACCTTACACTCTCAGATCAGCCCCCCTACTCAAATGGCTACATTCTTTGCGTTTGAACGCTACGCTCACTTTTGAAGCTTTAAAATAAGCAGTAAACTCTAAAATTACGTGCCGTAAGCTTGTCATTTCCATACAATACATCAAAACCTGTAATTTACATAAATTTGCGACATTTGATTTAATCGTCTATTGCTTATATTTAAGCTTTAAAAGTAAGCGAAGCGTTCAAACGAATAGAAAGTTGGCCATTTGAGTAGGGGGGCTGATACTTTCCGCATCGGGGACTATTTAACTGCTTTTGGGAACCTGGATGCAGCAACTAAACGCTACCACAAAGGTACTAGCGTACAGAAGTTGCACTCTTCAAAATCATTTAAATAAATAACGACTCTTACTCCGACACAATAAAATTCAATTCAGGTTGTACAGCGCTCCCTTCCCAACATTATGTTCACCTAGTAGTTGCCTCTCTTTCTATCGCATAGCTGTTATATTTTCTGACGTATGAAATTGGTCCTCGCTGAGACGCTGAGCGCTTCATACTCACGCGCAGAGTAACAAAGCCCTGACGCTACACAACAACTTACTTTTGATAAAACACGATGCAACATCACACAAAAGTCACTAAATTGCGGGTTTTCGATACCGCGATGTATGAAGAAAGTCGCCAAGCCGCAATTCCTAAAAGTATCGTGTCTGCTGTAATGTAACCCTAAAATAACGCAAAGGATATCCAAGTTTTCAGATTTTATCATATTTGTAACTAATCCGTATTTGTATCCGTAAAAGTTTTTCGTCGCTAATCGCAACGTAGTTATTTTTTCGTTTTATCAAAGGAGCTTATTTAACTAATTACGCCGCGGCCATCGATTGGAATTCTTTTAGATAGATAGATTAATCGCTTATTGATGCCTAACATACATAATTATTAAATATTTCACAGTGATCATCAAAAATAAAAAAAAAACATGAATTCAGATGTAAATGTGTGCAGCAGCAACAGGGCCAAGGCTCGGCGTAGTTTTAGCTGAAAGCAAAGAATACGATTTTCAGCAATTTGCCTATCTATAGCGTTTCACTGTTATTTTGAAGACAATACAAAAATGAACCGAGATCAGCTTATACAATATTACGATTTATTTTAAGCGCCAATTTAAGAAAAGTTAGTGAAATATTTTTACCTCCGAGATTACCTCACTTTTACGACCGATTAAAAGAGATTAACTTGGAATTTTTGCTTTACTTTTAAAACTTTGTAGCATGATTATTTACCTACACATTCATCAAACCTGAAACAAGGGGCTACTATGAAAAAAGAAACCGATAATCGGACGAAGTTTGTTGTTTGATTTACCTAATTTTGGACCTTATTTATTAGCTACTAGTGGCCGCCCGCAACTTCGTCTGCGTGGAAAGTTTTTCTTGCTATCCCTCGGGAACAATACTTTTTTTCGGGATGAAAGGTAGGTACCTAGTCTATGTCTTTATCTGTACCCGTGACAAAGTGTATGTAAAATTTCATGATGATCGGTTCAGTAGTTAAGACGTGAAGGCGTAACAAACAAACAAATAAATAAACAAACAAACGGACTTTCGCATTTATAATATTAGTAAGAATTAATGTTACGTAGAGGAATGAATTTCGATTATTGTAATAAGATTTTCAGAAGTTGGCTCTGAGAAAATTTCAAAGGTTAAAACCATTTTCGATTAAAAAACTTAGACTTTTTTATCGACAAAAAAATTACTTAACTAACTTATAAGTACCTACTTATAAGTTAGTTAAGTAATTTTTTTGTCGAGGTTGTTTTGAAATAGAATGATTTTGACTAAATAACGATAAATTGGAGGTTTAGTATTATTATCCATTCTCAAACTAGGCGTTTCCTTATTGTTATGCCTAGCCTATGTCACTATTACTTATTCTGTGCCTATGTAACGTAGGTTTATGTGAAGCAACATGTACTAAATATACCTGTTACATAATATATCACACATTAGCAGGTGTCTATCAGGTAATCAAAATGCCACTAGCAATAGGGGCGTTATCGAATATCAATGATATGGTAATACTCGACCTTACAATCTGATTCGAATAATTACTTAATTAATTAAGTTTATTTTATCATGCCATTACAATAACCTTCATTTATGTGTGTTAAAAGGAGTTTAGGTCAATAATTGAGGCTCTAATAGAAAAGCTGTAGCAGAAAATATAATGAAACTAGCGGCCACCCGCGACTTCATCTGCGTGGAAAGGTTTTTTTTGTTATTCCTCGGGAACTATACTTTTTTTCGGGATGAAAGGTACCCTATGTCCTTCTCTACCCCTGAAAACGTGTATGCAAAATTTCATGATGATCGGTTCAGTAGTTAGGACGTGAAGGCGTAACAAACAAACAAACGGACTTTCGTATTTATAATATTAGTAAGGATTAGCAAGCGTTTTTCACTATCATCAAATTAATAATAATTATATCCATTATGGATCCTTAATCACCCATTTGACGTATTTCACTGTAGTTTAGTTGTAAACGGCATATCAATGAACACTATTTGTATTTAAGAAAAAATCGGTGAGAAAAGATAATAGCATGTTCTTACCTTAACAGGGCCAGGGGCTAAACCAATCTGAAACAAGAACGTAAAATAAATCAAATGGAACGTGACAAAAAAACTAATAGGTCGCGAAACGGACAAAGGTGCATACTTATCATGTCGTAAAGCTGAGTAGGTAACAGTTTATTGACCCTAAAGGCGCGTTATCATGCAATTTGCATAAGGCATCGTATACTCGGCCTCGTGTCTCCCCTCCGTTTTATGGCGACATACTGGCGTATACTCTACACATAAACTCTTTTACTGCTAGTATTCTTTGACACTTCCGAACTTTGAGATATAAGATGCCGGTAAGGAGTCAGTTTTGTTTTATTGTCACATATTATGATACTAAGTTGAGAGATAGTCATGTAGTTCACTTTTACTATTTAATTTAAAGTAGCATACTTTTATTGCTTTGGGAAAAAAAAAACTATTGCATGGGCTATATGTTTAAAAAATATGACTGACTGTTTTAAAACACAAAAGCGCAATTTTTTTAAATGAATGTGTTAAGAAAAAAGATACAATATGTTTTAATTTTGAAATTTTGGCATTCATACTACGAGTATTTTAATAAATAATATACTAGAAAGCTCATTTGGGAGAACATTGGATCAGACTTCCAAATGTTGCGGGTGTGATTCCTGACTGAGACAATGATCTGGTGACGTGTCGATTTTTTTCTAGAATTTATTTATATTATTTTGTAGTAAGATATAATAACAAAATTATCATCTCTAAAATTACAAAATCCAGGTTTACCCTTGAGAAAGAAGGATTACCTTAAAACTTGTGCCTTTATTATGAAATTTGTAAAATGTAATAAAGAAACAATGTTGTTGTTGCCCAAATTGTCTTGTTTAGCTGAATTTGCATTTCACATCTTTTGTTTTCCGGCTGAATGATCGAATAAACGGCACTCCAGTCTCCAATATTTCAAAGAAGTGACAAGCCCAATTTATTCCAGTCAATTAATTTATAGGTCTAATTTAAAAATCGACACAAAGACATTTAACAAGTTTCTTAACTCAATAAAAATCAAACCGTGTTTGAGTTTAATTTTTAGAGAATTCCGTTCACGCGGAGCTGGAACAATAATCCTTGTTTGAATGTTGATTAATTTGAATTAATTCTGTAGGTTCGGTGAACAATAACTTTTCCTTGTGGAATTTTTGTTTGAATCTTTTTCATTGAAATTGTTTTGTGCTTTAAAGGTATCTCTGATTCTCCCGCTTTTTGTTCTTGTTCATCGTGTACATGAGCGATACAATCAGTAACTGCTGATTGCATTTAGAAGTTGTTTGTTAGTGTATGTACAGAGTGAATAAAACATTATGAACTGAAACCTTACTAATACAAAGCTGCCAAAAACAAACTATCGTTTTAATAGCAATTCACAGTCGGTTGGCGCTCAAAAGTTCAACTTTTATAAAAAAATATACACCCTGTTATTGTTTAGGGCTGACTACAAACAAAAGTACAGAATTAAAAGTAAAAGTGCGTTCGATCAGGATCAATTAGACGAAAGAGTTATATGTACAGGACCTCGAAATAACGCCCCACTTTCAAACTGGGTTGTTATTTTTACAAAGTATTTTCTTCTTTGTTTCTAAGCGAATTTGGAAAGAATAGTTGTACTCGGATAAAAATATTCATGTGGGGATTCGAATTTCAAAATTTCGATCTTAGATTCGCTATCTATTTTCTCAGTCGCAAGAACTTTAATCATATAGTCCGTAAGCCTGCGACAATATTGCCTACGTCATATGACATCACGATGAAATGCATGGCACACGGTGGGAAATGTTGTGCAGAGCGAGGATCAGAAGATTATCGCAAATAAAATTGGCCGGAACCTTGAGAAAAACCTTCACTTCCTGTTAAAAATCACTTTTGAAGGACTTCCGGCCAGATATGGCTTGGCAGACTTATTTATTCTCAAACACACTATTTATTAAAGAGAGTCTACATAAGTCTGTCAGTTCTGAAATGGCTGAAAGTACTTGAAAGACGGTGCCAAAGATGGTCACCGGCTTCCTTTTCTTACGTCATGTGACATCTTGACGAAAATTATTATAAATGTTTAGGAATAATAGTGTGTTTGAGAATAAATAAGATAATCTTCTGATTTTATTTATTTAAATTTAAGTATTTGCACGTTGAAACATCAACAGAACATGCTGGAAAAATTATTATAACAACTTGTATTGTACCATATTTAGCAAATAAATGAATTATGAATCCTCGCTCAGCATAACTTTTCCGACCGTGTGCCATGATTTTCATCGTGATGTCATATATATGACGTAGGCAAAATTGTCGCGGGCTTACGGACTAATAGTTCCGCGTGATACTTTTGATCGAAGAGTAGATATGTGGTAGATATATATATTTATTTTTAATAAACGTCTTTAATAGTAACACCTTAAAAATTAACGACCAATTTGATGACATTAACCTCTTAGCTTAATTAGGCGCAAATGCAATGCGATTGTGGTTAAAGCATTGATTAATTTCACGTACCAAATATTATAATTATAATATTTGTTTGTATGGCTTGTAATATTCGGTATTTGATTACTCTATCTTAATCTTTTTTCTCCAATTTCTCAAAGAGCTCTAATAATGCCTATACATTATATATGTCACCATTAAAGTGCGTAAATCAGTTAGAGTGCACATTCAGTAGTTAATCTGCACATTAACAGGTTGAGTCAGTTAAAGTGCATTTTTTCCAACAAGTATGAAATGTATGCTTATTAAATGACTATGCAAAATCCTTCATTAGGCAATTTTTTGGATGACAGAAAGAGCTCGTAAGCAGGTCTTTTGTAACAATTTCGTTCATAATCCTCTCTGACATTGAATTGCATGACAAAGGGCTAAACCACCTGATACTCTTTAGAGTAATTATCGCAAGTCCAAATAAACGATGACGGTGAATTGTGAACAAAATTCCGTGTTGCCTACAACAGTTTTGAAATAAACTGGGCCATTAAGACTTTCCGTAAATTATTTTTTAGGCAAACACCGACGGAATAGCTAATAAGGAGGCTTTGTTTCGGCATATTCATTACCTGTTCTCATCGCAGTTTGTTCGCAAAAGTACCCATTTTTCCTTATCATACGTTTTTCAAGGTAACAAGCTTCAGTTTTTGAAGTCAAAGGATTTCGACTACCGCATTGAAGAAAGTTATTACCGAGCTTTAATTTTGCAGATTAATGAAAAGCCTATTCTTGTTTTAATTAATTTCTGTGTTTTGTTTTCTCCCAGTGTTTTTGAAATATAAACAATGAGCGGCATTCCATAATTATTTATATGATGTTTCGAGAATTTTTTACATGTTTATATTTACATTTTTGGTAAATAAATATTAATTTCTGGTATAATCAGGAAAAAAAAACTTTTTTAAAAACACGTTTTTAAAACGGACTAAATTATTACAACAAAAAAACATTTTATAAAATTTATCATCCATGTAGTCTTTAGCATGCGCCCCACGTTTTTAGGTTTAAATTTTCTGTAGGTATAAATATTATAGTGTTATAAATATTTACAGAAGAATTTATTTTTTACTTTTTAGTCTGTTTTTACTAGACCGTTTTAATTTTTTTAGTCCGATTTTTTGTTGTAATAATTTAGTCCGTTTTAAAAACGTGTTTTTAAAAAAGTTTTTTTTTCAGTAAATTTTTATTTTCTGCTTTTTAGTTAACGAGCTAAGACCAAAAATATACCATCTCCTATCGGAGCACTCGTCAAGACGATTCAAACGAGCCCAAACTCGATGGGGTAACATGGTTTTATTAAAGAGTTCCTGTGTCCTTCTTCCGGCTCCATCATCAGACCCTGGAAACTATTTCCCAATAAAGTACTCGTCGAGACGATTCAAATGAGTCCAAACTCGATGGGGTAACATGGTTTTATTAAAGAGTTCCTGTGTTCTTCTTCCGGCTCCATCATCAGACCCTGGAAACTATTTCCCAACAAAGAACTCGTCAAGATGATTCAAATGAGCCCAAACTCGATGGAGTTGCATGGTTTTATTATAGAGTTCCTATGGCCTTCCTCCGGCTCCATCATCAGATCCTCGGAAACTATTTCCTAATAAAGTACTCGTCAAGATAATTCAAACGAGCCCAATCTCGATGGGATAGCGTAGTTTTATTAATGAGTTCCTGTGTCCTTCTTCCGGCTCCATCATCAGAGGCTGGAAACTATTTCCCAACAAATAACTCGTCAAGACGATTCAAACGAGCCCAAATTTGATGGGGTTGCATGGTTCCAATATTGAGTTCCTATGGCATGGCCTTCCAGCTTCATCATCAGACCCTGGACTTCGTCTCCCATTAGAGTACTCGTCAAGACGATTCTAATGAGTCCAACCACGATGGGGTTGTATGGTTTCATCATAGAGTTCCTGTGGCCTTCTTCCGGCTTCATCATCAGATCAGCTCAATGACACCATAATATTGAATCGCCTTCTAGTTCTGACCTATGTTCAAAGTTTCAAGTCTCTAGCTCATCGGGAAGCTAATATAAAATCGTTCGCAAACTTTGTGGAGATACAAACAAACACACAAACGAGAAAGCAACCTAATAAAAACGTGTTAAAAAAGGATAAAAAATGTCAGAAATAATTAAAAAAGAAAAGCGATATGACTATCGAAATTTAAGTTACGAAGGTTCTAATGGGTATAAGTAGCGGCGAAAGGCACAATCGATGAAGTTGGAAATACTTACTCTTCAATAAAAACGAAGGGAAAGGAAGAAAAAGAAGAGGAAGAAAGATGACGAAGTAAGTGAAGAGAATAAAAATGAAGGTGAGGCGAAGTCTACCAGCAGTGGTGCCAGTACGTAGAAATAGTGGGAATGTCGTCGAGTATAATAGCGCCGGGTGGCTACGTCACTCAAAGGAAGACTACTCCACACGGAAAACGGACCGCGACATTCGAAATCACACCACGTCACTCTGAGGAATATAACGTAGAACAAGAAAGACTGCGTCACTCAGAGGGACGAAATAAAGCGTCATCTCTGCAACCCCGACGTTTCTTTCCAATCCCCTCAACCCACTTCAGTAACAATATGTTTTCAATAAAGAAAACACCTCTTAAGTATATTTTTTATTCCAACTACCACACAATCTCATATCAACTCCCTGAGCGAAGCTGGGCAGCAAAACTAGCACCTATTTGATAAAACATAACATATTGAGTCCATTCATACGGAAAGTCACGATCTTATTCCACGGGGATTGGATAGAGCTTTAAGAAACATGAAGCTACTAAAGCTAGGTTTGGCAACGATCCGATAAATATTATATTTTGTGAGTTAGACCACCTAATAGAAACACGAGTCAATAACTGATAGATAGAATGATACCGGGACCAAAGTCTATTAATTTGCAAGTGTTCGATTCCGATTTAAATCTTTGTTCCGATGCATTAGGGATGACACTTGATGACAGTCAATCTCCTCCTCAATAAAATAGAGGAATGGAATTTTTAATACTTACCCATTTCCACAGTTTGACACCGCTGTAAGCACAAATTTTATTATTATAAGTTTGTGTGTTTTAGACTAGACTGAAGCGCCGCTCTGGGGTCCTATTTTTGATTCATTCTATTGAATTCATCGACAACTAAATATCACTTTGAGAGGTGACCAATGACATGACTGACAACTGACTGACCAGCAATTTAAAAATACAGATTACGCAATGTTGAATGAAAATGATTATTTAAGAGCGTATTTCAGGTGGAAGTTTTGCAGGATAGCTCAGTACCCTTAAGCTAGGGTTTTCTAGGATAGCGGTGCCGTCATATCACGGCCGTAATATAGCGGCGGCGTTGAATGATGGCTATGTTAACAATATGGCGACACCGTAACGTCAGAAACCGCGCCGGATTCTTTTCATATACGCCGCTAAATTAAGGCCGTAATATGACGGCACCGTCATCCTAGAAAAACATTCGATAGATAAATTTTGTATGGGAAACTTGTACAGCACCATCTATCGCCGTAAATCGGAATGAATTTTTCCATAGCGAATTTTCTATCGAGTACTTTTACGCGCGTTTTTTTTCTCAATAGCTGTTCGTTGCTGTTTTTAATCCATGCCGCCGGATGTAAAAACGTCATATATAAACAAGTAAAATAGCAAAATTCGAAAAAGATACCACGTCGCATAAAATTAGTATCCTTAATTGAAAAAAGTTTTATAATTTTTACCAAAATTCCCCGACTAAAAGTGATGTAGGCACTCTATACTAATGTATCCACCTATTCATCTATATCATATAAAAAGCTTTTTAAAAAAAGTAAAACCTCCTTCAAAAACCTTAAAAAACAGCTCTATAAAAAGCAAGAAATAATGTTCAAATCGATTAATTAAAACACGTCTGTTGAAGTCGGGTGGAGCAGGAAGTATTTTTTTTACTTATTGTGATGTTTATATTCTAAAAGCCCCACCCGACTTCAATAGACGTGTTTTAATTAATCGATTTGAACATTATTTCTTGCTTTTTATAGAGCTGTTTTTTAAGGTTTTTGAAGGAGGTTTTACTTTTTTTAAAAAGCTTTTTATTTTAAACTTTTTTGTGGTAGGTATGTAAGCGATGATTTTATAAAATAAAACGTTAAGTATAATGTTTCACATTTTTCAATGGTAAACCCCGAGTAACTCAATGTCCACAGGTGTTCCGTTGGGTCTTCGCAGTTCAAAACTAGTCCAGGGGCCGTACCGGCTAACGAATCGATTTTCATAAAAGTCTGCTGGGTTTCAAATTAAAACAGATAAATCGAGCCCCAATTGGGCCAAAATGACGAACCCAAATTCATGATGTCACACGAACATCGATATCTTCCGAATCACGTCAACAAAAAGTACAAAACGAAATTGCTTACTTTGATTTCTCTGTTTTAAGTTGAAACCCAGCAGACTTTTATGAAAATCGATTCGTTAGCCGGTACGGCCCCAGAATGTCCTTGACAATAATAAACCTACCAATATTTCAATCACTGTACAGTTCCTATTTGATTTTGAGGAGTTCCCTCGTGTATCTTCAAAATCCAAAGTCCAATACCAATGAAAATAATATGGAATCATTCTTAAGGTGTCTTCTTTCAAACAAAAAAAGAATTTTCTAAATCGGTTCATAAACAAAAAAGTAATGGTTGAAAGTCGGTCTCAATTCATATAAAATGGTAACGAAAACGACAGTATTTTCAAGATTACTTGAAAACTACTGAACCGATTTCAAAATTTCAAAAAATGGGACCAACTTGGGAACAAACCTCATGTTATAACGTTTGAATCGTTTCAATCGGTTCAGCCGTCTTCGAGTAATCGGTGTACATACATATATAAAAAAAAATATACGCGACGAATAGATAACCTCCTCCTTTTCAAAGTTTTTGAAGTCGGTTAATAACCTCCTCCTTTTCAAAGTTTTTGAAGTCGGTTAAAAATGAATCCAATTTCGCGTGGTCAAGCCATCACGCGTGAACAGCTGGACCGATTTCGGTAATTCTTTTTTTGTTGTGTTTGTTATTATCAGGAGATGGTTGTTATGAAAGAAAAAATTAAGAAAATTGCGCGAAAAAATAGAAAATTTAAGAATACTTAACCACCATTTAAAATTATTTTGGACATAAAAACTTTTTTAACCTTATGACTTTAAAAAAAATAAGAATAATTATTTTGGACAATATTAACTTTTTTAATGTAACCTTATGACGTTGGACAAATATCGTCAAAGAAGATGTAATAAAACAGATGCTTCGGTCGGAGTTATTTTATTGAGCAAATACATCTAAAATAATTAATGTATTATTTCTTACAACAAGGATCTAAGCAAACTGAATTTCTTAGTGCTCATCACGGTTAGTTCAGAGCCATGTTTGGATAGACTTACATACACGTTACTAACATAACAAGTGATATACACAGTGGTTATAATATAAAGCTGTTGGGTTATAAAGTAAACGGGAACGGGACCTACTAATATTTCTAAACCCAACTTTTCATTAACTACTTATACCAATTCGAATTCCATAATCCATATTCATAACTAAGACAGGACAACGTCTGTCGGGTCAGCTTGTATTAATACAAACGCAAGAAAAATCCGTCGAGGCTGCCATTACCTGCCCCGAAATAAACTAATATTTTACAGTTGTGACTTGTGGTTAATTAAAATTTTAATTGTATTTAAATTTCTATTTCGTTTGTAATTTTATTTGTTGTATTGTGTTGTGCTATACTCGTATATATTATACTTTTTATGACTATGAGAAATGTTTTCTTTCAAACAATCAAAACGTTAGTCCGCTCAAAGGCGTAATCTAGTCAGGTTAAGCCTTTCGTAATGTAATTAAATACAGGTACCTTCATCTTTGATCTCTCCTCTTGATAAAGGTCTAATAGAATTAAACAATATATAAAAACCTTTGTTGAATGTCTGATTATTTCAATATGAAATTTTAATAATGTTCTAAATTAATATCCCCAAAATTTTGCATATTATTACTCAGTAGTTGCATACTGGTACTCACACGTTGCATATTGTTTCTCACAAGTTGCATTATGTTACTCACTAGTTGCATATTGTTACTCACAAGTTGCATTTTATTTTTCACAACTTGCATATTGTTATTCACAAGTTTCATATTACTACTCATTTGTTGCATATAGTTTATCACTAGTTGCATATATATACTCAAGATAATTAATAACAATAATTTTATATTTAAGAAAGCTTTTAATTTTTCCTATAGTGAAATTTCATATTTTAACTGCCTCTGTGAGACAACACTTGTGGGCTAACCACTAAACAGTGATTAGCCCACAAGTGTAAGACGCCCCTGCGTCCCGGGTTCGATTCACAGGAGGGGAGTACAATTTTTAATCGGTTTGGTTGGTGGTGCTCTAAAATAAGCCCTAATTTAAAGTCCGCCTGGCTATCTACGCCATAAAAACAATTTAAAAATTGTTGTGTAATGGCAGTTAGAAGTAAGATAGCCAGTTCCTCATGGTGAGGATTTCGGGCGTAGTGCGCTTACTCTTTATGACTTACTAGCTTCTGCCCGCGACTTCGTCCGCGAGGATGTTAGAAAAAATCCTTAGAGAACCTTCCGACCAGTCATTTTTATGCTTCCCGTTCCGGTTCCCGTTCCGGTTCCGGCTCCGGTTCCGGTTCAGGTTCCGGTTCCTGTTCCCGATCCCGTCCCTGTGAGGTGAGGTGAGGTGTGGCGAGGTGTGCACTATCCCATTGTGAATTTAAAACAAAAATTACCTAATTATTGTTTTTTACGAGGATGTTGTATTTTATTGGCCACAAAACTAGAAATTGTTATGGGGTAGTTGAAATTTTAATACCGTCCCCTAGCTAATAGCCTTTTTCTTATTAAACTGATGACTTTTCCTTTTTGCGATGGCCAGTTGGCTGTTATATTACTACTGAAAGTTATTTTATTAAGTTATTAATTGAATTTGTATTGAAAACAATACAGAAATGTTATAGTTTTCCGTGAATTGCGAAATCTATTTTCGTAATATTTATCGAAATTTTGATTACCTACGTATATATTTAAATTACTTACCTACTTTAATAATTTTAACGATTAGGTATAAAATGCCTTTTTACCATTAACTTATTTAAATGATACTAGAATTCTTCACAAAATAACTTTACATAAAGCAAAACGAAGCTAACTGAATGTTTGAACCAAGCAAGCTAATATAATTCGCAACGGGAGAGAATCAACTTGCTGTTAGTTAAAGTTGGGCGCAAGTTGCAATGAAATTATTTGCAGTTTACAAATATTATTGAATATACAGAATCAGTGTGCGGTTTGTTGTAGGTATTATAGTATTATCTTTAGGTTTGTTGTGGTTTCAGAAGATTAGTAGAAAAAAAAACATTTGATTTGTTGATTCTTTAGAGAGCGATTACATTCAACATAAATTTACACATGCTGTAATTTGATGACTATTTCTGAAATAAAAAAGGTATTTTTCTATGTATTTACACTACCTACTATCAGTAGCTTATCGAAATATTTGAAATAAGTTATACAGATTTTAATATCATGCTCAGAGTGTATAAAAAAATATTTCTTGAGTCATTTTTATACAAAGTTATCTAGGCAGTCACCCGATCGATCGACATGCCTATATAAACTCCCTCAAGACCGTCAACAAATCTATAAAATAGAATTTTTCAAGTCATAAAGCACCTTGGTGTGAATTTGTGGAACGGCGGTAGTGTAGGCGCCAAATCCGATCAAATATGGATAGGAAAATAGTGGATGCTTTCGGGCATTGCAGCCTTTTGCACCCTTGAGCACTGCGCATCATTGGAGCTTTCGATGTTTAGAGCTGTTTTGGAATATTAAACATAACTGTAAAAGAGGTTTTATGAAACTTTGAAAACATCGAAATTAACCTTTAGTTTTTACTTACAAACATGTTTTTCATTACCGTTCTTTACCGGTTGTTCCATATTCATTCTATGACGTCTCATCCCATGCATTATTTTTTCATACTCACCCCAAATAAGGTTCCTCACTTATCCTAATGAGAATTATTCATTCATAACGGTGAGTTGAAAAGTATATAGATAGATGTCTCTTTGCCACACTTTAAATATGACCACAAACTATGATAGCTTGTAATTATGCATGTAGATTGACGTGTTTCTGAAGCCGTGCACGTCTTGTCTGATATGCGGGTCAGGCCATATATTATTGACGGCAGGGTCGGACACAGCTAACAGTATGTACGTTGACGTCGCAGCGTGCAAGACGAGAAGTCAACTATACGATGCAGGCTGTTTACCGTTATGAATAGATGTGAGGAAAAAGGCTGTGTTCAGTTTATTTCAACTTTTTACGATTTTGAGTTGTTTTTGCAAGCTTTTGTTTAGTTTCACCTGTCCGGTGTCCGTCTGTAATCAAATGACAGTCAAAAGCTTTTAAAAGCGTAGATGTCATGTCAATAGTAGGTACCATACCAAATCTAGTAGTTATCAAAGTTTTGACTATATGTATCACTAAAAGCTTGTTTTTTTAATAAAACTTATGACTGCGTTACTAAAACCAAAAGAAGATTGGTGCGTTTCATTTGCCCTAACAGTGTGACAAAATAATTCAGTGTTATTTGGTCTTATGCTGTGCATCTGCTGCAAATGATGGCGTAGTGTTAATTCACACTGTTTCAGTGATTGATTGTACAGACCGATACGAGAAGAAATAATACTGTACCAGAAAATAAATTTTACGGCGATTTGTGTATCTATCTGTGTATCTTTAGAGAAAAAAATTACACGACCATACTCATGCTGTCTTACTAATAAAAAACTGCAACCCACCATGATACGCTTTGACTCTGACCAAATTTTTTGACTAACCTTATTTTATTGGATAGTATAATCAATCAGTTTATATTCAGTTACTGCCACTAACTAGGTACGTCAATTTAGTGCTCTCTAGCTTATTCCGTTAAGCCGTAGGCGATGAAACTAGGCGCATATTCTGGCGGGGCGTGAAATCAGCCGGCGAACGTGAATGGCAGACTATTGACTGTGTAAATACGTGCAAATACGTATGGACAATTTAACAGACATCTTTTTAACTTAGGTGTCACGGACAGTCCCCTATGCAGAGGATGCATGGAGGAAGAAGAAACAGCCGCCCACGTTCTGCTGGAATGCAGAGGGGTGGCCCCTTACCGGGCGAGGTACCTCGGTTCGCCGGGCAGCGTCCAGGAAGCGATCACGAACGTGAAAGCCCTTGGAGCGTTCCTGGCTGAGCTGGGCTGGCTGGAGTGATCCGGCCGCACATCCTCCGACGCAAAATAGGCGCAATAGACGTCGAGTTGCGGAAACCGCCTGCACTGACAAGAAGAAGAAGAAGAAGACGTGCAAATACGTAATGAAATTGAAACATTACATCTTTAACGTAGAGATTAAAATATGTGACTGAAGCAAACGCAGGAATCATGCAGAGCCATATTACAAAAAAATATGTCCCACTCTCTGACATCATTAACTACTTTATATATAAAATTCAAAAGCAAGTAAACCAAACGACGAACATCGTTCGAAAATCGTGATTATTTTTTGTAATAGGCTCTCAGTTTTTATTTTTTTATTTTCCTCTTAGTTAGTGGTTACTCGTCCAAATTATACTCACAAGCCCCCCTACTCAGATGACCAATTTTCTATTCGTTCGAACGCTACGCTTACTTTTAAAGCTTAAATATGAGCAATAGATGTTTAAATCACATGTCGCAAACTTATGCAAATCACAGACTTCGATGTATTGTATGGAATTGTCAAGCTTACGGCACGTAATTTTATAGTTCACTGCATATTTTAAAGTTTTAATAGTAAGCGTAGCGTTCAAACGAATAGAATGTTGGCCATTTGAGTAGGGAGGCAGTTATTTAAATATTTTTAGCTAAATATTTTCAGTTGTTAGAGTGGTATTTCATTTATTCAGTTTGTTTGTTCATATTACGAGTACATTTGATCAAAGAAATTGGACGACTTCATCCAAATTGAAACATGTGGTAAAGAAAATAATCTTAGAACACGAAGTATAGGCCAATTTGATGAGTGGAATATCAGTCTAACACATTTGGTTGTCAGTATTTATGATTAAAAGTAAATTATTAAATAAAGGTAGTAGAATATTCTTATGCTAAACAAAATAACCACCCTAACTCAAAAACGTATACCTAATGAAAGGATGAAAATATGCAATTTCAACTGGAAATAGTAGTAAATTCATGTTTACTATTCGTCTCTAATCAAATAGGTGGGAAATGACTAAACCATAGGTAGCTGCTGAAACCACAGTCATTAAGGAAAACATTTAATTATTATAATTAGATGTATTGCAACTTAAAATCAATAGCCTATCCTGTTTTCCTTCCACCTACCCCTTAACCAGTTCGTGGCCTCGAACGAACCCGTTTCGCCTGCTGTCATCTAGCTGTCAAAGTGACGCAACCTCATCCATCGGTCGTGTGAGAGAAAATAACTAAGGCTGAGTTGCACCACCTTTACTTTAACAATAACAAGCTTGTCAAAGTACCGATTAAAGCACAAGTTAGCCAAAAAAGAGTTTGCCAGCCAGCATGATCTCCTTTGACAAGTTTGACGTGACACATAGGTAGCATTATCATTTTGACGATAACGATAATGCTGTCAAAGTTAAAGTTATCGTCAAATGATATACCCATTTGTCACGTCAAACTTGTCAAAGGATATCATCATGCTGGCTGGCAGGCAACCTCTTTTTTGGCTAACTTGTGCTTAACCGGTACTTTAACAAGCTTGTTATCGTTAAAGTAAGGTGGTGCAAACTGAGCCTAAGTGTGCATGTGTTGTGTGTCCAAAATTCAAAAGAACAGAAGAAAATCGGCAGACAATAAATATCCCAGTGAGTATCTCTGAAGAAGTGACGTGTAAGTAGGCAAATATCAATTTAAGATTCTTGGCGACATAGCATAAACCTGAAAATCTTCTTGACAAATCTGTTTTAGTGTTTTAAAACAATTGAATCTCTTAACAAGATGTTTTCCTTAATTACTGAGGTGTCAAGCTATTCTTCAATACCTTAATAAGAATATGAGAAGTAGATACGTTCCATCTCCATTTCAGCGTAAAATATACTTTGTAAATATTTCTTTAATTATTTAAAACACGCCTCGCAGACGGATTAGTCAGAGAATTTATTTTATAATGAAATTCGCAAAGCAACAAAATGCGTGCCTACGTCAAAACACAAATGTGGGTCCTATTTTACATCTTCGCGAATTAGCGAGGTACAAATTCGATTAAATACCCTTAAAGGAGGGGTCTATAATTAGGTAATGTGAAAATTAAAAACTCGTGTGCGTAAATCGAAAAATAAATTAACTGTCCGCTTCAGACAAACGTTTTCTGACCTCAATTCATTTTAGTTGGTCTGTTTTTGATCCGTTCATTTTGTATAAGTAATTATGATTTGAGTGCCAATGGTATTTCTAACATCAGGGACCCAAATTTCACTAAATAATAATATTGGAATCGTTCGATTCCGTCGTAGTACTTACTTGGACGAATTAATTCGTCCAAGAGTACTTAGCACTGATTTATACGTGACGCCAAATTGCACGAAATATGATTTCAATGTAAGTAAGTATTGCGTTTGTTTACGTTTATTAAAAATATTTTGTTAATAGAATTAAACTTTACGGAAGCGGTAGGTATCGGGAACAAATAAATCCAATGATTAACTTGAAAAGACTTAAATTTGAAAAGATGTTTAAACCTGAGTAAATCTTGTTTCCAATTTTGCAACAAAGCAAAGTATCAAAATCAGTTCAAAGAGATGGCCTCAAATTCGCCAATATACAGAGCACGACTGAAAACCTCCAAGTCCGCACACCGTCCTGGCTTCTACCGTATTTATCCAAGCTACACTGACACTCGTCACATGGAATGGGCTCAATTCTTTTTATGTAGTCTTAAGGACATCAGTTCATGTTTAATTTTCTTAAAAAATAAAGTCTACATTTTGTTTTGTGTGTAAGTATCAAAATAAGTTCCGAGAGATGACCGCAAATTTGCCAGTATACTGAGCACGGCTGAAAACCTCCACGTCCGCTCACCGGCCTGGCTTCTAACCGGATTATTTAGACAAGCAACACAGACACTCGTCACATGGAATGGGCTCAATTTTTTTAGGTAGTCTTAAGGACATTAGTTCATGTCTAATTTTCTTAAAAAATAAAGTCTATATTTTGTTTTGTATGTAAGTATCAAAATAAGTTCCGAGAGATGACCGCAGCCAGTATACAGAGCACGGCTGAAAATCTCCACGTTTGCACACAAGCCTAGCTTCTAACCGGATTATTTAACCAAGCAACACTGACACTCGTCACCTGGAATAGGCTCTTTTAAGGTAGTCTTAAATATTTGACGTTTTTTGCTTTAGTTGATGTCTCATTTTGTCTGAAAAGTGTAACGTCATCGTTTTGTTTTGTATCTAAGTATCAAAATAAGTTCAAAGAGATGGCTACAAGTTAGCTTTATAGGTATAACTAGTTGGATGATATTTATTTCGGATTATTTAGTCAAGCAACACTGGAAGAGGCAATCTTTTTAGTTATTTTTTATTAAAAGATTAAGAAAAATCTTTGTCGTCAAAATCTAATTTTGTGTCAACAGTATTATATTTATTAATGAACTTTAAATTTAAATTACTAAAAATATAACTTATAGCAATTCACCTAGGTATAGTTACTTACTCAAACAATCATTAGATGATACGGTAAGGCTCGGTAAAAACCGAATAAAATAATAATAATTTATGGTGTATTATTATATCGAAACCGTTTGTAAAAGTAAACATAATAAACATTTTTAACGGCGTCATTTGAAATGTTTAGCTGTTTTATGTTAGGTACTTACTTACCTGTATTTTTAACAGCTCAGTCTTTTAAATTCTACTTCAAAATGGGTATATGTAACTAACCCAGCAAATATGTTCTTTTTAAGAACAAGCATAGAATAAGAATATTCAGCTTACGTGCTCACTAGACTCATGTCTAATTTCATAATAAAACCTTTCGGGGCGTTAGGACCAAGGTGCTAAAATGACCAAGGTTCTGAAATGTCCAAAGTATAAAACACTTTTTTAACGTAGGTACAAGCGCGGTTTTATTGAAACGTCGGAAAAAAAATACAAACCAAATACCAACTATAATTATCAAAATACTTTTAATAAAACCGCGCTAGTATCCATTAGTGTATTTTATTTCATAAAATAATAATTTTAATGGGTTTTATGTTATATCTAGTAGAGCGTAGTTGGGTCTTAAGTCCGCGTGACGCACGTCCGTCCGTGTGTCGTACGTAGAGCACTTATTTAATAACCTGTGGGTCTATTGCCCAAGTGTCGTCGACTTCGCCGTCGGCTTCATTTGACAGATGGATGAAATACATTGCTACATTTTTTTTGGTACAAATAAAAACTTACCAAAGAAAAGTAGCAATGTATTACAACCATATGTCAAATGAAGCCGACGGCGAAGTCGACGACACTTGGGCAATATACCCACTGATCCAACTCCTAGAAATGCTACAGTTTCAAGTTCTCTGACGTCTTATTTAATATTCAATTTCTGCGTAACGTAAACAATTCATACTCTGTTCGCTTTTACATTAATTCGCAGAATTATTTAACATATTGCGTGTTACTACCATGAAATGTTATTTATTGAAATCCTCTCTACCTCTCTCTATAGTACATTATATAGCACATTCTTTTTAAGTTTTGCTCGCATGTCTTTTTGTGTAGGTACGTAAATAATTTCCTTGTTTTCCGATCAAGTTATAAATTTATATTCTGTTCGCTTTTAATATTAATTCGCAGAATTAATTTTAACATACGTATTGCGCGTCACTGCTATGAAATATTTTAAAATCCTTTCGTTTTTAAGAGAATTGCATAAGTACCTACCTCTCTCTACAACATTTTGAGCACATTCTTTTTAAGTTTTGCTGGCCTTTCTTTTTGTGTAGGTAAATAATTTCCTTGTTTTCCGAACAAGTTAATAATGTTTGTATTCAGAAATATTGGAATCTCTATTTTGCCTTTTTCTACTTACCCAACCTTTTCCTATCACTAGTTACTTAACTTCTGCTGTTTTTTTCCTCTCAAATAATTTATGATTAAACCTCTTGTTGCCGATGACGACAACCTCAACACTGTACCATAGGATGAAACGCCAAGCAGCAGGAGCGGGAGCAGAATGAAAACACCTTTCTTGATATATGCCCATATATTGTGGTTATGGTTACAACTTGAGATGGGCGTGCGAGCTTACAAATTTTCCTACGTTCACACGTCCTAAGGTAACATTTTGTATGATAGCAAATATCCACTAGTACAAAAACTTATATTTTCTACCTATCTGGGGTAGTTTACAAAATTCAAATTATGACTACCCTACGTTATTACAAATTGTTAGCAGTGGTGGGGAGTGCGCCTACCCCCACTCCTCGCCTGCAACCAACTTAGCAGAGGTGGTGGGGGTAGCGAAGCCCCCACTCCTTTTTCTTTGCGAGACTACCTACTTCATTTTATTATTTATCTACCTTTTACATTTTATGTTAGAAGATTTAGGTATTTAGGCACCTCATTATTTTAATCAGAGACCTATACAAGAGGCCTTTATTTATAATCTTACCTCTTAGTACCACATCAAAACCTTTAGGGCTTATGGGACAAAGGTTGGCGTATGACCTAGACATCTTTTAGGTCGAAACTACCACCTCCTAGACCCATATTACCTAGCCCATTACCTCAAAACCTTTACCAGTACCTTTGTAAGTAAAACACAAGCGTTAATATCATTTAATTCCTAGGATACCTAAATACCTAAACAATACCTATTTGAGCTAAAACTTAAATATCTCACAAAGTATAAAACTTACAGCTACGCTAAATATCTCATTTTACAGAACATTTTGAAAGCAACAATTTAAAACCAAATAGAACGTTACACATTAATAAACTTCGAAGTAATTAAAAACACAAACTAATTAACTCAATCAGTTATAACAAGCTACTACAGTACTTACATGAGAAAATCACAAACACAGATTTTATCACTAGGAACGCACTTAGTGTCCACAAATAGTCTTTTTGCTATACACATTTTAATCACTTTTTCCACTGATTTCACTTGATTGAAGCTGTCCGTAACACCTCTGAATAAACGTTATACCCGATACCGCTCATACTACTGTAAACAGCGAAGTAATTTTGGGCAAAGTAACTAAATATTTAACTAATGTAACTTCTATTGCATGAAATTGCAAGTACGCCAAGTATATCAAGAGAAAAACACGGCAACACTGAGAGGGCACTAATGGCCTGAGGCTGCGTGACATGGCTGGAACGCTCGACTAATATTCTTCAACGTGTAAACTTAGGCGAGCAGATTTTCATTAAAAAAATTCAGGCCTGGAAATAACTACTTTGTAATAAGCTGCTTATAAAAATGATTTTGAAACTTTGACTACTTAGTATAACTAACTAGTACTATAACTAATATCCAAGGGTAAGGTAATGGTTTATGGGAGGAGTTAAGGTACGTTGCCTGAGGGATTTTCCAGGCAACGTACCTTAAAAATTTACTAGATGGCGCTGTCCAATTTCCTTGGTAGTATAGTATGAACGTGGTACAAATAGTCTGACCAAAGAGAAGCATTGACAGTGTCAAGTGTGTTTTCTATAATCGACAATCGTTTTGCGGCGACAAAAATGTAATATGGTTAGCTCATTAACATTTTGTTGTGTATTGTGCAATTCTACTTGCCTTTAATTAATTAATATTAGTGATTTTCAATATTCACATCAATATAGAAAGATTACAGTGAAAACAAATAGTCAAAATCATGTTTTTTGTTTTTTTACGATGGTATACTCTTTATTACTTCTAGCCATAGAAATAGAATGTAGCGCGCGAAAATTTTTCTATGTCTATGCTTCTAGCACATTCATATACCATAGTACCAAACCAAGCAAGGTTGTTGGGAATTAGACAGCGCCATCTAGTACATTTTTAAGGAACGTTGCCTGGAAAATCCCTCAAACTAAAGTCACAGAACACAATTTTTTTAATACACAACGGGGTAATGCTTGGCCTACAACCTCACCAGCCCCCCTACTCAAATGGCCAACTTTCTATTCATTTGAACGCTACGCTTACTTTTAAAGCTTAAATATGAGCAATAGATGATTAAATCACATGTCGCAAACTTATGTAAATCACAGACTGATGTACTGTATCGAATTGTCAAGCTTACGGCACGTAATTTTATAGTTTACTAATTATTTTAAAGTTTAAATAGTAAGCGTAGCGTTCAAACGAATAGAATGTTGGCCATTTGAATAGGGGGGGGGGGGGGGGGGGGGCAGGTGTTAAGTGACGATAAGGCCGAAGGTGGAAGCGCACTACACTCGGAATCCTCATCACTGAGGAGTTCCTCAGTTGGCTATCTTACTTCTAACCAACCAGTTTGCCAGTTAGACAGTTGCCTATCTCGCCGTTTCCTTGTGGCCAAACTAAAATGCCAAACTAATTTGGCCACGAGGAAACTTAATTCCTTCTAGCCAAACTGTAGTCATAGTTTAAAAATAACACACACTGTACATGTTTATTTTTTTCTAATAGAGACACAGAATTATATAATAGTATGGTGGGGATACTAATTTATAAGAGATACCCCCGCAGATAAAGAAAAAGTACCAGGATCACATAAATCTAGAGAAGGTTAACTTTTATATATTTTATTAATAAGCCGTAACGCGAATCTGTCGAACAACGCGTTAAGGATGTTGTAGGTATGTACTTTTAAGTAATATATGCCCAGACTCGGTGGTACGTATATTGTCTACAGAGTTTTTCCTCCATACAGGCGGATGATATATTAAACTATCACTACGGTTTGGCTACAAGGAATTAAGTTTCCTCGTGGCCAAATTAGTTTGGCATTTTAGTTTGACCACGAGGAAACGGCCGCCTATCTTACCTCTAACCAACCAGTTTGCCAGTTAGCCAGTTGGCTATCTTACCTCTAACTGCCGGAGCACAACATTTTTTTAATTGTTGTTATGGCGTCAGGCTTAGGTAAGATGGTGGTAGCTAGCCAGGCGGACTTAAAATAAGCCCTACCACCAGTAACCAGAGTACAAATTGTACCCCCCCTGGGAATTGAACTCGGGACCTCTGCGTCTTACACGGGCGGGCAAACCACTAGACCGCAGAGGCGTTTAAAATGTCTCAAGTATAGACACAGAAGGTATAGATTTAGGTAAACAAATGAATTAGGTACACCTACCAAAAACCGTAGAAATGTAAAACACCCACAGAATGGTAGTTGCGGTGTATAAAGTTGCTTGTAATACTGAGGGTACTAATGACCAGCGGGTACGTGAGCCGGCTTGGGTACGCGGGTAAAGCGCGGGCCACACCGAGAGCGGGCGGGTGACACGATTGGGCGGTCGAGGCGATTGGGCGGCCGAAACGAGTGGGCGGGAGGCTGCGTTCAAACGATAACACACGACCAGGGATTGAAATACCGTTAAAAAAAATATAATGATAAATAAAAAATAACGTTAAAAATACCGTTAAAACATTTTATCGGTAAATTTACCGGTAAAAATAACGTTAAAAATACCGTTAAAACATTTTATCGGTAAATTAACCGGTAAAAATAACGTTAAAAGTATTTTACCGGTAAAATTAGCGTTAAATATAGCGTTAAACATTACCGGTACATTATACCGGTAAAATTATCGCAAAAAAATAACGTTATTAATTAAAATAACGTTAATTTAACGGTAAAAAAAGTAAGCAATAACGTTAAAATTAACGTTATTTACAGAAATAACGTTAATTTCAATGTAACGTTATCTAAATTAACGTATTATTTATTGACATAACGTTAATTTTAAAATTAACGCTAAAAATGTAAAAAATAACGTTATACTTAAAAATAACGTTATCATTCCCTGCACACGACCCGACCTCAACCCGAGCTCAACTCAAACTCACCTCAATGACAGCCCACCTTGAAATACATCGCTTACAATTTTGATTCTTATGACACTTTAATAAGGTCCTGTGTAATGTCCAGGTGAGTTTGAAGTGAGTTCGGTTTGAGTTTGATTTGAATTTGGGTTGTGTACGGGTGGAGTTTGAGTTGAGTTCGGGTTGAGCGCGGGGAGTGTGCAGTTGCATCGACAAAATATAAAAGAGCTTATTAATGTGTCATAAGACTCGAAATTGTAAGTGATGTATTTCAAGGAGTGGGCTGCGGTTGAGTTGAGTTTAGGTTGAGGTTGGGTCGTGCGTTATCGTCTGAACGCAGCCTAAGTGTGTTTTCATTATTTGGCCACAAAATTATAGACTAGCAAAAAATTTCTGTGCACGCATACAAAGACTGTACGTATACAGGCAATTTGATACAAAACCGCACCTACAGAGTCAAATTGAATCAGCTCCCTAATTTTCTATCCCTTGCTAGCGCAACAAAAACGTAACTATTTTTGAATACGCTTAGCTAGATTGAAACATCTGTTGGAACACAGACTTTATATTTAGTGCATCGGTTCACACCGTCAACTAGAGACATGTTTAAAAAAATCTAAGATTTACTTTTGCCCGCCCGCATATTTCACCCTCGGTGTAGCCTTCGCCTTATTTTCCGCCACGGAGTAATGGGCGCGAGGCTTTTAAACCTACTCCGAAAATGCTGTTTCATAGTCATGCTAATTGACTAATTAACTGTCACAGTCTATTGTGGAAGATAATATTATTATCATTAGATAAAATGGAAGAGATGGACAACAATATCAAAACACTGAAAATTTGGGGAAACATATAGTTTTGGGGTTTTGTTACGTTTTATAAATCAAAAATCCAAAAGGTGGTTACACACAGCAGTTATATAACATTGTGTAACACGATAACATTCTGTAACAGTGTGTAACATTTTGCTACAAAATGTAAGAGAAAAAACTTAGAGATTGTTGCATAACATTTGTTATATATAAAACACACCACTTATATATTGTTATATAAGTGCTATGTTACACAATGTTATATAACTGCTCTGTGGGCTTATAACCCAAAAAAGTTCATAAACTATAGTTGCTCGTCTAATAAACCGTTTTCATTGGAGATACTTCCAATTTTTCCATATTCAAGACTTTTATTTCTAATATTAACTATATAAACATTCGAACTTCGTGTGAAACTAATTTATTATAGTAAACCCAAATAATCTAATGGATTGAAAACTATTAGGTAAAGAATTTTGGATTTTTGTGGTAAATTACCCGGGTCATAAAATTGTATCTTATAGAATTTCAGCCAAACACTTTAGTGTCACGGCAATTATTGCGTATAATTTTACTGTGTTTCAACTAACAAAAGCAGCGTATGCTTGGTCTGACAAAGTACGATAATGTTCAGCTACTTCTGACGCCAACCGTACCATAAAATCCTTCCGCTGTATTAACTTAATGAATTTTATTTCACGCAAATTGGGTCGTTTCGAGTTGTGAGTACGGAGTTCCACGTCTGTGAAAATGAATGCCTAGGAGTTTCATGATAAATGTGAGTGTAACTCTCTTGTTATGCCAGTATTTTATGAATGGGCTTAGCCTTGCGTATAATTTAATGCAACGTTGCAAATAGTAGTTAGCTTTCATCACGAACAAAATATGTAGGTAGGTATTCTTAGTTAGTATTTATCTGAGATCGTAGTAAATTTTTGTCTCAAACTTTATTACACTTCCCAAACTTAGGAATTGATGAAAGTTTTTAAATTTTTAAGACGTTGTTTAAGACAAACATTACTTTCCTTACAAATTATTTCATAGCTATAGTTATAGTAACAATTTTTTTTTATTTATATAGTAAAGAACATTTGGGATAAAATTAGAAAAAAAAAATTGTTTACTATTTGAAATTATATAGTTATGGCTTTAATTTAGTTATTTATAAGACGAAGGCATAGTCTTTTTTGTCTTCCTTGTCCAGAGGGCTCCACACTCGCGCCGCGAAAGCCCGCGAAGGCCGCGAACCGGGAGTGTGGAGGGTTTCGCGGCTTCGCGTATGGGCTTCGCAGCTTCGCGTTCGCGCTTCGCGGCGTTCCCCGTCCGGTGGCGGTTTTTTGGTCCGCGTCAAAGGACTTGTGTGCCGAACTAATGTTGCCGTGATTCGCGGCCGCGGTTCACGCGCGAGTCTGGAGGACTATATTTTTCGCACCGTTTTCATGCGCGAACCGCGCCCGTGATTCGCGGCCGCGGTTCGCGGCGCGAGTGTGGAGCCCTCTTAAAGATTGGAGTGTAGGTATTGTAATCTCTAATCATCTCAATACTAAATTAGTCAGAGCATCATCAGTCAGAGCAATCGCTAAAGGTCACGGGTTTGATTCCCGTCCGAGAATCGATCTAGTGTGATTAGCATTTTTTAGGGTTCCGTACCCAAAGGGTAAAAACAGGACCTAATTACTAAGACTCCGCTGTCCGTCTGTCTATCTGTCTGTCTTTCTGCCTGTCTGTTTGTCTGTCCGTCTGTCTGTCTGTCTGTCTGTCACCAGGCTGTATCTCATGAACCGTGATAGCTAGACAGTTGAAATTTTCACAGATGATGTATTTCTGTTGCCGCTATAACAACTAAAACAGAATAAAATAAATATTTAAGGGGGGCTCCCAAACAACAAACGTGATTTTGCCGTTTTTTGGTACGGAACCCTTCGTGCGCGAGTCCAATTCGCACTTGGCCGGTTTTTCTAGTTATTTTATTATTTAGTATTGTATAAAAATAGCATTGTGAATGCAAAAATCTCAAATTTAAAAATAATCATCTCAAGTTATGTTTTCAAATGTTGCTCCACAAAAAAAATAACTTTGGTGTGGATTCACCTTTAGATACGCGAGACTTTAAAATTTGTTAATTTTATGAAAAGTAACTAAGTAAGGTTAGGTATGTAAGTAAAACCATAAATATAGTATATCTCAACTAAATTTATGAATTTTTACCCATAAAGTTCTAATATTCACATTTTAGACCAAATCAAATAAAAGTTGAATCAACAATTGAATTGATATTCTATTTGATTTTTCGTTTTTTTATTCAATCCGCCAACGGTTGTTATTTTTTAATTGAAAAAAGTTCAGTACTTACAGTTATGTTGATTAATAATGTAAAATTTCATTTATATGCGTTTTTATGGACTCATTCGAAGCTTTAATTCGTCACAATAATCTATTTATGAGTTTATGACACAGTCAATACGTGAAGTTATTCGCTCCTCAAAATGAGAGACATTTCCTATTTATAGATAATGCATATTACACAGCAAGCAAAAAATATTATTTAGTTAGGTACCTACCTATACCTACGGCTCCTCAGAAAGGTTTTAATAACATTTCAACTACCCGAAAACAGAAAATGACAATAAACAAGCTTCAAGTTAACCTACAAAGATTCAATATTTTGTACATTATATTATTTGCCGCTCCCAAGGTACACACCGCAAATATTCAAAAATAATAAACGTTTTCAGCTATGCCGTGAAATGCCTTCTCACAAAATGTCTGGAGACCGCCGCCTCCCCGCTGAGTAAAGTTTGCTGCGTACAAAAGAAATATTCCAAATAACTTACAAAATGTTTGCAGCTTCTTCAACGATATTTTATTAAAAATTAAGGAGGCTACGTGTAACTAAGTTCTTAGTATACAAAATCCAAATAGAAACTCACGCGTTTGAAGTCGACCCTTTAATTTAATACCTTATTCACTAAAGACCTCGGAATGAGGTTTCCGATTTTCTAATCTTTAGTAAAAGAAAACTCTTTTATGAATCCCATAACTTTATTCATACAAGACAAAGTCGCTTTGTTATCGTGGAATAATGGGAAATTTTTCACCGGTTAATTTATTTTTGAAATAGAATGCTGAATTAATATTTTGCATAATAAAGCAAATATAAGAAGAATGAAAACGGTTCGACCTTTTCACGTGAAGACCTAAGCTACGGTGTTTTGATTATTTTGTGCTAAAGCTTTAAATTCAGCTTCAAAAAGTAAATCAAAGATTTTCAACTTTATCTCATAGAGTCCTATTTGAAAGATTGTGCAGACGTAGCAACTGTAGTAACATCGACTTATATTAAATCGCTGCTTATTATATTGGATCAAAAAAGACTCGCGCTATATGAAAAGTATTCCATGCCATTTACCTTATTATATTGATATTCCTCGAATTCAACGAAACATGAACTATTTACATTTCATCATCAAGCAACAACATGAACGGAGATAGATATTTAATAACTGTTTTATTAGAACATTGATATTAAGTTTATATACTGGTTTTATACATATTTTATAGAGTAAACACAATATCTTTGGCATTTGAGAGGCCGTGGATAAATGCCTACGCGAGCCTTTTCTGTTAACTATAGGCATTCATAAGCTAGCGTATTGAGGCGTGTGCCACGTTCCTTTTCAAAAGATTTCTTCACTTTTCAATAAAATCTTTGAATACCTTCAGTTCAACTTGACTGCTCCGTAAAAAATAATAACTTGAAAATATGAAGCACGGCCTCAATAAATCACTAATGGATTTACTACAGAAAATTTTGTTTATTGTAAATATGTACAATAATTTGATTTCAAAATGTATTGTATACGTTTTAGTGAACACTAAGCTTTAGCTAACTCAGCAAATTTTGTATTCATTTTTATATACTTAGTTGTTCTTATAGGATATGGAAATCAAAGGGAAATCATTAGAAATTCCCGTTCCCGTGGGAATATCGGGATAAAATGTTTTAATCTCGCCTATCTACTATCTGTGTGCCAAATTTCAATGAAATCCGTTCAGTAGTTTTTGCGTGATTGAGGAACAAACATCTAAACATCCAAACCCACAAACTTTCACATTTATAATATAAGTAGGATTCAGCTTTGTAAATGTTTTAATAAAAATTTGTAATAATAACAGGTAAAAATCGGAGCAGTTATCATAATTGGCATATAAACATAAAAAAGCTGATTTCCTTTTTAAATGTAAAATGTTTTTGTTTCGTGAATGAAATGTACTAAATCAAAGTGTAGGTATATATCAATGAAGGGGTTTTGCGTAGACATTTAGAATTAAAACAGTTGCCCTGTATGTATTTAATTTGTTTTTGACGTGCTGTCAGAATAACAAAATACCGACAAAATTCCATTTACATTTTGTGTTATTCGAAATTAGCAGGATAATGGAATATGAAGAGGGATTTGGTAGATGTGAAAATGAAATATTAATGCGAGGAATAAAAATGGGATCCGGGGTAAAGCTATGTGCAGAACAATATCAACTAAGTACTAAGATACATTATTATTTATGAGTCGGTTTTTTCTAGCATTTTTCAAATATATGTATTCTCACCTTACAGAAAATACGACTCACCTCAGACGGGATTCGTACCCGCACCCTTGGGATTTCAGTTCAAATTCACTAACCAATTTATGCTACCCAGTCGCTGAGGTGCTACGGGTGAATCGATTTCTTCTAGTACTTTTCTAATATAAGCAATATTATTTTGTTTAAGCATTTCTGTTATAATTCAGTTAACTAATTTTATAAAAACGGCACACCTGACTGTTAATACAAACAAAAAAGCTCTGGCCGTATAAAAGCTATTAAAGAATTAATTTGCCAACAAACCGAGTTAGCCGTGTAAATTTAATCAGCTCGCAAACAAATGACGGAGGTGGGACCCTCACATTATCATAGAAGGTCCATGGTTAATATGAAAATGCGGGTAACCAACACGAAAATATGATGGCATTAATATAAATTGCACTTAGCTCGCTCGCCGAGGAAAAACAACTATTAGGGTATAAAGGAATATACAGAATGGCGGGACATTATGTGAGACCGCGCGTTATTACGTTCATTTACCAATTAGATTTATTACTAGCATAATATTCTTGGCCTAATATATTGGCTGTGGTCCGAAGTTAGTTGCTGAGGCCTTTTAATTATAGTTTAATTAACTGTTGGAAAAGTGTATGTATGTAATAAGTATGTATTAACGAGAGTCGATAATCAAACATTTTTCATCACTTGTTTTTGTCTTAATCATCACCAGAATAAGTAAAAGTTAATTAAAATTACATACAAACATATTTTAATATTCAAAAGTAATAAAGGCTTGGCTCTTTATACATTTTAAATTAGACTTAAATTAAACTGCTTTCAAAAGGTCGAAGCAAAAATTACCAACATTTCGCTTCATAAGTTTTAAAATAAAATCTCCCACCAAATGGACCGTATAAAGCAAATAAGATTTTAAATTTTTGATGTTGTTTCTATCAAAAGTATTTCTTACTGATTGTATTTAAATACACATGTTTGCACTATTCTTAACCACCCACTAAAAAGGTACCTATCTACACTTATGGTTTGTTGAATAATAACTAGGAACCATTTATTAATTCATTTATTTTGATTCTCCAAATTATCCTTTAAATAAATAGATTAAGGTCTATTATTCAGGACTTTATCCCTGTGACGGTCATCTCGGATATCGGGTGTATTCTTAGTATCCCAGGCAACGGGATACGATACGGGATCTACTAAACGTGTTTTCTTTGTAAGCCGATCTAACAGTACCCAACGCCGGATAACAGGTCAAAGCAGTTACATAATATAGGAAAAATATCGCATAATTGAAATCGTGGAAAAGAGGCCTTTGTTTATATATTTTTCTTCATCTAATTATTGAAAGGCGATCTCAACAAATATAAAAAGAAAACAAGAAATTGTTATTAGAGGGACTATCTAAGTAGGTAGTCACTCAAATAACAATTTTCTGTTTACGTTAGATACTTAAGCAACTTAAAAGGCCTTAAATACCTTTATTCAAAACATTTACCATCTACTAATAGTTAACGTACACAAGCCGCCTTACACATGACAGTAACATTTATTTCAAAATTATTATATGTTCAAACGATTTTTGATTCGAACTTGAAATGTGTGTGTAAATATTTAATTTCAAAAGTCTTTTAATAAGCAAACGTTTGGAAATTGTTTTTTTTTATAACTTTCTTTTATTAAACAACAATGGGGAGGAAAAGCGCAATTTTATCCCGATAGGTGGCGTCTGGTCTTTGGTACCCGGCCGCCTCAAAGAAAGTGTCAAAACATATGGGAATCTCTTGGAGTATTGCACTTTTTAATTTTATACTGATAAAACGGTTCGTGTAATTTTGGATGGTACAGAAATTCCAGTACAGAAACCTGAAATTACTATTGCACAGAAGGCATCATCAGGCAACTATAAACACGGAAATTCACACGCAGTTGCTTTGTTAAAATTTAAATCATATGCTTCTAATCTGAAATAAAAAGATTACTTGTAAATCTTACACGAAATTTAAAGAAATGTAATGCTTGTTAGCAATTTTTTGTAAGTTGCTATAAACTTTCTTGCCTGTTGTTTTGGCTTTTCTTTTCCGTAATTCTTCTTTTATATGAACTAAAGTTAGCATAGAATACATTGTTTGTCCGCAAAACCGAAAAAATACAATCTAAGAAAGTAAAATCACGTAATACACAGTCAAGACAATATAAGCTCAAACTGACAATTGTTCCAAAGACTGAGCGCCATCTGTAATTCACTTTGCCTTCGCCTCCCCATTAAGCTGAAATATTGGTTTCTGCCAATAATTATTAACAAGCAGTGTAGAATAGCTAACGCTCTTCTATTTTATTATAGTCATATAATCAACTTTATTTAAAATCTAAAATAATATGTAGGTAAGTATACACGTCGTAATATAGTTATCGTCTGAAAATGTTATAAATTTGTAATACTATAGTGTAATATCGGATTACCTGAGCTTTAATCTACTAACCAAACCTATATACGTGGGCATCATGTTGCGACAAATAGACACGCGTTGACCGCAAAACCACAAGTCTAATATAAACTCAAAGGTAATAACAGCGGCACTCTTGTATCATAGAAACATAATACGCGCGTACAAACTAAAACAAACGTAATTGGTACAAATTTGGCACCAATTTAGGAATTAGTTGAGATTTTTCTTTTTAAGATAAACAGCTTAGTGGCAACCCTATGGACCTGAATTGTGTTTCGCAGTTTAGCCTATGATGGGATTGATTATCGAAAGCAAATTCTATTTGCGTTTAGGGTTCTCACTTTGAAGTTTTCCATGCAAATAAAAAAACAAAATTTATCATCAATATGGTGGTTTTCAGGGTTTATTATAATTTTCCGTAACTGTATGCATGGTACCCTGTCTACCATAATCGGTTTTTATAAGATTACTAGCGGCTGCCCGTGACTTCGTCTGCGGGGAAATAGTCCAGTAAAATTACGGGTTCGCAAAACATTAAATGGTAATAAGCTGTAATTTTGCAATCTGACTTAGATGTGATTATAAAACACTAATATAAACGAATCCAACTAAATTTACGAATACCAAAAAAATACAGCGTAGGTGTAACTTTTTTTTGTTGGATTTACATTCAAAATCAAATTATAGTTCCAAATCAAGCAAAAAGTAAAGAAAGTATGTAATTAGTAATTTTGCTAAAGCAATTAAATTAATTAATATTTTGGTCGGTAAAGTAAAAAAAAACTTGTGAAAATTAGTTGGATTCATTTACAAAATGACAGCTAGCCATTTAATCTAACCATCAAAAGAAGAAAGACCGCTATTGCAAATTATTTCTTTTTCGTCATACTAGCTCCCGTAATTTTACTGAACTAAAAGGTTTCTGCTATTCCTCGGGAACAATACTTTTTTTGGGATGAAAGATAACCTATATTCTTCTCTGTACCCCTGACGACGTGTATGCAAAATTTCATGATGATCGGTTCAGTAGTTAAGACGTCAAGGCGTAACAAACAAAGAAACAAACGGACTTTCGCATTTATAATATTAGTAAGGATAAGGAATATTACTAAACAGCATATACAGGAGTAATAACTCAAACTTATTTCGTGTTTTGATGTAGCAAATATTATTCCTAATTATTGTTCATTAGAATTAAATAAATGGGTCATTCCAAAACCGTTTGACATTTAACACTAAGCTAATAATAGAAGATCAAAAGATGGGAGACAAGGAGACAGCAACTGGATACGTTTGACATCGGTTGAACTAAACAAAGAAGTGAAATAAAGCAATCAAAATTCTGCTGTAAGTAATACAGCTTCTCTGTGTTGAACTCTTATGGGGTATTTACATGGGCAACTAAGCCGCACAACTTTCGCAGCTCGGCGAAAATCGACCGTGTTAATGGCCATTCGGCCTAGGCCGCAGGTGACTGAAAAATATTATCTGATCTTGTGGCCAAAACTGGAACTACGTTATTACACAATATATTGTTACCTAGGTTACGCCATGACGACATAGACGACAACGACGTCATCACCTGCGATTCGATTTGGGAAGTGACTTGCTAGACGACTAAGGTCAACCGTCACAGGTGACTAAAATGGTGACTAAAATCGACCCATGTAAATAGCCCATTATAGAATAATAATACCTAGAAGAGTCTTTTGGTATATGTAAAATGAGGCAAATGATTTATATGAAACTAGCGGCCGCCCGCGACTTCGTCCGCGTGGAAAGGTTTTTTTACTGTCCCTCGGGAACAGTCCTTTTTTTCGGGATGAAAGGTACACTATGTCCTTCTCTGTACCCCTGACAACGTGTATGCAAAATTTCATGATGATCGGTTCAGTAGTTAAGACGTGAAGGCGTAACAAACAAACAAACGGACTTTCGCATTTATAATATTAGTAAGGATATCATTCATACGTTACCTAATCGTAACTAAAATCTAATAAAATCGTAACTAATCCCTATAGGTAGTAAAATTGTTTTTTTAATTCTTTTTACGATTAGGTAACGTACCTATGAAGTAGCGGAGCGTGAGCCTTAAATTTCGAGGTTATTTTTTTTAACAGACAACAGAAAAAACTTTATATCACATGCTGCACCTAGTTTTAGCCGGCTACACCTAGTATTAGCCGCGAGCAAATCGGCTACACCTAGTTTTAGCCAACAGTGCGGCTAAAACTAGGTTTAGCCGCACTTCGGGTATTAGCCGTAACATATATAAATCTGAAAACTGAGCCATTATAACTCAGTTTTATTTGCTTCACTTTTGACAACAACCATCGTTCTAGGTTTTTATTATTCTACGGTTGTACCTCTATTATGTAAAATAGAGTACTAATGTGTGCGAATTCTCAAACTTAACTTACTCGGAGGTAAAAAAATTGTTTCGCAATACCTTAATGTGGTTTATCTCAAATTAAGTCAAATAAAAAAACTCACAATACCTTTAACTGTACTGTTCAAAAGTAATCTGGAAAATAATGCCAAACAGAAAACAAATTAATTTACCAGGTCAAAAGCAAAGGAAATAACTAGGTAGGTACATTAACCATTCCTTGTCTTATTACATTTAAGCAGTGATTAAGAAGGATGTCTCGAAAATCCGTTTCCTCGAAAGAGGATAGCTATTAACGTCACAAATTACTCTGTCAATAATGACGTCATTAAAGTCTTAGAAAGATTAGGCATTGTAGCTTGTTAGAGTAATTCGTTACGACGCGGACTGGTTGCCTAAAGAAAATTACCTAATAACTCTAGAACAAAGAACATTACAACTGCTTTCAATTTTAACGATAGTCCTATTTTATTGATGTCTGATGGATTGGGGATTGGATAAATCTTTCAAGATATTTATCAAGATAACTCTATGTGATTTCTTTGAACTTGTGATAAATATGTAGTCTATTTAATCGTGCGGTACCTGGATTAACTTTGAATCGTTTTTTCTAATCCCAAAGTTGACATTTTAATATTTCTAAAATACCTAATCATGCCATCTAAATACTAATAAATAAATTACATTTATACATGATTTATATTTTTAGACAAGCTTCCGCCCGCAACTTCGTCCGCGCGGACATTCGGAAAATCCCTAGGGAGGTGACCGGGATAAAAGTATTCTATGTTTTAATCCAGGCTTTAAACTATCTGTGTGTCAAATTTCATCCAAATCTGTTCAGCCGTTTTTGTGTGATGGGGAACAAACATCCAAACACAACAAACTTTCACATTTATAATACTTATTAGTAGGAAGTAGCATTTATATCATGTTTTCATCTATTTTTTGCTGTTTTAAAATTGAACATAAAACTCGCATTGCATTTCAATCGTTCGTTCATCTTGATTCAGCATAATAACGCCAATGAATAATGTCATACCTCACTTTTATGTCCAATTCTACGATCATCCATTTTAATTCACCACCTGCCACGCTCGCGGAAGTATCATCACGTATGGTCACGTATAAGTCAAAAGTGATATGACGTATTGCGTGTGAAGAGAATCCTCTCCTGAATTTCCGTCGAAGAAAATTCCAAAGGCGATATTGGCAGATTCCAAACTCATAAATGTGTAACAGCCTCCTTATTGGAAGTTATCAACTAGATTACTTAGGGTATACACACACAAACCCTCAATTTCCACGGCCGCTAACAATAAAGCAAACAATGTCAATCTGGGTAATAAAATATTTACCGACACACTTGTCATCGCAGGGCGGCCGCCCATAATCCTCAGTCAGTGTACGCGGCCCTTTTTTGTTAAAAAATGAATGTGAAAAGCCCTTTTTCATCCCACTTCTCTCATGTAGGTACCAAGGGTCCGGTAAATAAGTTGCATCAGTATGTAAACTTCTTTTCACTTAATAACGTAATTTTGTAGTTGTTTAAATTAACTTAAGGAAGTGTTCTGCCAATGAAACAAAACATTTTTGCCAAAGAAACATAGGTCGGAAAACGATAAAAAATTTGGAGCACCCATATTAACTAGACAGCTAAAACATCCATGTTTCTTTGGAAAAAAATATTAGGTCTTTACCTATGAAATTGCCGTTTTGTTTGAAAAAAGTTAAAGTATTTTGTTTTCGAACTTATTTATTTCTTTTATTCAAAGTAATCACCCCTGCAATCATTGCATCTTTGCCAACGCTGTGGCAGTTTATGGATGCCCTTCTTGAAAAAATCAGCTGGACGGGAGACAACAAACTCTTCAAAGGCGTTTTGTACTGCCTCTCGGGAATTGAATTTTTTTCCCGCTAAAAAGTTGTCCAAATTTTGGAAAAAGTAATAGTCGGTAGGCGCAAGATCTGGTGAGTATGGCGGATGAGGGAGAGCTTCCAAACCCAACTCATGCAGCTTAGAGACGGTCTGTTGTGCAGTATGGGGTCGCGCGTTGTCGTGAAGTAGCAGTGGGGCACCCATCTATCAAGCTTTTTTATCTTGCCAATCTGTCGCAAATGGACCAATATTGTTGTGATGCTAACATCAAAAGCTGCTGCCAGCTCAGCTGTAGATTGCGATTCATCTGCTTCCACAATCGCCTTTAATTCATCATTGTTGACCAAAGTTTCCGGACGACCACGAGGTTCATTTTTCAAGTCAAAATTCCCAGAACGGAACCGAGCAAACCAATAACGGGTTGTACGTTCGTTTGTACAGTTCTCTCCGTAAACGTCGTTGATGTTACGTGTCGTTTGTGCCGCGTTGGTGCCACGACGGAACTCATATTCCATAATTACACGAAATTTCGAAGTATCCATTATGAGGAAAAATGTTGAAATGTAATGAAAATACAACGCTAATCAATAAACAAAAGACTGATTTTGTAAATAGAATGTCATATTTTTAAAACAAAATTAATTTGAATTTAGAATTCATAGCCAATCAAAACTTTTTTTTTGTTTGAAAAAGTCTGTACTGCAATACGGCAATTTCATAGGTAAAGACCTATTATTTGTTTCATTGGTAGAACACTCCCTTAAGTTAATTTAAACCCTGGGAAACCTTCAAACTATAATAAAGTCAGGTGTTTGTTACCAACAACACTTAATATATTTAATTAACACTTTTTATTCATCTTTCAACTACCAATATTTGAAATAATGAGATAATTTTCAAATAGGCTGGATTTCCACTAAGTATCGAGATATACAAAACAAAATGAACAGGTTTTCCTACTGTTATTTATTTATCTAACCATAGCATCTCCGCATAAGAGTATATAAGAAATGCTATCATAATCCTTTACTTTCGTATTCTTTTGGATTTGCCATCGAAAGCGAGATTACTTACTTTCTTCGATGATTCTGTATCCCGGTACGAAATCTACGGATAAAAGGGTAAATATGACCCTTTGCATTTTGTTTTTACCTTTGAAAGTACGATTTTTGTTTAGTTTGAAAAAGGTTTTAAGCATATCGAGATATGAAGAAAACTATGTTGTTGATTTAAAAAAAACAAAAGCTTAACATAGGTAGGTGTTAAAACATTTTTTATGAGGTACCTACCAAATTAACGGAAGCAAGCAAATAAAAACCTTAGTCCATCATCACTTTATCCGAGTTTCAGGCTCGATCCAAGAATTATTCATATTGAAATATTACTCAATAATATTAAAAGTACATATATAATAGAATCGTTACCTTGCGGAAGTCCAATAATGGATGCAAACAGTTACTTACCTACTGCTAAATATTGTATTTGCATCCATTAATAAAATGCATGTATACCTAGTTTAAGAGAATGAAATAATAGGAGAATCTATAAGCATTAATAAAACTAAAAAAAAACGGCAAATAAATCACGTTTGTTGTAAGGGAGCCCCCCTCAAATATTTATTTTATTATGTTTTTAGTATTTGTTGTTGTAGCGGCAACAGAAATACATCATCTGTAAAAAATTCACCTGTCTAGCTATCACGGTTCATGAGATACAGCCTGGTGACAGACAGACAGACAGACGGACAGCGGAGTCTTAGTAATAGGGTCCCGTTTTTACCTTTTGGGTACGGAACCCTAAAAAGGAAATGGACAACTTTGAACGTAATAATATTGTATCAGAGTTTCCTATGAGGAATTCACTATTTCCTAACAAAATATATCACATAAAAGATTCTAGGGAAATAGGAATCATAATATATTTCTATTGAACACGATGACGAATGAACAGTAGAATATTTATTATTTTATCATCTTTCTTACGTTTGCTGTGTTCTTATTCATATCGTTGAAAGTGAAAGTGAAATGAAAGTGAAAGTGAAAGTGAAGTGAAAGTGAAATATATTTTATTTAAATAAGCTCACATAATAAGCATTTTTAAATCGTCAATTCTTTTACCCTACCACCCATTATGACGTCTTTTAACTGACAAGAAAAATGGGCGCAAAAAACTTGTCAGCTTTATCAATCAGATGGAACGATATTTACAAATATGTATATCGTTTCCAGACTTTATATTAACAAAGATTAACAAATAAATAACATTATTGAATTAGCTCATTTCTTAATGAGTTTCAAATTTCTTAATCAATTTACAGATTTTAAGCTAAATTCAAAGTTTGAACTTGTTATTCAGTCTAGGATAAAAATAAAAGAAAAACATACAATTCAATATGCATTAAGATAGGTAGTCAGAAGCAGACCCATTCCCACTGGCAGCACCAGTTCCCGAACATGACGCATGAACCAGCCATCTCTTCGCTCAACCATATTTGAGGGAACGTAACGACCCGCCTCATACGACACCACCGCAGAAATGATTAAAGAGAGCATGACATACTAAGACTACCTATGTTAAGGCATCGAATTGAAAATTTATATCCAAAAGCTTTTCATAGGTCTTTCACTAAACTACTGACTATAGAAAGTAAAAATATTGCAATTAAATAAATCAAAACAAGGTAAGCTATTAAGAATTATATTTTTTGAGTAAGAAGTGCCATACATACAGACAATATAAAACAGATCTTTTATATACGAGTTATACGACGCCCTTAATACAAGCAGGCAGAAGCAGACCCATTCCCACTGGCAGCACCCGTTCACGAGCATGACGCATGAACCAGCCATCGCTTCGCTCAACCATATATGAGGGTGAGTTGCTTTTAATAGCAAAAAAAATATTAGTCACATTATACCATATTAATATTATAAGGAATTTCTATTTCTATTGTCTAACAAAATACATCAGTAAAATGACGAATTAATTAATTTTATAGTATTTGATAAGAAATGTAGCATACGGTGAGAAAAGGAGTTACATTCATTACGTCCCATTTTTTAACGTGCTTAGAAGCAAATTTTTACGGTTCCAAAGGACAGTGGACCTTATTGTATAATAATATGAAAGTGTTTCATTAAAAAACAGTCTTGTTCTTGATATAAAGACATCATATTGTTCCGTTGAATATAAACAGGATGTGCAACATTAGTCCAATACCTCGTTATAATAAAAAGAAAAAGAAACGCTGCCGCTACTAAGTATTTATTTATTTACTTACATCGCGAGCATAAAAATAAGGAAAACAAGTACCTTCTTAGAAATTATAGAACTGAAGAAAATAACATCATTTTATCCTTACTTCCTTACTAATATTATAAATGCGAAAGTCCGTTTGTTTGTTTCTTTGTTGCGCTTTCACGTCGTAACTACTGAACCGATCATCGTGAAATTTTGCATACACGTTGTTAGGGGTGCAGAAAAGGACATAGGGTACCTTTCATCCAGAAAAAACGTACAGTTCCTGAGGGATAGTAAAAAAACTTTTCACGCAGACGAAGTCGCGGGCGGCCTCTAGTTTTCCAAATAAATTCCTCATCTTTGTAGCCTTACATTCCGTAATAAAAATAGGACAATATAAAATACGTCAGTATGTAACTTAAATAGTTGGCAACTGCTAAATTTAAGTTCAATCACACTTCAAGAAGACGATCCGCGCTCTACAAATATGAGACATCTCAAATTTAGTTCACGCCAAATATATTAGTGCGAATTTGTCACTGTCACAAACGGTTATAAATAGTTGTACGGTTACTAAAGCTACAGCTCAAACGATAGACTTACATTGCTAGCTCCTTAACCGTTTAATTCGATAACATGACATAAAATGTGGAAGGTTTTGACTCGCCTAATCTTAATTCGTCAGCAATTTTCTTTTATTTTCGCTAGTTAACCAATTTTGTTTAGTTACTACGAATCAAATAAATTGTCTCTTGACTTGATTTGTAAAAGGATACCTTTCTACTTTCCCACACTGATGCAATGTTTTAGCTATCTAGTTAGTATGAAAGGACCAAAATTATTGAAGTTTTTCAACCCATGTCTCTTTGACAAAAACTTTGAGTTTCATTAGTAGAACACAACACAACACTTAAGGGGTAAAGCTAGGGTTTCCTAGGAAGACGGTGCCGTCATATTACGGCCGTAGTTTACGGCGTAGAACGTTGTCTATGTAAACAATATGGCGCGCCTTATTGTTTACATAGACAGCCGCTTAATTACAGCCGTAATATGATGGCACCGTTAACTTAGGAAACCCTCTACAAAATGACGGTACATTATACAAAAAAATTCAGTTCAATTATTTATAAATGTACTTCTAGGCGTGATTCGTTATGTAAACGTAATATCCATTTTTAATCAGTTCAGTTCACATACCCGGATAAAAATACTAACAACAGACAAATTTACAGATAGTTTATAAACTCTATGCATTATATTACTGGCTCTCACAACATACAAACTACCTTAGAAAAGCGAAGTGGATTCGTATCGAAACTAATCACAACTTGCAAAGAAACCGAATGCTTTTGAAACCTTTAAAACATCGCTGTTTTATTGACGGGCAACTTATTGAGTACGATTGTACTGGCAACTTTGCCCGCAGACTAATGTTCACTAGACTTAGTTTCATACGTCAGAGTTTTGATGTATGAAACAAAGGGAAATAATCATAAAATATCATAATAAAAAAAGATAAATAATTATGGTTTATGCGTGAAAATGTTATTGTATTGCTAACATTATTTTAAGTACGTTGCAGCCGCAACTAAACGAATAAATAATTATTTTGTATGCTGCAAAGTATCATCGAGCTTTATCATTGCGTCAATCATTTAATAATTATTGTGGTCTAAAATTAATAGTGCAGTCACAAACTTTGCTTATAATCAGTTTAGTTCAATATCATGTTGGAAATTAACAATTTCCAACATAATGTCGAAAGAAAAATAAATTCGTACTTAGAGAAAGCAGATATTGTAACATTAGTGACACTATGTTATTTTGTAAGTATGAGGTAAACAGACGTGACTTATTTTGTTTTTGTCTCACACAATTTAGGAAGAAGTTTTTTTATCTATTAGGAATGGAAATGAAAATCTCTATCTTTTTAAAGGTAAAATAAAAAACACGTCACATAAAGAAAACGAGAAATGCAAAAGGTTTCTAATTACATTACAATTATAGACTGGAAATTGATACCTACATTTTGAATTTTCACTTTTCACTTGCATTGCCATCCTGCATCATAACGATATACGACACACACTACTTGTCGAAAGGTAACATTCAGTGCAGTAACGACACATGAGTAAAGAAAGTAACGAGTCGGCTTTGTCGGCACGGCGGGCGTAGTATTGTCTTTGTCGACCCCTCGCGACCCGTTCACGTCACCTTCCTGGGTACCTACACTACCTACCAATTATTTTTCTCAAGTGGACGTTCCAGTTTCACCGTCTGATGTTTACAACATCTCTTTTAAAACGTTCTAGGTACCTACGTATATCGTTACAGAGCTAGTGACAAGATACTGCAAGAGGTACGAGTATATCAAGGCCCATTATTCAATACTCGCAAGGACAGGAAGTGGAACACCTAGCGTCAGTTCGCTTCCAAGAATGTAAAATTGGATTGAGTACTTATAGGATTTTCATATTAGTTTTGTTTATTTATTGCTTTTGTAGTTTTATAATCAGAAATAAAAAAAAAATGTATTTGTTCATTTTTTCTCAGCTTAACGTTGGTTTTACCTATTATTTTATTATTATTATCACAAGAATAAATATTTCATATTATATTTGACTGTAATATTAATTGCGAAATCAATGAAAATAAGCGAAAATTGAATCTATTTGTTTGTCTTTAAGTCTGAATTACTTATACAAAAACTATCTCTAAATTGTAGCTATACTTTTTGAATAAACTGCACTCTGCAGGTAGTTAAACACACTTATTCAAAGAAACATCGCACCAACTATTCGAATAATAAACAGAACCAATACAGGGTGGTACTTTTTAAAAGTTAGTTATAGGTACTCGTACTTTTACATTCATAGCGGTGACAACAATGCACATTGACATCAATACATCCATCCATCTCTTGTCAGGCCACATCGGAAAACAATACGATGCACTCGCGACTCGCAGAGTGCATAAAATTCCTATCGACTTTATGACTTTATACACTGCAACAAATATCATCGTTAGTGAGTACGTATTGATGTATTTTGTTGGCGAAACACGAATATCGGAATACGTCTAGATTTTTTATGCCTAAAAACATTATTAAACTAGTGGCTCCGTGAGCTGTAGACCTCGCTTTAACATGTCTCCGCCATTTCGAAAATTTTTAAGAACTGAATCGACAAAATTATTATTATATTAAATATAGATAGGGACCATCAAACTGAACAACTTTTACTATCGGAACAACTCTGACAATGCAAAAAAAAACAGCTGTTTTATACATTTTCATTATTCATTTTTGTATGAAACAGCTGTTTTTTGCGATTTCAGAGTTGGTCCCATAGTAAAAGTTGTTCAGATTGATGGTCCCTATCCTCTACCATATTCTGGTTTAGTTATTTTTTATTTTTTTTGTTAGAAATCATACTCACAAAACTCACGAGAATCGGTTGGGAAATGCAATCTTTAGAGAAGAACAGCCAGACAGCCGTAAAGAAAGACACACAAGAAAGAACTTTTTCCTAATAGTTTTAACTATAAGAAGTGAAAAAAAAATAATATAAACTTTATACTGGGCATCCTGTATAAACATTTTTCAAACTACATAGTTGGAAAAGCATACCGCCAAAAGGTTAAGTTAAACTTTATGGTGATCACAGAAAGTCTAAGTAACTTTCAGTTCATATAAAATTTTAAAGTAAGTAAGTAGTTCAAGGAATTACTTATACCTAAAGCGTTTTAATATACTTTCTCGTTGAGCGCCTTTTAACACTTTTATATCCTAACGATAAGAAAACTGCATTAACTTTTTATTTCTAAATAGACTTGATGGTGATTTTATCACCTCCATTTCCATTTAAAGTGTTTTGTTTGAGAAATAACTAAAAATAATCGCAGTAAAGGTAAGGAGGGAAGAATAATGTAGAGGTTAAGGGAAGATTTTTCCTTCGAATCGGAAAACCACCAACCAAACCCTCATTCCACAATGATCCACCGAGTGGATGGAATAGGTTCAGATTTCTCTACACCCCCAACTGATGCACTCAGTGTCCTCAATAGGGAATATGTATAAGTCACCGATTTTGATTAATTTGAGCTTGATCGCTGCGGACACGTATGGAACAGAAAAATAAAATGTTTTGTATAGAGCGTTTTCGGCCGGGTGCTAATGCGAGCAAACTTCAAGTTACTATATCACGAGAAAGAAAAACACAAGACAAAAGTTTTAATATTACAGTTGATTTTATCACGCATTATACTTTCGATTTTGATACAAAAAAAAATTTATGCATATTCCCTATTATCTGGCCACTACTATACATGCTTACTATATAATAAGTTATTTCCTAGTAAGTACTACAGTCCCGCAGCGCACAGATAACTAATGACTTTTGCAAAATTTATCAGACACTTGCCGTACATCACATAGGCCTAGTGCAACCCCGCTTTTAACACCTAGCTATAGCCACCCAAATGAAAATTACTTAAACCTGGAACCAAGTTGTTCCAAGCCCAACTGGATATCCATTCAAAGCGCATATGAAATCGAATTATATCAAGCTGAATTTATCTCTCTTCTTTTTTAGCAAACAAAAGTGACTGCATCAGTTTTAATCCAGGTATAACTTTTAGAAAAAGTTGGGTATTGTTTACGCGTGTTCGTACGTGCATACACTGAAATAAAAAATAAAGATCGAATAACGTTAAAACGCACCAAGAGGGTTTCGTACTATATTTTATACTTACAGATTTTAATTGATGTATTTGATTTTAAGACAATGTGCCATATAAATTGCTGCATCATTTGATTGAGTTTACTTAAAAGCTTCTCAGGTACAAACTAATTTTGCTCAGAATCACAAAACATTTTTTCGTACTAGAAGAACAGTCAGCCCGTGACCACGGCCTATGCATCTCGGTGGAAACGTCGGGAAAAGGTAGGTGTTCAACACCGTTTAGTTAAAAACGCGTTTAAAACCTGTGTTCCTAATCTAACAATCAAACTGATCGAAATCGATTGTCACAACTAGGCGTTTAATTAGCCGGCTTTGAGCGTGTTTGTACGCGACGTACACACTCCCCGGCTAGTAATAACATTTGCAGAATTAAACAGGCGGTCGGACGAAGCCGCATATGCACAATTACAGTGGACAAACCCGCTGTTAGCACCTAGCCACCCAATAACAATTACGTAAACTCCCGCCCCGTAATCCCACGGAATTACGCGTTAGAGACATACGTGAATGTGAAATGCCGTTTTGAAAGGGGTCGAAAAGGTTGGAAAACCGCAAGAAGTTTAGTGGCGCAATAAAAGTAAATTATAATGGTATGGTGCGTTGTGGATTTGGCTCTCTTGCCGTGATAGTAATTTGATGTAGAGATTGTAGAGTGTTACAAGATAGTTTTTAAAATCAGCTGATACACGTTAAAGACGATGATTTTTAATACTTTAGAAAATTATGCGTAGTTACACAAATAGTATTACATAATTTACCTTCCAGTTTTGATACGATTGTATTTTTTGCACGAGCGGATTGCCCCCTTGTAGGATTTGTAAGGATTTGGGCCAGCAATCTCCACCCCGCGCACTGAAAGAAACAACCCAATACTTGGACAGGATAAAAAGGTCTCACTCTCCTTGTTAACCGATTTCTAAAGGAATCCGAAAAGGGAATAATGGAATACTATAACTAGTATATCTTCTTTGTTTAGCACAACAAAGAATCAGAAGCTACGTGTAAAAAGCTATGTAATTATATATTTTATGAATGAGTTAAGAATGAGTTCCGAGTCTCAATAACAAGTATTTTAGTCAAGTACTGGAACAAATAAAACCCTGTCGGAATTTTAGGCGCTATTTTATCGAGTTCAGTTCGGTGGCTATTTTAATTATTTTTTATTGATTGATATATACTTGGTGCCAAATGCTCCAAGAAGCATTGGAATGCGATGCACCCGCATTCTAATGCAAACCGAAACAATATCACTGAACCCTATCCAATATCAACACTAGGAAAGTGGCAAAAATATTCCCTATAGAGGAGTAAATTGCCAAAATAAAAAATAAATAAAAAGAAAGGCATGACTGGGCAATTGTCTCGAATATTTACTAACTCTAGATATCTTTTCTATTTTTCCTAATTAGCAGTAGGGGAAGTACGTACAAAATGACATACATGGATAAAATGACACACTGCAGTTTATTCGAAACTGGCGGCCAGAAACGAGGTATTTGACATCGTATCATGTAAAGTTAGCCATTTTAGCAATACTATCAAAATTTTATCGCTCTCAGCTCAGTCGCGCCGGAGTGACTGGAACAAATGTGTTTTTTGCCTATTACAACTTTTTATTCTCATTACTATTTTCAGATTTTTGATAGGTTTTACATTGTTTTCTTTCAATATTGTAAATTAAATCGACGCGTTGTAGCTTTATGTTGCGATGTGTATTAAATTAATATTCAATAATAGCTGTTCTCAGTTAATTCTTAACTCTTTATTCTTGTCACGTATTATTGGACAAAATGACATACTTTTACTCCGGACAAAATGACATATAATTTGTCCATACAGATTAAGGAAGTTTAAATTTTTATTTAGAAATAATATACTGCGCAAAAGAAAAAAAGAAAAGAAAGAAATCTGAACGTCAAAAGTAGTCCTGAATCTATGCGAACGACGATGTTTGTGCTCGTATTTATTGTAACTATAACAAATTTAGCTTTTTGCGTTCCCTAGCTAGACAAGACTGGTTAAAATACATGTAATGTGCTCATTGAGCTCATGCATCACGTCACGTGCTGATGTTTCTAGGAAGACCAAAAATTTTATTTGTGACCTTTGTGCAACTTTTTTATTGTATTTTGTCATTTTGTGCATAACTATATGTCATTTTGTCCGTACTATATGGATAAAATGGTTATTCGACTTTTTGTTTATTGAGCTCTAGAATTCCTATGTTAAGGCAAATAACTAAAGTTAATTTTAAAAATGAAAGAATGATTGTAATGACTTTATTTAGAAAGATATAGCAACAAATAAAAATAGTATGTCATTTTGGACGTACTTCCCCTACATACTAATGACTACTATACTGCAGGCATATCCTGTTACATAAAAATAATTGGGATAAGATATAGTTATTACATTTCTATTCGTTACTTAGGAAGCTTTTATTTGTAAATATTAAAGAAATGACTTAATGATGTTAATGTTTAATATTTCTAATTGATAAATCTAAACATAGAAATTGGTATCTATGTCATTTGGCATCCAAACACAAACAACGAACAGATTTGTAGAATCTTTGTTTTCCCGTTTAAGGAAAATAAAGAAACTAGACGTGTGGGCCTAACAAACAAAGTACAGGTGGCAGCACTTAGCAAATTATTCACGGCCATATGGGCGGCTAATCCATCAAGCGATCGCGATCCTGATGCCTCCCATTAATCATCCTATATTGATTAATGTGTCCCCCATACAAAGTAAGTAATTTACTCCACATCAAGTTGAATTGATGTACTCTGCCTTGATTTTTCGGCAGATTCAATTTTCCGCGATTAAGATTTCTTAATCACAGTTTAAAGGACAATAGAGTAAGATAATTCAGCTGAACATAAATTTCAATCCTTGATTGAAAAGAATGGTAATTTTAGATTGATTGGTGAGCAGGTATGAATGTTTTAATTGAAATATTTGAAGTTCGTGTGTTAAGCTGACTAAAGCAGTCGGTTAAAAACCGCAAACTCTCAAGTTACATGGCATGTCACGCATTGCAGTCGCAATGCTACCGTCGCAATCGGCCGATTTATACAAATTTAATTACTACCTACTAGTAGAACAGTAAAAGTACAGTAGAAATTAAGAGAAAATACCACGTTCGAGAGAATTGAAAATTCCTATAGAAAGTTTATAGTCTCTTGTTTTCTGCTCCGAATATAGACCAATTTAGACACTTTTTTCATAAAGAAAAAATATTATTTGGCTGTGTTTTTGTGTTTCACTTTTTTATATAATTTCGTCTGATAGCTGGATTTCTAAACAATGTATTTTTTTGGGTTTTTGAAGATTAATATATCTTTAAATAATTAATTTAGAAAAAAATACATAGCCAAATCCTTTCTTTCAATTTTAAAGAAAAAATATTTTAATCATTCTAATTTTGGAGTAGGTAACAGGGGACTACGAAAAGCTGATTTTGTCAACTGTCTATAAACATTTTTTTCTCTCGACCATGGTGTTTCCTCTAAATATAGGTACTGTCTAAAGACGATATACATAAAGTATTTGAATTTAGCGATTCACATAAAGGCATTTACAGTAATGAGGTTTTTCTCCTGTGTAGAATCTATAGGGATCTCTCTGTTTTTTACAGCTTCGAATCCTTTTGAAAGAACATCAAGAGTTTTATAGCGTCATATTATGAATACTTTAATGCATAGTAAAATCGTCATAAAAATATATAAAACTTTAAGATTTTTATCGTTCAGTGCAGTCCGCCATCAAATAGTTACGGCTTGAGTATTATATATCCCATATCATATTATCTTCTGTTAAGCCAAATGCATGACTAATTTCATTAAAACATGTAGATTTGGGTTGGCAATTTGGCATCTATTATTGCAAATCTATCTAAACGGCAACATGGTGAAATAAAAAAAATAGAAATTTTCAACATCAAAATAAATGTAAAGTAATGAAATAGAAATCTTAGCTTATCTGAAATAAAAAGAAAACAATTCATTTTAAAATACAACTACCTACAGCAAATAAAAACAAAACAATGTTAAGAAAAAATAAAAAAACCTACAAATCCAGGTTACTTCTTAAACCAATCAAATCCTAGATGTTAATACTTATTTTAGTGCACGATGAAAATAATTTTAATGGAATAACATCGCAAATATGTCATTTGTCAGTAGTTGAATATTTAATACATTTTATAATGACTGACTGGAATAGATTATTCAAAAGTCAGTCAGTCATAATACTTACTGTTTAATAATTTAACATGCTCAGTGATTAGTTAGAGTGCCGCCTATTGGAAATAAATGTGTCTAGATGATCGAAGGTCTAACTATATTAGATTGTTTTAAACTCAAATTCCTGTAACTAGAGAATCGATGTTTCTCCCTTTGTTATTCAAACTGTCTGTTACGTAAATATTTTGTTGAGATTTTTTTTTTATTTTGTAGCTACTTCTACTTTGACCTTACTAATAAATTAAGAATAAGTTTTATAAATAACTGTCTTATCAAAAACTTTGTTCAGAATTACAAAGTACCTACTTAAATAAAAAAAATACATTCTGACGAACTGAGTACCTCCTCCTTTTTTGAAGTCGGTTTTTAAGCTTTACTTCAGTATATAACTACATACGCTTTCAAATAGCCAAGTATAGACCTAAAGACCGGATCGGGTCGGGCGCTTGTGAGATGCCCACGTAGCTTTCTATCGCACCGTGTCATTTCCTATGACGCATTAAAGGGCAGAATTAAAAGCAACTAGATATGATATGGAACAATTTGGTTAAATAAAAAATTAAAAAAGTTAAAAGATAATAATTTTTAGAAGAAGATTCTTAATTGTTATAAGACGAAGCAATTATTTTTTCTATTATTATTTTAATTTCAGTCTTTAAATTTCAATGTTTCGCTATGAGTAATTTCTTTACAATATCAGACCTTAATAACATTTGAAAAACATTAACCTAATAGAGTAATTTTCTTTGGAAGGTATCACATTCAACTGGTTTCATATCCAGTACTCTTCTATGGATCTAGACATTCTTTCAGGTTGATGACCTATAAAAAGGACTCGGTGTGTGTGCGGTGTGGTCGGGAGGCTGGGACCCTCCGCGTTAGTCAACGCAAGTAACTGGATACCACGGTTTTATTCCAGCATACATTAAAAATTAAAAAGGTTAGGTAAGCATTTTATGATGTCACTTAACAAAGGCTTTTTCTAGCATAGGTATAGTATAGGTACTGCTTCGTTATAGCAGTATGAGCGATACAACAACCATTACATTCAGACTTTGACACCTCATGAACCATATGTTATTATGGATCCTCCAAAATTCCAGATATATGAGAACCATTTTTTCCTACTTACTAAAATAGATTAAAAACTATATATAACTTGAGCTTGGACATTCAAATTCCTACTTTATACTGTAAGTACAGCATCCCACATAAGTCCATAGCACACTATGCTGCATATATCTAAAGTGATATGCCTAGTCTTGCTGCCATCAAACGCAAATTAAGGAAGATGTTATACTGAGAGACCCAATAACTTGATAATGGAATACCAACTATTATAACGGTCTTCAACATATGAAACCTTCTGAGTCAAAGACTATAAAGTTCACACTAAAAAATTGCAGAACTGAGACTTGCTGGTAGGTATAATGCCTGAACGTGACACAAAATGTTTGGAAAAAGTAAAATATCCCCAATCAACGGACTGATGATTGCCGCTTATTATTATATCATGTAAAAATGAGTAAGTATTATTTTGTTGACAAATTTAATCATCCTAAAAGGATGGCGAATCGGTAAAATCGAAATATCGAATGGGATGAATCTGTGTTGTCCGTTAAAGCATTTATTGTGAGTGCCGTAAGCTCTCTCTAAAAGCCTGGTTTGTTGGATGCTCATAAAACTCCCCAGCGATTACAGCTGCAGTACAATGCGCTTGAGTACTATTGAGATATAACGTGCTGATATTCGATATTTATCAAATTCCCGCATTGCCCATTGATAGTTTTGCTGTAACAATCATGATAAATGTAGTCGTTTGTTTCTAGGTATTTTGCAACTAATGTTATTGAACCTGATTTAGTAATCATATTTATTTAAATTTTATGAATTCCAATATTTACAGCAAATTAACCTAATGTTTAGTTGTGCGGGTTTGATTATGTTGCATAATAAACTTTGTAATGTCCTCAGTACCGTAGCACTGTGTAAATTATTATTACTGTTTTCTATGAAACTTGCAGCCAGATAATGTAGATACTGACCACGACTGACTGTTATATTTTTTAGATAGAATCAGATTTAATAGAAATTTACAATCACGAAAACGAATTAAACTTAACAGACAATTATTTGCCTGTTCATTTTAATTTGAATGTAAAAAAATAGATCTGAAACATTCTAATTAAACGCAAAACGAGCAGTCAACAATGGGAGGCCCAACAAAATAATTCAATTTTGAAATGATAACATCTTCCGAGGACTCGGCGTTGGGTATATCTCTTCCGTTTTGGGACAAATTCGATCGCGCCACGGCAGTGATGCGAGAATTCAACTCGCACGAAGGAGAGCCCAGCCACGCGTAACAGATTGACAACTGGCGAAAATATCCCGCAGAAAATGGGGTTCACCGAATGTTTCACTGCTTTTATTCTGTATTATTTATCTTTATCGGAAAAATATAGGTAGGTAGGGAATGTATAAATAATAATAATTGTTCCATTTTATGTACGAGTATAATATATTCGTTATCAGAAACTCAACAATATTTTCTCACTATTTGGCTGTAAGTGGAAAAATTGGGTACCAACCAAGCAAGAAACTTTGTGTTAAGAAAATCTAAAAACGTTTAAACAGATCGATGAATAGGTACAGTTGAGTAAGTTAATATGTTGGGATGATGGTACTTTTGGCAGGATGATGGCTTTTATTACAAAGGCATAAAGGTTGATGAACTGTCAAAATTGCGTACATATTATTGAACTCGACTGTACTCTATGTTTTCCGTTTTGGGACAAATTCGATCGGGTCACGGCGATGATGCAAGAATTCAGCTCGCACGAAGGAGAGCCGCAGAAAATGGGGTTTAAGGAATGTTTCACTGCTTTTATTCCGAATTTACCTATTTATCTTTATCGAAAAAGTGTTTTCAAATATATATTCATTCAAAATTGTTCTAACTATGCAATATTTATTTATTTTATTTATTTATTTATTTTATTTATTTATTTAATTTACTTATTTCTTTTATTTATTTATTTTGTTTATATTATCATAGAGGTATTGAACAAACTCAAGAATATTTTCTCATCATCTGGCTACAAGTGGAGCAATTGACTGCAAAGAAACTTAGTGAAAGCGAAAACATTATGGAGGTCGAGAAAAGGATAATTTATTGACCTAAAACTAAAATTGGAGCTCTTAAAATTAAATATAAAGGGTGTAAAACGACCCTCAACGAAGCCGAAGTCCACGCATTCCGCCCATCATCAGGATCATTTTTGTCCTACAGACTATATCTTGGAAATCAATAGCTATGAAGTTATTGAAGGTTAAAGTCAAAAAAAATTTTCAAGTTTTTTACGAAACCTAACTTAATACATTATTTCTTAATTTTTGTCCAAAGAAACATTATTAAAATTTTAAGTATTTCGTAACAAACTATGGCTTCAAAACGTCATCAATCAATGTATCTCATGCGTACGCACAAAAACGCTGCCTTTCAAAGTTTCAACTCGGCCGCACGCGTCTGTGTAGCACGCACTCACAGACGCGATTTGTTGCGCGCGTTACATTGCGTGGTACTGTTTTTAGACCAAAAACTTAAATGGTTTCCCAGCAATAATTTTGAACAGAAATGGTTCTTTGAGGGTCTTGTTACACCCGGTATAACACAATATTATTATCATAGGTTGGATATCGTAACATTTGGGATTCATCTTTGTTGTTTTTAAATTATTTTCGTTCTTGAGAATATTCTTTTAGTTTTCCAAAAAAAAAGGATAAAACGAATCCTTGCTGTGAAAACATTTTAATGGCACCCTTTTTCTTGACACTTGAATAAAATATTTAAGGGAAAAATCCGTCAAATAGAATTTATAAAAAATATTTACACTTATCAAAAGTCGTATAGTTTCTGGATCTGTGGTTAGACCCCAGTTTACTACCTGTTTGAAACAATGAACTATCAATTTGGATAGTAGTTTGTGTCTTGGTTTGTGGAGAAATATGGAATTTCATAAGACTTTCCTGAGTAGGTAGGTATCTGAACTTTCTAAACAGTATAGGTAGCATGACGAGCTCGAGAGCGGTTTTGTCTGGTTTTGTCTACATTGAAATGTCAAAAATGACATCCCGACCTAGGTAAACCTTTTGTTTATCCGTCAAAAATTACAGTTAGGTGTACTATTAGTTATTCTGTGGTGAGGTCTATATACAAAATCCAAGGAAATTAAGTACAGTACTTATAATTTCCTTGACAAAATCTTAGCGGTGTTTGTCATGCTACGCTGGCATACCAGTCAGTTCAATATGATTCTGTTCTAAAGATAGGTCATCACATTTCATGATAGTTCTATTTGATAGACTTCCAGCCTCCGCAGACACATCGAAAGGTCTATAAAAATACCTCAAATCAATACAGACTCGACTCGACTCGCTAAATTATTTAAAATGCAGTTGACGCGTCATCCGAGCGAAAATGCAATATTCGCCTTGTCCATGTGGAAATATGATTATTTTCAATAGAGTTTTTTTTATCGCCGTCGGTTTCGGCGCAATGATTTTGCCTTTTAAAATATTCAACGCTTATACGGATACGGAGTTATTCAATAATGCAATTTATTACTATGGCATCGACATTAAAATTAAATAAACATTTTGAGTGATTGTATGAATAATATAATATAAATAGGTATATAACATACATAGGGGGAAAAATTCTTTGTTCTATGTAGGTAGGTATAAACCTTTGTTATAAAAAGTCATCTGAGCCATCTCTCTAATTTGTACATGAACATAAATAGTGGAGACTACGAAACTGTTCCAAGAAACCTTAGCGACTTTTATACAAAACATATCAAAGGAGACCAGAATGAAAGTAAACGGATTAAATTGGATCAGAGCATGTTTTAACTAGCACTTCCCATGTTACGCTAAAGTCATGAAGTTTTGAACGGCTTATCATAGTACAAAAGCCGGGCCGATATAAATTATGCAACAGCGCAAGACGCTGCTTGTAAGCTGTTTATTCGATATAATATCGCGTAAGCCAACAAATAGGTTGTCATAAGGATTATAGCCGCGAGTCCCGGCTACCTGTAAGGGAACAAGAAGGCATCTCGGGACATCTCGGGTTGTTGACACCAGAATATCCTGGTTACTACAGTTACGTACCGACAGCAGCGTGGAGGAATTCTAGATTTATTTAAATAATATAATTTTAGGTAAAATAATGTGATCCGTGACTTACAAATAAAAGCTTTGCTTGACTTACAAAGAAAACTTTTGCAGTCTGTTTCCTCCCTTTTTTACTACATGGGAATTTTATCGAGTTAAGATTCATTTACTTTGTACTGTCCTTAGCTCTGAAATATAAATAATAATAAAATGTGAAAAAAAAGCAGTCCTGCATCATTTATGTGTATAAGTAAGTACTTACTTTTCACAAATTCATTTTAGATTTCCGTGCGTATTATGTGGTCCTTTCTTCAAAACATACACATAATAATATATACTATTGTAGAGATTTTTTGTACAGTAGGTAATTAGATTTCTAAAATTTTTGAGTAATAATAGTAAATATAAGTTCTTCGAGTTTCATATAAAAGAACCTATAATTTTTGTATACATTCTCATACGAGTTTTAAGTTTGTTAAGTTTCTCGTCGGTACCACTACAGTGCAAGGTCGCAGTAGATTTAAAAACCGCTGGCGTAGCTTTTTAACTTTCGTAAGTGTTTGTAACAGCGCAGCTTAGAGACTGGAATTAATGAACTAGTCTAATTTTAGACAAAATGTGCTATGTTTTAGAGGGATATTTCGTAGAAAGAAATCACAAAGGAGATTGCGCATTGCACTATGGAGTTTGGGGACGAACTTAAGATTTTGTACATCAACCAAATAAGCACAAGCTCGATCTCCTATATGTGTGTTAGGCTCAAAGACCGAAGCTCATTGAGGGGGAAAAACCGCTCGCAACGCGTTGAGGTCACCACATATCCGCAACGCAAAATTTGTGTTATAGCTCATAAAAATGCCCATGACGCGTTGTGGTTATTACAGAAAGACCACAAAGCTAAACTCGCGTTGTGGTCATCAAACCAACGACCACAGCTTCATTAAGTTATTAGCCCTATTATTATGTTGATTTAAAAATAAATACATAAAAACTTAAATTCTACAAGTTACTTAAAATAATACCTAATACCTAAAATAATCGGGAAATATAAGATTTTTATGACCATTCAAAATAGGTATTACCTTACCAACAAATTGAACACAAATTATTAGTACCTTAATTGGAAATTACAATTTACTTTAAATCATTTGACTTCATAATATAATTAGAAAATTTAAGTTTTTATGACAATATTTTTTTTTCAAACTAGCTAGATAAGGCTCCGAATCATTGAACACAAAGTTAGTCAAGCCCAACGATAGTCAAGCCAATAAATTTAATAGAAAAAGACTCACCCGTAGCAGCTCAGACGGGATTCGAACCCGCACCCGTTAGTACTATTATATATTCTGTGCCAATGCACTGACTCATTATTGGTCCGAGTCGCTAGCGGGAGTGACGAAATTTTCTAGCACTTTTTACGTTTTCGCTGTAGGCCAGCGTTATCTCATCAATGTGAAAAATTACCTTCAACATTCGAATGCGATACCGTGCTACAATGCACAAAAGTGCTAAAAAATTTAGCATAACTGGTCAGTGCATTGGGCCGGAATCCCAAGGGTGCGTGTTCGAGTCCCGTCTGAGCTTTTCTTCATTGCCACAACGCGTTGTGGTCGTATGGTATGATGACCACAACGCGAATTTAGATTTGTGGTCTTTCTGTGATTACCACAACGCATCATGGGCGTTTTTAAATGAGCCTTAACATGAATTTCGTGATGTGGATTTTTGGCACAAAACCACAGGCAGCGTTTTTTTTTGCTCAATGAGCAATTTCGGTCTTGGAGCCTAACATAATTATACAAATGTAATTTTACACCTTAAATTAAATCTACGTGAAAATTAAACTACTATTCCATTTAAGTATTACTACTATTCCGTCTCGATGATTAGCTCATCCTATACTTATCATCAGATCTGATATTATCCTTTGTGGGTGGTCGCTTTCTAATAGATACTTACTTAAAGGATAATACTACTTATTATTTCCTAATGTGTGTACAGTAATTTTATATTATTAGGTCTATACCTATGAAATTGCCGATATTTTGTTACACGCAGAGAAAATAATAACTTCTATGATTAAAAAAAAATACAATATTTTGATATTATATCGAATTATGACTAGTCAACTAACTATCAGTAAAAAATAAAGTACTTATTTTAGCTTTCTTTACATTAAAAAAGATCTTGAAAGTGACTTTTTTGTGAGCAAAAAAAGGGTGAACGGAGCTGAGAGTTGTAAAACTTAGCCAAAACTTATTTTTTTCGCTTATCGTAAATGGGAAAAGTTAACATAGTGTTCAAACATTAGTTCATAAAAGTTTAGTCACATGAGTGTTCATGGTTGTTAAATGAACAAAAAAAATGCTAGTATGAAAAATGCATCTTCTTGAAGATTCTCAATACAAATCGGCAATTTCATAGGTAAGAGTTTCATGTCCACTTAAAAAGAGCCAAGTAAGCAGTATTACGAAATAACGTTATTGATGTTTATATTCTTTATAACAGCAGCATTTTTTTTTATTTATACGTTATTTTTATGTGCAGTCCAGGCTTTTACACGTAATATCCAAAATCATATATTTTTTATGAACTTGCTTAACCTAGGTTAGTAAAAATTGTGCACTAGAAGAAAAAACAACTCTTCTCTAATTACTCAGAAAGTTATATTTTATTCTGTGGTTATTTTTAAATTTATATTTTATTTTTATATGAATGTTTAGTTGACGGCAGGATGCAATTTTCGGTTTTCCTTACTTACATGCTAGCTGTGTGGTAATCAAGTTGTTAACCCTAGAACCGTACCCATATTAAAATCACATTAATGGTACCCTAGGGTGCTGCTATACCCCAATAAAAAGAAGAAATTAACGAAAGGATTAGAAATATTTATTAAAAATCAACATACATGAGATTCTTTAACGTTAATTTCAGTTTCACTAATAGCAATTTTGGCGAATAATCAGGAATTAATAAAAAAAATTGGGCATATTTTGCTTTTGTGGTCATTTCAAATATTTTTTTTCTCTTGGTGCACTGTATGCGATATTTACGATCTCCTGACTTTGGGCATAAATAACACCTTCCAGATTTCAGAGCTGAAGAGGTTGTCGCAGCTTCTGGTTATTGTTTGCCCTAGATAGGACGGACCCGAAGTCCCTAAAAATAAATTATTGAAGATATATCTATCTTTTTCGGTAAATTCGGTATTAAAACCTCTGTTCTGGCAATGACGTCGGCAAAATTCGGTATTAAAACCTCGTTTTATGAGATCAAAAGCTTGATTTTTTGGTAAATAAGGTCCTTTCCTCTTTTATTTTCATATGAATATTTTCCATTTTGTTTTTTTTTAATTACATTGTGAAATAATCAGACAAAAAACAATACAGCAAATAAAAGGAGAAAATGAGTATCAAAATAAATACCTGTTGAAAGAATCAAAATACCTACTTGAGCTCGCTAATTTTTGTATAAAATTAATGACATATTATGACCATCATACCACCTATCATAATATTCTTACCAAAAAAAATCATATAAACGCGCTAAAAATATCGATAACACAAAAATATTCCTAATAAAATACTAACGTTGATCGTACCCTGTGGTGCTGGTGTACCCCACATGATGGTCTACCACGTCTACTTTTCAACAAAACTGACACCCAGTGGAGATCTCCACGCGTCTCGCTGCTACTCGTAAATACACCCACGAGCAGAATAAAGCGTCTTATAGCAAAAAAGTTATCAGCGATTTTAAAATTATTTTTTCATTTGTACCCCAGGGTACGGTTCTAGGGTTAACGAACATAACAATATATTTTGATTGGTAAACATACTCCAATTCCAAGAAAACAGATTAAAAGAGATAGAGATTTCAGGGCAAAATTGAGTCGCACGTGACTGAAACAAGAATACAATAGAAAAATATGACTTTTTTAGGGTTCCGTACCCCAAGGGTAAAAACGGGACCCAATAGGGTCCCGTTTTTAATAACTAAGACTTCGCTGTCCGTCTATCTGTCTGTCTGTCTGTCTGTCTGTCACCAGGCTGTATCTCATGAACCGTGATAGCTAGACAGTTGAAATTTTCACAGATGATGTATTTATGTTGCCGCTATAACAACCAGAATAATAAATAAATAAAATACATATTTAAGGGCGGCTTCCATACAACAACCGTGATTTTGTGCCGTTTTTTGCTCGATATTAATAACGACTGCAGGTAGACAGTTGAAATTTTCACAGATGATGTATTTTTATTGCTGCTATAACAAAAAATACTAAAAACAGAATAAAATAAATATTTAAGGGGGGCTCCCAACAACAAACGTGATTTTTTGCCGTTTTTTGGTACGGAACCCCTCGTGCGCGAGTCCGACTCGCACTTGGCCGGCTTTTTCTTTTTTGTTACGTAACATTGAGAAGAACGAAAAAAAAAAGTTTTTGTAAATAACACAAAAAAATATTTTTGAGTAAGTTTTTACAAATGAATAAAGCTCTCTTAGTCCTATTCAAAATACAACAGCACGTGTATATTAGTCACTCACATGTTGTATGTACCTTGCAACGGTATCACAACACATAGTAAAAACTAATCCAGGCACCATGCGCCGGTCCGGTGCGGCTTTCGTTTCGCAGAGTTTCACCGACAACTGGTGATACCAGTTACCCGAGCCGTGACATTGCAAGTTCGAGGTTGTGTACTGTAGTACTTGCAGTACGTTTTATAACTAAGACTGAGTACTGAGCTCACGCTTCGCGCTTGCTCGGTCAATTAATATGGTAATCACGTTTTATTTTTTAAAGCTAACATTAGGATACTTTATATTATGTTCAAAGGTTCCAGAATTTTCCGAATGTTCATACGGACGATATCGCAGGCAGAAGCTAGTCCTTACTAATATTATAAATGCGAAAGTCCGTTTGTTTCTTTGTTTGTCTTAACGTCTTAACTACTCAACTGATCATCATGAAATTATACATACACGTTATCAGGGGTACAGAGAAGGACATAATAGGTAACCTTCTTCCAGAAAAAATATTGTTCCCGAGAGATAGCAAAATATCTTTCCAAACACACGAAGTCGCGGGCGTTCGCTAGTGAAGAATATTGAATTGCAAATACTTACTACCATCAATAGGTACTTACTTCTAATTAGGCAAATATCTCATGAATGCGGAAACTTTCAATGGCTGAATCATTTCAACTTTTACATCAATAGCAATACATTCGCACAGATCGTAAGGTACATTGACCAAAGAAAAATCTGTCCGGATATAAAGGGGTCAACACACGGTGGTCGAGTGACTCGTATATGAAATAAGTTGGGTCTCTTATTACTCACCAGGGAGTAAAATGAAAAACAGTCCCCATTCCATTAGCCGTGTAGCTGTTATTATGTTGTGTAAATTGGGAGGCTCTGGGAGGCAGCGAGCTCAAGTTCAGTACTTAAATATAATAAAGAGAGTTGGAAACACACATATCCTTAACTGACATTAGACCTTAATAAGAAATGTCTCATTAAGATACTTTATGGCAGCTCGTCAGAAATCTGCTTAAGTATAATATGTATGTTTTGTAATTATTAATCTTCCTCAGTGCGATACATAATAAAACAGATTGTCGTATAATCTAATATACAAGTAAACACGTAAAATGTATATTACAAACATACAATCGAAATATTCTGTACAGAAAGTCCTTTTTATCCCGTACAGATTTATATGGTGTAATCTTTTTATGGAGCGTATAATTCAAGGAGAAGGTTTTTCACGAGAAAAATTTCACAAAACATCGTATGTATGTTTCTCCCTCTCCGCTCGTTCCAGCGGAAAACCTATGTCATGATCTTGTAATTTTTCTCCCACCGTAATAGATTGTATCGAAAACATTTCTAAAAGTAGGAGCATTTTTTCAGTTCAGTACCCAATAATGTCAGGTGTCTAAATAAAAGTGAGAAATAAACGAACTGAATAAGTTGTGACATTGTCGCTGAAAAATTAAGTATTAAAAGCACTTAAATATTCTTGAATTTCTTACTTTCTTTTTATAAAATTTCTTTCAGGATCCACTATATTGTACTAAGTACTATAGCAAATAACCTTTTGTTTTGTATTAAATATCTTTGTTTTGTGAAAAGTATTTTTATTATCGTTTGTAATTTAGCGAAAGTCTCCTACGCTTTGCTTTATTCATATTCAATATGTTTTCTTCAATAATAATTTAGGAAAATATAAGGATAATGATTATACGATTAAAATATAGACGTATTCTATGAAATACAACAATTTTTTTTATGATAAGACACCTAGTTTTAAGCGCATGGTCTCCAAATTCTAATTTTTTGCTAGACTATAATATATTCAGTAGGTTTGTAAAAACGGATAACTACGTAAAAGGACATACTCGTAAAATATGAATGATTCAACCTATACACTTACTCTTGTCGGTTTCTGGAATACTGGATCCCAGAAGTAGCGTATTTTCCCATTTTTACGTCCCAAGCGTCTATAATTTAAGCCGTAAGGAAAATAACGGGACAACTTTCTGATGTATTTTATTGGCGAATAAGTTTTCAATTTTGTTGACGTCAAGTCACTTATTTGTATAGTGAGTTTTGCTGTTAGCTTATCTGTAGTTTGAGGAGATAAAAGGAACTGTCACTTTCTTTTAAGATGTTCTCATGTTTATTTTGTTCTACTCCAATGTGTTACAGCTGCGGTACTGTCATGCATTATAAAGGACGTAAATAATATTATATTATACATATCGGTATCAAACTTTAAGCAAGAGTTAAATAAATACGTGTTTTATTACAAATTTGTTATTATCACAGACCACCAAGCACCGGTTGTTGAAGTTTTACTACCTCATTTAGTTGGTTATTAAATTATCCTATGAATCATTCTTCCATTAATAAAAAAAATTCAACTATTTTTATATTAAGATGAATAAATAATGAAAAATATTAGAAAAAATGGACTGACCCGTAGCAACTCAGTGCATTGGGCCGGAATCCTAAGGGTGCGGGTTCGGATCCCGTCTGAGTTGCTACGGGCGAGTCGATTTTTTCTAATATTTTTCATTATTTATTCATCTTAATATAAAAATAATTCAAATAAAAAACCGTTTGAAAAACAAAAATAAATACTAAAATACAAACTATGACAGTTCATGTAATTTAACTAAACGATTTTGTTCTTAGGAATGAGTTCTTTTTAAAAACAATAACAAGCAAGAACAAAATATTCAGTTAGGTATCTCTAGTTAGGTTGGATGAAACGAAATCACTCAATATTTTATTGAACCTTCCTTCATCTTAATTAATATTGGCTATCATCTTGAACTTCATTACTGAGTCGTTTGATACCCATGATACCCATTGTCAGAATATTTGAATTTAAATTTTGGAGTTCAATATCCCATTTAATATACCTTTAGAGGGTGAACTAAAGGAGTTACAATAATTTCATAGTTCTAGTTATAGTTAAATAAGTATTATGCATAGCTAAGCTACATGTTACTTCTAGATGAAATTTTGAAAAGTTCTTTCAAATTTTACACTACTCAAAGCAACTATGACTAAAACCAATGGAAATCTAAGAGTAAAAGAATCATAATTTTCCTTTCTTTATACTTTGGCCCGGACCACTTTGATATTCAGTAGTCCATCAGCTGATACCAATAGGGGTCAAAATCAATTGTTTTGCTCAATGTATTATATCAACCTAAAATTAAAATCATTAAAAACCGTTAAATTGTTATTTATCTCATTAGATCAACTCTATCGAACTACCGCAGTTATTTTCAATATAAATTAACAATGTATCTGAAAACTTTATTCAGATCCAAAGAAAGAACTCATTCTCAAAAACACCCAAATTAGTTTCGATCTAAAATCAATGTTGTAAATAATTAATAGTTGTGTAATGAGCAACCAAATCGGTGTAAGTGGATGGATCTGGCTTACCTACCTTTTATAGACTGTAGGAGATATATTATCTAATACTCGTAGTACGATTAAATAGTAAAATTTCATTGGGTTACTTACTGATTTGGTGAGCACCACCCGAAATGAGTTACGGCACTCAAAATATTATTTCTACTCAAAATGTTAAACGAATTCTTATTACTACTGATTTATTTTTTCAAGTAATGTTTTGGTTTCGTTTCGATTTATAGAGAATCCTAAATAAACTCACGTTTGAGAAACTTTGTTTCGGTAATTTACATGTTTTTTAGACTGAAAAACAGGGATAAAACTTATCTTTATTTTATATTTTCTTATATTGACTATGAAAATAATAAAAACTCAGCAAGTCCAAATGCTATTACCACAGAATACTCATGAAAGTGTTACTGCTGTATCTTTATAGCAGTGTCAATGATAATGCTCTACCTATGTGAGTAGGGTTACCAGACGTCAAGATTTGTCCTGACATGTCAGGCTTTTTGCGTCCCTGACAGGATTTTGGCCAGACTTGGAAAATATCAGGCTTTTTTGGATTATTCACATTATTGAAAACAAACCTTAGAAATTAACTTTATTTATTTTTCTTTTTTTGTACATAAGAACTAACTAGAACGTTTTCAGTAAAACAATCAACTAATTTTGCAATCAATAATTAATTTTAAAATAATTAACATTTAAAATTATAAAGGATCAACTGAACAATTAAAGCTTAAAAAACGAAAATGAAAACTCTCTTTTTGTCCTTAGACAAACAAGACAAGTACTTATACTTGAAATATTAATTTGACACGTCATTAAAACAATAAACAATAAATAATTATTCATTAAAAGAAACATGTGTTATCTTAACTACGTCGCTCCGTGTGGATGCTTTAGAAAAATGTCAGGACTTTTTAGTAAAAATCAGGCTTTTTGTCAGGATTTTTAGATATACCATCTGGTAGCCCTATATGCAAGTCACTGACCTTGAAATCCGCTGTCGGATCCTCCTTATATTACCTGGCTTTTACCACAAATATGTCCTACTTAGGTGTGACTTTCTTGTTTCATCTTTGCAGAAATAATATTTATTTCGAGAAAATAATTCAAGTAATATTTTCAGATAATCATTTAATGAGAGCTGTTTCGGTACCTATTTATTTTTCTCGCTAGATTGTAAAAGCTTACCAAGGTTTTCAATCAATGTATGTAGCAAAGAATCAAAAGTCACAAGAGTCTACTCTTCGTAAAGACTGTGTCTTCGAAGTACTGAACTTGACCTTCCTTTAAAGAAAACTATCTAAATAGCTTACAAAACGAACTCTTACCTGATGAGTCAAAGGTGAAATCAGCATCAGACGACGTGCAGACGATCGTTTTCAACCACTTTTCACTTTTGCCTCCAATCCGAACAATCCTCTAACAGCACCGGCAAAGTTCCAAAGCAACAAACCACGTGAAAAGTCAAAACCTACTTGCTAGTTAAGTTGACACAAAAAGACAATTTAAAAATCCAAACTATCTTACGAATCCGGGAAGAACGTCCGTTCACATCAAAGAGGTGGATGAAAGGGGTTTTACACGAATAAGGGGATATGTTTTGATAGAAAACGTCAAATGCGGCACGCTCGAGTTGATACCGGAAGGGTTCGGAGTCGTACGTCGCGGAGAGGAGAGGTTCGGGCACACGTTCCAGGAGACCGAAACGATGTGAGTGATGCCGGCGTCGGTCGGTGCCTCCCGCCCGCCTTGCGCCCGCCACGGCCGCCACGCCGCGCGCAAGAGGGATGCAGCGACCGCCACCCTACCTCGCGAATATCGCCGCTCGGATCTGCTCGCCAGAGTCTCAAGTACTCTCCGCTGTTAGCAACGCTCTCTCCGAGAGGGAGGGCTCACCCGTCCTCGATTCCAGAACGACGCAAATAGAGGACCGCCGCCAATCCCATTTGAAACCTAACGCTCGCACCATTAAAATAAACTTTCCACATATAGGTCACGAGATGAACACCTGACGTTTGGCGTCATATCGGAAAACATATGCCCCTGTTGGCTAGGTGTAGCAAATACCATAACGAATACTTTGGCTGAACACGCGCCATATTATGCAACGTTACTGGCTTGTATTGTGCACTCTGAAATTTTCTCGTCCTTCGAACGAGCTTTTAGAGTGCGCGGATGCTTTGTACAAACTAGTCTGTAACTGGAATATTCCAATATAAGGATTGTTTTAATCATAAAGCTGTTTCATATAATTATCTCATACAGTCACTTGACATACTCATAATTTCGCTATTTTGGTACAGAGTAACGTACCAATGCTTAAAAAGATAATAAATGGTCTCACTGTCGTGTTATTTTCTGTCACAGTCATACAGAGCATAATAATTGAATGTGAACCGAAATTAGAACCAAGCGTAATCTGGGTTTACATTTGCTTGTCTAATAGGGAATATGCATAAGTCACCGATTTTGATGAATTTGAGCTAGATCGCTGCGGACACGTATAAAAACATGATGGAACAGGAAAAAAAATAAAAAAAATGTATTATTTTAGTTTTATCACACGATGAAATCAGGGGAAAATAACGATATTTTTTTTTCATTTTCGGATATAATGCACTTTACAGTCAGATAGAATATCTAATAAGAAACAATATTTTGTATGACACATATGTACTTAAACGCAAAATTTAGGGGGATAATTGAAGATTATTGGCTAACTCCATATTAAACGCGCCGAAACACACCTGAAACGTGATGTGTGACGTCATCATTTTGTATGGAGCGTTTTCGGCGGGTGATGCTGCGCGCTAACTTCAAGTAACTATATCACGAGAACAAAACGCAAGAGAAAAGTTTTAATATTACAGTTAATTTTCTCACGCATTATACTTTTGATTAAGATTAAAAAAAAAATTGATGCATATTCCCTATTACCAATCGCAGATAACTTTTCTCTAATTTTATTCCAAATTAATTGGTTACTTATCAATTTTGCTAGCTTAAGTTAAAAAACGTGTTAAAAACCCTAATCATTCTTTTGAAATTCAGATTTTGAAAAATTTTACCAAACATTTTATCTCACTGATGTTTGTTAAAAAAAATATTACGTGTCATTCAAACTGCGTGTGTAAACATTTCAAAACGAAATGTATTCATTCAAATCAGTCTGCGGCCTCATCCTTCCGAATCCTTAATTTGCATACGTAGATACGGTCAGATGATCATGTGGATATGTTTATTCTGAAATAGATCTTACTTAAACATGCCTTAAAGCTTATAATGGCGAAGGAAGCTGTTAAGCCCAAGACTCGAATAGCTCAAAGCTTCGCCACCGGACATTCCGTATATTCTTTGTTAGTGTTTCACATTAAATTCTTTATTAAATTAGATAAACAATTCCATAATTTATTATTAACGCCAACAATTGTAGCCTTTAAGTTTAAAAAAGTACTATTTTTTTAAATAATACATGAAGTGTTTTAAGTTTCAGAATCTATTTATAATTCATCAACACTCATTTATAAAGTAATAATTCCTGTTAGTCATTCAAGTTCTCTTGAAATAATTTGCTAAAGTGATTTTAATATTTAATGTTACACGTTACGAAAGAACATCTGTTTGGATAGACATTGAAATACCGTAAGTTTCGCGCAAAAACAAAACATTGATACCTAACGAGCCTTCTAGGATGTTACACCTATTGTTAGGCTTAACAATGCATCTATAGATAACGCAAGAGAATTTTGCACAGAATTCGACATTCATCCCGGCAGGGGCGTAGAATGAAAAACTCGAGAAAAGTTAAGTCGACAGTGGAGTGTAATTTTTGACGCCAAAAATTTTTTTGTCCCTATCCAATTATTTTATAACATTCTCATATTGACTTTATTCCTCATCGTTGTGTTGCACATGATGAAACTTTTCTCCTATATTTTTTTTAATATACAATTAATAGACAAATTCAGTCTGCAAAAGTTAGTTTATTGTTTACTAAATTAATAAAAATTCTAAATGCAATACAAAATCATATAAGTTTATAGCAGATAAATAAAATATAGTGTTCTTTTTTAATTATTATTCTTACTATAGGTCATTTCAATCCACATCTCGGGTTTTGATAATTTAAGTCTTGGGTACCTCTCAGTAAATCGCAGTTCAGGAAACCCTAAAAATGTGAAATCGAAAGTGGAAATAAACTTCTTATAGTACTATATACTCCTTTCAGCGTCTTTAAAAGACGATTTACTCGGATCTTTAAAGGGAAGTCATACAATATATTATACACACAGACTATTCAGAAACGAATGTTATTTTAACTGGTTTTAAGGCAGTCCCTAAATCAGGACTTATAAGAACTTTGAATAAAATTCTGTTAATAATTACAGCTAAAAGTATAGATTTTTTAATAATTCATTAAAAATATCATAATTTATGTAACTCAAGCTTTGTTCAACTGGAGTCTGCTAGCTTATAAGAATTATTAAATAAATTATTTATTGAGATTTTCTCTTATTTAGTAACATAAGTATCCATCATGAATACATAATAGCAGTGCTCTCAACATGATCTCCCCTACGTTTTTGTAAAATAACTACCTACTAAATACTTGTTAATTTGTTAAGGAAAATTTAATAGAAACGCGTCCACAATTTTCTTCTAAATTTTCAAAGCAATTTATTTAGAACTACACATTCAATATCAGCGATCATATTATATTTTTGCAGTGACCTCCCACCATGCATCATGCTTGTAATCGTTAGTTTCAATTAGGGCGTGCGAGACTCTCGAACAGTGATAAAATATTTGCTGCCATTGGATTAAAGTGAAAAAAGCCGGTAAAAGTGCAAAGTTGAAAATGTTTGGGCGGAACTCGCAATGTTTACACACTGCTCGTTCCGCCGGCAACTTCCGCTCTATGTACGCTTAAATATTTCCTATAAAACGTACCTGTACTCGCAAAACAGGTTTATGTAAACGTTAAAATAAATAATGCAATAACATGTTTAATTACGAGAGGTCTTTGATTTTTTGAAGTCGAAAAGATAAATAATATGGAATTTTACTTACTGACATTTGCCGTTTATGCCGTTAGATGTGCAATTCGTCCAAGGATGTGAACAGTTCCCGGTAAGTACTTCTTAAATGTTAAAAAGTCTAAAGCTCTACTATGTCAAAACTGTTTATGTTGATGTCAAGGAAATTATAAGTACTGATGTACGAAGTACTTATAATTTCCTTGGTTGATGTTTATGCAAGGCAAACGTTGACAATCACCATTGTCGAGTTGCTTGCTGTACAGCGGTTCTCATTGTGTCAGCATCTCTGAAGTACCGAGATCGATCCTCGGCTAGGTCAATTTGAGAAAAAAAATCTAAGTATATTGTTTCAGGTCTTTGTGATACTCAGGTCTAATTTTTATAACACAAGTGCTTTTGTTGCTTTGGAATCGGATAAACCTATTTATTATTATTTATAACTCCTCTTTTGTGCTTATTATTTTGCTCTTTTATCCGTACTTTAATGTATTTAGACCTTACGAAAGACCAGTCCCATAGAAATTGGCCTATACACCATTCATCATGCCTCAAGCCCTAGCAGATTGCTGACTGACATTTATTATGACGCGCCATGCATGGTCACGAACTCCGTAGTTGCAAACACTCGATGAGTAAGTGGGAACATGGCATGTATGAATATGATTTTAAATTATTTTATTAACAAACTATATACCTAATTAGTACTTTAGTAAAGGGATGTATTTAATAGCACTTTAAATTTGATGAAAACAGCAATAAAATTGTATATCAGCACTTTATAATAATGGTTTGCACTACAACAATTTTGTCAGCACTTTAAAATAATAATAGATCTATAAATTTAATATTATCACTACAAAAATAATGGTTTGCACTATAACTGTGTCCCAGCTCCGAAACCATCTAATTTCTGTTTAACCATGTGTCAGACTGACCACCTGTTAAAATGAGATGGCTAGATGATAACAACTTGTGGCATAAAATACATATCTACACGCCATCAGGTCAGTTCTGGCGTTGTTGGTCACAATGGAACCTAACCTAACCTCCTCCTCGGCTCCTCTATCGCTGCGTCCGCTCGTCGTCGCACCTAGTCGTCTGTTTACCAGTACCTACTAAAGTTATGAAATTAATTTGTATGGTGCAAAGTATTAATTTTAAAGCTAATCAATTAAATTGTATAGTGCAAAGTATTTATTTTAAAGCTTAGCATATTTATAGTGGAAACCATTACTTTTAAAGTTCATTCAATAAATTTTGAAGCTAAACATTTTAAAGTGTGTTACATTATTTTTAAAGTGCATTTATATATTCCCCTTTAGTAAACTGTTTTATTCCAAGACCATCTTCAGAGGTGTTCGGTAGTGATATGCGAGTACTAGTCAACTTTATTCGAAAGCAAAGCAACGAATAGATAAGTGAAAATATCATTCACTCCAAAACAATTTGATTGAATAGAAAAGAAAATCCTTACTAATATTATAAATGCGAAAGTCCGTTTGTTTGTTTGTTACGCCTTTACGTCTTAACTACTAAACCGATCATCATGAAATTTTGTGTACACATTGTCACGGGTACAGAGAAGGACATAGGGTACCTTTCATCCCGAAAAAAGTATTGTTCCCGAGGGATAGCAAAAAAACCTGTTCACGCAGACGAAGTCGCGGGCGGCCGCTAGTCCTTACTAATATTATAAATGCGAAAGTCCGTTTGTTTGTTTATTTGTTTGTTACGTCTTCAGGTTTTAACTACTGAACCGATCATCATGAAATTTTACATACACGTTGCCAGGGGTGCAGAAAAGGACATAAGGTACTTTTCATCCCGAAAAAAGGAACTGTTCCCGAGGGATAGACAAAACACTATTCACGCGGACGAAGTCGCGGGCGGTCGCTAGTAGAATTTAATAATCAAAGAAAACACATTATATTTATCATAGTCTTACTAGGTAATGATGATAAACTTCACTTAATAACATCACATCGTTTTCCGCATATGTCCGCAAACCGGATGTTATATTACGGATGTTCGTTGAACTTTAACTAAATTCATGTTCTCGCGTAATCACATTTCCTTTGTTTCTGGTTGTAACTTTGTTTGTGAAGTCAATGTTTGAAATACATGTAGTACAGTGCATTTAGGCCCAGACCTTGACATCCAAAGTAAAAGTATCTTTCTAGCTCCAAATTGTTCTATACAGTCCACATATTGTTTGCTAAAAAGTTACACCATTTTGCGCGTCGGGTTTGGCGGAGAGGGGGGGAGAAGTTGTAATTTATCAGTTTTTCTTAAATATTTTGAAAACTATGTGGTTTAGCGCAAAAGGACGAAAGACAAAAATAATCTACATTTAATTGAAAACAAAAATGATTAAATGCAAAATCTTGCTAAAGTGAACGGTTCCAGAGTTACAGAGGGCGTAAGTAGCAATTGTTAGTTTTTTAGATTTTTAGAAAAATATGACATTATTACGAGAAAACTATTTATTTTTATACAGAATTGTGTTTTGTAAAAGCAAATTGCGATTTTAGTAGCCGGTGGTATGTTAGTGATAAACCCTTGAAGAAACGACAGCCTCACCACCCCTCAAAGGGCGCTACTTTTGGAGAGAAAAATTCACAGATCTCGTGCCTTTCACGACCTTCTGGTACATTGAAAATGAATTTAATGAATTTAACAAAATATTTTATTATTATTTTCTTATAGACATTAATATTTTATTGAAAGGTAACCTAAGTACTATGTATAACTAAAACATCTGAATTTCTAAATAAATTAACCCTAATAAATAAAAAAATCAAATGCAGCATGCGAGACTCTCGCGCCGACTTCATAATCACTCGAATGTGCGATAACAACCCAACCTAGGCATCATCATCCACGGGCGTAGCCAGGGGGGGGGTTTTGGGGGTTCAAACCCCCCCCGAAATATACAATAGGCATCATCTATTTATTGATCTATAACATTAAAATAAAGTTAGGCAAGGCGAGGAGTATAATTATTATACATATTAACATTTTGAATTTGCCGCGCTGCCATCTGTCACCGATCATTTGAATTACACCCACCGCATCGCATTCGGTAATTTTCGTATGTTTTCGTGCACCGCTCGGCTGTCGCAAGTCAACAGTCAGCAACAGCACCGATTACCGCGAAAATAATTTATTTTAGTGGGTAGGTCAAGGGTAGGTAGATATATACATATTCTAGCGTGCGTGCCGGACTGCAGTGAACGAAGTATTTTGTCACTTACTTGTAAGTAAATGAAAATAACTAAAAAATGGGCCAATTTAATAGATCACATTTGACATCTGTCAGTCCATAGTGTGATTCGGTAAGTAAATGGTAAAGCTTTCTTTCGTGATTATTTATACCATAAAACTTATTATTATTAAGTTTTGGCATCCCGAGGTAACCTCGGCGAGGTTAGCAGACAACCAGCCTACATGCCTTACGATAAAGGAGTAACAGATAAGAATACTCTGTACCGACAGTTTACACTCCAGGCATAAAGGTCAACAACATATTGGGTTCGCCGAAGGATGTCACACCACACCATTACACTGCAGATCACAAGATTAGCGGATGAAACTAACTAAAAATCACGGCCGTTTTATTCCAATATAGACAGGCAAGAGTACAAGATTAATGGATGAAACGGGTGAAACTAACTAAAAATCGCGCTGCGCGGCCGTTTTTTTTCAATAGACAGGCAAGATCACAACTTACAAGATTAGTGGATAAAACTGACTAAAAATCACGCTGCGCAGCCGTTTTTTTTTCTCAATAGTTAGACAAGATTACAACTTACAAGATTAGTGGATGAAACTAACTAAAAATCGCGCTGCGCGGCCGTTTTTTTTTATAGACAGGCAAGATCATAACTTACAAGATTAGTGGATGAAACTGACTAAAAATCGCGCTGCCCGGCCGTTTTTTTACTATATACAGGCATTTCAGTTACATTTTTAATTTTAAATATTTATTTCTCCGAGCGGTCCTCTAATGCCCATGGGTTCATTTAATAAGAATATACCTAAATGTTATTTCATTTACATTTTTGTAGTTTTATTTTCTTAAAACCCCCCCCGATACAGAATTCTGGCTACGCCCGTGTCATCATCACACTCTCATTCTCAGAGATCGTTGTAAAATTTGAAATCGCAGAGTCACTAAGAAAGACGTGACTGATCGAGTAATTTCAAATCTCGAAATTGAAATAACAGCAACCCACGATATACCTATAATGTTTTGGATCTAGTAGAGGCCCTTATCTTCTGTTCAACTTTCGCTCAAGATTCGTTTATCCGTTTCTCTACACACAAAAACTTACTACGACGCCTAGCATGTGTACTGGAAATAATAGCGTCATCTCTTTTCCTCCTACAATTATTGCTAATTTTATTGAAAAATTGATAATTTTCCAAAAATCTAAAATAAACGAACAATTACACTTACGCCCTCCGTAACGTTCCACTTTAGCAAGATTATGCTTTTGACCATTTTGATTGCAATTTAATGTAGAGTATTTTTGCCCTTGGCACTTTTGTGCTAAGCCGCATAGTTTTCAAAATATTTAAGAAAAACTGATAAAACCCAACTTCTCCCCCCCTCACCCCTAAACCCGACGCGCAAAATGGTGTAACTTTTTACCAAACAATATGTGGACTGTATAGAACAATTTGGAGCTAGAATGATACTTTTACTTTGGATGTCAAGGTTAGGCCGTTTTTTTGCCAAAAGCACCGAACTACATAAAATATGACAGAAAAAAACCTTAAAACAAAAACCGCATCAATATTGTCTCTAAAAAGCAAAAAAATATTATTCAAACCATTGGATACGAGATGAGATACGCATATCAATTTTAATAAAACACGTCTATTGAAGTCGGGTGGGGCTGGAGGACTACTTTTTTTTCTAAAAGTTTGTTTTTGTTTTAAGGTTTTTTGAAGGAGGTTTTTATTTTTTTAAAGCTTTTTTATTTTTAACTTTTTTGTGGTAGGTATGTCAGAAGATATTTTGACAATTGAATAAATAGAAGCAGCTTTAAAATATTTAAATTTGGGATGTATTTAATAGCACTTTAAATTTGATGAAAACAGCTATAAAATTGTATATCAGCACTTTAAAATAATGATAGACCTATAATTTAATCTTATCACTACAAAAATAATGGTTTGCACTTTAAAATAACAATAGATCTAAAAATTAATATTATCACTACGAAAATAATGGTTTGCACTATAACTGTGTCCCAACTCCGAAATCATTTAATTTCTGTCAAACCATGTCAGACTAATGAGATGGCAAGTCTCATCAAGTCGGTTCTAGCGTTGTTGGTCGCAATGGAATGGAACCTAACCTCCTCCTCAGCTCCCCTCTCTTGATGCGCCCGCTCGTCGTCGCACCTAGTCGTCTGTTTACCAGTACTAATGTTATAAAATTAATTTGTATGGTGCAAAGTATTAATTTTAAAGCTAAACAATTAAATTGTATAGTGCAAAGTATTAATTTTAAAGCTTAGCATATTTATAGTGGAAACCATTATTTTTAAAGTGCATTCAATAAATTTTGAAGCTAAACATTTTAAAGTGTGTTACATTATTTTTATAGTGCAATTATATATTCCCCTTTAAATTCGTGATTTTAGCATTCACATAGCTATTTTTACATAATAGCTACTAAATAATATAGTAGAAAAATTCGACTCGCACCAGATCATATTCTCAGGCAGAAATCAAACCCACGACCTTTGGAAGTCCGGTTGGCCTGCAAGTATGAAGGTTAAGCAACTTTGGCAAGGGTCAGTCGTGGGATGGGTGACCAAAGTGTATTATCTCGATCTCCGTGCTTCAGAAGGCACGTTAAGCCGTTAGTCCCAGCGGCATTTGCACTTATTAATACCCACCAATCCGCATTGGGCCCGCGCGGTGGGTTATGGCCCATCCTTCTTATCAATTCGTAAGTAAAGCCTGTATTCCAATAAAAATAGCTAGTGCGAAACCTTTCAATACCTTAATGTAATCAGTAGTACACTATCCTATTTGATTTTGAAGAGTTATCATGTGTATCTTCGAAGTCCAAGGTTCAATGCCAATGAAATTAACATGAGACACCCCTAAGGTATTCCCTTTCCAACAAAATAAAAATCATCTAAATCGGTTCATAAACAAAGAAGTTATAAATGTCTGTAGACCCGTAAAAACTCGAGCAATATTTACCAGTATTTTCATGATTACTCGAACACTACTGAATTGATATCAAATTTTCGAAAAATGGGACCAACTTGAGAACAAACCTGATAAAGTAACGTTTAAATCACTTCAATCGGTCTAGCCGTTTTTGAGTAATCGGTAAACATACACAAAAAAACAAATATACAGACGAACATAGAACCTCCTCCTTTTTGAAGTCGGTTAAAAAATACATTAGTTCTATAAGCCTGATGCCCGATTTCACCAACGTCCCCTAAATTTAACAGGACCCGCAAATCTGTTAGGGGACCACATAACCGCGTTCATGCGTTTCACCAACGCAGATGGGACCCCTATAGTGCTAAAAGGACTGCTAAGTTTAGGGGGTGCAATATTCAGTCCATAACGTTATGTGCCAGTTTAAAAATCATTTTTCGAGAGTAATATTTGTTAATTACTAAAGAACTAAAGAAGAAACGAAAGAGAGAACTAAAGAAAATGGATAGGTACTTTATTGAATTGTAGAAAGCTTTAAAATTTTTGAGTTACTTCTGGGAAATACATTATTTACACGACATTGAATAATTCGACAATGACTGGACTATTTTAAAAAAGTGATAACGTGGACTTTTAAAAATATATAGTTATATAAAATATAATATACTTACAATATAAAAAATAAAAATATATAAAAAAAAATACAAAAGTATTCCAATAGTAATTGTGATTATTATTGGAATACTTACTTAATATTTTATTCAAAATATTATTTAATAATTTATTTCTTATTCGGATAATAAAATGAAATACGGCATAATAAATAATAATAAATCAACATAGTGATATTTTACATTTCATCGTGATTATTATTTGAATACTTACTTTATATTTTATTAAAAGATATTTTTAATATTTTATTTCTTATTTGAAAAATATAGTGAAATACGGCCTAATAAATAAGAAGAATCAACATGATGATTTCAGACTTTCTAAAGGAATATCTGAACACATTTTGTTCTACGGTAGTCCAAAGGCTTCAAACAGTTTAAAAAAAGTGTTTTTATATTTATATTTTAATCAAGGGTCGACCATTTACTACAATAGATCAATAGAATTAAATTAACGTAATAATTACTAAGTTAAAGGTCAAAAGTTACGGTTAACACATCCAAACTGATGAAAAAACTGTCCCCTAGCTATGGTCTCATAGTTAAAGGGCTGTTTAGTTGGTGAAACGTATTCTAAACAAGGGGTTCGTTTGGGGGCTCTTTTATTTAAAGGGGCACATAGTTAGTTAACGGTTTAGGGGATGTTGGTGAAATCGGCCATAAGTGTATCTTCTTTAAAGTAGGTACTACCGCCTCCTTTGTTAGTCAAGTCAAAGGTAACCTAGTAAAGTGTATCCCATAGGGGGGAAAACTTTGCCACACGAAGGGAAAGTACCTTAAATATTGAAGGGAACTGCATTTAAAGTTTTTTTTTAAAAACGCATACGATTCGTTACAAATTGATACAATCCGTGAGTAGGTAATAATTAAAATTTAAATGTAAAATTGGTCTTCCTTTAGTTGCTGTGTCACCTAAGAAATAAAACCTTATGAGTACTTAACCCTTTCGATTGGTATCGTAAAAATAAATAAATATTATTATTTCTTTTTTGGTGCGTTCGATTCCTGGTTTAGGCGATTTTTCAAAAATCTTTGAATGCAGTTTCAATTATTTTTAAAAACAAAATGAAGTCTTCTTTCAATAAAACTTTCTATCTTCAATATTTAAGGTACTTTCCCTCCGTGTGGCAAAGTTTTGGGACATTCTGTATAATAGTACTAATGTTAATTGACGACCTCCGTGGTCGAGTGGTTCGCACGCCGGTTTTCAAGGCGTCACCATCTCTTGAGGTCCCGGGTTCGATCCCCGGCTGGATCAATGTAGAAAATGAACTTTTCAATATTGTCTCAGGTCTGGGTGTGTGTCATACCACCGTTGTTTCCGATTTCCATAACACAAGTGCTATAGCTACTTACTTTGGGATTGGAGCAATGTATGTGATGTTGTCAAATATTTATTTATTTATTTATTTAATGTCCCTAGCTTCAATATGTACATGTGAATTTTTTATACATTATGAAGATAGCGAGCAATCAATGTAATTAAGATGAGGGCACCATTTGACGACTATAGGAGCCTTAAATGTAAATTTCACGATAGCGCTATCACGTTACACCTAAGCGTTCTGTTCACGTAATAAAATAAGCGGGGCTCAATCACGCAAGTCGCGCTTCAACCACAATAAGATAGTGGGGCCGCCATTACCGTGTCTCGGCGCTGTTGTTTTATCGGAAATTGGTTGCTAAAATTTAACAAAATAGTTGATGGTTTGATATGACTTTTAAACTTTAGCAATTACAAAAAGATTATTCTAATGATTTGAGTTTGTAGGGAATACTTAAAACTATAAATAGTTAAAACTCTTGTAACAGTGCATTACACATACATTTCTCTGCCTAAAGTGTTAGGTAATTTTGATGTTGATAAATGCGCCAATGTAAAAGCTTCACTCAAATGTATAGGAAAGCAATAGGTTTCACGTCACCTAAGCGTTCTGTTTACATTATGAGCGGGGCTCAATCACACATGTCACGCTTCAACGCGCCCCGGACAATAAGATAGTGGGGCCATTGTTGACGTGCTTTAATGCTGCTGTTGTTTTATCGGAGTTTAGTTGGTACATCGTTAACAAAAGAGGACTTTAGAGCTTATTGGTTACGGTCAGCCAAAATAAAGCTTTCATAACTTTTATACTGGAAGTAAAATCCACTGTGACCTATTCATGCAATGTCTATAATCATAAACGCTTGCTTTCCAATACAGTCATTTTAATTATTCATTTCCTAGTTAGTAAGAAAAATTAACATCTGGGTCTAAAGCTCGTGTTACTAAATATATTTTAAAATTAAATAACTGTCAAATAGGAAGGTAAAACCAAAATAAGAGCCAATACTTCAGAGGAAGTTCAGGCCAAGGATTTCTCTAATTTAATTTTCATTTGCGCGCGGTGTGGCGCGGGAGTGCTCGGTAAAGCTACTTCCATGGTTATTTATTTACCTATTGAAATGTTTTTGAGTTTTCGGTTATAATAGATTAAATGCCGAACAAATCAACTGCGATATTCAAAATATAAAATAAAAAAATATTTTAATTTGACCTGACCTCACCCTGAAGTATTGGCACTTAATTTGGTTCCACATTATATTGTGAAATAAGTAGATTTCTAGATAAGTACAAATTTTAGTTTTAAATTTACGGGAAAAATGTAAAAAAGAAATGCTCAATTTCAAAACTACCAGTGATACCTAATATAATGCACAGCACAGTCAAACAGACTTTATATTTTGTACAATGTGAAACTTCTAGACAAATAATATTTTAAACATTGTAATGCTTTTTTTATTTATTTTTTTGTTAAAGATTCGTTATTTTGTGAACAAAATGCTTCGTTATCTACGGTTTATTTTATTATAGGTATATACAATTACATTATTTGTATACCTATAATAAAGCCACTTGTATGTACCCACCACATTACATTATGTAGGTACATACAAATCTCACTTTATCACAAACACGTATCGTTTCTCAACTTCATTGGTTACATACACCCAAGGTAGGAACATCAAATTGCGTTGCAGGTCATAATAGGAGTCGTTGCAAAGTAGCAGTGATGACAAATTTGACAATGTCAGGTATAATACGATTCTATCTTATTGGCCGCTGTGAAGTTGGCCACTATGCGCGTAGCTGTGTCCCACCACCCACCACACGTCTCTCTCACACACATCGAATTAGTGTTCTGCGCATCGTCTCGCGCGATGTTCACAGAAGTCATAAAGTTTGAATCGGGCTACACACAAGATGAGCCAGCTATTTCAAGCTAGTTTTTATTCACTTCTCAAGCTTACGCGCTCACTAGATATGAAATAAAACATTTTTTAACGGATACTAGCTGTTTTATTGAAAGTACTTTGGTAATTAGTTGGTGTTTGGTTTGATTTTTTATTTTCCCGACGTTTCGGCACCTTTGCAGCTGCCGTGGTCACGGGGGCTTCTTTCCAGAACCTTTCCGCGCCAACGGCCATCGGTTCTTCTCACTATGTGTCCAGCCCACTGCCACTGCGACTTTAGCTGAGCGATCTTTCGAGCGATGTCGGTTACTTTAGTTCTCCTGCGGATCTCCTCATTTCTGGTTCGATCACGCAGGGAAACGCCGAGCATGGCTCTCTCCATCGCACGCTGGGTGACCTTGAGCCTCCTAATGAGACCACGTTTCACTGCCGTAAGTCACAACTTGTTAGTTATATGTTGTCAATGAAAATCGAATAAATTGCATCGTGTTTAGACTCTCAGAAATATTGTATTAAAAAAATATTCCGCGTGATTCCCGTTCCGGTGGGAATATCGGGATAAAAAGTATTCTATGTTTTAATCTAGGCTATCTACAATCTGTGTGGCAAATTTCAACCAAATCCGTTAAGTAGTTTTTGCGTGATTGAGGAACAAACATCCAAACCCACAAACTTTCACATTTATAATATTAGTAGGATTATTAATTAACTAGCGGCCGCCCGCGGTTTCACCCGCGTGGTTCCCGTTTCCGTGGGAATATCGGGATAAAAAGTATTCTATGTTTTAATCTAGGCTATATTAGTATATAGCCTAGATTAAAACATTTTGTTGAAATTTGGCACACAGATAGTCTGTGTGCCAAATTTCAACCAAATCCGTTCAGTAGTTTTTTCGTGATTGAGGAACAAACATCCAAACCCACAAACTTTCACATTTATAATATTAGTAGGATTAAGTGATGGAAAACATATAAGATAGCATCGAGAAAACATCCTGTTTTCGTCAAAGTCTTTTTATATATTTAATTAATAATTTGTTCTAAAATCTATCTTGGAAAAGTAAACATTCCTACATACAAAGTTGTTGTTGGTGGCGCAGTTGAATAATAAATGTCAAGTATCAAATATTCAGTGGTATATAGAAACTGCGATACTTTTAGCAATAGTATACCTACTAGGTACGGTCAGCAACGAATGTTGTTTAACACTTGAGTACTTTGTAATATTAACTTTTTTTACTAATGTTTCAAACCATGAGACACCTATCAAAAAATTGGCTATGACAAAGAACCAAAGCGTTAAGCAACTTTCATTGCTGACTGTACTTGCGTACAAATAAGTCAGCCGGAGCCATACGGAGCCTCCGAAGTCCACCAGTACAGTCCATCCCATGAATTTAGATTGCAAGTTTATTCCAAGTTCAAAATTCATCGGATCTGTTCGAAGAACATTGACGCAGGAAATATGATTTTCCTACGTACGTACATGTAGTTATCGACTTGTGAAGTATGTACTACGTGAAATCAGAAAGTAACTGTCTTTTTACCCCAACGCAAAGAGGGTAATATTTTTTTTATATTTTTATATTTTACCATTGAAAATGGTTATCAGATGCAAATCGCCTGAGACGTATTTTTGACCATATCTCCGATTTTGAGAAGATCGTAATGAAAATAGTACCAAAAGCTGAGGAATTTATCGAGACACGTGTGAACGTTTAAATTTTGAAAATCCACTGGTAACTTTTTTTGAAATTTTGCAAAATTCCAAAAATTACGGGTTTTTTGAAGGGTGTTTGTTTACTAAATTGTAAATATTTCGTAAAAAAAACTGACTTAAGAAAAAATGAAAAAAAGGGTCCTAGGGTATTAGTTTAGCTACCAAATGGCGAAATAATTTTGAAAATCGGTAAATAATTGTAACCTGCAGGTGGTCCCTTTAGATTTGGAATTTAGAAAAAATGGGTGTTTCCGTACATGAAAAGTTATGTAGCTTCTATAATTATTGATCGATCGTCATTGTAATAGTGTTAAAAGATGCAGAAGCAGACGAGAAGTGCATTCGTTGGAATTTTGAAAATCGGTTAATAATATTTCGGCTGCGTCGAGGCGGACAGCGGACTCGGCTCCGCCTCGTGTCACAAGTCACAACCGTAAAAATAAATAGGTACTACCTAGGTAACTTTAAAAATATAATAGGATTTTGCATTTGATTTAAATTTGGTTTTTCGTAAATTTTTGTATTCATTTTCAATGCTCCGATTCTTGCGGGGACCGTAAAATCTGTGAATTTTTTATATTTGGAAGACCAACAGCAAGACAAACAGAATAGAATCTTAAATATATTAACAGTCACGTTTGCTCGTATCTATGTAAGTCTTAGAATGTAAGTATATGAATGTGCTAGCGATCGCCAGCGACTTTATCCGCGTGAACCCTAGAGATACTTTGACCTAGATAAAAATAACCCTATATGTTAATCCAGGTTATTAACTATTTGTGCCATCCAAATCCTTCCAGCCATTTAGGGGTGAAGATGTAACCAACAAACGCACACTCACAAACATTTCATTTTTTATCATACATTTTATCAGTATTCGTAGGATGTCATTCAAGTGTCTAAAAATCAGTAGCATAGCATCGAAAAATGCGTACTGAATGTTTCAGACATACTAGATATTGACAACGGAAAGAAGGCTAGTATTGGCGGTTCAATTGAGTTCGCCATGTGTTAAAATTGTATCACAATTACAAGAAAACGGTGAATATAGAGGAGAATGAGAGAGAAGAATACGGATACAGGTCGGTTCACTATGAAATAACAAAACTAGTGTCTAAACTTTCCACGGTTAAGAGATTACGCTGTTGTTTATTTAAAAAAATAATATTTTCTTGTATATTTCATGTACAATTGAAATGTTAAATGTATTTAAAACCAGAGGCTTAGTTTACCTCTACCCAATAAGAGACAGGCAGGTATCACTGAAAATCAACACAATTACGTTACTCCTCTGTCCCAAAGAAACTAAATTATAGCTATTCAGTGACGGCGGAAGGCTTAAATTGGTGTGCCGATAACTTTGAATATAGTTGATATCCCTTTGTGCGCTATCTATGAAGAACACGCGTTGGAGTCTCAAACATTGAGTGGCACACAAAGACATGCCATCCGATCGTACAGGTTGGTATTGGCATAGCTTAAAGACAGCTATTAGTGTCGCAAAGACGTTTGGACTGCAACTAGGGTTGCCAACCCTACTATATAATATAGTATCCTACTATATTGAAGGCTCGCCTACTATATTTTTTGAAAAAATATATAGTAGGCAAAACTACTATATTTTTTCAAGTGAAAGAATTACAGAAAAGCAACAATAGTAGTTTGTTACACAAGGGACGTAAGTGAGCTATTACAGAACAAGATCCAATTTGGCGCCCGTGCGAGCGCAGCTCGCAAAGGGCGCTAATGGATCGAGTGCACCCGAGATATTTAGACGCCCGAGCGAGCGAAGCGAGCAAGGGCGAATATAGTTCGAGGGTGTGATAGCTACTTACAACCGAGGTAAGCATACTACTTTACATCATTCATGCGAGGTAAATAAAACATTGACAATGATTTTTTCGTTCATTAAAAACCTCTCGTGGGGTTGATCAGACCATCAAACTGAACAACTTTCATAATGGGAAAAATCACGAAAAAAAAATCTGCTGTTCCATACAAAAGTAAAATGCCTACTCCATCGAAATGTAAAACAGCAAATTTTTTTTCGCGCTTTCAAAATGAATGTTATCATTTTATGAAAAAAAAATTGTTTGACCAAGGAGTTTTGCATAGCTTGAATTTTCATAGTTTTTTTTTTAGTAAAAAGTTTCGTCATTTTATAAGAAAAGAAATTGGTTCACTAAGGAGTTTGACATAGCTTGAATTGTAAAGCTACTTTACAATTAAAGCATTCACCCATGCTTGAATTGTAAAGTGATTTGAAAATGGAACGTTCTATCTTAACAATGCACTGTGTTGCACATGCCAACTTACACGGCCTCTTACTATACTAGTAAATCCTAGTTGCCGAGCAGTATGATGTAAAAAAATATTACTTATATGCACATAAGTACCTAATTGCATAATATTTTTTTGTGATTAAACACTTGTCTTTATGGTTGTTGAATAAATTGTGAAAATGTTAGTACTTTTAAGTATGAAAAATGCAACTTCTTTAAAATCCTCCATACAAAACGGCAACCTACTATATTTTTTTGGATTTTTGCGCCACCTACTATATTTTTACACAAACAAATCTTGAAACTACTATATTTAACCAAAAAAAAGTTGGCAACCCTAACTGCAACGTTTGCTTTGACCGTGTCAATAACTATTAAAGCAACTTCAGTAGGACATGTAGGTAGAGATAATTTAATGATGTTTGAGGATAGATTACAGTAGTCGGCATCCCTAGAAAAATCCTATTGATATTTTATACTCGCCAAGCATCCTTGCATACCTTTTGTGGAATGGGAACTACATATTATATAAGAAAAAGAGAAAGTATTTTTATTTTCAACATGATTTTCGATGAATGGTGATAAACTTTACTACAAAAAACTCAAACAAACCAAGACTAACGAATACATAGATATTAACACTTTATTGCTCACATATAAAAAACATAAATACCTATTGTAGGGGAATAACTTAGATCAAATAAGTATTTATTTTGTTTTTTAATACTTTGGGTACAAGAATCTTATTCTTAATAGTTAATAATTTGAAAATAGATAATAATTCTCAAATTATTATCTATTTTGGGTTGATATCACAGACCATACAACAATACTGCGGTTGATACACTTAAGTCTGTTTATTATTAGATAGACAAAAATTACATTTTTAGTAATTGCCGTTCGTTTGTAAATTATTCTTATGTTATTTAATTTAAATTGATTTAATCTGAACTAGAATCATAAAAATAACATTCAAACTAAATTCTCTGACGGATAAAACCACAGAGGAAATAATCACTACGTTTTAGATAAAACTGTCATTTTTGTCCCTCTAATTAAATAACCGAGTTTACAGAGATTACAAAAAGAATAATAAAGACCGAAAGCATTAGAGTAAATAAAACTGAGTAAAAGTAATTATTCAGAAAATAAAATAAAGACTAAACAAAGATATGACACGGTAGAGATAAATCTCTGTTTAATCGAATTTTGGGCTTACCCCGCTTAAAGTATTTAAAGTATAGAGGGCATACACCTATATTATAAGGTCTGCATTTATTACCAAAGTTTTCAAGTGAGTTCCTATCACAGCGGGAGTTTATTTGAAAAGTTTTACTTTATGGTGCAAATAGCGTGAAATACGTGGTAAAGATACCTATTACGATGGTTCAAGTAGGTGCTTTTTGCTGATAAATTAAGTACTTAGGCCTAAAATGTTTTAATTTATGATTTAAGCATTTACAATGCTATTTTAATACAATATTAAATATTACTAGAAAAAAACGACTCGTTAGATCATATTCCCAGGTGGGAATTGAACCCGCGACCTTTGGAAGTCCAGTCCAATACTCTCCCAACTGAGCTACCGAGTCTGAGAATGTGATATGGTGACGAGTCGAATTTTTTCTAGTATATTATTTAATAGTGTATGGGCCTGAAATGTCAAAGAAGTATATACTAATTTACTCTGTTATTTTACTGAAGATTTTTAATAAAAGCAATTTATTTTTGTTAAAGTAGCAAGCACCATCATCATCAGCAAGTGAAAATGATAACTGTGGCTTTTCCTTCGAGAAAATATCTAATAATTGATTGTTTTTAAGAAAAGAACCTAAAAATGTTTCCTCTGTAGTGCACTCCTTGACAATTATACACACAGAAAGTGAACAAATAAATATTAGGAGCCGTTTTTTCATTTGTTACCCTCTGAAACATTTGTGAAAAAGAACTCTGACAAGAAAATTTGAATTTAGCTTGAACAGATTGTCTTGAGTTTCAAAAAACCTGATAATATAGTATTTTTTTCTCTATACAGCACTAATTTCAGAGTTTTGCTTCTTAAACTAAAGTTAACATCAATAATAAATGCTTTCAATCTTAAGATTTTGTCACAGTCAAAAAAACTTTACACTCTATCCTAAAACTAAAAGTGTAGGTATATTAATAGGGAACATGCATATGTCACCGATTTTGATAAATTTGAGTTTGATCACTGCGGACACGTATAAAAACATGATGGAACAGAAAATAAATAAATAAAATAAAATATTTTAGTTTTATCACACAGGGGAAAATAACGATTTTGTTTTCATTTTCGGATATAATGTACTTAACAGTCGGATAGAATATCAAATAAGAAAAAATATTTTGTATGACACATATGTACTTAAACGCAATATTTAAGGAGATGCGCCTGAAACGGGACATGAGTGACGTCACACATGTTGACCTTTTTGTATAGAGCGTTTTCGGCGGGTGCTGCTGCGCGCCAACTTCAAGTGACTATATCACGAGAAAAAAACGCAAGAGAAAAGTTTTAATATTACAGTTGATTATCTCACGCATTATACTTTTGATTTTAATACAAAAACAAATTAATGCATGTTCCCTATTGTTTGTCAAACTGAAAGGAAAATGAATCATACAACAGCGTATCTACCTAAACGATCTAGGTATTAAAAACTTGGCATTTTAATACAAACATTTCTTACGAGTTAAAGTTCTGAAGAAGGATTACAGAATAGAATAAGATTCACGTTGATGTCTGTCGTAAAATGCATTGCGCAACATTATTAAAAGTTTTCTACGTGTCCTAGTCATACTATTCCAATATTCGATGTAAAAAGTCCTTAAGATATATTAAAAAATCGTGCTCTAAAAAGTAAGAAACAAGAAAATATTCATAAAATGGATAACCGTAGTCGCATGCCACTTTGTCCTAGACACGCACGGCACGGGCTGGAGGTGGCATGCGACTACGGTTATCCATTTTATGAATATTTTCTTGTTTCTTACTTTTTAGAGCACGATTTTTCCGTAGTCGGGTTTTAGTTTTTAAACTTCTTTTTTATTTTGAATATTTTGGAGTTGTCAATAGGGTGAAAGCAAGCAAAGCCACGGGCAAAAGCTAACAATTTATATATTTTTGAAAAGTGCTCATTAAGCCTTTTCATTTGGTACCTAACACGGCATTATTAAAAAATATTTTTTTTTTTAGTTCATGTCTTTAACTCCTCTAGAGGCCTCCGCCACATTCAATTTAATGTAACGTCATATAGCCTATGTTCATTGGACGATTAAGACGCTTCTAACGATACCTCATTTGTCAAATTATAACAAGTAGTTTAGAAGTTATGAGGGAACAGATGAATTTACAAACATACATACATACAGGTCAAAATCATATACCCTCCGTTTTGGCTTCGCCGTAGTCGGGTAAAAAAACGAAGAGTCTCAACTGCAGATCTTGTATTATGAATACAATTGCGTCATTAACGCAATTGAAAAAAGTTTACCTTTCAATCTAAAAAAGTTTACGATTTTTTTCCTTGTATACCTATTCATTACAAATGCAAACAATGTCTATCTAACAATACTTTTGCAATGGATCCAATCTAAGAAAAATATACTTAGGCGGAACCCTTAAAACTCCAGAGATGATAGTTTACTTTGAATTAAAAAGTCAAATATTTACCTAAACCGTCTTCATCTAAAAATTTCCGCCAGGGGAGTTTGTGTAACATTATTTTTTACCTTAAACATAAGGTGTTTGCGGAAGATGAGAAAAATATCAATTTCTTGACTAACACTGCCGCGGTTTCATCGCACGTGATCCGCACAACAAAAAGTCCGGAACAGATTCTGGAGAAACAACTTGAATGCGACATTGATAGGGTTAAGTATATGGAAAACTGAGGAAATATGTCCCGAGTACGGAGGGTTGAAAACAATTTATACAAAGCAAAGGTGTTTTGTGTTTCTTCGCAATATATAATTAAATGCTCTAAGGATATTACCTTTCAGTGTTATTTCAAAAAATACTTCTGCGAAATAAAACCCTTTTCAGTATAAAAGTGCATTTTACAGTAAAATGCACTTTTATCCTGAAAAGGGTATTGTATTTTATAAACGATTATAGAGAAACTACTTTCTTGAATGTGACATTGATAGGGTTAAAGTGTATGGAAAATGGAGAAAATACTTATATTATGTCCCGAGTGTGGAGGGTTGAGGTAATTTATACAAAGGTGTTTTGTATTTGTTTGCGATTTATGACATCACTACCTTTTAGGTGTTTTCCAAGAAGTAGGTAGTTCCTTGTAATAAAACAACTTTACAGATTGTAAGCGCATATTGTATTGTATTTTGGCTTATTTTATTTGATTTTTCATTCGAAGTTTGGGACCTTTTCTGGGCCGTGTACTTATTCTACATAGGGTAAAACAGACAGTAACTGGCCATTTAAGCACTTTCTTCACTTTAGAGGAGTATAATGTCGGACTCAAGTGAATATTTCTTATATGATTGTGTAGCTTATATTATGAAGATTACATAACAGGATCAAAAATACAACAACTGAACATCTTTCATACATTATGTGTTATTATTCAAAAATTGTTAAAAAAAAACAAAAAACCGACTTCAAAAAACCTACCTGTAAAAAGCAAGAAATAATATTCGTAATAATAAAAACACGTCTATTGAAGTCGGGTGGGGCTGGAGTACAGATTCCTTTTTTTTTATTCTAAAAGCCCCACCCGACTTCAATAGACGTGTTTTTATTATTACGAATATTATTTCTTGCTTTTTACAGGTAGGTTTTTTGAAGTCAGTTTTTTGTTTTTTTTTAAACAATTTTTTTTTAGTGTAGGTACCTTGTAGCTATATTATTTAGATAGTAAAATCGGCTCAGCCAAACGTGAGATAATTGCGAAGAAACATACATACATACGGGTCAAACTGAGAACCTCCTTTTTTAAGTCGGTTAAAGAACTACACATATATCCCTCTTCCAACAAAAAAAACAAATATACAGACGAACAGAGAACCTCCTCCTTTTTGGAAGTCGGTTAAAAAAGTACCCAAATAGTACGGTAACTGGCCAAAATTTTCAGTTACTGTCATAAGGATTATACAGTAACTGGCCACCATCTTAACAAAAGTTATTAGTATCAAGTTTAAATACACTTAAAATGCTTTAATAACCTATTAGGGACAATAAGAATGAGATAAAAATATATATAAAAGTAGGTAAGTACCTACAATGCGATTAAATTTCCAATAGACAGTGATCCACTGCAATTCAACTCGAGAATCTATGGCAAAGAGAAGATTTTACAGATTAAAATACGTCGTTTTGTACCGCACGTGCTCTGAAGCTAGTCACTTCAAGTCCCAAAGTCTGACCTTAATGTGTTCTTTAATAGATTAGATAATATTTTAAGTAACTTATGCAAGTCAAATAACAAAAAAGTTATAGTGTGTGGTGACTTTAACATAGATAATTTAAAAAATACGAGAGATAAAAGGGACTTTGAATACCTACTATTGGGTCACAATTTAAAACTTGCTATTCATGAACCAACTAGAAAGAGCAGTGGTACTTGTTTGGACAATTTTGGTCATAATATTAGGGGCGCAAAGGGAGAGGTAGTTGAGCTAGCTCTTTCAGATCACTCAGCTCAAATATTACAGTGTCCCGTTAGAAAAACTAACACTATCAATTCTTGGCGTGTTAAACGCCGGAATTATAGCAAAATAAACCTTAATAACTTTGGTAAGCACATTGCGAGTCTGACTTTTAATGATGTACTTTCATGTAATGATGTGGATATGGCTTATGATTTATTTTTTGACATTTTAAAATGCTTATATGATTTATGTTTTCCTTTTAAAATTATTAAAAAATCGACTAAAGTCAGGCACAAATGGCTTACTCCTGGGATAAAAATATGTTGTAAGAAAAAAAGACAACTCTAATGGCAGTATAGACTTAACAAAGACCACGATACTAAATCAGCCTTGAAAGGCTATACATATAGATTAAGAAAAATTATTGACTTGACCCAGCGGGCGCAGAATATTCAACATATCAAAAACTCAGACAATAAATCTAAGGCCACTTGGCAAATAATTAATAAAACTAAAAACAGTATTCCAAAAGAACCAATAACTAACATAAAAATAGACAACAATAACGTAACTCAACCGACCGAAATAGCAAATGAATTTAATAATTATTTTGTCAATAATAACGGATTTGAAAAAGACTCCTCAAGTAAAATAAATCTGTCTAGTATAAAAAGTAATCTGAATACTATATTCTTAGCACCAGTTACACCCAGTGAAGTATATAAAACAATTATGACTTTAAAAAATACAACGAGCGTGGGTTACGATGGATTGTGTACAAAAGTAATTAAACATGTTGGTCATCTAATAGCAGTGCCCCTGTGTCATATAATAAATCTGTGCTTTGATACGGGCGTGTTCCCAAGTAAACTAAAACAAGCTATCGTAAAACCATTATTTAAAAAGGGAGATAGAGAAAATATAGCAAATTATCGACCCATAGCGTTATTATCTGTATTATCAAAAATTTTGGAAAAAATTATTCACGCAATCATTTACAATTTTTTAGAGAAGCATGATATATTGATAAAGGAACAAAACGGATTTAGAAAGAAAACTTCGGTCAACACGGCTATTTATGATTTAGTAAAGAAGGCTGTAACACATATGGATAAAACATGTTCATCATGCGCTGTTTACATGGACATGACGAAAACGTTTGATCATGTATACCATAAAATACTGCTTGACAAATTATATAAATATGGGATCCGTGGAAACTGCCTGGCTCTTATAGAATCATATTTAGCGGACAGATATCAGTATACTGAATTAACGCAAATATGTATCACTACTAAGGAGGAAAAGACATATATATCTGACTTAAAAAAAGTTAAATATGGTGTACCTCAGGGCAGCGTGCTTGGGCCGTTATTGTTCTTAATTTATATTAATGACATAGTTAATTGTACTAGCCATCCTATGATCCTGTTTGCGGACGACAGTACTGTTTTTATAAAAAATGACGATAATGATGCCTACAATAATGAAATATCCGATACTGTCAAAAATATAATCAATTGGTTAAATAACAACAATCTTAAAATAAATTTACAGAAGACAAATATCATGCACTTTTCACAAAGAAAACCTATCCTAAATTCCGACATTGAGATTCAAGGAGTGGCTATCAATAATACAAATACTGCTCGGTTCTTAGGAGTCCACATTGATAGTAATATGAAATGGGAGTCCCATTCTATAGAAGTTTGTAAAAAGCTATACAAATTCTCATATGCACTGTATTATGCTGTCTAGATCTGTAGATCAAAAAACATTGCTGATGGCATATCACGGCTTCGTTATTGCTACATTAAGATTTGGCATAATTTTCTGGGGTAATTCTTCTTACAGAGAAATTATATTTAGAGCTCAAAAGAAATGTGTTCGAGCAATTTGTGGACTTAAACCTATAGAGAGCTGCCAACCTTACTTCAAGTCTTTAAGATTATTAACTTTTCCCAGCCTCTATATTCTCGAATGCTGTGTATTTGTCAAATGTAATCCTGATTTGTTTGAGGTGGTAAAATCATCAAAAGATTCTCGCCTTCGCCCTAGGAAACCCTATGTTCGCACCCTGCAGTGTAAAACAGCCATGATGAATAAGAGTGTAGTCATGGTGGCTCCACGTTTATACAATAAGTTGCCGGATAATTTGACAAACTTAAATAGCACTAAATTTAAAACTGTATTGACCAAACTATTAATTGACAAATGCTATTATGATATTAAGGATTTTTATAATGATAATTTTATTAATGATATTGACATGATACTATGTAATTAATAATTTCAATAATAAAATTTTAGATTTTAATTATTAAATTAACATGTACTTACTCAGTTGGTCAGACTTTTTAATCTTTGTAATTTGTTTAATTTCTTGAAGAATAATTGAATTGTGTTTGTAATCTGTTTTATACTTCATATACCGAAAATGGTGAAACATAGATAGCACTATAAACATTGTATAATGTATAAGTATTAACATCATTAATGTACCTATGTTTATGAATAAATGAAATTCTATTCTATTCTATTCTATTCTATTCTATTCTATTCTATTCTATTCTATTCTATTCTATTCTATTCTATTCTATTCTATTCTATTCTATTCAGTTGTACATTGTTAAATTAATTGCATTTTAACTAATTATAACTTTTTTGGTAAATTAAATAAAAAAATTGTATGCTTATATTAACAAGCAACATTTTAGTAACTGGCCACCAAAAATTGTGTAACTGGCCAGTTGGCCACCTATGCCAGTTACTGTAAAATGTTCATACAATGCTGCCATTTTCACACACATGAAAGTTTACCATATGAACAATCTAATTAAGTCATAAAATCGAGTAAACTAATGTTTACTTTAAATAACAGTAACTGACACGGGTGGCCAGTAACTGTATAAGTCAAAAAAATTCACACAGTAACTAGCCACCCTTTGAATTGATAGATGGTTGATAAATATGAGCTAAAAAGCATTATAATATTGTTACTCACCTATTAGGCAACCTTTTAACTATAACAGTATGACAAAAAAGCTGAATTTACACCAATTTTCACTTTTACAAACAAAGACCGTTCTTAAGAAATTACAAACAAATGTGCATACTTGTTGATACACGCTCGCCGAGTGTCAAAAACTTTCGTGTCATTTTGGCGCTAGTATAGTGGCGGGAAAAAATGCGAATTAAAATGAAAGCCAGTGAAATACTGAATACAGACATGGGTCAATAGAGGGCACTGCTTTCGTGGAACTCTTATTTTATGCGTTCAAGTGCCCGTGTGGCCGGTTACTATCGGGTGGCCAGTTACTGTCTGTTTTACCCTAATCTATATAAATAAAAATATCTGGGCGACCGAGCTTTGCTCGGTTATTACTGTTTATTGTATTATGGTGGTTTTATTGTAATATGGTGGTGTTTAGGTGATAATCTATATTGTTATCTCAAACATTAACTTATTTTTTTAACTTGATTAAAAAAATAAAATATATATATAAGCTTGAACATATAAAAAAAACAAAAGTAAGTCACCGAGGGGAATTCGGAATCCGAAACACTCGTTTCTTGCCGCCCGTGTCTTAACCCGCTGGACCAGACGGACAGTGGCCGGCAGGATGAAAGAGCCGTTTCCGAGATCACAGAAAAAAATATATACATACATATAAATAAATAAATATAGAAGAATATCTCGTTTAAAGTTATAAGATAAAGTTGGATTATTTACATCATTTATAACTCCAAAACGGCTGGACCGATATGGATTAAATTTGGCTGGTAGACATATTAGGACCTGGATTATCATAGCTAGCTAAGTAGTAAATAAATAGCATTGTGAATACAAAAATCTAAAATCTTTACTAAATCCTTATTTACCTACTAATTTTATAAATGCGAAAGTGTGTTTGTTTGTTACGCTTTTAAGTCTTAACTACTTAACCGATCATCATAAAATTTTGCATACACGTAGTGAAGGGTACAGAAAAGGACAAAATATCCCTTTCATCCAGAAATAAATACTGTTCCCAAAGCATAGAAAAATAACTGTACACACAAAGTCGAATAACTAACTAACTATTTCATCTTTATCGATTTTTATTTTTGAGGAACTTAATTTGATGAAAAAACGCTTTACGGCAACGAAAAAGCTAAAAATAATCAACCAACTAGCTATCTTGCTGGCTGACCAAATAGTTTTTTTCTGATCACAAAAACACGAATGCTACTTCGAAAATAAAAACTTTGAAAGTCGAAAAAGTCATACTTAGGTACTTACATGAAAATGCCTACTTGAAGTTAGCATTCAGCAGCAGTCAGCACCCACCGAAAACGCTCTAACGAAACGGTCAACATTTATGACGTCACTTGTGTCACGTTTCAGGTGCATCACATTATTATGGAGTTAGCGAAGAACTTACAAATATCTCCCTAAAATTGCGTTTAAGTCTTGGACAAGTTAAGTACAATATGTGCCATACAAAATATTATTTCTTATTGGATATTCTATCCCACTGTTGAGTGCATTATATCCGAAAATGAAAAAAAAAATCGTTATTTTCCCCTGTGTGATAAAACTGAAATAATACATTTTTTATTTATTTTTCTGTCCCATCATGTTTATATACACGTCCACAGCGATCAAGCTCAAATTTATCAAAATCGGTGACTTATGCTATGCATGTTCCCTATTGAATTGATAATGGCTGCCATAATAAAATTTTCAGAAACAATAATTATTATACTTACTTACTTAAATTAATTTTCCACAGGCATTCTAAAACAGGTAAAGCGACAATAGTCTGTCCTAACAATAAAACAAGCATCTATTGTTTTATTCTAGACGTTTGTAGACGAATTCTAATTTCCGTTCACTTTTGTTACTGAATGTTAGGCGCTAAGGTACTTAACAAAATATAAAGTTATGTGTGTCCTACACAGAAGCACCACTCTGGCCGTATTTGAGAACAATTCCGTCATTTATTTTATATGGCTTGGTAACTGCTTAATATACAGGGTGGAAAAAAATCGATAGTTGGAGGGAAAGTACCCTAAATGTTACAATGACAAATTTCACTGAAAGGAAATATTTATTTATTAAAAAAAAGTAAAATAGCATTCAATGATTTTCGATAAATTGCTTGTCTCAGCCGGGAATCGACTAAAATCGTCAAAATTGATGTACACATAATCTTCTATTTTTTAAACCTTTGAATGCAGTTTTACTATTTATTTTTAAATAAAGGAATGTTTCCTTTATGTAAAATTTGCCATCATCAATATTTAGGGTAGGTACTTTCCCTCCAACTGCCGCATTTTTTCCCACACTGTATATCGGGTCATTTTGAACTTACTATCAAAATTTCAAGGATGTGTCCAGTCCATGAAACTGAACAACTTTCTCTAAGAAACATGTGTCGAATTTCGCCACAAAATTTTGGTCATCCCATACTAAATTGATCACGTGATCTCTTTGATTTGTATGGAGAGTCGATTTTATACATATTTGGCCATGTGTTCCTTAGTGAAAGTTGTTCAGTTCCATAGAATGATCACAATATCCTCAAAATTTTGATGGTAAGTTCAAAATGACCCGATATATTAGTATTAGTACTATATGCTAAATATAAAGAGTGCCGTAGATATAGCGTATAGTCGATACACCGTTGTCAATATCGCGACACTCGATATGCAAAAATTTCGTAGTCACATACGACACCCTTTATAACCATATGGCCTGAGATTTCCTGTACGTTATGTCTAAGTGTGCGTGTACGTAAAACCTATTTTCGCCCCGAACGGCTCTTCTGTTCGCTTTATATTTTGTGCTAAGATCGCTGAATGTCAGCGTGTTGGCACGCGTATTCATAGTATGAGTGACGCCTTTTCAGCCTGTGACTGTGAGATAAGTCACGTATTCATTACACAAACTTTGGATGAGCTCCTCTTGGTGTACGCCTTATTGAGGCGGGTGTGTGCTCTGGATAAAACGTATAGATCCAGTGCTTTTCTGGTTCTGCATAAAATGTTTCTGTTTCGTGTAAGTTATTTGAAGAAAACTAGGTAATTCGTAAAAAAAAATTCAACATTTTCCAACTCTGAGTTTTTCCAACTTTGAACTCCTGTATTCGACAAGTTTCTACTCAACTTTTTTTTAAATTTGGGAAAGATCAAGATTTTGAAATGTTTTAAGTATAAAAACCTGAAAATAAAAACAAAAAAGCTTCAAAATTAAATAGCTTTAATAATCAAGAAATAATTATTCAAATCATTAGATACCAATATAAATTTTAATAAAAAAACATCTATTGAAGTCGGGCGGAGCTGGAAGACGTTCATTTTTTAACCGACTTCAAAAATTTGAAAAGGAGGAGGTTATCTATTCGTCGCGTATATATATATATTTTTAACTATGTATGTACACCGATTACTTGAAGACGGCTGAACCGATTGAAATGATACAAACGTTATAACATGAGGTTTGTACCCAAGTTAGTCCCATTTTTTTGGAAATTTTGAAATCGGTTCAGTAGTTTTTAAGTAATCTTGAAAATAGTGTCGTTTTAATCTAGGTGCCGAAATACTATGATTTTCAGGGTTACTTGAAAACTATTGATCCGATTAAAAAATGGGCCAACTTACAAGAAAATTCAAACAAACAATAAAATAATCATCAAAAGCGGTTCTTAAATGCTTTAATCATAAATGTCGGCCTCGGGATGGGCAGTGGTAAACTATTCCAAGATAATTGTTATTTTTAATAATCTATTGCATTACGAATGCAGAGAACAAAACTTAATTATAATTTACCTGTGATCAAAAACATCCTCATTTACGTATAAATGAAAATCAAACCTCTATTTTATAGTACTTATTCATCCTAAATAATTCATAATGGACCTCTATCACACGTTCAATTTGACGTATTCGAAAGCGTAGTGACTAGTACGTTTGATTAACTCTGAAAAGGTGAATTAATAATAATCTATAATAATTTATAATGAGTTCAAATTTAATTTATACGCAGGTACTGTAAAGTTTTGTTAAACTCTCATTTGCTGAGTATTTAATGCAATCGGGTGTAGGTATTCAAGAGTAATTTAGCGTGAAAGCTTTCACCGATAAATAAAACACAAATAATATCAAATAGCAGTAACATAAAGAAAAATTAATTATTATTTAATGAGAAAACCAATTACTTTCCTGATCTAATATAGGTTACCAAAAGTCATGGGTGTTCTTAACACGTGTATCGTTCACGTAATTGCCGGTAAAATGTAAGCGTTCCCTCCCGGCCGATCAGTCACTGCCACCGGTCCGGTCCGGTCCGGCTGCCGTCGCCGGACGCGGTCGCCAGCCCATTACGTCACACATTAATTTTTCACGCCCGCCCCTTGACATGTAATTGAGCTTTTCCTCTGCAACACCGGCACTCTCGGTTATATTACTGCACTCGACATTTTTTTAAATAACGGAGGATATGAATATGAACTTTTAAGGTAATATACCGTTAATTTTTAAGTATTTCTATAAATTAAATGGGGATATCAGATCACGTTTCTGAATATGAACGTGCAGTTAAAACTAAAAGTAAAAAATTAATAGTTTGAAAATATCGGAAAAAATCTTGAATGAATGAATGAATGAATGAATGAATGAATGAAAATAATTTATTTCACACACTATAACAATGCATACAAAACACATGAAAAGCAAAAAAGAAACAGAAATTAAACACTTATAGTTGCTACTTTAGTATTGTGAGCAGTGCTACAATGGAGAAAAAGTCCCCGGCTCAGCATATGTTACGGCATACTCATAAATAATCGGCAAACTCATAAAAATAGCAAACCACGTGCGTAGATTAATTCTTTTCATTATTAACAAGATTACATATATGATACGCGTGTATAGATACAAACCTCAATATCTGGACCGATTATAAAATATCTCGATTAGAATAGGGAAGAGATACACTAATTAATTACATTTTTAGATAACCTACTTAAAAATTAACCGTGTGTGTATAATAAGTCTATGTTTAAGGCATTAAATATAATTATGTAAATATAAATATTTTTCAAATATCTAGTTGCTCTAATTCCAAGATATCAAGTAACAGCATAGTAATAAATAAAGAACCAACTATATTACCACATTTAACCACAAAATCCAGACAAAAATAGTTATCCACTTTGAGCTGCAAGCAATCAAACTCAAGATTTCAAAGTGTACTCAATCAAACAAATGAATCAAAATAATAAACAAATATTTTTAATGGAGTCCTTATTTTAAATAAATAAACCTTTTTTAAATGACAAGAAGATTGAGAGCTTATCTCATGATTTTACGTAGCACGAACAGCTATCGAAGTGGCAATGGGCGGGACACATAGCGAGAAGAACCGATGGCCGTTGGGGCGGAAAGGTTCTGGAATGGCAACCACGCACCGGACGACGCTCCGTGGGTAGGCCCCCAACAAGGTGGACCGACGATCTGGTGAAGATTGCTGGAAGCCACTGGATGTGGGCAGCGCAGGACCGACCGTCGTGGAAATCCTTAGGGGAGGCCTATACCCAGCAGTGGGTGTCGATATGATGATGATATGATGAATTTGTACAGTGTTATCTATCGCCGAAAAGCAAAATGTAATTTTCCATAGTTAATTACTCTATCGAGTACTTTTACGCGAGTTTTTTTCTCGATAGATGTGCTTGCTTGGGGTACAGAAGTAACTACTCGTCCATTGATGGGGGAGACATGGGGTTTCATCTTAAAGCAGTGGTGCCTATTATAACCATACCAGCGGCCGCTCGCGGCTACCAGTGCCGTAAATAGCCTTTTCTGCGCCCTGTGCGAGCTTCTATTTCTGCGCCCTTTTTTAATTATAAGTAGGTACCCTAGAGCAGGGGTGTCCAACTCAATTTTATGGCGAACCATGTTTAGGGCCTGCTTTTGTAAACCGTAGCAGGCTGCAGGCCAAAATAAATGCCCAATAAAGAAAACGGCAACGCAGCGCGATTTTTAGTCAGTTTCGTCCAGTAACTTTGTAATCTTGCCTGGTTATAGTAAAAAAACCGGCCAAGTGCGAGTCGGACTCACGCACGAAGGGTTCTGTACTAAAAAACGGCAAAAAATCAAGTTTGTTGTGTGGGAGCCCCCCTTAAATATTTATTTTATTATATTTTTAGTATTTGTTGTTATAGCAGCAACAGAAATACATCATCTGTGAAAATTTCAACTATCTAGCTATCACGGTTCATGAGATACAGCCTGGTGACAGACAGACAGACGGACAGCGGAGGCTTAGTAATAGGGTCCCGTTTTTACCCTTTGGGTACGGAACCCTAAAAAGAAAAGGGCCGCGCAGCGCAATTTTTAGTCAGTTTCATCCAGTAACTTTGTAATCTTGCCTGATTATAGTAAAAAAAGAAATGGGCCGCGCAGCGCGATTTTTAGTCGTTTCATCAACTAATCTTGTTATCTTAAATAGTAAAGAAAAAGGCCGCGCAGCGCGATTTTAAGTTAGCTTCATCCAGGTAACCTTGTTATCTTGCCTGTTTATAGCAAAAAAACGGCCGTGCAGCGCGATTTTTAGTCAGTTTCATCCACTAATCTTGTAATCTTGCTTGTTTATAGCAAAAAAAACGGCCGCGCAGCACGATTTTTAGTCAGTTTCATCCACTAAACTAGTAGTCTTGCTTGTTAATAATAAAGAAAACGGCCACGCAGCGCGATTTTTAGTCAGTTTTATCCACTAATCTTATAAGTTTGCTTTTTTTATAGTAAAGTAAAATCCGCGCAGTGCGATTTTTAGTCAGTTTCATCCACTAATATTGTAATCTTCCTTGTTTATAGTAAAAAAAACGGCCGCGCAGCGCAATTTTTAGTTAGTTTCATCCAGATAACCTTGTAATATTGCCTGTCAATAGCAAAAAACGACGGCGCAGCGCGATTTTTAGTCAGTTTCACCCACTAATTTTGTGGTCTTGGTTTTCTATAGTAAACAAAACGGCCGCGCAGCGCGATTTTAGTTAGTTTAATCCACTAGTAAAAAAACGGCCGCGCAGCGCAATTTTTAACCAGTTTATTTTTTATTTTATGTGACATTGTCTTGCTAAGTGTCTCCCAATGAACATACTACTGCAGGCATAGTTGATGTTTTCGGGGCGCAGTGGGAGCTTATCAGGAGCAAACCGAACATTTGTTCGGTCGGTTTGCTTCGCCGTCGGCTATTATTTAATAGTAGTCTGCATTCTTGCGCCCCCCAGAGTCTACGCCCTGTGTCTGGGCACCGGTGGCACACCCCTATTTACGGCACTGGCGGTTACATCCGCGTGGTTCTCGTTACCGTGGTGTTATCAGAATAAATAGTATCCTATGTTCTAATCTAGGCTATCTACTATCTGTGTGCCAAATTTCGTCCAAATCCGTTCAGTAGTTTTTGCGTGATTGAGTAACAGACATCCAAACCCACAAACTTTCACATTAATAATATTAGTAGGATCGTTTAACTGTTTAAGTTATTCAATATTGCAGGATTTAGTAAAAATCTTGGAACAAAACTAAAACGATAATCCAATCCTATCAATAAACAGTCTCAGTCGAAATTTAGTTCTCCGAAGAGATTAAATTAGTACGAATTCGGAAGTAGATGGTAGTAATTATTACTTCTAATAGGAGCGCCGGTAACATAAAGCCACGATTTAACTGCGAGCAGCTGTGTCTCCGGAGTTGTAACGTACGGTTTATCGTTCAACTGTTACTGCGAAGACAATTTGTCGACGGTGTTACTGTTATCCAACTTACTGTGAACGGATTGAGAAGTGAGTTAAGGAAGTGTTGAGTTGGTAATCAAATCAGAGTTAGACATTAATTTGAAGTTTTTGTCCCTGAATTGGTTTTGTAAGTAATGTTTTCACGCAGAAGAAGGGATGACCAGAAATACCTAGCCAACTCTCTTAGTGATGGGACTAGACTCTCCACTGAATACTGTGACTGTGACCACGTTACATAATTCACCTACGTTCACCTACGTTCACCTTCAAGCATTCACCTACGTTCTATCTAAACAATGCACTGTGTTGCACATGCCAACTTACACGGCCTCTTACTATACTAGTAAATCCTAGTTGCCGAGCAGTATGATGTAATTGTAAAGCATTATTATATTTTAGGTACTGTTTTATTATTTATAATATACTACGTGTAATACGTGTTGTCTTTGTGGCAGTTAGGGGCAAAGGTATAATCTCCATTCTGCTGTTACTTTCATACATTTGTGAAGTCGAAGAGACTTTGATTTTTAAAAACTTTTTTACTCAACCGAAAATTCTGAAACTTTTTTCTATTACTGAGGGACCTTATTCCTACCTATAGAAAAATATTCAGCCAATTTGATTTTTTTCGGACATTGGCTATTCAAGCTATGTCAAACTCCATAATGAACCAATTTCTTTTCTTATAAAATGACGAAACTTTTTACTAAAAAAAACTATGAAAATTTAAGCTATGCAAAACTCCTTCAAACATTTTTTTTTTCATAAAATGATAAGATTCATTTTGAAAGCGCGAAAAAAAATCAGCTGTTTTACATTTCGATAGAGTAGGCATTTTACTTTTGTATGGAACAGCAGAATATTTTTTTCGGGATTCCGAGGTTGGTCCATAATGAAAGTTGTTCAGTTTGATGGTTTGTTCAACCCCACGAGAGGTTTTTAATGAACTAAAAATATCCTTGTAAATGTTTTATTTAGCTCGCATGAATGATGTAAAGTAGTATGCTTGCCTCGGTTGTAAGTAGCTATTACACCCTCGAACTATATTCGCCCTTACTCGATTTGCTCGCTCCGGCGTCTAAATATCTCGGGTGCACTCGATTATCTTGTTCTGTAATAGCTCACTTACGTCCCTTGTGTAACAAACTACTATTATATCAACACGTTTCAAAAATCTATGAATACCAGTAGTAATTTCAATACACCAAGTGTACAAACATTTACCGTGTTTATTTTTTGTTAAGTTACATCCGAGCGAATGTTGAAGTGATTCCGTTGGAATTCTCGGCACGTAGAATTGGCGCCCGACGACGTGGGACGAGCAAACACATCGGCTCCACCCGATGAAACAATTTGCCCGCCTCATTACACAATATTAATAAAAATATACTTGCACTTTTATATTTAAGCGGGTAGACATAGAGTATTAGATTAAAAGGTTACTGGTTCCGGAGAGCATTATCTTTTGTCAACGATTAAATACAAGGTCATTTTGTATTCAGCATCCAAATTTTGAGGATGTGTTCAGTCCATGAAACTGAACAACTTTGTCTAAGGAACACATGGTCAAATATGGAAAATAAAAATCGACTTTCCATACAAATCAAAGAGATCATAAGGTCCTTCAGTGCACAAAATTTTAAGGGGTCAATGTACTCATGCATACAAACAACTTTTACTATGGTACCAACATTGAAATCGCGAAAAAAAAATCAGCTGTTCCATAGAAAATTTAAAATCGAATAGATCAAAATGTATGGAACAGTTGATTGTTTTTCGCGATTTCAATGTTGGTACCATAGTAAAAATTGTTTGTATGCATGAGTACATTGACCTCTTAAAATGTTGTGCACTATTTAAGAAAGACATTATATAGAGTGACTAAAATTTTGTGTCAAAATTGGACACATGTTTCTTAGAGAAAGTTGTTTAGTTTCATGGACTGGACACATCCTTAAAATTTGGATGGTAAGTTCAAAATGACCCGATATAATATAGAACTTTATAATTTTACGTCTCATGATTACATATAACTATTGATAACATAAATTAGGAGTTATTAAGTAGGACGCATTGCATTTTAAAACAAAAAATAAAATCAAATTTAACAAAAAAAAGTAGCATTGTTAACGCAATCCTTTTGAAAAATAACTCCGCTACGTGGTGAAATTCTCACAGCTACGTGAAACCAGATTTCTTCAGGGCGGGTTTTCAATTATCTTCCATAGAAAAATGTGCACGCCAAATTAAAGACTGCCGTAATAATTTCACAGTCAAGGATGCTTTCATAACCACTTTGTACGCGACACGGCTCGCGGCTATGCAGAAAATTAATGCTATGTTAGTTAGAACTCAGAATGACCCAGAAAGTATGTAGCACCCGTAATAAAAGGGAAGTTGCAAATGATTCTAAGATTGATTTATATTCATTATTACGTATGGACGATCACAAAAATACGAGCATATTGAAAACTAACTATATAAGCCATCGTCGCTGTTCGCGCGATTTTTTGTACGATTTTCGCGTCAGAAAAATATATTTGATCGATCTGGCGATGGTTGCGTAAAAGCGTTCAATTAGGACGACATATCTTTATTTACACAGGTAAACATTTTAAAGCCTATCTCGGTAGCTAGACATGTCATAGCATAATGAGTGTTTCGAATATTTCTGGCGCTTTTCGATCTACGTTTTCCGCAAAGGAAGATCCGCTTTTTGGTAATTCTTTAGATGTGTGCTAACGACTTTGAGATTTTGATTACGTCGTAGGCAAATTTTTGGTCGGGTTTGTAATAATAGGGAACATGCATCAATCTTTTTTGTATCAAAATCAAAAGTATAATTCGCAAGAAAGTAAACTGTAATATTAAAACTTTTCTCTTGCGTTTTTTCTCGTGATATAGTCACTTGAAGTTAGCATGCAGCAGCACCCGCCGAAAACGCTCTATACAAAACGGTCAACATGACATGTGTGACGTCACTTATGTCACGTTTCAGGCGCATTATTATGGAGTTAGCCAAGAATTTTCAAATATCTCCTTAAGTATTGCGTTTAAGTACATATGGTGTCCTACAAATATTATTTCTTATTCGATATTCTGTTAAGTGCATTATATCCGAAAATGAAAAAAAAAACTTTATTTTCCCCTTTGTGATAAAAGTAAAATATTATATTTTATTTTTTATTTTACTGTTTTATCTTATTTTTATATGTGTCCTAAGCGATCAAGCTCAAATTTATCAAAATCGGTGACTTATGCATGTTCCCTATTGTAACGTACATACGTGAGTAGGTACTCATCTATATAGTAAGATGAAGAGTCAAAGTTAAAGTTAATTTCTTTGACATGTTATCGTATAAGTGAACCACATTGCCATTGCGTTGCAAGCAAAATGTCTATCAATCCTGTGACGAATTTCGTAATAAAAGCTCACGTTTTAGAAATCAAATACCCTGTAGTTTTATTAAAGCATATTATACCCATTTCAATTCCTAACTGTTAACTGCGATAGCTATTCATTATGATATATGGAATAAGCTTGCAAAGCTATTTTGCATTTCACGTGATCATTCACAACACTTCACCATAAAGCTGCGGTACTTCAATTGGCATCAACATGTTGTGGAAACGAATAGAAGCATTTTACCATAAAGAAGGATTCGACTATTATACGGGCTATATCGACCCCAAAAAATTTCATCTTACCTTCTTTTGGGTACAAAGATCATACCAAGTCGCTGACGAACCGTTTCAACCTTGGACGTAAGTCATCCTATTTTTGACAGAGAGAGCGCGAAGCGCGGGCGAAGCGTCTCTGCTTTAGCTTGGGCTGTGTTCTTCCGACTGTCCGTTTGTTCTTCTCTACAGGTCGCATTTCTCAACCGAGTCTCGTGAAATTTTGTGGTTCGATAAATATATATTTTTTCAGTGGAACCAGTTTTTCGAGTTTTTCGAAATTGCGGGGATAATATGTAAAAAAGCTAATTTTAGCTGTTTCAAAAAATTATCAAAATGTAACAAAACTTTCTTTTTAGCGGTGCAAAGCAAATTTTGTTTTATGTATTATACAATTGAGTTACTTTTGAACACGAGATCTGCAGCTCACGAAGCCGCTAGTTTACTAATTTGCAACAAAATCAACTAAGAACTATCAGTCATTAAGTACAATTAATGTAACGCAGCACAAATAGTGCTACACAATTTCATGCGTATTTAAAGTAAATACAATTTATGTTAGCAGGTATATTAGTGGGTGTGTGCATTTACTTTTTTTTACTTTAGGTATGGAGTCAAAACTTTCATTACACTATGCGGCATTGGTGTCTTGACAGATGCTTGCTTTTCGCTCTATCATGCTATAGATGTTTTTGAAATGGCACTCATGACGGAAGCAGCGTTTTATGTTATTATGTTGATGTACAAACTGATGGTAATCATCATGACGAAGATTTATTTTGAAGATTATGTATATCTCATCTATGCTATGAAGGAAGATTTTAAATATATTTGTACGAAGAATCAAAAGTACAGGTAGGACTTTTAGCTTTTAGTCTGCTTCAGTTGATGGAAATTAAACATATGAATTTGATTTGTAAGCTAGTGTTACGCAGTTTATATCTATGCCAGTCCGAAAAATAATACATCAAAAAAACCATTTGAAAAAAATTGCTGTTCGCAGTGCAATATTACATTATTATTATTCTATCTTCTAAAAACATTACTTTCAGAGAAGCGTTCTTCAAAATCCAACTGGGCACATGGAAAGCATGTTTAGGCACCATCTGTTTTATGTGCTGGTTATCTGCCAGTCTGGTGACATTCGCAACCTCAATAGTTATTGACCTGACCCACACTCCTGGCGACGGATCCCACAGATCTTTGGTATTCCCCTTTTGGGCACCAGGCGTTGATTACACAGCTACACCAGCGTTTGAAATTGCATTTACATTTGCAAATGTTGGAGTTATAGCTTGTTCTTACAATTATTTGTGTGAGTTGAATAAGATTTCATACGTTGAAAGGGAAAATTATGACCAGTATCCTTTAAAGATTTAAATAAAAGACAGTTGGCAATAAATTGGCAGGCGAGGCGTTTGGACTTTTTCATACATTCCGATTTCTTATATTTTTTGCAATTGTAAATAAAAATTAAATATTTAATGAACGAGACAATTGTAATTTGGATAAGAATATACATTTTCTTATTTAGAATTGTCTGACGCAATAGACATCTAATTGTCAAAATATATTAAGGCTGGAGTTCACCAATGCATAAACAGCTGATTAAGTTTTAACCGTCTGTTTTTGACATTTTTATGTATGGAGAAAATGTCAGAAACAGATGGTTAGAAATTAATCAGCTGTTTAGGTAGTTGGTGAACTCGGGTCTAAATCGAGTTCAGAGATTTTTCGGTAGTCAGAAGACTACAAAAGTGTACAAATTACACATTTTTTTAAATTCCAGTTGTACTTCAAACTAACATTGTGTGGGTAAGGCAAATAAAAACTAAGGCAGAAATGATAGGAATGTGTATAAAAGACCTTTTAGAAGGTATTCACCCAACAACCGACGAAGAGCAAAAACTATACTTTAAGGGATTGATAAACATCCGGATGAAGGAAATAGTGTCTGAACATCTGTCTATGTACAGGTAAATTCCTTATAAAACCTCAGATTACCTGAATCACAAAGGATAATTATTCTTAGTTATCTTTTGTTTATTTTAACGTGCCCAACGTTATTTTATTTCCTTATGTAGGTAATCCGTGTAAATACACGGGTCGGTTTTTCAGTCGATTTTCTTTTTAGTCGTATAGAGCTTTTTATGATTTTTTTATATTTTTATGAGGACTCGGCATCAACATTAATGGCCAGTACCTAACACACCTTCGTTTTGCCGATGATATAGTCCTTGTGGCTGAGACCATGGGAGACCTGAACACAATGCTCGAAGATCTCCGTAGTGCTTCCCAAAGAGTAGGTCTCAGGATGAACATGGATAAGACAAAAATTATGTCAAATGCCCATGTTGTACCCTCTCCAGTTCATGTTGGGAACACTACACTTGAAGTTGTTGACCATTACGTATACCTAGGACAGGCAGTCCAGTTAGGTAAGTCCAACTTCGAGAAAGAGATTTCTCGTCGAATCCAACTCGAGTGGGCAGCATTCGGGAAGCTTCGAAAAATATTCGCGTCCGACTTACCTCAGTGTCTCAATACGAAAGTCTATGAACAGTGTGTGTTGCCAATGATGACTTACGGCAGAGTGAAACGTGGTCGCTAACTATGGGTCTCATAAGGAGGCTCAAGGTCACCCAGCTTGCAATGGAGAGAGCCATGCTCGGTGTTTCCCTGCGCGATCGAATCAGAAACGAGGAGATCCGCAGAAGAACCAAAGTTACAGACATCGCTCGAAGAATTGCTCAGCTGAAGTGGCAATGGGCGGGACACATAGCGAGAAGAACCGATGGCCGTTGGGGCGGAAAGGTTCTGGAAAGGCGACCGCGCACCGGACGACGCTCCGTGGGTAGGCCCCCGACAAGGTGGACCGACGATCTGGTGAAGGTTGCAAGAAGTCACTGTATGTGGGCAGCGCAGGACCAACCGTCGTGGAGATCCTTAGGGGAGGCCTATACCCAGCAGTGGGTGTCTTGCGATGATGATGAGAGCTTTTTATCGACAATTGCTTGGAAAATCAAATCGCAAAGCTAATTTCAATGAGATAACGATTCAATTTTACAAGCCACTGTCAATAAAAAGCGCTAGTCGACTAAAATCGACCAGAAAATTAACCCGTATAAATAATTACGTATCGTTAATTAATAAGTACCTTTTGTTTAAATATCTGTATTTAGAATCTTTTTTATTGTTTTAAATCACACAACTAAATACTAGTTGACGCAACCATCCATCATAGTATCGTTAAGCCTTATAAACATACGAAAATGGTTTGTCGGTCTGTTTATTTTTTCAGAGCTTAGCAATGCTACTGGACTGGTCTTATTGTTATTTGGGGTAGTTTGGACCCTTCGGAAGGGAACGGGTACATCTTATCCCGGAAAATTTAAGTGTTCCCTTAGGAAGCGCGATGTAGACGTTCTGTGACCAACTGAATGGCGAAAACTCGGCGCCTGGTTTCTAAATGAATAATAATATATTCTATACTAGCTTCCGCCCGCGACTTCGTCCGCGTGGATATTAGAGAAAATCCTGAGGGAACCTTCAACCAAAATCCGACCAGCCAATTTTATGCGATTAGGCTGGTCCCCACCAAGCGCGCTGCCTCGCGAGGCAAAACGTTTGCCGCGTGTGGCAGGCCTCGCACGAGGCTGCGTGCTTGGTGGGGACCGGCCTAATCGCATAAAATCGGCTGGTCGGATTTTGGTTGAAGGTTCCCTAAGGATTTTCTCTAATATCCACGCGGACGAAGTCGCGGGCGGAAGCTAGTTTATTACAATAATCAGAAGTGGGTCCAGATATATTAGTAGTATCCTATTCCCGTTTCTCTACTCTTTTCCGTTCCCGTTTGGTCCCGTTCCTGTCCCCGGTTTCCGTTCCCGTTCGCGTTCGCTTTCGAGCGATCGCGTTTGCGTTTCTGTTCCGTTCCCGTCCCCTGGGGCTGAATCATGTCCACCGTGTTGGACTTCAAAATAAATGTCATTTTCGCATTCCTCATCCCATAAAACCTCAAGAACAACATCCACATCAATTTTTCATGTTTACTTACCCTATTTACCCCCTAAGGGATGATTTTCAAAATAACAAAATATATATAATTGCCTATTTATTTTTAGACATGCTTGTAAGAATTTTAAATTTGTAATGTCTATTTTATATTATTTTTCCATACATAATTTGCACCCCATTTTTATCCCTTTAGCGGTTAAATCATGTCCCTGTGGACATGATTTAACCGCTAAATGGATGAAAATGGGGTGAAAATGGGGTAAAAATCGATATTGATGTCGTTCTTGAGGTGTTATGGGATGGTGATTGCGAATATGACATTTATTTTGAAGTACAAGACTGTTCTTGTACTTCAAAATAAATGTCATATTCGCAATCACCATCCCATAACACCTCAAGAACGACATCAATATCGATTTTTATGTTTACTTACCCCATTTACACCCTAAGGGGTTTATTTTAAAAACCACAAAATATATGTTTGCCTATTTATTTTTAGACATGCTCGTACGAAGTTTTAAGTTGTAATGTATATTTTATATTGTTTTCCATACCAAATTTGAACCCAATTTTCACCCCTTTAGGGGTTAAATCATGTCGACCGTGTTGGACTTCAAAATAAATGTCATTTTCGCAATCGTCATCCCAGAAAACCCAAATAACGACATCCATATCTATTTTAGGTTTATTTGCCCCATTTCATCCCCATAGGGGTTAAAATACTACTAATAACCATATACGTTGCGTTATGTTTCCATCCATAAGCCTAAATTATAAATTTAGCGATTTTTACTTTGAAAATTAAGGATTTTCTTCTATACTCAACTTCATCCCCCTTTTCACCCCTTCGAGGGTAGAATTTTGAAAAACGATGATACACGTATTTATTAATTTTCAATCATCAGCCTAAAAACAACATTTGAAGATCCTAGCATCAAAACTGAGGGACTTTCATACAAACTTTCATCCCTTATTTCATCCCTTTAGGGATGGAATTTTCAAAAATCCTTCCTTAGTATATGCCTACACTGTATAAGGTACCTGTGTGCAAAATTTCAAGTCTCTTAGTTCAGTAGTTTGGGCTGTGCGTTGATATCTCACTCAGTCAGTCAGTCAGGACTTTGAATTATATATATATAGATATCCATTCCTACCACACAAAGCCTGAATAGCTGAGATTGCTTTAAAGTTTAAACGATGCCATTGTAAATGTATTATTTCTGTAACTTACATTTTGTATAAGCATATGTAAAAAAACTGTTTCTTTGCTATTTGTTTTATCTAACATACTTAATTATAATGTACTTATCTTAATTTTTGTTCGTGAAAGATTGACAGTTTTTTTTTGTACTTACTGCTCCCCTACAATGACTGTCAAAGGTAAATCGAAGCGAAGTTGTGATTGAGATGGCGCTATACGCGATATTTCTGTCTCTATCACAACATCACTTTGATGTTGCTATGAGAGCTTAGAGAGCGTAAAGAATGAAATGACAATTTTTAACTGAGTAATAATTTAGAAATTGTCATTTGATACTTCTATTTCACCAGGATACACTATGACCATCGTTGTATTTTGTACCTCACTCTTTCAATTATATTTGTAGACTGCTCCGGAGTTATGCTGCTGTTTACAAGAAATATCTAATGTTTGAGCAGATGGTAGCGAGTCCAATGATTTGTATGCTTGCTTATTGCTCTGCTGAAGTAAGCGTTCAATTTGAAATGATATTTAGATATAATAGATAATTCTAGACAACTAACTTACACACATTGGTGACCATATAAGCCATTAAAAAAAACCGGCCAAGTGCGAATCGGACTCGCGCACGAAGGGTTCCGTACCAAAAAATGGCAAAAAAAACACGTTTGTTGTATGGGAGCCCCCTTAAATATTTATTTTATTCTGTTTTTAGTATTTGTTGTTATAGCGGCAACAGAAATACAATATCATCTGTGAAAATTTCAACTGTCTAGCTATCACAGTTCATGAGATACAGCCTGGTGACAGACAGACAGACGGACAGCTTAGTAATAGGGTCCCGTTTTTACCCTTTGGGTACGGAATCCTAAAAATCGGCCAAGTGCGAGTTGGACTCGCGCAGGAAGCGTTCCTTATTATTTTATTTATATTTTTAGTATTTGTTGTTATAGAGGCAACAGAAATACATCACTGGTGAAAATTTCAACTGTCTAGCTACTACGGTTCATGAGATACAGCCTGGTGACAGACAGACAGACGGACAGTGGAGTCTTAGTAATAGGAACTCTAAGAATGGCTGATGGTCACCTGACTTACTAGAATAGACTTCTATTTTAAGGATTATATAATATTTAGAAAATATAATAATTTAATGATTGACACAGATTTTGTGCAAATAACTTAAGCTAGGGTTTCGTTCGTGGTCTGTACCACGAACGATCTGTATGCAAAAAAAATGTTATTGCATTTTTTTTTTTTGAAATAGCTGTCTACTGTGCATGCGTAACGAAGCGAAATTCAGGAATTACTTTCATTTTACTCATTTTCTTTCACCGTCGTCGCGGCACCGCTATCCTGAAAAAACGGTGTCCAACTGTTCTACACCGTCATGACGGCCATCACGAAAATAGCGGCCCGGCTTTTGACGTTACAATATCCAGCTCCGCTCTATAGGAAAACGCACAGTATTGTTTATATGGACAACGTTCTACGCCTCTTAATTACGGCCGTAACATGACGGCAGCGACATTCTAGAAAACCCTAGCTTTACAGACAAATCGTTAATTTTTAAACAGCTCTTGTTGGTTTTTCATATGATCATTTTTTTAAACCCATCAAAGAACGACCCCGAATAACATAGGTTTTCATGGTTTATCACGCTTAGCGTACATAATGTAAAACTGTATGTCAGAAAATAGATGCTGGTGAACTACACGTGGTGATGATGGTGTTATGCGTCGGCGCAATGTTGGTGTTTTCCGTGCCGTGCTATCTCGCCACCAATCTGCGGTCAAGCGTAAGTTAAATATTAGAATTCATGACTATTTCTAACCAAAATCGAGTAAGAATCCCGGTATATGGGATTTAAATAACGTAAATGCAGAATAAGGTTGTTACATACAGGATAATCTTAATCGCCTTTGAGGCACAAATTACCAGTCAGAATAAAGTTTTTAGTGTTGTTCATTGTGAGTTGTGACACCATTTTTGTGAGCCAACGTTTTATTTTCTTATCTTGGTAACAGCACAAACGCATCCTTGAAAAATCATTGATATCAACGACTCTTCAGGATAGCTAGGTATTCCATGAACTCAGAACTGAAGCTCACAAAGCATTATACACCGAGTGAAAGTCGCGAAAGGATGGTCCCATAGGAAATAAACTGAATCATATCCTTTTCGTTGAATGTTGTTGATGCAATTTTACAAATACAAACTGATGGTTCTGGATGAATGTGAAAATCTACATGAACTGGTTGGGTCTTAACAACAATTTGACGTTCTTTCCATTTTTCGACGGTACTTAAAACCTCATAGAGTTCTTCTTCGTTTTCAGGTAAGTAGTATCTCTGATGCGTGCTGGGAGATCAGATTTTGGGACGCAGATAAAAGCATCCGCCCTTACCTGATTCTCATAATGCAACGCTGTTTGCGGCCTCTTCCGCTGCAAGCGCCCGGCTTCCAGGAAGTATCACTTAAAACATTTTCTAGTGTAAGTATGAATATGTTTCTCACTGCTTATCGAATTACCTACTAGATTACTTATGAAATTGGCGTTTGTCACAAATAGAGAACCTCGTTACTTTGATGATTTAAAATATTCATCAATTGCTTGATATTATATCGAATAATGACCATATTCGATATAATATTCTCAATATTTAAAGAAATCCTTTTTATAGTTTTCTAAACATAAAAAATTACTTAAAAATGACTCCGCTTTTTGTTAACAGAAATTACCTACCTCTTTATTTGTTTTAACTTAGCCAAGAATTATTTTCTTCACTTAACCTAAGTGACATACCTTATCTTAGTGTTTAAACATTAGTGCATAAAAGTTTTAAAACAAAAGGATTCATAGTTGTTAAATAAATTACGAAAATGTTCGTATGAAAAATGCAACTTCTTTAAAATTCTCCGTACAAAGCCTTTAGGCGCATAACATCAGAAACGCAAAATAGCCGATTCGCAAAAGCGTAAAAGTAATATCCAAATTTTCACAACCAGGCAACGAACTAAGATCTTAGTTCGTTGTAACCGGGGGGTATTACAACCTCTTAAAACTTGCCAGGTTTATGAATTGCTATAGTTACATCTCTAGCGGCGAAATAAAAGAGACGCACTGATAGCCATTCAGAAAACTGGCAGGTTTTAAGAGGTTGTAATACGGGGGCAGGTATACATAATATAGAGATTTGCATGGGTTAACGTTAGCACAGATTATCTCAAAGTTACTTAGTGGTTTGAAGGTCTGTAGATATTTAAAAGAAACAAACAACGGAATTCAAGAAAACGTCCAATGAAATGGTTGCACGATTTTGGAGTAAGTAGTCTTTATTAACAACCTTTTTTTTTTCAGAAAATGACATCAGCTTATTCTTTGTTCAATATGCTTCGACAAGCTGATATTGACTTATAAATTTACAAGTAGCTTTAGTAAAAACAGCTTGTTATCGTAGGTACATACTACTTATGTAAAGTCTCTAGTAACGATATTGAAAATAAATAAGTCTTAGAAAGTGTATTTTATTTTACAATTTCCTAGAGGTAATTGATTTTACGCTGACCATCAGCCATTTTCTTTATGTCCCCCCTGCTGGGGCACAGGCCTTCCTTGTGGGTGAATAAGTAGGATGGGCCATAACCCACCCCGCGGGCCCAACGCGTATTGGTAGGTGTTAACTACTGCAAATGCATCCGGGACCAAGCAACGACTTGACGTGCCTTCCGAAGCACGAAGGAACTCGAGATAATAAATTTTTGGCCACCAATCCTTTGCGAAAGTTACTTAACCTCCATAATTGCTGGGCTAGGCACTAAACCGCTGTGCCATCGAGCTCCTCTTAGATTTTACATTATCTTGTATAATAAAAACTACCATTATGGGAAAACTTATCGTGGAATGGTGAATGGTGACAGAATTAACATTCGGTCGCTGGTATAAATGTCGAGTATTCACGTCACGTGCGACAGAAAGCAACACGATTACACGACCGACCGACGCGACGGTTGATACGTCTCACCGATTTAGTTGCATCTATGGACTGGTAGAACTAAAAACTTGTACCTAACGTCGTATGATCGTCAATGTCTCCTGTACAATGTGTACAAAATATATAATAGAGAAGCAACTCTAACTAGGCAACGTCAAAATCGCAAAAAAAAACAGGTCATCGTCACCGGTGAAAATGTCTGAAGCTCTTAAATTTTTTTTGTAATGTTGATGTTAGAACCTGCCTTTCTATTGTCTAATTTCAAAATCTATCGCAATCGCTTTCAGAATGTAACACATTGATGCTTCTTTTTGGCATAAATAAAAACTTACCGAAGAAATGCAGGAATGTGTCACATCCATCTGTCAAACGGAAGCGATTGCGATAGATTTTTGAATAAGACAATTAGCCCCTTGATTTGTCCTGGAAGCTAATTGTCTAATTCAAAAATCTATCGCATTGGTAGTCTATGTGTCCTGCGGGGCTACTCAAACGGCCACTTTTCTATCCGTTCGCTAACTTAAAAATTAAAAATAAGCCATAAACACCAAAATAACGTGTCGTAGGCTTGTCGATTCCATACAATACGACAATGTCTGTGATTTACATAAACTTGCGACGTCTGACTTGATCATTAATTGCTTATTTTTAAGATTAAAGTTAGCGAACGAATGGAAAAGTGGCCATTTGAGTAGCCCCCCTGCTGACTAAAAAGCGGTCACGTCAGTCGTCGCCATCTCGGTGCTCCGCCAAGTTGGGTCAATAGAGAAACCCTTTGCGGTTTTTGAGGTTCTTTGACTTGAATAATACAGCACAGGAATAATTTTATCAAATTTTTTATTTTTTATTATTTAGAAATTAAATAATAATATTTATTTGACTATAATAAACAACATAGAATGCCATGATGTACCTACCTAGTTAAGTACTACAGTTACACCATTATATACTTAACATTAACCTAAACTTATCTAAGTATACTAAACCTACCTGACCATCAGTCATTTTTAATGTCCCCACTGCAATGCAGGGGCACAGGCCTTTCTTATGGGTGGATAAGGAGGATGGGCCATAACCCCACCACGCGGGCCCAATGCGGATTGGTGAGTGTTAACGACTGCAAATGCAGCCGGGACCAACGGCTTAAAGTGCCTTCCAAAAGACGGAGGAGCTCGATAATAAATTTTTAGTCACCCCGCAATCCCATGACCGACCCTTGCAAAAGTTGCTTAACCTCCGCAATCGCTTTGCCAGTCGCTATACCGCTGCGCCACCGAGCTACTAAACCTACTTAATAAGAATCAAATGTAGTGTACACACTTTGGCTAACAAACCATTACACAAAAACAATAATGATTAAGAACACACTCATCCCAACGCTCAAACATAAATACAACCTTATTAAACAGGAAGACAAAAAGACATTTTCAGAACGCAATATCGAGTACAACACGTAAATTATCACAGTCGAACGGACATTGAAAATAGACGAGGAAGAAAGAAGAGGGCTTTATCCAATAATAATTCTCACTTGAATCGCTCTATTTGGTCGACGTCGCACGATCTGATATTGAATATGGATAAAGTGAATTATTTTCTGAGTGGCGGCCAGCGTCGACTCGCAGAGTTTCAGATAAGAGGATTACTTACAAGTTATAATTGGTTCTCGCTATTCAACTGAATAAGAGAAAGCCCCAGTGTCTTTTCGAGCACCTCTCGAGATAAGGATAACTTTTTTGTCCCTGCGAATGCGATCCGCGAGGCGTTTAGCGAGGCGCTCAGTTTTTCTTAATTAATTATGTGAAGATGTCGATTTAATTGTTCAAGCTTTTGTTTTTGAGATGAAATTAAACTGATATTAACGGTAATGCTCTAAGTGTTTATTCAGGCACCTGTTATGATTTTATTTTAACAATGAGATATTTGGAAAAGTTACTTAATTATTTATTAAAGACCTAAACATTTTAATAACCTAGCAATGATTTTTTAAATTAACTTAAACATTTACCGTGTTATTTATTACAAAAGATTCTTAAACACCAGTTTAAATGTGATGCTGTCACTTTTTTGACAATATTGTTTGACAGAGACAGCATCACATTTAAACAGGTGTTTAGTTAAACAGTGTTTAAAAATCTTTTGTAATATCACGTTAATGTCTCTGGTTTAATGCTCTAAGCTTACTGGAGTGGAAAATACAAGACTTAACATATTAAACAAGCAGTGTGTTTTTTTGAAAAGTGATCAAATTTTGTGGTACCATCAAACTGGACAACTTTGTCTATGGGACCAACTTAATCAGATCAAAAAATATTCAGCTGTTCATAGACAAAGTTGTTCAGTGTGATGGTCTAAGCCACATCACAAAATTTGATCACGGTTCAAAAAAATATACTGTACATATAAAAACATACAATTATTATCTTCTTCTAATAAGTGTATGATAAGAAGTTATTGCTTTTCAATCTTGCATAAATTATTGAAAAATAAAAGCTGTTAAAACCAACGTTCCGTTATTTCAGCTTAAGGCTCCGTTATTTCAGCGAAGCACCACAGAATATATGTAGGTGTGCTCGAGCAACGCTCATATGTAGACACCTCTCCCTCCCTGACACTACTTCTTACCACTGCTTACTTAGTTCGATCAAGCACTTTCCAACAAGCTTACGGACGACCCTTATTCCTAAACGATCCACCTGCGAGGCTCCACCGGTGGATCGAAAGATATTTATTTTCCTCTTTGATCCACCCGTTTTAAATAACTATTATAGGTATAATACGAGAATCACGTATTGCAAAGTTGTCATTTACGTATGCTACGAACGAGATTGCACAGACTTTTTTTATATACAGTCACCCAAGTATTCTTATTTTAAATTTGATTCCATATTTTATATTTATAAAAATCACCATAAAATTATGATACTTTGCTGTAACAATCTCTTGTGTTCAACAACAAGCCGAGGAAATCTCAATATAATTATTTCAAAACTTATTTACATAAAACCTAGCATCTCTATTGAACTTTACACAGTCTTTTTATTTATGGATCACGAGTACTCGTTAATATCTCGTGCTTCAATTAGGTGGAAACAGACTCAATAAGATATCAAAGTTTTACCAATTGTCAACTACAGGAATGTCCAAAAAAATCAAAGTGGCATTGCAATACCGACAGTCTTTATTTTCGCAAAAAATGGTCCTGGCTCTGTTAAGGCTTGGTTACGCTGTTTGAACATTTGTCTCAGTCTTTTTAACACGTTTTTTCTTTACATGTAAAGTGTAAGGAAAATAACCTCACTTCTGCACTTGTTCGATGTTTTTAGTTGTTATTTTTATCATTATCATTATCACAATAAGGAAAAGGGATGCATATTTTTTTGTATCAAAATCAAAAGTTATAATTCGTGAGAAAATCAACTGTAATAAAACTTTTCTCTTGCGTTTTTTTTCTCGTGATAGCACGCAGCAGCACTCTATACAAAGCGGTCATGATTTGTGACGTCACCCATCACGTTTCAGGCGCGTTGATTATGGAGTTAGCCAAGAATTTTCAATTAAATATCTCCCTAAATATTGCATTTAAGTACATACGTGTCCTACAAAATATTATTCCTTATTCACTATTCTATCTGACTGTTTCAGCGAATTATATGCGACAAAGAAAAAATTAATATAGTTATTTTCCCCTGATTTCATCGTACGATAAAACTAAAATAATACTTTTTTATTTAGGTATATTTTTCTGTTCCATTATGTTTTTATTCGTGTCCGCAGCGATCAAGCTCATCAAAATCGGTGACATGCATATTCCCTATTATCTTTCTTTAATAAAAGTAATTGAAGCAACTTCACAGTACGTCAAAGTGTATTTTGATGTAGAATTCAATACGTTCCGCTATTTGTTTACGCCAAAAAGATGAACCAACGCAAGCGCTCTTGGTGATTTTCTGATATTTTGTTTTAAATCATATGTGAGGTTTATACGTAATTTAATATTTGTAGCAATTAGAGAATCTCTTTAGCTTCTCGTATGTTTTTTTTTGTCGCTACAACCTTACGTTTCTTATATAAAAAGATGACCCTCCCACACCATGTTTTCGTACTACTGACATGACCCTTAAGAGTTGAAAGCGGGGACATGTTTGCTGCCTTAGAGTAAGACGGGCTTCTACGAAGCCTTTTGTTGCTCGAAGTTTGCTGCTAACGCAATTACCAGCGCACCGGGCGTCCTGCAATCTGAAGCCGATTCAATTAACATTGCCTTTTCAGTTCATCTATTGTCCTATAACTGTGTTATGATGCTAATACGGATTCCCATGTGAGCAACTGTAATTTTTTCATCAATATACTATTGAATTCTGATCTCTGGATAAAGTATTTCCGAGAATTTTCTTACAAAATATTGGGTGGATGGGTATATAATCCGAAAATTTTCTTACAAAATTTTCTTATTAACTAATTTCAGGGAAACAAAATGAATATTTCAAAGAAACATAGTGTCCCAAACAATTAATGTGTTGGCATATTATGTGGCCGTGATATGGCAATAATAAAGTTATGGCCATAATTTTCCTTATTCCTATACTCATAAGGTTCATCAATGGTCATAATTGTTGGCATATCACGGCAGTGTGGCCCTAGCATAACTGCAGAACATGAAACCATTAGGCCCTGTCCTAATTGGCATCGGTCGTGCGATCGTGCGTTACGATTTCATCGTGCGATGAAACTGAACAATCGAAAATCGCAAGATCGCGCGACCGTCAATTAGGACATTCAATAGATATCACTAGGCTTGATCGCACGTCGCACGACCAATTTCATCGGACGGACGCACCATCGCACGACCGATGGCCAATTAGGACAGGGCCTTAGGAATAAAATAGTTTACAAGTTTATTAAATTATTTTATAGCAGCGTTCTGATGTGATAAACTCGAAAAATAATTTAATAAACTTAAATGCATTTTTATAAAGTTCCGAGCGTGTAATTTCATAAAAATATAAGCAGCGTTTTGTCGTCCCGTGACCACGGCTTCTGGAAAGGTGACGAAACGTCGGAAAACCAAAAAAAACAACAAATCAAAACTAAATAATTATAAAATAACATCTGAATTAACCAATATACGCGATGTAACCGTAAAAAGTGTCTGCGTGGACAGTTTTTTGCTATCCCTCAGGAACTGTACGTTTTTTCTGGATCAAAAGTACCCTATGTCCTTTTCTGTATCCCTGACAACATGTATGCAAAATTTCATGATGATCGGTTCAGTAGTTAAGACGTGAAGGCGTAACAAACCAGCAAACAAACAAAGGGACTTTCGCATTTATAATTTTAGTAAGGACAACGATGAACTAACTGTACTTGCGGAAGCCTTAGAAGCGTATTGTTTCATATACAAATGAAACAATTAAGTAGTTTCAAATATTGAAAACTAGATTTATATATTTTGTTATTAAAATTAACTGTAACTTCTGAGATTTTTCACACATTCTATTGAAACTAGTGGTTATGTAGACTGTAAAGATGCAGACCAAGCATTGAAAGCAAAAATCGATTTTGCTGCGAGTTTTTACGCGCCAAAAGCGCCCTTTTCATGCTGGAGAGGTAAAAAAATAATTATTATAGAACCTGCTCACAAAATTCACGAGAATCGGAAAAGAAATGCGACCTGTGGTGAAGAACGTATACGTATCTAGATTTAAAAAAATAACAATAATAATTTTGGCAAATTACTTAAGTATTACCTACTTAAGAATTATTTTAATTTAAGTAGGTATCTATCTATAGATTTGATACACCTTATTTTGATAGTTGCTGTGCCCTTGCAGGGTTTCATGTTTGATTCTATTTTTGTAATAACATCTTTGTACCTACAACATGAAAAGTGCAATAAATTTTTTGAATTTAATTGAATTGAATTGAATTAGAACAAACGGACAGCTGGACGGACATACCTACAAAAGCATTTATGCCTAAGCTGAAACGAAGACGCTCGCTCGGTCAGTAAAACACTTTTTGCATGAAATACAAAAATCAAATGAAACACTAAAAACTTTAAAATTGCGTTATTAACTATCCGTAAAAAGCGATCAAATATTTGCATTTTCCTTTGTATCTCGAAAGCTCAAAACTGCCTTAAAAATGTTTCATTATTCGCAACTACCTATTCGTCGTCGTCGTTTTTCATTGGAATTTCAAAGCAACAGGAGGCACAAAACTCTCTTTGTTTGTAGTTTTTGTTGTGAAAAAAAATCGTGTAACATCAAAGTGGCCACTCGAACGCTTTCAACCCTGTCATCCGATTAAAACTGTACGTAAATGTGACTGAATTACAATCAGTGCTACTAGATTTATCTAGTCATGAAGTAATAGTACCTAATAATTAAACTTACTTTTAAAAACTTAAAAAAAAGCAACCAGCCCACCGTCTAATTTCAAAATCTATCGCAATCGAATTCATTTGACAGAACACATTGATGCTTCTTTTGGCACAAACAAAGACTTACCAAAGAAATGCAGCCAATGTGTCACATCCATTTGTGAAATGAAAGCGATTGCCATAGATTATGAAATTAGACAATCAGCTCACTGATCATTGCCAAAAAATGTTCCAGTGTGAAGAGGAGATTGAGAGATTGATCTTTATTAAGAAAATCTACGTATAGTTTACTGAAAGTCTCTAGTAAGTACATACTACTGATCTGCTGACGTATTGTAATGAAATCTTGCCGAACACAAATGGACTATAAACACCCTGCTATTGCAGCTCCTTAGTCTCAGACGTGTATCGAATTAACCAAAGCCCCCAGAATTATATACCTTGTATCAGTTTACTTATTGCAAGCGTATCCTCAAGCTAATGCTTATAAAGCCCATTTAGGTTGATATGGAAACATAAAGCCGGCGACTGACCAGCATTCTGCCGTCACGTAACATTCGAGGCGAGCGTGTACGTTACGGCTTTGCCTGACTGACCTGTACCCTTGCTCGTGGCGAGCACTGCGCTCGACTGTGCTCCGCAACGGAACATAATCAGGATCCAAATGTCGGATAAAGCAGTCGTGGTTCTGGAGTCCATGATTTTACTTAATTATTTTATTAAATCTAAAACCGACTTCAAAAAACCTACCTCTAAAAAGCAAGAAATAATATTCGTATTAATAAAAACAGGTTTTCTGTTTTTTTTAAACATTTTTAAGTCGGTTAAAGAACTACACACACAGATATCCTTCTTCCAACAAAAAAATAATTATTCACTTCTCAAGCTTACGCGCTCACTAGACATGAAATAAAACAATTTTTAACGGATACTAGCGCGGTTTTATTGAAAGTTCTTTGGTATTTAGTTGGTATTTGGTTTGATTTTTGGTTTTCCCGACGTTTCGGCACCTTTGCAGCTGCCGTGGTCACGGGGGACTGAAGCCACTCGTGAGCCTACCCTCAAGCGATGAATTTTTTAAGACGTTCAGAAATTAATATTTAACAAAAAATTTTTAATTGGTTTAAGTTAATTTATAATTTAATTTTGTGATTTAATTAATGCTAATAAGAGAGAATCTACTGAAACTACCACCATTTCATAAAATTGGGAGGCCCCTCCAAGAAAGAAATGGCGAAAGAAAACTTGGAGAGGAAAGCCGACCTCCGTCTTTTATATATATTAATTTATTTGCAAAAGGAACTAACCGTATCATTAGATCTTGCAGTGTGTGTTTGGGGCTTTAGCTTGTGAATGATGGGATCCCAAGCTGGTGGAATTTTCCAACCATCATCTCTATTGAAATTAGGATATTTATTTATTTCGATAGCCTCGCGGAGCATTCTAGGAATAAATCTACGTTCCCTAGCAAGGATTTGGGGTTTGTCAAATCTAATGTAATGGTTGGGCCCCTCAAAGGCATGATCACACACTGCAGACTTGTTATCGCGCCTATGTTTCATGTCAGCTATATGCTCTTTAACGCGGGTCCCTATGCTTCTCTTTGTTTGCCCGATGTAGGAGAGCCCACAGTCACAATCTAGTTTGTAGACACCTGCGGCTTGAAGGGGGATATTACACTTGACAGGTCGTAAGAATTGGTTGATTTTCTTCGGCGGCTTGAAGTAAGTTTTGATTGACGCTCGCTTCAGAATGTTTCCAATCTTGTCAGTGACACCCTTCAAGTATGGTAGGATGGCAGGTTGACGCTCTACTGTGGCTGGTTTGTCGCGTTTTCTGTGACGAAGGCGTGGTACTTGCAACTTGTTGTTACGCAGTACTTGTTTCACGTGCTGAAGCTCAGCCGTCAGGTGTTGTTTGTCACAGATGCCGCGGGCTCTCTGAAACAAGCTGTTCAGTTAATTATTTAAATTTAATTTAAAAAAATAATTATCTCACTCAGTTCATAAACAAAGAAGTAATACGACCATTATCATCGAGGTAATTCACACAAAATCATACTATTTTCGTGCTTTTTCAAGATTACTTGAAAAGTACTGAACCGATTTCCTCATTTTAAAAAATGGAACCAACTTGGGAGTTTACCTAATGTAATAACGTTTGAATCATTTCAATCGGTCCAGCCGTTTTCGAGTAATCGGTGGACATACACAAAAAAAACAAATATACAGACGAACACAGAACCTCCTCCTTTTTGGAAGTCGGTTAAAACTATAACTACCGTCAATGATAGAATTCAAAACTGAGTCACTCTGATGCCTGATTTACATGCGCTCGCGACAACGGTCGCACTGACCTAAAATTAAGGCGTAACGTAACATTCAAAGGGATTCGCCAAAATACTGACAGTCGGGTGAAGCACGCAACGCTCGGCTCGCAGCGAGCGGCTCGGCTTGCGTCGTAACGTAAACGTTACGACGAAATGTTACAGGTCAGTCGCCGGCTTAAGACGAGCTATGAAGTTAATAGGAAAACTTTGATAGGAATAAAACTTTACTACATGACTTCTTTATTACTCATAATTTTACTAATTCGCTGATCTCCTATATTTATATTTTGTCATGAAGTCCAGCACTTACGTTTTTTCTTGTAAGTACATAGAAGAAATCGTAGAGTTGCTACGTAAAATTATTGATAAAAATCTCACATTTGAATGACTTCTAGAAATGAAACTACTACCAACTTAAAAATGAAACAAAATGTAAGGTTCTGTTTAAAACGAGATAAGATTAAGATAATAGGTAAAATTAGGTACCTACCATTAAATATAGGTATATTCAAATGGAAAATTTACTAAAGAAACCAAATAAGTAATATCCCCTTCTTTTCCGTAGCTCCATTGGACGTCCCCTTGATGGGACAACGGAAAAAATAATTAAACCGTAGTCCCATTAACTAATGCAGCCACCGAAAATGTGATTTTACTCCACTATCGTTTTTCTTTGGTATCAATAATAGAGTCATTAATTTATTTCTATCGACAAGTGGCTTTCAACTGTTAAAGCGGTCGAAATTTTTTATTTGCTATAGGACTTGATAATATGGCTACGTTATAAATCTACTTGGACGTGTATCACACAACCCCATACTAAAGTAACGATATGAGTCGCTCTCAGGACCTCGTAATTGACATGTCAGGCGCAGACGTGAGCTACAAAGGGCAGAGATTGTAGAAAATTTGCCGCGCGCCGATAATGTCGGACGGCAAAATAGGATGACTTGACCGCTGGCTGCGGGCTGTGGCGGACAATATCTGAATGCAGATGTTACAGTTATGTCAAGGGAGCCAGTAAAAGGCTTTGTTTAATGCCTTGTTTGATGTCGCGATAAAAAATCTTTTATACCCCTTTTGGTTTCTTTATCATCTCCTTTAGGGTGTTTTGCAGATTTATGCTGTTGGCATTGCATTTCTAGTAATATGATCTGATTAATAGTTCGAATAACAAACGACCACTCCTATCCAACCACTTTAATGTACTTACATACTTAACAAAATTTTGTATGATGTGTCTTTTGAATAGCAAATTTTAATAGTTAGTTTTCTACATTCATTACCTACTTTTCACATTTACAAACTATTATTATTATTATTATTTGAGTTTTAGGGGCTATGCAGCTCAAGATGAAGCTGTAGTCACTGCGACCTAAAAGATCTATTGTGACTCGCCACCTAGTTATAATAACTCTTTGAGCCCAACGGCTTCCAAGAAGTCTAGAATCTTCCTGGTTTTGAGAGTTTTTATTTCCTCCGGGTCGATTATGTGTCGTCCCAGATGGATGCTACGCCTGTGGATTAGAGGTCCACAGTTACATAAGAGATGCTTGGGTGTTTCCTGCTCCTCATTACAATATCTGCAGACGTCAGTATCACTCAATTTCATAAGAAACAGGTGTCTGTTTAGTTTGCAGTATCCAGTTAAGGCTCTAACAGTCGCGCTGACGTTCGATCTACTGAGTTGTGTGAGCCATTCGTCCGTTTTCGCGAGTAGCCTTCTACTAGGGATTTGGCGTGTCTTAGTCCTGGTTGTTTTAGCCAGAAATTTTTTGACTCGTCCAAGAGATTGTCTTTAAGGAGTTGCATAGCCTGGTTTTTCGAGATACCGCAGAAAGGTTCTGGACCGATCTGTTGGCCTCTCGCTCCAGTTCTAGCAAGCTCGTCGGCTTTTTCATTACCGATGATGCCTGAATGACCAGGGACCCATTTCAGAATAATTTTATTCTTTTGTCCCAGTTCATTCACTTTGTCTACCCAGTCTTTTATCATCATTTAAAAACTAACTTTTCCATAGCTTTCATAGCATAACTTTTATTTTTAATTTTTAATTTTTCCTTCTGAAATGTATTGGAAGTAAACAGTATAACCATTACTGAAACATTGCATTGACGAGAGTTACAAAGTTGATCTTTCAGACATCAGACACTCCCCTTCACGTCCGCTACGTCAGCGATTTGACAGACATCTTATTTCCTTACCGACACAAACGCCTCTGGAACTGTAAACTATTTAAAAATGGAGTGGCACCGGAAATCATGACGACACTTTTGAAACGGCTTTTACATGTATTGCTTTTATTTAATGGTTTCAAACTTAGGTACAAATGTGGAAAGAATATTATTGATAGAAATTGTAATATCCTGATGACATATGAAGCTGTTCAGGGAAGAAAATACTATAAATGATGGTAAACTTTTCCACGATCTTTGATTAGATACAGGATGACATTTCATGCTATTTGATCTAAACTTAAACATACAATAATAATTACCAACTACTATTCCAGTCGCCGCCAGGTACTTTAATAGGGGGGCTATCTGAAATTTGACTTTAATGAAATTTTGGGATATTATTTGGGGATGGCGGATCCTTGAGGTCAAAAACTTATTGCATTGTGTGTGCAAGGAACTTGGCGGAGACAAAAACCTCGAAAATTACTTTCTTCTAATCTAAACCATGCGTTTCTCGAGAAAAAGGTGGAGAATAAAGTTGTAGAGCATTAAATTTCCTTATTTTTTTGGTTGGTGAAATCATTTTTTGAACCATCACTTACCGTGATACAGAAGATCAAATTAAGGGACAAAGCAACTAAAAGGTTTCATTAGTTCGGTTAACCGGACTAACAACCGAACTACTGCAACTAAAGGATAAATTGGGCCTTTTCTGAAAGTGCCGGCCAAGAAAAACAATAGGTACATACGTATTGTTAGAACTAGCTATTTGGACAATAATATAGGTATCGAAATTTCATTAAATTGGTAATTGTGTCCAGGTCGAAATGACTTGCCGACTGGACCATACCTTTGGATTTCCTTGGGCTGATTATTGTGTTATCCTTATGTTTCTTCCCAGTTTCTTATGTGTTACCAGTACAAAGTTATGTATAAATTCAGTTTTTTCAGTAGGGTATCAAAGTTAAACTTCTGCCAAAAAATTATATAGTATTACAGCTAGGTAAGTAGGTACTACAAAATGACTAAGTATAGTGACTTTGTAAGCTGAAACCTCGCGAATCTGTCTTTTCATTATTTGAAATGGCTGAAATATGTTTTTTTTTCATTTAAAACCCATATTTGAAGAAAATCTCCGCCATTATTATTTTTTTCGAAAACCTGAACCGATTAAAGAATTCCATATAATTATCGAACCTGCTCACAAAATCTCACGAGAATCGGTTGAGAAATGCTAGTAGAGGAGAACAACCTAACAAAGCATTTTTCCCCAAGCTGAAACAGAGACGCTTCGCGCTCGTTCAGTCAATGAAAAGTTAAAAAGTAATGAAATGATGAAAAGATGAAATGGAATAAAGATTGTATTATTTTCAGAAACTCTTCACTTTGATACTGATAATTTATCGCACCACACTTTCACTAATTGCAGAGTTCTTAATTACCAATTAAGATGTATGTAACATCCACTCGTAATTAGGGCAAAGAGATCACAATTAGACTAAGGTACCGTAACTCGGTCCTCGGGCACTGTGAGCTACTGTTATAGCAATGTAAATTAACGTGTGTGGAGAATGACGTCACAGGCCGTTGGGTAACGCTGCATTTGGGTAAAATGACGCAAATAATATTCAAGGATAGTTTCTTATAATGTTGGTCTTTAGTGAAGTCGCTGAGTACAAAAATATGGATGTCCTAATAATGGAGTAAATGTATTATGATATTTTTAGTATGAAAATATGAAAGCTCTATTTCAAAGATAAGATTATATCATAACATGAAGCTACCTATTCGTTTTAAAATCTTCGAAAGCTATAAACACCAGCCAATCGTTTTACAAATTGAGGTAAACCAAAAGCAGAAATTCTTTAAATGTCTCGTGAAAAATAAATAAGCAGGTAAAAAGGGCGTACATTTCACCCACCCGTCACCTCAAAACAAAATCAATACACATCACATCGTTGGAAATAAACGAAAACCTTATTTAGGTGCCTATGCTATGCCTATATCTTTATCACTGTACGCGATCATTTGTATCCAATTTCCTCGGTATTCCGTTCAACAAAAAAATATTCTAAAGTGGAGGGGAGCGATCTCTTTATAAAGGTGCAGTGGGACACACTCATCGGCAGTCGTGGTCCGTTAATAATTCATGAACGTGCTTAGCGCGCGTGCTCCTCATCACGCCACACTTAACCCTGCGATCGCTTACTCACCCTTTATATATGTACGTAGGTATGGCTTGCAAAACCGGCTTCGTTTTTAGCGACAATTTAGAGTTTAGATTAGGTACCTAGGTAACTTAAAATGTAAATTAGAATGTGTTTTCCTACTGGCGCAGAGGCTAACATTGAAGCATCAGCAGTCATAAGCCATTAATGATTCATGAATGCGTTTGATAGTCTAGCGTTAACTGTTTATGCTATGCCATAATGTTGGACCTGAAAACAAATTTAAGCAATATGAATATAAAAAGTTGCATTATAACAACTTTTTATGAATGTCTGTTGTATCACTATCAAGCTTCATAAGTGAAACAAAAGAGCTTCAATTCACGGTTTTATTGAGTTTTAGTAACAAGCAGAAAATGTAATATCCAGTCAAGCGCTTCAAATGAAATACTGATAATTCCAAACTCTCATCGAAATATTTAAGATTTTTCAAATTGAATGATTTTATCCGTCATCATGGAAAAGCTTTTAAACAATTAGTTGTGCGAACAATTGGTTGCGGGAAGCTGGCATCGAGCAATATTAATTAGATTTGCTGTGAATGAAAGTCAGAATCTGTTAGTAACCCTTTTCACTTATACTTAGTCGCATATTGATTGTTAGATTTTTAAATCTAGATATTCATATCTAGATTACCTTCTAGATTTTTACTCATTATTGCGGTTAAAAAGGATTTATTATAGTACCTTTTTATACAGTATCTAAATGGGCTAAAAAGCTTTTTAATAAGTGATTTTCTTCAATAAACACTTTAACTTTGCCAGGATTTAAACAATCACCTAGTATTTTTTGTTTGCGGAGAACAAACTAAATCAGCACTCTCTATTCCTAGATAACAGATATTGAATCTTATGCACGCCTCTAATAGAAATAGAACATTTCTAAACTAAAAGCTACATAACTGTAACGGCTTTAGAACCCAAAATTCCGTTACAAAATTTGTATTCAACGTTTCACAGCATACTCGTAATGCTCATCCAGGCAAACGAGCTTATAACGTTTACATATTAACCTATATGTTTTACTCCACTAAACATTATCGGCTCAGCAACACAGGATTTTATTCACGTCACACTTTGAAGCGAAGCACCCACTGTAAGGGGTAATTAGGTGAAAGATTCACACGACCGCCGGACCGAGTGATCGTGTTAGACAAATTAGAACATATTATTGAGCAAAGGCCCTTTTATAACTCGGCAAACTTAATATTTGCGAAGTTTTTCCCATAATCATTCTTTATGCAAAGGATATAGAGTTTAAAATTAAATACGTTTTGCTTTGTAAGGGAAAAGGGCATTGATTGGAAGGGGTGGTAGTATGATCCAGTAATTGCGTATCGATACGATTAATAGATTCTTTTACCTAAGCTTTAAAAAATGCTTATTTTCCTTAATTAAATTGTAAAGAAAAGATCAATAACAATTTTAGATATAAATCTGAATATTTTAACGTGATGAACCTATTATGGGATAGCTGTTTTTAATGTTGGGACCCAATGTATATTTTTTGTGTAGTCTATATTCTGTAAAATGTATTAAAATAAATAGACGCAATAATGTATTGGTCTCTAAAAGATTTAAATTTCAGTGTACTAATTGACCAGCATCAGCTGAATAAAAATTAAATGCATTTTTTCATGCATAACGTACTTAAGTATAAATTAATTGTAGGTACTGTACGTGAAATAGATAATTATAAAGAAAGAAAGAATTAACTAGAAATAGGAATGTTCTTAATTATTTAATGTTTATTTCCTAGATATTAATGTACCTAACTAAATACCTAATTATTTTATTTTGTCTACACTACAAACACTCTCTTCTAACTTTTAGTTCTGATTGGCGCCTCCTGGCGGTAACTTTAACTAACTAAAAGTTATCATACATGTATACATTCGCTATCGAGTATAGTATAAGCACAGAATAATATAATGATAGTAAGTAGTATATAAGCGTAAACTCATGATAAGCCTAAAGAGGGCGTATGAAACGGCCTTGTAAATCAAACAAAATTGTTCATTGCTGATTAGCATGTAGGTGTTAGAAAGGAAGCGAAATCAAACATCCGTTTAAGATGTATAACTTTACACAAAGTTTTAAACTTTTAGATTTTTGCATTCACAATGCTATTTTTATATTAAGATGAATAAATAATGAAAAATATTAGAAAAAATCGGCTCACCCGTAGCCGGTCATCCCGTCTAAGTTGCTACGGGTGAGCCGATTTTTTCTAATATTTTTCATTATTTATTCATCTTTACACAAAGTATTATTAGGATGATGTTAGGATGAGTTGTCAGATGATTGGAATTTCTAATACGCTCAGTAACATCAGAAAAAAAAAAACGCATTGAAAACCATCAGAAAACTGTAGAATTTTAACAGCTTGTAATACCGCATTTCTCAACCGATTCTCGTGTTATCTAAGAACACGTTCAATAATTATCATACAGATTTATTTTGTCAATTCAGTTTTTCGTAATTTTTCGAAAAAATAAAAACATATTTCAGCCATTTCGAAGAATGTAAATTACGCAAACGCGAGGTCTACAGTTCACAAAGCCACTAGTTTAAATATTAGTATCTTACTTAACAACTCTCATCATTCAAACATATTCTTTCCACAAACCAATCCACTAATAATTCATATATTTTTTTTATTAATATCAAAGGCATACAGCATACATAAATACATAAATAAAGGTAACCGGCTTATTGCCCTTCGTTTTTAGGGTTCCGTACCTAAAGGGTAAAAACGGGACCCTATTACTAAGACTCCGCTGTCCGTCTGTCTGTCTGTCTGTCTGTCACCAGGCTGTATCTCAAGAACCGTGATAGCTAGACAGAAATTTTCACAGATGATGTATTTCTGTTGCCGCCATAATAACAAATACTAAAAACAAAATAAAATAAATATTTAAGGGGGGCTCCCATACAACAAACGTGATTTTTGCCGTTTTTTGGTACGGAACCCTTCGTGCGTGAGTCCGACTCGCACTTGGCCGGTTTTTGTTGTTTACTCTTCCTTGTAGTTTATAATTTATGTAACGTTTTACTATTGCCAAGGTAAATGTCCGTAAGATCGGCAAGACCTTACACTCAAGAGGCAAGTTCAAGTTGATACTTATTAACGTTGCATTGCAGGCCAAGAGCCTTGCAAATTATTAAGTAACCTTGTTGCATTTGAATTTTGCCTGCCCTACGATATTTGATAATACTTAAGTAGGTACACCTACACATTTTTATGCGACATGAGTTAATTAATTCTTATCACGAAACAAATAAATAAGGAGCCAAAATTAAATACTGCCAGTTTATCCCTAATGAAAAATTTCCTTGCGTATTGAAATAATTTTATTATTTATTACTATCACGGATACTTGGTCGGATTTTTTGAACACCAAATCAAACTTCTACGATCTTGCTACGATCTAGTTATCGATCTTGCTACGATCTAGTTATGGATCTTGCTACAATCTAGTTATCTAGCTAGTATAACACTCACTAAATAGTTTATAATAAACCGGTTTTAATCTAGAATCAGGTTTAAAGCCACGACGACGTGGTCAGTACACTAATGAAAAACCGGTTTATTTGCAACTTTGTACTCACTTATGTATCGAATCCGTTGTTTAGTATGGTCTACCTACTATTAAGTTTTGCTAAGTTTAGGGTTTGATAATGATGTATGTTGTCCGGAATTTTACGGATTAAAAATATGTGTAACGCATCATAATATTTTCAATGGTTATTATTGCAAACATTAGGTCAATAATTAGCTTGTAACGACTTACTTTTACAGTGTAAATGTAGATTTGAAATAAGATAATAATTATTAAAATTGTTGAAAATAACGGCAAAACAAACTTAGAATACTTGAACGATTACGTAAAGAGGCAAACGTCGAATCTAATTTCTTCTAAGTTTTTCAAGTTTCGTGATGTTTCCATTCCAATCACTGAAATATTGGAAATAAAATATAAACGCTATCGTATTTCGGTGCGACAAGCGGAAATAAAGCCTGTCGACAAATCGACGGGGAGCGACGATCGACACACGGGAGTACGCAAATACCACGTTTCAGAAAAAAATAGCCAAAATCCACGCTACAATTGTGAAGGAAAGTCGTATTTCTTATTGCTATCATACAGTTCATATTGCTATGTACTTTTATGTGCGTTTTTGGATTAGATATTGCAGCTCGAAAAAGCGCCCTGCAGTTTCAGACTCGGACTATATTTACTTTGTTTGGATCCAATAAGACGTGTTACTAATAAAGAGGATAAACCTTTTTTAAATTAAAACCATTATTTTATAGTAGTACTTTGTACGACAAAATGCATAAGTTACTTAAGAAAATACTAAAATCGCTAGGTGTGCCTATAATATTTGAAGAGTTCCTTTGATTTCTCCAGGATCCCATCATAAGATCCTGACCTAATAATAATGGGACCAACTTAAAAGTATATACTTTCAAACAAAAAAATATTTTTTCGAATCGGTCCAGCCGTCTTCAAGTAATCGAGTAACAAGTCATTGTGTTTTCATTTCATAAACAACTCGTGTGACGTTTTGTCGTTAGGTAGTAATAAATATATTATATTGTTATGATAACAAATGAAATTGAAAGGATAATAGTAGTATCTTCATTTATTAGCCTGGCAACACCGCCCGCCGCTTGGCTCCACCGTTTCCCGCCACATTTTCCCGCCATTTTGTAGTGGAATGGGGAGGTAAAGTGGTGGGGATAATCGGCGGAACGGTCGACGAAAGTCAGTTGCAGGGTCAGTCACAGTCCAACCGTCGAGGAGAGAAGTAGTTAGGAAAAACTGCTAACGTATTGTTGCTATAACCTAGTTAATAATAATCATGGTGTATTCCTGCAAGAAAGTAAAAGTGTTTCACCTTTATTACTGTTGTTTCATTATAAATCAGCAGTGGAAGAACCAAGGTATGTACGCTCACGATTTATATCGTTTTGAACAGAGCTAAAATTACGAAATTAAGTTGGGTAGTTTCAAATTTTATTGCATTTAAAGAGATTCTTACTTTTACAATTTGCACTGCCATGCATACACAACTCTCACTCATTGCACGTGGCCGAGGCTACACTTCGGCCGTGCTTACACAACTCACTCATTGCATGTGGTCGAGGCTACACTTCGATCGTGCATACACACTCGACAATCATTGCACGTGGCCGAGGCTACACTTCGGCCGTGCATACACAACTCACTCATTGCACGTGGCCGAGGCTACACTTCGGCCGTGCATACACACCATTATTCACAATCATTGCACGTGGTCGAGGCTACACTTCGGTCGTGCATACACTACACATAAAACTACACTCCATGATGAAATGTGCATTGACATTGGAACAGTAATTTTCATGATTGTATCAAACGAGTCGTGAAATGAAAGATTATTTAACTTTACTGCCCAACTGTAACTTTCGTGATTTAAACTCTGGAAATGCAGTTAATGAATTATGAAAATAGGAACTGTGTATATTTTTAGTATCTATTTTACTGTGTATTTTCATCTCAGACGAAATTGTTAAGTTTGTTTTTCATGTTTCATAGCTTTGTAATTGCCGTTAGTTGTTAATTCGTCTTTGACACTATACCCTGGGAATATACACGGGTACCTACGGAGAATAAAACGGCTAACATGATACTCACTGAATTGGCACCTAGGCAGGGAATATAATGATACTACCTAACATAAACGTGACTAAGTTATGTTGACGTTGGAAAAAGTTTTAGTAATAAGTACCATAACGCTATAGTATAGTAGTAGTTATACAGTTTTTTATTTTAGTTCAAAGGTAGTATTCTTATTCTATTTGGAGGCCGTTCACAAATTTTTTGCCGATATAGGTAATTAATTTAGGTTTTGTTTTAAAGAAGTGACCTTTCAGTTAAAACTGTAAACTTATAACTTTTTTATTAATGCATAATATAAAAGATTTCGATTTTGATATAATGTACAATAATTGAGGTTATAATTTTGATTTTATTTATGTAGGTATTCCTAAATGATGTAAGTTTACTTTGGAATACATTATTTGTTCTAACCTCTTAGTTAGCAAGGAATATTATAACGCTTTCAAATAATAGTTAAGTATTTGAAAATATTTCGTTACATTATTTTTATTTCTTAATTAAACATAGTGGTCGCCGAGATCTAAGACTTTAAAATATTGCTTCCGAGCGATTACCCAACCTGGTGACGAAAATAATGTTAATTATTTTGTATAGGTAGTACTTATACGACCAAAAAGGCCTTAAATTAAAATAATGTTGACATCTAGATGGATCCATTATAGCTCAACCACAGAAATTATTCATGCAACCATTTTTGAGATTAACGACGTTGAAATGATAAGATTTCGCAAATTTCTAGCGATTTTTGTGAACGAGCTCTTGAATTTTGAAAACTATTTTAAGTCTTAATTTATTTGTCCTTATTTGGGGGGCCGTAAAACGTCAAATTAACTCTTTTGAACAAATATTTCACATAGTATTACTTGGTTTATAGAAAATAGATTATAGAACTCGGTTGTGATTGACAGAAACGTGATAGCTCAAACTTTTTCTAATATCGTAAAGTGACCTCTATAATCTTGTAGTTTATTACTGAAGTGCCAACCAATAATAAATCTTGAATCTATATAAAAAAGAAACCTTAGCTAGCTTCCTGGTTTTGTGGTTTTGTGAATAAGTTTTCTAAAATATTGAATAGTTTATTAGTTATCAATCAAAAACTTCGACATTTTTTTCTATGAAAATAGCTTCCAATGTTGTACGCCTCTTTAAAGTGGATTTGTTTCTTACTATTTTTTGAGATAAGGCTCGATGCGCCATATCGGTTTGGCTAGAAGCGTCTTCAGTTTGGCTAGATGCGCCTGCAGTTTACAGAGCTAGACGTACCTACCTTTAGTTTACAAGATACGATTTATTTACTTTAAATAAAATTAAATAGATTAACGACGAAATATATTTGTAAATATTGTCACTTCTGATTTCCGATAAAGTTGATAAGTTTAATTGCCCCTGTCAGCTAAAAAGGTCTTAACCCTTTCTTAACGGATATGAGAACAAAAGAACAAAATTAATAATTTTATTCTTAAAAATATGTGGTAAGAAAACACATTTTTTTTATTCTTAGTATTATTAGAACTAGTACTATTTGGTACTATTAGTACTATGGCACGTAACCATAAATTGTGGATGTCGTTGCGCAGACTTGTCATTTACATTCATTGGCGTCAAATGAGTAATAGAAAAACATGCATGTTAAAGTTATTAATCTTTATTAAACGTGCCTCCGACTTACAAATAAGGTTTAGCTTTCGATATTAATATGAATAAAAATGTATGTCTTTGGCTTTCGAGACTAGCCGCGTCTTCAATTTGTAAGGTTAGAGACACTTTCATTAGACTAGATACGCCTTCAGTTTACAAGGCTAAGTTTAACTTAATACGCTTGTTTGACCACGTTAAGCAATTTTATTGATTTTGTGATCAAATTGTCATCTGTAAAACATTATTTAAGTTGTTGTTGTTTAGCTTAATGCACTGGCCCTTAAATAAATATATTGGGGTATTTTCATGAACAATCAGTACTCAATTATACATGTCCAAAGTTCTGTCGAAAGATGAGTACTCCATGTAGTCCGCGTTTTCTGTGAGACACAAAGCTATATTTTATCTCTTGGTTTAGTAGGCTGCAGTTCAATGCTACTAAAATACAATATATTGATGTTGGAGAAAATAAGTCATACAAGGTTAGGTACATACCAAATGTGTTGGCTACAATTAAATATGGGCTAAGTGCGTCCTTAAGTGTAGAACTTGGTAAGCGGCCAAGTGTATCGCGTTTAGGGCTAAGTGTGACCTTAAGTGTAGTATTTAGTAAGCGGCCAAGTGTGTCGCGTCTATGGGCCAAGTGTGTCCTAAAGTGTAGTACTTAGTTAGCGGCCAAGTGTGTCGCGTCTATGGGCCATGTCTGTCCTAAAGTATAATGGTTAAGCGGCCAAGTGTGTCGCATCTATGGGCCATGTGTGTCCTAAAGTATAATGGTTAAGCGGCCAAGTGTGTCGCATCTCTGGGCCATGTGTGTCCTAAAGTAAAATGATTAAGCGTCCAAGTGTGTCGCATCTATGGGCCATGTGTGTCCTCAGTTGATAGCTCTGGCCTGAATATATCTAAGTCTTGGTAGGCCGTGAACACATGGCGGCAAAGGGTAGTCCTGACCTGAATGTCAGCCTTTTGGCAGGCCGCGTCTACAAGTAACAAACGGTAGCCCTGAGTATCAGTGTCTTGGCAGGCCTTGTCCGCATGATGACTAACGGTAGCCCTGGCTGGGTAGGCCGTGAACACATTGCGGTAAAGGGTAGTCCTGACCTGAATGCCAGCCTTTTGGCAGGCCGTGTCTACAAGTAGCAAACGGTAGCACTGAGTATCAGTGTCTTGGCAGGCCCTGTCCGCATGATGAATAACGGTAGCCCTGGCTGGAATATCAGTGCTTTGGCAGGCTTTGTGTCCACATAGTGGCAAACGGTAGCCCCGAGTATCAACATTAGCCATTACTAAAATTGAACACATATATACCTATCTAAACTGTCTGAGAACCACAAATTGTGAAATATAAAATGAATGAATTATCATGATAATTTAATAGCTTCAGTTCAGACCACGATAAATTATAAATTTATTATCATTATTAAAACGCTTTAATTATTGCAGAAACTCTGTCTATAGGAATAACTATTTTTTTTTATTATGATCAAATAAAGAAAGCAAAATTTTAATTATTACTTTGATATTATTATAATTTCAGAACAATGCTATTAAATAGATATCTATCTATCGTTTTGTATGTGTGAATTTGTTTGTCACAAAATTAGTTTACGACATCGTTCTTATCTCAAACAATAGGCATGATGACAATTTTTATTTTTATTTTTATTTTATGTTACATAAATAACCTCTCAAAAAATTATGCCCGAGATATCAGTTTGAGATGCACACAAATGGACTCACTCAAAAACGCTCCATACTCCATAGGAAATTTGTTCGGCAGCTAAAATATTGTGTTTATCAAAATGGTTCCTTAGACAAATTTGCTATATTTACATTTTACTGACTTCTTAAAAGTATCATTTATTTTAATAAATTTTATACTTTTTAAATGGACTTGTCCACCCAACTTTCAACGGTCATAAGCAAATAATATACCTACAAAACCAAGAGGTATACAAGCTACTCTAAAAGTTTAATGTGTTTACGATTTTTATTAGTATTTCGTTATTTTTTTCATTAGTCATCATCCCAATTCTCCTGTATAGATTCAAATATTTTCCTTTTGACCCTGATGTTCATTTGGTTGAAATTTGTACTATGATATATGAACGGTTACTGTCGATTATGTTTTATTTATTTCAGTAACATGTGGCATCTAACAAGATACCAATGCGCTATAGAGGACGCTAGGTGGCGGCAGCAGGCTGAAGGATGTGCTACGGAACATTTTTGGGTGACTGAATGGTAGCAACGACGGTTGCGTTATTGGCTGACAGTAGTTTTGGTGGCACGACACGACGCCAACGACGGGCTGCGACAGATGATAGGTTTCAGCTGCAATTATCTTCTGGTTGAACTTAGAAATAGAACAGAATTTCTTTGAATTGATTTATCAAATATATTTAAATCTTATTTAAAACCTGTTAGAGTAGGTAGTTTTAACTAAATTAAATATTATAAGTAACACAGATACTATAAATATATTAAGTAGGTACCTAACTTAACCGAATTATGAATAATAATGCATCAAAATTTATTTTATTGTTGCAACACAAATTTAGTCATTATATGATTTAGGTACGTGTGTAGTTAATTAGTAAATAATTTAATAAAATATTGTATAGCTGTAAATTTCAATTTTATACCATAACAAACCATAAAGTGGTAACATTTATTTTCTCCTTTTTTATAAGACTCAAGATTGTATAGCCGTTGAACGTTGTTTATGAAGTACAGTTACTGTGTAGTATCAAAGCAAAGAAAGGAGGTTACATTTATATGAATTATTGCTAATTGAATAAAATTGAACTCTGTATTAAAATCATTGATAATTTCAGTTGGGTATCAGGGGTTGTCTGTCAAAAATCTGCAATTTGTGATTGAGTTTGTTTACCCTGTCGTGGTAACCCAGCGTGCTGTTGGCTGCTATATTCTTTTTATTTTTGTATTCATTTAATATTACAATAAAATTCATAATTTAGTAGAAGGAACTAATAATAAGTGTTAACTTTGTACTTACTTAAAAAATATTTATTTGCTTTATTGTGGGTTTCTAAGAATTGAAGATGATTAAGAGTTAATATTTGTAATAAAATATTACAGGCTTTTATAAATGTCATAGCTTCAGGATCATGGAACATTTAGATTTATTTCTAGAATATTCCGCGAGGGTATTGAATTGAAATCAATAAATATCCTAATTTTAATTGAGGTGATGGTTGGATAATTCCATCCCAGCGTGGGACCCCATAAGTCACAAGTTATAGCCCCAAACACATACTGCAGGATCTAATGATACAATTAGTTTCTTTTGTAAATAAATAAATAAATAAGTATAAAAGACGGAGGTCAACAACCCTCCAAGTTTTCTTTCGCCATTTCTTTCTTGAAGGGGCCTCCCAATTTTGTGAAATGGTGGTAGATTCAGTAGATTCTCTTTTTAGCATTTATCAATTCACAAAATTAAAATTAAACAATAAATTAAACGATTAAATTTTTTGTATAACATAAGATTTCTGAACAACGTTTTATAAATATCAAATTAATGCAATATAAGTTAACACACAACCTGCCGAATGTGACGAAATTTTGACCGTGCATGAGGACACGCACGACATCTGGATGGACGAATGTGACGTTTTGTCGTTAGGTAGTAATAAATATATTATATTGTTATGATAACGTATTGTTGCTATAACCTAGTTAATAATAATCATGGTGTATTCCTGCAAGAAAGTAAAAGTGTTTCACCTTTATTACTGTTGTTTCATTATACTCGTAAATGCCAAAACGTTAAGTTATCGTAAATGCAAAAACCAAAAACTTTAGCTAAGCCAAGGAAAACCTTGTGTTTTGTTGTTTTTAAATAGAATTCACATCTTGTTGGTGGTTTAGAGGTTGGGGGTATAACCGGAACTTTTGAAACAGGCTTTTGATAATGACATAATATAATATAACATTCGATCAAACGATCAATATTATGATTCAATTTTAACGAATATCCTTGTATCTTTTTCTTATTTCATAGTCACTCGTGTTTGGTTTTTGAAGGGTTTTATGGATTTTAATGTATAAGGTTATTATGTAGCAAGACTGTAAAAGGTGATACTGTTTCTTAAACTGAACAATCTCCTAGGTACATACGTCGAAAAACAAAACAAAAAACATCCTCCCACTCAAAATGTACTGGTCAGCTGATCGACTTAGTATGGAAAGGCTAAAAAAATGTTTTTCAGTTTAAGCAACACTATCACCTATTTCAATATTATGACATAATTTGGTTTCACCTTATAATGTATATTATAATAAAAAAAGAATATTTTAAACTTGAACAAGTGGAGCTGACGACTCATTCAATTTAAAACTCCAATTTAAGCCCAAAAATAGCACCACAAGAACTCTTAGGTGACTGGGGAAGGTTTTTAAAATCCACCCGACCTTAACCTTCAACAAACATCCTTTAAAACGGTTTATGATAGATAACTTGTCCGGGGCCGGATAGGTCCCCATTTATTACCTGGACAAAGGAGAGTGTTTCCCAGGTTAAATTGAGTGCAGAGAGCCAATTCGAACTGGGCATCTGCTCACGACACCGCACTCTGACCGACGGGGTTTTTTAATTTTTGGCTTCAAGCCTGTACCTTGTTTGTTATTTGTTTTAACCATAGACTACAAACAAGCGTACGAGGAATTTACGCACTAAACAATTTAATTAAAAACTCTTAAACGGATACTAGCATTCATGCGCGTAAATCTTAGAAATGAATAAAGACCGTAAAGTTAAAAAGTGACACAAAACAAAATATGATCAGTATAATCAATAATTACTATGTTTTCTGTGATACAGCATAAAAACCCTTTGCTCTAGGGCGTCGCCGGGGGTTGGCAGGGGTGGGCCGCCGCCCCCCCCCTCCATAGAGGTTAAAAAATCTAGCCAACTGAAAATAACCAAAGTTCTAAGGCCGTGCAATTGACTTGCTTTTCCGATAAATCCTGCCCCATCTCAAAACTTGAATAAATTCACTAAGTGCTGTTGACTGTACCTACAATTCATATTATTCTCATCCTCTTAACTTACATTAAGAGTATAAATACATTTTGAGAATTAGTTAGATGCAACAAACTAAGATTTAGTTCGTTGGTTAGATGTAGGTAATCTTAGTTCGTTGGTTAGATGCATCCTTAAATTCATCAAGGAGGTTTACTTAAATGCCTCAATCAAAGTCCATCAACTGTTTAGTTAATTTGTTATTGATAACTGGTTGTAAAATCTAGTTTTAACTGATAGAGTCTTGCTGATGTATATTTTTTTTAAATTTCTAATCATTGGTATGCAAATATCAAACTAGCGAGGCTATCATCAAGTTGATGCGTGTTTAACATCCAAGGCTATAAAATACTGTCACTCGTGTGCATTCCATAATACTTATTAATTTAACAAAAGTACATAAAACATGCTCGAATATAGATAAAAAAAAATAAAAGTACTTATTTCAATATTGAGTGTCAATTTAATTAGGTACTTATTTAACTTATTAATTAAATTTTTAGATTTTTGCATTCACAATGCTATTTTTATATTAAGATGAATAGATCCTAAGGGTGCGGGTTCGAATCCCGTCTAAGTTGCTACGGGTGAGCCGATTTTTTCTAATATTTTTCATTATCTATTCATCTTAATATAAAAATAGCATTGTGAATGCAAAAATCTAAAAGTTTAAATTGTACTGTTTCACCTTAATTGATTGTCTGGCATCTGCAAAGGTGCTACAACCGAATGTCGAAGTAGTTCTCTTCACATTGGTGAGATGGCGCTGATCTTCAGCGGAAGCGTGGAAAGTATTAGAAAATTTCGCCACATCCCTCAGCGGCTTGGTAGCATAATTGGTAGTGCATTGGGCCGGAATCCTAAGGGTGCGGGTTCGAATCCCGTCTAAGTTGCTACGGGTGAGCCGATTTTTTCTAATATTTTTCATTATCTATTCATCTTAATATAAAAATAGCATTGTGAATGCAAAAATCTAAAAGTTTAAATTGTACTGTTTCACCTTAATTGATTGTCTGGCATCTGCAAAGGTGCTACAACCGAATGTCGAAGTAGTTCTCTTCACATTGGTGAGATGGCGCTGATCTTCAGCGGAAGCGTGGAAAGTATTAGAAAATTTCGCCACATCCCTCAGCGGCTTGGTAGCATAATTGGTAGTGCATTGGGCCGGAATCCTAAGGGTGCGGGTTCGAATCCCGTCTAAGTTGCTAAAGGTGAGCCGATTTTTTCTAATATTTTTAATTATCTATTCATCTTAATTATTAATTAAATATTAGGCTGAGGCTAAGTGCACGTATCACAGAACAATTATCTTTTAGACGTCTAATTTGCCAATCAACACAGAAAATAAGCTTAATTTATAAACTACATTGAATAACATAGGTGTTTTCGACTCATAACTTATTCTAAATCACTAATAACAAACCATACTCCTCGTATATTTACATTTATTTACCTTTTGCCTGCTTTTAAAGGGGTTTTTATTTTAAAGGGGTTGTGGGAAATAAAAGATAACATTTTACTTTCCACACACTATGATTACACACTATATACACTATGATTACATTTTAATCAAATTAAAAACAAAGACCAAATTTAATGTTAGCTTTTATTCAACAAAATTTTAATTATGGGTGTATTGATCAACGAATTGATTCTAGAGCCGAATACAAATTCTAAGTGTGAAAATTCTAAGCTTTCATTAAGCATTATAACTTTTTTAATGTTTGGAAGTTTTTTCATTAACATTTTAACGTCTTCGACATTACTATACCAATCTATTTCACTAACAAACATATTTATAGGAGCACTGACAAGCGATATATTGTACACAGGTGGTTCAGTCATTGAATATATCTCCAAATTTTTAGACGTGCCATAATCGAATCTTTGAAATCTTTTACTTTTATGCCATTGTAAATACTGAATTATAGTGTAAGCTGGAAGTCCTGCCGGTAAATGGCTGTCAATTATAGGTGCTCTATCAAATGACACAAAACTAGATTTTCTCAAACCAAAATAAAGAAAAGCTTCTGTGTGACATAAGTGTTCTGATAACTTTTTATAACAATTAATTTTGCTGAATGCTGTATCCTTGTTGAAAGGAAGCAGATTATACAAACCTGAATCTACTGTGAGAAAAGAAATTAGTTTTATATGACTACTAAAGAACGACATAAAGGGAAGTTTGATATTACTGACCCATGCTACGGGGGCCAGATGTACAGCCACTTTTATCTTGCTGTTGTACTCAGATTTCGAGCTGCACATAATATAAAAAATTGTTGTTCCTTGAGAAAATCCGACATAAGACAATTTCTCATATGAAGTGACGTTTAAGATGTGGTCGATCGTCGCTGGTAAATCTCGAATGCCCATTTCGTCTAAGCTGAAGTTCCAATATTTCTCCTCTGAAAGGTTTTCTATATGCTCGTTGCTATATCTGTTCCCGCGACAGTTGAACAGCCACACGTCAAATCCAGAATCAGCTAGTTGATAGGCCAACGACCGGTTTGGACCGAGAACCAGCCACTCATCTGAAGAATCAGTCAAGCCATGGACTAACATAACCGGAGGTCCTTTCTTTGGTATTCGGAAGAGAGTCAACACATATCCATCTTCTGTTGTCACTGAGATCTTCTCGGGATTGTAACCGTACTTAGTTAACATTTCAAAAGAGTCCAAAAAAGCGTCTGAATCTAAATCACTCAATGCAATTTCTTCAATGGAACTATGAAAAATATTAGAAACTAGAGGAAAACTCACTAAAACCACAAAACAAAAGAGATCATTTTTAAACGCCATAACTGCTATTAAATCACGTTGTTTAATAACTAAATACGAGAACTGAATGCTACAGACAACGTGTTTGGACTGGTATTTACGTTTAATCGCATTCAATGTCAAATAGTAGCTAAATGGAATATGAGATGAAAATCGTCATTGACCTTTACTTCAATTTTGCGTGCCTACGCGCAAGTTGCGAATTATGCGATGCGTGCTTTTTTAACCAATGTAATTAAATGCTGAGTAATTTATCTTTATGAATATAAAATTCTAACAGGTTAGGTACCATTTTTTAGTGAGCATGACATTTGGCAAAGTTTTTGAATTTGTGATTACTGTGTCCACTGATAGAGCTACTGTAGAACTATGTAGAACTTAAAATGACAGATAATTGATATTTAACCATTTAATGCTCTAAGAGTCTAAGATAATCACGCTCCAAAGCCGCATCATGCGTGCGTGACAGTGTTTTTCATGATCAAAATATTTATAACTTGATTGTTCGTTTTTGAGCTTTCAATTTCAAATTAGTACTTACCTACGTATCTACCTACTTACTATGACAGCAAACACCTCTACCAGCTTACTTACTTATTTTAAAAAACGACTGAAAAATATATTGGTGACTGTTAAACAGCGGTTCTAGGTATGTTTGCGACAATAGTACATTACTGCAGCGGCAGGCAACACAGGCATTGAAGGACGAACGTGAAAATGTGGGCCGAGCCGAGGCGAAGCCGAGGCACACATACGTGAGTCCATCAATGCCCAGTTGCTGCCAAGGCTTGTATAGTACTTTTCTCAAATAATGCGCGGAAAGTCAAACCAAGCAGTAACTTTTCTAATTGAAAGTACCAAATCGCACCGTCTTGAGTTTCTACGTCTTTTACATAAATACTGTATATGTCATTGCATCTTCATACACCGAAAAGCCAAAAATCAAACCTGTAACAAAAATAAAGAACGTGTTAAATTGTGATGTTAGCTGTTTAACTAAAACAAAGTGGAAAATTATTAGCTACCTAGCTAATTATCAATACAAAAAACTTACTTTAGGATCCAAATCACACTGCCTGATGCTTCTGACAAAAAAAATTGCACGTTTGATGCATTTTTTTTACATTTATATCCTTGTGAATGTCTTCTGAGCATTGCAGTTAGGTTTACATCTGGTTTACTTAATGTTTATTGATTTTGGAGACAACATGTTTTCTATTACAGTTCTTGCCGCTTTTAGGATTTCAGGGGGGCTACTCAAATGACCACTTTTCTATTCGTTCGCTAACTTAAAAATTCAAAATAAGCCATAAACTCCAAAATTACGTAACGTAGGCTTGTCAATTCTATACAATACAACAATGTCTGTGATTTACATTAACTTGTGACGTGTGAGTTGATTGTTTAATTGCTTATTTTTGAGCTTTAAGTTAGCGAACGAATAGAAAAGTGGCCATTTGAGTAGCCCCCCAGGTGGCGTCAAAATATCACTTTCGTCGCTTGAGCCATTTTAATAATTAATTAATTTAAATCGAATATAAAATATTTGACAAAACACCAACAAATTCAACAATAATTCTTCCCGCGCCATGATCCATAGATAATAGAAACCTGTCCGAATCGTATGTTACTAGTGTTATGTTTATGGATTGTAGAGAGCATGACGTCATATAGCGCAGCTGCATCGAAAACCGCTGATGATGCATTTGGGATGCATCAGCCCACAACCTGGGGCCGTACCGGCTAACGAATCGATTTTCATAAAAGTCTGCTGGGTTTCAAATTAAAACAGATAAATCGAGCCCCAATTGGGCCAAAATGACGAACCCAAATTCATGATGTCACACGAACATCGATATCTTCCGAATCACGTCAACAAAAAGTACAAAACGAAATTGCTTACTTTGATTTCTCTGTTTTAAGTTGAAACCCAGCAGACTTTTATGAAAATCGATTCGTTAGCCGGTACGGCCCCTGGACCACCGTCAGATCCGATCAGGGAGCCTCATAGTAAAGACACTTCTTTTGTTAATTAAATCAGTTATATTTGTGTATGTTTTAAGTAATTGTATGTGAACGTGTAATATAAAAAGTTTAAAAAAAGTAAAAGCGCAGTTGTGATTTCATATCTCACGTAAGTTTTGTAACCAGGGGCCCTATTTTTGAATCGCTCGGCTGGCGTCGAGCGCTCGTTTCTACTGATTTCATACATTTGATTTGTTTTGTCGAGCGAAAATCAGTAGAAACGAGCGCTCGACGCCATCCGAGCGATTCAAAAATAGGGTCCCTGATTTTCGTTCGACATCCCATACATTTGAGTAGATTTGTCGAACGAAAATCAGTAGAAACGAGCGCTCTACACCCAGACGAGCGATTCAAAAATAGGGTCCCTGGAATACGGATTAATGGGCGGGCGTTACTGCGCTCATGACACTCTGTTACCGTGATTCGGAACTTTCCATTTGCAAAGCCAGTTCTGATTTTAAATATTGATGATGATCACAGACCTCATTGGCTGTCGTGTTTCATTGAAAATTTCGTTCTATTTCTGAATTACACGTGTATAATGAGTTTCAATACTAACCTTTACGGTCAGACGCCGGCAACTTTTGTATGAAAATCCATTATTACACGTTAGTAATGGATTTTCATACAAAAGTTGCCGGCGCGGTTTAGGTCTGTCCGGAAACTCCGATTTAGCACGAAGAAGGTTGTCAAAATAATACTTATTCGAATTTCCAACCATGTTTGAGAAAAATAACTTATCGGGATAATACGTAGGTAAGCGTGCAGCTAGGTATATGTGGGAAATAAATTATGAAAGCGAAAATTCTAAATGAGTGACTAAAAATTGGTAAGATTTATCATCAATATTGTCTTTAACATGCGCCCCACGTTTTTAGGTTTAAAACTTTTGTGTAGGTATTATACGAGGGTGGATCGATAAGTCCTTGACTTTTTAATGAAGAAATACTTTTTTTCGAAATATTTTGTTTTATTTCTCTACATAACCTTATTGTAGCTCTGCGTATTCAGTCCAACGAAGTTCCTACCTCTTTAACCCATTATTTTTTTCTATCATCGCCTGAAAAACTGGTAACTGAAATGTGGGCCCATATCAGACACCACCTTTTGGTTTGATGAAAATCTTTGCCCGCCGAGACGATTTATTCATGTTTGGTAGGAGAAAAAATCTCAGTGGGTTGAATCTAGAGAATAGGAAGGATTCGCATCTTCATTCGATGAGTTTTGATGTCATGAGTGTCGCCGAGAGGGTCGATACGACAGGGTCATTAAGAAAAGTTAGAAGTCGCTTGAGCTTTTTGTTTCCAAAAGTAATAATCTTTTGCCGAATTTGAAAAAAAATAACTTTAAAGATTCCTTAAGGAGTTTCTTTTAAAGATACAAAAATAAATTATGAAATAAAAGTATTTCTTCTTTTCAAAGTCATGGACTTGTCAAACCGCCCTCGTAGGGCTTAAACCTTAGAGCATACTCTAACTAAGATACAGGATCATATATTTACAAAAGAATTTATGTTATACTTATTAGTCTGTTAATTTTTACTATTCCGTTTTTTTATGATTCTTAGTCCGTTTTAAAAAAGGTTTTTTTTGTAAAATATTATTTTCTGCCTTTTCGAGCTAAAACTAAAAATATACCAGCTCCTATCGGAGCACTCGTCTAGACGAATCAAACGAGCTCAAACTTTATGTGGTTGCATGGTTTTATTACAGAGTTTCAGTGACCTTTTTCCAGCTCTAACATTAGGTCCCTATGTAACTATTTCCCAATAGAGTCAAGAAGTCAAGAAGATTTAAACGAGCACAAACTCGATGGGATTTCATGGTTTTATTACAGAGTTTATGTGGCCTTCGTCCGGCTCCATCTTCAGACCCTGGACACTATTTCCCAACAGAATACTCGTCAAGACGATTCAAACGAACCCAAACTCGATGGGGTTGCATGGTTTCAGTATTGAGTTCCTATGGCATGGCCTTCCGGCTTCATCATCAGACCCTGTACTTCGTCTCCCATTAGAGTACTTGTAAAGATGATTCTAACGAGATTCTGTGAAATCTGTTTAATCATAGAGTTCCTGTGGCCTTCTTCCGGCTCCATCATCAGATCAGCTCAATGATACCATATTGCATATCATATTTCCTTTTAGTTCTGACCTATATTTAAAATTTCAATATAGCTCATCGGGAAGCTGGTATAAAATCGTTTGCAAAATTTGTGGACACACAAACAATCAAATAAACAAACGAGAAAGCAACCTAATAAAAAGTGTTAAAAACCAGCACGCGTAAGCATGAAGAGCCCAATAAAAGTGTTGACATACTTAGTCAGCATGTTTTCGTCATCAAAACAAAATATTGGAATACCCTTTCGTCGAGCTCTGACTTCACACTCCCACGCATCAACATGCATCGTGTGTTATAAGTACCATATTTCGTGATTGCAACAAATTTACTGACGTATAGTAATTCAGGATCGACAGTCCAACAACGCATCATTTTTCTACTAAAATCTGCATGAAGGAGCGTGATGCGCGGCGTGGAAGGCATCATCTTGCTACCTACCACTGCAGATCGTACCATGATTCATGTTTCAGGTACGCCAAACACGTGCAATGATTTCGTAATATTTGTAAACAGCGTTTATTATATCAGCGATGAGATAATTGAAGGGTACTCTCCGGTAAACAAACGGTGAAATGACTATTCAGTAAGTTTTGTTTATTGTTACTGGGATATCACTTTCAGATGAGAGTGTGCACTTAGCCAGTTAGCCCATGGACATAAAATAAAAGGTGAACGGAATTGATGAACTTACTTGGTATATGTGGGTGACAGGAACCTCAAGGTTCAAAGGTTAGGACATTTTTCTTGAAGTTAATTTAGTAAAATACTTAGGTTTGAAGGTGAATCCAGTTACAATAATTTTAATTAAGGTAAGTAATTGAAACCTTTCTTTATTAATTACTCAGTTTATGAATATGTTGCCTACTTATTACACTGGCCTTTAAAACTTAGTACATACCACACTTTTAAAATTGCAATTTCTATTTACGTACAGACTACGTACGTACGTATAAACTACAGAAGTAAGAGTTTTGAAATAAAATAAAAATGTTTAATTTCAAGAAGGGTATCGACTATGAACTATGAAGTTATTATTTAAAGAATTGAGTTCTTTTTCTAATCCTTTTTATTGCGAAAATATATCCTTTGTATTTTAAAGTTATTGCAATTTTAAAAGTGTGATAAGTAGGTAGGTACTAAGTGTTGAAGGCCGGTGTAACTACACTGCATAATACTGCATAACTATGCAGTGTCTTGTATTCTCCTGAGAAATTGTCTGTATCACATTTGAATGCAATATTGCTATGATCAAAGTTGGTTAACATAGTACCTTCAGTTAAAACTTCCATCTAACGCTTGTTTGCAGTTTGGCAAACACTCTCAAAAAACTTTCACATAAAATTATGTAAACGTCCCTTTAAATTAATTGAATAAAGTTCTTATTAATTCTTGAATAAACTTTCGTGAAGAAAGGTAATTATAAAGCCTAAGTTAAAATTAAATGCCCCTTCGTTAAAGGTATTTTTGCATTTACGCAAAATTCGATAATGTTGTTTTTCCCTTAATTAGAGGCAAATCAACGAAACCGTAATAATTTAATTGAATGTTTTACCGGATTGGCTTATATTTAATTTTCTGGTCATAATCGCTCTTGAAAATATCGGTTTCCTAACGTAATTGTAATAAAAAACCGTATGTGAATAATGAAAAAATACTTAACATGTTTTTCTGTCATGCTAGGACAATTTGGAGCATAAATAACCTTAAAACGTATAACTATTTACAATTTTTAAATCTTATAACTTTCATTCATTATAAAAGCTGCATTTTACACATCATTTTTCACTATCCATAATAGTACAGTAGCCCGTAATACATTTAAATTACCAAAAAGGTTACCGCTCGCCGTTGTGATATAGTTATTTATTACGAAATTATAGATCCTTTAACCCAAGTTTTACAGATCGCAACCCGCCGTAACCTATATTTGTATATCTCCAAAAATGATTTTTTTTTAGTTTTCGAGGTTTACCACATGGTTTAGCTATTGTCGTGTTCTACAGCTTTGTTTGATTGCCACTGATAATAGTAAGACTATGAAAAGCAGCCATAGACAGATTTAAGACCAGATGAAAATGGATGGACTTTATCTGGTCTTAAATCTGTGTATGGTCACTTTCCATAGGCTTACTATTATTAGTGGCAATCAAACAAAGCTGTACAACACGACAATAGCTAAACCATGTGGTAAACCTCGAAAACTAAAAAAAAATCATTTTTGGAGATATACAAATATAGGTTACGGCGGGTTGCGATCTGTAAAACTTGGGTTAAGGGATCTATAATTTCGTAATAAATAACTATATCACAACGGCGAGCGGTAACCTTTTTGATAATTTAAATGTATTACGGGCTACTGTAGTATAAGGATGTGTTCAGTCTACGAAAATGAGCAACTTTCTCCATGAAACATTGTGTCGAAACACGCCACAAAATTTTGGTCATCCCTAACTAAACTGCCTTTCTATTGTCTAATTTTAAAATCTATCGCAATCGCTTTCAGGAAGTAAAACATTGAAGATTCTTTTTGGCACAAATAAAATCGTACCAAAGAAATGCAGCAATGTCTCACATCCATCTGTCAAACGAAAGCGATTGCGATAGATTTTGGAATTAGACAATTAGCCCCCTGATCACGTTCGTGATCTCTTTCCTTTGTATGGAAAGTCAATTTTTTTTTATATATTTGACCCTACCTTTCTTAGAGAAAGTTGCTCAATTTCATGGACTGAACACATCCTTATTTGGAGAGTGAAGAAGAGACACCGTGTATATAAATAATATTAATGATTGATATAGAGTTGACAAAATACGCTTCCTACAATTTAGTCTTAAACATCCCTTTCAAGTTTTTATACTTTTCAAAATCTTATTAGGTATACCCATTGGTTAGTTTATCAACAATCCATACTATTATTATAAATGCGAAAGTAACTCTGTCTGTCTACCTTTTATTGCGAAATAAGGGTTGAAGGGGTTGAAATAGGGGAAAAACAATCTTTGGGAATAAAAGTTAGTATGAAAGTCCCTCGGTTTGAAGCCAGGATCTTCAAATATTGGGTTTAGGCTGACGATTCAAAATTAATATTATATCTCCGTCTCCAACGAACAGTAGGTATGGTAATAGGACAATAATACGACAATACTGAATTACAGGAAAGGGCAAAAGGTGTTTTAATAATAGGTATCTCGGAAACTATGAAGCCTTTAAGACAATTCTTTCAACAAAATAGGGCGATTCTTTTACACATATTTCTTATACTTACTTAAATTATTGTTTAATAGTTTTTTTCATAAGAAGAAAACGTTAAAAATATACGTATACTTTACTGAAAAAATATTATAGGATCATCACGCTTTACGATATTGCTCGATGGAAATCACAAAACAATGTTACTAGGTATAGTAAGTGCATTATGATGACATTCGATGATAAAAATGTGTTTAATTTCAAATCGTTAGATGATATTGAAATTGTATTCGTTGATGTGTCTGATCTGATATCAATTAAGTATTTAACCTGGTTAAAGTTTCTCTAAGGATTCTCTCGAATATCCACGCGGACGAAGTCGCGGGCAGAAGCTAGTATTTTTTTAAGTAAAAACCTGTATTAAAAATCTATAAATGATAACTTAAACTACCTAACTTCAAATCACCTCTACTTACCTATATGTGGTAGACTTAGATGAAATTAAATTTCAGGTGGTAGCTATTTCTACCTACTTATTAATTTTCATATTGAGAACTCTATCCTAAAATGTGAAACAATAATAAAACTAAAAAAATACCTACCTACCTATGTCTTCTGATAGGTAATAAAAAATGTGTGAAGTAGAAGTAGTGAACCGAGAACTTTAGACATCGACGGCAATTCACTTAAGGGGGTCGATCACGCCACCGCTTGCTACTAAAAGCTACTAAAAGCTCTCCATAAAAGCAATAATTGAATTTGCGTAACGTAATTCAGTAAGGAGATGCTGTCAAAGGTAGGTTCCGGACACATTACACCCAACTTCTATCGATGAATAAGTTCTCCATAGTAGAGAATTACACTTCTTTGCTACCTAATTTAATAATATATTATGACTTTATATAAAAAGTTGCGTAAACCAACACTGATAAATAAGTAATTTAGTTACCTACCTACTTAAGATAGATATTATTTTTACCAAGTAACATAGATAAGAAATAAGATAATGAACTCGTAGGGGAGAGTAGGGTATTACCGAGCCCCTAAGGAAATTAAAATATAACTAACCTCAGGTTAGGTTGAAATAAAAACTAAATATGACTATAGGTGGGGAATTTATCTAGCTACGCTAACGAATCTTCAAAATCATCAAAATAAAACACAAAACAAAAATATGATCAAATAACAAAAAAATGGTAAAACGTGATATTATCAAACTGGACGTCTGATAATATCCCCCTAAGTCGGTAACTTCGCGCTGACGCCTCTAATTAAAATTAACAATAAACTGATAACTATTACTACCTACAGAGTATGGGAAAAATGAGAAATATAGTTTTTTTTTTATATTCATTAATCAACTCAGTCTCAAAATTATAAACTTATAAGTTTCCGTTATAAACGATTTAGAAATTATCTCGATGTTTAGAAAGACATATTTTGTTGTTAAACAAAAGATGTTTTTCTACTTCGAAAAGTAATTATAATTAATCTTAAAATAATTGTCCATTTTCGGAATGCTTTTACTTTTTTAGTATGCAATTACTTCGTAGGAAGATCAGCCATCTTCCTTTGTTTTCGTCGCCTTCGGTAAAGAAAAATATTTGCCATAGATATTTTCACACTGTATAATTTCGCGCGCAGATTTTAATTTGTAACCTCACAAACAAAAACAAACTTAAAGAATTAATTTAAAATAATTCTGTACATAAATCCTACATCATTTTTACGTTATAAATGTATGTAGTTTATTACTCATTAGGTAATATTGATTGACTCACCTCCCATTAAAATATCCCAAAAAAAGTAGATCGTGTGCGTGGAAAAACTAAAAGCGCGTGGCCTGCCTCTCTGGTTGACGTTTTTACCAAAATATTTTTTATTAAAATATCAAAAATCATATTCACTAGTATAAGCTTAGAACCGATTGTAAAAAACAAAAATAATATGAGCAATGTAGATTTTGTACGAGCTAAGCATTACCTACATACCCGACCGTATTAAGATTTTCTACTTATTTAACTACTTTTCCTTCAATGATTAGCAGAGCTATTCACTTATAGACGTAGGTACTTAAAGTTAATTTGATTATCAATATTTTTGACATTTAATACAGAAATAATTTAATTAAAAATATATGATTATTTCGACGCCTTAGAGTGAAAACCTCGGAAATGCATTTTTGGTATTAAATTTTTTATTGCTTTTTTAGGAAGAAAACTTCGCAACGCATAATCCCGGGGGGTAATAATTACCTATGTAACTTTGTTGCAATAAACTGACAGAAATCGCAGATTCATTGCTGCTTTAGTATGAACCAATATGACAACTATCTTACTTAAAGCGGCAATGTAACTGCGCTTTTAATCGATTTCAATCGAGAATTGTTAGCAACAGACTTACGTAGTCCACGTACTGGGGGGTAATTACGTAACTTTGTTGCAATCAACTCTGACAGAAATCGCAGTTACATCGCTGCTTTAGAAAGAACCAATGTGACAACTATCTTAACTAAAGCAGCAATGCAACCGCGCTTTCAATCGATTTCAATCGAGAATTGTTAGCAACAGCTTTACGTAATCAAGGTACCGATCTCACTAATTTGTTCTTTCGGTAGGTACTCGTAACAACATCGTTTAATAAAAAAACATAAAAGCCTCCGTACAAAAAATTACAGCAAGCAGTTTTTTCTTCCTCCTGAAAAGTTTCTTCTTTTACACTTACGAAGTTTTTAGACTGGTAGTTCAAATTAAAGTTTTCAAGTTCAACGGCATTTTGGCAAACTGGGTACTTATTGTCTAATTTCGAAATCTATCGCAATCGCTTTCAAGATGTGATACATTGATGCTTCTTTTTGGCACAAATAAAATCTTACCAAAGGATTGCAGCAATGTGTCACATCCATCTGTCAAATGAAAGCGATTGCGATAGATTTTTGAAATTAGACAATTAGCCCCCTGGCTGACTTTTCCGAAGTAAAAAAGCCTGCTGAATTCGGTTCTGAATGTTGTCAGGCCCAGTTTGGATCCTTTGCCCAAAATTCAAGATGGCGGCCAAAATGGAGCCTTATCTTATTAGAACTCGATTCTGGTCGTGTGAGGTGTCAAGCCCCCTAGCCAAAGTAACATTTGCAAATTTTGGCTATCGCTTCGCTTCGAAACATGTATGGATTTGACGTTTTAAAATTCGATTGATAACGAAAGCTTATGTCAATCCCATACATGTTTCGAAAGCGAAGCGATAACGAAGATTAGCGAATGTTACTTTGGCTAGGCCCTCTGGAATAAGTTATGAGGGTCGCTGAACTCAATTTTGATAACCGGAAGTCCGTCCGGGTACCGGAAGTATGAGATGTGGCTCGAGGAGAGTAAATTCCGCCACGCGACACTAATTATTTTTTTAACACAGTTACTAGACAAAAATGTGTAACAAGTTTATTATTTTATATAGTGACATAACTGGGCCATTTACCAGTATTTTTTTCTCGGGAAAATCCTCATAGTTTTAAATCTGTAGGGGATTTTCGAAAAAAAATAACAATTTGTGAAAATTCCGCCGTGCGACACAAAATATTTTTTTAACACAATTAGGTACCTACTAGACAAAAATGTTTAACAAGTTTATTACTTATATAGAAGGATAACTGGGCGGGCTATCTACCAGTATTTTTTTTGGGTAAATCCTCATAGTTCTAATTATGTAGAGGATTTTCGAAAAAAAAAACATTTCGAGAAAATTCCGCCGCGCGAATGAAAATATATTTTTTAACACAGTTACTAAACAAAAATGTTTAACAAGTTTATTATTTTATGTAGGGTCGAGGTTTGTATAATAAAATACTGCTCTTATTATGCTTCTTTTATTGTATAAATAACTTAAACGCGACACGCCATTATAAACATGACATCTTCGTCCAAACCCAAGGCTGCGTTCCGTCGCTTTGGGTGTACCTAGTTGTTTGGTTAAAATTTAACCCGTTTGAGTTGCAACCAAGCGACGACGGAACGATCGGCGGGCTGATTATCTAATTAAAAACCACCTAGCGACTGGTTGCAGTTCACAGATGATCGTGATCCATTGCTACTTCTTTTTGGGGTAAAAAAAAACATACCAAAGAAAAGTGGCAATGTATGTCAAATGCAACCGGTCGCTAAATAGTTCCTTTTTAGATAATCAGGGTGCGGGTTGTTTTCATAACCTCTTTAGGTACAAAGTTTTCGTTTTCCATTTGGAATACGGATTATTTAAACTTTCTTGTATACTAAATTAAATAAAAATATATTTTTTGAGCAGAAACCATGAAAATTTTGAAACTTAGACACAAAAACGTCAAAATACAAAATAATGTCAAAATGACAATGACATATTTTGTTAGCATAAACGTCAGAGCGTTTATTCACCATCACCATCTATTTTTATGGTTGTTTGGTTGCAACGCTCCAAGCCACTGAAGAACGGGTAAAACTACGCTCTGACAGCTGTCAGGGTAAAATTTCACCGAACCACGGAACGGTTAGAGCGCGCACCGGAGTGCGCTCGAGTGACTCGAGCGAAGCCACGGAACGCACCCCAACCACAACCTTTCTCTCCCTTAACGTTTCCTCTCGCTCACTCATTCATCCATCTCCTTTCTTCCGCTTCGTTCAAAACTTCGTGCTCAAACTTATAATCCTACATTTATATAGTAAAAAAACTAGGCTATTCACCAGTATTTTTTATTTTGGGGTAAATTTTAATAGTTTTAATTCTGCAGAGGATATTTGAAAAAATAAAAAATAAATCCGCCACATGATGCAAATTAGTTTTTTAACACAGTTACTAGACAAAAATAATCAACATGTTTATTAATCTGTATAGTGAAATAACTGGGCTATTTACCAGTGTTTTCGAGGCAAATCTTCATAGTTTTAATTCTATAGAGGATTTTCTGTAGTAAATATAGACATTTTCTTAAATCAAGTCATTATAAGAGCAAAACACGCTTGAAAAAAAAAAAAAAATATTATTCGGCTGGGCAACATTCAGAATCGAATGCAGCCTTTTTTACATCGGAAAATACATGTTGCCCAAATGGCTCACAAAATGCCGTTGAAACGGTAAAGGAAGCGGATATTTAGGATTTTCGTCCAGTCTATTTCACTCTAAGACGTCGATTTGTACATGGTACTCAAATTATAACCTTTTGTTTTGTTGATTATGAGAAATGAACTTTGTGTTTTATTTTGAACGTTTTGAGTTTCGTACTAGCATACAATTAGTTATATTTCGCTACAAAGTTTGTCGCTGTCGCGTCATTCGACCGTGTGTGTTTCGCTACAATGATTTTTCGCTCCAGCGTACCACACAGATAGTTTTTCGCCACAGAGCGTGTGTCGCTACAGCGCGTAGACAGAGAAACCTATCTCTGTCTACGCTACAGCGTCATTCGAAACCACAATATACTGTACCCCTTATGTCGCTGGTTTCGTGAAGCGCACCTTTCGGGCCATAAACCAGTAGTCGACGCGACTAAAAAAAATACGGAATAGGTGCTTATTTTTATTTTATTTTTTAATCTTATTTTTATAAGAAGAACGGTGTCAATATGAATATAAGATTCTAGGATTTAAGAAATAAAACTTACTCCGATCTGTGATAATGAGTGCATTCCATTCCAATGAGGCATCGTTTTGCTTAAAAATTTGTTATTTAAGTCAAGAAGAAAGTGAATAAAAATTATTTTATTATTTATTATTATTCCAGCAGGCCAATCGCTAAGCCATTGGTCACCACAGTATACATTTTTACCATGGAAAGTAATTTGTTTTAAAAAAACTTCTAAATTTCTAAAGTTTTATTTTTATTTCTATGGTTAAAATGTACTCTATGGCGACCGATGACTCAGCAATTTGTCTACTGGATTGAATGCACTCAATATGTCACCTGACTGTCAAGGTCCAAACAAATTATCGGACGCGGCTTACTGCCGCGGCTGATCTGAGGTGTGCAAACTATCGGATGTAGTAGGTCGCGGACGTAACCATAGACTAATATGACGTCATCGGACGTCCGACAGCTATCTGGCACGCAGGATGTTATGAGAGTGTGCACACTTATCAGCCGCGGCAGTAAGCCGCGTCCATAAGCCGACCCACATGGATGTCACTAGTGAGAGGCTGATAATCGAATAGCCGTTAAAAATAAAGGCTTATAAAATATAACGTTTAAAAAACGTCCGGTATATTCGAGCTCCCAAAGTGCTTTAATATATTATATTCCACTGCTTAAATAGTACATATTAAAATATTTTTATTAGTCTCACCTCAAGAAACGTAAATGCTATAAAGCTTTTAATAATATAGCTCTCTCTAACCTCAAAAAGGTAAGGACCTTATAGCTTTTATATTTTGAGGTTAGAGCTAAACTTATAACAGCTCTTTATAAAATCCTTATAAATTATTAAAGCTTAACGCAAAGCTTTTAACGTAATAAAGGAAAACAGCCGTTAAGAACACCTTTACAATATGGCCCCCGGTAAACGTTAAAACGTTTTTGATAAATATTACGTTTTTGACAAGAGTGATTAATTCTCTATGGTTTTTGTTTGTACTTTTTCTCAGCGCACACGTTCAAATTATGTTTGTCAAACGTGTTTGGCAGGGTCCATAGATCGTGTTTTGCCCTACACAATCAAAAAAACGTTGTTTTGCGAAACATAAATAAATAAATAAATAAATATTTGACAACATCACATACATTGCTCCAATCCCAAAGTAAGTAGCTATAGCACTTGTGTTATGGAAATCAGAAACAACGGTGGTATTACACACACCCAGACCTGAGACAATATTGAAAAGTTCATTTTCTACATTGACCCAGCCGGGGATCGAACCCGGGACCTCAAGAGATGGTGACGCCTTGAAAACCGGCGTGCGGACCACTCGACCACGGAGGTCGTCAAAACAAAATTCTCATACTTATTTTTTTGTTGAATATTGAGATGTATTTGTTGATTGTGTAGAGCAAAACACGCGCTATGGAGCCGGCCTTAGAAAAACAAACCACCATAGACAAAAAACGTAGTTTTAGTTTATGGTTTGTTTATCAAACATGTAGTTCTGAAATTATAGCTCTTTTAAAGACTATTAAAACTGTTTAAGTAACTTGTTATTGGAAAAAAACCGTTATAATGAACACCTTTTGAACACGACAACACTATTGCATTTGACTGCCGTTGTCTGTCACTGTCACTTTGACGTTTGCTTGCGCAGTTTTGCACTATGATGATCAATAAATAAGCAGTCTTTTTTGTTATTTTCAAACTAAATGTTTTTCGTGTTACAGACGACGTATATAATGTGCCCGTATTATCAAGTAATTGCGGCGGATACACATAATACAAGGTTACGAACTAATAGTAAATAACAGTGATCATTTCGTCATAATGAAGCACGAATGTGTTGTGTTGTTGGAATCCGAACAAGTGGTTATCTCTTTGAATACACGCTAAAGAATTTTCATAAATTATGGCAGCGTTGAGTAATATTATAGAAAATGATGAAATGAAAATAATATTAGCAGAATTCTCTAGACTAGAAGGTAAGGATAAATACAGCATTATTTCATAATAAAGTAACCTATAAAGTGAAAGTTAACCAATTAAAAGATTTGTTTTTAGTTGTATGTTGTTTTAAACTTATAATTCTTTATTTTCCCGATATCTCGTATTCGTATCATTAAGACATAGGTACTTACCTACTTACTCTTTTTTATCAGAATTTGATTGTCATAAAGTTTTAAACTATGACTATTGGCTAGTGACTATTTTATGCTTATTAGGCACATTGTTATTTTTCAGATCAGTGTTATTTAGACAATGCAGGGTCATCTTTATATCCTCAAAGTTTGTTACATCGTGTCAATCAAGATTTACTCAACAATGTGTATATGAATCCACACTCAGATAAATATACAAAAGATTGTGTAGATCAAATTAGATCATCAATATTGAGGTTTTATAATACAGATCTGTCCAAATATTCCGTCATATTTACATCTGGAACAACGCAGTCTCTGAAATTAGTAGCCGAATCATTTCAGTTTGCTCAAAACCAGAATGAAGATGAAAATTGTGGCTCTTTTGTTTATTTGAGGGATAACCACACCTCCGTGCTTGGTTTAAGAGAGATTGCTGCTGAAAAAGACGCTGATATTATTCACATAACTCATGATGATTTCCTATTAGCAATAAATAAACCACAAACCTCTTTATCCAGAAAGAAATATAACAAAAATCATGGCAATACATTACTTGTGTATCCTGCTCAAAGCAATTTTAACGGATTCAAGTACCCAATCAACTGCATAGAAAATATTAAAGATGGCTGCCTTAACAGCCTAATTAAAAAACATTTGTGCAAAGTAAATAGTAACTGGTATGTTTTGCTTGACGCTGCTTCCTTTTTATCAACGAACAAACTAGATCTGATGAAATGCCAGCCAGATTTTGTTGCACTATCATTTTACAAAATATTTGGATATCCAACTGGATTAGGAGCTTTATTGGTAAAGAATAGTAGCATTGATGTGTTGAATAAAAAAAGATACTTTGGTGGTGGTACTGTCGACATTGTTCTTAGCAGTGAAGATTACCATGTAAAGAGAGAAATATTCCATGAAAGGTAAATTATTATAATTGTTTTCAATGGGCCTTCAACTTTCCGTTATACCTAATGAATTCTGTACCTGTTAAACACCTGATAAAACAGAGTGGTTAGCATATATTTGCATGTTAATATTCGGTTCAACAAACAAGTTTGCTAAATATTCACTGTTCATTTATGTTTATAACTCAACAGCAAATATGTAGATTAAAATTAATTATTGTTTTTATTTGTATCTAATTAATTACTTAATAAGTTAAAACTTATCATGTGACTAAAAACATTTTATTTAATTTCAGATTTGAAGATGGCACCCTTCCATTTTTATCAATAATTTCTTTAAAACATTGTTTTGATGTTTTGAATAGGTTAATCCCGAAAGTCGTCAATAATGATGTTATGGAAACTATATCATACCACACTTATTATTTGGCCAAAGATTTATATTTCCAATTAAACCTGCTATACCACAAAAATGGCAAAAAAGCTGTTGTTTTCTATACAGATACAGATTTCTCAGATATCAATAAACAGGGTGCAATTTTGACTTTCAATATTAAGAGAAAAGATGGATCTTACATAGGATATTCTGAGGTAAACCATTATTTCGAATTTTTAAATAGATTTGCTTGCTATTTCGTCTTTAAATTTTGTTACCCATGGAAATTTTGGGAAAATATAAGCCTGACAGCCAAATACTCAAACGAATCTTGTAGTTAAGGCCACCTTAAATTCAAAAAAGTTATCAGATTTGACAGAAACTCTATGAAACTGACAGCTTTCTTAAAGTTAAGGAGATCTTCACTTAAGATTTCAACTAAGAAGCCTTTGAGTATTCGGCCATTAGTTTCCAATGTTCAATCTACCTCTTTAAATATACTTACTTAAAAATGTAAAGAAGAAAGTTAGAGTGGGTATTTATTTACTTTCGTATTTAGGTGTGCTTATGAGTAAAAACAATTATTACAGTATTAGTAGGTTGATATTTTTATCCATCCATCCCCCATCAGTGAAAAGTTTTTTTCTCTGATCATGTTACATTAAATATAATTTTCCAACAGTTTCAGCATATGGCAGACTTGTTGAGAATAAGTGTTAGAACCGGTTGCTTCTGTAATTCGGGTTCTTGTCAAAGACTTTTAATTGCTACAAACAAAGAAATGAAGGATATGTACAAAGCAGGTCACAAATGTGGTGACGAAGTAGATTTGGTCAACGGTCGACCTACAGGGGCCATAAGAGTGTCATTTGGATATTACAACACTTACAAAGATGTTGATAAGATAGTTCAGATGATATCTCAGTGCTTTGTCCAGACTAAGCTTAAAATGCCAAACCGTGAGAAGAGACTTCCCTTTCGCATTGAAACAACAAAATCTGTTAAAGAGGAATCAGTTGGTCTTCTCAGTGAACATGAATACTTCAGTGCAGTTGATTCTGAGGATGAAAAATCATTCGATTCTGAAATTAACTTGAGTGAAATGGCAATATTTCCCGTCAAATCTTGTGGGGCATTCAAGATAAAGTCTTCCTGGAAAATAGGACCCACAGGTTTTGAATATGATAGGGAGTGGATGATAATCAAAGATAATGGAGTTTGTTTGACCCAGAAAAATAATGCACTAATGTGTCTAATAAAGCCGAAAATCGATCTAAAGCATAGGATGCTCATCCTCAACTGTAGAGGTAATAATAACTATATTAACTTATGATGACTAACTAAGCATGGTAAATTTTTGTTATGTATATTTTCTTTAAGACTGCACTTCAGACCCCATTGCAAAAAAATTTTCTTATTTACAAGATAGTTGGGCAAGCATCATCTAAATTTTTTCCAAATTTCAAGTTGATAGCATTAGTATTTTTGAGATATCCAGCTGTGACAGATGGACAGGCAGAGAGACTGAGTCGCACCATAACGGCCCGGTCACAACCAACGCGGCAGGCGGCGAGTCAGGCGGCGCCGGCGGCGCGGCAAGCGAATTCAATATTCACTGCGCGCTGTCTCTATCGCGGCCTCGAGCTCATCGTCACGACCGCGCAGTGAGTACCGAATTCGCCTGCCGCGCCGGCCGCCTCGCCGCCTGCCGCGCTGGCTGTGGCTGGGCCGTAAGGGTTTCTTTTTACCATTTTGGAATGGAACCCTAAAAATGACATCTTGATAAAGACAAAACCGCTCAGTTTACAGTTGGCCTAGCAGTATGTGACCACGAAAAAACTCGACACTTCTTTTAGTGCTATGTCTATCCTGCTCACACAGCACTAATGTGAGCGGGATAGACACCGCGAGATAAGTGATGTACGACAACTACAGATACTGGCATATAACTTGGCAAGACAGAGATGAGACAAAAAATGCGCAGCAGCTACAAACACTTAAAACTTTTTTCGGCGCATTTTTTTATCTCATTTTATTTTTTATTTATTTTATTCTGGACAACAGAAGGTCATTTACAAAACATGTTGTAATATGTTACGGCTAATACCCGAAGTCCGGCTAAACCTAGTTTTAGCCGGCTAAAACTAGGTGTAGCCGATAGCTGTTGGCTAAAACTAGGTGTAACCGATCTGCTTTACTCCTGTAGGTCCCGGGTTAGGTTAGAAATTTAAGGCGAGCGCGCAGCGCAGCGGAGCGTGAGCCTTAAATTTCGAGGTTATTTTTTTTAACAGACTACAGAAAAAACTTTCTTTATATCCCATGCTGGACCTAGTTTTAGCCGGCTACACCTAGTATTAGCCGCGAGCAAATCGGCTACACCTAGTGCGGCTAAAACTAGGTTTAGCCGCACTTCGGGTATTAGCCGTAACATATACATACAGTAATCTTAAGGAAGACCTTGAGTGCCAACAAATATGTAATAGTTATTTAGTGTAACAGATGATGTAATTTTATGATATTGCTAACGTTAAAATTGATTATTAATCTACATTAATACGAGTAAGTATACTAAAGAGTTTACATGGAGGTACTATTGATATAATACAAAGGATCCATATGTTAAAAATCATCTTTATCTTGCCAAGTTATGTGCTGCGAGGTTTAGTTCCGGTGCTCATGCTAGCCTAGGCCAGTGTCAGTTATAGTTTGTCATGCTATAACTGACATTGGCCTTTTCGCACTTTTTGCAGATTTTAAATTAGGAGAAAATTATAAATATGTCTGCTTCTAAGCTATTCATGTTACCTTTTACAGGAATGCCGACTTTATCAGTTCCGTTAGACCCCGCTGATAGCAAGAATACAAATGCCTCGTTTTGCCATAGCAAAGTCTGCACAGACGTCATACAGGGCCAGGACTGTGGAGATGAAGCGGCCGATTGGGTTTCAAACGCATTGGAAATATCATTTTTGCGATTAGTGCGGCAGTCAAGTGAAGTAAAGAGGCAGCAAAAAAGTAAAGATAGTAGTGAGAAAAAGCTATTGTCTCTTAGCAACCAAGCTCAATTTCTGCTGGTGAATAAAGCCACTGTACGCTGGTTGAGCAGTGAAATCAAAGACCCACAGTTCACGGATACTGTTGAACAATTGACGGATAGATTCAGAGGAAATATCATAATAGACATGGATCAAGAGTTGGCTGAGAGAGATTGGCATCGAGTCATTATTGGAAAACATGAGTTTAAGGTATGTAATGCATTTATACACCACAATTGCATAAAATACCTATATTTCATAAACTTACCTTTATAATACTGCTCATTACCAATCAAAATAAGTGGCTAATAACAATGTTCGCCAACCTATCACCTTTCTATTCTAACTGGGTTAAGAAATACGCCTTGAATAAATGAAGTCAGGTGACTTATTGTATGTACAGTCAGTGGCACGAATCATGAAAATTTTTCGACGAAGTGGGGATAAGTTCGCGCATGTGCTCTTGTGAGCGACCAATAGCGCGCGCCAATCTCCCGCCGCCCGCGCCCCTCACCGCAACGCATACCCAAAATACGCATTCCGCGCAATCCCCACCCGATTTCATGATTCATGCCACTGACTGTACATGATGACAGATACCATAGCTCCATCAGATAACAGTCAGGCACCTTCAAAATCATTACTATATCACAGAATACATAATAGTACAAGTACAGAAGATCCACTCCGCAAAGTCAATTATTTAAATAGCGACTCTATTCCATACACAATAAAGTGCAATTCAGGTTGCACGCCGCTCCCTTGGCTACAGTTATATTCACCTAGAAGTTGCCTCTCTTTCTATCGCGTAGCTCTTATCTCCTCTAACGAATTCAGGGTTTCACTTTCTTCTTTTATATAATAATTAAATAACAAGTAGTTAATTTATTACAAGTTATGAGGTTGTGAAATAATGTGTAGGTACTTAAATATGTTTCAAAATAACCTAGGATAGGTACAGTCAACGCCACATCAGACATGCTGACTTTGAGTCAAATTGCTTTCATACGAAATGAAATTGTATTCATAATTAACTTTATTTCGAAAGTAGGTAAGTAACTACTTACCTAAGAATAAATGGATACTAAATACTAAGTACCTAGTAGACAAGCACTTCTTACGTTTCGATGTCGTTTTCGATGACTTTTGGAAGTGTGAAAAACACGTGAGGTTCGGATCCTTTTTATTAGAATTAAGGCAGCCCATTACGATGTCATATGCCTTCATTTTGGTTATAATAATATTATTATAGAGTAACTATCGAAATCGAACTGCTAACGTGCGACCCAGCCGGCACGCGCTAGCCCTCTGAAATTAGTCCGTCCGGACGGACCCGCTGGCTACTTGTAGCTTCGTACCTACAGCGCGGAGTGGGCCTAGCCTGACTATATTTGCTTTTTTTGCACGAAAGCGTCGTATCGAGAGAGGCAATATGCGTACAGAGCCGTTCAGGGCACTATTTAGTAAACCTGTCTGTTATGAACATTTTATATCCATTGCGTAAACCAATTTGAAAATAGAACAAACTACTCATAGTTACACTGCAATGTAAACCAAATTGTCATGACAAAATTGTCTGTCAGTAATTAAATAGGGCCCAGAGTGCACGAGCTGGTCGGCGATGTGGCGATACGATGACGCTTTGGTGCGAGAAAGAAAGGAATAGAGCGATGTCAAAAATCTATGTAATCAATAATTCATCTGTGTAGGTACTGTATGTATGTGATGTAAATATTTATCAAAATCATAATGGGGTTGGCAACGCAAAGCTAATTGTAGATGTCGCTGCGTACGCTTGTTCCTAGACAGTAGACGTTCAGTACAAAATGTGTGGGGAAATAGGTATTTATTTTGTGTTTTTTTTACCGAAAAAGACCCATTGACCCAAAATGGATTTGAAATACTATTCTACAATGCAAATGCCGGAATTGAAAGCCAAGTTAAGACGTTTTTATGATTACAGAATTTATATTTTTTTTCTATATCCAGATTTTTCGGAAATTTGTAAGTGCCAACATTTTTAAAGCTTTTATAGGCTTTAAAAATGTTAACACAGAATTTAATCATTTTAAAGCTTAAAAAAACGATTTTTTAAAGTAAAAGTCATTTGTTTTCATAGTTCTCGTGGAACAAGCGTACACAGCGCCATTTTGACAGTTGCCTTCCCCATTGTGGTTGCTCCCTTAAATAGATTGTGTCACGTAAAAAGACCGCTGAACAACAATCAACTTATCATGTTGTGGCATCACCATCCTGTATTCGGTCAGGCTGTCTCTAGACATAGGCCTCCTCCAGGAACCTCCACCCCTCTTTGTTACACGCTGTCCTCCTCCAGCCTTTCGGCAAATCGTCCTCCCATCTCTTAATTTGCCTTCCTCTTCTATTTTTCCGTCCCTTAGATACCATTCAGTGATATATTTAGTCCACTTCTTTGTTTTGGATCTCCACATCCATCTATACTGAGGTATCTATACTGTCTTCCAAAGACATAAGATTCATTTTCGCTCACCTTTGGGGCACCTATCAGCGGTATCTTTACGTAACGCCTACTATTATCGCCTTTTCAAGACACTTGCTCGTAAAGTGAGCCCTAATACATCGCTTTTAGGGCCATAAACCGAGCTATAACAAACGCGTGCAATAATATATAAAACACTAGTTGGTTATAGAATTATCCCTACAAAGTTAAATAGGTACCTTACTGGAAGTTATATCCGAGTAAACAGAGCATTCCCAATTTAACTGGGTAATACAGTTATTTTTTTAGTAACAACAAAGAGGTTTTATGTCGCTGAAAATTTATACATTTTTGGAATAAATAAACTTGCAAGTCCTTAATTAAGTCAGACAAATATTTTAATATGATCAAATTATTCATAATTTATCATATTTTGTTATAAAATATTAAAAAAATTGCATTTTATCATTTAAAATTATAATTTTGAAGTAGGCTGTATGTTGGCAGTATGCTCACTCACCCCTTTGTTCGCAAAATATTCTTGCATTGGGCGTGTGAAAATACAAAAAAAAAACTGCGTGCCTTTTCCCATAATTATCTATCATTTTTTGTTTATCTATAATATCGTATTTGTTGCTGTGTGGTAAATTATTTTGTTTTTTCCTCGCAAATGTGTTGAAAAACGTCGTATGAAACTCGTGAGCTCTTGCTTATTGCACACTCGGCTGAGTTACGCCCTCGCCTGAGGCTCGGGCTGCAACCCACAGCCTTGTGTGCATTAAGCAACCTAAGCTGACTTGTTTCATAATGTACTATTACAGCTCTTCAGTAATAAGGCGACATTATATGCAACACTAGCGCCACTCCCGCAATAAAATAATTACCGCGTAAATATACTTACTATTACAATACAATTTATTAAAAATCCAAGTTGATGGTCCCCTCGCAAAATATCAATAGTTACTTATAAACACACAAACTTAAAGGTAATTTGTTGTGGTTTTTCTCGACGAAAAACAAAATGACTGCCGCTTTTAGCTTTTTTCACCACCAAAACTGCAAACAATTATTTGTCACTAAGTTTGTGTGTTTATAAGCGTTCCCGCTGACGAGCGATTAATCGCTGAGCGTGTTTTTGTCGCGGGCGGTAATCGCAGCTACAAAAAAGCGCTCGACGGCGGGAAGCCTGAAAAACAATTGATATTTCGTGAGGGGACCGTCAGCTTGAATTTTAATAAATTTCGTATTTACACTGTAATTATTTCTTGCGGGAGTGGCTGCAGTGTTGCATTAATGTCGCCTGTGTTTTCTCTAATTGGTCTTAACATTTTCCAATATAAATAAGTTTGTAGATGTTAACTCTTCAAGATATTTACACCATGAAAAGACTTCTACTCATTTCTTAGGAGGGCTTATTCTGCACACTAACGCCACCAATGGAAAAACGTCTAGTGTTTAAATAAAGACGAAATTGTGAATTATCTCTCTTTAGTGCACTCTTATGAAGATTTGTGCTACTTTTTATCGCTTTAACAATATTTTCTAGCCTGTTGTTAAATGAAGTTTTTTTGTAAACTTTTTGCCACTTCTAACTTTGCACTACAGAGAGATAATTTACAATTTCGTCTTTATTTAAGAATTACAGTGTGTTCGACAAGAACGTGACCGGCATATTTAAAAATGTAAGTATGCAGCTTATAAAAATAAATATTAGGCTGAATAGAACAATCATTATCCTAAAATGCTTTGTAAAAAACATAAGTTTTCCCATGATTTTTGGATTCTGCAAGAGGACTATGACCCAAAATACCGAAGTCGGCTCTGCACTACTTGAAAAGCGGAACGTGGTTTTGATGTGTTTGATTGGCCCCTACAGACCACTAAGACAATACTTTTGATTGGTTAAAATATGTCAGAAATGACATTTGACAGTTGAAACAACCAATCAAAAGATTTTGGTACAAGCGTTTGTGGCGCCATTAGTTCCTCAGTTTGCATCCCCATTGAAAATATTTGGTTGTGGATGAAGCCTTAACTAAGAGCAACCAATGCAGTAACCGTTGCTGACCTTAGTCGTGGACTGAAATCCGCATGGACGTCTTAACTGAAAAATTGGCGGAAAGTTGCCAAGCGATCATGGACAATAAAGGAGATTGGACGCCGTATTAATATTAAAGCATCAAACAGCAATAAAAGACCCAATTGATTATAAATTTACCATTTGATATTTCTAAGGTTTTCATTAAAATTTGCCGGTCACGCTCTTTTCGTAGGTACATAGTGTATTTTTAGGATTCCGTACCCAAAGGGTAAAAACGGGACCCTATTACTAAGCCTCCGCGGTCTGTCACCAGGCTGTATCTCATGAACCGTGATAGCTAGACAGTTGAATTTTTTTACATATGATGTATTTCTGTTGCCGCTTTAACAACAAATACTAAAAACAGAATAAAATAAATATTTAAGGGGGGCTCCTATACAACAAACGTGATTTTTTGCCGTTTTTTGCTCGATATTGATAACGACTACAGGTAGACAGTTGAAATTTTCACAGATCGTGTATTTCTATTGCTGCTATAACAACATATGCTAAAAACAGAATAAAATAAATATTTAAGGGGGGCTCCCATACAACAAATGTGATTTTTTGCTGTTAATTTGGCCGGTTTTTTTTCCATTGGCGGCGCTAGTGTGCAGATTGCGCGCTATCAAATAAAAGTCGATGGAGCGATGAAAGACACCACAATTTCATAAGTTAGTACCAGAATATTTATCAAAATTCTTCTTTGTTATTTCCAGGTTGACGGACCTTGCTCAAGATGCCAGATGATATGCATTGACCAGAATACGGGCGAAAAGACTATTGAGCCGCTTAGAACAATATCTGAGCGATTTGGAGGCAAACTGCGTTTTGGAATATATCTTTCTTATGTTGGAACTGTAGATGGTTCTAAAGACTGTTCGTTAAAACTGAGATCTCCCGTCAAGCCTATCATTAATGATGACGATATAAGCAGGTGAAATAATATGTGATCTCTATTCTTAGTTCCTCGAATATTAGTATGAGTGAAAGCACAGAATCACTTTTGTTGTTTTTGGGCGCGGCGCATCAGAACAGGGGGTCAAGTCTGCTAATGTTTTCGTCAAAATCGTAGTTCAATGGTGTTCTAATGGTAATGCTTTTTGACACAGTTCTTATTTCTTAAACACAAGGTTTAAGAAACACAATGTGTTTCAGTTTTGGGTTCAAGAAACAAAAACTGCATCAAAAAGCATTACCATTCAAACACCATTGAACGATTTTGACGAAAACATTAGCAGACTTGACCCCCAGAATACACATGTAATTGTGTTTTCAATGTTATGTCATTCATGTGCTTTTTTTTTAATCACTTACATATCTATTCTATGCATAGTAAAATAACGTAAAATTGCCTGAAGAATCAGTAAGAAATCTTTTATGAATTTTGTGTACAGTCACACGTCTATCTATAAATATGTATACAGTTTAGCACTTTGTCATTTATGACAAATGACAACTATAAAAAAGTGGCAAAGTTCTGTATACATATTTTTAGACGTGACGTCTCTTCGCTTAACTTATTTGGACCTTGTTTTACTTGTCGCGTGCATTCTAAGAATGTATTGAATATTAAATTCGGTGCATTCCCTTGTTTTGCTAAGTGTCGGTCGACCACAACATTTTTCGCTGTTCTGGGTCGACCATGTAGATACATGTTATTTGTATTGGAGGAGCCCATCCATTGCAGATATGTTGTATAAATAAGTCAACAATCACGTGGTTTGTAATTATTGTAAATGTGATATTGTTTAAGAACATCTCTGCTTACTTGAACACTTTGCTAGGGTTGAAATGTCACTGTAAAATTGTTATGAATGACTATGTATAAGTGTAAGTATATTTTTGATTTAATGTTATGTGACTTTTATAGATTTCTTTAATGTTATACTTTACAGCATTTCTTTTTCGTTTACGTTTACACAGCGGCGTACCGAACGGATACGGCGTCTAGGGCAAACACAAAAGTTGCGCCCCTTCATAAGTTACCTAAATGTCACATAAACAGATACTTAAATAAAACATATACACTAGATAGCTAGTTTTACGCGTGAAAGCACTAAACTTAAGAATCGCCTAAGTCTTTTCTTATCTACAACTCGACCAAGTTAACTTAGCGAATGACAGCTACATGACGGCTAAGTTTATGACACCGTTTTAATTTAGTCGTGTTGTAGTTAGGAAAAGACTTAGGCGATTCTTAAGTTTAGTGCAATCGGCCATTAGTCAGTTTCATGCACACAGTTCATGCAATCTAGTAATCTTACTTACCTATTAGAAAAAAAAAACAGCTGCGCAGCGCGATTTGTAGTTAATCTAGTAATCTTGTCTGCCTATAGTAAAAAAACGGCCGCGCAGCGAAATTTTTAGTCAGGTTACATCCACTAATCTAGTTATCTTGCCTGTATAACAATAGCAGTGGCAGTGCAGTGCGATGTTTAGTCAGATTCATCCACTAATCTTGTAAACTTGCTTGTCTTTATTACAAAAACGGCCGCGCAGCGCAAATTTTTTGGTTTCATCCACTAATCTTGCCTGTCTAGTCTATAGTAAAATAACGGCCTCGCAGCGTGATGATTTTTTGTCAGTTTCACTCTCTACTAATCTTGAAATCTTTGGTTTCATCCGGGTGGGCAGGCAGCTTGCTGCGAGCTTACAAACAGCGAGCCCCGCGATATTAAAAAATGCCTGTCTCAGTTAACAGCCAGCCGCACGCCTAAGCCGTAAAATGACTGTCAAATGCGGCAAATCCCTGTCAGATGGTACCCTAGGTATGGTTTGTGTTCGCTCGCGCCACCCGGAGACATCGATGTTAAATCCGTAGCCCAGGGGGGTTATTCACGATTGTCGGAGACCAACTTTCCGAATCGAATCGGAAAGTCTATAGTCTTCGATCTTATTTTCTACCTTATGCTACCAAACTTTGTAAATACATTTTGCTTTCCCGTCGGAAAGTGAATCGAATGCCAGTCGAATGTATTTGTGAATTGCTATATTTTTGTTATATCGGAGGATACGGATTCGAATCGAAAGCTTTCGACTAGATTTCCGACAATCGTGAATAACCCTACAAATATTCACTACTTAAACCCGTAGACTCCGGGTTAAGCCGGGGAGAGGTGGCAGCCCTATCTGTGCATCGGCACCGGCCACCCGGCGGCCGACAGTCGTCGCTTGATTATTTAAATATGATGTTTAGTTTGATTTTTAAATTTAATAATTTGCGAATTGCGCCCCCCTATGAATGGCGCCCAGGGCACGTGCCCTACCTGCCACACCCTAGATACGCCACTGCGTTTACGTTCACAATTTATTGTTTTAGTGAATACCTTTTGAAAAAATGTGTGAACAACCAAAAAGTGACGATAGCGACACCCAGCGCTCACGCATTTTCTGAATGATTCTATCTTTTCCACCATTCTCCAATTCCATCAATATTAAGGGCCTGTTCACAGTCAAAAGGTACCTAAGTTCTGAGTACCTTACTTGACAGATAATTTGACAGATGTGATATGAAAAATATGTCAATCAGTCAAGTAAGCTACTCAGAACTTACTTTTTGATTGTGAAACAGGCCCTAAAAATGTTTTGCAATAAATCTGATTTCCAAAAATATATTAATTATGTACAGTCACGTCTATAAATAAAATATGTATACATATGTAGTTTAAAACTTTGTCACTCTAAAAGCTATTCTTTTATTGAACAGAAACCAATGACAAATGAAAACTACAACAAAATTCCAAAGTGTATACATATTTTTAGATGTGACTATACCTGCTCTTGTAGCATGACGAGTTTGAGAGCAGTTTAGTCTACGTTTAAATTTCTTTTTTTTTATCCCGATGTAGACAAACATTTTGTCAAAAATGACGTTTGCATGTAGACAATTTGTGGGGTTCGCCATCGCCATGCTACGCGCTCTGTGCTATCGTCGCGCCATGCCTTCTGCTTTTGTCAAATAGAAAAAGTAATTGAAGTTGCTAGTCTGTATGGAACGAAAACCGTCATAGCATTTGTGCTTGATTACCGTATTCGTCATGTTGACGGCACTGCCACGTCATCATAGTGCGACTGTTTTGATAGATATCATTATAATAAGGTAATAGTGCCGTCAATATGACAAAAACGGTAATTAAGCCCATGACGATTATCTTTGCGCACTATATTACTACATTTACATTGTAATGAAAAACTGAGTTATGATCAAATGTCTGTTATAGCTTCACCCTAAAATTTAATACGTAATAATATATTGCTTTTTAGTTAAGTTGTAATTTCTGTGTTGTGTTCACTGTATTATGTGATTTGTGACTGTACTGTAAGCATTTTGAAATATTTTTTTAAGTTTTTATGACACTTTAAGCTTTTGGAGAGTCTCCAATTTGTGATAATTAAATGTTTTGTTGTACACCATTTCTGTGTTGATATATCAGTTAGCCTTTTGTGTACGCTCATCTCGATAAGCGATTACATCCTAGAATGACTGCAATAGTCGAGAAAACTTTATGTCCACAATAGTTTAGAGCTTGTTTGACAGATTCCAGATAATCTGGTACCACTATCTTCTTGTCTAATTTAAAAAAATATATAAGAAACTACATGTCAAGTAGATAATTTAATTGAAACTTATCTGGAAACCTAGCTTAGCTTGTTTTGTTGGCGTAATTTTATTTTATTTTATTTATTTGGGATAACAAACAGTTGACACAATTAATGCTATTTATAAACTATTACATTTCCAATATTAACAATCGTGCAACCCACACCGCTATCCACGGATTAGAATTAACACCATATTGGTTGATTCAAAAAGTTAAATTGTTACCTATTTAAAACCTGTTTTACTAATGTTTTCTGATAACTAGGTAGCGGCCTGTATGGGGCCTAGACATTTCTTTGTTTTGTTGGGGTTTTAAAAACCCATTTTTTATTTTTACAGGTTCAAGGGCTGGTTTTTAACGAATTTTTTGAACTATTTCAAATGTAACTATTGTAAAACAGAAAAACAGAAATTTGATTGAAATTAAAAGACAAAAATATATAATAACTTTTAAATAAAGATGTGTTATGACCGAATACTCAAACACTATAGTACATTACTGACGCGGTCAATAATGACTGCATTGATGGCAGCGCGATGATGATGGCCGATAGCGTAGCTTAGCGCAGGTCCAGGCCGTCACAGCGCGGTCAGCATTGCGGCCCTTGATGGCCAAGCTGGATAATCCCATTCATTAACTGCGCGGGTTGTACAATGTACTTTTTTCACGAACTATGTTTGAAACAAAACTCGACAATAATGGATTCTCAAAGGAAATTGCTGGTGGCTAAAACTCGACAATAATGAAATCCCATACAACTTTGTTGCGTCACCATCGGAGGAGCGCGGCAACCTCGACTTTGTTCAAAGAAGGTTGTCAAAATAATGGCCATATTACAAGCATTTTTGAGTAAATTAACTTTGAGGGGCTCTCAAACGTCGTCCTGTCGCATGAAATGTCAAAGATATGACAAAGACAGCATGCTGTTTGAGAGCCGCTCAAAGTTAAGTAGCGTTTGAGTATTCGGCCATTAGTGTTTTACGTTTAAATTAAATAGTAATATATAAAAAAATATGTAAGTATAGATTTTTATTTGAATTATATATAATGCAGTTTGCATACATCTTTTTCTATATTATTTTGTAAGTAGGAAGGATCTAAATAGATTAATAATTAATTATTGAGTTTATTGAAAATAAATTTTGTGATTTTGTTTATAAGTGAGAAATGGTCTTGCCTTTTTAGCTAAATTGTGACTGCATAAAATTAAATATAAGAAAATTTATAAGGAAATAAAGTAAAAGTTATATTTACAATATTTATATTCGTTATTGACTAGATGTTAAGGTTTTTGTTAGATAATATTATGAAATAGCACAATTAATTGGTTGTTGGCCTTTTATTTCTCTCGGATCACATCCCTTAGATACCTCGTTCACTACTTGTGCTACTTCTTCATAATCAGGAAGCGCCATTGTTTGTAGTTTTGAATATACTAATTTGTTGTTTACTTCTACTTCAAAAGATCCTGAAAATAAAAATACATACTTAGTTTTTTAACAAGTTTTGGGTTGTATCCATTTATCTTTACTTGATTACCTGTTGAAGTACACAATACAGTAGTGTTGTCTACTGCTACGGCCAGACTATCATGCTGTCACAAAGCTTTTTGTTGTCGTGTTTTACAATTGCAAACTGTGTCAAGAGATTAAAGATTATTTTCATGAAATCCCTTTAATTTATTTCTTTTAAGCGAAATTAAACTCTAATTCTTTGATACAATTCAGTTTCTAATTGCATCATGACAATAAAAAGCAAAGTGACAACATCATAGTTTGGCCCCGAGAGGTAACAGGTTAGAATAACATTTTGAAATACATATGAGTAACAAGGATGTCCTGGGGCTAATCCTAGTTTTTAAACTTTACTAACTTAAAATCTATAATGGCTTTAATTTGACAATTCTTGGACATCCATCACTGGCTCACTAAGACAGTCTTCAGTGAGTTGTCATGTTGCAGCAGAGGATATACAATGCATGTCAAATATTTTGACCTCTATTAAACATTGTGCCTCTACACATCAACAGAGGCAACAGCAAATGCATCTGCGGATGTGGCAAGCAGGCGCGGTCCCAGGGGGGGTGGGGGGTCACAGTGGACATGACCCCCCCCCCCCCAAAATTGTACATGTCACATAGAAAAAGCTAAAAATTTACAAAAAAAGCAAAAGTATTATTTTTACTGACTCCCCCCAAAGTTTCAGGCTGCAATCGCGCCTGGTGGCAAGGGAGGTATTTGCATCTGCCGACATGATAGGGAGAGGTATTTGCTTGTTTAATGCAATAATAGGTGGGAAATAGTAGGAAACTTACAGCTACTTCTGTAGCTTGCCAATTTTACAAATATGAGGTAGGTAAGTAATATTGATACAACTAACTATATTATGTCTGCGGTCCGCATGGCGATAATATCGATATTATCGCGAATCCACGTAAATGCAGTAGGTACAAAAACCCTACTAAGTGTAATATTTTGAGACTACTACTTAATTTGGTTGGATTCGCACTAAAATTCGATTTCATCACCATGTGGACCGCAGCCTATGTGTGCTCTGATATGCAACGGCTTCTTGCCCTTGAGCGATTAATCTTCAACTGATTTTTTGCCACCATGTATGTATAGAACATTCAGAGTTCCATACTTAAATACGTGCTGGACTACAGCTGGGCCACAAAAAAAAAGTTGGTAATCTGACTTTTTGACTATGCCATGATGAAGTCGATAATTTGTCGGAATTTGTCGCCAAAAACCAGATTTTGTCGGTCTTCCGTTTAGGAGATACGTGTGGCTCAGCTGTAGAGACGTCTCTACAGCTGGGCCACACAGATCTCGAAAACGAAAGGTCGTAGCGAAAATCTGATTACTCGTATGTGTAGCCGGTATTTTGTCGGATTTTGTCGCGAAACACCAGAGTTTGTCGGTCTTCCGTTTAAGAGATACGTGTGGCTCAGCTGTAGAGACGTCTCTACAGCTGGGCCACACAGATCTCGAAAACGGAAGGTCGTAGCGAAAATCTGATTACTTGTATGTGTAGCCGGTATTTTGTTGGATTTTGTCACCAAGAACCAGATTTTGTCGGTCTTCCGTTTAGGAGATACGTGTGGCTCAGCTGTAGAGACGTCTCTACAGCTGGGCCACACAGATCTCGAAAACGGAAGGTCGTAGCGAAAATCTGATTACTCGTATGTGTAGCCGGTATTTTGTCGGATTTTGTCGCCAAAAACCAGAGTTTGTCGGTCTTCCGTTTAGGAGATACGTGTGGCTCAACTGTAGAGACGTCTCTACAGCTGGGCCACACAGATCTCGAAAACGGAAGGTCGTAGCGAAAATCTGATTACTTGTATGTGTAGCCGGTATTTTGTCGGATTTTGTCACCAAGAACCAGATTTTGTCGGTCTTGCGTTTAGGAGATACGTGAGGATACGCTGTGGAGACCTTTCTACCTGGATCTTGAGAAAGGAAGGTCGTAGCGAAAATCTGATAACTCGAGTGTGTAGCCGTTAGTTTGTCGGAGTTTGTCACCAAGAATCAGAGTTTGTCGATCTTGCGTTTAGAAGATGTGTGAGGATATGCTGTAGAGACCTTTCTACCTGGATCTCGAGAACGAAAGGTCGTAGCGAAAATCTGATAACTCCTATGTGTAGTCGGTAGTTCGAGCGAGTTTGTAGCCAAATACCAGAGCTTGATCGCCTTACATTTATGAGATAAATGTGATTTGAGTGTACCTTCGCGAATGTACATTCGCGTACAACTGTGTTTGAAATAATTATACTACTTTAATGAATGCATGCTATCTGAGCTTCATGATGTTTTATTTCTTACAATATGCGGCCGCCCTGAATTTGCTTTAACGGTCACCCATCCGACACCTGACCGGACCGAGTGTTGCTTATAAAACGTTACCAGCAACTAGGGACCGACCGAACCCACTTTTCACCGAGAACCGAGACCGAGATTAAAAAATAGTCTCGGCCGAGACCGAGATTTTTGATTTTTTTTAAAAGTTACTATAAAATGGCCAAAAAAAAAGCAAATCGATGTACTATGGGCAACAGCGTCGCTTAATCAGTTTGCAACAAAATTCGCGTGCGCGTGTATCGCCCTTGCACGAACTAAACGTATTATTATATTATTACAAAATTGCTTTCTTGTGGTTTGAATCTGCAAGTACAAACTTAATTCATAGAAATAAAAATATTATGTTACACATTGTTTTTTGTTTTATTCCATTGAACATAATATTATGCATCGATATAACAAATAAATCCTCAATATTACAATAAAGCTCAGCTCAGCGTAAAGTCAAGTATAATCTCGCCGTTACCTACCTATATGCCAACGTGATGCCAACAGTTAAGCAGGTCCCTTCAGACTGTGAGTTCCACTACATGGTTCCATCAGTGGGACCAATAGGATTTCCAAGTCCTCGTGTTCCCACTGCTAAATATCGGTGCCCCCCCCCCCCCACCGATATTTAGCAGTTATTTGACTCACTAGTGGAACCATGTAGTGGAACCTACAGTCCAAAGGGTTAGTAGGTAAGTACTTAGTAGTGACAGTTCACTTTAGTAAAGTTAATCACAAGAAAAGTTTTAAAAACTATTCATCAAAAAAGAGAAAATATTATATTTTATAAATAAATCGCACATCAATCATACCATGATTTACGTTGTTTCCACTCGTTTTATTTTATTGACCATTTTCCTAAAGGTACATCGATAAATAACCAAATAAAACCTCATGAAACTCACTTAGCATGACGTACTCATTAAATTACTACTTACATTTTTAGGACAGATGTACGCGACTGTACGATAAACCACGTATTTAGAGTAGGAGACCAGATACCAAACGTTGTCGATACAATAAACGTTGAATACATCAATTACTATTCAAGAAATTAATTGAAATCTTTCATATTTCTTCACTAAATTCTTTTAATCATATAAATTTTGGATTTAATATTAACTATGTACATAAAATAATACAAAACAACTATACTGCTTACGCATTTTGGATTCGGCTCTAAGACTATAATCATAAAAAAACAAACCCCTTATTTCTCTGGAAAGGGGTGTCGACCAAGTCTGTAACTTAAGGACAAACTCGCTCGAACTACCGACTACACATAGGAGTTATCAGATTTTCGCTACGACCTTTCGTTCTCGAGATCCAGGTAGAAAGGTCTCTACAGCATATCCTCACACATCTTCTAAACGCAAGATTGACAAACTCTGATTCTTGGTGACAAACTCCGACAAACTAACGGCTACACACTCGAGTTATCAGATTTTCGCTACGACCTTCCTTTCTCAAGATCCAGGTAGAAAGGTCTCCACAGCGTATCCTCACGTATCTCCTAAACGCAAGACCGACAAAATCTGGTTCTTGGTGACAAAATCCGACAAAATACCGGCTACACATACGAGTAATCAGATTTTCGCTACGACCTTCCGTTTTCGAGATCTGTGTGGCCCAGCTGTAGAGACGTCTCTACAGCTGAGCCACACGTATCTCCTAAACGGAAGACCGACAAAATCTGGTTTTTGGCGACAAATTCCGACAAATTATCGACTTCATCATGGCATAGTCAAAAAGTCAGATTTCCAACTTTTTTTTTTGTGGCCCAGCTGTAGTCAAGCACGTTACTTAAATGCCCATGAGCTACAAAAATGTCACTCACAAAATCGCTTACAACAGTATGACGATGATGATGTTCTCTTATCCCTTATTAGGGACATAGGGCTCTCAGACAAAACAAAGATTACAACAGTATGGCTCAGGGTTGGAAAAAATCATGATTTTTTGCAAATAATCAAAAATCACTGATTTTTTGCAAAAAATCGAAAAAATCAGATTTTTTCGATTTTTTGATTAAGCTTTTAAAATCAACTTAAAATTGTGCGTGAAACCACAACACGCTTTTGTTTTACTTATTTGTCACTTTAATTAGGAAGAAACACAAGTAAAAATCAATAAAATAGTTAAAAATGTCTGGTGGAAAATATAAGGACACATTATTTATTTTTAGTAATTCTAACACAATGTTAATTTTAACATACACTCGTGTGTCTATCAATTATTTAAAATTGAGAATTTTATTTTTTTATACAAATAGGAAAGAAAAAAAGCAATTTGATTGAATCAATGATTTATATTCAAAAAATCACTTGATTTTAATCGTGATTTAGATCATGATTTAAATCAAAGTGATTTAATCATGCCAACCCTGGACTATGGCTGAGGAAATCACAGCTACAAAAAGTACTTAGTCCGTGTGCGTTTTGGCATTTAGCTTCATTTCAGAATTGAATGTTTACATACCTTGTCGGCCCCTCTTGCAATAGACCAGAGCAGTAGGAGTGCTTTCTCGAATAGTTTTTGCAAGTGCAAGACAATGACCCCCGTAATCACAGACTCCACTGGAATAAATACGAGGATAATCAGTACATAAGAGTGAACAATGTTGTGACTATGAAGAATACAGGTAAAGTAAGTTGTGGCGAAGGGTGAAATTATGGCGAAGTTAAGCCGTTCTACAAAAATGTTAGATATTATAATCTGCATAGTGGATCGGTGGGGTGGGGTGGGATTTCTAAACGGTAAGCCGATGGGCACCGGCTTGTATTGCCATGTATGGACCCTTCGTGAGCGTCAATTTGACGGGATCAAGTCCCCAATTTGAAATGTATCACATTGAAGAGTTAGTGCTACATATGTACTATTTGTACCCTGAACCAAACATTTGTACCTCTAAAGGTAAAGGCATTATGTCAGGACCTCCCTGATCCCGCCACTTTGAAGTCAAAGTGGCACGACCTTCTGAAAGTACTACTGAGAGGCAGGCAATTCATACCCGAAGACTTAGTACTACATATGTACATGTATATGCTCAATTTCCAACACTATTGTAAGTGCCGAATTAAAGTTAAATGATTAAAACTTCGGTCCCGTCAATTTGATGATTCATGTTATCGCTGAATTAGTATGAAAATCGTAACAACTCGTGCAAAATCAAATGTAGAAACTTAGTACGTCATAAGTACATGAACTTGGTGTAATTTTCATATTCATAATTTAAGTAAATCAAAAGTTATCCATCATTCCTCGTTATCAAAATGAACACATTTATGCAGAAATGAAACAACTCAAAATAGTTTTGATAATTATATAATACTTGCTTCTGCCCGCGACTTCATCCGCGTGGATATTCGAGAAAATCCTAAGGGAGCATTTAACCAGGATAAATATTATTCTTTGTTTTAGTTTCATCAAAATCAGATCAACCGTTTTTACGTGATTAGGTCCAGGTCTCATCCCCTATACTCATACAATTTCATTCCCTATTTCAACCCCTCCAACCCTTATTTTGCAATAAAAGGTTTCGTTAAAAATCGGTTCAGTAGTTGCATGAAAGCGTAACAGACAAAATTACTAAGTCCGTTACGCTGGCAGGAAAGTAGCTTATAGAGGGAAGCGAGTTTGATGAACAATTTGTGCGTAATTTGGTGTAAATGTGCGCCAAGTTAAAAATTTGTGGGCCTTTTACTTTTAGAATAAAACGGGAAAAACGAATTCTGCTGGGGAGAACCGCTAACGGTTCTAGAACCTAAGTTCTCCAGCAGGAAAATTCAAAACTAATAATTGGAGAGAAATAAAAGAGTTAGGCGGGTAGCTTGATATTAGCAGGAAATGTGCGCCAAATACCTATAAAATTTGTTGGTCTTACAGTTTTGGAGATATTTGATTTCCTGCTGGCGACTGGCGTAACGTTTTGCCGAATCCCAGATCTCGGAAACTACTAAATGTGCGATCTTACAGTAAACACATATAAGCAGCCCCTAATATGTGCGGTAGAGAACATTTCAAAATTAAAATATTCAAAGATTTTGAAGTAATCAGACATTTTCTGAAAACAGAAAAAAAATCTAGCGCCTAAACTACTAAATAAAGAAACCAAAAACATTGTTCTATTCTTCAACTTTTAATGGTAAAAGTTCGACTCTACCAACCGTCATTGGTAAAACCTAACATGTGCCAAGCTGTAAAATCCTTACATTTACCAGCTTTTGTAAAATCCTTACATTTTACCAACTCATGTTGGTAAATCTTAAGATTTTTAAGTAAAACCTAAGATTTACCAATATGCGGGCTTATACAGTAACATACAATACCTATTCTACCTAACCTCAAATTCAATAGTACCTATTTTCTTTAACTTGTAAAACACGGTTAAGTGATTGATAGTTATTTCGTTAAATACATACTACGTAAAGTAATTAGGGTTTCCACTTATGATGAAAACATTGTTTCACAAAGTTTGTTTCATTACTGCATAAATGTGTCCATTTCAAAGATAACGATGAATGATGGATATTACTTAAATTATGAATATGAAAATTACACACGTTCATGTACTTAGGACGTACTAAGTTTCCACATTTGATTTTGCACGAGTTGTTATGATTTTCATACGAATGCAGCGATAACATGAATCATCAAATTGACGGGACCAAAGTTTTAATCATTTAACTTTAATTCGGCACTTACAATAGTGTTGGAAATTGAGCATATACTTGTACATATGTAGTACTAAGTCTTCGGGTAGGAATTGCCTGCCTCTGAGTAGTACTTTCAGAAGGTCGTGCCACTTTGACGTCAAAGCGGCAGGATCAGGGAGGTCCTGACATATTGCCTTTACCTTTAGAGGTACAAATGTTTGGTTCAGGGTACAAATAGTACATATGTAGCACTAACTCTTCAATGTGATACATTTCAAATTGGGGACTTGATCCCGTCAAATTGACGCTCAGGACCCTTCGGCATACGATGACTAATTGACCCATTGCATAACTGTTTTCAAATTATGTTGTAGAGCATAAACTATCAAATCTTCGTACTTTTGAAACTCCCGAACCAGACTCTCCGACCAAACTTTCAAATACAATAACTAAACCTAAATAAAAAACTGCAAATACGAACCAATATTCAACATGAACTTTCGTGCTTTCCTTCAAAGCATCATCCGACATTCTTTTATGGTACCTATTACATAAATATTTGTGTATTTCTTGATGTCTTGCTTTCGGTTCAATTTTCTCTCAAGACAAATTTATTAGTTTAGTTAAGTAAATAAATAATCTGTAAAAATAACAATCTCGCGGCGCGGTTTTGCGTTTGCAGCAGTGACAGTTGACATTGACAGATGACATTTTATGTGACATTTGATACAGACAAATGTCCTGAGTCATCGATCGCCATAAAATATTGAAAATCTATGGCGATTGATGACTCAGAAATTTGTCTGTTGGAATGAATCTTATATGTCAATAATCAAATGTCACATCAAACTAGGAGTTTTTGGCGCCATTTGATCGAGTACGGTTTGGTGTCTATTTTAATTATTTGAAAATTGATTCATAGTGGATATTGTGTCTTAAAATTGGTGCAGTTTTATGGTACAAGTGTCTACGCAACTGAACAGTATGTGGGCTAATTGAAATAGGCGCGATCTTGGTTGTGTGAAGCTGAGACTTTTATTTTAGTGGTAGCTACCTCGGCAGAACTTACCGAGTAAACTGTCTTGATATACTTGTTGCCAAATCCTCCAAGCAGCATTAGAATGTAATGCACCCGCATTCTAATGTAAACTTAAACTGAAACAATACCTACCAGTACCACTGAACTATTAAACTTTTGACACTGGCAAAAATTACATCCAAGAGGAAAGTAGATTCATCATCATCATCATCATCATCATCATATCAGCCACACGACACCCACTGCTGGGTATAGGCCTCCCCTAAGGATCTCCACAACGATCGGTCCTGCGCTGCCTGCATCCACTGGCTTTCCGCGACCTCCACCAGATCGTCGGTCCACCTTGTCGGGGGCCTACCCACGGAGCGTCGTCCGGTGCGCGGTCGCCATTCCAGAACCTTTCTGCCCCAACGGCCATCGGTTCTTCTCGCTATGTGTCCCGCCCATTGCCACTTCAGCTGAGCAATCCTTCGAGCGATGTCGGTTACTTTAGTTCTCCTGCGGATCTCCTCGTTTCTGATTTGATCACGTAGGGAAACGCCGAGCATGGCTCTCTCCATTGCACGCTGAGTGACCTTGAGCCTCCTTATGAGACCCATAGTTAGCGGCCACGTTTCACTGCCGTAAGTCATCACTGGCAACACTCACTGTTCATAGACTTTCGTCTTGAGACACTGAGGTAAGTCGGACGCGAAGATTTTTCGAAGCTTCCCGAATGCTGCCCACCCGAGTTGGATTCGACGAGAGATCTCTTTCTCGAAGTTGGACCTACCTAACTGGACTGCCTGTCGTAGGTATACGTAATGGTCAACAACTTCAAGTGTAGTGTTCCCAACATGAACTGGAGAGGGTACAACATGGGCATTTGACATAATTTTCGTCTTATCCATGTTCATCCTAAGACCCACTCTTTGGGAAGCACTACGGAGATCTTCGAGCATTGTGTTCAGGTCTTCCATGGTCTCAGCCATAAGGACTATATCATCGGCAAAACGAAGGTGTGTTAGGTACTGGCCATTAATGTTGATGCCGAGTCCTTTCCAGTCCAAGAGCTTAAAGATGTCCTCCAACGCAGCTGTGAACAGTTTCGGAGAAATAACGTCTCCCTGTCTCACACCACGCTGCAGTTGGATAGGATTTGTGTTCTGGTTCTGTACTCGGATCGTCATGGTGGCATTTTGGTATAAGTACCTCAACACCTCGATATACCTATAGTCCACTTGGCACCTTTGGAGAGACTGCAGCACCGCCCAGGTTTCAATCGAATCAAAGGCTTTCTCATAGTCCACGAACGCCAAGCAAAGTGGCTCATTATACTCCTCAGTCTTCTGTATAACCTGCCGCAGCGTATGGATGTGGTCTATGGTGCTAAAGCCTTTTCGGAACCCGGCTTGTTCGGGAGGTTGGAAGTCGTCGAACTTGCGAGCGAGATTGCCAAAATAAAAATAGAAGAAAAAGAAGAAAGTCTAACAAATCAAATGTCAAACAAACCTGCAAACGCAAAACCGCGAGATTTTTAGTAGTAGTAGTTTATTTAAAGTAGCTTGGATATTGTAACTTTGATTAGACGGCGACTTCAAAGCGCACTTTGATTGCTCATTTATTTACATGATCGAAGTAGCGCCATCAGAATAAATAAAGCGCCCAAGTAGTCATCAAAACTTCTTGGTCCAAGTAGGTTTTGATGAAAGTAGAGGATGTGGTCCAAGTTCACTTTGATTTAGATTTTAATCAAAGTGCGTTTTGATTGTTCGTTTACATGATCCAAGTAACGTCCAAGAAGTCATCAAAATTAATTGTTATTTTGGTCCAAGCATACTTTGATCATGTCAACGCGGCTTAAGTAATAGTGGCGTCAGTAGGGTGAAAAATACGGCGTTTTGTGAACCAGAGATTTCCTTTGGTAGGATTGGTCCTTAGGACCCTAGGATGGATATAAGAAGTGGAGCCACCACGATTTTTGTAGTAAATTTTTTGAAGTTTTGGCTTTCAGCCCAATCTCGATAGATGTATTAGTTAAGCTGCTTTGTCCAGTTTGATATCATATTCGTATGAATTTAGGGTGTTGAATTCATTATTGGATTCATATTTGTACGATTCAATAGTTAAACTATTTAAAAAAAAACAATAATAAAACACTCGCTTGATTAAAGAAAAAAATTGCCATTAAATACACAAATTGGAATATTGAAAAAAGAAAAATACCTCGTTGGAGCCCTATTATCCTTTTATTTTTAAAATAGTAATAAAAGAAAATAATCTTGTTTTTGCTAATTAAAAAAATAACTTCGTTACCGTTGTAAGGAAGTTATTATTTTTATTAAATATTAAAATTTTAATTATCAATTCGAAACTTGCTTGTGATAGGCTCAAATTGTAGCAAATTTAGTTAGCTTTATAAAAGTATAGAGTAGAGATACCTGAAAAACGCTTCCAAAGTAGTTTTTTCGAAAATACTGAAACAAGTGCCAAGTTTTTCCAGCAGTACAGGGTTTCCAAGGGTTAAAACTTGGGTAAAACTACTCTCAAGGTACCTAACAATATCTGAAAAATATCGTACTTACATGCGCGCTTGTGATATTTGCCTTTTTTTGTCGGTATTGACTTGCATTTTTGGTTTTTCTAATAATTTACTGATATTTTTTAATTCTGCGTTATACTTTTTAAGTTTATTTCAAAACCGTTTCATAAAAGTATTATAATGTATATATATTTGGAATTGGCTATTTATTACCTTCCATTTGATACCCATATTGTTATGATAAAAAATATTAATATTTCCATAGGTGTAAAAGAAATTGACGACACGCGACAGTAAAATTGTTTTCGCTAATAATTGTTAATAAAAAAAATTGTAAGTTATATTTTTTCAAGTTTTCATACTATAAGCTTTGTTAACGTATTTTTTGTTTGCAAATAAGAACATCAGTTTAATATTTACGGTGACTTAAAGTAAAAAAAATGTAGTTGAAAATATTGGTTATTGTGTAATGTTTAGGAAACTTCTTAATAAATTGCAATTTTTATACCAGAAATGAATTCTTCGTCATTGATTTATCCGAAAATGATACCAAACTTGGCTTAGTATCTAAACTTAGGCAGTTATTAACCTCGGACTTCGTTAAGGCAGAATTCCCCCCTCCCCCCACCTGCTTGAAAAATCCAGGTGGCTCCACTTCGTAAACCCATTTTAGGAACCCAAAGATCAATCCTACCGAAGGAAATCTTTGGTTCATGGATAGCCGTATTCTTCGTTTTTTTGCGTCCTACGACTGGGGCTATAATGGAAAGGAAAGCAATTTAATTCGATGTTAAATTAAATGAGGGCTTTTCAAAATTTTAATGACAAAAAACTGTTCACTCAATAGATGGCTGGGACGATAGATGGGATGTTGATAAACAGGCAAGTTTCAACTGTAGAAAACATTATTTATTGAAAAATTAAATACAATTCACATGAAAACACCTGCTAACAACTAACAAATGGCAAGGAGAATGAAAATGACTTTTTTTAAACACAGACCGTATATTTTTCAAAGCCAATTTTAACATTTCGCTCAAGGAATTTATACTTATAAATTCCTTGACTTCACTTGACCATCAATGCCATAGAAAGGCAAATAGTTACTATTTTTTTAAATGTCTCATTGAAAAGGCCTTATTACAAACAATCCATGATTAAAATTTACTCTGTGGTGATAGGTGACTAAGCGATAGCTCTGCCGGAATGCACATTATCATAATGTGTCAAACAATAATGATCGTCATCTCGTATGTGCCTTACTCCTTCTGGCTTCTGAGCTTCAAAAACCTTCAGTGACGGATAAACAATTTCTTATTTTGGTATTCAGAACATTCGTAACGCTAGAATTTATGAATGATTGACGTTTGAACATGGTCCTCACGAAATGACACTGAAGATCATGGTTGCTGGAAATAACAAAAACTAGCTAGCGAAAGTCCAGTTTCACTTCCTAGATGCTCAGTGACGCAAAAATAAATAAGATTTAACATTCGAAAATCATACAAAACCGAACAGATCTCATAAAATCGATGTTTAAACGTGGCACACACGGAACCGTATGTGCCAGTTTTCTTTTGTCAAAATATCGACAACTAAACCGTTTGGAGCCAAATGAAGCAGTCTAGCAGCGTTACGTTTGATACGTAACAGCATATAACACTTCAAATCCATTCGCGTAACAGCACATCAATAGAAAAAGCAAAAACAATATTTCGACCCATCAGACTGTGTGGCCCACAATTAATACTGTCACGTTACGTGAATATTGCGTCATTTAAGTTTTAAAGCCGTTAATAGTAATAAGATTTTCCGGCACTGAGGATCTAGCTTTATTTGGAACCAATCACTGCAGTACTTACGATGTAATTCGAGATTCAAATTAGTATGGAAATCACCTAGGGTGACCACGAAGTATTTTTTTACGGACATCGCATCGTATTGATGTTGACTGAGACTGCAGCTTAGCGCTCCTGAGGGCCTAGTACGAGTTGTGTTTCTCACCTTACTTTGCGAATAGTATCGAGTGAAAGAGAGGAAATCATGCGAGTGAGTGAATGAGTGAAAGAGAGAAGACGATAGTTTACTATTCTCAAAGTGAAGTGAGTACAAAAAATCAACTCGTACTAGGCCCTCTGTACTACAGTTGCAAAACTTCGGAAAGATTCCGAATTATTCCCGAATACTTCTCGGAAAGTTTCTTTCAATCAGAATTTTTCAAAATAAAGATAAAATTATATTTTTTATTATGATAAAATTGATCTGAGCCCATAGGCTTCAATTCAAGTTTAGTCTTAGAACATAGGTCAATCTTGCTAGAAAATATACCCGCCCGACCGAGACGACGACGACACACGAACGGTATAAACAAACAACTCGTGCGCGGTGCGTAGCGCCATCTAGTGGCGGGTGGCAGCGGCGCGGCGCGAGCGTAGCACGGCGGCGCGGCGGCATCGGGGAGTGGCGGGTGGCGGGCCGGGCGGCGCGGCTCCCCCTGGGGAAGTATTCGCCCGCACACCGCACCCCGCAGAGAAGTTTTCAGAATATTACGGAATAATTCGCGCTTGGAGGGAATATTTCGTTCGATCTGGTTTATTATAAAAATAACCTAATTAAGTATGTGCTCAGTGAATCTTTGATGATGATCGTGAATTGTTTTTTATTAAGGGTAAGTAAAGTTAAATTTTTTGATTTATTACACCTATGTATGTAGAGCAAAATTATAACCATTTATTTTTTATTTTTCGAGGTTATGGTTTAGTTAGCTATTGTCGTGTTCTACAGCTTTTTTGATTGCCACAGATAATAGTGGTAGGACTGGTAGGTAGGTACTCTTCGTGCGCGAGTCCGACTCGTACTTAGCCGGTTTTTAATATTATCATAGATTAAGAAAATACTTACCTACTTATGTTTACATCCGTTATACTTAGTTTAGTAGGTACTTCTTAGGTACCTTCGAGCAACAAAGGCTTCGTTTTTCACGAAGGGAGAAGCCTTAGCGATTAAACTCTATTCAAATTATTCTGGCATTTTTTGCGGGGGGGGAAAATGCACACAAGTGCAGTTCCGCATACCCACATACAAAAACAACACTGTAATGACGACACTCACACATAAAAAATAAAACAAAACAGCAAAAAATTGTGTACGGATGAGTCACACATCAAAATATGACACGTTTTTGACATAAAGGGCTGGGCTCAACTGTCGATGCAGCAATATCGATACGGAAAAAGGAATAAAGGTTACAAACTCAATCATTTTACGATGGGGTGAATAACAACAAAGAGGTCATTTTTATACGCTTGAGCTTTATACAAAAAGCTCGAGAGTGTAGGTGATTGGGTTGTGACTAATGTGTAATTTTGACCGACCGTTGAATAAAAAAATAGCAAACTGATTTTGATAATGTCGTCAATATAGTAAAATATATCATTATTTTTCTAAGAAACTGTACATTCAATGGGGAGGCGAAGGCAAAGTGAATTACAGATGGCGCTTCATTCTTTGGAACAATTGTCAGTTTGAGCTTATATTGTCTTGACTGTGTATTACGTGATTTTACTTTCTAAGATTGTATTTTTTTCGGTTTTGCGGACAAACAATGTATTATATGCTAACTTTAGCTCATATAAAAGAAGAATTACGGAAAAGAAAAGCCAAAACAACAGGCAAGAAAGTTTATAGCAACTTACAAAAAATTGCTAACAAGCATTACATTTCTTTAAATTTTGTGTAAGATTTACAAGTAATCTTTTTATTTCAGATTAGAAGCATACGATTTAAATTTTAACAAAGCAACTGAGTGTGAATTTCCGTGTTTATAGTTGCCTGATGATGCCTTCTGTGCAATAGTAATTTCAGGTTTCTGTACTGGAATTTCTGTACCATCCAAAATTACACGAACCGTTTTATCATATTTATTTTATTATTCTAAGTTTCTTGAATGACTCTGGCATATAAAATTCTATTAATTCTCTGTTTGGCCCCAATATTGGGCTTATTCCATATTTGATATACCTATCAAATTCATCCAAGTTATAAATATGTTAGAAACTGGCTGAGGTTGAAATATTAAAGAACAAAGCTGTTATAATTCAAATGTTGTTTTATTTTGGCGAAGCTTCATCAAATTCATGAAACATTCCTTTTGATTTATAATGTTTCTCAGGCTCAGCAAAGGAGAAAATCGAGGGAAAAGCATCTTTTTTTTTGATATTTTTTTGCCCAATATTTTTTTTGTTACTGGGAAATCGATGAACTCCAATATTTTACAAGTTACATGCATAACAATGCGGAATTTTCTCAGTATAAAATTAAAAAGTGCAATACTCCAAGAGATTCCCATATGTTTTGACACTTTCTTTGAGGCGGCCCGGTACCAAAGACCAGACGCCACCTATCGGGATAAAATTGCGCTTTTCCTCCCCATTACTCAAAAATGGCCTGATTTATCATAATATGATAGGTACCACATTCGAGGTGGTATATTGAAAGAGATATGATTTCAATGGTAATAAGTAGAGTACACAACTCGAGAAAAAAAAACTCATCTCGGTTCTTTGTTTAATACTTACGGCTATTTGTACTAAACTTAAGAATCGCATAAGTCTTTCCTAACTATAACTCGACCAAATTAAAACGGTGTCATAAACTTAGCTGTCATGCAGCTATCATGCGCCTAATTATCTTGCTCGAGTTGTACTTTGGAAAAAACTAGGCGATTCTTAAGTTTAGTGCAAACGGCCGTTAGTCCCTCGAACTAAATTCCCTTTTTATTCACTTGTTGTATAATCTACTATTTCGACATTTATTTCGCGATATCTGTCTCGCTCACACCAGTGCAGCGCAAATCATGCAAAAATCACGCAAATTAATTTGACGCAGAATCAGGGCCAGATTGACCAACACTTTATCGACAAACATTATTTAACGGTAACATCACTAAGTTGTCCATCGGTGAGAATTCGGATTTATCTAGCGACAGATCTGAAATTTGTACGGACGAGCCATGGACTAGCAGACCCGATGTCACTGAACAAATCTGACAACTAATCAAGAATAAAATATACGAATTTAATGTTTTAATGTAAACAAATAGCAATAATATGATACAAATTTACTTTCATGTGAAATGTAACACCATCTTTTTGTATACTTGATGTTCGAGACCTCTTTTGACAGCAAAAACCTCATCAAATCGACATTTTAAACAGAGCAGCGTTCACATGCGCGACTGGACTCGGTCTAGAAAGAAATCCGGGCGCACCTGGTTTTACTAATGCGTATGCCCATTTGGGCTTGTACTTCGGCAGAGGGGAACGCTTCGTATGGCTTCTCTTTCTGTAGAAGCCCGTCTTACTCTAAGTTAGGTACCTACTTAAGTACCCAGAAGAGCTAGATAGTACATACGATATCTACTTATCCATACCTACTTTTACTATGATCAGAGAATGATTGAGTTTTTTCTTGCTAGGTAGGTACCTAGGTATTTAAAAATGTGTCAACTACTTTCTGCTGCTTTTTAGGGTTCCGTACCCAAAGGGTAAAAACGGGACCCTATTACTAAGACTCCACTGTCCGTCTGTCTGTCTGTCTGTCACCAGGCTGTATCTCATGAACCGTGATATCTAGACAGTTGAAATTTTCACAGATGATGTATTTCTGTTGCCGCTATAACGACAAAAAAAAGAATAAAATAAATATTTAAGGGGGGCTCCCATACAACAAACGTGATTTTTTTGCCGTTTTTTGCTCAATATTAATAACGACAACAGGTAGACAGTTGAAATTTTCACAGATGATGTATTTCTGTTGCGACTATAACACCATATACTAAAAACAGAATAAAATAAATATTTAAGGGAGGCTCCCATACAACAAACAAGTGGTTTTTTTTGCCGTTTTTTGGTACGGAACACTTCGTGCGTGAGTCCGACTCGCAATGGCCGGTTTTTTTACCGATCTTGCTGTTTTTTTTATCGTTACTCCTGTATTTCGAGAATCGAAATATTCCGAATGTTTCGGAATAATTCAGAATATTTCGGAAGTATTCCAAGGGAATTATTCGGTTGGTATGGGAGCAATATGGTGAATGTCATACACTTTACGAAGATCTCCGAAAATATGAGGACAAGTTTTGTGATTACTTTCGGATGAATTACAAGACATTTGACAAATTATTACACGGCGGCAGCGGCGCCGTGGCGGATTCCACGCTTTACGTATCCACAGACACAGTGCAGAGGCGAGGCAGCGGCGCGGTGGCGACGCGGCGGCGGCATCGTGTACAGGAGCGCTTTTGCTGTGCAGATAGTTTATACCATGGATTAAAACATAGGATACTGTCTTATTATCCTGGTCAAAGTTTTCCTAGGGTATATGCGGACGAAGTCGTGGGTGGATGGCGGGTGGGCGGTATTTTAACAACTAGCGATCGCCCCCGACTTCGTCTGCGTGGACAGTTATTTTTTTACCCCTCGGGAACCGCAAGTTTTTTGGATGAAACGCGAAAACGCGCGTTTTCCCTAACAAAAGACTAATCTAGATCGATTGTTTACCCCCGAAAACCCCCATATATACCAAATTTCAGTGAAATCGTTAGATCCGTTTTCGAGATCACCACAGGAGTAGATTACCAACATCATAAACAACAACATTTGTTTTACGACTTTTATCATAACTCAATACGTTCAACAAAAATGTGTTTGCCTTTTTATTTTTAGACGTGCTCCAACTAATTTTAAAGTTGTAATGTCTATTTTAAATCCTTTTTTCCATACAAAATTTTAACCCCATTTTCACCCCCTTAGGGGTTAAATCATATCCACGGTGTTTGACCTCAAAATTAATGTCATTTTCGCAATCACCTTCTCATAAAACCACAAGAACGACATCCATATCGATTTTTATGTTTTCTAACCCCATTTACACCCTAAGGGGTTGATTTTCAAAATCACAAAATATAATTTGTTTGCCTATTTATTTTTAGACATGCTCCTACGAAGTTTGAAGTTGTAATGTCTATTTTTTATTCTTTTTCCATACAAAATGTGAACCGCATTTTCACCCCTTTAGGTCTTAATCATTTCCACCGTGTTGGACTTCAAAATAAATGTCATTTTCGCAATCGTCATCCCAAAAAACCCCAATAACGACACCCATATCTATTTTTAGGTTTATTTACCCCATTTCACCCCCATATCAACCCCATAGGGGTCAAAATGCTAACAATAACAATAAACGTTGCGTTAGATTTTCATTCATAAGCCTAAATAATACGTTTTGTGATTTTTACTTCGAATATAAAGGATTTTCTATACACAACTACATCCCCCTTTTCAAAAACGCTGAGACACGTGTATATTAATTTTCAATCATAAGCCTAAACACAAAATTTGAAAACCCTAGCTTCGAAACTGAGGGTATTTCATACAAACTTTGGACCCCCGTTTCACCCCCTTGGGGGGTGAGTTTTGAAAAATCCTTTCTTAGTGCACCCCTAAACATTAAAAGGAACCTATGTGCCAAATTTGGTGTCTCTAGACCCAGCGGTTTGGGCTATGCGTTGATATGTCAGTCACCAATCAGTTTCTTTCTCTTATATATTTAGACTAGCTGATGCCCGCGACTTCGTACGCGTGGACTTTATGACTCCGGCGCATGCATATAAATATGAACTAATGTAGTTACATAAGAAAATACTTGTAGCAGTGTTATAATGTTAAAGTTACTAAATTATTTTTATTTTTTTTTTGCTTTCTATAGTCAGTAGTTTTTGTAAGTAAAGGCATATGAAAAGCTTTTGGATATTAGTTTTCAATTCAGTGTCTTAGGATGGGTAGCCTAAGTAAAGGGTTATCAAATAAGGACGGTTCGATGTTGACAGGTTGTGGCAGCCATGTTGTTTAGGCGGCATGTCTCAAATCAATGAGCGGTTTTCAAAAGGCAGTTTAAGAAAAAAAAGTAGTTCATAAAATAGAACTAGATGTCGTTGTACTTAGTAGGTAGCTTTTTATGAAAAATATGAAATGTAATTACTTTTTTATTATACGTTTGTTGAGTATGTGGTTTGTTGCGTTGTGCGTTGGTTGTCCGATGGCGTGTTACGAAGAACTTTTATATGACCAATATGATCATTAGTGGGAAATAATATTTAAAAATCGACTTAGTTGAAGTAACGCCATCTGTCGACATAAAATTATACTAAAAATCACTGCTGTCAGAAAACCGCTAAATGTTTATTATTTGATTACCGATGCCTAATCATCATGGTAAGTTACACGAACATAGACAACACCAATTCTTCACTAAGTGGGTTGTGGGTTAGGAAGAGAACCCTATTTTGGCCGCTTTAGTGATAAGGTGCATTTTTTGATGAATGGCTATGTTGATAAACAAAATTGCCATAATGGGGCGATGCCAACTCATAAGAGGTTCACTATGTGACAATGCATCCACAAAAAGTTACTGTTTGGTACGGATTTTGGGCTGGCGGCGTCATTGATCCGTACTTTTTTGAAAATGACATTGGTGAGGCCATCACTGTCAACGGTGAGCGCTAAAGATCGATGATAACTAATTATTTGGCCCACATCTCTTATATAAAAGTGAAGGGGTGACTGACAGACTATTGCCCAGCCCAAACCACTGAACCTAGAGACTTGAAATTTTGCACATAGATACTTAATATAATGTAAACACCCACTAAGAAGGGATTTTAGGAAATTCCACCCCTAAAGGGTTGAAATGGGGGTACAAAGTTTGTATGGAAAGCCCAAACCATTGAACCTAGAGACTTGAAATTTCGCACATAGATACATTATACAATGATAACACCCACTAAGAAGGTATTTTTGGAAATTCCACCCCTAAAGGGTTGAAATGGGGGTACAAAGTTTGCATGGAAAAGAAAAGTTAAATAGACATTTCAACTTGAAACTTCGTATGAGTACTTCTAAAAACAAATAAGCAAATACGTGTTTCATGGTTTTCCGAAACTCAACCCTTCAGGGGGTTTAATGAGGTAAAAAAAGCCCAACATCGATATGGGTGTCGTTGTGGAGGTTTTATGGGATGTTGATTGCGAAAAGGGCATTTATTTTTAAGTCCAAAATAGTCGCCATGTTTCAACCCCTAAAGAGAAAAAATGGAGTTCATGTTTTGTATGAAAAAAAAAATTAAATAGACATTTTGACGTGAAACATCGTAGGAGTACTTTTAAAAGCAAACACGTGTTTTGTGATTTTTGGAAAATTATAACCCCTTGGGGGTAAATGGGTAAATAAACACATAGAATAGAATAGAATAGAATATCATTCACTTGATTCGTACTTTTAAAAACTAAGCAAAAACACGCATTTCGTGATTTTCTTTGGGGGTTAGTGGGTACATAAAACTAAAAATCGATATGGATGTCGTCAAAAGGTTTTATCTCGGTCAAAAGTTCCATTGCGAATGTCCACGCGGACGAAGTTGCGGGCAAAAGCTAGTTTAACAATATGAACGTAGACAATCAGTGGTTCCAGCAGGACGGCGGTACACATGCCGTACAGCGGACGCCACAATGAACATTCTGCATGGACGATTTGAGGGTACGTTTATCTCTCGTAGAGGAGACGTGAATTGGCCAGCAATTTGACCCTGCCGGACGTTTTTTTGTGGGATTTTTTGTAATCGCTGGTCTATGCCAATAAGTCTCGGACCACCAATGTCCTCAAAGTCAACATAACTCAGGCCATCGCTCAAATTCAGCCAGATATATGCGGCAGAGTTGTCGAAAATTGGACCCCTCTGATCCGTGCCATAGTGAGAAGCCGCGACGGACATTTAATCAATGTCATATTCCATAGTAAATGGCATACATAGGCCCTTCAAATAAAATAATAATTTCATCAATACCTCACACACAGCTTGTTTTATTCCATTTCAACATCGACCCGCTCTTATTGTAAAACCCTTTATATCATGCTCTCTTTAATCATTTCTGCGGTGGTGTCGTGTGGGGCGGGTCGTTACGTTCCCTCAAATATGGTTGATCGAAGCGATGGCTGGTCCATGCGTCATGCTCGTGAATGGGTGCTGCCAGTGGGAATGGGTCTGCTTCTGATTTCTCAACTAGTTGAAAGTTATTTACTCTCACAATTACCTATCCAATATGTACTAGGTATTTAATTTCAACCTACCTACCCATTGTGTGCAAACTTTTATTAATAACTAGCTGATGCCCGCGACTTCGTACGCGTGGACTTTATGACTTCGGCGTATGCATATAAATGAATGAACTAATGTAGTTTTTACATAAGAAAATACTTGTAGCAGTGTTATGGTTCTGCATCAGCTGTTCCAGATCTTCGATTTTTGTACCTCAACAAAAAATGCTCATCAGGCTGAATAACTTTTGCTAGGGTGTCATTTTTATATTTTGTATAGTTTAGCTGAATCATTATGGTTCTGCATCGGGTGTTCCAGATCTTTGATATTTATACCTGAACAAAAAATGCTCATCAGGCTGAACAACTTTTGCTAGGGTGTCATTTTTAGGGTTCCGTACCCAAAGGGTAAAAACGGGACCCTATCACTAAGGCTCCGCTGTCCGTCTGTCTGTCTGTCTGTCACCAGGCTGTATCTCATGAACCGTGATAGCTAGGAAGTTGAAATTTTCACAGATGATGTATTTCTGTTGCCGCTGTAACAACAAATACTAAAAACAGAATAAAATAAATATTTAAGGGGGGCTCCCATACAACAAACGTGTTTTTTTGGAGTTTTTTGGTACGGAACCCTTCGTTCGCGAGTCTGATTCGCACTTGGCCGGTTTTTATATTTTGTATAGTTTAGCTGGACCATTATGGTTCTGCATCAGGTGTTCCAGATTTTCGATTTTTATACCTCAACAAAAAATGCTCATCAGGCTGAACAACTTTTGCTAAGGTGTCATTTTTATATTCCTTATAGTTAAGTTGGACCATTATGGTTCTGCATCAGGTGTTCCATTTTCCAAAATCAATTATACCCTATGTTATTCCCAGGCTTAACAGCTATATAACAAAAAAAGTTTCATTCGAATACGTTCAGTATTTCCGGAGATTAGCGTGTTCAAACAGACAAACAGACACACTTTTTTTTCAAATTCTTACTCTATTAGTATGTCTCCATCGCCCCAGTTTTTTTTTTAAATATATGTAATGTACAGACACACTTTTTTTACTGTTTTATTATATGTAAGGATAAGGATAATTATTGTGATAGAAATTGACCTCACTTTAAATGTGGAGCTCATTTTTCAAATGTTGACAACTCTGTATGAAATATACAGGGAGAAAAAAAGCAGCCCTTGACGAGTTTCTTGCCAGTTCTTCTCATTACAAGGTCTCCTGCTTAGGGTTTGCGAACCGATGGCGTAGCTTCTTTGACATTCACAAGTGCTTGTAACAGCCTAGACTGAATAAATTATTTTTGAATTTTGAATTTTGAATCCTCGTCAAACTGAGAACCTCCTTTTTTTAAGTTGGTTAAAGAACTACACTTAAGATATCCCTTTTCCAATATAAAAATAATTATCATATTCAGCTCATAAACAAAGAAGTTATTGACCATGCCATCGAGCTATTTCATACTAAATCATACTATTTTCGTGCTCTTTTCAAGATTAGGGGAGAGTAGGGTATTACCGAGCCCCTGAGGAAATTCAAATATAACTAACCTCAGGTTGGGTTAAAATAAAAACTAAAATGACTATAGATGGGGAATTTATCTAGCTACGCTAACGAATCAAAAATTTCAAAATCATAAAAATAAAACCCAAAACATAAATATAAGCAAATAACAAAAGAATGGGAAAACACGATATTATAGAACTGGTCTGATAATATCGTGCCCCTAGGTCAGTACTTTGCACTGGGTCTGATAAAACCGCGCTTCTAATTAAAATTGACAATAAACTGATATACTATTAGTACAGCGTATGGAAAAAATGAAAATTATAGATATTTATTTCATTTTATATTCAATAATCAACTTAGTCTCAAAATTATAAACTTAGAAGTTTCCATATTCAACGATTTAGAAAGGCATTTTTGTTACACAAAAGATGTCTTTGTACTTTGAAAACTAATTGTTCTTAAATGATTGTCCATTTTCGGAATGCTTTTACTTTAGTATGCAATTACTTTGAAGGAGGATCAGCTATTTTCCTTCGTTTTTATCGCTTTCTGTAAAGAAAAATATTTGCCATAGATATTTTCATACTGCATGATTTCGCGCCCTGCGCGCGAAAATATCAAACAAGGTAATTTTAATTTGTAACCTCACAAACAGAAAACAAACTTAAAGAATTGATTTAAAATAATTCTGCACACAAATTATACATAATTTTTACGTAATAAATGTATGTAGTTTATTACTCATTAGGTAATATTGGTTGACTCACCTCTTATTAAAATATCAGAAAAAGTAGATCGTGTGCGTGGAAAAACTAAAAGCGCGTGGCCTTCCGCTCTGGTTGTTCGATGGAAATTGACGGTGTGCGGGCGAGGTTAGATTAGAGGTGCTTATAGCTAAGATTTGACTGTTATTGCAGGTGCATAGAGTTGATAGTTTTCGAGAAACCAAGCGGCGCGAAATTATCAACCGCGCGGTAATACCCTACTTGAAAAGTACTGAACCGATTTCCAAATTCTAAAAAATGGGACCAACTTGGGAGTTTACCTTATGTAATAACGTTTGAATAATTTCAATCGGTACAGCCGTCTTTGAGTAATCGGTGGACATACACAAAAAAAACAAATATACAGGCGAACAGAGAACCTCCTTCTTTTTGGAAGTCGGTAAAAAGGCAAGTAAGCGATCGCTGGCTGACATCTACCCAAAGAGAAAAATTTCAGGGTTACATCTGCTTGCCTACCTAAGTATACTCTTCGAAGCTTAGTAAAAAAAACATATTAACACATAGATTTTTATCAACGCCATCTATCGAGCAGACAGTTTTATGTCATTTTGATTGAAAAGCCCTCATTAACAGGACGGTTATATCCTTTCTGTCCATCAACGTACGTACATTGTTGTCACCCTATCTTAAAAATCTCATACAAATTGTATCATGAATTGTACTGTAACTACTGCAGTGATTGGTTCCAAATAAAGCTAGATCCTCAGTGCCAGAAAATCTTATTACTATTAACTGCTTTAAAACTTAAGTGACGCAAAATTCACGTAACGTAACACTATTAATTGTGGGCCACACAGTCTGATGGGTCGAAATATTGTTTTTGCTTTTTCTATTGATGTGTTGTTACGCGAATGGATTTGAAGTGTTATATGCTGTTACGTATCAAACGTAACGCTGCTAGACTGCTTCATTTGGCTCCAAACGGTTTAGTTGTCGATATTTTGACAAATGAAAACTGGCACATACGGTTCCGTGTGTGCCATGTTTAAACAACGATTTTATGAGATCTGTTCGGTTTTGTATGATTTTCGAATGTTAAATCTTATTTATTTTTGCGTCACTGAGCATCTAGGAAGTGAAACTGGACTTTCGCTAACTAGTTTTTGTTATTTCCAGCATCCATGATCTTCAGTGTCATTTCGTGAGGACCATGTTCAAACGTCAATCATTCATAAATTCTAGCGTTACGAATGTTCTGAATACCAAAATAAGAAATTGTTTATCCGTCACTGAAGGTTTTTGAAGCTCTGAAGCCAGAAGGAGTAAGGCACATACGAGATGACGATCATAAACAATATGTCAATGTCAAACTGACAGTGAAGGAGATGACACTGAAGGTCCGAACAAATTATCGGACGCGGCTTACTGCCGCGGCTGATCTGAGGTGTGCAAACTATCGGATGTAGTAGGTCGCGGACGTAACCATAGACTAATATGACGTCATCGGACGTCCGATAGCTATCTGGCACGCAGGATACTATGAGAGTGTGCACACCTATCAGCCGCGGCAGTAAGCCGCGTCCATAAGCCGCGTCCGATAATTTGTTTGGACCTTGACAGTTTTTGTTTTTATTCGAAATAATCCATTGTTGTGGACAGAAAGAAGTCTATTATTTACAGCCGTATTCGTGGGCTTAGTTTGATTCTACTATGTCGTGGCCGTGGGTTTTGTGCTTGATTAGGTACCATTTTTCTCATGCTGACGGACGGCACTGTACCGTCCAGCCAAGAAGCTTATATTACGTCCAGCGAAAATTTTTCTTTGTCTATGGTACCGTCAAACGGGGGAACTTGAGCCAATTTTGCAAGAGCGCTCCACATTCGCGGCGTGAACACCCGTGAAAGGCGTGAAGCGCGAATGTGGATGGTTTTCGCGCCCGTTCACGGGCTTCGCGCCTGTTCACGCCTTGTTCCCCGTTCGGTGTCGGTATTTGCGCCCGCTTCAAAGGGTTCGCGGTGCGCGAACCTCCCGTGAACGCAAGCGCATCCACACTCGCGCGTGAAAACAGTACCGTGCCTTGAGGTTTTTATTTATTTGCGGAGTACGGTGCGTCAAAATGACCGTCATTTGGACGAACGAGCAGGAACTTGTGATGATTGAGTGTTATCATGCCGAAACCTTTTTATGGGATGCTAAAAAACAAAGATAGCAGTGCATAACTCGGCGTCCATTCTCGACGAGCGCGCGAACTAAACTGTGAACGATAGCGAGTGGGAGGGTCATGCTTTTCACGCCGACTTCGCGGCAAAATTACGTCGTGAATTCACGCCGTGAATCACGCAGGAATCTGGAGCCTGCTCAATAAGTACCTAATAAAAAAGGCAAAAATAAATGCAAAGCAACATGGAAGATTATAAAATCCGAAAGTAGTAGAACAAATAACACAAACTACATAAATAAAATAGTAGATAATGGCACTCAAATTATAAGCCCCACCAAAATTTGCCTTGACATTTATTAATTAGCTTGGTGTTATCAAATATCTTCGCCTGGATTGCGAAGTAGGAAGCTTTTAGGAGATATGCCACCCTGAACATGGACTCCAATCGTTAAAAATAAATCGATCGCTTATTTATACAAAATGTTTGGTAAAGCCTTATAAAGCTGAATATGGTAGATAGGGACCATAAAACTGAACAACTTTTACTATGGGACCAAATCTGAAATCGCGAAAAAAAATGAGCTGTTTCATATATTTTGATAATTGCGTTATAAATTTTTGTATGAACCAGCAGTTTTTTTTAAACTTAAAACTAAAACTTCGCATTGCAACCCAGACGACGATATTTGATAACACCAAACTAATGGCTATCTTCCCAATGTGGTCTGGTCAAAATATGCGATAGATTGAACATGAGCCTCTTGGCCGGCGGTCCATGGTAGAACAGCAAAGCAAAGAAATGAAACCGGTAGGTCTGGGGCCAGCCTTATCTCCGCCGCATCGCTTCTATAATATAGATACATATTATGTATTTCACGCCAAACGCACAATAAAATACCGGAAGACATAAAATAACTCTCTTTTAAAACTTCAAAAAAGCACTATAACATAACTAACAATACATTTTATAGTATCGACGAGTTTTTAAAATACCGCAAATAACGTAGGTACTAACTTCTGTGTGACTAACTTTGTGCATGGATTGACATGAAAATAATAATAATAGGTATGTTAAACTTTTTAGATTTTTGCATTCACAATGCTATTTTTATATTAAGATGAATAAATAATGAAAAATATTAGAAAAAAATCGGCTCAACCGTAGCAACTTAGACGGGATTCGAACCCGCACCCTTAGGATTCCGGCCCAATGCACTACCTTGCATGCACTACTTCAGCGGAAGCGTGGAAAGTATTAGAAAATTTCGCCACATCCCTCAGCGGCTTGGTAGCATAATTGGTAGTGCATTGGGCCGGAATCCTAAGGGTGCGGGTTCGAATCCCGTCTAAGTTGCTACGGATGAGCCGATTTTTTCTAATATTTTTCATTATTTATTCATCTTAATAATATGTTACTTTTAATTTGAATGTAAATGTGAGTTTTATTTTATATTTTAAGAGGCAGTCTGCGAAGTAGTCGCTTCGAGAAGTAGACTCTTGGACGAAGAGTAGACTGTATGCATGCGAAGTAGGGTGGTTGATTCGTCCAAGGAAGTAGGATAATTGCTAGGCTAGGTTGGTTAGCTGCGAAGATGTTAATGTTACATTGAGAAGTACCTAGTCGGAATGATAAATTAATTGGCTATTTGATAAGTAGACGCCTGGCGCCGAAAGGTATCACTGTATTGTCAATATAATCGTATTGTACCGTGTTTGTACACATCTAATACAATGTACAGAATTTGTACTTACATTCAGTCGTATGTTTCTGATCATCCTAATTCCATAAATTCAGTGAGCAGTTCAATTTCGATAAGATTAATATTTATACCTTCCGAACTTCGAGCAACAAAAGGCTTCGTTAGAAGCCCGTCTTACTCTAAGCTTCCGAATGACCGCTCGTGTAAGATGGGCATGATGGGTTGCATTACGTACCATATAAGTAACGCCATTTGTCTCTAGACATGGGCGATCATCTGGAACGAAGTACCTTTTTTATCGTTATTACGTCGTTTTTTCTTGTTTAGCCCCAAAACTTTCGTCGAGGGCTGATAAGAATTTCTCATCGTAAGAAATGAGAAAGGAGGATAGATAAGCGAGGTAAAACTTTTAACATCTTGACGGTATGTTTCTCTCTCTATTAATTTTGTCTAAAGGATTTAGGAGACTACTTACCTATTTGGTGTATCTAATACCTACCTACTTAGGTAGGTACCTAATAGAATATTGGGCTTCATAATCTTATTTTTGAAGACCCTAAAATTTTCCCTTTTCTTTTTCAAATAAAGAAGCCAGCACAGCTGATCGGCATAAATCGAAGACAGCCAGATAGTTTTAGATTATAAAGCACCTAAATAGACGACAACCCGTCAACGCCAACGTCATGCGTTCTATCAGCTTGAAATAGGGTTTATGTTAGTACGAAATTGCACGCCACGTGTAACCGTACTGTTCGAATATACCGGAAGGGTACAGTCTGGAATAAATGACGTCATTTATCAACCAGAGGTATGTCGTAGGCAACGAATGACACCAGCGTATATTACCCGCACACGACCGTGGCCCAGCTTTTGTTTAAAAAAATATATATTGGAATTTGAAACAGGTGTTGTTAGCACGACATTTCACTTGTGCAACGGACGAAATACAAATGCTCGCGATTTATTTTGTATTTTAACTGTAAAAATGTTTTGTGCTTGGATTGATGGTAGCTATAATGTCGCTTGTGCCATGATCATATCAAAACAGAAAAGGGAGGGGGAAGAATTTTATCATCCACTGCCTCCTATCTGGCTGGACCGTGAGAAAGACATCAACGCGGAAGATGAATCGGACTTAAGGAAGTGCGTATTTTGAAGCTTACTTATTGTGTTTCTTAAATTTTTCTGGTTCTGTATGCTCACTAGGTACCTCTACGTGTACCTAGGTGGTAGTTATTCAAAAGCATCGCAGCCTCCACATTATCCTGAGCAGACAGGAGGCTTTGCTGCTTTGAGTTCGTTAACTTAATTCATTTTGGTAGTGCACAATGCACATTAATGATAACCTATTGCATAAATAAATCAGGATGCATGCGATGCAAATCAATGTAAATTCCAATACAGTCATGACCACCAGATAAAGATCAGAATCAAGAACGTAATGGCCGGTATACATTTTGATTAGTGTTTAGTGCGAGTGGCTCGTTTAGTGTTTAGTGTGCAGCAAAAAACACGTTCGGACAGTCTCTGATTAGTGTTAAATAATTGATTTTTGCTAAACACTAAACGAGCCACTCGCACTAAACACTAATCAAAATGTATACCGGCCATTAGTCGAGGATAGTGAATCCTTTGACAAACTTTTCATTAATCGTGGAAACATTTAACATAAATAATAAGTAATGTATTTAACACACTATTTTAAGAAGGTAACTATCAAAGAGCTTTCGACGGCACATGAAATTAGATTTTCCTAAGTCTCTTAAGGAAAACCTCAACCCAGCCATAGTTAGGTAAATCTATAGAAACTAGCGAATCTCAAGGTAGATTAAAATGAGGCCGTTTAATTTCAACGTTAAAGCAGGAATGTAAAAAGCAGAATGAAAATTAGACCCGCGGCTCCGTATATTTACGTTAGGTGCAAAGCTCATAAAGGCCCTGAACAATTGTGTACGATTAAATGGTGGGCCCATTTATTTATCTGCTGAATGGCTCCATATAATGCTCGATCGAAAAACGCTTAGGTGTCAGATGGAATTAGAGGGGTGAGAGCCCTTTTGTTCCTTGCCAAATTGATGTAGGTATCATCGTTAACGGTTTCACTAATCCGGAAAATACAAATTGTAGACGTGGTTTTGGTTACGTGTAAATGATTGGGTATTCTGACACAGTTTTTGAAGATTTGACATGATTTGCTTGACCAACTATGCCAGGTGACACAGATTTTTTGTATGGAGAGTGATTTTATTCGCCTGAGATACTAGGTATACTTAAAACGTTCAAATTTGAAAAAAAAAATGTAAGCTGTTGTTCTCGCATTGCTAAATGCATCTCATTTTAGATTAATGTAGAAAAGAATAAAAATAAAAGTTTTTAAACTTCACGGCGGTTAACTGATATGCAAATATTAAGTCTGGTTCTGGGACTTTAGTTTTCGAGTAGAGGTTTTTAGGTAGAGGTTTTTACATAATAATATGAGTACCAATGATCTACACAATCTGAAATTTCAGGAATCAATATTGATGATGATTGTAGTTGGTCTAAAGTATAATTGAAAAAAAAATCAGTACAATAAAATTGATTGTGTCACCAACATTCTAAACGATTGAACTTAAACACTGGTACTATTATTTATTCTGTACCTAAACGCTAACATGTTGCAAACTTATGTAAATCCTTAGAATAATTACACCTAGAACGATAATTCTCTACAAAGCGCGCTGTCAAAAGTGAGGCAACTAAAACAGCCAAAATGGCGCCGTTTTCAAATTTTTTTTGTCCATTATCACATAATCATACCTATTAAGTAGGTACGAAACTGTTTCAATTTCCCTACCTTAAAGAGATTAATTATTATGTTATTGGATAGTTACGATTAGGTAACGTATGAACGATTTAAATCTGAGAACTGAGTCTGGCTCAGTAGGTATAAGTTGCCTCATTTTGCATACAAGGACACGGCTTCTAGGTGTAATTATTCTAAATGTAAATCACAGACTTTGATGTGTATTGAATTAACAAGGTTACGGCTCGTAATTTTATAGTTTAGGTACAGCTTATTTTAAAGCTATAATAGTAAGCATAGCGTTCGAACGCATAAAATGTTAACCATTTGAGTAAAGGGGCAGATTTTCAGACTAGAAGATACAAGTATAAGTAGAAACAAACTGGATAACTATAAATTTTCGTGGACTAGTGAAATCACAGAAATAGTGAAAGCATAGGATTTGGAAGACTAACAGAAGAATTTCAGACTAGTCCGTGATTTTATGTAGTGGAAACATCGGATGACCCGTCAGACCCCATAACGTAATGTAAAAGGCTAATCACACAGTGCGGAAACTTATAGGCGGTAGGCGGTTGATAAATTGCAACAAACCTTTTCCGTCTTTGATATTAGTGTAAAAAATATAAAAAACTGAAATGTAATGAGCCCTCATTACATTTCAGCTTTTTATATTTTTTTCCAAATGACAAAAATCTGTAGGCTCGCTAGATTGCGTAGATAAAAATGTATGTGTCAATGTATTTTTTTTTACTAGCTTCGAAAAGTACTCGGGCAGATCTAACCCTACAATGTTTCTCTTTGGGCAGATGTCAGCCAGCGAGCGCTTACCTACTTGCCTCTTTGGTAGAGGCCGTTTATTTTTAAAAGCTAATTTTGACACTTCTCTTGCCTTCAACGCCATCTAGTGAGGGAAATAGTAACTGTTTTTATTTTTTTAATGTCACTTTGAAAAGCCCCCACTTGGATCCTATTAAAAAGTGAGCAATCCTTTTGGAAAAATCACAAGCCCAGCCAGACACCCGACTGTTCTGGGGTGGACGGTGGTACGCCCCCCCCCCCTTTCTTCGCTAATGGTTTCATCTTGCTCCGTGTTTCCGCTATCGCTCATCAGTGGAGTAGGAGTTGAGAACTGTGCCTAACCAAGCCCAAAGTCCAGCGATGCCTCGCTAATTCAACCTTTCGCGATGCCGTCGTAGCTTACGTATCGTGGATCGTGGAAGAGAACAATCCATGCTGTTTCCATATTGGATTATTTAATTCTGAAATACCTACCTAGGTAACGAAAACGTTATGTCTCGCTTCGCCGTCATGTTATTTCTATTTTGAAATTGAGTTCCTAATTTCCATAGCTAATCATTATTTATTATCATTTTTTTTATTCGGTTAAATATTGTATTACTAGTGGCTCCGTGAGCTGTAGACCTCGCGTTAAAAAGTAGCTCAAATTGTATGTTGTTTAAAAAAATCTCTAAAAGATGTCGCCACCCCTTTTCCAACACTGTTCACGAGCTTTTCAAAGCACGTAGTAGGTACGTGCTGTTTGGTATTATTTAGTAGGTATGTTCGCAGCTAGACGGCGCTTCTAATTTTAATCATTTTTCGAAATAGTGATTTTTGGTAAATTTAGAAAAACTGGCTAAATTAAAAAAATCTATATAATTATCGAACCTGCTCACAAAATTTCACGAGAATCTGTTGAGAAATGCGACCTGTAGAGGAAAATGGACAGCTGGAAAGTCGGACTGAAATATGTTTTTTTTACATTTCTCCGTCATTATAAAAAATTTCAAAAAACTGGCCTGACAAAAAAATTATATGTAATTTTCGAACCTGCTCACAAAATTTGACGAGAATCGGTTGAGAAATGCGACCTGTAGAGGAGAACATCCAGCGCCAAAAAGCTGGATTGAAATATATTTTTGTTACATATCTCCGCCATTACGAAAAATTTGGAAAAACTGTCTAAATTTTAAAAAAATCTATATGATTTTCGAACCTGCCCACAAAATTTCACGAAATTCGGTTGAGAAATGCGACCTGTAGAGGAAAAAAGACAGAGCCGGGAAGCTGGACTGCAATATGTTTTTTTACATATCTCCACCATTTTGAAAAAAATCGAAAAAGTGGCGTGACAAAAAAAACTATGTTATTTTCAAACCTGCTCACAAAATTTCACGAGAATCGGTTGAGAAATGCGACCTGTAGAGGAGAACAGACAGCGCTGGAAAGCCGTAAAACCTGTTTTTTTAACATATCTCCGCCATTTTGAAAAATTAAAAAAATCTGGCTCGACAAAAAATTTAATATAATTTTCGAACCTGCTTACAAATTTTCACGAGAATCGGTTGAGAAATGCGACCTGTAGAAGAGAACATACAAACATACGAAAGAATTTTTGCCCAAGCTGAAGCAGAGACGCTTCGCTCGCACTTCGTGGTCGCTCGGTCAATTATTATTATTTATTTAGGTATTTAGTAAAATAGCATTAGTGTATTTAAAAGCTGTAAGTACTTACTAATAAGAATATCTGGGCGAAGCTCGCATTTTGCTACATGGAAACCTTTCTGATAAACAATAGTTCTTGTAGTAACGAAACGGCCAAGCCACATATTTTGACTAAGGTGTAGAGTTTTTGAAGTTAGGGCTTGTAGAGTAGGGCGCGTAGAGTTAGAAGCTTGGCTCTACATGAGATCTAATAACTTTTTGACATTGCGAGCCATATAGAAGCCTTGGCAACATTATACATGTACCATGGGCAACAGCGTCGCTTAACCACTCCTAAGGTTAAAATCGCTTGCATGCCCCGCGCCCTCACTACATACGTTTAGTTCGTGCAGGGGCGACACGCGCGCAAACGAATTTTGTTGATAACGACGCTGTTACCCATAGTACTAAAATAAGATGTTTCGGTGGGATCACGGTGACAGTCAAAAATTCTGTCTGATTGCTATGTTACTATCAAAAAGTCAAATTATCTTTTATATTTTCAATGCAAATCGAATAATAAATATATTTAGCTATTGATATTTTTGTTTACTAATAAACAAAATGTTTTATGTAGGTATCTGCTGTGGATTGTTAGAAATTAATTGCATTTCAGACATGGGACTGTATTGAATATCCAACGTCGGCAAATATCAATCTCGATTCTATCGTCAAAGCATATCATCATCCTCCTGTCCATATCCCAATTTATTGACCGAGCGAGCACGAAGTGCGAGCGAAGGCGTCTCTGCTTCAGCTTGGGCAAAAATTGGCCACACACAACCACAACGTGTATTACAAAAAGTTTTGACTTCTTGTGTCGAAAGTCGAAACCATTTTACATTCTCTTTGGTCGAAACCATGTTTTAGACTAGTAGAAAAATCCAAAAATCGGCTTCCTTTACCGCTTCAACGGCATTTCGTGAGCCATTTAGGCAACATGATTTTTCCGATGTAAAAAAAGCCTGCTGAATTCGGTTCTGAATGTTGCCAAGCCGAATTTTGAGCGTGTTTCGCTCTAATATAGCGACTTCATTCAGTAAAACATCTCTATCTTCTAAAATATTGGTACCAGACTCCCAATGTTTGTACGTAATGCATTAATAGGCCTCTTAAATTAAAATACAATTTAAGTCCTCACGTAAACTAGTTAGAGCAATGCGGGCTACCGTACCGGACGGCAGTTTAATTTTTATTTTTTTATTTTTGACTTTAATTTTTGACGGTGACTTTCGTTTTTTTTAATTTTTTCGCGCAACCGCAAATTCTGAAACTTTTTTCTATTGCTGATGGAGCTTAAAAAAATACACCTATAAAAATATTCAGCCAATTAGATTTTTCCAGGCATTTCTGATTCCCGTCGAGAGTGCGGCTGTTAGTAATTCTACAAAATTCAAAAGTCAAAAATAATTTATTCAGTCTAGGCTGTTACAAGCACTTGTGAATGTCATAGAAGCTACGCCATCGGTTCGCAAACCCTAAGCGGGAGACCTTGTAACCTTGGACGAATTAACCACAGGACGCGAAATGACAGCCATATTCGCCTTTACCCCTTTGCCACTTACTGTGACCGATAGCCTCAGTAAACGATTTTGCGTTGTCAGTGTGATGCTAGAGCTCGTGGCGAAACATTGGTACAAAAATGGGCAAAATGCTCCGTCTTGTTCAGCAAAAAAAAAAAAATAGCGGGCAATCAAGAAATCTTTCTTTTCACGCATAAGCACAATTTCAACCTATTATAGTAGCTATTTTCCGTAAAATAAATAATATTTGGTATATAAACAAAGTAGGGTGACTTAGCCGGTTTGCCGGCCCCCTTTGGTTTTCGGCCATTTCGGAAACATAACCAGGCCTCCTTTACTTGCTCAAGGTCGCGCGGATAAGGACTTCAACAATTTATTATGTTTAAAAATGTTGACCTCCTCTAAATCTATGCTACCCTGGTACTTTGATAATGTGATTTAAAGAAGTTAATTAAGTTTATAATGGTAGTGTGTCGTGGGGAATGCATATATTTATTTACCTACGATACTACTGGGCCGGTTGTGTAGAAGGGAAAAAAAATACCCACGACACTACCAGTAGTGCGCCTTGGTATTGTCGTGGGTAAGAAGGGCGAAAATTTAACGGTATGTGTGTCGTTAAAGTAGCAAAAAAATTGTGCATGTGAGTTTTTTGGAAGGTAAGTTACAATATTGTTTACGGTTTGATACACATAATTTTTATTACTGACACTCAATTGGACGTTGTTAATTGAAAAGGTTCCAACCCACACAAAGTTAGTTTTGAGATATGATTTTTTTAAGTTCAGACTGTATTTCTTCTGAGATTATGTACTTTATCTTTTTATGATTTATTTTAATTAAATAATAAATTTCTAATATTTAATATATTTGATATTTTATCAAGTTTTGATAGATATGTTGTGATATTTGGACAAAAATATGACGTTGGATCGTTATCGCTAAATCATTATTTCTATAGCGTAAGGCTAGAAAAGTATTAAACAATAAGGATCCAAACTAAAAAAAATTTAATGAAACAGTGTGTTTATTACTTATCAATGGTTTTTTTATGTTTCTGAAATGAATTCTCATCTTTATTATCTATCTTTATAAAATTCTCACTAATTACCTTCAATTTGTAACAAAAGTAATAGCTTAACCGGTCCCTACCTACCTACCATATTCTGGTTAAGACATTAATTCTGTTACACGTTGTATATCTTCATAAAAGTGTCATTGAACACATAGAAAACATCTCAAAACAATATAAAGTCAACATGTCTATTTAATATTTTTCTTTTTACAAAGTTTTAATCCTCATTTCACCCTTTTAGGGGTTGAATCATGTCACCATCAAAATAAATGCCATTTTCGCAATCAACATTCCATAAAACTTCAGTATCGACAATCACATCGATTTTAAGCTTTTTTACCCATTTGCTCTCTTAGGGTTGATTTTCGGAAATTCACGAAGTACGTCTTTGCTTGTTTGTTTTTAGATTTACTACTTTGAAGTTTCAAGTTGAAATGTTAATTTACATTTTTTCCCATTCAAACTTTGTACTCCCATTTAACCCCTTTAGGGGTGGAATGTCTTAAAATCCTTTCTTAGTGGATGCTTACACATATGTATAAAATATCTATGTACATGTAAAAAAAAACAAGTTTCTAAGTCCAGTGATTTGGGCTGGGCGTTAGTCTGTCAGTCACCCCACCCCTCCACTTTCATATAATAAAAATATCGGATCAAAATATATCGGCTAAAAATATCGATATTTTTTCAACAAGCCTATAGAATGCACGATAGATCGAAAACTTTTTAAATATAATAATATCCTTAGGGCAGGCAAAGAAACTAAAGTGTAGGCAGCCATCAAATTAATTTTTAAAATTAAGTTTCTGGTCAAATAATTAACTTTTAAAAGTACCTAATTAACCCGGATATTAATGACTGGAACGATTTAAGCAGTTAAGTTTAAAAAAATCAAATTAAATAATGAAACAAAAACATTTCATAGCACTTGAATCGTTTTTCCGAAATTATGTTCCTTTATTAAATAAATCAGTTGAATTTAGCGATACTCATCCAAGTGACATGGATTGTTTCCAATTTAATATGTATTTCAAATAAACAATGATCCATGTTGTTTGGATCGTTTTCGTGATTTTTTTCTTGTTTTTTTTTTTGCTGAATATGACTTTCTTTACAACGATCCAAGTAGCTTGGAGCGTTAAGTATGATAAAAATAATGACCTGTCATATAAGTGGGTTGGTAACATCTGAATAAAAAAACATATGACACTTGAATTTTACTTGGATCTTTGTCGTGGTTCAATAGTATTGACCTTAAGGAGTATTTTGGTATACTTAACTCATTTTCGATAAACTTGTGGTTTGGATCCTTTTCAATTAACAACGTCCAATTGTAAGAAAGATTTTTATCTTTTTAGTGCCACTTTAAATCCTAATGTTTCATTAAAGTATTGTAGGAAAGAAAAGAGGAATAATTTTTAATTGGTCGATGACGGGCTATTAAACCAATTTCACATCGTGTTTACTTTGTATTTTCGTTAAATACGTCGTTGACCGATCAGTCTATCGTCATTATCGGATCCAGAAGATGTTCCTTGTCGCCACCAATAAATTTATTCGAAAAACATGACGGAGAAAAATTCCGGCTGCGCTCCCGAATTTCAAAGGCGGCAGCGCTGCTGCTTCGAGACCGCCTCAATTTGGAGCCACAAACCCTGAGGAGTAAGGCCGTTTGTGGTCTTATCCAGCTTCTGATCGCTTTGCGGTTCTTCGCGACAGGGTCCTTCCAGATGGGACTAGCTGATTTGGCGAACAAAGACCATTCTACTGCCCCTGGTACATCACATCAAACTTCGAATACTTTTCAAAACAAAACTCAACCATTCGGTCATCCCATGCATTTTTTAACTATATTATTGGCAACAATGTTTAAGGCTCTCATTAGTTAAAGGATTAAGTTTTTAGCCTAAAGTAGTTTGATGCAACAAACTAATGAAATCATTATGTTAATGATTTCAATAGCGATAAAGTAAGCTAAAGAAGATATAAGTGAAGCTTCTTGCAATTGAGTGTGAGTATGGTAAATTAGTTTTAGTACTTTTATTTTGACTTAAACGCGTAAAGTATTCGGTGTGATACATTTAAATTTGATGGCCGGGTGACGAAATGCATTTCTGGGAGAATTTCTGGAAAATAAAATTTTGCGCTCGTAGAACGACCACTATTGGGGTCGGCGCAGCATGTAATACATACTGCATTAGGTTTTGGCAAAGTTTTACGGTCGGCCGCCTGCCTGACACCAACCCTCCTTGGGAATGCTGTTGTTGACAGTTTCCTCGCTGCCATTCGAGTGACCCTTTGTGCGATGGTGTGCACCGGGTCCCTAAAACTTCCCTCTATCGCCTTCTACGATATGTATTTATTAGTGTGTATCGATCTATCTTGTATGCACGTAAATATCATTGTTCTTTATTTGTGCCGCATTCGCGTTTATCTGTTTACTGTTGGTTGACTGGTAGAGAATGCTATTAGCATTAAGTCCGCCATTTGTACCTTACTCAATGTATTTGTACAATAAAGATTTATAAATAAATAAATAAATACCCACGGGATGAGATGGGACAGTCCTATTCTTAACCGGAACTGTGCGGCTTAGTCTATGCTATGTCTATGCTATGTCGTCAAAGCATAATTAGAGCCAAAGAGTAATAAACTCCGAACAGTCTTGAAGAATTTCTGACATGCAGGACTTGTACTATTATGTATTCTGTGATGCAGGTGGAACTCTGTATGAAGTCTGCAAACTACATTCTGTGATTCTTCTCTGCAATCTGGATGTAATATTGTAGTGACTGTTTTTCGTGCTTTAGAAAAAAACCGGACAAGTGCGAGTCAGACTCGCCCACCGAGGTTCCGTACAAATTTGTTGGTAAGTACTACTTATAAAGACTATTTTTTTAAAGATTTAATTACAAATGTACAATTTTCAGATTTTTCCCCGTACTTGTAGTATAAGACGAAATTACTTGCCTTTCATAGTTCTAGGTCAACGGGAAGTACCCTATGAATTTTGATTCCGTTGAGAGTATAGGAATGTGAGTTTTTTGCGTCATAAACGGCCATTTTAACACGTTTTTATTAGGTGCTTTCTCGTTTGTGTGTTCGTTTGTTTCTCCACAAAGTTTGCGAACGATTTTATACTAGCTTCCCGATGAGCTAGAGACTTGAAACTTGGAACATACGTCAGAACTAGAAGGCAATGCAATATTATGGTATCATTAAGCTGATCTGATGATGAAGCCGGAAGAAGGTCACATGAACTTTATGATGAAACCATACAACCCCATCGTGTTTGGACTCGTTAGAATCGTCTTGACGAGTACTCTAATGAGAGACGAGGTCCAGGGTCTGATGATGAAGCTGAAAGGCCATGCCATAGGAACTCCATATTGGAACCATGCAACCCCATGAAATTTGGGCTCGTTTGAATCGTCTTGACGAGTTCTTTGTTGGGAAATAGTTTCCAGGGTCTGATGATGGAGCCGGAAGCAGGACATAGGAACTCTTTAATAAAACCACGCTATCTTATCGAGATTGGGCTCGTTTGAATCGTCTTAACGAGTACTTTCTTGGGAAATAGTTTCCGAGGATCTGATGATGGAGCCGGAGGAAGGCCATAGGAACTCTATAATAAAACCATGCAACTCCATCGAGTTTGGGCTCGTTAGAATCGTCTTTACAAGTTCTTTGTTGGGAAATAGTTTCCAGGGTCTGATGATGGTGCCGGAAGAAGGACACGGGAACTCTTTAATAAAACCATGTTCCCCATCGAGTTTGGACTCATTTGAATCGTCTTGACGAGTTCTTTATTGGGAAATAGTTTTCAGGGTCTGATGATGGAGCCGGAAGAAGGCCACTGGGACTCAGTAATAAAACCATGCAACCCCATCGAGGTTGGGCTCGTTTGAATCGTCTTGACGAGTGCTCTGATAGGAGATGGTATATTTTTAGTTTTAGCTCGTTAACTAAAAAGCAGAAAATAATAATTTACTGAAAAAAAACTTTTTCAAAAACACGTTTTTAAAACAGACAAAATTTTGTAAAATGTATCATCCATATTGTCTTTAGCATGCGCCCCACGTTTTTAGGTTTAAAATTTCTTTATGTATAGGGTTATAAATATTTACAATAGAATCATAGAATTTATTTTTGACTATTTAGTCCGTTTTATGTTTTTAGTCCGATTTTTTTGTAATAATTTTTATGTACACTAAGAAGTTTAATTTTTGTACAGCTTCAAGGGACGTTATAGTTGAGTATATGGTTTTAATTTCAACTCGATACCTCTACGCGTTCCCGAAATAAAGGGACAGACAGACGGACAACAAAGTGATCCTATAAGGGTTCCGTTTTTTCCTTTGAGGTACGGAATCCTAAAAACAAGTTCTTTGCTAAGGAAACTAGAACTAATTTCATTTCCGTATGTATAAGACTCTCGAGAGGAACTCAATGGTCTAGTGGTTTAGCGCCTGGGCCAGCGATTGCGGAGGTTAAGCAGCTTTCGCAAGAGTCGATCATAGGATAGGTGCCCAAAAATTTGTTATCTCGAGCTCCTCCGTGCTTCGGAAGGCAGTTAAACCGTTGGTCCCGGCTGCATTTGCAGTCTTTAACACTCACCAATCCGCATTTCGCCCGCGTGGTGGGTTATGGCTGGCCTCCTTCACTCGCTCAAGGTAGCGCGATAAGCACCTTCACATTATGATACATGCTGCACTGCACAGTTCATTTAAAAGTAAACAACCTTAACGTTGCGTCCTCAGAAAGGGTAGGAGCACGCGATAGAAAGAGAGACAACTACAAGGTGAACTCCGCGACCTAAATTGCACTTTATTGTGGCGGGGCTAAAGTCGCTTTTTATTTAAATGACTTTGCTGCGTGCTGCTTCTGTACCTTGTACTATTAGTTATTCTGTGGTTATGGCCCATCCTCCTTATCTACAAAGAAGGCCCTAGCAGTGGGCATATTAAAAATGGCTGATGGTCATAGACTCTGCTTCCCATACAGATACAAAATTTTCCACGCACTGAAAACTCATTAGGTACCTATTTACCTACCTTTTATACGCGTATAAAAACAGTGCATTACCAACTTAGAGTAAGACGGGCTTCTACAGAAAGAGAAGCCATACGAAGCGTTTCCCCTCTGCCGAAGTACAAGCCCAAATGGGCATACGCGTTAGTAAAACCAGTTGCGCCCGGATTTCTTTCTAGACCGAGTCCAGTCGCGCATGTGAACGCTGCTCTGTTTAAAATGTCGAATTGATGAGTTTTTTGCTGTTAAAAGAGATCTTGAACATCAAGTATACAAAAAGACGGTTTTACATTTCACATAAAAGTATTTTTTTATCGTATTATTGCTATTTGTTTACATTTAAACATTAAATTCGTATATTTTATTCTTGATTAGTTGTCAAATTTGTTCAGTGACATCGGGTCTGCTAGTCCATGGCTCGTCCGTACAAATTTCAGATCTGTCGCTAGATAAATCCGAGTTCGCGCCGATGGGCAACTTAGTGATGTTACCGTTAAATAATGTTTGTCGATAAAGTGTTGGTCAATCTGGCCCTGATTCTGCGCCAAATTCATTTGCGAGATTTTTGCATGATGTGAGCGCGACAGATATCGCGAAATAAATGTCGAAATAGTAGATTATACAACAAGTGAATAAAAAGGGAATTTAGTTCGAGGGACTAGGCCGTCTCTCGAGCAAGATAATTAAAGTCAAAGTCAAAGTCAAATAAGCTTTATTCAAATAAACTTAATTATTAAGTACTTTTGAATCGTCTATATTTTCCTACCACCCGTTCCAGACTTTTTTAGCTGACAAGAAGAACGGGCGCAAGAAACTTATCAGCTGTAACAGCCATAAGTAACGATATTTACAAACTTCTTGAATGAATATCTTGAATGAATGCAAAGATAATGAAAGGATAGTTATGCTTGGAGATTTTAACGGATGGGTAGGTGTGAGAAGAGAGGGATGTGAGGGAGTTTTAGGAATATATGGAGACAAAAGAGTAAATGATAATGGCAGGAGTTTGATTGACGTATGTTTAGAAAAGAATCTTGTGGTAACGAACACCATGTTTGACCACAAGGAAATTCATATGTACACTTGGCAGAGAGGGGAAAAGAAGAGTATGATCGATTTTGTGATTGTTGATGAAAGACTGAAGGGCAGAGTTGTAGACACCAGGGTCTTTAGGGGTAGTAACATTGGAACAGACCACTTTCTTGTAGTGTCTCGGGTTAGTGGTCTGTTCAAAAGTTGGCGTCATCGTCCCACAGTGTCAACAACGGAGCTGACTAGAGTAAAAGTTGAGAACCTGGATGAAGTGGAAGTGCAAAAGACATATTTGTGCAAATTGAAAGAACGATTGGGAAATGTGGCTGAAGTGAAAGATGACAAGCTTGAGGAAGTTTGGGAAAAGTTTAAAAAAGGTGTGACTGAAACAGCTGAGGAAATATGTGGAGTGAGTAAAAGGAAGAATGCTCCCCCAATAAACTGGTGGGATAGTGAGGTAAGACAGATAGTGAATGAAAAGAAAAAAGTATGGCAGGATCTGCTGGCCATCAAAGCCAGTAAAAGAGTGAATGCAAGTGTTACAGAAGAGGATGTTGATACAGTTGCAAGGGAGTTTAAAAGGATTAAGAAAGTAGTGAAAGAAAAAGTAGACGAAAAAAAGAGAAAGATGAAAGAAAAGTGTGACTTCAAACTCTGTGATAACTTTCGAGACAATATAAAATTGTTTTGGAAACAAGTGAAAACGTCTCGAAGTGGATCACATAAGTCTAAAATGAATGTGATAAGAGATGAAAAAGGTGAGCTAGTGACAGATGAAAAAGGTGTACTACAGGAGTGGATGAAATATTTTGAGAGTTTGTTTGAGGCGGATGGCTCTATGCTAGAAGCCTCGGATAAAAGGGTGGAAGACGAGGAAGAGACAGAAGTGGATGAAAGAGATATATATATGGATGAGATTATTAGTGCAATGAAGAGCATGAAAAAAGGGAAAGCAGCAGGATATGACAGAATTACTGTTGAAATGCTGAGAGGTGGGAAAGAGCTGGTTGCGTCCTGGCTGTGCCTGATCTTTAATAAATGTTGGAACAGTGGCAAAGTGCCGGAAGATTGGCGTAAAGCCGTGGTCGTGCCGCTGTACAAAGGGAAAGGGTCACGGCAGGATGCTAAAAACTACCGCGGGATCAGTCTTCTCAGCATTGTCAGTAAATTGTATGCAAAGGTACTGATTGAAAGAGTGATGCAAAAAACTGATCAGAGTATTTGGGATGTGCAAGCGGGATTCAGAAAGGGAATGGGATGCACGGATCAGGTCTTCTCCTTGAGGTGCTTAACCGAAAAACACCTGGCTAAGCACAAAAAGGTTTACTGTGCCTTTGTGGACCTGAAGAAGGCCTACGATCGAGTTGACAGGAATGAGCTATGGAAGGTGTTGTCCGAATACGGATTGGAGAGCAGACTGATTCATGCACTGAAAACTCTCTATGAGGATTCCCGTGCATGCGTCAGGATTGACGGCGTATACACTGACTGGTTTGGCATCTCTAGGGGTGTCAGACAGGGATGTGTTGCGTCACCATGGCTCTTTAATCTGTTTTTGGACAGTTGTATGAAAGGTCTGAAAGAACGTGACTGTGGGGTTGTGATGAATGGGACTCAAATCAAGTGCCTTCTCTACGCTGACGACCAAGTTATACTTGCGTCTTCTGCGCAAGAGTTGCAGGAAATGATGTCGGTTATGAATGAAGATTTTGTGAGAAAAGGGATGAAAGTGAATGTAACTAAGACTAAAGTGATGGTGTTTGAGAGAGATGAAGAAATGACTGACTGTACGGTAATGTTAGGTGGCGAAAAAGTGGAACAAGTCCGTGAGTTTGTATACTTGGGGAGTTTGTTCACAAGGGACGGAAAGAGTGAGGAAGACATAGAAAGACGAGTGAAGAAAGGAAATTCGGTGAGTGGTGCTATACACTCGGTTATGAGTAGCCAAACCGTTTCTGCAAAGGCGCGAATGGCTATTCATAACGGAGTGCTGGTACCGACACTGATGTATGGAAGTGAATCTTGGGTATGGCAGAAGAAGAATGAAAGCAGAATAAATGCGGTAGAGATGCGATCGTTGAGGAAAATATGCGGAGTAAAACTGAGTGATAGAGTGAGCAATGAGGTGATTCGCAAAAGGTGTGGTCTGAAAGATGATATAGTGACAAGAATTGAGAAAGGAATGCTCCAGTGGTTTGGTCACTTAGAGAGGATGAATGAAAGGCGAATCACGAAAGAGATATACTGTGCGAATGTGGAAGGAACGATTGCACGAGGGCGTCCCAGAAAAACCTACGCGGACCAAATAGAGGTTATTATAAAAAAGGCTGGTGTACGCAGTGACAAAAACCGCAGGGCATGTATGAAAAGAGTGATGGATATGAATGAAGCGAAAGAAGTGTGCAAGGATCGTAGCAGGTGGCGATCCATAGTCTCTGCCTACCCCCATGGGAAACAGGCGTGAGTGTATGTAATGTAATGTAATGTATGAATAAAAAAATAAAATAATAAAAATCTTTTATTTGCAATTTTCCACAAGTAGGACTTAAACTTAGTAGGTACATTTTGTATGTAATAAGGTATAATACTTGTGGAGTCTGATGCCTAGGATAAGCAAAAGCCTGTGTTCCAGGATCACCAGAACCCCAGATGAACAACCCGGATGTACTTCTTTAAAGTAAATTTTAGCAGTCCTAAGTAAAATTTTAAATCTAAATTACAAAAATTTCAAACTTGTTACATTAATGTCATAGTCAGTGTTTGTGTGTGTGTGTGTGTGTGTGTGTGTGTGTGTGTGTGTGTGTGTGTGCGTGTGTGTGTGTGTGTGTGTGTGTGTGTGAGTGTGTGTGTGTGTGTGTGTGAGTGTGTGTATGTGTGTGCTGTGCTCAGCCCTACGACAGTGTCTTGGGATCGATTTACTTTCAAAACACTGAGCACAGCACAGTCACAATATATAAATATTTGAACACAAAGTGTTTATTACGAGAAAATTAGGAACTAAAAGGCACAATGAATAACTAACCAACAGGTTGCATTAGATTTTCAGTTTCATCATATGACTTCTGCTGGAGCCACGCTACTAACTTCAATTTGCAGCTATGTCTATTAAGAGGATAAATTTCAATGATTTTGTTTATTAAGTTATAAAGGTAGGGTCCTAAGAAGCTAAAAAATCTGTGGCTGAACTTTGTATTGAAGCAAGTGATGGGAACGATAACTTTGTTTCTTTTCCGGAGAAGGACAGGACATAGGGGTACGGACTTGTGTTGGAGTAAAATAGTATATAGTATGAACAGCTGGCGGACTGTCAGGACTTCACAGAATTCGTACAGTAATTTTGTTGGGTACTGCATTGTTTTAAAAGTAGCTACCTTAAGGACAGCTCTCTGAGCTGTTTCCAGTCTATACAAATGGGTTTTAGCCGCACCACCCCAGGAGGTTATACAATAAGTAAGGACCGATTGGCATAGGGCCAAATAGACCATCTTAAGAACATGAGGATCTGAAACAGATCTAAGGTTTTTAAAGATAAAAATCAATTTTCTAATTTTACCAGTAAGATAATGGATGTGATCTGTGAATCGTAGACTCTCGTCAATATGGACACCCAGATATTTAAACACATTAGTTTTAAGTAGTTTAGGACAGGAGCAAGTCGATGCATCACTATCATGATTATTGTGAGCTCGGATGGTCAGGGGTTCAATGATATGTTCCGGGACACTACGAATACAGAAAGTCATATATTGCGTTTTGCTAACGTTCAGTGTAAGGAGATTTGAAGAAAGCCAGTTGGTGACCATATTAAAACCCCTCTGTGCAGCAGTAAAGACATCAGGCCAAGAATCAGCTGCAAAAACCAAGGCAGTATCATCGGCGAAAGCTATGACTCTGCCATTAGGCACAACGAGGTCGCAGAGATCGTTGATAAAGGTGAGGAAGAGGGTAGGCCCCAGGACACTTCCCTGGGGAACCCCATATGGGATGGGAAGATATGAGCTAGTGACACCGTCGACAACAACACACTGAAGTCTGTTCGTAAGGTAACTTTTGATCAGAGAGAGTTGGTTATCCCTTATACCTAAAGTGTACAGTTTATTAATGAGGAGTGGAATTGAGAGGGTGTCAAAAGCCTTGGCAAGGTCAAGGTAGATTGCCACACACTTCTTCCCCCTGTCCAAATTATCAACGACGTAATGGGTGAGGTCATTCACAGCATCAGATGTGGATCGCTTAGAACGAAAGCCATATTGCCTATCCGATAACAACCCCCTGCTCTCAAGGTAGTTCGTCAGCCGAGAGTTTATTATACGTTCCAGTACCTTAGATAGCGCCGAAAGAACTGAGATAGGCCGGTAGTTTAATGGTTCGTTTTTGTTACCTGCTTTGAAAACAGGGTGCACTAAAGCTTTTTTAAAAGCGCCAGGGAATATGCCACGTCTTATGCTTACATTACAGATGTGTGTTATGGGAGGAACGAGTGTCGCTTTGTGAGTTTTTAGAAAAACGGTCGATATTCCATCCCAGCCCATGGCACAGTCACTCTTAAGGGACATTATGGTGCGTTCGACTTCTTCCTCATCGGTTTCTAGAAGACCAAAAGAATTGAGTGAGGAGTGGGCGGGGTTTGGGTGCATATAGAAGTTTGAAGCAGCATTGTTTGCATTAGCCTGTATAGCTTCTGCCAGCGATATACCTGTGTTCACAAAGACAGAATTAACATAATTCACAGATTCGGCGGGTGTGTCCTTAGTTTTTAGTAGATGGTAAGCCGTGCCCTTGGGTTTTTTCATATTAGTTATTTCCATAATATTACCCCACAGTCGCTTTACATCTTTCTCAGATTTTTTAAGTTTAACCCTATAAAATTCTCTTTTTACCTTTTTAATTAACGCATTACAGAAGTTTCTGTATCGTTTGAATGTAATTTTTAATGTTGTGTTGTTAGGATATTGTTTTAGACTTTTGTGCATGTTGTCTCTATTCCTAATGCATCTTATTAAACCTGGGGTCATCCAGGGTTTAAGTGGTATGTATTTACGGGAAACAATTATAATTTTAGAGTGGAGTGACATTAGATTTTTTAATGATTTTATAAAAAAGTCAGCAGCTGCATCGGGATCGGACATGTTAAAAATTGGGGTGAAGTCAAACTCAGCCAATGCTGATGTGATAGCATCGTTATCTAATTTTGTATGACGAGTTACAGGGCTAGGTTTCTTGTTCGTTTTTAGGGATAGAATAGTGGCATCATGGTCGGTAACGGAGGACTGGACTACGAGAGTAAGGGCCGAGGAGGTGGATTTAAGAAGAACGTGATCCAGGCATGTTAAACGGTGAGTTGGGAACATGTGTGCAGGCAACAAACCATGTGTAGCGGTACATTCTAGGTAGGCATCCGCTATCGAGTTATTCGCGCTCGGTAAAATATCAATATTTATGTCGCCGGCAATTACAATGGTTTTAAATTCTTTTAGTTGTGTTAAAAGAGAATTTAGAGAATAAATAAAATTATCTACATTTCTAAATTCCCAGGGCCTATAGATAGCAATAATAGCGGTGTGTGTACTAACCTTTATAATAAGGCAGCTTGCGTCGCTTATAGGGGGTTCTTCTACCACAACTCCAGCGAGATCGTTACTTACATAAACCGTTACACCGTCGTTTTGATTATGAAAGTTTGTAGAACAATGATATGAATATCCTTCAATGTTACTTATAAACGGGTTACATGACAGCCAGCACTCTGTAAGTATTATGATATCGAACTTTACTTTTAAACGAGCTAATAAAACATGAAATGATGATATGTTAGCACTGATGCTACGAATATTTTGTGCAATTATTTTTAGGGAATTATTGTGCGAGTGGTTTTGTATTTGTGGTAGACAGTACTCGGGGTCAATAGAAAAACATTCCGACACAGAAACTTCGTCAATCAGGTTAATAATCTCGCTTGAATTAAGCATTTTTAATCATAAATATATGGGGTGCATAGTTATAGGTGTACAGAACAGCATAATTGTATAGGTAGGGTAGGTATATATAGGGGACAACTGTGTTGTAAGTACGGGTTAAGAAGTAATAACGGTGCTTTGTTTTTATTATTAACGAGGGGGGTCGTCGTCGTGCCGAGAGTAACTGCACTTTGTGTCCAGTTTGATAGGAAGCGTTATAGGCGTTAGATGTGTGTGCCGCGATATGTTTTTTTATAATAATTGTGGTTAGAAACGGTAATGTGTAAAAATGTGTAAGTGTAAGTGCGTTATTTTGGATTTTGTTTGTGTTTAAATACGTGAGCGCATAGACTGCATTGCGTATATGGATTTTTGGATAAAGTGTGTGTGTATAAGTTACAACAGGTATGATATATTCAATAACAAGTTTGGGAAAACAAAACTTAACTAAGAAAAATGTACGTAATTTTGAGAATAGGTTAAGAAATACTAAATCTAGTCACTGGTTATTTTTAAACTGGTCTATTTGTTTTTCGTCGGTAACCGTGATAATTTTAGCTCCATCTTGTTTACGAATAAGAATCCTTCCATTAGCGGTCCAACAGTATTTAATTATTCCCATCTTCTGTAGCTCGCGCCCAAGGTAGTACAATCTACGAGCTTGTTGGGTTAGGTATTCTGCTACATATATCGGCTGGGACACATTGTTAAGGCCGATGATGGTGGTACTTAATTTTTGAGTTTTGTTTCTTATGTTGTAGTCTTTTACAGCTTTTAAGATTCGAATTTTTGTATGTGACGAATTTAGGGTAACCAAAATGGGTCCAGTAGCCGTTTTAGATGGTAGACGGCGTGCATCTTGCACGTCGCAGCAGGCAATATCAGCTGATACAGTTGATGCAATTTTTAAAACAATGTTCCGGAGATCTTCTTGTGGGCCCAATGGAACATTACGTATAACCAGCAAGTTCAAGCAGGATAGTCGCTGCAGCTGCTCAACAGTGGTCTCGAGTTGTATAATACGGCGATCCTGGTCCAATACTTTTTTGTCCAACGTCTCAACCTGGAGATTGGTATCTTCATATTGACGGTGCAAAAACTCAATAGAATTTTCTATTTCCCGGTTGGTTTTCTGTATCTCGCTAATAGTAGACGACATACTGGATAAAGACGCTTGTATATTAGTAAGTTTATTTTCCTGTTGCGTATTCCATTGCGACATTAGCTGAAGAAAATCTTCTTTAAATGTACCAAATTTTGAGTCAAAGTCGATATTACAATCGCAGGTATGTTTTCGTTTATGTGAGCGTTGTATGATATTTTTCATTTCGTTGCTATCGGTTGTTGAAAACAAGTTAGGATCCGAGCCATGGTGGGGTGGAGAATGGTACGTTGACATTGTGACGGTTAGCGTTAGGCCTATTTATTCCGACGGCAAAGTGACCCGCAAATTAGTGGTGCGATGAGACAGGTGGCACGATGAGCAGGACGGTAGCAGATCGGCAGGTAACGCCCACAATAAAAGCACTCCAGCGCAAGTAGGCGTGGATGGTTTACGCGAATGAGCGCTTCGTAGGTTAGGGTTGTAACAGATCACAATATGCGTGTCTCACTCATTTACGGACACGTTCCCTTTCGCACACTTAGAATAACTTCTCACAAACACTGCAATCCTGGTAGTTGTTCGATTTAAAACAGATATTTTAATTATCAGAAATTATAAATAAAATATTTACGGAGCTATTTCTGAGCACGTCTAAACTGATAGACATCCGGGGGGGGAAAAATAATCTCTATATCGTTACCAGATAATTACAATACAACAGGGTGACAGGATTATTGGCAACAACATAGACTTATAATATTACTTCAACAAAGTACTTATTAGCAAGTTATGTGTTACATCATTTCCACGCATTTAGATCTTTAAGATAATCATCTACTTTATAATAACCTTTATCCATGAGCGTTTTTTTAACATGGTTTTTAAATTCATGCAAAGGAAGATCAATCACTTGTTGTGGAACTTTATTAATAAAGGCTATGCCTTTCCCCATAAATGAACCTCTAGTTTTTGCAAGCCTAAATCTTGGAACGGTAAGTTTATCTTTATTCCTTGTATTGAACTGGTGAATATTGCTGTTCTTAGCAAATGAATCATAGTGTCTCCTTACATAAACTAAATTATCATAAATATATTGGCCTGCCAAAGTTAAAATATTTATTTCTTTGAACAATTCTCTCAAGGTATCTCTCCGCCGTAGATTGTATATGGCGCGAACAGCTCTTTTTTGGAGTACAAAAATATTTTCAATACTGGCAGCTGAGCCCCACAATAGCAGTCCATACGACATTACGCTATGAAAATAACTAAAGTATACTAACCTTGCCGTTTCAATATCAGTTAAAAGCCTTATTTTCTTAACAGCGAATGCCGCTGAACTAAGTCTACTTGACAAGGCTTCAATATGTGGATCCCATTGCAGTCGAGAATCTAGTGTGATACCTAGAAATTTTGTGCTCTTGATAAACTCGACTTCATCGTCATTCAAATTAATATTTAATTTTGTCTGCTCAACATTAGGTAATGAGAATTTAACACATTTAGTTTTTTTGGGGTTAAGTGCTAAATTATTACTATTAAACCAGTATGAAACTTTAGAGAGGGCACTATTTACTTCGTCCAAACAGTTATTACCTCTGTTTACTTTAAAAACTAAAGAAGTATCATCCGCAAATAGTACTGTTTCACATAAATTATTTGCGTAGTTGGGAAGGTCATTTATATAAATTAGAAACAGCAATGGGCCCAATATTGATCCCTGTGGCACACCCATATTGATGGGGGCTCCAGTAGATTCAGTTCTATTAATCACTACTTTCTGAGTTCTATTGTACAAATACGATTTCATAAGACTAACTGATTTATCAGAGACACCATAATGTTCTAGCTTCTTTAATAGTGTTTGATGATCAACGCAATCGAATGCCTTAGAGAGGTCACAGAAAATGCCAATTTCATCTTGCTTTTCTTCCCAAGCATCAAGAATATGTTTGAGAAGTGCAATTCCAGCATCAGTAGTACTTTTACCCTTGGAAAAACCAAACTGATTTTTATGAAGTATATTATTGTATGTGAAGTAATCTAATAATTAGGAATATATAATTTTTTCAAATATTTTACTAAGTGCTGGTAGTATAGATATTGGCCTAAAGTTAGCTGGGTCACTTTTATCCCCAGATTTAAAAAGAGGAATCAATTTACTATTTTTCATTAGATCAGGAAAGACCCCTTCGTCAATACATTTGTTAAAAATAAAAGCCAAGTAAGGGGCTAGTATATCAATTATTGATTTAATTATGCTTGTTGACATGCCCCAAAGATCTTCTATTTTTTTAACATTAATTGTTTTAAAAGCTTTAATGATATCTGCACTATTTATATATTTAAAGGAAAAACTTTCATTGCACTTATCAACACTAGACTCCAGAAGGGAGTCAGCGATGTTGGGACAAGCACTAAGAGTACGGGTAGTTTCTACAGGTATTCTAGCAAAGAAATCTTCAAAAACTTTAGCGACCTCATTGTCAGATTCAAAAGTTTGATCACCAGTTTTTAAACAGAAGGAATTTATATTGGATTTTGATTTGCCCGTTTCTTTGTTAATAATATTCCAAGTAGCCTTAATTTTATTGTCAGCTAATTTTATTTTATTTGCAAAGTACTTGGACTTTGCTAAGATACAGACTTCTCTGAATGTTTGTGAATACTTCTTGACAAATTCAATGAAGTTAGGATCACTAGAAGTAGATTTCTCTGCATAAAGTTCGTATAATTTCCTTCTGCTCTTATATATGCCGGGTGTGGCCCAGTCACTAAATTTCGTACTATCATTACATTTGATGACTTTTTGTTTAAAAGTTTTACTAAATTCAGTTTGAACTATGCTAAATAAATGATTATATAGGCTATTGGCTTCAAAATTTGGTTCTGGTAATGTTTCAATTTTACTTGTGACATTGGTTCTGAATTTTTCAATACAGTGTTTTTTTACTGGCCCACACATTATTTCCCGTTTAGGCGGAACATGATGGTGCTCAATGGAGGCTAATTAGGCGCATAATAGCTGCATGACAGCTAAGTTCATGACACCGTTTTAATTTGGTCGAAGTTAGGAAAGACTTATGCGATTCTTATCCAAGCTGAATACTGACCGTAAGTAGTACTGTTAAATAAAACATATTCAAATTAAAGCAAAACACTGCTAAGAGCTGAATAGTAGCCGAAGATTCAGCATCGCTCTGTATAACTTAAAATCGCTTATTATTCACTCTTATGGTTGAATTAAACGCACTTTTTAGAGTGGCGATGGTAAAAAAGCAATTATTCAATGATGTAACTGTGATCAACGTTAAGACGGGGAGCGATCACCGATTGTTGTAAATTCAAATTGTTGAGTTTGCAGATGGCAGTACTGTCATGGAGCGATGTTAAGTGTCAGCAGCCTGAGCCCAACTTCCCTGGGTACACTCTCGAGCTTTTTGTATAAAGCTCGAGCGTATAAAAATGACCTCTTTGTTGTTATTCACCCCATCGTAAAATGATTGAGTTTGTAACCTTTATTCCTTTTTCCGTATCGATATTGCTGCATCGACAGTTGAGCCCAGCCCTTTATGTCAAAAACGTGTCATATTTTGATGTGTGACTCATCCGTACACAAATTTTTGCTGTTTTGTTTTATTTTTTATGTGTAAGTGTCGTCATTACAGTGTAGTTTTTGTATGTGGGTATGCGGAACTGCACTTGTGTGCATTTCCCCCCCCCCCACCCGCAAAAAATGCCAGAATAATTTGAATAGAGTAATATCGCTAAGGCTTCTCCCTTCGTGACAAACGAAGCCTTTTGTTGCTCGAAGATTACCAACATTGATTACTTAGGTACCTTTTAAATATTTTAGATATTAATCTTCGAAATAAGGTCGAACTATTAATTTGGATTTTGTCAAACGGATGTACCTACTTAATATGATTTGAATGTGCATTATTTTTAACTGTTCCATCGATCCAAGAAATATTACCTATCTTTTGGTATAAAATATCCGGAATTTATCCAAACCTGTGAAACTGTCTTCTGATATTCAAATTAAATTGGTGAAATTTGTTTCAAAGTCGTAACTAATCAAAGCTCTCTTGAATTTAAGAGGGATTAAATCCGTCTCTTGAGGTATATTAGAACGAGACGATACCTTTGACTATTTTAAAGCAGTATAAATTCCGTTCTCCTTTCCAAATTTTATGTAGAACACTAGTTAATAGTTACCTATTTGTTATCTTACTAGCGACCAAAGTCAATTTGTGCTGCGAGTGCCGACTGTAAATCATGAACTAGCGAAGTAGTCTATCAGCGTAGCGAGTGATTCTAATAAAATATAGACTACTGAACACAGTGAGTGATTTAAAGACACGAGACATAGGTAACAAAAATTTGGTCTCGTGTTAAACACGCTAGGAATATATGTTTAAGTCAATGTGATAAACATACAACTTTTCTTTGATTGAATCAGGGGTCACTTGGCGGAAGTGATGTTCGGTGTAGGTTTTCGCACGATCTAACTCCTGAGGATGCTCCGGGTTGTGGCGAAACACGTGTAGGTAGAGTAGCCTAATTGGTGAAGGTGAAAGGTGTGTTGCTGTCTTGCTAAATGCAAGTATTGTGCACTGATATTTTGTGGTGTGCATGTGCATATTTTTGCGGGCGGGCGGGCGGTGCATCTTGGATATATTGTTTGCGGAAGTAAGCTACATATATTACTTTTTCAAAATACAACTTTTCAATTCTACCAGCGAGAAAAGATTTATATACTTAGCCGACCACGAAACGAACAAAGAGGTAGTGCGTTTGCAATTACTGGATTCCACACTGCACTAATTTGCGGCCATCTTCTCGATTGAAGCTAATAGTTTTTGTCACTCGGGGTGATATAATTTAGGAGTTATGTTGGAATCAAGATACTCACATACATACAAACAAACATGGACCCAGAACACAATTCACTCTTATTTTTTGGGCAGTGTCGTGTAATTAAGTCCAAGAAGAAGAAAAAGTCCAGGAAAAATAATAGACACAAGAAAGTAAGGATTGTAATAAAAGTTTACAACATTAGTGACAATTTAATTTAATTTGTAATAATAACAAATCTTCCTCATCTACAAATTAAAATAGTTTTAAGCTTTTGTAAAATGAAGTACATGTTGCATTCCATTTGACTGTTTCGACTCATCAAACCTTATAAGTACTCAAAACACCACCTTTACGCATAACGCCTATTGAACCGTTTACAAAGTGCGAGCTACTGCCTAGCCAGTAGATAGCTGCTCGGCTTGCCTTAGCTGTCTACATGACCACAAGAAGCTGCTGACCAGTCTTGAGTGGTTGTCGCGATGTCGAGTGAACGTGAACGTGACAACTGTCCGGCTGCTGGCAAGCTACTCCCGAACACGTCCAAAGATCCAAACGATGCGGATGATGCCGACCAAGCTCGCGAGTTGCTGCCTGCCGGGCGAGTAGGCGAGTGAAAACAAAAAAAAATTGACGAATCTCGGATGCGAGCTGCTGTACAACTTGCACGTGGGTACGACTAACTCGTATGTTACGAACGTTACGTCCAATGAAACAAAAACGGTGCGAGTTACTGCAGTGCAGTGCAGCTACTTGACAGGCTGACTCGTACACTATTTCGCACCATGTAAACGAGCCTAACTCGGAAAATAGCACTTGTAGTAATACACAAAATACCAACTAAGCATAAACTTTGATTAGATTTCTCATAAAAATCTCAGCAATTATCTAGGAATATAACAGATGTGAGGTATTACCAAAAGAATGTTTGGCACGCTGTTTATTGTCAAGAAATTAGTAGTCTTGTTACAGTAATGGTAATTTCAATTAATGCCACTATGTATATTACACAGACTTCCCTTAATTAGTTTCATCATAACGATGTATTCAGGTAAGGGATCAAAAGCTATTCAAATCATGTTAATTACACAAGCACAATTGATTAGCAGCGTTCTTGTACGAAATGTTGGACAGCGAAGATATACACAGTTATAAATTGAGGCTGAGATAAGAAGGAGGAATCTTTTTATTCTTACCCATTTATCAAAGTCGGGAGGACGTCTGCGTAAACAAAACGGTGTAATTAAATTACCAAAGTGATTGCTTAATCGTGGCTGAAATGTTGTACAAACCTTTCTTAAGGTAATTGAGTTTATTATAAATATGATGGGATTAGCTCAGTCTTGTAGAAGTTTAATGGGCTAAATTTCAACTTAAGGATTTCTGAAAAAGTGTTGTATTTTAGAGACATTGTTTTACCTTTTCTGTAAACTTTACACAAACTTTTATCACATAGAATAATTTTTGTTTACATTTTTCATCAAAAGTCGACAACAATACAGCCTAAAAACAGAAAAAAAATTAAGAATATGCAAACAGCGCTTTTTATATTATACCCCACAAGCCCTAGTTATCCCACTTCGTGTAAAACCCCTTTCAGTCCCTGTTGCAAAAAAAATGTGTTTTATTTCTTTCTTATTTGCAAAATAGTTGGGCAAATGACATCTAGAACTATTTAAAATTTCAAATTGATAGCATTAGTAGTTCTCGAGATATCCAGCTGTGGACAGACAGACAGACTGAGTCGCACCATAAGGGTTCCTTTTTGTTATTTTGGTACGGAACTCTAAAAACATAATGGTCCGTTTCACAGGTTCCGTATAGAATACCACCTATCTTCTGGCACAGAATACATAATAGTTGCTTCTGGTTAAATTTTTAAAATAGATCAGACTTTTATTGAAATTATCTGTCAATAAACTGCATGGCCCTTACACTATTATGATGAGCAATTTAGAAATGTTTGATAAGAAAATATATATCTACCTACCAATCCCTACATATTCGCGTATTTTGTTAATGATCCCCTCACATGTCCCCGTCAATGGGGATATCCTCTGCTTAGCAGCCAATCATTCACGATCATCCTGCTACATTTCATTAGAAACATTTGCACTTGATAAGAAAGACGAGACATTCAAGCTTTCATCTGTACTTCTAATCGTAACCATTTTGCGTATTTGGAATCGTGCTCCAATACAGGAATCAAAAGTATTTTGAGCACCTCGATAATAAAAGCGCTTATATACAATTTTTTATACGAAGATAAGTTTTTTAAACATCGACATTAGCCATTTTTGATGCCCCACTGCTGGGGCATAGGCCTCCTTATCCATCCATAAGGAGGACGAGCCATAACCCACCATGCGGGCCCAATTCGGATTGGTGGGTGTTAACGACTGCATATGCACCCGGGACCAACGTCTTAACGTGTCTTCCGAAGCACGGAGGAGCTCGAGATAATAAATTTATGGTCACCCATCCTATGACCGACCCTTGCGAAAGTTGCTTAACCTCCGCAATCGCTGGGCTAGGCTCCAAACCACTGCACGAGCTCCTCATCATCATCGTTTTTAAACATTATTAAACATAACAAATCTAAACAAATATTAAAATATTCTGCCCTTTAACCTAATAAGTTCAATGTTAGAATGTCTTGTTATTTTCTAAGAAGTAAAAAACAAACAATGCTTCCATACATACATAGTCATAATGAACCCCTGTGAAAATGTCTCGCAAATACACGTACTTACACATTCCGTATTCGTCCAAGCATTCCGTTCTTGCTCATTTACCTGCTAATATTACTTGACACATTCCTGTCCCATCATCCCTAATGTACTAAGTGCGGAATGTAACTCTCGGAAAGAAACCCGACACATTAGGGTCGCATTAGGAGGCGCTAGGGAAATGCATTTTCTCTCTCACAAGCAAAAGATAAATATGGAAAGGTATTTTTCGAAAAAGGAAGGTATAAGGTAAGCAAGGTACATAATATTATGTCGATATTAGTAATGTAATTGTTAAAAAAAGCTGAGCACACAAAAAGTTATAAAAAGTGACCTACGAAAAGCAGAAACAACAATCTTCTATCACAGTATGTATTGTAGCTTTTAGTAAGTTCTTAGTATAAAAGCTGTAGATTTATTAACACTATGGCGTAGTTTTTAGAAAGTTCATTAGGGCTAGTAAAAACTGTCAAAGAATGAATGAATTATCTAATTAAATTAATAATACCTACCCTAGTTAGTGCATTTGACTAGATCAGCTATTATTATCTTTGAACATCAGTTGTTCTGTTTTTTCTATATTGTTGGTCTTCTTATTGTTTTCTGTCTGTAGTTTTTGTGATACATTGTCATCGTATCGTAATTATTAGTGTAATGAACAGTTATTTATTTGAATAATTGATATTACAATAAAATTATGAAAAAAGGGCTTTTGCAATTCATTATGTCCGTATTGACAACGCTACTGAATGTATAAAGCGGTTGTGTATATGCTCTGAATGAAACAAAAACACATCAACGGTATGGACTCGCAATTTCCATGTGTCGGGAGTACCGGAAATGAAAAGCGAGTGTCGATAACCATCCGAACGCATTTCGCATGTTTAGCCACGGCTAAGCGGAATGGCTACCGCTACACGCTAATGTGTTGGGGGCATAGGTGTTGTACTGTTAGTTATTCTGTGGCATGGGAATGGTGTGTGTAGGGTACGTGTGATTGAACTGCAGCAAATATTTTGTACAGGTAACAAAGTCAAGTAGCATTAGAGATGATAGGACTGCTTATATAGTCTTTTGATTCTTTATCATGTGGAAAGAAAGATAGGTCCGTTTATCATAGGTGGTGGTCAGGTGGTTGCATGGAATTATGGTGACCGAGAACTATATGGAGCGGTCAAAATACCTCGCTCATAATTAATGATGTATTTAACATATTTATAGAATTCTTCTGTGAAGTAAAGATTTTATTCACGATGAATTTAATGTCAAATAAATTAATGCTGCAAAATAGTGAACCAAAATTTGTTGCGAGCGTGTGAAGTGAAGCGAGCAATTCTACCAGTAAAAATGATAGGTACAAGCTACTACATTAACTTGGCGATGTAACTTGTTCCATAAATCGTGTAACTTCGATGATAGTATAACAAGAGAAGAGCCTTAAATCAATGCTTCCGTGTTGTTTTAGTAGGTACTTATACACTTGTACTATTATCTATTCTGTGCTTATACAAGCCCACGTGAACAGAAACTAATAACTATGAGGCACGAACATGGATTAATACAGGTGGGTATTTGAAATGTTCGATATTGGGTAGTTACACGGTGGGTAATTAAAATAAATTTTATATTACAATATAATAGCAATATAACAAACATGTACGAGCATAATAAGAGCAGATTGTAAGTATATTATCTGCTTTAAATATGTTCAAACATGTTTGTTATTTTGAATTGAAGAACTGAGAAAATACAATACCTAATTTTAATTTATAAATAACTAGGACCTAAACTTTTAGATTTTTGCATTCACAATACTATTTTCATATTAAGATGAATAAATAATGAAAAAATATTAGAAAAAATCGACTCACCCGTAGCAATCCCGTCTGAGTTGCTACGGGTGAGTCGATTTTTTCTAATATTTTTTCATTATTTATTCATCTTAACTAGGACCTAAGCTTTATCAGAAGACGCGAGTTCCTTTTCTTTTAAATCGGTTAGTTTTTATGATCAATCTTGGTTAAAAGTTATATTATGGTAAGTAAATAAATTCATGTCCTTTTTTTAACTGTCTCTACAGGGTCATGTATTATTCGGAGTTCAAAAATGTACAAAAAAATGTCGCAAATTTCCCGACTGAGCTGCTACGGGTGAGTCGATTTTTTCTAATATTTTTCAATATTAATAATCTTAATGTAAAAAATAGCATTGTAAATGCATAAAAAATAGAAAAGTTTAAAAATGTTGCAAATATTTGATTTTCTATTAATTTCTTTTATTACCTTATGATTAACAGTTTCAGCAAAATAGTACCTTATGATATAAGTGCGGTAGGTTGAAAATTACAGCCGAGGCGATATTGCTAGCCCGAGCCGTAGGCGAGGGCTACAAGAAAGCAGAGGCTGTAATTATCAAATCGCACGTATGTCATACGACGTTTTATAACATATTTGCGAGGAAATAAAACCTGGACGAATAAATTTTTAATCACTTGTTAAAGTACCTAGTTATAAAAAAAAAAACAATTTATAAAATTGACTGTTACGTTGCCAGTTGGCACTTTTAATGTTGTCAAGTTATTATTATTTGTCTCTATCTCACTCTCTGAAGGTAGGAGAAACGAGACCGCAGAGTACTGCAGGCGGCGCCGGCGGCAGCGGCAGCGGCGGCGGCGGCGGCTGCGGCGGCTCGTTCGTTAGACGGAGCATCTTGATAAACCGTGCGGTAATGTAAAGTAAAACGCACAGTTTATCTAGGAAACCGTGCGTTTTTATTTTACATTACCGCACAAGTTCGTAATGAGATACAATGCGATATTGAAATTGATGTAATAAGAGACCCTTTACGAGCAAATAATATTTGCTATTATATTATGTTGTATTATGTTATAAAAATATTATTTTCCTGTTACCTTTTACTGTTGCCACAGCCTAAAACTGGTGTTATTGCTGAGTCCACTGAAAATATGTCCACAATCGAAACATGTAAGACCACGCAGATATGACCCTAGAAGTTCATAATCTTTTGGTTCCCATTTCCAGTATCTGTATGGATACCTTTTATTATTTTTGTTATTATTGATCCTTTTTTCTACACAAGCATTTCTGCGGATCTAAAAAGGCAACATTGAATATGAAATATTTACTGATTTGTAACAGAAATATTTTGAAAACCCTAAAATAGTGACATAAATATAGCAATAGGTATAGGTACATTATTAGAGTCCTGTTTGATCGATAATGTTTTATGTTTATTTTTAGATTCATACAATTATTTTAATATTTGGGTTCAGTAAATTATTCTGAGCAGGAATTAATTAATAAGTAGTAACAAGTGAAAAAAGGGAATTTAGTTCGAGGGACTAAGTTGGATCCTGAGAGCAGCGAAGGATTCTAGAGTTGAATCCCGAGCGTAGCGCGAGGGATTCAAAAGTAGAATCCTGAGCGAAGCGAGGGATACAAAGGACCGAGTTTTTTTTCACGAGTTGTGTACTCTTTTTACCATTGACTGCGAGAAAACAAATAGCAGTACTCTTAACTAGGTATAGTATTTTTAGATATCACGTTTTATTATTTAGGTATGTAATCGGTAATATTTAAACATTAGAAAATAGTGAAACTTTAAGTTTTCTAATGACATAAAACAACCACGCTAAGAGGGAAATTACATGATCAATCTGACATCAGTCCATTTCATCAGACTTTGAATTTTTCCAGACTGAGGATCGTACCAGATTGATGGAATTGACTGATGCAAGACTGAACATCTAATCTCCCTCTAATATATAGAAAAGAACCCAAAGATAAGACACTAAAAAGAACCTTATTAATTTGGCAGAATATGTGGTAATTAACGTTAATCTGATTTTGTTAAAATTTTTAGATATTAATAAATAATTTTGAATTTTTGATTTAAAAAAAAAAATTATTGTATAACTATGGCTCTATGAAGTAGCTCCATACCAGCCAGTATGAACTTTCATCCCTTTTTTTGTAATAATGTACCTACATAATGATGCGCGCTTGTTCCAAATTCAAAATATTTTTATTCACTGTTTTATTCACTCTTATCGTTGAATTAAACGCACTTTTTTGAGTGGCGATGGTAAAAATATACTTAACGAGTATTATTCTCTAACTTTCCATCCCTTTTATTGTAATAAAAACACCGAGAGCGTACCTAGCACCTGTCTGTCGTATCGTAGCACGCGCAGTGTCGGTGTGTAGCATCGCCCGCTCAATTGCCTCGGATAAGACACGCTACGCAATTTCGTAGTCGCGATGTGCTACGATTGCGCGATATCTGTCTACGACGGTCTACTTCGTCTCGGCCGATATTATATTATATGGCGCTTTTATTTTTGTGATAAAACTTTTGTTATATCATAGACACTTATAAACCTCTATTTCATGTCAATCTTTCCTTTTTAGACCCCCTGGGTAGCTAAAGCTGAACACAACCCACCCCAAAAACTTAGTCACTGCACTTCTCTGAATCTATAAATGGCTAATACGGTCACGTACCTACTTGACTATGTGTAGTGCAGTCACGTAGATTGTCGCCTGCGAACACTTATGTCAGTAGGATGCTTGCTACCACTCGATACTTGAGCATCGCTAGATTTTTATTGAACACTATTTCCGTACGATTGGGCGATACGTGCGTGACTAAGTTTAAAAGTTAATCCATGAATAGTTGATTGAGAATACTTAAATAGTATGTTCATTAAATTTTTCTGGTTCAGTTATGAATGCCTATTGTTATAGAGGTACAAAAGGCAACTATGCAAAAATACTACATCGTTTTTAAAGAATGAAAAGTTGGCTCCTGCAATAAGCAAATGTCAAAGTTTTGTATTTATTATATAAAAAGGTTTTTAAAAAAAGCACAACCTCCTTCAAAAATCTTAAAAAACAGCTCTATAAAAAGCAAGAAATAATGTTCAAATCGATTACCTAAATAAAACACGTCTATTGAAGTCGGGTGGAGCTGGAAGTAATTTTTTTACTTATTGTATTGTTTATATTCTAAAAGCCCTAACCAAATTTTTAAAGTCGGTTAAAAATGATTGTATAGTGGCGAGCACAGAAAATATTTTTGAAAATTTAACCCATAAGCGAACGATAAACTAGAGTTGTTAATAAAACCGTTTCGTTTAGATACTCATGATACAAGATTTACTTACTGAGATTTTTATAATATTCTCATCAAACACAAATGGACTAGTATAATAAAAAACTGCAATACCCAATAATCTGACCCTTATTCAGTGGCCGTACATTGCCCTTCAACTAATAACCTATTTCAATGCCTTATATAGTCACTTACTTTGACAAGGCTCTAAAGTGCTGTCCATGTCACCGTTAATGTGCGGAAATCCGTTAATCTGCAGATCAACTAGTGAATCTGCAGATTAAATGGTTGAGTCAGTTAAAGTGCGGAATTTTCTTAAAATTGACGATTTCCGCACTTTAACTAGTTAATCTGCAGATTAACGACCAAGGATCAGTTAAAGTACGGAAACAGGTTTTGTTATTTAAACGGGGGGACGGGGGGGGGGGGGGGCGGGGGGGGGGGGGGGCGCAACTGCAACTTTATAATCGTATTTGACCTGACGTGTCGACGATCGATCGTATCGAACTGCTTTATTCCTGTAGGTCCCGGGTTAGGTTAGAAATTTAATTTAATTTCGAGGTTATTTTTTTATAACAGACAACAAAAATATTTTCTTTTATTATAATAACTGACGCGGTACGTTTGCTGTTTACAAAGCAATTCTGGCTCATGTAAACAGCAGACGCGTTAGTCGGACACGTCTGCTATTTACCACGCAGCCGAAACTTCCCGAGTGGATAACGCGTCGGGTATTTACGAATATGCCCGGCGAAGCGTCAGAAACGAAGTTTTTTTAAAATAAACTTTCAATGTAGGTCTTTTACTTCAATTTCCTAAAGCCTTGGCTATTTCACTCACTGTATTCCACACTTTAACGGTGTAGCATCCGTTAATCTGCAGATTAACTAGTTAAAGTGCGGAAATCGTCTATTTTAAGAAAAATTCCGCACTTTAACTGGCTCGACCAGTTAATCTGCAGATTAACGGATTCCGTACTCTAACGGTAACATCCATAAGATTAGAACAGTGCCTTTATCTGTACTATTGTGCATTAAGCAGTTATATGTACTATCTCTATGAACAGTACCGGCGTTAGGGGGGGGGGCGAGCACGGGCGACCGCCCGGGGCGCCGGATATAGAGGGGCGCCGCAGGTGCCCCTTTATATCCGCAGCCGCAGATGTCCCTTTATACACACACGCTCATTGAGCGAGTCTGACTAAAAAATTGCGCTGCGCGGCCATTTTCTTTCCATAAACAAGCGAGATTACAAGATTAGAAGGTGAAACTGACTAAAAATCGCGCTGCGCGGCGGTCTTTTTTTCACAGATGATGTATTTCTGTTGCAGCTATAGCAAAAAATACTAAAAACAGAATAAAAACATTATTTAAGAGGGGCTCCCATACAACAAACGTGATTTTTTTGCCGTTTTTTCTCGATATTGATAACGACTACAGGTAGACAGTTCAAATTTTCACAGATCGTGTATTTCTATTGCTGCTTTAACAAAATATGCTAAAAATGGAATAAAATAAATATTTAAGGGGGGCTCCCATACAACAAACATGATTTTTTTGCTGTTTATTTTGGTACGGAACCCTTGTGCGCGAGTCCGACTCGCACTTGGCCGGTTTTTTTTAATTATAAACAAGCAAGATTACAAGATTAGTAGGTGAAACTAACTAAACAACGCGCTGCACGATCGTTTTTTAACCAGACGAAATTGAAAATCCTGGAATCGCAGATAGGGGGCGCTCGTAGAAATGTAGCCCAGGGGCGCTGGTAGTGCTAAAACCGGCACTGTCTATGAACTGTCTTGCACAGTTCTTGACCTTGTTGAAGATTAATCGTAGGATCGGTTTGCTAGTCTCAAAGGGCATATTGCTTTATTCGTGGTTTCAAGTACTCACTAATTATATAATAGGGCATATTGCTTTATTAGAATAACAATCCTTACTAATAAATGCGAAAGTCCGTTTGTTTGTTTGTTACGACTTCACGTCTTAACTACTGAACTGATCATCATGAAATTTTGCATACACGTTGTCAAGGGCACAGAGAAGGACATAGGGTAATAGGCTTTCATCCCAAAAAAGAGTATTGTTCCCGAGGGATAGCAAAAGAACTTTCCACGCGGACGAAGTCGCGGGTGGCCGCTAGTAACTAATAAAATATCTAAGTACACAAATCAGAACAAAAAATACAGTGTTGTTATACTTTAATGTGCTTATTTGTTTGGCATCTCTTAATCTCAATAAATAGATAACATTTATGTCTGTTTATTTCATAATGTTACCAGAGTTACAATTACAATTGTTTAGGCCAAGCACTTCCGAGGCTTAACCAAATTCATGCAAAGGCGAAAAGGATAGCCTCTGAGCAGTAAAAAAGGGATTTGAATATTAATTGCAATGGGAATTAAATCGTGTGAAACTGGCAATGTGTTGTGTTTTATAGATCGAATTTCCTGTGTAGTTAGTAAGATTTGTTGGAGAGGGGATTCAATCCCCTGAAATAGGGCAAAGTGAAACAGATTTTTTATTTTTACTTAACATGTTTTGTTTATACCTACGACATGAAATATTAATAATAATTTTATTTCGGACATGAAAATCCATAAGTACAAGGTGTTAGTAACAGAGAAACTTATTGTTACTAATTTTTAACGACACAACAAATTAATTATAATACTATGTCTTAGTTCTAAGAAGAAGCGAATTTCGGTGCCTAGCTACTGTATCTTTTTCGTAATAGAGTAAAACATTTTTAGTACACTACTTAGGCAACTATATAGTAAGTAAGTAACGTTTTATGTAAGAGAGTCTGCAAGTCGTGAATTGAATCGAACTTATCCTAAAACAAATATGATCACGTAAGTACAAACACGAGATAGATAGAATATTAAATCAATAAGCATAATCCAACGACTGATCTTTTATTCACAACTAGCGAATATTTTTCAAATAGACTCACTTTCAAAGTTGCAACTTATGTGATAAAATTTAGCAAGTCACACGTAATGCTATAATTTGCAACATAGAGCTGTGAATTATTCACAGAGCAGCGAATATTTTCGAAATAGACAGAATTATATTTCTGATAGTCATGGTTCATAATGCAAAAAGACAAAAAATGACTTATAATTTTCAAAGTTGCAACTATATGATGATAAAATTTAGCAAGTCACACGTAATAGAAATGGAACGCTATACTTTGCAAAAAAGAGCTGTAAATTATTCATAGAGCAGCGAATATGTTCTTATTTTTACTTTTATTTCTGAACTCCATAGTTCATAATGCAATAAGACAAAAAAATGTCTCATTACTTTTAAAGTTGCAACTAATTTTATCATCTTAGTTGCATGCACTAACCGTTAGTTAGTGACTAGCGTGATAAAATTTAGCAAGTCACACGTAATGCTATAATTTGCAAAATAAAGCTGTAAATTGTTCACAAAGCAGCGAATATTTTCAAAATAGATAAAATATTTAACTGCTGAACTCCATGGTTCATAATGCAATAAGAGAAAAAAATTGTCTCATCACTTTCAAAGTTGCAACTAACGTGATAAAATTTAGCAAGTCACACTTAATGGAAATGGAGCGCTATAATTTGCAAAATAGAGCTGTAAATTCAATGTGGGTCGTCCACGTGGGAGACATTCGTCTCCGACAGAGGGCGCTTTGATTGCGTCCGCACCTTGATTTATATCGTCACCCCATTTATTTCTTTCAACTGGTTACTTTTCCGAGCTGCGAAGCAATTTGTCATGAAAATTAGGTGGAAATTTGTTTAGACTCCAAATTAAAATAGCGCGGCACACCGCTCAAGGGCCCTGACTTGGTATCTTACCGCAATTTCTCCAAATTGCCACTAGAACCGGTTTCAATTTCATTTATATTTCATAAATCTTGTCGACAAACGGAATGTCTGTAATATTCAATTTGGTTCAAAGGTCATAAAATTTTACCAGACGTAATATCTAGGTACTTACCTACTTATTATTATTAGAGTCAATAGGTTCTTTTTCTTCAAATAATGTTGATTTTCTTTTTATTTTATTTGATTTTATTACTTTTTCTTTATACTAAGTTAGTACTGGTACCAGTACCAATTTTTATTGTCTTTTTAATTACTTTTTCTTTATACTTTAGGTACCTATTTTTATTTTACCTTATTTTACAGAGCTTTAATAATATTTGTTAGTCAGACAAACCCATGATATAAATTAATCACTCTACAATAGCACGTTATATCGCGCTATTGTTTGAAGTTGTAACATCAAAAAGCTTTTTCTGTTTTTCTACAATTACTTATTTAGGTACTGGTGGATTGTTTTGTTTCAATTAAAACGAGGTAATAAACACCAATGGTACCACAAGAGTACCTAGCTGCCTATCTATTGTCTAATTTCAAAATCTATCGCATTGGCTTTCAGGATGTGATACATTAATAGGTATTTTTTTTGACACAAATAAAAACTTACCAAAGAAATGTAGCAATGTATCACATCCATCTGTCGAATGAAAACGATTGCGATAGATTTTGAAATTACACAATTAGCCCCCTAATCAATGTTCCGAGCGACTGTATGATCGCCAATCTTTGTAAGAAGACGGCATCATAAGAAGACGACCATAAGATAGTATGCGGATAATGTTACCAAGTGGAAAAAACATATTTTAGTTTTTTTACATTCCGATCTATGGCCTTTTCAAAGTCACAACGAGATAAACATTCACCTGTTGAAAACTAAAATAATTAGGCATGTTAACAAACACAGATATTCGAAATATCTGAAACAAGAGCGATTCAGTAGGTACCTACCACTACCTATAGGTTGTATTTAAAGAGTGTCGGTGTCAGCATCCTTCCTGTGTGTAGCATCCTTTATTGGAATTCTTCCGCCTTAATTTGAATTTACTACTTTATGTTAGTCGGATATTAGTTTTGTGGTTACATCACGGACTTTGAATGAGTGATCGGTCACAGAAATATGTTAAATAGGCTGTCGTCCATTGTGGATTTATAATTAAGGCGCTAAGAAGGGCGTCAAATTCCAATATTCAATTCAAATTATTGAAAGATTACGCGCGTGAAGCTATCATGGAAAAAATATATAATGTACTTGGAATAATACACAATAGATTTAATTGAAAGCATTTGAAAAAATATTACCACCTCTGATGCAAAAAAATATTCCGTGGACCCTGTTGCTGGTCCTATTTGCAAAATTTCTCGAAAACAGAACAATGTTAAAACCAACTAATAAAAATCGGCGATGTTAATACCTTCAATCTAAATTGAACAGATTTTTTTAACTAACTTAAAAGCGAAGAAATTTAATAAAAACCTGTAAAAATTGAGAATTCGGTGCTAGTTCTCACCGCAACCGCCGCGTTGGAACGCGCACAGATTTGAACCCTAAGTGAGTAGAGTTACGTTCGATTTCACACCATCACGGATCGACCCGCTCGGATTGAGGCATGTTAGAGTGAATCCACACTGTATCATTTTGGCGTATCAGATCACCGTATCTTTAGCATACATCGCTAGTTTGGTTGGTGGTACGTTGGAGTAATACTGTATCAAAGAGACGATGTATGTCAAAGATACGGTGATCTGATACGCCAAAATGATACAAGTGTGGATCCACTCTTAAGGCCTTAAAACCGTTGTTTACTGTGTTTATTGTTGTTTACTTGATTAGTTTTCACTGTTGCGAGTATGTATTTTTTCTGGTAATTAAAGTAACATAATATTGTTATTATGCATTGAGAATGCAAAAAATAATTATTATGAATTATGACAAGAGTGTGTTCTCGCGCGAAGGTTTACGATAAAATAATCAAATTTAACCAATTTGAATGCTCAAGAAATCTGAAGCGCTCATGGCATCGACAGACTGATCGTACTCGATCACGCTTGTTAAGCAACGCTCGGTCTGGCCAGGTGTCGGATGGGTGGCGTTACATACAACTGAGCGCTTCCGTGCTTCGGAGGACACGTTAAACTGTTAGTCCCAGCTGTTGTCATTTAATATTTTGACGACCTCCGTGGTCGAGTGGTTTGCACGCCGGTTTTCAAGGTGTCACCATCTCTTGAGGTCCCGGGTTCGATCCCCGGCTGGGGCAATGTAGAAAATGAACTTTTCAATATTGTCTCAGGTCTGGGTGTTTGTCATACCACCGTTGTTTCTGATTTCCATAACACAAGTGCTATAGCTACTTACTTTGGGATTAGAGCAATGTATGCGATGTTGTCAAATATTTATTAAAAAAAAACTACCTTTAAAAAAAAAAAAAAAACAGTCGTTAAGCCAAGTTAGAGGCCTTACAGGCGGCTTGATAAACTCTAACACCAGAGGTGGCCACTATTCCTCATACGCTAAGAAAGTTAAAAGTTTAAGAAAATCCAATTTGAATCTCAAAGCTATATTTGCTTTTAGAATAATTATATCGCAGATATTTATACCATATTTAACTTAATCTTAGATCCTGGGTAATTAAGAGATTATATAATAGGGATAAACAAATTAATTGGTAGGTAACTAACTAAGGAGTTCTTCATCTATAATGTAATTAAAGTAATTTGTAAGGATTTCGTGTGTCAAGCAATCAAAAGTAATAATAGTAAGTATTATAATGGTTATTAAAGGTTAAATAATTTTGATTTCTTTCTTAATCGTATAATATAGTGGTTAGTAGTAGAGTAAAGAGTCCTTTCAACTTTAATTTTCAATACTATCCGTAGTCATTGTAAAACCAAACATAAAACTCGCAGATATTCAAAGCACGCCTCTTCGTATAACAAAGAAATACCTCGAGAATATCGAGCTTCCAGAATCACATTGACGAATAGAATATGATTTACGAGGGAAACGGGACTGTAACAAAATAGTGTTGTCGCGATATCGATGTCACCATTTAATTCAAGTTACTTCAAGCAAACGACGGAATGTCTCAGTGTTGTAACAGAGATGTCTGTAGAAAATAAAAACAGTTGCACTTATTCACAAACGGAAATTGTCTTCATTTCCCACAATCGTTGGTTGGCGCGTCGCCTCCGTGATAAAAAGAAATCTCTTTGAGATGTAGTTTTTTTATGCAACGGAGTTCAAAGAAACCCTTCAATTGCTACTCAGACTTAATCAAGTGTGAAATAGCTACACAATTATTTTTTTGCAGCTGGCACTTTCTTTCCAGATGATTTGATGTGATTTGCTGTTTCATACTTTTTTGTTGGGGACAGTTTAAAGAGTTCTGGATATATCTCAGGTAATTTACCTGACACATAGTTGTTACACATTATATTTTGTTCAAAGATGTTATCTAGATCCTATGAAACATGCTCTTAAACGATCCAATTTACTTTTTACATTTGCTATCTTCATCTTCAGAACTCATTTTCCTGACTAAATTTCTTCTGTATACTGGTAATAATGGGACAGTTAGAATATTTGTATTGATTTTATTATGCAGTTTATTAGTACAAATGCTAATTGGCATCGAGCAGCTGATTGCTGAGGTGTGGTCATCTCTAAGAATCCAGGATCAAACCGAAGAAGAGTCAATATAGAAAAAATATTTTCTGTTTCCATAAGACACGACCTTACAGAAACTAGCTTAGGAACAGAGCAATGTATAATCGATGTTAATCTCCAGTTAAAATCAAAACATATTTTGCCTTATTATCAAGTCGCTTAAGAGAAATTTTCCATGAAAATGTATTAGGGGATTAATTATTAAGAGCATGTGATCGTGAATTATCCGTGGACGATTCAAGAATTGATGCCTACACGAATTTTATCCCTAATGTATTAAATAAGAAATAACTTAAAATAACTTTACATGTTCTCTTAAAAAGAAAACTCCCAATGCATGAGTAAACATTTTGACTTGCGACACAAACATTTGAATACGACGGCAGACAAATAAATATTTCAATGTAGAGTGGGGGTGAAGTGTAAAGCATTTGTCGCAAGAGAATGTCATTTAAATGTGATTCATGAAAATATGCTTAGTCGTCAAGCGAACTGTATGGGATTGAGATAAAAATTCAACGCAGATTTCCATAATTGCCTCGAAGGTAGTGGCTGATTCATGTATGATTGAGTCAAATAAAACTTAAGTCTTAACATTGTGGATGGAGACAATCAAACTTTATTCATTTACTTAACTCATTCTTTTTTACTAATTTGACAATTTTTTTTGTTGTGGCATCTATTCATTTGATCTTATTAGGATTTTATGAAAATGATAGTTAATTTATTTGAAATGGAGATGAAAATTTTTCAACAACAACGTGATTGCGTCACGTAAATCTTTTCTTATGATTTCTAATGAATGTCTGCCGTCACTCCTTTCATATTTTCTTTAAAAAGCTTAATTTCAAAAGCTCAGTTAGCATATTTTTATAGAAACACGATTTCGACATGTAATATTTTCAATTTTAAATTTTATATACCTACACGACAGATACACTAATATTATACAATGTTGTTAATATTATTATTGTTAGTATATTATATATTATTGTTAGTAATATTATACGATTTTTCATTTTTGCTTTGATGATACCATTTATAACGTTATTAAAAGTCAAGGAAAACAGCAGACATTCTTAACGCAAAATCTGCAGTTACAAAGTTGTAGACAGAGAAATTTAATCCATGTCAAAGTGTGTGTTGTGTTTTCTGTTTTTCGTGGTGTTTACTTTAATAGAATGCCCGAGCACACTAAAAGCTTTTGTCCCTACATATGGGGTTATTTTACTGAGAAGGTGGCATTTGTCGGGAGTGCATATTTTATTTTAGCATACCTTACCGGACGTGGTAAAACTTTATAGGTGGTTTCACTGTCAGTTTTATAGGATTTTCTACATAGGTACTGTAAATGTAGCAACATTGATATGAACATATTGTTTAATTTTGGTTTCATAAAATGTTAACCTATTGTAAATGTCCTAACGTATATCCTGTAACCTATTTTCGCATAGCTGTGTGGCGTCCGGCAGTGCAGTATGGAACCAACGCTAAATACCTAATTAGGGGTGTTAATGTAAAAGGTGGCTAATCTCTTTAATCTGGTGGACAATAAATTGTTAGCAGTGTTGTCCGATGAAATCGGTCCAACACTGCCATCTCCAACCCGGTTAATGCCAAAGTAATAAAATGTAGGTAGCGTGCGTTTTATCAAATAGTTCCTTTGCCGTTATGTTGGCACGTTGGCAGTACTCTCATTGTAATCTTATTGCGTTATTTAGGGTGCAAAATTAAGTTGATTTAAAAAAAAACTTTTTTAAAAACACGTTTTCAAAGCAGACTAAATTATTACAAAAAAAAAATCGGACTAAAAACATTAAAACGGACTAAAAAGTAAAAAATAAATTATTCTGTAAATATTTGTAACCCTATACCTACAGAAATTTTAAACCTAAAAACTTGGGGCGCATGCTAAGCACAATATGGATGATACATTTTACATAATGCACCCCACGTTTTTAGGTTTAAAATTTCTGTATCCCTACAGAAATTTTAAACCAAATATTTACAGAAGAATTTATTTTTTACTTTTTAGTCCGTTTTAATGTTTTTAGTCCGATTTTTTTTGTAATAATTTAGTCTGTTTTAAAAACGTGTTTTTAAAAAAGTATTTTTTTCAGTAAATTATTATTTTCAGCTTTTTAGTTAACGAGCTAAAACTAAAAATATACCATCTCCTATCGGAGCACTCGTCAAGACGATTCAAACGAGCCCAACATCGATGGGGTTGCATGGTTTTATTACAAAGTACCAGTAGCCTTCTGCCAGCTCCATCATCAGACCCTGGAAACTATTTCCCAATAAAGAACTCGTCAAGACGATTCAAGAAAATTTAATGGGGTTGCATGGTTCCAATATTGAGTTCCTATGGCATGGCCTTTCAGCTTCATCATCAGACCCTGGACCTCATCTCCCATTAGAGTACTCGTAAGGACGATTCTAACGAGTCCAAACACGATGGGCTTGTATAGTTTCATCATAGAGTTCCTTGCGAGTGTAATGCATTGTTTAAAGCAAATTTAATTTTAACCGAGTGAAATTTAGGTGACAAGTACTTACGTACTTATCTATTTAATGAAACTGCGTTTGATTTACTTTAATAGAATGCCCGAGCACACTAAAAGCTTTTGTCCCTACATATGGGGTTATTTTACTGAGAAGGTGGCATTTGTCGGGAGTGCATATTTTATTTTAGCATACCTTACCGGACGTGGTAAAACTTTATAGGTGGTTTCACTGTCAGTTTTATAGGATTTTCTACATAGGTACTGTAAATGTAGCAACATTGATATGAACATATTGTTTAATTTTGGTTTCATAAAATGTTAACCTATTGTAAATGTCCTAACGTATATCCTGTAACCTATTTTCGCATAGCTGTGTGGCGTCCGGCAGTGCAGTATGGAACCAACGCTAAATACCTAATTAGGGGTGTTAATGTAAAAGGTGGCTAATCTCTTTAATCTGGTGGACAATAAATTGTTAGCAGTGTTGTCCGATGAAATCGGTCCAACACTGCCATCTCCAACCCGGTTAATGCCAAAGTAATAAAATGTAGGTAGCGTGCGTTTTATCAAATAGTTCCTTTGCCGTTATGTTGGCACGTTGGCAGTACTCTCATTGTAATCTTATTGCGTTATTTAGGGTGCAAAATTAAGTTGATTTAAAAAAAAACTTTTTTAAAAACACGTTTTCAAAGCAGACTAAATTATTACAAAAAAAAAATCGGACTAAAAACATTAAAACGGACTAAAAAGTAAAAAATAAATTATTCTGTAAATATTTGTAACCCTATACCTACAGAAATTTTAAACCTAAAAACTTGGGGCGCATGCTAAGCACAATATGGATGATACATTTTACATAATGCACCCCACGTTTTTAGGTTTAAAATTTCTGTATCCCTACAGAAATTTTAAACCAAATATTTACAGAAGAATTTATTTTTTACTTTTTAGTCCGTTTTAATGTTTTTAGTCCGATTTTTTTTGTAATAATTTAGTCTGTTTTAAAAACGTGTTTTTAAAAAAGTATTTTTTTCAGTAAATTATTATTTTCAGCTTTTTAGTTAACGAGCTAAAACTAAAAATATACCATCTCCTATCGGAGCACTCGTCAAGACGATTCAAACGAGCCCAACATCGATGGGGTTGCATGGTTTTATTACAAAGTACCAGTAGCCTTCTGCCAGCTCCATCATCAGACCCTGGAAACTATTTCCCAATAAAGAACTCGTCAAGACGATTCAAGAAAATTTAATGGGGTTGCATGGTTCCAATATTGAGTTCCTATGGCATGGCCTTTCAGCTTCATCATCAGACCCTGGACCTCATCTCCCATTAGAGTACTCGTAAGGACGATTCTAACGAGTCCAAACACGATGGGCTTGTATAGTTTCATCATAGAGTTCCTTGCGAGTGTAATGCATTGTTTAAAGCAAATTTAATTTTAACCGAGTGAAATTTAGGTGACAAGTACTTACGTACTTATCTATTTAATGAAACTGCGTTTGATTAATTCAGTTTACGCGTTGTTAAATACAACGTGTTATTAGGTTAAATTAAACGTGTGTTGTATTTAAACACGTTTTTTTATTTGTTTGTCCGCTTTGCAAACTATTTTAATCTAGAATTGATACTTTAAACACAAGTCAGAACTAAAAGACACTGCTATATTATGGTGCCATTGAGCTGATCTGATTATGTAGCCGAAATAAGACCACAGGTAGTACTCTGTAATAAAACCATGCAACTCCATCGAGTTTAGGCTCGATTGATTTGTCTTGACAAGTACTCTGATAGGAGACGAGGTCCAAGGTCTGATGATGGAGACTGTTCAAGCAGACGTTGCGATGTGGCAATGGCAATGGAATGGCGTGATAGGCGTGATCAACCAAATAAACACATTGTTGCAATATCCAGAGTTTTATTCTTCAAGATAAAATCCAGCATTACATTATTTGTAGTAAATTGATAGCGATGAATTAAGATTATTAAAATTATTGGGACGACACAAAAACACACACGAAAGGCTGAGAGCCGCAAGCAGGAAGTGGAGTTAAAATCAAAGTGACAGGTGACAGCTTTCAATGTCATTCAAATCAATATAGCTGCGTTCATGTAGGGCTTATACAATTAATTTCTAACACTCCTCCTTAAGCGCTACATGAAGGAAAAAGAAAAACTAATGTGACTTTAAACAAAATTAAAAAGACTCTACATTTAGTTTAAAAAAAACTCTACACAATTAATCAAGAGTTCCCTACTCTACCTTTAGAGCGACTCTACATAATTATAGACTCTCTACATAATTACAGACTCTACATTATCATGTCATATGATTCATCACAATATAATAATATTATTATTTATAAATTAAGTACACAACAAAACATTAAACATTTGTTCCACGAACTCTTACATTTAGACAATTTACAAAGTTACAATGTTTCTGCGCACATAGTGGCTTTGTCAATACATCTGCTAGCATATCAGTAGTAGGTAAGTATCTTACAGTTATGTTTCCTTTTTGTACTAAGTCCTTTATGAAATGGTAACGCAAATCAATGTGCTTTGTTTTCTTATGCGAATATTCTTTTATCAGTAATAATCTTTGAGCACTTTGATTATCGTTGTATACAATTACATCAAAAGTTTTGTTAATAATTTCAGACAAAAAATTCTTCACAAAACAAATGTCCTTGCAAACGTCACTTATTGCTAAGTACTCTGCTTCCGTACTTGATAAAGCTATACTACGCTGCTTTCTAGCTTCCCAATTGATCAAACAGTTACCTAATTTTACAACAAATCCAGTGTAGGACTTTCTGTCTGATGAGTCATTAGCCCAGTCGGCATCTGCATAAGCACTGATATTAAAATTATTACCTTTTGTAAAATGGAGACCATAGTTGATCGTCCCTTTTAAATAACGAAGTACTCGCTTTGCTGCGCGCCAATGACTCATGTCGAAACATGTACTGTATTGACTAAGTTGACTACAAGCATATGAAATGTCCGGGCGTGAGCACACACTCAAATACATTAAACATCCCAACAGTTGTCTGTATTTGTATATTTCGTCATCGAGACATTTCCTATCAGATTTTTGTAACTTACAATTCACAGGTAACGGTGTAAGTACTGGCTTGCAGTCACTCGTATTAAATTTAGCTAGCAAACATCTTATATAATTAGACTGGTCTAGCACAATTGTATTTGTATATCTAGTGACATTCATGCCCAAACAATTTTTTAATTGGCCAAGATGACGTATTTCAAAGTTTTCTTTTAGTAATGATAAAACATTTTTAATACATCCGTTATGAAATATGTAACAGTCATCGACATATAGAGCAATTATTATATAATCTTTAGAATTTTTCTTAATATAAACACACGGTTCGCATTTACTTTGAGTATATCCATTATGAATTAAAACATTATTAATTTTTAAGTTCCACATACGGCTAGCCTGTTTGAGACCATATATACTTTTATTCAGCTTACACACTTTACTTTTATCTGAACAAAAACCTTCTGGCTGCTCCATATATATAATCTCATCCAGATCACTATTTAGGAAAGCTGTGGTAACATCAACGTGGTCCATCTGCAAATTCATTTCTGTTGCAATGGAAAATAAGATTCTCAAAGTGGAATGTCTGACAACGGGTGAAAAAGTGTCATTGTAGTCTATACCTTCTTGTTGACTAAACCCACGGGCGACCAATCTAGCTTTATACTTATCTAGCTTGCCTGTGGCATCGTGTTTCCTTTTGTAGACCCACTTGCACTTTACAATGTTTTCAGCTTCTGGTCGATCTACTAATGTCCAAACATTGTTCTTAATTAATGAATCATACTCACATTTCATGGCGTGAAGCCACTGCTCACAGTCAGTAGATTTCGTAGCTTGCTCATATGTATTAGGCTCATTTGATGAACTCTGCTCAACTAGCATAGCCGATAAATCATAATCATTATATTTAAGTGGAATTTTACCTCTATTACTACGTACGGGACGCGAGCCAGAAGCAACACTTTGCACGTGTTTAACCTCTCCTCCTCGAAGTGTGGCATCAGGCAGAGAAGACACAGCGTCCTTACAGACATCATCCTCATCACTGTTATTACCACCTCCTCCTTGAAGTGTGGCATCAGGCAGAGAAGACACAGCATCCTTGCAGACATCATCCTCATCACCATCACAACCATCACCTTCATCACCAGTACAGTAGAGCAGGTCCGACAAGGGAGACCACACCGGTAGTTCACTCTCAGATCCTGAAATAGGTGATTCCGTAGTAGATTTATGACTAATTTTATCACAGACATTATTAATAATTTTATCATTAATTTTATTTGCATTATCATTATCACAGTCAATATTTAAAATTTCATTATCAATATTTTTATAATTATTATTATTTATAATGCATTCATGTGATATAAAATCATTATTCCTGCTTTGTGTTTTAAAGTGAAGTCCTCCAATAAATTTATCTTCTAAAAAAGTAACATTACGCGAATACATTAATCTTTTTAGGTTGACATGGATCAAGGAGACGGTAACCCTTGAAAGTCTCACCATAACCTACAAAGATAAATGGTTTAGCTTTAGCGTCAAGTTTACGACGTTTTACATCAGGAATGTGAGAAAATGCTACACAGCCAAATACGCGCAAATGACTGAGATCGACTGGCTGTCCAGTCCACTTACTCTCAGGAATGTCATCTGACAACGCGCTGGTAGGAGACCTATTCTTCAGATATATAGCAGTCATTACTGCTTCTCCCCAAAAACGTTCAGACAGACCCGCATCATGTAACATGGCCCTAGCTTTCTCAAAAATTGTCCTATTAACACGCTCCGCAACTCCATTCTGTTGTGGACAGTAAGGCACCGATGTTTGATGTATTATCCCTTCCCTTTTAAGAAAATCAGTCAACGTTTTATTACAGAATTCAGTACCGTTATCGGTTCTTAAAATTTTAAGCTGCAAACCTGTTTGTTTTTCAACCATATTTTTAAAGTTAACAATATGTGAACTCACCTCGGATTTTGTCTTCATTAAATAACCGAAGGTTTTTCTAGTGCAATCATCCGTCAAAGTCAAAAGATAACGGGCACCGCCCCAACTGCTGACTTGAATGGGCCCACAGACGTCGGAATGCACAACTTGGAGTGGCACGGTAGATTGGGCTCCCACAAGCTTCGGATAAGGCTTTGTATGCATCTTTCCAGTTAAGCAGGGAATACACTTGTTTGGCGAGTCGTCATCCTGAAAAACGACACCAGAACATATACCACCACCCCTTAGACTATTCATACCTTTCTTGCCGATATGACCTAAACGTTTATGCCAGACTGTCGCAGACACCAATGCAGTATTGACACTCTCTGGCTGCTGCCTAGGATGCACCAGCATGGAATGCCCCAACACATGCGGCTTGCACTGCTGTATCTTATACAAACCGTTCACATTTGTAGCAGCTAGAATTTGGTTGCCAGTTAAAGAAATTACCTCATTATAAACATGACACCCATTTTTATCAAAAACTACTGTAAAACCATTGTCACACATTTTACTAACAGACAATAAATTTGTTGACAGATTGGGAACAACTAAAACATTTTCTAAAGTGATATTATTTTTGTCAGTAGACAAAACTAAATTTCCAATGCCAGACATTTCTAATTGACCACCATTTGCTATAGAAATTGAGTTATTTTTACAACTTTTAAAATTCCTTACTAACCTAGCATCATTGATCATGTGAGCGGAGGCTCCGCTGTCGATGATGACATCATTGTGGTGAGCAACGTAAGCAGATGCATATAGGGAGTGATGTTCTTCTTTCTTCTTCTCATCCCTCTTTTTCTTAAAGCATCGCTTCGCTGTATGTCCTGGTTTACGGCAATAATCACACTTGAAAAGCTTATTCTTCTTTACATGAAAAGCTAAAGCATCATTATCATATTTTCCATTTCTTCTGTGTTCTTCTTGAAGTAATCTTGTTCTCACTAGTTCAGAAGTCAGCGAGCTTGTTAAATTTGCAGTTTCAAGACCGGAGACTAGTGTATCAAACTCCTGCGGTAAGCCGCTAAGTAAAATTTCTGCCACCTCACCGTCGTCTATAACTTTTCCAATGTCAGAGAGCTGCTGGACTAATCCGGTGACATTTTCTATGTATTCAGTCATGCTGCTAAACTTACTGTAGTCAACTCGATGTAACTGTCTAAGTAGCAGAACACGGCGATATAGACCTTTGTCTTCGAATGTATGAGCTAGCTTCTCCCATGCTTCTTTAGCTTTTGATGCTGATCGAACTATTTGGTACAGGTTGGGTTGTAGTGCCAGGCAAATACGCGCCAAGGCGCGGCTATCACGCACGGCGTCAGTATCAGTGCCGATCACGCAGTCCCACAAACCTTCTAAAGTGAGTAACATTTTCAACGAAAACTTCCAGTTTTGATAAGATGAGATTCCATTCAGCTTCTCCACTTGATTTGTGATGTGTACCGCTGGTTGCGTAGACATATTTTCTGATTGTGTAGGCATATTTGACAATGAATCTGGTCGACAATGAAATTTGGTGATACATACAACGGCGATTACACGTCGATCCCTCGTTGCACGCCTTTTGATTCCCTTTTCAATAATCACTGGGTCCAAAACCTGTTCAAGCAGACGTTGCGATGTGGCAATGGCAATGGAATGGCGTGATAGGCGTGATCAACCAAATAAACACATTGTTGCAATATCCAGAGTTTTATTCTTCAAGATAAAATCCAGCATTACATTATTTGTAGTAAATTGATAGCGATGAATTAAGATTATTAAAATTATTGGGACGACACAAAAACACACACGAAAGGCTGAGAGCCGCAAGCAGGAAGTGGAGTTAAAATCAAAGTGACAGGTGACAGCTTTCAATGTCATTCAAATCAATATAGCTGCGTTCATGTAGGGCTTATACAATTAATTTCTAACAGAGACGAAAGAAGGCCATATGAACTCTATATTGAAACCATGCAACCCTATCGAGTCTGGAGTCGTTTGATTCGTTTTGACAAGTACTCTGTTGGAAAATAGTGTCCAGGGTCTGATGATGGAGTTGGAAGAAGGTGACAAAAACTCTGTAATAAAACCATGCAACCCCATCGAGTCTGGGCTCGTTTGATTCGTCTTGACTTGTGCTCTGATTGGAGATGGTTTCCAGGGTCTGATGATACTCGTATAGCCGGAAGAAGACCACAGAAACTCTGTAATAAAACCATACAACTCGATGGAGTTTGGGATCGTTTGATGCGTATTAACATGTACTCTGTTGGGAAATAATGTCCAATTATTAGGAACTAGCGGCCGCCCACGACTTCGTCTGTGTGGAAAGATTTTTTTGCTATCCCTCGGGAACAATACTTTTTTTCGGGATGAAAGGTATCCTATGTCCTTTTCTGTACCCCTGACAACGTGTATGCAAAATTTCATGATGATCGGTTCAGTAGTTAAGACGTGAAGGCGTAACAAACAAACTAACTAACGGACTTTCGCATTTATAATATAAGTAAGGATTAGGAAAATTCCAATCACCAGACGGTGATTGGAATTTCGTACCAGATGCTGTTTCCACTGAAGCAGTAAAATTGATTTGTTTTCCAAATTATTGACAACCATAAATTATTGGTAAGTATGAGCATATATCGTGTTTAATAAGAAACCCCCACATGAAGCCACTAATAGTTTCAATTCACGTAAGTATTGTTTTTTTTTTAATTTATGGTCCGTAGCTCAAAAAAAGAAAACCGTCTCTTCGAACGTAAGCACACAGCGTTAGAAAGAAAGAAACTGATCAGACTACACAAGTGTTTCAATTTAAACAACTAATATGTCCATTGAGAAATGCTTTACTCCTTATAGATTGCCCTGTCGCAACATTGAGGAGGGTCGACTGTTATAAATCAAGGTCTTCATTTCGAGTTACAAAAGTATTTCAGTATCTTCCAACGAAGCCCTTGTTTTGGATATCCATCAATCCCTTGTTTACTTTTTAAATACTTTGCTGTTCACCAAGAATAGGTTCTATTGACCTTTATGATTTTTGAAATCTTTTTTTATGCACAATTATGTGCTTGGCCTTCACTGAGGAACTTTAATCTATCTTAGCTGAGAATCTTTAATAATATTGCCGCAGACAATATTATGATGTCGTGGAGTAAATCTAATTTAGCGCTCCAATAGCAGACAGCCGTTGCCACCGCAGTAACGCAACTGGCATTACCAAATAATAGTTTTGACATAACATACTCGTTATTAATTTCCTGTAGTTTCCCTGTTGGATTTATATACTGTATTACGAGTACTCGTCTTTAAGAAGCTGTTTCGGTGCAAACTAAGAGACTACTTACATACGTAAATATTGACATTTAGGACTGTTTGTGATCAAACTAGAGGTCATCAGTGTAGTGGTTGTACCTAACGAATAGATATAATACTCTGTCTCACACGCACAAGAGGGCAACACTCAGTTTATATAGTACCATAGCAACACTGAACTGTCACTGTCAGTCTGGATGGTGATGGCGGGTGTTGGATTGGATGAATGCCAATAACCTTTGTTCGCTTTATGACAGATTCGCTTTAGGACAGATTCGTTTTACGACAGATTCGCTCTACGGCAGATTCGCTATACGACAGAAGTACAGTCAACTTGACAACAATAATGTTAGCGCGAGAGCGACAGAGATAAAGTATAGACGGGTCATTGTACAAAATTCCTTCTGCTTCTCGTTAACCTCCTCTGAATTATGGGAACTACTGGAGTGTTCCTGGTGTACAGAAGGCTGGTGGTGAAGTGTGTCCATCTTGGTTGCGCTGGTGAGCCGGAGCTTCGTTCACTTAACACAACTCCCGGTACCTAACGCACATGTTACAATCAGCATAATTATGAATTCAACCAATCACGTTCGTTATTCAGTTGTTAATTATCGGTCAGGTTATCAGTATTCAGCTCACGTTATAATTATACCGTAAAAGCTCACCAAATGAAAAGGTTTTAACTTTAGTGAACAAAGTTCTGCAGTGGGTCCCAAAATGTCCACGATTTCTTTTCTCATTCCATTGGATTCCGAATTCATAAAGCGATTTCGAGTTGAACAACGCCCACGTAATTAATTAAAATTTCTGCCAATTTCTACTTTTGATTTGAACCTAAATATAGTTATTAATGCTGTTTTTTAAATTAACATTTATCTATTAGAATAAGATTAATAGGAAAGGTTAATGTCACCTACCATAGATATATTATGGCAGTAAAAGCACTGCCAAACTATACTACACTAAACTTTTTCTCAACAAAAACAGCATTTTAGCTAAAATTCACAAAAAAGACCGCTGGGTTATTAGTCATCCTTTGATTATTTTCTTATCATTCGTCATTATAATAAAAAAAATATTATAACGATGATTAAAACAGTTATAAGTGAGGATAATTAACCATGACTCAAAAACAGAAGACTTCATTTAAAGTCCCAAACCAGAATTGTAAATTTCAGCGTGAATAAAGATTATTTTTTGATTGTAGTGAGATTTAGTTGGGTTTAGGCGAAAAATGTCAGATTGGAACGGACACCAAGAAAATGGTACCCATCATTTGTGCAAATTTATATCCATAGGTTTGAATACTGTGCCACCGAAAATATACCAACGATAAAAATTCTAAAAATTATCCAACATATTAAAGTATTCTCTGTTATGAATGCAACATGATTTTCATGATCTTTGATTGAATTTAAAAATACAGAATATTAAACTAATGAAAATATGATTATACGACTCTTTATCTCGTTACATTTTTTTATGAAATACTAGCGGCCGCCCGCGACTTCGTCTGCGTGGAAAGTTTTTTTGCTATCCCTCAGGAACGAAACATTTTTTCGGGATGAAAGGTACCCTATGTCCTTCTCTGTACCCCTGGCAACGTGTATGCAAAATTTCATGATGATCGGTAGAGTGGTTAAGACGTGAAGGCGTAACAAACAAATAAACAAACAAACAAACGGACTTTCGCATTTATAATATTAGTAAGGATGAAAACAAGAACTATTCTTTCAAATGCCATTTTTTATAACCACATCGTAAAGGTTTCGACCTTCTTCCATCAGTTCAGTAAGTAATATAATTATATTTAATTACATTTTTCTAACGGCATACGGTTTTCTATACGGTTAAAGGACTTTAATATGCATGCACTGTGTCAATGCATCACTTATTGGAGTAAATGCTGACGTAGCGTTTCCACTCCACATAATCCTTTATTCAGAATATGACTGACGTATGTTCAAGCTTGATTTAATGACTAACATCACTAAGTGACAGACTCTTGGCGTTCTATTTGGTCGAGATAATAATCATAACTACCTAATTTTTATTACGAACAGTATAATTCAAGTCACTAATTGAGCCCTATTAGAAATCTTGGATTGGCGCAAAACTTTCATTGGATACAAAACTATCGTTAATTTCATATAATAATATTCCATGTATGAATGTAAAGTAAAAGGAAATGAAAGCGAGTGATCGCATCAAAAGAGGGTAATTTTGGTTCTCCATTTTCTATGTTCTACTGCCGAGTTTCTACGGTATCTGAGTAGTGAGGTAAATCAAATGTGCAACCAAGATGAGGGACGATTTCCGTGTACATTTTCAAGTCAATGTTCGCTTCGGGTTTTGAGATATATTGCTTTCCTGTGAATATCTTGCGACACATCTGCGTTTATTCAAATGATGTTCTATCTTATTTTACATCAGTCAAATATTTTTTAGAACTGAATACTTATTTGATTCAAATGTTTATATTTATAACTTTCTACTTACTTACCTAGTTGGTTACTAAGTTCTGTAACTATGGAAAACATGAATAATACTAAATTTACAAATAATGCTACAATGAATTATATACCAAATGAAAGCACAAATATTTAAGATTATCATGTATTAAAATTATTCGAAATGACCGCCTCTGGCATGAATACACGCCTTTAGACGACGAGGCCAGTCATCGATGGCAGCACGAACTACCACCATATCCAATTCTGCGACTGCCTTGAGAATAGCGCGCTTAAGAGAGTCGAGATTCATGTGGGGCTTAGCACATGCTTTCTCCTCAATAAGTTGCCATATGGCATAATCCAGAGGATTTAAGTCTGGGCTGGAGGATGGCCATTCTTCCTGCGCGATAAAATCAATTTTGTTAGCCCGAAACCATGCTTGTGTAGATTTTGCTTTGTGCGCAGGGGCAGAGTCCTGCTGGAAGACCCATGGCTGGTTTTGAAATAAAGTGTGGCTTAAGGGTTTGACAACAGGTTCCAGAACGGTATCTTGATAGACTCTAGCGCCAGTTTTCACACCTTTTTCACAGAAATGAACCTTACTTAGCCCTGAATAGGACACCCCCAGCCAAATCATCACTGATGAGGGGTGGTGACCTCGTTGGACCCTCGGAGCAATCATGCTGGCTTCTTTACTATTCTTAGCGTATACTCTATCATTTTGACGGTTAAAATTTTCTTCGACTGTGAAGATTTTTTCATCAGTAAACAAGATTTTTCGATGGCCGTTTTGTGCGTACTGCTTTAGTAGAGCGCGACTTCGTGCTAACCTCATAGCCTTCAATCGTGCGTTTAGCAGATGGCCCTTTCGTCTACGGTAAGCGTGAAGCCCAAGGTCATCATTGATAATTTTTTTAAGGGAACTTCTCTTCACAGTCATCTGTATTGCCAATAACTTTTGCTTCCGGACGGGATTTCTCGTGATTCTCGCCTTCACTGCCTTGATCACAGCTGGTGTCCGAACGGTGCGTGGTCTTCCTGATCTTTTTCGGTCATCGACGGTCAAGGTATTACTGTACCTATGGATAGTGCGATAAATAAATTGCTTGTTGATTTTCAACTTTTGTAGCAACTTGAAAATCATATTCGGTGGCTGCCCACATTTGTGCAGAGCAATTACAGCGACACGATTCTCCTTCAACCCCCATTCCATGGTGAAATAAACAAAATATGATATACGTGTGGTATGGAATTATAGCTTATAAAACTGTCAATAATATGTCATTTTTATTTTTTCTTTTCATTTGTTTTAATGGCCAGTAATCGATAAAGAAACTCAGTAACAGAACTTTTGACCAACCTGTGTATAGTCAGTACATGTTAAATAAAATAGTTACTCAGTATTTTGTGTGTTTCGTTATGATTGGTAAGGGCGTTAAACTGTACACCGTAAAAACCTTCAAAACGTACCTCATTTTATAGAGCTTCAAAAATTTTAAATAAAAACAGTGCTTATAAAAGATACTAACAGTCTTTAATTCCAGTCATTATGCCTAATGAATATTAATGAATATAGGCTGAATGAGGGTTAATGTAAGTCGTTAAAACTTTCAGCGGAGTCGCATTAACTAGCGGCCAGTCATCAAGACGGCTCGAGGATAATTGTCTGGGTATTGCACTCATCAAGACGAAATGCGCTTCTTTTATTAAGGTATTAGTAATTATCTAGACTCTATCATTGTTGTGGGTTAATTGTGCTTTATATCGGAATACTCAAGCCCTTTTACTGTGGTAAGTACTTACTTGAAATTTGCATGCGACTGGTAAGGTGTACCTTGCATCTTGCTTGTGTAGCAAGAATACTTAACATACAACCTGAATAAAAGCTTAGAATAAGCTTAGACAAAAGGAGAATGGCAGGTGCCCATATATTTTCAGAACCACATAAAGGCTTAGCGTGCCAAGAAGTAAATAGCATGACTTTAATCCTCTATTAAAGCTTATAAATTATGTAATCGTAAGATACACTTTAAAGCTGGGGATAAAAAGTTGATTTTAAAACCTAACCTCAAAACAGCACCTAGTAGGCAATTACTTTGGATACATAACCTACACAGAATGATTTTTATTTAAAAGCTTTAGGTGATGTTAAATATGCAGGAGATAGCTGGAAATTATACAACGCACTGACACTCACAGACTTTTTATTGAATTGAAACACATTACACGTTTTAATTAGCACTGTTTAAGTAAATAGATTTATTATAATGAGGAGCCGATACAAATCGTGTGCTTGGTTGGTCAAAACAGGCTGAGGGCGCTGGAGGCGCCATCTAGCTATCAATTTGGTATTTAATACTAAACATACTCGCCCCTCGCAAAGTAAGCTATAAATAAACAAATATAGCAACATAATTTGAAATTAATTTTAGTTTAATAAATTGAATATTTAAGGCAAGTATAAAGGAATACAAAACAATAATAATCTTGTTAGAAAGATATGTAAGTTTACAAAAAACTTCAAACGTATTTTTTTGCAAAATATAAAACATTGTTAAGCTATGCAAATTATAAAACACAGGTAAGCTAGTACACCTTTTGGTGTTATACTTTACATCAGGTAAGTGCCACTAACTAAAGTAAGAAACAAAAAAAATAAACATTATACTTAACTAAAGTAGTAGGTAGTTACTAAAACAGAAAATGTTTAAAGAAAGTAACTTAGCAAACATAAAAACTTAAAAATAAAGTGCTTAGGTATTATTACAGTATGTTATTATTAGTACTCTAGTAAGACTTATAGAAAACTATGCTTCTAGTCTGATATTTATTGACATTTTATTAATATTACCTAAGACAAAGTGTTTTCTTACTAGTAATCAAAGTTTTTACTTACTAACAATACAAATTAGTTTACGTTTAGACGACATAATTATCCTAAGCAACTAATGAACTAATAGTAATAAAGGAATTACAAGTTTTTTTTTTTTTTTAATTTTCCTTTATGGGTAGCAATATTAGTTTATGTATTGGTCTCATAAAATGACCTTTTGATGTACGAACACAAACAGAACGAACAAGTCCGTCTGACTTATTGGAATTTGTAGAAATTATGTTCCCCAGGGGCCAAAAGGTGGGTAAAGTACATTCATCTTTTATTATGACCATATCACCTACTTTTAAATTAGCTTTAGCATCTAACCATTTGTTTCTAGCTTGTAATTCTGATAGATAATTGAAATAAAATTGTTTCCAAAACCTTTGCTTATAAAACATAATTCTCTGATACATGGTTAACCTATTCTCATTGCTATTTAACAGGCTTGGTTCTGGCAGATCGGTGATTGAGGTACCAATGATAAAATGAGCAGGTGTTAGACATGTGAGATCATCAGGGATGTCATTAATAGGACATAACGGTCTGGAATTTAAAATACCTTCTATTTGTATCAATACGGTAGATAACAACTCATAAGTTAATTTAGTTAAAAATAAATGTTTTTTCAATAAAGACTTGACTGATTTTATTCCTGCTTCATATATCCCCCCCATATGACTGGCTAAAGGTACTGTGAACTTAAACTCAATATTATTATTGGTACAAAAATTTACAATTTTGCTATATGTAGTATCATTTTGAAACATTTTATACAGTTCGTGCAGTTCAGTCTTTGCACCTTTAAAATTAGTTGCATTATCAGAATACAGACATTGTGGAATTCCTCTACGGGATATAAATCTTTGAAGACAACAAATAAATGTTTTACTACTCAAATCACTAGCCAGTTCCAAGTGTATTGCTCTAGTGGCTAGACAAACAAATAAACATATGTAGCCCTTGGTATATTTACAGTTTCGAGTCATGGCATTCCTTACAGAAATTGCACCACTGTAGTCAAGACCTACGTGTAGAAATGCCTTTTTTAAAGTTATTCTAGGAGCTGGGAGGTTTGACATCTGTTGAGTACATGTTTGACCTCTGAATCTAGTGCATCGAATACAAGAGTGAATAATTTTCTTCACTTCATTTCTACCATGAATAACCCAATAATGTAGTCTGATGTGGTATAGAGTATTTTGTATGCCAGAATGAAGTAATTTTAAATGATAGTGTCGTATAATAAGTGATGTTATGTGGTCTTTAGCAGGTAGAACAATGGGGTGTGCCTGATTGTAGGGTATATCTGATTGTTGAATACGACCACCTATTCTTATGATATTTTGTTCATCTAGAAAAGGATTAAATTTTCTTAAAGGACTTGATTTAAAAATATAAAGTTTTTGTTTATTTAGTGATGAAAGTTCAGAAATTTCTTTAGAAAATGCCTTGTTTTGAACAGTTTGAATTATAAAATAAGAAGCTTTGTTTTTCTGTGAAACAGATAGGTAAAGAGGCAATTTGTTCTTTTTCTGTTTTAATTTCTCAATAAATCTGAAAACATAGGCGATTACTCTGACTAATTTTGTAAAATCTGAAAATTTGTAAAATATATCATAAAAATAAGTATAGTTAATGGATTGTGTTTCTGTTGTAGGTTCCACATGACTAGTTTGTGGGACAGTGTTATCTTGTACTGTGGTACTTACAACCATTGGATTGGATATTGGCCATAAAGATGGAGTTTGCAATAACCAAGAGGGACCTTGCCACCACAACTTACAAGTGGATAAGTTTTTTGGCATAACTCCTCTTGTAATTAAATCTGCTGGATTATGCTTAGTGTTGGTGTAATACCAATTTTTACTCGATGTCATTTCAATAATTTTATTCAGACGGTGTGAAACATAGGTATCATGTTTGCTGTGGTATGGTGATTTGATCCAGTGGAGAACAATAGATGAATCTATGAAAAGGAAAGTTTTATCAATCTGTATTTTACTCTTAAATGCATCAATAATTTTCTTGAAAATAATACAAAGTATTACAGCCCCGTTTAGCTCGAGTCGAGGTACAGACTGCTGTCTTTTGATGGGCGATACTTTCGACTTTGAAATTACTAAGACACAAGAAGGATCTCGGTTAGGATACTCAGCTTTTAAATATAAACAAGCTCCGTATGCTCTTTTTGATGCATCACAGAAACCAATTAATGTTATTAAACAAGGTTGATCTGTAAAATACCATCTAGGAATTTCAATACATTTTAAATGAATTAATTGAGTAATAAAATTGTGCCATAATAGCTGAGTCTTTTCAGAAACTAAAGAGTCCCAGTCTGTGCCTTCTTTCCATATATCTTGCATTAGAATTTTTGCAATTATTACTGTTGGAGCTAGAATGCCAATTGGATCAAAAATTTGTGCAATTTGTGATAAAATATTTATTTTCGTGGGTGTCTTGTCTGTAATGTCTGGAATTTGAGTTTGTATAATGTCTCGATCAGGTGACCATTTTAAACCTAGAGTTTTGATAACTTCTGGCTTAGTAAAACTGTAAGTATTATTGTGCAAGTTAGAGTTGTCTGGTAAAATGTGTGTAAGGGTCGAGGTGTTCGTTATAGGGTCTGAAAACAAATTTAGAATTTCAGGACAGTTACTTGACCACTTATGTAATTGAAATCCAGCTTTGCTAAGCAGATCTTTCAATTGAGTACATACTTCAACACATTTTTCAGCAGTATTTTCACTTTGAATAAAGTCATCGATATAAACACTATCTTTTATACATTGAGAAGCTAAACTGTGACTTTCTTTGAATTTTTCAGCTAAGTCTAGTAATGTGCGACATGCCAAATAAGGAGCACATTTTGTTCCATAAGTTATTGTTGCCAGTTCTATACACTGTAGCGGTTGAGATTTTGAATCTCTCCACAATATTCTTTGTAATTTTCGTTGATCAGGATTTATAAAAATACATCTAAACATTTTTATTATGTCACAACAAAAGGCATATTTAAATAATCTGAAACGTAAAATAATATTAAGAAGGTCATTATATATGTTAGGGCCTTCGTAAAGTGTATCATTTAGAGAGACTCCTGTAGCAGATTTCGAACTAGCGTTGAAAACGACTCTTAATTTAGTAGTTTTGCTTTCAGGCCGTATAACAGGCAAGTGTGGTAAGTAAATGGCATTATCGTTTGGTGAAAAATCTTTGATATAATAAGCATGACCTAATTTAATATATTCATCAATAAATGCTTTGTACTGAGTGAGTAAGAAAGGATCTTTTTTAAATCTCGACTCTAATTGTAATAGGCAACGATAAGCTGAATTAAAGGAATTACCTAAATCCTGTAAATGTTCATTTCTAACCGGTAATGTTACTGTGTATCTGCCATTGTTGTCAATTGTGGTGGTTGTTTGATATAGTTCCTCGCAGTATTTGTCATCAGGAGACTGTAGCTTCGTCACATCAGTATCCTCTTGTTCCCAGAATGATTGCAGAAGTTGATCTGTGGAGTATGATGAAGACATGCTAATGTGCAAGGTAATGCTGTGATTTTGAATGTCAACAATCCAACCAAAAACAGTGTTTATCATGATAGGCAGATTGGGACCTAACTTTAAGCGACCTGTTCCTAACACAGTATAGAAAAGTTCTGCACCGATGAGTAAGTCTATTGGTCCCGGTACAAAAAATGTTTGATCAGCTAATTTGCATGCTTGTGCATGGGGAATGTTCCACTGCGAGGCAGAGATATGTTTGTGTGGCAGCGGTACAGTGATATTTTCCATAACCAATAATGTAAGATTAGATTGAAAAGTATTATAGCGTGAAGCAATGTTTGTGTTAATGCTTTTCTGTAAAATTGTGCTCGTTTTGCCAACTCCATGCACGTTGCAAACATTGTTTGAAAATGGAAAATTCAAGGCAGCTGCTAGTTTGCTACTGATTATATTGACTTCACTTCCAGAGTCAAGCAAAGCTCGGGCACTTATCCACTTTCCATTAACATCTTGAAGCTTTACAATAGCCGTGGATAATAATATTTGTTGTTTATTGGTATTAGATATGAGCGATGTATGCTGCAAGTTGTGATCATTGGCAAAAGAAGCTTGAGAAGTGTGATTGTGTGAGCTTTGTGCATTAGCGAGGGTGCTGTGTTCAGCTTCAGAGGATTGCATGTTATGATTTGTTTGTATAGTATTTTGATCAGCGTAGCTTGTATGGGACGGGGTATGAAATGTAAGGTTAGGTATTGTGTTATGATCGAGAGTTGACGACTGTGGTGCAATAGCTGTAGGTTGCTGTACACTTAGAGAAATTGAACTGACCTGTTGTTTAGGGCTGTCCATATGTAAACTTGTATGATGTCTGCGATGGCACGTAAAACACTGATATTTTGAACATTTGTGTTTATCTTGGTATGGCTGTAAACAGTTAAAGCATAAAGTTTTAGATCTGACAAATTCAATTCGTTTAGGTATGGTCATTAGTAAGTAATCAGGACATTTATGTAAATTATGATTCTGTTGACAGAGTATGCAATTACTTGGATTTGACTTGGTGACATTAATAGCATGGGAAGATTTTACATTGTGTACCTTGACATCAGTATTTTTGTCACCTAACAGCTCAAAGGCCGTTCTACGTTGATTGAGAAAATCTAAGAAATCTGATAAATTTGCAATAGAGTTGTCTTTTCGATTGATTTCCCAAGAAGCTCTGAGAGAATTATCTAGTTTTTGAGATATCAAAAACACCAAAAGTACATCCCATTTATCAACATCTAAATGTATAGCTTTAAGAGAATCTAAGCTTTGTTGCAATGTTACTAAGAAGTCTTTAAGGTTATGTTTAGAAATAACACCAAAATTTAAAATAGCTTTCAAATGGAAATTGACAATTAATGACTGATTTTCATACCTTTTAGTTAGAATTTCTAACGCCTTTTTATAATTTTCTTCTGTAATCAATAATGACGAGATCAATTTGGCGGCATCTCCAGCCAAGGTGGCCGTCAGGTATTGTAACTTGTTAACTGCTGGAAGATCAGTCGCATCCACAGACGAGTAGAAAATATTCTTGAACGCTGTCCACTCACGTATGTCCCCGCTGAATTTGGGTAGCTCAAGTTGCGGCAACCTCACCTTTGGTTTCCTGGTATTAGCTGAGCAATCATGCTGTAATGTCGTGTTATGAAATGGTTCATTTTGATAAAAAGACGGACGACGAGGGGTGACTGGCGTCACAGCGAGATATGACTCCATTTTGGCTTTAATGGAAAAGTATTTTTCTTCCATAGCTTGGCGATCTTGTTCGTGAACTGACTGCCGGTCTTCGTCGGTGTCCTCACATTCGATTCGGAGTTGTATTTCGTCGTATTTCGTCATAATGTTGTCGAGCTCATTCAGCCTCACCTGTAATTCTGCTAGCTGTTGTTGTTCGACGTTGAAAGTATTAACGTAATTGGCGATTCTTGTAAATTTGCCCTTCAAAGAAGCTCGTTGTCGCTGCAATGTGTCGAGAATCCTTATCACGTGTAGGTTTAGATCAGGCTTTGGGTCGGCATCTTTATCTTTATCTGACGCCATCTCGTAGAATACCTGTTTGCTTGCTTAATTTCTCTGAAATATTGGCACTGTTGTATAGAATAATTGATAGAAACGCAATATTTTGCGTATAGAATGGGTTGTTGACCCGTAGAAAATTTTAAAAGTTGATCACTTGTGATGTGACTTGTATGGGGAGGCGAAGGCAAAGTGAATTACAGATGGCGCTTCAGTCTTTGGAACAATTGTCAGTTTGAGCTTATATTGTCTTGACTGTGTATTTCGTGATTTTACTTTCTTAGATTGTATTTTTTTCGATTTTGCGGACAAACAATGTATTCTATGCTTACTTTAGCTCAGATAAAAGAAGAATTACGGAAAAGAAAAGTCAAAACAACAGGCAAGAAAGTTTATAGCAACTTACAAAAAATTGCTAACAAGCATTACATTTCTTTAAATTTCGTGTAAGATTTACAAGTAATCTTTTTATTTCAGATTAGAAGCATATGATTTAAATTTTAACAAAGCAACTGAGTGTGAATTTCCGTGTTTATAGTTGCCTGATGATGCCTTCTGTGCAATAGTAATTTCAGGTTTCTGTACTGGAATTTCTGTACCATCCAAAATTACACGAACCGTTTTATCATATTTATTTTATTATTCTAAGTTTCTTGAATGACTCTGGCATATAAAATTCTATTAATTCTCTGTTTGGCCCCAATATTGGGCTTATTCCATATTTGATATACCTATCAAATTCATCCAAGTTATAAATATGTTAGAAACTGCTGAGGTTGAAATATTAAAGAACAAAGCTGTTATAATTCAAATGTTGTTTTATTTTGGCGAAACTTCATCAAATTCATGAAACATTCCTTTTGATTTATAATGTTTCTCAGGCTCAGCAAAGGAGAAAATCGAGGAAAAAGCATATTTTTTTTTATATTTTTTTGCTCACTATTTTTTTTGTTACTGGGAAATCGATGAACTCCAATATTTTACAAGTTACATGCATAACAATGCGGCATTTTCTCAGTATAAAATTAAAAAGTGCAATACTCCAAGAGATTCCCATATGTTTTGACAGTTTCTTTGAGGCGCTCGGTACCAACGACAAGACGCCACCTATCGGGATAAAATTGCGCTTTTCCTCCCCATTGTCACGAGAGAAGAAAAAAAATATGGACGCCGGAAAGCGCTTGAATAAAGTAGTAGAGTTGTTGTGTTGACAGACTTCGGAGCTACAAAGTTGTCGCTGATTGGTTGTTTAGTGTTGTAGTCAGTCAGTTGGTATTATTGTCCGTTTCCGTCCGAGACATTCCGAGTTGACCCGATCGGTAAAGTTTGGCTGCTGTTTTGCCGACGCGTGTCTGTGGTGGCGCTAGTTTCTTCGTGCTGGATTGGCGAACTTGCCGAGTATTGTTATAGATGGCGCTGGTTGTATTTGGTTGGTGGGAATGAAGTTTGTTCGATGTGAAGATTTCCTGCCCGCGCGCGCCCAAGTGACGCACGACATCGATCGAGGGATCGTCGCTTGACTTCCGCCGCACTGACTGCGCTGCCGCGCTGTCTTCACAAAAGTTCCTTGCGTACAAACAAAATGGCGATCACTTCTTCCATTCCCTTGACATCGAAGGACCACTTTAAATGTTAAATATGCAGGAGATAGCTGGAAATTATACAACGCACTGACACTCACAGACTTTTTATTGAATTGAAACACATTACACGTTTTAATTAGCACTGTTTAAGTAAATAGATTTATTATAATGAGGAGCCGATACAAATCGTGTGCTTGGTTGGTCAAAACAGGCTGAGGGCGCTGGAGGCGCCATCTAGCTATCAATTTGGTATTTAATACTAAACAGGTGAGGCTGGTCATGAAATCTACAAATATATTTAGTCATTAGACCGTAATAGACAATTACCTACTATCTATCATTGACCTGAAACATAGTATGATAACGATAGGTAGATACTAATTCGCGTCAATTGGTAATGCGCCTGGCGGCCATGATTTTAACCTCAAAAACGAAAAACAATTGTATTTTTTTCATATACTTAGACCCTTTCTTATTGAAAATAAGAATCCAATAATTAATATATTTTACCTATTAGAATTTTACTGTTTTTGTCATTTTTAGTTGCGGATGACGTTGTTTTTCTAAATGTTGCCTCCTTCTTTACGAACACTTTAAATTGAAAAGTAACCACCAAATTATGACCTTTGAATCTCATAAGCGGGGCTACTCAAATGGCCACTTTTCTATTCGTTCGCTAACTTAAAAATTAAAAATAAGCCATAAGCACCAAAATAACGTGTCGTAGGCTTGTCAATTCTGTTGTTGTTGTTTGTTAGAAAAGTGGCCATTTGAGTAGCCCCCAAGGTCCGAATTGGGCACGCTCAGTATTTATGAATTTGGAAAATGGTTCCCAGTTTGCCATTTTCCTTTGAAAGGGCTTTGCAGAAATCGAGGAGGAGGACAACGAGGTAGTGCTTGGCCTTCACCTCACCTGATGTTAAGTGACGATAAGACCGAAGGTGGAAGCGCACTACACCCAGAATCCTCATCATTGAGAAACTGGCTATCTTACCTCTTACTGCCGGAACACAACAATTTTTAATTTGTTGTTATGTTATATGGCGTCAGACTTAGGTAAGAAGGTGGTCGCTAGCGAGGCGCACTTGAAATAAGCCCTACCACCAACCAAACTGAGTACAAATTGTACCCCCCCTGGGAATTGAATCCGGGACCCCTGCGTCTTATACGGGTGGGCAAACCACTAGATCACAGAGGCGGTAAAAATCTAACATTACAGCTAATTTTACGGATGATTCAAATCTTTTTTAGAAACAGAAAAGAAATATTAACGTACGTTTATATAACACGGGCGAGTTTCACAGGTGGCGTTCAAAGGCACGAAAGGTTTTCTTCTTCTCAAATACCCGGTCAGATTGTCCATTGTGTAAAGTCAACAAGTTAACGCTCGAGGTTAGCTCGTTGTTGTACTACAATAGAGAATGGATTGTATGAGTTTAACTATTTGCTTTATGAAATTACATGTCTTAAAAAAGAAAACGAAGGCTTTGTAAATAAAAAAAAGATTACAAAAAGTAAATAATTCGTTATGTACAAACATAACGAATTATTTACTTTTTGTTTTCAGTTCAGAAGAGTTAAGTTACGCCATTTTTATGCGTGTTCGTTTTTTAAACAAATCTAACCAGTGCTTGATTGTTTTTGCCTTAAATAAATGCTGAAGGTCGAAGTTTCCACACTTTATAATAAAGAACGTTGGTAGACATTAGCATTTTGTCTAAAGTTTAGACTTAACTAGAATTGAAAAACATTAGCACATTAATTGAAGGGTACAGTGGCAAAACAAGGTATATCTAAAAACAAAGTTTTGAGTAATCAGCATTTAGTTTGAAAATATACAAGTTATTCTAAGAAACATATTTTTAAGATATTGCTAATTTCTTAGAAATATTTAACTTAGTTTGCCTTGGAAAGATCAGCTTTCAATACAAAACTTTTAGAAATATAGGTAGGTGCTTATAAAAACATATAAAATTAAGTATTTTTTTCTACTAGCTTCCGCAGGAAAACAGCAACGTAACAGGAATATCCTTGGATGTCTATGGACATTCCTTCGTTTTGAAGTAATGAAGATTTAGTGGACAGTGTTTGTTTTTACGCTTTTTACATAATGCTACATTTAAAGACGCGCGAAAGCCTAAAGTGTTGCCATACTTAATTTATATTTGAATTTCTTGTGACTTTCCTTGTTTTGACCCTGCACTCTTCAATTGATCTGATTAATGTTTAAATGACAATTTGCTATGGGATATTCATATAACACAATCAAAAAAATATAACGTTTTATATAGGTACCTAATTTACTTAAACACCTTGTTAACTCCATTATAACTCTACGACACAACACGTTATGTTTGATGTGTCACATTACCTAATAACATGAGTAAGAAATACTCGTGTTAGTTAAATTTGGCATCGATACCAAAGTTCCAAAAGCTCTTGCTTGGATAATGTACCTAAGTGGATACTACTGCTAGCAAGTTCTTTATTTTCCGGGTTCCCTATCCCAAAAAGAAATATGGAACCCTCATGGGTTCCATATTTCTTAAAATCTAAGTAATGATACTTGTTCGCCCGCCAGTGTGTCTGTCAAGACTATCCCTCAAGAGCACATGGAGTTGTGAAAAAAAAAATGATATTTTTCTAAGTCAACTTAAGGCTTTAACATGCCTCAATCCGAGCGGGTCGATCCGTGTTAGTGTGAAATCGAACGTAACTCTACTCACTTTGGGTTCAAATCAGTGCGCGTTCCAACGCGGCGGTTGCGTTGAGAACTAGCGCCGAATTCACAATTTTTACAAGTTTTTATTAAATTTCTTCGCTTTCAAGTTAGTTAAAAAAAAACTGTTCAATTAAGATTGAAGGTATGAACATCGCCGATTTTTATGTATTTGTTTTAACACTAACGAATATTCTGTTTCCAAGAAATTTTGCAAATAGGACCAGAAACAGGGTTCACAGAATATTTTTTTACATCAAAGGTGGTAACATTTTTACAAATGCTTTCAATTAAATCTATTGTGTATTATTCCAAGTACATTATATATTTTTTCCATTATAGCTTCACGCGCGTAATCTTTCAATAATTTGAATAGAATATTGGGATTTGACCCTTCTTAGCGCCTTAATCAAAAGATACGGTATCTTAAGTCGCTCTCTTAGTACCATGTGGTGTTTATGTACCACCAACGAAGAAGAACTGAAGGCCAGTATATTCCAAATTATCGAATTTGGCCTATGTTTGATTCAAAAATAAACAATCAATTATTCTTTATTTTGAGCAGACAAAAATATATGTTGAAGTTTTATAAACGATCTTGAACATTTTACAGTTAAAAATATGATATTCGTATCTTAACTCGACAAAAAAAATATGCAAAGACAAAGAAAATTTTCATTAATTTTATATTTTTTGGATAATACTTTAAGTTTATCAATTCCTTATTCACGAAAAATATGTAGAAAAATAGGTAATTACATATAGAAGAATATTCAACGGTTACTTTTTCATAAAGTAACTTTATGCTCAAAATAACAACAAAAACGTTGAAAAAAATTAAAAAAGTGAGGTTATTTTCGTTACTCTTCACACGTAAAGAAAAAGACAGAGACAGAGTTTTTGGAATATATAAGGAACACACAGAGCACGAGCTAAAGTCGCACCTGTCCCGTTTTTTAATATGTATTAGTAAAAGCTAGTCATACACGATCACTCGGCCAAGTTGACTGGACGCCACATTAATATTAATGCGGCGTCCAGTCAACTTGTCTGTGTGTCACTATCATTGCCAAATTTACTGGATGCGGTTCCAAGTCCATAGCAGACTTGACACTAATTTGATCGAGTAAGGCCAGCATAAAACGTTACCTAGTCGCTTCCTGTATCGTGTCTTTATAAGGCTGTATTGGCGTGAAATATGGGCTAATAAATTACAGTATTATCAGACAAACTCCGTGTTACCGGCTTTCGGCTAGTTCATAAAGGCTGAAAATTGAGGATTTTCTACTATTAATCACTATTATTAACTGTCATCGTTGCTCACTATGAAACAATAGGATGTCGTAGATATCGGCAATACCTACGTTTTAAAAAATATCAGAAACTTGAATTACAAAGTTTTTTTCTTTAGTGAATGCCGAAAGAAAACAAATAAAAAAGAAAAGGAAAAACATTCGAATTTTCAAAATTGAATCAGCTTGCGTAGAAAAATTCGTGGAAATTTTTCCACGGTTGCAACACGGGCGACAGAATCCGGAGTTGCTCTAAGGTTGCAAGTTGCAAGCCGTTTCAATTTTGTACATTAATTGTACTTCTTCTTTTTACAGAAAAGAAATATAAAGAAAATTTGAGAATCAGAAACATCTTTCTGACAAATGCTTATATAAAGATTGAGGATAAGCACCAGCTCCTCGTCGGTAAGAGATTGTTGTATACACATACAAATACGGTCGCATGAATACTTACTTACTTTGGAAAGAAAATAATTTTTAAATATTATATTTCTGAGCACTTCTATTCGGATGAGATGAAACGAAATCTTGAAACGCCGCGCCGATAAGTATCACACGACTTGAATCTTTTTCAAATCTCTAGGGAATATTTTTGCTGCATTCCAGATAATTTTTGAAATGACAGATTTTTTATAATGCTGTAAGCGTAGGCAGGTCTTGCAAATATTCCCGAAAAGTTGCCGTTTACAGGTACCTCGTGAGTAATGTACCAAGGGGGATAATGGGTCCGAATTCGTGTAGTTATTACACAAATTCGGACCCATTACGTAGTGACTTTATTTATAGAGTCTGGTCAACGAAAGATGAGACTGAAATGGCGGTGCCCCTTTTGCTGTTAAATTAACGTTTAGAGGTTAAGTTATTGGAAACTGAACCTTAAAATAAGGCGCAAAATCAGTTCAATTTCCAACCGAGTCTCATCTTTCGTTGACCAAACTCTAAACGCCACGACCAATAAATTCTGGTTTATGTTGAAAAGTCAATACTAAAATTTGTATTTCCAAAAGAAACTTAACGCTGTAAACTTAAGTCAATTAGAAGAGTTAAAAGGTTTAAAATTAAATAATTACCAGCACAAAGTAGGCCTTCAGAAGGAGGTACGGGTCGCCTTTGAAATTGTTTTTGTTAATAATTAACGTCACAGCTAGTTAAATGTTAAATTGAATCCGCCTGCAAAATAATTTTAATTTTATTTTACTTTTTCTATTTTTGTAAGTTCATCATAAATTACAAATTGTTGTTTTCAACTCTAAAAGTTATACTAACCTATTTCAATCTGCCATCGAGTGTGATTTTTGTTTTCATATGCCATTTAATATACTCTATAAGAGCTTTCTGGGGTGGGCATGGAGGGCCAACAGTAAGTACAGACGAATTAGTTTTACTTAAAAAACCATATATTACACACACCATGTATTTACATAAGCATTGTTCTATTACTATCATAAAACTACCTGTTATTATCACAATTATTAAAAGTATCAAATTCTATTCTCACAATCTTATATTAGTAAGTATAAATATAGTCCTGCATCAATATAAATTCAATGCATATACAAATTATAATTATTTTTATTCCTTTTTGATATTACTTGGAAATATAATATTGGAAAGACTGCATAAAATATTACCTTTTAAACATAAAAATGACTACTCATAGATATTTTAAAGTTGGGATCTTCAATGCCGGCTCTCTCTCCACAAAACAAGAGGACTTCCAAGTGGCGATGGAGGAGTTAAACCCAGACATTATGGCCATAAATGAAACTTGGTTAAGGACGGGAGAGGAAGACAAAGCACCTAGGCTAGCCGGCTATAGCCTGCGTCACACCCCCCGACCAGATCATGTTCGGGGTGGGCGAGGTGGTGGAGTGGGATTTTACATCCGCAAGGGTTTAAACGCGCGCACATGCCCTCACCCCATCGCACCATCGGTCGAACAAATGTGGTTGAGTGTACGCTTACTGAACCAGACTATTATAATAGGTACAGCTTATCGTCCGCAGTGGCTGGATGTTACCATATTTCTTGACGCCATCACCGACTCTATTACCTCCTTTGATAGGTGCGATGGCCTTGTCCTGTTGGGAGACTTCAATGTTGACCTACTTGCGGCTGGAGGCGGTGGGCCACGGTTGCTGTCACAGTTCTTTGAGACAATGAACCTTACCCAGGTAGTCACTGATCCAACCCATTTTACTGATCACAGTCAAAGTTTAATTGACTTGATCTGTACAGACATACGCACATTAAAGGTAACAGTTGGACACTGCCCTGATCTCAGAGGTCATGCCATAGCCACAGCCGAGTTAAAAATAAAGAAAGACAAGATATGTCCCCGTTGGGTGGAATATAGGCCAATAAAAGATATTATTCAAAACTTATGGGAGTTAGATCTTAGCAAAATAGACTGGAGTCATTTCCATAAAGCGAAAAATGTCAACATTTTGGTAGAGAATTTCCAATTGTGTCTAACACATTTATTCAATCTGCATGCTCCAGTAAGGAAACGTAAGTTTAAGCACCCTCCTCACCCTTGGATCACTGACACCGTCAAATCCATGATGCATATTAGGGACGAGTACCGGCAGGCTCTAAAAACTGAAAGACAGAAAGAAACAAAAACACAGAAAGACTGCGAGAAATCTAAATCACAAAAAGATTGCTATCTTCAAATGAAGAACAACGTAATTATAGCCATTGAACAAGAGAAGAAGTGTTTTTTTGAGAGGCATATTAACTCTAATATAAAGAATTCTAAAAAACTTTGGCAAAACTTGAAAAGCACTGTGTTACCTGATGGAAAAAAGTCTGAACTTCCTCCATGCTTCGACAATGCTGACACCATCAACTCCCATTTTCTCTGTGCACCCGGTCAAAACGATGTGTCAATATCACAGCTTACTTATTTTGAGTACCTTAGATATGGCACAGCAACCCTTTCACTGCAGCCTGTAAATGAGGACAAGATACTCAAAATCATCAAAGGTCTCAAATCTAACGCTCAGGGCTGCGATGGGTTAACACTGGACATGCTTCTTTTGTCTCTTCCTTACACCCTACCTGCAATTACTATTATAATCAACAGATCTATGGCAGAAAGTACATTCCCTAATGCTTGGAAGACAGCAGTGGTAAAACCCTTACCCAAAGTGAGCCCCCCAACGTCTCTTCAAGACCTCCGTCCCATAAACATCCTTCCATGCTTGTCAAAGATACTGGAACGGGTGGTCTGTGAACAACTCACAGTGTTTCTCGAAGAAAATGAGATATTGCCTTGCTTCCAATCGGGCTTCCGTAAAGGACTCAGTACTGCTTCTGCTTTGGCTGATGTTGTTGACAACCTCCTCTCGGCTCAGGACCAGGGAGAGGTCAGCATTCTGGTTCTCTTGGACTTTTCACGCGCTTTTGAAACTATAAATACCTCACTACTTTTATCCAAGCTCTCATATTATGGGGTGGACACGGCTACAGTTAAATGGTTTAAAAGCTATTTGGCAGAAAGGCAACAATATGTGCAACTTGTGGACAAGAACGGTACCAAATTAAACTCCTCATCTCTCCCTGTAACGCGAGGAGTTCCACAGGGTTCTATTCTTGGCCCAATTTTGTACATCTTGTACAGCGCTGATCTCATCCACAGTATTAAACATTGCAAATATCACCTATACGCAGACGACTTACAGCTGTATTTTTCTTTTAAACCTGAACATATTGATAATGCTATCACAATGATCAACAGTGACTTATCTAGAATAGCTGATTGGTGCAAATCCAACTGTCTGGTCCTTAACCCAAGGAAATCAAAATTAATGTTAATAGGTACCAACAAAAAGGTTAAAAAAATTGATAATATGTGCCTCAACATAAAACTGGACAACGAAGTCATTACTCGTGTGGATAAATGCAGAAATCTGGGTTTAACTCTGGATAACCGCCTCAATTTTGAAAGTCATGTTACTGAGTGTGTCCGAAACTGTTTTTATCGCCTAAAACTCCTTTATAAACTACGTCCTTATCTACACGAGCAACTCAGAGTAGCACTTTGCGACTCTCTTATATTATCTAAACTAAATTACTGTGATACTGTGTATGGTCCATGCCTACTCGCTAGAACTGCTAAACTCATACAGCGGGTGCAGAACGCCTGTGCGCGTTTCTGCTTCCATATACCGCCGCGAACCCATGTGACTTCGTTCCTAAATAGTTCTAACATATTGAAAATGGAGGCCCGTAGAAGGCTACATCTCGCAACCTTAATGTTTGGTATCATTAAAACAGGCAAACCAATTTACCTTTATAATAAGCTCACATGGTTTCAACGCACTAAGAGTAACCAGATTAGAGCCTGTAGAAGTATCTTGGCGACGCCAACACATCGTTCGAGGATGTTTCGTGGATCTTTCAGGTTCGCAGCTACACGCTGTTGGAACGATCTCCCGCCACCGTTGCGCGACCTTAAAACAATCGTCACTTTTAAAAAACGTCTAAAAAAGTACTTATTCGAGCTTCAGTCAACATCGATTGCTTCATAAATATTTATATTCACTTACAATCCGGTATTTCACGTCGCGCGTGCGGCGTCGGGGGTCGTTGCGAAGCGTCATTACGGTATGTTGCACTGCTCGCAAGGATGTTTCCTCAGCTGTTTGGCTTGGCGGATCCACGAACCTATTCTACCACTTCGTTTTCTTTTACCTCCCCGTGTCTTTTGCTTGTAAGCGTGGCTTTCTACGTGGCAATTCATGGCGGTTGCGGTAGTATTAGGTATATGTCACCTAATGCCACGTCATTGCACTTGGTCACAGACTTTTGATGCGTTCAAATTGATAATGACAAATGACGTTTGGGGGTCTGTCCGAATTCCGGTAGCTTTTTGTTCTTTTTTGTTATTGCTTTTTTTCATATTTTAGACATAAGTAAGTACTTGTAAATCTATTTAGTTGTATTCTGTATTTTGTTTTGTTTTTATTTTGTTTCGTACCTGTATTAAATGTATTGCAAAAAATGTGTATCTACGATGAACGTTATCTCGTACAGGCCCTGTCAGAATACCAGCGCTGTTGCGGTGTGAGCAATGTTCTCATCGCAACAGCATCAAGCTGAGGCAGGGTCCTGGTTGGCTCGTCACACACCCTATTCTTATTGTTTAAATTAGTTTAAGTATCTACTTAGTTTATATATTATTTTCTTCCTCCATTTCTCCTGTTTGTGACTTTTTTGTGTGCGTGTGATATTAGCCAATAAACTATTCATTCATTCATTCATTCATTCATTCAAACCCGTTACAGCTTCGAGCTTTTGTTCTGCTTTGTTAACAAACTCTCATATCTTTAATTTACTTTAAGCTTTCAGGACAATGTAATACATTTTGCTGAGACATCGCTGCTATGACCGACATTTCGCTGTGTAAAGTAGTAATTTAAGCCTAGGGGGTCGTCCATTAATCACGTGAGCCTCAAAAGGGGGGGGGGGGGGGGGGTCATTGAAAAAATCACGAAGTATCACAAGGGGGGCCGGGGGGTGTAGTGAGATATCACGTGTATTCATTTTTTTCATTGAACGCGTGACTTTTAACCGAAAACTGCGGGTGATTGTTGACTCACCGTCACCAGGACGATTTCCCCGCCCACCGCGACACCGCGACATATTCGTACTGAAAATTGTTAAGATTATTTTGTACCAAAAAAAATACACGTGATTTAGAGGGGGGGGAGGGGGGTTAACGTAAAACCTCACCATGCATCACCAGGGGGGAGGGGGGGTTAAAAATTGGGCAAAAAAACATCACGTGATTAATGGACGCCCCCTAGCTTATAATCTAGTAAAGTATATGATAGCTTAGAAAAAATACTAAAAATCGACTCACCTGTAGCACCGTCTTTTTCTATTATATAATTTATTTTAATATAAACTACATTGGGAACGCGAAAAATACAAAATTTAATAGTAAAGGAGAAAAATCTTTGGATCAAACATGAACCAGTTGTTGTAACTAAGAACATCAAACCAGAATTTTATATAACAAAGTTTTAATATAATAAAAATATACCTATACATAAAAATCAAAGTTAAAAGTGAGGCTCACTATTCGTTTGATTTATTTATCCATTTATTGAACCGTTCTTTATAGTAATAACGAAATTTCTTCTCGCAAAAATAATTTATCATAGAAAGAAACTTAATTTTTCTACTTTTATTTAATAAAATTTCTTAATAAAAATACCATTGGCATTACCGGTAAGTTTATTTCCATTTTCTTGCTTCCGCGGAAATATTCATTTCTTCGTGCGGTCGTCATCCGGTATCCTTTCAAGATAAGCTGCGTGAGATAAATATCTCTAATTTCAACGCCCGTTTATTTTTAATAACGCTTCTTCGAGAAATGCCCGTTGTAAGGGATGGAAAAATATTTTACGTTCGTTACGACTCCGTTTTCACAAAAGGAATTCTTCGATCGTCGACGGGGTGGAAAACGCATTGTCTGGCCCGCATTTGCGGCATACGTCAGATCGCTGCTCGCTCACTGAAAATACAAACTTCTGCCTAGTTGCCTGTTTTTTTATGGCGGCGTGTTTGGGGAACTTTTCTTGTTTAGCGTCAGCAGTAAACGTAGGTACATTTTTCATAACACATGTCAGATATTAGTAATACTTGCGACCGCCCGCGATTTTGACTGCGTGGAAAGTTTTTTTGCTATTCCTCGGGAACAGTAATTGGATAAAAGGTAATATTTGTCCTTCTTTGTACCCCTGAGAACGTGTATGCAAAATTTCATGGGGATCGGTTCAGTAGTTAAGACGTAAATGCGTAACAAACAAACGAAGTTTCGCTTTTATAATATTAGTAAGGATAAGGAAGTAAGGATAAAGTAAGGATAGTGAATACCACTATCATTTTTCGTTTTCAAAAATAACTTTGAATGTGAAAGTGAAAGCGAAACATATTTTATTTAAAAAAGCTCACATAATAAACATTTTTAAATCGTCAATTCTTTTACCCTACCATTATGACGTCTTTTAGCTGACAAGAAAAATGGGCGCAAAAAACTTGTCAAATTTATCAGATGGAACGATATTTACGAATATGTATATCGTTTCCAGACTTTAAATTTACAAAGATTAACAAATAAATAACATTATTGAATTAGGTCATTTCTTAATGAATTTCAAATTTCTTAATCAATTTACAGATTTTAAGCTAAATTCAAAGTTTGAACTTGTTATTCAGTCTAGGCTGTTACAATAAATAAAATAGATGAAAAACATACAATTAAATATGCGTTAGTTAAGATAGGTAGTCAGAAGCAGACCCATTCCCACTGGCAGCACTCGTTCACGAGTATGACGCATGAACCAGCCATCGCTTCGCTCAACCATATTTGAGGGAACGTAACGACCCGCCTCATACGACACCACCGCAGAAATGATTAAAGAGAGCATGACATACTAAGACTACCCATGTTAAGGCATCGAATTGAAAATTTATATCCAAAAGTTTTTCATAGGTCTTTTACTAAACTACTGACTATAGAAAGTAAAAATATTGCAATTAAATAAATCAAAACAAGGTAAGCTATTAAGAATTATATTTTTGAGTAAGAAGTGCCATACATACAGACAATATAAAACAGATCTTTAATATACGAGTTATACGACGCCCTTAATACAAGCAGACAGAAGCAGACCCATTCCCACTGGCAGCACCCGTTCATGAGCATGACGCATGAACCAGCCATCGCTTCGCTCAACCATATTTGAGGGAACGTAATGACTCGCCTCACACGACACCACCACAGAAATGTTTAAAGTGAGCATTGGTTTTTATAGTATTTGTGTAATGACAAACATATATTTGCGGTTTTGGAAAATGTGCTATTTCTCTAAACCTGCTAACTAAAACTCGTTTAAACCAATTTTCGTTGAAGGTGTTTTTTAAGATCTACAGCGTATATGTTTTTAAGAGTTTTCAATTTCTTATTTTAAAAGTTAAACGGGGGGACACGCATTTTATCATTTTGGAAGTGTATCTCTTCCAAACGGTTAACTTTGAGAAAAAATAATTTTAGGAACCTCAATGTCATTTTTGAAGAGCTATCTAAAGACAACCCGTACAGCACGTATTTGATGAAAAAAAAACAGTTTCAGTTCCATTTATGGGGAGCCCCCCGTTAATATTTTTATTTTTTAATATTGCGTAAAAATCGTAAAGCGGTTTACAGAATACATCTTCTTACCAAGTTTCAACTATGTAATCCTGTTTTGTAATGCGTTGTAGCTCCAAACAGCTTGTTTAGATACACCCTTTGAGCGCCTGCTGAATGCCTATGTTCCATTACACTGTGGTCTGACTGTTATTTTTATAAATTATGCATAATAATTAAGCAGTATACGAATTTTCAGCCTTGAGATAACTCTTGTACCGACCTCGAAGTTCATACAACTTACGTGGCGTGCTGACTCGGCACATGACACTGCGGTCTGACTACCACCTTATTTTTTTTGTGCTATTCACTACTATACTGCCAAATTTGAACCTGCTACACACTCTTCCTGGCGCTAGGAGTAGGTGCTGACTCATGTACACCCTAAACACTGTATCATATTGAGAGAAGGACCTTGAGATAACTCTTGCAGTATTTTTTGCGAGCTCTCTAACTATAAGCTTATTACCGTCCTACCGAAGTAGTATACAATAAATGACTAGAAGAATAGTTTTTTTTTAATTCATTTGCGATTTAAATCCTCTAAGCTAGTATTCGTATCGTAAATAAAATAGCCAATAGAGTTTCGCTTAAAGTATTCAAAGTAATGCATCTTAAAGAAATATCGTATAATTTGCGGTGTACTATCCGCGTCAATTGGTAATGCGCCTGGCGGCCATGATTTTAACCTCAAAAACGAAAAACAATTGTAATTTTCTCATATACCTAGACCCTTTCTTATTGAAAATAAGAATTCAATAATTAATGTATTATATTACCTATTAGAATTTTACTGTTTTTTGTATTTTTAGTTGCGGATGAAGATAATGTGTATGTTAATTTGACAAGGTTCCAGCGCATTACCAATTGACGGGGATAGTACTTTAAACCTTCTGGATTAACTTTATTGACATACAAAAGTAGCCTAAAGCAATGCAAATAAATAAATAAGGCAAATGAAAACTGGCATTAAAAACTGCATAAAATAAAAATAATAAAAGGTACCTTATCTTTATTTATCGTCATTATCAAATGTTTATCACTCATTCTTGGATCGATAATACACATTTAATACTTGAAGAGTAGTTTCTAAAGCGAGCGAGAGTGGGTGGTACATATAAAATGGCAAAGGTAATTAAGTGTAGTTATTTATGTTATAATTAAATTTTTATTGTAAACTAGCTTCTGGCCGCGGTTTTATATCTCTACGGAACATTTGATCAAGAAAAAAGTATCTTGTTTTAATCCATGCTATGAACTAGCTGTGTGCTAAATTTCATCCAAATCCGTTCAGTCGTTTTTGCGTTATTTAGTAACAAACATCCAAACATCTAACTAAATTTTCACATAAATTTATAATATTAGTAGGATCATCGATAGTAGGATCGTTTTAATTATCCATCAATGTGCTGTTTCTGGTGGGAAGTTTACTTCAGTTCTTTATTTTTTTTATTTATATTGTTCTTCTTTATATTCGAAAACGTAATCATAGCATTAACTTACAATCATTATCTTTGAATTTAATTAGAGCTATCGACGTGTTGCATAAGTGTTTGTTGTGTTAATTTATGCTTACGTGATACAGGTGAACATACCCAAAGTACCACTTAACAATGGCATGGAAATCCCAGTGTTGGGATATGGAACGTGGCTTGGTTTTGATGAAAAGGTACTAATAACTTTATATATATATTTATTATAAGTACCTCTGTCTTCTACTTTTAAAGGAACAATTTTGTCACAAAATTTATGATAAAATAAAGTATTTATTGATTTGTATGATTTATAAAACTAATATTACCTAAGTAACAACATTTACGGTTTGGACTTAAATGATAAATGTAAAACAAGTATTGCAAAATAATTTATTTTTATTAATTTCAGCTTCAAGTCAAAATGTCAGACTCCACAAAGCTAAAAGACGCCCTGTCTTATGCCATCGACATTGGGTACCGTCATATTGACACTGCGCACCTCTACAGAGTAGAGCCCGAGGTGGGACAGGTTGTCAATGAAAAAATAAATCAAGGAGTCGTGAAGCGGGAAGACCTGTTTATTACTACCAAGGTAATTTTATATGTAGAAAGTATTTTGATTTAGAAGTTTATTAAAAGTACCTATATATTTTGAAAATGCTGAATAGAAAAATACGTACTGTTTAAAAAAAAATAACTTCTTAAAACTAGTTGAACAATGATATAATTATGATAGCTGTATTTAGGAAAATACTACGGCGATTCTTATCTTATGTTAGGTTAAGTGCTAAGGTCTTACCTAGTTCTTTTCACAATGGGATGGTAGCTGACTTGCATGCGTACAGGTTTTTTCTAGCTAAAGGCACTGTATACAGTATACACGTATCCATAGAAAAAAATATATGGACTTTGATGTTTCACAAGTTATTTTATGCATATTTTTTAGTTATGTATGATGAAAAAAAAATATTTGCTTAAAACATTTTTATCATTACAAAATTAGTTTGAAGTAGGTGTTTTGTAATGTATTGCTATTATAATATCAAAATATAATATTACCTAATCATATTACTTTTAGGTTTGGTGCCACAATCATCGTGAAGCAGATGTCGAGGTGTCTGTCCGCGCTTCGCTGAAACGACTCAATCTGGATTATTTGGATCAAGTATTGGTTCATTGGCCCGTGTCGGTCTCCGTAAGTGCCAATCTAAAGTGGCCACTTTTTGCTCTTTTGCCTACTACTACTACGATTATTATTATTTATTATTATTTAGAAGGGGGGACACCAACGAAGCCGGACGGGTGATCAGTCACCTTGATCGGAACCATTTCACCCATTTCCTCAAATCCCCGCAGGGGGAGGCGGGTTATCATTTACCCCACCGGCGTCGGACCCTCGAACCTACCTGTAAGCTTACAGTACCTGCTGAGTTCACTTATCGTTAACTGCTTTAAATCCTCTTCCCTAAGCTTGTCCACTCCAAAGAGCTCCCAGCGCAGTGATGCGTACATCGGGCATTCTGCCATGAAGTGGTAGCTTGTTTCCTCTCTTTCCTTGCATTGCGGACAGATGGGATCTTCTGTCCGTTTGATCACTGACAAGTGTCTGTTTAATGGACAGTGTCCTGTCAGTACTCCTACAATCGTTCTTATATTTCTCCTGCTTCGTTTCAGCAACTCTCTAGTTTTCTTCTTGTCAACAGATTTGATGAAGATCTTAGACTGTCTATAGTCCTTTTTTTTCATCCATCTCTGGTTAGTTTCTTTGATTGTTCGAATTTCAATAATGTTCTTAGTAATTCTATGTGCGATTGGCAATCTTGGTTCGGGCCCAATGAAAGGTTCATCAGCCCCTGTTCTGGCCAGTTCGTCTGCTTCCTCATTGCCTTTATTACCTTCGTGTCCAGGTACCCAGGCAATTTCCACCTCAGCCAAGTTTGAAAGTTCCTGAATGCTTTGTTTGCATTCCTTCACCAAGGCTGAGGTGGTCTCCGTTTTGTCAAGGGCTTTGATGGCTGCTTGACTGTCGCTATATATTATTATTTTTTCTACGTTATGATCGCTTATCTCACTTTTAATCATATGCGCACACTCCAGTATCGCAAATACTTCCGCCTGGAATACGCTGGCGAATCTGCCCAGATTGAAAGTAGCTCTTTTAATGTTGGGTTTAGCTATGTATATCCCAGCTCCCGATAGCTTAGTTGATTCTTTTCTTGACCCATCAGTTTAGCATACTGCGGTGCTATCCAGATTGTCTTGTTCTAGGTTCCAGTCGTCTCTGGATCATGCTTATTCTGTACTTTTTGTCGAATATCCTCTCCTTTTTTATTAGGTCATTATTAACCAGTATCATAGAAAGGTTTTCTTCGTACTTCTTCCCTATTTCTGCGTGACGTGTGTCTTCCTATCCATAGGTTTGTGCTTTTCAGCTTAAACCATTGTTCTGTAGCTCTCTTTTCGATTTCAAGATTTATAGGACTAAGGCCTAGTATCATTTCTAAGGCGGCCGTGGGAGTTGTTCTCATGGCTCCTGATACCATGATGCTAGCTAGTCTTTGTACCTTTGTCAGTTCTTTTTTGTTGTATTCTAGTTGTGCCTTATGCCACCATACTAGTGCTCCGTGGAGAATTCTCGGTAGGATGATTGCCCTATTGATCCATTTTACCACTTCGGGTTTCATGCCCCAATTCCTGCCAACGGCTCTTCTGCACTGCATGAGAGCTGTCATTGCCTTTTTGCTAGTTTCTTTTATGTGTGTTCTATAACTTAGGGTGCTGTCTAAGACTATCCCTAGGTATTTAAACTCCTTTACTATCTCAAGTTACTACACTACAAGGCACTACTACGATAAGGACTACCCATAAGGAAGGTCTGTGGCCCAGCAGCACTGAGCAAGTAATCATGGCCCAGCAGTGGGGACATTAAAAAAATGGTTAATGGTCATGGTCACTACAAATAACTATATTTTAGGAAGTTGTTCTTTGTAAATAATCTATAGGACATTAGCTTCAATCTATGCATGTGAGTTTTCGATAAATTATGGGGCATTATTATTAGCAAGCAATAAATTTCGCACGGCCAGGCGCTAAACTACCTGCGCTATCGAGCTCCTAATTTCTTTATTACTAAATTTTATTATTATAAAGATTAAATAATATAATGTTGTCTGTCATGTATTTTTTAGGTCTGGGTTAAATCAAACATTGTTTTACGACATGACCCTAAAAAAATAGTTAAGGGACAAAGGATTAACATTAACATAATTAAATAAGACTTAAAATATAATGAAGGTAGTCAAATACTACATTTATAATGTTTGTTTGATCCGATATAATTTCTATTCCTTTTTAAAAATAATATCGGATAATTATAAGCTTTCATCTGTCACATTTAATGAATTATTAATCAACATTATTAAAGCACCAAATATGGTTGATTGATATATTTTAAGGAAGAAGCAGTTGATGAGAAAATTGATTATTTGGAAACCTGGCGAGGATTTGAATCTGTTTTGGAGAAAGGATTAACAAAATCCATCGGAGTTTCCAATTTTAATGTGGACCAATTGCAGAGGCTTTTGGCTAATTGCAAAGTGATTCCGGCAACCAATCAAATTGAAGTGAGTACTGAATAGTTAAGAATATACATACATTATAATACGAGTTAGTACCTACGTCTTTTCAAGTAAATCGATATATATCAGTAACAGTCTTATGCATAATAATAAAACTAGGTGAATGGAGTGGAGTCACTTTTTTAGAAATTATAATCTTTGAGCTTTTTTACTTAACTTAAAAAATATAACATTAAACAATACTCAGTTTTACAAAGATTTACTGACATCCTGTTTCTACATGTGTAACAGATGTGCAATACTGAAAGTATAGAATTATACATGATCATTTTTAATCTTTATCATTTTTTTTTTCGTTTTCTTAAATAATTATAATTATATTTTCTGCAGGTTAACCTCAATCTCGGACAAGAAGAATTAGTCAAATTTTGTCAGGAGAACAACATTGTTGTGGTTGCTTACTCACCATTTGGGACCATGGTCCCTGGACAAGGACCTCCAGATAGTCCAGAACCGAAGCTCAATAATCCAACTTTGGTCGCTTTGGCTTCAAAATATGGAAAAACTGTGCCACAAATCACATTGAGATATCTGGTACGTCTTCAATAGATTTAGTTTAATCTTAAAGGTTTTTCATAAATCAAAAGATCAATTTTAAAATGATCAGGTCTGCCCTTGTAGTATGACCACCGTAAAACGATATACATGGTTATTTGCAGGTTATATTTGTTTTGAAAAAAACATCAACGACCTCGCAGGAGTAGATTAACTCAAGCACTGCGAACACTAACCACATTACCAAAGGCGGCATTATTTGTAATTTAATATAATAATAATTAATTTTAAGGGATCGCATTAGGTTAAGAGCTTGTAATATTTTTGCAAGTTGAAAAAAATAAAATAAAAATAAATCATAAACAACAACTTTTGTTCTACTACTGTACTGAAAAACAAAAAAATAAAGACTTTCCATACATGTCCGAAGTTCCGAACAGCTGATCGTGTCTATGAAGAGTATTTTTCGGAAAGTCGTAGTTAGTAATCTACTCCTACGAGGTTCTTGATGTTTTACAAATAACCTGTGATGTTATCACGTGAAATAGCGATTTATAGAAACCACACGGTTAAAATCTATTATCTTTTGACAGTTAAAAGTGATAAATCGCTATTGTTTTCATATTATGTTTTGAGAAAAAGCGAACTTGAAACTTGAAACAATTATAAATTATTGATATGAGTTGTCCGGACGTTTTGTTTAGTTAGACTATTGACTACTTTAACCTAAGACAAACTGGTTTGTTTTAAAATCTGTTAAGATTTAGTTAAATTAACTTGTATTTATTACATTTTCAGTACCAACGGGGATTAGTAAGCATTCCTAAAACATTGACCAAGTCCCGAGTGCTTGACAACGTGTCTATCTTCGATTTTGTCATCGACAATGATGATGTTAAAGTTCTTTCGAAATTCGACAATGGCTACAGAACAGTACCATCTACCTTCTATCAAGATTTCAAGAACTATCCGTTTGACAAACAGCCTGGCGTGAAGCAAGAAATCCCTCCAGCACTACTCAAATGGAAGAATGGAGAAAACGCTGATATTGAATGAACTGTGAACTTAGAGTCCTGAAATACAGGACTGTCCTAGTTTAGGCTCCAGTCAAACAAAATTGTTTTATTGTTCCTTAGAACTCTGATAGTATTACTAACATTGATAATCTGAATGTAATGTAACTTTAGAGAAATAAATCATTTAAATATTTTTTTTTTAAATTTCAACTTATTAGGGTAATGATGTACCAACCTGAATAAATTTCATTCCTATTTTTGGAAAATCGTAAATTAGCCAACTATTTACGACTGTATTACAAAAGATTACTTCAATACTTAAGATTCAATAGACGTGTTTAAATTAATCGATTTGAACATTATTTCTTGCTTTTTATAGAGCTGTTTTTTAAGGTTTTTGAAGGAGGTTGTGCTTTTTTTTAAAAGCTTTTTTTTAAATATGTTTTAGTAAAGCTAGTCATACACGATCACTCGGACAAATTGACTGGACGCCGCATTAATATTAATGCGGCGTCCAGTCAACTTGTCCGTGTGTCACTATCATTTTGACTGACTCTTGCAAATTGATAGCCACACGGTCAAGTTTACTGGATGCGGTTCCAAGTCCATAGCAGTCTTGACACTAATTTGATCGTGTAAGGTCAGCATAAAACGTTACCTAGTCGCTTCCTGTATCGTGAGCGTCTTTATGAGGCTGTATTGGCGTGAAATATGGGCTAATAAATTACAGCATTATCAGACAAACTCCGTGTTACCGACTTTCGGCTATTTCATAAAGGTTGAAAATTGAGGATGTTCTACTATTAATCACTATTATTAACTGTCAACTGTCAGAGGAGCTCGGTGGCGCAGTGGTTTAGCGCCTGGTCCAACGATTGCAGAAGTTAAGCAACGTTCGCAAGGGTCGGTCGGGATGGGTGACCAAACATTTATTATCTCGAGCTCCTCACTGCTTCGGAAGGCACGTTAAGCCATTGGTCCCGGCTGCATTTGCAGACGTTAAGACTCACCAATCCGCATTGGGCCCGCGTGGTGGGTTAATGGCCCGTCCTCCTTACTACCCATAAGGAAGGCATGTGCCCCAGCAGTAGGGACATTAAAAATGGCTGATGGACAGATTAACTGTCATCGTTGCTCACTATGAAACAATAGAATGTCGTAGATATTGGCAATATGTTTTGAAAATATAAGAAACACGAATTCAGAAACTTTCTTAAGGTGGCACCCTGAGTGAAAGTGACGCCGCGGTAAATTTTATTAAATGTTATAATTCTAATACACAATTTTAATAATGTATTACGTGGAATCATTGTAAGGCTTACAATCTAGTATTTCTATACGGTTTCGTTACATTCCCTCGTAGTCACTGCTAGAAGTAGAAGGCAAAACTGATAAAAGTGGCCGTTTTGGACACATTTGCTATACTTTTACGAATGACTACGAGGGCATGTAGTGATATACCCTCTAAAAATACTAGACCATGGGCCCTAAAAACTCCACGTAAAACATTATTAAAATCTTTTTCTAAAAATAACTTATTTAATAAAAACCACTGAGGGCGCCACTTTTGGTCAGACAACTGCCTTAAGTAAATGCCGAAAGTAAACATTCGAATTTTGAAAATTGAGACAGCTTTCTCCCGTTGAAAACCATACATCTTCTTTTTAAAGAAAATAATAAAAAAAACCATTCTTTATAAATCAGGAAACAGCTACAAGGATTGAGGATAAGCACTAGCAGGTCGGTTCCTCGTCGGTATAGAGTGTTGTACACATACAAATACGGTCGCGTGAATACTTACTCACTTTGGAAAGAAAATAATTTTTAAATATTATATTTCTGAGCACTTCTTCGGATGAGATGAAACGAAATCTTGAAACACCTCGCCGATAAGTATCACACGACTTGAATCTTTTTCAAATACCTGTAGGGAATATTTTTGCTGCATTCCAGATAACTTTTGAAATGACCATTGAAATGTATGTAAACCAGAATGGACAGATCTACGGCACAAATTGTCGCAGCGATTGCAAAGATGGCGGCTACGCATGGACAGTGCGAGCGTGAGTTGTCAAAGAAAAAGTAGCATGCACACAGATGCGACACATTCTTCATAATGATTAGGATATACCTACTTGTTTAATAATATTGCATAAAATTATAGTAAAAACGCAATTTAATTAGGTAATAGGTACATGTTAATACTTACTCGAAAAATAAAAAGGGAGGATGGGTATTTAGTATCCGTACTAATAACAATCATTTGGTGTCGTCGAATAGCTTTTTATTAGGAAAATATTAGGTACTATATGGAAACATGGAAAAATATTTTTCCATGTATCTATATGTGTAGTAATAATAATAATGATTAGGATATACCTACTTATTTAATAATATTGCATAAAATTATAGTAAGAACGCAATTTAATTAGGTGATTGGTACATGTGAATACTTACTCGAAAAATAAAAAGGAGGATGGGCATTTAGTACCCGTATTTGATGTGGTCGAATAGATTTTTTTATTATGAAAAATATTTCTATGGCAACATAGAAAAATATTTACTAACCCACATCCTTGTCCGGAAACCGCGGAAAGCTCACAAAGTGCAAGTTCTAGTTGATATCATAATAATTGCATATACGATAATATTATTATTATATTAAAAAATTGCAAATACGATTTTACATAGCATTAAAGAAATAAACGAATTGAAATAAAAATCTATAATTGCAAATAAATCTTATAAAATTGAAATTAAAAAGGGAAGATACGGCACTAGCTAGCGTCTCGAAAATGCACCCTCAAAATTAAAGCGTTGAATAACCGTACTAATGAATTCTGTAATTCAAAACCACATTGAAACGTAGTGGGGATCGAACCGGCCGGCACAGCGCCTATCCAAATGGTAGTCAATGGCATTAGTAAAGTAAAGTAAGCATTTATTCGGCGTTTTCAATACAATACAGATCTTAAAGATTAGAATTAGACGACCGAAAGGGCTGACCAGGCTCAGCTTGTGTTGTGAAGTCTATTCCACAACGCTGGTTTTCAGCTGGACCCATAAATATATTAAAAATATATGTAAAGAGAAAACACATTAACCACTATTCCATCGACGACGCCAAAACTTACTACTGATGTAGGTATAATATAGTCTAAAATAGTCAAAACAAAAAATGTAACAAAAACATTGTGTTGAATTTTTTTTCTGTAAACTACCGAGTCAGATTTTGATGCTGCTTTGCATAAGGGTGTAGTTGAGGTATCCCTACATAAATACAACAACTGTGTCGCTATTGGTTCATGGACCAATTCCCATACAAATTTTCCCACTCTCCTTTCTCATAGACAATTACTCTATTGAGCACTTTTACGCGCGTTTTTTTTCTAGATAGATATTCGTGCTAGAGGTAATGTAGGTACACATTTGAACTCACTATTTGCCTTGCCACTCGAGCGGGATGAGTTAATTGCGGCAATGGAGTTGTTCTGTGCACGGATGTGTCTACAAAATACAGCAGGGATTTAAGATTAATAATCACGTTTAATTTATTGTTCTTTTTTGACAAGCCCCTGGGCATATTTTTCGCCTGACAGCGTAAGTTAAGTACCTACCTACACTGTGGCGGCGGTGTTGTCCGACATCATAGGCGGTTCTTAACGGAATATAATAATAATACTTATATTGTAAAACTGTGCTATCAGTTCACCTATCCTAGTTTGGTACCTACGTATACAATCTGTATGGTTCACTTTTCATAATCTATGATTTTCATACAAAATGTCGGGTCAGTAGAAATAATGTATAAAAATTAGTTTTGGTTGGTTTATGTTGATGTTTTGTTTATTTACCGATGATAAGTCACTCCACAATTTTTTTGCTTTGCAATGGAGCGATTTTTGCACGTCTTTAACACGCAGGACGGCATTTTTATCGGCACAATTACACCGTGCGTTCGCGGTGAGCGTTGGCGAGTGACTAAATGAGTTGAGGGCAGTTGCCCTCAACGCGTGGAGCAAAAATCGGGGCTGCGAATGTCGATTCTATACATACATTTCGATGGAAATGACAGAATTTTTATAATGCTGTAAGCGTAGGCAGGTTTTGCATATTCCCGCTAAGTTGCTGTTTACAGATAATACTTTAGTATCTCGTGATGAATGTACCAAGAGGGATAATGGGTCCGAATTTGTATAGTTATTACACAAATTCGGACCCATTTAGTGACTTTATTTATAGAGTCTGGTCAACGAAAGATGAGACTGAAATAGCGGTGCTCCTTTTGCTGTTAAATTAACGTTTAGAGGTTAAGTTATTGGAAACTGAACCTTAAAATAAGGCGCAAAATCAGTTCCATTTCTAACCTAGTCTCATATCTTTCGTTGACCAAACTCTAAACGCCACGACCAATAAATTCTAGTTTATGTTGAAAAGTCAATATTAAATTTTAAATTGAATTTCCAGAAGGAACTTAACGCTGTAAACTTAAGTTAATTAGTAGAGTTAAAAGGTTTAAAATTAAATAATTACCAGCACAAAGTAGGCATTCAGAAGGAGGTACGGGTCGCCTTTGAAATTGTTTTTGTTAATAATTAACGTCACAGCTAGTTATACGTTAAATTGAAACCCGTTACAGCTTTGAGCTTTTGTTCTGCTTTGTTAACAAACTCTCATATCTTTAATTTACTTTAAGCTTTCAGGACAATGTAATACGTTTTGCTGAGACATCGCTGCTATGACCAACATTTCGCTGTGTAAAATAATAATTTAAGCCTTCCCTATAATCTAGTAAAGTATATCATAACTTAGAAAAAATACTAGAAATTGACTCACCTGTAGCACCGTCTTTTTATCATTTATTTGAATATAAAGAGCATTGGGAATGGGAAAATTAATAGTAAAGAAACATGAACCAGTTGTTGTAACTAAGAACATCAAATCTGAATTAAAAAAACAAAATGTTGATATTAAAAAAGTACATTAATAATCATGGTTAAAAGTAAGGCTCACTATTCGTTTGGTTTATTTATCCATTTATTGAACCGTTCTTTATTGTAATAACGAAAGTTCTTCGCGCAAAAACTATTTATAATGGGAAGATACTAAATTTTTCTACTTTTATCTAATAAAATTTCTTAGTAAAAAATACCGTTTACATTGGCATTACCGGTAAGTTTGTTTCCATTTTCTTGCTTCCGCGGAAATATTCATTTCTTCGTGCGGTCGTCATCCGGTATCCTTTCAAGATAAGCTGCGTGAGATAAATATCTCTAATTTCAACTCCCGTTTATTTTTAATAACGCTTCTTCGAGAAATGCCCGTTTTAAGAGATGGAAAAATATTTTACGTTACGACTCCGTTTTCACAAAAGGAATTCTTCGATCGTTGACGGGGTGGAAAACGCATTGTCTGGCCCGCATTTGCGGCATACGTCAGATCGCTGCTCGCGCTCGGAAAATACAAGCTTCTGCCTAGTTGCCTGTTTTTTTTATGGCGGCGTGTTTGGGAAACTTTTCTTGTTTAGCGTCAGCAATAACAGTAAGTACATTTTTCATAACAATCATAACACGTGTCAAATATAAGTAAAACTATAGCGATTTCATCTTCTCCGTCTGCGTGAAAAGTTTTTTTTGCAATCCTCTGGCGGGAACAGTATATGTTTTTTTTGGATGAAAGATACACTCTACCCTTCTTTGTACCCCTGGGAAAGTGTATGCAAAATTTCATGGTGATTGGTTCGGAAGGTAAGACGTAAAGGTGTAACAAACAAACAAACAAACGAACTTTTGCATTTATTATATTACGAAGGATAAGAAAGTAAGGATAAAGTTAGGATTACGCCCAAACGTATCTTATAACTAAGTACTTAGTTATTTAAGGCAAGTAGAACTCACTTAGAGTCTGACACGAAACTGATTGAACTTACATAAAATTTACATAACTCATTGTAGGTAGGTATGCATCCTATTTTTGTACCAATTAAGACGGCAACAATCCAGTTAAGAGGTAAGATTTAGAACAAATTGCAATACCAAACAATAACCAAAGACCAAACAGTACGAGTTGTAAAGCATTTTCCGGAGTATAAAAAGTATGTCATCTATCACATGTGCCATTTCTCGCCTCCAATGAATCAGTTTGATTGAACCTTGACTTTTCATTTGCGAAGCGATTGTTCTTTGTAGGGTAGCGCTAGCAAATTTTCGCATTCCAGGTATTTTAGTGACAGATAAATAAGATAATGAAAAGTTAAAACACTAAAAATAAAAGGATAGAAAAATGAATGGACTCGACGAACCGAATTCGTATGGTTGTATTGAAAGTACAGAGCCAACCTACCCGGTAGCGACATTAGAAATGCCTGTGGGGTACAGACACAACCTGTTCTGTACCACTCTGGGTTTTTCTGATAAAATAACTAGAAAAAGCCTGTGTGTTTCAGAGCATCGCTTGTTCTGTAGCGCGCGGGGTTTTTCGACTAAAAATTTAATAATATCACCCTAAAAAGCCTGTGGAACACAGACAATCCAGAAAATTATAGTTCATTAGTAATTAAAGTATTCCTTCTTTGTGTTTCATTATATTATTTAGACTATTGGTTTGACCTTGTTATACTAGTCATATTTTTTCACTGAAGTGGTGTCATTTTTTGAGTTTATCCTACTATTAATATTGATTTATTGTAAATGGGAACGTTTTTTTTATCAATCACATAAAAATCGCAGGCTATGCTAGATGGGATAGATTGCAATGAAATTTGGCACACTTATAGTTTTTTTTAACTTGGACTATAAGATAGCAGACTTTGGTTCGTTTCGGTTTGGATTACGAAAAAAGACAAAACATATATATTTAAGAAACAAAATTAAAGTTTAAAGTCTGGCAAGCAGATAAGCGATTAAAATTCTGGTTAAATGGACCTAGTAACTTATTAAGAGAAAAAGCCAGCAAGATTATTAATTTTTAGCCGACTTCCAAAAAGGAGGAGGTTCTCTGTTCGTATGTATATTTGTTTTTTTTTTTGTGTATGTCCACCGATTACTCGAAAACGGCTGGACCGATTGAAATGATTCAAACGTTTTATTACATTAGGTAAACTCCCAAGTTGGTCCCATTTTTTTAAATTTGGAAATCGGTTCAGTTCTTTTCAAGTAATCTTGAAAAAAGCACTAAAATAGTATGATTTTGTGTGAATTACCTCGATGATAATGGTCGTATTACTTCTTTGTTTATAAACTGAATAAGATAATTATTTTTTTGTTGGAAGAGGGATATCTGTGTAGTTCTTTAACCGACTTAAAAAAGGAGGTTCTCAGTTTGACCCGTATGTATGTATGTTTCTTCGCAATTATCTCACGTATGGCTGAGCCGATTTTACTATCTAAATAATATACCTACAAGGCACCTACACTTAAAATAAAAAAATAAAAATTGTTTAAAAAAAAAACACCGACTTCAAAAACCTACCTCTTAAAAGCAAGAAATAATATTCGTAATAATAGCCCCACCCGACTTCAATAGACGTGTTTTTATTATTACGAATATTATTTCTTGTTTTTTAGAGGTAGGTTGTTGAAGTCGGTTTTTTGTTTTTTTTTTATATTACAAAAGTACTCTTTGATGTAGGTACATATACAAGATAGCAAGTTAAGTTAAACATTTGAACTGCGAAAACAGTTTTTATTACGTGTGGCATAAAGGCGGTCACAGGGTCAAGTTTAGCCTAAATCTGATGTACCTTTAAGTATAGGTAAAATTATTACCAAAAAAAAACGAAATAACGTTACGTTCGGTTGTTAGTTACAATCAGTCGTTGCGAAATTGCGAAAAACTCTAAAAACTAAGTTTTTTAGGAAAATAATTTTGTAAAACTCTGAATTAAAATTATTTATAGGTACAGTCGACCCAACTGAATCATGACCCACTTTGCCAATAATTCCTTTGAAACCATAAAAATAGCTAGGTTTTCTTTATATCATGTACGTTGCACTTAGTACCTACGTTTTGAATATGAATAAAAATGCATCATCACGAGTGAGAAATCTATGCAATTTCAACCTTTATTATCAGTACACTAGATTATGTTTTTAAATAAAGCGTTCATGATTTGAATAAAGAATAAGATATGGTTCATAATCTATTTTATATATTTAAAATTATATTTTTTTCTACAGTAAAAAGAGTTAGGACTCTTTTTACTGTAGAAAAAAATATAATTTTAAAAATAAAATGACACTATTCAACGCTTGACACTGGCAAAAATAACTGCCTAAAGAGGAAAGTAGATTGCCAAACCAAAAAGAAAAAGAAGACATAATGACATTGTGTCAGATGTCAAGTAGAGTCATGAGAAAAATTATATTTTATGAATGACAGAGACAGTAGTAGGATTTCTCTGTTGTTGTCACGAGTGAGTTTAGTCGAGTCAGTCCATAGCCTTCTATATCTTCCAAGCCCTGAAGTTGAGCAGAACGGCAACATCGCATGTGGTCAAGCACATAGTATAAAATTATTTTAAAAATTATTTATTATTTGTTTTTCCTATATTATCTATGTTTAAACTAGTTGTAAATTGTGATGTAAGATTATTTCAATAAAGTTTTATATTTATTATTATTATTTATTTATTAGAACATAAGGTTTGAGTCAAATTATTTGAACTTTTCGGGGGTCCTTTAGTACGATGAGCATTTTGATCTAAGCCTCCTCTAGCAATAAATCTTACATCATTGGAAAGGTATTTAAATTTGAAACACTTTATCGTATCACTATAAACGTCAACTATTAGTAATTTGAGAGTTATAACGCTCTAAACTTGACCAATTAATTTATCATTAATGACCTAAAACTCCGAAAATACTAACAATTAATAGTAAGTATGTTTGCAGCAAATAATTGTCATATAAAAATCTTTCTTATGATATATCATTTATTTCAATAGGTGTGGTAGATCAACTCCCAAAGACAATAAACCACTTTTATACTTTAATAACCTTTAACTCCAAAAGTATTAACAATTGATATAAAGTATATTAACAGCAAATATTTGTCTTTAGAAAACCTTTCTAATGATATATCATTTATTGCTAAAGGGCGTGGTAATCAACTCCCTGCTGAAGAAAATCAACAAAAAAAGATGACATCTTTGACAGCCATTTTTTCCTGGTTAACATTAATATTTTTCTTATTGTTTAATATACAAAGCATTTCAATAAACGAACTAAATTATTTTCATATTTTAAACCTCACACGATTACTATGAAAAAAAATATCGACCTCTTAAAATTGAAATATTCCCATACATTTAGTATGGAGACTGGTGGACGACATGACCACGAACTGACAGTAGCAGACGTTGCCAAACTTATGTTCACGGCTTGGAAATGAAGAAGGCTATGGTCAGTCCGATCATAGCCTTCTTTAATTGCAAGCCGTGAACATAAGTTTGGCAACGTCTGTTACTGTCAGTTCGTGGTCATGTCGTCGGCCAGTCTCCATACTAAATGTATGGGAATATTTCAATTTTAAGAGGTCGATATTTTTATTCCTAGTAATCGTGTGAGGTTTAAAATATGAAAATAATTTAGTTCTTTTATTGAAATGCTTTGTATATTAAACAATAAGAAAAATATCAATGTTAACCAGGAAAATATGGCTGTCAAAGATGTCATCTTTTTTGTTGATTTTCTTCAGCAGGGAGTTGATCAACACGTTCTCTAGCAATAAATGATATATCATTAGAAAGGTATTTTAAAGATAAATATTTGCTGTTAATATACTTTATATCAATTATTAATAGTTTTGGAGTTAAAGGTTATTAAAGTATAAAAGTGGTTTATTGTCTATGGGAGTTGATTTACCCCACCTTTAGCAATGAATGATATATCATTAGAAAGGTTTTCATATGAGAAATATTTGCTGCAAACATACTTTCTATTAAATGTTAGTATTTTCGGAGGTTTAGGTCATGAATGTTAAAAAAATTAGTCAAGTTCAGAGCGTTATAACTCTCAAAGCACTAATAGTTGACGTTTATTGTCTTACAATAAAGTGTTTCAAATTTAAAGACCTTTCCAATGATGTAAGATTTATTGCTAGGAGAGGCATAGATCAAAATGCTCATCGTACTAAAGGACCCCCGAAAAGTTCAAATAATTTGACTCAAACCTTATGTCCTAATAAATAAATAATAATAAAAAATATAAAATCTTTATTGAAATAATCTTACATCACAATTTACAACTAGTTTAAACATAGATAATGTAGGAAAAACAAATAATAAATAATTATTAAATAATATTATACTATGTGCTTGACCACATGCGATGTTGCCGTTCTGCTCAACTTCATGGCTTGGAAATATAGAAGGCTATGGTCCGATCTATTCACCATAGCCTAGCCAGTGACTGTCAGCACTGTCAGTGTTTTTCGTTACCAAGGTAATGAATGTTCAAGCTAATGACTGTAAGAAAATTACCTTAAGGTGGGTCATGATTCAATTGGGTTGACTGTACTTTCAAGTCCTTTCTTTTACTGTCATACAAATGTGAAAAAAGGTAAAAACTTAATGAAAAGCTTATGCTGTTTTCGAGAAATTTTGCAAATTATGATACCAACAGCTGTCGTTTGGGGATTTCTTTCTAAAAGGGGGTTACCAAAAATAAAATTTCTTCCCATACTTTTTTAACGAGTTAAAAGTTCTTTTGGTAAGTAATTTAGTTTAAATTTCACATTTTTTTAATTATCCAAGTTTCACGATACTTAGTACCAAGGAACATTATACTCACAGCTTAGTACGTAACGTGTCTGTATCGCTCGGGGTATTTATATTTAGAAAATCACAGATGTGAGTGTTAGAATGCTGATCAGATCAATTTGGGTGTGTATGGGGATCTGAATCTTCTGCATTCACTCCTTGGATGGCTATCATCAGATCACACCACGATTAATCCTGGGCGGAGAACCAATGCTTCAAAGTAACCTCGTTTGTATGAAAATAGACCTCTGTAGTTAGTTTTGCAGGCCAGTGTATCTGTGTGCCTTTCATCCCAATCCATCCCATTTAGCATAGCCTGCCATTTTTATGGGTTTAAGAGAAAAAATATTTTAACATACACAATAAATTAATATTAATAGTAGGAAACTAAAAAAATATACCACTTCAAAAAAAATATCGCTAGTATGACTATAAATCACTATTTTAATATTCTACATAATTTACCGAAACATGAAGAAGGAATACTTTAACCACAACTGTAATTTTCTGAATTGTCTGTGTTCCACAGGCTTTTTACGGTGATATTATTAAATTTTTAGTCGAAAAACCCCGCGCGCTCCAGAGCAAGCGATGCTCTGAAACACACAGGCTTTTTCTAACGTTATTAGTTAGAGAAACCCAGAGCGGTACAGAGCAGGTAGTGTCTGTACCCCACAGGCATTTCTAATATCGCTACCCGGTAAGGGAACTAATATTCCCAATACAGATATTGTCGTGCTACTGCTCTACTATATAGATGTGTTCATTGTAACACGTCGTCCACACTGAATGTCCAGCTTTGAAACGTGATCAAAAGCCATTTCAATCTACCCCTGGATTCGATTGTAAGACTGAAGTGCGACTGGAATAGATCCGACCTTTCACGACCATACCCTAGAGATCACGGAAGCGTAAACTTCTATTGTTCATACAGTATTCTCGGTATGGATATGAAGGAAAAGGCAGAAAAATCTGAAATAATTTTATTTTTTTATTTAGTCCCCTGGAACCATAATACACTTCTTACAACGCGGAATTAACTTTTCAGTACCCTCTGAAAAATAACTTTCCATCTCTGAAAAATGATCGTCTTAAGCTCTTCATCATCGGAAAATCGCTTTCCGCGAAGCACTTTTTTCAGCTTCAGGAACAAAAAATTAACACTAACGGTGCCAGATCTTGGCTGTAAGGTGGTTGATGGATCTTTTTGAAACCACACTCCTGTATAATCCAATAGCAGCCTTGGCAACGCGCGCCGAGTGAATCGAGCACCACCGTGGTCGATTTTAGTCAACATTTCGCGTTCAGACATTTTGTTGCACTCGACTAACGATAGTAAAATGACGAAATTTTCTAATTGTCACCTTGGATAATGACGTAAGAGAACCATAGACAAAAACTATCCTCATTACTAACTAGAATACGATACCGAGAATACTTTGAACTCCCCTCGTAGTCTATACTTAAATAAGTTCGCTGCGGTCTCCAAACCGAGACCACGTGCGGTCGCAGTGAGGTTAAATTACGTTCAAATCAATAAATCTAATCAACTAGATGTTGCAAGCAGTTTTACCCATAGAACTGTCTTGGGATTATTCGAGTGAATTATGCCTTGGAGTCGGTCCATTTATCTTGTCAACTCTATGACTGATGGGTTGTGACGCAAGCTGCGTGCTTCACTACAAATATGATAAAAATAACCCTAGTTCCACATCCCCTGTTGACATTTATTAGATTTTCAGAGCGTTGTAGTTACTTTCGTTCATTTATTTTCGTATAGCTGCAAAAGTGATTGCCAGAGACATAAGAAATACGCATATGGTTATGTACTTATTGACAAAGAAATTCTAGAAGAAATAGCACTACAGGGTATTTTTTCACATGAACGATTTGCGTTTGAACTGAAAAAGTCTGTAATTTAATATTTTATTTATTTACCTTTTTAGAGAAAGGTCTCAAATTTTAGACGGATATTTAAATTAAGGAAATAGGACCAGGGTTAAAAAAGTAACATTGGAGTATGTCATGCGGTGTACGAATGGAACCCTCCATTAAAAAATATACTATATATACTAATAGCTCTAAATTCTTAAAGATTGCTATTAAAATACTTATGTCGCAACCGAGCTTCATAATAATAATAAAAAAACTATAAAGTACTGCCCTGAAAATTGAAATGAAAAATATGTTAGGGTAATATCTTGGGAATGGACTACATTTTGGCAACATACATGTTATGTTGTATTAAGCCAATTCAGGGATAAACGCACTTAAGTGGAAAAAATCACTTTAGCTCATTTCGGAGCCGTTGTGTTGGTACATAAACCCACGTCGAATTCGATTTGTCAATGTAGAATTGGTCAGTATTCGACAGGGGCAAACTATCGCCTCCAAGTAAGTGCTTTTCGAGCATTATTTGTATAGAACCTACAAAAAAGTTCGGTAAATACGAATGAAGGCAGAAAGCTCGTAAAATATGTATTTATTCAGAGCTGTGTGATTTTAACTGGCGCCTTTACACGTCTATGGCATAAATTACATGGCACACGAACGTTTGCCGTGTAATTCATTTCACGGTTTGTTAGGCTTTTTAACCGACTTTAAAAAGAAATATACGGAGTTCGTTTCGGGAAAATTTGCGGTTAGGTTAATTAGGCGCCTTATTCAAATCATTGTCTCTGTAATAATAAAGATGTAGGTAGGTACAGCGCTTTTAAATAATACTGATTGTATATTATTATATAGGTACTACGTTTACTGCAAGAAAGTGTTAACTATTGCTGCTGTCATCGATACCCTAAAAAAGATTGAGTGCTCGTATTGAGACAGTGCCATTTACCTCTGTAGGAAACTAAGATTTCCACTAGGTTACCTAAAGCTTACCTAAAATATTTGACAGTTAATGTTAATACTTTTTCATGCCTATGGTCACAGTTAGTATCGTCGTCGTCTCATTAACGCATTTTGGGGGTGAATCAAGCACGAATCAAGTTATCTTTCCCATTTTGTTTATTCACAAGTTAAACGAATACCCCCAGTGTTAGGAGCGGTAAACGATATAGCTATGGAATAAGCATTTACCCCGACAATGGCTGTAACTCGTAATTGAATTCAACGGAGAAGATAGAAAAAAGTAAACTGGCTACGTGAGGCGAAAACAAGATTCACGCCATCAACACTTGTTTTGTAAGTCAATGAGACAACACCATCCAATACCACCCGAGTACTTCAGGGCCCTATTCAATAAAACTTACAATTTACAATTTACAATTACAGGTGACAGGTGACAATTTTACAAGTTTCTATTCAATAAAAAATACAAGTTACAAATTTGTAATGGTGGAAAATTTACATATTTGTCGAATTGTACTTACAATTTTACATATTTCTGTTCAATAAACATTTTCCTGTTACAGGTGACAATTTACAAATTTGTAGGAAAAACTGCTTTATTGAACGCATAATTGTATTTACAAGTTTACTTATTTGTAGAATTGTAATACATTTTTGACAGGTGACCAAACCCTCGGTAAAATTTTATAACTCGGCCTTATTTTTTTGTTTTAGCTGCTTTTTTACCAAAATCCAGTAGTGAGAGGAGTGATAACGATGAAATCGTGCTAATTGAACGACAAAGAAAAATATTTAAAAACATAATATTTTATTCTTTTGATGTTACTGATTTTACATTTAATGAGAAGTTTAGGGTAAGTAAGGCAATTATCGATTATTTTAAAAATCTAATATTTTTGAAATCTATCCTCGTCAATTAAGAATCTTCGACAAAAATTTCTAGGAGCTCGGTGGCGCAGTGATTTAGCGCCTGGCCCACCGATTGCAGATGTTAAGCAATGTTCGCAAGGGTCGGTCATGTGATGGGTGACCAAAAATTTATTATCTCCGATCTCGAGCTCCTCCGTGCTTCGGAAGGCACGTTAAGCCGTTGGCCCCGGCTGCATTGGAAGTCATTAACACCCACCAATCCGCATTGGGCCCGCGTGGTGGGTTATAGGCGTTATAGCCCGTCCTCCTTATCCACCCATAAGGAAGGCCTGTGTCCCAGCAGTGGAGACACAAAAATGGCTGATGGACAACAACAATTTACAAATTTATGTAATTTGTAAATTACAACTACAAATTTGTAGATACAATATTGTCATCGAAATCTACAGGCGTTTTCTACATATGTAAACGTTTATTGAACAGCATTTATAATTGTAATATTTGTAAGATTTTTACTTGTAAAATTCTTACATAATTGTAAGGTTTATTGAACAGCACTTGTCATACAACTTGACAAATATGTCACTTATTGACAAATTTGTAGGATTGTAAATTTTATTGAATAGGGCCCTGGGCCCGGTAAATCCTATACCTTATTGCGGGAGCGAATGACGTCTTGGAAATATTAATGACGTACTTAGTTTATTCCGGTTTATTCCTTGGGAAATCGAGTGGTATACAAATATCCTTATCTTTACTTAATATTATAAATGCGAAAGTCCATTTGTTTGTTTGTTTGTTAAGCCTTTACGTCTCAACTACTGAACCGACCATTATGAAATTTTACATACACGTTGTCAGAGGTACAGAGAAGGACATAGGGTAACTTTTATCCAGAAAAAGTATTGTTCCCAAGGGATAGAAAAAACTTTCCACGCAGACAAAGCCACGGGCGGCCGCTAGTAAACTAATAAGATGATATGGTGGGATTCCTTTTGATGTAAGTATAATAATATGATTTTTAAAACCGATGTATTTTTTTTTAAGCTTCGCATTGGTGTACTTTTAAACTACTTGGTACTTTGTAGGTACTTCGAGATTCAGTAATTATATCTAGGTAGTCATAAAGTGAAAAACTGAAAGTGTTACAATGAGCGGTTTTCAAAAGGCAGTTTAAGAAAAAAAAGTAGTACCTAAAAGACGGCTAGATGTCGTTGTTCAACTAAGTACGTAACTTTTTAAGAAAAAGCAAAGGATTTTGTCAATTTGACAGTTAATTTTCTTCTTCTTATTTTTGTTATGGCATGGTTATGGCAATCTACTCCTCTTCAGGGAGTAAATTTTGCCAGTATCGAGTCGATAATTCAGTGTTATACAATGGTTACTCAGCTGCTAGGAAAAAATAAAAAAAAACCTACCTAGTTGAATAACGCCATCTATCAACATAAAAATTTATTAAAACATAAACATTTTATTAAACACAACATATTAACTTAACCATCAATATTTATTTTAGAAACAGCAACATTTGTCCATAAAAATAAAATCCTTTATGAAAAAGTTAAAAGTGAGCGAAGGAAAAACAAACTCATACTACCAGAACCAAAATTAGAATTATTTAAAAGCAGCCCTTATTATAAATCCATACAAATATTTAATAAACTACCCCCATCTATAACAGAAACAAAAGACTCAAAATTATTTACCAACAAATTAAAGTCATTATTAATACAAAAATGTTAAGATTTTTTTTGTGATAAGTTAAAATAGATTTAAGAAATTCATTAAGTACAACTATATTAAAATTTGTAGTTACTACTAGTCTTAAGTATTAACAATATTTTGTAAAATTAAGGAAAAAAATATTGAATTATAATTAATTAAGTAAAATTTACTAAAATTAACATACCCTTGCCGGGTGCATGTATAGCTATTATAAGTCTTATCTTGTAAGTGTGTTACATGTATGCAATAAATAAATATAAATAAATATAAATAAACTAAAATTCTCAGCTGTCAGAAAACCGCTCATTGTACGTAAAACTTTTCGCCTTTCAGTCATACAGTTATGTGTGTATCATAAACATAAAAGTATTTGAAAAACATTTAAAACTCGGAATAACTCACACTTTTATGACATCATTGAACTCCATTAACGAGTTTCACAGAGTGCTAGATCACATTTCATATTTACTGTCGGTATAAAAACTAACAGTTGTTGAAAGTTTTAACACGCATTTTTTTTGTCAAAACTTATACACAACTATTCTTTGTCTGCGACTTCGTTCGCGGGATTAAGATAGTTGTGCAGTTATTTTGAAAGTCACGGATTACCAATATACCTAAGTATTATAAGTAGATCTTATTTTTTTTGGTTCCATGCTCACTTATCCTCTAACATGATGGATCAAATATTACAGTCAGCTGTTTTGGCTATAGGTACAGGTACTTATCTACGTGTATGAAATGACGCCAGTGAATCAGTTGCAGAATATTTTTTTATACCTGCCTATGTTCGTAAAGATTATTTGCCTTGCGCTTGCCCATAACATCAAATATTTAAATTATCCCTTAAAAATAATATACAAACTGGAACACTCTGTAGTAGTACCCTTTATAACAGGAATTTTTCAAAACCCTTTCTTAGTACCCACCTAAACCATGAGAGGATCACCTAACTAAACCATGAACCCTCCAAAAAGTCTTTACCTTCGGCCATTTGTGCTCTATCACACATTTCAATTTTCCTATACAAAGTCCCATACAAACTGTAGCATTCTGTATAACGGGAATTTTCCAAAATCCTTTTTAGTTCTTGCCTACAACTTTCTTACATGACGTCAGCACTATAATAATTCTGTGCTACCGACCAAAAATGGTGTCTCTAGTTTTAGCCGTCAGGGCTCTACGTATAGGTACCAACAATTAATCAATTAGTTAATCAATTTAGAGTTTTATATGTACAGATACTCGTAGTATTAGTGTAGTAGTTTATATTGCTTTAAATACTTACTCAAATTTGAATAATAAAGACAGCGAGATAAAGAAAAAATTTTTGATCATTCATAGGTAATATCGAGTAAACAAAAGAAGCGAGAATTGTTAACTTTGTATCATCTTACTTTTCTTGATTCGTTTCATTGCTTTTATACGGAAAAGCATTTTTCTAATTTTAGTATCAATTTCACTTTAGAAATATTTCCTCTTTTGTTCTGTTACAAGTATTTTTGTGTTGTAATAAGCTTATTACCGTCCAACCGAAGCAGTATACAATAAATAACTAGAAGATTAGAAAAGCAAATTGGAAAGTAAACTTACGTAGAAACGTCGGAATGTTTGTTATAATAACAAAGTCCAAGCTCACATTAAACATTGTTATTATGTTATATTTTTATCTTAGATTCAAAGCCAACCACCATTTTTCGAAAAGTTGTCCAATCCTAAATACGAACTAAATTAAATTATTGTAATTATTACACACTACTCTTCTATTTACATAAGTAAATAATAATATTACTTTATGATATTAGTTACTCATGATTTATCATAGAGGCAGTAAAATCTTAATTTCACAGATTTAATAATAAAAGACATCCATCACATATTTAATAATAAAAGACGTGTGTTTAAAAACATTAGAAACGATATATTATTTAAAATCTCAGATTTGAATTAATATTTAAACATAGGTAAGTCCACTGATTTTCCAGTTGATTAACTCGTAGTAGTAGCACGCTGCCTCCGTAATTAATAATTAAGGGCCCTATATACCTCAAAGTCTCGCCCTCATCTTAATTAAATTTATTGCTCGCTAAGTACTTAATGTATCGAAAATTCACATGTACGGATTGAAACTAAAGTTCTATAGATTATTTGTAGTAATGCAAAAGAGCAAAAGTGGCCACTTTAGGCACTTTTACCTACTACCTATAACCCTATATTGTTTATAAATAAACTATATAACCTTAGCTTCAATCTATAGGTACATGTCATTTTGGTACATAATGTACCTACTAGCGAGCAATAAATCAAGATGAGAGCGCCACTTGAGGTCTATAGGAACCTTAATAAAGAAAGCTCCAACTTACCTAGAAATTATTTTAATAATTTTCTCCATCTAGTCTCTGAGAGCTTTGAGATGGTTCCAAGCAGCAAAATTAATTTTATCCCCTCTCCTGGTGTAAACCTAATCATCTGACATCTTAAAAGCTGCCTTCCTAAACAGTTGGCAACTTTTGACTTCTCCAACTTCTTGAACACGTTTTGTCAGTGTGCGCTTAGAGTTTAGTATAGTATATTATAATTATGATATGGTTTGGTTACTTTTTTATTTTTCTAAGGTCTCCACACACGGGCGACACGCCACAACCAAAAACGTCGCCACTAGAAGCTAGAAAGCGGTTGAAAAAGTATTTAAAGCGCGTGACAGCCACAAATTAGTGGTCAGTAGCCGACACAAATTTCCTTCGCTTGCAGTTTAGTGGCCGGTGAAACAGGCACAAGAAGCGACGTTTGTAGTGTGTGGCGACCACCGGCGTTTACCTACCGTGTGCGGCGATGTATGAACACTACATGAATAGGTCAGTGGCAGCGCGGCGTTTTGTGGTTGTGGCGTGTCGGTCGTTGCATAAAAATATTCGCGGTTCCAGTCGACTAGCAGACTTTTATTTCCGTCTGAGTGCGACAGTTACAGTTTTATATTAAGATAATTAATATAATTGAAAAAATACTAGAAAAAAAAAATAAAAAAAAAATTAAAAACACGACTGCCCTGCCAAAAACAAACTAAAAAGTTAAACAACAAGTGTCATTGCAGTCGGGGGACCTTATTATGGAACATTTTTTGATCAATAAGGTCACCCGACTGCAATGACACTTGTTGTTTAACTTTTTAGTTCGTTTTTGGCAGGGCAGTCGTGTTTTTAATATTTTTTTAATTTATTTATTTTTATTTCACACATTTTAGTGACATATTATATAGTTTTGGAATGTGCTCATCAAGGCCTTTCATTTGATGCCCATATTGTAATAATAGAAGAAGAAAAAAAATATTTTTCACATTTGAAAATGGCGTCGTACAGTCGCCATATTATTTTTTTCTAAAAAAAATATAGCCAGTGTCACCCGGGATGCTGTAAGGATTCTAACGATACCCCATTTATTCAAATCAGTTCAGGCATTTAGAAGTTATGGTGGAATAAAGAAACTCACATACTCACAAACATACATTAACCCTGAACACATATACACTCTTTTTGCTTTGGGCAGTCGTGTAAAAAATCGACTCACCCGTAGCAGCTCAGACAGGCTGCCAGTAGATTTTTACCAGTATTTTTTCAAGTATATTAATTATCTTAATATAAACATAGCATTGTGAATGCCTAAATATCAACATTTTCAATAGTTACAGTTTTATTTATTTCCTTTGTAGGGTTCCGTACCCAAAGGGTAAAAACGGGACCCTATTACTAAGACTCTGCTGTCTGTCTGTCTGTCTGTCACCAGGTTGTATCTCATGAACCGTGATAGCTAAACTCTAGACTACTAGAGATAGTTTTTTGCTCGATATTAATAACGACAATAGGTAGACAGTTGAAATTTTCAACAAACGTGTTTTTTTGCCGTTTTTTGGTACGGAACCCATCGTGCGCGAGTCCGACTCGCACTTGGCCAGTTTTTTACTAAAAGTATAATGGAAATAAATGTGTATGATTTCTTTAGGCTACACCTCAAACGTCTAAATTTTGTGGCCCTAGTTAACACAAACTTCAAATAACTATTCAAATAACTTCTAGTACAATGTAGTCAAAATAACTTATACCGTTGTAGTTTAATTTCCTTTGGCTAAACTTCTACTTTGTACCAAACGTTACCTCGAGACTGATTCCACTGGGGAAATTAATTTGCTCCTCATCTCTTCAGGCGACGATAAATCTCTAACACTTTTAAAGCTTATTTTGTGATGTAGGTACTGGTGTTTTAAACAAATTGTTTAATTTTCAAGAAAAAGGTTTACTAAATAATAAAAGTAGGTCAGTTACGCAGCGCCACAATTTTCTGGTACCTAAGTACTAATCTATTACTCACGATCTACTATGTTGGTAGGTCCATGCTACTAGATAGACTAGAATATCATGCTTATGAGTATGCTTAAAATAAGCTATTCGAAAATGCTGCTAATAAACATGCTGATTTCTAGCAAAATTATGAAGGTACACACATGCAACGCTACAAGCGAAAACTACTTGCTCGAAAAAGCATGCTTTTGTGGTATTTCAAAGCTTCTCTATCTGTACCTCACTCTATCTTCTGTAGCTCAATCTCTGTCTACATTTCTTATTTTTTCTCTTTGTGGACTGCATCTAGAGTACATACCGCAAATGCGATCGAGTGGTTTTCTCGCTCCATTTAACGATGTTTCAGTCATTCTGCTGAAAGAAGCGCTACGGGATGATGCAGTGCCGAGCGAACTAATGTTAACTTTTGCTCTATTGTACCTACGTATAATTTTATTTAATGAAATCTACAAACCGCAACATTGCTAGCAGATTTGGCATAGATTAGGCAGTATGTCAAGAAAATTTATGTAGGTATAATAATATTAATTTACAACCAAAACAGCGCGCATGGAGGGAAGCTTTATAGTTCGAAAGACAAGAGATTTTATATGCACAATGACAATATATTGTTTATCTGACTGAATATTTTCCTTTCGACGCATAGTGCCAGAAACGCAAATTACCGTACACGCTAACGACCATGTTTTTAACAGCAAACTACCAGATATGCAAATGACAATTTACATAAAATCGAATAGAAACTAAGAAAGTTTTACCGTTAGATATTCTCTCTCAATAGATAAACGTTACTTGAAACATTCGTGAAACATTTCACCATTTTCTGGTCTCGATACAGGACAGAATTCATTTCGTTGAATCTGTTGACTAAGGCAATGTACCTTAAGGCTTAACCCTACACCAGCATAAATCATTCATTTGATCGTTAGTTTAAACATTTCGGTCACGAAAGGGACAAGGTTTGGGTGTTGTCATACGGTCAGTAGAGATGCTACACGTTAAACGTAAACCTATGTACCTTATTGGTAAAAATATAAGGTTTCGAATCCATTCTTACAAGCAAACTTATTTTGCCACCTGAATCGTCTTCGTTCTAGTTGTTTTTCGATACTGCCAACGATGTTTTGTTTAGATGGGTGTTTCGGTTTTCTACGATTCGTTGTATGCAGATGAGAACAAACAAACCCTTTTTATATTTTTCAGAAGAAAGGGAACATAAGGCATAATAAGTTTCTTAAGGTAAGGCCGATTAGATTGATAAAATGAAGTGGTGTCGAAAAACAATGATAATTTAATTTATTTATAGCTATTTCAAAAGGTTTTGAGTCAGCCAGGTCTTTCAAACCTACTTTCTAAGAAGTAAGTACCTATATCAAGAATTTGATACAATATTTCACGAATTAAAGTTGCCGGCACTAACAGATTATTGGTTGGCATTGCGTCAACTTATAACCACTTGAGTGATAATGACGATGAAAATGTTTATGTCTGTTGGTAGATCTTTCATTTAGAAGAAAAAGAATATAAATGCCCTTTCGTGTGGTCAGGCGGGTATAACCAAATTTACTGTTTTAAATACACGTAATAATTTCTTTCTAAAATAATTTATTCAAAACCCACGTTCTATGAGAATGTCCGGGATATGATTACAACAAAATATCTTTCTTAATTCATGTCGGACGGAGTAGGCAGTGCTTTACCTATTCTCTAGAGATAGTCCATACTCCCAACCGCTTATTTCTTGGAGAGCTTTATGAATAATTCTTTGATACACTCTGCCTTTTTCCTGCACATTTTGATGAAATTTTTATACTCCCAGATATTTGCATTGAGAACTTTTACGAGTTGTGCAGCATAAAAGTTCTGTTTGTAATTGCGAGCTGAAATCTTATGAACGGATGAGTTACTCCGTTAGAGGATAAAGAATTAAATCCCATTTATTTTGCCAGTTTATCTCATCCTTTTCATTTCGTTCCATTCTTTGCATTGTTTATTTTTAATTGAATACACTGGAGAACTAAATACAAATGTTATTTTTAATCAAAAACATTCCTTTGCTACTGAATAAATTAGATAAGACATTAAATAATGGTCTTGTTGTTACGCTAATATATTATGGTTTTTCCTTAGTAATGCATAATGTCTTAGTAAATTAAAAGATTAAAAAAAAGTCGTAGTTTTTATAATTATATTCTGTTTTCTTCCATACTTAAATGGAAAAAAAGCTAGTACATCCTATCACTTCCTCCTATCATTTTTCACTATAGATATTGACATCAACTACATGCAGTAAAAAATTTGGTTTTTTTATGTATACGCCCATGCAAGTTATTCTTGTCAGCTAAAATAGTCTGGAACGGGTGGTAGGAAAATATAGATTATTCAAAAGTACTTAATAATTATAAGTTTATTTGAATAAAGCTTATTTGACTTTGACTTTAAGTTTATAAATTTTTTTAGATAGGTAAATCAAAGTTAGAATATGTACTAAACTTATCCATTTCTTTCATAGTTTTGTATTGAATAAATCCTTGTGCCAAATTCGACGACGGCTTGTCCTATCACCAACGCTTTATCTCGTTTACTAACGAATGGCGTTTTACGACACATAAACTCAGAAATGAACGTTGTAATAACGCGTAGTGATAACAAGGCTTCACATTTCGTGATACTAAAACCACTGGTAAAGAGCTACCTCACTCCTTTTGGTATAACCTTAAAAGTACCGTATCGCACCAAGCATTGCGTTCTTAAAATAGGATTACACTCACTGAACAAGAGCTGTCATAGGTAGTTGGTATGATTCAGTTCTAAAGTGGTCAGCTACTTCTGAGCCTTTCTGTACAAAGTGAACTGAGTAAGGAAGGGTAAATTAGATAAAAATGAAAGGCTCGACCAAAGTGGAATTATTTTTCAGTGCAACTTGATCAGGGAAAATGTATTTTCTTGTTAACTAATTTTGTACTAAGCCCTTTTGAATAAGTCTTTTAATTAAGTTCACGTAGATTTTATTATAATAAGAACGAAAGGCATCTGTAATTTTTATGTGTGAAAATTGACCGCTAAACTTAGAATAATCTTAAGCCCTTAAAGATATGATGGGTGACTCGACTAGACAAATGATTGAGTTTACTGTACCCATCCAATGAAATCGTGAAGTTTATTTATTAGTTACGATGTGTTTCTTTTAGCTGTTGTATTAGGTACCTACTCGGTCAATCACGACCGTTTTATTATACTTTCGGAACAGAGAAAAGAACACGTTTGAATTCCTTACTTATCGTTGACTACAAACAATTTCCTTTGCTTTGTGATTTCTTGGATGAAAAATAAAATAAAAAAACATATCTGACACTATAGAGCTTAATATTATGTTGAAAGTAAAACTTTATTAATCAATTAACTAGTAATCTACTGTTTAGTTAGTTAGTATATTCTAATTAGTTATAGTAACATAATACAGTTCAAATAATATAAAGGTAACCTTAATCTTTGGTTTCATTTACTAGTAGTAAAAAAGTAATAATAACAGAAAAAAAATTGTATATGTATTTTAATATAAATCTGATATAAGTTGTATTTTAATATAATTCTTAGTGTTTAAAAATTGTTTAAAAAAAACAAAAACCGACTTCAAAAAACCTACCTCTAAAAAGCAAGAAATAATGTTCGTAATAATAAAAACACGTCTATTGAAGTCGGGTGGGGCTTTTAGAATAAAAAAGGAATCTGTACTCCAGCCCCACCCGACTTCAATAGACGTGTTTTTATTATTACATTATTTCTTGCTTTTTAGAGGTAGGTTTTTTGAAGTCGGTTTTTTGTTTTTTTTTACAATTTTATTTTTAGTGCCTTGTAGGTATATTATTTAGATAGTAAAATCGGCTCAGCCAAACGTGAGCTAATTGCGAATAAACATACATACATACGGGTCAGACTGAGAACCTCCTTTTTTATGTCGGTTAAAGAACTACACATATATCCTTCTTCCAACGAAAAAATAATTATCTTATTCAGTTCATAAACAAAGAAGTAATACGACCATTATCATCGAGGTAGTTCACAAAAATCATACTGTTTTCGTGCTTTTTTCAAGATTGCTTGAAAAGTACTGAACTGATTTCCAAATTTTAAAAAATGAAACCTAGTTGAGAGTTTACCTAATGTAATAACGTTTGAATCATTCCAATCGGTCCAGCCGTTTTCGAGTATTGGAATTGTTTCAGTAGTTTTCATATATCCTGAAAATATTGTCATTTACGTTTCTATTACTTACTCGCACGTGTTTTTTTATAATACTCGTACTTAAGTACAATAGATTAGAAAGCAAAAAATAAATTTAGAGCGCTTTTATCTTCTCTGCGGTTTACAAAGGCTTGAGAAAAGTACTCACATTTTCTATGCAATTTAAAACATGTTTGAGAGAAGTCCGTTTTCCTTGCCTACTTTCTGAATACACAACCTTTACTGAAAATTTTATTTAAATAAACACAGTTACAAATTAAAGCCCATAAAAAACGAAATGGACGTGTTGTGTTGTGCATCATGCACATAAATACACGTAGCATGAAAATGTATCCAGAAAAAAAAAACGCACGTATTTAGAAAAAATCGATTGAGCATTTGTAAGTACTAAAAAATTGTACTGCGCCTTCTACCGTAGAAAAGCGATAATTAATTTCGATGGAGATAACCTAGCTGAAAAATCATTTCTCCTCCCGCTAGACACATTTTTCTTATAGTCCCCGCTTTGGTGGAGTCTGGGCTTGGACGAAGAGTCTGGGCCTAAATGGTTTAATTCGCAGCAGGTAAAATTATAATATAAGCTACATAATTTAATTTAATTATAAGACCATAATCTATCATTAATAGTTACGGACTGAACAATCGAGGAGCTCGATGGCGCAGTGGTTTAGCGCCTGGTCCAGCGATTGCGGAGGTTAAGCAAGTTTTGCAAGGGTCATGGGGTGGGTGACCAAAAATTTATTATCTCGAGCTTCTCCGTGATTCGAAAGGCACGTTAAGCCGTTGGTCCCGCGTGAATTTGCATTCGTTAACACCCACCAATCCGCATTGGGCCCGGGTGGTGGGTTATGGCCCATCCTCCTTATCCGACCATAAGGAAGGCCTGTGCCCCAGCAGTAGGGACATCAAAAATGGCTGATGGTCAGAACAATCCAGCCCCCCTACTCAAATGGCCAACTTTCTATTCGTTTGAATGCTACGCTCACTTTTTAACCGACTTCACAAAAAGGAGGAGGTTCTCAATTCGATTGTATGTTTTTTTTTTATCGTTGTTCACGCATATCTTCGTCATTTATGAACCGATTTTGATGATTCTTCTTTTGTTCGATTGAGTTTTCTTGCGAGATGGTCCCATTTAATATTTTTTTAAATCGGTTCAGTAGTTTTCGAGAAATCCTGAAAATACTATGATTTTGCATCAACTAACATGACGACTTTGTTATTTATGAACCGAATTAGATGTTTCTTTTTGTTGGGAAAGGAGTACTTTTAATGTAGTCTTTTTAACCGACTTCAAAAAAAAGGTTCTTTCTCAGTTTGACCTGTATGAATGTATGTTTCTCCGCGAATATCTCACGTTTGGCTGAGTCGATTTTTCTACCCAATAATATACCTATAATAATATACCTAATATAGAAGGTACTTACACTAAAAATAAAAAAATAATAAATTGTTTTAAAAAACCAAAAACCGACTTCAAAAACCTGCCTCTAAAAAGCAAGAAATAATATTCAAATCATTAGATACGCATTATCATTGTTATAATAACAACACGTCTATTGAAGTCGGGTGGGGCTTTTAGAATAAAAAAAGGAAGTTGTACTCCAGCCCCAGGTTTTTGAAGTCGGTTTTAAAGCTTAAATATGAGCAATAGATGATTAAATTACATGTCGCAAACTTATTTAAATCACAGACTTCGATGTTGTATGGAATCGTCAAGCTTACAGCAAGTAATTTTATAGTTTACTGCTTATTTTAAAGTTTTTATAGTAAGCGTAGGTAGCGTTCAAACGAATAGAATGTTGGCCATTTAAGTAGGGGGGCTCGTGTATTCCCGTTGTCCCCATTCTGGATACGTTTAGTGACACGATAGGTATCAAATACAGTATTGAAATGACGAGAAATGAAACATTATTTAGGTATTCAAGTAAACCTAGAAATACAGAAGTGCTTTTGAATTATCAATATTTTTCTACCACCCATACGAGCTTTTTTTGTTTTTAGTAAAATGTAAAATACACACAGCCGTGGACACGCACACCTTTCTGCCTTTTTTCCGTTCCGCAGACACAACGGGGCGTAATGCGGGTGAATATGTCATCCCCGTTACAATGGGATAGAACTGTGTGGCATTTATTATTCCCAGCGGCTCGACCGGCCCGCCCATGTTTGCACCCGTCACTGACGAAACACATTTGGCCCTATTTACATGCATGCAAATTGCAAATTACCGTAATGTTTTTCGATTTCCTTTATTAAACTTCTAGTTGACTGAAGGAACCTCTTAAAAATAATAAGTAAAATTCATGTGTACATTTGACATTTTCTTAAGATGGGGGAGAAAGGTAATTTTATTCTTAAAAACTCAACTTTAGATATGATTTTAGTGGTTTATAATAAAAACTAATCACTTTTTAGGAGATACAATTATACACTATAATTATGTTATTTAGACCAACAGACCTCGCCCATGTTTATACCCGTCACTTATGCACGCAAAATGCTAAATACACTTCAATCGTTGTCATCCTACTAATATTATAAACGTGAAAGTTTGTGGGTTTGGATGTTTGTTCCTCAATCACGCAAAAACTATTAAATGGATTTTGTTGAAATTTGGCAAACAGATAGTAGATAGCCTGGATTAAAACATAGAATACTTTTTATACCGATATTCCCACGGGAACGGGAACCATGAGGGTGAAACCGCGGGCGGCCGCTAGTTTACAGTCAATAAAATCAGAATTTTACAAAAGATAATATTTAGGATAGGACTAGAATTTAGTCCGAGACAGTTTAAGTATAAAGTATGTGATTGATAAGAACAATTCAACAAATTTTTTTAATGAAATGAAATTAAAAATGTTGGTTTTTTTATTATAATGGCCAAAAGTATAAAACACTGACAGAGGCTAGCATACAATGGTTAGCGGCGCCTCGTGTCGACGTTCTACTTCCTTCTGCCATATGGCCTTTTGCAGAAAACGATCTCATTTATCCATGTTAACGTAAACAACCTACGAATTTTGATATATTATTACATTTCCTATTATATACAACCCTATTAAGTATAATTTGAATAAATTTCTAACTGAAAACCTTTTAAAAAATCAACTTTTTAACCGACTTCAAAAACTTTTAAAAAGTTAAGTTTTGTCTCCTTTACACCAATTCAAAATGGCACGAACAAAACACTTTCTTGAAATAAAACAATGTTATCGATACTCACGTGATTTTCTTACTTATACCACCGCAAAACTTCTTTAATAAGCATAAACGTCAAATCTTTCAATGGTACCACATGTGTTTTCGTTATTATATTTCTAAGTTAAATAAACCACTTTTCAAAGACACTAGCGTGGTTTTAATTTCACAAAACCGGTTATAAATAAAAATTATTTCATGAAACCTAACTAAACATAAAAATCAAATAAAAACACAAAACAAAAAAAAGACAATAAAACAGTACTATCCGTAAAAAGTAATTTATTTAAATGAAAGCACGCGCATAAAATCTCAACCGAACCCCCTACTCAAATGGCCACTTTTCTATTCGTTTACTAACTTAAAAATTTAAAATAAGCCATAGACACTAAAATTGCGTGTCGGAGGCTTCTCAATTCCATGCAATACCACAATGTCTGAGATTTACATAAACCTGCGACGTGTGACTTGTTTGTCTAATTGCTTATTTTTAAGCTTTAAGTTAGCGAACGAATAGAAAATGGTTATTTGAGTAGCCCCCCAGGAAATATAATAGAATTTTATGATTTGAAGAAGATACTGCTTAATACGTTCTATATCCTAAGCTATTACTGAAATAGCATACTATAAAGTGCACGTATTTAACAGTTCTTGAACACCGACTGAATTGCACTTAAGTTACCATTTAAGAAAAATAATGAAAGAAAAACATTTTATTTGAGACAGTACAAAAAAATTAAAAGATCTGTACAAAGATTTGAAACTTGTAAAGTGTTATTTTTATTTGATTGAATGTTGATTTAATGATTTTATGATCAAAAAGGCAGTGCTTTTACTATTTAACAATAAGTACATTATTAATCAAAAAGTGTTATATAAAAATGAAGGAGAACATACATAGTACCTATCAAAAGCACTGCGCACTATTACAGATCTGGTTTTCTTCTTTTAGTTTTTATTGTTTTTAAAATAGTGTCAAAGTGTTATGTTGTGTTATAAAAATAAAACTATAACTAAAATCAATGAAGAGTAAGTTTACACCTAGTTTAAGCAAAAAGTTTGCTGAGGAATATGACGCTATGAGACGTCGAACGTAACAAGTACAATAATTTTATTTAATCCAGATGTAAATTTTCTCTTCGTTTATTAATAAGGCTATATGATTTAATTAATGTTTCATGTGGTGTAAAATAATGGAGAAGCTGCATATGATATCAAGTATTTGAAACTAACTAATTTAGTTACAGTCTAGACACATTTCGTGGAATTAATAAAATTCCTTTAACATTGTTCTGTAATTTTAATTATATTAAAATTAACATGTTGATATGAGTGGCAGTTTCTAACAGAGTAATTAATGCAACTATGATCATGTTACACAGATTATATTTAAATAATGATTGAGTAGAAATTGCAATAATAAACCGATCTTTGCTAATATTGACTTTGAAAGTTAATTAAAATCTGTAAAACCGTCTGAAGAAAACAAAGGAAAAACGTACACTATTTGTAATATTTCTCATCCATATTCTGTATCATGTAACCGTCATCGGTGTAATTGTTTTTTTAACTACACATTGTATAAAAAAATAAAGACTTCTGATGGTAAGATAGATTTATTGATTAGGTGTGCCTTGTATAGAATTTCTTACAACTACCTATAAAGTTTCGTAAAAGCCTGTGTCAGTCAGAACTAAACCATTTTTTTTTATCTAAACGAAGAATTAGTTGAACAAAATTAAGGAAGTAATCGAAGAGCCACAAAAAGTTAAATTGGTGAAGTTTTAATTCACGGAACTCTGTACCTACTTCCTTTTGGTTCTCCATCACAAGTAATTTAAAAAAATGGAGATGTCATTTTTGTGACTTCAAAAATAGGCCTTGAGTGACTTTGATAAAAGTTCGCCGTGATAATATTGCGTCGTCACACTTCGACCATTAAGTTATGTGTTTGAGCGTAAAAAATACCATACCATGTGTAATTTTTTTTTTGTTCTGTGGCTCAGAAGGTAAACGACTTAAAATAGTTATGTTCACGTCGCAATCGAGAAAAGTACTTACCTATAATGTAAGTTATATTGACTGACACAATCACTTTCCCGTTCCTCTTGCATGCACTTTCAATAGCGGAATGCCTCATTGCATTCAATAGCGCATATCCTATCTTCTCAAAAGAAGACTTGCAGAAAATTGAAAGGAAAAGGGCAAGATTTGAAGCAATATTGAAAACGTAAAATTTTTCTGACAGAAAGTTGAAAAGAAAGCGCACGGTTTGAAGACAATATTGCTTGAGTCTGTCTGACGCAAGTTGTATTGAAAGTTGAGCGACTCCGTGAAGACCAGAGCCATATAATTTTTTTTACCATCGCCAGTCTGTCGCAACTTTCATACAAAAAATAATTCTATGAAACGGACACGAATTTTGATGGCGACTATATTTGTCTCTCTCTTCCTCATTCTTTCTCGTTCTTTGATGATACGTCATTCATTTGTCAGTCAGAGCAACTATAGGCGGTACATTTAAAGATCTTTGGGAAGTTTTTAGTACCTATTAATAAAATTTTAACAAATAAAATTATCAATTTGTGTTAATAGTACGCTAGTAATATAATAAGTCAGTGGTTAATGGTCCAGTCATTGCGAATTATAAGTGCGTATCTAATCAAATCACAATGAAGCATGTGAAATTTGTGGTTTGAAATTGGCGCTAAAGGACGACACAAAATGGTTTTTTATGGCCAAATTTCCTTTTGATCCTTCGGTGAGTAATCATTAATCAACTTAACATCCGTTTAAACTTTTTGGTAGGTATTTGAATGTAAATAATAATTTTATTTTAGTCAAATAATAAGCTGATGGGAAATAGAGTAGGTAGTGTAGGTTCCTACTTACATCTATAAATATCGATATCGATGTTTTTAATTTTAGTTGTAATGTAAGAAATGTAAGAAAAATGTACTATATACACTTTATAACTTTCCCGTTGCATTGTACAGTCAGCAGCACATGAGGTTATACAAAACTGTCAAAATTCCTTTTGAACTTTAATATCTTTCCACTTAAGTAGGTATAAAAATGTTTTCATATAATTTTTATTTCAGGTCATTCATTACCATCAGCCGTCGAAATAATTGAAGAAGTACAATGAAGATTTTTAAGAAATAAATATTTTTAATTTTAAATTTCTTTATTTCAAATATTAAACTGAACACATGCTCTGTTTTTTAAAGTACTGTCCAACGGTTAAATTATTTATAATTAATTCTAACATAGGTACTTATGTGACTCAGTACTAGTTAAAAAACGGAGCATTGTGCCATGTTAGTGGAAGTTTTAATATTATTCTTAAGTAAGCGCAGTTCAGTGCATTCATCGATATCGATAAAAATGTTAATACTAGGTCGCCCATCTCTATCTTTTTTCCTGTAGGTTGGCAAAATATTGTTTTACAGTCGTTAGGTTGGCAACGATGAGGTATGTTTGATTTGACATTTCATAGATTTTTTTTGCTCTATGAAGTCCCGTCTCTTCTTACGTAGTTATTGCTTTCTCTGTGACCATCGCCACTCTAAAAAGTGCGTTTAATTCAACGATAAGAGTGAATAATAAGCGATTTTATTCACCGAGTGAATAAAAATAATTTGAATTTGGAACAAGCGCGCATCGTATGAACTATGTACAAAAAAAATAAAACGTGCTGAAAGTATGGAGCTATTCCATAGATAAAGCCATAGTTATGCAATTAAAAAAAAAATATCCCGCCAATTTTATTTAGATTCTTTTTAGAGTCTTATCTTTGGGTTCTTTTCTAAAAAAAATATCTCGCCAATATAATAAGGTTCTTTTTAGTGTCTTATCTTTGGGTTCTTTTCTTTATATTAGAGGGAGATTAGATGTTCAGTCTTGCATCAGTCCATTCCATCAGTCTGGTACGATCTTCAGTCTGTAAAAATTCAAAGTCTATACAAACTGATGAAATGGACTGATGTCAGACTGATCATGTAATTTCCCTCATATAGCATGGTTGTTTTATGTCATTGGAAAACTTATAGTTTCACTATTTTCTAGCGGGTAAATTACTGATTACCTATCTAAATAATAAAATTTGATAACTATAAATAGGTACTATAGGTGTAAGTACTGCTATTATGTTTTCTCGCAGTCAATGGTAAAAAGTAGAGTACACAACTCGTGAAAAAAAAATCATCTCGGTCCTTTGTATCCCTCGTTTCGCTCAGGATTCTACTTTTGAATCCCTCGCTACGCTCGGGATTCAACTCTAGAATCCTTCGCTGCTCTCGGGATCCAACATAGTACCTCGAACTAAATTCCTTCTTTTTTCACTTGTTGTATAATCTACTATTATTGTATAATCATCAAAAGCGCCTCATTATGGTTTTATAAATAACTGGAACATTTCATTGAATAAATATTAATCTATCAATTGCGTTAATTTGCAAACAATCACAATGCCATCTGATAAGTCGTGAATAATTTATGATCAATTGCTGACGGGGCGAAATTTGTTGAAAATTGTTCCGGTGTGGGAAATTATTATGCTTGGTGATCAATCTTGCTCATCTATGTATACCATAGTAGAATTTGATTCTACTATGTCTATACGGTAATACACCACATGTTGCTTTTTTAAATCACTAAAAAGTATACCCTGTAAGATATTTTTAACCCCCGACGCAAAAAGAGAGGCGTGCTAGTTTAACGTATCTGTGTATCTGTCTGTGGTATCGTAGCTCCTAAACGGATGAACCGATTTTCGTTTAGTTTTTTTTTGTGCCATAGATAATTTTATCCCAAGTGTTCTTAGCCATGTTTCATGAAAATCTGTTCAGCCGTTTGAAGATCATCAGCTCTTTTCTAGTTGATGAGGGGATCTGACTAACTTCCTTATGTCCGATCGATTCGAAATTTGGTACCGTGTAAATCTGTTCAGCTGTTTTCAGATCATCAGCTCCTTTCTAGTTGATGAGGGGATCTAACTAACTTTCCTTATGTCCTATCGATTCGAAATTTGATACCGTGTGAATCTATTCAGCCGTTTGAAGATCATCAGCTCTTTTCTAGTTGATGAGGGGATCTAACTAACTTCCTTATGTCGGATCGATTTGAAATTTGGTACCGTGTTATTTCAATGATATTGGAACTTGGAAGTACTTATATGGTAAAGTAACTATGACCTGATCAGCCATTTGAAGATCATAAGCTCTTTACTTAGATTATTGATGCTCTTTAATAGTTGATGAGGGGATCTGAGTACCTTCCATATGTCCTATCGATTCCAAATTTGGTACCGTGTGTCGGGGGTTATTAATTTTTTTTAATTTTTGTTATTGATAATATTCAAGTATCTATTACTTAAATTATTACTTAAATTATTATCATTAGGTATACATCCTTTTATTTTAAACATTCATTAACTGTCAATGTTGTAGTTGATAAGCTTCATGATACTGTGACGCCCTGGCTGGCGTCGCATTCAAACTGTTTGGTGCATTGCTTTTGAATTTAAAAAGGCACAGATGAGAAATATTTTAAACTAGCGGCCGCCCGCGACTTCGTCTGCGTGGAAAGTTATTTTGCAATCCCTCGGGAACAATACTTTTTTCGGGATGAAAGGTACCCTATGTTCTTCTCACCCCTGACAACTTGTATGTAAAATTTCATTATGATCGAATCAGTAGTCAAGACGTGAAGGCGTAACAAACAAACAAGCAAACAAACGGACTTTCGAATTCATAATATTAGTAAGGATAAAGATTCGTCGAACAACCGCGACCTGCAATTTCTTTGTTTTATAGGACATTCTAGAACAAACTTTCGGCAGTTTGTAAGCACGCATACCAAGATAATTATATGGGTAAATGTGACATTAAAATGCGTGAATTAAAAAAAAGAAAAAGGTTTCCGTGATAATGGATAAAATTTACCCCTTATCACACCATTCAAATAGGTATGCGTGACCTTTCCGGCTAAAAATCATTGGTCGGCCGGATTTTTTCATGTTGAACATAATATTTCACACAAAATTCTATATAAGATTGAACAAAATCCGTGATGACGGAAAAAAAATATGGAAAATTAATAATAAATAATTTAATTAAAATATTTCCGGCTAATCAAATCCACGCCGACCAAGCAAATCTTGTTCGTCTAAACGTTAACTTTTATTTTTTATTAAAAATATTAGAATTCGTGTAACGGAGCTTTCAGGATTGGTGGCTCTTTACCTATAAACAAAGTCGAGATTATAACATTGCTTATTATTATAACATTGCTACATTTAAACGCCTTCAGCCACTAGAATACTTAATAATCCATATTCACAGAATTGGATTAGAGTGATTTGAGCAGAATTTCATTAACACTTCGAGAGCGACATAGGTTGAATCGTTCATGAACGCCAGCTACTAGATCCTAGATTCAACAGCAAATCTCAAAGTTCCTTCAAGATAGACGAATATCCAATTTCTAGCGGAGGGAGCAAAGCTGAATCCGGGTATGAATATTAAACGCTGAATATCTGCCGCTTTGAAAACATTGTGAAAATTTACTCTATCGAGAAATGGGGGATTCCTCCGGTTCAGTTGCATTTTGTCATTAATATGATTTGAAGTTCACGTTCTCAGCTCGCCAACTGACAGGATGCTTAAATTGAAATATTGAAAGGACGTGAAATGGATATTTTATTAAGTGACGTCGAAGAGTAAGAAAAGGAAAGATCTAACATGTCTGTTCAACTAGACTGCTTAAAATCATGTTAAGATAAAACGTAAAGCAAAAAAGTAGGTCCTGGACTGCTTAAAATCATGTAGAGATATCAAGATAAAACGTAAAGCAAAAAATTCACAGATCCCGTGCCTTTCACGACCTTCTGGTACATTGAAAATGATTAGAATTTTATAAAAAATATATTCCTTTCTTTGAATAAGTAGGTTCGTTGAAATCACAGCAAAGCCATGAATAATTTTGGATTTACTTTTCTGTGAGTATGAAATTCATATAAAAATATTTAATTTTTATAAACATTACTATTTTATTGAAAGGTAGTAGCTATAACCTAAAATATAAGTATAAAAAAATCTAAGATTTATTTTGAAGCCCTCGGCTTCGCCTTGGGCTTCAACTACGTCAACTCAGCGACACGATGCGCATCTAAAGGAGCGCGCTTCCCGAAATTACGCCAACACGATACATATTGTATGTATCGCTCATTGATACGCGTCTTTTGATTTGAGGCTTCAACCATTCATGTAGCCTTAAAACTTACGACACCAAGGCGATGTCGCACTCTGAGCGAAAATGGGGGCTATACTAAAGCGATCGAAAAAACATTTTCAATGTTAAAATTTAAGCTACAGGGCAACCCTTTACCCGATCGTCTTTGTTTTATGCTCAAATTGTAGCTGACTAAATTGTTCAGAGGAATTTTGCTCAAAATTTTGATATCATTCTTCGTTTCCAAAATATCGAGCGCCAAAATCAAAAAATCGGAAAAAAAATTGATTTTTTTCCACTAATTCAGCCATAATTTTATACGTTTTTATTTTCTCAAATAATTCTTTTTGTACCTTGTAGCTCTCGTAAATACGCGTATTTTTGGTCTTTTTGAATATCATATCTTCACAACTCTCTGAAATATAAGGGGATCGCCCTTTTTCGTGAAATCGGGGCCTATACTGGAGCGAACGAAAAGACATTTTCAATGTCAAAAGTAGGTTTGTCAGTAAAGTGAATAAGGTTCTATTTTAAACTCGTTATATTTATTAGCTTATTTATTAACTTTATTACTAGTTCTAAGGCAGCGGTTAACACTAAAGTAATGGCCTTGTATATTAACTACGAAGTTCTGAAATAGTTGGAAAACCGTGAAACCAAGTCAATGACAAAGGGTTTTACAAAATTCAATACTAACTTAGATTGACATCTATCTGCTGTATCCATTAATGTAATACTATTATTAATTGTTCGAAACTAGAAATTGGTTTGAAATTAATTAGAAATAGATAAGTTCATAATAATTTTATAATAATTTTCCAGATTCGGGCCAATGTATTTTAGATCTATTTTATTATTTTCACGATTCACGTCTTGAAATTTGAGAGATTAAAATGTTTCGGTCACCCATCTCATGTTCAACTGTAGCGAAAGTTACTTAAACCTTAGTCTTATGGGGCGTTACATTAGTCGATTTTCCGGGCGACTTGCTAGGCGACTTTAGTAGAATAGGACTTTTAATAGACAATTGCTTGTAAAATCGAAGTCCAAAGCTATTTTCAAAGAGGTGGCGATTCGCCTTTCCAAGCGATTCTCGATAAAAAGCTCTAGTCAAATAAAAATCGCCTATATCAAGTAGCCCAGAAAATCAACCCGTGTAAATTCTCAATTAACCTCCGCAATAGGGAATATGCATCAATTTTTTCTATCAAAATCAAAAGTATAATGCGTGAGAAAATCAACTGTAATATTAAAACTTTTTTCATGCGTTTGTTTCTCGTGATGTAGTTACTTGAAGTTAGCACGCAGCAGCAACCGCCGAAAACGCTCCATACAAAACGGACATGATAATAATATATGACGTCACATGTCACGTTTCAGGCGCGCGTTTACTATGGAGTTAGCCAAGAATTTTCAATTATTTTCAAATATCTCCCTAAATTTTTCGTTTAAGTAAATATGTGTCATACAAAAAATGATTTCTTATTCGATAATCTATCTGTCTGTTAAGGTCATCATATTCGAAAGTGAAAATAAAAATTCGTTATTTTTCCCTGATTTCATCGTGTGATAAAACTAAAATAATACATTATTTTTCTTTATTTTCCTGTTCCATCATGTTTTTATACGTGTCTGAAGCGATCAAGCTCAAATTTATCAAAATCGGTGACTTATGCATATTCCCTATTTCGCAAGTTATGCTACTGACTGCGCCTTCGATAAAAACATGGAATCACAGTATTCATTGTGTGTGATGTTGAATAAAGTGTAGGTATAAATAGTTCGAAAATATGGTTAAATTAAAACACAGAGATGTTCATTAGAGTGAAGCATTTGCGTTACAGACACACGAATGCAACGCAATAGGGAATATGCATCAAATTTTTTTTTAATCAAAATCAATAGTATAATGCGTGAGAAAATCAACTGTAATATTGAAACTTTTCTCTTGCGTTTTTTTCTTGTAATATAGTTACTTGAAGTTAGCACGCATCAGCTCCCGCTGAAAACGCTCTATACAAATATGTGACGTCACTTATCACGTTTCAGGGTGTTTCAGGCGCGTTTAATATGGAGTGAGCCAAGAATCTTTAATTATCTCCTTAAATTTGCGTTTTAGTACATATGTGTCATACAAAATATTATTTCTTATTGGATATTCTATCTGACTGTTAAGTGCATTATATCCGAAAATGAAATTAAAATTTCGTTATTTTCCCCTGATTTCATCGTGTGATAAAACTAAAATAATTAAATTTTTTTATTTTTCTTTCTGTTCCATCATGTTTTTACAAGTGTCCGCAGCGATCAAGCTCAATTTTATGAAAATCGGTGACTTATGCATATTCCCTATTGTGCAAACAACTTTTAACAATTCACTATCCGTCGTTCGGAGAACGTTGGCAACAGAAATAAGCGTTATCCTTAGAATAATCACACCTAGGAGCCGTGTCCTTGTATGCAAAGTATACTGAGCCAAAATGGCTCAGTTCTCAGATTTATATCCTTCACACGTTACCTAATCGTAACTAAAACCAATAATATAATAATTAATCTCTTTAAGGTAGGGAGATTTTTGTGCAGTGCACGCTAGGCTAGACTACATTTACACCTATGTGTATTTCCCAATGGATTGATTATGGCTTTGCGCCAAGGGGAATCCGCACGATTTGACAGGGTGCAACCTGATTCAGGACAAAAATTAATCATTCAAACCAAAATCCTTCATTCAGGTAAGTACCAACTACAAGGTACAATTTTGTTTACATAAATATATTGAAAAAAACAGACTTTTTATTACTTATTAGCAATTTTAAGTTACACCAGCAAGAGGTTTTGTCTGTATCGACATGTCAAAATTTTTTCTCTTCAGCAATGATGAAAACCTATAAACAATTGGTGTATATTTCAGAAAACTAAAGTAAAGATAAAATTACATACACAAACAATTAAACTCCCTTTGTAACCCAAACGCAGTACTGTCTAGTCTATAGATAATTTACAGTGTAAACAACTTCAACGGAATGAATAAATAATTAAAACTTTTCAATATTTATTCATTCCGTTAAATTTTCGCTTTTAAATCTGGTTTATCAACAACATTTATAATAAACTTTTTTGTATTAAGTGCTAGTGTAAATATTGAGATCTAGAAATAAAGCAACTACTTTCATTAATAATTGTATAATAATATATTATTTTTCCGGGTTTCAGTGCAATGACGTCCATTTCCATTCCGGGAGTAAATCCTGAAGAAAAGCAAGAGCGGATTAGTCAATAAATCTAATTGGTCCGAATTGGGTACTGGCCTGTGGAAGTCGCAAAAAGAATCGAACTCACTTTGGTTTAACCGAGTATTTTAGTCTATTAAAAAATACTTGGAAATCCTTAGAATTTCGATGACTGATGAATATGATAGATAAGCTGACATGGTGCTCATCCTCAGCTCGTTATCCAAAATAATTATACTAGATAGTTGAAAAAAGCACGACATTATCTGTATAAACTTTTTAAAAATACACAGTGATCTTGGGTGAATTCAAATCGTGATTATGTTCTTTCAGAAAAGTTCTGCTACCACAACTTAGAAGTTAATTATTTTTCTATGTATAGTCTCTTGTTGTTTATATACGATGAACATCGATAGTATCATGAACATCGTTAGTAACATTAGAACTTTACTAACAGCAGTGTAACAGTATTATTATTTTAGAATGGAATACAAAATATACTATCATTGATGGCATAACACCTATTTATAGTAAAAAAAAACTTTGTAGTTAACAAAACTTTAACTGAAAATATATTCGAACAGATTAGTAAAAAAAACAGAATACTTAAGTAAAAGTACAGACTTCATCCTTTTTAAAGGCCCTGTAGGTTTTGACTTTGTAAATTAATACATAACATTTACAACACTATCAAATATAATTTCATATAATTTGAGACAAAGACATTCTTATGCCTAGGCCCAATTATTATACTAAAGTTTCAAAATCTTATATCGTAAAATAGAGCCGAGCTCCTGTAACCGTCCAGCTAGTCACAAAGGAATCTAGATGATCACGGCCTATGAAAGAAGACTAAAACCTAAGTGGAAACCTAATAACCTACAGGACAGGAGGACAATCAAAATCCGCTTACTATTTACCGTTGATTATAACTAAACTACTGGAACCTAATTTTACTGGATTAAATAACCTCCAAAACGCAATTTACTAAGTTTACTTTATTCAACCTTAACTAACCTACAAAGAACCTTACTAACAAGCTTTGTGTGATCTGAGAGGACCTGTGAATGTCTAATGGAGGAACCCTGGATGTGATAATTAGTGAACCCAAATTCTTTTAAAAGTGTGATTAGTATTGATTTTCATTTTCCAATAGAAGTATTCGCTTTTATTACTAGATTTTAATTATTCCTGCTATTACAATTATTTCTAAATAAAAATACCACTAAAAGAAAGTTATTGCTCTTTTGATACAACCAGAGAAATAGAAATTAAGTCTGTGTTTTTCCTAAGTGAGCCTACTTTAACTTCATATTAATTCTTAATATCTGTCATATTGCCAAGGGAAACCCCATAGCTCTTTAGTGTCAAAAATGGGAATACTATAAATAGAGAGGAAAGCGTTCCCAACTACGTTCCGTTGATGAAGTAAGTATGAGTGAAATAAACCTACGTTGATAGGAAATGATCAAAGTGAATTTATGAGTTAAATGGAGTATTGTTATAAGGTAAAAGAGGGTATGTTCAACCATAATAGACTGTAAGGTAAAAAGAGGTAAGTCGGGATATAGAGAAAAGTTAAATTTGGATAATTCTCTTCCGCTGCCAAGTGTCAAATTATAGGTCATGTATGACGTTATCCTAAATAATGTAAATTATCTATTGTCAACTTAATTCATTAAAATAAGAGAGATAATTGGAGATAAGTTAAGAAGTTATAGTCGCCTGAGATCAAAGTATAATAAAACCCTCAACGCTTTTAAATAAGGATTCTTTTACTTTCTTAAGTTATTGTACAAGTAGTGGATATGCATTTGTGGTTTTGCCAGCTAAGGTACGAGCTCCGCCCCGCTCTATACAATGAGTCTCGTCACCATACGTGGACAACTCCCTTCTGGCCAGCCATATTTTTTTCATGATAAATTTACTTAGTAAGTATTACTATATTAAGGTATTTGGTCTTTGTCAGTCTGTTTCAACAAAAGAGGACGGAGCTAAATGCTCCCAAGCGAACTATCAGTTTTCACAATGAGGAATTCTCCTTCAATTGTGATGGCTGAATTACAATTTTTTTTTTCTTTAATAATTAATTCTAGTATGATTGTTTAACATTATAACAGATGGACACAACATTACTATCCATTTACTTGGGACACTGATAGTTCTCATATTCTGAAGGAAAGACAATTCTAAACAAGGTAATAAAGCTCTATGAAGGATTCTTCATACTTTAATCTCGGCTAAATTATAAATATACAACCATAAACCGAATTGACTTCAGTTCATTTCATTTAAAGTTAAAGGCGATATTTCAATTAAATGTTGAGTAGACTAGGCAATATTTGATTTCAATAAAATTCTATTTCTTTCATCCTCAAATTGAGTTGGTTGAACCTAGTTGTAATATTTGAACTCAGATAATATGTTGAATTTATTATTTGTGAATTTAATGTATTCACTAAATAATATAATATTTTCATAGTAGGTAGATACTTTTCAAAGTATTATCTCACTGTTAGTCATAACCTTCATTCTGTTAATTTGAAAGGTTTACTCAAACTATGATCTAGTGTTCCATAAACTGTGATTCAACATTAGTTTAATGGTTACACGGGCTTATTCCATACACCCAGATCTTGTTTTAGCACTCCTTCCTCAATCACCAAAACAGATTATCTCAACTGTAATCGACCATTTGAAAACAGGTTCAATTTAACCAATCCAATTCAAAGATGAATAACTAATCTTTATTTATGAATCAACTTTCACTATTAAATCATTATCCAATGTTAACAGAAGAATTTGTCTAGCTCTAATTAATAGTAAATCAAACTGTAGGTACTACTGAAGCTTGCAAAGTCTACTCAATTGAGCACATTATAATGATTATTCACAACACTGTGTCAAAGCATTAATAGATCTTTGTTAAGGCGCCTACTATGGAAGATTGATAATTTTCCTTCGGATCGGTCAACTTGTGGGTACTTACTGGAGCTTGCAAAGTCTACTCAATTGAGCACATCGTAGTAATTATTCACAACACTGAGTCATAGCGTTAATAGATCTTTGTTAAGGCGCCTACTATGGAAGATTGATACTTTCCCCTCGGATCCTATCCAGTAGTTTCACATAACCTTTCGTTCACTATATTTAACACTTCTGCGCTTCCTAGATTCCGTTCCTAAATCATCCTACCTCATCACATCCTAGTCAAGTTCCTATGTACCACTGAATGACCTGCGGCAGCCATCTTGTTGGTACCATTCTCGACACCACCTGCCTATGTCTCGCTTCGACAGCCATTTTGTCGTACACCAACCTATTTGCGGCCTACCTAAATCTGATACACTGCGAATTGACCTACCTCTTCTTCGCCTATGTAAGAGTTCCTAGCTTATCTAACGTTACTGCTGTTACCTTGCTGACAGCTCGACCTTATTGAGAACGTTCAATCTTTTACCAGCATCCAAGTTTCCCTCCCGCCTTGAGATGCAAACCTAACCTACTGTTCCTACGCGCCTAACAATGAATTTATAAACCTAATGAGTTTACCTGCCTACCAGCGACTAAATTTAGATTTCCTATGCAGTATTTGTGATGCTTACCCCATCACCGAAGCCCGAATCTGTACAGCGTGAGCAAGCATGACTCGCCTAATTCTCTCCTAACAGCTTGGACGTGCTCAGCGCTGGTGGGACGGGACAGCGCTGAGTCCTGACAGAAGAGGATTAACACCACCAAGTCATATCCTCCACGATTGGGCGAGAAACACTCCTGCGCGCCGTTCGGTTCGTTGGCTCCCAAGCGAGTTGGCTAACTTGGTGATATTAAGTGACTGAACTAGGTGTCTTTTAACAGAACCCGCATTGCACGCCACAGAGCAATGCTACATTACCTACCCCTTTGAGGATTGACCGAACGCCCCTTAGAGACACAAAACTATTGATATTTATTCAAAATCAAACCCCCTTTATCGTTCCCCAACTGCTTATATAAATTTCAAACTAATTTGATTCGGAAACTTCTTCGATTTATTGGGAAATTTACTTTACTTTATGAACATTCGCAACCAAAATCTACCTACTTTAATTTCAAGCTTACTTATACCATATAAGCCCTAATTAAAGCGTATATGCAAGAGACTCGCACCCGGTTGCGGACCTATACGTCAAAACCTCAAATAAGCACTTTCTTCCTGACTTCTTGCTGTTTTCTTGCGTTATAAAAATACTACTTGTTCGAAGCTATCTTACAAAGAGGGTATTGACGGCTTCTACCGAGGTTCCACTTGATGCTACGTTGACGACGAGGAAAGTAAAGAGCGCGATTTCCCTCGAGCCGCGTCTTTTATAACCCCCCAAAATCATTCACTCACTCCAGGAACCTCACCCCACACGATCTAAGCATCTTTTTTTTCTACCTTCATTTCCCTACTTTACATAAATTGTTCCTAAAATTTTCCCTTCTCCTTCAAAAATGGGGAGAATTCAGTTTTGTCTTACTCAACTTGTAAATATAATATTTAAGTTACTAATCTTACAAAATGAACCCCTATACTAATCAATAATTTCAACGTACAATTCAACTAACTAATAACCTTCTATCTTCAAGATTCTTTATACTCAAGCGCACAATGACGCTCCATTTGTAACCAAATTAAAATTAATCTGTTACCTAAATATTTCTCTATACTGACATTTCATCTACATTTGATTTAAGCAATTCATACAATTGTATGAAACACGTTTCAATCATAAATAAATCAACAAGTTTTCCCCCTTACATTATTTCTAACAAAATTAACAACTTTGAATAATATTCAGCGTATTCATCCAGAATCATATGAAATTATTGTACTATAATCATAGAACTCTGATCAATACGAATCTTATATTCACAACAAATTGAACCTCCCATATGCTATAATTAGAATCCAACTTTTCAATCTTTTTATTTCGCCTTCCCCAAAATATCATAACCTCTAGAATCAATTTGCTAAAATACGTATTACAACATTTTCCATTAAGTATTCGGTCCAATTAAACCTAAAATTTCCAATCAATTTAGCATCACAATGTTGGTACTTTAAAAACCCTAACTGGCAACACTCATCCGACTACTTTTACATTTTCTAAATGCCTACCCTCATTTGAGTTATAAACCTGCAGCATAAAATCCCGCTTTCGAAGAAACTTCATATCAATCTTTCTTCGTACAACACCCAACGACAAGACAAACTTTATTAGGCTCCATCCACATTTTCCCATGAAATACCTTCAATAACTATTGTTTATGTTTTTTAATAATATTTCTAGATTTATCCTTACAATATTTCTATTAATTAATTATCTCCCTTTTATTTCACAATTCGAGTTTTCAATTTACCACTAAACTGTCAACTAAACTCCGCCCAGAATAAAACATAGTTTCATTTCTTTTCTTTCTCTCTGTATTATCTCTGAACATCAAACCATATTATAAAATCAAATTAAACTTCCATTTTAATTTAAAATCTCCAATTTAACTGTGTCATGAAGCAAGGCATGATATAACAAAATACCCTTATTTAAGCAAATACCGCCTACGATTAACAAAACGTACTAGAACCGCTGCAACATTCTCCAAGCCAACTAAACTTGCATTCATCCCCCAAATCTAACTAATGTCTAATATTTCCTAAAACAAAATTTAAATTTACAACTATGATTTGGCAAAAGATATGGGACTTGCCTTGCGACCCTCAGTTACCATCTGGCGATCGATTTCTCATCGATTGATCCACTGGAACGACCTACTATATTTAATTTCGTTCTTTAGCTAAAACACATCACGTGGTGTGACACTACTGACAACTTACAAAAATAATTAACACCGAATTCAATCCTTTTTTAAGTAATCTTCTAAAATAAACTATTATAATGATATTCGAGAGGCTCTAATAAAATTTGATAAATAAATAATAATAAATATAAATAAATTTTAGGCCTATTAGCGTCGTTACTTAGACAGAGACTAATATTTGAATTTTAGCGCCGTGAAAGATTAAAAGAACTTCCGACATTATTGCTAACTCAAAACCTGAACTACTCTTTATTATAATAACTTGTTCGATAGTTAAATAATATTATGCTCAATATGAAACAAAATTCGAAAAATATTTGAGACAAAATAACATGTTCAGTTTTGAACCGTTACAGCTCGACCCCAAAATCCTGCACAGGTGACAAGACTACGTATTGGATCCGGAGTAGGATTTTCCTTCTCAATTCTCAAATATTTATTCCGTCTCTACTCTTATTCCTCAATTTTTACTCATACATCCCTTTTGTATAAAAAAAATCTTCCCCTTAATAACCCTAACCTTTATTATTTCTCCAAGATCAAAGAATTGTTGGGTGAACCCTAATGTAAATGAGATTTAGATTGTAGAGTGTATTTAAACCAAGACAATATTGAAAAGTTATCAAGCGAGTTTTAAGTTTTATGTGACTTTTGCCAATTCCGTCTTATGCATATTCAACACCAGAGTCGTACAAAATCACGGTAAGGTGTGGGTTGTGAATCCACAGCTCCTAGTAAGCCTACATGGACAAATAAGTCTTTTTCTAACCTTATGAAAAAGTCTGCGTATGACGCTACATATTTGTGCATTGTACCCTTCCACAATCAAGTATTACTCCTTTCTTGCCAACAGGGCCTACTCCGTCGGTTCGAAGTGAGCCTATACAATGACCCTATATTTCCAAAAGCTTACTTAAGACTCTAGAACAACCCTAATATCGCCTTGGAGAGTGTGCAGTTGTCGAGTTCAATTCATAGCTCTTAGCTTCTTGTGTAGTACGAATTTCGGACAGTTGTTCACACCAGGACAATAACAAACATCAACAGTGTTCGTTTATCTCATTTTTTTTCTCTATCCTAACACCAAAAGTCCTACTGTACGAAATTCAAGTTGTCAACTCTAGAACGCCAGTCCGGCCGCAAGCACAAACGAAGCGCTAAAGCAGTGTGATGGTCTTATCTCTTGAATCAATAATAAAGCTTGCATTCAGGTTTCACATATGTTATAATCCAAAGCCCTCCATATAGAATCTAAATTTAGCATCTACTCTTAATTCACACTAACTCTCATTCTAATCAACCTTTAAAATTAATATTCCAATCATACTCATAACCTATATTAGATTCTCATTCTATTCATCTGTTCTTATTACGCTGCATTCACTGTCTTCATTCACTAGCCTACATTCACGCCACCTAAGATTATATCATAACTACACCCTGAATGCAAATATAAATAACTAAATTGTATAGAGATTAATTATACCGTGTTAGACTCAATACGCTGACTGTCACCCGAAGAAATTATATGTAACATTTGCAAAAATGTATTATCTCAAACACTTTACGAAAGAGAAAAGAGAGAGAGAAAGAAAAAAAAATCTTATATCACGCACTTAATACACTACGCTTTACACTCCTCCCACATTAAACAAGGTGTTCTCTATCAAAACACATTTCAAACTTACGTTAACGTAAAACTTTAAACTACCCCTTTATATATGAACTTATTTCATGTAACTGACTCATTATCAATTTTAATTATGGTATATTTAACTGTATATGCCTTTTCCTCTTCATAACCCTGCCTAAACACAGTCGGACCTCCTGCCAACTACCTAGATCTATATCATCTTAACGACTGCCTAGACCTATATTTAATCAAAAAAAAATTCCCCCCCGGAAAAGAAAATTGTGTGTTGGTGGCTTTTCTTTTTATAACCTATACCCAAAGTCTTAAACTATTCTACTCTTAAACTATACCAAAAGTCTTCCTAACTACTTTCTATACCACTACCTAAAACTAGTAGAGCTCCAAAACACATGTTAAATCACTACTTGTATCTAGTTAAACTACAAGACTTTCAACAAACCGCACACGACATCCAACATAGTCTCAACTCAAAAACTTACTTTTGAGATATAGTGTTTCAAAGATTTAGAAAATCTTAATTCCTGACTGTGAAATATTTATAGCCTGATCGTATATTGTTAAAAGTTACATTATTCTATTTTGTATAATTTAAAAATAAAGTCTTAGGATTAATATATAAGGATATTCGAGCTACTTTCTAAAACCACCTAGACTTCTAGAGCGCAAAGAGTATTGATTAGAAAGAAGTACTAAATTAAAAATAAACAAGCAAAACAGTAATCATCATCATCATATCTGCCGCACGACATCCACTGCTAGGTATAGGCCAAAACCAGTAAAACAGTAATAACTCAAAATAACAATTGATTTTATATTACATTGACAGGCAAAACGGTATCACGTTACAATTAAAACGCTCACATTTATAAATAACTAGAGGCCGCCCGCGATTTCATCTGCGTGGACAGTTTTTTTTTTTTGCTATCCCTCGGGAACTGTACGTTTTCTTTTCCGGATGAAAGCTACCCTATGTCCTTTTCTGTACCCCTAACAACGCCCATGCAAAATTTTATGATGATCGGTTCAGTAGTTAAGACGTGAAGGCGTAACAAACAAACAAACAAATAAACAAACAAACGGACTTTCGCATTTATAATATTAGTAAGGATTTTTTTTATTTGGCGTGTTAATTCGAGATGTAACACTAACTCTTGTTTTAATAGCCTCGGTACCAAACAACATCATCTCAAAATGCAATCCAAACGACTTAAGGCTAGGACAATTTTACTAGATTGTACAGAAAAACTGCTGATTCCAAATATAAATAACTCAAAATTCAATTCCTTCCAGTCAACACCATGCCGAATATCATGTGCGAAATATTTAAACTAACAATACCGACCTAAATACCCGCATATCAATTCTACTTATAGTCTCCACACCAAAAATTGCACTTACATAAATGTTAGTATCAACCAAACATTACCCCATTCCTAAACTTAACATCTCCACCACTAGTCTAGGATTGAATTGAACTAAAACCTCTGGCTAACTATACCCTAACCCTACCTTTACTTCTCAAATGATTTATAACTCTCGAGTGCGCGACATACTCGAGTCCGAACTATAGCTGGTTTACCCTAATGAGACTTAATTTCTACAATAACTATTGAACCTCCTCTTTTTTTTTTTTTAGATCTTTTAACTACCTTTACTTCATCCAATCAAATGATTCATAACAAGTACTCGAGTCCGAACTCTGCCCGGTTTACCCTAAAGAAACTTAATTTCTACGAAAGCTCTTGCAACTCTTTTTTTTTTAAGTGTTCCGTACCCAAAAGGTAAAAACGGGACCCTATTACTAAGACTCCGCTATCCGTCTGTCTGTCTGTCCGTCCGTCCGTCTGTCTGTCACCAGGTTGTATCTCATGAACCGTGATAGCTAGACAGTTGAAATTTTCACAAATGATGTATTTCCGTTGCCGCTATAACAACAAATACTAAAACCAGAATAAAATAAATATTTAAGGAGGACTCCCATACAACAATCGTGATTCCCTTTGCTGTTTTGGGTACGGAACCCTTCGCGCGCGAGTCCGACTCGCACTTGGCCAGTTTATTTTATTTTATTTGAGATCAGATCTTTCAAATAATTAAAATATAGTACCCGTACTAATTTGGTTTTAAAAACTCCACCGCTTTGAATTCCACAAAACCACGCTCCCTAATATTCGACTTATGTAAATGTTGAAACTAATCGTTTCGAATTAAATATCTAATCCTCAGAAAAACGTCAATCACATTCTTTGCTACCATTACTATTCTACATGATTTAAATATTTTAAACTCTCCTTTTATCATTAAATCCCAACACTTTATACCTCCCTAGCCAACTTCCTCAACATTGTTTCCACAACTAAAACATCTTAGTAACTAGTTCTACAACGACCCCCAGTTAGATAATTTTCGAAAGTCACGACGATTAGTTTCAAAATTAATTCACCTCGGATAAATATTTCAAAATGATAATCTATAAATGACTAACTCAAATCTTAAACGATCACGATCCCTTCAATAGTACAATCTCAAAGGTAGGTTACTAAATTAAACTAAAATCTAATCACCACATACTAAGTTTTCTAGTTTCAATTTTAAAAGTTTATTAAAATATTTCACGACCCCATCATTCTATGCTACTAATATCCCTCTAGCTTCACTATTACTATTCAGAAGTTAGTGATAACACCCAAACTCTAAAACTAATTTTTACATTATACGCTAATATTTTTTTGTAACTTTGTAAGTTGAACCTAGAATCATCTTACAACACTCACTAACCCTAAATTTCTCCACGACTTCAGTATCACTAAACGTTACTGCCGCTCCTATTAACTAACGCATCAATCGTATAATATTAAGTTAACCACAAACGTGATAAAAGCAACGACAGATTTCATCTCTCAAACTGCCAATGACAAAACGTTAATCCCTCTTAATTGCTTAGAGTTAATCGGTTATCGTATAACTATAAAGTAATTATGGACAAAACCTTCTGCATGTCCACTTCCATAGTTAATTTTCCGTTGGCATATGCCACCATTACCCTTACGTCCCTTTTATCGTACAATTATTAATAAAGTCATGGTCACTGAACCCTAATCTCTTATCAAGCTTGCCATTATCAATTTCCTATCACACAATCAAATTGTAAACACGCAATTGAATCTCTCTTTGCAATGACATTTACATGTTATTCTAGTTAACTGAAATGACTGAAATTGAAACTTTACTCACCGAATAAAGAACTAATAACCATTGACCTCAACTCGAGAACACAATTATGTACCTCTTCACTTGTTCAATGTAAAAATTCCAATGCACTTTGCCTCTCTGAATCGCTAGTATGAAATTATCCAACAATAGCAAAGTATTTTTGTTAAAAAAAAACCACCGATTAACGAAACAACACAAACAAAGGATTACTCGTTTTCTCATCGTTCCCCTTTAACACCCTTCTTATCACTTTCACTGTTAAATAACGCTGAAATCTTACAAAATATAATTTAACCTTATTGGCATAAACAAAACTCATTATATATGTCATTAAATTCAAGGAGTAGGAATCTGTCAAAGGCTGCACTCCGAATCACACCAAAATCGATGACAGCATACTAAAATGCGTTCCGAGTCGGTGATTTTGTATGGGCTTGACAGATAACGCGAACGCTGACATCGATTCCATCGTGACTCGGAATATACCCAAGTTAACGTTTCGTTCGGAAATCGATAACATGTAATTTCTTTGGCCGCGTTCCTGACCTTATTCACATTCAGCCATTTACGTAACAACACACTATTACTAAAACTCACACAGATGATGTTACGCACACGTGCGTATACATTTACTAAAATTACTATAAATCCCGTGTCCTATCAACCACACTTTTGAACAATTAATTCGATTTTACGAATGATAAAAAATAAATAAAAGTGTGCACACGTGTGACCATACATTCCTTTTCTTTAAGAATCATAGCTTTGACACAACAAAGCACCTATGATTTCGCTATAGCCGTAAATTCAATTGACAGTCCACCTATCACCGTCATCCTACTTCGCAATCATCAAATTAACAAGACTAGAATTTTATAATCGAACATATCCTATGAACTGCTTTATTTCCTAGGTATAAACAAAAGAAGAACAAAAGTTTTATTTTTATTTATTTTTTTATAACGTGTCTTTAAAAATAACGTTGTAGTTTCTTACTTCACTTTCCCTCAAGGTCAATAGTTTGGAAGTATTGATCCCCAAAGTGATTTATGCTATTATTTTGTCAATCATCTTTGACACCTCATGACAATATTGATGCGTATTGACATATGATTGATAAGAAACCGCCAAGCTCTCGTTGTCCTTAGTTATACATTTAAAATCGTATATGTGGTAATCTATAAAAAGTCCCTTTTTTTTTCTAACTTAATCATATCAGTGAATAAAATCCGAGTCAAAATTCAATTTTTAAATCGGTCTCGGTCCATGGCCGAAAAGTGGATTCGGTCGGACCTTGATGCGGACCTTTGAACAGAGTAAAATAAATTTGACTTGAATAGATAAACCGGAACTGGGAAAATAATTATATCGATTATCGATAGTGTATATCAATAAAACTATCGCGATACGATTTGCTTAACTACGCAATTTACCTTAAACGAGACTATACTGTATGAACAAGTAATAATTTAGCTGCATAATTGTATCATTGTAACCAAACGTAGTGTGTAAGGTGACTATAGACCCAAATGCAATACAGTTAACCTAAGTGTCGATAGTTTACGTAAATATCGATAAGGTATCAGAGGCGTCGATAGTTTTGGCAGCACTATAATGACAATGAAAACATTATATGTATCGAAAATATTTTACAAAATTTGTCCTAAAACAGTGGTTATTTGTGTATTTGTTTTCAGAGATATTTAACTAAGATCTTACAAATGATCCGCAAAACGAAAGTTTCAAGGACCAGCCAAAGTGACAAGTTAATCGCCATAACTCGTACCAGAATGATAACTTAACAACCATTGGAAAAGAAAATCAGTGTTTTAACATATCAAACCTTTATACCCACTTCACCGCAACAAAATGTGACTGTCACAATCTCACTTGTTAACAGTCACTCACTCCCAAACCACACAAAACCTGAAGATTCGCAATAATAATATGACATCCTGGTCTCACGGCACCTATGATGTAACCGTCCAGCTAGTCACAAAGGAATCTAGATGATCACGGCCTATGAAAGAAGACTAAAACCTAAGTGGAAACCTAATAACCTACAGGACAGGAGGACAATCAAAATCCGCTTACTATTTACCGTTGATTATAACTAAACTACTGGAACCTAATTTTACTGGATTAAATAACCTCCAAAACGCAATTTACTAAGTTTACTTTATTCAACCTTAACTAACCTACAAAGAACCTTACTAACAAGCTTTGTGTGATCTGAGAGGACCTGTGAATGTCTAATGGAGGAACCCTGGATGTGATAATTAGTGAACCCAAATTCTTTTAAAAGTGTGATTAGTATTGATTTTCATTTTCCAATAGAAGTATTCGCTTTTATTACTAGATTTTAATTATTCCTGCTATTACAATTATTTCTAAATAAAAATACCACTAAAAGAAAGTTATTGCTCTTTTGATACAACCAGAGAAATAGAAATTAAGTCTGTGTTTTTCCTAAGTGAGCCTACTTTAACTTCATATTAATTCTTAATATCTGTCATATTGCCAAGGGAAACCCCATAGCTCTTTAGTGTCAAAAATGGGAATACTATAAATAGAGAGGAAAGCGTTCCCAACTACGTTCCGTTGATGAAGTAAGTATGAGTGAAATAAACCTACGTTGATAGGAAATGATCAAAGTGAATTTATGAGTTAAATGGAGTATTGTTATAAGGTAAAAGAGGGTATGTTCAACCATAATAGACTGTAAGGTAAAAAGAGGTAAGTCGGGATATAGAGAAAAGTTAAATTTGGATAATTCTCTTCCGCTGCCAAGTGTCAAATTATAGGTCATGTATGACGTTATCCTAAATAATGTAAATTATCTATTGTCAACTTAATTCATTAAAATAAGAGAGATAATTGGAGATAAGTTAAGAAGTTATAGTCGCCTGAGATCAAAGTATAATAAAACCCTCAACGCTTTTAAATAAGGATTCTTTTACTTTCTTAAGTTATTGTACAAGTAGTGGATATGCATTTGTGGTTTTGCCAGCTAAGGTACGAGCTCCGCCCCGCTCTATACAATGAGTCTCGTCACCATACGTGGACAACTCCCTTCTGGCCAGCCATATTTTTTTCATGATAAATTTACTTAGTAAGTATTACTATATTAAGGTATTTGGTCTTTGTCAGTCTGTTTCAACAAAAGAGGACGGAGCTAAATGCTCCCAAGCGAACTATCAGTTTTCACAATGAGGAATTCTCCTTCAATTGTGATGGCTGAATTACAATTTTTTTTTTCTTTAATAATTAATTCTAGTATGATTGTTTAACATTATAACAGATGGACACAACATTACTATCCATTTACTTGGGACACTGATAGTTCTCATATTCTGAAGGAAAGACAATTCTAAACAAGGTAATAAAGCTCTATGAAGGATTCTTCATACTTTAATCTCGGCTAAATTATAAATATACAACCATAAACCGAATTGACTTCAGTTCATTTCATTTAAAGTTAAAGGCGATATTTCAATTAAATGTTGAGTAGACTAGGCAATATTTGATTTCAATAAAATTCTATTTCTTTCATCCTCAAATTGAGTTGGTTGAACCTAGTTGTAATATTTGAACTCAGATAATATGTTGAATTTATTATTTGTGAATTTAATGTATTCACTAAATAATATAATATTTTCATAGTAGGTAGATACTTTTCAAAGTATTATCTCACTGTTAGTCATAACCTTCATTCTGTTAATTTGAAAGGTTTACTCAAACTATGATCTAGTGTTCCATAAACTGTGATTCAACATTAGTTTAATGGTTACACGGGCTTATTCCATACACCCAGATCTTGTTTTAGCACTCCTTCCTCAATCACCAAAACAGATTATCTCAACTGTAATCGACCATTTGAAAACAGGTTCAATTTAACCAATCCAATTCAAAGATGAATAACTAATCTTTATTTATGAATCAACTTTCACTATTAAATCATTATCCAATGTTAACAGAAGAATTTGTCTAGCTCTAATTAATAGTAAATCAAACTGTAGGTACTACTGAAGCTTGCAAAGTCTACTCAATTGAGCACATTATAATGATTATTCACAACACTGTGTCAAAGCATTAATAGATCTTTGTTAAGGCGCCTACTATGGAAGATTGATAATTTTCCTTCGGATCGGTCAACTTGTGGGTACTTACTGGAGCTTGCAAAGTCTACTCAATTGAGCACATCGTAGTAATTATTCACAACACTGAGTCATAGCGTTAATAGATCTTTGTTAAGGCGCCTACTATGGAAGATTGATACTTTCCCCTCGGATCCTATCCAGTAGTTTCACATAACCTTTCGTTCACTATATTTAACACTTCTGCGCTTCCTAGATTCCGTTCCTAAATCATCCTACCTCATCACATCCTAGTCAAGTTCCTATGTACCACTGAATGACCTGCGGCAGCCATCTTGTTGGTACCATTCTCGACACCACCTGCCTATGTCTCGCTTCGACAGCCATTTTGTCGTACACCAACCTATTTGCGGCCTACCTAAATCTGATACACTGCGAATTGACCTACCTCTTCTTCGCCTATGTAAGAGTTCCTAGCTTATCTAACGTTACTGCTGTTACCTTGCTGACAGCTCGACCTTCTTGAGAACGTTCAATCTTTTACCAGCATCCAAGTTTCCCTCCCGCCTTGAGATGCAAACCTAACCTACTGTTCCTACGCGCCTAACAATGAATTTATAAACCTAATGAGTTTACCTGCCTACCAGCGACTAAATTTAGATTTCCTATGCAGTATTTGTGATGCTTACCCCATCACCGAAGCCCGAATCTGTACAGCGTGAGCAAGCATGACTCGCCTAATTCTCTCCTAACAGCTTGGACGTGCTCAGCGCTGGTGGGACGGGACAGCGCTGAGTCCTGACAGAAGAGGATTAACACCACCAAGTCATATCCTCCACGATTGGGCGAGAAACACTCCTGCGCGCCGTTCGGTTCGTTGGCTCCCAAGCGAGTTGGCTAACTTGGTGATATTAAGTGACTGAACTAGGTGTCTTTTAACAGAACCCGCATTGCACGCCACAGAGCAATGCTACATTACCTACCCCTTTGAGGATTGACCGAACGCCCCTTAGAGACACAAAACTATTGATATTTATTCAAAATCAAACCCCCTTTATCGTTCCCCAACTGCTTATATAAATTTCAAACTAATTTGATTCGGAAACTTCTTCGATTTATTGGGAAATTTACTTTACTTTATGAACATTCGCAACCAAAATCTACCTACTTTAATTTCAAGCTTACTTATACCATATAAGCCCTAATTAAAGCGTATATGCAAGAGACTCGCACCCGGTTGCGGACCTATACGTCAAAACCTCAAATAAGCACTTTCTTCCTGACTTCTTGCTGTTTTCTTGCGTTATAAAAATACTACTTGTTCGAAGCTATCTTACAAAGAGGGTATTGACGGCTTCTACCGAGGTTCCACTTGATGCTACGTTGACGACGAGGAAAGTAAAGAGCGCGATTTCCCTCGAGCCGCGTCTTTTATAACCCCCCAAAATCATTCACTCACTCCAGGAACCTCACCCCACACGATCTAAGCATCTTTTTTTTCTACCTTCATTTCCCTACTTTACATAAATTGTTCCTAAAATTTTCCCTTCTCCTTCAAAAATGGGGAGAATTCAGTTTTGTCTTACTCAACTTGTAAATATAATATTTAAGTTACTAATCTTACAAAATGAACCCCTATACTAATCAATAATTTCAACGTACAATTCAACTAACTAATAACCTTCTATCTTCAAGATTCTTTATACTCAAGCGCACAATGACGCTCCATTTGTAACCAAATTAAAATTAATCTGTTACCTAAATATTTCTCTATACTGACATTTCATCTACATTTGATTTAAGCAATTCATACAATTGTATGAAACACGTTTCAATCATAAATAAATCAACAAGTTTTCCCCCTTACATTATTTCTAACAAAATTAACAACTTTGAATAATATTCAGCGTATTCATCCAGAATCATATGAAATTATTGTACTATAATCATAGAACTCTGATCAATACGAATCTTATATTCACAACAAATTGAACCTCCCATATGCTATAATTAGAATCCAACTTTTCAATCTTTTTATTTCGCCTTCCCCAAAATATCATAACCTCTAGAATCAATTTGCTAAAATACGTATTACAACATTTTCCATTAAGTATTCGGTCCAATTAAACCTAAAATTTCCAATCAATTTAGCATCACAATGTTGGTACTTTAAAAACCCTAACTGGCAACACTCATCCGACTACTTTTACATTTTCTAAATGCCTACCCTCATTTGAGTTATAAACCTGCAGCATAAAATCCCGCTTTCGAAGAAACTTCATATCAATCTTTCTTCGTACAACACCCAACGACAAGACAAACTTTATTAGGCTCCATCCACATTTTCCCATGAAATACCTTCAATAACTATTGTTTATGTTTTTTAATAATATTTCTAGATTTATCCTTACAATATTTCTATTAATTAATTATCTCCCTTTTATTTCACAATTCGAGTTTTCAATTTACCACTAAACTGTCAACTAAACTCCGCCCAGAATAAAACATAGTTTCATTTCTTTTCTTTCTCTCTGTATTATCTCTGAACATCAAACCATATTATAAAATCAAATTAAACTTCCATTTTAATTTAAAATCTCCAATTTAACTGTGTCATGAAGCAAGGCATGATATAACAAAATACCCTTATTTAAGCAAATACCGCCTACGATTAACAAAACGTACTAGAACCGCTGCAACATTCTCCAAGCCAACTAAACTTGCATTCATCCCCCAAATCTAACTAATGTCTAATATTTCCTAAAACAAAATTTAAATTTACAACTATGATTTGGCAAAAGATATGGGACTTGCCTTGCGACCCTCAGTTACCATCTGGCGATCGATTTCTCATCGATTGATCCACTGGAACGACCTACTATATTTAATTTCGTTCTTTAGCTAAAACACATCACGTGGTGTGACACTACTGACAACTTACAAAAATAATTAACACCGAATTCAATCCTTTTTTAAGTAATCTTCTAAAATAAACTATTATAATGATATTCGAGAGGCTCTAATAAAATTTGATAAATAAATAATAATAAATATAAATAAATTTTAGGCCTATTAGCGTCGTTACTTAGACAGAGACTAATATTTGAATTTTAGCGCCGTGAAAGATTAAAAGAACTTCCGACATTATTGCTAACTCAAAACCTGAACTACTCTTTATTATAATAACTTGTTCGATAGTTAAATAATATTATGCTCAATATGAAACAAAATTCGAAAAATATTTGAGACAAAATAACATGTTCAGTTTTGAACCGTTACACTCCTCATAAGTGCTGAATTCTCAAGCTCTCACTTATTCGAGTATGCATTTCTCCCCGACTGAACTTGGTGGTTTGCAACAGCACTGAAATTATTATGCTAGGCTACGTCTCTTTGTATAAATTTTGATTACGTGTCATGTTCAGTTTCGCTTATAATGGAGGACTAAAAGGATTTTGAAATCGGTTTTATGGTGTATTTGAAATGTTGCTCTTTAGCTTTATGACAAACTGGACCTGAATAATTATCACGAGAAAGAAGGACGTCCATTTTTGACCTGTCAAAATGTTGATTTTAGTAATTATCGTGTTTATAGAAGTAATTAGCAAATGTAATTGTATTTTCATTTTGATTAATAAATTGTTAACTTAAATAAAAATCGGCTGATCTGCGGGGCTACTCAAATGGCCACTTTTCTATTCGTTCGCTAACTTAAAAATTAAAAATTAGCCATAAACACCAAAATAACGTGGCGTAGGCTTGTCAATTCTGTACAATACAACAATGTCTGTGATTTACATAAACTTGCGACGTCTGACTTGATCATTAATTGCTTATTTTTAAGATTTAAGTTAGCGAACGAATAGAAAAGTGGCCATTTGAGTAGCCCCCCAGAAATAGAGAAAATTATTAATAAAGATTGCCAGCATTTCAAACCAGAGCATATTGATTTAATCATTAAGTACTTATATATTTTTCTGATTGCTAAATTAATATTTATGCTAGTGTTCATACGGTCATAGTAAGTACTCAAATTATCATTCATAAACTTAAAAAAATATATATTTAAGTGGTCAAAACGCTTGTATAGGAAGTGGTCGGTCATTGTACAGTGAGGCGCGTAATACAAATTAATGTTTAGTTCGTATTACAATTTTTTTGGATATACTCCGCAAATATAATTAAAATTATGCTTCAGTAAGTCAACGAAGACTGCGTGATTTAAATCTAAAAGCAAGTATCGGTAAACAGGTCATAAAGAACCACTTTTCAGGAAAAAATATATCGGAGCCAAGCTATCGATTGCAAACAACCATGAAATTCCGACGCGAAGTTATCTAGCGGCCCCTTGGAATTGTTGGTAAAATGTTAATTGATTTTTTTTATCTCCGTAAATCTCCCTCAGCCTTCCATTATTACTGGGTTTGAGCCTGATAGCAATTAAGAAGTGAAAGACTAATCAATTTTACGGACCGAACAAATCCAACTGTATTACTTAAGCCTTAAAGGTGTCGTGCAATTAATTCACTGCAAAACTTGTTTTATTTATGAAAACCTTAATGAATATTATGTTACAATTAAGTATTTTTAGTTTTATGTTAGTAATGTAAAGATATCAAGACGTTTTTTTACTAAAATCTAAATACTGAAAAATACATAACGACCGTTGGACAATTTAACTTGTAAATACCTTAAAATCATTTTCACTTTATGCCACTTGGACATTTTATCACTTGATCTTTCTAAGAGATCGTTTGAGATTGTTTTTACATAATGACAGTTGGACATTTTAACACTTAAAAAATGTTACTCTAAAAGTTTTTAAATACAAAACACATTGATAAATAATTTGAGACATGTTTATTATTTTAAGTAATAAATCAACTAATTTTGACTTCAGCATTTATGAAAAATACAGATATTTGAATCTCTACGCCCATTCGCACTGACAGACGCCAGTGGAAGCGCCAATCTAAAATTATAAAAAGGTACCTAAGTAGTTGACTCCTAACTGCACAACTAATGGATTTTACTAAATCACGTCTTATTAGGAGATTCTGTGATTTTTTACACTGACAGGTAGGAGATATAGAGCTATCTTCTACCATAGGTGTAGCCAGGCCTTGGACGAATCAAAATATTGTGCATGTGAGTTTTTTGGAAGGTAAGTTACAATATTGTTTACGGTTTGATACACATAATTTTTATTACTGACACTCAATTGCAAGAAAGATTTTTACCTTTTTAATGCCACTTTAAAAACTAATGTTTCATTTTAGAGGTATAATTTTTAATGGGTCGACGACTGGCCATTAAACCAATTTCACATCGTTTTTACTTTGCATTTTCGCAAAAATGTCGTTGACCGACCAGCCTATCGTCATTGTCGGATCCAGAAGATGTTCCTTGTCGCCACCAATAAATTTATTCGAAAAACATGTCGGAGAAAAATTTCCGGCTGCGATACCGAATTTCAAAGAAGGCAGCGCTGTTGCTTCGAGACCGCCTCAATCTGGAGCTACAAACCCTGAGGAGCTAGGCCATTAGGGGTTTTATACAGCTTCTGATCTGTTTGCGGTTCTTCGCGACAGGGTCTTTCCAAATGGTACTAGCTGATCTGGCGAACAAAGACAACTCTACTTCGAGACATTTTTACTCACAAAGAAAATAATACCGAAATAATAAAAATTTCACATCCAACGAACTTAAAAGAAAAATGTCAGTTGTCAAACCATACTATGTGTCAAACGCGTTTCTTTTGGCCAATTTATTAACAAACTTTGAATACTTTTCAAAACAAAACTCAACCATTCGGTCATTCCATTCATTTTTTAACTTTATCATTGGCAACAATGTTTTTGGCTCTTATTAGTTAAAGGATTAAGTTTTTAGCCTAAAGTAGTTTGATGCAACAAACTAATGAATCATTATTTTAATTATTTCATTAGCGATAAAGTGGCACTAGCTAAAGAAGATTTAAAGTGAAGCTTCTTGCAATTGAGTGTGAGTATGGTAAATTAGTTTTAGTACTGTTATTTTGACTTAAACGCGTAAAATATTCGGTGCGATACATTTAAATTTGATGGCCGGGTAACTAAATGCATTTTTGGAAGGTCATTTGCTTTTCGGCCGCCTGGCCGACAACTAATGTATGAGTTTCACAATCCATAATATTTGGCCGGCAATTATGGCCGAAAACCGGCTAAATCACCCTATAACATTGTCATTATTTGACAAGTGTAATCCCCCTCACCCCGCAAAAATTGGTCGATCGTGATTTCATACATTTTTCTTACGTTACGTGTCCAGTGGTTGATTCGTCCAAGAGCCAGGCCAGTTTTTCGAAGGGGGAGGGGAGAGGGGGATTCGAACCCCCAAATCCCCCCTCGCTAGACCCTCGAACAAACGAAACGCTGTGTCTAAAGCTAATGTGACTGAAACAGATGTTAAGCGAAGCAAGACACTGTTAGCATACTTTGCATGCTGAAATTGAAATTGTTGGAATATTCACTAGACTCATAATCAAGCCGTATGTTAGCAGAAAATCAGATTACTGCACATACATCACCGCTGTTACCTGTGAACAGCCAGCGATATTGTGTGGCAAACGACCGATGTAATCGAGAGCGTCCGTCGTATCATGTTGAATATTGATTACACAAACGTACTGTGTAGACACTGCCTAAACTACATGTAGGTGCAAATAAAGCATAAATAATAAAAACCAATATTTCAACACTCTTGTTTTAGGTGGATCCATTTCTATGAATGGAATTGCACACAAATAATAAAGTGAATATAGGATTTGAATGTAGTTTAGATGGCCGTGTGGCTGTTATAGTGTTTTCACTGTGTTGTATTATATATATTTAGTAAAACCTGCGGGCTGATTATCTAATTAAAAACCACCTAGCGACTGGTTGCAGTTCACAGATGATCGTGATCCATTGCTACTTCTTTTTGGGTTAAAAAAAACATACCAAAGAAAAGTGGCAATGCATGTCAAACGCAACCGGTTAAATAGTTTCTTTTTAGATAATCAGGGTGCTGGTATTTGTGAAAAGATTCGCAATAAAGATACTCGTGTTTAGCGATATCTTTGATACAAGACCGCAAAATATGTGCGTGACAAAATTATCAACTCAAAGTACTTTGATAAATTTAACACATAAAAATGAACGAACATCTTGCACCGTATCTTTTGAATAGGCACTACAAAATGCCGTAATACGATTCTTTATGGCACCCGTATGGACCGCGCTAACTTATCGCCGATATGGCTTGACGAATGGGTCACCGTATTCGAGTTTCGCCATTTTGCATGATATTGGCCCATAATGTTAGTCGAAAATCGAGAGGGTTGCGTTGAAACGATGTCATTTGTTATCCACATGTTTGGATATTGGTAACATTTATCGTCGCCACTGTACTGCGAAACAAAAGACTGTTAGTTTTGCAGCTGTGTAGCCGTAGGTGACGGTGAAATATTATGGTACATTGTCTCTAAAAATCGCAAATGTGGAACAGAAAGTATGTCTAAAACTATTATAATATACTAACTTGGTACAAACAACACAATATACACAACACTTTGACATTTATCTTGCTCTTTATTTCACCCAAACCAACAATAGCTTGATATTATTTTATTAAGAAACTAAAATATCATCATTTGGAAACAAAAAACAAGTGTTACTAAGTCCTCCAGTACAGACAATATTATATTCATATAGGTAGCTTACTCTACATCTCTTTCGATGGAAAATATTCGTTTTTTACTTACCTATCCAGAGGCGAACCCTCATTGGTATTTAGATTTGGTGTTGAGCCACTTATCTGAAGACGATTGACTGACGACTCAATAAAACAGACAGGGAGAAAAATTATGTTTTTCTGGATTTCTTGTCGGCTCTTTCTAGTATAGTTAACCCCGAGGTTGACGGGGTTGACTATACTAGAAAATAGTTCGGTATTATGTAAACCATTTTTAACTCTTGTTCAGTAAGCTAGAACACTACTGACATAAAACACAATAAGTGTCGCGATATTTACTACTTTCTAAAATTAATTAAACAATTTACCAAACGGAACCTTCTTTGAATTTACTTTTAATAACCGATCTTTTTTATTATATAAAAAGGTTAAAAATGTTAAACGTGCCCGATTTAATGTTAAAAATGCATCAAAATCTTATTGAGTTCTGAAGATTAGAGCGTAGAATCAATACGTACGTTTTCATATCTATTGTGTAAAACAACTACAACTCACATAAAATCCATATCGACTGTGGAAAGGAAAAAATGCTAAAGCGCCAAAATGCTAGTTGTGGGAAATGAGGTTTAAAGTTTCATTTTTTCGAAAAAAAATCATAACTTTTTTGTTATTAACGTGAGCAAATTCATGTGTATGAAAGACCATATTATTTATTTTTTTCCCAAATTTAGGAAATACTCATTAGTTTCTAATTCTATTATATCGCGAAATACTTGTCGCTTAAGCAAAAATACTTATTTTTTTGAGAAAACTCCAGTCAGGAAAAAATTACTTATGTCCACAATATTGTAAGAACCCAGTCAGTGAAAACTGATTATAAGTCGCAATGATCTTTTCTAGGGCAATGACAAAATGCTTAATGACCTTAACTTTAACAGATGCAGTGAAGAAAAGTTTACTCAATTACCCATGTTGGCGATGATTTAACCGAACCCTTTAGGGAAAATTGCTTAAATGCACCAATGCTGTAGAATAAATGCAAACAAGTATTGCTGAACACCAACTCAATTACTCTATATTAGATTTCTTTTTTACTTATCGATATCAGTAATAAGTATTACTATGTTTCAGTTAATTGTCTATTATTTCGCCCTGGTGCGCGGGCTGCTGAAGCAGCCCGCGGGCATCGCCCTGGTGGACTGTAAACGGCGGCCTTTGGAGAGGCTACTGCTATGCTACTGCTCGGCTACTGCCATCCGATCAAATCACATTGGAATTTGTCTGCAAGTTGCAGTGCGGTGTGGTGATGGTGATGCACGGTGAAAATTAATGCTGTATTATTTTTTCTGAAAACTTGCTGGCTAATATTAAAATCATCATCATATCGGCCTCACGACACTTACTGCTGGGTACAGGGCTCCCCCAAGGATCTCCACGACGATCGGTCTTGCGTTGCTTGTATCCAGCGGCGCACCGCGACCTTCACCATCGTTGATCCACCTTGTCGGAGGCCTACCCACGGAACGTCGTCCAGTATGGGGTCGCCATTCCAAAACCTTTCCGCCCCAATGGCCGTCGGTTCTTTTCGCTATGTGTCCAGCCCACTGATACTTCAACTGAAGAATCCTTCGAGCGATGTCGGTAACTTTAGTTCTCCTGCAGATTTCCTAATTTCTGATTCGATCACGCAAGGAAACGCTTATCATGGCTCTTTCCATTGCAAGCTGGGTGACCTTGAGCCTCCTTATGAGACTCATAGTGAGCGACCACGCTTCACTGCCGTAAATCATTATCACTGACAACACGCACTGACTTTCGTCTTGAGACACTAAGGTAAATTTGAAGCGAAGATATTTCAAAGCTTCCCGAATGCTGCCCATCCCACAACTTCAAGTGTAGTGTTCTCAACATGAACTGGAGCGGGCACAACATGCGCATTCGACATAATTTTCGTCTTACCCATGTTCATCTTGAGACCCACTCTTTGGGGAGCAAAGCACTACTGAGATCTTCGAGCATTGTGTTCAGTTCTTCCAAGATCTCAGCCAGTACTATATCATCGGTAAAACGAAGATATGTTAGGTATTGACCATTAATGTTGATGCCGAGTCCTTTTCAGTTTAAGAGTTTAAAGATGTCCTCTGATGCAGCAGTGAACAGTTTCAAAGAAATTACATTTCCCTGCAGTTGCATTGGATTTGTGCTCTAGTTCTGTACTCGTACTCGACCGGATCGACATGGTGGCATTTTCGTGTTAGTACCTGAACATCTCGATATACCTGCAGTCCACTACCCTTGGCACCTCCGGAGAGACTGCAGTACCGCCCAGGTTTCTATTGAATCAAAGGCTGTCTTTTAGTCCACGAACGCCAAGCCGAGTGGCAAATTATACTCCTCAGTCTTCTGTATGACCTGCCGCAGCGTATGGATGTGGTCCATGGCGCTAAGCCTTTACGGAACCTGGTTTGTTCGGGAGGTTGGAAGTCGCCAAACCTGCGAGCGAGACGATTCGTAAAGACTCTCGAAAACAACTTATAAATATGGCTCAGAAGTGAGATGGGTCTGTAGTTCTTTAAGAGAGTCATGCCTTCGGCGTTCTGCCTTCAACGATGACGGAATTGAAAAGCTTCTGGAGGATTTTAGTATTGGCTTATCACCCGCTCTAAGAAGTTCTGTAGTGATCGGTTGTTATTCAGCTGTTTGAGAGCCATACTTCGACGACCTGAGTAGTGCAGAGGTCAACATTATTTGGGTGGGTGAAACCAGGGAAGCATCAAAATCGGTAACTTCCCATTGAGTGTCTTGGAAGCGTGAAGTAATTAGTATAACTATGTTTCAGTTAATCGAAATAATGTCAAATTATAACTTCTGTATTGTAATATACGTTGCATCAATAAATCTGAGAGTAGTATTTTCGCTAACGTACTAGATAACGTACTTAATAATAACACAAACAGCTAGCAAAAATTGCTTAAGCGCCAACCGTTCTTACTTCTTAAACCAATGATGTTTTGCTAAAGCGCCAAACCATTGTAGTCTATAAAATGCTTAAATTACTAAATCACCATTACTTTTCAAATTTGAATAAACGAAAATTGCTCAAGTGGTACAAATGAAATAAAGGTGGACCGGATAAAAATTCTTATGCTACATTTGTTACAAAAATAATAAAAATACGTCGCTTTAGTCATATTGACAGCGTAAATTTGTGAAAAATTGTGAAAAACGTTGAATTTTAGAAATGCTAAAGCGCCAAAAAAGTGCTCCGATTGCTTTGAAACCTAGACAGATCAACGCAGAAAAAAAAGCGCTATCCAATGATATATATAACTCATAATGGCCAAAGTGGCGCTTTAGCATTTTTTCCTTTCCACAGTCGAATTGTATTAGTAGTTCAGAATGAGCTTCCTCAAACTACTCATATAAAAGTTATAACATAACTTTGTATAGATAGAAGACAAAGTATGTACATAATCAATAAAACTCCAGTCGTAGAATAACTATTTTGAAATGAAAAGTACTATATCGATACTTCGCGGCTCAAAGGGCGTAACCACCAATTTGGCCAAAATGAGTTTTGAATGCCATCTTATTCAGTTTTTTCTGCGCTATCGAACTGTATTTTTAAAGTTCTCAAATTCTGAAAACAAAGGTAAATACGACCCCAAATTTCAATGCTTGTAATACTGTTTTATTTTTATTTTAGGACGTAAAAGCAATTATTATTAGGCATGATCAAAGTATTGGACGTAAACGACACTATCAAATAAAATTGTAGGGCGTATATCCGCATGACTTAGGTCTTATAGAATGCACGCCCCAAGATTTATTAAATTTTATGTTAACGTTGGTGTTTACACCCAAGGTGTTTTTGTGTTTTGAAATTGATAGAATGTTACGCCCCAATCAGTTTGATTTGATAACGGTATTTACTCCCATAATTCTTTAATATTTGAAACTAAGTTATGATTTTACGCCCAATTATAGTTATCTTGCAACTACAACGCATAGAGTGAAATGGAATTGACAGGACACATAACGCGCGGGATAGCAGCGGGGCGGTGCGGGTCGCGGGGTTTACGCCCACGTATGGTCACTGGTCAGTCGATTAGTTTCAAATCAAACACCGTACGAAGTGCGCACGTTAATAATTTATCTAACATCTTTGTATTTTTTTTACTTTGAAAAGCTTAGTGGTAATACAAATTTTATCACGAAGTGCTCTATGGGCACTGCAAGGGCATCTTACTTTGAGTCAACTCGAAAAAACCTGCACCCTACAAAGTGCATGTTCTTGATCATTCAGATTTTATTGATCTAGGAGACATAGCTAATCAAACATTCACAAAAACTACACTGCACAATATTCAGATCAAGAATTTAAAGATTGCAACATTCAAGAAGAAAAATACAGGTACCATCCAGATAAAATATTCAATGAAAAAAGACGCAGAAGAACTCAATGTCAAATTATTTCAGCAACAGCAGACGAAGAAAGGGAAAGGAAAAGGAAAAGGTAAAGGCAAAGGAAAAGCAAATCAAAATGCAAAGAATGACATAAATAATGTTCGTCAGGCTGATGACTTTCAAATGCCTAATTTCACAGTAAAACCTTTATACTCAGCTTCTCTTAATCGTTCCCTCATAACTGAGGATCGTGATCACCGGCTGCTTTTACAATTTGTCTCCATCGGTCTCGGTCCATGGTTGCTCTCACTGCTTGATGGAATTTGCTTGAGGAGGTTGCTACTCTTACTTGGTCAGACCATCTGGTTGGCGAACGACCTCGGGCTCTCTTGCCTTCTATTCCACCAACCACGACCAGCTTTTCGAGACTTTCATCTCCTCTTCGCATTATGTGGCCAAAGTATGAGAGTACGCGATGTAAGCAGATACTGGACAGCCGAGTCTTGACATTTAATTGTGTTAGGATAGGTCCATTTGTGCGTTTGGCCGTCCAGGGTATCCCAAGCATTCGCCTCCAACACCACATCTCGAATGCATCTATTCTATGTGTCTCTCTGGCTAGTATGGTCCATGTTTTCACTCCATACATAAAGATGGGAAAGACCAGAGCTCTCACTAAGCGCATTTTAGTACGAAAACCTAGGCTACGGTTTTTCCAGATGACTTGAAATCGTGTTATCGCGTCTTTGGCCATAGCAATGCGGCGCTTGATCTCTGGAACACTGCTGCCATCACTGTTTATTTGAGCTCCCAAATAGATGAAATTGTCCACCTTGTCGATTCCCTGGATACATTCGTGGGCACCTGTCAATTTGCCAGCGCGATCTACCACCATTAGTTTGGTTTTCTGTTTATTCACTGCCAGCCCTAGTTCCTTACTCTCTATTTCTAGGTATTTATACTCAGCCAGATAACCCATATCGGCTGCGAAATATAAGGATCTTTTACGGCTTTGTGACAACATTATACCTAAAACTTACCACACCGAATATCGTAACCTTCCTTCTGCTGCAACTGTCCATGACATTTTACCAGAAACAGATGACGAAGATGGCGAAGAGAACACAGACCATGAATCTTTGAATTAACAATGACGATTAGGACAGTTGTTAAATGATTATTTGATTTACTCTTTAATTTGATTTTCTCTATACGTTCAACATTCGTAAGCTTAAAACAGGGGTGCAAGATTGACTTGGCAAAAAATTATGACTAAGAGATCGACATTTTGACCATTTAACCAACCAAATATTTTAGAAGAAAAAAAATTCATAAGTAAAGCTACATTGGGTGCAAAATGTCAAATCTCTTATCCTTGGCGATCGACCTTAAAACCTCCCGCGATCGACCGGTCGATCGCGATCGACCGTTTGGGCACCTCTGCCTTAAAACATAAGAGCTTTGTTACGGCTGATTTGCTTTTATCAAGTACAGTGGGTAAGTATGATTGTGTTAATGGAGTGGTGTTAACAGATTTTATATTGAAAAGTTTAGTTATAACCCATTTAAGGCCCTCTAAAACTAGTTGTCTCGACACTGTACTTGAGCAATCTAAATCGGGTTAATTTTAAAGCCACAATCATTGCTGTAATGTGCCTTTGCAAATTTTGTAGATTATGGTTAGTTAAACCTCTGTTTGTATTTTGTAGCTTAAAGTTAGTTACTGTGTAGCAACTAATGAATAAATAATTTGTAGTTCCAATTAATTAATCTTATTTTTTATGACCTTCTTCAGGACTTCCCAACAATCAAGAGTGTTGCATTTGAAAAAGTTTAGTAGCCTTTTACTCTTATCATTCTTCTAGTAACTAATTATAAAATAGTTAATTTACTGTCATCACAAAAATCCAAAAATAAAAATCTTTCCTAGTTATAAATATCAGTATAGAATACAAGCTTCTGATGGACTAACGGCTCCCAAATTGACCTATTCTACTAAAAACAGTTGTAAGTATTGTATTATAAACCCAAAAAAAATATTAACTGGTAACAGACCGATAAAAACTAAAGTTTTAATTTCGAAAGTTGGTAGTTACACCCTGCGTTACTAAAGCAGCAGTCATTTTAGGGGGCATAAAAGACAGCGTTACTAACGCAGCAGTCATTTTATGGGGCATAAAAGACATACATGTTTGATTTTGTGAGGCGTATTCACCAGCTAACTTTTAAATTATAAATATATCTTAAAACGTTATGTTTTAATATTATGCACCACAAAAATTTACGATTTTCGGTGTAAGAATCATATTATTTATAGGTTCAATAACAAAAAAGTTATGGAAAAAACAAAATTTAAATTTTAGTTTTTTGGCCCTACTGAAAAGTCGTGTTTTGGTGATTACGCCCTTTGAGCCGCGAAGTATCGATATGATGATGTAAATGAAGCGAGCTAACGTGAAAAATTTAAGGTATTTGTTAAAAAAATAAATTGTTCTTATTAATGGTGTATCCATGTTTATATGAGTTGAGTCTGCTGACCTTACATAATTTAGGTTATATCGGCGCTAGGGGAAGCCACATTATAGATAATAGCGCGACAAGCTGGCACCGATACCGTGTTTTTTATGAATATGAAATTGCTTACAACAACACTTGCTTCGGTTTTTCCCGTGTAACTAGTCTCCTGAATTTCTGTGAAACATTAAAAGCTACGTGCTATGGGCATGTAGTTTAAAAGTAGTTTAATAATTGACGTTTTAAAGGTTTGTGAAATTTTTAAAGGCAGTAAAACCGCGTGAAAAGGGCATGTCACTGATTGTTAGGTGCAGACTATAGTATTAGTAAGTAAATACCTATTTATAATGTTTCATAGTGCAATACAATAGTCTGAAACACGCTTGTAAAAGAGAATTGTTTGGCCACTCATGCCATGATCAGCCTTGATAAGCCTTGATTAATCTTTCACAATAAGTTTGTAAAGCACAATATTTATACCAGTCATACTATTATAAGCCTTTATACTTTTGACTTTTTTTAAATAAAGTTTCAGTGTTGTCAGTAGGTATTAACAACAGCTATATTATTGCAGCCAGGTTTACACGAAGCACGCTTGCAAAGGATAATTGTTTGGCCACTCATGTCCAGTGCTGGATTAACCCTTAAACAAAGGCATCACGTCTAGGGGGCATCATAATCGGCACCGAAAGAACGAAAATCATTATTTTAAGAAATAAATAATAAAAATGTTTTATTTCAAATTCATTTGTGTGGCCATGTAAAGCGACTTAGGTACTATAAAATTAGTGCATGAAACTGACAAAAAATCACGCAGGGCGGCCATTTTGTTTAACTATAGACAGCCAAGACAAGAGAACAATACTAGTAGATAAAACTGAATATAAATCGCACTGCGCGGTCGTTTTTTCAACTATTGACAGGCAAGAATCAGTGGGTAAGACAAAAGTACCAGACTAGTCGATGAAACTGACAAAATCGCGCTGCGCGGTCGTTTTTTTTAACTATAGACTGGCTTTTCTGAAAAATCTGTTTTTTTGCATAAAACAGACAGACATCATCCCTTACGTAGATGGTAACCCTATAGGGGGCCCACAGGCGTGGATTGCTTAGGGCACCAAGGCCACCAAGTAGTCTTAATCCGGTACTGCTCATGTCATGATCAGCCTTTTTGATTCGTCTTTCTAAAACCCGTGCTAAATCTTCTCTAGCATGTTTGTAAAGCATAATTGTTAGGCCACACAAACCATGATCAGCCTTTATGAACCTAGCTTAGTCTTCCACAAGGGCGGTCAAATACCCTAATCATTGCGCCTTCAAAGGCAAAGCATTGGTTCTAGCATTTAGGATTTGCCTGATTTGCTCCTAGTTCAGTACCGAAAACTGTTTGTATAATATTCTGCCTGAGAGAACAGTCATAAATGGAGTAGCATTCATTGACAAGTTTCAATTTGCAGCGTTTACAAAAACATTTTGCCAAAACACGACGATTTGCATTATTCTGAATATGATGATATAATTAATATACCTATTGCAATTAGTCTGTCAGTGTGTAGCTAGGATTTTTTTACTTCTGTGGTTAATAATAATAATAAATAATAAACTACTTAAATAATTAATACTTCTGTGGTTAGGTATCAATCAAATTTAAAATCGTGTGACGATAACGTTGAAACAATCCGTGAATTTTATGTAATATCCTTTCATCAATAAGCTAATATACTTATTTAAATTTTAAAACAATAGAAATTTCAGTAATGCTTTATTTCGGTAAAATGTCTTATAATGGATGGTACAAACCATTTTGATTTTACCATAGTACATGAGTTTTATCGTCGTCAAACGTCTTACAAATCAATAATATAAAACACAGTCTGCTCATTCTTAATTTTTTTATTTTCTATTTCTCATTCAAATCAGTCAGCAAATTATGTAAATCCATTCCAAGATTTATAAGTTCAGTTCAGCTCTTCGACAACAACATGAATTTATATTGGAGCAAGGTTGGGTTAGTCGTTCCAGAAAATATTTCATTTTGATATATCCCCTTTTCTAGTGGGTGAATAAAAATAACTTGTCTGAAGGCCATTGTTCAGTGGCGTTTCTTCGGGTTTAGTAGAAATTAGAGTTGAATAGATTCATAAGCATTGTGTTTATTCTGTTCGGTAGAGTGAATATTCTGTAATAATAATAAAAAAACTGAGTTTCTGACTAAAGAAAATGTTTTATAACATTTTTTGGAATAGCTCTGTCAGGATATTAAAATTAGATAACACATATTAAAGTAATATTATGAGCAACATATCTAAAATCTGCGTATAATTCAACGTTTCTCAATAGAGTAAGGTTTCTGTTCCTCACTAGCAATTTTTTCAAGAGATACTTCCCGTATTTTACTAAATGCCACGTGGTTGAAGTCGCAAGCTGCAGCTATGCTTCGTATAAGTGAAAAAACGAAGGCGAGGGTTAAAAAAAACACTTTTTTGTGTAATGCCATAGGTCGCGGAAAGATCCTAGAGATCTGAAATTAAGATATATATTTCTTTATATTTTTCTCCAGAAAACGATTCAGTGATATTGGCTCGATACATTTGAATTATTTAGAGACAACATTAGGTATTCAAGTCGAAATTGCTTTAGACAATTTGTAATTCATCAACATTCACAATCGTGTAGAAGCATTTTTCTTTAATCGCTATTGTTATTCGCTACAAATTATTTTCGTGATTTTTTCGCCCGATTTGCCAAATCGGTCTAGCTCCGGCACGCGACGTTTTCTCATTGTTATCTCGTTTTACGCTTTATTTTTTTACAAAGCGCCTTAAATAAAACATAAACCTTTAAAACCCCATAGCAATAAAATATAACATCCAATTGAGAAAATAATTTCCCTCGTTAAATATAGTGGTTGATACTGTTTTCCGCAAAAACGTTTCCTAGTATTCTTTACATAAGCCGCTTATAAGGAGAAAGAAACGTTCGGGAGCAGCTGTGGTTCGACGAGGCCATTCCCTATTCTTATCCATTTGAGAAGGTTAAACTTCTTTGTTGAATCTAACATTGGCGCTATCTCGAGCCGCATAATAATATGAATAGTGGATTTTGATTGGCCGCTTTTTGTGGCGTTTCAAAAAGGGACTGCGGCCAATTCTATGAAACTATGTATTGCAGATTTAAGGATTACATCTCTTGTTTTTGCCTCTATTACATAAAAAAGCACAGTAAAAACTGATTTCGAAAACTAAGACAACACATAGAATATCATGCTAAAAGGATTATGCCAATTTTACTATACAAGCTAGGCCATGATGCGCTTTGATGAAATTACCAAAATACTATAGTAATTTTATAGTGATTGCGTGGGAAGAATATCATTAAAATATAATGCGGGAAAAAAGAGAAATCTCAATCTCAAGGAGCCGTTTGAGGTTCTAATTGTTTGACATTTTCCTATTATATGACATTTTGTTATCTACCCCTTTTTGACATGACATGAGTCTGTCAATATGTATGGTTAATGCGCATCATGGCCCAGAATGCGGCATGATCCTTTGAGCTTCTCAAAAAGTTAAAAGCAATATGAGTGATTGATTGGTTTTAGAGAAGGTCTTAGATGGTTAGAGGGGTACAACCGACGAGATATAATTTGAGTTCGAATCGAATAAACATCAAAACAGTTGAATGGAAACCATGGCAACCGTTTCCATAGTACCAAAATAACAGATTTTTGACGTTGATTCGACCTTGATGTGAACTCAACCGTCAAGAGTAGGGAGAGAGAGGCAAACTTTTTTGATCAACTAAAGGCGGGTCCACACTTGTAACATTTTGGCGTGTCAGAACACCGTGTCTTTATAATACATCGTCTCTTTGTTATAGTATTTCCATAACGCACGCCCAATCAAACTAGCGATGTATGATAGAGACACGGTGTTCTGACACGCCAAAACAAAATGTTACAAGTGTGGACTCACCTTAAGGATATGTTTTACCCTTCGTTATTCATTTTCCAATCTTGCTATTACTAAAATTTAACAAAATTGGGTCAGTGTTTCAAGCGTGAAAACGGTAGCTTAATGTTATTAGGTCTTTTTTAGAATCTGTGAAGTTGCTCTTTTTCAAAGACGGAAAATATTCTATATTACTCTTATTTCTCTTCTATATTACTATTATTTTGTGGCAATATCAAATCTCATATGCATACAAAATAGTCACGTTTCTATCCCATATGGGTTGAGTCCTCCCTTAGGGATAAGTAAGACGTAATGGTGACGTGACTGAATAATATTGTGTTGCTAAAGCACGATATCCTACTTAGGTTATTATCGCGAATGTCCGGTTGTTTTGCTATTTCATTGGGTTTGCAACAGAAACTGTCGAACAAAAAGTGTAGATATACTTTGCCTGGGTAGGCTAGGTAATGACGGGCAAAGGACAAGGCAGTTGCTTTAGCTCTTCTCTAGCTGTGAGTGATATAATATATATCATTGGAAAGGTCTTTTTAAGACAAATAGTTGATGTTTACATACTTTAGTCAATTGTTAGTATTTTCGTTTGTATGTCTTTAGTGCATTAAAGGCCAATAAATTTTATTTGATGTTTTAAAATGTTTCATCTTGTCCAAGAAGCTTATACCCACAATGGAGATTGCACGCCTAGTATCATAGTGAAGATTGAAAAAAGACTCTTTAGTGACGTCACGGCTATCTCTTTCTTTTCGTTTTTCAATACGTTTTCGTTTCTCACGAAAGAACGAACGACGAACAACGAACACGTATTGTAACACTAAAGAAACAGGTTGCAATAAGCCGTCACGTCACTCAAGGACATTTTTTCTATCTTCATTATGACACTGGCCGTGCAATCTCCATTGGAGGGAGGTATAAGCTTCTTGATCTTGTCACACTGTTATGTTACCTAGGTTACCACTTAAGGTCCACATTCATCCATTTCGAGAAATCTCTTCAATAATTTAGTAAGTTCAACTTAACGTTTAACCATAATATTATTCTCAAGTAGTGACGACTGTCTCCGGGACTTGGTCTCAAGTATTTCAGTACCTACCTAATTATTTTGCCTAATACTGTACTTACAGCGAGCTCTCGTATTATTTAGAGTGACAGGTGGTCTAGTCAAAGTGACCATTTAGAAGGGATAAGGGGAGTCTGGGGTCGACGTAAATTCCAATGGTGGCGTTATTCTGGCCCGCCTAGTTTGACGAAGGTACGAGTCCAATTGTTGAGGCTATCTTAAAGCAGATCGTGGCTTAAATTGTCTCTATTGTTTACATTTACGCAGTGCAAAGATTGGATTTATAAGGAATTTTGGTATTTTAATAAAACCCAACCGCTGCACATTCTTGGGAAGCGCCGGATAAATGGAATAGAAGGTTTCGGTTTTGTAAACTAATATGTAGTTTGATACATAAATATACACATACTCGTATTTACGTCTAGGTATAGGTACCTAATATGTTTCGGTACTTTATAAATAATTTTAAGATTTCATTTTGTTAAAAAACAGTAATATGTTGATGTATCTTGTCATATTTCTTGTTTTGAGAGTTCTGTGTTTTTATTTGTACACAACAAACTCATGCATTTTGGTAGCCCCGCATCGCGAATTCACTATGCATCGGTCAAACATGTACGTAACACTATATCCAATTCAGTTTTTCTAACATTACGGAAATCTATTCAAACCGCCATCCATATATTGCTTCCAGTCTTTGTTGCAATTTGTTTTGTTATACAAAAACACGATCGAAAAGTTAATATACTCAGGTCTGGCGCAACAGAAATGTACTAGTAGGCGATTTATGATGGATGATTGAAGGCGGATGCTTATTAGGTATGGAAAAATGTCGACATTAAATTTGGAAAATTATGACGGAAAATTGTTGAAGGAAATTAATGACTGAAAATTAAAGACGAAAAATATCGAAGATACATTTACTGATGGAGAATTATAAAGGTGAATTGATGACTGAAATTTCATAGCGGAAAAACAATTACTGAGAGGGAATGACGGAATAAGTACAAAGAAGACTTACTGTTTAATTAAAAGTTTTAAAATCTTTGACATAAAATAAACCGTTAAGCTGCAAAAAGTGTTATTATTTACGCCGTCAAAGTGAAGAAAACCACGTCTGAGCTAATAATCCTTCTAAGCATCAAAGTCTTGTAAGTTCTTCAAAAATATATGCAAAAGCACGGAAAATGGTGCAGGCCAAAGGGAGCTTAATCTTTTGAATATCCTCTTAAGAAACTGAGCTTGTTCAGCTTAGAGCGGTGGTCTAAGGATGAATTTTAAAAGAATCTTATATTCCTTTCGATACATATAAAATCTTATCAAAGTGTCTTCTTATAAAAAAAAAAGATTCAAGACTATGACATCAAACAGTGTAAGAAAGATAAGTTATTAGTATCAGCCTGCACCACGGGAAATCATTGCGACCGGATTGAGTTCAAGCCAACTTGTGTTTACTTAGTCACCATACATTCTGTCGGGCACAAACGTTAATATACATTTTGCTTTATCGTCTTCCAATACATTTATACCTTTTAAGCTTTCGTTACCAAATAATGTGAAAAATAGGTACTCAAGTGCGTAAATTTTCCATCTCAACAAATAAATCATCCGCTTATGGAAACTGTACTCTATCCATAAGACTATAAGTGTCTGTTTTCTTTTACATTTTATGTACGCAATGTATGTCACTGGTAAAACCAACCGCCTTTTCCTCGGAGATTCCCTTCTTAGATATGCTACTAACACAATTTGGTTCACTGCCAAATGCTTATTTCCGAAGCGATAGTTATACAGACAATAGCTAAACGAATCATTTTTAGCTTGGCTTTATGTTGTACTGGTTGAATTAATCACATTTTTTGTAACCATTGTAGGCACTTCAGGACTATTGCTATTTCGTAGTTTTCTTACATTTGACCTTTTTTGCAGGTTCCAGATAGCACCTGTCTTCTGGTTCTAAAATGAAACAGATTATAAGTATAGATAGGTAATTCGATGTTGCAGTCGAAATGTAAGTATTGGTGTGCCAATTTTTTCTTTCAATATTTACTTTTATTACACCACGTAGTACTCACGTAGTAACTTGCCTGGAGTTAAACAAAATAAAGCAATTTCACACTTAACATTTTTACCGACTAGAAAACAATAACGACCTCCACAAATGTATGGTTTAACATAGTTTGTTGACGATAATGGAAAAAGTTTGACAATAATGGTTACCCGACAAATTCACAGGAACGGATTTGCGAAATAACATTCGAATTACTTTATCGTTTTCGTTGCAACGTAATTTGTACGTAAATACAATTTTCTTGCAAGCGTTGCCAATCTTGTCTCCGTTTTCATATGTTTATAAAGCAACATTAATGAAAGGAACCCGACAAAAAATATTGACCACCATCTAAATTTAAAACACAAGCACTTTGTAAAAAATATAGATTTTAAAAATAGTCATAGCTTTATTGGATTTTTTTAAGTTATTAAATTAACTTGAACTTACTCAATGACGAGGATTTAGTAAGAAAATAATATATATTTCCCACACGTATCTGTCACAAAAAGTTAATTATTAAAATCGGCCTAAAGGATCACCTTGATTTCGTATTTTAATATAATTGCGCCATTCCAATAAGCACTTAGATCTAAGTGCTTAAACAAATCAGAAATTATTATCGTTTTTTAAGCTCGAACGAGTTTCAATTTACGAGAGTCTCAGTTTAATCCGAAGTTTTCAATTATCGGAACCGTTAAGGGCCGCGGGCCACAAGAGTTGAATCTCGTGGAAGCTTCATCAATTTTTATGGCCCGGCTTGAGATAAGCTAGCTCGTTACCAATGTCTGATCAGTGGACCGTGCCCCTATTCTGTGGTCGTCTGGAAAGAAATGAGCTTGTGCAAGCCCAATCAGTTTCTGGATAGACAATTTGTCGTGGTTTGATGGGCCGAGGTTGTCGTCACATTTTGGAATTTTGTAAACTGGACTTTTATAAATTCAACCTGTATTGTACCTATGATGTGGAAAAAACTATCTTGAAGATAAATCAAAAAAATTGGACCATATTCTTTAGATGTAAGAGCACCAGATATTTATCTTTTTATGTCACCAACATTAGCTCAGTTATAACCTAAAATACAGCTTGAAATTTTAATCATTTAGTTCCCGCAGTGGGGTGGTCCCACTACTAATTACAAGCTACTTTTACTATGGGCAACTCTGATATCGCGAAAAAAATCGGCTCATTAGAAATAAAACACTTCTTACGGATTATAGCGCGTATATATTGGTTAATTCCAATTAAATTATGTAAACTTTTATTAGATACATAAAAATAATTGCAGATGTTCTAATGAACTGTACACACGGAAGCCTTAGAAGTGTATAAAAAATTAGCTGTTCCATACATTAAGGTCGAGTAGATATTAGGTAGGTGTATGGAACAGCTGATTTTTTTCACGATATCAGGCTCGGACCATAGTAAAAGTTGCTAGTAATCATTACTGGAACCACCACATTACGGGAAGCAAATTATTAAAAATGTAGCGTGTATACTAATCAGTTAAAGAAACAATGGCAATTGGATGAGACAAAAATCAAACGACATTTTGTTAATAGAGTTTATAAATAATAACAGCAATGTTAGAATACAATTTATCTAATTGGATCACCAGAAAAATAAACTTTACTTTTACCACTTCAAGGCCCGGAAATAGAGACATAATAGATTTTCTATTTGTTGTCCGGCCGCATGCTGCAGACCGCGCGGGCATTGATAAATTAACAGAATCACAATGAAATTGGAAGTAATTGTCACTTTTAAACATAAAATTTGGACGATGATTTCAAAATAATTTTGGTTTAGAATGCCTTTTTGTCTGTTCCAATATAAATGTTAAGCCGTACTATTTAGCAATCTCATCGTGTTGTAAGCTATTTTGACACTAATTCGTGGGCCTGATAAGGGTCTAAGATTGGTGTGCCGCTGGAATCTTGGGACTGTTAACTATTTTCCCTTTGTTACTAAATAAGCGTTATACTGTATTAATATATCAGTCCCTAAATATTTTACTGGCATATTTTATAGAACCTGCTTCATATGTTCCGAATAGAAACAAAATCGTTTAAATTTAAAACAAAAAAGAAATTAAGTTGTCAAATAATTTAATCGAGATTTAACGGGATCAATGAAACTAGCTCTAAGCCAATGATTATGAGTAATAGGTATAAAGCTCATTACCATATCATTATCACCTATACATTATTATTATTTTCAACTTTAAGGTCTAGAAATTGCTCTAATCGTCCGGTACTAGAAACCTTTTTTTACCCGACTGCAAAGAAATGGTTATATTTTTCGCGCGTATCTTGTATGTAACTATGTAAGTATGTTTGTATGTGTGTTCGTATGTAATATTCTTTATTACCTCATATCTTTCAAACGGCTGAATGGATTTCTGTAATTAAGATATCGTTAGATTTGTCTCATCAGCCCAAGTGTTCTTAAGAAGGTGGCGTTATAAAAAAAAACAACATGGCGGCTGTACGGTACTAATATACGTAGCGGGAAAAATTTTTTTTTTTAGAATACTGCAATATGGCTGTCAAATTAAAGGGCTTATTGTAAGGATTTCAAAAAGGTATATCAAGACCGTAATATATAATAACTAAAAAGATATAAATAAAAAAATAAATTATAAAAATTAAAAAAACCCGTCTGCATAAAAAGACAAGTCCACTGAAAAGATGGAAACAAGATTAAATATTAAAGGCAACATAATAACATGCAGTCGGAGGCATATAGTAATTCAAATCATTCATAACGTCACTTTCTTAATGCATGCCTCCGACTGCATGTTATTATGTTGCCTTTAATATTTAATCTTGTTTCCATCTTTTCATTGGACTTGTCTTTTTATGCAGACGGGTTTTTTTAATTTTTATAATTTATTGTTCTATTCTTTTTTACCTAATCAGTATTTGTGTGTAGGTATGACTGCATGATGGTTTAAGTTTTTCTCCCATAAACTCACTATGGGAGAAAAACTTCTAGGAAGCATAAACTCACTCATTCCCCAACAAATAACTTTGTTACCAAGCCCTGTCTACATGAGAATGAAATGTACTTTAAAACGCAATAACACCGAGCAGACAAACAGTTTCACATTACACTAGCAAGGCAAGCTCCCGCTGTGCAGAAATCTGAAAATGCAATTGTGCAACGTCCCGTAGCTAATATTACAGGCACTCAAAGATTTGTGGCTCGAAGTTTAAAGTAGATAGTAGAGCCGTTTGTGGATTTCCGTGCAGGCACACATAGATATTACGTACAGCCAATTTCAGGCTGAACCGAGCTATAGTCTGTACTGTTGCAGCTCATAGCATTACAAAACAAACACGGCCAAAGTGACACTTCTGTCTAGAACATACAGACTGTGTTTTGTGTTTATAGCCTACGGAGACGAGAATATTCGTTAGCCTTGCCTCGAATTCACTAAAAATTTAACGTGCAACAAGAGTGCTTTGCTCAACATGACGCGCAAGTCGCGTTACGTTTTTAAAAGACACGAATCATGAGTTCTTGTTAAAAATGTACATGGCGTCGCTTATTAAGGCTACAATACAAAAATGCGTAAAAACTTCTATTTCGAAAAATAGACAAAAGTTCCAAAAATATTGTTTACAAAACAAACGAACTGTACAAATCAAAAGGTATCAGGTCACAATCTAACAGAAAACGGAAACCAATAGGCGTCGTTACCTTCCTATAGTAACAGGAAAAAAGATATTTCACCGTTTGAAGACGCTACGAGGAAAACCTGACTTTTTTATACTAGCTTTTCTGCGTAAAATCGGGTAAGGATCCCTTTACAGTACAACCCTTGGGAATCACATATTTTCTCTCTCTATTATTCTATTCGGGATTGAAAAATATTTGCCTCTCCGATTTTATGATTAAATCACAAAGTTCCTGTTCCTCTTTCAGTTTGGCACTGTTTCATCATAGCAGCCCATTATAGCCCACTGCCGGACTTCTCCATGGGTAGGACATTGCCATACTCTCTACACGTCTTGGAAGGCGGATTGGGGATGGCAGTGTTGAACAATTTTTGAAGAAATGATGCTGCACATTTTGTGACCTCTGCAAGTCATTAGTTGTCGTTTACGACACCCGTTGTCAGGGTTTAGTTATTTCCAAGGTACAAGGGTATTTATTAATTTGTATTTTGCATGTATGAGGATTTACAGTCAAATATAAACAAACATTTATAGAGTTTCCAATGCCATTTACAAATCCCCACATCTGAATTGGAGCTATTCTACTCTGGCAGATACCAATATACCTAAGCATATTCTATACAGGGTGTCCTACTTTACTTAAAAAAGACTTCCCATTGATTTAAAAAAAAAATTGCATCCCATTCAAAGATTAAAAAAGCGCATACGATACCATACAATACATAATAATTAAAATTTAAATGTTCCTGGTCTTCCTTCTGTTTAAGATGATGTGGTATTCAATAAAAAAAAATCTAATGAGTACCTAACCCTTTTGATCGGCATCGTATTTTATTAATATTTGCTGAGTTCGATTCCTGGCAGGCGATTTTTTAAAAATCTTTGAATGCAGTTAAATCAAACTGAAGTCTTATTTCAGTCAAATTACCTTTTTCAATATTTAAGGTACTTTCCCTCCGTGTGGAAAAGTTTTGGAACACCCTGCATATACATGAAGCAGTTACTTATCTGAAGGTTTATTTATAATAGCAAACATCAAAGACAAGGAATGATACCTTTAGAAAATTATAGAATTACCAAGGGTCAAGTGTAATGAGATATTTTATTGGCTATCTGTTATAAGGGTTCTTCATTTTGGGGTAAAGGATAAAAACAAGCCATTTAACTTTATTCTCATTCATTATAGAAAACTATATAATAATATGTCCATTTATCTGTCCCTAAAGTCCCTTTCTAATTTAATGGATAAGGGATAAACTCTGCGTTTCTAACATTAAAACATGACTACAATAAGTGGGTAGTTTGCATTTGTTTAGTATACGATTTTCTAAATCTAATTGTTGTAGGTAGTTTGCTATTTTCTATTGTGACTATAACTTTAACTGTGGTGATTTATTCATATTTTCTGAAACCCTATAAAATAGGGGGCTTCTTTCACAAAAACATTACCGTATTGAATTCAAAAGGTATTCCATTTTAAGACGGAAATAAGCCTACAACAGTTTACGGCCTTGAATTGTTTGAGATAAATTACTTGTACGGATTACCTACAGAGTGTATTTCATTATTTTAAGTGAGTATTGTTTATAGTGATATAGTTTTTTTTATTTCCCGACGTCATAAGTTGTTTGTGATTAATTACAACGGTACTGTCCGAAGCACTATTTTATTTTGATTAACAATATTATTCTTGCAAACCATATTTTAAATTAATGAATATTATGCCATGCCAGTCCCATAGCCTCTCGGCACATTCTGTGCTCTTGGGGCACTTGTTTATGCGAACAAAAGATGCAACATAAAGAAACTTAAGAAATGTGAATAAACTTGTTATTAAAACCGTGCCAAAAACAAAGCGCTACTATAATAACAGCTATTCAATGTGTAGGTATACATTTTTCAATTAAATACCCAACAACATAAAACAATCAAATACGCCTAAAGTGGCTACTTAAGGCATTAATCCAGTAACACAAACACATTTAAGCAAAGAATAAATTAACGCATACAAAATAGTTTATAACTAATACAAGTTTTTATATTTTTCAGAATTTTATTAAACATAGTTATTTCATTGTAATGATTTTTTTCTTGATTGTAGGCGCTAATGGAAGCATGGCTGATGGACAAGACTTTTAAAAAAAAAAGATTTTTTAAAATTTTAACCATAAATTGTTTGTTGCTAATTGTTGATTAATGATATTTAGTACCTAATAAATATTACATAAGTTTGCATGCTGTTGTATATTGGTAAATAGGTTTTAAGACGTTTTTCCTAATTTTATAATCACCCTATTAATGGCAAATAAAGCAATTTTGAATTTTTTAAGCTTAATGAAAAACTGACCTTTACTTCTATGAATAAATAAGAGCAATTTTAAAAAATACAGTTGACTGATTGATTGAATAAAAAATGACTTTGTATCGTTTTTGCCATCATCGTCATAGGGACGATAAGTTATAGCATATTACACATGTGGCTATTATTTTTGTTCAAAATAAATCCTATTATAAAATAATGGTCATTTACTCTGTTTGCGTTTCCTGTCGAATAAATGGTCGTATTTTTACGAAAACAAGCTATTGTTATTCACGCCCCGACAATACTGACGTATACACGCTGGCGGATGCGTAGACGGATGGCCTTCGTTTGTCCCCTTACATTGGGGAATTGGGGACAGGTTTGAAGTTAAAAAATGTGAACATTTTACAGCCTTTCCATTAGCAGTGTTAAATTGTGAAATCATGGATGAAACAGCCATTTTGTAATCCTACTAATATTATAAACTAGCTGATGCCCGCGACTTCGTACGTGTGGACTTTATGACTTCGGCGTATGCATATAAATGAACTAATGTAGTTACATAAGAAAATACTTGTGGCAGTGTTATTGTTCTGCATCAGGTGTACAGATCTTCGATTTTTATATCTCAACAAAAAATGCTCATCAGGCTGAACAACTTTTGCAAAAGTGTCATTTTTATATTTTGTATAGTTTAGCTGGACCATTATGGTTCTGCATCAGGTGTTCCAGATCTTCGATTTTTGTACCTCAACAAAAAATGCTCATCAGGGTGAACAACTTTTGCAAAGGTGTCATTTTTATATTCCTTATAGTTATGTTGAACCATTATGGTTCTGCATCAGGTGTTCCATTTTCAAAAATCAATTATACCCTAAGTTATGCCCAGCATTAACAGCTATATAACAAAGTTTCATTCGCATGCGTTCAGTATTTCCAGAGATTAGCGTGTTCAAACAGACAAACAAACAGACACACTTTTTTTTCAAATTCTTACTCTATTACTATGTCTCCATCGCCCCAGATATTTATTTTTTAAATATATGTAATGTACAGACACACTTTTTCTACTGTTTTATTATATGTAAGGATAAGGATAAGGATAAGGATAAGGATAAGGATGAGGATAAGGATAAGGATAAGGATATAAGGATAAGGATTAGTATGTCTCCATCGCCCCAGTTTTTTTTTAAATATATGTAATGTACAGGCACACTTTTTTTACTGTTTTACATATAATAAAACAGTAGAAAAAGTGTGTCTGTACATTACATATATTTAAAAAAAATATATCTGGCGCGATGGAGACATAGTAATAGAGTAAGAATTTGAAAAAAAAGTGTGTCTGTTTGTCTGTTTGTTTGTCTGTTTGAACACGCTAATCTCCGGAAATACTGAACGGATTCGAATGAAACCTTTTTTGTTATATAGCTGTTAAGCCTGGGCATAACTTAGGGTATCATTGATTTTGGAAAATGGAACACCTGATGCAGAACCATAACGGTCCAGCTAAACTATACAAAATATAAAAAAAAAATTACACCTTTGCAAAAGTTGTTCAGCCTGATGAGCATTTTTTGCTGAGGTATAAAAATCGAAGATCTGGAACACCTGATGCAGAACCATAATGGTCCAACTAAACTATCCTTATCCTTACATATAATAAAACAGTAGAAAAAGTGTGTCTGTACATTACATATATTAAAAAAAATGTATATCTGGCGCGATGGAGACATAGTAATAGAGTAAGAATTTGAAAAAAAAAGTGTGTCTGTTTGTCTGTTTGTTTGTCTGTTTGAACACGCTAATCTCCGGAAATTCTGAACGGATTCGAATGAAACCTTTTTTGTTATATAGCTGTTAAGCCTGGGCATAATTTAGGGTATCATTGAATTTGGAAAATGGAACACCTGATGCAGAACCATAACGGTCCAGCTAAACTATACAAAATATAAAAATGACACCTTTGCAAAAGTTGTTCAGCCTGATGAGCATTTTTTGCTGAGGTATAAAAATCGTAGATCTGGAACACCTGATGCAGAACCATAATGGTCCAACTAAACTATAAGGAATATAAAAATGACGCCTTAACAAAAGTTGTTCAGCCTGATGAGCATTATTTGTTGAGAAGAAAAATCGAAGATCTGGAACACCTGATGCAGATGGTCCAGCTATGCTTTACAAAATATAAAAATGTCATCTTTACAAAAGATGTTCAGCCTAATGAGCATTTTTTGTTGAGGTATAAAAATCGAAGATGAGGAAAACCCGATGTAGAACCATAATGGTCCAGCTAAACTATACAAAATATAACAATGGCACCCTAGCAAAAGTTGTTCAGCCTGATGAGCATTTTTTGTGGAGGTACTAAAATCGAAGATCTGGAACACCTGATGCAGAACCATAATGGTCCAGCTAAACTATACAAAGTATCAAAATGACATCTTGGCAAAAGTTATTCAGTCTGATGAGCATTTTTGTTGAGGTATGAAAATCGAAGGTCTGGAACACCCAAAGCAGAACTATAATGATCCAGCTAAACTATAAAAAATGTAAATAAGACACCTTTGCAAAAGTTGTTCAGCCTGATGAGCATTTTTTGTTGAGGTACAAAAATCTAAGATCTGGAACACCCGACGCAGAACCATAATGGTCCATCTAAACTATACAAAATATGAAAATTACATCTTTGCAAAAGTTATTCAGCCTGATGAGCATTTTTTGTTGAGGTACCTATTAAAATCGAAGATCTGGAACACCTGATGCAGGACCATAACACTGCTATAAGTATTTTCTTATGTTAACTACATTAGTTCATTTATATGCATACGCCGAAGTCATAAAGTCCACGCGTACGAAGTCGCGGGCATCAGCTAGTTTTATGTAAGGATGTGAAAGTTTGTGGGTTTGGATGTTTGTTCATCAATTACGCATAAACTACAGAACGGATTTGGTTGAAATTTTGCGCACAGAAAGATTAAAACAAAAAATTTTTCTCCTACCTTTATATCCCGATATTCCTACGGGAACAGGAACCACGCGGGTGAAACCAGGGCCAGCCGCTAGTGTTAAATATCATGAACTTGAGTTAGGGTCTAAAAATACAAGATTATATTTTACATAATGTTGGTCATAATAGGTATTTATTATGAATCAAAAATTAACACGCTAAATTAAGACCTTAAATATTATGATTACGAAATAAATTAAATTGTTAATGCTACTTTAGGGTTAATAAAAATATTTCTGCTACGAATCAGTTAATTTTTCATATTATAATCTTGTCTTTTTGACCTTCTAACAAAATTAAATATTAGGTAAAATAAAAATAGTTGAATTACTTGCATCGACAACGTCGTCGTTTTTCAAATGAACTCGAATATTGCTTTGCTTAAATTATTTTGTTTTTTTTTTGTAAAATTGACATTCAAAAAGCTTCTCCGATGGTTAAAGTTACTTTCAACTTATCATTCACTGTAAAGGGCGGTTCGTCCATCAATCTCTAGACCCATGTCTACGGATTGGCACATGTCTGAGAGCATTCAAGAATTTTAAAATGTAGATGAGACAAACTTTATTCAAAAAAGCTCTTGAGTGATTTTCTTTTGTTTCCTCTGACTACCATTTTGTACTTTATACAGTGTCTTTCTTTTTCTTAAGATTCTCCATTCGCTTTTTTATTTAAAACGGCTTTTCAATTCGTTATGTACCTAAACGACTGTGATAATAAAAACAGAGACCTAAAAATGTTAGATAAATAATTGTTGGAGACAGCTAAGATTTTTTATAAATCGAATCAATGAAATACTTATAACGTATAGTAAATATCTTTAAGAGTAGGTTTTTAAATATTACGCTGACTTAATTCTTCAAAGAAACATAGTTATTTAATATCGTCGGACATATTTCACGAGAGCCCACTGGTCGTCTTGGTAGCGGCGTAATATGACGGGATTTCCAATTACATGGAAATTTCATAGAGGGCGCTGTAATTTCAGGTGCCCGGGTGGGCATTAATGTCATTAAGTGCTGCCGAACCTGCAGGCCTATTATGAAAACCAACTTACGATAGTCGGACGACATTCGTTCTGCTTCGAGACTATCAGCTCAGAAATAAAGTCCAAAATAATAAATCGAACACGAACGTAGTTCGATTATAGCGATTCATTTTTCGTAATAGGCCCCCAGCACGCCATCGCGGTATAGTGGGATGCCATGTAATTGCCAACGAATTAATTTAGAAATATCTCACACTTTATCATACGGTACTCGCAATACGTTTGTTATGATTTTGATATTAACACTTGTTTAACACGGTGTTTCACGCTTCCCTTAATGATACTCAAACTCTAAAAGAGAATAAAAAACTAAGTACAGTAAAAACATGCGTACAGTGCAAGCAGAGCAATCCTAAGATTGCTCTATATTTCTAGTCTATCAGCTTTTAACTTTTATGCTAAATTTTAATTCTAACTAGGTAGGCATAAACAATTTCTACAAAAAAAAAAACAAAAGGTAACATTATCATTTCAATATGAACGTAACTATTTATTATCTTATTTGCAAATGTTGCCCCACTGCACTTACATATTTCCCATTACTTGCAGATCAACATTTGGCACTGTAATAGAGTTAATGCATGCCACATCAACTCATCTATTCGCCGGGAGGCAGTTGGTCGATTATACGAAAATTCAATGACGCATTTACGTAATTTCGGTTTTCCGGGTTACCGCGTACCGTAATGGCTCTATACATATCGCACCTCCAGTCGTAAAGCGGCTCAATCCAAAATGAATGTTTTTTGGGAAATGCAGAAAACGTGCTTCGGTCCTCGACAGTTTTTATTATATTTCACTATAACTTAATGAAATAACAAGCTATTTACAAAATTTAAAGTTCTACAGGTTATTTGGTCTAAAGACTACTGATACGAAAAAATTTTTTTTCAAAATATTTTATAATATAGGAGTAAATAGACGCTGAAAAAAAACTTCCAATAAAGAGTCAGTTTAGCAATACAAATATTTTTGAACGTTTGACTCTTGTACAACTATGTCTCTTTATTTCTAAGCACTACGTATTATTGGATGACTTATTTACAAATAGTTCCCTTTAATTCTTAGCTTCAATATTTTTATGCGGAGGAATATTCAATGATGCAGTTATGTACTAAAATATTCCGACGGTATGAGAAATAAAACATAAATTCGAATCACATTCTTTTATTACCTGTTATATTTCTTAATTAATCAACGTTCGTAACATTATTTGCTACCTAATCAGTCATAAGCTTTCAATATCACATTCTGTGTTTATTTCTTGACAAAAAATAGAAAAGTGTTACTATTAACAACACAACAATTATTATCTATACCTACTCTAGTATGATAATATAGATATTTTTATTTGTAGGTATCACAGGAAGTACCTTACATTAATCAACAATAAAAAGAAATGTAGGTTCTTTAAAACCGAAATCTTAAGATTAATCAACAATATTAATCAACTACAAAAACAAGAACAAATGGAACTTTAAAACTTTATCCTTATATTAATTAAATAATTAAAAGATAATGTTAATGCTAGACCTTAGTTTTACAAATTGTTATAAAAACTTTCATAATAACTGGGAATCATTTTTTTTCTCACTAATTCCTTTAAGTCTTTTTTTTTGTTTTCTTTTAAACCCGGTTCCTGTGAACATAACTGTTCCATTTCGATTGCATCAATGTTCAACATTTTTTTCCTTTTGTTTCTCATATTAATAGTTTTGTATTCCGTGTCTGTGTATGAAGTCTTGTAATCGAATTCAAAAGTATTTTCTTTTACGAATTTCAAAACTTTGATGTTATTCCAAGTTATCGTTTCTTTGTTTGTGTTTTCATTGTAGTTGTAGCCCCATTTTTCTTGCAGGCTCTTGATGTTTGAGAAAAACCTGTAATCTAGCTCCTTAACCTTAAAGGGTTGACCAGTTTTTCGCGCACTTTTAATAAGTGTTGCGTATTGGGCAGGTATATAAATAGGACCAGATTTTTCATTTTTTATTATCTCTTTTTCTATGAGGCTATGTACGTTATCCGCTTCATTTTGCGTGTGACCTTTTATTAAATATTTGTGGGTTATTCTTATAATGTTATGCAATGAGGCCACCGCAAACGAATATAAGCTAGTAATAGATTTATTTTTATTCTGACCGGAACAATTATCGGAATAAAAAGTGACGTGCAATTTTTCATTGGGGTGCTTTTGACTCAACTCTTTCAGGTAGTCATAGATGCAGGATCCTATTTCGTTTGGTCCCCTCATCCCTTGTGTCTCGTCCCAGAAGTAACAGTTTACTTGTCCATAAGAAGCTACTTTGTCTTGTTTCTTGTTCAGTTCTGTTATTGTGAAGTTTAGACAGTTAATTTTTGAGCAATAGAAGAAATATTTTGGACTCGGGCAAAGCATCACAGACTGTAAGTCAAATACAGCACAAATGTGAGTTTCATCAATGTTGTCGCGGTCTCGCTTCTTTTCTTCTCGACACAATTGTTTTTCGATCAAATGTTGATCATAATGAGTTTTTAGCTCTAATTTCTGCTCTGCAGAGGCAAGGTCATAAGCTACACAAGTGTCACACCTGTCTTTCGCTGGTTGGAAGAAACCGATGTTAAATTCGGTGTTAAATATTTTGCTATAGAGCCAGTATTCACACTCAGATTTATTATTCTCTTTTTGAATATTGTTAAAATCTCTCCAGATATCTTTGATCGTTTTACTATTTGAAATGAATTCCCTACTTGTCTGTGCTCTCAAGTAGTGTGATTCTATCTTTGGTATAGAATTTATATGTTCTTTAATGTCGTCTATCAGTATTGGGTCTGTTACTTTTCTACTTGCATGTTGCCCTCGCATATCTTTTTCTACAAAACCGTGACTGTTTGTTTTGGCTTTGATGGTTCTTAAATGTCTGTCACTTACGTCCAGAGTATTTATAAAATATTGCTTGCAGACACGGACTTTCGAACCGTTTACTACAAAGTAAAAGGCGTGGTTGGGTTTTCTTGGTCGTGCAGCATTTGTGTATTTATATTTAGGTTCGACTGGAAACATACAAGATCTAATGTAAGCACGCTGTAAGTCTATGTCATTCAATTTCCAGTAATGATCGAATAAATTAACCCTGTCCGAGTTTTCTATATTGTCCGGGCATTTCAACCTGCACGCACATGCTGCCTTAACGCTGCGAGCTGGTACCTGTCTCTTTAATTTGGATAAAGACACATAAGATTTACCGCTGTTTCTCAGTATTTTCAACTTATTTTGTTTCCAATTGCTAGGGTCCCTTTTACGTTTTCTAGACTGGCGGGGAGTCTCGTCAGATCTTAAATCATTCCTAGAAGGCGAGGACGACGATGCTGAGGAACTTGATCGAGAAGGATTAGAAATACCTCTTCTTGTATTATTTGCGTATGTTGGGTCCGAGTCACTCAAGTCTACGTCACTTTCATTAGAGTGGATTGGTGATACCTGATAGTTTGGACGAACTGCTGAACGTTTAGCTGAATTAGCATGCCTTGACTGGTTTGAACTTGATGAACTCTTAGAACTCGACGACGATGAACTGGATGAGGAAGAACTGGATGACGACGAACTAGTAGATCTTGATCTGATAGAAGCTTTAACTATTGGAGAAGATATTTCTTGTTCATTTTGAGTCTTTTCTGGATTTTTTTTTACCTAAAATTAAGATAGCATATTAGTAAAGCGCTTGCGATCACATACTGGGTTAGCGCGCCAGCCAGAAATCGTTGCAGTCAAGCAGTGTTCGTATGGGCTGGTTATTTGTTAAAATCACATAATTGTTAAAAACTTATAATACTTAATGTAAAACGTGTCATAAAATTAATTAGATTACCTCAATTTGACTAGTATCGACTTGCATTTCAGGCGTCTGTGTCAACAGGATTTCGTTTTCAAGTATAGGTAGTGGACTGTTACAAACATTTTCAACATCTTTTACAATCTGAAAATCAAATTGGAATAATAATTTTCAAAAGTCACACCCTTTATCTATTCCCAAGTTAAGATTTCATATTATATTACACTGCAAACTGGATAGTATTATTAAATTACTCCTACTCAATATAAGTACTTTCATAACTAGTTATCTGTTTTATAAATAAATCAGTACTAAAAAATCATTGTATGAATCTAGTATTCTAATTTTGTTATGTAGATAGGTACTAAAAAGTTCTCACCTTATTAAATATGGATCTCTCTGGCGTATTTTCAATAATAGACGGACTAACAGACGGATCCTTTTCAGTAATCTGCACAAATATTTTTTTATATTAATAATAACCTCAGGTAATAAAATAAGAATAAATATCAGTTGATTTAAACACATACTTCAGTCTGCATTTCTCTTTCTGGTGTTGCTCCGATGAATAATGGACTTTTATTTATTGTGTAATTCTGTGAAATAGGTAGTGAAAATTATAGTATTGTCTAAACTAAACAGAAAAGACTCGATGAACCAATTTAAATGTGTTTAAAGAAGTATACATATTTATTAAAATATTGGTGCAATGACACCACAAGGTACCTACGTACGTCGTAGGTATTTTATTATAGAAAACATGAATGTATTACAGTATATAGGTACAGTAGGTACTTACCTCGTCTTCTCGCGTAGTCAGTACCATTCCCAAAATATGGTCAACTCTTCTCTTCATTATGCTAATTTAAATCTAAAACAAACGAGTTCACTATTTTATTAAAAAAATAGAAATAAACTGACCTTTGTCTAAATGCAACACAATAATTTTTGTTACATTTATTCAGAAACGGACCTAAGCACCATAAATCCAAAAACGTTATAATAATAATTAATCAAATACAGACTTAAAATACAATAAGCCGGTTATTCTGATAAAATATTTAGTAGTAAACAAACCCTATTTGGTTTAGGTCACAAAAAATATCTGAGTTTACAGTGATGAAGTGACCCAAAACAAACTTCGGTCACTTTACGATTTAAAATGAATGTAATTAACTTACCCCAAGTTGGTACTACACTGACACATTAAGGTTTATACCACTTCTCTACTTATTGCGCAGCATGTAACTCTGACGGCCTGTTACGCAATACTAAATACGTCACTGTCGTAATGACGAAAGGCGCAGGATTCGTTGATAAGAAAGAGACGCAAGATTGGGTTTCTCCTTGTCTAGCCTTAATAGGGCAGTTTCTGATTTACTAAGCGATAGAGCGCGCTTTTTTAAGTCGTTCTGTATACTTAACTCAATTCACCAAAATTTTGGATTGGGTCAGTTTACGAATGGAGGTGCGATATATCAAGTTTGTATGGCCTTAGTTTGGGCGTCGGTGGTAAACTGATAAGGCGACGTACGACCTTCTTTATTAATAAAAGTCTACTTTATAGCGTGGGATTTTCTGGTGCTTTGTTCACTCTTTCGTGGAAGTTTATGATCGTATTAGTTTACGCCAACATCAACGACTTATGTGTTAAAGTTAGTTTGATAAACGAAAAGGGCTTTTATAAACGGGTGTCATCACATCAGCGTTAATATTATATTGCAAGTTTTTTTCTCTCTATTTAATACAAGAATGTTTAATCCAGATTTTCTTTCATTAAAAAACCGGCCAAGTGCGAGTCGGACTCGCGCACGAAGTTTTTAGTAAGTACTTATTTGTTTTTATAGCGGCATCAGAAATCCATCATATATGATCAACTGTCCAGCTATCACGGTTCATGAAATACAGCCCGGTGACAGACAGACAGACTGACAGTGGAGTGTTAGTAATACTGTCCTGTTTTTACCTTTTGGGTATGGAACCCTAAAGATATTATGATTATTCTGTGATCAACAAATCTCAACATGCTACTAACAACCGCACACTGAACATTTTCAGGAAAATCTGTGTAATTCATGTTAAACTTCAGTTGGCTGCTGATGTTTTTTTTAAATGAACGAGCTTGTCAGGTTTTATAAAGCCATATTCAGACATCTGGCTCCCCAAGAAACGGAAAACTTTTAATTAGTTTGTTCGTGTAAATCAAAAGTTTTCGAAACCGTTGCTCGGTAATATTAATTGGTAATTTGCGAGTGATTTATGTGTAGCTTTTAAGTGACGATGTATCCATTTATTGTTTCTATATTGCTAACAACGCCTTCTCAAACATTCTTTGATTAAATAAATATTGATATACAGACCATTATTGTTGAAAAACCCAGAACTGCAGTCTTTATTTGAGCTCAAAAGATTCTGACGAAAATTGCGTTTTGTTTTCTCGTAAAATAAATTAGGAAACTTTTGTCTCTATTGTTTCAACAAAACGAGCTCTCTGATATATAACAGTATTCTTTATGTAAATCGGATAAAAAGAACAGAGTTATGTATGAAAAAGAGTGTTTTTAAGTGCTATAAAATAAAACACAAAAATGTCGAGTTTGCTTTAGTTCCTATCTTAATAATTTTAAGCTGTCCGTTCCTGCAGTGAGATTTGTTCTGTACTCGTATTGTGAACAGACTTTTGTTTCATAAAATGTGCATTCTTTACACGACCGCCCAAAGCAAAAAGAGTGTATATGTGTTCAGGGTTCATGTGTGTTTGTGGGTATGTGAGTCTCTTTATTCCACCATAAATTCTAAATGCCTGAACTGATTTGGATAAATGGGGTATCGTTAGAATCCATACAGCATCCCGAGTGACACTGGCTATATTTTTTTTAATCAATATGGCGACTGTACGACGCCATTTTCAAATGAGAAAAAAAATTTTTTTTCTTCTTTTATTACAATATGGGCATCAAATGAAAGGCCCTGATAAGCACATTCCAAAACTATATAATAAGTCACTAAAATGATTGAACTAAAATAAAAAAATATTAAAAACACGACTGCCCTGCCAAAAACGAACTAAAAAGTAAAACAACAAGTGTCATTGCAGTCGGGGGACCTCTTTGATCAAAAATTGTTCTATAATAAGGTCCCCCGGTTTGTTTAACATTTTAGTTCGTTTTTGGCAGGGCAGTCGTGTTTTTAATATTTTTTGATATAAACACTGTAATATTTTACTGACAATCCAACTTAACAACTTATAGTCGCAATTCAGAAACTGATATTGACTAAAAAATTAAGGGATCGTTATTAAATAGAACTTAAAATCGTTGAAGATAAATACTTAAATATATTAGATATTCTAACATTACGCTAACACATAAAATATGTTCAAGTTTATTAGATTGATAAATACATTTTCTTTTAAATCGCATGGTATGAAAAATACTAATTACTAATTTATAGTTTGGGAGTGGAGTGTCTGCAATAGGTACAGTTGACGGTACATCAGACTATACATACATGTTGACATTGAGGTCATAAAAGCAGTTTTCGTAGTTTAATTGTTTACTTACCGTGCTGTTGTGCGTGCATGAATTTTCATCGAAAATACGATTATCATGCTGAGAGATTTGCTCCCGTCCGTCGCGTCGCCTGTGTTTAAACGAAAATTCAAAGCGTAAAGTGCACGAATTTTCGTGCACAGTGATTTGACCCCCTAATGGTTCGTTGACCATTACTACTGATACTGACGCTGTTTGACGCCAGTGCAAATTACTAGGAAAGTTTCCCTTTGAGTTGGTCCGTGTTATCCATGTAGCAGCGTCAAGCTTACCACGACTAAACGAGGGAACGTGTGAACTTTCTGGATTGGAACATTTCAACAGTGGACAGAATTAAACAGATTTAACTTAGTACCTACCGTTGTCTTTATTAATTTCCATTTGGCCTTATAGTACCTACCTACGGGCCTGCAAATAGTTTGAACTACTTCAACCACCTGAGGGTTTATTATACAAAAAAGCATTGCAATAAGCGTACGATGTTCGTTCCACTCCATGACATTATTAACTAATGAGGTTTAATTTAAAATAAAGTAAATTGATCAACGAACATCGTCCAACTATCGTGATTCTTTTTTGTACTTAATAGGCCGTCTAGTTTTTATTTATTTTTAAATGTAAATAATTATGTTCCGAATAGTCTGCCTATTAAAATCTAGTGATTTGGGTTAGGGGAAATCTAAACAGATAATACAACGAGGGTATAATAATTATAATCCTAAGTATTCTTTACCTAAGATTATTTAATTAGAAAGAATAAACAACAATGAAACTAAAGTAAGAAACAACGAAATTGAATTAACCACGAGTTTCACAAGAAATATTACACACTCGAGCATTAGCTTAGCAAGCATAGGCTCGGAAACTTTCAAACAGCTTAACGGATAGCCTTTGTGAGCCTGAAATGAGGTTTACAGTGGTTTACACTTTGTCGATGCCGGTTAACCTGGGCCTAGCGTGTTGCTGTAATGTTTTAAGAGGCTGTATACAATTTGCCGCTCTTTCGATTGCACATTTCATGTTTTCTCAATCTGAGTGCGTAATAAAAAATAAGTTTCAGCCACTTTTAGCAATAATTACGGACAACTTAACATATTCAGTTTCGTGTTGCTGAAGTTACCCTGAAAGTTATTTGAACTGTCAGAAACGACAACTTATTGTAGGTACTTCAGCAACATGAAAGTGATATATTATTTTATTACAATGTTAAAATGTCCGTAATTGACCGAGCGAGCACGAAGTGCGATCGAAGCGTCTCTGCTTCAGCTTATGCAAAAATTCTTTCGTATGTCTGGCTGTCTGTTTCCACATACAGATCGCATTACTTAACCGATTTTTGTAAAATTTTGTGAGCATGTTCGAAAACTACATAGAATTTCTTTGTTGAGCCAGTTTTTGAAATTTTTAAAATGACGGAGATATGTTAAAAAAATAGAGTTCAGTCCGCTTTCCAGCTCTGCCTGTTCTTCTCTACAGGTCGCATTTCTCAACCGATTCTGGTGAAATTTTGTAAGCAGGTTTGAAAATGATATATATTTTTTTGTCGAGACAGTTTTTTTTAATTTATTTAAATGACAGAGATATGTGAGAAAAATATTTCAGTCCGGCTTTCCAGCTGTTTGTTCTCATCTATAGATCACATTTCTCAACCGATTCTGGTGAAATTTTGTGAGCAGGTTGGATAATTATCTAAAATTGTTTAATCGAGCCAGTTTTTCAAAATGTATCAAAAAAAAATATTCACCCATTTCGAAAAATGATCTAAATTAGAAGCACTATGTAGCTGCGAATACTCCAAATAATATACCAAACAGCACGTACTGTGTGCTTTGAAAACCTCATGAATACATTTTATTTTTGTGTACAACTTGAGCCACTTTTTATCGCGAGGTCTAAACAGCTCACGGAGCCACTAGTTGCTATAAGTGACTAAAACTAATTTTCTAATTACGCACTCAGATTAAGAAAACATGAAATGTGCGAACGAGAGAGTGAAAATTGTATACAGCCTCTTAAAACACTATAGCAACACGCTAGTCTGTCTGTTTCAACCCCTAAAGGGGTGAATAGAGGTTCAAAGTTTGTATGGGAACAACACGTATTTCGAGGTTTTTCAAAACTCAATTCTTTAGGCCTTTAGGGGATAAAAGTGTAAATGAATCGAAAAAAACAATAAGGATGTCGTTTTTGAGGTTTTATAGGTTTTGATTGCGAAAATGGCATTAATTATGAAATCCAAAACGGTATACATAATTCAACCCCTATAGAGCACAAAATGAGTCCGAATTTTTCATGAAATAATAATAATACGGAAAGCGGGAACGGGAACTCGAACGGGTACGGTAACGGGAACGGGGCTGGAAAGGGGACGAACAGGAACGGAATATCCTACTATAAATTATAAATGTGTAAGTTTTTAAGTCTAGATGTGTGGGTGTTTGTTATTCAATCACGAAAAAACTACTTAACGGATTTGGATTGACACACGGATAGATTATATTATCCTGGATTAAAATATAGGATACTTTTGATCCTAGTAAGAATTTTCCGAATATTCATACGGACGAAATCAAGAGCAAAGGCTAGTACTCGTATTAATACAATGCTTTGATGATAAACCTTTTATCAGAGTATATAAAGCAAAGACCTACATTTACGATTGAAAAAATAAATCAGTTGTTGTTGAAAATGAATTAATAAATAACTTCAGCAATTTAGTTCAGAGTACCTACAATTTTTTACACCAACATATGAACAGACAAATGTACGTGACACATTTCCCACCGTTAATCCTCTGCGGATTTGTTAGTTTTTTGAACCAAACCTTTGATATTTTTTTACGGGCAGGCATAGTGCTCTTTTTTAACAATTTATATTTTGTCAATGAAATAGTTGACAGTCAAACAACCTTCATTAAAAAAATATAAAGTGTACAACTAAATACCTACAACATAATAATTTTATTTGGTATTAATAGTTCAGTTAGATAATATTAAATTTCATCTTTAGAATACTAGCTTATTGTAAGCTTCGCTTTGAAGGTTTTTATCAAATTATTTATTTAGGTGACAAGGAGCCAATAACGCTTGTCGGAAAACCCTGTTGAAATACTACTTTGCATGATTGGTTTTCAACATTTCATATCTACCATCGCAGCTAGTACCAAATGCTGGAAAAAAATATCTTTCGAAGCATGGAAGAAATCCATACTCAGAAAATGATAAATATTTATTTACACTATTAACTTTAAACTTCAAACTTTTATTTGCTGACTGCTTATCACATTTTGTCCCAATTCAACCCACAAAAACATTAAAAGTACTACCGTTTCTAAAATTGCATTTGAAAGCATAATCAATTTATAACTGTAACGAAGAAGAAAATGTAATTTTTCATAAAAGTTAATATTTTATAAATATTTTAATTTCCCAAATAGGTACCGAATACAGGTAAATCGAAAGAAATAAATTAAATGAATAGATCAAATATGGAAAGGAGAAAATAATTTACAAACGGATTTTCTTAAACGATTCCGTTATGAAAATAACAATACAATATATTCCGTTCGGGTTCAGAGCTACAAAGTTGCCGACATTCAAACCAAAGCCGGAATTGAATTTTAAATCGTATTAATGGAAATTGCTCAAATTTAATATTATTTTACAAATAGGAAGATTGTTTACACATTTAGGCCGGCCACACACAGACGAAATCACGTTACGGAATTCCGTACATACGTGATTCCGAACGCAGCAACTGCATACAAAATCTATGGGCCTGCCACACACATGCGGGATTTTTCCGTACGGAATCTTCATACATTGTCGAAATTGCGTTTGGGATTCCGTAACGGGATTACGTCTGTGTGTGGCCAGCCTTACATGTACGTTTACTCATGCGTTATAATTGCCGAAGCTAAGAATCTTTAGCAAAGGTCGATCATCTGATGGGTAGCCAATTTTTTCTCTAACATTTGTTTCGTAAGCCTCCTTAAGCACTTCTTTGACGATAAATACTACCAACACTCAATTAACCCGTGTAGTGGAATGTGGTATTTTTTAAATGTAACATTTCTGCCTCAGCAAAGATATAAAGGCCAGACGGATTTTATTCCGATATTATCCCATAAAATCCATAAATGAAGTTTACAATCAACAAAACATTTGCAACAGTACCACCGAGAATGCACCATAATTGACAAACAGACTGAAATTAATAAAGCTCAGCAAACGTTCCCGTGTCTAATTTAAAGTAAACACCAAGCAGTCTGAAGCGAACTTAAAGTGAGTACGTGATCAGACACGAGCGAGCTAAGTCCCAGCTTAAACAATTAGCGGTGGCGAGAAGACGAGATAAGCTACTTAAAACAATATGTGCCGTTAAATAAAACTGGGGTATAAAAGGAGAATGATACTTATGGATTAAGAGCTAGCCCCGGAAAAAGGTATACAATTTACAGAGCGAAAAAAACCCCTCTTATTAGTGTGCCACATTATCATTTTTTTTTATATGCCGTAGAAAAACCCATTTATGCGCTTCCCTTCCCGCTGGTGATCGGGAAGGGGGCATGTGGGACTCGCCAGGAGGGGACCGTAACATTCAACGTTGTGGCTCCCTCCACGACTACCTCCCGTAATTCCACCAAGTCAAAGCTCGATGGAATCCCGGGAGGAGGGAATACCCACTAAAAAACTACGGCACTTGCCCACTCGCCACCGGTTGGTCATACGGGGGGCCATGGGTGGTAATCACCCCAATTGACCCGGTGGCTCGCCCGGCTACCCGGGCCTCCTCGCGGTTGGGAGATGGCCGGGCAAGTTTGGCCATCTCCCCAGACGGTCGGGGACCGTGCAATGCAGGCGATGGGTCACCACCCATAGCCCGCGTGGTCCCCGTCAGAGCGGAATGAGGTGCACAAAGCGCCTCGTTACGCCTACCCGCCTGCGTCGGAGCCGGTTCCCATGAGCCTCCTCTTCGCGAACCCGATCCGATGCCTCCTTCTGCAGGATAACTTCCTCGCAGAAGGAGACTAGCGCCTCCCAGGATCTCTCGGTGGCCAGCATGGCCCGTATGAATGAATGAATGAATAAATACTTTATTGTTCACCATAATAAATACATAGAAGGACAGTACAAAAGTGGAACAGTTGGCGGCCTTATCGCTGAAAAGCGATTTCTTCCAGGCAACCATTTATTTATACAGAACAGAAAGAAAAATAAGGAATGGGCAGTTTATGGTGCTTCAAACGTAGGAACAAAAAACGTTCATTAATATAGTTTAACCTAATTTAATAATACAATATTTACATAAATCTACTTATATAATTTATACATGTATATAATACATAAATATATATGCATAAATATAAATATAATAATAATAATTATATATATAACAAACTACTAGATCTAGATATAATACAATAAATATCGTTTCGACAAACAAAGGATAAAGTAAAAATAAATACTATGACGGCAAAGACAGATAATGTTCTTTAACTTGGCGTTTAAAACTCTCTATAGATTGTGCATGCTTTATTTCGTTCGGCAGTTCATTCCACAAACGAGCAGCTTGGACAGTAAAGGATTTGTCAAAGAATTTAGTGGAGTGCCTGGGTATCTCCAATATCAAGTTCTCCGATGATCTCAAAACTCGCGAGTGAGTGTCATGCAGGTAATGGAAATGTGCCTTTAGATATGGCGGAAAACGAGGATTGAACAGAATATTGTATAGCAGTGTGACAATGTGCGCATTCCGGCGGAGACGGATTGGCAACCACTTGAGTTTGACACGGAAAGTGGACACGTGATCATATTTGCGTAGCCCAAATATGAATCTTATACCGAAATTTTGGAGTCGCTCAAGTTTATTCAGTTGCTCCTCTGTAAGGTCCAGATAGCTGGCATCGGCATAGTCTAGGATGGGTAGAAGAAGAGATTGTGCTAGCGCAGTTTTAGTGGATATGGGAAGAAAATTGCGTAACCTTCTTAAGGAACCAGCTGCTGCGAACATTTTGCGACTTACTTCTTTTATTTGAGGTCCCCACGTAAGATTTTTGTCAACTAACACACCTAAATTTTTTACGCAATCACTAGGAGTCAGGGTAACGCCATCAAATTTAAAGACAGGTAAATTTGACCAGATGATTCTGTTTGTGAACGTGGAGCTGCCAATGACAATGATTTGGGTCTTGGAAGGATTCACTTTTAGTCCATGTGACCTGCTCCAGTCACAAATCGTAGCAAGATCGCTGTTAATAATGTTAATAGCTCGGTCAAGTTGATCGATCGACGCTTGTGTATATATTTGCAAATCATCTGCATAAAGGTGGTAGGATGAAACTAACAGTGATGAAATGGAATTGATGAAAATAGAGAAAAGTAGTGGAGACAGCACGCCACCCTGTGGTACACCAGCAGTGATATCACACCAATTGGAAAAAGTTTCCTCAATGCGAACACGCTGCCGGCGTCCAGACAGGTAACTACGAAACCAGTCAATCATCGTTGGAGATATGTTAATAGAGCGAAGTATGCCGAGCAGGATATCGAGGTCAACAGAATTAAAAGCATTGCTAAAATCTAGCAAGGCAAGGATCGTTACTTTACCACTATCCATTCCCGACCTGATATCGTCTGTGATGTTCACTAATGCTGTGGTAGTGCTGTGCCCTGGACGGAACCCGGATTGATATGGATTAAGGAGTTGGTTGCTAAGAAGAAAGGTGGACAATTGAGAATGCACAAGGCGCTCGAGAACTTTTGAAAGAAAAGGTAAAATAGATATAGGTCTATAGTCTGTGAAGGATGATGGTTTGGGGTTTTTAGGTAGCGGAGTAACATGAGCATCTTTCCAAGCAGATGGAAAGACACCAGTAGTAATAGAGTGATTAAGTATGTGCGTAATAATGGGAAGGATTTCGTCAAGAATAGGGAGTATCATTTTCCGGCCGATACAGTCACCACCAACAGCATTAGAGGTGATGGACATAATGCTCTTCTTAACATCACAATCAGTGAATTGACGCAGACAAAAGGATGAGTAATTTGGGCACGGGAGAGATGAAAGAAAATTCAAAGTATCAGCTTTGGTTGTTGAGTCGAAGTTATGCGAGGAAGTAAAATGTTGGTTCAGCGAGTTAATATCTAAATTTTTTGAAAGTGAGGTTTGACGTTGTTTTCCAATGCCCAAAGATCTAAGGAATTGCCAGACTTTTGCTGGATCTTCATTATCAACCGATTTATGGATATGTTGGCGTTGCGCATTTCTACACACCTTATTGCAGCGATTGCGAGCTTTGACGTATTTTTCCCAGTTGTAAGGTGTGGGGCGACGCTTATACCTAGCTTTGGCAATATTTTTTAAATTTGAAATACGTTTGATGTCGTCGGTAAGCCATGGTGATGGACGGTGCTTCATTTTGACAGGACGCAAAGGAGCATGAATGTCGAACAATATGATGATCGTCAACATAAACAGTTTAAGTTTACTGTCAACGGAATCACAGTTAAATAGCTGAGACCAGTCGGTATTAACGACATCCTCCTTCAGATTTTCTAGGTTAATACCACTAAAATTGCGCTGCATTAAAACTTTGGGCTTTGCCTTTGGAGGACGAGACTTGTACGAGACGTAAATTAAGTCATGATATGAGAAGGCATCAGCTGGGAATTGACCATGCTTGGCGATGTGTTGGGAGGAAGAGACAACAATAAGGTCGAGAAGTGAAGGAGTACAATTTGGAAAATTATGAGTGGCATTTAATGGGGGGAGAACTAAGTTATTAGACTGTACAACAGAGAGAAGATTAGCCGATCGGGAGTCGTTTTTGAGAAGACAAGTGTTGAAATCTCCCATTAAAATAGTATGACTGTAAGAGGGACAGAGAAGTTCTATCTTGCTTTCCAGTGATGAAAAGAAATTAAAACGAGAGGAAGGGCAGTAGTAAACGCCGAGAAGTATTTTTGAATGGCACAGGCTAACCTCCAGGAAAAGATGCTCACCAGCTTGTTGCGGTGGCGGCTGCGGAGACATGTCAACCAAAGTAAAAGGTATATGTGAACGGAGATAAATAGCGACACCGCCCCCAGCCCCCACCGTACGATCATTCCTTATTAGGTTAAAGCCTGGCAGTGAATAAGAAGCGGAAGGTAAACAAGGCTTAAGCCATGACTCGGAGACAAGTATGGCATGGATGTTCTTACAGTCAAAACTTGCCAGCATATCAGAAAAATGAGCCGGAATGCTTTGAGCATTTATATGAACTACGTTGAAGTTTTTTGAAACATCGGAGAAACATGAGTCTAGAGATTCGGATAAGTTAGGGATGCTAGAAAAACTATCATTAAGGCTACTATTTGCCGATAAAAAACTATCATTTTCATCAGTCGACGACATTTACAATATTAAAAATAAATAATAATAACGATAAAAAAGAAATACCTATATAAAATAAAATATAATATAAATATATACCTATGTATATAATATAACACTAGTGTTAATTGAACAAAACAATAAAACACCATTAACCACCCGCAAGTGCTTAGTACTAGATTTAACAAATTCAGTTTAAAAACAGTAAAACGTAAACACAACCAAACGCAACAGAAAAACAGATTAACGAAAACAGGAACGGAACGTTGCAAGGTGCATTCATACTAACCGCAAAGCCACCGACCACTACAGTACACACTTTGAATAATAGAAATTAATAAAATTGATAAAAAGTTAAATTTTATTCTATGGCCAAAATGAATCACGGGGACCGATGGCTCAGCGATTAGTCCACCGGAACGCACTCAGTGACTTTGACTTTGACTTGACGTGACGAACGAGTGACAAGTGACATGACAAGACAAGACAAAAACAAATTTTACCTACTAAAATAATAGTGAAGAAACAAGTTTACAAAAGCAAATATAAGTACATACATATAAAGTGATGTGATTTGGCAAAGTTAATGAGTAAACAAGGTGGAATGATTACAGTAGTGATAAGCGACAAATTACTTCTTCGTGGCTGCAGCCCGCCTTGTCTTCGGAGCCGGCCCAGAGGGCGGAGCGGCAGGTTTTGCTGGTCCAATCTCCAACGAATGAACTTCGGCTATGCTGGTGACGCGAGATCTGGTGTTGTTGGGGCCGAGAACATAAATAATGCCCTCCCGAGTCCAACATCTACTGACACCAAACTTTTCTCGTGCTGCCATGAATGCACTGTGCCGGGAATGCGTTAAAAATTCCGACAAGGTTGTACCTGTGCCCTTTAACTTGCCTTTACCAAACCAAACCTTGTCTCGTGTGTCGACCTGGTGAAACTTCACTATGATGGGACGAGGTTTCTGCTTTGAAGAGCTAGTACGGCCCAATCTATGACACCGCTTGATATCATTTGGTGTGAAACCATCTATCTTGAGGCTATTTGTGATGACCTTTGCCACCAGATGGGAGGGGTCTTCCTGATCCTGCTCTGGCACACCGTGAAACATTAGAATCTTTCTACGGCCCTGCATTTCGAGCTTATCAACCGTCTTAGCAAGTATGTGAATTTGTGACTGAAGCCCGTTGAGTGATCCAATGATAAAGGTCTTAAATGCAGCAAAATCTGTGGCCAAACCTGTGATGCTTGCTGACGGAGTTTTCTGCAGCTCAGCCTCGAAGCTCGCCATTCTGCTCTCGAACGTTTCCATAAGCCCCAGAAGAGTGTTTTGAACTTGGTCCATTGTGAAGTGAACTCAGATTTTGGATTTGCTGAAGTTATGTAGGAGATAACACTTGAGCGGGTGGGTAATAGTGTTAGCTAATAATTTCGGTCATGAAAATTATCTTTTGAGCAATATTTTTATAAATATGAAATTTAAAATTGAGCGTTTTGAAATTACGACTTCTTTCACCAACTACCCGCCAGGGAAAAAAAGTACCACGCTGGGCAGCGAGAGATCCACACCAATCACAGAAACCAGAGTACTGCGGTGCGGAGCCCAGGCCGGACACACCTCAAGGGTGTGCTGGGCACTGTCCTCCGCATCGCCGCACTCATGGCACTGTGCGGACGCTTCCCTTCCAATCCGACACAGATACTTTCCGAAGCACCCATGCCCGGAAAATATCTGTGTCAGCCTAAAGATCAGCGTCCCGGATCCGGGTACCTGGCAGAATTTCAGTGGTGGCGGTGGGAGTGGTTGGGCAACAAGGGGCCTGAAAAACTGATTGAAGGTATACAATTTACAGACCTCTGGATTTGGTGTGGTATAATAGCAAGCTAATCATGTATCTAAATCGAATTTTACCACTTTTTCGCGCTCCTTTGATGCCGCCTGGCACTACTTTCTCACCGGCCAAAATGCCTGGCAATGTTATATTCGATTTAGATACAGGATTGGCTTGCTATTATACCACACCAAATCCAGAGATCTGTAAATTGTATACCTTCAATCGCTTTCCAGCCCCTTGTTTCCCAACCACTCCCACCCCCACCACTGAAAATCTGCCAAGTGCCCGGATCTGTTAATAATGATAGTTGGCTTACTAACAAGATAGCTTTCGTCGCTCTGTAAATTGTATACCTATTTCTGGGGCTAGCTCTTAATCCATTTGTCAGAAGTCTCTGCTTACACAAATTCTTCCTACTTAAATTATTTTATTATGGAATAAATTAAAGATGAACAAAATTATGTTATTCAAAATTATTTCTATAAATTGTCTTATGAATAGGTAATGGGTACTTATGTTTATAACACGAAATGAGATATATTAATTATTCCATAAAATCATATCATATTTTTCTGTATCTGAGAAAATTTGTAACACATAAAACTAATTAATCATTTTGTTACAGTCGAAATTTAATACTTCTCCAGTGAGATATTAGTCATCTGTTGCTGAATAATTTGCTTTAAATTTTGTGCAAAATTATCTATGGAAAGTAATTAATTTGACCACTGAGTTATACTGTCTGTAGTGAAATTGTCTTTTAACAATTTAATATGAGAAATAAAATTAGACCAAAGTCGTCATCTCCGTATACGGTGCAAATTAGCGGCACTTTAATGTAAAAAATAACACAAACGTTATTTTTCATAACTTTTCATGTTACACGAGGATAGCAAAATCAGGATACGCTCAGAATTTTTGTACTCTATGTGTGATTTGTTTTAATAAATTTAAGGGTTAGATAAGGTTAACAAAAAATTTAATAGCCTCTTTTTTACTACAGGCATTGTCAACACTTTAGTACCATTACCACCAATGCTACATTTCTAAAGTAAGAGACCGCAGTTTACTGAACAACCGCAATACTAAGTTTGTCATAATTAAGTTAGCTAGTTTTTACACCGACCGTTTGCTAAGCTTTATTCCGAGTCGCCTCATATAAATGAAAGACTGGCCATCCCTAAAAGTTTTTTTACATAGAGACTCTTCACTCGCACCCTTAAATTAAACAAAAGTCCGTTACACTGGCGAGCCTCGCAAAGGCACAGAAGAGAATAACTAATCCTCGTTGGCCGCAAATGAAAAAACTTTCGACCCCCGTATCAGTCCAACTGAAAATGTTGCCTTTAGCTACCATGTTACAGAAAAAAAAAATACCTACTTGGTAAGTAGTGTTGTACCATAGTATCAAATTTCCATTGAACTCTTTCATGAAGGATATTATATAAGCTGGAATTAGCAGCTTTATAACGTTCGAAGTAATATCAAACTAAAATCTATAAAATTAAAGTATAAATCACCGCGTCGCGTTGCCCGCGATCAATGAAAGGTTCTTCTTGATTTTTTAAATCTTACTTACAACTTTAAAATATGATACTAGTAATTATTTTTACTATCATAAAAACCTATTTGTAGAATAATATTACTATTTATTTGGTCGAATAACTTTCGAGATAATTTGGGTCACAATCTTAAAAATCAGTTCAATAGGTGTTTAAAAAAATATTTTTTGTATATTAATAATAATTGGGATTGAAATGTAATACTAGGTACTATTTTGTCCTCATAAAAAGTATGCGAATAACATATACCTACATATTTCACGAAATCACGTATATTTTTTTGAGATAATCAGACCAAGAGAGAGTACTTAGTGATTTTTAGAGAGCTAGACTCTGTAATACAGTAACTCATTTTACAGTAAAGTGCATAGTGCATGAATACCAGCAAAAACAGTTCCGCGTTATACAACCTATGTCTTTAGCACAGTATATAAATAAGTTTTTTCAAACAGAAAATTACAACCCTAGCGATCCGACGGAGTGCAGTTACAAAAGAGCCTAAGTGACGTTAGCTCCTCTACTGTTTTGAAAAAACTTATTTATATACTGTGTCTTTAGTCAATAACTGCGATCTTCTGTCCAATGTGCAGTACAATAAAGAGGCAGCTAATACGCGGAACGTCCGAAGTGACACAAGAACATTTTGAAATATCAAGGTTTTTGTCATTTATGAATACGTCTGACTTTGCATGCACAAAGGCACGATACTTAGATATGGTATAATAAAAATAATATAATCTTGTCATTTCTTTTTTACGTTGTCTTCGTCGTAAGTCCATCCATTTTGAAATAAAAGTTAAAATGTTTAGAGAATGCAGTGTAGCGTGCATTAGCGAATGCAGCAAGCGACAGCGTTGCCGTTCGCATCCCATTTCACACGAGCACAAGTTTTATCTAAATTACCTCGAGAACTGAACCGTTTAACACTTAAGTAAACTTCCTGATATAACTGTGAGAAAATAGGGAACTTTTGCATACTTACAAGTTTCTAGTTTTAAGTAACGAAGTCCCAAGTTTCGATACGTACATCATTATCCAAATTACAGATTTTGTCCAGATTGAAAAAGTTCTGTGATTTGAAATAAAATACTTTGAGATTTTGTTAAAGGTTTCTTGATGTTTTGATTAGGTTTTTGACAATTTCTGAAGAACATTATTTCGATTTTCATAGTTAATTTATTTTAGAATTAACTTAATCAAAAATTAAGATCCTAAGGGGTATTTACACGAGTCCAAGCGACATCAGTTAATTAGCGCTTTTTATTGACAATCGTTTTTAAAATCTAATCGCCACCTCATTGAAATTTGGTTTGTAATTAGATTTTACAAGCGATTGTCGATAAAAAGCGCTAATTGACTGAAATTGCCTGCCAAGTCGCTCCATGTAAATACCCCTTAAGATATTAAAATGATGCCTTTGTGGCATAAGAATAATGTTTGTGTTTTATTTTTAAGGAGCGCAAAATAATGTATCACATAGCACAAAAATAAACATGAAATCAAATACCACATGCAACATGCGAATATCAATGTATATTCTTATAAAAATATAAACGCTGGACTGCAATTTTATAGATATTCTCTGAAAACAAACTGGGATTTATTTATCGAGATTTGGAATAAAAACAATACGTATTTTCCTATCTTTGTCTGTCTGGGTTTATGCAGTTTGCTTGCTGCAGCTTTAAATTTAAGCCAAGTTTCAACTTACTGCATTTAGTAACAAGGAGACGGCGAAAATGTGATCTAAACGTTAGGACCTTGTAAACAAGTCACTATTTCACTATTTAAAGTGATCTTATAATCTTCTGTACTAAAATAAAATTAAACTATTGTAAGTAGCCATCATAGTATATAGGTGACTTTTTTTATAACCCAGGTTTCAGGGCCGATTCCAGTTTTAATAATAAGTGGGATAAAAAATATCTACAATTAACTCACCAGGTATAGGCAATTCTGGAACTTTCTCACAAAATATCCTTTAAACCTACAGTATCGCGGGGGCCAAGTATTGTCCCGTTGTGCGTAAAAAAATGGCAACATCGCATATTCAGACGCATGTCATTAATTTTCCGTTGAGCTTAAGACCGATTTCAGGTTTACAAAAAAAGTTAACTACACTTTATGTTTTTTTTTCTTCCTTTATCAAGTTAAGTAGGTACCTACCACTAAAAATATCCGGTTTGTTAAAAATGTAACGTGTAAACATGTTATAGTCAAACGCCGAAGCTCCGGCGGTCTTAAGTTTGACTAGTCAAACCTCAGGTTTGACAAGAAAGCTTAGTCAAATTCCAAATAAACCAATAGCGTGTTTCGGCCTTTGACTAACGAATTTATGGCCAAACCTAGGAAAGACTAACTTGGACAGTCAAACGCCGACACTCATTAAGATCATTAAAAGGCGCGGGCTGCGTTTGAATTAAGTTTGAGTTGAGTTTGGGGTGAGTTTGAGTTGAGTTCTGGTTGAGCGCGGGGCAGATGCATTGCATCGATAAAATAAAATGGAGCTTATACATGTGTCATACATAAGACTCAAAATTTTTGTAAGCGATGCATTTCAAGGATTGGGCTGCGGTTAAGTTTGAGTTGAGCTCGAGTCGTGTGTTATCGTCTGAACGCAGCTGTAAGATTGTATTGCTAAAACTCTTACTATAAAGAGTGAATATTTACGCTAAGAAGCCTAATCAAATAAAATTGAGCTACGCACGTAACTGCGATGTTTTTTTAAACAAATGAGTTAGGTACCTAAATAAAGCTTAGTAGTTTCAAAATAACACATTATTTTTCTGATTATTAGCGAGATACACAGAATGTATTTAGCCAATTTATACTTTGGAAAACTTTAAGCTTGTTTCTAAAGAAATCGCAGCAACCCGTTGAGCGTAATAAGAGCAAGAGCCATATTTTATGAACCAAGAAGATTATTGTGTCGAGAAAACGAAGTTAATTTCTATAGAAAATAAACCAAGTATAGAGCCGCCACGTTCTTTGATAATAAACGATGAAGATGCCACCTTTTAGAACCGTAATTCAAACCCTAGAATTTAATGAAGTTTCTTTATAAGATTTTTTATTACTCTCTCGTGGATTGTATTTTACAAACCATAAACATATTTAGCTATAAAAGGTGTTTAATTAACAGTTTATAATCCCATGACGGTTTTAAATTATTATTAATAATAAAAACCACTTCATAAATAATAATATTCGAAGCAATAAAATTTTATTACAAGACACTTTTAGATTTAACTTTGAAATTTTATTATACCAACAATATGCATTCTTTGTAACGGATTACTTATACTATTATGTTCAAAAGTCTACATTGATCATCGAACTTAACCTACTTCGTTTACAACGTTTTTGAAAATCAATATTATTATATTAACAGTGAAATGTACCAGTGCTGACTGAAACTCATTTTTCATTATTTTTTATGTTTTAAACAAGCCTATACCGTTTTTATTTAAATGAGTGTAAATCGAAGCACTTAAAATCATTTTTCTCATAACGCGCGCCCATTAAGCTTGAACCAAGCACATTTTTTTCAATAATTCCACAAAAGCTTTTAGTTCGACCAAAAATTCAGCGTCAGGTGTTTTTATAATATATTTTCCCAAGGCTATGACCGTAATGAGATAAACAGAGGGCCTATTACAAAAAAGCATCACGATAAACGTACGATGTATGTTTCACTCCGTGACATTATTAACTCATGCGTATAAGGTTGAAAATCAAGTAAATCGATCAACGAACATCGTCCGTATATCGTGATTCTTTTTTGTAATAGGCCTTCTGAAATCTGTAATATTTAGGAACAAGCCAGTGCTTCGTAATGTAAACGAATCGTGTATCAATGGTGTTCAATAGTATTGCATTTTGTGGTCACAGTTATTTAATGTGACAAAACACAATACTACTGAAACATTATTGAGTAACGATTGTTACATTAACATTCTCGTTTTTTGTCAAATCAGACAAACAGTGAATGTATACAAAACTCAAAATCTAGATCCAGTTACAACAGGATGGTAAGATAATTGAATTCATAAACGTTTTACGTCACTACATAGTATATAAAACAAATTCGCTTCCCGGCTGTCTGTCCCTATGTATGCTTAGATCTTTAAAACTACGCAACGAATTTCGATGAAGTTTTTTTAATAAATAAAGTGATTCAACAGAAAGGTTTAAATGTAAAAAAAATTAAGGAACCAAAGCGAAGCGAGGGCGGGTCGCTAGTAGTAAATAAAATTGACAGATTTGATTGGTGTAGTGAATGCGTGTAAGAGAATAATTTTAATATTGTTTACTTTTTGATCCTTTTTTGCACAGCTATCTGTTATGAACAGATCTTCTAGTGATTCATGCATTGCTTGATTTTTTAACCGCTGCCGTCTCTAAAATATTGGTCTGGCTTTTTCTATTAATCAGTACGTAATTTTTACTGCATCTCATACAGAGAAAGTAACATACAGAGTAGGGTGTGTCACTTTTGTATGGAGAAAAAAAAAGTGTGTTATTTCTTTGCGTAATACCTCTCAAAAGTTGCAGGGCAATAATAGAAACTAGAAAATGTCAAAATATTTTGAACTTTAATATACTTTTGGCTCGCTCAAGCCACATGAATTTCTGAAAAAAAATAATTTAAGGATAAAGTTCAAAGTCTGTTCAAGTGAAATTTTCTTCACATTTCTTTGTACCAATTTACTTATTATCATTAAAAAATATGTAAATATGGAAATAAAATGATAAAGCATCGAGTTTTATTAATAAAAATTAAAATTAAAAAAACATTAATATTTAAGAAATTTTCAAGAAGAATGGCGTTACTTAAAATATTTTTTTATTATTTAATTTTGCCTTTATTTGCATGAATTTTGCTTGCAAGCAATAAACCCTTATCTGGCTACTTGCTGCTTCACACAACCTGCAGCTTCAGTTGTTAACTTGACCTGACACATATTTTGACCGATTAGTCTGCGTGTGGTATGGAACTTCGGAAAGTCTTTCCGGACATTTCTTTTATCTACAATTTTTTAGATCATCGGTTTCCAAATTACGCAATAACGGAGGTTCTGTCAAAACGAGAGTCTTAATACTCTTGCCAGTCGATCATACTAATAATTATCGGACGCAAAGTAAATTTTTGGGACGGAAGCAATAGCTGCGCTTGCTCCATTAGATACTCCATACCGGTCACATATTATTTCAGTTAGTTTCTCTAAAGCTGTTAAAGGTATCTCTTCTAACCTTTATTTGATACCTTTGTTGGTATATTAACTTCAGTAAAAGTTTCAGTCTCATTATCCGTCAAGCCGATTTATATAAATCGATTTGGTGGTAGAGGCACAGAATACAGGTAGAGGGCTGTGGTGCAATGGACTTTCGCTGTCTCTGTGACCTTTTACGCGTCTTCCGAAGCTTTTTAGTAGCTTCTGCGTCGATGTTCCCAATAGCCATACGTCTAATTGTCCTCTGATCAACAAGGAACGAAAGTTATTTAGCAGGAACAGTCTTGTTTTTCACACTTTGGCAAACAGCAAAGTCCTTTCATTTACATGAAGGATTTCGTGATAAAATTATATATTTTATCAAAATATGACAGACTTTTGATTCTCTATCATAGTTTTTAAATCAATGTCGATATTGACTGCAGTAAGTTAATATAAGCTGAGCCAATCTTAGCTCAGTAACAGTTGGAATTGATGAGAGCATCAGAATCAAGGAAAGAGTTTTCCATATTTGAATAATGTCTCGAACAACTTCGGTACTGATACGTTTTGCTTGAGGTTCTTGATTATTTCAGTGCTTCATTTCAGGACGCAGACCTAGTGGGACTATCTAGATGTTCATTGTCACAAAACATCTTCATAAGTTAGTACCTAAGTTGTTACTTTCATCTTTTTAGGAAACTGTCCATAATTCGTAACTTTGCTTTATTTCGAGTCATTTTCAATTAATAAAAATGACATTAAGTAATTTTTATTAAGCCATAATTTTAATAACGTGGTAAAAATCGCGTTGAATGCAAATACGTGATAATTTATGAACCAGTCAATCAAACTCAACCAAATCTCGCGACTAGCTGAGGCGTATGAAACGGGAGGGTAAAACCTACTTTTACGCTCTTGTAAAAGTAGGTATTAAAAACAACAGAATGTCAAAATGAGTATTTTTTTCGCTTTATCGCATTATTGAGGACGTTAGTATTGTTAACATATGATTAGATTACTATTAATGTGTGTAAAAGTAAGAAATATAACTTGGCAATTCGAACACTATTTTGCAATTTTTCTAAAACTTCAAGGTCGTTGAGCGAGCCATAAGTAGGTATCTAAAAAAAAATTGTGAACGTAGTTCTTAATGACACTCAAGATGACAACTTTTGAGAGGTATTAAATGTGAATATTTGAAAGTTAAAGAAAATGACACACCCTAATACAGAGTAACCTTTTGCGTGAAATTATATTTTTTTTAGAATATTAGGCGAAAATTTAGCAAGTCCTTCTTGAAGTGTACCATCTATTAAAAAAAACGATTGAATTGGAATTATATTAGAATATTCCTAGTAAAGTTATTTTTCCCTCATTCGTTTTGCACCATATTCATTATGAGGTAGAGTTCAGTAAGAGTAGGTATCTTAATAAAATATGTCTGCTTTATATAACCCAAAACCCAATTAAGTCGTTCGAAAGTGCCACTCTAGTGCAAATTGAAAATTCAATCTAACCTATTGGCAACAACTCAATCGTTTATTATGGCGGGCCTCGCGGAGTGACAACCGGCGATACGACTCACGAATTCGTAACCTTTCGTCTTGTACTATCTGTGATTTCGTGTAAATGCACAGAATACATAATAGTACAAGTAAATGTGCAAATTTGTGAGCTCAGTTCAGAGTGACGATAACGCACTATTCGACCTCAACCCGAACTTAACTCAACTTGAACTCAACAGCAACCAGTGGGCTGCGGTTTAGTTTGTTGAGAAATTAGCGCTGTATTTCAGCAGTGCCTGAAATACAGCGCTTACGATTTAGACTTTAATGACACATTAATAAGCTCCGTTATATTTTGTCGATGCAACTGCACACGCCCCGCGCTCAACCCAAACTCAACTCAAACTTAACCCGAACTCAACTCCAAATCAACTGAAACTCAACCCCAACCGAATTCACCTCAAACTCACCTGAACATTACACAGGAGCTTATTAATGTGTCATATGACTCAAAATTGTAAGCGATGTATTTTAAGTTGGCTTGCACTTAAGGTGAGTTTGAGTTGAGTTTGGGTTGAGGTAGAGACGTGGGTTATCGTCTGAACGCAGCCTAAATTTACCGCTGTTTGGTGAGCATGTTCAGAGCACAATAAAGATACAGTTCGCCATAGACTTCTTATATTACTAGCGCAGTTCGCACGTCGCGTCGCCGGTCGCGGGTTTACGTGGCCAGGTGATTAGAGAGACGCATAAAACGTAGACTGTAAACCTTAAACCTTTCTAATAAAAGCTTTTAAATCGTTCAACTGTTACTATACTACTAACGATTCATGCGATTTAATAGGTTTTTCTTTCGCTAGAATCCATCAGTATTCTTATCGAAAAATTTCCATGGCTATTAAAGTTAGGTGCATGGTGTAAATCCCGATAATAGTTTATTCTAATAAGGTATTTTCTTCTTATTTTATAAACAACGGTCACTATTTTTCTATAATAAGTAATAGTGGGTTCTGTGCGGCTGAAATGATAAAAACGCCCTCCATGCAGTATAAAAAAAATCATGACCTCTTTTCTGGGTATTAATAATGTCGAATATCAAAAGCGACTCATCAGAACTATTTAATCAGAATGTGAATGAAAAGTTAATGTCCCAACATTTCGAGTTCGCACTTTGACGATTCAATATTCAGCTATTCAGTCTATCTGTATAATATGTGCCTGTATACATGAATGGAGAATCTTGTTCCAATAAGTTTCCAGGGAGTCTAAAAGGGCAAGAATGAATGTTACATATTTTTGTTCATAATATATTTCAAGTCACAACTTTACTATTTCTATATTTAAATTGGTAACAATGGAAAATAACATTCACTTTAACTATTATAAACGTTACATAATAATATACAAAACACTACTTAATTAAATAACTAGGCCTAGAACCTTTCATAAAATACAACTATGTAATTACTTCTAAAAACATATAATAAAAACCAAAACAACAACTGGCAACTAAAAACAAAAACTTCCCATCAAAATATCCTTTTTAATCTTTTAAATATCGTCGGCGATAGTGCAAATACTCATAACTAACATGGGATAATTCCGCGTATCTGATCAAAAGTAGTCATTTTACGAAATATGCCTAGATACCGTTGAAATAAGAAAGTTATAAAGATATGACTTTCCCCTGAAAAACTAGGTCTAGTGTTTTTACTTCTGCTAGATACGCGGATTTGCACTATCCCCGACGAAATATTATCGACCTCAAATATGAATTGAATTGCTGATGTGTCATTTTAATGGCACCACTTTAGCAACAACAACAATAACAAGACGTCATGTTATAACTTCCATAGCTAATTAGGTAATTGGTAGAAAACGTTGGAACAACATTTCCAATAGCTTACACAAAAAACCTTATAATGTAATTTCAAAGGATTTCTACTACAAATCGGTAGTAATGTTCTATGATTTAATGTCTTGTCTTTTTAGACCGCCAGCTCTCTTGAACCGATGTTGCTTGGTTTGGTCGGGAATGAGTATCTGTATTTGGTACCTACTTGTAATGTCTTCGGATGTATCGGTATATGCCTAGATCTACTTATTACAAATGGAGGATATTAGAACGTTCTTTTCCAGTGGTTTAACAGTTTAAGTTAATAAAATTTAATGTATGTGATATTGTACGTAAAATATCACTGCTGCAGAGGAACAATGAAACACTAAATCGTGGAGGTGTAAAAATAAAAAAAATAACTGAGCGTTTACAAAACAATTCAAAAGGTTTCTACAAAAAAAGTGATTTCGTAATACCTACACGAGAGCTGAGACGTTATAAGTATAACAAAACTAAAGATAAAGAAATAAAAGATACTAAAAATACATCTCACAAAATTAATTGTGAGAAGGAGATAAAGGAAAATATAGACGATTCAAAAGTACTTAATAATTAAGTTTATTTGAATAAAGCTTATTTGACTTTGACTTTGACATTAGGAATAAAGGTGAATTCGTATGTTTGATTTTTAAAGCAAAAGTCACAAAATTACTATTTATTTATTTACGCATCGTGATAAATAGCAACAGACGTGTTAAACTTACTAAAACTTGAATATTCAACGCTTTCACGGTAATTTCGAGGGCTAAGGTTAACCCTTCGCTAATTAGCGTGATTAAGCTCGCCTTGTCACGTACAGCTTTGTATACAACATTGTAACACTCTTGAAATAGGTATAGAAACAAAATACACTCATAATCAATCTCTACGTAGAAATACTACGCATATTTCAGCGAATAAGAAAGGCACAGTATAAACAGTCTGTTTTAAAAGTTAAATTCGCAGGCAAATAAAAAAGAAATATTTATTCAAATTTATTTTCAATAAAGGAAAATTTATAGTGTACTTACCCGCTATCTAGATAAGAGTACAGTAACAATATCTCATTGGGCTTTTTGTTAGACATTCGTATGCTGATACGGGACCCGTAATAAAAATAAATGGGATCTGGCTTGATCTAAATATTAGGATACAAATTCAAGCGGACGAATAGGCGAATAGATCTTTCGTTACATAAAGAATGTGTTGTGGTAACTGCTTTTGGCTATCTTTACTTACATTCTGTCCATATAATTGCCTAGATATTGTATTCTCTGCCCGTTGGCGAGAATTATTTAGTGATCTTTTGGGGAATGAGGCTATCGAGCCCTTTTTCAGGGTAAAAGTGGCCAATGATAATTTGAAACAGCAATGAATTATTTGTTGTGTACTTGTGTCTTTATTAACATACACTTAGGGAAATGTCAATCGGAGTAGCTCGGTGGTGTAGTGGTCTAATGCCTGGCCCAACGATTTTGCAAGGGTCGGTCATGGGATAGGTGACCAAAAATGTATTATCTCGAGCTCCTCCGTAATTTCGAAAGCACGTAAAGCTGTCGGTACCTGCTGCATTTGCAGTCATTAAAATCCACCCGGTCTAACCAAGAAAATAATTACATCAAATGAATATAGCGGTGAACCGGCATATAAATTACGTTTAGAATCACCATGTATATACGATCCCCTGGGGACATAATTTATAACCCACTCATTTAAACCGAGGCCAGATTACCATTAATGGATGTAATAGCGAAGCGGATGGCAGCCGACAACAAATATTCTTCAGCGATGGGAAAATTATTTCTTTACAAGACATCGTAAATTCGTAACACATCTACTTATTGTTTTAAAAACCAAAGGCAATAAACATAATCCGTTCATTAAATAACAGCACACATAGTTTTTTAATGATAGATAGGCAAGTCCTTGGCCGCTATCACGCCTGATGGTAAGCGATGATTCGATCTACAATGGAACGCGCTTGCCTAGAAGACACGTACTTATTCACTCGCGACTTGAAGGCCCCCAAATCGTACGTATCGGGAAACATTCAGGCAAGGACCACTCTCTGGGAGTGGGGGCATGGATGATGTCATAGGTATTATGTTTAAAACTCTGAATCAAACTAACTTTAAGGAATTATAAAGAACAGTTTGAGAAGGTAGTTGTCAAGGCATTTTGTCCAACAGATAATCAGCATCAGCAAGAAAATGTGTAAATTTTATAGTAACTGTGATCGCTGCCACCGCTGTTCTTTCTACCTTGATCCTAGAGGAATCAGGATTTTGTACATGCGATACTGAACCACTGCAAAATTTGGTACAAACGTGCTGATCATAAAAGTTTATTGTACGATGTGGCGCTTTGCAGGGTGTAGGGTTAATAATTATGTTTTAACCGACACTTTATGAAGGGAAAATAAATGATCCACCGCGTAATGTGTTAATAGCTGCCTTTTTAAAGCTATTCGTTAACATTGGATTTGTAAAAATGTTTTCATTTTTGAACGCTTGTGCAAGTATCGTTAATTGAAATAAAATAGTAGTTTATAAATGTTAACAAAAAAAACAAAGCTCCATTACTATCAACTATTAGTGCCACAGTTTTGATAACAGTTTATTTTTAACTGTGAATGATTTTGAAGCACCCATTTTCTTAATGTTTTCGATCGTGTAAAGGAAGACCTCATTGTGACTACGCTACGGCTCTTCAAAATCGATGGATGTCGTCACGTCATAAATCACTTTATAAACCGCCCACAACAACATGGTAGTGAAATGAATGAAGTGGAGTATAAAATAAAACATTAATAAAAAATCGGTCAAACCGGTTCGGTTCGGAAAACTTAGTAGGTAGATGTATTCTGTAAACCGCTTTAAGGTTTTAACATAAAAATAAAAAAATAAAAGAATAAGGGGGGGCTTCCCATACATAGAACTGAAACTGAAAAAAAATTTTTTCATCAAAACTATACGTGCGGGGTGTCTATAGATAGGTCTTTAAAAATGACATTGAAGTTTCTAAGACTATTTTTTCTCAAAGTCAACCGTTTGAAGGATATTTACTACTAAAGTGGTAAAATGATCCTGTAACTTTTAAAATAAGAGAGTGAAAAATAAAAAAAAAATATATAAGCTGTAGATCCTAATAAATACCTACTTTTAACGAAAATTGGTTTGAACGAGATATAGTGATAATTTTTAGAGATATATCACATTTTCCAAAACCGCAAATATAACTTTATCATTCGTACAAACACTATGAAAAACAAAGTTATTTTTGCATTCGAAAAATTATAGTGGTGTTCAATATGGTATGGTATAAGGTAACTACGGAACCCTACTGCGCGAGGCCCGACACGCACTTGGCCGGTTTTTTTTATTTTTTGTTGGCCTGAATTATTTAACATTGAAGTCTGATAGTTATTGATGAATTTAATATATTTTAATTACAATTTAAATATTGAGAGATGACTCTTCATTGTGTTAAAATTTAAAATTAAAATAGTGATATAGGTACTCAGATAAAATAAAATGAATGAAAGGTCATTGGGCATATTTGACCTGCTTGATGAAAGTTCGCGAACAGAAACCAAACCAGTTTTAAATTAAAGACATAAATAAACGTTCACAAAAAAATATTTCACATTATATGTGTGAGTATATATGTACGTCTAATGTTATTAAACTTTTGTTAATAAAACAGAAGTTTTTACTTTCAGCATTGTGAAAATGTGTGGTTCAAGCATAATTAACGTTTGTATTGTCTTTATTTATTTATTTTATTTTATTTATTATTGAAATGTTATGATATAATCATAAAAAATTACTGTAAATTTTTTTTTTTTTAAAACACGTTTTTAAAACGGACTAAATTATTACAAAAAAATCGGACTAAAAATATTGAAACGGATAAAAACAAACTAAAAAGTAAAAAATAAATTCTTCTGTAAATATTTAAAACCCTAATAACCTATACCTACCTACAGAAATTTTAAACCTAAAAACGTGGGGCGCGTTTTGTAAAATTTATCATCCATATTGTCTATAGCATGCGCCCCGTGTTTTTAAAAAATATTTTGTTTCAGTAAATTATTATTTTATGCTTTTTAGTTAACGAGCTAAGACTAAAAATATACCATCTCCTATCGGAGCACTCGTCAAAACGATTCAAACGAGCCCAAACTCGATGGTGTTGCATGGTTTTATTACAGAGTCCCAGTGCCCTTCTTCCGGCTCCATCATCAGACCCTGGAAACTATTTCCCAACAAAGAACTCGTCAAGATGATTCAAACGAGCCCAAACTCGATGAGGTTGTATGGTTTTATTATAGAGTTCCATTGGCCTTCCTTCGGCTCCATCATCAGACCCTGGACACTATTTCCTAACAAAGTCCTCGTCAAGGCGATTCAAACGAGCTCAAACTCGATGGGGTTGCATGGTTTTATTACCGAATTCCAGTGGTCTTCTTCCGGCTCCATCATCAGACCCTAGACACTATTTCCCAACAAAGTACTCGTCAACTCGATTCAAACGATCCCAAACTCGATAGGGTAGCGTGGTTTTATTAAAGATTTCCTATGGCCTTCTTCCAGCTCCATCATCAGATCCTCGGACACTATTTCCCAACAAAGTACTCGTCAAGACGTTTCAAATGAGCCCAAACTCGATGGGATTGCACGGTTTCAATATTGAGTTCCTTTGGCATGGCCTTCCAGCTTCATCATCAGACCCTGGACCTTATCTCCCATTAGAGTTCTCGTCAATACGATTCTAACAAGCCTAATCACAATGGGGTTGTATGGTTGCATCATTAAGTTCCTGTGGCCTTCTTCCAGTTCCATCATCAGATCAGCTCAGTGACACCATAATATTGCATTGTATTCCAGTTCTGACCTATGTTCAAAGTTTCAAGTCTCTAGCTCATCGGGAAGCTAGTTTAAAATCGTTCGCAAACTTTGCGGACAAACAAACAAACAAACAAACGAGAAAGCAACCTAATAAAAACGTGTTAACATGTCCTGCAAGAGTTCGACCTATACCACTGCGTAGCAGACACATTTGTTTACGTACCTAGACCTATTTCGTTTGTGTACACCGTAGGTCAAATGTCCGAACAAAATGCCCAATGACATTTCACCACTTTCTAATGTTACCAACCAGTTGAGTTATAAGTTAACAAAATAAGACTCTCTTAAACTATAAACTGCTGCATCACGCATACTTTTCAGATTATTACATTTCAAGAGTGAAAAACCGCATTTGCTACATTTTAAAACAGATAACGAACAATGAGTTAAAAACAAAAGCACGAATGAAATACTTTACCGTACCAAAAAGCTGAAGTCGCAGCTAGCACGGGTCTCAATGGCATTTTTATAAATTTATGGCGCAACAACCTCGCCGGGTCCGCCATTACCATCCATTTGGTGCACTTACTCCGCAGCTAACTGTTAAATAACAAAACGCAGGACAAATTCTGTTCTTACGGCAAATGGCGTGTGCAGAAACATTGCCATTTATGAGCTCCAGAGCAATGTGGATAAGCACTGCAGTTTCCCTTCGCATTAGGTATTTACTAAATGCCTAAACGAGATTTAAAGCCTCGAGGATTAGTCTTGTATGCGCATCTGGCTGCGACAGTAAATGGGTGTATACAATACCGAGCAAGTCGTAAAGTCGTATTGAGTGCCAGGAGTTGGATGGCGCATTCAGTCTGCGACTAGGGTACTGGAAACTGTATCACAGGGGTTGATCATCAAAAATTACGCTACCGCTGCGTGAAACGGAATGAGCGACGGTTGCGGCAACGGAATGAAAGAAGAAGCTGTCAAAAAAGTTGTCAGGTAGCCGCTTGAAAATCAACATGCTTGTTCTTCATCACATACAGATACTGAAAACAAATTGCCATCCGCTCCAGTCGGTTATCGGACTGTCGGAGTTGAAAGGCGGTAAAAAAAATTGGGCGGTGGTCGAGAACTTAGGAAAAAAGGATAGCATTTGTTTTTTGAGTCTTGAATGATGTAAAAACGGGTCGGGTTATCACTCGTCAGTTTCCCTAATTCGTCAGTTTCCCAAACTGGTCAGTTTCCTTATTCGTCAATTTCATGATTTTTTTTAAGTCGTCAGTTTCCCTAATTCGCCAGATTCGTTAACTCGTCAGTTTCCTCATTTGGTTTGTTTAAGTAATTCGTCATTTTTCGTTAATTGGTCAGTTTTGGTACAGTTTCGTACAAATATAAAGAAATATTACATTTCTTATTTTTATATATTTTTTAGTACATAATTAACAAACTTTTTACTTTTTTTGCAGTCACAATGTCAAGTCGATGTCGAATATCATTTTTGTTTACAAAAATGCCATATCCCTCTTCGATGAAATGTCATCCCCTTTTCACCCCTCTCAACGCGAAATTCGTCAAAATTGGAATACGGGAATTATAATGTTTTTGAAAGGTTTTCGAACGTTTCCTATTACTACAGCTTTAACTATTTGTTATACAAGTGACCAAAGTCAATTTGTGCTGCGATTGAAGTGATTCGAATATAGTCTAACTGAGCACAGTGAGTGATTTAAAGGCACGAGGCAGAACAAAACGTTGGTCTCGTGTTAAACATACAACTTTTCAACTCTACCAGCGAGAAAAGTGTTATAGGTAAGAACAGTTATTTTCATGTGACTTTCTCATTTAAAAGCTAAATTCAGTATTAAAAACTTGTTTTCTCAACTCTTTTGGAGATAGTACAACTATTCCATCGATTGACGCACTAACTTTTTAAGGAGTAAAGTACATTCCCGTCATTTTGTCTTACGTTGTGCTTTCTCTTATTAATTAATATCCTGTCTTATTTATTTATATAATTACAATCATAAAACACATTTTTTTTATTATATTTCATTCATCGAATTGTTACATAGCACTATGGACATCGTTCCGAATAAATGAATTATTATAATGTTATATTATACATTTTTTTATATTTATTTCAAACATGCGACCTCATTTCGTCGTCCTTACACTTTATTTCGAACCAGACCATCTTTTTCAACAATCATTGTAAACTCTTTAGTATATACGTGTATTTTTTTACATTGTCATCAGACGGAATTATGACCTCATAAAGTATTTTCTTACTTTTTTTAACAAGTATCATCCTTTTCACTTCTTCTTTTAACTTAATTATTTCAAAATGTGGTGTTAGAAATTAAAAAAAAACATAGTGCGCCATAGTACCCTTTTTGTGCTGGAAAGGTGAAAAATATATCGCTTCATTATAAAATCTCTAGCCAAATATTTGCCGTACGTGACTTTAATATGTACCTTGCTCTTCGTCAGGTAATAAGACCTACTGGTTATAAAACATTTTAGGATAAGCTTCAAGTGGTAGTATAATATTATGTTTTAGAATGTAAAGGAATAGTACATTACATCCGAGAACGGGAAGCTAGCGATTGCATTGTCGAGGATGGTTTGAAGCCCGAGCCGCAGGCGAGGGCTTTAATCATTCGAGGCAATGCAAGTAGCTTCCAGTACAAGGTTTGTATAATACTTTACTCACGAAATGCGAGGAAATACAATTTTCTTTGTAAAAAGTGATATTTAAATGAAGGCTATGTTTGCCATTTCTCCCACTGGCGGCGCTAGTGTTTGTGGAGACCTGTCAAACGTGATTTTGGTTGTTGTCGTTATAATTTGAAGTGATTTTTTATAAAATGAGTGAAAAATATGGTTCATGGACAGTTGCGGAGTTAAAATTAGAACTAAAGAAGCGTAATGCAAAATCTACAGGCAAGATGCTGGAGTTTCTTTAAAAACTGATCTTTTCTAGCTCTTTCTGACCTCTGGATAGCAGATTTAGAAGTAGGTTTGGTCCACATAAACGGGCTGGGCACTGCATCTTTTTTTAATATAAGCTTGGCTTTAAAGGAAAATAAATTAATAAGTTTTGGTTATAAATAAAACTTTTGACAGGTCTCTAGAGACAGTGGCGCTGCCCAAGTGGATATTTTTGGAACTACCCAGAGTAAACCCCATTGGTTCGCGTGGCCATGTTTACTGACCGGTCATGCAACCATAAAGTTTCATAAAAAGAATGCTAGCTTTAAGTTCTACCGATTTGAATTTGGAACACTTACTTCCCGCACTCAGTGCGGGAAGTAAGTATTGAGTTTCATTTCCGCACTGAATTTCAAATTTAGAATGTGATGAACCAGACCCCCACGGAAATGTTGAACGCCCCGCATTCTTTTTTCAAATGGAATGATAACATTTCAGAGCATAAGTGAGTAAATAAAATTAACACAAATTCTTGATGGATCTTATTAATTTGTTATATGCACAATTGAAACCGTTTACTTTGTCTATTCAAGCTACAATGTTGTCTTAATAAGGACATTCATTGTAAAAAATGCACTTGATTTAATTTGGTTCAACCCTAAACCCCTTACATTCTATAGGTACATTCATAACGCAACAGTTTCTATAACACTATTATATACAATGTTTTGCAATGAATTAAGCATTATCGTAAATCTAATAGGTAAATTCTTGAGATACCATACTATTTTACCAAAAAATAACAAGGAAAAAGTGCGTAAGTAACATATTATAACAAAAAGAAAACTATTTTGTGTAAAGTTACCAACATTAAATTTGATGCAAATTATCAGAATTTCAGTAGTTTTAATAATAAGTTATTCCGCAGAAAATTGCTCATTACATACCTCGTTAAACTTATTGATAGCTAAATACCTAAGCTTTCAATAGATAGCATATATTTTTAAGCTTAAATTGTTATTTAAAAATATTTGTCTTAAATCAATAGTAATTTACAATTTCTTTCGTAATCTATTGTGTGGAAAACAATTTTGTTAATAAAATTAGTAATTAATCTTAAAATAATTACACCTAGAAGCCGTGTCTTTGTATGCAAAGTGAGGCAACTTATACTGAGCTAAAATGGCTCAGTTCTCAGATTTACATCCTTCATACGTTACCTAATCGTAACTCAAATCCAATAATATAATAATTAATCTCTTTAAGGTAGGGAAATTGAAACTGTTTTGTACTTATTAGGTATGATTATTTAATAATAGACAATAAAAATCTGAAAACGGCGCCATTTTGGCTGTTTTTATTGCCTCACTTTTGACAGCGCGCTTTGTAGGGAATTATCGTTCTAGGTGTAATTACTCTAAGTAATTAACTAAACTAGATGATTGCGTAAAGTCAAACGTATTCATTTGACAGTTCATATTGTATCATAATATATGTCATCCCATACAAATTGCAGCCGATGGAATACGATATGAACTGTCAAATGAATACGATTTTCTTACGCAATCGCACCCAAAGAGTTGGGTGAAGATTATGGATACATTTTAATACTCTACACATTGGGAATGGATTGTGTATAACTGGCCATAGAACAATGCGTGAAACTGTGTGCTGTCAGAAGAGGCACAACTGATGACTGAGCGGTTCATTAATTAACTCGTAGCTTCGTGTTGCGCGTCAGTAATATTCTCTAATTGATAAATTACAAATCCATGATAGAACGTATGGATAGAAACCCTATCAGCTGTTTGAATAATTAATTGGGAATTTGCTGAAATCAATAAATGGTGTCATTAAATTCCAGTTTGTACAAGAGATACAATCTTCAGTCGATTGTATCTCAGACGATTGCAAAATTAAAATCAGAAAACCTTAAAATATCATATTCTAACTGCTGTATTGTTCTAAATAATATGGAAATAACGTAACAACGCTTTGTTTCAATCTATAAAAATAGGGCTACGAACAAAAGACAATAGTTTTGTTATGTAACTTGCATGTTTTGATTCTTAAAAAATGTAATTCTATATGTAGTGATAAATCAAACTAGTTAGTAATAGATGTGATAATGATATTGTTTGGTAATTACACCGAAGGCAGATCAAAGCACTGAGATTGTGATCACTGGTTTGACATAATTACTAAGCGACTTTCCAATCCAAGTGAGTTTATAGTAAACACTTTAATAACTTCAGTGTGTGTTAATAATGTGTTTATAAACAAAGTTATGAGCCTTGTTATGATAAGGTATTTTGACATTTTCACTAAATTGTCACTTATTGAAAAAAATATTTTTTTTACGGATACGGATACTATTAAAATGAATTGAAAACAAAACTAAATATAAAAAAAAACTTCTATGAATAAAACCGAACTAGCTACCTATAGTACTTTCCGTTTTTATAATTTAATATCACTCGAAATTTTATTCCTATTTTGGGTAACAAAATACTGAATATCGTACATTATTAGGTAGAAAAATCGGCTGAGCCAAACGTGAGATAATCGCGGAGAAACATACATACATACAGGTCAAACTGAGAACCTTATTTTTTTTAAGTCGGTTAAAAATAATACACTAAGGGTATCCCTTTTCCAACACAAAAAATCATCTAATTCGGTTCATAAATAACAAAGTCGTCAAGGTAGTTAATGCAAAATCATAGTATTTTCAGGATTACTTGAAAACTTCTAAACCAATATGAAAAAAATAATAATAGGACCATCTCGCAAGAATACTCAATCGAACAAAAAAAGAATCATCAAAATCGGTCCATAAATGACGAAGATATGCGCGAACAACGATAAAAAAGTAAACAATCGAATTGAGAACCTCCTCCTTTTGATGAAGTCAGTTAAAAATACAAATATTGAAAATGGGTGACTTTAAAATACAAATTGAGTCACTAGTTGTTCAGAACGGGCAACCATATTCCTATTTGGGTGACAGCCTCAGGAAACACAAAACATTTAAAAGGAGATGTCCCAGCGTTGCCCCAGTTTCATTTCATTTAATTACTTTCATAATTAAAAAATGCTAATTACATTTTATTTAGGTATCAAGAATTGTTTTATATTTAGAAAAACAATTACCAAGACATTAAGTTGTTTTCTGAAGTATTTTGTGAAAAAAATGTAAGTAACTTACTCTAATGATAAAAAATTGAGATTTAAAAGCGTTTTAACTTAAAAATCCCACTTTTTAATGCAGAAAATAATTATCAATCTGATTTTAGAGTAAAATACCTACTCTGACATACTACTTTGATTAAGACGCGATAGACTTTGAGGATTGTGAGGCAAATGACATAGGCGCGATGGGACATGTCCTTTTGCATATATTTTGTTTGAAAAAGGCGACTCTTAATACCTTTTAATAAAATAAATACATTTTCATCATCGGTAAAGAACGTAAAAAGTTACACCGAATTCTTGTTTCATTTACTAAATAAAAAAGAAAAGGGAAACATATGGCTTACCAATAACGCGACCGCCAAAGCCAGGTGCTCACGCAGTAAAAGAAAATGGAAAACAACAATAACCCCGTTAAGAAGTGAAAACGCTTCGGAGTGGGTGAAAACGGAGCAAAAGTGTTTGGAAGAAATTAAAAACAAAGTCCGGATAATCTTGGAGGCTCAGAATTGAGGTTTTTGGTGCTCCTTTTTTACTTGATTTTGTTATTGGTAATGTGAGACGAAATGTTAGCGATACGACGAAAAGTTTTGTTTCAATTACATTTCATTCAAGTTAACGCCAATTTTATATTTGTGCGTATCAAACGCAACCTATGATGTGGGAAGAACTTGACATAAAAGTTAACACACACTATTCAGCAAAAAGAGTCAAGTAGTTACAACACAGTCACACTGGCTACGTCACTCTAGTGTCCAATTAGCTTAATGCACACCTGTGAAATGCTTATACTGAACCATTACAAACTTTGTTAGTCACCGTTTTTACTACAGTTAGTATGAAGCTAACTTCTTAGTTATGAATAGCGAGCTATATTACGTCACTAACAAATTTAATAAGGATTCTCATAAACGTAAAAGCCTTTCTGGGGTTCACATTGTGGGAGCTTATTCAGTGAAGAGTGTTTGCTTGTTGGCTATATGTTTAACGACGTGCTATAAGTTCATAGAAAGGAAAGCGTCCGTATAACTTGATGGGAGAGTCGTAGCATGTACTTGTAGCTACGTAACGAAGTAGAGAATGAATCCTCGACAAAAATAATATTAATTTGTAAATGGAAAACAAACATGTCCTAATAAGCATGCACTAGCGGAATTGCGTTTCATTCAGTGCAAAGCACAGTTTCAGTTTCATAATTATTGCCCATGGTTACGCTACAGAACGGAAATTTTGCACCAATTTACGTTTTCAGTAGAATTTCACTTACTACGATTATTAAATAACAACAAAGTCTTTTATGAACAAATTCATCTTCATTTTAAGCTTTATTGCCTCATTGTGGTTATAATAGACAGACAAACACAGTGTTGGTGGTGTACTGAAAGGTTCTGACGTTAAATATTACGTAACCATAAAATCTTTTGTCTGAATTTTGAGGAGTCGTAACAATTGCTTTTATTGTGGTGAATTGAAAGGCCCTGAAAGTTTCTTGAAATTCACTACCTAATCAAAGAAATTAACTGATTTCTCAAAATGGAAGTCGTATTTTGATACCTTAATTGACTGTGAGATAATTATTACATTGATTTCTTCAGTGATTCCGTGTTACTTTTAAATACTATATGCATAATCAGAAGGCTTATTACAATAAAATAATTGTATCGAACGATATGAGATGTTCGATTAATTCACATGATTTTGAACCTTATGCAGTGAAAAACGTGGGGCGCATACTAACCCATATATGCCCAGAACAATTTTTTCTCTCCGAATTCTTTCAATTTTGAATATGTGGATACCTGAAGGGTTCTTATGAAGACCGCAAGCGAAGATTTAAGGTGGCAGTGGCGGAATGGTGTTTTTTTTAATTGGTCGAAAACGACCCCTAGGTCAAATATGTTACTTAAAATTAATGATGATTAAAAATGCCAATATTGTATTAATTATTTAATTATCGACATAATTCAAGACAAAATTCAGGAATGAAGCTTGGAGGGGCATTTTGCATCAGGAATGAAGCTTGGAGGGGCATTTTGCATGTGGACTGGCACCACATTTGCTGCACGCCGCCGCAGCTCCGCCTCCGCACGGGGCGCAGCGGGGTCTCGACAAGGCCTCTCCGATCATATGCTCTGCATTGTGCCTCCGCACCGTGTGTGGTGCGCTGGTTTGGACCCCTCGAGCGGGCCCAGGCTGAGGCCCCCCGGAGCCGCGGCTCCGCAACAAAGTGCGGGCAATGCTCCGGCAAAACTGCGTCTTTCAGTGGAGCATTGCCCGCACCCTGCTGTGGAGCCGCGGCTCCGAGGGGCCCCAGCCCGGGCCCGCTCGAGGGGTCCAAACTGGCGTGCCGTATGCGGTGCGGAAGCGCAATGCAGAGCGTATGATCGGGGGGGCCCTGTCGAGACCCCGCTGCGCTCCGTGCAGAAACGGAGCTGCAGCGGCGTGCAGTGGATGTGGTGTCGGTTTGCATGCAAAATGTTTTTCTGGGTTTCATTCTTGAATTTTGTCTTGTATAGTCAGTTTCCTTATTCTCACTGGATGCGGATTCCTCAGCAAGTGGACGTCTCAAAGTTAGACTTGCAGGTGCGAGTAGCTGTCGACGAGATAAATGATGGAAAAACATATCTTCTTCATCTCCGGAATCACCGTCAGATACCTTGCCATCACCAGTATCAGCCATCACCAATAAAGACATCAGCACCTAATATCTCATCGTCGGACTCCAAATTTTCCAACTCCTCTATGATATCGTTCGTTGTAAGCGGTCTTCTAGACCTAAAACAAAAAAATGTAACTAAATACACTTCTTCCCAAGGGGTCGTTTACGACCCACAAATGTTTTAGCAACTATATCTATGTAATAAACATGTATTTCATAACACTTTCACTGTCATGAGATAGATAAACTATCAAATTTTATAATAAAAACGATAAAATAGGTGTTATAACGCAGGAAAAAATATTACTTACATTATTCTCAGTAGAACCGGACTTTTTTGCCACCAAAAATCAAGTCGTGACGTGAACTGTCACCAGTAGTAACAAAACTACCCCGCCAATACAATCACTTACTTGTTTTGGTAGATAATACTGTATTTAATCAATAGATGGCGTTAGGCGTCGCAAATAAGTGTTTCGATTTACAAAATAGCTTGTTTCCCATAACCTGTTTTACAGGACAAAAACGACCCACTGGGCATATATGGGCTAAAGACAATATTGATACTAAATTTAACAAAATACGCCCCACGTTTTTAGGTTTAAAACTCCGGTAGGTATAGGGTTATAAATATTTACAGATTAATTTATTACATAATTTTTAGTCTGTTTTTACTAGTCCGTTTTTTTTTTTAAAGTGACTGTTGGGAATGCGTTAACAATTGGAGATTTAGTACACAGTAGAAATGTCTTTTTACGGTTAATATCACCGTTGTAAAATGAAGAAACAATATTATTTTATCTAGTAGTTAAATATACAATTTGTTTATATTTTAACTTTCTCCTTATGCCTCTATCTACCACATATTAACACCATAGTATTTTTAGCTTTGTATATATGACCCTTTCACGTCATCCTGAACGTTTTCTTTGTTCATGGTCCTGCCCCTTGTCTGGTTACGGAAAATTTACTTTGGGTCGGCCTTTTTGTGCAAACGTCGGTTTATGAGCAAGATAATGTAAAATATTGCATGTAATCTACCCAAATTAACAAGCAACATTGTTCGAATAACGGCTCAAAGGTTTATGATGACATATTGCTCGCTTTTGTGTCTTGTCTGGAGGTCAGATTGATGTATTGGCGGCTGTTGAAGGATCGATAAGGCCAGCTGCGAACTATGAAGAAAATAATTAGTAGTTATTTAATCTAACGCAATCTTCAAACGTTAATCTGATAAACACTTAACTTTTAGTCAAACTAGGCAAAGAAGTATTTTCTGGAATACGAGTAGTAAAAAGGTAATGAATGCCGAAGAATAAAAAATAAACACAAAACGTGACTATAGTAGCAAAAAAGTAAAATTGACTAGAGAATATCGAAAAACCAACTAGCGACTCAATAGCATAATGGTTAGAGGTTAAAGTTTAGTGCGGGTTCGAGTCTCGTCTGAGAAGCTAGGGTAAGTCAATTTTTTCTGGTATATTGACACCGTACTAAAAGAGTGTACTTGTACAACGGGATATAATTGGCAATTGACAACATTTTAAAATTTTTATCCTGTGTTTTTATTTGTTATTTAGAAATTTCTGATGAAAACAAGAGACACTTATTTTTTTCTTTTCCAAAATTTTTATTTTAAGTCAACATAATATTCATTTGAAAAGTTATTTATTCTACTTTTTAATATTCCTTTATCTCGATGATACAGTGTTTTTTCCACATATTTCGTTAAATAATTGATCAAAAACCCCGAAAAATTATGTACGGTGTCAGAAATTGAAAAACCTAGAAATGGTTTTCGATTTAAGGTACCTTGTAAAAAATGGAAACATGTCAATTCGATGTCACATAGTGTCTCATGATTTATATTTACTTCAGTAATTTAAAAACCGAATTGTAGCATTTATGTAAGTAAGGTATTTAAACTGCCCTCTGCAATATCTTAGGGGCTATGTCACGCTATGTTGCTTTATGCTTGTGTGACTCTGGAATTCTAGTCTAGCCATAGGATCTCTCGGAGACACCTGTCCTCGTTTGTTAATTGCTCGAGCAGTTTGACAATAACTGTTAGAGCATTTCATGATGCTGTTCGCCCGGTCGTGTACCTATATATATCGTTCAATGATTAATGAATCGAAATGCCCGAATAAGACCATAATAAAACATACAAAAATATGAAATGACAATAATTTGTTTATTGACAAAACACTGATTTGATATTAATATTAGTACGAACTCTACTTATAAAGTTTCATAACAATGATATGATAACGTTAGCAAAGCAAACACAAAAAAAACAGCGAATCAACTAAAAGGAAACTAACTAAGAACACGTTTTTATGTGACTAAAAGAGTTTGCTATATTTGTATTGTTCCTTCTATCAAAACAGTGCTGCATAAATCATTTCCTTTTCCTCATTAATCATACTGACAGCTGTGGAAGATAGGTCAAGTTTAGAGATCGGAAACTAATGGCCTCAAAAAGTACTCTTCTGTCAATCGAACCTTACTGAAAAGGTTTCTATTCTTCTCACGAGTTTCGCATTACCCAAACTGTAGAAGAGATGCTCCACGACTAACTACCGCAAACTTTCCCTTTGATGCCAAAAGGAATTTTCACAAGCTTTCTTGTCAAACGTTATAAACTTCCGGAACTGAGGTGTTGATAGATCACCTTTATCTCAAGTAAGTATCGCGAGACGGAATGCCATTATTACCTGTTCAAGGGAAAGTGCTTCAGCGTTTTGCACAACAAGTTTATAATTACGAAAGTTTGTCCGGACAAAATAATTTGGAAAAAGAATTCCATTTCTGAAATTTAAAAAATGTAAATTTTTCAATGGACATTCTTCCGCGGCCGCGACACTTAAAAAGATATATAAACTTGCCAATTTATGACTCGAGTGGGCCAAAAGAAATTCAAAAGTCGTAAAAATTTACGGGCTTAATGAGAAACTTTGGTGAAAACTCCCCCCGTTTTCCTCCAAAATGACTCGGTTAACACTGAATACAAAATTGCCGAAATGAAATTGCCAAGTTTTCAAATCTGATTCAATGAGGATTCTTATCTTGAAAAAGAAATATCATAACTCGAATCCTGAAAAATATTATTAAAGTATGAATCGCACTCATAATTCACCAGTGTTGAACTGGAGATGAAAAATTTAACTTTGATGTGTTTTTATGGAAAGTATGCTTTCCTAGGTATTTAAATTCAATCTATAATTTTTAAAGCTTCTGTTAATTGTTTGCTTTTTAATGAAACTTACGTACGACCCTTGTTTGTCACTTTTTTCTGTAAGTCTTAATTTATTTCAATATGTATACAAAATATAGTTTTTTAACTGCGCTATATACTTTACTTTATTATCTTTTAATGGAATCGAAACCTATTGGTTTATTCCATTAAAAAAAATATACCTATACATCTTTGATAAAGCTCTTTAATACAATTTTACTAATAAACCTGGATAGCAGTATTCAAAATAGTGTAGCAAGTTAATTTTCCTCGCCAATACAAACCAGATGCGATTCAATATGAAAAGGTTTCAAATAATGGTTAAAACTTATTAACTTTAAGTTATTTTTTTCTAATTCTAACTCAGAAACATTAATTCACTTTATACTGGGATATTTTATCAACATGAAACTCTTAACAAGAACGAAAATAGTTAACAACCAAGTCACTGACAGCGTTTGATACGATAATATAACTTTTATGATAGTATGTATAATATTAATGATATTTCATGTTTGTAAAAAGTTTTACGACAAGCAAAATGTAAATGTAAAAGTATGAGTAAGTCATTTTCGTCAGAAAAAAATACCTTCTAAAAACTCTATTTAAAAATAAAAAATAAATACAGAGTATTATTCTGACCACCAATAGAATAAATTTTCACCTGAATAGTTGGTTATGATTAGCTTAATAAGCTTATTATTACTTAATTATTCATGTGATAATTTATAAAAATAATAAATTATCATGCACTCTTAATTTATTTTTCCTATAAATAAACCTACCGCCAAATTAAACATTATACCTACCTCTTCATTCAACCTCTTTTACGTCCTAACGTAAATTTCTATTTCCCTAGAATTAGAATTCTCGCTTTTAATCCAGGTGGAGCCTATAGCCAGATTTTCATTTCAGTTCGGTAACCCGACAACATGAAAATCGGTTTGTTTGTTTGAAGACAGTGATAGATGGAACGCCGCGAATGCACTTTGCTCGCGCGTTTAGTAAATAGATTTGCAATGCAAATAAAACAACATTTTGTATATTGTGGATAGGAAATGGATGTGAAGTGAAAAACATTGTATGCATTGTATAAAACATACGGACGACAATAAAATGGATCTGTGTAGTATTTTCATATATGAAAACAACGGTGTGATCAAATCACAATACGAGATACCAATTGAGTTTTTTTTTAATTTAGTTTTATTATATTTCAATGATAAATTGATGGTGGTCATCTTGATACGTCCAATGGTTAAGGTTTTTGACAGACAGACGGACAACCAAGGGTTCTGTTTTTTTTAGGTTCGGTACCATAATAATAGTAAGATGATAATAAATAACACACTTTAATAATTTCATAGATGATTATGATTAAATAAGACATACCCAATCGCCCCCATTAGCTGAATTTGACCTTTGGCATAATTTTGTATGTAATTATGCAAAAAGGTGCCTGAAATCCTACCCAAAACTCATTTGAATATTCTAGACAAGCTTTTGCGATACCCTTTTGTGCGTTGATTATGCGCTCAATGAACGTTTAATTTGATAATTACCCATAAAATTAGCACACAATAATTGTGATCAGCACCAATTATTGGAATTGTTTATTCAGTGTATTTTAACTTTTGTTGTCCTTTCTCGTTACCAGACTTAGTATTGGTATTCAATTTTAAAACAAAAATAAAAATTCCAAGTAAAAATAATTTTTATTTAGTCACAGAATATATATATGTACTACCGTACAGAAAGGAAACTCTCCGCCCCGCCCCACAATCAATTACCTCACCGCGCCCCGCGAGTTCGTAGGCCAGTTCGTATGCTCATTCAATAGCCCAGACTTCACGCACATAGGTAGTTGCGCGTGTGCAAAAACGTCACTGTGTAGCGTCTGCGTAATAGATAGTTGAAACGCGGCGTTTGTATGGAGTGCCCGGCGTGTGATTTAGTGTACAAACATATTATTACATTAATTAAAACTTAAGTAATATAATCACGATAAAATACAAATTTATAATCTTGTACTGGCGTTTGATAACGTAACACTCTCGATATAAGCAGTTAACCTTTATTACCTAATAATTAAGGATTTTATTTTCAAGTATTTGTTCAGAACCTACGCCGTACGATCTTAAATTATAGCCGAGAAAAGAGAATACGCGAGGTCATAGTGGCATTATAAATTGTACTAATGGGACAATTTCGAGACTCTTATAACATTATTAGGTATATTATTATTGTAACATAATTCCTTTACTGTTCTTTATTTTCTTTCATGTGTAGCAAAAGCTTCACAGAGATAAAAACATTATTGTCAAAGGGAAACGTATTGTTTAGTAAGTTCTCTAATTCAAGTGAATTATGTTATCTTGAAAATAAAAAATCACATTAGTATTATAGAAATTTTATTTATGAATACAATGAAATATATAAAATTTCATGTAAAATCGTTTTCGATTTAGACTCCAAAGTGTATTTTGCTTTCTGTCGACAAATGGTAAAGTACGAAATAAATCAAACATATACTCACTAAAGGAAAATGGAATGTGACCCAACTTCCGTCACGTATAGTGCACATTTTGAAAAACTTTTAATGATTTATGATATGAAAACTGACGTACAAGTTGAAACCGACCGCATTCGAACGGACAATGGCACCTCGACGCTCGAAGGGCCACAGCAGACATGATATTTTTTAAATCGACGATCGACGTTTTTACGCCTCGGCCACGACGTAACCGCGCGAGCATCCTGCGTCTTGCGTCGCAACCACTGCGCGCTGTCTTGTCTCGATGTCGGCCTCTCTGCTCGTCGTCACAACCGCATAGTAGTTGCCGAGACACAAGTCACAGAGCGTGCACGTGGTGATATCGTGGCCGAGTGGTTACGAAGCTAGATGAAGCGACCAAGCGTCCACACACGTAAAAACAGTGACCGTAGCAATAGAGTTAAGCTAGGGTTTCCTAGGATAGTGGTGCCGTCATATTAAGGCCGTAATATAGCGGCGTTGAATGTTGTCTATGTAAACAATAGCGACACCGTAACGTCAGAAACCACGCCATATTATTTACATAGACAACATTCTACGCAGCTAAATTACGGCCGTAAAATGACGGCACCGTCATCCTAGGAAACCCTAGCTTTACTCAACACAGCGACTGAACGCTATATCGCGCACACGTTTGAACGCTGGTTAATTGGATGCTTTTTTTGATACCGCGACCGAACGCAACAGTCGCCAAAACGCGACGCAGTATCGATGCAATCGCAAAAACGGTAATCGCCGATGTCTGCTGTGGCCCTAAAGTAAACTTTCCTGACGTAAATTATAAGTTTCACAATAACGGAACATTTTAACGATGCGGCACGGATGTCGTAAATATTTGTGTTCCGGTACTAATAATTCAAAATCTTAACTTATAACTAGAACGAAAAGATAAGAAAACGAAAAAAATAAGATTTTATAAGAATTACATTGCCTAATGCCTAATAGATCTGCATAATTTGTCTTGATTAATAATTTTCGACAAATATTTTATGCATGAAAATAAAATTTAAATGAGCCCGACACAAAAAAAACATCAACTAGCTAAGAACCGTCGATCACGCTAGCTGTCAAATAAAAACAAACCGCATCAAAATAAATCTATTCGTTTAGGAGCTACGTCTCCTCAGACACAACACAAATACTTACACACACATGACAAACTTATAACACCCCTCTTTTTACGTCGGAGTTGAAAAAAAAGATTCTTTTATCTTATTTTTAATCCAAACATGTTTGACGTACCTATCTACGTACTTGTTCAATGTTAACTTTTCTAACCTCGTAAATATTGTACATTCTCGGCTTCCATACATCAATGTCACTGTGTATTTAATATTGCTTCGACTCCATATACAACCTATAAAGGATTACCGATAACGTCATCGTTCTATCAGAATTATTAGGAATTGCAATATTTTTGCTATTTACACGGTATGAAAATAAAAATATTCCAGGTTTGGAACCTCACCGACACCAACACGCGAGTTATTTTTATACATTCTTCGACTTGTGTTTGTATCCTTCGACCAATTTGGGACTATTGATTTTAAGTTTTACCTTTTGCCACTCTTATTTAACAAAACAAAGGTATTTATATAACAAAACCAAGGTATTTATGTAACGTGTTACTGAAATAGCGCAAAATGAGAAAACTGTTTCTTCGGACCATCAAACTAAACAACTTTTACTATGGGACCAACTCTGAAATCACGAAAAAAAATCTTCTGTTTCATACAAAAATTAATAACTTAACACATTGTATAACTTTTATCTATCTACACTATAATAATTTTTAAACTTTAGAAGTTATGTAATTTCAGGAATGCAGAAATGAACAAGTTACCGCCAGTTTGACTAAAAGCTTGGCTTCATTTGTTAAAACGGCACTGCTCTTAATTAGTACTGAGATTTACTCCCGCCTCCCGTGACTTATTCGTAGCTCAGCAAACATAATCTAACATTTAGTTGCATTTACTGTAAGCGGAATTATGAATTGTCTTATTTGGTTCTTTGGATTCAAATATTGTAGTTCAAAACGTGAATTAACAGCTCCGGTGATATGTAAGCTTTTGATGGATACGTAAGTAAATGGATGAAGTTCGATTAAGCTAGGGTTTCCTAAGATGACGGTGCCATCATATTACGGCCGTAACTTAGCGGCGTAGAACGTTGTCTATGTAAACAATAAGGTGCGGTTTGTGACGTTACGGTGTTGCCGTATGGTTTACATAGACAGCATTCAACGCCGCTATATTACGGCCGTAATATAACGGCACCGCTATCCTAGGAAACCCTAGCTTCAGGCAATAGGTCACATATACTTGAACATAAAGACTAAAAACTTGCTTTATTTAACAATTAATGTACCTACGTCATTGTAGGACCAAATGTAAGATTTACTTACTTATATGACCTTATGCTCTATTTTCATTTCCCAATCATTTTCATTTCTGCAACCTTCAATTTGATGAGAATTGTTATTTTGTCATTGAGCTCAACGTAGCCTACATAAATCTTTGTAACGTTGTTAATAAAAGCTGTTACGCGTAAATTATGAAACTGAAACTGGGCCAAACAAATTACTGTATCCAATAACAATGTGATCGCAAAGGATAAAAAATAATAGCTTTGCAGAAAAAACAACACTGCTTTTCAAAGAGCAGAGAGGGAAACATTATACGCTTCCTACTTAATAAAATACTTTCATTCGATGGTAGTTACTGTAAAAGAAAAATAAACGATGCATTCTATTTAGGGTTCCGTACCCAAAGGGTAAAACGGGACCCTATTACTAAGCCTCCGCTGTCCGTCTGTCTGTCTGTCTGTCTGTCACCAGGCTGTATCTCATGAACCGTGATAGCTAGACAGTTGAAATTTTCACAGATGATGTATTTTTGTTGCCGCTATAACAAAAAATACTAAAAACAGAATAAAATAAATATTTAAGGGGGGCTCCCATACAACAAACGTGATTCTTTGCTGTTTTTTGGTACGGAACCCTTCGTGACCCTTTCGTCCGACTCGCACTTAGCCGGTTTTCCATTTTTACTATTGACAAATTCATGTCTCATTGTGAAATATTCAGCGACATGTAATCTGTATGATAGGTATTCAAATTCAATATGTTTTATTTAGCCAAAGGTCTTCTCTTGTGTAATAATATTTACACTAAAAAAATTAAAGTCTAACAAAATTATTAAAAAAAAACTACTTGATCATTAGTAAACACACTTAAACACATTTTACATTACCATATTATAAATATTATATTATAAATTTTAATAATTGTAATTAGATAAAAGACTGTTTTTTTTTCAATTTATGAATCTTTACTCGCTATAGTGCAATCAAGTTTAGGGTCGTGTTAATGTTTATTCTGTAACTAACTTCAACGCAAGTCCTTCAAGTTTTATTGTCTAAGCTGACCTAGGACTTATGTAAATGTGAAATTCAAACAAAGATCTTTTGTAGAGCTGCGTAATAGAGCATGAGTACTTGAGAAGGGTAAAACAACCACTTTACCCTCGACTATATTGAGAACAATAGTTTAAAGTATATATAGAATGGGTCATTATTCAAAATTAGGTCTGACCGTGATTTAACTTGTTTATAATTAGGATTTGGTTCAAATCCGATTTGGGTTTAGTTTGAATAAAATTCCTAACCGACCAACTATTTATATGGATGGATTGAGTGGTCCGTTATTGTAACAAAGGGCATTTAAACTTCAATGCAAAAACTTAGCATTAACTTAAGTAGAGGCAGTTAGTTAAGTTACATAGTTAGCGAAGTTGCACATACTTTTTACCGTGTGGTATCTAGCAGAGTAAAATAGAACCAATCCTTCACACCTAGGGTTGTCGTAAAAGGCGACCAATGACCGAGAGACCTACATTAAACACCTAAGTGGATCAAAAAATGGCTAGTAACATTTTCCGACGAAAACGTTCCTACAATGGATATAGGCCGTTATATGCTTAAATATTAAATATGAACATCATGACTTTATTTAAAAGGACAGTTATACTACAATAGATATAAGTACTACGTACAGAAAGGACACTTCCCGCCCCGTCCTAGAATCAATCACCTCACCCCACCCCCAAGTTCATGTGTCCAATCGTGTGCTCGTTTAGTCGTGAGAGACAACAGCTGTCAACTTTCGTGCACGGCAGCGTGAATTAAGTTGCAAAAAGCAAAACAAAACATTTAATATCACTCATGGAAACATTTCTTATCACCGGTAAATACATTTATTTAATGTTAAAATGGTGAAAAACCAATATGTTTATTTGTGTATGTGAGGCGACACGATTCCCGCAGTAGCCCTAGCTTTACGCACACAGTTGCGCGTACACAAAACGTCATCTGTGTAGCATCTGTGTAAGTAATAGGTAGTTTTATCGGAGCGGTTGTATGGAGTGTCCGGGGTGTGGATAACCACATCTTTACTAATATTATAAATGCGAAAGTCCGTTTGCTTGTTTGTTTATTTGTTTGTTACGCCTTCACGTCTTAACTACTCAACCGATCATCATGAAATTTTGCATACACGTTGTCACCTTTTATCCCGAAAAAATATACTGTTCCCGAGGGATAGAGAAATAACTGTCCACGCAGACGAAGTCGCGGGCGGCCGCTAGTATTGGAATAAACCAAGAACATATTTTGAAAACCATTATTAAATTCTAACAAAAAGCTTTTAAAAAAAAGTAAAACCTCCTTCAAAAACCTTAAAAAACAGCTCTATAAAAAGCAAGAAATAATGTTCAAATCGATTAAAACACGTCTATTGAAGTCGGGTGGAGCTGGAAGTATTTTTTTTACTTATTGTGATGTTTATATTCTAAAAGCCCCACCCGACTTCAATAGACGTGTTTTAATTAATCGATTTGAACATTATTTCTTGCTTTTTATAGAGCTGTTTTTTAAGGTTTTTGAAGGAGGTTTTACTTTTTTTTAAAAGCTTTTTATTTTAAACTTTTTTGTGGTAAGTATGTAAGCGATGATTTTATAATATAAAACGTTAAGTATAATGTTTCACATTTTTCAATGGTAAACCCCGAGTAACTTAATGTCCACAGGTGTTCCGTTGGGTCTTCGCAGTTCAAATCTAGTCCAGAATGTCCTTGACAATAATAAACCTACCAATATTTCAATCACTGTACAGTTCCTATTTGATTTTGAGGAGTTCCCTCGTGTATCTTCAAAATCCAAAGTCCAATACCAATGAAAATAATATGGAATCATTCTTAAGGTGTCTTCTTTCAAACAAAAAAAGAATTGTCTAAATCGGTTCATAAACAAAAAAGTAATGGTTGAAAGTCGGTCTTAATTCATATAAAATGGCAACGAAAACGACAGTATTTTCAAGATTACTTGAAAACTACTGAACCGATTTCAAAATTTCAAAAAATGAAACCAACTTGGGAACAAACCTCATGTTATAACGTTTGAATCGTTTCAATCGGTTCAGCCGTCTTCGAGTAATCGGTGTACATACATATATAAAAAAAAATATACGCGACGAATAGATAACCTCCTCCTTTTCAAAGTTTTTGAAGTCGGTTAAAAAGACATAAACTCTAGTGTACCTCGTCCTAGTATAAAACTTTTTCATATGTAGGTAATAAATACCTATTGGTTGTAAACATAATTTAAAGTCGCTTTAAGCCAAACCCTGAAAAGAATAGTTTTGAAAGGAAAGTTTGTATTCCGACCTCCCGCTAACGCGAAAGTTTGAGTACAAACCATCAAATGAAATAGTTTGAGAATTCTTGGCTTTGTGTCGGAATATTTTCCTATAGTTCTATTAAAACTATGAGTTGTTTACCGCAATTGAAATAATAATGGCCCCAGATATTTAAGTTTATTTAGCGACTCCAATTCATTTTACGTTCTACGATAAATGTTAAAACTTGAACTAATCTAGTAGTTACTTTAGTTAATAAAGTGTATAAATAAAGAAAATAATGTAGCTTTTTGTTCAGAGCCAACTGATTATATTAGAATTTAATAAATATAAACTAAAGTTTATTATATGTACCTAAAATAAAATTAAAATTTTATTTTCATTGAACTGGCTTTGATGTTTCATCCACCATATTAAGATCCTGTACTATACGAGTATTCATAAAGTTAAAAAGTCTATCTTCCATAGGAGTACAGCACCATAAAATGTTACATAGAACAGAATTTAAGTGACATTCGTATCTTTTTAGGGTTCCATAACAGTTTTGTGTACAAAACAAAATTAATTCTGAAATATGCCCTAGTAAGGATTACCGTTATTTAGCAATTATATAAAATAAATTTTAAATAGATATCTACTTTATGAACTTAAGATATTACATATTGGAATAGAAGATCCATGATACACAAAATTATTTGAAGAGTCTCTTTTCACACTTAACCTCTTTTAAAGGTTTCAGAGACGCATGAAACTCGTTTGCAATAATCGTTTAGCTCTCAGATAGGCTTAATATGTTAATATGTTTCGTGTTTCAAAATATAAACGACCCTTTATAAAATGGAAAACGAGAAAATCTTCAAATATTTTCCCTTATCTTTCAACTTTGCTTGACGAAAATATATTGCACCACCGTATCACTCACGTCCTCAAGCGTGCAGATAAAATAATTTATGACAAATCACATTCGAGATTCCCACTTTACAACCCATGTTACACCTGCTTCCTTAAAACGATATCAAGAATTTATATTATTGCTCATAACGGTAAGGTCGTTTGGGGTCCAATTTACTTCTTACAAAGTAACTAAAAGGTTAAAGGTGTTATAAATTTCAAGCACGTTCATTAGTCGGGAGATCCCTCGCAGCAGCTTTTAGCCGACGACACACGTCGGAATTTCGTAATAAGATTTCCTTAATTTAGGGATCCTATACTCATATACAGGACGACTGGTATACCCGTATAATCCCGAATATGTTTAATAGGGTACCATACAATATAACCCCGGTAAATTATTATATAGCCCGTAAACCACCTCTTGATTTTACTTGTTTCTTTTTATGTTATACTGCACAGTGAAAACCCTAGACCGAGATGATGTATTGTTATTGACCGTTAATGGGGTGGATTATTAAAAACAATAGCCCATCTGCGTCTAGGGTTGTCACTTCATCATTTCCTATAGGTACAAATAAAAAAACTAAATTTCTTAGCCGTCTGGTGGTTTTCAGGCTTTATCCTACTAATATTATAAATATCCTACTAATATTATAAATGTGAAAGTTTGTGGGTTTGGATGTTTGTTCCTCAATCACGCAAAAACTACTGAACGGATTTGGTTGAAATTAGGCACACAGATAGTATAGATTAAAACATAGGCTACTTTTTATCCCGATATTCCCACGGGAACGGGAACCACGCGGGTGAAACCGCGGGCAAAATAACTAGCCGCAGGGCGGCTAGTTATTAATAATATTAGTACATATTATCCTACTATTATAAATAATACTAGTAGGATAAAGCTTAGTATAGAATTATAAATATTAGTAGATCAATATGAAAGAGTGTGGGTTTGGATGTTTGTTCCTCAATCACGCAAAAAAATTGTTTTAAAAAACAAAAACCGACTTCAAAAACCTGCCTCTAAAAAGCACGAAATAATATTCAAATCATTAGATACGCATTATCATTGTTATAATAACAACACGTCTATTGAAGTCGGGTGGGGCTGGAGTACAACTTCCTTTTTTTATTCTAAAAGCCCCACCCGACTTCAATAGACGTTGTTATTATAACAATGATAATGCGTATCTAATGATTTGAATATTATTTCGTGCTTTTTAGAGGCAGGTTTTTGAAGTCGGTTTTTTGTTTTTTAAAACAATTTTTTATTTTTTTATTTTTAGTGTAAGTCCCTTCTATATTAGGTATATTATTATAGGTATACTATTGGGTAGAAAAATCGGCTCAGCCAAACGTGAGTTATTCGCGGAGAAACATACATTCATACAGGTCAAACTGAGAGAGAACCTTTTTTTTTTGAAGTCGGTTAAAAAGACTACATTAAAAGTACCCCTTTCCCAACAAAAAGTTCTAATTCGGTTCATAAATAACAAAGTCGTCATGTTAGTTGATGCAAAATCAGAGTATTTTCAGGATTTCTCAAAAACTACTGAACCGATTTGAAAAAAAATTAAATGGGACCATCTCGCAAGAAAATTCAATCGAACAAAAGAAGAATCTTTAAAATCGGTTCATAAATGACGAAGATATGCGCGAAAAACGATAAAAAAAAACATACAATCGAATTGAGAATTTCCTCCTTTTTGTGAAGTCGGTTAAAAACGGCTGAATAGATTTGGATGAAATTTGACACACAGATAGATTATAGCCTGGATTAAAACATAGGATACTTTTATTCCGGTCAAAGGTTCGCTAGGGATTTTCCGAATGTCCACACGGACTAACTCGCGGACGAAAGCTACTTAGTGATTTATGAATTTATAAAGTTGAACGTATGGTACTCTATCTACCATATTTGCGTATTGCCAAACACCCTGTACACTACTCATCTAAGAAGTTATTACTTCTAAGAAAGCTTGGAGTAAACACTCCGCATAAAATTAGATGCAGCACACACGGCTCGCCTTCTATTCAAATTTTAATAAAGCATTTGAATAAAACGCGCAGGTTACTCAGAAAGCGTGTTTGTTTAAATGTGTTTTGCGAAATGTCTAATTGGAAATTTGAGATTCCAAGTTTCCTTAAATACAAAAGTACTAACATAGCAAGATTAACCTTAGTAATTATTGGAAAAAAAGAGCACACTAACAAACTACCTCTCCTGTTAATGAACTGAGGCCCTACTCAAATGGCCAACATTCTATTCGTTTGAACGCTACGCTTAGTATTAAAGCTTTAAAATAAGCAGTAAACTATAAAATTACTTGCCGTAAGCTTGTCAATTCCATACAATACATCAAAGTCTGTGATTCATATAAGTTTTCGACATGTGATTGAATCGTCTATTGCTCATATTTAAGCTTTAAAAGTAAGCGTAGCGTTCAAACGAATAGAAAATTGGCCATTTGAGTAGGGGGGCTGGGGCGCTCCTGTTAAAGACTTCATAAAATAGTGAACTAAATTCAAATCTTTAGTCATCTCGGATCGGTCGTGTAAACAAAAACTTACACCGATGCTTTTGATATCGATGGTTTCACGTAGTATCACGGATACCCTCTTTATTTCCAGTTTACGTCTGTACCATTCAACCTAGGCCTAGATTGTTTTATGGACCAGAAACATAAAAGTAACGAGCACGTTAACTCCGGATCATTGCACCCGGTCAGACACAGGTTTATTTCGAACGGTGCGATCATTTCTGCCACCCCTTTACTACAATCACAAAATAGGCAGGTCAGAATTCGACAGTCATTTGTTTTTTTGTGATAGGAACTCCTTGGTACCACCATAACATAATCAACGATCAGTGGGGCACCTTGCCTTGTACGGTCAAGGATGGCGAACCAATTGCACGCGACACAATATTTTGGGCACGTCACGATCACAAAATTCATTATGCGACGATTTGATGGCACGTCTATAACCTTATTAAACATAATAACGGGTGTAACAAGACCTTCAACGAAGCCGAAGTCCACGTATTCTGCCCATCATCAGGATCATTTTTGTCCTTTGGACTATAGCTGGGAAATTAATAGCTACAAAGTTATTGAAGGTCAAAGTCAAATTTTTTTTTTTAATTTTTTTATGAAATCTTATTTTATTTGTTATTGCCTACTTTTTGTCCAATTAAACATTATCAAAATTTTAAGTATTTCGTAGCAAACAATGGCTTCAAAACGTTATCACTCAATGTATCTCATGAGCACGCACATAAACGCTGCCTTCAACTCGGCCGCACGCAGCTGTGTAGCATACACTCGCAGGCGCGGGTCTGTTGTACGCGTTACATTGCGTGGTAAAGTATGCAATGATTTTTTAACACCAAAAATCAAAATCATTTCCCAGCAATAATTTTGAACATAAATGGTCCTGATGATGGGCAGAATACGTAGACCTCGGCTTCGTTGAAGGTCTTGTTACACCCGGTATAGAAAAATGGTGAACTTTTTTTCCTCCAGGAGGAATGTGGGAAAGGGCGGCGGTGGCAACCATCGCAACTACGCAGGCGGGCCGTACCTAATTTTTCCCTATTGAAAGTCCGGTACCGTATTATTATTCTGCATTCAAGGAAAAGTGTCACTATAGGAAAAGCTATTAATAACACTATGGTAGTACTAGAGTATTGAAAATAGTCTGAGTTGGCCTTAAATTGCCTGTTCGAAATATCCATGTGTGTGTGCATGAAAGACCGCTATTTTGTGCTACACCTTTATGATTGGGGAACGGTGCAGGAAGTGTGTTGTTACATTTTATGTTTCTGGTTACACGATGTTATTGGTAAGCGTGAACATTTGCTCAGTATAATAATATTATGATTGTACCGACTCTGAGGTTAATATCTGATATTTATGTAATGTAAATGACCCACCTTATAAAATAATGGCATGGATAATAAAATTTCATTGAGATTTTGTTTACTGAATACATCCCTCGTATCGCCGTATTACATGAAAATGCATTCAAATGAAAATATGGTAATCTCAGATTTACTGAATAACAAATCCTATGTATGAATGAGAAAAAACATAGTATTTTGTACATTTTCAATGCAGCTGTGAATTGTTCTTTATTTAAAAGACAATCTCGTTTTGTCTAAAACTATCAGACTGCGCAGTTTCATTACTGATTAGTAGTACCTATTTTAAAGATAGGGTTTCCTAGGATGTCAGTGCCGTCATATTACGGCCGTCATTTAGCGGCATAGAACGTTGTCTTTGTAAACAATATGGCGTGGTTTTTGACGTTACGGTGTCGCCATATTGTTTACATAGACAACATTCAACGCCGCTATATTACGGCCGTAATATGACGGCACCGTGATCCTAGGAAACCCTAGCTTAAGCTAGGTAATAATTTGTATATTATAATTAATTATACTTACTTAAGTAAGTATAATTAATTATAATATACAAATTATTTTTAAAAACCACATTAAAGCTGTGAATGAAGGTGACTTAATACAAAATTTACAGAAATCGGCGACTTTCACTGAAAAATAGACTTAAGAGTCAATGCTTTGTTACCTACAAATTCAAAAACTGACTTTTACATTAAAATAAATATGACTTCTTAGGACACATAAATTAAAAAGCTGACTTATTTTCTTCATTATCCAAAAATCTCAAATTTTGGATTAGGTCATTTTCGCTCTCAGCGTGTTAGTCTTCTTTCGGTATATCTACAACATATTTTGAGGTAGTTTCCCTTGAGGCTTAACTGTGGGAATGCCTGTATTTATCTTTAAACTAAAGAAAGACATGTATAAAAAAAGTATTTTTATTTTGAAATATGTTCTCCCAAGCAGGCCCATCTTTCACATTGGGCACTCTGGGCACTTGCCCAGGGCGCCGCGATCGATAGGAGCCCCTTGTTTCTTGCCAGGTCGCTTAATGATAACGGATGCTTATTATATTACGAAAAAAAATCAAATCTAGATTTTTAATCGCTAACCCTTAAATTCTAATTACTTTTGTGGATTATACAATGTTTTGTTCTTATTAAATGTGTCTTAGCAAGATTACAAGATTAGTGAATAAAGCTGATTAAGTATAAAAATCCTGCTGCGCGGCCGTTTTCTTTACTTTAGACAGGCATAACTACGAGATTATTTGATGAAACTGACTAAAAATCGCGCTGCGCGGCCGTTTTTGTCACTAAAGACAGGTAATATAACAAGATTAGTGAACGAAACTGACTAATAATCGCGATTTGCGGCCGGTTTTTGCTATACCTATAAATCTGGCATTTTGTGCCTCATATACAGGCATCCTCTCTTACTTTGATAGTAACCCAAGTCAAGGTCATAGGAGCCCCATTATCCTAATGTGCCCAAGGCCTCAAATAGGTTAAAGACAGCCTTGCTCCCAAGCCAACTTAAATAAAAGAAAAACACACGCATGCGCAAAAATCTACGTAAACGAGATCTCGTAAACAGTTCCTGATAAAGCAGAATGGGACCGCACTTGACACTGCCTGCCAAGTGCTGACAACCATATTTACTACTAAACACAACAGCCCTAAACAGAGCCAATGTTGATTCGCAATATACTTGAAGAAATATCTGTGAATCTCTACCTCGAGTCGACTCCGCTCGCCACTCCGGGGAAATAAAAGATTACTCTATATGAATAACTCTTCGCAGCTCCAGTTCGCGATGTTTTTCAAGAGGCACGATAATCTACCCCATTATTCTTTCTCTCAGTTTACTTTGTTCCGTCGACGTAGATATTGCATTTAGATTGAACTGGAGGAAATAAAAGGATTCTCACTTAGTATTTGCAAGTGTCCGCGTCGCTCTACATAAAAGTTAATTTTGTGAACTTGAATGCAAACGCTTACTTTACTCTTATTATATAATTCTTAATTATTCATTTATTTCACATCTTTATTAAGTGGAAGATGAAGCTTAAAATGTGCTATAACAACAAAGTTGATTGGCTATTATAATAAACAGCCTCTTCTACTCGAAACGAAACAATGGCTTAAACTCCGCGTGAATACATGGGTTCAAAGTTTTGATCTGTTGACTTACTATTAAAAGGGGTCTCGATTCTTAGTCACCCAATTCTGTAACATTAGTAGCTTCCGAGGGTAATTCAAGCTAATCCAATAATAACGGAACTTTGCGCAGGTACCCTCGGATTTACATCTCATTTCGTGCGGGCACAAAATACGTAAAACTAATGCGAAGGATTCGGCGAGATCGAATTTGTTGGAAGTTTATAGCATCTGTTGCGACTCCACAAAGTCACGGGCAGTTAGTTCCCGATAAGGGTCTCGCTGCCACCCGATTGGCTCAGCACATCTACGAAAGGCCTGATGGAACTTTTTTATTGGCTATTAGCCATTATCACACGTGACGCTTAAGCTCTCGCAAAATATTGACGTAATCTTCTTTATACTCGGAGGAAACAGCCTAAAATGAAGCAATTTGTTACACATTGTGATGTTTCATAAAAAAGGTACAGTGTTGCGATCATGGCTTGAATTTAAAGAGCTTTTTACACAAAAGTAATAAAAGTCTTATTTGTTGTAACTATTGAAAAGTTACTTCCTAATGAATTGTATTTTATCTTATAAAGAAGATGATTTGCATTGAATTTTACGTTTTTTACCTACTCTTAGAAAAACACTTGTCACACTAATTAATTTGAAAACTAAACTAATATATTGTATTTACTCTTATTCTAAGTAAAAGCAAGAGATCCATAAACAGAACATGACCGCTAATAACATATTCTTTGTATAACAACATAAACTAAAGCTACAAGAATACTTATAAGTAAGACAAAGGGACATAACTTTCTCCAAGTTATAAGGTCACAGTAAAAGTGTCACAGTGAGAGCCAAATGTTGCAATTTATCGTGGATACGATAAAATAGAAAGAATTAAGAAGGTTTTCTCCACACGTTAACCTACCCAATATTTTCATATCTGGCAAACTTTTTTGGCTCGTAAGTAATACCTTTTCGAAGAGGAAATCAATATTTCCTCTTCGAAAAGGTATTACTACATTAGTATCAATATACTAAAAACAATTCGATATTATTGTGAGGTATTTCAAAGAGCCATGTCGAGATTATAATTCAACTAATATGGTCAGAAATTGGTGCTTAGAGTATCGGTCTCTACGTTGGGACAGTCAGTTAAAAATCAAGACCAGGCCCAGCCGTAAAAGGAATGCTGACAAGTTAGTTTTGGTTTTATTAATGTAATAATTTAACCACCGCAAATAAATAAAAACAAAAAGGTAGAATTACTTTTCAAAAATACCAACATCGATCGCTCACAGCCCAAATTAAATTTACTACCTCAAGCTCCACCGCTCCCCCATAACGATACAGCCCGTCATTTATAGCCTATAAATATTTTTTACTGGGGAGCTTTTCGGGCTCTTGTATCGTTAAAGAGCTCTCGTGGTTATTCTATTACCACGTTTATTGTAACGACTCTTCGTTATTAATTTTCTTGTAATCGCCTCTTCTCTTATGCTTTAATGTCGCTTAGGACATAATATAATAGTTAATGACCCCGGTTCATAGTTACTGCTGCTGGAGTGTCGTATAAAATTAGTAGTTATTAAATGATGTTTAGGTCACTACCTATAATGAAATATTATAATGACGACTTTCTTGGGTTAATTAATTTACTTATTGGCTTTATTATTCTGGTGTTATAGGTGTCTGTACACTGCAAAGTATTTTGCCCCCCTAGTGATACAATAAAACTGTGGAAATTTAGAGTGGTGAAAAACTCGGAATGCTAATTAATTTTACTGCTATTTCAAGCGAGTTATCTACAAAATTACCATAACATGGTTGTAAAAACATATAAATGTTTTAAATTACATTATTTTAGCACCGTCTCAAGTTTTAGGTATATTAATTTAAATATTACAATTTGACGGTACTAAGAATACAAATAAGCAAGCATGCATTATTGTTATCAAATCATGAAATTGGAAAGAAAGATAAATAAAACTTGCCGATCCATTCCTAACTAGTGCCTATCAAATTCCACTATTGTCATTCGTAAATTATATTTTTCCCAAGTAATAACATTCCCTCCCCGAGAGCATTCTCACAAAACACGATGGAGGCCGAAATGAGAATTTAATTTTACACTCGGTCGGCTATTGGACAACAAGGGAGTGCCTTTACCATGTATTCGCAGATTCAGTGGCTAATATTTGTCGTCATACGTTATTTGACTGAAAAGGCTGTTTGGTTTGTTATAATTACTTACTTTTGATGACAAAACTAAACCTTGATTATGCGTTATGTTAACGTAACAAACTTTTCATTGGTATTTCATTGATAGTATGCTTTTTAACACAGTTCTTGCAAAGAATACTAACTAAAAGTTCTTGTTACCAAAACATAAAAAAGCAATAATTATTGAATCAACATTCAGCGAGATAATTTTTTCAACTCTGTGGTCTAGTGGCTTGCCCAACCGTGTAAGACGCAGTGGTCTCGGGTTTGATTCCCAGGGGGCTACGTACTCGTTTTGGTTGGTTGTAGGGCATATTTCAAGTCCGCCTGGCTAGCTACCACCATCTTACCTAAGTCTGACGCCATAACAACAATTTAAAAATTGTTGTGTTCCGGCAGTTAGAGGTAAGATAGCCAGTTTCTTAGTGATAAGGATTCTGGGTGAAGTGCGCTTCCACCTTCGGCCTTATCGTCAGTTAACATCAGGTGAGTTGAAGGCCAAGCAGAATCCTGTTGTGCAGATTAGCAAAATCGATGCCCTACTAGATTTATTGAAATGGAATGAATTTTTTTGTAATTACATTATGAAAAAATTAATAATTTGTATATTATTACTTACCTTATTTATATATTTTATATTTAATTGATGAGCTACAAAATTTTATAAAGACAATATTACAATACATTGTATTGTAATATTGTCTTTATAAAATTTTGTAGCTTCAAAAACATCAATTTTTAAATTGTTGTTATGGCGTCAGACTTAGGTTAGATGGTGGTAGCTAGCCAGACGGACTTTAAATATGCCCTGCAACCAACCAAACCGAGTACAAATTGTAGCCCCCTGGGAATCGAACCCGAGACCACTGCGTCTTACACGGGTGGGCGAACCACTAGACCTTAGAGGTGAAAAATAGATCTTAAAGTAATAATCTCGCTGAATGACGATTCAATACTTATTGCTTGTTATGTTTTGGTAACAAGAACTTTTAGTTAGTATTCTTTGCAAGAACTGTGTTAAAAAATGAAATACCAAGGAAATCTTTGTAAGGTAAATTATGGGTTATGGGATATCAAGAAAAACACGTTTTATAATAATTTTAGTGAGTAAGTACCTATCGTTATTTATTTCTGAAACTTCAAAGCAATAAAAAACCAATTTGATAAATTCAAAATTAGGCTTAGTATACAGAAGTTAAAAGACACGAGCGAGCACAAAGGTTAAAAAATAAGTTTTTGTTGAAATACGACCACTTCAATTTGTAACAACACGTAATAAATCTTAATTATTATTAAGTGCTGTCGGTTCAGGCTCTTTATTATATTAAATCGTCTTTGTTTGTGGTAACAGATGAATACTATTATTCACACTCCACGTTGCTTTTATTATATTCTTTTGTTGGTTACTAAATGAGTTATCTAAATATATCATCAAAGATAATGTGAAAAGGTCCACCTAGAGTAATTATTTTATCTAAAACTTAGTCCCATAATATAATTTATTTTTATAAAAACCTTTGTTCATTAGCTAATATATTAGATTTTTTATTACTTTTTAAAATGTTTGAACATCTAAAGTTAATCATCTCTTGCAAGGGTTGGTTATATATGAGATAGCATAATATATAAAATACTATCACGAGCTCTATCAGAGGACTAAACCATTAATAAATTTTAGACCTAAATAGTTAAGCTGTAAGAATCATAATTAAAAAATATTTTAACTAGTGGCTCTGTGAGCGGCAGTGTGACATTTTTGAACATTTTCGAAATGACTGAAAGGTTTCTTTTTTCGAAAAAAAAACGAAAAACTTAACCGACAGAAAATCTAAGTATATAATTTATCGAACCAGTTTCACGAGGTTGAGAAATGCGACATTTAGAGAACAGAAAGCTATTCGAATGAATTTTTGCCCAAGCTGTTATAAATATGATTTCTAGTTCATGCCGTTCCGAAAGCTATGCTTAGGAGTACCTAAGTAAGTGCAATATTTATTGTTGATATATAACCTAGTCAGGAGGAATAAAAGTATAGAGTCAGGAATGTGTGGGCCATCATGTCACAACCACCCGAGATCATATGAAGGGCGTCCGCTGCTTTAAGCGGGATACGCGCGCGGTTCGACGTAGATTAGAGCTCACTAATGCGCTGCAAGCATCTGTCTCTTAGAAAACCAGCAATCTATACGGTGCGGGACCGTGTACCCGCAACGGGATCCCGCTCAACGCAGCGGACGCCTTTACACATATTGTACTCTTCAAGTCTGGTCTGATATGTGTCTAAAGGTTTTAGTACAAGGCTTAAGCTGACAAAATCCATTGAAATCTGAAAAACCTCTAAGTAGACGTGGAAAAAGGCGAAAATAATTTCGGTAGAATTTTATTTCATGTCAAAACTGACTTTTTCTTGATAAGGGTTCGGTCAACCTGTAAACCTGCAATATAGAAAATATTTCAGTTGGGTATCTATTTCATAAACCAGATTGAATAAATTTAGAAATTTAGTATTAGGAAAAATAAACATCGGTTTCTATTTACTTATTGAAATTTTATCCTTTTATTTTGTTTTGTGAAAGATTGAGTTCACAATTTGCTGTGTGTTTTAACATTTAACTTTTCTCTATGGTTGTAGCAATAAAGTTAACAAATAAATAAACGGGTGTCTTGGACGAATAACCAAAGAGTTCAATAACTGTATTCACCTACAACATAACCTTTTTCAAAACAAAAGAAAAAGATTTATTATCTTCACAACACCTAAAAAACTTATTTAAAAAAGAAAATAGTTTATTTCTTCTTTAAATTTATTGAATACTAGATAAAGGATTTTTTACTTACTAAGTTTTAGACTGCGCTATCTATTTTTAGATTAACTACTTTGTATTACGTAAGAAAAAGGTTTAAGTTTGGATTAAGTTTATACTTAACAAGAAGTATATTTTACAATTTCTCTAACTTTGCTTTATTGTTCATCTGGCATTGTCTGTTACACCTCCACAATTAGACTTTATGAGAAAAGACAAAGTAAAATGTGAATTGTCGCCTCAAACATGAGCACTTATTACATTTTGTAACTATGTTTAAGTTTTTAACTAAGTTTACTTGCAACTAAATCTTATAATCATTGGATTTTTTTTTAACTTTGTTAACGCTTAGGCGGAGTCCACAGTGCGAGCCTAGCGCGGTTGCGATGACGGGCGCGAAATATCAAACATATTAAACGCGTCCACAGTGAAGTGACTACGGGAGCCTAGCGCGACGGTCCTGAGCGATATCGCACGCGTACTTTTCAAACGTTGTTGTCCGCGCGTTATGGCCACACTTACGGGCCTAGTTAACAGGCGATCTAACGCGCGGAGGCGGGGATATCAAACCAGTTTGGTCTTGCCGCCCGACTTATGCGCGTTTACAAATATTTTTTTGTAAAATGGTAAGTGCTGTTCAATCTAAACCAGTATATGGCATAATTTCGTAGGATACAATCTCAATTCTTCATATAAAAATAAAAAAATCACAAAATATTTCACGATTTTTGTTAATTTTGTGCACACCTATTCTAGAGTTCAAAATCTACCATCCCTCCCATCTTAGGAACGGACTGTCTAGTAAAACTAACAAATCCTCGTTCATGGTTTGCGACATCTGATATACATCGAACCGCCACAACCAGGCCCATCTTTCCCATTGGGCACTCTGGGCACTTGCCCAGGGCCCCGCGATCGATAGGGGCCCCAGATCGCTTAAGATAACGGATGCTTATTATATTACAAAAAAAAAACAAATCTAGGAGAGTTACCTCTTCAAACCACATAGGTAGATTTTTAATAACTAACCTTTAAATCTATACATATAATAAAGCTGTAGAAAAGTTTTGTCTGATTGGGGTGTTTATTAATAACCAGTAGAACCCATTTCTAACATTTTTGGAATTTTTGTCTGTTTGTCTGTTTATCTGTATGTTTGTGCGCTAATAACGTAAAAAGCACTAACCTAATCGTGATGATATTTACATTAAAATATACTGTGTATTTTGCAAAATAATCAAATCTTTATTTCATTGAAATCGATTTACCGAATCAAAAGATATACGAATTTATAGTTAACGATGAATTCGTTGCAATAATATCATCGGGCGAATGAATGATACTGTTAGAACGCCCGACCGGCGGTGTATCCACATCTGGCACAGCATAATGGTCAATGGCTAAAGTAAACAAAAACGTGTCGAGTTTTGGGTCTATTGTTATTTCTCAGAAACAAAATGCATGGGCATGCAGTAAAATCAAACCCCAGTTTCTATTAAGTATATTATTTTCTACTAGCTTCCGCCCGCGACTTCGTTCGCATGGGCATTTGAGAGAATCCGTAGGGAACCTTTAACCGGATAAAAGTATTCTATACTAGCTTCCGCCCGCGACTTCGTTCGCTAGGACATTCGAGAAAATCCTTAGGGAACCTTTAGGTAGCCTCGCTAGATAAACATAGAATTATTTTATCTTGGTTAAAGGTCCCCTAAGGATTTTCTCGAATGTCCACGCGAACGAAGTCGCGGGCGGAAGCTAGTTCTAAAATATATAGTTACTTTTGTGGATTATACAATAATTATGTTCTTACTAAATGTGTCTCAGCAAGATTACAAGATTAGTTCATAAAACTGATTAAGTATAAAAATCGCGATCCGCGGCCGTTTTTCTTTACTTTAGACAGGCATAATTACGAGATTATTGGATGAAACTGACTAAAAATTGCGCTGCGCGGCCGTTTTTTTCACTATAAACAGGTAATATTACAAGATTAGTGAATGAAACTGACTAATAATCGCGCTTCGCGGCTGATTTTTGCTTTATCTAGACAAGCATTTTTCTAAAAACCCTGGCATTTTGTGCCTCATATACAGGCATCCTCTCTTACTTTGATGGTAGCCCAAGTGAAGGGCATAGGGGCCCCATTATCCTAATGTGCCCAAGGCCTCAAATAGGTTAAAGACGGCCTTGGCCACAACAGCCCGCGCCACAGAATACATAAATAGTACAAGCCCGCGCGTCACTGTGGCCACCACACGCCAAGGCTCGTCGCGCCCGCCAGGCCTTAGTCACCGCGCGTTCACTGTTTAAATACTGAAGTAAGGGAAACGATGATTAAAAAAACCTTTTCTTACTACTTAAAAAGAAAAAGAGCTTACCAAAATTATAAGTAAAGAAATCTGAGAAAGAAAGTATAAATCCATTTTTTGTTATGCTAAATAGGCGTATTACATAACTCAAAATCAACTTATAATTATTATACTCAAACGCACTTCCCTGACGAATAGAGAAGTTTAGATGATTTTCGGAGAATTTCCGAATAACGTTACAATAACTGGTAAAGGCATAATTGAGTTTCTAACTCCTCGAAACTGTGATAATAATAATTATCACATTATTAAACTTTCTTAAAGACGTACCTATTCTGGAAAATTATTCGTATTGAGTCTGCGGAGTTCGAGGTACAAAGGGCTTATATCTCCACTCATAATGGCATTAAGGGCAGAACCTATAAAAGGCACGAGGCACAAAAGGGCCAACTAGATAAGGAGCACTTTACTCGGATTTCAGCGTTATCGGGACACTTTTAAGGCTCATAAATAGTTAAAGAAGTTCTTCCGTTTGCGACACAGAGTTACCGTAGATTTTTTTTTCACGTTCTATCATGAGTTGGATGACTACCGCTTCCTTACGACACGTACTTATTTTATTTGTATGTTATTTTCATTTTTTTTTACTTTTCAGCGGTCGTACCCTTGCGCCGAACGTTAACCACTCAAGCGTCTGGCATGAAATCAAAATGTTAGTGCCTGACCGTGAAAACACACAAATACTTCATATTGTGTGGTGAGAAAACTTTTTTATTTTCTGAAAGATAATAAAAAAAAAACAAATCATATACTTTACCTCAAACTAAAAAGAAAGGACGGACTTTTTCAGTAATGGATTAGATTCAATTCAGTGATCGTATTCATTGTTATAAGAAATATTTTTTTTTATATTCATCTGTATTTAAATGAAAAAAGAGAAACTGACTGACTGGCTGACACTCATATCAGTAAAAACGTGCGAAAAAGCGCGCGTAAAAGTTCTCGATAGAGTAAAATTACCTATCTATGGGAAATTTCATTTTGCTTTTTTTTACGATCGTTTTTTTCTCGATGTCTGTTCGTGATACGGGTACGAGCACAGTTTATTATTAGCACTAGGAACTTTAAATTTTGCATAAAAAGTAAAAGTCGTCAAGGTAGTTAATGCAAAATCATAGTATTTTCAGGATTATTTGAACACTATTGAACCGATTTGAAAAAAATAATAATAGGACCATCTCGCAAGAATACTCAATCGAACAAAAAAAGAATCATCAAAATTGGTCCATAAATGACGAAGATATGCGCGAACAACGATAAAAAAAGTATACAATCGAATTGAGAACCTCCTCCTTTTGATTAAGTCGGTTAAAAATACAAATATTGAAAATAGGTGACTTTAAAATACAAATTGAGTCACTAGTTGTTCAAAACGGGCAACCATATTCCTATTTGGGTGACAGCCTCAGGAAACACAAAACATTTAAAAGGAGATGTCCCAGCGTTGCCCCAGTTTCATTTCATCTCTTGACGATCTCCTTGGTCGAGTGGTTCGCACGCCGGTTTTCAAGGCGTCACCATCTCTTGAGGTCCCGGGTTCGATCCCCGGCTGGGTCAATGTAGAAAATGAACTTTTCAATATTGTCTCAGGTCTGGGTGTGTGTCATACCACCGTTGTTTCTGATTTCCATAACACAAGTGCTATAGCTACTTACTTTGGGATTGGAGCAATGTATGTGATGTTGTCAAATATTTATTTTATTTATTTATTTATTTATTTATTTATTTATTTATTTAATTACTTTCATAATTAAAAAATGCTAATTACATTTTATTTAGGTATCAAGAATTGTTTTATATTTAGAAAAACAATTACAAGACATTAAGTTGTTTTCTGAAGTATTTTGTGAAAAAAATGTAAGTAAATAGTACTCTAATGATAAAAAATTGAGATTTAAAAGCGTTTTAACTTAAAAATCCCACTTTTTAATGCAGAAAATAATTATCAATCTGATTCTAGAGTAAAATACCTACTCTGACATACTACTTTGATTAAGACGCGATAGACTTTGAGAATTGTGAGGCAAATGACATAGGCGCGATGGGACATGTCCTTTGGCATATATTTTGTTTGAAAAAGGCGACTCTTAATACCTTTTAATAAAATAAATACATTTTCATCATCGGTAAAGAACGTAAAAAGTTACACCGAATTCTTGTTTCATTTACTAAATAAAAAAGAAAAGGGAAACATACGGCTTACCAATAACGCGACCGCCAAAGCCAGGTGCTCACGCAGTAAAAGAAAATGGAAAACAACAATAACCCCGTTAAGAAGTGAAAACGCTTCGGAGCGGGTGAAAACGGAGCAAAAGTGTTTGGAAGAAATTAAAAACAAAGTCCGGATAATCTTGGAGGCTCAGAATTGAGGTTTTTGGTGCTTCTTTTTTACTTGATTTTGTTATTGGTAATGTGAGACGAAATGTTAGCGATACGACGAAAAGTTTTGTTTCAATTACATTTCATTCAAGTTAACACCAATTTTATATTTGTGCGTATCAAACGCAACCTATGATGTGGGAAGAACTTGACATAAAAGTTAACACACACTATTCAGCAAAAAGAGTCAAGTAGTTACAACACAGTCACACTGGCTACGTCACTCTAGTGTCCAATTAGCTTAATGCACACCTGTGAAATGCTTATACTGAACCATTACAAACTTTGTTAGTCACCGTTTTTACTACAGTTAGTATGAAGCTAACTTCTTAGTTATGAATAGCGAGCTATATTACGTCACTAACAAATTTAATAAGGATTCTCATAAACGTAAAAGCCTTTCTGGGGTTCACATTGTGGGAGCTTATTCAGTGAAGAGTGTTTGCTTGTTGGCTATATGTTTAACGACGTGCTCTAAGTTCATAGAAAGGAAAGCGTCCGTATAACTTGATGGGAGAGTCGTAGCATGTACTTGTAGCTACGTATCGAAGTAGAGAAGGAAAGTATGTATCCTCGACAAACATAATATTAATTTGTAAATGGAAAACAAACATGTCCTAATAAGCATGCACTAGCGGAATTGCGTTTCATTCAGTGCAAAGCACAGTTTCAGTTTCATAATTATTGCCCATGGTTACGCTACAGAACGGAAATTTTGCACCAATTTACGTTTTCAGTAGAATTTCACTTACTACGATTATTAAATAACAACAAAGTCTTTTATGAACAAATTCATCTTCATTTTAAACTTTATTGCCTCATTGTGGTTATAATAGACAGACAAACACAGTGTTGGTGGTGTACTGAAAGGTTCTGACGTTAAATATTACGTAACCATAAAATCTTTTGTCTGAATTTTGAGGAGTCGTAACAATTGCTTTTATTGTGGTGAATTGAAAGGCCCTGAAAGTTTCTTGAAATTCACTAATCAAAGAAATTAACTGATTTCTCAAAATGGAAGTCGTATTTTGATACCTTAATTGACTGTAAGATAAATTATGACATTGATTTCTTCAGTGATTCCGTGTTTCTTTTAAATACTATATGCATAATCACAAGGCTTATTACAATAAAATAATTGTATCGAACGATATGAGATGTTCGATTAATTCACATGATTTTGAACCTTATGCAGTGAAAAACTTGGGGCGCTATAGACAATATTGATAACAAATTTAACAAAATGCACCCCACGTTTTTAGGTTTAAAACTCCTGTAGGTATAGGGTTATAAATACTTACAGATTAATTTATTATATAATTTTTAATCTGTTTTTACTAGTCCGTTTTTTTTTTGAAAAAGTGACTGTTGGGAATGCGTTAACAGTTGGAGATTTAGTACACAGTAGAAATGTCTTTTTACGGTTAATATCACCGTTGTAAAATGAAGAATCAATATTATTTTATCTAGTAGTTGAATATACATCTTAATATATAAAATCGTAAACTGAATGACTGACTGACTGACTGACTGACTGACTGACTGATCTATCAACGCACAGCCCAAACCGCTGGACCTAGAGACTTGAAATTTTGCACACAGATACTTTATACAGTGTAGGCATCCACTAAGGAAGGATTTTTGAAAATTCCATCCCTAAGGGGATGAAATAAGGGATGAAAGTTTGCATAAAAGTCCCTCAGTTTTGAAGCTAGAATCTTCAAATTTTGTGTTTAGGTTGATGATTGAAAATTAATAAATACGGGTCTTAGCGTTTTTCAAAATTCTACCCCCGAAGGGGTCAAAAGGGGGATGAAGTTGTGTATTAAAGAAAATCCTTCATTTTCGAAGTAAAAATCGCTAAATTTATAATTTAGGCTTATGGATAGAAATCTAAAGCAACGTATATTGTTTTTGTTAGGATTTCAACTCCAAAGGGGATGAAATGGGGGTGAAAAGGGTTAAAAAAAACCTAAAAATAGATATGGATGTCGTTATCGGGGTTTTGTGGGATGACGATTGCAAAAATGACATTTATTTTGAAGTTCAAACACGGTGGACATGATTTAACCCCTAAAGGGGTGAAAATGGGGTCCAAATTTTGTATGGAAAAATAATATAAAATAGACATTACAACTTTAAACTTCGAAGGAGCACATCTAAAAATAAATAGGCAAATATATATTTTGTTATTTTGAAAATCAACCCCTTAGGGGGTAAATGGGGCGTGAGTAAACATAAAAATCGATACAGATGTCGTTATTGGGGTTTTCTGGGATGACGATTGCAAAAATGACATTTATTTTGAAGTCCAACACGGTGGACATGATTTAACCCCTAAAGGGGTGAAAATGGGGTTCAAATTTTTTATGGAAAAATAATATAAAATAGACATTACAACTTTAAACTTCGTAGGAGCACATCTAAAAATAAATAGGCAAATATATATTTTTTTATTTTGAAAATCAACCCCTTAGGGGGTAAATGGGGTAAGTAAACATAAAAATCGATATAGATGTCGTTATTGGGGTTTTCTGGGATGACGATTGCAAAAATGACATTTATTTTGAAGTCCAACACGGTGGACATGATTTAACCCCTAAAGGGGTAAAAATGGGGTTCAAATTTTGTATGGAAAAAGAATACAAAATCGAAATTACAACTTAATTCGTAGGAGCACGTCTAAATATATATTTTGGGATTTTGAAAATCAACCCCTTAGAGGGTAAGTGGGGTGAGTAACATAAAAATCGATATGGATGTCGTTCTTGAGGTTTTATGGGATGGTGATTGCAAAAATGAGATTTATTTTGAAGTCTAACGCGGTGGAAATGACACATATGGACCTGGACCTGGACATGCACATCCAGGGAACGGGAACGGGAACGGGAACGGGCACGGGCACGGGAACGGGAACGGGCACGGGAACGGGAACGGACACGGGCACGGGCACGGGAACGGGAACGGGAACGGAACGGCACGGAACGGAACGGAACGGAACGGAACGGAACGGAACGGCACGGAACGGAACGGAACGGAACGGAACGGAACGGAACGGAACGGAACGGAACGGAACGGAACGGAACTGAACGGAACGGAACGGAACGGAACGGAACGGAACGGAACGGAACGGAACGGAACGGAACGGAACGGAACGGAACGGAACGGAACGGAACGGAACGGAACGGAACGGAACGGAACGGAACGGAACGGAACGGAACGGAACGGAACGGAACGGAACGGAACGGACCGGACCGGAACGGAACGGAACGGAGCGGAGCGTAGCGGAACGGATCGGAACGGAACGGAACGGAACGGAACGGAACGGAACGGAACGGAACGGAACGGAACGGAACGGAACGGAACGGAACGGAACGGAACGGAACGGAACGGAACGGAACGGAACGGAACGGAACGGAACGGAACGGAACGGAACGGAACGGAACGGAACGGAACGGAACGGAACGGAACGGAACGGAACGGAACGGAACGGAACGGAACGGAACGGAACGGAACGGAACGGAACGGAACGGAACGGAACGGAACGGAACGGAACGGGAACGGGAACGAGACGGTAACGGGAACTAGAACGGGACGGGTACGAGAACGGGACGGGTACGAGAACGGGAACGGAAGGGGTACGGGTACGAGAACGGGAACGGAAGGGGTACGGGACGAGTACGGAACGAAACGGGAATGAAACAGGAACGTAACGGGAACGGAACGGAAACGAAACAGGAACGAAACAGGTACGAAACTGGAATGAAACGGGAACGGAACGGGAATAGAACAGGATGGGAACGGGAACGGGAACAATAACTGGACGGGAACGGAACGGGAACAAGAACGGGAATGTAAGGCGTACGAGTCGGTTACGGGACGTTTACGGGACGGGAACGCAGCGGGAACGGAACGGGAATGGGAACGGGAACGAAACGGGAACGGAACGGGAACGGAACGGGAATATAACGGGACAGGAACGGAACGAGAACAGGATGGGAACGGGATAGGAACAGGATGGGAACGGGAACGGAAACGGAAGGGGTACGGGATGGTTACGGGACGTTTACGGGACGGGAACGCAAATGGGACAGGAACGGAACGGGAACGGGGAACGGGAGCGGGAGCGGGATCGGGAACGGGAACTGGAAGCCTTGTGCGAGGCCTGCCACACGCGGCAAATGTCTTGCCTCGCGAGGCAGCGCGCTTGATGGGGACTCGCCTAATCGCGTAAAAATGGCTGGCCGGATCCTGGTTGAAGGTTTCTTAAAAGGATTTCGTCTAATATCCACGCGGACGAAGTCGCGGGCAGAAGCTAGTCTCTTATATAAAAGTGAAGGGGTGACTGACATATCAACGCACAGCCCAAACCACTAGACCTAGGGACTTGAAATTTTGTACATAGATACTTTACACAGTGTAGGCATCCACTAAGAACGGATTTTTGGAAATTCCGCCTCTGAAGGGGTGAAATGGGGGTTCAAAGTTTTTATGGAAAAAAAAATATAAATAGACATTTCGACTTGAAACTTCGTAGGAGTACTTCTTAAAACAATTAATCAAACACGTGTTTCGTGGTTTTCCGAAAATTAACCCTTTAGAGGGTAAATGGGGTAAAAAGCCCAAAATCTATTGAAAAATCAACTCACAGCCCAAACCACTGAACCTAGAGACTTGAAATTTGAACATAGATACTTAACACAGTTTAGGCATCCACTAAGAAAGGATTTTTGGAAATTCCACCCCTAAAGGGGTGAAATGGGGGTTCAAAGTTTGTATGGAAAAAATATTAAATAGATATTTCGACTTGAAACTTCGTAGGAGTACTTCTCAAAACAAATAAGTAAATACGTGTTTCGTGGTTTTTCGAAAATCAACTCTTTAAGTGGTACTCGGAACAAAAAAAGCCCAAACTGACAGCCCAAACTACTGGACCTAGAGACTTGAAATTTCGCACACAGATACCTTATGCAGTGTAAGCATCCACTAAGGAAAGATTTTTGAAAATTCCACCCCTAAGGGGATGAAATAAGGGATGAAATTTGTATGAAAGTCCCTCAGTTTTGAAGCTAGGATCTCCAAATTTTGTGTTTAGGCTGACGATCGAAAATTAATAAATACGTGTCTCAGCGTTTTTAAAAATTCCTCCCTCGAATGGGTAAAAAGGGGATGAAATTGTGTTTATAAGAAAATCCTTCATTTTCGAAGTAAAAATCGCGAATTTTTTTATTTAGTCTTCTGGATGGAAATCTATCCCAACATAAATATTGTTTTTGTTAGTATTTTAACCCATAAGGGGATGAAATGGGGTACATAAACATAAAAATAGATATGGATATCGCCATTGGGGTTTTCTGGGTTGACGATTGCGAAAATGACATTTATTTTGAAGTCCAACAAGGTGGATATCATTTAACCCCTAAAGGGGTGAAAATGGGGTCCAAATTTGCATGGAAAAATAATATCTATTGACATTACAACTTTAAACTTCGTAGGTGCACGTCGAAAAATAAATAGAAAACATAATATTTTAATATTTTGAAAATTAACCCCTTAGGGGGTAAATGGGTAAGTAAACAAAAATCGATATGGATATCATTCTTGAGGTTTTATGGGATTGTGATTGCGAAAATGATATTTATTTTGAAGTCCAACACGGTGGCCATGATTTAACCCCTAAAGGGGCGAAAATGGGGTTCAAATCTTAATATATAAAATCGTAAACTGAATCGGGCGGGGGCGTGGGCGGGAGTGGGAGCGGAAGCGGGAACGGGAACCTCGTGCGAGGCCCGCCACATGCGGCAAACGTCTTGCCTCGCGAGGCAGCGCGCTTGGTGGAGAGTGTGGAGACCCAACAAATCGCGTAAAAATGGCTGGTTGGATCCTGGTTGAAGGTTCCCTAAGAATTTTCTCTAATATACACGCGGACGAAGTCGCGGGCAGAAGCTAGTTTGTTTATATTTTAACTTTCTCCTTATGCCTCTATCTACCACATATTTACACCATAGTATTTTTAGCTTTGTATATATATGACCCTTTCACGTCATCCTGAACGTTTTCTTTGTTCATGGTCCTGCCCCTTGTCTGGTTACGGAAAATTTACTTTGGGTCGGCCTTTTTGTGCAAACGTCGGTTTATGAGCAAGATAATGTAAAATATTGCATGTAATCTACCCAAATTAACAAGCAACATTGTTCGAATAACGGCTCAAAGGTTTATGATGACATATTGCTCGCTTTTGTGTCTTGTCTGGAGGTCAGATTGATGTATTGGCGGCTGTTGAAGGATCGATAAGGCCAGCTGCGAACGATGAAGAAAATAATTAGTAGTTATTTAATCTAACGTAATCTTCAAACGTTAATCTGTTAAACACCTAACTTTTAGTCAAACAGGTTGGCAACTTAATAGGGTGTGATAGAGAAGTATTTTCTAGAATAGTAAAAAAATAATGAATGGCGAAGAATAAAAAATAAACACAAAACGTGACTATAGTAGCAAAAAAGTAAAATTTACTAGGAATGTCTAAAAACTTACTAGCGACTCAATAGCATACTAGTTAGAGGTTAAAGTTTAGTGCAAGTTCGAGTCTTGTCTGAGAAGCTAACAGTAGGAAGTCAATTTTTTCTGGTATATTGACACCGTACTAAAAGAGTGTGCTTGTAAAACGGGATATGATATGATTGGCAATCCGATGTCACATAGTGTCTCATGAATCTCATGATATATATTTAACTAGCTTCGGCCCGCGACTTCGTCCGCGTGGATACCTTCAACCAGGATCCAACCAGCCATTTTTACGCGATTAGGCGGGTCTCCACCAAGCGCGCTGCCTCGCGAGGCAAAACATTTGCCGCGTGTGGCGGACCTCGCACGAGGCTTCCCGTTCCCGTTCCCGTTCCCGTTCCCGTTCCCGTTCCCGTTCCCGTTCCCGTTCCCGTTCCCGTTCCCGTTCCCGTTCCCGTTCCCGTTCCCGTTCCCGTTCCCGTTCCCGTTCCCGTTCCCGTTCCCGTTCCCGTTCCCGTTCCCGTTCCCGGGAACTTGGATGTGCATGTCCAGGTCCAATCATGTCCACCGTGTAGGACTTCAAAATAAATGTCATTTTTGCAATCACCATCCAATGAAACCTCAAGAACGACATCCACATCGATTATCATCTTTACTTACCCCATCCCTAAGGGATGATTTTCAAAATTACAAAATATATGTTTGCCTATTTATTTGTATATGTTACGGCTAATACCCGAAGTGCGGCTAAACCTAGTTTTAGCCGGCTAAAACTAGGTGTAGCCGCTAGCTGTTGGCTAAAACTAGGTGTAGCCGATTTGCTCGCGGCTAATACTAGGTGTAGCCGGCTAAAACTAGGTGCAGCATGGGATATAAAGAAAGTTTTTTCTGTTGTCTGTTAAAAAAAATAACCTCGAAATTTAAGGCTCCCGCTCCGCTGCGCTTCGCGCTCGCCTTAAATTTCTAACCTAACCCGGGACCTACAGGAGTAAAGCAGATCGGTTACACCTTTTTTTTTTTTAGTTTTAGCCAACAGTTATCGGCTACACCTAGTTTTAGCCGGCTAGAACTAGGTTTAGCCGCACTTCGGGTATTAGCCGTAACATATATACCAGGCGGTCCCATAATGACCTGGCCTGATATATTTCTAATCATGTTCAATAATTTTAGACTGCGGTATACGAATATTTGACTCTTTAATAATCTGCTATGAAACTTTTATCAACCTGCAATTGATAGTTTGAACGCGACAGTCAATTAAAGAGGAGGTGTAGATAGTTTTCTGAAATTGTTGAAAATCGAGTACCGGAGTGTTTCAATTCCTTTTTAAGGAAGGCAATGGGGAATGTCCGAAAAAAAATCAAATTGGCTGAATATTTTTCTATAGGTAGGAATAAGGTCCCTTAGTAATAGAATAAATTTTAAAAAATTTTGGTTTCGTGAAAAAATTTCAAAAAATCAAAGTCTTGTAATGGAGATTGTACCTTTGCCAACACCTGCCACAACCACAACATGGTATTAAAAAAAAGTTTCAAGACAAAATGTCAAAACTTTTTTTTAATACGTGTTGTCTTTGTGGCAGTTAGCGGCAAAGGTATAATCTCCATTCTGCTGTTACTTAGTTACTTTTATACATTTGTGAAGTCGAAGAGACTTTGATTTTTAAAAACTTTTTTACCCAACCGAAAATTCTGAAACTTTTTTTTATTACTAAGGGACCTTATTCCTACCTATAGAAAAATATTCAGCCAATTTGATTTTTTTCTGACATTCCCCATTCACCCGCTACAATCAAACAGCGTTTGTATGGCGTGTATGGCGAGTTTTCCTCTTCCTATAGCACTGTAAAGACTTCTTGTGTCCGAATTTGAAGAAAGACCTACGGGGAAGAAAATTTTAAAATGATGAAGAATTTCAATCAGCTGTTTCAGTTCACTTTGAAGGCAAAAATTCGGACTACTTTTTTAAAGATATTGAAATGTTGGTTCAGTGATCTAGAACGTGTGTTGTAATTATAGGAGACTATATTGAAAAGTAATGCGGGTTTTATTTCATTTCTACTTCCACAACCCAGTTAGGCCAATTCATTCCTACGAAGTTTAAAGTTGCTAGACTATTATATATCATTTTTCCATACAAAATTTGAACCTCATTTTCACCTTTTTAGGGGTTAAAACATGTCCACCGTGTTGGAGTTCAAAATAAATTTCATTTTCGCAATCACCATCCCTTAAAACCTCGAAAACGACATCCATATCGATTTTTATGTTTACTCACCCCATTTAGCCCCTAAGGGGTTGATTTTCAAAATCACAAAATATATGTTTGCCTATTTAGTTTTAGACGTGCTCCTACGAAGTTAAAAGTTGTAATGTCTATTTTATATTATTTTTACATTACCCCTTTAGGACTAAAATCATTTCCACCGTGTTGGACTTCAAAATAAATAACATTTTTGCAATCGTCATCCCAGAAAACCCCGATAACGATATCCATATCTATTTTTAGGTTTTTTATCCATTTTCATTCCCATTTCATCCCCATAGGGGTTAAAATAATAACAAAAACAATATACGTTGCGTTGGATTTTCATCCATGAGCCTAAATTATAAATTTAGTGATTTTTACTTCGAAAATAAAGGATACACAACTTCATCCCCCTTTTGACCCCTTCGGGGGTAGAATTTAGAAAAACGCTGAGACCCGTATTTATTTATTTTCAATCGTTAGCCTAAACACAAAGTTTGAAGATTCTAGCTTCAAAACTGAGGGACTTTCATACAAAATTTCATCCCTTATTTCATCCCCTTAGGGATGGAATTTTCAAAAATCCTTCCTTAGTGGATGCCTACACTATATAAAGTATCTGTGTGCAAAATTTCAAGTCTCTAGGTCCAGCGGTTTGGGCTGTGCGTTGATAGATCAGTCAGTCAGTCAGTCAGTCATTCAGTCATTCAGTTTACGATTTTATATTAAGATTCAGTAATTCAAAAACCGAATCGTAGCATTTATGTAAGTAAGGTAATTAAACTGCCCTCTGCAATATCTTAGGGGCTATGTCACACTATGTTGCTTTATGCTTGTGTGACTCTGGAATTCTAGTCTAGCCATAGGATCTCTCGGAGACACCTGTCCTCGTTTGTTAATTGCTTGAGCAATTTGACAATAAATTTAGAGCACTGTCGTGTGCACCTATATATCGTTCAATGATTAATGAATCGAAATGCCCGCAAAAGACCATAATAAAACATACAGAAATATGAAACGATAATATTTTTTTATTGTCAAAACACTGATATACGAATTCTACTTATAAAATTTCATTACAATGTCGTACAATGAATATGATAACGTTAGCGAACACGATAAAAACAGCGAATCAACTAACTAAAGAAAGATAACTACAAACACGGTTTTATAATTATGATACTAAAAGAGTTTGCTTTATTTTGGATTGTTCCTTCTATCAAAACAGTGCTGCATAAATCATTTCCTTTTCCTCATTAATCATACTGACAGCTGTGGAAGATAGGTCAAGTTTAGAGATCGGAAACTAATGGCCTCAAAAAGTACTCTTCTGTCAATCGAACCTTACTGAAAAGGTTCGTATTCTTCTCACGAGTTTCGCATTACCCAAACTGTAGAAGAGATGCTCCACGACTAACTACCGCAAACTTTCCCTTTGATGCCAAAAGGAATTTTCACAAGCTTTCTTGTCAAACGTTATAAACTTCCGGAACTGAGGTGTTGATAGATCACCTTTATCTCAAGTAAGTATCGCGAGACGGAATGCCATTATTACCTGTTCGAGGGAAAGTGCTTCAGCGTTTTGCACAACAAGTTTATAATTACGAAAGTTTGTCCGGACAAAATAATTTGGAAAAAGTATTCCATTTCTGAAATTTAAAAAATGTAAATTTTTCAATGGACATTCTTCCGCGGCCGCGACACTTAAAAAGATATATAAACTTGCCAATTTATGACTCGAGTGGGCCAAAAGAAATTCAAAAGTCGTAAAAATTTACGGGCTTAATGAGAAACTTTGGTGAAAACTCCCCCCGTTTTCCTCCAAAATGACTCGGTTAACACTGAATACAAAATTGCCGAAATGAAATTGCCAAGTTTTCAAATCTGATTCAATGAGGATTCTTATCTTGAAAAAGAAATATCATAACTCGAATCCTGAAAAATGTTATTAAAGTATGAATCGCACTCATAATTCACCAGTGTTAAACTGGAGATGAAAAATTTAACTTTGATGTGTTTTTATGGAAAGTATGCTTTCCTAGGTATTTAAATTCAATCTATAATTTTTAAAGCTTCTTTTAATTGTTTGCTTTTTAATGAAACTTACGTACGACCCTTGTTTGTCACTTTTTTCTGTAAGTCTTAATTTATTTCAATATGTATACTATAGTTTTTTAACTGCGCTATATACTTTATTATCTTTTAATGGAATCGAAACCTATTGGTTTATTCCATTAAAAAAATATACCTATACATCTTTGATAAAGCTCTTTAATACAATTTTACTAATAAACCTGGAGAGCAGTATTCAAAATAGTGTAGCAAGTTAATTTTCCTCGCCAATACAAACTAGATGCGATTCAATATGAAAAGGTTTCAAATAATGGTTAAAACTTACTAACTTTAAGTTATTTTTTTCTAATTCTACCTCAGAAACATCAATTCACTTCATACTGGGATATTTTATCAACATGAAACTCTTAACAAGAACGAAAATAGTTAACAACCAAGTCACTGACAGCGTTTGATACGATAATATAACTTTTATGATAGTATGTATAATATTAATGATATTTCATGTTTGTAAAAAGTTTTACGACAAGCAAAATGTAAATGTAAAAGTATGAGTAAGTCATTTTCGTCAGAAAAAAATACCTTCTAAAAACTCTATTTAAAAATAAAAAATAAATACAGAGTATTATTCTGACCACCAATAGAATAAATTTTCACCTGAATAGTTGATTATGATTAGCTTAATAAGCTTATTATTATTTATTAATTCTTCATGTGATAATTTATAAAAATAATAAATTATCATGCACTCTTAATTTATTTTCCCTAAATAAACCTACCGCTAAATTAAATAATATACCTACCTCTTCATTCACCCTCTTTTACGTTACTTACGGAAATAGAATTCTCGCTTTTAATCCAGGTGGAGCCTGTAGGCAGATTTTCATTTCAGTTCGGTAACCCGACAACATGAAAATCGGTTTGTTTGTTTGAAGACAGTGATAGATGGAACGCCGTGGTATGCACTTTGCTCGCGCGTTTAGTAAATAGATTTGCAATGCAAATAAAACAACATTTTGTATATTGTGGATAGGAAATGGATGTGAAGTGAAAAACATTGTATGCATTGTATAAAACATACGGACGACAATAAAATGGATCTGTGTAGTATTTTCATATATGAAAACAACGATGTGATCAAATCACAATACGAGATACCAATTGAGTTTATAAATCAGGAGAAGCGTTCGATGGTTTTTTTTAAATTTAGTTTTATTTTATTTCAATGATAAATTGATGTGGCGGTCATCTTGATACGTCCAATGGTTAAGGTTTTTGACAGACAGACGGACAACCAAGGGTTCTGTTTTTTTTAGGTTCGGAACCATAATAATAGTAAGTTGATAATAAATAACACACTTTAATAATTTCATAGATGATTATGATTAAATAAGACATACCCAATCGCCCCCATTAGCTGAAATTGACCTTTGGCATAATTTTGTATGTAATTATGCAAAAAGGTGCCTGAAATCCTACCCAAAACTCATTTGAATATTCTAGACAAGCTTTTGCGATACCCTTTTGTGCGTTGATTATGCGCTCAATGAACGTTTAATTTGATAATTACCCAAAAAAATTAGCACACAATAATTGTGATCAGCACCAATTATCGGAATTGTTTATTCAGTGTATTTTAACTTTTGTTGCCCTTTCTCGTTACCAGACTTAGTATTGGTATTCAATTTTAAAACAAAAATAAAAATTCCAAGTAAAAATAATTTTTATTTAGTCACAGAATATATATGTGTACTACCGTACAGAAAGGAAACTCTCCGCCCCGCCCCGCAATCAATTACCTCACCGCGCCCCGCGAGTTTGTAGGCCAGTTCATATGCTCATTCAATAGCTAGCCCTAGACTTCACGCACATAGTTGCGCGTGTGAAAAAACGTCATTGTGTAGCGTCTGCGTAATAGGTAGTTGAAACGCGGCGTTTCTATGGAATGCCCGGCGTGTGATTTAGTGTACAAACATTTTATTACATTAATTAAAACTTAAGTAATATAATCATGATAAAATACAAATTTATAATCTTGTACTGGCGTTTGATAACGTAACACTCTCGATATAAGCAGTTAACCTTTATTACCTAATAATTAAGGATTTTATTTTCAAGTATTTGTTCAGAACCTACGCCGTACGATCTTAAATTATAGCCGAGAAAAGAGAATACGCGAGGTCATAGTGGCATTATAAATTGTACTAATGGGACAATTTCGAGACTCTTATAACATTATTAGGTATATTATTATTGTAACATAATTCCTTTACTGTTCTTTATTTTCTTTCATGTGTAGCAAAAGCTTCACAGAGATAAAAACATTATTGTCAAAGGGAAACGTATTGTTTAGTAAGTTCTCTAATTCAAGTGAATTATGTTATCTTGAAAATAAAAAATCACATTAGTATTATAGAAATTTTATTTATGAATACAATGAAATATATAAAATTTCATGTAAAATCGCTTTCGATTCAGACTCCACAGTGTATTTTGCTTTCTGTCGACAAATGGTAAAGTACGAAATAAATCAAACATATACTCACTAAAGGAAAATGGAATGTGACCCAACTTCCGTCACGTATAGTGCACATTTTGAAAAACTTTTAATGATTTATGATATGAAAACTGACGTACAAGTTGAAACCGACCGCATTGGAACGGACAATGGCACCTCGACGCTCGAAGGGCCACAGCAGACATGATATTTTTTAAATCGACGATCGACGTTTTTACGCCTCGGCCACGACGTAACCGCGCGAGCATCCTGCGTCTTGCGTCTCGGCAACCACTGCGCGCTGTCTTGTCTCGATGTCGGCCTCTCTGCTCGTCATCACAACCGCATAGTAGTTGCCGAGACACAAGTCACAGAGCGTGCACGTGGTGATATCGTGGCCGAGTGGTTACGAAGCTAGATGAAGCGACCAAGCGTCCACACACGTAAAAACAATGACCTTAGCAATAGAGTTAAGCTAGGGTTTCCTAGGATAGTGGTGCCGTCATATTAAGGTCGTAATATAGCGGCGTTGAATGTTGTCTATGTAAACAATAGCGACACCGTAACGTCAGAAACCACGCCGTATTATTTACATAGACAACATTCTACGCAGCTAAATTACGGCCGTAAAATGACGGCACCGTCATCCTAGGAAACCCTAGCTTTACTCAACACAGCGACTGAACGCTATATCGCGCACACGTTTGAACGCTGGTTAATTGGATGCTTTTTTGATACCGCGACCGAACGCAACAGTCGCCAAAACGCGACGCAGTATCGATGCAATCGCAAAAACGGTAATCGCCGATGTCTGCTGTGGCCCTACAGTAAACTTTCAACTGACGTAAATTATAAGTTTCACAATAACGGAACATTTTAACGATGCGGCACGGATGTCGTAAATATTTGTGTTCCGGTACTAATAATTCAAAATGTTAACTTATATCTAGAACGAAAAGATAAGAAAACGAAAAAAAAAAGATTTTTATAAGAATGATATTGCCTAATAGATCTGGGCATGCAGTCTCTACATTAGTTAGCGATAATATCGTTATTAACCGATCGATAACCATAGCGAAAAAAAAACGCTTGCTGTAACGATTCCCTTGCAGTCTCGACGTAGATTTCTATGTAAAGTTAACGAATTCGATCGATAAGTCACAACGAACAATTATTCTTCGATTTTTGGTAGTCTCTACCATCATAACTACCGCTAATTTTCGATAGCGTATTGATATCAACTGTCAACCAAACGATTTTAGCTGTTTAGTTTGCGGCGAAATATGACAGCCCGCAAACTTTGCGATTCATCGTTACAGGTACTTGGCGGCCATTTAATGTTTTTGTGACACTGACTTACAAAATATAATTTACTTTTGTGGTGTTTATTGTGTGTTTAGAAAATCCAAAAAAGCAAGAAATGGCAAGGCATAGGCCTATTTAGCGTAGGATTTAGTTGCTCTCAAGCCTCGAGCTAAAATGGTGAGGCGTCGAAGAGTGGCGAGGAATAGACGCAATAATCAAAACAAACCCATTAAAAGGATGACGAGTTCCTCAGACTTTATAGGGTGGCTAAGAAGATGTTCACCGAGCTGCTAGAGCTGAGCTCGTCGAAGAGTTGCGGCCATATGGCCTTATCTTTAAAGACAGCGGCCTTGGGGATTCTCTACTTACACAATCACAAGTGAGTAGGTAACTGTAATTATTTTAAACTCGAAATGTAAGATCTTTGTTTTTTTTGAGCTAAAATTAATAAAATATATTAGCAACCGCCCGCGACTTTGTCTGTGTGGTCAGTTATTTCTCTGCCCCTCGGGAACAATACTTTTTTCAGAATAAAAAGTATAAATACCTACCTTATGTCCTTCCTTGTACCCAACGTGTATGTAAAATTTCATGATGATCGGTTCAGTAGTTAAGACGTGAAGGCGTAAAAACAAACAAACATACGGACTTTCGCATTTATGATATTACCCAGTAAGAATTTGCAATTTACCATCATCATCTTATTTTAAATTAAAATTTCATTTGGAGTTTTTTAAGTACTACATGTTTTTCTATTCTTTACTGTTTGTTTTAGATACTAACCGCTCTTCGTTCATCATCATCAGCAGCTAATTGGCATGGCATACACTTATTATTGAGAGTCAAGAAAATTATGGTGTGGCGTCGAAGATGGGGAAGAACTGACACTAAAACCGAAATCCGGTTGATTTGGAGGTTGACGGAATTCCTCACAGATCACACACTACTGCCTGGACGATCATCAGTTGCACAGTGTCAACGCTCGTATCCAACTTTATGAGTATCTACACTGGACACTAATTGCAATTATTTAAGCTAGTTTAGTCAAATAAAAGAGTACAATCAAATAACTTGAGGTATTTATTATTGTTAACAACATATCCTTTTATTTCATGGATAGATACTATGGACAATACTTCCGCTTTACTAGTGAGCTGAAAATCGCTTGTATGCCACGCCATCACTGATATACTGGTTAGTTCATGCAGGGGACAAACGCCATTGATGCCTCAGTCTCCGTAGCCTCATTTCTCATGGGAGCCTTTGAATTCTTGGATTAAATCTCTGAAATAAAAAATATAAATTAAATTAGAAAAAATAGAATCTTAAATTAAAATATTGAGACAGATATTAATTAAATACTTAAGTAAGTAGTGGACATCAGCAAATTCATTGCATTGATCATAAAAGTAAATAACTAAATCACATGTGACTATGAAAGATCGAAAACAACAAAGAAATCACAAGCATCCAAACCCGTGTGACGCGTGTTGAGCAGATTTTAAAATACATTTTTGACCTCAATACTATATTATGTAAAACTAAACATAAATGCATTGGTATAGAAGGTATAACAAACATAATTAAATATTGAAAGATCCAAAGAAAACTCAAAGAAAAGTATTTGTACTTACAGCATATTCCTCACAGCAGACAGCAGCTTAGCTTGCGTCTAGCTAGTGGACCGAACCCGAAACCGAATAATTATTACTCCTTTGAGTTGAAGCCACTATTATAGAGATTTTTTATTCTTTAATGAATTTATTTATTAAAAAATCAACACCATACACTTGACAGTTTTAGTTATCAATCGTAAGTAAACACATTGACATATGACTGTTGGCATGACAACGCCATAACCGTTGGCTATGACACAGTGTTACAAGTAAAATTATAGTAATGTCCACAAGTTCAGATACATATTTTTAGTGGTTATTCATGTAATAGTAAAAGAAGGAATTTTATATCAGATGATAAATTAAGAAAATATATTAAGAGATGTTTTTTTTATTTTTGGTTAAATAAAGTAGTTGCTTTTTAATAAGCATAATATTTAAATTTCCCTTCATCAAAGGGAGGGCAATTCAATGGCCACACAATTACTTAAAATTTTCGGTAACTTATCGACTAAAATTTTTACGATTTTGTGCGATAACGTAATAGTAGAGACTTGCATTTGCCTTATCGATCGTTACGGCAAGCGATTTTCCCCGCTTTTGCTATAACCGAAATCATTGTGTGGCCATTGAATTACTGTCCCTCCGATTTAGAGAAATTTAAAAAATATGCGAAAATGCAACTGTCTTACACCGACGTTTAAAACTTATTCAAATTGCAATTTCTCTTCTATAAAAGTTACGAGTTGTAAAATAAAAACGTTTTATAGTAAATATCATCAACTTTCTTTGAAGTTATAGTTTATAATACATTATTATTAACTTAAATACCTATAAAACAAAAAAAAAACACTTTTTGACTAACTGGCAAAAACTCAAACAACATAATAAAATAATTATTTACGCCTTATTTACATTTTAATAATATAAATATTATATAAGGAATAAAGAGTAAGGAATATAAGGAATAAGTATAAGGATAAGGATTAAAACTTTTCACTGCACATAGGTATATACTTGATTAGTAAAGGGAAAAAAAAATACGCTCATTTAACTTTTTTAGATGTAAGTAGGTAGGTACTTAAAAACTACCCGTGTTTAACAAAAAATTACAAAAAATATAAGTATTTTATTTTTTGTCTTTATTCATCACAAGTTAATAATTATAACTTTCCTTCTTTAGAGCGATAGGTATAAAATAAACTAATTATAAATATTGTGAAGATGCTTCTAAGTATTTTCCGGCAATTTTTAGCGGTTTTCCTGTGGCCGGCAGGCGGCAATTTTGCTAGCAATACCACTAAAGCAATATTTTAAGTATGGCCCGGCAATTATAGCCACATATTTTTGGTAAGTCAAAACATTTTCATGTAAATTTGGGATTCTGCATCGTTGGCCATACTATTGACACCAATTGCAGCCATATTGCAACAATGCAATATAAATTGTATTTGTGTTGGCTTGGCCGGGCAATGGTGGACATTAAATGACTATTACTTGTAACACTGACTAGACAGAACCCAGTACCACAGCATATATTAAATCTAATATAATATAAAATATGTGTCAATGGTTGAGTGTCAAAATGAGAGTACCGACACGTAGTGATTTTTTCCTCTGTGGTAATCGATACGGTATCGAAAATTATCGGTAGCTATGATTGTAGAGACTACCAAAAATCGAAAATAAGTTGTTAAAATGACATATCGACCGAATTCGTTAATTTAACGATCGCTATCTATGTCGAGACTGCAGGCCCTGCATAATTGGTCTTGATTAATAATTTTCGACAAAATATTTTATGCATGAAAATAAAATTTAAATGAGCCCGACACAAAAAAAACATCAACTAGCTAAGAACCGTCTCGATCACGCCAGCTGTCAAATAAAAAAAGAAAAACCGCCTTCAAAAAACCTGAAAACAAAAACAGCTTAAAAATTAAATACCTCTAAAAAGCAAGAAATAATATTCGAATCATTCGTTACACATATCAATATTAATAAAACACGTCTATTGAAGTCGGGTGGGGCTGGAGGACCACCCGACTTCAATAGACGTGTTTTATTAATATTGATATGTGTAACGAATGATTCGAATATTATTTCTTGCTTTTTAGAGGTATTTAATTTTTAAGCTGTTTTTGTTTTCAGGTTTTTTGAAGGCGGTTTTTCTTTTTTTTTAAAAAGCTTTTTTATTTTCAACTTTTTAGTGGTAGGTATGTAAGCGCAGCGTGTAAATATTTTTTAACTTTATATTATAACATTTTCAATGGTAAAATGCCCAGAACTCAATTTCCAAATTCACGCTGTTTGTTTTTGAGGAGTTCCGTTGTGTTTTCGTAGTCCAAATCTAGTCCAGAACGTTGCATCGCAAACCATGATTTGGTTTGTTTTGGATTGCCATAAACTTACCAAAACCTAAATCACTTTACATATACTATTTGACTTTGAGAAGTTCCCTTGTGTATCTTCGAAGTTCGAAGTCCAATAACGATGAAATTAAATTGTGACCACTGTTGAAGTATACCCTTTCAAATAAAAAAAGAATCATCTAAATCGGTTTATAAACAAAGATGTTATGTCCGAAATTCCATAAAAACTCGTACGATGGCGAGCTAAATTATTGATATTTTTCAGGATTATGAGAAAACTACTGGCCAGATCTCTGAAAAAATTTTATGGGACCACACACGAACTATGTTTTATGAGATAAAAAAAGAATTGTACAAATCGGGTAACAACTGACGAAGCTATGTTAAAACATACATAAAAAAAAAAATAAAAAAAAAAATACCGTCGACTTGAGAACCTCCTCCTTTTTTTGAAGTCGGTTAAAAACAAACCGCATCAAAATAAATCTATTCGTTTAGGAGTTACGTCTCCTCAGACACAACACAAATACTTACACACACATGACAAACTTATAACACCCCTCTTTTTACGTCGGAGTTGAAAAAAAAGATTCTTTTATCTTATTTTTAATCCAAACATGTTTGACGTACCTATCTACGTACTTGTTCAATGTTAACTTTTCTAACCTCGTAAATATTGTACATTCTCGGCTTCCATACATCAATGTCACTGTGTATTTAATATTGCTTCGACTCCATACACAACCTATAAAGGATTACCGATAACGTCATCGTTCTATCAGAATTATTAGGAATTGCAATATTTTTGCTATTTACACGGTATGAAAATAAAAATATTCCAGGTTTGGAACCTCACCAACTAACACGCGAGTATTTTTTTTACATTCTTCGACTTGTGTTTGTATCCTTCGACCAATTTGGGACTATTGATTTTTAGTTTAACCTTTTGCCACTCTTATTTAACAAAACAAAGGTATTTATATAACAAAACCAAGGTATTTATATAACGTGTTACTGAAATAGCGCAAAATGAGAAAACTGTTTCTTCGGACCATCAAACTGAACAACTTTTACTATGGGACCAACTCTGAAATCACGAAAAAAAAATCTTGTTTCATACAAAAATTAATAACTTAACACATTGTATAACTTTTATCTATCTACACTATAATAATTTTTAAACTTTAGAAGTTATGTAAGTTCACGAATGCAGAAATGAACAAGTTGCCGCCAGTTTGACTAAAAGCTTGGCTTCATTTGTTAAAACGGCACTGCTCTTAATTAGTACTGAGATTTACTCCCGCCTCCCGTGACTTATTCGTAGCTCAGCAAACATAATCTAACATTTAGTTGCATTTACTGTAAGCGGAATTATGAATTGTCTTATTTGGTTCTTTGGATTCAAATATTGTAGTTTAAAACGTGAATTAACAGCTCCGGTGATATGTAAGCTTTTGATGGATACGTAAGTAATGGATGAAGTTCGATTAAGCTAGGGTTTCCTAAGATGACGGTGCCGTCATATTACGGCCGTAACTTAGCGGCGTAGAACGTTGTCTATGTAAACAATAAGGTGCGGTTTGTGACGTTACGGTGTCGCCGTATTGTTTACATAGACAGCATTCAACGCCGCTATATTACGGCCGTAATATAACGGCACCGCTATCCTAGGAAACCCTAGCTTTAGGCAATAGGTCACATATACTCGAACATAAAGACTAAAAACTTGCTTTATTTAACAATTAATGTACCTACGTCATTGTAGGACCAAATGTAAGATTTACTTACTTGTATGACCTTATGCTCTATTTTCATTTCCTAATCATTTTCATTTCTGCAACCTTCAATTTGATGAGAATTGTTATTTTGTCATTGAGCTCAACGTAGCCTACATAAATCTTTGTAACGTTGTTAATAAAAGCTGTTACGCGTAAATTATGAAACTGAAACTGGGCCAAACAAATTACTGTATCCAATAACAATGTGATCGCAAAGGATAAAAAATAATAGCTTTGCAGAAAAAACAACACTGCTTTTCAAAGAGCAGAGAGGGAAACATTATACGCTTCCTACTTAATAAAATACTTTCATTCGATGGTAGTTACTGTAAAAGATAAATAAACGTTGCATTATTTTTTCATTTTTACTATTGACAAATTCATGTTACTCATTGTGAAATATTCATCGACACGTAATTGTATGATAGGTATTCAAATTCGATATGTTTTATTTAGCCAAAGCTCTTCTCTTGTGCATTTTCATTTATTCATTTAAGATTGACGAATCCGTCTTTCTTAATATTTACACAAAAAAAAAATTAAAATCTATCAAAATTATAAAAAAAAAACTACTTGATCATTAGTAAACACACTTAAACACATTTTACATTACCATATTATACATTTTAATAATTATAATTACATAAAAGTCTGTTTTTTTTTCAATTTATGAAACTTTACTCGCCATAGTGCAATCAAGTTTAGGGTCGTGTTAATGTTTATTCTGTAACTAACTTCAACGCAAATCCTTCAAGTTTTATTGTCTAAGCTGACCTAGGACTTATGTAAATGTGAATTTCAAACAAAGATCTTTTGTAGAGCTGCGTAATAGAGCATGAGTACTTGAGAAGGGTAAAACAACCACTTTACTCTCGACTATATTGAGAACAATAGTTTAAAGTATATATAGAATGGGTCATTATTCAAAATTAGGTCTGACCGTGATTTAACTTGTTTATAATTAGGATTTGGTTCAAATCCGATTTGGGTTTAGTTTGAATAAAATTCCTAACCGACCAACTATTTAGATGGATGGATTGAGTGGTCCGTTATTGTAACAAAGGGCATTTAAACTTCAATGCAAAAACTTAGCATTAACTTAAGTAGAGGCAGTTAGTTAAGTTACATAGTCAGCGAAGTTGCACATACTTTTTTACCGTGTGGTATCTAGCAGAGTAAAATAGAACCAATCCTTCACACCTAGGGTTGTCGTAAAAGGCGACCAATGACCGAGAGACCTACATTAAACACCTAAGTGGATCAAAAAATGGCTAGAAACATTTTCCGACGAAAACGTTCCTACAATGGATATAGGCCGTTATAATTATGCTTAAATATTAAATATGAACATCATGACGTTATTTAAAAGGACAGTTATACTACAATAGATATAAGTACTACGTACAGAAAGGACACTTCCCGCCCCATCCTAGAATCAATCACCTCACCCCACCCCCAAGTTCATGTGTCCAATCGTGTGCTCGTTTAGTCGTGAGAGACAACAGCTGTCAACTTTCGTGCACGGCAGCGTGAATTAAGTTGCAAAAAGCAAAACAAAACATTTAATATCACTCATGGAAACATTTCTTATCACCGGTAAATACATTTATTTAATGTTAAAATGGTGAAAAACCAATATGTTTATTTGTGTATGTGAGGCGACACGATTCCCGCAGTAGCCCTAGCTTTACGCACACAGTTGCGCGTACACAAAACGTCATCTATGTAGCATCTGTGTAAGTAATAGGAAGTTTTATCGGAGCGGTTGTATGGAGTGTCCGGGGTGTGGATAACCACATCTTTACTAATATTATAAATGCGAAAGTCCGTTTGCTTGTTTGTTTATTTGTTTGTTACGCCTTCACGTCTTAACTACTCAACCGATCATCATGAAATTTTGCATACACGTTGTCACCTTTTATCCCGAAAAAATATACTGTTCCCGAGGGATAGAGAAATAACTGTCCACGCAGACGAAGTCGCGGGCGGCCGCTAGTATTGGAATAAACCAAGAACATATTTTGAAAACCATTATTAAATTCTAACAAAAGACATAAACTCTAGTGTACCTCGTCCTAGTATAAAACTTTTTCATATGTAGGTAATAAATACCTATTTGTTATAAACATAATTTAAAGTCGCTTTAAGCCAAACCCTAAAAAGAATAGTTTTGAAAGGAAAGTTTGTATTCTGACCTCCCGCTAACGCGAAAGTTTGAGTACAAACCATCAAATGAAATAGTTTGAGAATTCTTGGCTTTGTGTCGGAATATTTTCCTATAAAACTATGAGTTGTTTACCGCAATTGAAATAATAATGGCCCCAGATATTTAAGTTTATTTTGCGCCTCTTATTTTACGCTCGACGATTAATTCTGTGGTGTCAAGGAAAAAGGAGATGAGTCAATAAAAATGATTTTTTGAAAATATTTTTTCAAAACATTAATAATGTGCCAATTTTTTGACTTATCTCCTTCTCTCACAACAGTATGTATTGTCAAGGAAAAAGGAGATGAGTCAAAAAATTGGCACAGTATTAATGTTTTGAACAAATATTTTCAATTATATTTTTAATAAATTTTAAAATGTTTTTTTTGAAAATATTTGTTCAAAACATTAATAATGTGCCAATTTATTGACTTATCTCCTTTTACCTTGACCCCACAGAATTATTGTGCTAAAACTTAACTACTCTAGAAATTACTTTAGTTAATAAAGTGTATAAACGATAAAAACAATGTAGCTTTTGTTCAGACGTAAGGATTTAATAAATTTAAACTAGAGTATGTAAAATAAATAGAAAAATGTATTTTCGATGAACTGGCGTTGATGTTTTATCCACCATATTACGATCGTGTATTATACGACTATTCATAAAGGTAAAAAGTCTATCTTCCACAGGAGTACAGCTTCATAAAATGTTACATAGAACAGAATTTAAGTGACATTCGTATCTTTTTAGGGTTCCATAACAGTTTTGTGTACAAAACAAAATTAATCCCGAAATATGCCCTAGTAAGGATTACCGTTATTTAGCAATTATATAAATCAATTTTAAATAGATATCTACTTTATGAACTTAAGATATTACATATTGGAATAGAAGATCCATGATACACAAAATTATTTGACGAGTCTGTTCTCACACTTGACCTCTTTTAAAAGTTTCAGAGACGCAAGAAACTCATTTACAATAATCGTTTAGCTCTCAGATAGGCTTAATATGTTAAGATGCTTCGTGTTTCAAAATATAAACGACCCTTTATAAAATGGAAAACGAGAAAATCTTCAAATATTTTCCCTTATCTTTCAACTTTGCTTGACGAAAATATACTGCACCACCGTATCACTCACGCCCTCAAGCGTGCAGATAAAATAATTTATGACAAATCACATTCGAGATTCCCACTTTACAACCCATGTTACACCTGCTTCCTTAAAACGATATCAAGAATTTATATTATTGCTCATAACGGTAAGGTCGTTTGGGGTCCAATTTACTTCTTACAAAGTAACTAAAAGGTTAAAGGTGTTATAAATTTCAAGCACGTTCATTAGTCGGGAGATCCCTCGCAGCAGCTTTTAGCCGACGACACACGTCGGAATTTCGTAATAAGATTTCCTTAATTTAGGGATCCTATACTCATATACAGGACGACTGGTATACCCGTATAATCCCGAATATGTTTAATAGGGTACCATACAATATAACCCCGGTAAATTATTATATAGCCCGTAAACCACCTCTTGATTTTACTTGTTTCTTTTTATGTTAAACAGTGGCAACCCTAAACCGAGATGATGTATTGTTATTGACCGGTAATGGGGTGGATTATTAAAAACAATAGCCCATCTGCCTCTAGGGTTGTCACTTCATCATTTCCTATAGGTACAAATAAAAAAACTAAATTCTTTAACCGTATGGTGGTTTTCATGCTTTATCCTACTATTATAAATAATACTAGTCGAATAAAGCTTAGGTATAGAATTATAAATAATATTATTTTCGTAGATAAATGTGAAAGAGTGTGGGTTTGGATGTTTGTTCCTCAATCACGCAAAAACGGCTGAACAGATTTGGATGAAATTTGACACACAGATAGATTATAACCTGGATTAAAACATAGGATACGTTTATCCCGGTCAAAGGTTTCCTAGGGGTTTTCCGAATGTCCACGCGGATGAAGTCGCGGGCGAAATCTAGGGATTTATGAATTTATAAAGTTGAACGCATGGTACCCTATCCTTACTAATATTATAAATGTGAAAGTCCGTTTGTTTATTTGTTTTTTTGTTTGTTACGCCTTCACGTCCTAACTACTGAACCGATTATCATGAAATTTTGCATACACGTTGTCAGGGGTACAGAGAAGGACATAGGGTACCTTTCATCCCGAAAAAAGTATAGTTCCCGAGGGATAGCAAAAAAACCTTTCCACGCAGACGAAGTCGCGGCCGCTAGTCTACCGTATTTGCGTATTGCCAAACACCCTGTACACTACTCATCTAAGAAGTTATTACTTCTAAGAAAGCTTGGAGTAAACACTCCGCATAAAATTAGATGCAGCACACACGGCTCGCCTTCTATTCAAATTTTAATAAAGCATTTGAATAAAACGCGCAGGTTACTCAGAAAGAGTGTTTGTTTAAATGTGTTTTGCGAAATGTCTAATTGGAAATTTGAGATTCCAAGTTTCCTTAAATACAAAAGTACTAACATAGCAAGATTAACCTTAGTAATTATTGGAAAAAAAGATCACACTAACAAACTACCTCTCCTATTAATGAACTGAGGCCCTACTCAAATGGCCAACATTCTATTCGTTTGAATGCTACGCTTAGTATTAAAGCTTTAAAATAAGCAGTAAACTATAAAATTACTTGCCGTAAGCTTGTCAATTCCATACAATACATCTTAGAGTAAGACGGGCTTCTAACGTAGCCTTTGTTGCTCGAAGCAATACATCAAAGTCTGTGATTCATATAAGTTTTCGACATGTGATTGAATCGTCTATTGCTCATATTTAAGCTTTAAAAGTAAGCGTAGCGTTCAAACGAATAGAAAATTGGCCATTTGAGTAGGGGGGCTGGGGCGCTCCTGTTAAAGACTTCATGAAATAGTGAACTAAATTCAAATCTTTAGTCATCTCGGATCGGTCGTGTAAACAAAAACTTACACCGATGCTTTTGATGTCGATGGTTTCACGTAGTATCACGGTTACCCTCTTTATTTCCAGTTTACGTCTGTACCATTCGACCTAGGCCTAGATTGTTTTATGGACCAGAAACATAAAAGTAACGAGCACGTTAACTCCGGATCATTGCACCCGGTCAGACACAGGTTTATTTCGAACGGTGCGATCATTTCTGCCACCCCTTTACTACAATCACAAAATAGGCAGGTCAGAATTCGACAGTCATTTGTTTTTTTGTGATAGGAACTCCTTGGTACCACCATAACATAATCAACGATCAGTGGGGCAACTTGCCTTGTACGGTCAAGGATGGCGAACCAATTGCACGCGACACAATATTTTGGGCACGTCACGATCACAAAATTCATTATGCGACGATTTGATGGCACGTCTATAACCTTATTAAACATAATAACGGGTGTAACAAGACCTTCAACGAAGCCGAAGTCCACGTATTCTGCCCATCATCAGGATCATTTTTGTCTTTTGGACTATAGCTGGGAAATTAATAGCTACAAAGTTATTGAAGGTCAAAGTCAAAAATTTTTTTTTAAATTTTTTATGAAATCTTATTTTATTTGTTATTGCCTACTTTTTGTCCAATTAAACATTATCAAAATTTTAAGTATTTCGTAGCAAACAATGGCTTCAAAACGTTATCACTCAATGTATCTCATGAGCACGCACATAAACGCTGCCTTCAACTCGGCCGCACGCAGCTGTGTAGCATACACTCGCAGGCGCGGGTCTGTTGTACGCGTTACATTGCGTGGTAAAGTATGCAATGATTTTTTAACACCAAAAATCAAAATCATTTCCCAGCAATAATTTTGAACAGAAATGGTCCTGATGATGGGCAGAATACGTAGACCTCAGCTTCGTTGAAGGTCTTGTTACACCCGGTATAGAAAAATGGTGAACTTTTCTTCCTCCAGGAGGAATGTGGGAAAGGGCGGCGGTGGCAACCATCGCAACTACGCAGGCGGGCCGTACCTAATTTTTCCCTATTGAAAGTCCGGTACCGTATTAATATTCTACATTCAAGGAAAAGTGTCACTATAGAAAAAGCTATTAATAACGCTATGATAGTACTAGAGTATTGAAAATAGTCCGAATTGGCCTGAAATTGCCTGTTCGAAATATCCATGTGTGTGTGCATGAAAGACCGCTATTTTGTGCTACACCTTAATGATTGGGGAACGGTGCAGGAAGTGTGTTGTTACATTTTATGTTTCTGGTTACGCGATGTTATTGGTGAGCGTGAACATTTTCTCGGTATAATATTATTATGATTGTACCGACTCTGAGGTTAATATCTGATATTTATGTAATGTAAATGACCCACCTTATAAAATAATGGCATGGATAATAAAATTTCATTGAGATTTTGTTTACTGAATACATCCCTCGTATCGCCGTATTACATGAAAATGCATTCACATGAAAAGATGGTAATCTCAGATTTACTGAATAACAAATCCTATGTATGAATGAGAAAAAACATAATATTTTGTACATTTTCAATGCAGCTGTGAATTGTTCTTTATTTAAAAGACAATCTCGTTTTGTCTAAAACTATCAGACTGCGCAGTTTCATTACTGATTAGTAGTACCTAAAGATAGGGTTTCCTAGGATGTCAGTGCCGTCATATTACGGCCGTCATTTAGCGGCATAGAACGTTGTCTATGTAAACAATATGGCACGGTTTTTGACGTTACGGTGTCGCCATATTGTTTACATAGACAACATTCAACGCCGCTATATTACGGCCGTAATATGACGGCATCGTCATCCTAGGAAACCCTAGCTTAAGTAAGTATATTAATTATAATATACAAATTATTTTAAAAAACCACATTAATGCTGAGAATGAAGGTGACTTAATACAAAATTTTCAGAAATCGGCGACTTTCACTCAAAAATAGACTTAAAAGTCAATGCTTTGCTACCTACAAATTCAAAAACTGACTTTTACATTAAAATAAATATGACTTCTTAGGACACATAAATTAAAAAGCTGACTTATTTTCTTCATTATCCAAAAATCACAAATTTCGGATAAGGACATTTTCGCTCTCAGCGTGTTAGTCTTCTTTCGGTATATCTACAACATATTTTGAGGTAGTTTCCCTTGAGGCTTATCTGTGGGAATGCCTGTATTTATCTTTAAACTAAAGAAAGACATGTATAAAAAAAGTATTTTTATTTTGAAATATGTTCTCCCAAGCAGGCCCATCTTTCCCATTGGGCACTCTGGGCACTTGCCCAGGGCGCCGCGATCGATAGGAGCCCCTTGTTTCTTGCCAGCCCCCCTAGCCAAAGTAACATTTGCCAATTTTCGCTATCGCTTCGCTTCGAAACATGTATGGATTTGACGTTTTAAAATTCGATTGTTAACGAAACCTTATGTCAATCCCATACATGTTTCGAAAGCGAAGCGATAACGAAGATTTGCGAATGTTACTTTGGCTAGGCCCTCTGGGCCTGCAGTCTCGACATAGATAGCGATCGTAAAATTAACGAATTCGGTCGATATGTCATTTTAACAACTTATTTTCGATTTTTGGTAGTCTCTACAATCATAGCTACCGATAATTTTCGGTACCGTATCGATTACCACAGAGGAAAAAATCACTACGTGTCGGTACTCTCATTTTGACACTCAACCATTGACACATATTTTATATTATATTAGATTTAATATATGCTGTGGCACTGGGTTCTGTCTAGTCAGTGTTACAAGTAATAGTCATTTAATGTCCACCATTGCCCGGCCAAGCCAACACAAATACAATTTATATTGCATTGTTGCAATATGGCTGCAATTGGTGTCAATAGTATGGCCAAAAGATGCAGAATCCCAAATTTACATGAAAATGTTTTGACTTACCAAAAATATGTGGCTATAATTGCCGGGCCATACTTAAAATATTGCTTTAGTGGTATTGCTAGCAAAATGCCGCCTGCCGGCCACAGGAAAACCGCTAAAAATTGCCGGAAAATACTTAGAAGCATCTTCACAATATTTATAATTAGTTTATTTTATACCTATCTCTCTAAAGAAGGAAAGTTATAATTATTAACTTGTGATGAATAAAGACAAAAAAATAAAATACTTATATTTTTTTGTAATTTTTTGTTAAACACGGGTAGTTTTTAAGTACCTGCCTACCTACTTACATCTAAAAAAGTTAAATGAGCGTATCTCTTTTCCCTTTACTAATCAAGTATCTACCTATGTGCAGTGAAAAGTTTTAATCCTTATCCTTATACTTATTCCTTATATTCCTTACTCTTTATTCCTTATATAATATTTATATTATTAAAATGTAAATAAGGCGTAAATAATTATTTTATTATGTTGTTTGAGTTTTTGCCAGTTAGTCAAAAAGTGTTTTTTTTTTGTTTTATAGGTATTTAAGTTAATAATAATGTATAATAAACTATAACTTCAAAGAAAGTTGATGATATTTACTATAAAACGTTTTTTATTTTACAACTCGTAACTTTTATAAAAGAGAAATTGCAATTTGAATAAGTTTTAAACGTCGGTGTAAGACAGTTGCATTTTCGCATATTTTTTAAATTTCCCTAAATCGGAGGGACAGTAATTCAATGGCCACACAATGATTTCGGTTATAGCAATAGCGGGGAAAATCGCTTGCCGTAACGATCGATAAGGCAAATGCAAGTCTCTACTATTACGTTATCGCACAAAATCGTAAAAATTTTAGTCGATAAGTTATCGAAAATTTTAAGTAATTGTGTGGCCATTGAATTGCCCTCCCTTTGATGAAGGGAAATTTAAATATTATGCTTATTAAAAAGCAACTACTTTATTTAACCAAAAATAAAAAAAACATCTCTTATTATATTTTCTTAATTTATCATCTGATATAAAATTCCTTCTTTTATTATTACATGAATAACCACTAAAAATATGTATCTGAACTTGTGGACATTACTATAATTTTACTTGTAACACTGTGTCATAGCCAACGGTTATGGCGTTGTCATGCCAACAGTCATATGTCAATGAAATCTGTGTTTACTTACGATTGATAACTAAAACTGTCAAGTGTATGGTGTTGATTTTTTAATAAATATATTCATTAAAGAATAAAAAATCTCTATAATAGTGGCTTCAACTCAAAGGAGTAATAATTATTCGGTTTCGGGTTCGGTCCACTAGCTAGACGCAAGCTAAGCTGCTGTCTGCTGTGAGGAATATGCTGTAAGTACAAATACTTTTCTTTGAGTTTTCTTTGGATCTTTCAATATTTAATTATGTTTGTTAAACCTTCTATACCAATGCATTTATGTTTAGTTTTACATAATATAGTATTGAGGTCAAAAATGTATTTTAAAATCTGCTCAACACGCGTCACACGGGTTTGGATGCTTGTGATTTCTTTGTTGTTTTCGATCTTTCATAGTCACATGTGATTTAGTTATTTACTTTTATGATCAATATTTGCTGATGTCCACTACTTAAGTATTTAATTAATATCTGTCTCAATATTTTAATTTAAGAATCTATTTTTTCTAATTTAATTTATATTTTTTATTTCAGAGATTTAATCCAAGAATTCAAAGGCTCCCATGAGAAATGAGGCTACGGAGACTGAGGCATCAATGGCGTTTGGCCCCTGCATGAACTAACCAGTATATCAGTGTTGGCGTGGCATACAAGCGATTTTCAGCTCACTAGTAAAGCGGAAGTATTGTCCATAGTATCAATCCATGAAATAAAAGGATATGTTGTTAACAATAATAAATACCTCAAGTTATTTGATTGTACTCTTTTATTTGACTAAACTAGCTTAAATAATTGCAATTAGTGTCCAGTGTAGATACTCATAAAGTTGGATACGAGCGTTGACACTGTGCAACTGATGATCGTCCAGACAGTAGTGTGTGATCTGTGAGGAATTCCGTCATCCTCCAAATCAACCGGATTTCGGTTATAGCGTCAGTTCTTCCCCATCTTCGACGCCACACCATAATTTTCTTGACACTCGATAATAAGCGAATGCCATGCCAATTAGCTGCTGATGATGATGAACGAAGAGCGGTTAGTATCTAAAACAAACAGTAAAAAATAGAAAAACATGTAGTACATAAAAAAATCCAAATGAAATTTTAATTTAAAATAAGATGATGATGGTAAATTGCAAATTCTTACTGGGTAATATCATAAATGCGAAAGTCCGTTTGTTTGTTTGTTTATACGCCTTCACGTCTTAACTACTGAACCGATCATCATGAAATTTTACATATACGTTGTCAGGGATACAAGGAAAGACATAAGGAAGGTACTTATACCTTTTATTCCGAAAAAAACTATTGTTCAGAGAAATAACTGACCACGCAGACAAAGTCGCGGGTGGTTGCTAATATATTTTATTAATTTTAGCTCAAACCAAACCAAAGATCTTACATTTCGAGTTTAAAATACTTAATTACAGTTAGGTACCTACTCACTTGCTATTGTATAGGTAGAGAATCCCCTAGGCCGCTGTCTTTAAAGATAAGGCCATATGGCCGCAACTCTTCGACGAGCTCAGCTCCATCAGCTCGGTGAACATCTTCTTATCCACCCTATAAAGTCTGAGGAACTCGTCATCCTTTTAATATGGGTTTGTTTTGATTATTGCGTCTATTCCTCGCCACGCTTCGACGCCTCACCATTTTAGCTCGATGCTTGAGAGCAACTAAATCCTACGCTAAATAGGCCTATGCCTTGCCATTTCTTGCTTTTTTGGATTTCCTAAACACACAATAAACACCACAAAAGTAAATTATATTTTATAAGTCAGTGTCACATAAACATTAAATGGCCGCCAAGTACCTGTAACGATGAATCGCAAAGTTTGCGGGCTGTCAAATTTCGCCGCAAACTAAACAGCTAAAACCGTTTAGGTGACAGTTGTTATAAATACGCTATCGAAAATTATCGGTAGTTATGATGGTAGAGACTACCAAAAATCGAAGAATAATTGTTCGTTGTGACTTATCGATCGAATTCGTTAACTTTACATAGAAATCTACGTCGAGACTGCAAGGGAATCGTTACGGCAAGCGTTTTTTTTCGCTATGGTTATCGATCGGTTAGTAACGATATTATCGCTAACTAATGTAGAGACTGCATGCCCTGGTCGCTTAATGATAACGGATGCTTATTATATTACGAAAAAAAATCAAATCTAGATTTTTAATCGCTAACCCTTAAATTCTAATTACTTTTGTGGATTATACAATGTTTTGTTCTTATTAAATGTGTCTTAGCAAGATTACAAGATTAGTGAATAAAGCTGATTAAGTATAAAAATCCTGCTGCGCGGCCGTTTTCTTTACTTTAGACAGGCATAACTACGAGATTATTTGATGAAACTGACTAAAAATCGCGCTGCGCGGCCGTTTTTGTCACTAAAGACAGGTAATATAACAAGATTAGTGAACGAAACTGACTAATAATCGCGCTTTGCGGCCGGTTTTTGCTATACCTAGATAAGCATTTTTCTAAAAAATCTGGCATTTTGTGCCTCATATACAGGCATCCTCTCTTACTTTGATAGTAACCCAAGTCAAGGTCATAGGAGCCCCATTATCCTAATGTGCCCAAGGCCTCAAATAGGTTAAAGACAGCCTTGCTCCCAAGCCAACTTAAATAAAAGAAAAACACACGCATGCGCAAAAATCTACGTAAACGAGATCACGTAAACAGTTCCTGATAAAGCAGAATGGGACCGCACTTGACACTGTCTGCCAAGTGCTGACAACCGTATTTACTATTAAACACAACAGCCCTAAACAGAGCCAATGTTGATTCGCAATATACTTGAAGAAATATCTGTGAATCTCTACCTCGAGTCGACTCCGCTCGCCACTCCGGGGAAATAAAAGATTACTCTATATGAATAACTCTTCGCAGCTCCAGTTTGCGATGTTTTTCAAGAGGCACGATAATCTACCCCATTATTCTTTCTCTCAGTTTACTTTGTTCCGTCGACGTAGATATTGCATTTAGATTGAACTGGAGGAAATAAAAGGATTCTCACTTAGTATTTGCAAGTGTCCGCGTCGCTCTACATAAAAGTTAATTTTGTGAACTTGAATGCAAACGCTTACTTTACTCTTATTATATAATTCTTAATTATTCATTTATTTCACATCTTTATTAAGTGGAAGATGAAGCTTAAAATGTGCTATAACAACAAAGTTGATTGGCTATTATAATAAACAGCCTCTTCTACTCGAAACGAAACAATGGCTTAAACTCCGCGTGAATACATGGGTTCAAAGTTTTGATCTGTTGACTTACTATTAAAAGGGGTCTCGATTCTTAGTCACCCAATTCTGTAACATTAGTAGCTTCCGAGGGTAATTCAAGCTAATCCAATAATAACGGAACTTTGCGCAGGTACCCTCGGATTTACATCTCATTTCGTGCGGGCACAAAATACGTAAAACTAATGCGAAGGATTCGGCGAGATCGAATTTGTTGGAAGTTTATAGCATCTGTTGCGACTCCACAAAGTCACGGGCAGTTAGTTCCCGATGAGGGTCTCGCTGCCACCCGATTGGCTTAGCACATCTACGAAAGGCCTGATGGAAGTTTTTTATTGGCTATTAGCCATTATCACACGTGACGCTTAAGCTCTCGCAAAATATTGACGTAATCTTCTTTATACTCGGAGGAAACAGCCTAAAATGAAGCAATTTGTTACACATTGTGATGCTTCATAAAAAAGGTACAGTGTTGCGATCATGGCTTGAATTTAAAGAGCTTTTTACACAAAAGTAATAAAAGTCTTATTTGTTGTAACTATTGAAAAGTTACTTCCTAATGAATTGTATTTTATCTTATAAAGAAGATGATTTGCATTGAATTTTACGTTTTTTACCTACTCTTAGAAAAACACTTGTCACACTAATTAATTTGAAAACTAAACTAATATATTGTATTTACTCTTATTCTAAGTAAAAACAAGAGACACATAACCAGAACATGACCGCTAATAACATATTCTTTGTATAACAACATAAACTTAAGCTACAAGAATACTTATAAGTAAGACAAAGGGACATAACTTTCTCCAAGTTATAAGGTCACAGTAAAAGTGTCACAGTGAGAGCCAAATGTTGCAATTTATCGTGGATACGATAAAATAGAAAGAATTAAGAAGGTTTTCTCCACACGTTAACCTACCCAATATTTTCATATCTGGCAAACTTTTTTAGCTCGTAAGTAATACCTTTTCGAAGAGGAAATCAATATTTCCTCTTCGAAAAGGTATTACTACATTAGTATCAATATACTAAAAACATTCGATATTATTGTGAGGTATTTCAAAGAGCCATGTCGAGATTATAATTCAACTAATATGGTCAGAAATTGGTGCTTTGAGCAGCGGTCTCTACGTTGGGACAGTCAGTTAAAAAGCAAGACCAGGCCCAGCCGTAAAGGGAATGCTGACAAGTTAGTTTTGGTTTTATTAATGTAATAATTTAACCACCGCAAATAAATAAAAACAAAAAGGTAGAATTACTTTTCAAAAATACCAACATCGATCGCTCACAGCCCAAATTAAATTTACTACCTCAAGCTCCACCGCTCCCCCATAACGATACAGCCCGTCATTTATAGCCTATAAATATTTTTTACTGGGGAGCTTTTCGGGCTCTTGTATCGTTTAAAAGCTCTCGTGGTTATTCTATTACCACGTTTATTGTAACGACTCTTCGTTATTAATTTTCTTGTAATCGCCTCTTCTCTTATGCTTTAATGTCGCTTAGGACATAATATAATAGTTAATGACCCCGGTTCATAGTTACTGCTGCTGGAGTGTCGTATAAAATTAGTAGTTATTAAATGATGTTAAGGTCACTACCTATAATGAATTATTATAATGACGATCTTTCTTGGGTTAATTTATTTACTTATTGGCTTTATTATTCTGGTGTTATAGGTGTCTGTACACTGCAAAGTATTTTGCCCCCCTAGTGATATAATAAAACTGTGGAAAATTAGTGTGGTGAAAAACTCGGAATGCTAATTAATTTTACTGCTACATATTTCGGGTGAGTGATCTACAAAATTACCATAACATGGTTTGCCAAGTGTTGTAAAAACGTATAAATATTTTTTTTAACACCATCTCAAGTTTTAGGTATACTAATTTGAATATTACAATTTGACGGTACTAAGAATACAAATAAGCAAGCATGCATTATTGTTATCAAATCATGAAATTGGAAAGAAAGATAAATAAAACTTGCCGATCCATTCCTAACTAGTACCCATCAAATTCCACTATTGTCATTCGTAAATTATATTTTTCCCAAGTAATAACATTCCCTCCCCGAGAGCATTCTCACAAAACACGATGGAGGCCGAAATGAGAATTTAATTTTACACTCGGTCGACTATTGGACAACAAGGGAGTGCCTTTACCATGTATTCGCAGATTCAGTGGCTAATATTTGTCGTCATACGTTATTTGACTGAAAAGGCTGTTTGGCTGTTTTATTCCCGTGCGAGGGAATAAATAGAAACCGAGTTACAATGGGTTTTAGCGTCGTGTGTTACACTCTACTTTTCACTACGATTGCGAAAAAATAAAATCCAATATTAAATACCTATAGTTTATACTTCCGTAAACGAATCCACTCGTTTTTCTATCCTCCACTTCATAAACTTTTCATAGAGTATTTAAATAAATGATTTGTGCTTGACGGCAAAAGATTAAAATTATTTCTATCCTATTACTTACTTACAGTCACACAATTCAATCAGTTTGGAATTAGAGAAAAATTCTAAAGATTTCGCGCTAGTGCCTTTTTTTTTAATTTCTACTGTAGCAGCTAAGAAACACAATGCACGCATGTTAAACTAAAAGTCACAGAGTATAAATAAGTCTAGGATTTCACCGAAGAGATCGCTGCTTTTAGTTCCATTTTCAAAAATCGAGCGAGTTTTTATTCGTAATTATGAATAAAGACTTTTTCGTTTTAGTCGGTTCATTGGTAATAGACAAACATTAAAAAAGAAAAAACTTTATCCCCTAGGGGTATTTATGCTATTTTATCCTGACTCTTGTACCTTACAATGACGGACTTTTTGAGCAAGAGGAGTGAAAAAAATATTTTAACTAAAATAGTGGCTCTGTGAGCAGCAGTGTGACATTTTTGAACATTTTCGAAATGACTGAAAGGTTTCTTTTTTCGAAAAAAAAACGAAAAACTTAAACGACAGAAAATCTAAGTATATAATTTATCGAACCAGTTTCACGAGGTTGAGAAATGCGACATTTAGAGAACAGAAAGCTATTCGAATGAATTTTTGCCCAAGCTGTTATAAATATGATTTCTAGTTCATGCCGTTCCGAAAGCTATGCTTAGGAGTACCTAAGTAAGTGCAATATTTATTGTTGATATATAACCTAGTCAGGAGGAATAAAAGTATAGAGTCAGGAATGTGTGGGCCATCATGTCACAACCACCCGAGATCATATGAAGGGCGTCCGCTGCTTTAAGCGGGACACGCGCGCGGTTCGACGTAGATTAGAGCTCACTAATGCGCTGCAAGCATCTGTCTCTTAGAAAACCAGCAATCTATACGGTGCGGGACCGTGTACCCGCAACGGGATCCCGCTCAACGCAGCGGACGCCTTTACACATATTGTACTCTTCAAGTCTGGTCTGATATGTGTCTAAAGGTTTTAGTACAAGGCTTAAGCTGACAAAATCCATTGAAATCTGAAAAACCTCTAAGTAGACGTGGAAAAAGGCGAAAATAATTTCGGTAGAATTTTATTTCATGTCAAAACTGACTTTTTCTTGATAAGGGTTCGGTCAACCTGTAAACCTGCAATATAGAAAATATTTCAGTTGGGTATCTATTTCATAAACCAGATTGAATAAATTTAGAAATTTAGTATTAGGAAAAATAAACATCGGTTTCTTTTTACTTATTTAAATTTTATCCTTTTATTTTGTTTTGTGAAAGATTGAGTTCGCAATTTGCTGTGTGTTTTAACATTTTTTTTACTTTCCTCTATGGTTGTAGCAATAAAGTTAACAAATAAATAAACGGGTGTCTTGGACGAATAACCAAAGAGTTCAATAACTGTATTCACCTACAACATAACCTTTTTCAAAACAAAAGAAAAAGATTTAATATCTTCACAACACCTAAAAAACTTATTTAAAAAAGAAAATAGTTAATTTCTTCTTTAAATTTATTGAATACTAGATAAAGAATTTTTTACTTACTAAGTTTTAGACTGCGCTATCTATTTTTAGATTAACTACTATGTATTACGTAAGAAAAAGGTTTAAGTTTGGATTAAGTTTATACTTAACTAGAAGTATATTTTACAATTTCTCTAACTTTGCTTTATTGTTCAGTTACGACCTTATCTGGCATTGTCTGTTACACCTCCACAATTAGACTTTATGAGAAAAGACAAAGTAAAATGTGAATTGTCGCCTCAAACATGAGCACTTATTACATTTGGTAACTATGTTTAAGTTTTTAACTAAGTTTACTTGCAACTAAATCTTATAATCATTGGATTTTTTTAAACTTTGTTAACGCTTAGGCGGAGTCCACAGTGCGAGCCTAGCGCGGTTGCGATGACGGGCGCGAAATATCAAACATATTAAACGCGTCCACAGTGAAGTGACTACGGGAGCCTAGCGCGACGGTCCTGAGCGATATCGCACGCGTACTTTTCAAACGTTGTTGTCCGCGCGTTATGGCCACACTTACGGGCCTAGTTAACAGGCGATCTAACGCGCGGAGGCGGGGATATCAAACCAGTTTGGTCTTGCCGCCCGACTTATGCGCGTTTAAAAATATTTTTTTGTAAAATGGTAAGTGCTGTTCAATCTAAACCAGTATATGGCATAATTTCGTAGGATACAATCTCAATTCTTCATATAAAAATTAAAAATTCACAAAATATTTCACGATTTTTGTTAATTTTGTGCACACCTATTCTAGAGTTCAAAACCTCCCATCTTAGGAACGGACTGTCTAGTAAAACTAACAAATCCTCGTTCATGGTTTGCGACATCTGATATACATCGAACCGCCACAACAGCCCGCGCGTCACTGTGGCCACCACACGCCAAGGCTCGTCGCGCCCGCCACAGGCCTTAGTCACCGCGCGTTCACTGTGGACGCACACTTAGGGTTTCAGTTACAACTGTTAAATACTGAAGTAAGGGAAACGATGATTAAAAAAACCTTTTATTACTACTTAAAAAGAAAAAGAGCTTACCAAAATTATAAGTAAAGAAATCTGAGAAAGAAAGTATAAATCCATTTTTTGTTATGCTAAATAGGCGTATTACATAACTCAAAATCAATTATTATACTCAAACGCACTTCCCTGACGAATAGAGAAGTTTAGATGATTTTCGGAGAATTTCCGAATAACGTTACAATAACTGGTAAAGGCATAATTGAGTTTCTAACTCCTCGAAACTGTGATAATAATAATTATCACATTATTAAACTTTCTTAAAGACGTACCTATTCTGGAAAATTATTCGTATTGAGTCTGCGGAGTTCGAGGTACAAAGGGCTTATATCTCCACTCATAATGGCATTAAGGGCAGAACCTATAAAAGGCACGAGGCACAAAAGGGCCAACTAGATAAGGAGCACTTTACTCGGATTTCAGCGTTATCGGGACACTTTTAAGGCTCATAAATAGTTAAAGAAGTTCTTCCGTTTGCGACACAGAGTTACCGTAGATTTTTTCTTCACGTTCTATCATGAGTTGGATGACTACCGCTTCCTTACGACACGTACTTATTTTATTTGTATGTTATTTCAATTTTTTTTTACTTTTCAGCGGTCGTACACTTGCGCCGAACGTTAACCACTCAAGCGTCTGGCACGAAATCAAAATGTCTTTGTTGTTGTTTTAAAATGCCTGACCGTGAAAACACACAAATACTTCATATTGTGTGGTGAGAAAACTTTTTTTATTTTCTGAAAGATAATAAAAAAAAACAAATCATATACTTTACCTCAAACTAAAAAGAAAGGACGGACTTTTTCAGTAATGGATTAGATTCAATTCAGTGATCGTATTCATTGTTATAAGAAATATTTTTTTATATTCATCTGTATTTAAATGAAAAAAGAGAAACTGACTGACTGGCTGACACTCATATCAGTAAAAACGTGCGAAAAAGCGCGCGTAAAAGTTCTCGATAGAGTAAAATTACCTATCTATGGGAAATTTCATTTTGCTTTTTTTTACGATCGTTTTTTTCTCGATGTCTGTTCGTGATACGGGTACGAGCACAGTTTATTATTAGCACTAGGAACTTTAAATTTTGCATAAAAAGTATTTTTATAATAGAAGCCAGCACTGATATTTTTTTTTTCCAAATTAAACCCTTAAGGACGATAGGGGGAATACTCGGGTTATTAGATGTTCATAATATTGTTAAAAGTTCTAAATTCATAATTTAAATTATAAAGAGAATATTTTCTCGAGTTTTATTAACGTTTTTTTAAGAACGATACGCATAGAAGCTTATACCTATTGTGAAAAACGGCTTCCTTCCAAGAACGATAAGGGAACATTTTAATGGATAATTAGGATTACTAAGTGAACAACAAGATCCTAATCTACCTATTATTCGGCGAGGAGATGTTTTGAGATGAAATTCGGCTCCTTCTGTTCTATGATATTGCCTTAACAAGCTACCACCTGAATTGTTCTGCCTCGCGATAAAACAGAACAACCCAATTCGTACCTTGAAAAGGACGAAATTGGTATTAATACCTATGTAATTAATTCTCTCTGTTCAGTAAATTATACAATACTTTACTAATAAGACAGTTGTCTTCAATCTCTAGAAATGAAAGATAGTTACAAATATTCGTAAGGTAAGGAATGAATAAATAATACAATCATATTATTGGATTTTAGGACTTAAGAAAACACAGTACCTTAAATTTTACGTTGTTTTACGGCATTAAACGCATAAAATAATGGAACTGTGGACATATGGAAGACGTTGACGGAGATAAGTCAAATCAATTGGCTAGGTACTCAATAAAACTGTCTTCAATCTCATGAAACTAAAAATTGTTATAAATATATCATTAGGAATAAAAAAAAAAGAATATTATTGGATTTTATTTTGTTGAGGCATATGACCTTACCACCTATGTATAAGTGGTCATTCTACTTTGTTCTAAAGCGAAATAATTATGTATAATTATATCGCTTCAGAAGAAAGTAGTATTATATTACTTTAATTATGTTTGTTTATTTAAGTATTCTATGAAAACATAAAAGAAAATCCTTCTATGTTCGAAAGATTTTCTTTAATAGTGCCGATGCCGATCATAATACTTATCATCTTCCTATACCTATGTTAATGTTAAAAAAGTTTTCACTGTGTCATTTTCACAGAAAGAAAACATAAAACACACGTAATTCAGAAGCTTCTCGGTGACATAACAAACACTTTTCCTGTTATCAGGTAGAAAAAGGGTAAAGGGTTCGTTCAAAACTAGCGAAACCCTCACCAAGTTGACAAACAGCCCGTTTAAAATTACTCAGCAAACGTAAACACGTCAACTATCGCACTTAGGTCCTTTGTATGAGTATAAACCCAATGAAATGTAAAATTTGGTTTTTGAATGTCCTTCGTCATCATTAGAATAAAAAAATATACCTATACTTATCACTCTTCCTTTATATAGATGAAAACTTCGAATATGTAAGCACTTGTAAGAGTAGTATAAGTAAATTAGGGCAGAAATTTAAAATAGAAGTATTTCACATGTATTGGTAAAATCCTTCAAGGTAAGAAAATGATTCTACTTCGGTTTTAAAATCAGTCACAACATTGAGGGCATGACAAAAATTTCGCTTTTACACTGCCACGTGGTTCTCTTTGAATACTGCCCGATGAGAGCCACGGAGCAAAGAAAATTAAATATAAGGAGTAAACAAAAATAAATAAAAGATGGTATGGGTTTAATGGTCTATATTGTTAAAATTTGGTTTACACCTTACATAAGAAAAATTCCAAAATACTAGCTTAGCGATAGGGGTCGCTTTACATGGCTACGATTTGGTTGGTGTGCGTTGGGCCGCAAAAGGTAAAAGTTACAGTTCTACGTCAAGAAACCGAGCCCTACATGGAGATACCACGGTTCACTAAAAGAGCTAAATTGTAGTGAAAGTTACACCGACCTCATGTGTCCGATATGATGACAACTTCTAGTTATTAATGCTCCTGTGAGTCTTGAATGAAATTAGGACTCGGTGGACAGCAATTTGTTCAGGCCGGTGACGTGGCCGTGGATGGACACCGTCCCAAAGTAGGGTATTCTCATAAAACGATGAGTCGAATAAAATTAACTTCCCATAGCTGTAACAAAATATGTATGATTAGCAAACTGGAAAACCGACCACGAACACGTTGTGCTATGCGGCATGGCGGCGTGGCGTGGGAAATAATATTTCCAAGATTCTTACCAGGTTTTCGCTGAACAGAATCCTGTTTAGCGGGTGTTCAAACCGCCTGCTCCCACCACCCGTTTGAAACTTTGCCTGGCCGAACTCAACCACAGTAAGTAAAATTGGGGAATCTGGCACACCCTCAAACCAGTGACCAGTGGTTCTACCTGTAATAAGAACAACCTCAAAAAAAATGTTCCTGGCGTCTTGCGACATCTGCATTAAACAGATAAAACTGCACTTACCTCAGTAACGTTTTCTGACTATAAATTATTATGCGAGCGACTCTCGCCGCGTTAAATAAAATAACCAAATGGAATCTCGTTCATCACAACTGTCATCTTTCTTTTCTGAAAATCTGAAAACTTGCTTGGTGTTGCCCTTGCTCGTTTTGAAACTTCTTCCAAAACGTTCCGTTTTCCCAAATCCTACCATAACTTGAAATTAAAAATTGACCAAATATTTTTGTAAATAAAAATTTAACCTACATAAACAAATACCTGTGTTTTGTCGACTATAAATCTTTTGGACAAAACACAAAGAACTGTCACTCGACGCTTCAATCAGCAAAAAGGTGTTTGTGCATAACTTCATTAAAAGTGTCAGATAGAAGAATGTGACGCGAAATGGCAACACCGCGGCACCAAAATCAGCCTTCCTATTGGGCGTTGTTGCTATTCGTCGAAATCAAGAATCTTATATTCGTATTGGTCGAAATCATGACACGCCGCACGCGCCATTTTCTATCGTCAAATTCTCTGCAAAACTGAAGCGAATATTGAGAGACTTTGTTCTGTTTTCCAATGTTTATTCATTTCAAAACCTTATTCAAATACTAAAAAATTCGAAAAGACATTTATTAAAGTTGCGGCTGCTACACACGTCCGCCAATGACGTTAAGGGGGAGGTGCCAATTCCTGTAAGGTACTGAAAACTACCATTTCGCTTCCGCGCCAAAATTTAAACTTGGTGTCAGAACGCAACGTTACAATACCCCCTCTCCTGAAAAAAAGGCGCTGCCCTCAGCGTCCTCAAACTACAAATCCTACTACTAACACAAACCTAGAAAAAAAATCTATTGAATGCTACGATTCAACGAACCATGTCGACCGACAACCCAAAAAAAAAATATATATATATACCCTGGACGTACAACCCGTCACCCTAGTGACATCACATTTGACGACACAGGACTTCCACTTAACGAGACAAAACACAAAACAACACCGCACAAACAAAACATTTACAACTCAAAACCAAGTTGTAAACCAAACAAGGAGACGAAACTACGCTCCTAAAAAAATTGTAGCATTCACCAAATACGCAAATGCCTACAGTTGTTGTGACTGTACAACAACTAAATATTCAAGATTAAAAAAAAATTGTGACATAAATTTCAGTCACCCAAATAGCAGAAAAAAACATGCCGGTTTCTTCCATAACGAGTCGTTTCAAAATTGGAGTATGAATTGGAAAAAAAAAAATAAGTTTCACTACCTGCCAAACAGCAAAAAATAAAAAAATATCAAGATTTACCCGAATCTACACCTAGGTAAAAAAATAGATTCGAAACTCGTAACAAAAAGTGAATTCTAACTCATTAGAGATTAGAACCACACAAAAAAAAACTAAACCAGTCCTCCATCTACCTATAGCTTGGCTACCGGCAATTCCCTGCTCTTTCACACCCAAATTCCTCCGCATGCAATCGTCATTCATTCGTTCATCACCATTTGTCCTTTCATACCTCACCATGCAAACCAAAAGTGTTACAGTGAAAATAACTGTAAACACCACACACAGACATACGCTTCGTGTGCCAAATTTCGTGTATTTGACACACTACTAGAGAAGATGTAATAAGTGCCCTAAGCTTTTAAATCCTTAATGTGCCAAGAACCTATAGATTGACCATCAGAAACCCTTTCCAAATCATACACCAAAGGCGATAAAACTTTTTTGACCCTACATTTCTCAAATTTAGGTGCCAACTTTGCCATTTTAAATTTTTGCGCATCACTCTGAGTAAATGTTCTCTTCCACACAACATCACCTACAGAAAATTTAGCCTCTCTTCTTCTTAAGTTATAGTGAGTGGTGTTCTCAGCATGGGCTTTTAATAAATGCTCGCGTACCTCTTCGAAAATAGTCTTTAAATTGTGAAATTCACCGGCGTATTCGTCCCTAGGTACCCCAGGTTCGTATTCCTTATCTGTGTCCCTATAAAAGGTACCACTAATGACTGGTTCCCTAGCATGTACTAGAAAAAATGGTGAAAATCCAGTGGACTCATTCACGGCACTATTAATTGCAAACTGAATTTTTGGCAATTGTTCATCCCATGTACGATGATTATCTTTAACGTAAGAAGCAACAGCTGTCATTATGGTTTTGTTGTATCTTTCAACCAAATTTACTTGAGGTGTGTAACGCGGGGTAAAATGGAGTTTCGGAACTTTATAACGTTCGAGCATTTGGCGGAATTCAGATCCTGTGAATTGCACTCCGTTATCAGCAATTACAGTCTCTGGAACGCCGTGTACTAAAATTACGCGTTGTTCCAAGTTTTTCACCACCTCCGCACAAGTAGCACGTCTCATTGGAAAAATTAAACAATATTTAGAAAAGCAACAGGTAACTACCAAAAGATAAACAAAACCAGAACGAGACCTTGGCATTGGACCGACGATGTCCACGGATAATACCTGAAATGGTTTATGGCAGACTTTCGGTTGACCCATTAAACCTGGAGTTGCCTTCTGTGATGGTTTGTATGCGGCGCAAGTGTCACAGTGTTTAATGAAATCAACGATGTCTTTGTACATTCCTGGCCAATAATACCGTAGACAAAGGCGTCTATGGGTTTTGAAAACTCCCAAATGAGCCGCTGTTGGTTCACAGTGGTTCTCCCTAATAATGGCCTCTCTCTGATCCTTCCGTACTACCAGCTTCCAATCAAATTCACTCAATAAACTAAATTTACTTTTTGAAAAACGATACAAATTACCATCCTTTACACAAAAATTAGGAAAATTAAGTGGATGCGACTTACAACCATTAAATATTTTATCAAACCACTCGTCCTCCACAGAGTTGATCACGTTTAAGGTGTTAGCGTCCATAAGTCTGGATAACGCGTCTGGAACCACATTGTCTGTGCCTTTCCTGTGCTCAACCTGAAAATCGAATTGAGACAGTCGACAAAACCAACGCGCCAGTCTACCTGAAGGGTTCTCCAGCTTAGTAAACCATTTAAGAGATGAATGATCCGTGACAACTTTAAAAGGACGAGATCCCAAATAAGGTTCAAATTTCTCGACCGAAAATAAAACAGCTAAGGCTTCCCTTTCTGTAGCACTGTAATTTCTCTCTGCTTTATTTAAAGAACGACTTACAAATGCAATAGGGTGATCATGTCCTTCAATTTCCTGAGATAACATTCCTCCTAACCCATATGAAGATGCATCACAATGTACAGTGAAAGGCTTACCAAAATCTGGTACAGCTAAAACCGGTGCTGTAACTAGGGCGTCTTTCAAAGTATTAAAAGACTCTTCGGCTTCCTGTGACCAAGAGAAGGGTGGCGCATTCTTTCCACTACACGTCAACTTATTTAGTGGTGCGGCGATAGTCGAAAAGTTACGAATAAACCGTCTATACCAGGAACACGTTCCAAGAAACATTTTGACCTCACGACTTGAAGTTGGAGTAGGAAAGTTCAAAATTGCGGAAACCTTCTCCGGATCCGTTCTCAGACCGAATTCGTCTACAACGTAACCCAAATATTTAATAGAACTTCGGAAAAATTTAGATTTTGCAAAATTAATAGATAAATTAGCTTCCTTAAGCTTGTCAAACACCCGTTTTAAAAGTAGTAAATGCGTTTGGAAATCAGAACTACAGATAATAATGTCATCAACGTAACAGTAAACTGTTCCGTTGTCAATATCACTGCAGAACCCGTGACCCAACAACCTATCCATCAAACGTTGCTGTCTAGCCGGAGCTCCGCAGAGTCCAAACGGCATCACCTTAAATTTGAAGATACCTCTTCCCGGAACAGTAAAACTAGTCTTATCCTGCGACTCAGTTTGGAGTGGAATTTGCCAAAAACTGGAGCTTAAATCTATCGAGGATAAGTACCTAGCCTCCTTAAGGCTGTCAAGTATCTGAGGCATGTACGGAATAGCATATGCATCGCCCTTGGTAACGGCGTTAAGCTTCCTACAGTCAAGACAGAATCTCCAATCGCCACTCGCCTTCTTAACTAATAGAACGGGATTATTCCACGGACTTTCACTAGGTGTTACAACGTCTAATTCCAGCATTCTATCCAACTCGTCATTTAAGGCTTTCTTCTTTTCCGGCGACAACGGATACTGACCTATCCTAATAGGTATGGCCTCTCCCGTATCAATAACATGCTCAGTTAGAGGGGTCCTTCCTAACCCAATCCTTTCTGAAGAAATTGATTCAAAGTCTTTCACCATTGAATCAGCCAATTCTTTTTGACTAAAAGACAAACTATTATACGACTGAATACTATTTATTTGTTCTGAGTGAATTGAACTACAATTATTAAAAAATGATTTAGGAGCGTTCCTATAATCTATTTGATCAAAAATGTTCTTTCCTAAATCGAAAGATCTCCAAAAATCACAACCTAGTATCACCTCTGTGACTATACTAGGAATCACCAAAAATTTCACTACCCGGCTAATTTTACCAAAAGTAACCGGTACAAAAATAAACCCTAAAGATTCTAGTTGAACTCCATTTGCAACACTACACGACCTGTCTACACGCTCCTGAAGTTCAAACCCAAACTTGATAAATTGTTTATGTGCATTGTTCCCTAAAATTGAGATACAAGCACCTGAATCTAATAAACCAATAATTTCAAAATCATTCACTTTAAATTTTAAATAAGGCCTAACATCATTTTCACTAGGTGCGAAGAGAACCGAAGCGATGCTACGAAAAGATTTAAATTTACCCTCACTATCCACTAAATTATTACCTCGGTTCTCACCAACTAGTTTTTTGTCTGTGGTGAACTTTTAAAACTTGTGCCCTTACTGCAGTTCGGACACGATGTGACAGTAAAACCTACTTTGCCACATTTGAAACATTTTATATTTTGAGGTGTCACTTTACATAATCTGAAATTGTGGTTACCCTTGCCACATTTATAACACACTCGTTGGTTTGCAGAAGGCATTGAATTAGAATTAAACTGTTGTGATGTTGTTGGCGGTCTACTGGTGTTGTGTGTTGCTACATAATTAACTTGCTTTTTTGCTTTACCCTTATAGCAAAATTCTTGACTCAGAAAATTCGACTTAGTCGGTTCAACAAAAAAATCCGAACGTTGGCGAGCAGATTCAAGTTTACGACATTTTGTCTTTAAATCGGAAATTGTAGTAATATCTAACAAAGCTAACTGTTGTGAAAAATACGGTCTGATGTTATGCAAAAGGATTTCAAGCTGCTTCTCCTCCGGCAGTGGTGATTTCAGTCTGTTGAATAGGCATGCCATTACTGAAAAATAAATGTGTGTTGGCTCCTCCATTCCTTGTGTTCGTGAACGGATCTCACCCAGTAACCTGTAATCATAATCGACCGGGTCAAATTCTTCGAGCAACAAAGATTTCAGTTCTGCCCAACTGTCAACCTGACTTTTAATGCCACGATACCACAGCAAACCCTGTTCTGAAAACAACTGAGCGGCTGAGTTGAACAACTTGCCGTCAGAAACACCATATGAAACTTGGAGCTCGTCGACACGTTCCAAAAATGAGCGTGGGTCTGTGGTCCCGTTGAATCTCAAGTTCCACTTTGCCACATTCCTATCACCAGAACATTCTGCAACTGCTACTACTGGCACCGGTTCAACCTGGGTATCGCTCTGATCCGGATGCTGTGCTCTTGTTGACAAGAAAAACTTTTCAGAAACTGACAATAAAAACTCAATTGCGCCAGACAACTCTGCCTTTTGTGACAAAACAGCAGGGTCATCCGACATAACTCGCAAAAGCCTATGATGTAAGTGTCGTACCAAACCACGGCATCTGCTCAAACAATGTGCTGTAACAGATTTTTCACTAAGTTTTGCTTTTAATTCTTTAATTTTATCTGAAATAATTTTAAGTTCCGAACCACTTTCAAACTCTGTTTCTGTGATTACCTCAGAGGGACACTCAATAAGAAGCTGTTTTAGTTGCTTTCTCAACAAAGGAACCGTAGAAGTCGGTGTTTCAGACCTAATTGTCACTTCATAAGTAAGTTCATCTTTTAAAAGAGAATGTACTAAAATTTCTAAATCCATCGTTAAGAACTGGTGGTATTTCCTTCACAAATAATTTAAATAAAAGGTAATATTAAATTATCAAACACTAAATCAGAGAAAACACAGTACTCAAGAAAATTATTTGTAATTGTATTGACCACAACGACACACCGCTTGTACAATATTGTAATATTTTGTAAATTTATCACCTAAATGTATAAAATGTAGGTAGTTTTAACAAAATGTATCAAATTTATAAACCAACTGTATGAACTTTTAAATTTAACAAAATGTATTCATTTTAAAAACAAAATAAAGTTTTAATCTGAAAACTGAAATCTTTCCTTTGAAAGTATGAATGTGTACACACACTAGTTTGTTACCAAATGTAAAATCTGATATTTATGTCTGTTTAGTTACAGTTTTACATAAAAACAATATAACTTGAAGTTAACTTTTAAACATGAAACATGTAGGTAGATACCTATACATATAAATCTTAGTTTTATAAAAACATATAACACATAACATAAAACATGGAACAAAAGCTTAACACTTAAAAATTAAAGGAAATGAAACAACCACACTTGTGTTTTTTTTTCACTTTATAACATTCACAATAGCAGCACACCACAACATAAAATTACAAAACTAGAACGCGTGGTATTCCAATCCTAAAAATCAATTTAAATCTATGCCGCTACTGTTAAAAAAAAACAAATTCCTAATAAAATGTTCCAAAGAAATTTATTAAATTGAAAAACAAATCTTTACTGTGGTTATGTTGTTCAAGCACAAAAAAAATATCTTAAATGTTGTTCGCTCAATAATTATGAACTAAATATTCTTGTTTGAAAAATATATTATGACTCTAAGTTACACAAAATACATAATGACTCTACCAAATACTTTCAAAAATATGATTCTAAGTTAAGCAAAAATATATACCTACCCTCTTTTCAAAATCAAAAAAAAAAAAAATATGACTCGACTGTAAACTTTTATTAAAACAAAAAAAACTCCCCTACTCTCTCCTATCCTCTCTCAATCTTTCAATCGTACTAAAATCATTCCATAAGTAAGCCAAAGGTGTGGGCCAGGACAAAATCTTACACACACAATATTCCCTGCGGTCCGGGCCCAGATATGAGAAAGATGGGGGATATTTCTGACCAACACACACCAAACAATATCTTTAAATAAATGTGGGCGCCATTTGCCACGTGGTTCTCTTTGAATACTGCCCGATGAGAGCCACGGAGCAAAGAAAATTAAATATAAGGAGTAAACAAAAATAAATAAAAGATGGTATGGGTTTAATGGTCTATATTGTTAAAATTTGGTTTACACCTTACATAAGAAAAATTCCAAAATACTAGCTTAGCGATAGGGGTCGCTTTACATGGGTACGATTTGGTTGGTGTGCGTTGGGCCGCAAAAGGTAAAAGTTACAGTTCTACGTCAAGAAACCGAGCCCTACATGGAGATACCACGGTTCACTAAAAGAGCTAAATTGTAGTGAAAGTTACACCGACCTCATGTGTCCGATATGATGACAACTTCTAGTTATTAATGCTCCTGTGAGTCTTGAATGAAATTAGGACTCGGTGGACAGCAATTTGTTCAGGCCGGTGACGTGGCCGTGGATGGACACCGTCCCAAAGTAGGGTATTCTCATAAAACGATGAGTCGAATAAAATTAACTTCCCATAGCTGTAACAAAATATGTATGATTAGCAAACTGGAAAACCGACCACGAACACGTTGTGCTATGCGGCATGGCGGCGTGGCGTGGGAAATAATATTTCCAAGATTCTTACCAGGTTTTCGCTGAACAGAATCCTGTTTAGCGGGTGTTCAAACCGCCTGCTCCCACCACCCGTTTGAAACTTTGCCTGGCCGAACTCAACCACAGTAAGTAAAATTGGGGAATCTGGCACACCCTCAAACCAGTGACCAGTGGTTCTACCTGTAATAAGAACAACCTCAAAAAAAATGTTCCTGGCGTCTTGCGACATCTGCATTAAACAGATAAAACTGCACTTACCTCAGTAACGTTTTCTGACTATAAATTATTATGCGAGCGACTCTCGCCGCGTTAAATAAAATAACCAAATGGAATCTCGTTCATCACAACTGTCATCTTTCTTTTCTGAAAATCTGAAAACTTGCTTGGTGTTGCCCTTGCTCGTTTTGAAACTTCTTCCAAAACGTTCCGTTTTCCCAAATCCTACCATAACTTGAAATTAAAAATTGACCAAATATTTTTGTAAATAAAAATTTAACCTACATAAACAAATACCTGTGTTTTGTCGACTATAAATCTTTTGGACAAAACACAAAGAACTGTCACTCGACGCTTCAATCAGCAAAAAGGTGTTTGTGCATAACTTCATTAAAAGTGTCAGATAGAAGAATGTGACGCGAAATGGCAACACCGCGGCACCAAAATCAGCCTTCCTATTGGGCGTTGTTGCTATTCGTCGAAATCAAGAATCTTATATTCGTATTGGTCGAAATCATGACACGCCGCACGCGCCATTTTCTATCGTCAAATTCTCTGCAAAACTGAAGCGAATATTGAGAGACTTTGTTCTGTTTTCCAATGTTTATTCATTTCAAAACCTTATTCAAATACTAAAAAATTCGAAAAGACATTTATTAAAGTTGCGGCTGCTACACACGTCCGCCAATGACGTTAAGGGGGAGGTGCCAATTCCTGTAAGGTACTGAAAACTACCATTTCGCTTCCGCGCCAAAATTTAAACTTGGTGTCAGAACGCAACGTTACAACACATCGGCTGCCCTGAAAATCCTAATGATCAGATCAGAGATCTTCCCTTTCGTTTTCCAGGTCTTAGTAGACGGAGGGCTATTACTTCGGTCTAACCTTTAATAATAATTGTCTAAAAAGGAAATATATAAATTAAAAACTAAATAAATTTAAAAAATATTAAAAATACGACTGCCCTGCCAAAACCGAACTGAAAACTTAAATAACAAGTGTCTGCAGTCGGAGGACCGTTTTGTGGAACAATTTTCAATTAAAGAGGTCCCCCGACCGCAATGACACTTGCTATTTAACTTTTTAGTTCGTTTTTGGCAGGGCAGACGTGTTTTTATTTTTTTTATATATTTTTTTTTCACACATTTTAGTGACAAATTATATAGTTTTGAAATGTGCTTATTTTAGGCCTTTCATTTGATGCCCATATAGTAATAATTGAAAATAAAAACACATTTGAAAAATGGCGTACTGCAGTCGCCATATTGACTTTTTTCAAAAAAAATATAAACAGTGTCACTTGGAATGATGTAAAGATTCTAACGATACCCTATACATGCAAATCCGTTGAGCCATTTAGAAATTATGGTGGAATAAAGAAACTCACATACCCACAAACATACATGAACCCTGAACACATATACACTCCTTTTGGGCAGTCATGTAAAAAACCACGAAGACTCACCTGACTCACCATTATACCACCCTATATAATTGCTTAGAAGAAATCGCCACTCACGTGCGAGAAACTCTCCTCGTGTAACAGTCTCTTAAGTATAGAAGTTTACGTATAGATTTGTCGAATTACAAAACTGAGAATTTTGCTGATCGCTCAAACTTTGACCCGCTCGCGAAGCATAGCATGCAGTCGATCGGCGATGAATTCCTGTTCGAGAATTGAAAAGTTGTTTTCACCTGCTTCTGCGAAAGCTTGAATACAAAAGGCCGAGTTTCAATACACTTGAAACTTAGCCGTTTGAGTTTTACACAATAACAAAGATAATTCGGCCTTTCTTCGCAGTTGGAGGAACGATCGTCAACCTTACACGTCTCTTAATAAGGTATAAAATTTACTAGACGGAGTTTCATAAAAGAAACCGCTAAGGTGGTAGCACCAGGTGCCAAATTCAGCCTGCGTGTTGGTGTCAGTTTATTGAAGAAAGTAACGTTGGCAATCTTAAGGGTAGCAATTCGCAATACAATATCGTGGTTGTTGTGTACTGTTTAAAATATCGTTTTATAATAAAAAAATCGTTTTTTTATAAATTCTGTAAAAGACGGATAATTATAAGAAGGTATTCAATGTGGAAACAAAATGAAGTGATAGTTTCTACTAGTCTATAGAAGCAACTTTTTTTTAAATTGAGATCAACACCGAAGTTGTTAAAAATACATTGTGTTGATCTCAACCAACCCTGTTTATATTATTTTTATAGAGCTCGTGATAGTATTTTATATATTATGATATCTCATATATAACCAACCCTTGCAAGAGATGATTAACTTTAGATGTTCAAACATTTTAAAAAGTAATTAAAAATCTTATATATTAGCTAATGAACAAAGGTTTTTATAAAAATAAATTATATTATGGGACTAAGTTTTAGATAAAATAATTACTCTAAGTGGTCCATTTCACATTATCTTTGATGATATATTTAGATAACTCATTTAGTAACCAACAAAAGAATATAATAAAAGCAACGTGGAGTGTGAATAATAGTATTCATCTGTTACCACAAACAAAGACGATTTAATATAATAAAGAGCCTGAACCGACAGCACTTAATAATAATTAAGATTTATTACGTGTTGTTACAAATTGAAGTGGCCGTATTTCAACAAAAACTTATTTTTTAACCTTTGTGCTCGCTCGTGTCTTTTAACTTCTGTATACTAAGCCTAATTTTGAATTTATCAAATTGGTTTTTTATTGCTTTGAAGTTTCAGAAATAAATAACGATAGGTACTTACTCACTAAAATAATTATAAAACGTGTTTTTCTTGATATCCCATAACTCTAGGGTATTAATGAGACCATGAAATAAAATCGAATAGTTTAAAAAATATTTTTCAATAAAACTTATTTTAATTTTTCATTCAAAATAATTCAATAAAGTTAAGACTACTTATTTTGCAAAACACCTGTGAAATTTGGCAACATCGCAATGAGGATCAGTAACAGGTTTGAATCCTATAGTTTTATTGATATAATATAAACACATATTGATAGCTATGAAACCTAGTGAAAGAATTTTTGAAATCCGTTTAGAAATGGTTAAGTTAAAAGGGTTTTAAGGAAATGCCAAGCGCAATGCAATATGTGCTTTATCACGTACGACATAAGGTTCGCATCCGTCGCGATGACGTCATAGGGACCCCCAAAAAATCAGTGTTTTAGCTCTTATAACTTCTCAGGTTTAAGAGATATCGTAAAAAAAATTGACAGTAATTAATCATATGGTGGTATTAGCTTTCTAATAATTAGAAAGCTAATACCACCATATGATTTTAGCCATTAAAAAAAAATCGTTACTGATCCTCATTCCACTCAATGAAAATCTTAGTACCTAGCATGTACCTAGTATTATATTTTGTCAATGAAAGCTAAACGTCATCTTTACGTTTGGTCATTGATTATCTCTTGACTTCGAGCAACAAAAGGCTTCCTAAGTCTCTTGATAATAGTAAAAAAATATGTGTATGCAAAAATAAAGAATCGTCATAAGTGTGATAACTTTTGAAGTAACTTCCAAAACTATGCATTTTTGGACCACATGTTCTAGGAGTTTTTATTAATATTTTGATCTATAGAATGTTATGGAATATCGAAAAATACAGGTTGTCTAAACGTTAACGCAAAACGCCCTCTGGCAGGGCTGGGCAGGACAGCAAGACTGGCCGCAGCAGTAACAAAGTGTTTTACGTAAATATTATATAATGGTTTATTCAGTACTTACATTTTATTATAATTAAAGCAACATCCATCCATCATCATCCATCAGCCTTTTTTGATGTCCCCACTGCTGGGGCACAGGCCTTCCTTATGGGTGGTAAGGGAGATGGGCCATAACCCACGCGGGTTTGTGGGTGTTAACGACTGCAAATGCAGCCGGGACCAACGGCTTAACGTGCCTTCCGAAGCACGGAGGAGCTCGGGATAATAAATTTTTGGTCACCCATCCCATGACCGACCCTTGCGAACGTTGCTTAACTTTCGCAATCGCTGGGCCAGGCGCTAAACCACTGCGCCACCGAGCTCCTCCTCTAAAGCAACAACGATAATATAAAACAAGTACATTTTCGTTATGATCTCATTACTAAAACATTAAATTTCGTAACATAATTAATTTATTTTATTTGATCTAATAATTCTAGTTGATAGAATCCTAAATTTTCGTTGTGATCTCATTGCTAAAACATTAAATAAACAGTAAAAATTTCGTTACATAATTCATTTATTTTATTTCAAATTTTAAACTTTTAGATTTTTGCATTCACAATGCTATTTTTATATTAAGATGAATAAATAATGAAAAATATTAAAAAAAAATGGACTCACCCGTAGCAACTCAGACGGGATCCCGTCTGAGTTGCTACGGGTGTAGTAGTAATAATTCTAGTTGATAGAATCCTAAATTTTCGTTATGATCTCATTGTTAAAACATTAAATAAACAGTTAAAATTTCGTTACATAATTAATTTATTTTATTTCATCTAATAATTCTAGTTGATAGAATCCTAAAGCAAAAGCAAATGACACTAAGGGCTGTAATCAATTACGTACCCAGCTCAGTCATAAAACTCCGTGCAGGCTTTTTATGATTACACCAGTGGCATCTGCTCCCGGCAGGTGTCCTTATTGGATGTTCATAAAACAAACTCAAATCATAGGTCAATACGTTCTTTTATAACAACCCCGTAAGATGAGCTTTCATAGCTGTTTTTGAAGAAATCAGCAATAAGGAATATGTTAAGTCTCCGATTTTGATAAATCTGAGCTTGATCGCTTCGGACACGTATAAAAACATGATGGAATAGGAAAATAAAAAAAATATAATGTATTATTTTAGTTTTATCACACGATGAAATCAGGGAAAAATAACGTTTTTTTTTTTCACTTTTGAATATAATGAACTTAACAGTCAGATAGAATATCGATAAAGTATATAATATGTACTTTAAACGCAAAAATTTAGGGAGATAATTGAAAATAATTGAAAATTCTTGGCTAACTCCATAGTAAACGCGTGCCTGACCCGTGACGTGACATGTGACGTCATATATCATGACCGTTTTGTATGGAGCGTTTTTGGCGGTTGCTGCTGCGTGCTAACTTCAAGTAACTATATCATGAGAAAAAAAACCAAGAAAAAGGTTTTAATATTCCAGTTGATTTTCTCACGCTACTTTTGATTTTTAAAATAAATTGATGCATATTCCCTATGGCTATCATGTTATGTTATTTTATCAAGCTTCATGTTTTTAATGCACTACTCATTTGAATAAACATCTCAAAACACTTTGCGTTATGTGAAAGCAGGTATTTATAATTTTTATTTCCATATTCGTTATCAAGTTAGACTCACAATTCACAACAATCTAAACGGCGCATATTTATTCAAAAAAGTTTGAGTTTGAAGTCAAATAAAAATGTAAATATTTGGTCGTATTCATTGTGTTGACTGTGAAAGGATCAACTTGGGCAATATTTCACAATAATGTATTTGAAAGTTGGTTGTTTAGTTCACCGTCAAAGCGAGACGTTTCTTCAGAAACTCTCGTCTAAATAACAATATCACTGTCACACAAATTTGTCGCTGAGAATTATGAATGGTGGTTGGCTGCAAACATTCTGGTTTACGGGGAAAATGGACTTTACCTTGGTTTTTTATACCTTTTGTTTTTAGAAGTTTTATTTGTATTTTGTTTCTAAAATAATAAAGAAGACATAATATATTATATCTAAGTGTGTAAATAAATAAATGGGCAAGAGTGAATCAGACTCGAGCACTGAGGGTTCTGTACCATCATAGTATAAATACACTGCAAAGTATAAGGGAAATAATAATAATAGCCCGCTGGGCAGCTTGTGGCGAGCTTTTGGTGAGTAGCGACACCACGGACCCGAGTGCTCCAGGGAGTGGATCCAGAGGGCCTAGCCCAAGTAACATTTGCAAATCTTCGTTATCGCTTCGCTTTCGAAACATGTATGGGATTGACATAAGTTTTAAAACGTCAAATCCATACATGTTTCGAAGCGAAGCGATAGCGAAGCGATAGCGAAAATTTGCAAATGTTACTTTGGCTAGGGGGGCAGGCCGTAGATCGACTAGGATAATAGAACTAATGTATTCTTTTATGATAAATTTGTATGGGAGCCTCACTTAAATATTTATTTTATTCTGTTTTTAGTATTTGTTGTTATAGGTAGGCGGCAACAGAAACACTTTGAAATGATTCAACTTTCTAGCTATCACAGTTTATGAGATACAGCCTGGTGACAGGCAGAAAGATAGACAGACAAACGGACAGTGGCGTCTTATGGTCTCTTTTTGACCCTATCACATCATTACATTTCAGCCACTTGTTTTAAATTAAACCAAAAAACATTTCATGCCACGATTTCACCCTGAGTACAAGAAAATACGTGAATTTTTATGTACTAAATACTAATTTTTGGTATAAAATACTTTTTTGGTAATATAGTATGCTTATACATCCTTAAACATATAATAAAACAGTAAAAAAAGTGTGTCTCTGTACATTACATACATATAATAAAAAAAAACATATCTGGGGCGATGGAGACATAGTAATAGAGTAAGAATTTGAAAAAAAAAGTGTGTCTGTTTGTCTGTTTGTTTGTCTGTTTGAACACGCTAATCTCCGGAAATACTGAACGGATTGGAATGAAACTTTTTTGTTATATAGCTGTTAAGCCTGGGCATAACTTAGGGTATAATTGATTTTGGAAAATGGAACACCTGTTGCAAAATCATAATGGTCCAACTTAACTATAAGGAATATAAAAATGACACCTTAGCAAAAGTTGTTCAGACTGATGAGCATTTTTTGTTGAGGTATAAAAATCGAAGATCTGGAACACCTGATGCAGAACCATAATGGTCCAGCTAAACTTAACAAAATAAAAAAATACATCTTTGCAAAAGTTGTTCAGCCTGATGAGCATTTTTTGATGAGGTATAAAAATCGAAGATCTGGAACCCCCGTTGCAAAACCATAATGATCCAGCCAAAATATAGAAATGACACCTTGGCAAAAGTTGTTCAGCCTGATGAGCATTTTTTGTTGAGGTACAAAAATCGAAGATCTGTAACACCTGATGCAGAACCATGATGGTCCAGCTAAACTATACAAAATATAAAAATGACATCTTTGCAAAAGTTGTTCAGCCTGATGAGTATTTTTGTTGGGGTATAAAAATCGAAGATCTGGAACACCTGATGCAGAACCATAATGGTCCAGCTAAACTTTACAAAATAAAAAAATACATCTTTACAAAAGTTGTTCAGCCTGATGAGCATTTTTTGATGAGGTATAAAAATCGAAGATCTGGAACCCCCGTTGCAAAACCATAATGATCCAGCCAAACTATACAAAATATAGAAATGACACCTTGGCAAAAGTTGTTCAGCCTGATGAGCATTTTTTGTTGAGGTACAAAAATCGAAGATCTGTAACACCTGATGCAGAACCATAATGGTCCAGCTAAACTATACAAAATATAAAAATGACATCTTTGCAAAAGTTGTTCAGCCTGATGAGTATTTTTGTTGAGGTATAAAAATCGAAGATCTGAACCATAACACTGCTACAAGTATTTTCTTATGTAACAACATTAGTTTTCTCAATACTCAATACTCAAATCATTTATTGCATTCCACAGTGTTACAGTAGTTCTTAATTATAATATTTTAGATCACTATGGACCCTGTCGGGCACAACAACAATAAGTAATAGATAGCAAACACTTATTTATTATTACTTAAACATTATTATATAAATCATATATTATATATACATATATATTATGTTTGTTTCATTACAATAGGAGTTATTTACTTAATGAATAAAAACTACTTCCTTTTAATAAATAAATAAATAGCTATTTTATTTATTAATTTCTGTTAAATTATATTGCACTTATGTATTTTAATGATTTAATTTAGTTTACTTTTTGTCTACAACATTCATATTTCTATATTTTCATCTTCTAAATATTCCTTCATACTGTAATAACACTTTTTTGTAAGTAATTGTTTTAAATTATTTGAGAATTTTTTATCATCATTGATATTTTTAAGTGAATCGGGTAGCTTATTGAAAATTTTTATGGACATGGCTAGCGGGCTGGACGAATGGTGTTTCATATAAGAATTAGGAAGTATTAATTTATTTCTGTTTCTAAGATTATGTTTTATGTTTTGATCATCTCGTTTATTGTATAAATTTGAGTATTTCCGAACAAATTTACATATCTCTAGAATATAGATGCAGGGTAAGGTTAAGATTTTATGTTTTTCAAAGTAAGGTTTGCAGCTGTCTGATTCCTCTATGTTAACAATGATTCTAATAAGTTTCTTTTGAACTGTCAATAAACTTCCGACATCAGTACTAGACCCCCATAGGATGACGCCATAGCTTAGCCACGCGTATGCATACGCGTAATAAGTTGTTATTGCGGTGGCTACGTCTGTTGTTTTTTTTATTTCTCGTAGTGCATACATAAAGCTATTTAATTTTCGGTGCAGTTTTTCTACATGAGGCTTCCAGCTAACGTGGGTATCAATCACTAGACCTAATAATGTGTGCTCTTTTACTGTTTCTAATGTGAAATTGTTGTTATGTAGTTTTATATTTAGTTCAGGTTTTTGGTAGGGATGAAAGGTCATTAATTTTGTTTTAGTAAAGTTAATTTGAAGATTATGTTCTGTCAGCCAACTTGTAGTTTTTAATAATATATTATCAATTTTTTCTTCTAATTTTGTAGAGGTTTGACTAGATATGAGGATAGAAATATCGTCCGCGAACATGACACAATATTCATTTAAAGCTTCTGCAAAGTCGTTAATATAAACTAGAAACAAAAGACACCCCAGTACGCTGCCTTGAGGTATTGATGCGTTTACAATTTTGGTGTTAGATCTAATTTTTTCTATTTTGTGCTGGTTATCATTAAAGTATTCTATTTCAACCATTTGTTGTCTATTATTGAGATATGATTTTAACCAATTGTAGCATTGACCTCGGATACCTATGTCATACAGTTTTTTCAATAAGATATTATACTGAACTTTATCGTATGCTTTTGACATATCTAGTAGTATTCCAATTGCGTATTTTTTACTGTTGATTATGTTATGTATTTCTTGAATAAATTTATAAACTGCTAAGGTAGTTGATTTATGTTTACGGAAACCATTCTGACATTGAGTAAAAACATTGTATTTTTCGCAAAATTTATAAATCCGGTCGTACATAGCCTTTTCAAATATCTTTGAGGGTGTAGGTGATAAAGCAATTGGGCGATAATTTATATGTTCATTTATATTTATATTTAAAGTTCATTTATATGCATACGCCAAAGTCATAAAGTCCACGCGTACGAAGTCACGGGCATCAGCTAGTTATATTATAAATTACAAGTCTCGAGTCAAGTTGTGGGTAATTTTTTTATTGTTACAATTTGTTACCTTACCAAAACCTTTGTTATTTGCATGAAAAATATAATTTAGATTTTCACAAACCCTTTGACTAATTTAAATAACTTTGAAACCTTGAGCAGTAATCAATTTAAGTTGTTTTTAGGGTTCCGTACCCAAAGGGTAAAAACGGGACCCTATTACTAAGGCTCCGCTGTCCGTCTGTCTGTCTGTCTGTCACCAGGCTGTATCTCATGAACCGTGATAGCTAGAAAGTTGAAATTTTCACAGATGATGTATTTTTGTTGCCGCTATAACAACAAATACTAAAAACAGAATAAAATAAATATTTAAGGTGGGCTCCCATACAACAAACGTGTTTTGTTGCAGTTTTTTGGTACGGAACCCTTCGTGCGCGAGTCCGACTCGCACTTGGCCGGTTTTTTTTTAAGCTATGTTAACAAGACTGCTCACATATTTAAAGGAATGCAAATGCAAAGCATTTTACAGTGAAAAACACATGTAGGTAATACTTAATAATAGTAGAAAAAATTTGACTTGCACCAGATCAATTATTCTCGGACGGGAATCGAATCCTTATCAAATGGTCAAAATAGATATTTCAATTGAATTTCAAGGAAATTTCTCACATTGATAAATTAACACTCGCTTGCAGCGTAAGAGTAGGATATACTAGAAAAAAATCGACGATGCCACTAGTGACTCATAGCTCTAGTCCCTTCTCTTAGGGTAAAAATAGTTCACTTTGTGATACCAGCACCATATTTTAGTATGTTGTTAAACATGTTTTTCTATCTTAAAAACCGTCGGGAGCCCACCTGTAAAGTGCCTGGATCCGGAGATATGACGTAATCAAAATGGCGGCCGCCTTATTTAAAAAAAATGTGAATAATTATGATTTTATGAGCCCTCTATACATGTGTGGGGTGTTAAATGAAAGGTAATTAAGTGTTCTATAATGCTTTAATGCACAACATCGGCGGAATAGTACAGTTACAAAAATATTTTAAATTATATGGAAATTCAATACACAAAATCTCCTCATTTTTTTATTTAATTAACCATAATTATTAAACTTATATTTTTAATGGCAAACAAAAAATATTTCCACAAAGTCCATTTAATGCAGATTTGAAATATAAAATTTTTTAAGTACCTTTATTAACAAAAAATAGCGAAAAAAATTGTCGAAAGGTTGTGCGCCATCGATTTCTTTTATAGGTCGAATAAAAAAATTTTTTTTGGTCATAACAATATTAGTATCCAATAAAAGCTAATAAATAGCTGATTCGTAATATATATACATTTTGGTACTTTTGTGTTATAGTTTTGACAGAAACTAAAGAAAACTTAATTCAAAAATGTGAAATATTAGTAATTTATTCGAAAAACAAAAAAAATATCAGTCAATATCGACCCAAAAAGGCAAAAATCACAAACGCGCATGTAATTACGATTTTTAATATGTTATTAAGTCCCTTGAGTGCCTTTGTACCCAAGTTTACAACCCTGAAACTCTGGGCTGCAGCTCGAAAAACTTAACACTTATTTCAGTTTCTTTAAAAAACTACCTTAACACGTTCAACGCCATTGTATCTTCTAGTATACACCCAATGTTCGACGACCTCTGTGGTCGAGTGGTTCGCACGCCGGTTTTCAAGGCGTCACCATCTCTTGAGGTCCCGGGTTCGATCTCCGGCTGGGTCAATGTAGAAAATGAACTTTTCAATATTGTCTCAGGTCTGGGTGTGTGTTCATACCACCGTTGTTTCTGATTTCCATTATACAAGTGCTATAGCTACTTACTTTGGGATTGGAGCAATGTATGTGATGTTGTCAAAAAAAAAATGTCTTTATCCCAGGGCCAGTGTATCCTCAGGTATACACACATACTCTGCCACCCCTTACTCCAGGGCCAGTGTATCTGTGAGTATTCACGTTTTCATACATTTTACTATGGCGTTAGAATCTGCTGGCCCCCACAAATCGATCAGTACCTTTGGGTTATGCATGGGACTTTTGGTACCTACAAAAATATGTTACAAAGTCAGGAATAATAAAATAAAGAAACAAAATTGCCCCCTGAAAACCAAAATGGATTTTTTAGCTTGGCGCTGAACGTGTTAAGAAAGCGTTTTTCAGGTTACTTTGTCATACACTTTTGCAAAGTTTAATAAATTTGCTACAATTTTAGCCTAACTAGAATAGTCTAGTCTAGGTCTATTGGTTGCAAAGACACAGCTAGTCAAATATGGTTTTGTGAAAATTTTCCATCTATGACTAGCTGTGTCTCCGCAACCAACGGTTGTAGACTATTCGGGTTAAGCTGTAATTGTAGCAAATTTAATAAACTTTGCAAAAATGTATGACAAAGTAACCTGAAAAACACTTCCTTGAGGTAGTTTTTTAAAGAAACTGAAATTAGTGTTAAGTTTTTCGAGCTGCAGCACAGAGTTTCAGGGTTGTAAGCTTGGGTACAAAGGCACTCAAGGGACTTAATAACATATTAAAAATCGTAATTAACATGCGCGTTTGTGATTTTTGCCATTTTGGGTCGATATTGACTGATAGTTTTTTGTTTTTCTGATAAATTACTAATATTTCAGACTTCTGAGTTGCGTTTTTTTAGTTTCTGTCAAAACTATAACACAAAAATATCATAATGTATATTTATTTGGAATCGGCTTTTAATTAGCTTTTATTGGATACCCATATTGTAATCACCAAAAAAAATTTTTTTATTCAACCTATAAAAGAAATCGACGGCACGCGACGTTTCTACAATTTTTTTCGCTATTTATTGTTAGTAAAGGTACTTAAAAGTTGTATTCTTTCAAATTTGCATTAAATGGACATTGTTGACATATTTTTTGTTTGCCATTAAAAATATAAGTTTAATAATTATGGTTAATAAAATAAAAAAATGAGGAGATTTTGTGTATTGAATTTCCAAATAATTTAAAATATTTTTGTAACTGTACTATTCCGCCAATATTGTGCATTATATCACTATAGAACACTTAATTACCTTTCATTTAACACCTTACACATGTATATAGGGCTCATAAAATCATAATTATTCACATTTTTTTTATATACGGCGGCCGCCATTTTGATGACGTCATATCTCCGAATCCAAGCACTTTACAGGTGGGCTCCCGACGGTTTTTAAGATAAAATAACATGTTTAACAACATATTAAAATTTGGTGCTGGTATCACAAAGTGAAATATTCGGGCCATTTTTGAAGCTAACAGCACGTACTACTCAGCGGCCGGATATCCAAAAGTCGCGGGTTCGATTCCCATCCGAGAATTGATCTGGTGCGATTCGAATTTTTTCTAGTACCTATATTATTTAGTATTGTATAAAAATATCATTGTGAATGCAAAAATCTTAAATTTAAAAACACAAGTAATAAATAAAAATATGTTTCTTTGGAGAATTCGATACTAAAATAGGTAAAACTTAAAAGCCTATCTAGCAAACTAATACCACAGTACATATATAAGTTTTGGTGCTAATACCTACAATTTATAACAAAACAAATTATGTGTGTATAGCTAAATCTATGCAGAATCATTATGAATGATCATTGAATTGCAATAAACAATAATATAACATACAAAACATGGCGTAAAACCGTTCCAAAGTCTTCTTTTTAAAATTTGATTTTTATTTAGAATACTTACTTACATAATTTATACATTTTGGCATCTATATTTCACTCTAAAACTGTCTTCACTAATGTGTTTTATGGAATAGACGACCGCCTGGCTCAATTTGATTTCACATTATATTATTTATATAAAGTAATAAAACCCACCAAGTTTAATATCGTCTATCTAAAAAGTCCTCTTATTTTGGGTTACATTTAATTTTCTTCTCCGAACTTATCCTATTTTGCCCTTGGGGATAGACCTTACGCTAGCAAGATAGTTGAATGTCAAACAAATTAAGTGAACTTTCTTATTTATATCAACTTACTATATTTTAGGAGAAATCACGAATTGAAAAGATTTTCTTTTATTTATTCTGACTTATTCAATAAAATTATGTTTCCAAATAAAAACGCTAAATCAAGTATTTTTTTCATTTGGGAATACTTAAGTTCTATTATTGATTAAGAAACTATTGTGAAGAATACGAATAAGGTAAAATGTGTTTCGCAATTTCTAGCATATAAAACTGATAGTTAATAAGCTCAAAGCTAAGCCTTTAAATATAAATAAAGTGAAAGACAATAATAATATCTTAACTATAAAAAGTACCTATAAAATACACATAAAGATGCAAAGAGCTTTGAAATCATATTCGTAGAAGGCTTCATGTAACATCAAAAGAAGTCAGTATTCAAAACTGCCACAGTGAAAAAGCAGTAAAGCCAATCTTTGTGGAAGAAGGGAGTCCGTTGACAGAACCGTATAAAATAGTATCAAGCCAAAGTATTGTCTCAACAAACAACTTAGCGGACGCAAACTCACAGTAAGCCGGGTTGTGGACCAAGGAAATAAACACTGGAAAGGGACACTCAACATTGTTTTGAATTCTTAGACTTTAGTGATTGATTTTCGACATTCGAATGTTTTTGGACATCTTAAGAATGTTTTTGGAGCCAAAATTGCCATTAATAAATGCGAATAGTATACACTGTACTGTACCTATTATTTTATTTCGAAGATTTCACTTGACTTAAAGTTTTGTAACAGACAAAAAAGTATAACTTAAAATTCCATCACTGAATGGTAGCACTGCGATCATGCAGGGAGCATGACCACCGAAACAAGACAATCGATTTTGACAGTTGAGTATAACGCTATTCATAATTATCATGTGCTTATGCTACCCGTAGCATAAGCGCCGAGCAGGAGCGATCGCCATGGAAACAGGAGAATGTTATGGGAATGACATAAGCTTAAGATTAGCTCCTGTCAATCCCATACATTGTCATTCTATTTTTATGCCTTAATTTTAGTAGAATGGCCATTTGAGTAGTGCCTTAGGGCCTAAGATCTAAGTATTCCTAACAATGGGTGTCATCGTAGCTGACAAAATAATGATGATGATGACACGGTTATACCGGGACTGTTGTTTCCATCACCACGGCATTGGCTTTATTAGTTCTTAAACATAGTTATTTCCTAAAAAACTTAACGACCAGGAATAAACATAAGTAAAAGTTTCATTAGTAACATCATTATTTATTTTTAAATTAATCCAGAAGTAAGTTGAAACAATATTTTTGTCACTTTGTTTGGCAAGGTTTACTTGATGCAGATACCACTAGATACCTCATAAATAAAGCTAAAGCTACGAACATCGAAAACAAATATTATTTATATTTCTTGGTTGCGTAACCGCCCACGAACTGATACAAAATCCAACTAGGACAACAATATCGGATCGCGTATTCCCTCAACCGTATTGAATTTGTCCCCTCCTAGAGACGAATACGACACGGTTTTGGAAATCAAAATATGCGTAAGCGTATCAATTTGGACTCCACCGGTAGACGAAATCAACACGGTTTTGTGCATTTATTTGTATGAAACGATATCTTTCAAAAACGTATCGATTATGTCTACAGCTAGCGCGGTGATTAAAAGAATACCTTAGGTAATAGTTTTAATAATAATAATAATAATAATATAGCTTTATTTCAGGCAATATACCCATATTACATAATAAAAATACAAAGTAAAAGTAAAATTAAAAGCACATTAATAATAAAAAATATTAGTATCGCTAGGACTTGTCAAAATAAATGCCCTACCTCAAGCAGCCGTTTCCCACAGTATGTATTTTCGACCAATGACGGAAAAACACATTGTCTATATCACTGTTAATATTTTTAAGGATTGAATTATTACTTTCCCTGACTCTGGCCCAAAAGGATGCCGTTCTTGACCGGAGAATGGCAAAGAAGTCGGCAACATTTGCATCAGCAAACATTTCTTTAGCACTGCAATGTCTCGGCAACCTCATCAGAATGCGGAAGGCGTCATTATACTGCACCCTAAGCACATTGAAAGCGCGTTTTGTATATTTCAACCAAAGTTGACATGTATAAAACGTCTGACAAAATGCCTTAAACAACATGACTTTGACATCTCCCGCACTTCTGGCGAAGCGCCTCGCGAGCATATTGCAGCGCACTGCGAGGGCCCTACGTTCTCTTTCCATGTCATCCTCATCACTCAGCTTTTCATTCAGAACGTGGCCTAAATATTTAAATTTAGATACAACCTGAATTGGTGAACCATATAACCAAACCGGCAGCAACCTCTCCGGACCCCTACCTCTTTTAAATACTATGACCTGTGTCTTTGCAACGTTGTATTTCAATCCGTGATGCTCAGTATATGACTCGCAGATTGAAATTAGTTTGCGGAGTCCATTAATCGAGGGGCTGAGAAGCACCATGTCATCGGCGTAGCTCAAGCTGTTAACACACACGTTAGAAACATGGCAACCCGTTCTAGAGCTTCTCAGCCTCTCGATCAATTCATTAACGTAAAGATTAAAGAGGTCCGGTGAGGTTAAGCCTCCTTGACGAACACCGCAATCTAATCTAAAATTATTAGAAGTCGCGTCGCCCCATCTAACTGAATTAGTTTGGTTCTCGTACCAGTGCCTCAAAAGATTCACTATAGATGGAGGAACTGAGGTTTGGTCGAGTTTATTCCACAGTACTTTGTAATTTACTAGATCAAATGCGCGACTCAGATCCAGAAAACACGCATATACTGGTGTATCCCTCTTGAGATAGTAACTCACAGAATGCTTAAGTGCTAGTATAGCTGAATCCGTTGAGACACCACCACGAAAACCAAACTGTGCATCATCTATTCGTATATTTTTCACCAATTCAGGCTGCATAACTCTTTCAAATATCTTACCCACTACAGTGCCAAGAGATATAGGCCTGTAGTTATTCAGGCTGGACAGATCTCCAGTTTTATTTTTTATTATCGGTACCACAGTTGTTTTCATAAGCTTTGCCGGCAAGTGCGCCTGTTTAATACACATATTAAACAAATCTGCAATCACCTTAAAGACCTCCGTACTGGCAAAAAGTATGTGCTCAATACTGAGCCCGTCGTGCCCTGGCGACTTCCCGTGCTTCATGCTACGAACTATATTTGCCACCTCATCGGGTGATGTTAAAACATTAGTGTCACCCGTTGGTACACATCCTATATCCTCGACAACGTTACAAATATCTAGAGGCTTAATTTTAAAGTGGTTGGCGAATAAGTTTGCAATGTCTTTATCCTCTTTTACGTTATTTATATTTGCGGGAAGCACAGTTTTACCTTTTGCGGCTTTAACACCGTTCCAAAATTTCCCAAAATTTTTACTAGCCTTACAATGAGCTAAAATATTCATTTTGATTGTGTCTTCATTATTTTGGACCCATCTAAGATTGTTTTTAAACACCCTACGACTTTCGACCATGTTATGATAAGCACTACCAGCATTCGGTTTACCACAGGTCAACCAATAACTATAGTTTTGCCGCGCTTTTTGGTGACTATCACTTACGTAATAGTTCCAACCAGGTATCTGCCCAGCCTTCTTAGTAAGTTTCTGTGTACGACGGCTTGAGGCAGAAGCATTTTGTAACACAGATATAAAGCTATTGTATAAATTATCTATTAATAGTTTTGGTAATAGTTTATCAATATGAAAACTGTTGACAAAAACAGTATTGAATTCGTCCTGCAAGCTTAATAGTTTAAAGTGAAAGAAATAAAACGAAGTAACTATAGGTACTAGGCATGGTAAATAATAAACATCAGTAGGTAAATTGAAGTTTAATATAATATATATAAAGAAAAAATATTTCTTTAATCTCTTATTTTATTTCTTTTACTTGGCTGTTCAGATTGGATGCCTTTGCTTTTGTAAACTAACAACTAGAACTGTCATAAGTGTCGAGTCATGTCAAAAAAGTGAGGTTAGTTTTTATTGTGAAAAATTGTATTGGAAACTTAAACGAATAAATAAACTTTTAATGTCGTTTCTTCATTAAAAGCAAGCAACACATTATAGTTTGATTTAACAATCTTATAAAACGACATTTTTGTTTAAAATGGAAAAACTCTGTTTCGAATTTACATTGTTACCAGCAAGTGATGGAAAATCAAACATCTATTGTTTAACCTCAATAACAACCAGTGAAAATAAGGTGTATGGTATACCAGAAGAACTGCAATCAGTTAGTCATCATACGGAAATATTGAAAACAGCTACTTACAATAAAGTGAAAAATAGTTTAAAAAAAAGATACCAAATAAGAAGGGTTTGGATAACATTGACAGAAGCTCTTCAGAAAATTTACTTAGATCAAGATAACAATTTGCAATTCGGAGAACAATACCTAGAAGAATTGAATCGAGACAAATTTACTACTGCGTCCGCACATCAAAAAGAAACGGATTTGGAAAAGATTTTTGAGAAAATGATTGAAAAAACACAGGAAAGCAGACAACAAAATCTTAAATACATTGCGGAAAAATTTGTTATAGAAAAATTTACGAGTAAAAATTCGAATGCAAACCAATGGATAGAGATATTTGAGAAAGAATGTCTACGCTTCGAGGTGACAACAGATGAAAAGAAAATTGAAATACTCAGATTATTTATGGATAACAGTTGTAGTGATTGGTACAGTTCCATGATTATGAAATTGACACTAACGTCAGAATGGTCAGTTTGGAAAAGCAAATTTTGTGAAACATTTTCAAATAAAGGATGGAATCCTGTCACATATGCGTTACAGTTTAATTATAAAAACGGCTCATTGTTGGATTATGCGATCAGGAAAGAAAAACTTTTACTGGACATGAGAAGCTCAATTGATATGGGTACCTTAGTGGATCTTATTTCAGCGGGTTTACCAGAATTCATTCTTAATAAAATTGATAGAGAAGTATTAAAAGATACAGTGGATTTATTTAACGAAGTAAGTAAGCTTGAACACCTAGTAAATAAAAAAACCTTTTTGGCTAAAAGGAAATTTGGAAATCAAAGAGTTTATAGTAAAAATGAAGAGCAAACCCCGTGCAAAATATGTGAAAAACTAAACAAGGGTATACGTTATCACTCCGAAGTGTCATGCTGGTTTCGAGTAAGAGAGGATGATAAGGTAAAGAAAAATTATATTAAACATGTTAATAATGCAATCATAGAAGCCGAGTTGAATGAAACTAACCAAAAAAACGAATAGTTACACCATTAATAAATGTCAAACTACTATTAAATGATACATTAGAAATAAATGGAATATATGATTCTGGTTCTAATGTTTCTTTGATAAATTCTAAATTATTGAAACTTAATGGAAAAGGAAATAGTTTAAATGAAGCTGATTTAGTAACGATTAATGGTGTAAAAAAGACTAATGGTTTGACAAATTTGAAGGTGAAAATTTTCGATATTGAGAAAAATGTGGATGTGTACATTATCGAAGCAAGTAATTTCAAATATGATTTTTTAATTGGTTTAGACTTGATAAAAAAATTCAAACTTATTCAAGATGAAAACTTAGAAGTAACTCAAAAACAGAGCTTGAACATTGAAAATATACACAAAAATGGAGAAAAATTTTTAAATATAAAAAAAGACACTGAATTAATAAATGAAAATAATAATTACATAGTTAATTTTAATGAACATGTAAAAGAAGAAGATTTTGATATAAAAACAAATCACCTGAATGATCTTCAAAAAATAGAAATTGATAATCTGATCCACAAGTATAATTCAGTTTTTGCAAAAAATAAATATGATGTTGGTACTGTTAATGGTTACGAAGCCAGGATAGACTTATTAATAGACAAGTATTGCAGTAAAAGACCGTACAGGTGTTCCCTAGAGGATAAAAAAGAGATAGAAGAGCAAGTAGCGAAATTACTAGATAACAAGTTAATAGAAGAATCCTACAGTCCTTTTGCGGCTCCTGTTACACTGGCTTTTAAAAAAGAGGAAAATAGGAAATCAAGGCTGTGCATAGACTTTAGGGACTTGAACAAAATTGTAGTGCCTCAAGCGCAACCATTTCCATTAATTGAAGACCTAATGATAAGGACAAGGAACTGCAAATTTTTTTCAACTTTGGATATTAATTCTGCATTTTGGTCCATTCCCCTACGTGTAGAAGACAGAAAAAAGACAGGATTTGTAACCCAGGAAGGACATTACCAGTGGACGTGTCTTCCATTTGGGCTAAAGACTTCACCGGCAATTTTTCAACGGATATTAAGCAATATATTAAGGAAGTATAAACTTACTGACTTTGCTGTTAATTTCATAGATGACATTCTTATATTTTCTAATACTTTTGCTGAACATATAAATCATCTAAAACAGCTGCTGGAAGCAATCAAAACCGAAGGATTTAGACTAAAATTTACAAAATGTATTTTTGCATCGGATTCGGTTAAATATCTTGGTCATATAATTGAAAATAATTCTGTTAAGCCAGTTAAAGATAATTTGATTTCAATAAAACAATTTCCTGTACCAAAAACACAAAAGAATGTACGGCAATTTCTAGGGAAGATAAATTTTTACCACGAATTCATACCAAATAGTGCAATTGTGCTGGATCCGTTGCATAACTTACTAAGAAAAAATCAAAAATTTGTTTGGTCCGATAAATGCCAAATAGCTTTCGAGATGATAAAGAAACTCTTATGTTCTCAACCGGTTTTAGAAATTTTTGACAAAGAATTACCCATCAATATTTATACAGATGCTTCTATAGAGGGCGTTGGTGCAATTTTGAAACAAATTCAACATGATGGAAAAGAAAAACCAGTGGCTTACTTTTCGAAAAAATTAAATGAAGCACAAAAAAGGAAAAAAGCTATTTATTTAGAATGTTTTGCTATAAAAGAAGCTGTGCGATACTGGCAATATTGGTTAATTGGCAAATCATTTACAGTCTATTCAGATCACAAACCGCTAGAAAATATGAACCTCAAATCAAGGACTGATGAAGAACTAGGCGATTTAACATATTATTTGTCACAATATGAATTTAAAATAAAATATGCTCCTGGAAAACAAAATTTAGAGGCAGACTGTCTAAGCAGGAATCCAGTATTAGAGTCGGATGAAAATACAAATGACCAATTGAAAGTTGTAAACTTAATAAAACTGGAAGATATTTTAAAAGACCAAGAGAAAAATGAAGATATAAACAAGATGAAAAGTAGATTGATTGAAAAACACAGTGTATACATAAAAAAAGATAGAAGAAAAGAAAAAAATATATTATCAGAAGAATTTAGTAAAAAACTTTTAAAAGACGTACATGAGAACTTGTGCCACATTGGAATAGGTCAAATGCAAAAGACAATTAGCTCACTATATACAGCCAAAAACCTAATGAAGAATATCAAGACAATTTGTAGAAGTTGTGAAATATGTATAAAAAATAAGTCAAGAGGACATGACAAAATTGGATTTATGTCTCATCTAGGTCCAGCCACAAAGCCTTTTGAAATAATGTCTATAGATACAATAGGAGGTTTTGGAGGTTCAAGATCAACAAAAAAATATCTACATTTATTGGTGGATCACTTTACTAGATATGCATTTATTCTTACATCAAAAACACAAAGTGCAAATGATTTTATAAAATTAATCTCAAAGATTTCAGACACGGAAGACATTGGTATGCTTCTCACAGACCAATACCCGGGAATTAATTCAAAAGAATTCAAAATTTTTTTAGTTGAAAAGCAGATACCTATAGTTTTTACAGCCGTCAATGCACCATTCTCAAATGGCATAAATGAAAGACTGAATCAAACATTAGTAAACAAAATCAGATGCAAAATAAACGAAGAAGATGAAAAAAGAGCTTGGACAACAATAGCTCAAGAATGTGTTAGTAAATACAATGAAACTATTCACTCAGTCACAGGTTTTTCGCCAAACTATCTTTTAAATGGTACAGATGTTACGATTTTACCAAAGGAATTAAAACCAGAAATATCATGCAGTGACTGGAACAGAGATAGAGAAACAGCATTTGACAATACAATCAAATCGCACAATTATAACACATTGATATTCAACAAAAATAGAAAATACTGTGATTTTAATGTAGGAGATGTGGTATATGTTGAAAATGGAAATAAGTTAAACAGGAAGAAATTAGATGAACTGAAAATTGGACCTTATAGGATATTAGAAAAAATATCCAAATCAATATTTAGAATAAATACAGGTCACAAAAAAACAGAATCAAATCTTTTTCATATTACAAAAATTATTCCAGCGACCATAGACTGCTAGAAGATAAATTCAGGAGAAGATAGAGACTGGGTTTGTGAAGATGGTTGGTAGTTTTCTTTTTCTAAGGGGGGGAGCATAGACTTATTATATTACTAGCGTAAGGACACGGTCAACGTCGCTGCGAAGTGACGCCAGTTGGTTGGCCCTAAAATTACAATTTTAGGGCCAACGCGATTCAGTCATCCGCGGAAGACTATGGTAGACAGACGGTGACTGACGTGACATAAAAATGGCGAATGGCGCATTTGTAGATTGCTAAAATTATAATGCAAACGTTAAAAAGTTACATGGAATATCATATCATCGGTTAGTAGCTTTACATTATTTTTATTACGTGTCTAACAATTTTAATAAATTATAAAATATTTTACTATTACTTGTTATTGTTCGAGGCAATAGAGATGGGTCATCATGATTCAAATGAACTCGTCCACTTGAAGATCTTTATATGGATTCAAATGAACTATGTAGTTCACTTGAGTCCATAAAAAGATCCTTAGTTCATTTAGTTCCATAGCTAGTTAACTCAAAGAACGAGAGTAAACGGAAAGGATAGATTACGAATACTGCGTACAGAAATGTCTCCTATGAAACATAAAGTCTGTCCATCCTTACTTGTCTTATAATATGGTAAACAATCTTCACCCAACTCTTTATTGAAATAATCATTTATAAAATACAACAAATGGTTTTCCACACATAGATTACGAAATAAATTGTTAATAAATTAACAACAATTTCATAAAGTTACTTACATATTTTTAAATTATGATTTAAGTTTAAAAGACGTATGACAACTGTCAAAAACTGTTTACTATATAAGACAAGTAAGGATGAACAGACTTTATAATTTCTGCAAAAATAATTATCTACATTACATTTCAATTAAAATAATTACAGATTGCCTAATGATCTAGTGCGTAAAGAAAAATGGAGTTGAATAATAGTTATTTATGCAACTGTAAAGCTCGTTCGCTTAGATAGTGTCGGTACACCCGCAAGCAAATGTGTTCAGAGACAGGCATACCGGCAAGTTTTTGGTAATGTTACTGACAACGGTAAACCATAACGTTATCGGTATCGATAGTTATTTAAGTTGTACCATAGTGTGCGGGCGGAGGGAGGGGGGGGGGGGGTCGTGTTTTTTTAAGATTACGGTGTCCGTCCCTACTTGTGTTTATTGTAATAAAATACGATTACAAATAATACACACAAGCGAGGTGAAGAGAATTTTAATGAAAAATTTAATAAAAGACTACCTACTATTCTTCATCACTTGAAGTGTCGGAGTCATTATCACCTGTATTTATAATAATAGATCCAACTTCATCACGTTCCGAATCCATACCAAAATATAGATTTTCTTTTTTAATTGCGTGATCTACACTTTTTTTGTGTTTACATGTTTTGCAAAACACCCGTCTTTTTTTTGTTGTTTCACTTAAAGTTTCATCTTGAGGCACTTCACTGTCCTCCCAAGGACGAAAAACATTTTTAGTATACGTAGAAGAGTCAACAAACACAACTTTTCACTACGGCGCGGCGCTTCGATGTAAACTGCCAAAATCCAAATTGACTTGCTGGTGTACGCCGCACGCGGTATCCTTTGTTTATGCGGCGGCATCCTTTGACAAGAAGCGGCACGTGCAAAGGCGGCGCGATGAAAGGGCGACACTATCTAAGCGAATGCGCTTTACTATAATGAGGGGTATTAAAACACGAATGTGGGTTTATCGAACAAGGCGAAGCCGAGTGTGATAATAGTATCACATGAGTGTTTTAATAGAGGATTAAAAGCATGGGTATAGATAAAATAACGAAAACAGTCCTATTTCATAAGCCTCCTAAAAACGCAAGAATATGCTCTGCTCTTTTTTATGACACGGATGTCAAAAGCTGGACTATCGAAGCTGAAAGCATATCATGATACGAATGTCATCATCTTCCGATCAATAATTACTTTTATAGAAAAAAAAATATACTGTGGCTTTCCTTTCATTATTCCTATTTTCATTGGGATCTCTAATTTTTTTTAGATAAAATACTGCTAATGTTACTTGCTGATAATTTCAATAGGTGAAAGTTTTATAAAATCTGCTCAGTTAGTTTTTGAATTTTTGCATTACAAACAATCAAACCAACAAACAAATCTTTCCTTTTTATATTTAATAATTTAAATAGTTTATAATATTAGTTTAGTACAGCTGTGAAAAAGAACAAAAACATCTAATTTGAAATAAACATGTTTGAGATTTTGAAATGCTTACATTTTATTTATGGCCTTAATACCATCGAAAAACTGATACCATTATAAAAATAAAAAAAAAAGTTAAAAGTACTAGCGACCCAAAGGAGCCAGATGAGTGAACTTGTCCTTAACTCCAATTGAACTAAATAGTTCACTTCAGGAATCTTTTTTGCCCACCTCTAATATGGCAGTAGTTCGAGTGGGATCTAAAAGATGTCGCTGATTTTGCTTGTATGAAGGAATTATAAAGCAAATATTCGGATGGGCTCATCCTTCCTTTTGAAATCATTGGGGGGGAGATATAAAGAAAAAATATTTCTTTAATCTCTTATTTTATTTCTTTTACTTGGCTGTTCAGATTGGATGCCTTTGCTTTTGTAAACTAACAACTAGAACTGTCATAAGTGTCGAGTCATGTCAAAAAAGTGAGGTTAGTTTTTATTGTGAAAAATTGTATTGGAAACTTAAACGAATAAATAAACTTTTAATGTCGTTTCTTCATTAAAAGCAAGCAACACATTATAGTTTGATTTAACAATCTTATATATATAAGGGATTAAAGTACGAAATTGCAGTTTTGTATGGAATATTTTAAAGAAATTGCATCAACGTGACATTCGCTTTAGTAGCAACCTTCTCTTACTAACACCTGCACATACTTCTGGCTTCGTCTCCTACTCTTTCACTCTTTCGGCTGTACGACTCTGGAACGCTTTACCTCCAAATATTCGAAATGCACCTAGCAAGTACATATTTAAGAAATTAGTCCGTGAGCACTACTTGAGTTCTTTACGCTAGTCTCGTTGTATCTGACATTGCTACTCTTTTTTTATATGTATGTATGATTTATGTAGGTATATATGTATTAATTATGTTTAGGATTCGGTATATATGTATAATTTTGTATATTTTTTTATATATATTTTTGGTATATTTTCTGATATAGTTTTTTTTTAATATGTACGTTTTGTTTATTGCCGCCACGATTTTTCCATTATATGACGCACGGGTTCCCCGGGGAACCCGCGGGGTCGTAAGGGTTAACAACTTACCGGTTGACTGGTAGAGAATGCCCTTGGGCATTAAGTCCGCCATTTGCTGTTTTTATATTAAGCAATAAAGATTAAATAAATTTTGCATACTAGCATTTTCTTAATTTATTTAACAACTATGCGTGCTATGTTTTAAAACTATTATGCACAAATGTTTAACAAATATTAATCGGATAAGACACAACGAATTAAGTAGTCATTTCTGCTAACAAAAAGGAGTCACTCGTAAGGTACTTTTTAAAGTAGGTACTTACGAGTATTCTGTGATCAAGGAAAGAAAAATCAAAAATATTTAAAACTAGCTTTTGCCTGCGACTTCGTCCGCGTGGACATTCGGAAAATCGCTATGGAATCTTTGGCAGAGATAAAAAGTACCTATCTATGTTTTACCACACGCTATAACTATCTGTGTAGGTACTATTCCCAATCCGTTCAGCCGGTTTTACGTGATTGAGTATCAAACATCCAAACATTAAACTTTCACATTTATAATATTATTAGTTCCCGTTCCCGTTCTCGTTCTCCTTCCTGTTCACGTTCTCGTATTATTTTTCCATAAATTTGAACCCCCGTTTCAGTCCTTTAGGTAAAAGTTATTTTATGACAATGCCTTAGAGTTCATCATTAATAATTATTTAAGCGTGGAAGGGATAAAGTTAATTGATACATTTTGCAACTGTTTAAAATAAAGAAGTGTAATACACTGTTAGCTACAATGAGATAAAGTTTATTTTCCTACAAGGAGCCTAATCAAGCTAGGAGGCGACGAAATCGATACCTTTTTGTAACAGAAAAACTGTATGATTAATCTACACATAAGCGTATTGATTTTGTCCTCTCCAGTTGACGAAACCGATACGGTTTTGGAGAATAATATATACGGCAAATTTTACAGCAAAACCGTGTTGATTTCGTCTACTGATGAGGTCGAAATCGATAAGCTTACGGGGCATATTTTGATTCCCAAAACCGTATCGTATTCATCGCGAGGAGGGGACGAATTCAATACGGTTGAGGGAATACGCTATTGGATCTCTTTTGGCGTTGCGTTATATATATCCCACCAAAAAACATTTTCATGTAAATGTTGCTGCCAAGTCTCGCACTGTCAAAAAGTTATCAGACCTCATGTAGAACCAAGCTTCTAACTCTACGAGCCCTAACTCTACAAGCCTTAACTTCAAAAACTCTACACCTTAGTCAAAATATGTGGCTTAGCCGTTTCGCTACATGGAAAAATATATTCACTGTTCATACTTTTCTGATAAACAGTTCTTGTAGTACGGCCAAGCCACATATTTTGACTAAGGTGTAGAGTTTTTGAAGTTAAGGCTTGTAGAGTTAGGGCTCGTAGAGTTAGAAGCTTGGCTCTACATGAGGTCCGTTAACTTTTTGACAGTGCGAGACTTGGCAGCAACATTTACATGAAAATGTTTTTGGTGGGATTTCACTTCTTTTTGTAAGTAATTCTCCATATACCAGAAAAGCAAGTTGGGTCAGAATTGTGGTCTTAAATCGTACAAAATTAGATTACTATTAGTCAGCGTGCATTGTAGATACTATTATTTATTCTGTGATAGAACTAAATCATTTATGCTGTGATATTATGTGGTCTAAAATAGTGTAAAATTTAATCAACATCAAATATACTTATATCTATTTAATAATTTAATTGGAATTTTCAAAGTTCGCCCTCATTACGGCTCGGGCAGAGTTGTTTTGGTCATTTGTATTGAAAATACGGCACTAATTTAAGAATTTTGCTTCCTAAAACTAAAGTTTACATCAATAGTAATGCTTTCATTATTTAGATAACTTGATTGGAAAAACGCAAATTTCTTTGAAATGCGTATATACAGACTTAAGGTAGTGAACGAATAGGAAATTGGCCATTTGAGTAGGGGGGCAGTGACGGAAAACAAGAAATAAATAATAAGTAATAAATACATTATAAAACTTTTAATAATTACTTCTAAAACAATAAGTAATAATTACTTCCAAAACAATAAGTGAAAATTACTCATAAATTATTTATAAAACTTTTTTATGTTAATACACTAATCTTTACGCAGCTCAAACATCTCTTCCTGAATTCCGTTTGCATTAATGATCAAAATGTAGATACAATCACCAGTGTAAATATCTCTCTCAGCTGCACTAATGAACACATCTTTTAGTAGAGATACTGCTTTTCCTCTTGGCAATGGTGCTTCTGTCACATGTTGCATGTTCTTTAATCCTATTTGGTTGTCAAGCAAGGGCTGCAGTTGTATCCCAGCAGACCCTCCGGCATGATAGTTAGACCTTTCATAGTGACCAAAACAGTCGAAACTGTACACGCAGCCCTTACCATTGGCGTCTAATCCCGCCAAGGTGTTGGATATGTCGTAGGGGAAAAATCTCTTGTAATACAGCATAGTACACAACATTTGTGCAACTGCAGGTGTCGACATCGTTTTGCTGTGCTCGTGTTCATACATTTTCATTCGTGCTTGAAGCCGGCTGGTAAGAGTCAACGCGTCGCACCAGCAGCCTGTTGCCCCGATAATAGTATGCTCTGAGAGCTTGAATAATTTCTTATGTTCCCTCGAGTAGATGGTAACAAATCCGTTGCTGAGTCGTGTATCGGCTCCAATCACCGCATAGTCTTCGCCAGCGATCGCAACAACGCTGCCTTTATTGTCCTCATATATTTGGAAAGGAACCGAATCTCCAGGTACGGCATACCCAGGGAAATTATACCTGAGGCTCATTAAAGACAAAAAAAAACATAAAAAACTGAAATTAATTTATTCTGATTTCTTTAGTCTTCGGTGTTTGGTTGGATGACGATCATAATTCAATAAAATGTCACTGTCACCTTTTTCCTCTTATATTTTAAAATCTACTCTATGCCTGTCACACACACCGGCCAGACTAGCAGCCTCCATTTCCTCCTCTTACCCCGGTCACTCACATGCGTGCCAAGATTCGTACATTGTACGAATGTTTTCAATTTTGTATGGAAAATCATTCGCGAAGTCATTCGCGAAGGTCGTTCTACACATGTATTCGCGAACCTTTGCGCACATGTGAGTGACTGGGGTTAGCTACTATCGACTACTCTTCGTGTAAGTGCAGAGTGGGAGCGGATCCGCACTATTTCTCTCTCTCTACTTCTTTGCATAGAAAGAGAAACATAGAGCGAATCCGCTTCGCCCCGCTCCCACTCTGCACTTACACTTAGGCTTTACCCAAGAATCTTTATATTCATATTCCATGACTCATATACCGGTGTCACAAAACTTTGCCACATGGAGGGAAAGTACCTTAAATATTGAAGATATGTAATTTTACTGAAAGAAGACTTCATTTTATTTTTAAAATAATTGGAACTGTATTCAAAGATTTTTGAAAAATCACATGCCTTAACCAGGAATCGAACCTACCAAATTAGAAAAAAAAAACAATCTTTTATTTTTACGATACCGATCGAAAGGGTTACTCATTAGGATTATTTTTTGTTAAGTAACACAGCATCTTAAACAAAAGGAAGACTATGAAATTTTACATAAAAAATTTAATGATTACGTATTGTGTCAATTTGTATAGGAAATAATGCGATATTTAAAAAAATCTTTGAATGCAGTTTGCATTAATTTTTAAAATAAAATGAAGTCTTCTTTCAGTAAAATTTCCTATCTTCAATACTTAAGGCATTTTCCCTCCATGTGGCAAAGTTTTAGGACACCCTGTATAAGGTTCTTGGCTTTACCACTCTTACCACTGCTGAGTTTAATATCGCTTGCTCGCCGCGCTGCTGTCAATAACATACGTTTAGTACAAGAATCTTGTTTAGTACTTGCAAGGGGCGATTTACGCACGCACAAGATTTTTTTCTGCAAAGACTCTGCAGATACCACTTACGGCTTACCACTTAGTGGTAAAGCACGTTAATTGCCGATTGTACATCCGTGCCACGAAAAAGCCCACAGTAGTATAGTCAAATTAGATCGAATTTGCAAAAAGATTGGAAGTAATTCGTGTAGTTGTAATATTTTATGGAATCTTTAGAAGACATGAATATAAGTTTCCTCTGAGTTTGCACCATTCCTGTTATGTACGGAACATCGTTTAATGTTAGATATTAACATTAAAGTCCCAATATTATCTCCTTACACCACATTACTAATTCTAGAAGTTGAGTTGCCTACCTTTAATACAAAAAAAGCTAAAATTAATTTTCGAGCTCTCAAAACTTTAAATGGCTCTCCTGCAAAATTAGGTTTTTGTAGTTAGAACCTTGTCATTTGGAGGGTGCGAACTAGCGTACTAATACTATTATTTATTCTGTGGTAGAACTAATTCATCTATGCTGTGATATTAGTTACGCAGAAAGTGACAGTGCAAAGAGCAAAATAGAGTCTGCGCGAGTTTTGGTTTTGCGCCATAATAGAAGTAGGTAGTTCTGAAATGAACACAATCTCTTTTCAATTACTACTTTTTCCTTCGCTTTAACAGTGATTTACTACGGCTTAAAAATAATTACTAAATATTTTAAGATTTTTCAGATTCATAATTATGTCTAATTTTTCTAGCATCAAAATTTGCGAAAGTCTCATACAAACTTCCATCCCCTAGTTTAAGGGGTTAGGGGGTTAAAGCACCAAGTTTTATAATTTTTTTGCAGTTTGTGTACTAATACTTGCTTACATACTAAATTTCAGCTTTCTAGAACTTCAGGAAGTATCATAGAAATTTTGATGAATTATCAGTAAGTTTTGACAAAATCGAGGTTTTTTAGAAATCAATAAAATCCAAAGCTTAAGAGATATGCAATTGAAGCTTTATATTTTTAATAAGTATACTACTGACATCATATCCTGAGAATTTTGTGCTTCTGATATAATCCCAATCCAAGTTATGAGGGTTAAGCGGTTAGGGGGTTAAAGTCCAATTTCATAATTGGCTAGTGTAGAAGCCAAGTGATCCAACTGTCATTTTGGTCAAAATTGAGATAAGTGCTTTTTGGTTTTAGGAACACAATAATCTACCTTAAAAAAAAACAGCAAAATTCTAACTGCAATTAATCTTGTTAAAACTACAAGAGAGCCTACTTGTGCACAACTGACATGTATGAAAACTTCAAGTGCAAAAGTGATTTTTCTCGGAACTTACAAAAAGTCACTTGGATCACTTGGCTTCTACACTATCCAATTTTTTGTTGTTTGTGTACTAATACTAGCTTAATAACAAAATTCAGAAGTGAAATCAGGGTTTTTTAGATCTCAATAAAATCCAAAGTTTAAGAGCTATGCAATTGAATAATAAGTTTAGTATAGACAACATATCCTGAGAATTTTGTACTTCTGGTAATAATCCAAACCCATGTTATGAGGGTTAAGCGGTTGAGGGGTTAAGATCCAATTTCATAATTTTTTTGTTGTTTGTGTACTAATACTAGCTTACATACCACATTTCAGCTTTCTAGGACTTCAGGAAGAACCCTTTGAGTTTTGATGATCATGATCATGAGTGAGTCAGTGACGAAATTGGGTTTTTTTAGATATCAATAAAAATCTATATATTATAAGAGCTATGCAATTAAAACTTTGTTTGTTTAATAAGTTTACTACTGACATCATATTCCGAGAATTTTGTTTATCTGGTATACTCCAAACCCAAGATATGAAGGTTCGAAAAACGACGAAGCGCTTCGAGAAAAGGTAGATAGTGCCATTGAGCTTCACTTGCTCGTCTTGGCGGGGGCACTACCGTGCCCCCAGATACTTAAGTGAACACAATAAAACAGCTATTTCATTGTTTTACAGACCGAAAGTGGTATTATTATGTGTTTTATTATAAAATAATTATAATAAAACACATAATAATATTATGAATATTTAACATAATACACAATTTTAACAAAACTATACGTGGAATTTTAAAAACCTGTATTTTTAGAAGTTACCTATCATTCATTGACCTGGTTTTTTATTTTTCTATTTAACTGGACTGGCTGTCTGTATGATTTGACAGCAAAGTTCTTGTGCCTATTTGATTTTGACGTACAATGAAAATGGTTGCCCCCCTCTGGTCTCTCCAGACTCCAGACTTTATTACCATGTCCCTCACGCTATGCTCACGCTACGTCCTACAGCGCCAAAATGGCGGAAATCAAATAGGCACAAGAACAGTTTGACAGCAGCCAGTCCAGTGTAATAAAATAGAGGTCAGTGCTATCATTACATTCCCTCGTACTCGTTTCTAGAAGTAGATAGCAAAACTACTAAGCGATACCGCACACAGGCAACTTTTGTCTCTCAGATGGTTTGTATGAAAAGTTGCCGACGACTGCGTCGCATCGTGTGCGCGCTTCCATATAAACCCGTAGACTTGATGTGAGAGACAAAACAGTTGCTGGGCGACTAAGTTGCCCGTGTGCGATAGCGCTAAAAGTGGACGTTTTTGGCACATTTGCTATCTACTTTTACGAATGACTACGAGGGAATGTAATGATAGGTACCTTCTAAACGTAAAGTTTTATTAAAATCCCTTACCATTAACAACTTAAAACCTCAGTGGGCGCCATTTTAGTATGGGATGCACCTTTATTTAAAGACTTCCTATATTAGATAATAGTTTTTATATAATTTTTTCACTGTCAATCTGTATCTTATAACTAAATCACAGTGATAAACGCCTATTACTAAACATTTATGAAGCTGTTAGTAAAAAATTCAGACTGTTACATTTTTTCTCTTTCTGCTGCAATATGAAAAGTTGGCATATGAATAAAAATAGTCAAGTGAATTGATTATGTTATTAAAGTATTCTTTTTTCCTAAACTTCAAACAATTTCTGAGAATATCGATAACAAATTTAAGTTGGTTGGGTAGGCAGGTACGCAGAGAATCTGATAGTACACAAACCATTAACTTATTAACAAGCTTTCTACTAAATTTACTTAGTTTGAAGCTGTAGGTGTAGTTACATTTAATTAAACAAGAAGAAATAGGTACGATCTATCCGAAGATCTAAACTGAACATAAGTATGATGTGGTCATGTAAGATTTTGGAAAACAAATTTCATAGGATTGTCTTAGAATATAATATATCTTCTTCTTCATTATTGTGTGTATGTCATGTATACATATAAACGGCTGACGACAACTTATTATGGTGGGTTCTCCACCCACTTAAGCACATGCTTAACAACGTTTCCAGCAAGATCTAACGTGTGGACCTTAATTTTTTTTAAAGGTTTATTACAAAATCGAGCATGGGACAAAACTCGCTCGTCGAGCATGTCTTTGCGTGGAGTTACAGCATTACATGAAAAAAGATTAACATACTTAATGCAGAAAGGCGGTTCTGGTATACCGAGGCGTAAATTTTTTGGTTAATATTTAAACAGCATAATAACTTTAACACAGACTTCCCACTTTGCAGCTGCGGTTTGGTTGCCTCATAAGATTTATTTCGGCATGCTAAAACCATTACGCGTTTAACGAGGTCTCCTAGAATTATATTTTCTGATAAGAAGAAAGATAAGTGCGTTTGACGGCCTCTACATCTTAAAAAACATTTTTAATAAGTTGACGGAAGAAAACACTGAGAGAAAATTAAATCAAAGAAGGTAATCTTTCGTAAAATATGACAAATAAGGCAAACCTTATTTTTGTATGCATCGTCTTTGGCCGATATTAAAGTGATTGCTAACTAATAGTAGTTAGATATTGATCTACCAGGTAGGTGCATTATGGTACTGACTATACAAAACATATAAAACCAATACTTTTGTTAGAAAACTTAAGCACATTCATACAATATTGAGAAATACCAGCAAAATTATAAAATTATTTCCCAAAAAATAATGAAATTCCTAGAAATTCTCTGGAACATTCGTAGAAAATTTACGATGATCTTTATCGGCAGATTCAAATGAGATGGTAGCTCGCCAACGAAATCTGTAATTTGCTTTGCGCCACAGATTTTCTCTCCCCTTTTCAAAGTAAATTAGAAAATTAAAGATGTTTTAATTATTTTGAATCTTTCAATATTTAAACTTGAGTCATGCCGAAAAGGTGATTATGAAAACGGCAATACCATAATGGTCCAACTAAACTATAAGGAATATAAAAAGTTGTTCAGCCTGATGAGCATTTTTTGTTGAGGTATAAAAATCGAAGATCTGGAACAACTGATGCAGTACAATAATGATCCAGCTAAACTAGACAAATTATAAAAATGACACTTTAGAAAAAGTTGTTCAGCCTGATGAGCATTTTTTGTTGAGGTATAAAAATCGAAGATCTGGAACACCTGATGCAGTACCATAATGGCAAGCTAAACTATACAAAATATAAAAATGACACCTTAGCAAAAGTTGTTCAGCCCGATGAGAATTTTTTGTTGACGTATAAAAATCGGAGATCTGGAATACCTAATGCAATACCGTAATGGTCCAGCTAAACTATACAAAATATAAAAGTGACATCTTAGCAAAAGTTGTTCATCCTGATCAGCATTTTTTGTTGAGGTATAAAAATTGAAGATCTGGAATACCAAGCAGAACCAAGTTTAATTTATTTGCATATAAACATGTGTTTACAAAAAAATTAAGATCATTTGATCTGGAAATCTTAGAGATCAGGTTAAAGTAGTTTGACATAATATAATAACATAAGCTGGGAGTACCTCCACGTGGTAAAGGCGGTAAAAGTTTTGGCTTAATTTTTGATATCAACTTTCCTAAGTAGGTACCAGATGCTTAAAGCCGCTGGTGTCGATCTAAGGACTGGTTGTTTTTCGCATGGCCAACTTGATGTGGCTTTTTCCAGGGTTAGTACCGCTTCAGGGTTTTTCCTATTGGCTCCCGAAAAAAGATTTCGAACATAGTTTATAAAGTTTTTTTTTTAACTATGTTTACACTATTAAACATAAAAAATAAAATAAAAATATTTTATTAACTTTTAACATTGTAACACTGTTACAACTATTTTCTTATGTAACTACATTAGTTTATATTTAATATGCATACGCCGAGTCATAAAGTCCACGCGTACGAAGTCGCGGGCATCAGCTAGTCATAAATAATGTTTTTAAAATAATCTGTGTTACTTGATTACGTAAAGGCGAGCATACACAGTCGAACATTTGTATCATCATCATCATCATCATATCAGCCACACGACACCCACTGCTGGGTATAGGCCTCCCCTAAGGATCTCCACGACGATCGGTCCTGCGCTGCCTGCATCCACTGGCTTTCCGCGACCTTCACCAGATCGTCGGTCCACCTTGTCGGGGGCCTACCCACGGAGCGTCGTCCGGTGCGCGGTCGCCATTCCAGAACCTTTCTGCCCCAACGGCCATCGGTTCTTCTCGCTATGTGTCCCGCCCATTGCCACTTCAGCTGAGCAATCCTTCGAGCGATGTCGGTTACTTTAGTTCTCCTGCGGATCTCCTCGTTTCTGATTTGATCACGTAGGGAAACGCCGAGCATGGCTCTCTCCATTGCACGCTGAGCGACCTTGAGCCTCCTTATGAGACCCATAGTTAGCGGCCACGTTTCACTGCCGTAAGTCATCACTGGCAACACACACTGTTCATAGACTTTCGTCTTGAGACACTGAGGTAAGTCGGACGCGAAGATTTTTCGAAGCTTCCCGAATGCTGCCCACCCGAGTTGGATTCGGCGAGAGATCTCTTTCTCGAAGTTGGACCTACCTAACTGGACTGCCTGTCCTAGGTATACGTAATGGTCAACAACTTCAAGTGTAGTGTTCCCAACATGAACTGGAGAGGGTACAACATGGGCATTTAACATAATTTTCGTCTTTTCCATGTTCATCCTAAGACCCACTCTTTGGGAAGCACTACGGAGATCTTCGAGCATTGTGTTCAGGTCTTCCATGGTCTCAGCCATAAGGACTATATCATCGGAAAAACGAAGGTGTGTTAGGTACTCGCCATTAATGTTGATGCCGAGTCCTTTCCAGTCCAAGAGCTTAAAGATGTCCTCCAACGCAGCTGTGAACAGTTTCGGAGAAATAACGTCTCCCTGTCTCACACCACGCTGCAGTTGGATAGGATTTGTGTTCTGGTTCTGTACTCGGATCGTCATGGTGGCATTTTGGTATAAGTACCTCAACACCTCGATATACCTATAGTCCACTTGGCACCTTTGGAGAGACTGCAGCACCGCCCAGGTTTCAATCGAATCAAAGGCTTTCTCATAGTCCACGAACGCCAAGCAAAGTGGCTCATTATACTCCTCGGTCTTCTGTATAACCTGCCGCAGCGTATGGATGTGGTCTATGGTGCTAAAGCCTTTTCGGAACCCGGCTTGTTCGGGAGGTTGGAAGTCGTCGAACTTGCGAGCGAGACGATTCGTAAGGACTCTCGAAAACAACTTATAGACATGACTCAGAAGCGAGATGGGTCTATAGTTCTTTAAGAGGGACTTGTCACCCTTTTTAAAGAACAAGATCACCTCACTTATGTTCCATGTCTTTGGCGTTCTGCCCTGGACGATGACGGAATTAAAGAGCTTCTGGAGGACTTTGAGTATCGGCTTACCGCCCGCTCTCAGAAGTTCTGTAGTGATTCCATCGTCACCCGCCGCCTTGTTGTTTTTCAACTGTTTGAGAGCCATACTAATCTCGTACAGGCTGACGTCCGGGATATCTTGGGTATAGTGTCGGGTGAGCTTGGCTCTGGGGTCTGTAGCCTTGCTTTCAACAGGTGTCTGCGTGGAATATAACTGCCCATAGAAGCTCTCGATCTCCCTCAGGATTTCAGGCTTTGATGAAATGATGCGTCCGTCGTCAGTTTTCAGCTTCGTCATCTGGCTTTGCCCAATAGACAGATCTCTCGCGAACACTTTGGAGCCTTTATTCCGCTCGATAGCCTCTTTAATACGATTCGTATTAAATTGGCGAAGGTCGCTCGTCAAAGACTTAGATATCCGTCTATTAAGCTGCCGATAACGATTAGCATCTACTGAACTCTGGAGCCTCATTTCACGTCTCTGATCCATGAGTAGGAGTGTGTGGTCGGAGAGTTTCTTTATCTTGGGACGGCGGGTCTTAAAGAGCTTGGACCCTACCGTACGGACAGTATCCACCACCATGTTGTTTAGATCGTCCACATCTATGCTGTTCTCAAGGGCTTCGAAGCGGTTTTGGAGTTCGAGTTGAAAGCTCTCGGGGTTTTGAATATGGGCCGGCAATGGTCGAATCGTTGATTTTATCAGTCGAGATCTTTCCAGCTTTGGGTTGATATTCAATGTGCCACGTACCAATCGGTGATCGCTCCCCGTCTTAACAGCGTTGATCACAGTGACATCATTGAATATTTGCTTTTTCGTCGACATGATAAAATCTATCTCATTTCTGACTTTACCGTCCGGACTGACCCAGGTCCACTTCCGGCTTTCCGGCTTTCTGAAGAAGGAGTTCATCATAAAGAGGTTCTCCTTCTCCATAAAGTCAGCCAGCATCTGGCCTCTGTCATTCCGTTGCCCAACTCCAAATTGCCCCACTCTCAGCTCATCACCGCATCGTTTCCCCAACTTTGCATTGAAGTCCCCCATCACAACAGTGTAGTGGGTTTTGTAGCTATGCATGGCTTTAGAGATCTCCCCATACATAGCCTCCACTTCGTCATCTTGGTGTGTCGAGGTCGGTGCGTAAACCTGTATAACATTCAGCGAACACCGTTTGGATATTCTGAGTATAAGGTACGCCACCCTGGTCGACACACTTCCGATGGTAATCACGTTGTTGACAAGGGACTTTTGGACGATGAACCCGACACCACCTTGGGACTGTTGGTCGCCCTCCCGGTAGTAAAGCAAGTTACCGGAGTTGAGGATTATCGAGTCCTCTCCCGCTCTTCGGACTTCAGATAACCCTATAATGTCCCAGTGTACCTTGCTGATAACTTCTTCCAACTCGGTTAACTTCGCGTCGGTCCTTAGTGTGCGCGTGTTATAGGTTGCCAGGTGCAGTTGTCGTCGTTTTTGGTAGCCGAGCCGCACCCGGGGATTCTTAGCACCCCCTGCCCCGCCGTTACCGTAGCCGCTACCGTAGCTAGGAATAGCGGGGCTGCCGGGGACTGGGGGCCAATTTTTTGATCCATTGTGCATGAGGGGGGGGGGTTTGCCATAATCGCCACGCTTGGCAGGCGGGTTGGCGATCGCAGTAGGCCAAGGTTTTTTGGAGACGCTGCTGCCCGTCTCTTGAAGGCTATGCTCCCTTAGTCGCCTTTTACGACACCCACGGGATGATAAGGGTAGTGCTATTCTAGGCCGGCACATACACGGCGAACATTTGTATCACGAGTACGTAACCTTCAACGAACAACTATCTTCTATTATACATGCTCGCCTTATAATAAATGGTTTTATTTTATAAAGCAAAATGTTTAAACAGGTAATTATTTTTTGTTATCTGGTGTCAATTGAAGGAATTAACAAAGTTCTGACTTTAATTAAATTAACAAAGCTTACGGAAAGTTCTCAACAGACTTTAGAAATTGCGAAGAAGATGTAATTATAAATAGCAACGCTTGCTTTTAATCTGGTTAAATACTTATAAGAATTTTGTTTCACAGCTTTATTGAGTGGGATAAGTAAATGAGAGAAAAAATTGTTTACTTAATGTTGGTTATTTAACGCCCGGAAAACGAGACACAATAGATTTTCTATTGTTGTCCGGTCGCCGGAGACCACTCGGGAGTTGATGAATCCTTGAAAGCAAAAAATAATAAAATTCTAAAAGTCAGTCAAAGTGAAATAACAAAGTCAAAAACTAAAAAACCCTGTACTATCAGAAAGAAATACACCAATATCTAGGTAATAATAAATATCTATCTATCTAAAAGTAATATTATGTAGGAATTTTGTAATTTTTAGATTATAGGCATTCACAATGCTATTTTTATATTAAGCTAATAAAATTTATAGAAAAAAATCTAGAAAAAGTCGACTCACCCGTAGCAGCTCAGACGGGACCGTGGTCTGGGTCCCGTCTGAGCTGCTACGGGTGAGTCGATTTTTTCTAGTATTTTTCAATAAAATTTATTAGCTTACTAGGTAGGAAACTACAAATTGTACGACACCTTTAATTGTGTTTCCAAATCATAGAAATTGCCTCAGAAACTATGTTAAGGTCACTTGACCAAGAAAGCATTCATTCAAACTAAATATACTGCTCAAAAGAAAATAGGGGCCACTATATGATTTTCTATAATAAGAATAAGTTACTCACCACAATACACCACAATACCAATAAATGTGAATCGGTATTAATGATAAATCATACATAATCCAATTCTGTACAAGTTTTTTTACCATTGAAAATGGTTATCAGATGCAAATCGCCTGAGACGTATTTTTGACCATATCTCCGAGGATTTTGACAGGATCGAAATAAAAATAGTACCAAAAGTTGAGGAATTTATCGAGACACGTGTGAATGTTTGAATTTTGAAAATCTACTGGAAACTTTTTTTGTAATTTTGCGAAATTCCAAAATTTCCGGGTTTTTTGGGGGATGTTTGTTTACTAAATTGTAAATATTTCGGAAAAAAAAACCGACTTAAGAAAAAATGAAAAAAAAGGTCCTAGGGTATTAGTTTAGCTATGAAATGGCGAAATAATTTGAAAATCAGTTTATAATTGTTACCTGTAGGTGGTCCCTTTAGATTTGGAATTGTAGAAAAACGGCTGTTTCTGTATATAAAAGTGATGTAGCTTCCATGATTATTGACCGATCTTCATGGTAATAGTGTTAAAAGATGCAGAAGCGGACGAGAAGTGCATTCGTTGAAATTTCGAAAATTGGTTAATATTATTTCGGCCGCGTCGAGGCAGTCAGCGGGCGCTTTTGTGACACGAGGCGGAGCCGAGTGTCACAATCGTAAAAATAAATAGGTACTACCTAGGTAACTTTAAAAATATAATAGGACTTTGCATTTGATTTGATTTTGGTTTTTCGTAAATTTTTGTGTTCATTTTCAATGCTCCGATTCTTGCGGGGACTGTAAAATCTGTGAATTTTATATGCATGGGGTCAGTGCTCTGCCTTCGTCATTAACATGGTACCTTCCAATAAATCACATAATATGATACTTAGCACGTTTTTTATACCAACTTTACAAAGTTCTTGAATCAATTATGAGCAAAATCGTATAATTTGATTTCAGGAGCTTCTTTTTAGTGGACGTAGCTAAATAAATTCAACTGTTTAGTATAGGGACTAGGGCTGCCAGATGGCCGGAAAATCCAGAACTGTCTTGGAATTACGTGCCTTGTCCCGTGTCCCGATAATTAATGCTAACAAACCAATCGATTAACACTAATGATATCTTTTCAAAATTTTATTTAACATCTTTCTTTCTCAACATACGCCCCTCTAGTTTTGTCCCGGATTTGACGCAAGCAAATCTGGTAACCCTTGGGAGCGTAGAGGTAACCTACATTGTTTAACTTGGAAAGTTACTAGTGTTTTTATGTATTAAATATTCAGAGATATTGCAGTCCCCGCAAGAATCGGAGCATTGAAAATGAATACAAAAATTTGCGAAAAACCAAAATCAAATCAAATGCAAAAAACCTATTATATTTTTAAAATTACCTAGGTAGTAACTATTATTTTTACGATTGTAGCAATCGGCTCTGCCTCGTGTCACAAAAGCGCCCGCTGACCTCCTCGACGCAGCCGAAATATTATTAACCGATTTTCAGAATTCCAACGAATGCACTTCTCGTCTGCTTCTGCATCTTTTAACACTATTACCATGACGATCGGTCAAAATCATAGAAGCTACATAACTTTTTATGTATGAAAACACCCGTTTTTCTAGAATTTCAAATCTAAAGGGACCACCTACAGGATTTTCAAAATTATTTCGCTATTTGGTAGCTAAACTAATACCCTAGGACTCTTTCTTTCATTTTTTCTTAAGCCAGTTTTTTTTTCCGAAATATTTACAAATTAGTAAACAAACACCCCCCAAAAAAAAACGGAACTTTTGGAATTTTTCAAAATTTCATAAAATATTACTAGTAAATTTTCAAAATTCAAACGTTGACACGTGTCTCGATAAATTTCTCAACTTTTGGTACTATTTCCATTTCGATCCTCTCAAAATCCTCGGAGATATGGTCACAAATACGTCTCAGGCGATTTGCATCTGATAACCATTTTCAATGGTGAAAAACGATGGACGTGGGACAGTTCTCAGTCACTGTTGTATTGGGACAGAAAACCTGTGAAAATAAGGCCGTAGGTACTTACCCGGAATCCTGAACCACTGAAAAACTGGCTATCTTACCTCTAACTGCCGGAACACAGCAATTTGAATAGAAACCAAAATCATATTCTGTTGTCCAATTTCGATGCTAGCAAATTAAATAAAAAGTTCTTTTATTAAATAAGATAATTTATATAATACTAGTTACATCTTTTTTTGCCAAATGCAACCTTACAACAACACCCAGAAAGAAAACCTCCAATCTCCAAAAGTCCCTTCCATCCCGTTCGAGTCCCGTCACGTGATGGGAGTAAGAATCGCGCTTGAATTTATTTTCGCACGCGTTAATTTTTTGCGATAACTCCTAAGATATTCATTAGAATGCAATGATGTACAAGGTTAAAATAATGTACGTAAAATGCTTAAGGTAACTGACGTATTTTATTTGATAAGAATTAATGCCGTATCCTTCTAAATAGCTATTCAAATTACCGCATTGTACGTGAGAAATTTTTAGAAGATATAATGTAACCATTATTGTAGGAAGTTGTAGATATAGGTTATGCCATATCAAAAAAAAACAATAGTAAATTATTCTTAACACGTTAAATGCCAGGTACGAGATATCTCGTAGCGAATTTCTTCTCAGATGCCAGATACGAGTTATATCGTAGGACTTGTAGGGCCATTTCTAAGAAAAGCGTTTATTCTGGCACCATTCGGACGGCTGAAATGTGAGCATTGGCACCTCAAATAAAATGAGATATTAAGACAAAGTAAGATTATTTATTAGAAAATAACTTTCATAGGAATAATGTAAGGCAGTTTCATATTTCTTGGTTGTACAAAAAAATGATTTTATTCACATTAAAAACGTGTTTAGGAACTATAAAGTTTTACAGGCATACTACAAATATCACAAGCTAAATTAAAATAATCATAAAAAATAAAAATAAGTTTATTCTGCTTGATTAGCTGCGGGGTGTATTCGAAAACACGGCGTCTTGCTTAAAGCAGATCTTTCAGGACAAACTGCGCACACATATCTTGATTTCCTACATTTTTTTATCCTGTGTACATACACGGCAAGGTTCGGTACGTGATTACTTCTTTTCTGTGGCAGGAATGAAAAATAAATAGTGAAACTCTTGAGTAGTAGGCCTTTGCTGTGCATTGAGGTACATCATTGAGAGGACCGATAAGTTGCTTTATGATTTCGTCTCTGAATTTTAGCAATCGCATTTTGGATAGGCGATGTTAAAATCTGTGCATTCTGTGGGCATTTTGAATGTATATATAAAAAATAGCACTACGAGTTTTCTCGTAGGTGGCACCTAATGAAAGTATTTATATTGCAGGTGCCAATCTTCGAGAAATCTCGTATACGAGATATCTCGTAAATGGCACTGTTAGTTAACTTTAATAATGGAGACGCCAGCTACGAGTTATCTCGTATAGGCTTACAATGTATGGTGGGAACTGAATTCGCCTCCTCGAAATTGTTGGCATTCAACGTGTTAAAAGATAGATATAGGTTATGCCATCGCGGACTTTTTTGTAGATCTATAAAAGAGGAACGGTTTGCATAGTACCGTTTTGATCAGAACTCGATCTCGTTAAGAGATACCCCCTAGCATCTTATAGCATAATTTTAGACTTTAGTGCACAAAACTGCATTCAAAATGATAATAATGCCTGTAAGTAAAAGGCTTGTAACATCTCTGTTACGTATGAAATTAGATCATTTCAAAGTGCAACGACAGAGTTTTGCTGTAGCCAAGAATTCGTCTCAGACAAAGCTTTCTAGAACTTTCGAAGAAATTGCAAGTACTAATTTTCAGTAATTAGATTCTGAGAGAATTCTTTGTCGAAGAGCAAGCAGGAGCCAAGAATATAATATATAAACCTACATGAACGTATGGAAATACACTCGTGTTATTTGAATACGCAAATTGGAAACGAAAGTAGAGAAAACGTTTTTCAGGTAACGAATAAAGAATTATTTAAAGAGATTACATTTTCAACCTTTGCGGTGAAAATGTATGTATGTATGTTGGCCTTAGGTCTACAACTTCCAATGACAATAAATAATGGTCTAATTTGCGGTGGATAAAACATGGTTATTGTAAAAATCTAGTTGTTTATCTAATACTTTCACCTGTAAAAATGAAAAATAGCAGTCCATTTCAGACAAAAAGCAATAAGAGATTATTTGCCGGCTGCACTTTATTAGATTAGAATATAACGAATGTTGACACAGTACGCAATAAAGTTGATTGATCTGAACAATATTAAGGTAGATTCTTTTTATAGTTAGTTTTTGGAATGTTGAAAAGCTATTTTAGCATGGAAAGTTTTTTTTTGTACCTATACTATATATTTTCTACAGATGTTTTCCTCTATATACTTGATGTTTATTATTTTCACTTTTGTTGGCTAACATCACATTTACGATGAGCGTACCTACATTAGGAAAAATGTTTCGTTAAAATAATTTGAATACTTCTTATTTTTAATTATTTTCGTTTGTAAGCTAATTTATAAAAAATCAACAATCGTCACTCTATCAATGATATTCTTTTAGGCTTAGAGATCTCAGAAAACCAATCGCGACATGAAAAATTAAATAATATCTACGAGAAGGTAGTTATTATGATAATATTATTAAAGCCGAAGATTTTTTGGTAAACGTGACCAAAATGAGAACGATTCGAATTTAGTTTTATCGTTACAAAAATAACGCGATTGAACTCCCAAATAAGCAATGCATGAAAAATGTCTGTATGATAATGCTTAACTTAACTTGGACTGGCTGTTTATAATTAACGAGTGGACCAGCAACTTCGTTCGCACCAAACTCACATTATGATTAATTTCCCGTACGAAATTTGGGAAAGTCTAAGTTACTCGGATATAGTGAAACTTTTTTAGAACTTCTAGAACTTTAGATCAGCAAATTACGAATGGTGTTCCGCTGAACCCTGGGGTACCGTAAGAGGCTTTCAGGGGTTTCGCGAAAATTAAAGAGTTAAGTAAATATCTTTATATTCTAACTAAATAAGTATTTTCATCTTTAAAATTCTTTCTTTTAAAGTCAAACATACAAGATGCGAACACCAAGCCAAAAAGCCTCAGTATGGTATGATTTCACGTAAAAAAACAACGTTACAGTTAATTTACTTCTTACTAGAGCTAGGGTTCCACCTAAAAACGATAAAATAAAAAGGCTTCTGAAGCCAAAAGAATCTTCAGTATCTTTTCAATTAACGTGCTAGAAATTGCAAAAAATGTTTTTCTGCTACTTGAATTTTTCATGATGACTCCTTTGAGGCTTACAAGATTTTTAGTTTTATTTGAAACGTAGTAAATATGCTGTGAATAGTTAGTCATTCACATAGTAAGGTTTTGTTAAATAATAAGACATACGATTTGCAATGTAATACATATATTAAATTCCACTTTTACCGTACAATGATAATAACATTAACATTATCTTAATATCACAGATAAAAAACATTACTGAAGTCTATTTTATATAACTTATTTACTCATCTAAATACTTATGAACTAAACAACTCAATTTTATCTGTCTTTGATTATCCAGAGAATACTAAATTATGATGTTTTTTTTGGCATAAGTTATAGTTACAATATATACAAAGATATAAGCTCAAACTATTGACTTATTTATGAGTATTAAAATTGTAAATTGATTCATGTGAATTTGAATAAATCTGTCGTAATGTTGAGTAAAAATAATCACATGATTATTAATTTACTCTGTGATCACATTGTATTGATTTTGCGGCTAGTACACATTAAAATAAGGCTATGAACAAAAATTCGAGAACTTCGTAATTTAAAATTCGAAGTTGCTGACTTCAAATTAAATAGAACATAAATCGAACTCAGTTCGTTCTCACCCCATTATTGTTGCAGACAATATTTTAGCCACAAATGTGACTTCAACGTACATGCTCAGAATAATAACACCTAGAACGATAGTTCTCTACAAAGCGCACTGTCAAAAGTGAGGCAACTAAAACAGTCAAAATGGCTCCGTTTTCAGATTTGTATCCTGCATTATTACCTAATCATACCGATTATTAAAGTAAAAAACAGTTTAAATTTTCCTACAATTATTAGATTAGTTACTATTTTATTGGATTTTAGTTACGATTAGGTAACGTATGAAGGATATAAATCTGAAAACTAAGCCATTTTGGCTTATTATTAGTTGCCTCACTTTGCTTACGAGGACACGGCTTCTAGGTGTTATTATTCTAAGCGTACATGTTTGTATTGTAATTTCGTACCAATGTCGTACGAACATGTAGCACCAGTATGAAAAATAAATGAATGATTAGTATCTAAATTTTAAACAATTTTGACAGCAACAAAAACCCACATATTTCAAATAAAACTTATTTGAAATGTGTTTTGACACGGAAAATGAATACAGACAATCCGTAATATCAGAAAACAAATCATTTATGCTGTACATATATAAAAGAAATGTGTGATGTCGCGGAAAATGAAAACAGTCAATCCATAATGTCAACTTTCAACCGTAACTTTTCGTGTATTGGGATTGAAAGCTTTTTTCCAACTCATGAGAAAAACAAGCCAATAAGTTGTAAATCTAAATAATGCTTGAAAACTGTCAAAACAAATGGCGGTGTAAAATCGAGTTCAATTTTAAAACTTGACTTTAGTCAAAATTACTAAGCCTGTGTACAATACACTATGCAATTGTAAAATTTTCACTAACTATAGTCTTCAGATCTTATCGAGTGGTCATTGTCACAGCCAGTTCACTGCTACCTGTAAAAAATAAATTGGTTTTAGAAGTGTCTTTTTAACAGTTATTTTTAAAAAATATTTTTATTTGTCGTCATAAAACACCCAAAATTTACTAAAACATAAGAATAGCGTAAAACATTGTGTGAAGAGAAAAAAACAAAGTATCAGGGTATGTCTTCCTGAGAGATTTTCAAAATTATAAAATAAACGTTACATATAACCCGTGAGCAATTTAAAGATTCGTTTTAAAACTTGTGTAAATAATAAAAGTACCTACTTCTTGTCAAGTGTAGTGTAGGTAATGAAACCACGGTGATCGGTTGAAGACTGATTTATTAATAGACGGATCGCACAAGCGTTTTCACAGATACCTTCAATACTTATATTATTAACATCATCCTCCTCAAACAAAAAAAAAAAACAAAAAAAAAAACTTTTTTTTTTTTTTACATGCATTATAGATTAAAAATAGTCTTAACTGCTAATTTCTTGTTACATAGTTATGTAATTTAGAAATTATTTTATAATATTTCTTTAGTATCAAATCAAGTTTTTTTTTATAAACACATCACTGTTTCCAATTTAAGTACCTATAAATACTTTTATATATAAAACATTTTTATTATTTTACAGTTACATAAATTACAAAGTCTTTTTTTTTATATAGTTAGATTTACTTACAGCTTAAAACAAGAACTAACTACTACTTCTAGGATAATAATAAGTATTTCGCACTAAAAAAAAAACATAATTTTAATTATCATGCAATTTCAAAACAAATAAGAAAAATGATGCATACAAATGTTAATAATAAATAGGTAAGTATTTAACTTAATTACTAAGGGGTATACCCCATCTATCCGGTGGTCTCACACACCTACCATAACGAGTAACTCGTATGTTTTGTTCACTATTATTGTTTACATTTTGTTCAGTATTTGTGATTACATTCTCATAAGGTAACATTATGTCATCATATTCAAAATTGTGATAAGGCGTGTCCTGTCTACTTTGCGAATCTATAATGATGTGTCTGCGATTTCGGACTACTTTAACACCCGTTAATAGCTGCACTTCATATGAACCATTTCTTATTATATTTCCCAGCTTCATTCTTTGCGATTAGCTTACATATTGTAGTTGAGTTCCCACGATACAGCCTTGCACGGATGTTTAAAAAAAAATAACAGTGCATTTTAAAATCATTGCACTAGCAACCCTATTTCCCTAGCTTCCCGTACGTCATTGCATTTTGACTCATTCTGTGTTTCCGTGCTTCAAGCCTTCGCACGTTCAACGGACATTATCGACTATCGTTTTGTAATTTGTGTTTCATAATCGTGTTAATTACACACACAACACATCAACAATAATGTCGTCGAAAAGGAAACGTGAAAGTGAAGAAGAAATAAAAAGAAAAATTCAAAAACTAGAATTACAATTGAATCAAAGGTCGAAACATAAGCGGATTATAATCTATTCGGATAGTGAAAGTGATCGTGAGTTACCTACCTATTTCATTACTTCCGTAAAATGTATGCACATTAATTTGACGAGTACTTAAAAAGGGTGATTCCGTTGAATGGCCTTTTTATACGACTACCCCACATTTGTTTTATTTTTGGTTATGTGATGCGAGACGCTGGCTGGGCTATCTCTGTCACATGTTAACCAACATAGTTAAAAAATATGTTGTAATGCGAGACGCCACCTGGGCTATCTCTGTTACATGTTTTCATATTTGCACAAACGATGCGAGACGCCAGCTGGGCTATCTCTGTCGAGTATTACAGTGCAAATTAAAACAACCTTAATGGTTTTTTTTCTAGGATCCGATGTACTCCATAGTGAGACTAATTTGGGACTTTCCCGGGCTTTGTCGCCAACACCGAGTGTGTCTCCTGCACCTGTAAACGTTGTTGAGCCTTCGACATCTCAAGCAACTATATCAGCTGAAGTTCCGACATCGCAAGATTTTGATCTAGACAGTGAAATACTGGAAGTACTCGGGGAGGCTCCTAAAGTCGATACTAAGTTTGGTAAGCAGACACATAAGGACTTGGCTTCTAGATGGCAAGAAATCCTTGAAAAGGGTATCCAGAAAGATTTGAAAGACAAACTATATGAGGAATATTTAATTCCTGAAAATTGTCACAATTTAGTCCCACCTGCACTTAATCCAGAAGTAAAGGTTGCATTAGCGGAAAATATGATTAAAAGGGACGCCTCGCTTTTAGCAAAACAAAAACAATTATCTGTGGCCATTGCGGCCGTGAATAAAGCAATTGAAATGATTATCGCTAAGGAAAATCACACAAAAATTCTTAAACCAATCAGTGATGCCTGCAGGCTTTTGTGTGATAGTCACTTCACAGATACAAAGACACGTCGTGGGTTTATTATATCTGCTATCAATCCTGAAATGAAAGATACACTAAGTGAAACAAAACGTGACAATTTTCTGTTCGGCGAAAATATTTCGGAAAAATTGAAATCTGCAAAATCTATCAAACGATCTGCGGCTGATTTAAAACAAATTCGAAATGAAAAATCCCAAATATTTAATAAAAATAACTTTATTAAAAATAATAGAAATACAAACAGTAATAATCGTTTAAACTGGAAGACCATGCCTCGGAAAATCACGCCGAAATCAGAACCAGGAAGAACTCGTCAAAGCCAGCGCCCATCATCATTCAACTCTCAACAGCGGGGTCATCGCGAGACATCGGAGCGGACGACAGCGACTGGGAGCTACAGGAGGCGATAACTTCTAAGGTATCTGGTCGTCTCAAACTTTTTTTTTCCTAAGTGGAAGGAGATTACAAATGACCCCACAATACTTAGTTGGGTACAAGGCTATAAAATTCCTTTTCAGTCAACGCCCTTTCAAAATAAAATACCAATTGTCAATCCAAAAACTAAAAATGAACATAATAAGTTTATTCACTCAATAAATTCATTATTGCAATCGGGGGCTATCTCAAAATGTACTCATGAAGAAAATGAGTTTATTTCGAGTATATTCTTAATACCTAAATCTAATGGAGAAAATCGCTTTATTTTAAACCTTAAACAGTTAAATAAATTCATTAAAACTTGTCATTTCAAGATGGAAGACTATAGAACTGCGTCAAAATTAATAACTAAAGATTGCTACATGTCTTCAATAGACATGAAAGACGCGTATTTTTTAATTCCTGACCATAAAAACCACAGAAAGTTTCTGAGGTTCAAATATGACAATGTTTTATATGAATTTAATTGTTTACCTTTCGGCCTTTCTACGGCGCCCTATGTTTTCACAAAGTTACTAAAACCTGTGATGGAACTATTAAGATCGAATGGTTTTATGTCAGTCATTTACCTTGATGATTTATTCTGTGTGGGTAGGAATTTCTGGGAATGTCAACAAAATGTTACATACACGAAAACTTTGCTTGAAAAACTTGGCTTTGTAATAAATTATGAAAAAAGTTGTTTAACACCGAAACAACAATGTAAATATTTGGGGTTTGTGTTCGACTCAAATGATATGTCACTAAAATTACCAGAAAGTAAAAGAAATCTGATTAAGGAAATGTTAATTTGTATAAGAAGGACAAAACAGCGTAAATTACGTGACTTTGCTAAATTTCTCGGGCACTTAACTTCCATATGTCCTGCCGTACAGTATGGATGGATTTATACTAAAAAGTTCGAACGTTTTAAATATAATTGCTTACGTGATAATCCTTCTTATGATCAAACTGTAACATTACCTAACAATTTTGAAAATGACATAAACTGGTGGATTGAAAATATAGAAACAAAATGTAATCCATTTAGGTTTAATCAGTTCGAATTAGAAATTTACTCTGACGCGTCATTGACTGGTTGGGGTGTATGTCATGATGGTAAAAAAGTTCACGGGTTTTGGAAAGAACAAGAAAAGACATTACATATAAATATATTGGAATTAAAGGCTGCGTTTTTCGGATTAAAATCATTTGCAAATAATAAATTTGGTTGTGAAGTACTGCTTAGAATTGATAATGTAACAGCAATATCGTGTATCAATCGGATGGGGAGCATACAATATCCACATTTAAACCATATAACTAGAGAAATATGGCAGTGGTGTGAAGCGCGTAAAATATATATATTTGCCTCTTATATAAACACGAGAGATAACCGTGAAGCCGATCAACTGTCACGCAAAAAGTTTAACGACACTGAATGGGAACTTTGCGATGAAGCTTTTAAAATAACTTGTGATCAGCTTGGTGATCCCGAAATTGACTTGTTTGCCAGTAGATGTAACGCAAAATGTCCTAGATATATCTCGTGGAAAATCGATCCGGAAGCTTGTGCAGTGGATGCCTTTACGGTATCATGGAAAGATATTTTTTTTACGCGTTTCCACCATTCGCTCTTATACAAAAAACTTTGCAAAAAATAATCTCCGAGAAGGCCTCGGGAATAATAGTTGTGCCATACTGGCCTACTCAACCATGGTTCCCTATTTTACAAAAGATTGCAACTTCAGATCTTATAAAATTTGGTCCAAATGGTAATTTATTAACGTCTCCTTTCAGATTGTCCCACAACCTGAGCAAGACACTTACGTTGGTTGCCGTGAGATTGTCCGGAGATCTTTATTGCAAAGTTCACTAAATAACAACGCCGTTAATATTATGCTATCTGCTCTTACGGATAGCACATACAAACAGTATGATAGTTGTGTTAAAAATTGGATTAATTACTGTGATTTAAATAGGTTGAATTATTTAGAGCCGTCAACCAGTAATGTTATTAACTTTTTGTCTTCAATATTTGATAATGGGGCACAGTATGGCACAATTAATTCCCATAAATCTGCTATCTCTTTGATTTTGGGGTCATCGTGCCTTAATGACGAGAGAGTCAAACGATTTATGAAGGGAGTTTTTCATCTCAGGCCGCCGGTCCCAAAATATAATCTAACATGGGATCCGGCTATAGTATTATCAAATTTGGCTGAGAAATGGCCCAATGATTCGCTCAATTTAGAAAACCTATCAAAAAAGTTAATAACTTTATTGGCCTTGGTGACTGCACACCGAGTCCAAACATTAGCCTTGATCCAAATAAAAAACATTATTATAAAAAATAAAGAAGTTATCATAAAGATTCCAGACCGCATTAAGACTTCGCGATTAAATGCTGAACAACCAGTATTAAGATTACCATTCTATGATGACAACCCTAGAATATGCCCAGCTAGATGCCTTAATTCTTATTTAATAAAGACTAGATCTGTACGACCCTTAAATCAAGACAACTTGTTTATTAGTTACCGAAAACCACACTCTAAAATATCTTCCCAGAGATTAAGCCAATGGATCAAGGACACGTTAAAGAAGAGCGGTTTAGACACGTCCATCTTTACTGGACATAGTACTCGGCATGCAGCCACTTCTAAGGCTAAAACATTAGGAGTCAGTTTAGATGTGATTCGTAAAACAGCAGGTTGGAGTGAATCCTCGTCTGTTTTTGCCAAATATTACAATCGCGATATTGTAATTAATAAATCAAATGAATTTTCTCAAGCAATCTTGTCAAATCATCCTTGTTAAGTCAGTATCAATCTAATATAATAAATATTGTTTGATTCATGATTATTTGTTCGTTGATTAGTTAAATAAAACACTTTTGATTTTTCACAATTTTATTTTCACTCTAAACATCCTACAATATGTAAGCTAATCGCAAAGAATGAAGCTGGGAAATATAATTAAGGATCAAACGAACTTACCTGTACGTGAAGTTCGATCATAATTATATGACCAGCTTCATTCGACGCGATTAATAATAACCCACCCTAAGGTAGTCACCGATTGAATGTGTACATTAATCCCCGCCCGTTAATTGTGAAAAATTCTTTAAACAAAATGAGTCAAAATGCAATGACGTACGGGAAGCTAGGGAAATAGGGTTGCTAGTGCAATGATTTTAAAATGCACTGTTATTTTTTTTTAAACATCCGTGCAAGGCTGTATCGTGGGAACTCAACTACAATATGTAAGCTAATCGCGTCGAATGAAGCTGGTCATATAATTATGATCGAACTTCACGTACAGGTAAGTTCGTTTGATCCTTAAATATACGAGTTATGGTTCCAGCCATCCAGCGCCCCTTCCTAACTTTATTCATTTGTAATATTTTAACCTTTTGTCCTACTTGTAAAGAACACAAGTCTCTTGCGTTACGGTCATAATACATTTTTTGCTTTATTTGACGACTTAATAATTTATTATGAATATTCTTTTGCACTTTAGGTTTCAAATTAACTAATGACATAGGTATAATGCTACGTAATTTTCTACTTTGCAGTAATTCTGCAGGAGATGCAATGTCATCAGCCAAGGGAGTATTTAAATATTCTAAAAGAGCTAGACGATAATCTGACCTATTGTCACTAGACTTTTGCATAATATTTTTTACTGTCTGTACTGTTCGCTCAACTTGCCCATTTGATTGTGGGTAGTGAGGTGACGAAGTTATATGAGTAAAGTTCCATTCAGAAGCAAATTCTCTAAAATTATGCGAAGAAAACTGTGGGCCACAATCTGACATAACAATAGCAGGAATTCCTTGGCGACTAAAAATATCTTTCATGCACTTAATAACGTAATCTGAGGTTGTAATATGTAATTCAACTACTTCGAAAAATTTACTATAATAATCAATTAGTAAAAGATAATTTTTATTTTTAAAATAAAATAAATCTATCCCTACTTTTTCCCATGGTCTATGAGGAATGTCATGGGGCTGTAATGTCTCTTTCTGACTTTTTTTTCTATGCGATAAACATATATCACAATTATGAATCATGTTTTGTAAATCATTATTTAGCCCGGGCCAAAAAACAGATTCTCTAGCCCTTAGTTTACATTTTTCTAATCCCATATGTCCTATATGAAGTTTATTCAAAATATCTTTTCTTAATATTTTAGGAATAACTATTATTTCATCCTTCCAAATAATGCCAAACGCTACAGTTAAATTTTCTTTGTAATTCCAATACGGTTTTATTTCATCTATAATTTTATTTTTATCACAGGGCCGTTTAAGACGTATTGTTTAAGTGAGTTTAACTGATCATCTTTTTCTGTGTATTTTTGTATTTTTATAAGTTGGACATCATCAAATTGGTGTGACGCTTGAGCCATCATATCTCGCGTCACCACACACACTTCGTCGTGAATTGAGCCGGGCGAGTGGTCTACAGTGTGACTCAGCGCGGGCGCGGTAGCATCGTCCGCCTCGTAAGCCCGCGACAAAGTGTCTGCGATATACATGTATTTACCTGGTTTATAGATGAGTTTAAAGCTATAACGCTGCAACCGTAACAACATTCTTTGCAAGCGCGCGGGTGAATCTACAATCGGTTTTTTCATTACACTTATTAATGGCATATGATCCGTTTCGATAACCACATCCGATCTACCGTATATATAGACATTAAACCGTTCACACGCAAACAATACGGCGTAAAGCTCTTTTTCTATCTGAGCGTATTTTTGCTCAGCATTATTTAATGCTTTCGAAGCATAACAAATCGGTTGGTTATTTTGCAATAGACATGCACCGAGACCGGTTTTACTGGCGTCAACCGACGTAACAATTGGTTTATTCATGTCAAAGTATTGAAGTACAGGATGACTTGATAAATGCTTTTTCAATTCCGAAAAGCATTTATCGTGCCTCTCATACCATTGCCACTCGTTACCTTTTTTTAATAATTCTCGCAAGGCCAAAGTTTTATCTGAAAGATTAGGAATAAAAGTACCTACATACGTGACTAAGCCTAATAGTCTTTCTACATCTTTTTTATTTTTGGGTGTTGGCATGTTACTTATAGCAGATATATGCGAATTATCGGGATAAATGCCCTTATCAGTTATCAAATGACCTAAATACTTTATTTCCTTTAACCCAAACCTACATTTGCTTAAATTCAACTTTAAATTAATTTTTCTACATCTTTCTAAAACTTTCTTCAAATTTTCATCATGGCTACTCTTACTAGATCCATATATGAGTAAATCATCAATGTACATACAAACACCCTCTAGATCATCAAAATTTTCATACATTTTTCTGTGAAATACCTCCGAAGCAGAACAAATACCATACGGCATTCTCAAAAACTTATATCTACCAAAGGGTGTGTTAAAAGTGCATAAAGAACTAGAATCATCATCAAGCATCACCTGCCAAAAGCCATTAGAGGCATCTAAAGTACTAAAGTACTTTGCACCTGCAAGTTTACCTGCAATTTCATCTAATGTGGGAATCCTAAAATATTCTCTTTTGATACTTTCATTTAACTCTTTCGGATCTAAACAAATACGTAAGTCCCCATTTGGTTTCTTTACAACTGTTACACTACTAACCCAGTCAGATGGACCCTCAACCTTGGAAATAATCCCTTGACATTCCATCTCCGACAGCTTATCTTTAACTTGTTCAGTAACAGGAAATGGCAACTTTCTAGGGGCGTGCACGGCTGGTACCGAGTTTTCTTTTAACTTAATTGAATATTTTCCCGGCAAACATCCTACCGGCTGCGCCATGTCAAGTGTAGGTAATGAAACCACGGTGATCGGTTGAAGACTGATTTATTAATAGACGGATCGCACAAGCGTTTTCACAGATACCTTCAATACTTATATTAACACTTCTCAACTTATAAAATAAATAAAATTAATGGGTCTTTTTCTAGAAAAAAATTAAAACTCAACAAGTCACAAGTCATTTATAATTATAACTATGATGGTCACGTCTGTGAAAGATCGTTCAGAGTTTTTAAACAAGGAACATTTTAGCAACTTGCTGATGAAAATTAAGAGTCGGTAACAGAATTTACCAGCCATACTAAGTAGCCTTAAAAAAATTTTTTTTTTTATTCTGCTGTTAGATTTTCTAGGATTATTTAGTCGTGTTCATTATGACTCTTACTGCTACTGTTAGATTGCTATTGGCATATTCAGTAGTTATCATGCGTGCGATGTTATCATGTGCGAAATAAAGTTAGTGCGAAGAGCGAATCGTCATTCTAAAGGTTTAATGTTTTCGCAGTTCTTAAGTAATACGTTACATTATAAACCTAAATTTTTATGGCAAAATGCAACACTCTTTTGAAAAATTAGAGTTAATTAGAAACGCAATTGAAATACTAGTTTTGTTTTATCTAGTGTTAGGGTTGCGTTTTATTGCAATTTGAGCTCGAATAACGTTGGGGCACCGCTGCTCTAATTCGGGCATCGGATTTATTTTGGCTCCGTTCCAACTTTTACACAATAAATTAGTCTTCATTAGAGAGCACGGATTGTGTTTTCCACACTTCGTTTAATAGAAAGTGGAACAATGTCCGGTTTCGATTGTTATTTTACCTTAAAAAATAGCAAGTCAGCATTTTTGTCAAATTAAAAAGCAAAATGAAAGGCAAATTAGAATACTAATAGAAATAATACTTTAGGAAGAGTTAAAAGCTATCTTTGAATAAAGCTGTCCGTGAGCACACGTCAGTATTACCTACGTCATATGACATCACGATGAAATGCATGGCACACGGTCGGAAAAGTTGTGCTGAGCGAGGATCAGAAGATTATCGCAAATAAAATTGGCCGGAAGCTTGAGAAAATCTTCCACTTCCGGTCAAAATTTTAAGATTATATTTACGTCATGTGGCATCAGTAAGAGACCCGTGTCATCATTTAGTTTTCAATCGTAGAGAGAGTAAACATAAGTCTGTCAGTTCTGAAATGACTAAAAAACAAAAATTTTAAGTTTAAGGTATTCCGGCCATTTCAGAGCTGACAGACTTATGTTTACTCTCTCTACGATTGAAAACTAAATGATGACACGGGTCTCTTACTGATGCCACATGACGTAAATATAATCTTAAAAATTTGATCGGAAGTGGAAGATTTTCTCAAGCTTCCGGCCAATTTTATTTGCGATAATCTTCTGATCCTCGCTCAGCACAACTTTTCCGACCGTGTGCCATGCATTTCATCGTGATGTCATATGACGTAGGTAATACTGTCGTGGGCTTACGGGCTAAGACAAGCGGTAACATTTTTGGTGATTTAGATGTCCGGGGGCTACAGTACTAGTAGTACTGTAGCCCCCGGACATCTAAATCACCAAAAAGGTTACCGCTTGTCTTAGTGTTATTGTTATAGATTTTGCAATATTGTATACTAAAACCAAAGGCTTTTAAAGATAGTAACCCGCCGTAACCATAGACAGTGATGAATCTAAAATCTCCATTTATGTTAGTTATTTACTTTCGAGGTTACCGCATTGTTTCATTATTGTCGGGCTACAGTACTATAGGTACAAGTATTAAGTATGATGATGATACACTACATGAATCAGGGACGTTACCGATTTTTCCTTTCTTCGTATTTTACTGCGTTTTCCTATTCGTAATACTTTATACCAAGAGCAAGATAAACACTAAATAAAGTTTGCCTGACATCTAACCATCCTCTTTGAGTGCCTACGTGCTGCGGCTGGCCGCAAGGTCTATTCCAAATTACGACAATTTTATAGGCCAAATATATTATACTGCATCACAAAACATAGATGCAGCAAGGAAATCGAGTACTCAATATTGATCTTTATAACGATGGTTCAAGAACTATTTTGATAGTTTTAAAAGATTCAAACGATTGCAGCGGTAAATTTTATCTCAAGTATGACTTTTGAAGTTAACGAGCACTAGTTCATAGTTCTGTAGTAGGAATGAAATATTCCTACTTCACTAACAAGTTTTAACATTAAAGAAATCATTAAAAATACCTATATGTTTTCTTATTCTCATTTTTTTACTTTAATAAAAAAAGTCTTAAAATATCTATATTTGTAAGAAAAGCTTCACTCGTTCACATATTATTCTCTTCATAAAGAAAAAATATGTTTTGAACCTCGAGAAAAAACTTTTAATACTAGATTAAAACAACTTCGAAAAACGACTTCTCATCTTTTTATTTTGCACCTGCTCGAAAAGTACATCGTCTACAAAAATGAAGCTGAATGTACGTTATAACTTTCATACAAAAATGTGGGCGGAAAACTTGTGAGGAATTCCATTACCTACTAACATGCTGAGTGAGATATAAAGTTGTCCGAGATCCATTATTAACTTCTCGTTTTATTTTGGTTTTTATTATAGTTCTAGTAGTCAGCCTACTAATGGGTGAAATGTCAAATAAAAAAATCAACATTAGTAATATCGTATGGTTTTGCCTAGGAAGTAATTCACTAATTAATAGTTTTTGAGAAGGGAGTATAAGTACCTCTAACATTATTTGTAATTTGAAAACAAAAAGAAATCAGAAGATCTCTTTTTGTTTTCAAATGATATATAATGTAATTTAGAAAAATTAAAAAAAAATATGATTGTAGTTACTCTCAACAAATTGAAAGATTCAATTGCATTGAATCTGTTTTAAATTATTTTCTCATTGACTTTTCTGACCGAAAACAATAGGTTTTAAGTCTTTTTGTTTCCCTCAACATACAAGTACAATATTTTATAATTTACTTGGCATCTGTACAGCTTAAATGGCCACCTCCTCTCGTGTTTGCGACTGAAATTTGCAGTTAGCATGCCTGAGGGTCACATTTAACCTAAACCTTAATTTACTCCGAGTAAGTTCATAATTTGATGTGTAATTTTTTAACTTTCGCAGAATTTTGTCAAGAGACGTATTCTCTGAGCAGAAAGGACATCATCAAAGTTATACCTCTATACCTATACCGTTTTGACTAAATAAATCTTAATAATCAAATCAATCCCTGACAATTTATAGGAACACTGACGTGTATTTATTAAGAAAAAATACTAAAATTGTTTAATCAATTAATTTTTTTCTTAGAAGTAGGTAAATATTCTGGTTTTCCTTTTTTACAAGTTCCCCGTAGAAAATACTCGTTTATCGTAAAAGTCACTTACACACTCGTTGGTACTGTTTTTCCACAAAATTAAGCATTTAATTAAAATGAAAAAGAAAACAGCGTTGCTCACTTCAAATAATATTGTAATTACTCCCAGAGATGTCTGATAATAATGAAGTTAGTTGGCAACTTTTATTACGCTCATCATCCCTTAATTATTGTCCCCTTGAGCCACAATTTGGTCTTGACTATAAACTTATCAAGGACAGGGTAATTTGTTAAGCCTCTCAGTCTCAGTGATTAATAACAAATTGAAGTAGGTAGGTACCTAAATTAAATAAAAATAAAAGACCCATTTTCAACAGACAGATGAATCAAACATTATTCCAAAATTAATACTTTTCAACTCAAAGACAGAGTTTTGCTCTTAACTTTTTATACACTCGTAGCAGTAGAATCTTTTACTCGCACATTCTGTTTTAATGTGTGCAATGGGATGTAAGTGCAAAGAACAGCTCTGGCACGTACCAACATCATAGAGAGACGTGTGCACGTAACTACTTGCTCAAGGGACTAGCTTTATAGTACTGGATGAAGCCTTCTGTGTGCCTTCGTCAAGACCTGTACATGACCTAACCGTCTGGCTACGTGAAGGGGCGAATAGCGGTGCGGCGTGCGCATTTTCTTTTCATTCACCGAAAAGCGGTTGATTCAGGTATCTAAGTATGCAGAATGGCGCGCGTGCGGTGACATGGCGGTGGCGAGTATGCGTGCACACAGCTTGGTTATCTACTCTAAAGACTCAAAGGTATTAAGTACTGGATGAAGCCTTCTGTGTGCCTTCGTCAAGACCTGTACATGACCTAACCGTCTGGCTACGTGAAGGGGCGAATAGCGGTGCGGCGTGCGAATTTTCTCTTCATTTACCGAAAAGCGGTTGATTCAGGTATCTACGTATGTAGAATGGCGCACGTGCGGTGACATGGTGGTGGCGCGTATGCGTGCACACAGCTTGGGGATCTACTCTAACAACTCAAAGGTATTAAGCATTGGATGAAGCCTTCTGTGTGCCTTCTGTGTGCCTTCGTCAAGACCTGTACATGACTTAACCGTCAGGCCACGTGAAAGGGAGAATAGCGGCGCGGCGTGCGCATTTTCTTTTCATTCACCGAAAAGCGGTTGATTCAGGTATCTAAGTATGCAGAATGGCGCGCGTGCGGTGACATGGCGGTGGCGAGTATGCGTGCACACAGCTTGGTTATCTACTCTAAAGACTCAAAGGTATTAAGTACTGGATGAAGCCTTCTGTGTGCCTTCGTCAAGACCTGTACATGACCTAACCGTCTGGCTACGTGAAGGGGCGAATAGCGGTGCGGCGTGCGAATTTTCTCTTCATTTACCGAAAAGCGGTTGATTCAGGTATCTACGTATGTAGAATGGCGCACGTGCGGTGACATGGTGGTGGCGCGTATGCGTGCACACAGCTTGGGGATCTACTCTAACAACTCAAAGGTATTAAGCATTGGATGAAGCCTTCTGTGTGCCTTCGTCAAGACCTGTACATGACTTAACCGTCAGGCCACGTGAAAGGGAGAATAGCGGCGCGGCGTGCGAATTTTCTCTTCATTCACCGAAAAGCGTTCGATTCAAGTACCTACGTAGAGTGGCGGTCGTGCGGTGATATGGCATGCGCAAAGCCTGGGGATCTACTCTAAAAACTCAAAGGTTATTTACGCGTTTTTGTATTTACCTTGGATACATAGAGTGTAAGTCAGGGTGTATCGGCACGTGTGTAGAGCGAGCGTGCGGTGACATGGCGGCCGCCGCGTTGATGGCTCGGATGCGTGCGCGCAGACGCTCGTACTGCTCCGGTTGGTACTGCGCTGCTATTGTTACTGCGCTACCTGAGTACTGCTGAAGAAAATATTATACTCGTTAGCCCATTTTATCAGGTAGCTACTTGAATTAAAATGAACTCTATATGTTTTTAATTTTGAATAATTTAATTTTAAATTTTAAATTTTTTTCTTACTCTATATTTCAAGTGAGTACCTAAGTTAGTATGTCCACTTAAATTAATTACAGAAAGGACATTTTTTGTTAAAGCGGTACCCTGACCGAAAGCAGCGCCGCGATAAATTTAATTTGATATTGTAAGTATAATATACTAGCGACCGCCCGCGGTTTCACCCGCGTGGTTCCTGTTCCCGCGGGAATATCGGGACAAAAAGTATCCTATGTTTATATCTAGGCTATCTACTAATCTGTGTGTCAAATTCCAACCAAATCCGTTCAGTAGTTTTTGCGTGATTGAGGAACAAACATCCAAACCCACAAATTTTCACAGTCTTTTACATGGATTTTTTAAGACCCGTATTCTATAGAAACTGGAAAAAGTGGACGTTTTTGACACATTTGCTATCTACTTCTATGAATGACTACGATGGCCTTCTAAGCACCTTCTAAAAATACTAGATTATAACCCCTGGTCCACCTCGCCCCCAACGCTCCAACGATGTCCATTCCTAAGCTCTCAAAATTCCACTTAAATTTTTATCAAAATCTTTGTCTATTAACAACTTATTGAATATTTTTATTCTCTCCTCCTCCTTCCTCTGAGGCGCCACTTTCGGTATAAGTAGGACGCAATTCCATTAATTATAGATCAAAGTTTTTCCTGAGTTTTGTAGGTCTAATCAAATTTCTCTGTTGTTTGACGTTTTACGTCTGCTACCCTGACTTTACCAAAAGTAGATTAACTTGGCATTACCGTTAATTCCTTCAGCGCTGCCGCAGCCTGTTTTGTGCCGCCCTGGTTAGATTACGTTCGTCGACGTTCAAAATCCTGTCGTCTCTATACCATGTGGCCACATCCCCATTATCGAACACGCTTTCCTATTTTGTTATACATTAATAGTACTTATACCTTCTTCCCAAAATACAAAAAAAATATTTCGAAATACCTTCAGTGCCGCCGCAGCCTGCTCATGCGTCGCCCTGGTCAAGTCACGTCCGTCGACGCTCAGAATCCTGTCGCCTCTGTGCAACATTCCATATGCCGCGCCCCCCATCGAGACCCCTGATACGAACACGCCGCACGCGTCATCCTCCGCCCCCTGGTCCACCTCGCCCCCCAACCCTCCAACGATGTCCATTCCTAATCTTGACCCTGAACGCACGAGCCTAACCATGCGGACGCACCTGTGGAACAAACCTATTAAAAGCATCAGGGAATATTGTAAACAGTTGGCGGTTTTATCGAACTCATAATCATAACCCCTGAAGGGTTATGTATATAGGACAACGACATCATTTTTTTTGTCAAAACGAATAATATTTTATACTTTTTTGGCAAACATATGATATTTTTTGTTATTTTTCTCGATATTAATGTACCTACAACTGAATTTCATCGAATTTTCGGAAACATTAAATACCTCCAGGGGTTAGGAGGATAGACAGGATAAAGTAACATAGTAGTTCAATAGGTACTTCTAGCGGTAGCACCTGTGGAATAAAATTAAACCTATAAGTCTTTATACCAAGAGAAGTGCAAACGACAAAGTACCTCTACTATAGACAGGTTAAAGGAAGGAACTTTTACAGGTAACCCTGTAACAGTTCTGTTTTAGTTACATATTGGTATGTTTTATTGAAAATAGGACTTTTGGTTCCCATCTTGTTGTCTCGTGTTTTTAAATATCAATAAGTACGAGCTTCATCAATGAAGAAAACAATATTTAGATACATTAATTTTCTTCCTCAATAAAAGTGACTATGGTTTTACTGGGGACATTATGTTTAAGGGACTAAACGTTTGCGGCATTAATTTGTAACAGTATTGTCAGTATTCAAGACATTACCTAACGTTTGATAATTTATTTTAAAATTGTAAAGTCGCACCAATGGTTGAAATTACTGAAGTAGAACAACAGACAGAATTGAAAAATATCCTGTGAATAAAATGAATGCTTTAATCCTATACTTATCCACGAATATAAATTATCTAGCAGACATACTCGACGTGATCAACAGATGATTGTTAAATTGGAACAAGAGTCGAAAACTTTGATACTCGGATAAAATAGACCTAATAATATGAGACCTAATTATCTTTCAGGCGTAAACGGTTTCAATAAATCTGAACCTTAATTCAAAATGGCCGATTTTCTATTCATTCGTTAACTAAGCAATAAACTCTAAAATTACGTGCCGTAGGCCTTTCATTTCTATACAATAATTGGGTATTGTGTAACTTAGTTTTATTTGGACGTGGAATAAAACTACAGGAGTTGTGCAATGAACTTTGAAAGAATTAACATAATAGAGAATCAATAACCAAGTCGATCGACCCAATAAACACAAAGTGTTCTTTGAAGAAACGAAATTGAGTACACTCGAAACTCTTTTTAGGTCCGAAATAAGCGGAAAGGTTATTTGCCTTGGTAATAAAATGCCTTTCTCTTAGTACCTCGTAATACGTTCCGTAATAAATTGTACAGTTAATACTGTATGTGGAATCCTGGGTTCATAATCTGTTGTTTTCGTTTCATTACGTGGGTACGGCACTTTTAGCATAATGGAAATAAAATTATATAACTTGTTTTCTGTTTCTAATGGAGTACTAAAATAGAATGTTACCTGAAATGTAATTACGAAAACCAGTGGTGAAAGGGTATACCTATCCTGTGTCTAATAGGAAAGGGAAACATTCGTGAATGAATGTAAAATAGAAGTAAAAATGTGAGTACTATTTATTATGTAAAATGAAAGCTGCGTGTCCTAAAAGCAGCCTTAGCTGCTTTCGTAATTATTAGAATTCTTTAGTCCGAAAAAATTCGATAATACTGTTGTTTGTATAACCAATAAAAAAAAGAAGAAGACTTGAGCTGATTTCATTGCATGCTTTAGGTTAAAATTTCTGAGGATCAAGGAGTCATCGAAGACGTGACAGGTAACCGATTATGTAAATAGATAAGAAATAGATTTCATTAATATCGCCTTTGTAACGAAGGGTATTGTTTTGTAACGTTAAATATTTACTTTGTTAATAACTTAAAAAACTGTGATCAAAAGTACAACATAAATGAATAAATATATAAATTAATATCTGCAGTTGTTGTTAGCGGTATCTAGATGGAAGCTCTGCCAAAAAACATTGGTACAGTTAAAAAGTTTGAGTTCGCGCCAACTGCCGACACGTTTGCTTAATTCATAAGAAGACCGAAACGACTTGATCCCGTCAAATTGACGCTCACTGTGAAGCTACCTACCTCGGTATATCATTCGGTTCTTCTTCTAAAAGCTCGTGCAATGTTGAGCACGATGTGGCCTGCGTCCGTGCTGCAACCAAGTTGATTAAATAAATATAAGGAAAACTGTTAATCTGGAGAATAATAAAGCAGTTGAAACTGCATGGAATAAGTTAAAATTAAGAATCGTTTTGAACCACCTTTTGTTTTAAAAATAAACATCAGTTAATGAAACGCTTTATTTGAAAGACTTTCGCAGATTATGGAAATGAACAACAATAAAAGCGCATCTGAAAACGATAAAGTTAATAAAAATATGATCAAAAACTTTCAATGCATTTTAACAATATGAATGAATGAGATTATTTCTTTTTAAATATCAAACTACGTTGTAAGTTTAAGCTGTTTAATATTATATATATTTTTTATTAATTTAGTTACTGTAATTCAGTGTATGCCGTTAAAGAGCTCAGTGGTTCAGTGATTTAGCGCCTGGCACTGCGATTACTGAGGTTAATCAGCCTTCGCATGTGTCGGTCGGTCATGGAATGGGTAAGCAATATTTTATTATCTCGAGTTCCTCCGTGCTTCGAAAGGCACGTTAAGCCTGTTGATCTCGGCTGCATTTGTAGTCGTTTTACCGACCAATCTGCATTTGGCCCGCATGGTGGATTATGGCCCATCCTCCTTATCCACCCCGGAAGGCCTGTACACCAGCAGTCACTCCTCACTGTGAGGACATTAAAAATGACTGATGTCGACTGTTACCTGTATGATATCTATGTCGATATTTGATTGATCTATAAGTTTCGGATGTTTTCAGAGATAATTCAGACAGCCTGTTTTAGGATTATTGTAAATTAAACTATTACAGGAGGACACTAAAACTACAGTATTTTTTGGTACGGTTTTTATTTCTATTTAAATTGATTTAGTATAAAAGCCTGTCGCTTTCTTATTACGTCGTTCCAAAAACCTACAATAGGACAAGTCAGCCACACTCAATCCAATTTGTTAAAACTATCATCCACTTTGTCATCCTTACTAATATTATAAATGCGAAAGTCCGTTTGTTTGTTTATTTGTTTGTTTGTTTGTTACGCCTTCACGTCTTAACTACTGAACCGATCATCATGAAATTTTGCATACACGTTGCCAGGGGTACAGAAAAGGACATAGGGTACCTTTCATCCCGAAAAAGGTATAGTTCCCGAGGGATAGTAAAAACCTATCCACACGCAGACGAAGTCGCGGGCGGCCGCTAGTTTAAAATAAATGACAGATCTAATGAAGATTATGTCCCTTTTTTATTGATATTTATATTATTATTTACATTACATACAAATTTTCTATTCTCAGCACTGCGGTAAATATATATTTTTGCTCTTCTCGTCACAAAATTCTATAGTTGTCGATAGGAAAATGTAAATGAATCTAGTGACTTTTTAAATTAAATTATGAATATCGAATAGTGATTTGATACTGACGGAATAATCAGTAGATTATTCAGGTATTGTTCTAGAAGTCATCATTTAGTTAATCGGCGATCATAATATATGTAGGTAGGCTAAAATAGTAAGTTTTTACATTTTTCAATTCCTATAACCTGTTACTAAAATACTGATAAAATGGATAAATATTCATTCAATTACGTAGCCATTGTAAAAAAAATACTTATGTTATGAAAATGTGATATCATCATACTTAGAGAAATTATTTATAACCTACCGATTTTTATGACGCCAAATTAATTATTCTACTCCGTGGTTCAGAAATAATGAGTACACCAAATGCCACAGCCAATTTTATTCAACCTGACTACATTTATCTATATATATAAAATTCAAAGTCCTGACTGAGTGAGATATCAACGCACAGCCCAAACCGCTGAACCTAGAGACTTGAAATTTTGCACACAGATACTTTATACAGTGTAGGCATCCACTAAGGAAGGATTTTTGAAAATTCCATCCCTAAGGGGATGAAATAAGGGATGAAAGTTTGTATGAAAGTCCCTCAGTTTTGAAGCTAGGATCTTCAAATTTTGTGTTTAGGCTGATGATTGAAAATAAATAAATACGTGTCTCAGCGTTTTTCAAAATTCTACCCCCAAAGGGGTGAAAAGGGGGATGAAGTTGTGTTTAGAAGATAATCCTTCATTTTTGAAGTAGAAATCGCTAGATTTGTAATTTAGGCTTATGGATGGAAATCTAACGCAACGCATATTGTATTGGTATAATTTCAACCCCCATGGTGATGAAATGGGGGTGCAATGGGGTAAATAAACCTAAAAATCGATATGGATGTCGTTATTGGGGTTTTCTGGGATGAAGATTGCGAAAATGACATTTATTTTGAAGTCCAACACGGTCGACATGATTTAACCCCTAAAGGGGTGAAAATTGGATTTAAATTTGGTATTGAAAACAATATAAAATAGACATTACAACTTAAAACTTCGTAGGAGCATGTCTTAAAATAAATAGGCAAACATATATTTTGTGGTTTTGAAAATCAACCCCTTAGGGGGTAAATGGGCTAAGTAAACGTAGAAATCGATATGGATGTCGTTCTTGAGGTTTTATGGGATGGTGATTGCGAAAATGACATTAATTTTGAAGTCCAATTTAACCGCTAAAGGGGTGAAAATGGGGTACAAATTATATATGGAAAAATAATATAAAATAGACATTACATAGTTTACAGCTTAAAAATTCGTAGGAGCATGTCTAAAAATAAATAGGCAAACACATATTTTCTTATTTTGAAAATCATCCGTTAGGGGGTAAATGGGGTAAGTAAACATGAAAGCCGATGTGGATGTCGTTCTTGAGGTTTTATGGGATGAGGAATGCGAAAATGACATTTGTTTTGAAGTCCAACACGGTGGACATGATTCAGCCCAAGGGGACGGGGACGGACACGGGAACAGGAACGGGAACGGGGGCGGGGACGGAAACGGGAAAGAGTAAAGAAACGGGAACGTGATACTCTTAATATCTCTGGACCTAATTCTGATTATTGTAATAAACTAGCTTCCGCCCGCGACTTCGTCCGCGTGGATATTAGAGAAAATCCTTAGGGAACCTTCAACCAGGATCCGACCAACCGTTTTATACGCGATTACGCGGGTCCCCACCAAGCGCGCAGCCTCGTGCGAGGCCTGTCACACGTCGCAAATGTTTTGCCTCGCGAGGCAGCGCGCTTGGTGGGGACCCGCCTAATCGCGTATAAAACGGTTGGTCGGATCCTGGTTGAAGGTTCCCTAAGGATTTTCTCTAATATCCACGCGGACGAAGTCGCGGGCGGAAGCTAGTCAGTGTATAAAACGCTTTCTCATTAGACATACTTGTTTACTTCAAAAACATTTCCAAGTAAAGTAGGTATCACAGTAGGTATGAAAGTTTAGAGCGAGACTGTCTGCCAAACTAACGGTTATGGACCCTGAAGGTCACTAGTACTCCTAAGTTACATTATGGATGGCACTGTCTAGCTCATGCCTGTGGATTATTTGTACTTACTGAGGTTAAGTGGGTCTGTCCGAACTATTGCCGGTACTAACTCTGCAGGTACTCGTAGAACAATAGAGTCACAATAATGTAAACACAATAGTGTAACGTTATGCAGAACGGTATACAATAATGTTTAACTTGCTGGAAGAAAGCGAGCTAATGAAACAGTGCTGTACATGTTGCTTACGGTATAAACCCTGCAGGTAGAACAACCAAAGTCCTTGTTCCCCAGTGTAACGTTATGTTCGTCCGCTTAGATAGTGTCGGTACACCCGCAAGCAAGTGCTTGCAGGTGTACCGAAAAGTGTCTGAACACAAGTGTGTTCAGAGTCAGGAATACCGGTAACAAACACAACCTTTCACTACGGCACTTCTATGTCAACTGCCAAAATCCAAATTCACTTGCGGGTGTACGCCGCACGCGGTATCCTTTGTTTATACGGCGGCATCCTTTGACAAGAAACGGCACGGGCAAAGGCGGCGCGATAAAAGTGCGACACTATCTAAGCGAACGGACGCGAAATTGTAGAGACACTCCAAGGTCGTGGTTTCATTCGTACTTACTAGAGTAAAGAGGTGCTGTCCGCGCCACTGCTGGTATAGACCCTGCTGGTAAAACAACCAGGGTCACTTGTTCTCCTGTGCTACGTAATGCTGACACAGCCTGAGCGTGTGTAGCACCCACTAGTGAAGTCTCTATGCCCTGTAAATATGGTTCATTTGAAAAGAAAATCCCAGAGCTATGTGCAAACATAGGCTGTGGGAAAAGCTACATTCTGCCGCCTGCCTCATTTTATGACGCTCTATCTATCCTTCTGGTCACACAGTAACTTCGTTAATTAAAGCGACTCGGTTGCTTCCGTGTTCTCCAGCATCGGTGATGAATGATGAGCCGGCTATCCCCGAGCGGTACCATAGCTCGAGCCACAAAACCAAGAAAAATGTTTTCTCCTAGCGGACGATGTTACGGAGTGATAGAAATAAATACAGCTACAGTAAAATAAGGAGTAAGGTGACCCAATATAGGTGAACCCTAAATTAAATCACTGATAAACTTTTGGTTGACAGAAGGAAAATAAATTATTAGGAAACCCATTGACAAGAAAAAAGTTAAAAAAATCTTGAAAGTGTAAAGTTGTATCTATTTAGTTCTAAATAGATACTGCTTCTCTAATCCCCTTTGTTCATCCTAATTTATTAAGTCACTGTATAAAAGAAAATGCACATATTTATATTTTTCAGCCTCCTTTTACTATGAAATTGAACAATACATTATTTAACAAGCTTGCTACCTACAGTTTAAATGTCAACACAGCGTGTTATGTGGCTAATTAACACTGAAATGCGAAACATTACACGTACTCAACAAATTAAACTACTTTAACTATAATTTATGTAACGAATCTAAACTGATTTAGGAAAATATATACTTGATAATGATGATTTAAATAAAGATTTAGATATAGACAAATTTTATACCGATAAGCAGAAAAGATTTTTTTTTATTATTTTGATCCGCCTACGGCCATAACGTATATAATAGATTCGTCAAGTCATAATTTACATTGTAAGATGGATCAGCAAAAAAGTTATTATTAGGATTTTCAAGTAAATACACTAAAATATGAATCCTTATGTACAAGTGATATGAAAATAAAAAGATAACAAAAACAGGAAAGCCCTTAAAGGTTTATGAGACACTGCTATGAGATCTTTGCATGAAAATAAATTGTAAAATGTGGTTTTTTAATGAAAAAATCATAATTAGGAAATAAAATAACTTGAAGCCTTGACTCGGAACTGGCTCGCATAAACTAATGCAGCGTTTAATTTACGAAGGTATCCTTACTTCCTTACTAATATTATAAATGCGAAAGTCCGTTTGTTTGTTTGTTTGTTACGCCTTCACGCCGTAACTACTGAACCGATCATCATAAAATTTTGCATACAATATGTTGTCAAGGGTGCCGGAAAGGACATAGGGACCTTTTATCCACAAAAAAACGTATAGTTCCCGATGGATAAAAAAAAACTTTCCACGCAGACGAAGTCGCGAGCGGCCGCTAGTATACAATACAGGAAGCTATTGTTTGGGTTAAGCCACTGACATACTATTATCGGCCGTGTTGTGTTGTGTCGCGACAGAAGCGTATCGGTATCATACATTTTAGTACGGCTAGAATAGTAGTTTATGATACAAGGTTGGTAAGGAGGTTTTTAAAACGAGTTGACGTTTTATAAGCCCGAGCCGCAGGCGAGGGTTTATAATCGTCACGAGTTTTAAAAAACCTTAACAACCGTGTGCCATACTACGTTTTTCAATACATTTGCGAGAAAACATTATAGGTAGGTACTACTGAAATTTTAATCTATGCACATAACAAAACTGTAAATTCTAAATATTTGTGCGCGAATTACGCAAAAACCGCTTAACGAATTTTTAAGGATTTTTCACAATTTAGTAGATTGAGGTCCAACTTAAAATCTAAGAAATGTTTCATCAAATTCAGGTGGGTGGAACCAGGGAAACAGCTTGAACTCTCCGTAGTACTAGCTTTCATACACTAAATGGGTCATTTTAAACTGGTTGTAATATGTTTCTACTGTCTACGCGGATGAAGTCGTGGGCGGAAACTAGTAAAAATTAAAAAAGAATTTCATAAACAAAAACGCACGGCGCCGGCGTGCGGTAAAATCAACTTTCCGCACGCTGTACTAATCCGTAAACAAAAACGCACGGCGTGCGGTAAAATCAATTTACCGCACGCTCGACTGTCATCGTAAACTTACATTTTCGAGCAACTGTATTGAAAATATTTATTACAGTGTGTTGTGCCGACACAACGCTTCTGTCGCGAGCGCGACACAACACAACACGAGTGAAACAATGTTTCCGCTTTTAGGTACACCGCTTCAGTTAATTGTATCGAGACACCATTAAATACAAAATAGTAAAAGAAATCTTCCCCTTTCTATTTGTATTGTGCCACATAAGTCAATCAAGTGACTTCCTCCTTTCATGCGGAAAAGTCTCCCTAATTACAAACGTGTCGTAACAAAAAACCTGTCACTAAATCTTATGGGATACACTTTATCCTACACATGTTTGACCGAAATCTTGTCTCTTAATCCTTGTTGCCCTTAATAGGGACCCAAATTCAACTACATGGTAACTATGTAGTCCACCACCGTCATTACATAAATTTTCTTCAGCCACTATTTATGTGACTGAACAAAGACGCCATTTTCAGTAAGAGCTTAATAGATACTTAGAATATTCTAGCTTCTTCACGTTTTTATTATCTATACATATAATAAAACAGAAGATTCTAAATGTTTGTGCGCAAATAACTCAAAAACCAATAAACGGATTTTGATGGGGTTTTCACAGTTTGGTAGCATGAGGTTCAACTTAAAATCTAAGCTATGTTTCATCTAATTCGGGTGGGTAGAACCTGGGAAACAGCTTGAACTCTCCGTAGTACTAGCTGTCATACACTAAGGAGATCATTTAAACTGGTCGCCTTATTGTTATATCGCGGGCAAAAGGGATACCTACCTGGGGATTTTTCTATTGTCCACGCCACGGTGAAGAAATTTCTCTACCGTGTCCACGTGGACGAAGTCGCGGGCGGAGGCTATCCAGAATAAAAGTACTGTTCCCGAGAGATAGCAAAAAAACTTTCCACGCAGACGAGTCGCGGGCGGCTGCTAGTTATTAATATAAGATTAGGTATAGAAGATTTCCTTGACAGTGTTGGAGACCTCCTAATTCGAAAGTAAAGCTTTTGATATTGTCAACGGTACGCTCATAGTTATATTTTTTGGGTTTGCTTTATTTTTTATAAAAACAAAAAAATACATTATTTTACTAACTTAACTACTACTGCAATAGGAAAAAAATGTTAACGTAAGGAAACCATCTTTTAAGTTTGCTGCGAAATACCAGATTCGGCAGCGATGATGGTCCTTGTGGGGACATGTTTTAATGCGAAAAATTTATAATAAACGAAGACAATGTTTTTTTGTATGATGGCCTCGTGCCGGGTTTCAACCATTCGAGGGCCGGAGATGGCCCGCGGGCCGTAGTTTGCCCACCCCTGGGCCCTGTTTCATAAAGCTTGACAAGTCGACAATTTGTCAGAAATCATGACATATGTCGGATTGTCACGGCAATTGCCGTTTCATAAAACTTGACATATTTATAATTGTATACAAGAATTCAATGGTAAATTGTCACTTTTTTCCGTTTGTTTCATAAAACCATAGTCATGACAAGTCTTATATAAAACACCTGTCGGTACAGGTAAATCATTGTTGGTGTCATTTAAAAAAAATGTCAGTGACAGATTAATCATTGTTAGCGATTGTAAATAATTGTGTTTATTTTTTAATTAATACTCTCTAATATACTACGTACCAACAAAACATACACTGATATTCAATCAGACGCAAACATGGCGGAGGCAAACAAGATGTTAAATAATACTAAGTTGCGGAAGAACTTAATGCATTAGAAAATGGCCTTCGATTATTATTTTCCCACTGGCTTGCTAACGACGAGCATCTTAGTATTCTTGAGTCGTGAACCGACACTGGCCAGTGGCCACCGTGCGCTAGCATAAAAGAATTTCAGATTTGGACCACTTCAACCTTTAAATTTATAATATTCTACCGGCACTTTATTTATACAGAATTTTTCACTGAAAGTAAAGTAGGTAACTTGAAAAGAAAAAATATTTTTTTCTCTAATTGTTCTCTCCTCTGCCTATTTTCTTCCAAATAATTATCATCACTGTCACTACTAAGAATTTAGCATTTTTATTTAAGTAGTATCGATTTCCTCCATGAGTCGACAATAGTCATCTAATACTGACATAGCCCAAGGGTGCCTGTCAAAAATGTGCGACAATTTGACAAGTTTGACAATTGCGTATTGACAATTATGTGTTTCATAAACGACACTTGTCGGAAAATGCTTGACAATTTGTCGAATTTTCATTGTCACCTGTAAATTTTTATGAAACGCTAAATTGTCGAATTGTCGCGACAATTTGACATATATGTCGGCTTTTCCGATGACAAATATGTCAGATCAATTTTTTTATGAAACGTACAAATTGTCGAATTGTCGACTTGTCACCTGTCGGTGACAATTGTAATCTTTATGAAACAGGCCACTGGCCTAAATAGAAACTTGTTATTAACAGATTGAATGAAGAATATGTCTTGCTTAAAGGTCTTTATTTTGTTTTGTTATAATAAGTTTGTTCGTCCAAGTAATAAGTCAACAGTGCTCGTTATTATAAATAACCCATTAGGGGTTGGCTTTATTTGAACTATATTTGAAATTTGGTATAAACCCTAAGTTACTTCTATATTTGCCATCTAAAAGGTTTACCTAATGTGGATAACCCAAACAAGACCTTTTTTATTCTTTGCTTACCACTTTATACGGATTTTTATATGGGTGACTTTGGCTAAAAATAACTGCCGTACATATTTTTTCATAATTTAAATTAGACAATAGCTGACAAAAAAAATTATTAGAATAAAATCTGCAACAAAAATGAATCATACGATATCTATAAACTGACTGGGAGCTAAGGGTATTTATAATACAAATCAAAACACATACCTCCTCGTCTCTAACAGCTAAAATCTTGTCTCCTAATCTTAGTCTACCATCGTGGTGTGCGGCGCCACCGACAGCGATATGCGACACGAAAACGCCGCCGCCTCCCGCTGCGTCGTCCGCCCCGCCCGCTATACCCAAACCAAGGCCACGTGCCCCCCTCCATAGCTTCACTACCCTTGGCCTTCGCGCTCTTCTTACTCGCTATGAAAAAAAAAACACAATTCATATAAAGTTAAGTGCAATCTATAAATACCTAGCTTCAGTTTATTCAAGAGATTTTAGTGTAGGAAATGAAGCGATCTTTTGTATGGAGACCCCAACATTTTCATTATTTTTTATGATTTAAGGACTGAACGGCTTTAAAAAAATTATACATTTTTTTGGGGTGAGCTTTTCTCGGTATTTTTTTGCAACACAATGCCTATTAATTGTAGTTTTATGAGTAAAATAATCACCTTCCTTACTTTGACACAAATTACAAAAATTTGATCGATAGTAGAAAATTTGGGAACAAACAAAACAGAACGGAATCTTCAACTATAAAAATAAATTAATTAAAGATTATTCCATAGCTTCTGGCTAACTTTAAAAACTGTGCGACAGCCTAAGCTTTCATAACAATACAAAAATGGATGTACCTACTTTATGGGGCATTATTTGCTGAAATCGGCCCCTGAAAGGGGTGAATCGGAAATTTTGTAATTTTCATATTTTCTGATTTGTTATTACTTTCGCATATTTTTTTCATTCCAAAGATTAATTATCCATTTGAGTATAAATTGAGCTCAGTTTATGGTAAAGACATTCATTTTATCACTACTACTATCCAATAACCACTATAGCATGGAGGCAGTTTAACCGTCTTATTCATTAAAAAAAACTTTAAAATAGAGTCATAGTAAATTTTAGCTCAAATGCGGCTTATTTTACGTCATATTTGAAAAGAACGTCATATTAAATGGTAAAGACAGACATTTTATCACTACTACTATGCAATAACAATTCATAAAAAACCTTAGAATAGAGTTATAGTAGTCAAAAATTCTGTGATAAGGCTAGAACATAGGATACATTTCATCCAGAAAAACGTACAGTTCCCGAGGGATAGCAAAAACTGTCCACGCAAGCCAAAGTCGCTGACGGTCGCTAGTTATTCATAAACTTTTTTAAGAAAAAGCTACTTTAGCGTTATTATGTGGTCGTTCTGATGAATCCATAGACAAACCAGGCAAATCTACTGACTGATATCGACATTTTCCGCAAAAAGGAAACAATGTGACATTAAGAGGCATATGACATTTCGACTGTGATTTTTGCGTAAAATGGCCAATTTTGGCGTTATCGATCTCAGAAACAATTATACATTAACACTTTTGACTTATTGGATGGTACAGAATAGCTACTGGAATAGTTCATAGCGGCCTCGCTTTTTTGAAAATTTGCTTAGCTTTATAATTAAACCCGAAATTGCAGAGAAAGATTTTCATAAAATGCGCGAAGGCACTTTTTTGAGCTCATGGATTGAACAACTGTGCTAAACAATTGAAATAAAAAAAATTGAATGGTATCTCTTATATAGTGGAATAGTTTATAGCGGCCTCGGAATTTTGAAATTAAGTATAGTATATGTGAAAAAAAATTCCAATCAAAAACCATAAAACTACTAAAAATGCTCAGAATAAACTGTGGATTTCTCCTAGATACATTATTATTATTACGTAAAAATTATATCATAATAATCTTTACTTCATAAAAAAATCAAATTTCATACTTTTATTTGTTGTTTGTACTTGTTTGTCTTTCTGTGTATGTTCAAAGTTGACTCTAAGAAATCGTTCACCAACTTTCATTTTCCTTTCTAACCCTTTAACTTTCCCGTGAATCATCATATTACTTTTTGTCGCGGACACATATAAATGTATTTAGTAGACACAAAGGTTTCTATAGGTTGTATCGCTAAAATCCGTCAAAATCGAAATTTCGACGAAAAAATGTGATAGGGCCCTTAAAATAAATGTCAATATGACGTTTAATAAGCCGCATGTTAGCTAAAATTGACTGTAACTCTATTTCAAAGGTTTTTTTATGAATAAGACGGTTATTAGATAGTAGTAGTGATAAAATTACTGTCTTTACCATAAACTGAGCTCAAGCTAAACTCAAATTTGATAATTTATCTTAGGTAGGAATGACAAAAAAAAGCGAAAATAATTACAAATTATAAATATGAAAATTACAAAATTTCCGATTCATTAAATTTCAGGGGCCGATTTCAGCAAATAATGCCGCATGAAGTACATCTTTTTTTGTATTATTATAAAAGCTTAAGCTGTCGCACAGTTTTTAAAGTTAGGCAGAAGCTATGGAATAATCTTTAATTAATTTATTTTTACAGTTGAAGATTCCATTCTGTTTTGTTTGTTCCCAAATTTTTTACTATCGATCAAATTTTTTGTAACTTGTATCAAAATAACGAAGATGATTATTTTACTCATAAAACTACAATTAATAGGCATTGTGTTGCAAAAAAAAATACCGAGAAAAGCTCACCCAAAAAAAAGATATAATTTTTAAAGCCGTTCAGTCCTTAAATCATAAAAAATAATGAAAAAAAATTATAACTCCTAAACTACAGAAAATCTCGGAACATACATAGGGGTTCAATCGATAGGTCTAGTACTCAGCTATCACCTCGCATTGGCTTGACACCTTAAAAAAAAACACCCTGTATATCCAAGAACAAAAAAAAACGGCCAAGTGCGTGTCGGACCAGGCGCCGTAGGGTTCCGTAGTTACCTTATACCATACGATATTTCATACCACTATTATTTTTCGTCTGCAAAAATAACTTTGTTTTTCACAGTGTTGGTATGAATGACAAAGATATAGTTGCGGTTTTGGAAAATGTGCTATATCTCAAAAACTAATTATTATATTTCGTTCATACCAATTTTCGTTGAAAGTGTTTATTAAGATCTACAGCATATTTTGTTTTCAGATTTTTCACTCTCTTATTTCAAAAGTTAGAGGGGGGGGGGACACACATTTTACCACTTTGGCAGTGTTTATCTTTCAAACGGTTGACTTTGAAAAAATATCGTCTTAGAAACCTCAATGCCATTTTTACCCGACTGCAAAGAAAGGGTTATGTTTTTCGCGCGTATCTTGTATGTAAGTAAGTATGTTTGTTTGTATGTAATATTTTTTATTACCTCATATCTTTCAAACGGCTGAATGGATTTCTGTTATTAAGATATCGTTAGATTTGTCTCGTCAGCCCAAGTGTTCTTAAGAAGGTGGCGTTATGAAAAAAACAACATGGCGGCTGTACGGTGCTATTATACGTAGTGGAAAAAAATTTTTTTTTTAGAATACTACAATATGGGTGTCAAATTAAAGGGCTTATTATAAGGATTTTAAACTGGTTTATCATTACCGTAATATAGGTAAAATAACTAAAAAGATAAAAAAAAATAAAAAAAAATAAAAAAAAAATACCCGCCTGCATAAAAAGACAAGTCTACTTAAAAGATGGAAACAAGATTAATTATACTTCAGATTCATCCGAAGATACTAGTATATTAACAAATGTAGTATCGCTTGCATGTATCACCACTTAGCACGTTATTTTAAAGCAATAACCTAAAAAACCTAAAAAGAGAAGGTTTTTGACTTAAAATTGACAGATATTTTGACATTTCCGGTCCGAGCTCTCCTCGTCACTACTAGACGCCAACCACTTCATTCGTTTTTCGTGGTTCGCCACGGACGCACGTATACAGTCTCAAAGTGAGACTTCTTTAAAATTATATTTTTACAGTGAAAATTAAACTATACTTAAAATGCTTCGTGAAAAAAGGAAAAAGTTTTCAAGACGGAAGAGGACAAGAAGAAGAAGTCAAGACGAAGGTACACTATTAAATGCCGTTCATTTGGTTAAACAGCATAATTTTCTGCTTACCTGTATGATGGCGTAACTGCCACACTGGTCTTTTACCTTATTTTAATTTTTGTTTGATGCGAACTTACCATACTGGGTATTTTCTGTCAATTTATTTATTTATCTGATGCGAACTTACCATACTGGGTACTTTCTGTCAGTTTATGTATTTGTCTGATGCGAATTTACCATACTGGGTACTTTCTGTCAGTTTATTTATTTGTTTGATGCGAATTTACCATACTGGGTACTTTCTGTCAAGGTATTGTGTCTCAAAAGACATCAACTGTTCTTTTCCGTGCTCACATCTTCAGATGGCAGGGATTTTAAGGGCGTCATGACCAGAAAATGAGCAGGTGTGAGCGCCTGAGGCTCTGAAGGATCACTACTAAGTACAGATAGTGGCCTTGAATTGAGAATCGCCTCAATCTGAGCGATAACAGTTGTCATCTCTTCGAAAGTTAATAATTGTGTCCCTACAACTTTGGACAGGTGACTTTTGACACTCCTAATGTTACCCTCCCAAATACCACCGAAGTGGGGGGCGGAAGCTGGATTAAATTTCCACTCAATGTGGTTATCTCTTAATTCGTTAGCGAATCTATCCCTATATTCCTCGGAATCTAACAGGCGATACATATTATTTAAGTAGGAATTGGCTCCTATAAAATTGGTGCCGTTATCCGAGTAAAGAGTTGAGATGGGGCCGCGACGCGATATGAATCTTTTAAAAGCATTTAAAAAGGCGTCAGTAGACAAATCCGAAGCGAGTTCTAAATGAACGGCTTTAGTAGCCAGACATATGAATAAGCATAAATATGCCTTAATACTATGTACTCCTCTACGCCGGTAGGGCAGCACCGGAATTGGTCCAGCAAAATCACAGCCACAGTGGCCAAATGCTTTTGCTTGTTGTACCCTGTAGGCGGGTAAATCTGCCATCAGCGGCGGTGTCGCGGGCTTAGGGTTAGCTTTGAAGCACGTGACGCAATTTTGTACTCGCTTACGAACAATATTACGCGCGGACAAAATCCAATATTTTTGTCTTATTAATGAGATCAATAACTGAGGACCAGTATGAAGGTAACGACGATGATAATAGTCGATAATTAAATTGACTACGTGATCCTTGCTAGGAAGCAATATAGGGTGTTTACTATCGTAATCTAAATCGGAATTACGCAACCTTCCACCCACACGTAGTATACCGTCGCGTAAAAATGCATTTAATTTTAATAAAGACGGCGGTAATTTACCACCATTTTGGGCAATTTTTATCTCATTCGGGAAGTGAACTAATTGTAAGTCTTTAATGACCATTTCTTCCGCAATGTCTAAATGCGAAACACTAAATTGTTTCGGTAATTTCTTAGTGAACCGAAGAACATATATTACTATTCGGAGTAATTTATGCCACGAAGAGACACGAGTAGCTAATTCGTAAAAAATAGGTAAGGTACTAGGAGCCTTAACTGCAGCACTAAGGACGTTAACCTTCTCCTCAGGTAAATTTAAATCGTTAAAATCAGTTGTATCGACTTCTAATATCGGCCAATCGGAGACGGGTAGTTGCGCATATGGCGGTCCGTGGAACCAAAGTGGATGCTCAATTAACTGAGAAGGAGTGAGGCCCCTAGATAGACAATCCGCGGGATTGTCCTTCCCACTAACATGACGAAAATGTCGAGGGTGTAAGTCATTCTGAATCATGGCAACCCTATTTGCGACAAAAGTTTGCCATCGATTAGGATTAGAAACTATCCACGCGAGTGCTACCTTACTATCTGTAAACGCGAACGTGTTTGTTATCTTACACCGCGACGAATAGTTATTTAGAACTATACGTATTAACTTAGCCAGTATAACATTAGCACACAGTTCCATTCTCGCGAGCGTAACTACTGTTTTAGAGGGCGCCACTCTAGACTTAGCACACAATAAATTCATTACCGAACGATTCTCGTTAGGAAAATAAACATGTAAATATACCACACCACCGTACGCTCGTTCCGAGGCGTCCGCAAAGCCTATTATTGATATAACACAATTATTATTATTTACGCTTACGTGTCGGGGTAATTTAATAGATTGTAAAAGGTGAAGTTCCGATTCTATAGTTTGCCACAATGAAATTATATTCGAGGGCGGGGATTCGTCCCAATTGACATTATTTTCCCATAAAGATTTAATTATTAGCTTAGCTAAAAGCGTCACTGGAGCCACATAGCCCATAACGTCCCACAGGCGAGCAATCGTGGACAGAATTTTGCGCTTTGTACATTCTTGAGGTTGTACGTTAATAATAAAAGTGAAAACGTCTTCCGCGGGTAGCCATAAAAGTCCTAAAACCTTTAATTGATTGTCGGGGCTGAACTCGACCGCATCACTAACACGATGTGTCGATGGAATACTAGACATTACTTTCCGCGAGTTACTAGCGAATTTGACTAACTCAAAACCGGCCGTTTCGAATAACTTTATAAGTTGGGTCGCGAGGTCGATCGCTTTTTTATCCGATTGACAACTCGTAGCCAGGTCGTCCATGTAAAGCTCAGTCTCAGCTACCGCAGCGGCGGCGGGGAACTCGGCCCGCTCGTCCTCAACTAACCGACGCACGGTACGCATAGCTAGGTACGGACTACAACGCAGACCGAACGGCACTCGAGTTATTTCGTATACGATTAACGGTTCATTAGAGTTGAATCTGTATAATATTCGTTGATATTTTAAATCATCATTATCGACATGAATTCTTAAGTACATTTGTCTTATATCAGCGCTTATCGCGATAGGTAATAAACGGAACTTTAATATAATATCAAAAATATTATTTTGCAAATTCGGACCAGTGTACAATAAATCATTTAACGATTTTCCGGAACTGGTGGTATTACTGGCATCTAACACCACGCGCAACTTGGTGGTACTTTTATCATGTCGTACTACGGCATGATGAGGAATTACGTATTGATCGTTACTATAACCTACCTCACTAATAGTACCAACCGGACGCATATAACCCTTTTCTAAATATTCTAAAAATACGGAATCATATTGTTCCTTTAACGATTGATAAGCCAATAATTTACGCTCCAACGTTAAATACCTACGCTCAGCTGACCGCATTGAATCGCCTAATAAAAGTGACGGTTCGTATTTGAACGGTAACGACACTACGTATTGTCCATTCGAAGTACGACGCGTGGTTTCGTTATAATATTTCTCACAATCTTCATCGTCTTTAGATAAGCAAAGTACATTCGGTACCTCTTCCAACTCAAAAAATCGATTCAGGCGATTTTCGACCGGTTCATCTAAAGTGAAGAGAGTATGGATGGTATTACACACGGGTTCAATAACGGGAGCTTGACCTATAATTATATAACCTAATGAGGTGTCGACAGCGACGGGCTCACCGGCGTCACGTGATATTGTATCCGGACGCAGAATGCGCGCGAACAAATCGCTACCTATAATCAAGTCGATACTACCCGGAGTATGATAATTACAATCCGCTAAAATAATATTATTTAAATAATTTAACCGAGCCGTGTTCACTTTAGTGATCGGTAATTCACTGGTAATATTATTCACGACCACAGGTTGAATCGTGTACCTGACCGAATCATTTATTCGCGAACGGATGGTCAGGCAGGTCGTCCCTACAATAGGACTATTGACGTCCCCTACACCTGACACATATTTATTATGCGACTCAGATATTTTTAAATTCAAACGTTTGCAACACTCCGTTGTAATTAAGTCCCTTTGAGACGCGCTATCAATTAACGCTCTAACTGCCCATATGTTCCCGGTCGCATCGAGCACGTGACATTGCGCCGTGCCTAGTAATACGGTCGTCGACGGACAAGACACCGTCTGCGTGCCCTCCTCGTCACGACTGATGCCTTCGCTTACGGCCGCGCAGAGAGCTACTCCTACCGCGGCGTCGGCAGGGCCGGACTCAGTAGGTTTTGGGAAATGAAGCAAGCTATGATGTCTCTTAGTGCACTCGTTACACCGTTCATTTGTTGACTTGCAATTAAGAATCGTGTGGGTACTATCTAAGCAATTAACACACATTTTATTACTTTTAATAAATTTATAACGATCATTAGGGATCATTGACAGGAATTTAGCACATTGGGAAACATGCAAATGTTCATTTTCCCCACAACATAAACAGTTATTGCGCTCCTGTATGTTAACAAATGTTTTCACATTACTATTATTAGCATTACGTGAATTTGAGTAACCACCCGACATCGCAGTTGATGGCGACGAACTATTTTTACGACCTTGAGTACTGCCCTTCGCTGGCGCACCTACGGAATAACTACCTACACCTCGCGTACGCAATTTAACTCGAACATGATCTTTCACGAAATCAATAAAATCGTTACATTTCGGAAATATTTCGGATTTTTCGAATTTGTACTCGAATGCTTCATACGTTTCCGTATTTATTTTCTTACTGGCAATATAAACGAAAACGAAGTCTTCCAAATTCTCGAAATCTAATTGTTTTAAAGCTAAATAAAGTGCAGAGAATTTATCAATAAATTCCTCTAACTGAGTAGGTGAATTATTTGACACAGTAGGTAGATTTAACAATCTTTCTAAGTAGGTCGCGGCAAGTACCCGCTTGTCATTATATTTCTTTACTAAATTATTCCAAATAACTGTATAGTTTTCGGCAGTAGGTAGAATACCCTGACAAATTGCGAGAGCTTTCCCCTGTAATTTCCCCATCAAGAATTGAATTTTATTCCCATCAGTGAGATCCGAATTTTCATGTATGGTGGTACGAAAAGACTCATAGAAAATAGGCCAGGACGCAATATCACCGTTAAACGAACAAAGTTCAATGTTAGGTAGGTATTTACGAGTAGGTTTTTCATGTTCACACTTAACTACCTCACCGGCAACGTTGCCACTCATTTTTTGAGTATTTGGCGCCGTTAACTGGTGCACTTTGTACTTAATTTTCGCGAACAATTGCTCGAATGCTATAGCTGAATTATACGAAGGGGTGGGGCCGTCAGCTATTGAGAGCTGAACCTCATTCCGCTCCTCAATTGTTTTTAAGAAATCATTTCTTAACGTATCTAACGTAAATGCATCTCCTAAAAAATTATCAATTTTAATGGGATCGTCCCCTAATTTAGCTATTTGATCGTAAATGGTTTGTAACCTACCGTAATATGCCGATAATTTATTTTGTAATTGTTGCATTTTCTTTTCGGAAGCCATCTTTTTACAAATATATGACACCTAGCACCGCGATGGTAAAATTACTAAATCTCAAAAATCTCACTCAATCCCGGTACGATAGGACCAAAATATGTAGGCGCGGGTTTCTTGAAAGAGTATATACGATTTTTTAATGATTAGTTTGTGACACAGAGGCGGCTTAATTGCTAGGAACAAAAGGAAAAGAAAAATGGAAGGCAAAACATGCAGCTTACCAAAGTCCTGGATCGAGGTGGTTTCGGGAGCTCCCAAACAGCAGGATGACACTGTCGGACACTGTGATTGCGTAGGCACTATAACTTTGAGTTTTCACCGATATTTGGAACAATTAATGTGAGAGTAATTAATATCGGTCGCGCGCGCACGTCAACAATCGGGTTACTGGCGCGGCCGGTGTATTTGATTTTTCTCGCTGCATTTGCCATTAAGGATGCGGAAATGGAGCGAGAGGGCAATAGATAGGATCATAGGAAAGACAAGGATAGGAAGCATTTCGTCGCTCCGTGTCACACTATCTATTAAGATTAAATAGGTACTTATGTATATTATTGTTATAATAAAAATGAATTATTTAATCTTAATAGATAGTGTGACACGGAGCGACGAAATGCTTCCTATCCTTGTCTTTCCTATGATCCTATCTATTGCCCTCTCGCTCCATTTCCGCATCCTTAATGGCAAATGCAGCGAGAAAAATCAAATACACCGGCCGCGCCAGTAACCCGATTGTTGACGTGCGCGCGCGACCGATATTAATTACTCTCACATTAATTGTTCCAAATATCGGTGAAAACTCAAAGTTATAGTGCCTACGCAATCACAGTGTCCGACAGTGTCATCCTGCTGTTTGGGAGCTCCCGAAACCACCTCGATCCAGGACTTTGGTAAGCTGCATGTTTTGCCTTCCATTTTTCTTTTCCTTTTGTTCCTAGCAATTAAGCCGCCTCTGTGTCACAAACTAATCATTAAAAAATCGTATATACTCTTTCAAGAAACCCGCGCCTACATCAACTAAATATCTATTGCACTCGAGATAGTCATACTGGACTATTTCACCGCATAGATAGGTCAGACAACGCAACTGCATTAACTACACCAACTCAAAGTGCCGCTGACGACGCGACATTGTAAAAAGCAGACTACCCTCAAAGGTTGCCACGTTGAAACCGCTGCCGAGCACCGATCGGGTGACTCCGCCGTCCGCTGGATCCACCGCCATCCACCTTCCAGGCAGGCGACCGCCGTGCTGGAGCTGCAACAGCAGCCCTGACAACAGCGTTGCTCATCAGGTATGAGTTTTGATATCATGTTATCATGATATTCTTAGTGTTGAGTTGAGTTAACACCAACGGTGTAATATAATACCATCGGTACTAAGATAGTTTAAAACTGACAGAACTAGCTATAAATGCTAAAACTTAAGAACTTAATGGAACCAAATATTGAGTTATACCGCAACTAGCTAATACCTGATACTTCAAACCTTTTATGTGAAATAGCTTAGCCGCTGAAATAGCTAGCTGCTGGCATGCTGATAGAAATTTCAATGAAAAATGGAATAACAGAATCCATACATTTTATTCATATTCATCCATAATGTTTGTTGGTCATTATATTATTATATTATATTACATAGTAAAAAAAAAAAAACATTTGCCTAAACTAGGAAACCTTGTATTTCACGCGGGTAGACCTAAAATGTTGAGAAACTTGTTAATCACTAACTATTTAGTATGGTTCTACTAGCTATGCCTTTGTACAAAATTATCTCTATTACTTTTCAAATTTAATTTGTGTGAATTTGTACAAAATAATGTTTCTGATGTGAAAAAATATACAAGTTACAATATACAAGCTACAAGTACCAGTTATGTTTAATGTATAGTATTATGTAATCTGTGGTTTAAGGCAGCTTTCCAATACAAAACTATATACACCTTTTGTGTGACAGTATTTCACATTTTTTACATTATGTGGGGCATTACGACGTTCGGTTATACCGTACACGGTCAACGATAGTGTAGCTAAGGCTGTTTGCTTAAAAGACCACCGACAGTTCAGTCGAATATGAATGATCCATTGGCTACAGGCCTGATGTGAACGATCGAAAAAACTGTAAGTAAATCGGGCGCAGTACTCAATAAAACATTTTTAAAATTGATTTATGTATATTTATTTGCCTTAAAAACGACAAACAAAAGACGTAGGTAGGTGTGCCACATCACCACATGCTTCATTTCCGACGGCAAACAAACAGTGGGGCACGGCGAGGAGGCCCCATCAGCGATTTGTTTCGTCAGAAAGGCCGATTTACACATAGCAGACTCGCAGACGGGCGTTACGGCCCATCCAAATGGTTGCCGATGATGCATTCATCGATGTTTGCCTTCGATCATCGTACGTGGGGTAAGGACACTCATTAGGATAATGTATTCATGAGGGTGCATGCTGGTGTAGCATTTGTCTGTATTCAGCGAATACAGGCAGTGGTCGCCAACTACAGGTGCAAAGGTCCACTCAATCGCTGGCGCCAGTAATCTTCTATGTATGGAAGTACCATTTAGCTGGCTAGCAGGGCACCTAGATTATTATTTCATTTTTTTTTTCTTTGGCAGACTATATGAGTGTTATCTCTTTAATGATTCACTTTTGTAACATCTCCAGAGATATATTATAGTTTACCATTAATATGACTTAAATTCGGGCAGAATGCATAACAGTTATATTATATTACATATGAATAATAGTTTTGTTACATTTTGTTGAAGGTTCAATAGAAAGTGATCTGTTCAAAAAAAAAAAAAAAACAGGTTGTCATATCAGATTTAGTTAATAACTGTTTAAAAGTTAACTTAACTTTTAGAAAAAATTTCGTACTTAAGTAAAACTATAAGCACCTAAAAATAATAATATCACAATTTAAAACGCTTATTGTTTTTAAAAAACACAGTCTAGAGATCCCATCACCTATAAGGTTTTAATTTTGATAAGGAAAGTGATAGAAATACACGAATTTAAAATCGTAACTTTTGGGCATTGTAGTGCCCACATTTTTATTACAAAACTACCGCCGCTGCCTGGCTATAATGTTTTTTAAACACATGATTTCCCTGTTATTGGACAATATTTACTATAAGGGTCTCAAAACCTATATATTTTTTTTAATTGAAGTTCATCCTTTTTATATTCATTTTTTTTTATATATACAGCTACCGTCGCAACTTTCCATTCTATTACAAATGTAATGGCAATTATGGTCTTCACAAGACAAACGTTCACATAACTGCAAAAAACACTTAATTAAACTGGTAGATACCGGTATGTCATTATATTATTTTACTTAGTTGAATATCATCGATACTTACACGTTTCTTTTGTGCCTTTAAACAATGGGGTAGACTAGGGGACACTAGTGATCATATCAGGAATCACAAATTGTAAAATAATAATTGCATATCAATTATCTAGAACAGGCAGCTTATGATATTTTCATTGCCATTTTTCTAATTGCATTCAGTGCGGGGTGTTAAGTATTCTAGATGTTATTATTCTGATGCTAAACAGAAATTATTCAATTCATTAAAATATCAAAAACTAATCACCAGTTTTGTTTTGTTTTTTTTTTCAGATCGAGAGTGAGTAAATTCGAATGCAAGTCGAATTAGGCAGTAGAAATCAAATGAAGTAGACTTTTTTCTATTTCTAGCATTTTTAGCCCAAAAACATTTTATTTTATAATTTGAGATTTTAGCATTCACAATGCTATTTTGGTTTAGTATTGTAGAAAGACTATTATGACACTAAGCTACCTACTATTTTATTTCTGTTCCACCAGTTTCTTAAACTAGAGGTGATAACGATTGTGCCATCCTGATCGTCACAATTTTGAGCCTTAGTTTGGTACCTCTTATTCACATGTAAGGTACTTCTTCGTATCTTTTATTCTAATATAAAGTATTCACATCCTATAACTTTCAATTTCAGGGACGGAAATTAAACGCACAAATAAATTAGTTTTCACAACATTATCAAGGTAGTATGATTTTACAGGTATATTATTTATGTTATTATTGAAGCTGCTGTCTACTAATACTATCAGGAAGAACAGAGTTTGGTAACGGTTCGATTATTTAACAAATAATAATACAGACAGAATAAACACATTTTCCTTTACAGAAGTGTATATACAATTTAAATATCAGTATTAGATAATATTGCGTTCATTATTGAATAGACAAAATTGAACTAATCTCAAGTTTGGTAAATAATTTAACTACCTACGCCTTTGCGTAGACTCCATTATTCAAATACAATGGATATATTAGATTACTTAAAACTTTATTTAAATATTTTTTCAAATTGGAAAACTTTAAATATTTTCCACTTTTGTTCTTTTTTTTCAACTATTTTATCTTAAAAATTTAACTTTGATTACCTTGCCTATTGCACAAAGAATGCAAACAAGACAAAAAAAAATCAAGATTGTATTAGTATACACATTTATATTAAGTATAATAAACAGTTCATAATCACTTGTTATTTAGAAAGAAATTAAATTCCCATATGTATTGTAAATAATAGATTGCTGAAATAAAACATTTAATGATAGTGGAGTAGACTCGTGTCCAACCAGTTTTAACACTCGACGTACGCCAATACCTTTATAGCCCTAACAAAAAACGATATTATAGATGTTCCAGTCCAGGTAACACGGCGGGATGGTTAATTACTCCACTATAATAGCAAAATATTAAAACATAATATCATCAATAATCAAACTGAGATTTCCAAACCAACCTTGCACTTAAAATATATTATCATCGATAAATCAAACTGAGTTTTCCAAACCAACCTTGCATATTTTTTTTTGTACCAACCATCTGTAGGTACCGTTTTTAGTAGTAATCATGTCAAACGTTCAGAATTATGTTAAATGACTTTCTTTTCTTTTTTAAAAGACTACGCAAGAAATGATATTTCCATTTTCTTATTATAATGCTTTAAACATCTACATTTGTTAATATACTAATATCTTCGGATGAATCTGAAGTATAATTAATGATTAAACGAACTTACCTGTAAGTGAAGTTCTATCATAATTATACGAAGGATTCATCCGAAGATATTAGTATAGAATCCCACCCTCCCTTCTCATTATTGTAAATTACAATAACTATCTACCCACTGAAGAAAATGAGGAAATATCATAAGATTTGGACTTTAAACTAAATGAAGTGGTTGGCGTCTAGTAGTGACGAGGAGAGCTCGGACCGGAAATGTCAAAATATCTGTCAATTTTAAGTCAAAAACCTTCTCTTTTTAGGTTTTTTAAGTTATTGCTTTAAAATAACGTGCTAAGTGGTGATACATGCAAGCGATACTACATTTGTTAATATACTAATATCTTCGGATGAATCCTTCGTATAATTATGATAGAACTTCACTTACAGGTAAGTTCGTTTAATCATTAAATATTAAAGGTTAACCCTTTAACGGGCAACATAATAACATGCAGTCGGAGGCATATAATTCAAATCATTCATAACGTCACTTTCCTTATGCATGCCTCCGACTGCATGTTATTATGTTGCCTTTAACCCTTTAATATTTAATCTTGTTTTCATCTTTTAAGTTAACTTGTCTTTTTATGCAGGCGGGTTTTTTAATTTTTTAATTTATTTTTTTATTAAAGACCTATCTATAGATACCCCACACGTATTGGTTTGAAGAAAAAAAAAATTTCATCTTCAGTTCCATGTATAGGGAGCCGCCCCTTATTCTTTTATTTTTTTTTATGTTGAATTCGTTAAGCGGTTAACAGAATACATCTACCTTCCAAGTTTCAACTGTGTAATCCTAATACTTTTGGAATAAAGTGGCTGTGACATACGGACGGACAGACAGACAGACATGACGAATCTATAAGGGTTCCGTTTTTTGCCATTTAGGCTCCGGAACCCTAAAAAACGATTTGCATAATTTAAGAAATATGTTTCATATATGATACTTTATCATACTGTAAAGTTTCATCTACTGCGGATTTACTGTGGGGGTCCACTACTTTCCTTTCCTACACTACTATGTATTCATTGAAAAAAAATATTTTTTACCAATTCTAGTCTTTTTATTAAAGGTGTTTTGATGTTTATAGTGGTTTTCAAGGGGTAAAAAGGGTAAAAGGTTCCGTACCAAAGGGTACAAACGGGACCCTATTACTAAGACTTCACTGTCCGTCTGTCTGTCTGTCACCAGACTGTATCTCATGAACCGTGATAGCTAAGACAGTTGAAATTTTCGCAGATGATGTATTTCAGTTGCTGCTATAACAACAATACAAAAAACAGAATAAATTAAGTATACCCCCATACAACAAACGTGTTTTTTTGCCGTTTTTTGGTACGGAACCTTTCGTGCGCAAGTCCGACTTGCACTTGGCCGGTTTTTATTTGAATTTTCTGCTTTCTTGACATTTCGGTTACTTTTCAGCTGCCGTGAGCTTGCCCGAAAAAGCCGCAAAGGCTCAAAAATCAAGTAAAAATCAAACTTAACATCAAAAAACTTTTAATTTTACCAAAACCGCACTAGTAGCTTCTGCTTGCTACTTCGTATGCATGGAATTCCTTTTCCCATGGGAATTCCGGTGAAAAATGTAGAATAAAGCATTTCCCTACTATATATATTTTGTATTCACATAAGTATAATTTGTTCTAGACATACCTAATTCATATGATATTCAGTGAAGCACTTGTTATTATTCCTACTCCCATAATAACTCAAAGTTATATCTTTATTATGCTTCTTTATTAAGTAATCATTTTTAGGTAGGGTCAAGTGCTTTGCCTGTGGACACTTTCCAGAATTTGGAATAAAACATTTTTATGTCTGAATTTGTGAAGATTTTTTAATTTTTGACAAATCACATGTCTTAAGGGATAATCAGCCTTTCTAAACTAACAATTTTGTCTCAATATCGCCTATACTTACGAAAATAATCAACTTTTTTTAAAAACTTCATGTTTGTCCACAGGTTCAACAGACTATTGTACCTAAGGACAGTAAATTTGTACCTTGTAGACTCCTAAAAACAACTTCAAACAAACGTAGATATACTCTTTTTAGACTAATTTGTATGCTTAACGACACGCTTCCTTCCAGTTTTTAGTAAATTAATCGTTATTGTCATTATCGTCTAATACAAAGCATGCAACATAAACCAAACCTTCATCCTCATCATCAGACTCAAAGTTTTCTCTCTGTGACTTTAGAACACAACAAATATGATAGCGATGATTGCTAAACTACATTTGAGCATTCGGTTTTGTCTTTGGAACAAGTTTTACATTTCATACATTTTCAGTATAAACAGTAAGACAATTTTGTACTTGTGGACAGTCCAAAGGTACATTCATATTTTTGTCCACAGGTACAAATTCAGACATAAAAAATAAAACTGATCTAACTTTGAGGATAAAAAGTCTTACGAATAGCAAAAAGGCACAAATTAAGCAATAAACAACACAAATCATACTGCAAACACGATCTAACCGATATCGTAAGTATTTTCGTGGTAAAACTCATTTAAATTAAGCAAAATAAAATACTTTTTGGCGCAAAAAACTTTCATAGTCGGCGTACTAACAACTACATAGAAAACAAAGATGGCGAAATGTCAAAACTGTCAACCATAGACAAAGCTTTACGGTCGCGTTCATATAAGAATTTGAGCGTTGTTAGTTTCGTCAGAATCGGTTGTGTCCATAGGTAAAGCCGTCCAAAGGTACAGCCGTCCAAAGGTACAGCACTTGACCCTACTTCTTTGTCTTTTAGACAAAACTATGTCAACAAAAATACTTGAAAAATACCAACTAATTACCAAAGACTTTCAATAAAACAGCGCTAGTATCCGTTAAAAAGTGTTTTATTTCATGTCTAGTGAGCGCGTAAGCTTGAGAAGTGAATATGTCAACCTATTTTATGAACATAGGCACAATTAATTATCTTTACTCGTTAATTGTCTTTACCCGATACGTTTAAAAGTTTAAGGTCAAGCTTGTTATAACAGTAATCTTAACGATTTTTTTTTACAAATTAATGCTTAGGAGTAATTTTTCATTGGTGCCTCGCCACGCTAATACCCATATACCGAAAGTGGCGCCCTCAAATGTTTTTATTTTTAATAAGTTGTTAATAGAAAAGGATAATTATAAAACTTTACGTGTAATTTTTACGACTCATTATTTTTAGAATGTATCATTGCATTCCCTTGTAGCCTTCCGGGCTGTCAAATGTATCAAAAACTGACACTTTTAGCAGTTTTGTTATATACTTCTAGAAATGACTGTGTACCTATAAGCACAGATTACGTGGGTATAATTTTTATTAATGCCTAAGTTATATGTACAATCGGCAACTCACGTGCTTTACCAATTAGCAGAAAAAAATCGTGTGCATGCCGTATCGCACACACTGTAGGTTTGTAACCGCACGGCGGCGTGCAAGCGATTTTGACGTTTTGAGTGGTATGGCGGAAGTGTTGTTGATAGTACCTAGGCATATTTAAGGCGCAGTAGGCAGTGAAACTAGCGCCGCCACTACATTTATTTTTATAACTCGTAAACCAAGACAATATTTAAAAAAAGCTCATGTAATAATCTCTTAAAATTCTAATATTTTTTTCAACACACTTGCTCGTAAAGTGAGCTCTTAGGGCCATAAACCGAGCTATAACAAACGCGTGCAAAAATATAAAAAACACTAGTTGGTTATAGAATTATCCCTACAAAGTTAAATAGGTACCTTACTGCAAGTTATATGCGAGTAAACAGAGCATTCCCAATTTAACCGGGTAATACAGTTATTTTTTAGTAACAACAAAGAAGTTTTATGATGCTGAAAATTCATATGCATTTTTGGAATAAATAAACGTGTAAGTCCTTAATTAAGTCAAACAAATATTTATTCTTATCAAATTATTCATAATTCATAATATTTTGTTATAAAAAAATATTAAAATATTTACATTTTATCACTATAATTTTAATATAATTTTGAAGTAGGCTGTATGCTCTCTAACCCTGTTGTTCGCAAAAGATTCGTGCATTGGGCGTGTGAAAAAAACAACCTTTTCCCATCATAATTATCATATTTTGTTTTGTCGTATTTGTTGCTGTGTGGTTGATTGCTTAGTTTTTTCCTCGCAGGTGTGTTAAAAAACGTCGTATGAAACTCGTGAGCTCTTGCTTATTGCACACTCGGCTGAGTTACGCCCTCGCACAGCCTTGTTTGCAATGAGAAACCTAAGCTAACTTGTCTCATAATGTACTATTGAATAACTCTTCGACAGTTTTCATTCTTTCTGTAAGTTTTAATATCCATTTTATCACCATCCATTCAATCACTTTTGGCAATTATGGATTTTAAAACTTACAGAATAAATGATAACTGTTGAAGAGTTATTAAAAAAAATATTAGAGACAATTTAAGAGATTTTTACATGAGTTTTTTTTTAAATATTGACTTGGTTTACGAGTTATAAAAATAAATGTAGTGGCGGCGCTAGTTTCACTGCCACCGCACCTTAATGCAGTATTCTGCATTTTTTATATCTACTTACCAATCTTACAATATTCCCTGCTTGTTGTAACGCTTCCACTGCCGCGGAGTGAGGTGCATCTTCTACCGAAATGTCGTTTACCTGAACAAAGATTCGAATTAGTGATGTACAAAACTCGAGTCGTCGAGTTTTACTTTTGAAGACTCGAGTCGGATTGGCAGGACTCGGTGAGCTCAGTAGGCTCGTAAGCCCGAGCCTAGCCGAAGAACGAGCACTCTGAGCCACGCCTCGAGGCTTCAAAAGAGTTCAAGCCTTTAAAAGAGCTCGAACCTATCAAAAGAGCTTGAGACTTCAAAAAAGCTCGAGTCTTAACGTGAACGCGAGCCTCATAAAAAGCTTAGAGTTTATGTTTATGACTTTAATATCTCCATAAATAATAATATTTACAATATTATTATTCACGGAGATATTAAAGCCGAGCCTATCGAGCTCACAGAGAGTAAAGAATGTTTTTTATTTTATTTTTGTGAATATTTAAGTCACCAAAAAAGCTCTTAAAACTTAACAAAAGAACACCTGTTATTGTTGGCCGTATTGCATGAGTTAATATGGCCCAGACTATGGTTAAAGTATTCTGAGTAATGTAAGAAAAATAAAAATTGTGTTTGACTTGCTGCAATAAATTAATTATTAAGTAAACTAAAATTATTACTATATGGTATTGGTAATTTATTTAGTACCTATATGGATTTAAATCCATATAGGCACTAAATGAATTTACTTACACAATTTTAACTTAATCAACTTAATTAATTCTGAGCAATGAACACCATATAATAAATAACACAAAGAATAATTAAAGTTAACTGCAATAATTAATTATCAAGTAAATTCATTTAGAACCTATATGGATTTTAATCCAATTTACCTAAGCAATTTTAACTTAGTCAATCTTAATTTTAGGTCAGACTGCGTTTACTTAAACGTCAGATAGGTACCTACTCTTAAAGGTCACGACTTCAACCTATACATACTAATAAATCAGGTAACTGAATCTTTAGAGGGTTTATGATGTTGTGAATAATTTAATAAGCTTACCTTCCGCTTACATAAATACGGTTAAAATACATTTTGAAAGATCCTTGGTAACTTATTTTCGGGTACCCACCGTCAACTCCCCTCTCTTTGGCATCACATCCCGGAAATGTCAAAAGAAATAATACTCTAAGCACATTAATGCGTTACAAGGGTAAACATTTAAATATAAAGATTGATGATATACGGATTTTTAGAAATGAATACGAAATAAACTTGTCAGCCTCGTTTTTATGATTAACTAACTAAAGGATACCGATAAATAGCATTTATGTATAAGTACTTAATTATTAAGTTTCATACATTTTTCACTTCCACACGGGTTGAATTTTCAAAAGTGTCCTCTTAGCGGATAATTACTATTAAAATGCTGGACAACATCTTTTCTGGTCCAATCATCAAAGCCGCCAATAACATTGTGTTAGAACTTTGGACCAAAGATATGAATCGTGAATCAGTCAGTCCAGTGGTTTAAGCTGTGTTAGATCAGCCCTTTACTTATTTTTTTTAAGGTAGAAGATAAGGTATACCTATTTATTGCACGCTGTTTTAAATTAGACACAAAAAAGAAAAGAGCATCGCACAAAACAGCACGGTACAATATAAAAAAAGATAAATGAATACAATCCGAAAAGATTCCACAAAATATGTAAAGAATTCATAATGTGGAGGTGCGGAGAATTGCCGGAATGGGGGAATATGTCTTTGAAATAATAAAACAGCCGTTTTATCTGGTATTTCATACGAGGATGATGAATGTATTACACGAGCTTATGTACCTATGAGGCGATATTAAATATTTGCCAGTCCGTATGTTGAGATTAGACGTCGACAACATCACATTAAAAATCCTTCATAACGTAAAAGTAGAAAAAAAATCGTTCCTGATTTAATATTGTGTCGTATCTCTGGTTGATAATATTGTTAGGAATTCTTCTAGATCTGTGTCAAACCTCTATTTGTGTTGCTTATATAAACGTCCAAAGTGAAGTCTGTTTTTATACATATTAATATTTGGTATTTACATTAGTCGACTTGACAGGCAAATTGGCAGGCGATTTTTATTTACGCTTTTTATCGACAATCGCTTGTAAAATCTAATCGCAAACCTAATTTCAATGAGGTGGCGATTCAATTTTACAAACGATCGTCGATAAAAAGCGCTGACTGACTAAAATCGCCTGCCAAGACTCCTGCCAAGTTAACCCATGTAATGTAAATGCTCCATTAGGGTTTATACATTCATAATAGTAGTAAAACATTAGAATTGTTTATTTGCGTACAACCTGACTGGAATCTAAACAAGCTCTAAAATGTGGCAACATAAATCAGTTGGTGTACAGATTACATCCGTCAGCTTAATATCTCCTTCATATTTCACATTGAGATACAGGGGCAATTTATTGAGGTTATCTTGAAGACCTTCTTTATGGCGCTCGCTGAAAAATACCGACTATTATTCCAAAAATATAACAACACCATCGTATAACAACGTGAAATTCATAATTCACACAAATCTTACAAGATCAAACAGCAAATGATGTAATTAAACTTACAAAGGAATTTTCTCTTTTGTTTAACTTGAATAATAAATGTTTTGTGCAAAAACAACGTCAAATCACAACAGCATGGGCTTTTCTTCGTCTTGTCAAATTAAATGTCCGACGTTGCATAAAATTTCATTAAACAAAATGCTAAGTCGCAAAAATAATGTCGTGCCTAGCTAACTTCTACGAGGAGTTTTTAACAGCGTGATAAAAAACTTTTGGATTGTTATTTTACCTTATTTTTTATTTCTCTTCTCCGCGGTTTCTTTTATAGCGGAAGTCATAAAACATTTAAAAACGTAATACTTATAGCATTTTCAAAACAGCATACTGTTTGGAAAGAAAAAATCCAATAAGAGGAATGCGTTGGTACAGCTTTATTTTATAGTACCTTTATATGAATAATGATGTTGAATATTTAGAGAGAAAATATATGGGTTGTACAAAGATTGGAAAACTCAAGATATCATTTTCATTTAAGCTATGATCACGCATAAACTGTTTGTCTGGATTTTTCAATAAATAAACGATTTATAAATGTCGTCATTTTAACTTTATTCATTATTTTTATTATTCTACATTAACCAAAAGCAGTTTAGCTGTACCAAAGATATCTGTAAGTCGTAGTTTGATGCAAAATCAATTTGGAATATCAATAGGTATGTAGTTTTGGCTCGAACTTTGGCGTCGATTAGTTAACCATACTGTTCAAGATGTGAATCTTTTGAGTAGGATTATTTTAGTTATGTTGATATAAAGTTATAATATGTAAAAATAATGTTATTTATAACACTATCCTAGAAGTTGTTGTTATGATTACACAAGGAGGCATTGTTATTTTAAAGATGAAAAACCAAAAATAAACCAATTTTGTAATTAATTTTCAGTAGTTAGGATTAACTCAGTAGTTACAGCAAGTCACTTGTAACACAATTTATTCAATATGTAACTGGCAGTTCGTTTTTGTTGGGATTCATTAAGCTATTTTCACCTAACACCTAAAATTTCATGATAATCGATTGAACAGTTAAAACGTGAAGACGTAACAAACTGACTTGATATTTGACAGTAACAAAGTCACTCACTTGTAACAAAATGTCTCCTATTTGTAACCGGCCGTCCATTATGGCCGAGCCCCCCGCGGCGAGCCTGGTGATGCTGACGTCACCTCCCGTCTCTCCCCCAGCTATGCTGAGCCCGAGACCACTGACTCCTCGCTCCAAAGTCACCTCAGCTGTTTCCCAGACTGATTCGTTGTCGGATTCTGATGGATACTGTAGGACAAAAAGTATAAAACAAGTAGGTATTAGATACAAGTTTCGGGAAATGCTAACCTATGAAAATGTATATTGCAAAAAATAATATCTCATCCATCAATACTAATAAAATATGAATTTAGTTTTGTAAATTATCAGTCTGTTAACTTATTATACGACTGAAAATGATTATCGAAAAAATTAAAGTTTGTATGGCGACCTGGGCCCTATTCAATAACGTGACAGTTTGTCAATTGTCATGACAATTTGGTTTACATTGCGGTATAGCTATGAGTAGTCTGTTCTTTCTTAAAATTTATTTACGCAATGGATATAAAATTGTCATGATGGGTGACAAATTGTAACGTTTATTATATTATAAATGGGCTCCTAGAATAAAGTACACACATCCAAAGTCGCGAGCGGCAACGGAAAATATATAGATAAATGTATTAAAACTATAAAATAAGTAGTTGCAAGTTTGTTTGTTAAAAATGTTCAAGGAATATTGAACGAATCTCGTACACTGCGAAAAATTTCATAAAAGCGATACCTATAATTATTTTTACGTTTAACTTTATCATCCAAAGTAATTAAAATCAATATTATTACTTATTATTTAAGAAGAAAACTCTTTCAGAGATTTATTACATCGTTTGGTAAAATCTTTTAATAAGATATAAAATTTTCGCCTCAATCCATAACTTTTCCTATAAAATAGGACATGAATCTGGATTTTTGAGTTATGCTCATTGAATTACTTTTAGTAATAAATATTGGAATAGCTCTTGGCGTTAAACCATTATTCTCATCTGGAAAGCTAAGTTATTAAACTTCACGAATTCACGATTTTCAGTCGGAATATGACATTCATTACTGTAATAATGTAGAATCTGAAGAAAAGAATAAGTCAAATGCATTGTTTTATCGACAATTAAAAGCAGTAAAAGAACATTCTATTGTTTGAATGTATGACGTCCAAACAATTAACAGCATCGTACTCCTTGCCTGAAGCTGTGTTTCATGATAAGGGCTAGCCACACTCGCGCCGCGAAAGCCCGCGAAGGCCGCGAACCGCGAGTGTGGAGGGTTTCGCGGCTTCGCGCTCGGGCTTCGCGGCTTCGCGTTCGCGCTTCGCGGCGTTCCCCGTCCGGTGGCGGTTTTTTGGTCCGCGTCAAAGGGCTTGTGTGCCGAACTAAGGTTGCCGTGATTCGCGGCCGCTGTTCACGCGCGAGTCTGTAGGGCTATATTTTTCGCACCGTTTTCGCGCGCGAGTATGGAGCCGGCTATAGGTACAATCCCCCCAGATTGTACCTATCATGAAACACAGCTTCAAATTGCGAGTAGGTTACTCCTATGCAAGCGCGTTTCATCGTAGGGCTCATCATATCGGTTACCACCAGGCGTGATAGCGGTCAAACACCTGATATTTACGCGTTTGTATCGACTGTAGTGTAGGTATAACGTTTGCATCGCTGTTAAAAGTCGTAGTGTGTAGGCACAAGATAAATACCCTTATAAAAAAACCGGCCCAGTGCGTGTCGGGCTTCGTGCCGTAGGGTTCCGTAGTTACCTTATACCATACTATATTTAATACCACTATCAGTTTTCGTCTGTAAAAATAACTTTGTTTTTCACAGTGTTGGTATGAATGACAAAGTTATATTTTCGGTTTTGGAAAATATGATATATCTCGAAAACTAATTACTATAGGTATCTCGTTCAAACCAATTTTCGTTGAAAGTTTTTATTAAGATCTATAGCATATATTTTTTAGATTTTTCACTCTCTTATTTCAAATGTAAGAGGGGCAGTGTTTATCTTTCAAACGGTTGACTTTTAGAAAAAATGTTTTAGGAACCTCAATGTCATTTTTAAAGACCTAGGTATCTATAAACATCCCGCACGTATTGGTGTGAAGGAAAAAAAATAAGTTTCAGTTCCATGTATGGGGAGCCCCCCCTTAATCCTTATTTATTTTTTATTTTTGTGTTAAAATGAGGGCATTCGCATTTTACATACGTAAATCAAGAACTTGGGAGTTTTTGAAGCGATTTTGGTCACATAATTTATTGTTTTAGCTTCTTTTGACTTCAACCATCTTAATTATCATATATTTTTATTGAAACTGTATTAACCAAAATTCGTTTCAATTGGATAATTGACTACGTAAACAGTGGGTTTCGAAAGCGCGATTTCCAGAAGACGGGCGAAGGCTCATCTTTGAAGTAATGTTACACCAATAATTATTACTAGGCAAGAAAATAATAAGTATTCGTTCGAAGGGGCATATCCTTTAATTGAACTTGTATTAAGAAAATTTCGAATTTTAGTTCATTAACATGTATTTTTATCACATCTAAGAAAGTAAAAAATCGAGAAAATGACTACAAGAAAACACGTTATATCTCATAATCTAGAAGTTATTTGGCAACATAAATATTTTTCTACGTAAGAATAAAGATTGTACTATAAATGTGTAAAAATAAAAAAAATATCCGTCATCAATCTTTTATGAAATTAATTTTCAAAGTAAGTATAAAATCGGGCGCATCAAGCGTTTCAAGTTAGTCGCGCGCTGGCGCCCTTCGAGGCAAGACCTTTGTCGGTTGACTTCCCGCCGCCGCACAAGTGCCACGCGTAATAATATTTCTATAAAATAAGTATAGTGCGACCAAATTTGGAACATTGATGTTGATCCGTAAGTAATTTTGTTTGTTTGTGAATCTGAATGGACTAAAATTAAAACTGTACTTAACATTAATTATAACAATTTTCTCTACAAACTTATTTTTGTTTTCCTTACAGAACATGGGTAGAAAAGAAAAAAAATATTATGGATCAAAAAAGTCAAGAAAAAGTAATAAAAATAATTTGCAGAAAGCAAGAGAAGCTGCGTTAGTACCTATTTAATTTTTAACAGGGTTAGATAAATGGCAAATCCACTAGCGGACACTTCTCTTCTTCTTCTTCTAAACAATACGGGTGGATTCTCTCACGGCTACTCGACGTTTATTGCGCCTATTTTTCGATCGGAGGGTGTGCGGCCGGATTACTCCAGCAAGCCCGGCTCATCCAGGAACGCCTATGTTAACCGTTAGCGACGAGAGCGGCAACGATTGCGGGGCGGCGAGCGGCAAACAACAAAAACGTGTACGAAGTATGCCACACCCACAGCACAAAATCCCTATTTTGTGGCCACAGCCACCGCGGGCGGGCTGCGTCAAAATGGAGTCATAACATTTAGCTACTTAGTACTTATCTACTGATAAATTAGGTATTTGACGAAATCGTCTAATACCTAATTTATAATTAGTAAGGAACGCCTAGCCTTTCCTGGTAGTAGGGGTGAGTTGGTACCTATTTATTGCTTAGTTGAGTACGTGAGTAGGTATTTATTGCTATGGGTTTATACACTTACCTACACGATCAGTAAATATCACGGATTTTGGTAAATACTGACGGACCATAGTATAAATACTGTACCCGTAGGATGAACAGCTATCGGAATTTGAGTAATTTTATTGTAATGTAGGTATGGGAAATTTGTAAAGCGCCGGCGTCTAGCGCCGATAATTCTATTCAGTCAGTCATCGCGATTGATGTTGTCCAAAAAGCCGCCGTGTTGGCGTGACGAATAGCGACTCGGGAATAGTGTAAGGGTTGTCACGCGTTGATTTAGTATTTTTTATTTATAAATTCCTAATTACAGATTTAGTAGTTATGAAATCTAGAACTTACTGATTTAGGTGTCATAGACCGTGGCCCGGCCACGGTGCCAAAAAATGCTGTGGTTATGTCAGTGTACCGTACGGGTACGTGCTTTATGGTACCCAAAATTAAAAAAAAACTAGTGCCACTGTATTTTACGAGATATAGCACATTTATATTCGGGTATTTCAGCTATTCGGGTATTTAATTAACGACTTTTGCTTTGTCACAAACAAAGTAAAAAATATTCGAATATTCGAATATCACCGACTTGAGTATTCGAATAGCAAAATAAGGCGAATATTCGAAGCATTCGAATATTCGAATTGCAAGCCCTAAATGTAACACACGATAATTATTTCATAAAATGTAAACACAAAATTTACCTTTTCTCTAAAGGCTCAATTACACTATACAATTTTAAGCAAGCGATTTTAAGACTGTCTTGAAAACGACTAAGAATGCGCGCATTTACACCACACAATTTCTAGCACGCTCGGCCGTGCTTACTGTCATAGTAAAAGAGAAGGCAGTAAGTCTCTAATGTCTTTTTCAATCAACGTAGTATTGGAGTTATTTACATTGTAGTTTTTGTATTTGTTTTATTTTCTGTTTTAGTTCTTTAAGCACCTACCTAATACCAAATTCCTTTTCTTTAATCATTGTTTGTTAAGAGGTTAATTATAAATATTTTCAATTTGCAGTCGTCGTGTCAAATAAAATTTTAGGTACCTATCTCCTTACTTATATATTAATCAATCATTTTTTTCAACTTTTATCTACCTATTAGAAACCTACATAACATTAATATCTGACTAGGTTGAAAATTCGAAAGGCTCACGAATAGATATATTTTACCTAGTAGGTATGAAGTAGTAGTAGGTTTATTTACCTAGTATCATTTTATTTAAGTAGATAAAAACCTCGGAGGAGCGAGGAGCTCGGTGGCGCAGTGGTTTAGCGCCTGGCCCAGCGATTGCGGAAGTTAAGCAACGTTCGCAAGGGTCGGTCATGGGATGAGTGACCAAAAATTTATTATCTCGAGCTCCTCCGTGCTTCGGAAGGCACGTTAAGCCGTTGGTCCCGGCTGCATTTGCAGTCATTAACACCCACCAATCCGCACTGGGCCCGCGTGGTGGGTTATGTGGCCCATCCTTCTTACCACCCATAAGGAAGGCCTGTGCCCCAGCAGTGGGGACATCAAAAAGGCTGATAGACAGATAAAAACCTCTAATGTGTAGGTACTTAATGCAAATTGCAAGAATCGTATCAAACAAAACAAGACTGTCGCTCTTGTGAATAACTCGACGGACACACACGCCGCACCGCACCGCACCGCACACCAACGCGAACGCGATGGCTCGCGCGCGGGCCGCGGCAGCGGCACCCACCCGCCCCTCGGCGTGACCCACCCGCCTCTCAGCGTGACCCACCCCGCGCCACGCCCGCCCACGGCGTCCGGCTCAGAAGGTGCACATCGTCGTTGTTGTCGGTCGCGCACGTATCGACCTACCTAGATATCGCATTATTATACGTTACACTATTTCCCAACAAAGTACTCGTCAAGACGATTCAAACGAGCCCAAACTCGATGGGGTTGCATGGTTTTATTATAGAGTTCCTATGGCCTTCTTTCGGCTCCATCATCAGATCCTTGGACACTATTTCCCATTAGAGTACTCGCCAAGACGATTCAAACGAGCCCAAACTCAATGGGGTAGCGTGGTTTTATTAAAGAGTTCCAGTGTCCTTCTTCCGGCTCCATCATCAGACCCTGGACACTATTTCCCAACAAAGCACTCGTCAAGACGATTCAAAGGAGCCCAAATTCAATGGGATGCACGATTTCAATATTGAGTTCCTATGGCATGGCCTTCCAGCTTCATCATAAGAGCCTAGACCTCATCTCCCTTTAAAGTACTCATCAAGACGATTCTAACGAGCCCAAGCACGATGGGGTTGTATGGTTCCATCATAGAGTTCCTGTGGCCTTCTTCCGGCTCCATCATCAGATCAGCCCAATGATACCATAATATTGCATTGCCTTCCATTTCTGACCTATGTTCAAAGTTTCAAGTCTCTAGCTCATCCGAAAGCTAGTTTAAATTGTTCGCAAACTTTGTGGAGAGACAAACAAACAAACACACAAGCAAACGAGAAAGCGACCTACTAAAAGCGTGTTAAAAACAACCTACCTACCTATAAGTTTCAAGTCTCTAGCTCATCGGGAAGCTAGGTAGGTAGGTACTTACCTAGTATAAAATACTCTTTTCTAAAATTACGGACAAACAAATAAACGAACCTACTTATAAATATTATTAGTATAAATAAATAAATAAACAAGAAAACGTCCATATGAAAACGTGTTAAAAAACCAACATTCCTTTTTGAACTTATCTTGTACTGTGGCAGTATCGTCTATCTGTCGCGAGTCAGACAGAGTCTGTCTCTGTCTGTCACATTACCTCTACACGTTGACCTTGAGAACGCCTTTATGCCTTAGGTATAAAGTTGGTTTTTGTAGTACAACTGTTACGTCTGACGTGCCGTCGTTGGTACAGTTAGACTGTCTTGAAATCGTGCGTGCATTTAGACGACACAATTTTAAGAATCTTATTATCGAGCGGGCTAGGCCGCACGATTTTAAGATTCTTACTGTCTTAGTCCGTTTACACCATGCTTAGTCTTGAAATCGCGTGCTTAAAATTGTGTAATGTAATTGAGCCTTAAGTACATTTGGTTCATGATTGTAATTCTGCATATTTTTTGAAAATATTTCATGTTGTTGGTCGTCGTTCAGTTTCGTATTAAAAATATGTGTTAATAATGCTATGCTTAAACATAATTATGCTTAAAGTAGTCATGCTTAAAAAAATATGCATAAGCTGTTATGACTAAGTAATATTATGCGTAAACATCATTCGGTGAAATCATATTATGCTATGACATATTATGCCTTAAAATTTTATGCAAATACAAAGAGAACCACTGGGCCTCTGTACACGGCATAAACACAGATCAAGATCGTTCGGTCATTGCAGCGTATGGTAGCAACTGTGTGCCGTACGTGAGGAGAAACGCACACACGCACACGCGCGCTCACTTCGCGCGGCGATCGAGCCGTAAATACCTAAAACCCGAGCGCGTAAATTAGGGAAAGCCCTCATACATCTACCTACTAAGTTTCAACTGTGTAATCCTAATACGTTCGGAATAAAATGGCTGTGACATACGGACGGACAGACAGACATGACGAATGTATAAGGGTTCCGTTTTTTGCCATTTTGGCTATGGAACCCGGAACCCTAAAAAGCTACTTACAGAAGTTAGGATAACTGTTAGAATATAAGAGATGTAAAAAAATAAAAGTCTAAATAAAAGTCGCGAAATAACAATGAGAGAGACAAATTATTACAGAGAAATAAAGTAAGCGGTCCTTAATTAATGTTGTTGCCGGATATTTTTTTTTTCGTATGTAGTTATTGTTATGTCTAATTAGATCTCTTTGAGTAGGCGACATTTTCCTGAGATATATTTTTTGTTACCGAGACGATAACTTTGACTTTATTACTATTGGTCTAATATTTTATATTACTTATTATTTACTATCCCATATTTTCTTTGACATGGACACTGAGATCGTAAAATGATTTTATTTCATCTTAATCAAAATGTATCTATAGTTAAGACAGAAGTTGAATTAGTAAATTATCGTTACATACATAGCCTTTACATTTTTATTTACCTACTCGACGACCTGATTTTGGTAATTACGGCACAGTATACATTTGGGCGACTGTAGGTGATAAAGTGCAATTGCTCTCACAATTTGATTTATTATTAGAACTAGCTGATGCCCGCGACTTCGTACGTGTGGACTTTATGACTTCGACGTACCTATGCATATCGGGTCATTTTGAACTTACCATCCAAATTTTGAGGATGTGTTCAGTCCATGAAACTGAACAACTTTCTCTCAGGAACACATGGCCAGATATAAAAAAATCGACTCTCCATACAAATCAAAGAGATCACGTGATCAATTTAGTATGGGATGACCAAAATTTTGTGGCGAAATTCGACACATGTTTCTTAGAGAAAGTTATTTTGTTTCATATCCTTGAAATTCGGATGGTAACTAATGTGGTTACATAAGAAAATACTTGTAGCAGTATTATGGTTCTGCATCAGGTGTTCCATATCTTCGATTTGAGGTATAAACCTCAAAAAAAATGCTCATCAGGCTGAACAACTTTTGCAAAAATGTCATGTTTATATTTTGTATAGTTTAGCTGGACCATTATGGTTCTGCAACAGGTGTTTTAGATCTTCGATTTTTGTACCTCGACAAAAAATTCTCATTAGCTTTTGCAAAGATGTCATTTTTAGGGTTCCGTACCCAAAGGGTAAAAACGGGACCCTATTACTAAGGCTCCGCTGTCCGTCTGTCTGTCTGTCCGTCTGTCTGTCTGTCTGTCACCAGGCTGTATCTCATGAACCGTGATAGCTAGAAAGTTGAAATTTTCACAGATGATGTATTTCTGTTGCCGCTATAAGAACAAATACTAAAAACAGAATAGAATAAATATTTAAGGGGGGCTCCCATACAACAAACGTGTTTTTTTTTTGCAGTTTTTTGGTACGGAACCCTACGTGCGCGAGTCCGACTCGCACTTGGCCGGTTTTTATATTTTGTATAATATTTTGCTGAACCATTATGGTTCTGCGTCAGGTGTTCCATTTTCCAAAATCAATTATACCCTAAGTTATGCCCAGGCTTAACAGCTATATAACAAAAAAAGTTTCATTCGAATCCGTTCAGTATTTTCGGAGATTAGCGTGTTCAAACAGACAAACAAACAGACAAACAGACATACTATTTTTTTCAAATTCTTACTCTATTACTATGTCTCCATCGCCCCAGATATATATTTTTTAAATATATGTAATGTACAGACACACTTTTTCTACTGTTTTATTATTATGTAAGGATAAGGATAAGGATGTAAGGATAAGGATGTAAGGATAAGGATGTAAGGATTTCAAAAGTGCTCATGTTACAGAACAGAGTCAACTTGCACTCTGTAACGATAGACGCTTCGAGGAACGGAAGTGTAGTTCTCATCCTGTTATACTGTATGAAACTGATAACTTAACTTCCTGTTTAGGATTACACACTGAACTACAGTGAGTGCGGCTGTAAGGCCCCTTTTACTCTGCAGCGTTGCGAGACGCTTGACCGGCGACACGCTGCAGAGTGAAAGGAGCCTAAGTGCCCTTGTCTTAAAAAGTTTTGAAGAACAAAAGTGTAGTCTCACCTTAGACTCATGCTACACGGGCGGTTCTCCCGCCGTGAAAATCCGCTCCAAAACAGCAATAGACATGATTTAATATGGAAGTTCTAGTTGAATTGTGGTTTACGGACGGGAGAAAATCTACCGCCGCATGCGATAACCGCTCCTTCAAACTACACAATGGCGGTTTCCCGCTACTGCATTATTCTAAACGGGAGCATGTGGCGCTCGTCGCGCGTTGCTAGTTAAATGTGTTCGATACGGAGCTTACTGGTTCAACCCAAATATTGCGCTTTGCTTTATTTTTTAATAATTCAATTAATATAAGAGCTGCAAAAGTAGTGATCATGGGTACCATTGTTGAGTTGAATAAAAGACTGCGTTAACCCGCATTCCTTTCCGGATTGCGGTAGCTTTTTTGAGCGAGTTTCCGCGGCGGGAGAACCGCCCGTGTAGCCAGGACCTTAATAATATTGTACGAACCTAGTAACTATATTGTACAAACCTGGTAACTTCCCGATACTGGGTGCACACTTCCCGGACTCGGCACGTGTTGTTCCCTACTGCAGTCGTAGTTGCCGACGTGCGCTGCAGACAAAATATTTGATTAGATGTAGAATGTATACTTTATCTGTAATATAATAAAGAGCTAGAATTTGCATGTTATTTAATTTCGGTGGGCAGCTTAACAAAAGACATGGGTTAAATGCGTTTTTCTAGGTAAATACTTGACCATCAGCCAAGCCAATTTTATTTTTCCCACTGCTGAGGCACAGGCCTCCCTTATGGATGGATAAGGAGGATGGGCCATAACCCACCTCGCGGGCCCAACGCGTATTGGTGGGTGTTAACGACTGCAAATGCAGCCGGGACCAACGGCTTAACGTGCCTTCCGAAGCACGGAGGAGCGCAGGATTTTTGGTCACCAATCCCATGACCGATCCTTGCGAAAGTTGCTTAACCTCCGCAATCGCTGGGTCAGGCGTTAAACCACTGCGCCATCGAGCTCTAGGTAAATACTTAATGACACATAATATTGATTGTGTTATAGAAATCAAAATCAACAAGGGTAGGATCCAGGCCCTAATAGAAAAATACCATATAAAAAAGGAATTAGACTTCGAAATTCAGAATAAAATAACGTTCGTGTCAATTCATTCTATTCAATTTATTTATTAACCCTTTGTTACATAACGCAACCTAGGTAAGTCAACATAAATTTACAATAATATTACATCATATAAGTAAAATTATTTAAACAGTTCATCCTAAAATGTTTGTCATTTCATGTCATTTTAAGTTTAAAGTTATAAAAAATTTCGCATTCTATTAGTTTAAAATCACAATCAATAATATCTAAAAAAAAATGTGTAAATTAAAATTATTTACAATAACAGTTCATTTTAAAATTATATCCAATTTAAAGTTATAAAAAAAATGTCTCAAGTACAAACAATAAAATACAGTCAGAAGGTAACATTCAACTTACTAACATAACTAGCTGAGTTGTTGGCACCACATTTAATCAGATACCTAACAGTCCTACAATGTAAATTACAAATTTAAATTTATGCAATGAATACAATCAACGCTCAACTCGGGAAAACACGAAAAAGAAAATTGAGACAATTATTATTGAAAAACCGAATTTTGTCGATGCAGATGCGATCTTTGTTATTGCGGATATCCACGATGAATAATTTGAGGGCAATTTAAATAAATTATCTGGGAATAATGTATAAGTATATCTTGTAAGTAATAATAATTTATGAACATTTTTATATTTGTAAATAGTTCTATGACTTCAGATATTCTATAATACATTTATGTTCTTGATAATTTTCTTCTTCCATATATAATAAAATTAAGGCTTGTAGAGTTAGGGCTCGTAGAGTTAGAAGCTTGGCTCTACATGAGGTCTGATAACTTTTTGACAGTGCGAGCCTTGGCAGCAACATTTACATGAAAATGTTTTTGGTGGGAATTACTTCTTCCATATAATAAAATTAATAGTAAACTTTACGAACTATTTTTATGTAGGTGTATTTCCACGTTTGTGTTTGACTTTTCAATTTCAATTATAAATAACAACAACGATTTCTCAGAATTAGATTATCGAAGCCAATTTCTTTAAAAAAATATATTTCTGCTAACTTTACAATCGTTTCCATCACGTAGTTGCGAGATAACAAATGCCTGTTGATTTCGGCCAAGTACCTGACCGAAATCAACAGGTTATTGGAGTATTTTTTTTGAAAAAGTGGGGCTACAAAAGCCAGTGGAACTCGGCCAGGTATAGGACGAAATCAACAGGCTTTTGCAGTGATTTTTCTTACTACAAAAGCCAGAGCTATTCGTCCAGGTATTTGGCCGAAATCAACAGGTTATTAGAGTAATGTTTTTGCACAATGTGACACTACAAAACCCTGTTAAACTCGGCCAGCTACTTAGATAAGACGAAACAGGCTTTTTAAGTTGGAACAAACTTACACTTCTACAGCCATAGTATCCTCTATAAAGGATTTTGACCTTAACCTTGTACTTGACCTTGTATCTAACCATGTATCTGACCTTGTATCTGACCTTGAATCTGACCTTGAATCTGACCTTATATGCGCCTAAAGGTGTCTGACCTTGTATTTGACCTTGTATCTGACCTTGTATCTGACCTTGTATCTGACCTTGTATCTGACCTTGTATCTGACCTTGTATCTGACCTTGTATCTGACCTTGTATCTGACCTTGTATCTGACCTGGTATCAGACCTTGTATCTGACCTTATACGTGACCTTCAGTGGCGGTAACTCCATAGAAGCCCAAAAGCCCGGTTTGCCCTAACAAAATCTTATTTACACTACTAATGAATCTCAATTAATGACAACAACAAAATATTATTCACGATCGTAAATTTTCAATCAAAATCAACCAAAGATTCAATTTTTCAAACAACTGATCGATAGTCAAGTCGTTAAACTGCATACAATATAGCGTATTAATCAAACAATACACTACATCTCTCTCGCACTCGTTGGCTTGCAACCGGGCTTCGCGAATTTATACATCCGCACTCTTCTAACGTTAGCGAAACTGGTACCCCACTACATACATACTACTGTACGTATCTATAGATTCTATAAAAAATGCTCAATCCGAGCCAAAGCAGGCTTGCTATTGAACTTAACCGCAAGTGGGTACGAGGCTGCCGCGTAAACAACAGTCAACAGCTCACGATCGGGCCAATACCTGCGCAGCAGCCCGCAATCGGACCAATGGCTGCCTAGCGCATACTAACGGGCAAATCAGGAGCGATATTGAGCGCGCGGCTCATTGTTACCTGTGTGAGTGAAGTAGCAACTTTTAACAATAACGTGTTTATTTTGTTTAGCATTTTGAGGTTGAGTGAATGTTTATGTTTTTTTGAGTTAACAAGTGTTTTGCATAAATTAGTGTTTATCGTTGTAAAAAATGATGTCACAGTTCAGATCGATGACTTAATGTGGATCCTTGTGATTGTGAAGGATCAAAAAGTGATGTGTGAAAGTGTTGGTCGGCGAGGGAAAGGTAAATTCATTGAACATAGCCGAATTAAGCAGGTCATATTAACTTCAATATCTTCATACATACCTACTCCAGATGTGTATATTTTGTAGTTTTTTTAGAGCTTCGGGCCTTCGGGCTTGCCCTGAACTCAGACCCTAGGCACGCCACTGGTGACCTTGTATCTGACCTTGTATCTGACCTTGTACCTGACTTTGTATCTAACCTTGTATCTGACCTTGTATCTAACCTTGTATCAGACTTTGTATCTGACCTTGTATCTGACCTTGTACCTGACCTTCTATCTTACCTTGTATCTGACCTTGTATTTGACCTTAACCTTGTATTAGACCTTAACTTTGTACTTGACCTTGTACTTCCCCCTTACTCTCCCCTCCCCCTATCCCTCAATCTCCCCTTCCCCTCTCCTTTTCCCCATTCACAGTTTTGACAGTTTTGTATAACCTGACGTGCTCCTGACTGTACCCACATAGGTACGTAGTTAATAGACATGAAAGCGTAACAAACAACGCGCGACTCGGCCGAATCACTCTGGGCTTTAAGTAATTTGCTCCAACTTAAAAAGCCTGTTGATTTCGTCCAAGTAGCTGGCCGAGTTCAACAGGCTTTTGTAGTCCCACTTTTTCAAAAAAAATACTCCAATAACCTGTTGATTTCGGCCAGGTACTTGGCCGAAATCCAGTAATCCAAAAATAAAATAAACCAAATAAATAAATAAAATAAATCCAAATCCAGTAGTTTACAGATGTCAATTAAGGCTTCCACATGTGAACTACTAAATAGTTTGTTCATTTAATATAACTAGTTTGGGATAGCAATGTATTGCGGATTTTATTCAGATTTATACTCAGATCAAATCAGCTTAAGTTAATATTAAGATTTTTTAAATTCAAAGCTCCAGCGGTGACTTGAAATGGCCACTAACAAAAATAAAAGGGAACAATTTATATCATGAAGTGGTACAATACACAAAGAGCTTTTCTCCTCGGATATTAGGTAGATTAGGAAGCTTGGAAATAAAGCAATATACAAAAGTAGACTTACAAAGCCCGGGAAAAAACATGATAGTATAATTCCCTTTCCCTCATTACCCTCCATAATATTTCGTTGCCTCAAACAATTTGCGGAATAAGCAAAATAAAAGTTTTTATGAACTTGTTTAATTTGAGAATTGTTCCATTTTGCTTTTTAATTTCGCTTTTTATTTAGAAAAGTTTCATATTTTTTTCTGATTGTAAAAAGTTCAACGTTGTGTTTTGTCTGGTTTACGCAGATAAATGAAAAAATATTTAACTTTTATAGCATCAGAATTTAAATTTGTGAGATGCTAGCTCAACGACGACGTCGTCGTCGAGCTAGATAACATTATCTACACCATTCATCGGTACTAACATGACAATAATACTTAAACAATACTTACCCCCGTATCTATAGACGAGTAAGTAATGACTTGAGTAAAACTTGAAATTTTCTAATGCTTCTCATATCATATTCACATGCAATTTATAGTAAAATTCATCTTAAATGACTTCTTAGTGCAGTTTTGGTGAATTTAAGGTTAATTGATACTATAAAATGCGTATGAATATAATATTAGAAGCATTTGAAAATTGCAAGTTTTACTCAAGTCATTACTTACTCGTCTATAGATACGGGGGTTAGACACCTTCGCGATTCATGAGCATCAATAATACCTTAATAAAGAGCTGGCTTTTAGTACTGGCTTTTAGTAGTACTTACATTCCTCTGTAAACTGCAGTTCTGGCTGGACTGTGACGTCTCGCGTATAGTTCTCCGAAGTGGTGACGTCGAATGGGACGCGCTCATCAGGGCTAGGCACCCCAAGTGTGACGACACCCGGGACCTTCTGCGCGTATTTCCTAAGGCGTGAAATACGCGACGCGGCTGGGATACGGCAGCGATACGGTACAGATGTGAGACTTTCGGATGCTTTCAGCAAAGGAAATACACGTATCGCCGCCGTATCTGCGCCTTATCTCCGCCGCATCTCTTCTGTGTATTTCACGCCTTAAGCTGCTATAAAACACGCATATTTCCTAAAACTGCTATAAAATAGTGATTAAATACATACACTCCTCTGTAATCTGCAGTTCGATCTTGTCCAGGTCTTCGATCTCGTCGTCATCGAAGTCCGTCTGGACTGTGACGTCTCGCGTATAGTTCTCCAAAGCGATGACGTCGAACGGGGCGCGCTCGTCAGGGCTAGGCGCGCGAGGAGTGACGTCACCGGGCCCCTCCTGCGCGTGCCGCGCGCGCTTGCACGCTGCGCAGCCGCACAGCGACCCGCGCACTCGCAACAGCCACACCAGCCCGAACAGCGCCATCCAAGTGGTCATGCTGCGACTGTCATCACTGCACTTCACTGACACTCGCTCAACTGTACCACCGTTTTCTTTTCAGACGCACTATGAATAGTTTAGCACTGTTAATCATTGTATTGGTTAGTTAATAGTTGAATTATAATATTTGATTATTGTAGATGCTACATTTATTATTTTTATCAGCGTCTGAACTAGAGCCTAAAATATAAATCACAATAAAATCGGTTTTATTAGTACGAAACTTGAATAAGACCTACTTCATATACCTAGCTATGGTAAAAAAAAATTCTTTGTTAATTATTCCTGTAGCTGTATATTATTTTAAAATTTTAAAAGACACCTAACTCCCAATTTCCTTTCTTTTACCATTGAAAATGGTTATCAGATGCAAATCGCCAGAGACGTATTTTTGGCCATATCTCCGAAGATTTTAGGAGGATCAAAATGAAATAGTACCAAAAGTTGAGGAGTTTATCGAGACACGTATGAACGTTTAAATTTTGAAAATCTACTGGTAACTTTTTTTGGAATTTTGCGAAATTCCAAAAATTCCGGGTTTTTTGGGGGATGTTTGTTTACTAAATTGTAAATATTTCGGAAAAAAATTAAAAAAATAGTCCTAGGGTATTAGTTTAGCTATCAAATGGCGAAATAATTTTGAAAATCAGTTTATAATTGTGACCTGTAGGTGGTCCCTTTAGATTTAGAATTGTAGAAAAACGGATGTTTCCGTACATAAAAAGTGATACTGTAGCTTCTATGATTATTGACCGATCGTCATGCTAATAGTGTTAAAAGATGCAGAAGCAGACGAGAAGTGCATTCGTTGGAATTTTGAAAATTGGTTAATATTATTTCGGCTGCGTCGAGGCAGTCAGCGGGCGCTTTTGTGACACGAGGCGGAGCCGAGTGTCACAATCGTAAAAATAAATAGGTACTACCTAGGTAGCTTTAAAATTATAATAGGACTCTGCATTTGATTTGATTTTGGTTTTTCGTAAATTTTTGTGTTCATTTTCAATGCTCCAATTCTTGCGGGGACTGTAAAATCTGTGAATTTTTTGAATTTGTCTTTACGTTAGTTCAGAAAAAGATCGACATTGAAATATTTGAAAATAAAAGATCTTTTCTAAAAAATTAAAGCTAAGCTTTAATAAAACTTCGTGTGACATGGACGTTTTTCCTCGTTACAATGAAGATTAGATGAATCATCAAATTTTTCATAATTCGAGCAAAGACTAAATTGAACATGAATTTCATAAAAGTTTTAATAAATCTTAAAAAAGAAGAGAAATAAAAGTGAGGGGTACTATGGGTTCCTTGGTTACGCCATGATATAGGAAATACTCGATGAAATGATAAATGGAGGCTATAAATTGCAGCCCCCAAGATATAAATGGCAGTCCTTAGGAAGAAGGACTCATGAAAAATATCAATTCGTCTAAGACGATCGCTAAATTCCACTCAGCGTGCGTACACATAAAGTGGCGAAAAGCGATTACGAAATCAAGAAATATTATGCTGAGTATCGACTATAATAAGTTTTTTTTTTCAATATAGATACTTACTCAAAATCCCCGCAAATTATGCGCTGGAACCTTGTCACATAAGCTTTCACGTTGACGTCATCCGCAACTAAAAATGGCATTTACAAAAAAATCTGATATGTAATTTAATAAAAAAAAATATTATTGAATTATTATTTTCAATGAGATAGGGTCTAGGTTTAAAAAAATAGCTTTTTCCTTTTTGAGGTTTAAAAATGGCTGCCAGGCGCATTAGCGATTTGCGGGGATAGTAACTACTTTATTTTATGGAACCCATAAATTTACATATACACAGGTTGGTCAAAAGTTCTGTTACTGAGTTTCTTTATCGATTACTGGCCATTAAAACAAATGAAAAGAAAAAATAAAAATGACATATTATTGACAGTTTTATAAGCTATAATTCCATACCACACGTATATCATATTTTGTTTATTTCACCATGGAATGGGGGTTGAAGGAGAATCGTGTCGCTGTAATTGCTCTGCACAAATGTGGGCAGCCACCGAATATGATTTTCAAGTTGCTACAAAAGTTGAAAATCAACAAGCAATTTATTTATCGCACTATCCATAGGTACAGTAATACCTTGACCGTCGATGACCGAAAAAGATCAGGAAGACCACGCACCGTTCGGACACCAGCTGTGATCAAGGCAGTGAAGGCGAGAATCACAAGAAATCCCGTCCGGAAGCAAAAGTTATTGGCAATACAGATGACTGTGAAGAGAAGTTCCCTTAAAAAAAATATCAATGATGACCTTGGGCTTCACGCTTACCGTAGACGAAAGGGCCATCTGCTAAACGCACGATTGAAGGCTATGAGGTTAGCACGAAGTCGCGCTCTACTAAAGCAGTACGCACAAAACGGCCATCGAAAAATCTTGTTTACTGATGAAAAAATCTTCACAGTCGAAGAAAATTTTAACCGTCAAAATGATAGAGTATACGCTAAGAATAGTAAAGAAGCCAGCATGATTGCTCCGAGGGTCCAACGAGGTCACCACCCCTCATCAGTGATGATTTGGCTGGGGGTGTCCTATTCAGGGCTAAGTAAGGTTCATTTCTGTGAAAAAGGTGTGAAAACTGGCGCTAGAGTCTATCAAGATACCGTTTTGGAACCTGTTGTCAAACCCTTAAGCCACATTTTATTTCAAAACCAGCCATGGGTCTTCCAGCAGGACTCTGCCCCTGCGCACAAAGCAAAATCTACACAAGCATGGTTTCGGGCTAACAAAATTGATTTTATCGCGCAGGAAGAATGGCCATCCTCCAGCCCAGACTTAAATCCTCTGGATTATGCCATATGGCAACTTATTGAGGAGAAAGCATGTGCTAAGCCCCACATGAATCTCGACTCTCTTAAGCGCGCTATTCTCAAGGCAGTCGCAGAATTGGATATGGTGGTAGTTCGTGCTGCCATCGATGACTGGCCTCGTCGTCTAAAGGCGTGTATTCATGCCAGAGGCGGTCATTTCGAATAATTTTAATACATGATAATCTTAAATATTTGTGCTTTCATTTGGTATATAATTCATTGTAGCATTATTTGTAAATTTAGTATTATTCATGTTTTCCATAGTTACAGAACTTAGTAACCAACTATTTCAACAACATTGACCAAACCTATTTACAAAGCCTAAGATAATTATTATTTAACCTCCTTTAACTTCGCCGTAGTCGGGTAAAATATGTTTGATAGGTATATGTTTGGTTAGCTGACTGATTGACCAAAGTTTTTATTATTTAGATCTGTTGTGCCCAACTAATGATGAAACTACATACTAAAGTTCTTCAAGATAATGAAAATACTACTAAAAAATTTTTTTTCAAAAAAAAAAAAACAAAATAATGGACAGAACAAAGGCTTTTAAATTGATGAATGCAAAATATAAGAAATGTAAGTACAAAATATATTCCTATTCTATTACATTTCAAACCCTCAAGAGATTTTCCGTTTTCGACACGTATTATTGTAAACCAATATTCTTAAGAATCTTCGAATATTTACGGCGTTTCGTGACAAATGTACACACGACAACACATCAAGTTAAACAGTTGATCTACGAAAACAGATTTTATTACGTAGGGTATAAAGGCAATCTCAAGGTCAACCTATAATAATCTGATGTGTCGTCGTCTGTACATGAAGGCGAACTCGCCTAAAAGATAATTTAATTCTGTTTACACGAAGAATAAATAAAAATGGAAATTTTGATTTTCACCCACAAAATTTAAAATGCTGTCTATGAAATATAATTATAATATCTGTCTTTTCTATTACACTTACTGTTTAGGGTTCCATACCACAAAAAAGGAACCCTTATAGAATCACTTTGCTGTCCGTTTATCTCAAATTCAAATAAGCTTTATTCAATAAATCTTAATTATTAAGTACTTTTGAATCGTCTATATTTTCCTACCACCCGTTCCAGACTTTTTTAGCTGACGAGAAGAACGGGCGCAAGAAACTTATCAGCTGTAACAATCTATATGTCTGTCGGTCAATCAAGACCCTTTATCTCGGGAACGCGTGTGTCAGAAATGGTCAGAAACATGGAGAGAATTAAAACAAAATAAATCAATTTAAGTAAAGTAATGTTTATTAAATTGAATCGTCCAATTTCTTTTAACCTACCACCTGTTCGGACGTCTTTTTTTAGCTGAGAGAAGAACAGGCGGAAGAAACTCGTCAGCTTTATCAAATCAGATATTTACAATTAAATCGTTACAAACTACAAAAATATAAACTTAAAGTTATCAGTTAATCTCTTTATTAAACTATGATACTAGTTACCAAGCAAATGCAAAAGAAATCTGTCTATAATGTACTTTACTTATTATTACTACAAATAATCGGAATAATCATAAAATTGGGAATGAAAATTAACAGCGGATAGCCTTTGAAAAACAATCAACTCACACACAAAACAATTAATTCAAAATAACACAATACAATGAAGAATTTACTTAACTTAAATCCCGTAGTGCTCCAAACTTAAAAGTGAAACGTATGCTCAATTTTCCATTCCTTAAATACCCACTAAATTAAACACAAAAAGTTTACCCCTCACACCACTTTTCAACCAATCACAATCGACTATACTATTTGTACGAAAAAGTAATATCAGAGATAATATTTTATAAAACAATTACGTTGTAATCTTTTTGAAACTAAATCCCAATGAATTACAATAATTGTTATATTCATTACTGTAGTCTTACTTGCTTAAATTCTTGAAAATACGTTCAGCCAATGATAGGCGTTACGACTAACTATCGTGAAATTATCAAATATAATAAATGGTAACTTATTTAAAACTTGCTAAGATATGTATAAGATATTTACATTATTTTTATAAGAACTGAATCAAAATTAAATGTTAAACAATACATGATTTGATCATACTATTACCAAACATTATTTATCTGAACGTGTAAGGCAAAGGCAAATGTTCATACAGCCAAAAATACAATTATTGGAAAAAAGCTTTACTTAAAATCCGTCACGGCCATTCTGACAAGTACTTCGCTCTCGAAGTACAATTTTAAACTTATGTTAGATATATTAATAACAATCATAATGGGTCTTTAAAAGTTACAAAACAGTCACTGTTAAAACCACTACTGCCAACAATGGGCATTAGTCTTAAAAATAGTCACAGTCAAATATGGCTCGCAAGCTTCTTAATTATGGCTCGCAAGCCTCTTAACATGGCTCGCAAGCCTCTGCCCGCAGGCACATCTCAAGTCATAAGTCATAAGGCAATAGACCATCATAATTATTATCAATATAATCTCCCACTTGTCTCATTTGATAAACAATCTTCACGCATCTCTTTATTGATGTAAATCTATTAACCTATTATAAGTAACAATTTTGATTTAATAAGACACAATATACAAATTTATATATAAAAATCGCCGAAGACAACTGTCAGAAGCTGTTTACTAAACAGGACAAGCAGCAAGATAAATTCACTGTATCAATATAACTCCTCATAATGACATTTTTTTTTATCAATCAATATTATCAGAAAACAAACCCACTAAAACAAATTATCATAACCATTATCATCATTATCATCATCATCATTATCTTCATCACCATAACAATTATCATCATCATCATCATTATCTTCAACCATCATCATTATAATCATCACTATCTTAATAATCCTCATTAGCATAATTATCATCATTATTATAATTTTCATATTATCATTACATAATCTAAATAGAAATCAAACTGTAAATCGAAATCATGATCAAAATCTAAATCGAAGTCTTAATCTAAATCTAAATCATAATCATAATCCAAATCAAAATCAGAATCTAAAATGAAATCAGAATCAAAATCAGACTCTAAATCAAAATCTCAATCGAAATCGAAAACAGAATCGAAACCAGAATCAAAATCGAAATCAGAAATATCATAAATCGATAATAAGTGTAAATTGAAACTCAAATATTATAAATCGAAACTCAAAATCGAAACTAAAATGTAAAACGTAAATGGATATCAAAATTGAGATCAAAATGTAAATCGAAGTCAAAATGTAAATCAAAATCAAAATGTTAATAAAAATCAAAATGTTATAAAATAAAAGATGTTTGAGAAGTGAATATCAAAATGTTAATCAAAATCAAAATATAAATCTTAATCTAAATCTAAATCAAAATCAAAATGTAAATTCAAATCGAAATCGAAATAAAAATGGAAATCGTAATCAAAATGGAAATCGTAATCAAAATGAAAATCGTAATCAAAATGTTAATCCAAATCAAAACGAAAATCCAAACCAAAATGAAAATCCAAAACAAAATGAAAATCCAAATCAAAATGAAAATCCTAATCAAAATGAAAATCCTAATCAAAATGAAAATCCTAATCAAAATGAAAATCCTAATCAAAATGAAAATCCTAATCAAAATGAAAATCCTAATCAAAATGAAAATCCTAATCAAAATGAAAATCCTAATCAAAATGAAAATCCTAATCAAAATGAAAATCCTAATCAAAATGAAAATCCTAATCAAAATAAAAATCCTAATCAAAATAAAAATCCTAATCAAAATGGAAATCTTCATCAAAATGAAAATCCTCATCAAAAACGAAAATCCTCATCAAAAACGAAAATCCTCATAAAAATGAAATCCTCATCAAAATGTCAATTCAAATCAAAATATCAATCCAAATCAACATGTTAATCCAAATCGAAACGTAAATCCAAATCGAAATGTAAATCCAAATCGAAATGTAAATTAAAATCATAATGTAAATCCAAATAATAATGTTCATCGAAATCAGCAAAATGTAAATCGAGATCGAAACCTAAAAATCGAACCCTTAATATAATCTATTCCTTAATCGAAATTTAAATCTAAATTGAAAATAAAAAAAAACTAAAATCGAAATTTAATTTTCAAGGTTTAGACTTTATCCTAGACTAGCTTCCGCCCGCGACTTCGTCCGCGTGGATATTAGAGAAAATCCTTAGGGAACCTTCAACCAGGATCCGACCAACCGTTTTATACGCGATTAGGCGGGTCCCCACCAAGCGCGCTGCCTCGCGAGGCAAAACATTTGCGACGTGTGACAGGCCTCGCACGAGGCTGCGCGCTTGGTGGGGACCCGCGTAATCGCGTATAAAACGGTTGGTCGGATCCTGGTTGAAGGTTCCCTAAGGATTTTCTCTAATATCCACGCGGACGAAGTCGCGGGCGGAAGCTAGTTTATTACAATAATCAGAATTAGGTCCAGAGATATTAAGAGTATCACGTTCCCGTTTCTTTACTCTTTCCCGTTTCCGTCCCCGCCCCCGTTCCCGTTCCTGTTCCCGTGTCCGTCCCCGTCCCCTTGGGCTGAATCATGTCCACCGTGTTGGACTTCAAAACAAATGTCATTTTCGCATTGCTCATCCCATAAAACCTCAAGAACGACATCCACATCGGCTTTCATGTTTACTTACCCCATTTACCCCCTAACGGATGATTTTCAAAATAAGAAAATATGTGTTTGCCTATTTATTTTTAGACATGCTCCTACGAATTTTTAAGCTGTAAACTATGTAATGTCTATTTTATATTATTTTTCCATATATAATTTGTACCCCATTTTCACCCCTTTAGCGGTTAAATTGGACTTCAAAATTAATGTCATTTTCGCAATCACCATCCCATAAAACCTCAAGAACGACATCCATATCGATTTCTACGTTTACTTAGCCCATTTACCCCCTAAGGGGTTGATTTTCAAAACCACAAAATATATGTTTGCCTATTTATTTTAAGACATGCTCCTACGAAGTTTTAAGTTGTAATGTCTATTTTATATTGTTTTCAATACCAAATTTAAATCCAATTTTCACCCCTTTAGGGGTTAAATCATGTCGACCGTGTTGGACTTCAAAATAAATGTCATTTTCGCAATCTTCATCCCAGAAAACCCCAATAACGACATCCATATCGATTTTTAGGTTTATTTACCCCATTGCACCCCCATTTCATCACCATGGGGGTTGAAATTATACCAATACAATATGCGTTGCGTTAGATTTCCATCCATAAGCCTAAATTACAAATCTAGCGATTTCTACTTCAAAAATGAAGGATTATCTTCTAAACACAACTTCATCCCCCTTTTCACCCCTTTGGGGGTAGAATTTTGAAAAACGCTGAGACACGTATTTATTTATTTTCAATCATCAGCCTAAACACAAAATTTGAAGATCCTAGCTTCAAAACTGAGGGACTTTCATACAAACTTTCATCCCTTATTTCATCCCCTTAGGGATGGAATTTTCAAAAATCCTTCCTTAGTGGATGCCTACACTGTATAAAGTATCTGTGTGCAAAATTTCAAGTCTCTAGGTTCAGCGGTTTGGGCTGTGCGTTGATATCTCACTCAGTCAGGACTTTGAATTTTATATATCCTAGATTGAAATCTAAGTTGAAATCTAACCCGAAATCTAATTCAAAATAAAAACCAAAATCTAAATCTATCAAAATCTAAATTTAAAAACAAGATCGAAAATCGAAACTGAAAATCGAAACCAACAATCAAATCTTAAAATCAAATTCGAAAATCAAATTCGAAAATCAAAACCGAAAATCAAAACCGAAAATCAAAACCGAAAATCAAAACCGAAAATCAAAACCTAAAATCAAAACCTAAAATCTAAATCGAAAATCTAAATCGAAAATCTAAAATCAAAATAAAAATCTAAACCGAAAATCTAAACCAAAAATTTAAATCAAAAATCAAAACGAAAAATTAAAACCTAAAATCAAAATATAATATTATCATGAACTTGGGTACAAACCAAAGTCTCTGAATAAATGACTCAAAACATACTTGTCTGTTGCAATTTAAAACCACCCAATAGTAAATAATAAATCCGAATGACATCGAATCATACATTTTAAACTTTTAACTTCTTGGCGTAGCAAGATTAATGACTTAGGAGACAACATAATCAAACCTAAACTATTTAACTAAATCTATATATTTTAGATTATACACCTGAACAGGTTGACTAACTGTCGTGTTATCATATCAATAACAAAATAATTGAAAATTTATCAAATTTTTACCAAAATTATAAATATAAAGCAATAATATAAGCAATAATAAAAAGTAATTAATATAAAGTACAATTATTAATTATAATTTTTAAGTAATTATGATTAATAATTGTGTTATTGTGTGAACATTAGCATAACAGTGTGAACATAGCATTTAAGCTTATTTCTTATCGGAAGAAAGGACAAATTAAAAAGAAACAATATCAGCCTTTTTAGTTACACATAAATTGCTTATCATTATTTGAATTTTCAATAATGCTAGGATTACTCTGCGCAAACATTACTGAGCGGGATTCTATTTTATAGATAACTTTTCTAAGTAAAAGAAATATTATTATATACATTGCTCCGATTCTAAATAAAGGAAGTAAAAGCATTTGTGTCGCCCAAGACAGCGCCTACAGAAAAGTTCGTCGTCTAAGTTGAGACAGCCAGGAATCGAACCCGGGTATCTCGAGAGACAGACACCATGAAAACCAGTGTACTACAAATTCGACGTTGTTGGTCGAAAAATAAATAATAGAATACGATATCTACCCAAAATAAAAACTTTCAATAAATTTAAAATGAGAATGAGAATGCTAAATACTGTGGCAGGGTAAGTAAAGTTCAAAAGTAAAGAAACTCTGCTTTAAATAAGAAAAACAAAATAAACCCTCAAATGAAAAACATTAAATTCTTACTTAAATCTTACTACCTACTTTGCAATTCGAAACATACGTAGAAAGTAAAAATTAAGAAATGATGTAACTATTAAAAATTTGGTAGCAATGAATAATATTTTGTACTAGTGCAAAAGTAAATAGCTGTGCTTCAATAAAATTTGAATTTTCTAAAGCTAAAGTATCTACAAACCCAAATGTTTCATTGTAAACTTTATAAAGACTTAGTATAAAAAGATCTACCTACTTATAACGTACCTACAAATGAACAATTTAAACAAGTTTTAATCGCATTTACTTAGACGCCAGACCAATTACTCAGGCTTTTGATAAAACCACATCAGTATCACAAATACCGTCACAAGTTAATTTTATAAACATCTTTAGTTAATATTGATTTCTCAATGTATTTGATGTTAATTTCGTCGTAACAAATTTTATTCTTTTTCCACATCAAAACAATAAATAAGTATTGAACTAGCAAAGTAGCAACCTCGTAAAATAAATTATTAAAACAGCCACTAATGGCCTTACCGGCTAGCGGACTTTGAAGGAAGATCTCTGAAGACTTCTCCTTTACTTCTCATTCTTCTTTCACTGACACCAGCTGGCTGCTACTCAGGTCTCAGGATCGCAATGGCAGCGGAGCGAGTTCTCGTCAGCATCCACCCTGAAAATCATCAGGAATTGGTGTTAATATTTTGTAAATGGACCGAGTCGATACCCACTTCTGATGTCAGAAATGGTCAGAAACATGGAGAGAATTAAAACAAAATAAATCAATTTAAGTAAAGTAATGTTTATTAAATTGAATCGTCCAATTTCTTTTAACCTACCACCTGTTCGGACGTCTTTTTTTAGCTGAGAGAAGAACAGGCGGAAGAAACTCGTCAGCTTTATCAAATCAGATATTTACAATTAAATCGTTACAAACTACAAAAATATAAACTTAAAGTTATCAGTTAATCTCTTTATTAAACTATGATACTAGTTACCAAGCAAATGCAAAAGAAATCTGTCTATAATGTACTTTACTTATTATTACTACAAATAATCGGAATAATCATAAAATTGGGAATGAAAATTAACAGCGGATAGCCTTTGAAAAACAATCAACTCACACACAAAACAATTAATTCAAAATAACACAATACAATGAAGAATTTACTTAACTTAAATCCCGTAGTGCTCCAAACTTAAAAGTGAAACGTATGCTCAATTTTCCATTCCTTAAATACCCACTAAATTAAACACAAAAAGTTTACCCCTCACACCACTTTTCAACCAATCACAATCGACTATACTATTTGTACGAAAAAGTAATATCAGAGATAATATTTTATAAAACAATTACGTTGTAATCTTTTTGAAACTAAATCCCAATGAATTACAATAATTGTTATATTCATTACTGTAGTCTTACTTGCTTAAATTCTTGAAAATACGTTCAGCCAATGATAGGCGTTACGACTAACTATCGTGAAATTATCAAATATAATAAATGGTAACTTATTTAAAACTTGCTAAGATATGTATAAGATATTTACATTATTTTTATAAGAACTGAATCAAAATTAAATGTTAAACAATACATGATTTGATCATACTATTACCAAACATTATTTATCTGAACGTGTAAGGCAAAGGCAAATGTTCATACAGCCAAAAATACAATTATTGGAAAAAAGCTTTACTTAAAATCCGTCACGTGCATGGATATATCGAGTTGAAATTAAAAACATATACTCAGGTCTACAGTCTCTTGATCCTGACAAAAAATCAAACTTCTACGTTAATGTAAAAAAGATACGTTTAAAAAAACATATTTCCAAATTAAATCAAAACAGAGTGCATACAGTTGTTATTGGTTACATTCCGGTTCTCTGCCTTGCCATTCAAAGGGCATGTGAAATGTCAGTTTAGATTAGGTAGTAAAATTAAAATTACATACGAATCATGCGATAAGAACAAGTACTTGTTGTATGGTCTGTTAATTCATTTTTGTCAATTTTCGAATTTAGAATTTCTTCAATTGAATAGAAACATAAAAATTAACCATGTTTGTAATTTTTTTTCTTTAATATAGGCAACGATCAGGTAAAATAAACTAATTTACGGTCTTTGGTAGCTTATTACAACAACTCTCTTAAATATTCATAGGGTAGGTAGTTCCCGATGACCTAGATATATGAAATTTTCTACAAGTACAGAGAAATGTCTGGAAACTATAGGTACATTTGTAATTAAATCATAATAAATATAGTTTTTTATTTAAGTAGGTACCTACAATTTTGTACGGAACCCTCGGTGGGCGAGTTCAACTCGCACTTGTTCGGTTTTTTCGTTACCATACCATTACCACCATTCCCATTACCATTCTTTAAATACTAATATAGTACCTACTTGGTAGGTACTAAATTCCAAAATATCTGCAGCACTTTAGTATATCAATATTACCTATAGCAGCAAATAACACAGTAGAAACCATTATTAATTCTGTGCTAATAGTTTATTTTAGGGCGGATTCGACCAAGTGAGAATAACTGTTATTCTTAGATAAAATGACCAGTTATTCGAGAGTAAATCGAAATTACGTTTTACCAGGCACTATTCTCAGAGTATTTTCCCTATTCAGGAATAGTCACTATACCACCATTTCGCGGGGAATAGCAGAGTTAATCCGCGAGTATTTTAATGGCGTCCGCGTGCCGTATGTCAGTGACATTTCTTTGACATTTGACTTTGACTGCTACAGATACGTACAAGGCGACAAAATAGAGTTGACAAGACTTTGCCTTTTAAATAGTTTGTTTATAGAACAATGACAATTGGCCGGATAATAAGTTCATTCACATAATTGACAACATTTCAAAATTTTTATCCTGTTTTTTTATTTGTTATTTAGAAATTACTGATGAAAACAAGAGACACGTATTTTTTTCTTTTCAAAATTTTTATTTTAAGTCAACATAATATTCATTTGAAAACTTATTTATTCTAAAAGAGCGTAAGTGCCGTTTAAAGGATTTCTGGCGGACATTATCCTTTGCCCATATGAATAAAAAAATAATTTTGACGTCAACCTGCCAACCTAATCTATGGACGCTAATGACGTTTGTCTAATGAAGGAATAATAATCTTATCCTTGGATTGCATGGAAAAATGACCATTGCTTTACTCGAGAAAAAAATCGTGGAATAGATGTATTCTTCGTATAGCTATTCCCGTTTATATTGAACTTTGGTCGAATCCACCCTTAGTCAGTTAGACACACAATAGATTATTTGGTTTTTACTACGAATGCCGACTTCAAAGCCTGTAAATACAAAACTTGAAAACCCACTGCTTGAGAGCTTTCCACGGGCCGGCAGGGAGTTTCATTTGAAATATAATGCATAATTTAAATTCAAATTTAAATTTTGTAATGATATTGTGTCAGTGTGACTCAGTTTCGTTTCGTCGCCTACATTTGTGTATACTGGTGCCTCGAGGACTGTACACTAAAATATTATATCAAGGGAAAATTTAAACTTACAAGTTTTTGTGGGATAAAATCAGAAACAAAAACATCAAGTCTTATTTTAAGCAGATATATTTTTGTCTGCACAGCACAAAGAAAATTGTTTGGCTGTTTACGCCGACGAGGGCAAAAATATTACAGACTGAATTTAAAAAAAATATTTTATTTTTGCTGTTCAAATGATGTAATCCATTGTAAAGGACAAAATTTATTACAAATGAAGATCCACATTTCAAATTAACACACAATATCTGGTTCTGCTAAGACCATAATCGCGGAAAGCTTTAGATTAGTTCACACTAATTAGATTTTGCTTTCATGAGATAATATTATATTGTATTAAATAGACCAAGAAGCAAAATACCTACAAGAAGTTAAAACTTAACAAGTCCAAAATAGCAATAATCTTAATTTTATTAATCTTGTATGTAATCCCACATTTTTATATGTGAAACTTGTTTATAGATTTTTTGTTTTGTTTAATATTTATTTATTTAATCTAAGTTAAAAGCTTGTTTGACTTATTATAATGACGGTAAGTAAAGCTTAGACTTACTGTACTTAAGCACATAACATTTCAAAGTAACAAATTGTAAAACTTGGGAACTAACATGATGAAATAACATTAATATCGGAATTCACTCACGTGGTCGGAATGTCAGGTTTATTATCTTACTAAATACAACACTATTCTCTCTATCATATTTTATCGAGCATTTATTGAGTCTGTCTAATGATCAATAGCATCCACTTGGCGAGAGGACACGACTGTGACAAATAAATCGTCCATTATATCAATCAACCCTACTAATATTATAAATGTGAAAGTTTGTGGGTTTGGATGTTTGGATGTTTATTCCTCAATCACGCAAAAACTACTGAACGGATTTGGTTGAAATTTGGCACACAGATAGTAGATAGCCCAGATTAAAACATAGGATACTTTTTATCCCGATATTCCCACGGGAACGGTAACCACGCGGGTGAAACCGCGGGCGGCCGCTAGTATTATAAATGTGAAAGTTTGTGGGTTTGGATGTTTAGATGTTTGGATGTTTATTCCTCAATCACGCAAAAACTACTGAACGGATTTGGTTGAAATTTGGCACACAGATAGTAGATAGCCCAGATTAAAACATAGGATACTTTTTATCCCGATGTTCCCACGGGAACGGGAACCACGCGGGTGAAAACGCGGGCGGCTGCTAGTTTAATAATAAATAGAACATCACCTTCTCCAGCCATGTATTTATCGCAATGTCGTCGTTTTTCGGGAAATACCAATTTTGGCGACGTTTGATGATTTTATTGCATTATACCGAATTTTTTCCGTAATTCCTGAATTCAGTAAATTGTCCCGTAAAATTGTATTTTTTTGCATAACCTTGATGTTATCTTATTAAAAACATTTTTGAGTAATTTATATATCGTACCTAATTAAAATTGCATATCTAGTCATTCACAATTTTGATTCGCTTTTGTAGAATTATTCAATTCATTCAATTTACTACATAGAATACGTCTGATACTGAAAGTGTGCACAAAGTCTTATTTGCCATGGAAACCTATTAGATCGAAATGGCGACTCTTCAATGAAGTGTTTTCCAATTTCAGGATCTCAAGTTCATTTCCGTATCGCACCTAATAGCTGTTGATGAAACTAATATTTTGTTTCAATGCTTTGGGTATTGTCTGTTTAATTAAATAATGTAACTGTTGCTTAATTTTGTTTTGTGCTAAAAAGGGATATGGACTTTTTACTTTTATTACTTCAAGTGTTATTATTCGTTAAAACGAATCAGACTAATTCCAAGCTATGGGCCATTATAAATAGAAATAATGTTACAACACAATAAGAAATAAACATTATAATAATTGGAACATCAAATTAATCTTAATTATTTCCTGCTGTTGTTCACTCAAACATAATTTGTGTTCGTTGCTAACTGTTACCTAATAAGGTACGAGTATTTATTACATGATTCACATTTTTGTTGCTAGGTGGATGTGATACCGTCACACATTTAAAACGCCTTTTAAAAAACTTAGTTAAAATGACAGGAATTAAACGCGTACTATCTGCAGTGTGGAATCCAGTAGTTGCAAATCCATTACCCCTTTGTTCGTGGTCGAATTACAGAATACGGCTATGATACGGAATAGGGACACCGTTAGTGTTGTGTGCGGCGGTATTTAGAAATACTTTTCGTCGGTGGATGAAGACTTCACCCAGCAGAGGAGGAGGCGTAACACCGCATATCCAGTCAGCCCGTGACCACGGCCGATGAACCTGGTGGAAACGTCAGGAAAATAGGTAGGTGTGAAAATATCTATCATTGTTGTACGCATTCAATTCCTGTCATTTTAACTAAGTACAATGCAACGCGAAAGTTTAAAAGTGTATAATAGCCTTTTAAAAAAGTTTTAAGAAGTAGTAATCTCATTGTTAATTTAATATTTTTAACAGCTTAATAGTTTAAAGTTCACAGATTGTACAAAATTACCATGGGCTTTCATCCATTATTATTATTATAGCCTTTGACAATGTCAATCTATGGACGCGCGAACCAAAGCACATTATACTCGTAGTTCACTCTAATAGGAGCTAAAACTTCCCAAGCTTATCTAGACAGTACAATGTTTAGGATTTACACTAAATTTACGAACAGCGAATATTACGACTACACTCGTGGTTTCACTAATTTTCCTAACTACACATACTCGTATGTTCATGATAACGCTCAACGCGAAAGTACACAAAACTAACTCCTTTAGAGCTTATTACATAACCCAATTTGTACAAAACCTAATTAGGAAATCGGAAGGTGTAATTGCAATTTATTTAAGAACCTCTCAAGTTTTGAATTAGGTTACGATTTGAATTCCTTAAAACTAGATCGTGTAAAAGCAATTTCTTAATCGGCATGGAGAGTGCTATACTATCAGTTACATAAAGATTATTATGTTCAGTCACGTCTAAAAATATGTAGGTATGCAGTTAAGAACTGTGTCACTTTTCTGTAGCTCCCACACAAGGGGGGCCATAGAAACGTCTTAAAGAGTTCGAGTGAGTTCGAACGAGCGGAGCGAGTGTGCCGCGGTAGCGGCCGGCCAAGCACCAGAAACCACGTTTTTGTAAAAATTACTTTCAATATAGGTCTGAAACTTAAATTTCCTGAAGCCTTGGCTATTCCACTTCTGTTTTCCGCACTTTAATGGTGTAGCTTTCGTTAATGTTAAAGTTCGGAAATCTGCTACTTTAAGAAAAATTTCGCACTTTAACTGACTCGGTCAGTTAAAGTGCAGATTAACTAGTTAATTCACACATTAACGGATTCCACACTTTAGTGGTAACATAATTATACATATTTATAGACGTGACTGCGTACAAGTCCAGCTAGATAGACGCAAGACTAGTGTGGTGACAAGCAAGTATGCATCCAGTAATGCCTGCTTTGCTTAGAACGCACAATTTCACAAAGCGTATCACGGCTGTTTTGTCTGTTTACTCATAATTAACTAGATTAGCCTTGTGTTGGATGCCAGCAGAATGGAATAACACCAACCCTTCACACTCAGGGGTGTCGTAAAAGGCGAGTAATGACTAAGAGTTAGTACATAATGGCCACGTCAATTTTTTTTATAAAGTTTAGAACTTTGTCACTTTGTTGTAATTGGCATTTGTCATTGATTTCTATTAAAAAAAGTAACAGCTTTTAGAGTGACAAAGTTCTTAACTGTATACATATTTGTAGACGTGACTGAACCCACATCTAAGACTTCCTTGGATTATAAGATAGTAAGTAGCAGCTTTTTCAGATGCCCGAACAGAATCCCGATTGCCAAGCGTAGAGTTTATGGCAATACATACTCCTAGGGAGGGAGATAATCCTTAGTCCTGTAGTGACTTCGATCAAGAATACCCTAGATGTCCGGTCAGAGTCTCAAAAATAAAGCTTTATAGTCCACTGCACTTCGATCAAGAAATCCTAGATAACGCTTCACGAACTAAAACAGTACGCAAAAATGGCACCTCAAATAGAGTCCCACTTACAAACTGGGCGCTTATTGTGCACAAAGTAAGTGATATGATGTGTTTTGTACAAAAAAAGCTTATTTTGTACAAAATGTGAGTTTGTTCAAAATAAGAGGTAATTATGTACATAATAAGCGCCACGATTGACAGTGGGACCTACAGTTTTAGCTCGTAAGCGTTATCTAGAATATTCTTAATCGATGTCCATTGGACTATAAAGCTGTTGTGATGATGCAGTGTTGCCACCCTCTGATATTGATTTCCCCGGACTCGTCGTGAAATTTACCTAAATTGGGCACATAAAAAAATGAATTGATTGATTATGAATTGATTATATAATTTATTCCAAAATGAAACAAAAAATTATTTCATTCTAAAAAAACACTAAAACCTCTTCAGTGGTTTCTTCTTAAAATCATACATTTTCACCCAAAATACCCCTTAATAATATTATACCCTAAAAAAATCCCTAAACGTGTAAAAATCTCCTAAGGGAAAATACCCTAAGGTGGGAACACTTTGATAATGATGATGATGATGATTATGAATTATCCAGCTATAGGAGCAAGTTCACAAACACTCACGACGCACAAAGTCTCAACTACCAATCACACGTAATACGTAAAACAAACAAACAAACAATCAAACCAATCACAGAGCTCTATTTCAACTCAGTGCGTTCGCAAATGCAAAGGTTTTTAGTATTGTTGTACGAGTGTAACACTCGTTAATGAATCATGGTTATAGCACAGCATAGCTCGAATGATAGATACCCCTTATCGTAAAGATGGTTCACTGATCTAATTTTATACCGCCTCTGTGAGCCAAATGGGTCGTTTACAGCTCAACAAAGCAAAACTTTGCTTGACGTATTGTCCCCGTACTTTCGCGTTTGTATAGGATATATGTATATTCTATCGAGTCAATATTGTGAAACTATTAAGCCTATGCCAATACCAGATCGGTTCAACTTGTAACTGTGTTGAATGTGAACTTAGAATAAAGTTAGATACAGATGGTAAAATAATACAATACCTAGTTTGATTTTGTTTTTGAAGTAAGTAGATTAACTTTGTTTATTATTTTTTTTACGTGCGTCATCCATCACGCATCAATTATTAGCGAATAATTCGCGGATAACTATAACGCTATTTACAAAAATTTACCTTGGGAAGTCAGTGGGCAGGGTTTTTAGACTAACCAGAGATATTAGCAGATAGGAAACCCCGTCTCATGTTGCCATCTCTGAGGCTTAAACATCATCATTAAAGACCGGATTATTACGCAACATAAAGAGCCCAAAATATGCATGCAAATAATATATGCACGAAAATCCATAAAAAGGGCCAAAATATGCAACATAAAATAGTAAAAAATAATTTTTTAAGGTTTTTTTTATTTTAAAAGGCTATCATTGCTCAACGATAACAGTCGTATTTGCGAAAATTTCAATTGCAAAATATATTTGATATTGAAATTTACTTTTTTTCGCTTTAATATGCAACTACCAATGAAAAATTGTTAAATGCAAATGCAAATTAAATATGAATTTTCATAATAATCCGGTCTTTAATCATCATCATCAGTCATTCATGGTCCAGGCCTTGAAGTTCATAAAGTACAGTTGACCTCAAAAGTAGCTGATTAAGTACTTTGTCACAACCTAATATGTTATTCTGTAAGTTGGAACCCTACTACAGGAACGTAATAACACATATTAGTTTGTCTTCACTAAGTCGCTTTTGTCTTTATTTAACTTTCAGTTCGTCTTGCGTCAAACGCATGTCATACAAATTTTGATATTTTGAGAAGATAGGATATTATGCGCTATTGCGTTCCCTATCAGAACACACAAAAGACTGAAGTGGAAAGCTACTCTACTTGAATATGATATACCTACTCAAATACATAGCTATTTACTATTCACAAGAAACCCGAATAAATTTCTGATTGAAAGAACTAGACCTTGCGATCCTCAAGTAATAACAATATAAAATAACTTGCGCAACAATTCATTGAAGCTTGACGATGAAAACTGACGTCCGTATATGATTTATTCATCGCAAAAGAAAGGCATGCATAAAATAGTGCACCCTGGGACCACCTGTGCTCGACATTTCCCAAAGGGCTCCGAAACAGACTAGGAAATAGGTAGCACTCGTACGTACTATCTCTATGCATGAGCCAGAATCGGTAATACGTGATCTAATATTAGGAAGAAGTTACGGTAATAAGTATTGGGTTGTATTGAATTCAATCTTCATTTACTGTCACACATTTTGTTAAACGAATGTTTTCAAACTATAAATTAATTTCATTCAGCATTAACTCTAACAATATTAGAGCACATTAAAAGTTTAGCTTCAGTAATAATTGTACAATTTTATTTATAGTCAGGTGGGGTAAGTGAAACATACTTTATTTTTATTTTTATTTAACAAGGTTTAGTAAAGCTATAAAACTCGCAATGAAAGTAGCTGTGTAGGCAATGTACTCCTAATTAAATCAGCCTTTAACGGTATGAATATAAATATCTAAAGACTTGCATTAAGCAACAAAATCAGAAAAAGAATATAAAGGCTAAGAAGTGTTTCACTTACCCCTGACAAGGGGGAAGTAAAACAGTGGCCAAAAAAGCTTTTAATATTGTGTCCATTTAATTAAAAACAGGACTAAAGGATCATGTTTAACCGTTAATATCCAAAATGTATCAAATTCTCATAAAATAGGGTCCAGTTTTAAAGGTTTATCAAAAAAACATCGTGTTTTGCGTTTTAACATCTAATGAATTTCTTTTTGGTTTACTAGCTAGTTTAATGATCGCAGCGATATCTGTGTTGTATTAAGGGAAGTAATTCGTCATTCCTGCTTTATCGACACATCGCTATGAGAATAAACTACGATAGTTTCATAGATATGGTTGGGTGTTTCACTTACCTCGGTGTTTCACTTACCCCACCTGACTATATATCATTGATGATTGGGTTTTGAGTTTACCTCATAAATATCAAAGTAACTAAACTATGTCTGTTAGTCACTCTTTCACGCTTTCACGCCTAATCCGCTGATCCAATTTTGATGAATTTTGGGACAGCTATTGATTGGAACTTGAAAAAACATAGGCTACTGTTATTCCCGAAACAAAATTTCACGTGGAGTCACGCGGTTTCATAGGACTTTATCTTTGTATAGACAAAAAAGACATGTATTGCATTACTTCATTATTGAGATACTGAACATATTGCAATCACTATCTTATAGAAAAGCAAGAAATTACATCCCAACATCTATTTTCTCAATGAACTCTACCTTTACCGTAAACTTAAAAAAACATGCTTTTAAAAATATTTTAAGAGAAAAATATTAATTACATTTTTCTCTTATAATATTTTTAATGTTTGACATCTTTAATTTTTATTATATAGAAAAACAAAAATTAAAATGATTCCTCCACCACAATACGAAATGATAAACACAATGTCATTTAAAATTCACTGTATACTTAATTTTAAAATGAGCATTATAAAATACCTGTCGCAAAATGTCTGATTACATAACTACATCTGTCACATCGGAGAATTAATGATCCCGAAATAAATTGAAAATGTCTGCTAACCCATTAGGAAAATGTATTGCGGATCCAGCTAATACCCGAAAACCGCAGATAGGTGATTTTCTTATATAGGTAAGGAGGTACCTATTTAATCCCTTCAATGTATATATTTTAACTTGCTAATATATATTCTACATACTTCAACGTTTACGTATCTCTCGTATTATGATTATAATCTATTTTACTTGTTTGATTTAATTTTATTGTTTTCGACTAACCTTAAAAAACTACAACTTACTGTAATTTTAACCTAAGTTATTTAAAGTTTGAATCCACTCAACTGAGTAATTGCTCTAAATATTAATATCAAAAAGTTGTTTTTTATAAACAACAACTCCTATTTTTTTTAAACTGAAAATAAATTTCACATTGAAACCACTGTTCAGTTCAAAACCACTTGCACTTCACTTTAGTTTGAATTTCGATTCCAGTAACATCGTAAGCGTTCGAACGCGCGACGACACGTCCTCCTGGATCAGCGTCAGGAAGGGTACTGAACATTCTGTTGTACTGTACCAGAGGCTCCACGCATGCGGCCCATGGATGCCTTTAACCCTGATGAGTGAGCTCTAGTCAAGTGTTTGATAATAAAACGCAACTGTTAAGCGCTTTAATCGGCGGCAAGTAGCGCCTGACGCAGCGCGAATGCAAAAGCTCTTCTGAATGACGCTTGTAGAAAATAAAATTGCGCTCGAAGATTACTGTCACTAGAATGTACGGATAAACTACGTACTGTGCCTGATTATTTGGTGCAATGCTGAAATGTAACATATTGTTATATTATAAAAGAGCACAACTACAAATTACAAGACGACAGCAATAGATGTAGGGATCACATAATATAAAGCATCAGGCTTCTTTTTTTTTTTGTTTTTCTTGTTAAGAAAATGTAGTCATGAAAATTGCATACGACTTACCTGACCACAAGTTGTAATCTAGCCATTATCTTATCATATCGGGGATTTTTTTTCTTTGTTCTGTAACCCTTTGCTGTATAACAATCATTATGGCGGAACAGAACACTACCAAGTATTTTTTCGGCTGAGGGACATTGAGTTCTCTAATACCCACCTTCCGATCAGACAGGAAAAACCCACTATTCTTCTTTGACATTTTGAACCCAATCGCGTTTAGTTTATTTTTTCGTTGAAACCAAATCTGAAACGTATTCGGTTACGTTTACCGTAAAATCTTTGGTTTAGTTTTAGCAATTTTGTTGGTGTTGAACGTGATTGGCACCGTGAGCACACCTGTGCGTAAGTTTGAAAGATATATTATTGCCAAAACTTTTCTGTGATAAACGAAATGGTTGTAAAAGTAACGTGATCGGGCCGCCCGTGTTTTTATATTGACTTTTAAATTCAATCATTTTAAAAGCATATAAAAAGCTACTTGGGCTCCCATCGATCTGTTTTATCTCACTCCGCACAGATTTTGAATAGATAAATCACTCGCTTATGTGAAAGGATGCACGCCATTTTCTTAAATGCATTTTTATTAAAACAGATTGGTTATTCCGATCTGTTACCTCAAAGAATCCACCCTGAAGTGAATTCTGAGAAATCTATGTCCAAGAATTCTGCTATGATAGCTCCCTCCCTAGTTTAAGGTAAATTCTCCGAAATAGAACTTTTATAGGATCAAACTATGTCGGGATTTACACCAGGTACCTGTTTATTTTTGAGACTCCGATATTTCGGCGCAGTTGCATGCGCCATGATCACGATCAATAACCATGGAAATTTAAAACAATATATTTTATAGGATCTTTGGCTGTTCCTATGTCTATATGTACCAATATTATCAGAAACGCGTAAAGATAAGTATCAATTTAAAATTAACATCTAACATTATCATCTTGTAAACATTTTGGTGCTATAAAAATAAAAATATGAATATTATCTCTTATTTTTTTACTTTTTTTTTACTCTGAATTAGAACTGAACTCGGAAGCACTGTTCACACTTATCGCAATTGCTTAGTCCACCAACAGGACGGTTGATTTTATATAAAAAATTGATTAAACTTTCAGTTACATACCATTACATCTCTTTACAAGTTCTCCCGCTTAGGGTTTGCGAATCAAAGGTGTAGCTTGTATATGTCATTCACAAGTACTTGTAAGAGCATAGACTGAATAAATGACTCTAAGTTATTTGAGTTGAATTCCAGCCTTTCGCACAAAGTACGAAGTATGATACAATTAGACCCTCCTAAAAATCTGTAAGATGCAATAACTTAAATCCTAAAAACTTCCAGCATCAGGTAGCCTACATTTGTTTGCATAACAGTCCGGAATTCAATTCTCAAATCACATTTATCAAGGGTAGAGCTCTCAAATATCGCCATCCGTAGGACCGACATAAATCTTGTCTCAGTTTTCGCTAACACAGAGCTGTGTTGTCGTGGCAAGTTTATTTCCGTTACACGATTGATGTACTGAAACCGATACGAATCTGCAACTGAACGCTTTTAGCTCTCTATTTTCTTCGATCCTTTATTCTCAGTGGAACGAATTAGAAGCGAATTGAAAAGCCTGATGTTAAACTTGCGATGAGGAATTTGGGTCTTCGGACTTTGTCTTAAAATAGGACACTTTTAAAGGGTCTTGTGATGCATAATGGGGCATTTACACGGGTTGATTTTCCAGGCGGCTTGCTGGAAGATTTTAGTCGACCAGCGCTTTTTATCGACAAAAGTTTGTAAAATCTAAACCCAAACCGAATTTTAATGATGTGGCGATTCAGTTTTACAAGCGATTGTCGTTAAAAATCCACTTCTTCAAATTTCGACAAGGGAAAAAATTACCTAATTAAATAGATTGTAGCATTCACAATGCTATTCTTATACAATACTAAGTCGGAGAGTGTGATCTGATGCGAGTCGAATTTTTTCTGGTATATTATTTAGTATTGTAAGAAACTTTTCTTTCTTTTAACAATTAAACTTGGTGAAACTTAAAAAAAGAACTTATTTTTTTGATTTCATAAAGTGTACATAGTGTGAGTTGCACCAAAACGCTATCAAAGGACATCATGCTGGCTGACAACCTCTTTTTTTGGCAAACTTATGCTTAACTGGTACTATAAAAAGCTTGTTATCGTTAAAGTTAGGTGGTGCAACTGTGGAACTGTGATAGAACTCTAGATGACGTAAGCCTGTGTAAGAGTGTCATCCGTCCAGAATGCCAGACGTTGTTTTCTTGAATCATGCCCCAACTTATAGGTAACCAGTAAACGATCAAGACGCTTCTAACGATACCTCATTTCGAGGTGCCGAGGTACCGAGTTAGTTAATTATTTTTAACTGATTTTTATTGAAGTTTGCTATCCAAAAATAAATTGCTACCTATTGAAACAGTTTATAAATGGGACAATGTACGTTTAGGTAGGTACTAGTTTAATTTGAATATTTTATTAAAAGCAAATGAAGAGAGTAAAAGATAACAGTAAAATTAATGCTGATTACTGTCATAATAAGTTTAGTCCCAAAAACGAATAACAACTTTTAATCTAAGTATTGAAACTCATCAACTTGTTTCTAAAATGGGTGGCCATATTTAAAACCCGCCTGAATTACGTAATTGAGTCGTAAATAATGTTTAAAATTAAGTTTTCAGATGACAAAAGGTACCCCATTAAACGCCGAGATACTAAGTAAAGAGAAAAGGATCCCTGAAATTCAGCAAGGACAAAGTCATTAGCAACATCTGAATTGATTCAACAGCTGCATTAAAACGGCGGATAAATTTAATTTTGTAAGAAGAGTTAACGCCTAGAGTATCCCATCTCCTAATAAAATTGAAAAGCTTACCAGCTTGAGCCTGTAACTTATAGCCAGATTACCATAACTTAACTTTGCAACCGATGCAAATCTCTGCAAATTTTCCGACCAATCTGCATGTCTGCCATTGGACTAAAGTGCAAAATTGGAATTTAAAATATCCATTACGGAAAGAAATATGATAATCATATCTTGGTTTCCGCATTGCTTTAGCAGTTTTGCCGTTTTTCTGCTTGTTTATCTGTAGCTCTACCATGACATGATGCAAACTGTTTTCGCTACCAAAAATTATCGTATACACCGTTAATTTTTAAGATATATCTAAAAATAAAATGGGGATATCAGACCACGTTTCTGAAAATAAACATGAAGAGAAAGAATGAAGAGAAAAACAATTAATAGTTTGAAAATATCGGAAAAATCAGAAAAATAGCAAGAGGCGTGCATGTAGATTCATTCTTTTCATTATTTACGTAAGTAAAGAAGATAGTCTCTTTTGATTACCTACGCGCGTGCAATAGGGAATATGCATAAGTCCCCGATTTTGATGAAATTGAGCTTGATCGCTGCGGACACTTATAAAAACATGATGGAACAGGAAAAAAAAATAAAAAAATGAATTATTTTAGTTTTATCACACGATGAAATCAGGGAAAAATAACGATTTTTTTTTTTCATTTTCGGATATAATGCACTTTACAGTCAGATAGAATATCGAATAAGAAATAATATTTTGTATGACACATATGTACTTAAACGCAAAATTTAGGGAGATAATTGAAGATTATTGGCTAACTCCATATTAAACGCGCCGAAATACACCTGAAACGTGATGTGTGACGTCACCGTTTTGTATGGAGCGTTTTCGGCGGGTGCTGCTGCGCGCTAACTTCAAGTAACTATATCACGAGAAAAAAACGCAAGAGAAAAGTTTTAATATTACAGTTAATTTTCTCACGCATTATACTTTTGATTAAGATTAAAAAAAAAAATGATGCATTTTCCCTATTCCATTAATGAGCTCTAAATTTTGGGACAAAAACATACCTCAATATCTTGACCAATTATTAAATATTGAAACTTAACTGTACATACTCGATAAGAATAGAGAAGAGATACACTCATTAAATTTTTAGGTATACCTACTTACTTAAAAATTTGCCGTGTATATAGATAAATGCTAAGAAAACAATGTTACAGTAGCAAAAACAGTTTGCATCAACTCATGTTAGGGCCACTGATACAATATTAATCGATATTTTGATAATAATAAAAAAAATGTTTTTTATTAGGCTCGATATAAAAGCTAATATTATCTTCAACCCGATTTCAAATGTTAACTAAACAATTTAAATTTTGCAACTCCTTTTGCATTGCAGTAGTGTTATTGGTGCAAAATCCCGATAAATTCCTTCTTTTATTTTAGCAGTAACGTAATTTCATTTCACTTAGAAGATTTCTAGAATTGGTTCGGTATTCCCAGAGATTACCTTTTTATTTTTCATATTGTTAGAAAACGGGAATAATAATTCTGGAATAAATTAACTGTTAACGAGTTTGAATATAAACTATGGTTTTCTGGATTAATGGATTACGAACAGACTTTAAATCTGTTATGCACTTATGAAACTCAGAACTTGAGAAACGCTTTTCAATATCAAATTCTAGAAAAAATATGATGTCAATAGCTTTTACTGTCATTAACATCGTTTACCATGTCCCTTCAAAACGGACCTAAAGGTCACGTGTGAAGTACGGATCATAAACCCATCCCGAGGGTCAAGTGTCCATAAGTGGATTTAAGATTATCAAATAAGGAGTCCTTCGAAATCACAACGAAATTGAGGAAATAAAACTTGTTTAAATCTGTGGTTTACCAAATCTACCCAGTGAGAAATTAAATTCTAACACCAAATTGAATATACGTCTGTTACAAAATTGTACTTCGGTCGTATTATTTTTCAACAGTGGAAACGCATCTCACGTCTTGTTCCCGGTCAAATCGATTCAGCATAGAGAATGGTACGTAGAATAGAGAATGGTACATAGCTTAAAGAATGGTACGTCATTTTATAGTTTTCTTAATATTGAAAGCTGGGTATTTTACTTTAGTTCATCTCGCTACGTCGGTCGCGAATGTTTCGTAGGGTAGAATCGAAGTAAAGAATAAGTAGGTACATTATGATGCAATTTTATAGTAGGTATAGAGGTAGTAAATATCTATCGTATTTGAAGAAAATTAAATGTTGGGCAAAGCACTACTTAGCTACTAGGTGCAGTAAAGATGGAGACGCATAGTTGAAATTAATTTGCTACGTCGAATAAAATAAAATCGCATGGGGTACAAAAAATAGCTGTCTTTTTTATTAAGGTTCATCTTTTTTTAACACCAAATCAATGGGCTCTATCTTTTGTATAGTTTTACTGTTAGACACATCATAATATGTTGGCCAAAGTATTATTTAATGCAATAATTTATCAACTTCTCATTAAATACTTAGCTTTTTTTTTAATACAACTGCTACCAAGAGCTACTACTATACTTCGTTTTAGTAGAAATGGAATCACTTATTTTCAAAGTTTCTGGAGTTAAAACTGCGATGAATTTTAAGGTAAGTTCGCTAGTGCTAGAATTAAAAACTTTGTAGATTTGTAAATAAGTTATAGACCTGAAGTAAGCACAAAGGCACTTTAATTCTGGCACTTTACAGCAGTGGAAAATGTTCTCATTTTATTGAGACGGTCTGGCTTGGTGTTTATTGACCTCAAAGGAGTTTTGTTTCTATTCTACATTTATAGTGGTGGCCGGATAATTAGAAACACCAGTAAATTTTATACAAACGAGGTAACTTTGAAGCCTTGGTTCTCCGCCAAGGATTGACCTGTAATCTGGTGATGGCCATCCAGGGAGTGAATGGAAGAGATCCAGATTACTATACATACCCAACTGATCTGATCAGCATTCTAAGAGCTATTTAGAACCGTGAAAATAGCATTATAATGTATGGAAATCCTGAAACTGAGAACTCTGATCCTTGCAGTTCTTAGAATGATTATCAGACCAGAATCACATCATCAGCCATCTTCAGATCACAGGAAAACCAAGGCTTCAAAGTTACCTCGTTTGTATGAAAATCTACTGGTATTTCTAATTATCCGGCCAACACTGTATATAACAAATCTGAAATAAAACATTTTTATGGTTTTTCAAGCGCATTTCAAGAGCAAGTAGTCATACATATTTTTCTTCATATTTTTGACATTGAAAATGTCTTTTCGTTCGCTCCAGTATAGGCACCGATTTCACGAAACCCTTATATCACAGAAGGTTGTGAAGATATGATATTCAAAAAGACTCGAAAGACGTGTATTTACGATAGCTACAAGGTGCAAAAATAATTATTCGAGAAAATAAGTTGTAAGAAATTATGGCCGAAATAGTAGAAAAAAAAATCATTTTTTTCCGATTTTTTGATTTTGGCGCTCGATATTTTGGAAACGAAGAATGATATCAAAATTTTGATAAAAACTTCTCTGAACAATTTAGTCAGCTACAATTTGAGCCTAAAACAAAGATGATCGGGTTAAGGGTTCGCCCTGTAGCTTAACCTTTCACATTGAAAATGTTTTTTCGATCGCTTCAGTATTGCCCCCATTTTCGCTCAGAGTGTGACATCGCCTTGGTGTCGTAAGTTTTAAAGCTACATGAATGGTTTAGGCTTCAAATCAAAAGACGCGTACCTATCAACGAGGGCTACAATATGTAGCGTGTAGGCGTAATTTCGGGAAGCGCGCTCCTCAGATGCGCGTTGCGTCGCTTAGTTGACGTAGCTGAATCTTAGATTTTTTTATATATTTTAGGTTATAGTTACTACCTTTCAATAAAATAGTAATGTTTATAAAAATTAAATATTTTTATATGAATTTCATACACACGAATCACAGTAAAGTAAATCCAAAATTGTTCATGGCTTTGCTGTGATTTCAAAGTATTGTAAGTACTAATTCAAAGAAAGGAATATATTTTTTATAAAATTCAATTATTAAATTCATTTTCAATGTACCTGAAGGTCGTGAAAGGCACGAGATCTGTGTTTTTTTTGTGATGATCATATTTCTAAACTTGCAATAATATGTTTATGGAATAATATTATTCAGAGCATACTTAAGGCAGCATAATAAATAGTTACCTACAATTTAAAGGTACATCTGTTTATTGCTGTCAAAACTTGTTCTAGCAAATTAAAAACTCATCCCTTCCAAGTGTCGTATTAGATATTCAATCAAGTACCTAATCACGTTGAAGGTTGAAGCGACAACTGCTGAGATAACAGGGTTCCGTGCGATGAATTAAAAATTTAACGGCTTACCTGGCGTGATTCGTCCCCGGGCGGGCGGCGGGGGACGAAAGACAGGCGCGCTAGGATTATACAGCGTTTCTGATTTAACTAATTTCACGTAGCCGCATGAATAGTGACGTAATTAAGGAAAACATTGGTTGTAATACTTCATATTTTACATTAATATCTAGTGACACATTCTCTATGTTTAAGATTAACTTGACTTTTAGATTGGTTTACTTCACATCAATTCAAAATCCATAAAAACTAAAAAGAAGTTACTCTTACTGAATAAGAGTATATAAGGTTATTATTTAAACAATAACAATCATGTTCGAGTTATTTTCTAAGAATTGCCGCAATTTATTTACATAATAATAATTATAACTACAGAGTATAAAACAAAGTCGCTTCCCGCTGTCTGTCCCTATGTATGCTTAGATCTTTAAAACTACGCAACGAGTATTGATGCGGTTTTCTTAAATAAAGTGATTCAAGGGGAAGGTTTATATGTATAATACGTGGTGTCAAATTCCACACTACACCGAAAAGAAGCGAGGGCGGGTCACTAGTAAACAATATAAAGTAACATACTAGGTATTTGTTGTGTAATGTTTATTAAGCGTTTCCAAAGATAAAAAGCCTGTCGATTTCATCAATGTATTCGGGAACCTTTTTTGAATTAGGCCAGTAAATCACCGCGTGTAGGACTCCATTTCCGAGTGGTTCGGGGATAAATCATTACTTCAACGCCTTCTCTGATTTATTCAGGCTAGTGATGGGACCTGGCTCAGTCAGCACTCGTGTCAAGTACCAATTTAATTTATTAAACTGGCTATGCAATGTTAAGTCAGGAAAGCCCTAGATTTTTTTTACGTATAAGTAAATACTCAATTATTCAATGTGAATGTAACTTAGTATAATGTTACCCTTTTACGCAATAATTGATTTAGGGATAAATCATTACTTTAACGCTTTTCCAGATTTATTTTAGTGATGGGATCTGTCTCAGTCAACTCATGTCAAGAACCAATGCAATTTTAAATGATAAAAGCCGTAGAAATGATTTTATCCAATTTGACATATCATTTGCTAACATATTTATAACAAAATCATGAAGCAAATAATAGCAACATGTTACTTGAAACTAGCGAACAAAAAAATATCGAAAAAAATCGAAAAGCTGGCACTCACTAACTTACTCGTGTGTTCAGAAAACTTTGCTATCGCTTTCGTTTGCTCTTTACCAGAAAAACTTTACATCTATTGCTGTTAATATTAATTTTTCAACGACTATCTTTTATAAGAAAGTGATGGAAAGTCATATTACCGATGCATGATAGATGTTGAATTTCATAATCTGAAAATATCATGATATGATATCAGGAAGATTATCTTCTTGTCGTCCCTGACGACCCTGAAAAGAAGCTGAAGGGCACATAAGCAATGATAAAAGTCATCTTAGTATTAAAATACGAACAATAAACTCACATTTAATCTACGATAGATTGTGGTGTTTGTTTATTACAAACAAACAAAGCGTGCGGATAAATAAGAAGTTGTAATATAAAATATCAACACAGTTCATCTTATCAATGATAAGTAATAACCACTCATATTAGATTTATATCACAAAACCGGATTATGACGATGTGTTTAACAAGATTTCAATACCAATGCGCATAAGAACACGATTGATAATTATTCTCTTAATATAAACTAGTGGCCTCAATTTGAAGGATTACATAGTTTACTCTTTGATCTTTACAAATAAGTAAAAAAAAAATATTGATTTATTCTTTATCAAATGAGATCGGTATGTGGCACAGGAGGTTTGATCCTTACAAAATCTATGCATAATATTGATTTATTCATTATCAAATAGGATCGGATCAAGTTTTAGCATGAAATACAGTCATATTTATAACTAATCAGTTATAGCATGAAATACAAGCATATGTATTAATTGTATATTTGATCAGTTAAAGCATGAAATGTATGTATCAATAAAGCTTCTTTCGATCCGGATAAAGAATAAAATAATCATATTTTTTTAATTATTTGTAAAGAAACATCAGAAAAAAAAAACTGCTGGACCTCACAAGTAAATGTTGTTGTTCATTGCATCACCCAATTTGACAAGAACTGCCTCACTACTCATTACTCAAATGGCCAACTTTCTATTCGTTTGAACGGTACGCTTACTTTTAAAGTTTAAATATGAGTAACAGACGATTAAATCACGCGCAATCTTGTGTAAATCACAGATTTCGATGTATTGTATGGAATTGACATGCTTACGGCACGTAATTTTATAGTTTACTGCTTATTTTAAAGCTTTAATAGTAAGCGTAGCGTTCAAACGAATAGAAAGTTGGCCATTTGAGTTGGGTCTATGATCAAACTCGCAGACATTGCAATGTAACTTAGATCAAGAATACCTAGAACTAAATACAGGGTGATTTTTTAGAACAGTCGACACATTTTGTGGTGTGGATTAGACCGTCAAACTGAACAACATTGTCTATTGGACCAACTTAATCAGAGCAAAAAATAATCAGATGTTGTATAGAAAACGTCAATATCTATCTAATTTACTAAAATGTATGATTTTTGTTTTGTCAGTCCGTGTCATATATTTGCATGCTGTTTTAGCACGTTTTAGTTCGTGAAGCGTTTTCTAGGGTATTCTTGATCGATGCAATGTAAGTATACCGAATTATTATTGTACTTTACAATTGTAATTTTTATAAAAAGGACTTTGACAATAAATTCTGTTTTTTGGGTTAATGTATTGCGTATATACTTATTATATAATATTTATTTAATCTATGTAGTTTTATGTATCTTTTCTTTTTTTTAAGTAAAAGTATAAGTTTTACTTAATATTTTTTTTATCTGCTTTATTCTCTGTACATTTGCACCCTCACACCCTCACTGGTTGGCTTCTATAGAATGCTTTTGCTGTATCTTTATGAATAGCAATAAGAATTAATAAACTATATATTTTTTGTTGTAAAGAACTTTAAATAAAGTTACACATTTGAAAACCTTTCACTGTTATTCGACAATTTTGGTTTCATTGGGTTTTCAAGTAACCAAAAAGTCAATAATGATTGTCAAATTAATACAGGGTGGCCCAAACGGTGACGCTAAAAATTTTTTTTTTGTTTCCTCACATCTCGTTGTACCCGGAAATACCCTATGTATGTTCAGCGATTTTTTGTAGTTTTCGAGCTATGAATTATTTTTTTAAATTTTGAGAATTTTTGACTTGACAGACTAAAATATTTTTCTTTCGGAAATTATACATCTTTTTTTGAATTATTTTTTTGTTACATAGACCTCATGACTTGAACTTTAACACATAAAATACCCAGCTTCCTGTCATCAAAATAAGTTACAAAAATATTGACCGACAGTGAAAAATTGACGTAAAATCAAATCATAGTTAAATTTTCAACTTTGAATTAAAAATTAAAAAAAAGGTTCCATGACTTCTGAGTAATTTTAAAAACTTCACAAGACCCTAAGCTTTAATTCTAATTTAAAAAAAAATGTGCTTAATAAGGTTTTTTTAGCCGAAATCTGCCTTCAAATGCACAAAGGTGAAATTTTCTAAGATTTTTTATTGACTATTTTGTCATTCACAAAATGATTCTTACCAAAATAAAGTTTAAAATGGTACTGTTTATTGAATAAAGAATTAAAAACAACCTTTAAAAGTATGTTATTACGAAGCGGTAACATCGATGTCATTTAGTTATAGTTATTTTGGTTATTTTAAGGATAAATCATATTAAATAAAACAATTACTACAAATTCAACAATTAAATTTATTTCACAATAAGTTTTCAAAATGTCTCCCTCCCGCTTCAATGCACAACCTACATCGCCTTAAAAAATTTTGTTTTAAATTTCGGAAAGCATTAGTATTTTCTTTGATTTTTATTTCTGCTTCTCTTAGTTTTTGACGCAGCTCTGCTTCAGTGTTTGTTTCGTTTGCGTAAACCATCTCTTTGTAATAGCCCCACAGAAAAAAATCTATGGGGTTTAAGTCTGGTGAACGCGCAGGCCAAGGAATCGGGCCGCCACGCCCAATCCACCGTCTCGGAAAAGTCTGGTTAAGGTGCTCTCGTACTTCTCTAGCATAGTGGCACGGAGCACCATCGTTTTGAAATATCATTCTTCTTCTTGTTAGTAGATTCACATCCTCTAATAAACCGTTCAAGCTATTTCGTAGAAAATCCAAATATTGCGCTCCGTTCAACCTAGCCGGCAATTCAAATGGTCCTATAAATTCCCCATTGACAATTCCTGACCACAAATTTACACTAAACCTTGTTTGAAAATTGGATGGTCTTGCCTTGTGTGGGTTTTCAATGGCCCAACTGTGATAATTATGAATATTGAAAACTCCGGTTCTTTCAAAGCGTGATTCGTCTGTCCACAAAATTTTGTCGAAGAAATCAGGATCGTCTTGAGTTTTTTGAAGCATTGTTTCACAGAAAGTCACTCGTCTTGGATAATCTGCAGGTTGCAATTGTTGCACGCGTTGGATATGAAAAGCGTGGTATCCCTCTGAAAAAAAAAAACACCGAAATTGTAAATTCAAAGCATAGGTAAGATAGTCTTTTTTCAGTTTCACCAAATAGTAGGCTAGTGATAATCACTGGTATGTACCACGCTTTCTCGCCCACTAGCGAGTGATTATTTTGTTGCCAAATACACATTCAGTCAGAGTTCAATACTTAAAAAGACCACGTGCTACAAAAAGTCGCTCATAAAGCACGTGCGTGCTATTTTTTTTAAGTCACAATAATTACAGCTAAAAAAAATAGCACGTGGGCATAGTGGGCGAGCTAATGGGTGCGTAATTATGAGGTTTAAAGACAAGATGAAATTAACCCACCTGACTTCAGTATCCTCATAACTGAGGTTCGTGGTACACCAGTCCTTCTTGCGATTGCTCTGGTGCTAGTCGATGAATCCCTTTCCACTTGTTCCACGACTTGATCCATAATATCTGGATCCATTCTGGGTATTCCTTCCTGAGATGAACGTCCAGGAATTCGTCCCTCCATAAATGTATGGTGAGTATTTTGAAATACTCTGTAATTCGGGTAATGCTCCCGTTGTTCTCCTCGCCGTTCCAATTGCTCTCGATAAAGCCTTGCTGCCAAACTAGCATTTCCTTGGGCAACACCGTAAAAATAGTGCATCTCTGCGTATTCACGCAAAGAATAGCTCATGTTGCAGCACAAAGGTCCAAATCACAAGGTAGGTAATCAAAGTCCGAAACACAAGCACAGGTAAATCAGTCACAGGAAGAATCAGAGTCCAGTTAGCAAGCGAGAGTAGTTGTATCAGAATTGAAAACAAAACCAGGAGTAGTAGTAACACGAGCGAAAGCTGTGAACAACTGAGGTGAAGGAGGGAGGAATGCGACCGACATGAGATGAATAGAGCAAGATAGCAAGATAGATAGAGCAAGACAGCAAGATAGATAGAGCAAGACGGCCTAGATGAGAAAGAGAGGACGTGCTTATAGACGACGCTGTGTTGGTCCCCCTTCTTTTGTTCGGCGCGCGGGAAGTCTATTGTTTGTGATTCTAGTGTCTGCCAGAACTATTGTTATTTATGATGTCGCTAAAGATAAACCGGTTGGAGGTAAAGACCATTTTCTTTGTACAAAGACCAACTTGTGCTGTTGAAGTGACAACATACTAACTACCACTAAACTAATTTAGAACTCTAAATTTATAAACTATACTAAATGTCAATTATTATGTTATATCAAACCTAATTAACCTTAGATAATAACAATGAGTGCTTTTAAAATAAATTACCTTTGTACATTTGAAGGCAGATTTCGGCTAAAAAAAGCCTATTAAGCACCACTTTTTTTTAATTAGAATTAAAGCTTAGGGTCTTGTTAAGTTTTTAAAATTACTAAAAAGTCATGGAACCTTTTTTTTAATTTTTAATTCAAAGTTGAAATTTTAACTATGACTTGCTTTTACCTCAATTTTTTATTGTCGGTCAATATTTTTGGAACTTATTTTGATGATAGGAAGCTGGGTATTTTATGTGTTAAAGAACAAGTCATGAGGTCTATGTAACAAAAAAAAAATAAAAAAAAGATGTATAATTTCCGGTAAAAAAAATATTTTAGTCTGTCAAGTAAAAAAATCTCAAAATTTAAAAAAAAAATCATAGCTCGAAAACTACAAAAAATCGCTGAACATACATAGGGTATTTCCGGGTACAACTAGATGTGAGGAATCAAAAAAAAAATTTTTAGTGTCACCGTTTGGGCCACCCTGTATAGATACTATTACTGTGTTAATACTAGGTATCATGCCATCACTATGTGATAGAATTAGGGAGGGGCAGTGACCCCGACACGGCATCCTTGTTAGTCCTTTATTTATGGCTTTATTTTTTTAATAAATACCTATTTACCAAGCTTACAAAAATTCTTGTATTTCATGATACTGAAGTAAAAAATAAATGTTCTGTACAGTTTCCGTAGCAAATAAATCGTATTTTTATCGGATTGAGCTATACTCCCTTTATCAGGAACAAAAATGTAGGACTTTTTTATTATTTATTAATATTGTTTAATTATTTTAATATGACAATGGTTACAGAATTAAGTTACTCAGATTACCAATTATCCCTTCTTCGTCTCTGAGATTTAATTTGTTACAAAGTAGTAGCTCTGCTACTCGTTCGCACTCTGTCGCACGTAGTTCAGCGCCCAAGCGGGAAAGAGAAAGCAATAGCCTTCCCCTCCCCGACTCCGACCATCGCTGCCCGCCACTGCGTCAACCTCATTCTTTGTTGCGCGCGCGCGCAAGACGCACGTAGTCACAAAAATGTTACTTTTTTGTTTAACTATAGTCTTAAAATCAGTGAAATTATAGACGTGAATTAATTCGTGAGAAATGGTAAAATACCGTCACTATGCAAGTGATACGAATGTTGAAGGTAGACTCACAATTATCTTTTCTCTTAGTGATGAAAAGTATGCAAGTTATTCACAAAGGCAAACTGCCTTATATTTGCCTCGAGTCAATACGAGATATTGACCAATGGTACTTTTTTCCCGAGTCAATACGAGATATTGACCAGTGATACTTTTATGAGTTAATACGAGATATTAACCATCATTTTACAATAAACTGCCGAATACTTGCCTCGAGTCGATACGAAATGCTTTTGTGAGCTAATGTCTTAGGACGAATCCTTCATATATTATGATTGAACTCAACTTACAGGTAAGTTCGTTTAATCATTATTAACCGCTTCATATTTAACAAAATATGAATAGATTTGCTGGTGTCTACTGCAAAATATTTGCTTTTAGTCAATACGACATACTTGCTTTTATAAGATATTTTTTCCCGAGTCAATACGTGATATTGACCAGTGATACTATTTTGAGCTAATACAAGACATTAGCCGTAATTTTATAAAAAATATATACCTAGATTTGCGGACGTGAACTGTAGATTATTTACTTGAAGTTACTACGAGATACTTTTATGTGTTAATACGAGATATTAACCGTTATTTTACAAATATTAATAAAATATTTGCTATCAAAGTTGAAGGCCTAATAACCTTTTTAGTAAAAACATCAAAATTGTTGTCACTGATACAGCTATGTACATATAAGTACTTTTATATGTTTTCGGTTTTTTCGAACAACATTATAAAACAAAATTCTGATTCCTTCTTATTTTGTTTTTCTTCGTGAAAAATTCAGCAATGATGTTGAACATCAAAATACACTCCCACAAGTGTTAAAGGTGCCCTTAAGATCAGTAAAGTTTAAAAAAAAAATATTATTGGCAAACTCATCGCCGATTCGTTGAAAATGAATCATGCGATTATCATGTATTATGCCACTACTGAAAATCGTTCGTATAGTGTCTTTAAAGACCGTCAGCGCGACGACACCTACTGCTCAGTCCTCTCTAAACTTGGGGTCTGCCACAACAACCATAATCATATCTTGGAACACAAGCAATTGGGCCGAGGTGACGGACAACAACCAGCAGGGTCAGTTTAACGTGTTTCATCAGCCTTGCGGCACCTACCTGCAGCTTCCAGCTCCAAGGGCTACCTGTAATCACCACCGTCGGCAGCTTCGCGCTACTGGATCAGAACAAAAGGTCTGTACCTTGTCTGTATTTTTAGCTGGTCAGCTAAAATACGTTCTCGATTCGAGTAAAATCTATCACAAACGACCGTTATGTGCTTTCCAATACTAATCCTAAGTATTCAGTTAGTTAAATTAGAAAATAAACAAATATACATATTTTATTTTCTTAACAAAAGAAAATAGAACATGTGGGTACTTTCTGAACATTTTATGGAGGATGCTAGAACAACAATAAACTCATAACATGTGTCCTGATAATGTCATGGCACAACTATTAGTCTTTGAGAACAGTTGCTTTTACACACAGCGCAAAAAGCATTTAAGACTAGCGGCTGCCCACGGCTTCGCCTGCATGGAAATCTTTCTTGCTATCCCTCGGGAACAATATTTTCCTTTCGGGATTAAAGGTACCGTATGTCCTTCTCTGTAACCCAGACAACGTGTATAAAAATTTCATGATGATCTATTCAGTAGTTAAGATGTGAAGGTGTAACAAACAAACAAACAAAAGGACTTTTGCATTTTTAATATTAGTAAGGATGTTATTTAGACAATAAACTTCATGAGTTTTGGATCTTATTCTTTGGCTTTTGCACAGCACTACACATAATCATCATCTTTACTAAATGTTTTAAACCAATAATTTTAACCATTAATTTTCAGGCTTCAATGACCTATTAAGATGACATTTATGTCTGGGTATTAATTACCAGAATTTCTCAAATTTACAAGTATTAGAAACTTTAAAAACAATGATTCAAATATTTAAGATCCTCATTAACTATCAAGAAATTACTATTATTCCCAGCCAAACATGTAAATTCTGTGGCCTTGTATTGAATTTCTAAAATTAGTAGTATATTGACAAATAAAGACAAACACAATATTTTTAGAAGAAGCTATTAAAATCAAATAAAATACATTTTAGTGACTTTGTCAGATACTTAGGAACTATTACAGCAGTTTGTACTGCGGTAGCACTACTATTTTAACACTTAAAATTGTAATATTGGACAAGCTTAAGGCTTGTACAAATTGCGCATAAATGTTTAACTATATTAAAATGATTAATATAATAATTACGTTTTATATCGTACTATGGACCTTTTTAACTTTGTATTGTATGGTGAAAAAATAATATATTTCTTTTCCTGATACTTAGACTAATATGATAAACGAATAGTTTTCAATACTTTCTCCGTTGCTTTGACAATGGACTGTGCAGCAGCCGGTCAAAGTGAGACAATATAAGATTTTGCACAAACGAGGAAAAATTGCTGCTCATTAATGACCTGGATCTGCTTTTTTGGTATAAAATCCTTCGCATACCGTGCGTATACTAGCACTGATGGTCTGTTACCCGATGGGCGGCGCCTACCACTGCGGCTGCGCTGGCTACAGCTGGGACGTGCACCACGCCGTCTGTCTGCAGGTGCCTATACTGAAGTTTTTTGTTGTATATTAATAACACCACTGCCATTTCATAAATGAATCGAATTAGTGGTGTTCATTGCTTGCAATTAAATCAAATTGCTAAATTGCTCGCGAGAAATGGCAGTGGTATGATCAACAATAGGCGTAATAACGCCTCCTCAGCTTTCTTTTTCCTCACTTATTTTAAAAGAATAACTTTATTGTTTATGACAAAGCCAAATGACTTAATAGCTATCATGGCCATGGTTTCTCAATGAAATGAAAAAAAAAAGGTTTTTTATTTTCTGTAATTACACAATACATTAAATACACTTATATTATTGAAGCTACCCAGTAAACATAATAATATACTTGTGGCAGGCAACTCCATTCCCTCGTTGAAACCTTAATCAACTTGCTGTTAAAGAAATAGCGATGGTAATAGTCACATCAAGCGTTAATTTATTTTCATCTGTTCGCAGAAAGAAACATCATCCTCGCTCTCAGTTTTCTCTGGCTGCATATTATAAGGCAAACGTTCCTTAGTCAAGCGTTAGAAGTGTTTATTGATATCTTGCCTCAGTATTTGAATAATACTGCAAGCAAATCTTTATTTTTATTGGAACTATTGCCAAGAAATAATATCTTATTATATACTAATTAATGATTTAATAGGTTTTCGAAACAACTGTTTTCTAAATGAATCCCACTAAACAATCATTGCTCAGATATCTCCCAATTTTTTTTATCTATATCACCGGCAATGATAACCTAAAAAAATATATAAAAAAATATAGATATGTTTGTTACACTATAACGTTGGATCTCACAATAGTTTAAGATTACCTGTTAAACTTACTCCCAAATAACTTACATTTTGAACAATTAAGCACCCATTGGTCACCTTGTTAGCCTTGGCTACAAGTAAATGAATACAGATCATGTACTTAACTCAATTAAGCAACTCAGATCATTGTATTATATTATCTGAGGTAACACAGTAAGATTTGACGAAATAATTTATTATTTAAAATTTAAATGACAGATGTTTAATCACATCTTCTGTAAGTCTCAACTTGTTGAACTTTCCATTCTTTAAGTTTTTATTTCTGTAATAAAAGTATTTGTGTTTATTTATATAAATATCTTAAATATTGTCGCCCTTATGAACTAATACAAACCCCAAAAAAAATACATATCAATGCTGTCTCGTCACAAACATTCGGCAAAATTTATAATGGAGGAATGTTACACCCATTTTTTTTTATCTCATTACCTGTTTATCATGTTGTCTAACATGTGGTCACATCGGCGCGGCGGCCAAGTTGCTGCCATTCGTGACGAAAAATTTGTGCACTTACTAGTCTATGTGCCGGATTTTCTGTGGATGCTTTTCGCAATCTGCTGTTTGGACTGGACAATCGACAATATTTGCGTGTTTCCAGGCATGGAGCTCTAATGTCACAGAACCGACATTATAATAAAACTACTTTTTTTTTGTGTTGCAGTTGCAGGAGCACTGACTTATTTTCATCTTATTTAACTATTAAAAATAATTTAATGTGTGTTCACTTAACCCTTGTTTATTTATATAAACAAACAAGGCTTTCCTCTAATAACATTGATATTTTCTCTAAACATCCTACTTTGTAACAAATTAAATCTCAGAGACGAAGAAGGGATAATTTAATGATCAAACGAACTTACCCTAAGTGAAGTTCGATCCTAATTATCCCTTTTTCGTCGAAGAGATTTAAAGTCCCAGCCCTCCCTTGCTAGTTGTTTGTTCAACAGCCGTATCCCTATAATAGATGGGGATATCAATGTATTTCCTTACTACTCCAAACTGAATGAGGTTGACGCAGTGGCGGGCAGCGATGGTCGGAGGCGGGGAGGGGAAGGCTATTGCTTTCTCTTTCCCGCTTGGGCGCTGAACTACGTGCGACAGAGTGCGAACGAGTAGCAGAGCTACTACTTTGTAACAAATTAAATCTCTTCGACGAAAAAGGGATAATTAGGATCGAACTTCACTTAGGGTAAGTTCGTTTGATCATTAAAAAATGCGTATTCATTTTCTATTTGAGCAAATCTAGAACATTATCGTTTCCAGTACTTAGATAAAAACGAATTAATTAACACCATTTTGTATAAACGAAATATTGTATCCTTTAATCAATTAAAATTTATGTATCATGTTTTCCCACTTAACGTTAAGCTATTATCTTCGAGAGTTTATCAAAGGGAAAAATGAAGATACTCTCGTTAAAAAATACCTTGGGATTTCCGAAGCCACGAGGAAAACCAAAGCGGGTGACAAGTTTGAGTCGTTGTGAAAGCAGCCGTAAGGTAAAACAAAAATAACATATCTCGTCATATCCACCATGCATTAGTTATGCTCAAAGGAGTTTTGTAATAGGTTTGTAAAACCGCAGATAAAATAATACTTCTGGTAGCTCACTACGTATGGCCACAGGGTAAAGAAAAATCTTCCACCATAAATTAGGTAGAGGGTTTTTGTAACAGGTTTGCAAAACCGCAGATAAATAATACTATCAACTACTATGATAATACTTCTGATAGCTTTAAGTGGTTTTGGCGCTGCGTATGGGCACATCAGAGTAAAGGAAAATCTTTTGCAAAGTTATGGTGAGTGTATGATAGTCTTATGTGTTATAAAGTATCATAAGCAAAGTGACCATGATTTGTTGGATATCAACTTTGGAATACATTTTGTATCAAAATGAATGGTAACTACAGGAAATGCATTAGTGCGTATGTTAAAATATCGTAGAGTGTGTTTAATCTTCGCGCAAAGGTTTTTTTAATAATTATTATTATTTCTGAATACTTTTCGCAAAACTAACACCTTGGACAAAAAAAAGAAGAAATCTTTTAAGCGCTACATGTAAACAAAATAGAATCTTAAAAAACGTAATCAAACTATGCGTTTCAGGGTCAATTTATAATTCTTTTAAAACTATTTATTACTAAAGACACAAAATATGTTTGTTTTATTAACTCATTTCAATTATACGGATACTAAATTAAAATCTATTTGCATAGTAAATATGCTAGTGCTAACACAAAACCCACTTCACCGAACAAATCTATAAAATTAATATCTCAGATGTAACATTAATCATACTTAGTTACCTTCAATATTGTAAGTACCATTGAAGCATTACTATCCCTTCCTAAGGTAAAATTAAGGACAGTAACAGATAAGCCGAGTTTAACCTTAAAAAGGTAAAATAAAATACCACTTAATGTTTGACGTAGCTATGCACTTCCGAGGTGATGGAAGGCCGCCCAGCTTCGTAAAGGTGAAACACGCAGTGAAGACAAGCAAACCGTGTGAGTCAATATCATCAATATGTACGGTAAATAATTGTAATTGCGTTTATCGATAACGATATTTTTATTACTCTAGTTTATCCGCAACTTAATAGCTGATGCAGTGTCAGAAAGGAGTATTAAGTCCAAAGCTATTGATAGTAAAAAATCATGCTAGGTATATAAAGTATTGCCAGGCATGATTGTACCCACCTTTTGTCTTATTCCTCTGTAATACCTAGGGATATTCCCTATAAATTTTTGTATCAAAATCAAAAGTATAATACGGGAGAAAATCAAGTGATCAGATCAGTGATATAATTACTTAAAGTTAGCACGCAACAGCGACCGCCGAAAACGCTCTATACAAAACGGTCATGATTTGTGATGTCACGTGACACGTTTCAGGCGCGTTAATTATGGAGTTAGCCAATAACTTTCAATTATATCAATTAATTTTGCGTTTAAGTACATATTATGTTATACAAAATATTATTCTTATTCGATATTCTATCTGACTGTTAAGTGCATGAAATGAGAAAAAAAACAGTTATTTTTCCCTGATTTCATCGTGTGGTAAAACAATTTTTTTTTTCGATGGAACACATAATGTTTTTATACGTGTCCGAAGCGATCAAGCTCAAATTTATCAAAATCGGTGATTTATGCATATTACTTATTTTTAAGTTATGCAAAGACGATGATACTCTACGTTTCACTGAAAATATAATTTCACAGTTTAAATATAAGTATAACAAAAAACTTTAAAATGTCTAAGGTTGCTTTTACGCTTGAGTTATCCTAAAGAGAAAAGCTAAGAGCAGAAAGTTAAAGTTGGTCCTAAAGATCCTAAAATATCGATATCGATAATTGAGCTGGTCCATTCTTATTTATCTCGCATTTTATCAATGAATTATGTAGCTATGAATATGAATTTATTAAGTTAACAGGCTGGTGCACCTGTAGTTAGTTAATACGATGCGGGCCAAGAGTAGAGTCGCCATGCGCGTAGCTGCTCTTACAGTTTTGAGGTGAGGTGTTTCCGCGACATTTAGTGAAAATCGTTTTTATATTATCTACCTAATACAAACAAGTGGTCGATAATAAGATAGTGTGTTGTGTTTATCTTTAGTGTTTACAGTTTTCTAAATGGTAAAAAAAACTTTTTAAACAATGTTTTCTAAGAGGTGAATAAAATAAGTGCTGTTTTTCATAATAACATGTCAGTAATAAAATAAATTACAAACTCATTTTTAATAGGGTGACAAATTATTAAATTTCAACATACACAATTTTCAACAGCTTTGTAAGAAATGTTTTCGCATCTGTTCCTTTTTTTAAACTACAAATTATAACATAAAATAAAATTATGTTCTTGCGTGTATAAAAGGTATAACCCATAGCTAAGAGTTGAGTACTTAATTCACCTGTAAACACAATAAGCACATGCCGAGTCTTAAAAAAATATTTAGAAACCAAAACCTAAGTTTGCATAGAACTAACTTCTCAGAACTAATTCATTCAAGTTTAAGAGTACCTTATGATTGATTATGACACTATTATAATATAATTGTGTAATAATCAATTAAATTATGGTATAGAATAATCGTGGGCGTAAACTAGTGTGTAATATTATTACACGCTTATGCCCACGAATTCGTCCGCATGTACATTCCAGGAAATCCCTAGGGATCCAGTCCAGGCTATAAACTATATGTGTGCCAATGCAAATCCATTCAGCCGTTTTTGCGTGATTTAAGTTACAAACATCCAAATTACAAACTCTTAATATCCAAACTTTAAGATTTATAATATAATGGATATCCATTTCTCATATATTTTTCGATACAAATTATGAACCCCCATTTCACCTCTTTAGGAGTTGAATCATGGCCATCGTTTTGGCTTCAAAATAAATGACATTTTGGCAGTCAACATCCCATAAACCTCAATAACAATATCCATATTGAGTTTTTGGTCTGTTTACCCTATTTACCCCCTAAAGGGTTAGCAGGAAGAACGGGATATGGATATCCTATTGTATTATATGTGTAAAAGTTTAGATGTTTGGAATTTGGACGATTTACTAAAATTACGCAAAAACGGCTGAAAGTATTTGGATCGGCACATAGATAGTTTGAAGCATGAATGAAAACAAAGCACAGGTACTTTTAATCACAGTCAAAGGGACTTATGCTCCATAGCCCCTGGGATTGGTTTAATTTTTAAAGAAATTACCCAGCCAGGGTCAGTTTCATATTTTAAAGAAATTCCCCACTGCCCCTAAATATTGAAAGTACCTATGCTCCATTGCCCCTAAAATCAAAAGTACAGTCAGTTACAGGTTTACTAAGGTTATTAATTAAAAAAAAAATGAATCAACAAAAATAAATATTTATCTATCATTCATTTTTGGTAGACTCCTTATTAATAAAGTAAGAATAATTTTACACCCGGTTAATACAAAAATGTTGCATAGCAATATTACTCCTGTGGTGTAAACAGGGTTGGAAAAAAACCAGATTTTTATTTATTTTATAAAACAGTTCAAAATGTTTTAAACAAGTGTTTATTTTTTACCCTTTATGTATTTTTTTTTACTTTTTGCTTTACACCATCAATTTAAAATCAATAAGACCTATAATATTTAATTTATAGAATATTTTAAAATTCAATTAGTTGATAAACACTATTTTTTTATCTCTAATCAAACTACATGCATTACATACACCTTGTAAATATCTATTTACAAGGTGTATGTAATGCATGCCTATGTTGTATTTTTAGCGAGATCTGAAGTTTTTAATCATATTTTTGGGAAAAAATTGCAGTAATCAAAATACCATCAAAATACCAGTTGATGACTCATAGAATAGTTTTAAGCCCTGTTTTTTTCTTAATTTTTTAACATTGTTTAAAAGTTGTTTTAAACTGTGTTTTTTAACAGTTAATAAAAAAATATCTTCAAACTGTTTTAAACGCTCTGTTTTAAAACAACTTGTTTTAATCATGTCAACCCTGGTTACGGCTACGTACTTAGCACCGTAACATCCCTACGTGTAACATAACAAAGACAAAAAAAATACCAGTTGATGACTCATAGGAAAGCAATTAAATTAGTATTAATTAATAGCTTTCATTAGTTTATTATTAGGTGCTTCATTGAAAGTAAATTACATAATGTGATTCCAACTAATCATCATCGTCCCCCTTATAAATAAATGAAGAGTATAAGTTTTTACCACAGAAATAATATTGCTAAGCAATATTTTTGGTTAAGCCGGGTGCATTTACTCTTAGTTTATTAATAAGGAGTCTACCCAAAATGAATGATAGATAAATACATATTTTATTAAATCTGTTTTTAATAATCTGTTTTTAATTAATCACTTTAGTAAAGCTGTAACTGACTGTCTTTTGAATTTGGGGGCAATGGAGCATAGGTACTTTCAATATTTGGGGGCAGTGGGGAATTTCTTTAAAATATTAAACTGACCCCGGGGGCTATGGAACATAAGTCGTCAAACGTTCCGAATGTCCACGGGAACGAAGTCGCAGGCAAAAGCTAGTTTTTATATAAGAGATTAGTCACAACGTATTATTTTGCATGGTTTTATGCAGCTTGGGTAACGATAAATAAAGTCAGACAGATATTATCCAAAGATAAGAAACACTACTGTTGATAATGAAAATCCTATAATCCTTTTCACCGCGTTTGTAACCAACTTGAAAAAAAGAGGAGGTTCTCGGTTCGTCGGATTTTTATGTATATTACTCGAAGACGGCTGGACCGGTTTAAAAAAATAGTTTTTTGGTTGAAAGCATATTCTTCGAAGGTGACATTAGTTCAAAATCTGATTATGGGATCTTGGAGTAATCAAGGGAATTCTTCAAATATTATCTATCACACCTATAGCATTTTGGTATTTTCTTTAGTAACTCGTGCATTTGTTTTCGGGATGTACCATTTAGTGAAAAGCAGTATTTTGTAAAAGGAAGTGAGCAGTTGACATTAGTCTATTATAACTTAGATAATAATCGTTGTAAAATACCTACCACAAAAAGTTGAAACAAAAAAGTATAAATAAACCTTCAAAAATCTTATACAAACCCTAACAAAAACCAATTCAAAATTTTCTTGCTTTGTAATAGTCGTTTTTTTAAAAGGTCGCTTTCTTTTTTAACTGACTTCAAAAAAGGAGGAGGTGCTCAAGTCGACGGTATTTTTTTTTATTTTTTTTATGTATGATTTAATATAGCTTCTTCAGTTGTTAACCGATTTATACAATTCTTTTTTTATCTCAAAGAACATAGTTCGTGTGTGGTCCCATAAAAAAATTACAGAGATTTGACAAGTAGTTTTTATTTATTCGTTTGTTTGTCCAAACACTTTGCCTACGATTTCTTTAAACTTCGATATGATTGAAACCAGTTATTTATAATTGCTTTATCCTTGAAAAAGCAGCGATTAACCATTTTTACTTCCTTGAAAATCAATTATACAATTAATTGCAATTAACAGATTAATTTTGCAACCGGACCTATTTTTATTTTGTTCATATATAAACAAGAGTATTCTACCATCAAGGTCATGTTAAAAATATAAAATTATACATTTAGCAGATTGAATTTCATAAGAACCACAGGATAGGACAAAGAGTAAGGCTTTTTTAATTTAAAGCTAAAGACCGACTGTTGCCGCACGTCAGTATGCTAAAAATCGTACTTTGCCCAAGCATTTTAGTTATTTCATACATAAAAGCCCTAAAGAGATAGATTTAACTTAATTGACGTCTCTGAGTACGGCAGTAAGTCTTACATGCAATACATAAAAAACCGCCTTCAAAAAACCTGAAAACAAAAACAGCTTAAAAATTAAATACCTCTAAAAAGCAAGAAATAATATTCGAATCATTCGTTACACATATCAATATTAATAAAACACGTCTATTGAAGTCGGGTGGGGCTGGAGGACAACATTTTTTTCTAAAAGCCCCACCCGACTTCATTAGACGTGTTTTATTAATATTGATATGTGTAACGAATGATTCGAATATTATTTCTTGCTTTTTAGAGGTATTTAATTTTTAAGCTGTTTTTGTTTTCAGGTTTTTTGAAGGCGGTTTTTCTTTTTTTTTAAAAAGCTTTTTTATTTTCAACTTTTTAGTGGTAGGTATGTAAGCGCAGCGTGTAAATATTTTTTAACTTTATATTATAACATTTTCAATGGTAAAATGCCCAGAACTCAATTTCCAAATTCACGCTGTTTGTTTTTGAGGAGTTCCGTTGTGTTTTCGTAGTCCAAATCTAGTCCAGAACGTTGCATCGTAAACCATGATTTGGTTTGTTTTGGATTGCCATAAACTTACCAAAACCTAAATCACTTTACATATACTATTTGACTTTGAGGAGTTCCCTTGTGTATCTTCGAAGTTCGAAGTCCAATAACGATGAAATTAAATTGTGACTACTCTTGAAGTATACCCTTTCAAATAAAAAAAGAATCATCTAAATCGGTTCATAAACAAAGATGTTATGTCCGAAATTCCATAAAAACTCGTACGATGGCGAGCTAAATAATTGATATTTTTCAGGATTATGAGAAAACTACTGGCCAGATCTCTGAAAAAAATTTATGGGACCACACACAAACTATGTTCTTTGAGGTAAAAAAAGAATTGTACAAATCGGGTAACAACTGACGAAGCTATGTTAAAACATACATAAAAAAAAAAATTAAAAAAAAATACCGTCGACTTGAGAACCTCCTCCTTTTTTTGAAGTCGGTTAAAAATTCCACAGGCCCAACATTTTCCCCAAAACCTTAAACAGAACAAAGTTCATTAAAAACCAAGTTAGTCATTTTGCTGGCAGTCAAAACCTGTTATTCACATAACATCTGTTTTGCAATTTTCATGATCCAAATGTTATGAGATTTCCTTCATTTAAATTATATTGATTAAGGTCAATAAATGACCTTATTTTAAGATGTTGATGACGTATTAATTGTGAAAAATATTCTTATTAAAATAAGGAACCTTGTCATTCCTTTATGCACAATTTATTTCAAGTTGAAGATAGTACCAGATGTTAATTAATACTTTAACTCATTGTGAACGTGAACCTAACTGGCACATAATTATGGGTATTGGTTTGTTTTCCATAATATTATTTTGACGCAAAAGTAATTTGAAGGGTACAGCACCCACGAGTAACTTTTGTCTCCGCAACTATTTGTCTCTCACATGGTTTGTATGAAAAGTTGCCGACTGTCGCGTCGCTACGTGTTCCCGCTTTCATACAAACCCGTAGACTTGATGTGAGGGACAACATAGTTGCGGAGGCTAAAGTTGCTAAAAACTATGGAGCTCTACTCTACAAGATCGCGGAATAATTGTCTCGTTGTTTTTTAATAAACGGTCAGTGGTGTTAACTCAATGTAAATTTCGTCGTCAATTCCCTTGTCATCCCGCACCAACTGCGCAAACATTACGGTCTATGTCTTAATTAAAGTCGCGCATCTATGTCAACAAGCCATGGACCTTGGATGCCTTAAAAGGGAATATCGAAGCAGAAGTGGCGAATTTATCGCCAGAAGTTCTGAGACAAGTAATGCAAAATGTTTTAAGACGCACCTAAATGTGCGTCAGTTCTGGCGGCGGCCACTTGAAAAATATAATTTTCGAGACTTAAACAAAATACCTATTCTTAGGACTATTTATTTTTATTACCTAATTTAAGTAACTATATTTTTTTTATTTTTGCACTGACCGTTATATGTTTTTTTTTTATTTTGAACCAACGGCCGCCCGCGTTTCTGTCTACATTAATGTTATTTTTTTATCGCTCGGAAACAAATTTCAGGTTTTTTAAATAAAAGGTACTCTATGTATTGTATATTCTAGGCTTATTTCCTTTTCTGTAAGTACCCCTGATGACAATGTGTAGGTACGCTCGTGAAGACCTTTTGAGTAGGACGTGAAATCGTAACAATCAAACAAATTTATTTTCACATTTATTATATTAGTTAGGATTAGTATTTTTCAAAGTTCTATGGGTACAATAATAAAACATTATTTCCCCCAACCTAGTTTAGAATAACCTTGGCCTAAACCTTAAGTTATCTCAATGCCATGTTTAAAGAACTTATTTTAGTGAATTAAAAGAAGTCAGACAGGGTTTATAGTATTAAACAAATTAGACTACATAAGTTATCACAAAGATAAAATGTAATAAACGTAATTTCATTGACTTATACTATTAAAACAATTATTTGTGTCAGTTTACATAGGATTTAGTGCGGCTTTAATAATAGTGTGTGTAGTATTTACTATTCATCAATGCTGTTAAACAAATGTTATAAAAAGTAGCAAAAATAGTATAGTACGAACTTACTAGGTAAAAAAAAATTGTTAAGAATAATGATTGAGGATTGAGGATGAGATTTAAGAATACTGATGTAGCACTATTCAAAATGCTGTTCGTAACAAACCCAGCCCTTATCCAAAAGACAAGAACAGAATGCTTAAATTAAGTTTAGTCTTGGCAATCAACAGAATCGACACCAGTATAATATAGTTGTTTGAATGAATGGGGCGTCACTTGGCGGAAGTCCCAAACCATTTTGAAAAAAGAAATATTATGTAGCTTACTTCCGCAAAAATATAATATGCAAGATGCACTGCCCGCCCGCATAAATATGCACATGTACACCACAAAATATCAGTGCACAATACCTGCATTTAGCAAGACAGCAACACATCTTGCACCTTCACGAATTAATTGTCCTAAGCAACCAAAAATTGAAAAAAAAATCACAGATTTTACAGTCCCCGCAAGAATCAGAGCATTGAAAATTAACACAAAAATTTACGGAAAACCAAAATCAAATCAAAAACAAAGTCCTATTATATTTTTAAAGTAAGTACCTAGGTAGTAACTATTTATCTTTACGATTGTGACACTCGGCTCCGCCTCGTGTCACAAAAGCGCCCGCTGACTGCCTCGAAGCAGCCGAAATATTATTAAACGATTTTCAAAATTCCAACGAATGCATTTCTCGACTGCTTCTGCATCTTTTAACACTATTACCATGACGATCGCTCAATAATCATAGAAGCTACATCACTTTTTATGTACGGAAACACTCGTTTTTCTACAATTACAAATCTAAAGGGACCACCTACAGGTCACAATTATTAACCCATTTTCAAATTTATGTTGCCATTTGGTAGCTAAACTAATACCCTAGGACCCTTTTTTTTCATTTTTTCTTAAGTCGGTTTTCGTTCCGAAATATTTACAATTTAGTAAGCAAACACCCCCCAAAAAACCCGGAATTTTTGGAATATTACAAAATTCCAAAAAAAGTTACCAGTAGATTTTCAAAATTCAAACGTTTACACATGTCTTGACAAATTCCTCAACTTTTGGTACTATTTTCATCTCAATCCTCTCAAAATCCTTGGAGATATGGGCAAAAATACGTCTCAGGCGATTTGCATCTGATAACCATTTTCAATGGTAAAAAATGATTTTCTGAAAACGTCATTGAATTGATTATACATTGATATCGATTTGGTTGATCGACAAGACTAAACCGGTAGTACTTATATATATTCTGTGACTAAACTTAATTTTAGTAATTACATATAGTTTTTATTATTTTTATTTTAGGCATTCACAATGCTATTTGTATATTAAGATTATATATCAATAAATTATATTAAAAGATTTAGATATTAATTTTAGCATTCTGTTATTGACTTTTGTATACAGAAAGAAAAGGATGTAAATCTAAATTTATTTTAGTCTCGTCAATTTAGATAAGTCGTGCCAACTGAATCAACATCACTGTGTAGTTATTTTGTTAAATTAATTAAATCGTTCATTAGTTATTTTTGCAAACAGATTTAATAAGCGTTAATTCAAATTTACCTATGAAAAGTCTGCTTGAAAACTTGAATAAACTGGAACCCAAAACGTTTTAGTCAAATCATGTTAAATTCTGTCTGAAAATCAGTGCTCCTATTTGTTAAAGGCATTTTGAAGTCTAAGCTTTGTTTTCGAAAGTAGAACCCGCTAAATGAACTTGCCTGATATTTTTTGTCCATGAATAAGTATCCTAAAAAAATATTTTGGTCTATCCTTTCTCAAATTCACTTTTCGCTATATCCATCGGTAAAGCCGGAAAAAATTAAGCTCTGCGAAAACTCTACCAATTATGCAAACGGCCGATCTGACACAGGCACTTTGCTAATAGGGCTCCCAATTTTCACATCTCCACCGCCCTATCTGTTAGATAAATTGGACAATTTTCACGAGATTTATGCACGACAAGTTAGCCAGAATATATTGCCAGATATAAATATATACTTTTATTTTGTTGGTGAAAAAAAAAACTGTCATTGAAACCACGCGAGTTGGTTACATTCATTAACATACATACATTTAACTTCTTTTTTTATTTAAATTTTTTCGCCGAAAGGTGTGCTTTTATACTGTCATTTTATGTGTGTTCTTTTGCTATAAATGTAAAAATGTTAAATTGCGAAGAAATAAAAATTCATTTGTTCCAGTTTTTCATGAAAGGAAAAACTGGGACTAATAAATAAAAAGAAGTTATAAATATACGTTACAAAAATAAACAAAGAGTATGAAGCAAATAACCCCTGCTTTAGCATTCAGCATGAGCTCAATGAGTGATCCATCCATTTCGATTCAGTTTCAAAATTTTAAGAAGAATACATATTTCATCTATTTCGAAAAATAATCAAAATTTCTCGCGCTTGTGACATTTTAGATCATTTTTCGGATTAGCTGAATTCTACAGCTCACAGAACCACTAGTAGTAATATTATTACAGAATATAGTTACTTCTAAAATATGTATTATTTTAATTTTTCTGATATATAATTTATTTTTTGCCTTAGTCTGCTGAGTTTGGTGCACGGGGCGAGCGAAACAAAATTATATACGGGAATAAGCAATTATACGTTCCCTGAAGATTTTATCTTTGGAGTCGCCACCGCTGCTTTTCAAATCGAAGGAGGATGGAATGAAGGGGGTAATTATTATTGAGCTCCCTGTTTATCATGAAAAGAAAAAAAATATTTAAAAAAGTGGTGGTTTTCTTGGTTTTATAATTTTCCGTGGTTGTATGCATGGTACTCTATCTACCGTATTCGTATTAACTTAACACAGGCACGTATCCAAGGGGGGGGATAGTTGGGATTTATCCCCCCCCCCCGAAATCCAGAACTGTGTGTTTTGGATTTCGGGGGGTACAGGACTAAATTCAAATTTAGCGGGCGAGGCACTCTCCGGTTTGCGGGATGCAGTTGTCCCCCCCCCCCCCCCCGAATAAAAGTCTGGATACGTGCCTGACTTAACAGGTATTTAAACATGTTGTGTAGGTAACTATTTATTTATTCATTTAATATAAAAATCTTTATCGTACTAAAAACTAAAATACAAAATATTCTCATGTCCCAGTTAATCATGTAACTATGTACATGTATGTTTTCATCTACATAGGTTGACAATAGCTTGATTTTCAGTGATATTTTAACATAATTTCTCAAACTTCAGTTTAAAGGTAATCATATATTCTGTCAGTGAGGTGTGGAAGCTATGCAACGCAAATCCTACATTGATTCGGGACACGGCCAAAGGCGCACAAGGGTTTTACTGTAGCCGGTAGGCCTACAGCATCAACTGAGCGCTTTTATCCCCGAGTGGTTTCCACTGACGAGAGCCCACATAAACCTATTCCAACTCCACACGTTAGGCCTTTAGAGTACCCGCATACGACCGACTTTTCATAGGACCGATAAATCGGATCGGAGACTATCGCGTGAAAGCACAAAACTTAAGAATCGCCTAAGTCTTTTCTTATCTACAACTCGACCAAGTTAACTGACAGCTACATGACGGCTAAGTTTATGACACTGTTTTAATTTGGTCATGTTGTAGTTAGGAAAAGACTTAGGCGATTCTTAAGTTTAGTGCAATCGGCCATTTGTATTTAATTTTGCAGGGCTAGACTTTTCTAGGACGTGTCACTTGACATTTAGTCATTTTTAATGTCCCTACTACTAGGCACATGCCTTCATTATGGGTGGATAAGAAGGGTGGCCCATAATCCACCACACGGGCCCAATGCGGATTGATGGGTGTTAACGACTGCAAATGCAGCTGGGCTTAACGTGCCTTCTGAAGCACGGAGGAGCTCAATATACCAAACCTTTGTTTAACGTTTCGGTCTACGTACTGCTCACCCTGCGAAAATCATTATTTTTATTATTATTTTATTGTATCAGTAGTAGACTTAATATTGAAATCAATCCAGATAATTCGAATTGTGACAATTCATACTCCTAGTTCACGTCACCAGTGTTGCGCTATATTAAGCTAAAAATATTGTGTCGTACTCGTCATTCAAGTTATTAATAACTAATTGTCTAACTATATAATAGTTAATAAATAACTAATTGTGATTGGAATTGAAATCCAGTGCAATCCATTAAGTCACATTCAAATTCAAGAAAATGGGTTATGCTATACATGGATTCTGATTTATATGGATGGGAATTTATTGTTATTGGACTCAAGAGTAAGGGAAGACTGGCCCTCTATAGAGTCAATGTTTGCGGGCACGCTTACTTTATACCTATTTCAACTGTCTTTTTTTAATACAGGCAAAGGAGAAAGTGTATGGGACACATATATACACAACCATCCGAATTTCACTCTGGACTCTTCTAATGGAGATATTGCCGCTGATTCTTACCACAAATATGAAGAAGACATCGCAATGGTGGAAAGTCTGGGTGTCCAGTACTATCGCCTTTCATTGTCATGGCCAAGGTAAATAATTCCTTATAGCACTAATGGCTCTAAATTCCATAAAGGCGATGTCTACAGCTCATAAGCTGTAGATATCGCGTTTGTGATATACGAAATGAAATGTTTCTTTTTTCGAAAAGTTTCGAAAAACTGTGTCGACAAAAAACTTAGAATGCTCTAAGACAAATTTACTCCAGTACAAAATATTTGCACCTTACAGCAAAGAGATTGTAAAAAAACTAGCGTTTTACCTTACAGCAAGAATCTTATATTCATATTCTCCTTACAGCAAGAATCTTATATTCTTGCCTTACAGTTTCAACAGTGACAACCGGTTTTTCTTTTTACATACTTTCCAAGAAGCAAGAAAAAATGTCCTTGAGTGACGTGACGGCTTATTGCAACCTCTTTCTTTAGTGTTACAATACGTGTTCGTTGTTCGTCGTTCGTTCGTTCGTGAGAAACAAAAACGTATTGTAAAACGAAAAGAAAGAGATAGCAATAAGCCGTGACGTCACTAAAGAGTCTTTTTTCAATCTTCACTATGATACTAGGCGTGCAATCTCCATTGTGGGTATAAGCTTCTTGCATACTTTCGAACACATAACAAAGATTTTTTTTTCAAAAGAGTTTTTAATATGGTCTTTGGGTTTTAATTTTTCGAGGTGCAACCTCATTTAGGTTGAATACGGCTTACCACCAACTTACCACCAAAGACAACCCTACAGCCTTAGAGCATTGCGGGCTCGAAGCCGTCGTTGCTCGAAGGCTACAGCAAACTTTTTTTTCTTTAGATTTTTTTCCGCAACATCTTATTAGAATTAAGTCCTTAATGTGCCTCTCAAATTTTATAAATCCGTTGATAAATAACGCTATAGCAAACTTCCCACTATTTTCCCCCATACAAAAATAGCAACCGAATAAAAAAATCAAGTAACTTTTGTGCCAATTTTTGTCGAAATCGGTTGAAAATGCGAGAAAAGATAGACGAATAAAAGCATTTTTGGTCAATCTCGAAACTGACACGCTTCACTCGCTCGGTCAATAAAGTTTTAATGAAAACTTATCTAATTGCAAATTACTTTGTCAAAGTCAGTTACTAAATGGAAACTTATTAGCGTTTTGTTAATTTTTAACCGACTGCCAAAAAGGAGGAGGTTCTCTGTTCGGCTGTATGTATGTTTTTTTTTTTTTTTTATGTATGTCCACCGATTACTCGAAGACGGCTGAACCGATTGAAATAATTCAAACGTTATTAGATCAGGTTTGTTCCCAAGTTGGTCCCATTTTTTGAAATTTTGAAATCGGTTCAGTATTTTTCAGAAAAACTTGAAAATACTGTCGTTTTCGTTACCATTTTATGAATTTATACGGATGATCGACCATATCTTCTTTCTTTTTGTACCGATTAAGATGATTCTTTTTTTGTTTGAAAGAGGACACTTTAGTGATGATATCATTTTGATTTCATTGTTATTGGACCTTGGATTTTAAAGATACACAAGGGAACTCTTCAAAATCAAATAGAAACTGTGTAGTGATTGAAATATTGCTAGGATTATGTCAATCTTAAACAAATTAGGTATCTAACTATGGTCAAGGACGTTTTGGACTAGACTTGAACTGTGAAGGAACAACGGAACTCCTTAACAACAAACAGCACGAACAGTGGAAATTTAGTTTTTAGTGGTATTACACCACGCAAAAGTGTGAAATATAATAAAAATACATGACATCATCGCTTAAATTTACATAATACCTATACATACTTTGGGTAAAAGGTAAAACTACCTAATACAGAAGGTACTTACACTGAAAAGAAAAAAATAAAAAATTGTTTAAAAACAAAAAAACCGACTTCAAAAAACCTGAAAATAAAAACAAAATTAGCTTCAAAATTAAATACCCCTAAAAAGCAAGAAATAATTTTCAAATCATTAGATACGCATATCATTGTAATTAAACACGTATAATGAAGTCGGGTGGGGCTGGAGAACAATTTCTTTTTTTATTCTAGAAGCCCCACCCGACTTCATTATACGTGTTTAATTACAATGATATGCGTATCTAATGATTTGAAAATTATTTCTTGCTTTTTAGGGGTATTTAATTTTGAAGCTAATTTTGTTTTTATTTTCAGGTTTTTTGAAGTCGGTTTTTTTGTTTTCAGAATCTGCTATTATAACCGCGGCGTTTTCTGAACGATTATCTTGCCATAGAAATGTTTTCAAATTGTCTAAGGAAACAAGAAAAGTCATGATTTCTAAAACTGTGATTCCAGTTTACAGTAGCATCACGAATTATCACTTTTTTATTTTTACCCGACTGCAAGAGGGTTATGTTTTTGCGCGTATCTTGTAAGTTTGTTTGTTTCTATGTGTGTTTGTATGTAATATTCTTTATTACCTCATATCTTTGAAACGGCTGAATGGATTTCTATAATTAAGATATCGTTAGATTTGTATTGTCAGCCCAAGTGTTCTTAAGTAGGTGGCGTTATAAAAAAATCAACATGGCGGCTGTACGGTGCTATTAGACAAAGTGGAAAAAATTTTTTTTTTTTAGAATACTAACATATGGGTGTTAAATTAAAGGGCTTCTTATAAGGGTTTCAAAAAGGTATACCATGACTGTAATATATATAGGTAATAACTAAAAAGATATAAATAAAAAAATAAATAAAAAAAATAAAAAACCCGCCTGCATAAAAAGACAAGACAACTGAAAAGATGGAAACAAGATTAAATATTAAAGGCAACATAATGCAGACATGCAGTCGGAGGCATAGAATTCAAATCATTCATTAACTTTCTTTATGCATGCCTCCGACTGCAGGTTATTATGTTGCCTTTAATATTTAATCTTGTTTCTATCTTTTCAGTTGACTTATCTTTTTATGCAGGCGGGTTTTTTATTTTTGTTATAGCGGCAACAGAAATACATCATTTGTGAAAATTTGAACTGTCTAGCTATCACGGTTCATGAGATACATACACTTTTATGAGATACAGCCTAGTGACAGACAGACGGATAGTGGAGTCTTTGTAATAGCCGCGTCCCGTTTTTACTCATTGGGTACGAAACCCTAATTATGAAGGATATACACATACACACACACACACACCTGCAATAAAATACATATTATGTTATTCGTTTTATCAATATCGTACGTCCAATCAATCACATGTGATTGATTGGACGTACGAAATTGATCAATTTACAGCAACGCGCTCTGCAGAGCGCGTTGCTGTAAATGGATGCCAAATAGTTTTCAATAGATTTGATCGGAAGCTTTTGTTTTTTTTGTAACAACCCCTTTATTAACAGTTATAAAATCGCATGGATGTTTATTGTGGGGCATGTTTTATACCCTAAGCTTTATATTATACTAGAAAAACTTAAAAAAAACTCTTCTCTAACATTAATTTACAAAGGCCCTTATGCCACAGGGCTTACGAGACTGTTCCTTAGATATATTTTTAGAGTTCCGTAGTCAAGTCAACAAAGAACCCTTATAGTTTCGCCATGTCCGTCTGTACGTCCGTCCGTCCTCAGATTAGCTCAGAGGCCCATAGTATATAGTCCAATCAACGGGGCTTATGCAACCCGAATAATTTTCCCGTCTATGAAATTTGGCATGTGATGAAGTTAGGTAATACAGATTACAGATCAACAACAATCCAATAAATTTTGTTACGAGAAGTTAGGTATTTTTACCTAAACATGAAAATTGCTTATATCTCTCTGTGAATATTTCCTCGGGCTAAAATACTTTCTGCATACGTACTTATGTATTAGTTAGAATAAGTTTGTAAAGAAATCCAATATTTTTTCGATTTCAGAGATACTCCAAATTTAAATTTTTATATTTTTCAATATATCTTCTGTTGAAGAATTTATTTGCTGATTATTATTTTTTAATATATTTTTATACCTATAATATATAGCTTTGTTCAGTAAGCCAATCAATTTTCTTCTTTTAGCATATTTATAAAAATGGACCGACTGTTTTTTCACATTACCTCTTAAGACCAAAAAATAAAAAATATGATTAAAGAAGAAAATGTATTGGCTTACTGAATAAAAACATTAAAAATAATAATCAGCAGATATTTTTTTCAATTGAAGATATATTGAAAAACGTTAAAAATTAAATTTGGGGTATCACTGAAATCGAAAAAAGATTGGATTCCTTTACATACTTATTCTAACTAATACATAAGTACGTATACAGAAAGTATTTTAGCCCGAGGAAATATTCACAGAGAGATATAAGTGATTTTCATGTTTAGGTAAAAATACCTAACTTCTCGTAACAAAATTTATTGGCTTATTGTTCATCTGTAATCTGTATTACCTAACTTCATCACATGCCAAATTTCATAGACGGGAGAATTATTCGGAAGTCGCCATACAACAAATATCCTCATTGATTGGACTAATAAATCATATCAAAAAACTTTGTAGAATAATATCTTTAGAGTTTTAAAATTTATACCTTTCCTAAAACGGTTGCTTTTGTAGGCTTTATAAGTTGACGAGTAATAGTACAAATTACATAATAATATATTATGGTAATTTAGTCGATCATCGGTAAAGTTTTCGAAGGTACAATATTGAATAGGTAGACTTAGGTATTATACTTAGATAGTCGTTAGTAGTGTAAAACAAGGAGTTAACATAAGTCTATACCCCATATAAATAAATAAAAGTTTATAGAGTAAGTTAAGGTTATTACGGAACCCTGGATTCCTTAGTAACTTTATACCATACCATACTCGTACCATACTTTACAACTTACAATACTCTCCACTTGGTCGGTTTTTTCGTATTGAAATTATAAAATACTAGCAGCCGCCCGCGGTTTCACCCGCGTGGTTTCCGTTCCCGTTGGAATATCGGGATAAAAAGTATTCTATGTTTTGATCTAGGCTATCTACTATCTGTGTGCCAAATTCCAACCAAATCAGTTCAGTAGTTTTTTCGTGATTGAGGAACAAACATCCAAACATCTAAACATCCAAACACACAAACTTTCGCATTTATAATATTAGTAGGATTTTCCTTATCGGACTTTTTAAGCGGTTTTAAAAAATATCTACTCATTATTAAATTTTTTGTTAGTCTTTTTCTATCGTGATAGGTAAATGTTTTCCTTAGCATGCTGCAAACTACCGTACCACCGTACCAACTTATTGTTAGATCAAGCATTGGATCGTAGAATTGAACGATTCAATTTTAAATACTAATGTACAATTTCTAGAATAAATTCGGTCCTACTTGCACAGAGAAATTCTATAATCGGACCTAGAAAAAAAATTGGATATGTGTTGGCACGCTTATAGTGTAAAACATTTTAGAGGTCATTTCTTCACCTCATAAAACGAGTAAAGAATAATAAATTAACAGAAGCATCATATCGTGAATAATACAAATTAAATAGATGGTATTTGTCTCACAAACTAATCAGAAAGTTGAAGCCATATTGAAATTGTGAAGATAGGTTCAGAACTTCAGTAGAGGTTGTTCACCTATGTTCGTTACTACCAACTGAATAAAACTTTTGGTATTGATATTTGTCTGGCTCAATTGTGCCCTAAGTATTAAAATATCATTGGCTTGGCTGAAATATATTCATTTGGTCGAAAGATGGAATATAAGCGTCTAATACCAATCACGAAAAAAGTCATTTTGTCAGATTTCCATGAAAAACATTGTAGGTCTATATTTCTCATCGGGTATTTTCTTTTGAACGTAAAACAAAGTGAGTAAATTAATGAAACACTTAGTCAACAAAATTAATAAAAACCTTTAAATATTTTTTTCATGATAAGTTTAAAAAGCAGTTTTTTTTAACTCGTTGGTAGTTTTTCATGCATAGCACGGTATGTACACGGGTTGAATTGGCAGGCGATTTTAGTCAATTAGCTATTTATCGACAATCGCTACCGAAGTATATTATAGTAAGTAAAATCGAAACGCCTTATTGAAATTAAGTTTGGGATTAGATTTTACAAGCGTTTGTCTATAAAAAAAAGCTAATTGGTGCTAATTTATTTAAATCGCCTTGCCTGTCAAGTCGACTCGTGTAAATAGCACATTATATGAATAAATTAATTACCTACATACATTTAATTCAATGTAAAAAACCTTCTCATATTTTTTTATAAAAATATATTATGTTTAATGGAAAATTTATAATTACTAGGGAAAAACCGTAGTGGATACTGTAAACTGCACATGTACGTTAAAATTCAGATTACTTGCTTGTACTATGTTACATTTTTACTCTCATTTTATTCTCTTCAACAACATTAATTGTTCTACAACTTTCGGTCTACAAAAAAATCGACTCTCCATGCAAATGTCCGAACAACTGATCGAGTGATGCATGAAAAGTAAATTTTTTTGTCCGTTTTCGGAAAAGTCATGTTTTTGGTTATGATGTTTGTAATCCACACCTGCAAGGTTGTTGGGTGTTTAACAAATTACCCTGTAAACATATAATTTTCCTATGTTTCACAGAATTTTACCTCTTGGGACCGACAACCACATAAGCGAAGATGGAGTGCGGTATTACAGAACACTCCTTGAAAGTCTTATAAGAGCTAATATAACACCTATGGTTACTTTATTTCACTGGGACATGCCTACCCCTCTAATGGATCTTGGCGGGTGGAACAACCCTAAACTGGTTGATTATTTTGAAGATTATGCAAGGGTTGCTTTCACCTTATTCGGAGACATTGTCAAATTATGGACTACAATTAACGAACCTCATCAGCATTGCTATAATGTAAGTAATAGTTTTGTTTATAATAATTAGAGCACACTTTCCAGGTTCCAGTACTTCCAGTTCGAATAAATATTGATAGGTTATTAGGAATAGAAAACTTGTAAGTATTTTTTTTTATTAAACTAGAAGTGCTTACCGTTTACTTAGTTGTTACTATAGATTTAATGAACTCCAAGTACACCTAAATAAACATAGCAATTTCTGAAGAATAAAAAATAATTATATAAGTACACTCGACGTCAGAAAAACCGCACCTCTTCGAAAATAAGTTTAGACTTGGCCACCTGCTACTGCTAGCTAACGTTTTATTGTGTAAATGTTAATATCTATTGAAAGTAAATTTATTGAGCTTGTAATTAATAATTGTTTGATTTAATTCACATAACAGTTGCTTTAATTGAATGCGTAAAACGTTATTGCTTGCGCCGCCATAAAAAGAAAATAAAAGGGGTCAATACAGAAAATGCGGGTAAATTCGCTGTCGAGATGATAGAGAAAACACATTTCAACAGTTCAATTAAGAAAAAGAATATGTATGTATGTATGTAATATGCCCATGAAGTTGCTCAAATATTGCAAAACAATTAGGCAATTCAATGTTGCTCGGAAACTAAATCTTAGTAATTGATTCCGTTCGACGAGTATTCCAACGGTTTCTAGACACTGTTAGCTATGTTCGAAGGGGATGAAGTATATAACAACACTTACCATTAAATTAAATAAGATTAAATTAACTTTAAAGAAATGTTTGCAAAGGTGCGATTTTTCTGACGCCGAGTGTTCTTTACGACTGTTTATAGATGATACGACAACAACAACAAATTAAAGAAACGGGTTTTTCAAACTTAAAAGTGAGAATACTCACAAAAAGTAATTAAAAAACTTACTTTTTTGTGAGTCACTTATCAGGGTACATAATTACATCATATGCGTACATTTTACGTATCACGGAAAAGTTTTTAAAGACTGTCGTAGAACCTACTGGTTTCTTTTTATAGGTACCTAATGAGGATCAGTAACGATTTTTGTTTAGTGGCTAATTAGAAAGCTTATGCCACCACATGATTAACTTAAATTTTTACGATATCTCTTAAACCTGAGAAGTTATAAGAGCTAAAACACTGGTTTTTGGGGTCCTTATGACGTCATCGCGACGTACGCAAACCTTATGTCGTACGTGATAAAGCACATATTGCATTGAGCTTGGCATTTCCTTCAAACCCTTTTAACTCAATCATTTCTAAACGGATTTCAAAAATTCTTTCACTAGGTTTCATAGCCATCAATATGTGTTTATATTATATCAATAAAACTATAGGATTCAAACCTGTTACTGATCCTCAATGAGGACTTTTTGTTCACAATTACCAACAATTCAAAACATGAAACAAAGCAGTGTACTTTAAATAGGACACTGGAGCTCACAATGGGTGGCTCATACAATACGTGAAACAGAATTTAGAAGCATGTTGCGGTTCAAAACTTGAAACTTCACTATCTTGAATCTGTCAAGTTCCTTGGTGCTAAAACTGGTGCCTTAGAACTTGTGAAGCCTTAGAAGTGATTTAGTACCTATACTATGTATAAATCAGATTTTGTGATTGCATTGCATTTTTACGCAATGCAACCTAAGTAGGTTTAGAGAAATATTTTCTTTGCTGAATTAGCCGAATGCTGTTTTATCTGAGAAAGAGTCGGATATTCGAATATTACACGATACTATAAAAATACAAAGTCAATTATATTTTTTAAGGAAATAAGATCAAAAACATACAGACTTAAATATTGTATGGGCATACAATCTTCAAATCTGTATGAGTAACTAATTGATCTGATGATTCAAACAAGTATATGCAGCGTGATTCAACAAAGTGAAAAACCTACCAGGTTTTATTTCATATTTACCTTACTTACCTAAAAACAAACAACAAACATTAGGTGAACCTATAGTGCTCCTACGATTTTTTTCTAGTTGCAAGCCTATATACTTTAAAACATGCATGGCGGGTGATTTTCGTCATTCGAATCATATGTTTTTTTACTATAATATTGAGAAAACAATGTCACAAAGCTTAACGAACTTTCTCTGTCTATCGTTTTTTTTTAATAATAGGCTATTTACATGGGTCATTTTAGTCACATGTGTGACGGTCGACTTTAGTCACCCAGTAAGTCGCTTGCAAAATTGAATCGCAGGTGATGGCGTCGCTGTCGCCTATGTAGTTGATGGCGTAACATAGGTAACACTTTTATGTACTAACTTAGTTCAAGTTTGGTTTAGACACCTGCGACTGTTGATTTTCGCCATACGGCGAAAGTTGTGCGGCTTTAGTCGCCCATATAGATACCTCATAAGCTATCACATTTTAACTTTTTTTTTTCAGGGATACGGTGGTACTTTTTTTGCACCAGCAGTGAATGCACATGGAATCGGCGAGTATTTATGTTCACACTACATTCTATTGTCGCACGCACGCGCGTATCGTCTGTACCACAGAGATTTTCACCCTTATCAACATGGTAAGTAAAAACAATATCCAATATTCATACCTACCTTATTATAAATGCAAAAGTCTCTCTGACTGTTTGTCCATGAAGAGACTTCACGACTTTTTGGATGAATTCGTATAGAAATAAATTAGATGACCAAAATAGCGGGAAAAGCATTTTTTATAATTATTAATCATCTCGTGTATTGAAAAATAATACTCACCATGTTGCCATAATGAAGGATAATGTTGCCATAAAGAATAAAACCCCCCTCGAGCCCCCTCAAAAGCCCCCTTCGAGCCCACCCCGAGCCCCCTCAATTTAATATCTCCATTTACGTGCCACATAATTATTATGGTTATGACGCATTCAGTACATTCATTGCATTACTATTCACAGAAACCATTTAATTTTTTAATACCAGATTATTGCATTTAATTTTGTTCCGTACATTTCATGGAATCCATTTCTCATTTCAGCATACACCGGGTTAAAATATTTTGTTCATTTTAGTTTGGTATTAGTTTTAGTTGTAAAATATTTTAGTGGGTTTCTGAATTTAAGAAGCTATTTCAAATGTCATCTGCGATTTATAAAAATATTATTGTGTTTTTTTTATTTGATTTCTAGGAAAAATTGGAATAACTCTGGATTCCTTCGGCGCTAAACCAAAAAATGCCTCGAATCCAGAGGACTATGTAGCTGCAGAAGAGTATCTTCAAATGCATGTACGTAAAAATAGAATTAAAAATGTACTTATATTTAACTCATGTTTTAGTATCATTTATAATTAAATTCAATTGTTTTATGCTTTTGTCCATCAGCTAGGGCTGTACGCTCATCCAATTTACTCAAACACAGGCGGCTACCCAGAATTTGTCCGTAAAAAGATAGACCACATGAGCAAAGCACAAGGTTTCACTCGATCCCGTCTGCCATACTTTACTGAAGAAGAGGTTTGTACTATTGAAATAATTAGTTTTAAGGTAGCCACTGACGTCCATTTGACAGACATCCATATAGAACACTTCCAAATTGAAGTACGTCCAGATTTAAGCTTCAAGTCGCGAGTGAATAGGTAACTTCTAGGCGTTTCATCGTAGATCTCATAATTGCTTACTACCAGACGTGATAGCAGTCAGCGCTTGTCTATCTATCACATAAATGGGGTAAAGTTGACTATACTTCCATTTAAGCGCATGCAATAACGTCGTCACTTCCGTGGCTGGACGTACCTCCATTTGGAAGTATTCCATTTGGACGTCTCTGCCAAATGGACGTTTTGTAAGTGGCTAGCTTTAAGTACACATTTGATAGTGCGTTTTAGCAATCATGAAAATTATGCGAGGAAATCTAAGAATAGGTTGGCGTGATTTTCCATGATTTCCATTGATAATCATCATCATGTTTGATGAACTTTTACAATAGCATAGAATTTTCAGATTTACAACAAGAACTAGTTTCCTTTGTGATTGAATTGTACTTATAAATACGTATTACTTACTTTAATATTTATAATAAGCCATGTCGTTTTTAATATAAAATAATGTCAGAGAAATAATTATAAATATAGGTTTATATAATAAAGGCGCATTTTATTTACAGTGTGTATTAAACAAACGTGTTTTAGACATTAATTATTATTTTTACTTTCAATCATTACTAGAAACTGTTTGTAAAATTACTAATAATAACAACACTATCATTTATAATAATTAAAGCATTTGATTATATTTCAGAGAGCCATGTTAAAAGGAAGCTCCGATTTCTTTGGATTGAATCATTACACAACTTATCTGATTAGCCACTGTTGGGATAAATCGTGGCAAATACCTTCGATGGATCATGACAATGGAGTTTGTATGGAGCATGATCCAAGTTGGCCAAAGCCGGGGACTGAATGGCTAGCAGTAAGTATAAAAACATCTAAATTAAATATTACTGAGTATTTTAATACTAATTACTTTTATGGTACCTAATTTGCTTGGGTTTCATCAGAAAAAACATAACAATATCAGTGGTCTAGTGCAGCGATTCTTAACCTCGGGTCGCGACCCAAATTCGGGTCGCGATAGGTATTGGGTTGGGTCACGGGCCCCCAAAAACTTTAAAAAGTGATAAAATGTTAAGTTTTAAATTGCGAATATTTTTATTTTTTATTCAATCTATGTCATAACACAAAGTATTCCCAAATTATTATTACTTCCATTCTAAACTGACCAAAAATTGTATTTTTTTTGTTATTGACAGGCAAGTACAAGATTAGTGGATAAAACTGATTAAAAAAATTCTTTATAGACAAGCATTAGAATTATATTTTTATGTTATCCTTGACAACAACCCCAAAATCCCGACATTACATTTTCAAATTATCCCCACACATATTCACAAACGAACAGTTTCCCAGGTGTAGCAAAAAATCTGTCCACGCAGACAAGTCGCGGGCGGCCACTAGTCAAAAATTTATAACATGTCATTTTAGTACCTGTCACTGGAAAATAAAATAAAATATTAGGATTAGGGTCGCGGACTTCAAATATTTTTCTACTTTGGGTCGCCAGCCAAAAAGGTTAAGAACCACTGGTCTAGTGGTTTATCCATCTGAGAGGGGGATGATACATTTGAACTTGATTTAGTTGCTTGTAAGGCTTTTGTGAAGTCCACCTGACTAGCTAAGCTACCACCATCTTACTTGGGTCTGGCGCTAACAATTTAACATTGTTCGGTTCCGTAAATTAGAAGATAGCAAATTCGTCAGTGGTAGAGGATTTCGTATGTAATGGCACTTCCACCATCGGTCTTATCGTCATTTTATACCATGAGATGAAGGCCAAACGCCTACCCATTGTGTTTATACAGTGCCTTTGGTCTTAAACTAGACATAATTTAAAGGCGGGAAATACACCTAATTTTATCGACAAAAACACCCATGTTGGGATCCCCACTCCTTGGAATGGCCGCCACTTTGAATTTGACTTTTTATTTTAGATGACCCTGCCGAAAAATATTAATTTCTCCAGATTTATAAGTCCTACAGTGATAACAAAAATAATAAAATCTAGTTAAACATAGTTTTGATTTTTTATTTAAAAAAATTACCATTTAGAGCTTGTAATGGTTATATTTAAACTACTTTCTTCTTCTTTGTCGTTTCGCTCTTGGCAGAGCGGTCGTGGTCACGCTGAGGCGTCCGCGTCGGTGGAAGAGGCGGACACAGCTTTCCGCACGATCTCCCGCCATCTCTCCCGGTTGACAGACTGTCTGGCGCAGTCAGATACACGGTGTCCCACTGCGGATTTCACTTGGTCAGTCCAACGCATCGGTGACCTGCCACGTGATCTGGTTCCCTCTACTTTGCCCTGTACGACCAGCCGCTCTATGGAGTCGTTACCCCGCCTAGAGACATGGCCAAAATACTGCAGTATGCGCGACTGTACTACGGCCGATAAACGCTGCGTGATGCCGAGCTCCTGGAGTATGGACACGTTTTGGTGCGGAATTCCGTCCATGATATCCCCAGCATCCTCCTCCAGCACCACATTTCTAGTTTATTTACTCGAAAAACTCTGGACTAAGCTGGGAAAACGTTTGAGCCCTGCCATGTTTAAAAGACTTGAGTCAATTTTAAAGTTTAATTCCAAACTACTAAGCGGTGCTTATTATATTTATCTGATACTAGCTCAGACCAGCTAATAATATAGCTGAAAAGTTGCCTCCTACTAAAGTATTTAAGTACAGTAATTGAGAAGACTGTATTTTTATAAAGCCTGAGTAATCCAAAACAACGATTGTTGTTTTTTTACCTAATATTTTCCTCCAACACAAAATTCCGTGTTGAATTTCAAAGTTAGTTGCATACACTGCCAGTCTGCAATAAATAAGTATTTTCTATTGTAACTTTTTTGTTTTATTTATGTATTTTATCTGTTATATTGTTACCAAAATATAAGGTCTACGAAGATTAGAACTAAGTGATTAGAGAGAGTTTTCCAAGTAAAAATAAATTTGTTTACTGCTACAGATACATAAATCATTTTGATGAATGCTATTTTTTTAACTGTAAAAAACTAAAGTAATGTAAGTAAGTAGATACTTCCTCTTGGCTTCTGGTCTAAATACCGGTTTATTGTCATGTTTAAGGTGTTTATCAGTTCGCTCTTACTCACAAGGATAACAACAAATTAGGCAACGAACCTGTCTCCAACACACCAACTCAACTATCGATATCCTACATAGGTCAATAACCTGACTTAAGTAAAATTTGCGATGTGGATTGTTATTCCATTTGACTTTATATTCAAAGTGAAAAGCATAAACGCAACTAAATATAATATGAAAATTCAATCATGCTTGTCACTCATGTGACGCACTGTATCACTTATCTATCAACAATGCGGAACTAATAATAATATAGGTATACTGCTCAAAAGAAAATAGGGGCGACCATATGATTTTCCATACAAAACAAGTTTTTATTTATTTATTGGTAACTATTGCTTGGTAAACAGGATGTGGTCTAAGGTGTAACATGCTTGCCCAGGAAATGCCTATTGACTCTTGCCTTGAAGAGTTAAGTTCTGAAAGAAATTTTTCTGAATTTTCAAATTGATTTTTATTTAAATTTGATATTGTTCGAAAGCTGTAATAGTCAAGTTATCGGCATTACTGTGGAATTCACTTACTCCTATTCGCCTTTTGTCAGTTAGAAGTAAAAAAAATAATTACTTACTCATAATTTTCAGCCATTTTGAAAAAAATTCAATAATGGTCCCTATCTACTTACTAAGTTATTTAAATTGTTTCGCATTTTGTGGTGTTGTGCGGTTTGTGTGACCCTTTCTCACTAGAGCTTCTATATTTGCATACAAGCATGAATCCGATTGAATTAGTACGGGAGCTGGCGAAATCGACTTCACTCATTTACACTAATCATAAGGCCAAATAACATTATGCATCCCAATTCAGATAAACGATCTTAAGTATATAATATACTTACCGAACTAATGTCAGTCCATTACACTAAGAATAATAATCATTTTTGTTCCCCAGGTATATCCTCAAGGCTTCCGGGATATACTTAATTACATAAAGAAAAATTATGGCGAAGTGCCAATCATAGTGACCGAGAACGGATTGTGCGACGGCGGGCAGTTGGAGGATTTCGAGAGAGTATCATATTACAACAAATATCTGTACCAGCTACTCCTGGCAGTGAATATAGACAAATGTAACGTCATAGGCTACTTCGCTTGGACGCTAATGGATGACTTCGAATGGGGGGATGGCTATGTGTGAGTAAAGAAAATTAATTAACACTAATAAATCATAGCTGCAAACTAAACAAAAAAACGATACGTCTTGCAGTTTGTCTCTTGGAGATAATGAAGTAAATAATGATACAATATTATATTACAGCAAAAATAACTAAACATTTTTGATGAGAATTTTCTTTAAATAAAGATAACAGTAGACAAATATTAGGAACAAAGACAAATAACAACCTGCCTTCCTAAATCGCTAGGTATCCTTTTTTTCGGACCAGTGAAATGGGTGATGAACATTTGAAATTATTCGAACCATACAACCTGTATTTTTGATATTCCATAACTCTGCGGTTATGTTCTATAGGTCAAAATAATAAAAAAAAAACATTTCTAGTTATGGAGATATCTTCCATCTTAATTAAATTTCTTTAGAAGTTATTACCCTTATGACGATTCCTTTTTTTTCATACACATACTTTTTTAGCATGACGTTTAGCTTTCATTGACAAAATACTACTACTATTAAGATCTTCATTGATATTTAGAAAAACGGAAATGCAACGTTTCTTTACTTCAAAGTTTTTTACATAAGTAGTCTTAACTGAATTATTTTGTATGAAAAATTAAAAAAAGAATGCAATTGAAAAAATATTTTCTATGCTATTCGATTCTATTTCAAGGTCTCATTATTACCCTGGAGTTATAGGATATAAAAAACACCTTGTACATATTGCAAATGATATTAATTTGAATAGTGTCATAACATGTTTGAGTTTGAAATACATTCCAGTACTTTGTCTGTATTTAGCAAATGGGTGAACTGATTCGTGTTTTTCATGAGATGACACACTTGGTGGTCATTATTTATGACCACAGAAACACTTACCGATTAAAGAACACTAAATTAAATGTGGATTTTCCGCAATATTTATATTAGGACGTTTTGAAATTCAGATTTCTAGATCATAATCAACGTGCAATTAAGTGGCTTTATAAATATGTATAACAAATTATTTTTGTCGTGTCGTGTCTCACGATCAATTGCAATTATAGAAATAGGAATCGTTGATTGGATACCTGCTGAATATTTGAATATGATTTTCACAAAGTTGCGAAACAATGTTGATTACATTAAGGATCAAAGCTACGCCATAATGATTTTTATCGGAAAGGAATTAAGGGTGTAAAAGGAAAGTGTTGGCTAAAAGCCTTTGTTGCTCATCTTTAAAAACAATGATATCGATTAACATTGACCTAAATATGAGGAGGGTATAATGTCAAGATTGTGGTAGTATGACTATGAATATTCTATTAGAATTTTCCAAGGTCTGAGGGCCTACTATGAAAACAAAGAGTGGCTTTCAGACGATGTTTGTCAATAATTTACTTAATTTTGGACCTTATTCATGAGTCAATTATGTCTCGAATCGGAACAAACTTCGTCCGATTTTCGTGGTTTAGTATTCGGAATGGACCCTTCTAAGAAAAAACTCGCAACAGAAAATCGACTAGGTATGAGAATTTTTTGTGGCATTTGTCCATCAGCCATTTTTAATGTCCCCACTGCTGGGGCACAGGTCTTCCTTATGGGTGGATAAGGAGGTTGGGCCATAACCCACCACGCGAGCCCAATGCGGATTGGTGGGTGATTTCATTATTTGTTTGTACTGGGTGTTTAGTAATAGCTTTATAAAGCCTGTATGAAACATCTGCTTTTTTTTTACGCGATTTTCGAGTTGGTCCCCTAGTAAAAGTTGTTCAGTTCGATGTACCGAACTACCATATTCGGCTTTATTACCAAACACTGCATATCTCTAATTCGTATTTTGTTGGAATTTGGAAATTCGCAAATAACAGTATATACTGTGAAGGGTTGGGGTGTAGATAATTTCGAATCCTGATTGCGAGTCATGTTTAGTAGAAAATTAATAAATTTAGCCTAACTTTGTTAAAATAAATAACTGATAACTTTATTATGCTGTCATTTCCATACTCTACTAATTTACATTAAAACAATATACGTGTGTGAAAAACATTTCAAGGATAAAATAAACAAAAGATTACGGAAGTAATTCTCAAAGTATTTTAAATATTCATTTGTATAACTATTTATGTGCAGCCATCGAACTCTTCTTTGTACGTTTGGTTTCGTAAAATGACTGTTCTATCGAATTAATATTTTACAGTATGTTTGTGTCTATAGAAATTAAGATTTGCGAAAATTATCATTATGGTGTCTCTTCACCAAGTTGCTTTTCAGTTCCCTTTCGCTTTTTCTTTCATCTTCAACTTTAAATTCGTTTTGTGTCAAACGGATCCTTACCTCAAAAGGAAAAAAACGAAACCCTTATTATTATCTTATCCTTATCCTTATAGGATCACTTTGTTGCTCATCAGTCTGTCTGTCTGTCCGTCTGTCTGTCAAGGCCCATTATTTCAGGAACTCGTGAAGGTATCGAGTTGAAATTAAAACAATATAATCAAGTCTACAGTCCCTTGAAACGGTGAAAAAATCAAACTTCTTAGTTAACGTTAAAAAACGCATATTTCGACACTCTCAAGGTAATCAAAATTTATAGGGTACTTTCCGTTGACCTAGAACTATTAAATTTGGCAAGAAATATCCTCTTATACTGCAAGTGGGTACTGAAAACTATACATTATTATTAAATTATCACAAATCAAAGTACGTAATCAATCATCAAGTTTGTACGGAACCTTCGGTGGTCATGTCTAGTTTTTTGAGAAGATATGGCTTACGGTGTTGCATTAGGCATGCCTCTGTTGAAGATGAAAATACAAGATGAACGGGAAAGCTACTGTGTGAAGTCACACCATTAGGAAAAATAGATATTTCTTCCGTGATGTTGTGATTGTAATTATTTCGCATACGTCACAGTAGGCGGTTTCTGAGGGAGAGACGTGTCACACAGTCTGATGCAGATGACATGGCAGCTGATAAAGTAAGACTGTGATCCATACACAGACTTCATATTTTTTGTGGTATGGTGCATTATCGAGCCACAGGCGTAAAATGGAGACATGACTTACTTTGTTGTAGTTATCACAGTATGTAAAGTTAGAAACAAAGGCAGCAACATCATTTTTCAATAAAAGCAACTTTGAATGGAGTCTGCTAATGTGAAATCAGCTTCATCGTTTGACTTAATAAGTTTGCAGCAGAAACAGCAACAACTCATATAAAATCACCGTTAAAATCATAGAATTGCAGCAAAAACAGCAATCATCATCATCATATCAGCCGCACGACACCCACTGCAGGGTATAGGCCTCCCCTAAGGATCTCTACGACGATCGGTCCTGCGCTGCCCGCATCCAGTGGCTTCCCAGATCGTTGGTCCACCTTGTCGAAGGCCTACCCACGGAGCATCGTCCGGTCGTCGCGGTTGCCATTCCAGAACCTTTCCGCCCCAACGGCCATCGGTTCTTCTTGCTATGTGTCCCGCCCATTGCCACTTCAGCTGAGCAATCCTTCGAGCGATGTCGGTTGCTTTAGTTCTCTTGAGGATCTCCTCATTTCTGATTCGATCACGCAGGGAAACGCCGAGCATGGCTCTCTCCATTGCACGCTGGGTGACCTTGAGCCTCCTTATGAGACCCATAGTTAGCGACCATGTTTCACTGCCGTAAGTCATCATTGGCAACACACACTGTTCATAGACTTTCGTCTTGAGACACTGAGGTAAGTCGGACGCGAAGATTATTTAAAAACAGCAATATCCCATAGTAACTGCATTGCTTCCAAACCAAAAACATTGTTTTCCGCCACTTTGTAAAAACTTGATGTTGCTGCCTTTACTTCTATATGTTTCTATGACTAATGAGACCGTGTCAGCTGCGTCTCACACACTAATTGTATGAATTATTGAACCATGTCTGTTGTACAGCAGGCTTGACATAACCAATTTTCAGCAAATTTACTTAGGAAACGGCAAGGTCTGACCGAGACTGACAAAATAAAGGAATTAGACGATGCTGGCACAGAATAACGTGACCGGATTACGAACGCGAGAAAACAAAAGAAACGAATGGTATAAACGAAAAAAGAAATTACTTTTCAGTCAGAAAAGTTTAAGCAATTTGCCAAAATTCGAGACATTCCGATTTTATTTGGTTCGTTACTAATCAAACGGCGAAATCAAAAAATTGGTAATCACAGTTGTCTTTTTTTCTGTACCGTTTTTTAGTGAGCTGAAGTGTCGCCTTTTACTTTTTGATAAAAACTGTAATAAACCCAATGTTAATGAAAAATGCTGAACAATATAAAGCCAGAACAATTTTCCCAGCATGTGGTTATGTGTATGATTTATTAAAAAAACTTTCAAAGCTTTTTCGTCATTTTCTATCCTAGTTATATTAACGTGTTTTGAAACTAGACTTCCGAGCAAAAATATCGAGCCACTGTGTGATTTTCATACAAATTTATGTCAGTGGATAGACCAATATGTTCATCTTTCAAATTAGCATTTCAAATAACTACAGAAATTTTGCCATATCTTCAAACATACAAAATAACAACCTTGATTCAAATTCCAAACAAAGCTGTATGGAATGCGAAAACTAGCTACCTATATTTTTTCTTCTTTGAGGAAATCGAGAGGTTACTCAGTTTGGAACTTAATTATTGGTATGAGTTATTGTTTGCCACGTTTCATTTTGTTCATATTTTATTTTTGTTTGTTTCAGAACTAAATTTGGACTTTTCCATGTTGACTTCAACAGTCCAGAGCGCACAAGAACGCCAAAACTGTCAGCTGCAAACTACGCACAAATAGTGCGGACTCGACTCATAGATTTTGATTTCATTAAAGAAAAGTCCACATACCAGTCACATATCACAAATACAATTGAGTAGACAAAGTAGAAAATATAATAGAAAAAAATGATTATAAAGCAACACTATCACATCCATGGAATGGAATATCAGGAAGAATAGAAAAATAAATAGACAATGTCTGAAGGAATTACCTAAACAAGTATGCCAAATTGTAAACGTGATTTTGTTTTGAATCGATTTCGATACGGGAAGCTCACACTTCCCAATCACTACAAATACCTATTATAAAACAAAGTTCTCCGCTGCGTCTGTCTGCGATAAACTCAAAAACTACTGCACGAATTTTCTTGCGGTTTTCAACAATAGATAGAGTGATTCATAAGGAATATTTAAGATTATAATTTATGAAGGTATTGTGTAAATTGGTTGAAATATAACGATAATTTTTGGAAGTGTCGGAAAAGTCTAGCCGCCTGGGAGCTTTCATCGAAAATGCTGCTAATTATCAAAACAATGCATGGTTGGATATTCCTCTTTTATAGATCTACACAAGTCTGTGATAGCAAATATCTATCTTTAAAGATTAGCTTACCCATTATGTCTTCAAAAAAAATTGGTCACGTTCAATGCGGTAATGGAAAGCTATTTAGATGGATACAGTATTAATCTTTATCAATTTAAATACGTAATTTATCTTAAACATTTCAGGCACATTATTATAGTATTTTACAACAATGTATAATTTTAATGAATATCTTTAGAGATTTCGTAAAAAATTAACGCGCGCCGAACCCATGATTTCAAATTCCACAGAGTTTGATGAAGTTTGAATGCGGTTCTATAGATACATAATATATAAATTTGCAGTGAACTTAACAAAAATAAGAAGCCAACCATCAAATATTTATAATTTTAACAATATGGGTACCTAGCTACTGAAGCTTAGACAGAGTGAATAGCAGACATCGAGCAGTGATGTGCTTAATTTTACCTTTGACTATTTAATCACAGGTTCGAAAAACCACCAATCTTGACTAGTCAAATTTGATTCAATCGCGAAGAAAACGTACTTATTTTTTATTTGGATAGATAATAATTATAACGGCCATGTAAATATTTTATTGTTATAGTTGTTATATCTCAGGAAGTCTGTTTTTCAATAAATGTTGTTAAGTGTGCATCTACACATTGATTTAGTGTACGTCTGCGCGCTGTCGTATTACGCACACTAAAATAATGTACATGTGCACGCCTAACAACATGTGAGATAGAAGAACTATACCTATATCATTTTTAAAATGACTGATGTCAATATTTGTTTACAAAACTGACAATTTAATATACTTATTGATAATTAACTCAAATGAAGTTTTATTTTCTCTTATCTAATAAAGGTTATCCTCCAATTACATTATAGCTTTTGTGATAGCCCTCTACTTTTCATATTTATGTTCATTGCTTTTCATTGGGAAACTCCTAAACTTAAACTCTGGAATACCTACTTAAAATAAATAAAACTGGGAAAACACAAAAGTTTTATTTTTGGTTGAACGGTTGAGATCGTTAATGACGCATCGATAAAAGGAAAATCGATCCCAGTTTTGCTTATCATACAAGGCGAATGTTCAAAACGACATTGTAGGAATTTATAAAGAACCCCAAAACCGCAGAAATCATTGAACTAATGAACTAAAGTCAAAACGTCTTTGGTCGGACAAATGAACGCGCTCGTCAAATATTTCTATACAAAATCTAATTAATATTAAATAAAATATAACTCAAAGGCTGTTAGCAGTAGGAAGCTGTGATAATCCGCTTTGTAACCATGGAAGCACGTAAATGGAATCCTCTTTAAATTATTATTAGAAACTACAGAACTAAACAGACACATATTATAACTCGGTCGAGTGAACTCGGGACCTGAAGCGCGACAGACCCCTCTCGTTTTCTCCTTTCCTCACGCCACCGTCGTAATTTTTTTTAAAGTTTTCGATAGATTATCGATAAATTATCGCTAACTAATGTACTAACGCTAGGGAAAACGAGAGGGGTCTATCGCGCTTCAGGTGCTGAGGTAACTTGACCGGGTAATACAATAGGTATTTACTTAGTTAGGTAGATACATATTGAATTATTAGGTACTAGCGGCCGCCCGCGGTAATGTCACGATTCCTCCATACTTTCCTTAACTTCTCCATCGCAGTTCTGGTTATGGCCATACGTCGTTTTACTTCATCTACGCAGCCGCCGTTGTTTGAGATTAAAGCTCCAAGGTATACGTAGGTCTGAACCACGTCGCAGTTCGCAATCTGTGTCACTTCGGGCGAGTTGTCGTTGACGCGATCCACGATCATGATCTTGGTCTTAGATCGGTTTATCTTTAACCCAAACGTAAGGCTCACGCGCTCCATTTTGAGAAGTAATTCCTCCATAAGACCAGCGTTACTCGCAAATAAGGTGGTGTCATCTGCATATCGCAAGTTCGCTATTTTGTATCCACCAATTGCAACACCATCAGTCCAGTCCTCGAGAGTGATTCGCATTACAAGCTCGGTGTAGATGTTGAATAGTAAGGGTGATATTATGCAGCCCTGTCGCACGCCCGCACTTGGATGGAAACTATTTGAGAGGAGGTCATCTGTCCGCACTGAAGCTGTTCCCCCTTCGTAGAGTTCCCTGAGCAGGTGCACGAGGTGTTGTGGTGTGCCCATGTCCAGTAGTGTTTTCCACAACGTTGGCTATTTCACCGAGTCGAACGCCTTGGAGAAATCAACAAAGCAAATGTATGTCGGCTTGTTAAACTCTCGAGCCTTCTCAATGATTTGACGAACGATGAGAATTTGTTCACGAGTTCCTTTCCCTTTCACAAATCCAGCTTGTTCTGGCGCAATTTCTCTGGACAAATATGCTTTCAGTCGCTCGTTTATGATGTGTAGCATTATTTTGCTAGCGTGTGTTATTAATGCAATAAGTCGAAAGTTGGTACATTTCTTCGTGGAACCCTTTTTGTGAAGAGGAGTGAATATTGTGTGAGCCCATTCAGAGGGCCATTTGCCTGTGAGCCATATCTTGTTGCAGATGATGTGAAAGATATGAACGCCACGGTCTCCCAATGCACGTATAGTTTCGATTGGGATCTCATCTTTCCCTGTGGCTTTCCCATTCTTTAGATGCTGAATAGCGGCTCTTACTTCTGACTCAAGAATATCCGGCTCGAGCATGTCACTCGCAGGCTCCGTGGGTGTGAAATTTCGCGACTGAGGATCTTGAAACAAGGATTGACAGTAATTTCTCCAAACTTTCGAAATTTTGTCTAGTTCAGCTTAACTACTTGACCATTCTGATCTTCTACGGCCCAGGTTTTAGACGGCAGCGTTTTTGTGATGAGGCGTATTTTGTGATGCAAGTCTCTTGACTCATATCTGTCTGCATGAGCCTCAATTTCAGTACACATATTGCGCAGATAGGCATTATGATCTTGTCTGCATTTGAGCTGTATCTGTGCTGACATTTTATTGAGATCCTTAATATCAGCGCCCGCTGCTTTCATTTTCCGGCGTTTTTCGACCAGTTCGAAGGTTTTAACGGTCATCCAGTGCTGTCTTTTATGGGTTGTAATTAGTGGTGTGGTTTCAGAGACAGTTGTGGCGATGAGTGTCTTAGCTCGATCCCATAGTGCATCGGGTGTTTCGTTAGCCAGATCTGCTTCAGACCACCGTGACCAGTTCTGTTCAATAGTTGAACGGAATCTCTGAACATCTTTTACCTCCAGCTTCCTCGGCTTTTTTGTGATTCTGGCTGCTGTTAGCTTGAGTTTTATTTTAGAGATCAGAAGTTGATGATCAGACCCGCAATCAGCTCCAGGTAACGTATGGGCATTTGTTACAGATGATCTCCATCGCGACCGAATCATGATGTAATCTATTTGGTTGCGGGTTTTTCCATCGGGTGATACCCAAGTGTAGAGCCTTCGAGGGTGGTGTTGGAAAAGGCTATTTGCAATCAGAAGATCGTTTTCTGAAGCGAATTGTATTAAGCGTTCACCTCGTTCATTTCGCTTCCCGAGCCCAAATCTCCCGACGCATTTACCCAGCTGATGAGCGTTTTCTCCGATCTTAGCGTTCAAGTCTCCTAGGACGACCAATAATTATCTATTGGGTACCTTCGCTATTGTGGACTGTAATTCGGAGTAAAATTTCTCGATTGCTTCGTCACTCGCGGTAGAGGTGGGGGCATACACTTGAACGATGTTAAGGTTTATCGGTGAAGCTTTTATCTTGATGCTGATAATCCGATCGCTTACTGGTTCGTACCCCATCACGCAGTTTTTCTGATGTACGGGTATTAAAAAGGCCATGCCATTGCTGCTGCTGATGTCGTTGCCAGAAAAGTAAATGACATGGTGGTCTGTCAATAAATGTCCGCTACCTTTCCAGTGTGTTTCGCTTAGACCACAGATGTTCACGCCGACTCTAGCTACTTCGCGTTCTAATATGGAAAGTTTTTCAGGTTGGTTTAAGCCCCGCACATTCCATGTTCCTATCATCTGGAGGCGTCGTAGCTTGATAGAATTTCCAGTAGTAGAATTTCCATGGAGGGCCTGGTCTCCTACCCCGCCATGGCCGGTAGCCAATTTCACACCGCGAGCCCCGGACGCAGCGCGGCGCCGGTCGCTAATCGGTTCGCAGGGCAATCGTGTCTCATTTATTTTTGCTCTCATGTGACTTTCTTGGGAATATAGTCGCAGTGGTTTCCCCTTGCCTTCTGCGCCAGAAATTTTTGGAGATTATTTAGATCCCAAGGCTGCTGAAGCCTCTTCTGGTCGGTTGCCCGGCCAGGTGTATGGTTATACCGCCATTGCTCGGTCGTCAGAGCCTCGTCCGTTATCTAGCAGGGAGCACCACGGCAACCCATGGGTCGCCGCCACCGGCTATTCAGTGAACCACCAGTGCGTGCAGGTGAGGTTGACAATTGGGATCGGCGAGATGCTATGCCCGTTCATCCCCTTACTCCCCTCCCCTCCCCACTATCTGTGTGCCCAATTCCAAACAAATCCGTTCAGTAGTTTTTGCGTGATTGAGGAACAAACATCTAAACATCCAAACCCACAAACTTTCACATTTATAATATTAGTAGGATATCAGCCGCACGCTACTCCTGCTGTTCATAGACCTCCCTTAAGGATCTCCACACATTCAGTTCCGGGTTGCTCGCATCCAGTGGCTTCTCACCAGATCGTCGTCGGTTCATCTATACTAGTCGGGTAGTAATATTTATAGGTACCATTACATGGCTTTGATCGACCTATTATAGAATAAGAAAGATAATAATTTAACAAAAAACCCATAAAGACCAGTGACACACTATAATGATCGTACGTAGGTAGGTTATACCTACATATTACTTAAAAGCCAAGAGCCTCTGCAAGGCCAATCATTCTGCTAAGATTATCCATGATTGAGAGGTTATTGGCACTAAGCACATACCAACTAATAATTCACAGCTTGATACAATAAAAATCTTGAAAAAAAGTAGGTATTGTTTATGGAGTTCAATAACACTTGCTTGAATCTTGAGTACAAAAGCGGGTCACTTTGATAAACCACTCAATTTTTTTCCGTTTATATTGTAAATTTCATGTTTATAAATTAAATCAAGCTTGAATTGTCGACAAGTGTTTTTTGTATGATCGTAACTGGTCGACCTTTGAGGGCATAAATCAGGAAAGACAATTACAGATTAACATATTGCAATGGATATGTAGTATAGTAGTAGTAGGTATAGCATTAAGTTAAGGTTCATTAATTATGTCGATTTTACACGGTTCAAACAAATTGGTTTCTTTTGTTTATTATGTTATTTACAGAGTGTTTGTAAAACCGATCTCAAAGTTGATAGCAATCTTGAGATTAGTGATGGGACTCGAATCACAATTGATTCTAATGATTCGAATCAAGTCAATTCAAGCTCGATTCGAATAAGTATTTATGTTAATTCGAATCATTACCCGATTCGAATCGGTTGGGTGATTCGAATCATCACCTAATCCGAATCAGTTGGCTGATTTGAATTGGTTGGCTGATTCGAATCATCACCTGATTCGAATTGGTTGGCTGATTCGAATCACTGTTGGGATTCGAATCAGTTTTTGTATTCGAATCTTTCATGGCGTAACATGCTTACTGTAGGGGCTGAGAAGGTAGTTAATTGTTTCATTAAGTTCTTTAATCATTTTTTAGTATTTTCGCTCACGTGTATTAATTATTTTCCTTTAGTTAATAATTAATAGTAATTATTTTACGATATTGTTATTGATTCGAATCATCACCTGATTCAAATCATTCGACTCATCACCCGATTCGAATCATTTGACCCGTCACCTGATTCGAATTGGTAAGCTGATTCAAATCATCACATTGATTCGAATCATCATATCGATTCGAATCAGCGTCAAATTCGAATCGACGATTCGAAACACTTACGGGTGATTCGAATACATTTTTTTTTATTCGAATCCCATCTCTATTATTATATAGTACCTACTTGTTGTATGTTGTGTGTGTTATTAACACTTTTTTAAGGTCGCTTGGGGAGGGGGGTGCCCCCCCCCCTCCAATTGATCCGCGCCTGTACCTACTGTGTTTTATTCGGAAGAACTACGGTCCGTCTACCTGACTTTGACACTATCCTATCCTATTTTAACCTGTATAATCCTATTTTGATTAAAGTGCGGTTATGATACATAGGTTCCTATCTCGTTTACAATGTGTCTCACACTCACACCGATCTAAGTACGGTATTCATCTACGAAATGGTAGGTGTACAATTTAATGGGATTGTTTACGCCTAAGATCCCTTTCGGTCCATTATTATGTCTAGACAGCTAAAATACGCATTATTACAAATTACTAGATATTTGTCAATTATAATGCTCTGAGGTTTTGAAGAGGCAACTGACAACACTGAAGAAGAGAATCTTAAATAGGAAAATGGAGGATTTTTTTTTTAGATTACGTGCAACATTGGCTTTGTTACAGTTTTATACAGGGTGTTTAGAAAAAGTCTTATAAAGCCGAATATGGTAGATAAAATACCATTTAAACCCTGTGTGTAAACCCTGAAAATTCCTTCATGGCTGAGAAATTGTTTAATTTATTTGTATGAAAAATTGCTAAGTAAAAACCCTAGATGCAAGCAGATTAGTATTTGCGATAATCAATCCCATTAATAGGCAAAATCAAAACACAATTTCGGTCTAGGGTTGCCACTATGCAGTTTAACATAAGATGATTTTTCAATAGTGGTGATTTTCAGGGGGTTTATAATAATTTTCAATTCAATTCAATTCTTTATTGTTTCCATGGTTTACAAGGTCACAAGGTAAAAAAAAGTACAAACATGGAACCCCGTTGGGGCACAACAATTACAAAGTATCTTAAATAGTAATATTAGTTACATTAATAATTAGGTGCTAGGTAGTAATTACAAATAATAATAATCAGTAAAAACAACAATTAGGAATAATATAAATAAGTAGGTACTACATTATGCATCGAATAATTTTTAAATATGCAAAATGAAAAATTTAATAGTATTTATTTAATATTAGAATGTCAATATGATAGTAATTAAAATTGAAAATTGCATTAATTATCAGTATAAATTCCAGGCATGTCATTTTTTGAAAAATTCTTCTATTTTCCGATGTTGTATGTGTATGTATGTTTGTTTATTGTTCGGGACTGACTGTTTTAATAATTGTGCTCCGCAAATCCAATGATACTTTAGTATGTACCTATATTCGACTATATAAGGCCATTTACAAACACTCTGTAAATAATATCAAAACCGATTAAGGCTCCTATTTATAAACCACTCTTAACGCTGAGATCTATCTTAAGATCATACCTGAGATGCTGTTCCTATAAGAAGAACATCTCAAGTAGTGATGGGACTCGAATCAAAAAACTGTATTCGAATCACCAAGTGTGTTTTAGGCGGCCCCTAGACGATCAATTATATTGCACAATATTTTAACCCTTTGTAGACTCGTGTGATATTTTTTTAACTCACTCTAAGGTTCGGAACGACCAAGAACTTTAATGTTTATGGTAGCTGTAGCCCTAGACGACACAATAACATTGCGCAATATTTAACCCCCTGTAGACTCATGTGTCTTTTTTTTTAACCTACTACTCTAAGGTTCGGAACAACCAAGAACTTTAAATGTCATTATTAGTACAAAGTCTTCGTTTTCCATTTGGAATACGAATAATCTAAACTTTCCTATAATCTAAATCGAATAAAATCTGTTTTTGAGAAGCTACCATGATCTTTAAAGTTCTTAGTCGTTCCGAACCTTAGAGTAAGTAAAAAAATATTTCACACGAGTCTACAAAGGGTTAAAATATTGTGCAATATAATTGATCGTCTAGGGGCTGCCTAAAACACACTTGGTGATTCGAATACAGTTTTTTGATTCAAGTCCCATCACTACTTGAGATGTTCTTCTTATAGGAACAGCATCTCAGGTATGATCTTAAGATAGATCTCAGCGTTAAGAGTGGTTTATAAATAGGAGCCTTAATCGGTTTTAATATTATTTACAGAGTGTTTGTAAATGGCCTTATATAGTCGAATATAGGTACATACTAAAGTATCATTGGATTTGCGGAGCACAATTATTAAAACAGTCAGTCCCGAACAATAAACAAACTTCTATATTATGAGTATCTAGTCGCTACTGTAGTAGGTATGCAATTTTGTGGTATGAGTAAGACAGGGGTAAGACACAAGTAATAATGTAAGTACTTACTGTGTATTCCTATGTAGCTCTAACAACGCTGGACTAAACTGGAACGGAAAATTCTGCGATACCAGCTCATAGCATAGGTAACCGAGCGTTTATATTAGTCAACTAACAATGTTATATTACATTGTTTCGAAACAGAAGGAAGATTCAATATTGGATATTTTAATTTTCCGCATTCTGATGAGGTTGCCGAGACATTGCAGTGCTAAAGAAATGTTTGCTGATGCAAATGTTGCCGACTTCTTTGCCATTCTCCGGTCAAGAACGGCATCCTTTTGGGCCAGAGTCAGGGAAAGTAATAATTCAATCCTTAAAAATATTAACAGTGATATAGACAATGTGTTTTTCCGTCATTGGTCGAAAATACATACTGTGGGAAACGGCTGCTTGAGGTAGGGCATTTATTTTGACAAGTCCTAGCGATACTAATATTTTTTATTATAAATGTGCTTTTAATTTTACTTTTACTTTGTATTTTTATTATGTAATATGGGTATATTGCCTGAAATAAAGCTTCAATTTCAAAAATATAAACCACACGGTAACTGCATTAGTATAGAACAATGCTTCGACAGTTAAAAGCTTTAAAATACTTCCAATGCGAATAAGTTATTTGTCGTACAGTCCTCATGTAAAGGCTGGTTTAAGATAATCTAATATCTTTAGTAGAGTACTTTAGTAGCGTGCGAGACGACTCGAATGCGAGTGCTTTAGTAGGTTTGGGGCATTTCCAGTGAGCGTTTAAATGCTTTCAGTACAGTGTCATTTGACTAAAGCACTCTACTAAATACGCTACTAAAATGACGATTTACATGCTTCCAGTGCAAAAAAGTGTCGCGCGGGGATGAGCGTGTGGCGCGGGCGCGCAGGGGGTGCAACTCGAAAAGCAATGATTCAACTTAAAAGGCAACAGAACGTTACTCTCTTTAGTCATAAGACGACCGTTTACATGTGTCAACTAACTAAAGCACTCTACTAAAACTCTACTAAAAGACTAAGATAATGTAAACCAGCCTTAAAGTAAAACAAGCGCATAGATTGATATCAATTGGTACTTTTCAGTGTAACCACTAACGTTTACTTTCTCAGTGAGAAATGCTTTATTTCTCTTTCCCTCTTAATTAGTGGGAATTAGTGGCTGGTTCTTAATTAACCAACTGTGTAATGGATACAATTAAAATGAAGCTTCTGCGGGGGTCTTTAAGTCGTTTATTGCAAGGGCGGAGCAAAAGGTTGCGAAGTTAATTTCAGCACTTACATACAGCGCTGAAACTTTGTCTTGATGTTTTGGTGGAAATGCTCTTGACAAAATAATTATTATCTGAAAACTAATGGCGTTTTATTTTAATATTGTTTCCAAATGGGGGGATGTCACAAAATGTATCCCGTTTGGTTGCGTTACTGCTGCTGGAGACCTTTTTATGGGCATTTATCCCCGATTTTTTTTTGTACTCTCAACCTGAAGGGCTCGGAGCAACCTTCCCGGGCACCGAAGGAATTATTTTAAATTATATCTAAAATGGTTGATACTAATAAATAATTATTATGGACTTCGGATAGTAAATGAAATAAAGATTGAAGAAAACCAAAATATGTTAGAATAAAAAAAAAATACGAAAATTCGCTTCCAACATCCAAAAATTGACAGCAAACACATACAAACAACAAAATGACAGGTCTTCATCTACACTAGCGCCAATTAGGCAGTAGATTCTGAATCAGCAAAATTATTCTGCCATTGCCGAAAATTTTAAAAGTTACTACTGTTTATTATCTACTCGATACAAGTGAGTCTTCAAAGTTAGCGTTGTATGTTTTTAGAAAAAAAAATGTCATTATTAAGTAATAATTATTAGAGTTAACACAAATAATTTCATTACTTCCCTAACCCAATTAATTTTATCATTCCTAATGATAACACGGAAGTTATTAACAGTTATAACACAATAAGCGAAATCAAATCTGTTCCTATTCGGTGATATGACTCCATCGATCAATAATAAGTTGGATAAACAGCACGTAATATAATATAGTACAAAACTCCCTTCTGAAGAAGGAAACGAGTGTAATGTGTGGAAAAAATCCGGGAGCCGGCCACATAATATTAGATGTCATGATACAAAAACAAATAACGCACGTATGAATGCTCGAAAAAGGAATCTCCGTTGAATGGATTTTTGATTGACTGAATGTGTGATAAAAATCAAAATAAGATCAATTTTTTCTTTTAATAGATCAAATCACTCAAAGACGAATATAATAATAATGATTTAGACAATATTATTTTTCGTGTATTGGCAATGTAATTTTATGATTATGCGATACAAAACTAGGTAAGATAAGTCCAGGCTGCTTTAATCTGCACAATATTTTATAAAAAATAAAATTCTAACATTCACGTATGTGGATGTCTGAGGATTCGACCGGCTTCTAAGTTCAATCCCCTTTTTATTCCAGATGGTGTCTGGCAGTTTTCAATAAGTTTTGCAAAACTAGCAAAGTTTTAGATCTGTTTGACGCTCATAGGCCTGCCATAGATATTTTGGTTTTATTTCATTGAAAACGTTATATTGAATTCTCAAATTGCATTGAAACGGCTGTAGTTTTTTTAATATTTTTCGATGAGACCGTAAAACGAATTTTTCTGTTATTGGGTTTATTGTTTTTCGGTTAAAATAAAACTAAGAATAAAAAATGCTTACCAAAATTGCGCTTCATTGTTTATTTTTATTTAGGCAATGATTTTTCTGAATATTTTTTATATCATTATGAACAGAATTTAATCTATCAAACTCCTGGTCTAATAACATTGTTTTGTGCTAATACACGGTTATTGTATAAGGCAATTAGTAACCCAGAACTTTGTCGATATTTTACCAGCTTGGGAATTATGTTGGTATAATGTTTTTAATGTATCTTGAATATCTTACATACCTGGAATTATATTATAAGTTATACGTAAGCAATAATCGTAGCATTGATTTATCGATAATAATAGGTACTTTACAAATAGATGACTATCCCATCATTCAGTCTATGTAAAAAAGTTTAGACAATTATCCATTTTTCCATTTACGACCCTCGTCAAATATCAATTGATTCGTTTAATAAAAATAATTAGTATGTTCTGTTCAATTCATCACGAAAAGTTTAACATACATCCAGAACAAAAAAAAAATACAGGGCCGGAAATATCGAACCGAAACGTATTGCGATGTGCCCTGATACGGAATAATCTTTCCGGATATTCATATCACATCCAGGATTAGTCACGTGTTAAACTTTTCCTGTGATTAATGAAACACTTCTAAGTTCTGGACAGTTCGAGGGGGTGTTACACGGGTGTAAGGATACTTTGTTGTTCGATATAAGAGTATATGCATAATAATTATCATACTTAAGAAATATCGATGTATACAACAAGTTTGGGTAACAATTTGATTGATTTGGGCCCCTAGTTCTTAATTTTAATAGCCTAATGGGTAAAAAATAATAAGGGTTAAAATTACCAAGGGAATGTGAATTTTAACCAAGAAAAAAGTGTCATTATTTTTAGAAGGTAAAGTCAAATTGCGTGAATAATATTTGTATAGCTTCATAAAATCGCGCGTTTATCTCAATGAAAATATGGATATTTTAATATTATTATTAACTCAGATAATTAATTAAATAGAAAAAATACTAGAAAAGATCGCCTCAGCAGCTCAGGCGGTTAGCCGTCAGACCGTCTGAGCTGCTATGGGTGAGTCGATCTTTTCTAGTATTTTTCTATTTAATTAATTATCTTAATATAAAAATAGCATTGTGGATGCCTAAAATCTAGAATTATAATTATTATTAACTCGTCACTGAATTAACAGCGATAAAACAATTTAGAAGTTCCAATCTAATGCAGCGTGATCTGACCTCAGTATGGCCGCCAACATTTTAGCTGGCATTTGGATTCCGCAGAACTGCATCCCTAACTAATTCACACAAGTTCACAAATAGGTTTCCCTAACTGAGATACACGATTTTCCGGGCAACACTGCCATGTAAATTTGTCTCTGCGCGATCCATACTAATGGACGAAATTCTGAAATATTTGTCCCTACTCGCGCCATTCTTTGGGCGCCTGAAATTACTCTCAGGGTTTTCTTGTTTCGATGTGTAAAGTATTTTAAATTTACATTTGATGTAACTACGAATAAAGCACTATATAGTACTTGGAACCTGATAAAACATATTTTAAAAATAAAATTAGAGGTTTGTTTTCCTTTTATAAAACTGTCTGATGAGGGCAATAATTACACATTCTTTTTTTTTGCGATCCTCGCGAATTTATCGCTTTGAAAGCGACCTAATTTTTAGTTAGACCGCTCTTACAAGGTTTACTTTTAAATGAATTTACATTTTGCAGATAGGAACCATCGAATTATGTACAGCAGCGGAAGTTCAAATTGTTCAAAATGCGATTCTGTCTATTCCTAAATCCAGCAAAAGCTAAATGGTTTGATCAATCTCAACGAATGATAAGGTCGATAAAGTGGAATCTGCATTTTATTTGAGAATCCTTAACTACTTTGCTCTATCTTGTTTTTCCTTTTCGCGAACACAGTTTTATTTTTCTTTTATATTTAAATACGAGCCTAATTTATTTCTTCGCATCTCCAGACGCTTGTCTCATTCTATTGTCACGCTCGAAAGATTATCAAAGAAATGTTAATTTTCTTCGAATATTCTGATGTGATTCAGTCAGCCATTGTATTTCACGATGATAAAGCTTTTATATGCTAATCAATTACGTTTAACGGGATGTTAAGAAAGATTTTAGTGTAAGATTATATTTTAATATAATCTTATTTTAACATTAATTTAACTTACTTGAGATAATGTTTGATAACTATCATTACATACGTAAACTAGAGCCAAGCCTATAAGTAGTTGATTTTCCGTATGTTAGCAAGAGTATTATTTTCAAATAAATATACCTTATTAATGTTATGAATAATAATAACAATGGAAATTATTGTGGTATCGACCTCAATACTGATGAACGATAACAAGGCTCTGATACTTGAATGTCCAATATTGCCAACGAAATTGCCATCGAAACACGTAACACTTTGGAAATTGTAGCTATTTGTTAAACGCGTCCCTCGAGAACTTTTCGCTCAGTCACAATTTTTATTTGAATGCCTTTATATAAAAAACGTGGGTAGGTTGGTGACTGAAGGTGAACAAAATGTTAATGGAGCTTCACTTCGAGTTACTAATTATTTTTAGGAGACGAACTTTAGTAAAATTACTTTAATAAAATTAATTTCAGTCAAACATTATTAGTTTTTGCTTCGCTTAAAAACGTACTGAGTCTGTGCTAATTGCGCAATATCTCGACTAATTTAAGTGATAGCTTTTTCAAATATTAACCTGATTTAAAGTTATTAAATTAAGTGGTAAATACTGATACACGAGGGTAGTTTGATAAGTCCATGACTTTGAAAAGAAGAAATACACTATTTTTTTTTCAAATTCAGCAAAAGATTATTACTTTTGGAAACAAAAAGCTCAAGCGACTTCTAACTTTTCTTAATGACCCTGTCGACCCTCTCGGCGGCACTTATGACATCAAAACTCATCGAATGAAGATAAGAATCCTTCTTATTCTCTAGATTCAACCCACTGAGTTTTTTTCTCCTACCAAACATGAATAAATATCTTGGCGGGCAAAGATTTTCATCAAACCAAAAGGACGGTGTGTGTGTCCTCATTTCTGTCACCAGTTTTCAGACGATGAAAGAATAAAATAATGGGTTAAAGAGGTAGGAACTTCGTTGGACTGAATACGCAGAGCTACAATAAGTAATGTAGAGAAATAAAACAAAATATTCCGAAAAAAAAAGTGTTTCTTCACTACAAAGGCATGGACTTATCAATCTACCCTCGTATCTAGCTCTAGTTTAGCCCCTTATAAACCCTTACTCTAAATGAAGACAGAAGCGCGTTAATCACGTTTTTGTAACATCAGCTGTAATTAAGTATACTTCAAATGTGCTGGGGGCGTCGCTAACAAAGAGTCTTGTAGCAATAATGATTTGTCACAAATATCAGATTGGGCCATTTTTAGCGTCTCAACTAGGTACTAGGCAAAGGCCTTCCATAAGGTTGGATAAAAAGTATGAACCATAGAGTACATTATTATATCATGAACTAAAGCCCAATGCGGTTTGGTGGGTGTTGCAGATGCAGCTGTGACCAACTAACGGCATAACGTACCTGCCGAAGCACAAGATTTTGAGATAATATATTTTTGGTCACCCATTCCATGAGCGGCCCTGCAATGCTACTTAACTTCCGCAAGCGTTGCTCGAAGGGTCACATAGATAAGCATTGATTTTCAGCCGTTAACAATAAAAGCATAAACGTCACAAAGCTGCCCTACATTGAAACGGAGTGGCCCATTGATCACGTTTTAGCTTGCTCGGTGCATCTGTAGAACCACTTTATAACTACCACTGGCATCAGGCCAAATGTACGCTACTGTAGTAGGTATTATGAATAGAGTAAGTTTTGTAAATATTTTAGTTTAGTATTTTAAATGTCTGTAATTAGGGTTCTGTAAAAAGGAATCCTTATGGTGTGACTCAGTCTGTCTGTCTGTTTGTGTTCCATCTGTCACAGCTGGATATTTCTAGAACTACTAATGCTATCAACTTTAAATTTTGAATAGTTTAATATGACGTTTGACAAATTATTTTGAAAACGATAAAGTAATAAAAATATATACTTTTTTGCCACCGGGAATGAAAGTGGGTCTTAAAAATTCAAAGTGGGCCTACTAGGGCATGTGGGGTTTCATATGAAAAAGCGCTGTTTACTTTTACTGTGTCACTGCTTAAACCATAAAAAACCGTACGTCAACAGGGTATAAAGCACATAAAAAAAACCGGTAAAGTGTGAGTCAGACTCGCGCACGAAGGGTTCCGTCAAAAACATCACGTTCGTTGTATGGGAGCCCCACTTAAAATATTTATTTTATTCTGTTTGTTAGGTTTGGTGATTATTCTGAATAAATTATTTGATTACTTATCGATTTTTAAATCGACTAAATTAGTCTACTGGCAACCCTTTGTCAGTTGATAATGAAAATATTTGACATTCGTTTGAACACTCAGTAATAAAAGATAGCGCGTCACCTGTCAAGTCAGTTTTGCTCGGACGAGCTCTCATCAAGTGCAGTCATCTTCGGAAATATTGGATCGAAGGTGGCTGGTCATATTATTAAAGGTAATCTTCTCAAATAAATTATTTAATTGTTGACCTCCTGTGTTTTATTATTTTGTTTTTTGGTTTTTTTTTTGTATTACTGTCGCCGCTATAGTTAACTATAGCGGCGACAGTAATACATCATTTGTGAAAATTTCAACTGTCTAGCTATCATGGTTCATGAGATATAGATACAGCCTGGTGAGGCAAACAGACAGACAGAGAGTGGAGTCTTAGTAATAGGGTCCCATTCTTACCTTTTGGGTACGGAACCCTAAAAAACCCCTAAATAACCTTGCTAGAGTATGGCAATAATGTAATAAAAAATATTACAACTAAACAAGTACCTAATATATTTTTAGAGTAAGTATTACCATGGTATAGTTGGTTTAGTAATGCGCCTGCTAGTTTTCTTACTACAAAATTACTAATAGTTGGTATTTCCTAGTATAGGTTTAAAATATCTTTAGTAGAAAAAGTGATTTTCATAAATAAGATGTAGGTACTTCAATTTATATTGTTTTAGATTATTTTAGGACTGGTATTTGTCTGTCTATTATTAGTATTTCAAAACTAAACGAAACTGTTCATATCCAAACTCCGTTTTTGAGTTTTCATGAACTAAGGTTTCGGTATCGGTATCCCTTTTTCTGACTATATAGCTTATCTATGTCACAGTTTCAAACATTAATCAAAAAAGTTGTTATGTCAAAGTACTAATTTGTGTTAAGTGACTTTATGTCCAAGGACCCACATGTGGGTCCCTGGACAGTGAAAGTGATAATTATGTAATTTTACATTGGAACGGAGTTTCATTTACATAATCAAACAACTTTTCAAGCAATCATGTAATGTACCTACTACCTTAAAATAACGTCACCTATCTTGTAAAATATTACCCAAAAAGTTGTGACACAAAACACTTAGCGTTGCTCACTTGGAGCATGCACGTGCCTTAAACAGGGAGACGTACAGAATATCAGAGGGACCATTCATGTAATTCATGTATTCGTGCAAATTTCTGGCTATTTGAACCCGCGACACGTTCCACGGGCGGTGCAGCATTCAACATCCAGTTTTTATTTCCCTACCCATTCGAGTAGCAAACAGACTTTGCATTCAGTGAATACGGAGCGTGCGTCGTATTTATTATTAAGTTTTCTAGATTTTTTTGTAGCGTTCCGACGATATGTAGGTGGCTACGTGACGCAGTCCTCCACTGCGTCTAACGGTGAGACACATTACATGTTCCTGAATACTTTTTTCCGAACTACAATACAGCCCGCGAGACAACTGTTACTATAGTCTGCACAATACTGTCACTTCTATACAAACACTGCGGAACGGTCTTTTGTTTTTCTAACTTACCATTTTACTTACTATTGTGTTGCTTTGTGTTGCTATTGTATTCTTAAAAGAGCTAACACTATCGACTAACATTTATAAACATCCTATTAATGTTATACTTTGTTTCACTGTTTTAATTTATAACTGTGCAAAATATTCTGATAAAGTGGAAAATATTTGTAAGGATCATAACAACTCAAGTGTAAATAAAATATCTCTCCTACCAGTGAAATTATGGCGAAGGTAATAAAGTTATGATCTGCATAGTGGACCGGTGGGTGAGATTTCTAATAGCTGTAAGCCGATAGGCTTGTATGGACCCTACGCCACTGCTACCAACTATCTCATTCTAGTAGAAACGCGTGACCTTATTAAATATGAATGCAAAATAATCATAAGGAAAAACTGTACCTCTGATAGTACATATAATAAGTATCAGACGTAGAACAGCAACGATATAAGAGAACAAAACGGTAGCGGCACGCAGGAAACAGGATGTGCTCGTGACGTTGCCGGCGACTACAATGCAGCCCGCGAGACAACTAGTCCGCACAATGCCGTCACTTCTCTACAAACATGCGGCTGTAAGGGGAAAACAGTACGGTTTTATTTGAAGTGGGTCATGGTCGGTGGGGGGTTATTCAAATCTAATAAACAGCCCCCCTAGCATGACAACCGAAACGCGATATAATAATATAGCGATTTATCACGTTTAACCGTCAAAAGACAATGGATTTTGATAAGTGTCGATAAAACGGTATATCATGCAAAATATAATATATCGTGTTTCGGTGGTCATGCTATGGGGCAGCATGTGCTCTTATACTGAACTTTGAATAAAGATGCGTTAATTGTAAAATATTTATATTTTAATCGTGAATCGACTGACAGCATAAAGGAAAATGGTTGGTAAGTACTTATTTACGCTATTATGGACTAAGTCTGGCGTTATCAATTTATGGATTAAATATCTACATTATTGGACTATAAAGAAAAACTTTTTCATGTTTTTCAGAAAAAAAAAATGTTTCGGCTCAGACTGGTTGAGGTATCAACCATTTGTTTCCTTAGCATAAAACAGAAGAACTGCTGATCCAATTCAAATTCAATGCCATTGAGCGCTTTTTCGATCAAACTAGGAACCAGATTGGGTCCGATCAAATTGTAATTCAATTTGACCTCTGACAGCCTTGATTTCTCATTTATTATGCTCAAGAGAAACGTGAAATTTAATCTTTACCTTCGGTTTCTTTCTATTAGAAACAGACTCCGGGATTATCCTTTAGTTAGGATAATAAAAGCATCGCTCTTACTTTACTTTTTACAAATCTGTCGCCATAACCATAGTTTGTTTTATCTCAACGGTTAGAGGTGAGATTACAAAAAATAAAAGAAAAACAGTATCCACGTGAAGTTAAAAATAAATTCAGCTAACATTGTTCGGTGAATTTTATACCTAGTTTGGTTGTTTTACATTAGTTAATATAGCAATGGTCTCAAAAGACTACTTTTGAGACCATTGCTATACTAACTAAAACGAAACTTAAATAAATTTAAAGATTAGAAAGTAGTCGACAGTCTGATTAGCGCCAAACTAAATGTATCTGTTCCGAATTAATTTCATCAAAAGCTAATTTAAGAAACCTTATTTCAGCTCATTTCATTGAACCGGGTAAAACGGTATACCGTTTTCCCCGGTTACTCTATAGCGTAGTCGAAGTTAGAACATTTCAGAATTTAAGCAACAGTCACATCGTATCACGCCTTGGTAACATGATTCATTAGTAGGTACCTATAAGAAAACGAAAAATAAAATTGACGTTCTTTGTTCTTTCAATACACAACTATAGTAAAAATATAATTTTCACCTCTCCAGCACGAAAAGGGTGCTTTTGGCGCGTAAAAACTCGCAGCAAAATCGATTTTTGCTGCGAGCGTGAGACAAAGTGCTTTTTTAATTTCTAACACTACTTTAAAAATAATAAAGGAAAAACAAATAAAGTGACAAGGATGACACTTGTAAAATTGATATGTGAGAAAAGGATAGAGTGCTTTATGGTGTCATACACGGATTAAAAAGTAAAAAAATAAAATACACGGATATACCAAGGAGTTTTAAATAAGGATTGTTAAAAAAGAAGGTTGATAATTCGAGATAAAGGGGTGTGTAATGTATGACCTAAATTTACATGCACTAACGATCAGAAGATATAATAACATTTCATATAATTTCATTTGACATACCGATCAAATAATATAACATACAGTTAATATAATTTCACTTGACCTAAATACATGTGATATAAAAATAATTTGACACAATAATCATTTGATCTAATTAACAGATGATATAAAGCACATTTCATATAACATTCATTTACTCTATTCAACATTTAACATAATTTTATTTGACCTATGATTTAAATGCTATAAAAACAAGCATAGCCCAAAAATATTATTATATTACTTATATATTTTTAACTACACCCATGCTTTAAATCCTCTATAAAGGGTTCTGAAATAGTTAGCTTACTGCCAACATTACAGTATCGCTCCGCTGCGAGTGGTCAAAACACTACCCTAACCTAACCAACCTGGTGCATTAAGTTATTCTTTATAGCGGAGGCCTGGGGCCAGCCCCCCAGCAAGTATTTTGCAAGCAAGTACCCAACATGCAAGCATACAAGCAAGCATGCAGCAAGCAAGCAAGCATGCAGCATGCAAGCAAGCATGCAGCATGCAAGGCAGCATGCAAGCAAGCATGCAGCATACAAGCAGGCATGCAACATGCAAGCAGGCATGCAACATGCAAGCAAGCATGCAGCATGCAAGGCAGCATGCAAGCAAGCATGCAGCATACAAGCAGGCATGCAACATGCAAGCAAGCATGCAGCATGCAAGGCAGCATGCAAGCAAGCATGCAGCATACAAGCAGGCATGCAACATGCAAGCAGGCATGCAACATGCAAGCAAGCATGCAACATGCATGCAAGCATTGTGGAGCTCCGCTCGCTTCGCTCGCTCCGCTGCGAGTGGTCAAAACACTAACCTAACCTAACCTACTGGTAGGTGCATCAAAAGTTTTTCTTTATACCGAATATTCGGCTGAATACGAACATGAAAAAATATGCCGAATGTGCCGAAAACGAATATTCGGCCGAACATTCGGTGCATCTCTAGTTTTTAGGGTTCCGTACCCAAAGGGTAAAAACGGGACCCTATTACTAAGCCTCCGCTGTCCGTCTGTCTGCCTGTCACCAGGCTGTATCTCATGAACCGTGATAGCTAGACAGTTGAAATTTTCACGGATGATGTATTTCTGTTGCCGCTATAACAACAAATACTAAAAATAGAATAAAATAAATAATTAAGGGGGGCTCCCATACAACAAACGTGATTTTTTGCCGTTTTTTGGTACGGAACCCTTCGTGCGCGAGTCCGACTCGCACTTAGCCGGTTTTTTAAAGTACAGTGAGTGCTTTTATTAATATCTTTTGTAGATTGGATTGGTTCAACTTTGGCTTAGAACTTCGATCAGAAGTTCTTCCAACATTGCATAACTTATCGTGGTGATTATAACCGAATTTTTCCTGCACATTCAAAGGAGATTGTTCTACGCCCATACATTGCTCGCCCCAGAGCCAACAGCAGAGAAAAAAATATTTTCTAATCGTAAATGACTCGTATAAGCCCATAAGAACAATGTTTTCCCACGGACACTTTTGTGAACATTTTTATTTAAAGAAAATAAACAGATTTTGAAGTTAATTTTAATAAACGCCATCTATAAAAAAGCTCTTTGATAAATATATAATTTATTTGAAAAAATATCTTTCTTAAGTTTACATTCCAAAAAATGTCGTCTAAGATCGGATTTAAACTGAAAAACTTGATATACTTATTCAGATATATTGACACCAATATCGATGTTTTCGTAACACCTATCATCCATCACTAAATGAACTGAACTGACAATGGTTGCATTCCGGCAGACGAATTGCTAAATCATCGATCACCACAGGATATATTGGGTGCTTTCCGACAGACCAATTCCTAATTTGACCATGGAAAGTAATAAAATTGAACGTTAAAACAAATTAATGTCCATGGTTAAAATGTAAACTGTGGTGATCGATATCTCAGCGAATAGCCTGCGCTAGAATGCACACATTTTAAGCATGGAAAGTTTTTTTTTTATAATGTTTAATAATTTACTTTCCATGGTTAAAATGTACGCTATAGCGATCGATGACTCAGCGATTAGCCTGCTGGAATGTATCAATCAATGCAAATGACAATAAAGGTCCAAACAAATTATCGGATGCGGCTTATGGACGCGGCTTGCTGCCGCGGCTGATAAGTGTGCACACTCTAATAACATCCTGCGTGCCAGATAGCTATCGGACGTCCGATGACGTCATATTAGTCTATGGTTACGTCCGCGACCTACTACATCCGATAGTTTGCACACCTCAGATCAGCCGCGGCAGTAAGCCGCGTCCGATAATTTGTTTGGACCTTAATTGTCTTAAAAGATGGCGGATTTCATGGTATTAAAAATTTAAGTACTTTTAAAAGTGCATTAAATGTTTCGCAGTGTCCGCTTGTAATTATAATTCTCAAATCGTATATTAAAATATAATAAAAATTTAGGTACATTTCAAATGCTTGTTGGTTTTGGGGCGATTTTGAACAATCTCCTTTCTGCTTATCTTGCTCTTATTGATTTTGTTTTGTAATTACAAAAAGAATAGCCATCAAAGCTCCTTTGATCATCTATGCATAATATATAGAATTAATTATTATATTTTTTTAATGATTTCAGTATTTTAAAAATATTTCTTGCCATCATCTCGGCACTATCGATGACCAGTTTCGACAATATGTTTATGAACAATAGGTATACATGAAAGATTTATGTCATGGGTTTTGTTGAATTGGAGAAATCGTCAGGGATATACTCGCTCGTAAATATACCAACGCAATGCAAACAATGGAATCCGTGATTCCGCAAAGGGTCTAATTACGGTTATCGTCGCGATTTTATCAACCCTCAAATGTCTTTTCAGACGAACTTTGTGTGGTGTTATAACTTTAACTAAACAATTTGCTTGTCCCTTGGTTTCCCCTTAATTTGGGATTACAAGACAGTGTTATTTGCAAATGGTAAATAGTTCAGTGGTTTGGGTTCTGTATACACTGTTAACCTTTTAAATCCCTAAAAGTGAGTGTTCTACCGTGTGTTTGTGCCGTGTATGTGCCGGCCTAGAATAGCACTACCCCCTATCATCCCGTGGGTGTCGTAAAAGGCGACTAAGGGAGCATAGCCTTCAAGAGACGGGCAGCAGCGTCTCCAAAAAACCTTGGCCTACTGCGATCGCCAACCCGCCTGCCAAGCGTGGCGATTATGGCAAACCCCCCCCCTCATGCACAATGGATCAAAAAATTGGCCCCCAGTCCCCGGCAGCCCCGCTATTCCTAGCTACGGTAGCGGCTACGGTAACGGCGGGGCAGGGGGTGCTAAGAATCCCCGGGTGCGGCTCGGCTACCAAAAACGACGACAACTGCACCTGGCAACCTATAACACGCGCACACTAAGGGAAGACGCGAAGTTAACCGAGTTGGAAGAAGTTATCAGCAAGGTACACTGGGACATTATCGGGTTATCTGAAGTCCGAAGAGCGGGAGAGGACTCGATAATCCTCAACTCCGGTAACTTGCTTTACTACCGGGAGGGCGACCAACAGTCCCAAGGTGGTGTCGGGTTCATCGTCCACAAGTCCCTTGTCAACAACGTGATTACCATCGGAAGTGTGTCGACCAGGGTGGCGTACCTTATACTCAGAATATCCAAACGGTGTTCGCTGAATGTTATACAGGTTTACGCACCGACCTCGACACACCAAGATGACGAAGTGGAGGCTATGTATGAGGAGATCTCTAAAGCCATGCATAGCTACAAAACCCACTACACTGTTGTGATGGGGGACTTCAATGCAAAGTTGGGGAAACGATGCGGTGATGAGCTGAGAGTGGGGCAATTTGGAGTTGGGCAACGGAATGACAGAGGCCAGATGCTGGCTGACTTTATGGAGAAGGAGAACCTCTTTATGATGAACTCCTTCTTCAGAAAGCCGGAAAGCCGGAAGTGGACCTGGGTCAGTCCGGACGGTAAAGTCAGAAATGAGATAGATTTTATCATGTCGACGAAAAAGCAAATATTCAATGATGTCACTGTGATCAACGCTGTTAAGACGGGGAGCGATCACCGATTGGTACGTGGCACATTGAATATCAACCCAAAGCTGGAAAGATCTCGACTGATAAAATCAACAATTCGACCATTGCCGGCCCATATTCAAAACCCCGAGAGCTTTCAACTCGAACTCCAAAACCGCTTCGAAGCCCTTGAGAACAGCATAGATGTGGACGATCTAAACAACATGGTGGTGGATACTGTCCGTACGGTAGGGTCCAAGCTCTTTAAGACCCGCCGTCCCAAGATAAAGAAACTCTCCGACCACACACTCCTACTCATGGATCAGAGACGTGAAATGAGGCTCCAGAGTTCAGTAGATGCTAATCGTTATCGGCAGCTTAATAGACAGATATCTAAGTCTTTGACGAGCGACCTTCGCCAATTTAATACGAATCGTATTAAAGAGGCTATCGAGCGGAATAAAGGCTCCAAAGTGTTCGCGAGAGATCTGTCTATTGGGCAAAGCCAGATGACGAAGCTGAAAACTGACGACGGACGCATCATTTCATCAAAGCCTGAAATCCTGAGGGAGATCGAGAGCTTCTATGGGCAGTTATATTCCACGCAGACACCTGTTGAAAGCAAGGCTAAAGACCCCAGAACCAAGCTTACCCGACACTATACTCAAGATATCCCGGACGTCAGCCTGTACGAGATTAGTATGGCTCTCAAACAGCTGAAAAACAACAAGGCGGCGGGTGACGATGGAATCACTACAGAACTTCTGAGAGCGGGCGGTAAGCCGATACTCAAAGTCCTCCAGAAGCTCTTTAATTCCGTCATCGTCCAGGGCAGAACGCCAAAGACATGGAACATAAGTGAGGTGATCTTGTTCTTTAAAAAGGGTGACAAGTCCCTCTTAAAGAACTATAGACCCATCTCGCTTCTGAGTCATGTCTATAAGTTGTTTTCGAGAGTCCTTACGAATCGTCTCGCTCGCAAGTTCGACGACTTCCAACCTCCCGAACAAGCCGGGTTCCGAAAAGGCTTTAGCACCATAGACCACATCCATACGCTGCGGCAGGTTATACAGAAGACCGAGGAGTATAATGAGCCACTTTGCTTGGCGTTCGTGGACTATGAGAAAGCCTTTGATTCGATTGAAACCTGGGCGGTGCTGCAGTCTCTCCAAAGGTGCCAAGTGGACTATAGGTATATCGAGGTGTTGAGGTACTTATACCAAAATGCCACCATGACGATCCGAGTACAGAACCAGAACACAAATCCTATCCAACTGCAGCGTGGTGTGAGACAGGGAGACGTTATTTCTCCGAAACTGTTCACAGCTGCGTTGGAGGACATCTTTAAGCTCTTGGACTGGAAAGGACTCGGCATCAACATTAATGGCGAGTACCTAACACACCTTCGTTTTGCCGATGATATAGTCCTTATGGCTGAGACCATGGAAGACCTGAACACAATGCTCGAAGATCTCCGTAGTGCTTCCCAAAGAGTGGGTCTTAGGATGAACATGGAAAAGACGAAAATTATGTCAAATGCCCATGTTGTACCCTCTCCAGTTCATGTTGGGAACACTACACTTGAAGTTGTTGACCATTACGTATACCTAGGACAGGCAGTCCAGTTAGGTAGGTCCAACTTCGAGAAAGAGATCTCTCGCCGAATCCAACTCGGGTGGGCAGCATTCGGGAAGCTTCGAAAAATCTTCGCGTCCGACTTACCTCAGTGTCTCAAGACGAAAGTCTATGAACAGTGTGTGTTGCCAGTGATGACTTACGGCAGTGAAACGTGGCCGCTAACTATGGGTCTCATAAGGAGGCTCAAGGTCGCTCAGCGTGCAATGGAGAGAGCCATGCTCGGCGTTTCCCTACGTGATCAAATCAGAAACGAGGAGATCCGCAGGAGAACTAAAGTAACCGACATCGCTCGAAGGATTGCTCAGCTGAAGTGGCAATGGGCGGGACACATAGCGAGAAGAACCGATGGCCGTTGGGGCAGAAAGGTTCTGGAATGGCGACCGCGCACCGGACGACGCTCCGTGGGTAGGCCCCCGACAAGGTGGACCGACGATCTGGTGAAGGTCGCGGAAAGCCAGTGGATGCAGGCAGCGCAGGACCGATCGTCGTGGAGATCCTTAGGGGAGGCCTATACCCAGCAGTGGGTGTCGTGTGGCTGATATGATGATGATGATGATGATGAGTGTTCTACCAATGAAACTAAAAAATGTTGACAAAGAGGGTGGACAGAACTGGGTCGAAACACAATAAAAAATACTTTCCCACAAATAATGTTTTTAGCTGCCTAGTTAGTATGTGAGGCCACAATTTTTGTCGTTTTTTGACCCATGTCTTTTTGAAAAAAATTGGTAGAACACTCATTTAGAGGAATTTAAACGATAAAATTTAATGGTTTTAAATGTTGAATTAATAAGTAGACCTCAGTATTTGATATAACTCTCATCCATCATGGTACCCAAGAAGCTTATACCTCCCTCCAATGGAGATTGCACGGCCATATGTCATAGTGAAGATTGAAAAAAGGTCCTTAAGTGACGTGACGGCTTATTGCTACCTCTTTCTTTAGTGTTACAATACGTGTTCGTTGTTCGTCGTTCGTTCGTTCGTGAGAAACGAAAACGTATTGTAAAACGAAAAGAAAGAGATAGCAATACGCCATCACGTCATAAAGGACCTTTTTTCAATCTTCACTATGACATATGGCCGTGCAATCTCCATTGGTAGTATATAAGCTTCTTGATGGTACCTCTACCCGTACCTATAAAAAATCGAATAAAGAAGTGATGTTTCAATTCTTTCTTTCGATGAAAGAAAAAATGTAAATCTCGTACATAACGTACGTACTTTGAAATATGACAAATTTTATTTTTAATTTCCTTAATATTATTATTTGGTAAAACCATAGAAATATAATGTCAAAGAACAACAATGTCAATAAACAGGTGATCCGAAAATGAATGCATACATTTTATATCTGATACGTAAAATATGACTTAGATTCATAAAATATGACTATATTATGGCACAGGAAATTAATAAACCATGTTCCATACTGTTTTCTTCGTCGATAAACTAATAAATGTAGCGAAATTTGGTTTTAGAGAAATGTGTTGCAATATCTTATTTACCTGTGAAAAGTGTGATTAAATTAAATTAAATTTAATATTTGACAACATCACATACATTGCTCCAATTCCAAAGTAAGTAGCTATAGCACTTGTGTTATGGAAATCAGAAACAACGGTGGTATGACAAACACCCAGACCTGAGACAATATTGAAAAGTTCATTTTCTATATTGACCCAGCCGGGGATCGAACCCGGGACCTCAAGAGATGGTGACGCCTTGAAAACCGGCGTGCGAACCACTCGACCACGGAGGTCGTCAAGTGATTACTTGGATTATTTCTTTTTGTCACATCACAATTACTTAGAGCACAAGACACCATGGCTCCACGATACCTTTATTTTAAATTCTAATTAAGATTAACAAATATTTTAAACAAACTGTGATTGCTCATTTGCTAGGCGGGACGCTAGGGGCTCTTACTGTAAAAAATGTTGGCACATGTCACTTGATCCTTTGTCTCTTTTTTACATAGACCGTGTCCGTATGATGTTAACTTCTCTTTTCCACGCTTTGTTGGTCTTCTTGAGCGCAGCGAAAATTTTTCTATGCCTATGGGTAAAACCCAGTTGGTAGGTATAAGTTCAAGGCTAAAGTATATTTTTTAAGAGGCGCTTAATGTTTTTCAGTAATAAAAATGGCTTTGAATTTTCATTTCCCTTTGAAAATAAATCTTTTGTTTGAGGCTTTTGTGGGACTGGCGTGTTTTTTAAAATAAAATTCTGTGTAATGTTGAAACAACAACAAATAAAAAACGAAGAAAATAAACGGGCTTTAAATTGAACAACCGTTTATTATGGACTTGCATTTTTTTTACTTGTGTCGATTTACCGTAAATTATCTATTATCGTAAACAATAATATGGCTAGTTACTTTCTGTACCTAAACTTCAAAAACTTTTAATTGACTGTTACATGATTTTACGTTAGCTAAATAAACATAATTCAGGTTTAATTGTCCTATGGCTTTTAACAACATTTAGAAACCTGAAAGTTTACTCAAACTGCCCTTTATTAATTAAAATATATTACGCCTGGAATTATACAAATATAACTTACTCATAAAGTATCTCATCAACTCACCAAAAATTCGAGCTGAATTGCTGAAGGGTTGACCCTTTTTCAGGCAGCCTGAATAATTACGAAAATTCAGTCGAATTATCACTTATTTAGTCTATGACGGATTAGCCACAGTATTCATTTGGACCCCAAATTCTGATAGAGGGGTTCGAAATAATCTTAGCCATCTACTAAAAAGTTATTATTATACAATTTAACAATTCAACTTTTACAAATCCTTAGGTCCTTGTGCAAAATTTCAAGTTCCTAGCGTTCCAATAGTTTAGACTTGCTGTGTTCCGATGTCAATCAGTCAGTTCGCAATGAGGATCAGTAGACAGGTTTGAATCCTATAGTTTTATTGATATAATATAAACACCTATTGATAGCTATGAAACCTAGCGAAATAATTTTTGAAATCCGTTTAGAAATGGTTGAGTTAAAAGGGTTTAAAGGAAATGCCAAGCCCAATGCAACATCTGATTTATCACGTACGACATAAGGTTCGCGTACGTCGCGATGACGTCATAAGGACCCCCAAAAAACCAGTATTTTAGCTCTTATTACTTTTCAGATTTAAGAGATATCGTATCGTTTCACAGTTAATCATGTTGTGGCATAAGCTTTCTAATTAGCCACTAAACAAAAATCGTTACTGATCCTCATTGTTTTAAAAAGATATAATTTAATGGCCTTTATATAACGAAGAGTAATCTAATCAACGATCTCAGAACCTACTGAGATCGTTGAATCTAATAATGTTTTATTAGTAGGTAAATGGACAGGCATTTCACCGCCATCTTGCTTGGTAAACGGTTGTAACCATCAGGGAAAACATGAGCAAGCAGCGCATTCGATTCTTTAGCAGTTCGCATAAGAAATGTATTAGCAATTAGGAAATTGACATTTAGGAATTTAATCAGCAATTTTTCGTTGAACCAGGTGTAAATTTACTCTTTGTTTAGGCCGTAAAAGTTGAAGTTGTACAGTGATTCGCCAAACCCAAGAATATCGTGTATTACCTACTGCAAGTCAGAGTTAATAACTATATACAGAGAAGCACCGCGGGTGTTTATAATGGAACAATAGATGACTGCTCATTGTTGTTCATCGCCCACGATATAATGCCGCTTTTCATGTCAAACTGATTGCATTAAAATATATGACGACAGCTTAAAAAAGCGCTTTTATGTATGAAATAATAGGAAACTTGGCTTGTTTATCTTCCATGTTGATGTTGAGACAACGCATTTTCGTAAGATCACTTAAAAACCTTTTACTTTTTAACATTGAAATTGTTTTTTCGATCGCTTCGGTAAGGTACCCAATTTCAGCAAAAGTGAGACATTGCCCTGGTCCCGTGAGTTTTGGGTCTACGTGAATGTACTAAATGTCAAAAGATGCGTCTCAGCAAGGGCTACAATATGGTGAAAAAATATTTTGAAAAAGTCAAAAACTTTTTTCGAAAATCGCATAAATGTAGAAAAATGACACACATTTTCGGGGTCTTTTCTCACTAAATCGACAATTTCTCAAAAACGAAAAGCGATATCGAAAAAATGAAAAAAACCCCTAGAGATATTGAGTTAGGCTACCTACTGAAATTAGTATATGTCCCTGACTCTTACGGTCTGGGCTGTAGCTTATCCTTTATGAAGCGAAATGTTGGGATACCGCGGGCGACGTACGCGGCGCGGGATAATGGTAACACGTAGTAAGTACGATTGAAGTTTTTAAATAATTGTATATTTCAAATCTTGTAATAGTGTTTTATATTTTGTATTTTTTATTTATTTCCACATTTTTTATAATTAAAAAAGTATTTAGATATACAGGGTGGAATTTTTTAATGCCACCTGGAGGGAAAGTACTCTAAACAATGGAGATAGCAAATTCCACTCAAAGAAAACATTCCTTTATTTTTGAAAAGAATCAAAACTGCATTCAATTTTTTTTTAAATACCCTTCCCACGCCCAGGAATCGAACCGGCTACAATTCGAAAAAACAACATCATATACTTTTATCATGTCCATCTATAGGGTCAAACATAAGGATGAAATCTTTCTTACAAACATGGTAAATTAAATGAAAGGAAAACCATAAAAGACAAGATAAAACACTTTTACTAAATGATCCAATATGTTATATTATGTTGTTATATGTTATATTGTTATATTAGTACCTACCTAGTTCGCAATAAATTATCTTTGATGTAGAACTATTTCGATAAGATGTTCGTAATGCAGACTCCTTATAAGATAGATGAGACAATTGGGGAGACGAAGGCAAAGTGAATTACAGATGGCGCTCAGTCTTTGGAACAATTGTCAGTTTGAGCTTATATTGTCTTGACTGTGTACTACGTGATTTTACTTTCTTAGATTGTATTTTTTTCGGTTTTGCGGACAAACAATGTATTCTATGCTAACTTTAGCTCATATGAAAGAAGAATTACGGAAAAGAAAAGCAAAAACAACAGGCAAGAAAGTTTATAGCAACTTACAAAAAATTGCTAACAAGCATTACATTTCTTTAAATTTCGTGTAAGATTTACAAGTAATCTTTTTATTTCAGATTAGAAGCATATGATTTAAATTTTAACAAAGCAACTGAGTGTGAATTTCCGTGTTTATAGTTGCTTGATGATGCCTTCTGTGCAATAGTAATTTCAGGTTTCTGTACTGGAATTTCTGTACCATCCAAAATTACACGAACCGTTTTATCATATTTATTTTATTATTCTAAGTTTCTTGAATGACTCTGGCATATAAAATTCTATTAATTCTCTGTTTGGCCCCAATATTGGGCTTATTCCATATTTGATATACCTATCAAATTCATCCAAGTTATAAATATGTTAGAAACTGCTGAGGTTGAAATATTGAAGAACAAAGCTGTTATAATTCAAATGTTGTTTTATTTTGGCGAAGCTTCATCAAATTCATGAAACATTCCTTTTGATTTATAATGTTTCTCAGGCTCAGCAAAGGAGAAAATCGAGGGAAAAGCATATTTTTTTGATATTTTTTTGCCCACTATTTTTTTTGTTACTGGGAAATCGATGAACTCCAATATTTTACAAGTTACATGCATAACAATGCGGCATTTTCTCAGTATAAAATTAAAAAATGCAATACTCCAAGAGATTCCCATATGTTTTGACACTTTCTTTGAGGCGGCCGGGTACCAAAGACCAGACGCCACCTATCGGGATAAAATTGCGCTTTTCCTCCCCTTACCACTGACATGTAATTTTTTTTTTCTATTTAACTGGACAGGATGTCAGTATGATTTGACAGCAAAGTTCTTGTGCCTATTTGAAACGCCTCTAGCGTGGATCTAAAGAACTATCTGACGTAACTACAATGAAAATGGTTGCCATGATGACACCAGACTTTAGTACCATGTCCCTCACGCTACGTCCTACAGCGCCAAAATGGCGGAAATCAAATAGGCACAAGAACAGTTTGACAGCAGCCAGTCTAGTGGAATATAATAATAATAATAATATTCTTTATTGCACACGAAAGAGATCACAAACAAAGAAACAGAGAAAAGAAGAAAGTACACAATAGGCGGCCTTATTGCTAGACAGCAATCTCTTCCAGGCAACCTTGGGAGAGAGAGATATAAGATACAGGACAAACAGGGAGTGGGTGCAACTATGTAGAGGACAAACTAAGTATATATATAAAATAAAATAAATAAAAAAAGAAAATTCAGGGAAATGGAAAAATACTAATAAATATATTAGTGAGGAATAGAAGAAAGGAAATGACTCCTGACTTGAATGCAAAAGGATCCAAGAGTTTGAGCCTTTCTGATACCTTCTGGTAAATTGTTCCAAAGACGGACTGCATGAACAGAAAAGGAATAGGAGAAGAAATCAGAGGAATGACGCGGAAATTCAAAAGTGAGGTTAGAGGACGAACGCAAGGTACACTGCGTGGACGAGGAAAGGAATGAGAAACAATCTTTTAGGTAAGGAGGGGAAGTTGGTAAGAAAAGTATGGAGTAGAGAAGGGAAAGAGTGTGCAAGTCCCTGCGCTGGCGAATAGGAAGCCAGTTAAGTTTGGCGCGGAAGTGTGACACATGGTCAAATTTGCGAAGTTTGAAAATAAACCTGATACAAATATTCTGCAGACGCTCAAGTTTATCGAGCAGTTCCTCCGACAGATCTGTGTAACAGACATCAGCGTAGTCAATAATGGGTAGCAGGAGAGATTGTGCCAGGGTAATTTTGGTGCTGGTAGGTAAAAAGTTGCGGAATCTTTTAAGCGAGCCGTACGCAGCAAACACCTTTTTTCTCAATGTTTCTATCTGAGGCCTCCATGATAGTTGCTGATCAAAAATAATACCCAGGTTCTTGACGGTTTTGGAGAACGGGATAAGAGTGCCATCAAAATAAACCGAAGGAAGCTGTTCGAGATCAATCCGTGAAACGAAATAAGAACTGCCAATAACTCCAGCTGCTGATTTGTGATAAGTCGGAGTTGGTAGCCGCTATTGCCCGAGAAAGCTCAGACAACGGTGCTTGAGTATAAATCTGTAAATCATCAGCATATAGATGATAGGAACTGGATATAAAGATGGAGAAGAGAAGTGGAGATAAAACGCCACCCTGAGGAACGCCGGCATTGATATCACACCACCCGGAGAAAGAATCTCCGTTGCAGATACGCTGCCGTCGCCCTAGCAGGTAACTCTGAAACCAATCAATTACAGCCGGAGATATGCTCAGAGAACGTAAAATGCTGAGAAGGATATCGAAATCAACAGAGCTAAAAGCATTACTGAAATCAAGTAAAGTCAGCACCGTGAGCTCTCGACGTTCCATTCCCATACGAATGTCATCAGTGATCTTAACTAGTGCTGTAGATGTGCTGTGGCCCTTACGAAAACCGGACTGAGAAGGATTAATGAGATGATAAGTATTGAGATAATCAAAAAACTGATGATAAACAAGTTTTTCAAGGACTTTGGAGAGAAAGGGCAGGATAGAAATGGGACGAAAGTCGGAGTAGGTGGTAGGTTTAGGTCTTTTTGGAAGTGGAATAACATAAGTGTCCTTCCAGGATGTCGGAAATGTTCCAGTGGAGATAGAGGTATTGAGGATATGGGTAATTATAGGAGTAAGGACGTCAAGGATAGGAAGGATCATTTTACGGCTGATGGAATCAGCACCTACAGCAGACGAGTTAAATGACATTATGGTTCTCCTTACATCACAGTCAGTAAATTGATTAACAGTGAAAGAGGATTGATCATGGGTTGGCAAATTAGAAAGATGTTGCAAAGTTATAGCTTTTAGGTTGCTATCAATAGGCACGGACGCAGAGAAATGACTGTTAAGTTGGTTGAAATCATCAGTGGTACTAGGAGTGTTAACATGAGTTTTGCCAATCCCAAGAGATTTTAAAAACTTCCAAACCTTAGCTGGATCTTCATTTTCAACAGATTTATGAAAGTGGCGTATTTGGGCGTCCCTAATCACTGTATTGCATCTATTCCTAGCGCGGTTGTATTTAGATTCATTGCGCTCCGACGGATCGATCTTGAATTTGGATTTGGTTCTGTTCTTTTTCTCCATTAACTTCCGTATCTCATCCGTCAGCCTGGGTGCTGGAAGATGTTTGATTTTAACGGGTCTTATGGGTGCGTGTTTTTCGTAGAGTTCAGTAATATATTTATTAAAGAGATCGACCTGTTCATCCACACAGTCAGTCGTGAAAATTAGTGACCAGTTTATGTTGGCAGCGTCATCGAGTAGACACGTGTAATCGATGCTATTGAAACTACGCTGAAGCTGTACGGTGGGTTTAAGTTTAGGAGGACGAGCTCGGTAGGATAAATACACCAGGTCGTGGTATGAAAAAGCGTCTGCAGAATATTGACCATGCTTAGAAGCTAAAGCTGGAGAATTGACAATCATGAGATCAAGAAGAGAGGGTGTGCAGTTGGGAAAGTGGTGAGTTTCCTCTAAAGGTAAAATATGTAAATTGGAAGAATCGATAATAGACAGTAACTTTTTTGCACGGGCGTCGTCTTTCGAGAGGCAAGTGTTGAAATCACCCATAATTATGGTATGAGAAAACAAGGGAATGAAATTTTCAAGGAGTGCTTCGAAAGACTCAAAGTAGTCAATTCGAAGAGAAGGACTATAGAAAACGCCCAAGAGAACTTTAGTATGGGAGAGAGATATTTCAAGTAAGAGATGCTCGGCGCTATTCGGAGGAGGTGGTTGTGGAGAAGAACTAAGAATTGAAAAGGGTATGTAAGATCGAAGATTTATGGCCACCCCTCCATGCGAGGAACTTACACGGTCGTTACGGATTAGATGGAAACCAGGTAAAGAATAGGAGACAGAAGAGAGGCGGGGGTGAAGGAAAGGCTCAGAAACCAAAATGGCGTGTAATATAATATAAAAGTCAATGAATTTTACATTTGGAAAAGGAACCAGAGAAATACCAGCAACATGGGGCCCATTTCGAACAACCAATAAAATAAGTTTTTTCTCGTTTAATTAAAATAAGTTAAGATTTAATGGTTTTCCTTTGATTTAATTTACCATGTTTGTTAGAGAGATTTGATCCTTATGTTCGACCCTAACGATTGATATCATAAAAGTACAGGGTGTTGTTTATTCGAATTTTAGCCAGTTCGATTCCTGGGTGTGGGAAGCGTATATTTTAAAAATTATTTGAATGCAGTTATGTTTCTTTTCAAAAATAAAGGAATGTTTCCTTTGAGCGAAATTTGCTATCTCCATTGTTTAGAGTACTTTCCCTCCAGGTGGCATTAAAAATTTCCACCCTGTATATTAAAACCATAATATTGATATTGATTAGCTCTAGCAGGTCAACAGATGGTATGACGTGAATAGAGCGTGAAGCGAGAGCTGATTCCAGATCTAGTCAAAGATTTAAAAATCGTTAGATACGGCGGCGCGGGGCGGTACCATAGTATGACTGCACTGAAATGTCTCCATAAGCATATTCAAGTAAGTGACGTCGCTTACTATGTGAAAACGAAAGAGAAAGTAGTGTTAGCAATAACTGTAGGAGCAAAAGAGATGACGCTATTATCTCCAGTACACGTGCTAGGCGTCTTAGCGAGTTTTTGTGTGTAGAGAAACGGATAAACGAATCTTGAGCGAAAGTTGAACAGAAGAGAGATTTTAGTTTGAGGCCTGAGGCGAAGCCGAGGGCCTCTACTAGATCCAAAATATTATAATATATCGTGGGTTGCTGTTATTTAAATTTTTTCGAGATTTGAAATTACTCGATCAGTCACGTCTTTCTTAGTGACTCTGCGATTCCAAATTTTACAACGATCTATGAGAATGAGAGTGTGATGATGATGCCTAGGTAAACATGAGGGTTGTTATCGCACATTCGAGTGATGATGAAGTCGGCGCGAGAGTCTCGCATGCTGCATTTGATTTTGATTTATTTTTTTATTAGGGTTAATTTATTTAGAAATTCAGATGTTTTAGTTATACATAGTACTTAGGTTGCCTTTCAATAAAATATTAATGTATATAAGACAGTTCATGTTGGGAACACTACACTTGAAGTTGTTGACCATTACGTATACCTAGGACAGGCAGTCCAGTTAGGTAGGTCCAACTTCGAGAAAGAGATCTCTCGTCGAATCCAACTCGGGTGGGCAGCATTCGGGAAGCTTCGAAAAATCTTCGCGTCCGACTTACCTCAGTGTCTCAAGACGAAAGTCTATGAACAGTGTGTGTTGCCAGTGATGACTTACGGCAGTGAAACGTGGCCGCTAACTATGGGCCTCATAAGGAGGCTCAAGGTCACTCAGCGTGCAATGGAGAGAGCCATGCTCGGCGTTTCCCTACGTGATCAAATCAGAAACGAGGAGATCCGCAGGAGAACTAAAGTAACCGACATCGCTCGAAGGATTGCTCAGCTGAAGTGGCAATGGGCGGGACACATAGTGTGATGGCCCGTCGTGGTCTCTCAGCTCCTAGTCGGCTGAGAATGACCTCTTTATCTGTGATACTTATTGTATCTGCTTTGATCGTCTAGTGATTTTATATGATTATATTATCCCAAAATATAGCTCAGCTTAAACAAGTGTACCTTTTAACAATCTCGTCTTAGAACGATGATATTGTATACCTTTTAGATAATGAGCTTGAGGTGTGATAATAATTATTCGATTAATAAATGATAACAATGATTTTAATACGTGTTTGGATTCAATCACAATGAGCATCTATTCAAGTGCAGTCCTAATTTCCTACTCTGATTTAGACAATCTCGTCAGACGGATGTCAATAATTCGCTGTCTTTATTACCTCTTTGTTATTAAATTTAGCGGAGTTAGTCTTTTCTCCTTTATTAAGGTGGCCACCTATTGGGTAATAGACTAGCGCGAGCTCTTTAAACTTTTTCCTATGCTATTTCTACATTGACCACAATGAAAGTCACACTCCGCACAACTTCCCGCAATACGAAGACCACGTGAAGTATGCTAAATTGAATCCAGACAGCGTTTTCAACTTCAGTTCAATATAAGGAAAATTTAATTATTATCTAATCAATCACTACCTCTAGCTAAATTCAATTATAGAGTCAAAGATTTATGACGCTGTCATATTGAATGCATTAGCACTTCAACTATGTAATCAAGTATGATTTGAGTTAAGGGTTTATTATCTAAGCTGAGCTTGAATTTAATTGTCTGAGGCTATCAATTTAAAACCAATAAAATTCTAAGTTCTATTCGAAAGAACCGTGATAGCTTTGAACTTCATCTATAAACATATTGTGCCAGCTCAATTATTCAAGTGTCACCGAATACACTGTAATTCAAATTCAAAGTAAGATAATCTAATTTTGTCTGTTACCCAACAGACAAAAGACATCATCATCGAAGATGACACAAGTAATTTAATGGTATTTATAAAAGATATCAAGCTCTCTCTCTCCTGAAAATACAAGGTTATGCAAATAAGCCTATCAGTGAATAGGGATATCTATAGTGGAAAGAAATATGAATACAGATTGAATATTAAAATAATTTATTATTAGGAATGTTTGGTTTGAAAGTTTGATTATTTTATTATGTTTTAGAAAATGATTTTAATTGGTTTTGATTAAGTTAATTTGATTGTTAAGTTATTTTGATCATTTGATAAAATGGGTTTAATTTAGAGGATTTGATTATTTTTGAAATTATCTGTTTATTATGAAAATTATCATTTATATGTCTTAATTTTGAAATTGCTTTGATTATTTGATCAATTCAAAAGAAATTATATAGTTATTTCAATCAATTTACAAAATTACTCTAATAGAAAGTGATATCGAAACTGAATTATTAATTTTGATCAATTTCTCACGAATAGTAAGAAATTGGTCTCTCACTTCAGTTCCTAAATATAATGAATCTGGAAAAACGAAGTGAGATAATAAAAAAACCAGATTCGTCATTTAGTTCCTTAATCTAAACAACAAACATGAACACATAAAATGAAATATAATGTAGTGTATTTATTTTAGACCTTTTAGTTATGTGAGATCAATGCTCATCAATTTATTAGTTAAGCAGATTGAGTGTAATTTCTAAATGACACGGTCTAAAATATTTACTCATTAACATTATCCTTATCTCTATTTACTTAACTTATTTTTCCTGCAGGAGCTCCTATTACAAAGTTATACAGTTATGGATCCAAAACTATTTGTAATTTATAAATCGAAGGGACGCAACATTTAGATAAGACAACAATATTACAGTCTAAAAATATTACAGCTCACATCACGTCTGCTCTCAACACTTGTCCCTCCGTTAAACCCTGATTTTTACAAATTTCTCTATACAAGGTTAACAACAAAAGAACTAAATCTAGTTTATTCTAATGCACTCTTAATGTATAGGAAATTGGGTCTAATTTCCTTTATCAGCACTCCTGCGCACTTTCCGTAAACTCCGCCCTCAGTGCTATGACGCGTTGTAGTATTGGTCTCGTGGTGGTTGGAACCTCCGCATTTGACTTGAAATCAAATCATTGTATGCAACAACGATTCAGGTACAATTGAATTCTGGAAAAAGAAAAGATTACACCTGCGTAAAATCTACATTTTTAGATTTTGAAATAATCAAGGGGACGTGATAATATGTCTCCCTAATCTTTATCCATCAAAACATAAGGTCCAAATTTGTACAGCAGGCGATGCTCAAGTTATAACGTTGCAATTCTGAGGTTAGTACATATTTTTTTATACACATTTAGGTCACCGAGGTGCATCGCAAACAAGTGTGGCAAAATTCATAGTTAACAAAAAAACCTTCCTTCCGTCTGATGTTTGCAAGATGTGTTTTATTTTTTCTTAATATTCTCAACTGAAATGTCATGCTTGTAGTAATTTATGATTATTTGAAGTGGTAAAATAATGGCTTTCGAAAGAATTATTGGTCAACGAAATTCTAAGGAGTTTTGATAAAAGCCATATGTGGAAGTATTTGGCGATATTTTTAAAACTAAAGGTTTTTTTTTCTTTGTGTACTTAATGGCATTCCATGCCATCACACATCCTCTCCCAGATTATGCTATTGGATTAAAATTCAATTACGTAATCTTCTCTCGAATTCTAGAGCTTATTTTAACCAAATCTCTATATAAGCTGATAGACAAAAAAAACCTACTGTAAGTTCGCCCTTTAACTATCCTGACGACTACAATACAATGGTCATTGTTTGTGATTTTCTAAAGCATCACCCAAAAAAAAATTGTTCCGAGAACCGGCGCCTCAAAATTTTTTTTATCGGACATCTGTCTGACAAAACTTTTAGTACTTAATTTATTTATTGCTTCCTTGTAGGTATTTAGGTAATATCTATATTACTTTTATTTGTTTAGCATTTCTATATTATTGCTTTCAAAATATTAGGTCTAGGCGCATAACAATGTATTAACACTACCATAAAACATAACTTTGAACTTAATAAACCATAATTCTTTGTCTTAATAATTTCATTACAATGCAATAAAGTATAAAATCTCGTAACTCAACTCTTTGTTGTGTTTATTGCTTTGGATTATTGAAATGTTTAAATTTGACGTAGTGTTTTAGTTAAATTGTTTTGGTTGGCTCTTCCTTTTACTATTTATACGTAGCTTCCCAAGCCTAAATCGTTTTGTAAGATATTCACAGACATTTTATTTAATCTCGTCACATTTATCACATTTTAATTCTGTAACGTTTTATGTAAACAATAGTTCATACGTCAATCATATGCTCAAAACTAACTTTTGAAGAGAATTACGTTTCATTATTGTCTTAGTTTTATTATAGATTATTCTCATAGCACTTTCTTAAACATCTTTCCACCACTGTAAATATTATTGGACTAATTATTTATTTGCAGACAATAGTGTCTATTGTTTAATTAATTCTTCAATTATCAAAATGTTATTTTATTTATTGTTATATATATGCAACTTAGTTTTATGTTTTTACCGAATTCACTTTTTGTTACAAATTGATTGATAGAATTGTCACTTTTAACCCTTTTAATCAGATAGGTACTATTTTTTTTTTTCTTGACAGAAAATATCTTCATTAAAACCGAAGTCTTATAAGACTAAACATACTGCAAAGTAAAGAATCGAAATCACCCATTGTTTATGTACGACTGAAACCTGCAAGCTTTATGCAATGTCCTTTGTTCAATGTAGGTTTTCATTGTATAGGTACTTTCACAGAATTAGAATAAACTTATACTTATGTATATCCTATAATATAGAATATTATACTAGTATCACTTTGTCTCGTCACCACATCTCTTTCTCAAAACGGGATTCGAACCCGCGACCACATCTAAATCCGATCCAATGTTTCTCCACTAAACCACTGAGTCACTTCGCAATCTCGTCTCGTGTTTCTCCTTTCGTTAATATCACCATGCCTAGTAGAAATACATTTAAGCGATAAGCCCAACTTGTTTTATCACTCGAGTAAGTCTTATTATAATATCTTAATTTTCTGTCTAGTAAAATAAATCTTAAAGATTAAAATGTCCTTACATCTTTTAAAGATAGCTGATGGTCACATCTACTTGATATGCTCTAAGCAACTTCTCTCTAATTCAACTCGAGTTTCCATTGTTTAACCTTACTATTTATTAACTACTTCTTTCACGAATGTAATAATCCACCTGATTCGAACAGGGCAGGGGTATGCACCCAAAATCATCTTAGTTTCAACTCGAATTTGAATGCCAATTCACCTCTAAATTTTAATCAGACAAGATAGACAAGCCTAAACCCTTTTTTGCCTCCATCTACTTATACGTAACTACAACCTTACATTTTCCTTCCTTTTATACTTAATAGTTTCGCAAAAATCAAATCGTTCAGATTTGTTTTTTTTTTTCCATTTTATCCCACAGAATATTAATTTATCCAATGATGGTTAACCACATGAATTGAATTAATAAGGAAAATCCATTTTTCTCCAAAGTTAGATACCCTTAAATGACTAAACTTAGATTACGTCTACCTATTAGTTGGTCAATTCACTTAGTCCGAAGAAGTAATGTTTTACTTTGGTTCAGTGTATAATATAACTTAAAGTACTAAATTATAGGTTCCATTTCTCAATCGGCAATCAAACTACATAAGTCTGAAATCGAACAGACTAATCCACTTTCAGTTCATGAATGAATAATAATTATTTATTTTAAATAACTAACCTTTAGTTATGATAAAAATACTCTGTCTATATTTTCTATTTCATTGCAATGCAAAACCCTATGAACTTATCTCACCAATACACTTTTACTAATTGAATAGAACTTAAACAGGATACCAAATATCGGCCCCTTTTGTTCTTTCTTAGAAAGTTGTATTCCATTGATTTTATGACTTCCACCGTAAAACTATTACTGTGTAGGTTTATTGAAGTCTCCTTTGTTCATCTTCTCCATTGAAATTTTTATTTAAAATAATAGATCTTCTTAAAAAAACCGACTGGTTCATTGTTATTAACGGTCAGTCTTGAAAAGGTCGACCTTTTGTTTCTCAAACATCTGCATCGCAAGTTTACAAAATTTTACCCAAACATTTGCTGACTGACAAAAAAATATTTGACCTGCGTCACTATACTTAAAGTTCCATTCCTGGTAGATATTTCTTCGAATATTTTAAGATGGGTTCAGATTCCTAGATTAATATATTCTATTCATAACTTAAATTTAAACTTCATGTAAGTACACATTGATAAATTCATACACCTGTATGAATAATTTTACTCGTTCCTCGTCCATAATAATACTACTAGAATGACCAAATTAAGTGTATCCGTCCTAAAATAAACCATTTGATTTGAACAAATCGGTATTATGTAATAAAATTAAATTTGAAATAGGTATCTAATTAATGACCTATCATTTGACTGGTAAAACTGTTGCATATAATATGTGAACCTTCTTACTTTAGTTTAAAACTACACTTAAACAATTTAATTCGGTTTTAGTAAAGATAAACGTCTGATCAATAACTGATACAAATATCAGAGTGTAGCACTAGCTTTACAATTTATTTTATTTGGATGTTATATAATTTTAAATTTAATTTGAATTCTGATTTCACTTTAATTCTAATTTGTTTTGTTTTTATTTTTCTGTTTGTAATTTTACGTTTTTACTTATGAAAATGTTGCTTTTATGAATTACGTTTCTTTTGAACGTACTTGTATTGTTTTATTTTTCCTAAATGATTAATTAACCGCACAACTACCTGCCTAATTAAATAATTCTCTAACGAACTAACAACCCTATTATCCTAAAATCTCTTTGTACGCGAATCTAATGCTTCGATTAACTTTAAACTTTGCCGCTAATATCTATCAATCCGTTGTTATTGAATTGTGCTAGGCTAGCACCCGTTTCTACCTAAAGCTACACCTACTTTATACCTACGTGACCTAGGTTTTTCGCGCTTTATCTAAATCCTATTAAACCTAACTATTATAATGCCGCTGACTTTCTTCCGCGTCGCGTCAAACATTCGAACCGTAATTATTTTTTCCCTAACGCTTTGCCTACAACTGTAATAAAATAATTTATAAACGTTATTGTGTAAAACTACCAAAGAATATTGTTTTACTCGCCGAACGAAACACAATGTAACAATAAAATGAGCATCGCCTGTAAAAGTACACACACAAAAAAACCATGCACAGAAGACCAAACTAGAATGCAGAATGAATTATTCAACTTCTGTAATATAAAATTAAAGGTATTATCTTTATTACAAACAGGCAGTTAAGAAACTTCCTCTCCCCAAGGTTTAGAATAAACATACTCTCATTTAGTTATCAGGATATCAAAAATTATAGAATTAGTATTCAAAGTTTCTGCATTACTTTCTTTCTGCATTGTTTGGTAAACATTCAATATAAATATGCTGAAATATAATATTGGGATAGAATATAAATTGTCTACGTTGTGTAATTATTTTAAGGTTCGATTCCCAGTTGCGTTTGCTTTGAGTAAACACAAAACCTAAGATCTTGGTCACCGAGCGCCATGTGTGATGGCCCGTCGTGGTCTCTCAGCTCCTAGTCGGCTGAGAATGACCTCTTTATCTGTGATACTTATTGTATCTGCTTTGATCGTCTAGTGATTTTATATGATTATATTATCCCAAAATATAGCTCAGCTTAAACAAGTGTACCTTTTAACAATCTCGTCTTAGAACGATGATATTGTATACCTTTTAGATAATGAGCTTGAGGTGTGATAATAATTATTCGATTAATAAATGATAACAATGATTTTAATACGTGTTTGGATTCAATCACAATGAGCATCTATTCAAGTGCAGTCCTAATTTCCTACTCTGATTTAGACAATCTCGTCAGACGGATGTCAATAATTCGCTGTCTTTATTACCTCTTTGTTATTAAATTTAGCGGAGTTAGTCTTTTCTCCTTTATTAAGGTGGCCACCTATTGGGTAATAGACTAGCGCGAGCTCTTTAAACTTTTTCCTATGCTATTTCTACATTGACCACATTGAAAGTCACACTCCGCACAACTTCCCGCAATACGAAGACCACGTGAAGTATGCTAAATTGAATCCAGACAGCGTTTTCAACTTCAGTTCAATATAAGGAAAATTTAATTATTATCTAATCAATCACTACCTCTAGCTAAATTCAATTATAGAGTCAAAGATTTATGACGCTGTCATATTGAATGCATTAGCACTTCAACTATGTAATCAAGTATGATTTGAGTTAAGGGTTTATTATCTAAGCTGAGCTTGAATTTAATTGTCTGAGGCTATCAATTTAAAACCAATAAAATTCTAAGTTCTATTCGAAAGAACCGTGATAGCTTTGAACTTCATCTATAAACATATTGTGCCAGCTCAATTATTCAAGTGTCACCGAATACACTGTAATTCAAATTCAAAGTAAGATAATCTAATTTTGTCTGTTACCCAACAGACAAAAGACATCATCATCGAAGATGACACAAGTAATTTAATGGTATTTATAAAAGATATCAAGCTCTCTCTCTCCTGAAAATACAAGGTTATGCAAATAAGCCTATCAGTGAATAGGGATATCTATAGTGGAAAGAAATATGAATACAGATTGAATATTAAAATAATTTATTATTAGGAATGTTTGGTTTGAAAGTTTGATTATTTTATTATGTTTTAGAAAATGATTTTAATTGGTTTTGATTAAGTTAATTTGATTGTTAAGTTATTTTGATCATTTGATAAAATGGGTTTAATTTAGAGGATTTGATTATTTTTGAAATTATCTGTTTATTATGAAAATTATCATTTATATGTCTTAATTTTGAAATTGCTTTGATTATTTGATCAATTCAAAAGAAATTATATAGTTATTTCAATCAATTTACAAAATTACTCTAATAGAAAGTGATATCGAAACTGAATTATTAATTTTGATCAATTTCTCACGAATAGTAAGAAATTGGTCTCTCACTTCAGTTCCTAAATATAATGAATCTGGAAAAACGAAGTGAGATAATAAAAAAACCAGATTCGTCATTTAGTTCCTTAATCTAAACAACAAACATGAACACATAAAATGAAATATAATGTAGTGTATTTATTTTAGACCTTTTAGTTATGTGAGATCAATGCTCATCAATTTATTAGTTAAGCAGATTGAGTGTAATTTCTAAATGACACGGTCTAAAATATTTACTCATTAACATTATCCTTATCTCTATTTACTTAACTTATTTTTCCTGCAGGAGCTCCTATTACAAAGTTATACAGTTATGGATCCAAAACTATTTGTAATTTATAAATCGAAGGGACGCAACATTTAGATAAGACAACAATATTACAGTCTAAAAATATTACAGCTCACATCACGTCTGCTCTCAACACTTGTCCCTCCGTTAAACCCTGATTTTTACAAATTTCTCTATACAAGGTTAACAACAAAAGAACTAAATCTAGTTTATTCTAATGCACTCTTAATGTATAGGAAATTGGGTCTAATTTCCTTTATCAGCACTCCTGCGCACTTTCCGTAAACTCCGCCCTCAGTGCTATGACGCGTTGTAGTATTGGTCTCGTGGTGGTTGGAACCTCCGCATTTGACTTGAAATCAAATCATTGTATGCAACAACGATTCAGGTACAATTGAATTCTGGAAAAAGAAAAGATTACACCTGCGTAAAATCTACATTTTTAGATTTTGAAATAATCAAGGGGACGTGATAATATGTCTCCCTAATCTTTATCCATCAAAACATAAGGTCCAAATTTGTACAGCAGGCGATGCTCAAGTTATAACGTTGCAATTCTGAGGTTAGTACATATTTTTTTATACACATTTAGGTCACCGAGGTGCATCGCAAACAAGTGTGGCAAAATTCATAGTTAACAAAAAAACCTTCCTTTCGTCTGATGTTTGCAAGATGTGTTTTATTTTTTCTTAATATTCTCAACTGAAATGTCATGCTTGTAGTAATTTATGATTATTTGAAGTGGTAAAATAATGGCTTTCGAAAGAATTATTGCTCAACGAAATTCTAAGGAGTTTTGATAAAAGCCATATGTGGAAGTATTTGGCGATATTTTTAAAACTAAAGGTTTTTTTTTCTTTGTGTACTTAATGGCATTCCATGCCATCACAATAGCGAGAAGAACCGATGGCCGTTGGGGCAGAAAGGTTCTGGAATGGCGACCGCGCACCGGACGACGCTCCGTGGGTAGGCCCCCGACAAGGTGGACCGACGATCTGGTGGAGGTCGCGGAAAGCCAGTGGATGCAGGCAGCGCAGGACCGATCGTTGTGGAGATCCTTAGGGGAGGCCTATACCCAGCAGTGGGTGTCGTGTGGCTGATATGATGATGATGATGATAAGAAAAGAATAATAAAATATTTTGTTAAATTCATTAAATTCATTTTCAATGTACCAGAAGGTCGTGAAAGGCACGAGATCTGTGAATTTTTTTACATCATTCCATATTAAACGAACGGTTTTGCCGTCGCGGAAATCCGCATGTGAAGCAAATTAGACATAATTTACTATGAACGTTGTATTGACACAATCTATAGACACTGCGCGGCTCCACCGCGGCCGCTTTCATGATAAATTGTGTCTGGTAGCTGCGGTTATATTAATTTATATACGAATTCCGCGGCGAGAAAACCGCTCTTACAGTATGGGATGGGCCTAAATTCTTAAATATAATAAAATCAAGTTCAACTAAAATCGATTTTATTAAATGTTGTTCGTAGATGAAACAAATCTCAGTATTTAATAGACAGTAAAATAATTTAAGGGTGTTATTATTATACGAGATTTTAGGTTTTTTCCTCGCAAGAGAGTCGCTCGGTCGATACTCGCTCCAACTACATATTTTCATAATTTTATAGAAGCTTTTATTATTCAGATAAATTATAATAAAATCTTCTATAAAATATTTTTATTAAAAGATATTTTTTTATTCTGCATAGATCAGTGTTAACTTCCGAAATATCTTGTTTACTCATAGACTTATTATATTACTAGCGTATGTTTACTATTTTATAAATCGGAATTTGGATCATGCCGGATTCTGGGCCATGATGCGCATTAACCATACATATCTCAAAAAAAAGGAAATAAAAATGGTATCATAATAAACAATAAATTATTAAAACAAATGTGGCGTTAAAATGTTATAAATGAAATAGTTTCTCAACATATAATATCTTGACAATTTAATGTCTATGTCTTCTCAATATAGAATAAAATCATCTTTATACACTTTTAAACTTTCGCGTTGCATTTTATTAGATTAGGAAACACAGGTTTTAAACGCGATTTTAACTAAACATAGGTGTTGAACATCTACCTTTTCCCGACGTCTCGACCGAGTTGCATCGGCCGTGGTCACGGGCTGACAGTCAGTTTAGTTAAAATCGCGTTTAAAACCTGTGTTCCTAATCTAATAAAATCATCTTTGCCAGTTTACTAGAATATGAATATAAGATTCTTGCAGTTTACCGATACTAACTTGACAGTACTATCTCACTCTTTGATCAGATTTAGATTGTTAGTCTGTGTCTTAATCTGTGCTTATTCTTCTGAGCTGTGGTCAGACAGACAAGGAATTTTACTCTTTGGACAGATATTAGTTTACTCTCTCTTTGCTTTTTGATTAAATCATGATTAAATACTCTCTGTTGAAGTGTGTATGAAGTTTGGTTTATTTCACTATATATTTTGTATTTTTAAGTGATTTCATTTGTGAAAAATAGTCTTATAAATGTTGAGTTTACAGATTCTTCAGATTTGGTCCTTTGATCGGATCGGAGATAGAATACCTAGTATTCAATATCCTAATGAATAATAGTGAGTAAACAAATTCTCCCTTTCTTCCTCATGGACAAACTAATGTGTGTTACGTCGTGGCCCGGACACGGTGCCAAAGTTTTAAAAATAATAAAGAAACTCATATACCCACAAACAGCCACAAACATACATGAACCCTGAACACACTACTCTCTTTGTTTTTTGGGCAGTAGTGTAATAAAAAAATAAGAAAAACCCATTGTTTTATTTCCAACACACCCTATACTTTTGTTTTTTTTGTGAATCGATCGTTGATTGATCCGTATAATTCGTGTTGGTATGTTTGACATTATTTACCAACTACTAACTAGTTAATCTGTGACAAACTCATGCCATGTCCAAAGGGGTAGATAACAAAATATCATATAATACGAAAATGTCAAACAATTATAACCTCAAAACGGCTCCTTAAGATTGAGATTTCTTTTTTCTCCCGCATTATATTTTAATGATATTCTTCCCACACAATCACTAGAAAATTTCTATAGTATATTGGTAATTTCATCAAAGCGCATCATGGCCTAGCTTGTATAGAAAAATCGGCATCATCCTTTCACAGTAAGCTCTAAATATTAAATAGTCACATTATTTATCTCTAAACTCAGTTCGCATGCATTCCTTAATTTGCCCCACAATACCATTTGAAACTGTGTAGAGACTCTGTAATTCGCCTTGAATTTCTCACAGTGTTCAATGAAGATGGGGTGTAAATATTTTAGCACTGCGTGGTCTAATGTTGGGAACATGTGGTGTAAAGCGTGGTCACCGAATAGAACGACCACGGCGAAAACGTTCCCATTCACGTCTTTGCGGTCTAAGAGAGCTTCTAGTTGATGTTCGCCCCAATCTGGAGTTTCGTTCCTGTAATTAAACAAAAAGCTTTTTTTAAGATCACATTTCCTTAGTATTATAGCCCGATTCAAACTTTAAGACTTCTGTGAACATCGCCCGAGACGATGCGCAGAACATAAATTCGATGTAAGTGTGTGAGAAAAACATCATGGGGCCTACTCGCATAGGGCTAACTTTACAGAAGCCAATAACATTGAAACGTATTATACCATCATAGTAATGGCATGATGGCATAAGATGACGCTTTAAGTTTTTGCAAATATATTTAAAAAAAAGCCTTTTAAAGCTCCCATCCTATTGAACAGTTCTATTAACTCACAACACAATTACCTGGCCAGAAGGCTTTAGGCCCAGCAGTGGCCCGCGCTCATTAGTTGCCCGCACGCGGGACCTGATGATGTAATAAATTGCTACTTTTCTTTGATAAGTTTTTATTTGTGCTAAAAATAAGTGGCAATGTATTTCATCCATCTGTCAAATGAAGTCGAAGTTGAATGAAGACGACACTTGCTTGGTAGGGCCCCTACGTTGAGTGCAACGCAGCAAACCCTCCATAGAGCACAGCACAGCACAATGCAATGAACCACGATTAGTCATTCTAATGCATATAGAACCCTATTAAATACAAAACAGTGCCTTAAACCTTGGTTTATCACCGTCTTTTATTGCTTGAGGGTGGTAATGCGCAGCGTTAGTTCCAATACTGTAAAATATTAGACTCCCTGTATAATTGATCCAAAGCCAAGTATATAAAACGTGAAGAATGGGTGCACCACTCGCAATCCACATTGTTAATGGCAGGAGAAATCCTACTGCGTCGTGCCAATGAGTGTCGCATGAAAAAACCTTTTCTGAAGATCACTGATAAAAATCTGAAATAAAAAATTCTAGTATCAGTTACGTAGTTATATACAGGAATAAGTTTACATAATATGTTTATACAATGTTATTTTTAGTTAATACAAAACCTCTCGTTGGGTTGATCAGACCATCAAACTGAACTACTTTCATTATTTGACCAACCTCGAAATCACGAAAATAAAATCAGCTGTTCCATACAAAAGTACAATCTCACTCCATCGAAATGTATGAAACAGCAGATTTTTTTCGCGATTTCAAGGTTGGTCCCATAATTTAAGTTGTTCAGTTTGATGGTCTGATCAACGCCACGAGAGGTTTTGTATTAACTAAAAATAACCTTGTATAATTGTATAGATTTTTCAGGTTGCTAGATCGGCAACACCCAAGAAGAAATTACGAACAGTATCTTTGCCGTATTTTTTTTATTTCCCCACAATTTTTTTAAAGGTACACCTTTAAAAGTCTTATATGCAGTCTATGAAACTGAAAAACTTTCTACAAATCACGAAGTCAATTTAGTGTTGGATAATAAAAAAAATTAAATGCAATTTATATTTCTTAGAAAATTGATCGGTTTTATTTACTGGAACACCACCCTTATCTAGCGAAAACCAAGTGCAAGCGTTTTAAAACGTGTTTTTAAAACCCCGTGTAATCTGTTTATCTTACCTTTTCATGAAGCTGAGAAGAAAAATGAACGGAAAGAAGAATAATTCAGTTATGAAGCCCATCCGTGCGTGCATTGGCTTATCTTTCCTTGGGTTAAAGAACAAAACTGGCTCCAGTGAGCTGATCTCCAAATCCATTAGAGTATTCGTGTAAAGATGGTGCAATATCACGTCAGACACTCGAAAATCTCTGCAAAAGAATTTATAATTAAATCAAAGTGTTTTTTTTTCTTTAACTTGTGAGGTGCATACGTACAAAAAACAAAACACAATATTAAAAATTGTTTAAAAACAAAAAAACCGACTTCAAAAAACCTGAAAATAAAAACAAAATTAGCTTCAAAATTAAATACCCCTAAAAAGCAAGAAATAATTTTCAAATCATTAGATACGCATATCATTGTAATTAAACACGTATAATGAAGTCGGGTGGGGCTTCTAGAATAAAAAAAGAAGTTGTTCTCCAGCCCCACCCGACTTCATTATACGTGTTTAATTACAATGATATGCGTATCTAATGATTTGAAAATTATTTCTTGCTTTTTAGGGGTATTTAATTTTGAAGCTAATTTTGTTTTTATTTTCAGGTTTTTTGAAGTCGGTTTTTTTGTTTTTAAACAATTTTATTTTTTTCTTTTCAGTGTAAGTACCTTCTGTATTAGGTAGTTTTACCTTTTACCCAAAGTATGTATATTATGTAAATGTAAGCGATGATGTTATGTATTTTTTTTTATATTTCACACTTTTGCGTGGTGTAATACCACTAAAAACTCAATTTCCACTGTTCGTGCTGTTTGTTGTTAAGGAGTTCCGTTGTTCCTTCACAGTTCAAGTCTAGTCCAAAACGTCCTTGACCATAGTTAGATACCTAATTTGTTTAAGATTGTCATAATCCTAGCAATATTTCAATCACTACACAGTTTCTATTTGATTTTGAAGAGTTCCCTTGTGTATCTTTAAAATCCAAGGTCCAATAACAATGAAATCAAAATGATATCATCACTAAAGTGTCCTCTTTCAAACAAAAAAAGAATCATCTAAATCGGTACATAAACAAAGAAGATATGGTCGATCATCCGTATAAATTCATAAAATGATAACGAAAACGACAGTATTTTCAAGTTTTCCTGAAAAATACTGAACCGATTTCAAAATTTCAAAAAATGGGACCAACTTGGGAACAAACCTGATCTAATAACGTTTGAATTATTTCAATCGGTTCAGCCGTCTTCGAGTAATTGGTGGACATACATAAAAAAAAAAAAAAAAAAACATACATACAGCCGAACAGAGAACCTCCTCCTTTTTGGAAGTCGGTTAAAAACTACCAAAGAATATTGTTTTACTCGCCGAACGAAACACAATGTAACAATAAAATGAGCATCGCCTGTAAAAGTACACACACAAAAAAACCATGCACAGAAGACCAAACTAGAATGCAGAATGAATTATTCAACTTCTGTAATATAAAATTAAAGGTATTATCTTTATTACAAACAGGCAGTTAAGAAACTTCCTCTCCCCAAGGTTTAGAATAAACATACTCTCATTTAGTTATCAGGATATCAAAAATTATAGAATTAGTATTCAAAGTTTCTGCATTACTTTCTTTCTGCATTGTTTGGTAAACATTCAATATAAATATGCTGAAATATAATATTGGGATAGAATATAAATTGTCTACGTTGTGTAATTATTTTAAGGTTCGATTCCCAGTTGCGTTTGCTTTGAGTAAACACAAAACCTAAGATCTTGGTCACCGAGCGCCATGTGTGATGGCCCGTCGTGGTCTCTCAGCTCCTAGTCGGCTGAGAATGACCTCTTTATCTGTGATACTTATTGTATCTGCTTTGATCGTCTAGTGATTTTATATGATTATATTATCCCAAAATATAGCTCAGCTTAAACAAGTGTACCTTTTAACAATCTCGTCTTAGAACGATGATATTGTATACCTTTTAGATAATGAGCTTGAGGTGTGATAATAATTATTCGATTAATAAATGATAACAATGATTTTAATACGTGTTTGGATTCAATCACAATGAGCATCTATTCAAGTGCAGTCCTAATTTCCTACTCTGATTTAGACAATCTCGTCAGACGGATGTCAATAATTCGCTGTCTTTATTACCTCTTTGTTATTAAATTTAGCGGAGTTAGTCTTTTCTCCTTTATTAAGGTGGCCACCTATTGGGTAATAGACTAGCGCGAGCTCTTTAAACTTTTTCCTATGCTATTTCTACATTGACCACATTGAAAGTCACACTCCGCACAACTTCCCGCAATACGAAGACCACGTGAAGTATGCTAAATTGAATCCAGACAGCGTTTTCAACTTCAGTTCAATATAAGGAAAATTTAATTATTATCTAATCAATCACTACCTCTAGCTAAATTCAATTATAGAGTCAAAGATTTATGACGCTGTCATATTGAATGCATTAGCACTTCAACTATGTAATCAAGTATGATTTGAGTTAAGGGTTTATTATCTAAGCTGAGCTTGAATTTAATTGTCTGAGGCTATCAATTTAAAACCAATAAAATTCTAAGTTCTATTCGAAAGAACCGTGATAGCTTTGAACTTCATCTATAAACATATTGTGCCAGCTCAATTATTCAAGTGTCACCGAATACACTGTAATTCAAATTCAAAGTAAGATAATCTAATTTTGTCTGTTACCCAACAGACAAAAGACATCATCATCGAAGATGACACAAGTAATTTAATGGTATTTATAAAAGATATCAAGCTCTCTCTCTCCTGAAAATACAAGGTTATGCAAATAAGCCTATCAGTGAATAGGGATATCTATAGTGGAAAGAAATATGAATACAGATTGAATATTAAAATAATTTATTATTAGGAATGTTTGGTTTGAAAGTTTGATTATTTTATTATGTTTTAGAAAATGATTTTAATTGGTTTTGATTAAGTTAATTTGATTGTTAAGTTATTTTGATCATTTGATAAAATGGGTTTAATTTAGAGGATTTGATTATTTTTGAAATTATCTGTTTATTATGAAAATTATCATTTATATGTCTTAATTTTGAAATTGCTTTGATTATTTGATCAATTCAAAAGAAATTATATAGTTATTTCAATCAATTTACAAAATTACTCTAATAGAAAGTGATATCGAAACTGAATTATTAATTTTGATCAATTTCTCACGAATAGTAAGAAATTGGTCTCTCACTTCAGTTCCTAAATATAATGAATCTGGAAAAACGAAGTGAGATAATAAAAAAACCAGATTCGTCATTTAGTTCCTTAATCTAAACAACAAACATGAACACATAAAATGAAATATAATGTAGTGTATTTATTTTAGACCTTTTAGTTATGTGAGATCAATGCTCATCAATTTATTAGTTAAGCAGATTGAGTGTAATTTCTAAATGACACGGTCTAAAATATTTACTCATTAACATTATCCTTATCTCTATTTACTTAACTTATTTTTCCTGCAGGAGCTCCTATTACAAAGTTATACAGTTATGGATCCAAAACTATTTGTAATTTATAAATCGAAGGGACGCAACATTTAGATAAGACAACAATATTACAGTCTAAAAATATTACAGCTCACATCACGTCTGCTCTCAACACTTGTCCCTCCGTTAAACCCTGATTTTTACAAATTTCTCTATACAAGGTTAACAACAAAAGAACTAAATCTAGTTTATTCTAATGCACTCTTAATGTATAGGAAATTGGGTCTAATTTCCTTTATCAGCACTCCTGCGCACTTTCCGTAAACTCCGCCCTCAGTGCTATGACGCGTTGTAGTATTGGTCTCGTGGTGGTTGGAACCTCCGCATTTGACTTGAAATCAAATCATTGTATGCAACAACGATTCAGGTACAATTGAATTCTGGAAAAAGAAAAGATTACACCTGCGTAAAATCTACATTTTTAGATTTTGAAATAATCAAGGGGACGTGATAATATGTCTCCCTAATCTTTATCCATCAAAACATAAGGTCCAAATTTGTACAGCAGGCGATGCTCAAGTTATAACGTTGCAATTCTGAGGTTAGTACATATTTTTTTATACACATTTAGGTCACCGAGGTGCATCGCAAACAAGTGTGGCAAAATTCATAGTTAACAAAAAAACCTTCCTTTCGTCTGATGTTTGCAAGATGTGTTTTATTTTTTCTTAATATTCTCAACTGAAATGTCATGCTTGTAGTAATTTATGATTATTTGAAGTGGTAAAATAATGGCTTTCGAAAGAATTATTGCTCAACGAAATTCTAAGGAGTTTTGATAAAAGCCATATGTGGAAGTATTTGGCGATATTTTTAAAACTAAAGGTTTTTTTTTCTTTGTGTACTTAATGGCATTCCATGCCATCACAATAGCGAGAAGAACCGATGGCCGTTGGGGCAGAAAGGTTCTGGAATGGCGACCGCGCACCGGACGACGCTCCGTGGGTAGGCCCCCGACAAGGTGGACCGACGATCTGGTGGAGGTCGCGGAAAGCCAGTGGATGCAGGCAGCGCAGGACCGATCGTTGTGGAGATCCTTAGGGGAGGCCTATACCCAGCAGTGGGTGTCGTGTGGCTGATATGATGATGATGATGATAAGAAAAGAATAATAAAATATTTTGTTAAATTCATTAAATTCATTTTCAATGTACCAGAAGGTCGTGAAAGGCACGAGATCTGTGAATTTTTTTACATCATTCCATATTAAACGAACGGTTTTGCCGTCGCGGAAATCCGCATGTGAAGCAAATTAGACATAATTTACTATGAACGTTGTATTGACACAATCTATAGACACTGCGCGGCTCCACCGCGGCCGCTTTCATGATAAATTGTGTCTGGTAGCTGCGGTTATATTAATTTATATACGAATTCCGCGGCGAGAAAACCGCTCTTACAGTATGGGATGGGCCTAAATTCTTAAATATAATAAAATCAAGTTCAACTAAAATCGATTTTATTAAATGTTGTTCGTAGATGAAACAAATCTCAGTATTTAATAGACAGTAAAATAATTTAAGGGTGTTATTATTATACGAGATTTTAGGTTTTTTCCTCGCAAGAGAGTCGCTCGGTCGATACTCGCTCCAACTACATATTTTCATAATTTTATAGAAGCTTTTATTATTCAGATAAATTATAATAAAATCTTCTATAAAATATTTTTATTAAAAGATATTTTTTTATTCTGCATAGATCAGTGTTAACTTCCGAAATATCTTGTTTACTCATAGACTTATTATATTACTAGCGTATGTTTACTATTTTATAAATCGGAATTTGGATCATGCCGGATTCTGGGCCATGATGCGCATTAACCATACATATCTCAAAAAAAAGGAAATAAAAATGGTATCATAATAAACAATAAATTATTAAAACAAATGTGGCGTTAAAATGTTATAAATGAAATAGTTTCTCAACATATAATATCTTGACAATTTAATGTCTATGTCTTCTCAATATAGAATAAAATCATCTTTATACACTTTTAAACTTTCGCGTTGCATTTTATTAGATTAGGAAACACAGGTTTTAAACGCGATTTTAACTAAACATAGGTGTTGAACATCTACCTTTTCCCGACGTCTCGACCGAGTTGCATCGGCCGTGGTCACGGGCTGACAGTCAGTTTAGTTAAAATCGCGTTTAAAACCTGTGTTCCTAATCTAATAAAATCATCTTTGCCAGTTTACTAGAATATGAATATAAGATTCTTGCAGTTTACCGATACTAACTTGACAGTACTATCTCACTCTTTGATCAGATTTAGATTGTTAGTCTGTGTCTTAATCTGTGCTTATTCTTCTGAGCTGTGGTCAGACAGACAAGGAATTTTACTCTTTGGACAGATATTAGTTTACTCTCTCTTTGCTTTTTGATTAAATCATGATTAAATACTCTCTGTTGAAGTGTGTATGAAGTTTGGTTTATTTCACTATATATTTTGTATTTTTAAGTGATTTCATTTGTGAAAAATAGTCTTATAAATGTTGAGTTTACAGATTCTTCAGATTTGGTCCTTTGATCGGATCGGAGATAGAATACCTAGTATTCAATATCCTAATGAATAATAGTGAGTAAACAAATTCTCCCTTTCTTCCTCATGGACAAACTAATGTGTGTTACGTCGTGGCCCGGACACGGTGCCAAAGTTTTAAAAATAATAAAGAAACTCATATACCCACAAACAGCCACAAACATACATGAACCCTGAACACACTACTCTCTTTGTTTTTTGGGCAGTAGTGTAATAAAAAAATAAGAAAAACCCATTGTTTTATTTCCAACACACCCTATACTTTTGTTTTTTTTGTGAATCGATCGTTGATTGATCCGTATAATTCGTGTTGGTATGTTTGACATTATTTACCAACTACTAACTAGTTAATCTGTGACAAACTCATGCCATGTCCAAAGGGGTAGATAACAAAATATCATATAATACGAAAATGTCAAACAATTATAACCTCAAAACGGCTCCTTAAGATTGAGATTTCTTTTTTCTCCCGCATTATATTTTAATGATATTCTTCCCACACAATCACTAGAAAATTTCTATAGTATATTGGTAATTTCATCAAAGCGCATCATGGCCTAGCTTGTATAGAAAAATCGGCATCATCCTTTCACAGTAAGCTCTAAATATTAAATAGTCACATTATTTATCTCTAAACTCAGTTCGCATGCATTCCTTAATTTGCCCCACAATACCATTTGAAACTGTGTAGAGACTCTGTAATTCGCCTTGAATTTCTCACAGTGTTCAATGAAGATGGGGTGTAAATATTTTAGCACTGCGTGGTCTAATGTTGGGAACATGTGGTGTAAAGCGTGGTCACCGAATAGAACGACCACGGCGAAAACGTTCCCATTCACGTCTTTGCGGTCTAAGAGAGCTTCTAGTTGATGTTCGCCCCAATCTGGAGTTTCGTTCCTGTAATTAAACAAAAAGCTTTTTTTAAGATCACATTTCCTTAGTATTATAGCCCGATTCAAACTTTAAGACTTCTGTGAACATCGCCCGAGACGATGCGCAGAACATAAATTCGATGTAAGTGTGTGAGAAAAACATCATGGGGCCTACTCGCATAGGGCTAACTTTACAGAAGCCAATAACATTGAAACGTATTATACCATCATAGTAATGGCATGATGGCATAAGATGACGCTTTAAGTTTTTGCAAATATATTTAAAAAAAAGCCTTTTAAAGCTCCCATCCTATTGAACAGTTCTATTAACTCACAACACAATTACCTGGCCAGAAGGCTTTAGGCCCAGCAGTGGCCCGCGCTCATTAGTTGCCCGCACGCGGGACCTGATGATGTAATAAATTGCTACTTTTCTTTGATAAGTTTTTATTTGTGCTAAAAATAAGTGGCAATGTATTTCATCCATCTGTCAAATGAAGTCGAAGTTGAATGAAGACGACACTTGCTTGGTAGGGCCCCTACGTTGAGTGCAACGCAGCAAACCCTCCATAGAGCACAGCACAGCACAATGCAATGAACCACGATTAGTCATTCTAATGCATATAGAACCCTATTAAATACAAAACAGTGCCTTAAACCTTGGTTTATCACCGTCTTTTATTGCTTGAGGGTGGTAATGCGCAGCGTTAGTTCCAATACTGTAAAATATTAGACTCCCTGTATAATTGATCCAAAGCCAAGTATATAAAACGTGAAGAATGGGTGCACCACTCGCAATCCACATTGTTAATGGCAGGAGAAATCCTACTGCGTCGTGCCAATGAGTGTCGCATGAAAAAACCTTTTCTGAAGATCACTGATAAAAATCTGAAATAAAAAATTCTAGTATCAGTTACGTAGTTATATACAGGAATAAGTTTACATAATATGTTTATACAATGTTATTTTTAGTTAATACAAAACCTCTCGTTGGGTTGATCAGACCATCAAACTGAACTACTTTCATTATTTGACCAACCTCGAAATCACGAAAATAAAATCAGCTGTTCCATACAAAAGTACAATCTCACTCCATCGAAATGTATGAAACAGCAGATTTTTTTCGCGATTTCAAGGTTGGTCCCATAATTTAAGTTGTTCAGTTTGATGGTCTGATCAACGCCACGAGAGGTTTTGTATTAACTAAAAATAACCTTGTATAATTGTATAGATTTTTCAGGTTGCTAGATCGGCAACACCCAAGAAGAAATTACGAACAGTATCTTTGCCGTATTTTTTTTATTTCCCCACAATTTTTTTAAAGGTACACCTTTAAAAGTCTTATATGCAGTCTATGAAACTGAAAAACTTTCTACAAATCACGAAGTCAATTTAGTGTTGGATAATAAAAAAAATTAAATGCAATTTATATTTCTTAGAAAATTGATCGGTTTTATTTACTGGAACACCACCCTTATCTAGCGAAAACCAAGTGCAAGCGTTTTAAAACGTGTTTTTAAAACCCCGTGTAATCTGTTTATCTTACCTTTTCATGAAGCTGAGAAGAAAAATGAACGGAAAGAAGAATAATTCAGTTATGAAGCCCATCCGTGCGTGCATTGGCTTATCTTTCCTTGGGTTAAAGAACAAAACTGGCTCCAGTGAGCTGATCTCCAAATCCATTAGAGTATTCGTGTAAAGATGGTGCAATATCACGTCAGACACTCGAAAATCTCTGCAAAAGAATTTATAATTAAATCAAAGTGTTTTTTTTTCTTTAACTTGTGAGGTGCATACGTACAAAAAACAAAACACAATATTAAAAATTGTTTAAAAACAAAAAAACCGACTTCAAAAAACCTGAAAATAAAAACAAAATTAGCTTCAAAATTAAATACCCCTAAAAAGCAAGAAATAATTTTCAAATCATTAGATACGCATATCATTGTAATTAAACACGTATAATGAAGTCGGGTGGGGCTTCTAGAATAAAAAAAGAAGTTGTTCTCCAGCCCCACCCGACTTCATTATACGTGTTTAATTACAATGATATGCGTATCTAATGATTTGAAAATTATTTCTTGCTTTTTAGGGGTATTTAATTTTGAAGCTAATTTTGTTTTTATTTTCAGGTTTTTTGAAGTCGGTTTTTTTGTTTTTAAACAATTTTATTTTTTTCTTTTCAGTGTAAGTACCTTCTGTATTAGGTAGTTTTACCTTTTACCCAAAGTATGTATATTATGTAAATGTAAGCGATGATGTTATGTATTTTTTTTTATATTTCACACTTTTGCGTGGTGTAATACCACTAAAAACTCAATTTCCACTGTTCGTGCTGTTTGTTGTTAAGGAGTTCCGTTGTTCCTTCACAGTTCAAGTCTAGTCCAAAACGTCCTTGACCATAGTTAGATACCTAATTTGTTTAAGATTGTCATAATCCTAGCAATATTTCAATCACTACACAGTTTCTATTTGATTTTGAAGAGTTCCCTTGTGTATCTTTAAAATCCAAGGTCCAATAACAATGAAATCAAAATGATATCATCACTAAAGTGTCCTCTTTCAAACAAAAAAAGAATCATCTAAATCGGTACATAAACAAAGAAGATATGGTCGATCATCCGTATAAATTCATAAAATGATAACGAAAACGACAGTATTTTCAAGTTTTCCTGAAAAATACTGAACCGATTTCAAAATTTCAAAAAATGGGACCAACTTGGGAACAAACCTGATCTAATAACGTTTGAATTATTTCAATCGGTTCAGCCGTCTTCGAGTAATTGGTGGACATACATAAAAAAAAAAAAAAAAAAACATACATACAGCCGAACAGAGAACCTCCTCCTTTTTGGAAGTCGGTTAAAAACTACCAAAGAATATTGTTTTACTCGCCGAACGAAACACAATGTAACAATAAAATGAGCATCGCCTGTAAAAGTACACACACAAAAAAACCATGCACAGAAGACCAAACTAGAATGCAGAATGAATTATTCAACTTCTGTAATATAAAATTAAAGGTATTATCTTTATTACAAACAGGCAGTTAAGAAACTTCCTCTCCCCAAGGTTTAGAATAAACATACTCTCATTTAGTTATCAGGATATCAAAAATTATAGAATTAGTATTCAAAGTTTCTGCATTACTTTCTTTCTGCATTGTTTGGTAAACATTCAATATAAATATGCTGAAATATAATATTGGGATAGAATATAAATTGTCTACGTTGTGTAATTATTTTAAGGTTCGATTCCCAGTTGCGTTTGCTTTGAGTAAACACAAAACCTAAGATCTTGGTCACCGAGCGCCATGTGTGATGGCCCGTCGTGGTCTCTCAGCTCCTAGTCGGCTGAGAATGACCTCTTTATCTGTGATACTTATTGTATCTGCTTTGATCGTCTAGTGATTTTATATGATTATATTATCCCAAAATATAGCTCAGCTTAAACAAGTGTACCTTTTAACAATCTCGTCTTAGAACGATGATATTGTATACCTTTTAGATAATGAGCTTGAGGTGTGATAATAATTATTCGATTAATAAATGATAACAATGATTTTAATACGTGTTTGGATTCAATCACAATGAGCATCTATTCAAGTGCAGTCCTAATTTCCTACTCTGATTTAGACAATCTCGTCAGACGGATGTCAATAATTCGCTGTCTTTATTACCTCTTTGTTATTAAATTTAGCGGAGTTAGTCTTTTCTCCTTTATTAAGGTGGCCACCTATTGGGTAATAGACTAGCGCGAGCTCTTTAAACTTTTTCCTATGCTATTTCTACATTGACCACATTGAAAGTCACACTCCGCACAACTTCCCGCAATACGAAGACCACGTGAAGTATGCTAAATTGAATCCAGACAGCGTTTTCAACTTCAGTTCAATATAAGGAAAATTTAATTATTATCTAATCAATCACTACCTCTAGCTAAATTCAATTATAGAGTCAAAGATTTATGACGCTGTCATATTGAATGCATTAGCACTTCAACTATGTAATCAAGTATGATTTGAGTTAAGGGTTTATTATCTAAGCTGAGCTTGAATTTAATTGTCTGAGGCTATCAATTTAAAACCAATAAAATTCTAAGTTCTATTCGAAAGAACCGTGATAGCTTTGAACTTCATCTATAAACATATTGTGCCAGCTCAATTATTCAAGTGTCACCGAATACACTGTAATTCAAATTCAAAGTAAGATAATCTAATTTTGTCTGTTACCCAACAGACAAAAGACATCATCATCGAAGATGACACAAGTAATTTAATGGTATTTATAAAAGATATCAAGCTCTCTCTCTCCTGAAAATACAAGGTTATGCAAATAAGCCTATCAGTGAATAGGGATATCTATAGTGGAAAGAAATATGAATACAGATTGAATATTAAAATAATTTATTATTAGGAATGTTTGGTTTGAAAGTTTGATTATTTTATTATGTTTTAGAAAATGATTTTAATTGGTTTTGATTAAGTTAATTTGATTGTTAAGTTATTTTGATCATTTGATAAAATGGGTTTAATTTAGAGGATTTGATTATTTTTGAAATTATCTGTTTATTATGAAAATTATCATTTATATGTCTTAATTTTGAAATTGCTTTGATTATTTGATCAATTCAAAAGAAATTATATAGTTATTTCAATCAATTTACAAAATTACTCTAATAGAAAGTGATATCGAAACTGAATTATTAATTTTGATCAATTTCTCACGAATAGTAAGAAATTGGTCTCTCACTTCAGTTCCTAAATATAATGAATCTGGAAAAACGAAGTGAGATAATAAAAAAACCAGATTCGTCATTTAGTTCCTTAATCTAAACAACAAACATGAACACATAAAATGAAATATAATGTAGTGTATTTATTTTAGACCTTTTAGTTATGTGAGATCAATGCTCATCAATTTATTAGTTAAGCAGATTGAGTGTAATTTCTAAATGACACGGTCTAAAATATTTACTCATTAACATTATCCTTATCTCTATTTACTTAACTTATTTTTCCTGCAGGAGCTCCTATTACAAAGTTATACAGTTATGGATCCAAAACTATTTGTAATTTATAAATCGAAGGGACGCAACATTTAGATAAGACAACAATATTACAGTCTAAAAATATTACAGCTCACATCACGTCTGCTCTCAACACTTGTCCCTCCGTTAAACCCTGATTTTTACAAATTTCTCTATACAAGGTTAACAACAAAAGAACTAAATCTAGTTTATTCTAATGCACTCTTAATGTATAGGAAATTGGGTCTAATTTCCTTTATCAGCACTCCTGCGCACTTTCCGTAAACTCCGCCCTCAGTGCTATGACGCGTTGTAGTATTGGTCTCGTGGTGGTTGGAACCTCCGCATTTGACTTGAAATCAAATCATTGTATGCAACAACGATTCAGGTACAATTGAATTCTGGAAAAAGAAAAGATTACACCTGCGTAAAATCTACATTTTTAGATTTTGAAATAATCAAGGGGACGTGATAATATGTCTCCCTAATCTTTATCCATCAAAACATAAGGTCCAAATTTGTACAGCAGGCGATGCTCAAGTTATAACGTTGCAATTCTGAGGTTAGTACATATTTTTTTATACACATTTAGGTCACCGAGGTGCATCGCAAACAAGTGTGGCAAAATTCATAGTTAACAAAAAAACCTTCCTTTCGTCTGATGTTTGCAAGATGTGTTTTATTTTTTCTTAATATTCTCAACTGAAATGTCATGCTTGTAGTAATTTATGATTATTTGAAGTGGTAAAATAATGGCTTTCGAAAGAATTATTGCTCAACGAAATTCTAAGGAGTTTTGATAAAAGCCATATGTGGAAGTATTTGGCGATATTTTTAAAACTAAAGGTTTTTTTTTCTTTGTGTACTTAATGGCATTCCATGCCATCACATTAGCGAGAAGAACCGATGGCCGTTGGGGCAGAAAGGTTCTGGAATGGCGACCGCGCACCGGACGACGCTCCGTGGGTAGGCCCCCGACAAGGTGGACCGACGATCTGGTGGAGGTCGCGGAAAGCCAGTGGATGCAGGCAGCGCAGGACCGATCGTTGTGGAGATCCTTAGGGGAGGCCTATACCCAGCAGTGGGTGTCGTGTGGCTGATATGATGATGATGATGATAAGAAAAGAATAATAAAATATTTTGTTAAATTCATTAAATTCATTTTCAATGTACCAGAAGGTCGTGAAAGGCACGAGATCTGTGAATTTTTTTACATCATTCCATATTAAACGAACGGTTTTGCCGTCGCGGAAATCCGCATGTGAAGCAAATTAGACATAATTTACTATGAACGTTGTATTGACACAATCTATAGACACTGCGCGGCTCCACCGCGGCCGCTTTCATGATAAATTGTGTCTGGTAGCTGCGGTTATATTAATTTATATACGAATTCCGCGGCGAGAAAACCGCTCTTACAGTATGGGATGGGCCTAAATTCTTAAATATAATAAAATCAAGTTCAACTAAAATCGATTTTATTAAATGTTGTTCGTAGATGAAACAAATCTCAGTATTTAATAGACAGTAAAATAATTTAAGGGTGTTATTATTATACGAGATTTTAGGTTTTTTCCTCGCAAGAGAGTCGCTCGGTCGATACTCGCTCCAACTACATATTTTCATAATTTTATAGAAGCTTTTATTATTCAGATAAATTATAATAAAATCTTCTATAAAATATTTTTATTAAAAGATATTTTTTTATTCTGCATAGATCAGTGTTAACTTCCGAAATATCTTGTTTACTCATAGACTTATTATATTACTAGCGTATGTTTACTATTTTATAAATCGGAATTTGGATCATGCCGGATTCTGGGCCATGATGCGCATTAACCATACATATCTCAAAAAAAAGGAAATAAAAATGGTATCATAATAAACAATAAATTATTAAAACAAATGTGGCGTTAAAATGTTATAAATGAAATAGTTTCTCAACATATAATATCTTGACAATTTAATGTCTATGTCTTCTCAATATAGAATAAAATCATCTTTATACACTTTTAAACTTTCGCGTTGCATTTTATTAGATTAGGAAACACAGGTTTTAAACGCGATTTTAACTAAACATAGGTGTTGAACATCTACCTTTTCCCGACGTCTCGACCGAGTTGCATCGGCCGTGGTCACGGGCTGACAGTCAGTTTAGTTAAAATCGCGTTTAAAACCTGTGTTCCTAATCTAATAAAATCATCTTTGCCAGTTTACTAGAATATGAATATAAGATTCTTGCAGTTTACCGATACTAACTTGACAGTACTATCTCACTCTTTGATCAGATTTAGATTGTTAGTCTGTGTCTTAATCTGTGCTTATTCTTCTGAGCTGTGGTCAGACAGACAAGGAATTTTACTCTTTGGACAGATATTAGTTTACTCTCTCTTTGCTTTTTGATTAAATCATGATTAAATACTCTCTGTTGAAGTGTGTATGAAGTTTGGTTTATTTCACTATATATTTTGTATTTTTAAGTGATTTCATTTGTGAAAAATAGTCTTATAAATGTTGAGTTTACAGATTCTTCAGATTTGGTCCTTTGATCGGATCGGAGATAGAATACCTAGTATTCAATATCCTAATGAATAATAGTGAGTAAACAAATTCTCCCTTTCTTCCTCATGGACAAACTAATGTGTGTTACGTCGTGGCCCGGACACGGTGCCAAAGTTTTAAAAATAATAAAGAAACTCATATACCCACAAACAGCCACAAACATACATGAACCCTGAACACACTACTCTCTTTGTTTTTTGGGCAGTAGTGTAATAAAAAAATAAGAAAAACCCATTGTTTTATTTCCAACACACCCTATACTTTTGTTTTTTTTGTGAATCGATCGTTGATTGATCCGTATAATTCGTGTTGGTATGTTTGACATTATTTACCAACTACTAACTAGTTAATCTGTGACAAACTCATGCCATGTCCAAAGGGGTAGATAACAAAATATCATATAATACGAAAATGTCAAACAATTATAACCTCAAAACGGCTCCTTAAGATTGAGATTTCTTTTTTCTCCCGCATTATATTTTAATGATATTCTTCCCACACAATCACTAGAAAATTTCTATAGTATATTGGTAATTTCATCAAAGCGCATCATGGCCTAGCTTGTATAGAAAAATCGGCATCATCCTTTCACAGTAAGCTCTAAATATTAAATAGTCACATTATTTATCTCTAAACTCAGTTCGCATGCATTCCTTAATTTGCCCCACAATACCATTTGAAACTGTGTAGAGACTCTGTAATTCGCCTTGAATTTCTCACAGTGTTCAATGAAGATGGGGTGTAAATATTTTAGCACTGCGTGGTCTAATGTTGGGAACATGTGGTGTAAAGCGTGGTCACCGAATAGAACGACCACGGCGAAAACGTTCCCATTCACGTCTTTGCGGTCTAAGAGAGCTTCTAGTTGATGTTCGCCCCAATCTGGAGTTTCGTTCCTGTAATTAAACAAAAAGCTTTTTTTAAGATCACATTTCCTTAGTATTATAGCCCGATTCAAACTTTAAGACTTCTGTGAACATCGCCCGAGACGATGCGCAGAACATAAATTCGATGTAAGTGTGTGAGAAAAACATCATGGGGCCTACTCGCATAGGGCTAACTTTACAGAAGCCAATAACATTGAAACGTATTATACCATCATAGTAATGGCATGATGGCATAAGATGACGCTTTAAGTTTTTGCAAATATATTTAAAAAAAAGCCTTTTAAAGCTCCCATCCTATTGAACAGTTCTATTAACTCACAACACAATTACCTGGCCAGAAGGCTTTAGGCCCAGCAGTGGCCCGCGCTCATTAGTTGCCCGCACGCGGGACCTGATGATGTAATAAATTGCTACTTTTCTTTGATAAGTTTTTATTTGTGCTAAAAATAAGTGGCAATGTATTTCATCCATCTGTCAAATGAAGTCGAAGTTGAATGAAGACGACACTTGCTTGGTAGGGCCCCTACGTTGAGTGCAACGCAGCAAACCCTCCATAGAGCACAGCACAGCACAATGCAATGAACCACGATTAGTCATTCTAATGCATATAGAACCCTATTAAATACAAAACAGTGCCTTAAACCTTGGTTTATCACCGTCTTTTATTGCTTGAGGGTGGTAATGCGCAGCGTTAGTTCCAATACTGTAAAATATTAGACTCCCTGTATAATTGATCCAAAGCCAAGTATATAAAACGTGAAGAATGGGTGCACCACTCGCAATCCACATTGTTAATGGCAGGAGAAATCCTACTGCGTCGTGCCAATGAGTGTCGCATGAAAAAACCTTTTCTGAAGATCACTGATAAAAATCTGAAATAAAAAATTCTAGTATCAGTTACGTAGTTATATACAGGAATAAGTTTACATAATATGTTTATACAATGTTATTTTTAGTTAATACAAAACCTCTCGTTGGGTTGATCAGACCATCAAACTGAACTACTTTCATTATTTGACCAACCTCGAAATCACGAAAATAAAATCAGCTGTTCCATACAAAAGTACAATCTCACTCCATCGAAATGTATGAAACAGCAGATTTTTTTCGCGATTTCAAGGTTGGTCCCATAATTTAAGTTGTTCAGTTTGATGGTCTGATCAACGCCACGAGAGGTTTTGTATTAACTAAAAATAACCTTGTATAATTGTATAGATTTTTCAGGTTGCTAGATCGGCAACACCCAAGAAGAAATTACGAACAGTATCTTTGCCGTATTTTTTTTATTTCCCCACAATTTTTTTAAAGGTACACCTTTAAAAGTCTTATATGCAGTCTATGAAACTGAAAAACTTTCTACAAATCACGAAGTCAATTTAGTGTTGGATAATAAAAAAAATTAAATGCAATTTATATTTCTTAGAAAATTGATCGGTTTTATTTACTGGAACACCACCCTTATCTAGCGAAAACCAAGTGCAAGCGTTTTAAAACGTGTTTTTAAAACCCCGTGTAATCTGTTTATCTTACCTTTTCATGAAGCTGAGAAGAAAAATGAACGGAAAGAAGAATAATTCAGTTATGAAGCCCATCCGTGCGTGCATTGGCTTATCTTTCCTTGGGTTAAAGAACAAAACTGGCTCCAGTGAGCTGATCTCCAAATCCATTAGAGTATTCGTGTAAAGATGGTGCAATATCACGTCAGACACTCGAAAATCTCTGCAAAAGAATTTATAATTAAATCAAAGTGTTTTTTTTTCTTTAACTTGTGAGGTGCATACGTACAAAAAACAAAACACAATATTAAAAATTGTTTAAAAACAAAAAAACCGACTTCAAAAAACCTGAAAATAAAAACAAAATTAGCTTCAAAATTAAATACCCCTAAAAAGCAAGAAATAATTTTCAAATCATTAGATACGCATATCATTGTAATTAAACACGTATAATGAAGTCGGGTGGGGCTTCTAGAATAAAAAAAGAAGTTGTTCTCCAGCCCCACCCGACTTCATTATACGTGTTTAATTACAATGATATGCGTATCTAATGATTTGAAAATTATTTCTTGCTTTTTAGGGGTATTTAATTTTGAAGCTAATTTTGTTTTTATTTTCAGGTTTTTTGAAGTCGGTTTTTTTGTTTTTAAACAATTTTATTTTTTTCTTTTCAGTGTAAGTACCTTCTGTATTAGGTAGTTTTACCTTTTACCCAAAGTATGTATATTATGTAAATGTAAGCGATGATGTTATGTATTTTTTTTTATATTTCACACTTTTGCGTGGTGTAATACCACTAAAAACTCAATTTCCACTGTTCGTGCTGTTTGTTGTTAAGGAGTTCCGTTGTTCCTTCACAGTTCAAGTCTAGTCCAAAACGTCCTTGACCATAGTTAGATACCTAATTTGTTTAAGATTGTCATAATCCTAGCAATATTTCAATCACTACACAGTTTCTATTTGATTTTGAAGAGTTCCCTTGTGTATCTTTAAAATCCAAGGTCCAATAACAATGAAATCAAAATGATATCATCACTAAAGTGTCCTCTTTCAAACAAAAAAAGAATCATCTAAATCGGTACATAAACAAAGAAGATATGGTCGATCATCCGTATAAATTCATAAAATGATAACGAAAACGACAGTATTTTCAAGTTTTCCTGAAAAATACTGAACCGATTTCAAAATTTCAAAAAATGGGACCAACTTGGGAACAAACCTGATCTAATAACGTTTGAATTATTTCAATCGGTTCAGCCGTCTTCGAGTAATTGGTGGACATACATAAAAAAAAAAAAAAAAAAAACATACATACAGCCGAACAGAGAACCTCCTCCTTTTTGGAAGTCGGTTAAAAATTTAATTTAGATCCACCAAACTCTTTTTGTAATCAGTTATCTCAAAGGTCACCTCTAATTAGCGTATATGGACAGCGCGAGGCTGCTCGTCGAATGCTCGCACTGATACGGCAATGTCACTTTTAGTTGCATTTCCTCACGACATAAAAGTGCAATATACGGTGTTTTTTGATCGAGGGATATCCTGTGGCAGGGTGCACCTTCTGAACCCTTAGATCTTTAAGAATTCCATACAAAAAAAGATTGTTTTTATCTCCCTCCCATTCAAAAATTCGAGATGGCTCCCCTTCTTGAAATGATCTAAGGGTTCAAAAGGTGCAACCTGCCAAAGGATATCCCTCGATCACCAAACTGTTTGTGTGTGAATTTTTATTGAGCACACGGGACTATTTGCCTCGTAAGGCAAATTATCGCGAAGCTGTGCGAGGCTTGGTTCGCTAGCTCACGGTTTTTACATCAGAAATTATAATAAGGTTAATATTAATTGTAGTGCATGATTATGCTCAGTGGTACATTCAATATTAGGTACTTTCGCTTTGTATTTGGCAAATGCATCAAGAGTGCAGCAATGAAGATTTACGTTTTACAGAATGCACCTACCTGTACGACCAGATGCTCATGTTGAACAAATACATCCTCCAGTTTGTTCGTCTATGAATGTAGTTATGACACGCGACTGTCAAAAGCGTAAGATTTACCGATGCAAAAACGTAACACGCAGCCGCCGCATAGTAATTTTTCACTGAAGCTGCCATTGCCGAGCTACATAAAAGAGATACAAATAGGCCATCTGTTATCCTATCCGCGGTTTCTTCAATTCTTCGTATACGGCTTTTTTTAGGGTTCGATAAAAACCATCGTCGTTGAACGTGAAAGGGGAGTTCCTCGGTGTATTCGCGTCTCTGACGTAGTATTTGTCTAAGAGTTTTTTTACTGTTGGATTTATGTGATGGGCCTCGAACGCTTTCTGTTATGTCAGTCCCGTGAACAAATAAATAAGGAGTAAGCAAAACAAAGCAAATTAACATATCGACAGGCGGAGTTGAAAACTCTTTGCATAGGAAATGCCAGAGTGCGAACGTTGCAAGATAAATAAAAGCTTAGAAGATACAATGACAGGGTAATTTATGAACCTTTTCCTGATTTTGTTTGCATTGCAGCAGCATGTAAATATAAAAAAGTCCTCCAATGTTAATGGATTTTATCCATGATAAGTAATGTTACCTTACCTTTGTCAACTCCAACCATTCTTCGCCCCCGGGGTGTCGCTTCATAAAACTCGTGAAATCGTATAACTTATCATGAATGCGCAAAAAGGCCATCTGCACCATCATCCATAGCTTTTCCTTCAAGCCATTGTATGGGATCTCTAATGGGTTCATCTCTAAGAGAAGGGACAACTGAGGGAAACTAACATGGGTTCTTTTTTCAACCGCTCTCTGTTGAGCAATATTGTCCCATTCAGATTCCTTGGGCGCCATTTTGGTCCCAAAAATGTTCTAACGAGATGTTTCCTACTTCGATACGTAATGGTATATGGCAAAGTATTTGTGATAGTATGTTTGTATGTATCGATTATTCAATGAGTGTTTATATCTAATGGTTTATAACTGTCTAATGCATTGTAAACAAGTTAATAAAGTAGGTCGATTTCATAATACTTACTTACTAATTTTATCTATAGTTTTGTTTCTTTTTCTTCGCCTTTAGTATTTTTATGTTTTGTTTTAATTTATAATAATTAAGTTGGTTTTTTGATATGCGCTTAAATATAAATACAGTTGACTTAAATCTTAAATAATAATGTATCATTCTGAGCATTATCTGTATGGGTGGATAAGAAGGATTGGGTCATAACTCAGCATGCAGGCCCAATGCGAATTAGTGGGTTAACGTCTGCAGCCAAGACCAACGGCTTAACGTGCCATCCAAAGCATGGAGGAACTCGAGATAATAAATTTTTGGTGAGATGGCCATAACCGACCCTTGCGAAAACTGCTTAAAAAAACCTCTGCAATCGCAGAGCTAGCTAGGCACTAAACAACTGCGCCATCGACCTCCTCAAACATATTCAAACACTAGCAGCCGCCCGAGGTTTCACCCGCGTCGTTTCCATTCCTGTGGGAATATCGGGATAAAAAGTATTCTATGTTTTAATCTAGGCTATCTACTATTGGTGTGCTAAATTTCAACTAAATCCGTTCAGTAGTTTTTGCATGATTGAGGAACAAACATCCAAACATCTAAACATCCAAACCCACAAACTTTCACATTTACAATACTAGCGGCCGCCCGCGGTTTCACCCGCGTGGTTCCCGTTCCCGTGTGAATATCGGGATAAAAAATATTCTATGTTTTAATCTAGGCTATCTACTACCTCTGTGCCAAATTTCAACCAAATCCGTTCAGTAGTTTTTGCGTGATTGAGGAACAAACATCCAAACATCCAAACATGTCCAAACCCACACACTTTCACGTTTATAATATTAGTAAGACAGTAGGACTAGCGCCGCCTGTGGTTTCACCTGCGTGGTTCCCGTTCCCGTGGATGGAATGGAATATCGGGATAAAAAGTATTCTATGTTTTAATCTAGGCTATCTTCTATTTGTGTGGAAATTGTAACCAAATCCGTTCAGTAGTTTTTGTGTGATTGAGGAACAAACATCCAAACGTCTAAACATCCAAACATCCAAACCCACAAACTTTCACGTTTATAATATTAGTAGGATAGGATAATTATGCACAAAGCAGTACACGTTAAAAAAGCCATAATCGGCTTAAGTCGATTATGGATTTTTCCAACACCTTATTATTTTTGAGAAAACTAATATGCTCCTATGAGAAGTAGACTTTATGTGCATCATGCAAAGTGTGTGTGCTTTTGACGAAGAGATAACCAAACCAATTCATAAATAATGATGACCTTTGCATGTGATTATTTAAAAATCTAAACCAAACTTTTCCTCTTATCTCAAATAATTTCTAAACAATGAAGCTAAAGGCATACTTTCTTCTTATTTTCTTAATACAGTCGTAAACAAAAATATGTTTTCCAGTCAATAGTTAGAAAAAGTAGGAATGAAATTTAGTCAGGTACATGTACATCATTACCGTATTAAGTTGAAAAATGAAAAAGAAAATTCCACCATAGTTACATTACATTCAGATTTATTATCAGAGTAAAAAAACAATAAAACATTTGATTGACTGAAGCCTAAGCTAGAACAGTCCTGTATTTCAGGACTCCAAGTTCACAGTTCATTCAATATCAGCGTTTTCTCCATTCTTCCATTTGAGTAGTGCTTGAGGGATTTCTTCCTTCACGCCAGGCTGTTTTTCAAACGGATAGTTCTCGAAATCTTGATAGAAACTAACCGGTACTGCTCTGTAGCCATTATCGAATTTCGAAAGGACTTTAACATCATCATTGTCGATGACAAAATCGAAAATTGATGCATTGTCAAGCAATCGGGACTTGGTCAATGTTTTAGGAATGCTTACTAATCCCCGTTGGTACTGAAAATGTAATAAATACAAGTTGGTTCAACTAAATCGTAACAGATTTCAAAACAAACCAGGTTATTTGTTAAATACCGAGAACCACGCAAGAGTATATTACTAACATCATAAATAATGTTTGTTCTACGACTTTTCAAAAAAGGTGAAAAAATATAGAATTTTCATAGAAAGCTCGATATGCTGTTCGGAACTTCGTTCATTTGTGTAGAAAGGCGTTTTTTTTTTATTTTCGAAAAAGTCGTGGAATAAACGTTGTTGTTTATAATGTCCTTATTCTACCCCTGCGAGGTTGTAAATGTTTTACTTTACAATACAAATAGGTGTAACCAGCAAATAATCATGTATATCTTTTCTCGGTGGTCATGCTACCGGGGCAGACCAGAAAATTTTAACTTGATCTTTGATTATCTAAAATCTATACAAGATTATATAAGAACCTATTATCAGAGGTGCCCATACGGTCGATCGCGATCGACCGGTCAATCACGAGAGGTTTTAAGGTCGATCGCCAAGGATAACAGATTTGACAATTTGCACCCAAGGTAGTTTTACTAATGCATTTTTTTTTCTTTATAAATATTTGGTGGGTTGAACGGTAAATAGTCGATCTCATAGTCATACATTTTTGCTAAGTCGATCTTCTTGAGAAAAAGTATGGGCACCCCTGACCTATATAATATTAAACTAATTTTATTGAAGACGTACCAGATATCTCAATGTGATTTGTGGTACAGTTTTTCCATATTTTGCAGCCAAAGCTACCATAGTTGGATTATTGAGCTTCGGTTCTGGACTATCTGGAACTCCTTGTCTAGGAACCATGGTTCCGAATGGTGAGTAAGCAACCACCACAATTTTTTTCTCCTGACAAAATTTGACTAATTCTTCGTTTCCGAGATTGAGGTTAACCTGCGCAGAAAATATAAAAAACATCATTATTCAAAACATTTCGAAAAATTGTGAAGGTATCTTAAATGAAACTAAAAAATCGGACCAAAAACATTAAAACGGACTAAAAAGTAAAAGATAAATTCTTCTGTAAATATTTATAACCCTACCTACAGAAATTGTAAACCTAAAAACGTGGGGCGCATGCTAAAGACAATATGGATGATACATTTTACAAAATGCGCCCCACGTTTTTAGGTTTAAAATTTCTGTAGGTATAGGGTTATAAATATTTACAGAAGAATTTATTTTTTATTTTTAGTCCGTTTTAATGTTTTTGGTCCGATTTTTTTATAATAATTTAGTCTGTTTTAAAAAAGTTTTTTTTTTCAGTAAATTATTATTTTCTGCTTTTTAGTTAACGAGCTAAAACTAAAAATATACCATCTCCTATCGTAGGACTCGTCAAGATGATTCAAACGAGCCCAACCTCGATGGGGTTGCATGGTTTTATTAGAGAGTCCCAGTGACCTTCTTCCGGCTCCATCATCAGACCCTGGAAACTATTTCCCAATAAAGAACTCGTCAAGATGATTCAAATGAGCCCAAACTCGATGGAGTTGCATGGTTTTATTATAGGGTTCCTATGGCCTTCCTCCAGCTCCATCATCAGATCCTCGGAAACTCTTTCCCAAGAAAGTACTCGTCAAGACGATTCAAACCAGCCCAATCTCGATGGGATAGCGTGGTTTTATTAAAGAGTTCCTGTGTCCTTCTTCCGGCTCCATCATAAGACCCTGGAAACTATTTCATAACAAAGAACTCGTCAAGACGATTCAAACGAGCCCAAATTTGATGGGGTTGCATGGTTCCAATATTGAGTTCCTATGGCATGGTCTTTCAGCTTCATCATCAGACCCTGATGATGAAGCTGAAAGGCCATGCCCCATACTCTCTCCCATTAGAGTACTCGTCAAGACGATTCTAACGAGTTCAAACACAATGGGGTTGTATGGTTTCATCATAGAGTTCCTGTGGCCTTCTTCCGGCTTCATCATCAGATCAGCTCAATGACACCATAATATTGCATTGCCTTCTAGTTCTGACCTATGCTCAAAATTTCAAGTCTCTAGCTCGTCGGGAAGCTAGTATAAAATCGTTAGCAAACTTTGTGGAGAAACAAACAAACAAACGAACGAACGAACACACAAACGAGAAAGCAACCTAATAAAAACGTATTAAAATGATCATATTGTAAGATTTTATAATTTCAGTATCGCACATCTGTAGCTATAGCAGAAGCAGGTTAATAGATCTTTGTAAAACTGAGTATTGTTTAATGTTATTTTTTTACTTGCAAGTAAAATAAAGCTCAAATAACAACATTTCTAAAAAGTTGACTCCACTACATACAACTAGTTTTAAAAATTCATCTAACTGATAGATTTCGATTCACTTGAAATGATAGACGTACTAGCTCGTATTATAATTTATGCATGTTCTTATTCAGTACTCACTTCAATTTGATTGGTTGCCGGAATCACTTTGCAATTAGCCAAAAGCCTCTTCAATTGGTCCACATTAAAATTGGAAACTCCGATGGATTTTGTTAATCCTTTCTCCAAAACAGATTCAAATCCACGCCAGGTTTCCAAATAATCAATTTTCTCATCGACTCCGTCCACCTTTAAAATATATCAAGCATATTTGGTGCTTTAATAATGTTGATTAATAATAATAACTTATTAAACAGTGACAGATGAAAGCTTTAAATAACCTGATATTACAATACCTATCATAAATGACTTAAACATTAATTAATGTATTTGACTACCTTAATTATATTTTAAGTCTTAATAATATTTATATTAATTTTAATATGCCTAACTATTTTGTAAGGGTCATGTCGTAAAACAATGTTTAATTTAACCTAGACCAAAAAAGTACATTACGAAGCATCTGTTATTTCATCATCATCATCACCAGACCAGCCGCACGACACCCTGTTGGATATAGGCCTCCCCAAAGATCTCCACGATGCACCCTCCTCCAGTGGCACCCTCATCTTAATCAAATTTATTGCTCGCTAAGTATAATTAATAATGTATCAAAAATTCATATTCACAGATTGCAGCTAAGGTTCTAAAGTTTATTTACTAACAAAGACCTCATTAAAATAAAAATCATTGTAGTAGTAGTAGTAGGCCAAAGAGCAAAATTGGCCACTTTAGGTTTTCACTTACGGAGACCGACACCGGCCAATGAACCAATACTAGGTCCAAATAATCCAGATTGAGTCGTTTCAGCGAAGCACGGACAGACACCTCGACGTCAGCTTCACGATGATTGTGGCACCAAACCTAAAAGTATTATGATTTATATATATTTTGATAAATAATTTAAGACTAAGATAAGACTTTAAACAAATTTTGTAACAACTTTATTATACCATGTTTTTTTAATTCATCATATTAAAAAAATATTCTTAAAATAATTTGTGAAATATCCAAGTCTAAATTCAAATTTTGTTATACGTTTGTTTTTAGCTTGAAAAACCTCCATGCATACCACCATCGTAAAAAGAACTAAGACCCGTTTGCACTTAAGAATCGCCAAAGTTTGTTCCTAAATACAGCTATTATTTATCGTTCAACTAGTTTTAAGAAGTTATATTTTTTTTTTAAAGTAGGTATATTTCTATTCAGCAAATTATACAAAATAGGTATGCTTTTAAATAACTTCTAAATCAAAATACTTTCCATATATAAAATTACCTTGGTAGTAATAAACATGTCTTTCCGCTTCACGACTCCTTGCTTTATTTTTTCATTGACAACCTGTCCCACCTCGGGCTCTACTCTGTATTGGTGCGCAGTGTCAATGTGACGGTACCCAATGTCGATGGCATAAGACAGAAGTTCTTTTAGCTTTGGAGTTTCTGACATTTTGACTTGAAGCTGAAATTAAGAAAAATAAAATATTTTGTTAAGCTTTCGCTATATCATCCGTATCACAGCCTTCTCTATTTTGTCAGCCTTCTCTATTGTTCTTCTACAAGCCATGCTATTAGGTTTGGCAACGTTGCATTTCGGTACTATGCGTGAACCGATTTGACACAAATCACTTGACACAAATAGCAACTACGACAAATTAAAAAGACGCCGTTTACTAGAAGTCATGGTGCTTTTTTGACCATCTTAAATCAACAACCTATAGGTTCACGCGCAACGTTGCCAAACCTAATAGCATGGCTTGTCTCAGGACAATAGAGAAGGCTGTGCCCCTATACATCGCGGGTAAATGTGTATTATAAATTCCATAAAAATTCGGTCATCTCATGACAAAAATAGATTTTCCAAATTGTGAATTTGTGGTACCGCTGACGACATCCAACACATGCTTTTGGAATGAGTCAAGTACAGTGGGGCGAGGGATTCATTGATACAGAAACATAAGATAAATAGACTAGACGTAGGAAAATTTCTGACAATACTTGCAGACCCGCAATTTGCAGTGTTAAAAGAACTTATTAATGTGTTTCTGTATCAATGACCTAAGTGATCCCTTATATTTATGATTGTTAAGTTATTTAGATAAGGGTATGATGAGGCTGAGATACTTACCTAAAATAGGTAAAAGCCTCTAAATAAAAATAGATTAAAAAAAACGAAAATGTTATTACTTATTCAACGATCTCAGAACCTATGTACTTATTCATTAATATTAGTTTTATAAATCATAAAAATCTATAAATGCGTTATTTAACAAAATTTTTTGGAAAAAAATTGTCCCCTTAAAAATATTAAACAAAATTATACCTTTTCATCAAAACCGAGCCATGTGCCATATCCCAACACTGGAATTTCCAAGCCATTGTTAAGTGGCACTCTGGGTATGTTCACCTGTAATTACATAAGCATAAATTAACACAATTAACACTTACGCAAAATGTCGATAGTTCTAATTAAATTCAAAGATAATATAATTGTAAGTTAATATGTACCATGATTACGACTTTTAAATATAAAGAAGAAGAATGTGAATAAAAAATAAACTAAAGAACTATTAACTTCCCACCAGAAACAGCACATTGAAGATTTTTGTAATTAATCGAAGCTTCACATGATCCTACTAATATTATTAATTAATGTGAAAGTTTAGATGTTTGGATGTTTTTACTCAATCAATCACGCAAAAACGACTAAACAGATTTGGATGCTTGGCACAAAGATTATTCATAGCCTGGATTTTATTCTAATCAAAGATTCCCTAGAGATTTTTTCGAATGTTTACGCAGATGAAATCGCGGGTGAAAGCTAGTTTTAAAGTAAATATTTAATTATAATATTATATTATTAATAACTACACTTGCCTTTGCCATGTTATATGTAATGCTACCACCCACTCTCTATATAAACTACACTCCACGTATCAAATGTGTATTGTCGATCCAAGCATGACTGATAAACATTTAGATAATTTTATTTAGATAAATATAAGTAGATAAGGTATCACTGGGGAACAGGGGTTTTGTTTTATGAAGTTTTGATTTTGCCGCTATTATTAATTGTGATAAACATTTGATAATTTCGATAAATATAGATAAGGATTAATTATGATTTTCAGTTTTTTATGCTTGTTTTCGTTTGCTTTATTTGCTTATTATACACCGTCATTTTGTAGTCGTTTTAATTCACTTAAGGGAGTGTTCTACTAACAGAACTAAACATTTTTGCCAAAGAAACATGGGTCGAAAAACGACAAAAAAAAATGACTTTCCCATACTAACAAAATGTTTTAGCTGTCTACTTAGTATGGGAGACCCAAATTTTTTTGTACCGTTTTTCGACCCATGTTTCTTGGGCAAAAATGTTTATTTTCATTGGTACAATACACCCTTAAGTTAATTAAAACGACTACAAAATGACGGTGTACAGTTAAGTCTACTTTTGTCAATAAAGTTAATCCAGTAGGTTTAAAATACACCGCAAATTAAACGATATAAACTTTTAGATTTTTGCATTCACAATGCTACTTTTATATTAAGATGAATTAATAATGAAAAATATTAGAAAAAAATCTATTAATCTAAACGATATAATATTTAAATGCATTATTCTGAATATAAGCAAAATTCTATTAGATATTTTATTTAAGATATGAGTACTTGCTAGGTTTTAAATCGCAAATGAAATAAGAATATTTTTTCCGTCCGGACGGACTAACGATGTACCTTATTCACTTATTGGTACCACAGATTATATAATACTATATAGTTTAAATAGGTAAATAGGTACAAATATATTGCATTTAATTAAATAATTTTGCTTTGATAACATAGTTCGTAGTGAACTATTGCCGTTAGTTGTCGGAACACGCTAAAATATATTATATAAATTTTAATGTAAAAGCTAAAATCCTAGGAATCCACGTTATGTGCATAGAATAGCGAGTCGCGTGCCAATGTTTAGCCTGAGCCAACAGGAAAAAAACAGTGATAGGCTAATAACCGAAATACCTACCAGCTTCCTACGGCACCCATTACGCACCCAATCCAGACCGTGCGAGACTGATAAAGATTGACAGAGATTGATTGTGTAACGTTGTTCGCGATCTGTTTCAATCTGGCGCGGTCTGGCGTGATCAGATTGTGCTGGATTGTCAATCTACGTCAATCTGGCTTGGTCTGGCATTGGGTTGGCACCTTTTTTTTCGAGGTAAGTAAATAGTATTATTTTCAAAACATTTAAAAAATATAGTACTTACTTACTTTTGGGATATTTATAAAAATATAGTCCACATTTATTTTTAACTAACTTCTGCCCGCGACTACATCCGCGTGGGTGGACATTCGAAAATCACTAAAAGACAAACATATAGACGAACAGAGAACTTACAGTCTACTCATCGCAATCTACTGCTATCCGATACATGTTTTTTAAAGCTGAACTGATTTAGATGAAAGTTAGCACACAGTTTATTAGCCTAGATTAAAACATAGGATACTTTTTATCTCGATCAAAGTATCCTAGTATCTACGTGTACAGAAAGAAGTTCAGCCTCCTCAGGGCTGAAGAGGCCGCGCCTCTCTCTGCACACAGTGAGATTTGTCCGGAAGGCCACGCCACTCCGTACGATCTTAGGCTGGCCCCAGACCTACCGGTTTCATTTCTTTGCTTTGCTGTTCTACCTCGCTTGAAAGACCGCCGGCCAACCAGGGTGATTTTCAATCTATCGCATTTTAGGACTAGACCAAATTAGCAAGATAGCCTGGGATTGCGAAGTAGGAAGCTTTTAGGAGATATGCCACCCTGAACATGGACTCCGATCGTTAAAAATTAAATGAATAGTTATGCAAGATGTTTGGTAAAGACTTATAGAGCTGAATATGGTAGATAGATAGGGACCATAAAACTGAACAACTTTTACTATGGGACCAAATCTGAAATCGCGAAAAAAAAAATGAGCTGTTTCATACATTTTGATAATTTCGTTATTAATTTTTGTATGAAACAATTTTTTTTATAAACTAAAATTAAAATTTCGTTTTGCATTGCAACTTGCAACCCATACGATGATATTTGATAACACCAAACTAATGGCTATCTTGCCAATGTGGTCTGGTCAAAATATGCGATAGATTGAAAATGAGCCTCTTGGCCGGCGGTCCATGGTAGAACAGCAAAGCAAAGAAATGAAACCGGTAGGTCTGGGGCCAGCCTTAGCAAGCCGGGCCTGTGCATGTGGAGGGCCTATTTTATGAAGTCTAGGTCAAATCAAAACAAACATTAAAACATCCATACTTTCACATTTTATAAGTGAGTAATTAATATCCTTCGAATAAAGATATGTAGGTATGTTAGCATCAAATATATTTCTTACAAAATAAAATACTATGTAAATCGTGTCTTATCTATCCGGTAAGACACGATTTACAATAGTATTTTTCGTAAAATGAAAATACACTCCATAGACACCTTACTAAATTTCTCCACATTTTTAGGGAAACTGTTCTACACCTGGGTGGTAATTACGTAACTTTGTTGCAATCAACTCTGACAGAAATCGCAGTTACATCGCTGCTTTAGTAAGAACCAATGTGACAACTATGTTAACTAAAGCAGCAATGCAACCGCGCTTTCAATCGATTTCAATCGAGAATTGTTAAGGCCCCCGTAAACGTTCAAACACGTTTGTCAAATTTTACGTTTTTGATAGGAGTGATTACGTTCTCTATGGTTTTGTTTGTACGTTTTCTCAGCGCACACGTTTAACCCAATGTTGGCAAACGCGTTTGACAAACAAACCATAGACAATTAAAATACGTAGTTTTGTTTATGGTTTGTTTGGCAAACACGTAGTTTTTGCTCCCAAACGATCAAACTGCTTGTCGAACACTTACGGGTTTGACAAACACGTTTGAACGTTTACGGAGGCCTTTAGCAACAGCTTTACGTAATCAAGGTACTGGTATCATTATGCACGCACACATGACGCGGCGCGAGTGTAGCACGTAGCTAGAACGCACACCAGCCTAAAAAAGTTGACTCGCTTTATTTGTACCTAAAAAGCGCAGCACACGTATCAATAATCTAAGCAGTCTCCCTTTAGCGTGACGCGAGAACTTAGTTTGAATACCTATTTTAAAATTCTTAGGTAATAATAAGTACTGGATACAAGTGCACTTTGAGAAATCTTTTTCTTTTCTTACCTTAATTGTCTGTCCCATATGCATTGTAGTGTTAACTGTTTGCCGATGTTGGTTGAATCTATTTATAGGTACCATAAATAAGAATAATCTGTTTTATTCTCCACGAATAATTATTTTCACAGAGAAAGCAATAACTATACTATACAAATTATTTTGTTGATATAATTTGCTGACAGAGAGCGTTTTTAGTCTTTGGCCTCTCGTCTTGTCAAAAAGTGAAGTGTACATAGAGTAAAAATCACAGATTAGGTTGGGATGGTAGGGGTATTTTTTTTATGTCTTTGTCCCATAAGGTGTAAAAGGCTAGGGGATTGTCTATTCAGCCGTTAATATTTCTTTGTTTCTTGCGTCGATTGTTATGTTTAGATTTAAGTGTGTTTTGGCATAAGGTTAATATACCTGACGGGTATATTAACTTTATAGTTTTTGGTCATTGTTCCGTGACATAACCAAACCGGTTCCGACGGAAGATCACCGTTGGGTTATAATAAGCCTAGCATTATGCCGAGTCAGAATCGATTTGGGACAAAACTAAGATAACCTCTGCCTCTGTTTATTTTATTTATTTTTTTATGTTTATTTCTTATGTATTCTTGTTTTGTGTTTGAATAAAAGTTTAAAAAATATACAGAGTGTCCCAAAACTTTGCCACATTGAAGGAAAGCACCTTAAATATTGAAGATAGGAAATTTTAATGAAAGAAGACTTCGTTTTGTTTAAAAAAATAATGCGAACTGCATTCAAAGATTTTTTGAAAATCACATTCATTCCTAGACAAATTGATACAATACGTAATAATTTCTAAATGTTAAATTTCATGCTCTTTCTTTTATTTAAAATGCTGTGGTACTTAGCAAAAAATAATGGTAATGAGTAACCCTTTCAATCGGTATCATAAAAATGAAATATTGTTTTTTTCTAATTTGGTGGGTTCGATTCCCGGTTAAGGCATGCGATTTTTCGAAAATCTTTGAATTCTCCAATTATTTTAAAAATCAAAATTAAGTCTTCTTTCAGTAAAATTTTCTATCTTCAATTTTTAAGGTACTTTGCCTCCGTGTGGCAAAGTTTTGGGACACCCTGTATATATCAAAAGATCATTATATCTATAATACAATCTTGTATCATTATCAAAAGATCATTATAGATTGTATGCAATTTATAATCTAGATGGCGCTCCTGTCAAGTAAACAGTGAGCTCCGTATCAACAATTTAAAAAAAAAATCGTTTTAAATTACTACTCTAAGTTAAAAGTGAAAAGTGCTTAAAGAGTGTGGAGTACAAATCGCACCTCTAGAATTACAATGACGTAACTGCAAAAATCATGGATTCGAGAAAAAAGCGTTTGAAACTTTTTTTAACTCTTTTCTCAATAACTCTTTTTAGAATAATAAATTGTACTTAATTTATAACCTAAAATAATCCTTGGTTATATTTCCTTTCATGTTAATAAAATATTTTGTTTTAGTACTTTGTACTTTTTTGATATCATTATTCAAATTTCACGACACCTACAGTAAAGTCATTGTTTCATTGAAATATAAAATAAAATAAAGATAATGCGAGGAACAATGGCGTAAAGGCTTAATATTTATAAAATAAATAATCATAAACTTTCACTTATCAAATTGAAAATTAATGAAGGAATAGATATATTTAAAAAAATAGCATTCAGCTTAAAAAAAATAAAAAAACATACAACTTATATTTTTGATGAAATAAAGTTAGGATAGTGCAATTAGTTACTGAAAATAAATAAAACATGATGTTAAAAAAACATTTATAAACATTTTCACAAATAAACATTTTCAAAAATGAATTGAATTTATTTGCTCTTGAGTATCATCAGACTTCTTTGACTTTTCAACTGCAAATGGACATTTTAAAGAAATCATCTTAATTATTCTTAGTGCTACATTTTTTTAATAAGAAATCAGCCTTCATTGATTTTCTTAGCATAAAAAACTTAAAAAATTAAGTAGATATAATTAAAAATTGCACTCTATACAATTAATTACAGTTAAGTTAATGTTCTTTTTAAAGTTGTAAACAAAAATGGCTTAATATTACCTTAGCGTCGTTGTAGCACTGTTAGGCAACTAACTCGTCCCACTTCCCGGGAGTAACTCACCAATGACACCAATGATGCGTAGTTGTCTTTTAATCCCAAACAATTTCGTCTTTGATACTACTGCCATCTAGCTGTATTTACGAAAATTTTAAAAGAGTCAATTTTGTATACGTTAGTTTGATGCTTTTTTGGGTGTTTGGTGTACTTAAGTCAGTTTCATGATTTTTTGCACTTGCTCATTGTAATTCTAGAGGTGCGAAATGTTATATCAACAAAAGACAAATAAATAACATCAAACAAACAGTGAAAAGTGATTGTGACAATTTACATCAATAAACAATATACTTAAACCAAAAATCAATGCATATCTTAAAAACAATCATAAAGTCTGAGCTGCCCATCAAAATAAATACTTAACTCAATACGCGGTCTTAAGTAGGACACACACGGTCCTTCCATCGCGCCAAATGGATGGACGTACGTCCAACATTTGATCGTGTGTGTCGAATCTGTCATCCAAATTTCCAATCACGGATTCCGTAAAACCACGGCCCACATACAAAATTTTGACCGTGTGTGTGCATATCGTCAATCGTTAATCATAATCATAATCATAATCATTTATTCACATCAAACATGGTATAAAATGGTGGTTACATTAAGTGAATAAAAGTGCTCATGTTTCACTATTAAAATAGCATGCAAATTATTAATATACACGATAAAAAAGAAAAACAGCGCATTCTATAAAAACTAGGTCTCAAAATGTCAATAATACATGTCAATAGTTAATTATAAATGTCATAAAATTACTTTTTGTCAATAAATTCCTTAATGCTATAAAAATTATTTTCATTTAGCCATTTGAAGATACTTTTTTTAAATTTAAAGTTGTTCAATATTTTTAGATCGTTGGGAATCTTATTATATATTCTAACGCACATTACAAGACAACTTTTACTGTATTTTCTTGTATTTGGTACATTTCTTATGACAAGTTTATGTTTGTCTCTTCGCACTCTAGTGTTCATAACATCAGATGCTTTAGCAAATAAATATCTATTTCGGTGCACAAAATTACATATCTCGTATAAGTAAAGCGACGGAAAGGGCAGAAGACCTAGGTTTTTAAATATAGGTTTGCAGGATTCATCCGGTAGTATTCCATATATGGCCCTTATGCATTTCTTCTGTGCTACGAATACTCTGTTCCAATCCGTGCTATTACCCCATACCATCAGACCGTATCGCAATATCGATTCTACATAAGCACGGTAACACAAAATCGCAGTTCTTCTATTTGTTACTCTTGTAACTTGACGCAGTGCATAACTAAATTTGTTTATTTTGTTACATACATTTTCAATTTGTAGTTTCCAGTTCAAAAATTTATCTATTACAATTCCAAGAAATTTTACATTTGTTACCTCATTAATTTTAATAGTATTCAAATTAATATTATGATGGATATACTCAGATTGATTAAATTGAATAAATACGGATTTATCTAAATTAATTTTTAAATTGTGTGATTTCAGCCATTCAATTAATATGTCAATAGTGTTGTTTATGTCAGTCTCATGATCAGTCAATGTATTATTTCTCTTCTCAGTCGTCACAATTATGGAAATGTCATCTGCGTATAGTATACATTTATGATTGGTTATGTCAAATATGTCATTTATAAATAATATAAACAAAAGAGGGCCCAACACACTCCCTTGTGGGACACCAGTCTTAATTTCACTACAACTAGAGGAATATGATAGTAATTCACTTTTAATAACTCTATCCACGGTAACATATTGTTTACGGTTAGATAGGTAAGATGATAACCATTGAAGGGTAAATACCTCTCACACCTATATTTTCCAACTTACTTACGTTTGATTTAAATCAAATGGACGGACGCCAAATTTTGATCACTCCATCAGTTCAAATAGGGATGTAGCGATTATACAAAAACATCGAAATCATTAAAAAAATTACCTTAAAACAACAGGATTTTTAATTAATAAACTGGATATAAAGAGATTAAAAAGTACAAATAAACTTTTCACGCAGACGAAGTCGCGGGTGGTCGCTAGTCGACTATAATAGGTATACCTACCTAAGCACATTTGTAGCAAATAATCAACATAACTTAAACTTTTTAACCGACTTCAAAAAAGGAGGTTCTCAGTTCGTCGGAATGTTTTACTTTTATATATTTTTTTTATGTAGGTATGTTACTCGATTACTCGAAGACAGCTGGACCGATTTGAAAAATTGTTTTTTTGTTTGAAAATATTTTAATTTATCTCTAGCGAACAAAACATTTTTTTTATTCCTAAGACTAGACTAACAAGTAACGAACACAGTAATGCATACAAAATCGTTTATTCTAAGATAATAATAATTATTTTAAGCTCCTAACGATAAGTTAGTAACAAAACCAATTTATATTACCTATTTATTTAGTAACAAAAAAAACGAAAATATCCATGGTACCTATATCGATATTTTTTCAACAACCCTAGTATCGGAACAAAATGGATGTGGGTTTTGACGTAAATCGTGTGGCGTGATGCCAAATGATTGATCGTAGTTTGGACGTACGCCAAACGATTTACGCCGTGTGTGGCCTCAAAAATTGGCGTCCGTCCATTTGATTTAATCCATTTGATGTACATCAAATGGAAGGACCGTGTGTGTCCACCTTTAGGCGTGTAATACATAGAAACGATGCGGCGGAGATAAGGCGCAGATACGGCGGCGACGGCGGCGATACGTGCATTTGATTGGCCGAAAGCATCCGAAAGTCTCACAGTATAATAATGTAATCTATGAGTCTCACATCTGCACCGTATCGCCGCCGTATCCGTGCCGCGACGCTTCTGTGTATTTCACGCCTAAAGTGTTTTTTCTATAAATTTTAATAAAGACGATCGGTTAATTTTATACAAATATGATGCACAAACTCTGAACAAAATAGTATATTTCATTACGAGTGCGGAAAGCCTGTCATTGCAAAGAGTTCCGACAAATGTCTACCCGAGCCGAGCCGCAGCCGAAGGTGAGGGTTGACAGTCGGAACAAGTTGCAATGACGGTTCCGCACGTGTACTGAACAACTATTTTTAATACAGTTGCGAAAAAATGAAGCAATTTAATAAAGATGTTTTTTGGAAAATGGCGCTAACCGTAAAAGAATAAAAGTAGAGATTTTTTTTGTTTTCTTCACCCATTCTGGGTAGGCAAAGGGAACTTTGCCCATATAGCCAAGTCTTCAGTAGATTTTTTATAGAAAATTGAGAAATAAGGTCCGTCTTTTTCTTTTCACTTACCCGCGCAAACTCCTATAAGCAGAGACTTGGCAGTGGACGTCATACAGCCAATTTTTTATACTTATAAATTTAATTTGGTCGATACTAATATTAATTTAATGTTAAAATTTTAATTAAAATTATTTTTAAATCTGATATTGAAACAAATTAGTAGCTTCTTTTTAGAAATATTTGCATGAATCATAAAAAAATCTATGTTTTTTTAGTAAAAACTTAGTGGTTGGTTTTTTTCTTTTTACACCTAGAATTCTTTTTATACCTAGAACAGGCAGTCCAGTTAGGTAAGTCCAACTTCTAGAAAGAGATTTCTCGTCGAATCTAACTCGGGTGGGCAGCATTCGAGAAGCTTCAAAAAATCTTCGCGTCCGACTTACCTCAGTATGACGAAAGTCTATGAACAGTGTGTGTTGCCAGTGATGACTTACGGCAGTGAAACGTGATCGCTAACTATGGGTCTCATAAGGAGGCTCAAAGTCACCCAGCGTGCAATGGAGAGAGCCATGCTCGGCGTTTCCCTGCGTGATCGAATCAGAAACGAGGAGATCCGCAGGAGAACGAAAGTAACCGACATCGCTCGAAGGATTGCTCAGCTGAAGTGGCAATGGGCGGGACACATAGCGAGAAGAACCGATGGCTGTTGGGGAGGAAAGGTTCAGGAATGGCGACTGCGCACCGGACGACGCTCCATGGGTAGGCCCCCGACAAGGTGGACCGACGATCTGGTGAAGGTCGCGGGAAGCCAATGCAGGCAGCGCAGGACCGATCGTCGTGGAGATCCTTAGGGGAGGCCTATACCCAGCAGTGGGTGTCGTGCGGCTGATATGATGATGATGATGATGAAGAAATACAATAAAAATTACTAATACATAAAGATAAAGTCTAACACCTCAGTAAATTTCTAAAATAGAAACATTTGTTAAAAAGTTATTGGTTTAATAGTAAGTGAATACCGAAATTTCTTAAAACGTTTGAACTGAGGGCCACGTTTTCGGCTATATTGACGTAGCTAAACCACATAGACCTTTCTTTATGTTTAGTCAGTTGGCTACCGGGCGAGTTAGTAAACGCAAGTCTGTCATGATCAAGGTAAATTATAACCCACCAAGATTATTAGGAAGTAATTATTTCACTTATATTTTACAGTTTACTGCAGCTAAAAACGTCAATTGTTTTATTGTGTTACTGTTGTTGATAAACTTTTTATTATATTCCAGGTTAATATACCAACGTTTAAACTTAACAATGGGAAGAATATACCCGCTTTGGGGTATGGAACATGGCTCGGGATAGATGATAAGGTATGAAGAGCTTGCATCCTACTAATATTATAAATGTGAAAGTTTGTGGGTTTGGATGTTTGGATGTTTAGATGTTTGGATGTTTGTTCCTCAATCACGCAAAAACTACTGAACGGATTTGGTTGAAATTTGGCACACAGATAGTAAATAGCCTAGATTAAAACATAGGATACTTTTATCTCGATATTCCCACGGGAACGGGAACCACGCGGGTGAAACCGCAGGCGGCCGCTAGTTGAAAATAAATCCTTAATTATTTCGAAGAAACATACCGTTAACTTACAACCAACCAACGAATCTTAGTTCGTTGCAACCAACCAACAAAACTTATAATTTAGTAATTTTGATTTATGCTTACAACTACAAGGGTTTAAAAAGTACCTAATTATATTAATGATAAATACGTTCTCTACCTAGCACATCTTAAATAAGTAGTACCTGGGTGAACCGAGCAAGCTCGGTTATTAGTATTTATTGTAATATGGTGGTGTTTATGTGATAAAAAAGTGCTTTAGCTACTTACTTTGGGATCAGAGCAATGTATGTGATGTTTTTTCGATATTCGTAATCTCAACCTTACATTACTTGTCTTGTCACAAAGTAACGGCATCTATTGTCAATTCCTTTTATTACATAGCTATGGAATAAGATGTAGTTAATACATAATAATTCCGCGAGGCGTAGTAGTTCGTTTTTATGGCATTATCCGAGATATGGCGTCACAAAACGTTCCCGAAAAACTGTTTAAAATTTGTATCGGTAAATTTTTGTTTTGCACTATTGCTTCATAAGTCTCAATAAAATAAAAACTCGAAAGCAACATTAACTACATTTTTTTACACTTGTCTAAAAACAATAAAAAATATAGGTATATAAACTTGAACATAAAAAAAGTAAGTCACCGAGCGGGATTCGAACTCTGAACATTAGATTTTTGTGGTCCACGTCCTAATCCGCTGAACCAAACGGACATTGGCCGGCCGTGGACGAAATTAGCGACCATATTCTGCGTCGAAAGAAAAACGCATGAAAACGCGAAAACGCGCATTTTCCAAACGTAAGACCAATCTAGATCGATTGTTTACCCCCGAAAACCCCCATATACCAAATTTCAACGAAATCGTTAGAGCCGTTTCCGAGATCACAGAAATAAATTTATATATATACAAGAATTGCTCGTGTAAAGGTATAAGATATCGGTTGTATTTTGATTGATTTAACAATGACACAAACTTATCTACTCGGTGGCCAAAACTGGAACTGTGTTGTTAGTACTTATTGTTGGGATACTTTCCATGTTGGCATTATCGACGGCACAACCTAGATAAGATTATGCCGTCGATAATAATTTACGACAGCGACGCCTTCATGGTCAGATTTACGCAACCGAGCATATACACTAATAAGGTCATTGAACAGAATATTATTTCGATACCTATTTCTAGTATTGTTGGGATTTTATTGTTTTTATTTTTTAAACTTTTGGCTACTCTTAAAAAATTTCTAAAACATACGTTTTCAGCACAATTTTATGGTCGAAGATTTACCGAAAATGGTCGAAGCAATGTCGTATGCTATCGACATTGGGTACAGACATATCGACACAGCACATTGGTATAGAGTGGAACCAGAGGTCGGGCAGGTCATTAATAAGAAGATTAAAGAAGGTGTCGTAAAAAGAGAAGATCTGTTTGTCACATCTAAGGTATTCACAATGAGAAATCCCAGTAAACAATCTTTATTAGTTTATTTATAAAGTTCAAATTCCTATTTATTTTTTTGTTGTGATAGATATGGCAGCATTATCATCGTGAATCCGACGTAGAGAAGTCAGTTCGAGACTCGCTGCGACGACTTAATCTAGAATATCTGGACCTTATCTTGATACATTGGCCGATGTCGATCTCTGTGAGTAATCCTTGCATGCAAACTGATAATAATACCATGAATCTCTATTAAAGTCCGTTCGCTTAGATAGTGTCGCCATTTTATCGCGCCGCCTTTGCACGTGCCGCTTCTAATCAAAGGATGCCGCTGCATAAACAAAGGATACCGCATGCGGCGTACACCCGCAAGTGAATCTGGATTTTGGCAGTTTACATAGAAGTGCCGTAATTAAAGGTTGTGTTTGTTACCGGTATTCTTGTCTCTAAAAACAAGTGCTTGCAGGTGTACCGGCATTATCTAAGCTAACGGACTATGATCGCGTAGTGACAAAATTTGTTCCGCAAACCGCGCGGTTGTAGATTTTTAGTTAAGTATTAGTTAAAATTAAACGATATGATTGTAACATAAAAAGTGGGGTGAAATAAGGATTTTAATAAGTGGGTCCAAACGGGTCTAGCATGTGGTTTCGAATGACGCTGTAGCGTCACACGCTGTGGCGAAAAAATGTCTGTGTGGTACGCTGGAGCGAAAAATCATTGTAGCGAAACCCACACGGTCGAATGACTCGACACAGCGACAAACTTTGTGGCAAAATATAATTGTATGCTAGTACGAAACTCAAAACGTTGAAAATAAAACACAAAGTTCAAGTCTCATAATCAATAAAACAAAAGGTTATAATTTGAGTACCATGTACAAATAATCATATATTTTTAATTAAATTATTTCTGTATTAAATGTCAAAAGTATTGATAATCAAATTAACTTTAAGTACCTACGTCTATAAGTGAATAGCTCTGCTAATCATTGAAGGAAAAGTAGTTAAAAAATCTTATACGGTCGAGTATGTAATGCTATAGCTCGTACAAAATCTACATTGCTCATATTATTTTTGTTTTTCACATGATTTTTACTATGATTTTTGACATTTTAATAAAAAAATATTTTGGTAAAAACGAATGATAATTTGTACATAATACCTAGGTTCTCTAAATATAACCTTTTGTTTTGTTGATTAAAGTAAGACTTGAACTTTGTGTTTTATTTTCAACGTTTTGAGTTTTGTACTAGCATATAATTATATTTCGCCACAAAGTTTGTCGCTGTCGCGTCATTCGACCGTGTGGGTTTCGCCATAAGAATAAAAGGTTTATTTATTCTTATGGTTTCGATTACAATGATTTTACAATGATTTTTCGCTCCAGCGTACCACACAGTAATTTTTTCGCCACAGAGCGTGTGTCGCTACAGCGTCATTCGAAACCACATACTGGACCCTTATGACGACAGTTTAGAATAAACTTGTACCGCGCGGTTAGTATAGTTCCGCGCATCACCATGCGGTGATATAAACTTAGCCTAATCCACTTTTTATTTAGCTTTACAAAAAAGCATCGTCGACGTGCTTTTTGTAAAATAGAAGATAACACAACTACTCAAAACCACAATTATCTTTTATTAGGGTGAAACAACTTTTCCAATAAAGCGTGAGCGTCGGAATCTATTATCTACTTCGATTGACACAATGTTAATTCTATGGAACCTCCAACTTACAGATTTTTAGGAATTTTGAATCAGAACCTCACTCCAGAAATTCAATAAAAAAATTTTTTTTTCCATATTCGTTTTACTTTTCCAATTTCTTTGAACATAGTTGCATTATTATCGGAAAAAGTCTTTGTTCTGAATTTCTCTGATACCTAATTTCATTATTTTCCTAGAAACGGTATTATAATAAAAGTAGCCCGTGGTCCGTGGTTTAAATTAATTTTAGAACTATGACAAGAATATTAAAATTTTGAATTAGTAAAAACTATTCAGTAAAAATATATTAGAGACAAATAGGGAATATGCATAAGTCACCGATTTTGATGAATTTGAGCTAGATCGCTGCGGACACGTATAAAAACATGATGGAACAGGAAAAAAAATAAAAAAATGTATTATTTTAGTTTTATCACACGATGAAATCAGGGGAAAATAACGATATTTTTTTTTCATTTTCGGATATAATGCACTTTACAGTCAGATAGAATATCTAATAAGAAACAATATTTTGTATGACACATATGTACTTAAACGCAAAATTTAGGGGGATAATTGAAGATTATTGGCTAACTCCATATTAAACGCGCCGAAACACACCTGAAACGTGATGTGTGACGTCATCATTTTGTATGGAGCGTTTTCGGCGGGTGATGCTGCGCGCTAACTTCAAGTAACTATATCACGAGAACAAAACGCAAGAGAAAAGTTTTAATATTACAGTTAATTTTCTCACGCATTATACTTTTGATTAAGATTAAAAAAAAAATTGATGCATATTCCCTATTGGCAGCATGGTAGGGTTGTTTCCTTTTTAACCGACTTCAAAAACTTTGAAAAGGAGGAGGTTATCTATTCGTCGCGTATTTTTTTTTTATATATTTTTTTTAGAATATAAACTTTTAGAATATAAACATCACAATAAGTAAAAAAAATACTTCCTGCTCCACCCGACTTCAACAGACGTGTTTTAATTAATCGATTTGAACATTATTTCTTGCTTTTTATAGAGCTGTTTTTTAAGGTTTTTGAAGGAGGTTTTACTTTTTTGATTTTGACTTGAGGCCGTACTCTAAGCTCTTATAGCAACATCAAAGTGATTCTGTAATAGATGAGCTTTGCATCGCGTAACCAATGTTGTAATTGAGATGGCGCTTTCAATCACAACATTCGGTTCGATATTTAGGGGTGCTGGTACCATGGGAAACAGCGACGCTTAACCACTGCTAAGGTCAAAATCGCTTGCACGGGGCGATACGCGCGCACACGAATTTTGTTGAAAGCGACGCTGTTGCCCATAGTACATGCCCCTTAAATTTGAAACAACGTTGATGACCCTTGATGAGGATAAATCATCATACATACATAATTATATAACTTCTAAAAATATTTCTAAATGTTCAACTTTTATTTCGCAGCAAGATGGAGTGGACGAAAAGATAGATTACTTAGAAACTTGGAGAGGATGTGAATCAGTGTTACAGAAAGGCTTAGTTAAAGCCATCGGTGTCTCCAATTTCAACGTGGATCAATTGAAAAGGTTGATTGATAATTGTAAGGTCGTCCCGGCGTCTTTGCAAATAGAAGTAAGTAGAAGCGAGAACATAAAACACTTAATAGTATGTAATTTTAATATAAAGACTATAAGTTGGGCACGTCGTATTTTTGCACACAATGTCTAAATGAGAGTTTATTGAAAGTTTGTAAAAATAAAATGACATTAAAAGAATTAAAGTTAGAAATAAATTAAATGAATGCAAAAATAAATTAAAAATAAAATTAAGTGCATGTCATGCAATAAATGCTAATATTTTGTTCCTAAGCACGTGGCATCTTTATCGTGTGTGTTAAATAAATATTTTATTATTTATTATTATTTATTATTATCTTTGCGCGAATTTAACCGCAGTATTTTTTTTTTGTTGATTGATAATTGCAAGGTCATCCCGGCGTCTTTGCAAATAGAAGTAAGTACCTAGATACGAGAACATAAAACCCTTCATTAGTGCGTAATCCTTGCTAATATTATAAATGCGAAAGTCCGTTTGTTTGTTTGTTACGCCTTCAGGTCTTAACTACTGAGCCGATCATCATGAAAATTAGCATACACGTTGTCAGGGTACAGAGAAGGACATAGGGTACCTTTCATCCTGAAAAAAAGTATTGTTCTCGAGGGAAAGCAAAAAACCTTTCCACGCAGACGAAGTCGCGGGCGGCTGCTAGTTTAAATATAAAAAAAACAATTAAGTTGGTCACGTCGTATTTTACTCACAATTTCTAAATGTGCGTTTCATGTAAATTTGTAAAAATTAAAATACAATACATTAGAAGAAAGAAAGTTAGAAATAAATAAAATTAAAAACGAAATGTTTGCATGCCACGAAATTTTGCTCGTATATCGTTCCTAAGCACGTGGCAGCATTGCGCGAATTATTTACTGTCGCTTTTTAGGGTTCCGTACTCAAAGGGTAAAAACGGGACCCTATTACTAAGACTCCGCTGTCCGTCTGTCTGTCGGTCTATCTGTCACCAGGCTGTATTTCATGAACCGTGATAGCTAGACAGTTGAAATTTTCACAGGTGATGTATTCACAAATTCTAAAAATAGAATAAAATATTTTTTTAAAGGGGGCTCCCATACAAAAAACTGTTTCGCCGTTTTTGGTACGGAACCCTTCGTGCGCGAGTCCGACTCACACTTGGCCGGTTTTTTACTGCCTCCGCTGAGACTGATGCAAATTATTAGCTAACCTCTCTTCAGGCGACATGGCCACAGAATACATAATACTTAATACAAGTACATGGCTGAATAAAATACTAAATGTGGACGGAAAAACGTCTCTATCGGATGACTTCGTCCGACGACGTCTCTTGTTCCCCCAATGAATACGCGGCTTTCATTCTACCCAACCCGGCTTGCCAATATAATTTTAACCATCTCTGAGATCTAGTGATTCGCCTACCCGTGTTCTTAGTCTTACACGGGGTACGCAGGGGTCCCAGGTTCAATTCTCAGGAGGGGGGCACAATTTGTGCTCGGTTTGGTTGGTGGTAGGGCTTATTTCGGCCCGCCTGGCTAGCTACTACCATCTTACTTACCTAAGTCTGACGCCATAACAATAATTTAATTGTTGTGTGTGTGTGTGTGAAAATTGTTGTGTTCCGGCAGTTAAAAGAAAGATAGCCAGTGCCTCAATGATGAGGATTCCGGGTGTAGTGTGCTTCCTTCGACTTTATCGTCACTAAACATCAGGTGAAGTGAAGTTAAAACACTATCCCGTTGTGCATAAAAATAATATATTAATGTTTTTGTCATTTAAGGCTTCTCTTTTTAAGTCTTAATATCTGGGTGAATAGTTATTATTTATTGTAATATGGTGGTGTTTAGGTGTTAACAAAAGTGCTTTAGCTACTTACTTTGGGATCAGAGCAATGTACGAGTATGTGTAAAACGTATCCTAAAAACTGTGTTTAAAATTTGTATCGGTATTTTTTTTGTTTTGCACTATTGCTTCACAAGTCTCAATAAAATAAAAACTCGAAAGCAACATTAACTACATTTTTTAAACTTGTCTAAAAACAATAAAAATTTAAAAAAAAATAACTTGAACAAACATATAAAAAAAAAGTAAGTCACCGAGCGGGATTCGAACTCAGAACACTCATTTCTTGTAGTCCGCGTCCTAACCCGCTGAACCAAATGGACATGGGACGGCCGCGGACGAAATTAGCGACCATATTCTGCGTCGAAAGAAAAACGCATGAAAATGCAAAAATGCGCGTTTTCTCAAACATAAGACTAATCTAGATCGATTGTTTACCCCCGAAAACCCCCATATACCAAATTTCAACGAAATCGTTAGAGCCGTTTCCGAGATCACCGAAATATATATATATATATATATATATATATATAACAATTGCTCGTTTAAAGATATAAGATATGTAATTATCAAACAATTAAATAGTTTGTTAATTACACATACCTAAGTTTCTTTTTTGAGATAACAGTGTATTGAGAATTTAATTCATATTTACACTCAGATCAAAAAGTTAACCATTTCAGACCTGGCGTCCACAATCGAGGACATAAAACTTTAAATTAATATTTGAGTACATGGCCCCATTTGTGTACATAAAGAAAAACTAAATTTTCCTAAATTTTCTCAGGAAGGCGATAAACAATATTTTTTTATATATTTTTCCCATATATTCAGATAGGTACTATCTGTTGCCTATATAAACTAAAAAAAATTACTGAACCAATCCGAGAGAAAAAAATAATTCCCGTCTGAAAGGGTTAAAAAGATTATTTTAAATTCAAAGCTCCAAACACTTTTGGAAATGGCCAATGGCCATAATTATGTTTTAGGAGTAGAGTTTTTGAAGTTAAGGCTTGTAGAGTTAGGGCGCGTAGAGTTAAAGCTTGGCTCTACACGAGGTCTCATAACTTTTTGACAGTGTGAGCCTTGGCAGCAACATTTACATGAAAATGTTTTTGGTGGGATTATGTTTTCTAGTAGGTATGACATTTCTTAGTCTAGACAGAACATGAGTTCATAAAAACTATTTTGCTAGAAAATTAACAAGAAAGACAAACGAAAGTTTTAGTTTCAGCCACTTCTTAAAGTTTTAGTTACATAAATTTCTTGAATGACTGTAATATTAAGTTTTCTTTGTCGCAGATTAATTTAAACTTCGGACAAAAGGAGTTGGTAGATTTCTGTCACGCTCATGGCATAGTAGTGGTTGCTTATACACCTTTTGGCACTATGTTGCCTAATGGCCGCCGAATGGTACCAAATAGCCCTGAACCAAAGTTAAATAATCCTTCTATGATGGAGATCGCGAAGAAACACAAAAAAACTGTCCCGCAAGTTACACTTAGATATTTGGTAAGTATATCATTGTCATTACTAAAATATAGCATTTAGTAATATTTGTAAATAAACTGATTTAACTTGAAGTTTATGCCATGGTGTCATGAAAATTCTTTAAGAAAAACAAGATATTTAACCCATAACTTTTCTGCGCTTGCAGTATTGTATAAAAAAAGAGAACCACCCAGTGGGTTGGGGGGCCCACTGGCTGGCAATATGGAAATGCCGTTTTTTACGAAAAACACGATAATTTCGCAATCAGCACCGGGTTATTGTATTAATAGGTACTATTTTGATATTGGATTAAATATCATTACTTAAATGGTCATGGTCAATATCGCAAAAGATAACAAATATTTGCAATAAAATAAAATTATTTTGAAGTCTGAAAAGTTTGAGAACAGTTTAGACGCAGACCGCACTGCTAAGTTTTGTATTTTTTTTTTGGCACTGACGGCATCAAATTCGATTTTCATTTTTATTATAATGACCAGCGAACTAAAACCTATGGAAGTGTAATTGCAAACAAATATGAGAGGCATTGGTAACTTGGGTTTATTTCATTTTGAAAAAGAAAAAAGACGCATCCTCTGAGACCTCTATCAACGCGATTTATACACGGAATTCCATCAATAGTTTTCAGGTAGTCTTTCGTCGATGGCACCCTGCCACAGCACTTCAGCACAGCCAACAGTTATCAACTAGCAAGTGTACTAATACTTATATCTATTCTATGCAAATGTCCCCAAAATCCTTATTTTTACTGTGTTCAATACTAAAACTGTCATCGTCAGGAGGTATAATGAATATGTCTGCTGATTTTTAGGGTTTTCGTTGTTCCTACTGAGGAGATATAATATCGAAAACATTACTTTATAATTAAATCTGTTTCACACAGTAAAAGTTAATCTCAGTGTCCATGAAGAATATCTTCATGGTGCCTGCTGTTCTCAACTCAACAAAACGCACTAATTATATGTGAAAATAAAAAATATCGCTATTACCAAATTAAAACACTATAGTTAAGGTCTACGGTCTAAGGCTACAGCTCGGAGAGCGCATGTCTGTGTGGTATTTCCCCCCAGACAATGGCACATCTTCTGTCATGCCCTGCGTGTCCCAACACCTGCACACGCGAGGATCTTTACAAGGCCACTGATAATGCTATAACAGTGGCTGAGTTCTGGTCCTCACGAATATGATTATACCGAGTCGACAAGCAAAGAAGAAGAATTAGTTAAGGTCTCAATACAAAGCCAATATAATTTAAATTTATAAAAAGCAAACTTGTAAATTATTCTAGGTATTATAAATTGATAAAAAACTAACTTAATTTAATTTATTTCTGTTTTCAGTTCCAACGCGGCATTATCAGCAATATAAAAACTGTAACTAAAAGCAGAGTGCTGGAGAACGCTAACATTTTCGACTTCGTTCTTGACGAGAATGACATCGAAACTCTAGCAAAATTCGACAACGGCTACAGAACTATAAGACCCGTGCTCTGGCAAGACTTTGAAAACTATCCGTTCGAGAAGTTACCGGAAGTCGGACAAATAGAAATACCGTTATCACTCCGCAAATGGAAGAATGGAGCTAACCTGGACATTGATTAAACAAAATGAGCAGTAGATTTTAAGAGGGAAATTACGTTGCTTTTTTAAACATCAAGTTACTTTATTTTGCAATTGCTATAAATTAAAATCATTCATGTTTAAATATCATATTGGTCCTTACCATCGCAAAGACTAATTCATCTAGCAGGGACACCATCATACTCCTTAATCTACAAATAAATAGGCGGAACCTAGGCGTGCAGACTAATTAAAAAGATTGAATAACAAAAATCGACGAAGTGAGTTTTAGGCTAAAAATTTTACTTAATTATAAAAATTTAGAATCAAATTAATGATTTATTATTTTACTAGCGATAGTAACAAAAGTATACGATACAAAGATGATGTTATTCCAATGTGTTTTAGATTGCTATTCAAGTCACAGAAACATTTTGAGGTGCTTGCCAGAGTGTGTACTTATAAAAAAAGAGAAAATATAATTCGTCTACTAATTGATGCAAAAACAATATTTAGCAATTACTCCCACACAACATATGATAAAATATGCAAGAAATCTATGCACCACCTGAAAATAAATACCTGATTGCCGAGTCGACATATTGGCAGCAACACACCTTGCCCTTAAACCAATTAACTACTCTACCTGTCTTATTCAGAGATGTTTCACAAAACTGGGGTACAAGACTGTTCTAACAAAACCTGGTTTAATGCTTATAAACCAATCACAATGTACCTTTTAATCCTAAAACGGTGGGACTAAACGTTAAACTGTCACTCTGAGTATGATTTGCGCTAAAATGGCGTTAGTCCGCAGTCTTACACCATGTTAACTTTGGCCCTAGTTTAACGAACGCACTCTGAATAAGACAGTAAGTGTTTGGTCTCTACACTGTGGATCATCAGAAGCTGTGCACTGAGTCGAGACTTGGTGCAGAGCCCCTGATGATGATGATGAAGCATTGCACAGTATAACAGCTCTACACGTATTTCGTTCTTACATGGAGCATCATCAGGAGCTAGACTGCGCAAAGTATTTTCCCAATACATACTTCGCCTTGGGACTACCACATAGCCGCAAAATAGTAAGATTCCTAAAGTCTGAGTCTCGGTGCTTGGCTTCGCACAGTCTAGCAGCTTCAGCCACCTAGCACGACCACCGAAACACGATATATATTGCGTGATATAGCGTTTTATCGTCACTTAACTGTCAATATCCATTGTCTTTTGACAGCCAAAAGAGATAAAGATAAATCGCTATAATCATTATCGCGTTTCGGTGGCCATTGATATAGCTGCGTAAAATGATGCTCCGTGTAGGGGCGAAACACATCCTACTAATATTAGGGTAAACTATACAATGATTGGCACCCTAAGCGGAATCATTCTTTATTTAGCTTATTATTTTATCTGTAAGATATAAAGGCGTAATTTCCGACTTTTAAAAAAATCTTTAGGGTTTATTTATTACAATAACAACGAAAAAACAATGAAAAAGAAATGTTTTTTATGAAAAAAACCATAAAACTTCAAAAAACATCGAAAAGTATAGTCATTGGCACACCTAGTACAATCATTGGCACAAACCTACTAGTGATTGGCACTAATTTTTAAGTATGAGATAGGGTGACGTTATTTGTCCGAAACTTAAGAGTTTTAAAGTTAGAAAGAAAGTGAGAGGGAGGGAGGGACTTAAAGAGGAAGGGAGGGACTTAGAGAGGAGGAGAGGGACTTAGAGAGGGGGAGAGGGACTTAGGGAGGGAGGGAGGTAGGTAGAAAGGAAGGAAGAAAAGATGGTTGAATGGATAGATAGATGGATAGTTGGATGGATGGATGGGATGGATTAATGGGTGCATGGATGGACCGGTGCATGGAGTCATGGTCGCATGGGTGGGTGGATGAATGGATAGGTGCATGCAGGGATGGATGCATGGATGCATGCATAGATAAACGCATGGACGATGCATAGACAGACGCATAGATGGATGGATGGATGGATGCGTGCATGGATGTATGCATGAATGATGCATGGATGGACGGATGCAGGATGGATGGATGCACGGACGCATGGGTACGTATTGGGTGGGTGGATTTCGTCGAAACTCGGTTTTTGTTACTATTTTGACAAGAAAACATCAACGCAATGTTAAATAAAAATATAAAAAATCCAAGATGGCGGCTAACTTTATTGTTTATGGACCGATTTTGATGAAACTCGGTTCGGGGCACTATTTTGACTAGATAACAGCAACGCAATGTTAAAAATAATAAAAAATCCAAAATGGCGGCCAATTTTGTTGTTTGCGGGCCAATTTCGATGAAACTCGGTTATTGGTACTATTTTGACAAGAAAACAGCAACGCAATGTAAAAAAATATAAAAAAATCCAAAATGGCGGCCAACTTTGTTATTTGTGGGCCGATTTTGATGAAACTCAGTTTGGGTCACTATTTTGACATGAAAACAGCATTGCAATGTTGGAAATATTAACAAATCCAAAATAGCGGCCCAATTCTTTATTTCTGAACCGATTTCAATGAAACCCTGTTTCGGGTTCTATTTTTAAAATAAAACAGCAACTCAATGTTGAAAATGACAAAAAATTAAGATAGATGGTCAACTTTGTCTTTAGGTTGATGTCGATGTAGCTTGTTTAAAAAAAGAAGAACAAATAAAGGATTGGCTGCCATCTTGGTTTTTTTTAACATTACGTTGCTGTTTTCTTGTCAAAATAGTGCCCTAAGCAGAGTTTCATCAAAATCGGCCCACAAACAACAAAATTGGCCGCCATCTTGGACTTTTTAATTTTTTTATTTCTTTTTTTATGCATCCAAGCATCCATCCATTTATCTATCCATAAATCCGTGCATTCGTACATCTCTGCATCCATGCATCCAATAATCCATGAAATCCATGTATTCATTAATCCATGCATTCATTAATCCATGCATCTATGCATCCATTCGTCCGTCCATCCATGCATCCATGCATCCATTAATCCATGAATACATGCAATCGACGCATCCATCCGTCCATTCATGCATGCGTCCATGCATCCATCCAATCCATCCATCCGTCTATCGATCCATTGATCATACTGTAATCTTAAAATGTACAAGTAAGTAGTAGGTATTCGCCGGTTCTGGACCACCGCCGCGAGGGCTGCTTTTGGCCGCTCTGCCGGGAACTCATCCTACTAGGCGCGAATTAAATTAATACCTACCGCGAATTAAAACCGCGAATCAAAACCGCGGATTAAATCGATACCTACCGCGGATCTCCTCGAATCGTCGTCGGTATAGTAGTAGGTATTCGCCGGTTCTGGACCACCGCCGCGAGGGCTGCTTTTGGCCGCTCTGCCGGGAACTCATCCTACTAGGCGCGAATTAATTTAATACCTACCGCGAATTAAAACCGCGAATCAAAACCGCGACCCGCGAATAAAACCGCGGATTAAATTGATACCTACCGCGGATCTCCTCGAATCGTCGTGGGTATAGTAGTAGGTATTCGCCGGTTCTGGACCACCCCCGCGAGGGCTGCTTTTGGCCGCTCTGCCGGATTCGCACCCTATCGAATATTGTTTGTCAGACATTTGGTTTTCAAAGGCTTAATAGACCTCTCATAAACAGATTTCTAAAGGGTATTGTTTAAACGCAGGTATTAACACGTTTACTGCCCTCGGTTCCCAGACACAATAGAAAATCAATTGTTTGTCGCGGTTTACCGTAATAGGTTTGTAGTTTATATATTAGATTTTTCTCTTAGCTGCATTTCAATCAAGTTAAACCACGTAAACCTTTTTTAATACCATCTCTTTGTCTTAAATGTTTACCTATTTAATATCGAAATGCTTTATCAACTACTTTAACTATTTTTTATTTCGCAATCATAATTACTTTGTCCATTAATGTAATTTATTAAATATTTGTCATTCCATTACAACACGAAAACATTATCAACTACTTTCACTAATTTAGTTCCCAGGATAACATTTATTTGAGACACAAAAAAGAATGCAAAAAATAAAAACAAGCTTTAATTGTATTCTTTTCTCAAGCTTACGCGTACACTAGACATGAAATAAAACACTTTTTAACGGATACTAGTGCAGTTTTATTTGAAAGTACTTTAGTAATTAGTTGTTATTTGGTTGATTTTTGATTTTCCCGACGTTTCGACACCTTTGCAGCTGCCGTGGTCATGGGGGGCAACAAACCAAAGACTAATCACCACCAACAAACTCGACAGATAATTTATTTATAACGTAACAAAAGAAATGGCATCATCATGATCTGACTGCAAGACATATAAACATATAGATTGAATCAAAATAATAAATCCATGTTGGTTGGTACTTGGTTGTCTCTTGAGCAGTAGTCAAGAACAAAAACAACCTCATTAACAACAAAAACATTATTAAGTGGTGCGAGATGTTACTTATTATTGGCTTAATTATTCTCAATGCAGATACTTATTTGTATAAGTAGAAGACAGTTAAAATGTCGTTAACGTACAATATACTGTGGGAACAAAACGGCGATAATTTCATTGAAAACAATGAGAAGAGACAATGTATTGATGAACCATTCTACTTCTAGAGGAGATCAAGAGGTTTCAACCGTCGATGAAAGTGAGATGGTAATGGGTTCAACTTGCAACATCTCCGTTTAAAACAGGGTATTTATCCAATAATTATAAAAGTAAGACTCGTGAAAAATATGTGTTTCGTTCTCATTGTAACTTACCAATTGTAACTATGATCGAAACTGCTTTTGGTTCTGTTTGAATTCATCTAGTGGAGTTGTTTTCTTAAATAAAATTGAGTTATTGACAGACTTTGATGAATTTGCTTTTATAAAATATCTTATAAGGTTTTTTCTGAATTTGTTGGCTTACCTACCGTTCAAAAATATATGCCATGCAAGTAAACAATAAAACCATTACTAAAATAAAACCAAAGGTGCGAACAAACCTCTAACTAGAAAATTAAAATTAGATAATTGTTATAAAACTTGTTTGTTTACTAAAATAATAGAGCTAACTAAAATGTATAGTTTTCCATTCATAGAGCTAATATTTACTCAAAAGATAAAAAACATTTGTTTGTCTTACAATGATACCAAACAATACATTATAATACCCAATTCTTAATTGATTGTAAAACTGTTTTTGTATTATTTAAGTAATTTTTGTTAATTGTTTTAGTTACTCGTTAAACAAATTACACATTGAAAGTATTTATTCATTTTGTTACCTACTTTAATAGAGAGTACACATTTAACATGATTCATTTTGAATATCCATTTACTATAATTATTGCAAAAAAAAACTGGGCCCATTGAAGATAGAAACTGAATGCTCAGAAGAATTATCGACTAATAAAACTACTCCTGCCTGATTATAAACGATCCTTATAAATCTGAAAACAATCATGAATGCTAAAGTAGATGTTCAAGGATTCAAAAGCGAACTGAATAAGTTTATTCCCAAAGGAATAGCAGTTCTGTCAAATAGAAGAGTATTCGTAATGCTTATAAAACCACCATCCCCATTTTATAACTTAACAAAGAAAGAAAGAATACATGAATCTTGGGTAGAAAAAAATAGAGGGATTTATTGGAATCGAGGATTTATACCTTATATGAATTATATTATAAACAAAATTTAAGACCCTTAATTACGTATATTTACTAAATGATGTGAAAAGGTTGTTTGGTTAAAAAGTATGTAAAAAAAATATAATATTCATGATTTAGAAGACAGAAATTGTTCGAGTTTAATGTCATTGTATGCGAAGTATCAGTATTCACCCGATATTGTTAGCTGTTTGCATCATAATAATATGGGGAATATATAAATGCACTTTAAAAATAATGTAACACACTTTAAAATGTTTAGCTTCAAAATTTATTGAATGAACTATAAAAATAATGGTTTCCACTATAAATATGCTAGGCTTTAAAATTAATACTTTACACTATACAATTTAATTGCTTAGCTTTAAAATTAATACTTTGCACCTTACAAATTAATTTTTTAACTTTAGCACTGGTAAACAGACGTCTTGGTGCGACGACGAGCGGGTAGTTGTTTTCATCTTTCCATCTCATTTTAACAGTGGTCAGTCTGACATGGTTGGACAGAAACTAAATGGTTTCGGAGTTGGGACCAATGGTTAGGACACAGTTAAAGTGGAAACCATTATTTTTGTAATGATAATATTAAATTATAGATCAATTATTATTTTAAAGTGCAAACCATTATTTTTGTAGTGATAATATTAAATTATAGATCTATTATTATTTTAAAGTGCTGCCAAACAATTTAATAGCTGCTTTCATCAAATTTAAAGTGCTACTAAATACATCCCTAATAATATTATGTGCTTTGAAAAATGTTTGTTTCCTAAACAAATGGTGTGAAGAAAATAATGCTTAAAAAAATAATAAACAAGTGAACTATAGAATTAAATATTGTTTTATTATGATCGATACACACATAAACACATCAGGAACTTTTCTACGTAAAATAAGAGTAAACGTTTCAAGACAATGAATACGGTGTTCACATGATAATTAATTTTAAGTGTGACAAATATTTAATAAAATAATGAACAAAGTCATTATGATTGTGGAATCAAACAGTGAAAATACAAGTTGATAACGCAGTTCGCTATTGTATGAGTAAGCGTTTACCGATTATTAAAGTTAAGATCTTCATAAATGCATGGTTATGATTTACATGTGCGTAATCAAAAAGAGACTATCTTGTTTACGTAAATCACAAAAAGAATCCGTCTACGCACGCATCTTGCTGTATTTGTGAGTTTGCCAATCAATATTTTTTCCGATACATTCAAACTATTATTTGTTTACTTTTAACTTCACATATATACTCAGAGTAACGTGGTTTGATATTCCCATTCTATTTTAAGATAGGTATACTTAAAATTGAAAGTGCAATGGAAATCATATATCAAAGTTTTTTGATAAATCTAATATACTAGAACCTAAAAAGATAGGTCAATTGAACAAAAAGTATAATCTTTGGTAATTGAACTGCTCCTAAGATCCTAGAGAAAAATTAAAAGATTATGAAGTTCAGGTTTGGAAATTAGATCTGATGCACCGATTCGGTTTCTCTCAATTTACACAATGAGTTAATAGTACAAAGTTTCCTATTTTTCAACATTTTCCATAATCTTACCAAAAAATATAGTTACCTACTTATTAATTTATCTAAATCTTTTTCAATTCTGATGTTTCCTATGGAATGATATGTTTCAATTTATATTTTTTTATATATAAACCAGAGACTTTCCATGCACTTTAGTAACATTTGAACCCATATCTAAGTTTTATAAAAAAAATGTATAACATATCATTTTGCATAATGTAACAACAAACAAAAAACAGTATATCAAATGTTTGGTTTTATATTGTGATTAAGTGGTAAATTTCAGGAATCATCATTCGAATACGCAACTGTTGCATAGCACTATATGATACTCACATTATTGTACCGCAACTGGTACATAATATTTTTTTATAGTATAACAATATAACTGTATGTAAAAACTGTTTGAAGTTTTTGGACTACCATAGAACAGTACGTGATCATAGTAATATAAGGTGGTACCAAATTATCTAATGATACTTAAACAGGTGATAGTGTTGCTTAAACTGAACAACTTTCACTATGGAACATAGGTCGAAAAACGATTTTTTTTTTCGACTTTCCATAGTAAGTCGGTCAGCTGACCAGTACATTTTGTATGGGAGTATGAAAAATTTTTTTCGTTTTTCGACATATGTTCCTTGGAGAAAGTTATTCAGTTTTAGCAACACTATCACCTGTTTAAGTATCATCAGGTAATTTGGTACCACCTTATATATACTTCTTAATTAAGAAATAAATCACCGTGCTGATTCTTCAACTTACTAAGTCGTATTTTACCTAAAATTGTTCAAAACAAAAACTTACACTCACCAAAACGTTTTTTTGGAATTACATCTTGTAAAATGAATTACTTATAAAAATCTTTACTTAATCTTAATACAAAACGAGAATTTTAAAATGAGAAATTTTATTTCTCTATCAATAAACATAAACTTTTCAATCGATTTGAAAATATTTAACAAAATTACGATTCTTTTTTAAAAACTTCTTACACAAAGTTTCACTTCAAGATTATAACGTTTAAATATTTTGTTAAAACAAATGGAAAATTATTAAAAATATCAAAAACATTATTGAATTTTTTACTAGCTAAATTTTAAAAAAAGAAAGATGTTGATTCTTTAACTTACTAAGTTCTATTCCACTAAATTGTTCAAAACAAAAACTTACGCTCACCTAAACTTTTTTGAATTCCATCTTGTAAAAATCAAATTGACCGATTGGCTTTTTTCGAACATTTTGTACGGGGTCCTTTCTCATTTTCAAATTCACGTTTTGTCTTAAGATCATAATAAAAGTTCTTTTTTAATATTTCGTTTTACAAGATGGAATACCAAAAAAAAGTTTTGGTGAGCGTAAGTTTTTGTTTTGAACAAGTTAAAGAATTAACATCTTTCTTTTTAAAAAATTTAGCTAGTAAAAAATTCAATAATGTTTTTGATATTTTTAATAATTTCCCATTTGATATAACAAAAGATTTTAACATAATAATCTTGAAGTGAAACTTTGTGTAAGAAGTTTTTAAAAAAAGAATCGTAATTTTGTTAAATATTTTCAAATCGATTGAAAAGTTTATGTTTATTGATAGAGAAATAAAATTTCTCATTTTAAAATCCCCGTTTTGTATTAAGATCACGCAAAGATTTTTTTAAGTAATTCGTTTACAAGATGGAATTTCAAAAAAAGTTTAGGTGAAAAAGTTTTGAAAAATTTATGTTTATTGATAGAGAAATAAAATTTCTCATTTTAAAATTCTCGTTTTGTATTAAGATCATGCAAAGATTTTTTTAAGTAATTCGTACAAAATGTTCGAAAAAAGCCAATCGGTCAATTTGGCTGAAATTTTGGGTCAATATACACTGTAACAGGCTGATAAAAACTGCAAAGTTGCAGTTGCAAAAATACGTACGTACTTGTACGAATTACTTAAAAAAATCTTTGCATGATCTTACAAGATCATGCAAAGATCGTACAAGTACGTACGTATTTTTGAAACTGCAACTTTGCAGTTTTTATCAGCCTGTTACAGTGTATATTTACCCAAAATTTCAGCCAAATTGACCGATTGGCTTTTTTCGAACATTTTGTACGAATTACTTAAAAAAATCTTTGCATGATCTTAATACAAAACGAGAATTTTAAAATGAGAAATTTTATTTCTCTATCAATAAACATAAATTTTTCAAAACTTTTTCACCTAAACTTTTTTTGAAATTCCATCTTGTAAACGAATTACTTAAAAAAATCTTTGCGTGATCTTAATACAAAACGGGGATTTTAAAATGAGAAATTTTATTTCTCTATCAATAAACATAAACTTTTCAATCGATTTGAAAATATTTAACAAAATTACGATTCTTTTTTTAAAAACTTCTTACACAAAGTTTCACTTCAAGATTATTATGTTAAAATCTTTTGTTATATCAAATGGGAAATTATTAAAAATATCAAAAACATTATTGAATTTTTTACTAGCTAAATTTTTTAAAAAGAAAGATGTTAATTCTTTAACTTGTTCAAAACAAAAACTTACGCTCACCAAAACTTTTTTTTGGTATTCCATCTTGTAAAACGAAATATTAAAAAAGAACTTTTATTATGATCTTAAGACAAAACGTGAATTTGAAAATGAGAAAGGACCCCGTACAAAATGTTCGAAAAAAGCCAATCGGTCAATTTGATTTTTACAAGATGGAATTCAAAAAAGTTTAGGTGAGCGTAAGTTTTTGTTTTGAACAATTTAGTGGAATAGAACTTAGTAAGTTAAAGAATCAACATCTTTCTTTTTTTTAAATTTAGCTAGTAAAAAATTCAATAATGTTTTTGATATTTTTAATAATTTTCCATTTGTTTTAACAAAATATTTAAACGTTATAATCTTGAAGTGAAACTTTGTGTAAGAAGTTTTTAAAAAAGAATCGTAATTTTGTTAAATATTTTCAAATCGATTGAAAAGTTTATGTTTATTGATAGAGAAATAAAATTTCTCATTTTAAAATTCTCGTTTTGTATTAAGATTAAGTAAAGATTTTTATAAGTAATTCATTTTACAAGATGTAATTCCAAAAAAACGTTTTGGTGAGTGTAAGTTTTTGTTTTGAACAATTTTAGGTAAAATACGACTTAGTAAGTTGAAGAATCAGCACGGTGATTTATTTCTTAATTAAGAAGTATATATAAGGTGGTACCAAATTACCTGATGATACTTAAACAGGTGATAGTGTTGCTAAAACTGAATAACTTTCTCCAAGGAACATATGTCGAAAAACGAAAAAAATTTTTCATACTCCCATACAAAATGTACTGGTCAGCTGACCGACTTACTATGGAAAGTCGAAAAAAAAAATCGTTTTTCGACCTATGTTCCATAGTGAAAGTTGTTCAGTTTAAGCAACACTATCACCTGTTTAAGTATCATTAGATAATTTGGTACCACCTTATATTACTATGATCACGTACTGTTCTATGGTAGTCCAAAAACTTCAAACAGTTTTTACATACAGTTATATTGTTATACTATAAAAAAATATTATGTACCAGTTGCGGTACAATAATGTGAGTATCATATAGTGCTATGCAACAGTTGCGTATTCGAATGATGATTCCTGAAATTTACCACTTAATCACAATATAAAACCAAACATTTGATATACTGTTTTTTGTTTGTTGTTACATTATGCAAAATGATATGTTATACATTTTTTTTATAAAACTTAGATATGGGTTCAAATGTTACTAAAGTGCATGGAAAGTCTCTGGTTTATATATAAAAAAATATAAATTGAAACATATCATTCCATAGGAAACATCAGAATTGAAAAAGATTTAGATAAATTAATAAGTAGGTAACTATATTTTTTGGTAAGATTATGGAAAATGTTGAAAAATAGGAAACTTTGTACTATTAACTCATTGTGTAAATTGAGAGAAACCGAATCGGTGCATCAGATCTGATTTCCAAACCTGAACTTCATAATCTTTTAATTTTTCTCTAGGATCTTAGGAGCAGTTCAATTACCAAAGATTATACTTTTTGTTCAATTGACCTATCTTTTTAGGTTCTAGTATATTAGATTTATCAAAAAACTTTGATATATGATTTCCATTGCACTTTCAATTTTAAGTATACCTATCTTAAAATAGAATGGGAATATCAAACCACGTTACTCTGAGTATATATGTGAAGTTAAAAGTAAACAAATAATAGTTTGAATGTATCGGAAAAAATATTGATTGGCAAACTCACAAATACAGCAAGATGCGTGCGTAGACGGATTCTTTTTGTGATTTACGTAAACAAGATAGTCTCTTTTTGATTACGCACATGTAAATCATAACCATGCATTTATGAAGATCTTAACTTTAATAATCGGTAAACGCTTACTCATACAATAGCGAACTGCGTTATCAACTTGTATTTTCACTGTTTGATTCCACAATCATAATGACTTTGTTCATTATTTTATTAAATATTTGTCACACTTAAAATTAATTATCATGTGAACACCGTATTCATTGTCTTGAAACGTTTACTCTTATTTTACGTAGAAAAGTTCCTGATGTGTTTATGTGTGTATCGATCATAATAAAACAATATTTAATTCTATAGTTCACTTGTTTATTATTTTTTTAAGCATTATTTTCTTCACACCATTTGTTTAGGAAACAAACATTTTTCAAAGCACATAATATTATTAGGGATGTATTTAGTAGCACTTTAAATTTGATGAAAGCAGCTATTAAATTGTTTGGCAGCACTTTAAAATAATAATAGATCTATAATTTAATATTATCACTACAAAAATAATGGTTTGCACTTTAAAATAATAATTGATCTATAATTTAATATTATCATTACAAAAATAATGGTTTCCACTTTAACTGTGTCCTAACCATTGGTCCCAACTCCGAAACCATTTAGTTTCTGTCCAACCATGTCAGACTGACCACTGTTAAAATGAGATGGAAAGATGAAAACAACTACCCGCTCGTCGTCGCACCAAGACGTCTGTTTACCAGTGCTAAAGTTAAAAAATTAATTTGTAAGGTGCAAAGTATTAATTTTAAAGCTAAGCAATTAAATTGTATAGTGTAAAGTATTAATTTTAAAGCCTAGCATATTTATAGTGGAAACCATTATTTTTATAGTTCATTCAATAAATTTTGAAGCTAAACATTTTAAAGTGTGTTACATTATTTTTAAAGTGCATTTATATATTCCCCATATTATTATGATGCAAACAGCTAACAATATCGGGTGAATACTGATACTTCGCATACAATGACATTAAACTCGAACAATTTCTGTCTTCTAAATCATGAATATTATATTTTTTTTACATACTTTTTAACCAAACAACCTTTTCACATCATTTAGTAAATATACGTAATTAAGGGTCTTAAATTTTGTTTATAATATAATTCATATAAGGTATAAATCCTCGATTCCAATAAATCCCTCTATTTTTTTCTACCCAAGATTCATGTATTCTTTCTTTCTTTGTTAAGTTATAAAATGGGGATGGTGGTTTTATAAGCATTACGAATACTCTTCTATTTGACAGAACTGCTATTCCTTTGGGAATAAACTTATTCAGTTCGCTTTTGAATCCTTGAACATCTACTTTAGCATTCATGATTGTTTTCAGATTTATAAGGATCGTTTATAATCAGGCAGGAGTAGTTTTATTAGTCGATAATTCTTCTGAGCATTCAGTTTCTATCTTCAATGGGCCCAGTTTTTTTTTGCAATAATTATAGTAAATGGATATTCAAAATGAATCATGTTAAATGTGTACTCTCTATTAAAGTAGGTAACAAAATGAATAAATACTTTCAATGTGTAATTTGTTTAACGAGTAACTAAAACAATTAACAAAAATTACTTAAATAATACAAAAACAGTTTTACAATCAATTAAGAATTGGGTATTATAATGTATTGTTTGGTATCATTGTAAGACAAACAAATGTTTTTTATCTTTTGAGTAAATATTAGCTCTATGAATGGAAAACTATACATTTTAGTTAGCTCTATTATTTTAGTAAACAAACAAGTTTTATAACAATTATCTAATTTTAATTTTCTAGTTAGAGGTTTGTTCGCACCTTTGGTTTTATTTTAGTAATGGTTTTATTGTTTACTTGCATGGCATATATTTTTGAACGGTAGGTAAGCCAACAAATTCAGAAAAAACCTTATAAGATATTTTATAAAAGCAAATTCATCAAAGTCTGTCAATAACTCAATTTTATTTAAGAAAACAACTCCACTAGATGAATTCAAACAGAACCAAAAGCAGTTTCGATCATAGTTACAATTGGTAAGTTACAATGAGAACGAAACACATATTTTTTACGAGTCTTACTTTTATAATTATTGGATAAATACCCTGTTTTAAACGGAGATGTTGCAAGTTGAACCCATTACCATCTCACTTTCATCGACGGTTGAAACCTCTTGATCTCCTCTAGAAGTAGAATGGTTCATCAATACATTGTCTCTTCTCATTGTTTTCAATGAAATTATCGCCGTTTTGTTCCCACAGTATATTGTACGTTAACGACATTTTAACTGTCTTCTACTTATACAAATAAGTATCTGCATTGAGAATAATTAAGCCAATAATAAGTAACATCTCGCACCACTTAATAATGTTTTTGTTGTTAATGAGGTTGTTTTTGTTCTTGACTACTGCTCAAGAGACAACCAAGTACCAACCAACATGGATTTATTATTTTGATTCAATCTATATGTTTATATGTCTTGCAGTCAGATCATGATGATGCCATTTCTTTTGTTACGTTATAAATAAATTATCTGTCGAGTTTGTTGGTGGTGATTAGTCTTTGGTTTGTTGCCCCCCATGACCACGGCAGCTGCAAAGGTGTCGAAACGTCGGGAAAATCAAAAATCAACCAAATAACAACTAATTACTAAAGTACTTTCAAATAAAACTGCACTAGTATCCGTTAAAAAGTGTTTTATTTCATGTCTAGTGTACGCGTAAGCTTGAGAAAAGAATACAATTAAAGCTTGTTTTTATTTTTTGCATTCTTTTTTGTGTCTCAAATAAATGTTATCCTGGGAACTAAATTAGTGAAAGTAGTTGATAATGTTTTCGTGTTGTAATGGAATGACAAATATTTAATAAATTACATTAATGGACAAAGTAATTATGATTGCGAAATAAAAAATAGTTAAAGTAGTTGATAAAGCATTTCGATATTAAATAGGTAAACATTTAAGACAAAGAGATGGTATTGAAAAAGGTTTACGTGGTTTAACTTGATTGAAATGCAGCTAAGAGAAAAATCTAATATATAAACTACAAACCTATTACGGTAAACCGCGACAAACAATTGATTTTCTATTGTGTCTGGGAACCGAGGGCAGTAAACGTGTTAATACCTGCGTTTAAACAATACCCTTTAGAAATCTGTATATGAGAGGTCTATTAAGCCTTTGAAAACCAAATGTCTGACAAACAATAGATAGGGTGCGAATCCGGCAGAGCGGCCAAAAGCAGCCCTCGCGGGGGTGGTCCAGAACCGGTTTTAATTCGCGGTAGGTATTAATATTAATTTGATTCGCGCCCAGTAGGATGAGTTCCCGGCAGAGCGGCCGAAAGCAGCCCCCGCGGCGGTGGTCCAGAACCGGCGAATACCTACTACTATACCGACGACGATTCGAGGAGATCCGCGGTAGGTATCGATTTAATCCGCGGTTTTATTCGCGGGTCGCGGTTTTGATTCGCGGTAGGTATTAATTTAATTCGCGCCTAGTAGGATGAGTTCCCGCCAGAGCGGCCAAAAGCAGCCCCGCGGCGGTGGTCCAGAACCGGCGAATACCTACTACTCAAGTATGTGCTCTATTTGATTCTATTTGCGTTTAAATATTAAAGTGCCAATCACTATGGGGGTATTAAGATAAGAAAAGTATTCCCTTTTTAGCATGCATTAACTGATTTTTATCAAATGAAAAGAGAAAACTCGTAATTAACATCAAAAAGTATAGTCATTGATACTCATAGTATAACTACTTGGCATTAGTATTGGAAATATAATAATGAATGCAATGATAGCAATGTATGAATAGAAACACCTAAACTGTAGTGCCAATAATTGTAAAGAATGAAACGAAAACGTTTTTTCGAGTGTAATATGATTTTTTTATGTTAATATAAATTATAAGTGTAAAAAATAATAATCATTTAGTAATATTTTATAATTAATTATATAATTAATATATTGTCTTCCGGTTCGACATTTGACAAGTGAAGTGCGTTACGTTAGTGATCCTAGTTATCAAATACTTTCTCCTTATAAACACTAAAGTTTCTTATCAAATCCTAGTGAAATCGAGTGATAAGCAATCTGGCCATCTAAAGTGAAGTGAACAATAGCAATATTCCGTGGAATTGCACGATTAATTGTGAAAAACTGTGTGGAAATTATACATCGATATAAATATAAACACCATAACCTCCATCCACTCACTTCCGGCAAACGACATTAGGAGCAGGCCAGTAGACTGATCGCTAAGTCATCGATCGCCACGCGATTTTTACAACGCGCGTTTTTTTACCGCCGAAGTCAACGACGGGAAAAGCAAAAGAGCTGACCATACTAGCCAAGCCAACACACAACAAGCAATCTCGATCGATAAATAAAAATGGATACCCAAATGGAACTTTTGCTAAAACAGATTAACGAAAACTTAGACAGAAAAATGAATGAAATAAAAGAAGAGTTTACTAATATCACTTCAAATATAGCGTCTACAATTGAAGAAAAACTGAATCCACTGCTAGTCGAAAATAAAAAACTAAAAAACGAAGTGGAGGTTTTACACAAGAAAGTTAATTATCTCGAGAGAGAAACAAGGAAAAACAATATTATACTACACGGAGTGGAAGAAACTGAAAAAAACAACATCGAACTTATGGAAGTAGTCTTAAACACTCTCAATGATGCGGGTAGACAGGGGGGAATAGAAAATTTTGACAGATGGGAAATAAGCGAAGTGCGCAGATTGGGCGGAAAAGCAGATAATAAGAGAAGGCCTATATTTATAAAACTTACATTGGCCTGGAGAAAAATTGAAATACTTAAACACAAAAAGTATTTTCCCAACAAGGTGTATGTCACAGAAGACTTTCCAAAAGAAGTAGTAATGATAAGGCAAGAATTAAAGACAAAACAGCAAGAGGAAATTAAGAAAGGCAATTTGGCTTACATTCGATACGATAAACTAATTGTCAAAGAAAACCCAACTCAACGAAAAGGGAAACCAAGCAGAAATGACAACCGAACAGAAAAGGAAAGGAAGAACACTGAAAGCAAGAGAAAACGATCCCCTACAAAGTCACCCCCTGAAAGTGAATCAAACTGCAATGAAAAGGAAGTGGCGGCACCCAGCAAAATTAACAAGAACTACGAGATTTTTCGTCACAGAGCCAACTCATTTTCAAACCAAGAACAATCGTAAAAATGTCAACAAACCAAAAAACAAATACAACAAACCAAACAAAAGCAAAACGCTCCCCAATCCGGCCGGTCACCGTGGGGAGATAGACCAAAACCCTTCAACTAAAAAAGAAACAGAAAAAGAAATAGAAAAAGAAACAGAAATAGCAATGGAAAAAGAAATGGAAACAAAACAGAAAAAAATGTCTTTATATATCTGTACACTGAATACGCGCACTCTAAGAACACAAGAGAGCTTGCACGAGCTAGAAAGTGCTATCGAAAATCTAAAATGGGACATCTTAGGGATTAGCGAGATGAGAAGGATAGGGGAAGGAATCGAAGAGAAAGAGAACTATATTATGTACTACAAAGGAGAAATTGCCGGACATAGAGGAGTTGGTTTCCTTGTAAAGTCGAAGTATAATCCCCTCTATTAGTATTCCTCTCCCCTCTCGGATCTCGTTTGAGCTAGACGTGTCTAAGTAATTTATTTTGTCAGAATTTTTAAAATTTCATTAAATAAAGTTATCGTATATTCGTTTGCAATAATAGGAGCGCATAAGTGGCAAGAACTTGCTGATAACACAGAACAAGTTGTGTGAGTATTCTGTTAATAAAGTAAAAACGAGACAAGACACTAACCACGGGACGCGCACATTATTGGAAGGAAAAGGATAACCATAGTGACTTTGTACATTACGAAATTGCGCACACGCACACAGCTGATCACATCAACAGACCTATGCGGAGAGCTCTAGTTACAGTGGAAAGTTAGAAGAATTGTACTGGCCTGTCGATAGCGCCCAGATTCCGTTGGCCCCTGCTCACAGCAGTTTTGAACTACTACTATCTGAGAGTTATTTATTCCTGGTATTTTGTTGCAACGGATTATGCCGCTAAAGAAGACTACCCCACCGATATCAAGTGAAATCGATGTTGACTCACCGCGCTCGGGCTCGGAACCGAACTTAACGAGTGTCTGTGATTCTCACGACAATAACAACTATAATGTCACTCAACGTTTACCAAAACGTAAAAGGGAATGTGAAATTGACCTTGACTCCCTAAAAAGTGATTTGATGAAAATGTTTGATAGTAAGCTGTCGGTTTTTCTGAAGTCTATGGAGGAAATAAAAACACAGAACTCGGCCATTTCAGACTCCATCGATTTTGTCACCAAACAGTATGATGCAATAGTGTTGGAACTACAATCATTAAGAGAAGAACGCCGTGAAAACTTGAAATATATACAGGAATTAGAAGCTAGAATTGAAAACATGGAGCGTAAATACAAAGCCTCAAGTTTTGAAATTAAAAACATCCCGAAAATTGGAACGGAGAATAAAGATGATTTACTCAACATCGTAGTGAAAACTGGAAATGTTTTGAGTGTACCCGTCCAGGCTTCTGATATTCGTGATGTCTACCGAATTAACACAAAAATGGAATCAAATAAGCCAATTGTTGTTGAACTGAATAGTGTGTTGTTGAGAGACCAATTTCTCCACAAGATTAAGGATTTTAATCTCAAGAATAAGTCTGACAAACTGTCCACTAAACATCTACAATATACAGGTGCCGTGAAACCGATATATATATCTGAAAGCCTAACTTTACAAGCAAGAAAACTATTTTTTTCGGCACGTGAATTTGCCAAAAGTAATGGATATGAGTTTTGCTGGGTGAATCATGGAAGTGTCTATATACGTAAAACTACCGATGCCCGATATATCAAAATTGTAAGTCAGAATGATTTGAAGAAACTGCAAAAATGACTAATTTCTATTATTTTCCTAATCTTTCTGTGTTATTCAAACCAACGTTATCATTCCTTAACAAAATATAATTATTCTGTGTTTAGGAATTCCCTTAATGAATGCTACCTGAATGTAATATTCAAATATGAAGATTCTGCCATAAACAAGTTTAAGCATTTATATCACCTGTTATTGATATCTTTTGCAAAGAACTGCCCCATTTTTAATGCACTGTTACACCTGTCTCGACTATACTTACCTTTTCCTAAGAATAACTACTTAAATATTATTGAAACACAATCATATTTTCCCATTAGTAATACTTTTAAAATGATACACATATTTCATTATCACAAGAATAAATCTTTAAATATACCTAGATTTATTTGTATTCATGTTTGCATAACTTTCACTAGTACATTTTTTTCTACGAATCCTGTGTCTAATAATGTACTGTGCTGTTTTCAACAAGTAATTAAAATGGTAACTAAAATGCTGCAGTATAAAAACCAATCCTTTGCCTATATGACTAGATGGCCAGTTATGATTTATACGTTTTTGTTGTGTGGTATGGCTACTTGCAATGTAATGTTATGGTTTTTTAAGAACTTTATAAATACTAATGAAAGTGTAACAAATGATGGCTCTTATTATCATTATGTCATATTGCAATTTAGGTACCTATACATGGTTGCTTTTTGCGTCTTATTTTTTATAATAATACAGTCTCTTATATTTTATGTTTTACTATGTAACATTCAAAGTGAATAGAACAAATCAAATATCTGAAGAACTAGATAATATTTTAGAATTCAAGGGTATCAGTTGTGATGTGGATGATGTGCATTTACATGCCATCCCATCTCAGTTATGTTTATCTATCATTACACAAAACATCCGGAGTATTAATTGTAATTTTCTTAGTATGGAGACATTGCTCCAAGGAATTGGTATTCATTTTGATATTCTGGTGTTAACCGAGTGCTGGCTTCCTTCACAACCTATTATTCCGAATATTGCTGGCTACAATCAGATGGTTACAAAAAAACATAATCTTCAAAATGATGGCGTTGTTGTTTATCTAAATAAAGAGCTCACTTACTCGGTTACTGAACCAGAAATAAAAAACGCAAATTGTTTACTTGTCAAAATAAAAAATGATACTGCAATTATTGCAGTGTATAGATCACCATCATATCGTAATATTGATGAATTTCTAGTCTCCTTGAATGCATTGTTATTAACTTTATCAGACGTTACCAATATTATACTGATTGGTGATTTTAATATACCAATTAACTTGGAAAAAAGGAACTCGGACTCTGAAAAATATTTACAATTAGCGGCTTACCATGGCTTAATCCCTTCACATACCATCATTACACGTGTCCAGAGTGGTACATGTATTGATCATATCTTGGTTAAAACAAAAAAACAGTTCCAAACAGTTGTTCCGAAATCTTCCATAACCGATCACAAAGCTGTTACTTTCTTTTTTCAGCATAAACACAAAATTAACATCTCACCAGAAATTAATAAAATAATAAATTCTGATAGTTTAGCGCTTGACATATCTAATATTGATTTAAGCCCGATCTATCAATATGTTGATCCTAATTCTGCTATTAATTATCTAATTGAAAAATTGCAATTGGCTTTAAATAAAAATACCAAAATTAAAAAAATCCCTAGACGTAAAGTGTTGCTTAAGCCATGGATGACTCAGGGACTTCTTAGGTGTATACGACATCGTGATAGATTGCATAAACAATCTATTCGGTACCCTAATAATATTGTACTAAAAACTAGTTACATTCGTTACAGAAACTTTTGTAACAAATTACTTAAAAAGATCAAAAGAGCGTATGATCGGGAACAGGTACGTAAGGCAGGTAAGAACAACAAAAAAATCTGGGGAGCTGTAAAAGACATAATAAGTAGTAACAAGAACAAGGATAATCCAAAAGAACTTTTAACTAGTGGGCCTACACCTGAAGCTTCCGTTGAAATAATTAATGATTATTTCGTGAATGTAGGTAAAAATTTAGCTGAGGCTAATGCCGCAAATACTAATACCGATTCTTCATCTGATATCAATCATACTTCCAACAGTAACTCCTTTGTCCTATTGCCAACGGATGAGGATGAGATTAAGCGAATTATTTTGAACTTAGAGACTGAGTGCTCGGTGGGCTGGGACGGTATTTCCAACAAGTTTCTTAAAGATTACCATCCAATATTAGTACGACCTCTTACATTCATTTTTAATATGTGTCTGAATACCGGAACTTTTCCAAAAGCACTAAAGAAATCTGTTATACGTCCTATCCATAAGGGTGGTAATAAAGATGTGATTGGCAATTATCGGCCTATTTCAATACTGTCAGCACTATCTAAAATCCTAGAAAAGTTGATCAATAACAGACTGGTAGACTTTTTAGAAAAGACAAAAAGTTTGGTGGATTCTCAATATGGTTTCAGAAAAGGTAGGTCCACTGAAGATGCAGTGCACCAACTGACGGACTTTGTTCAAAAAAACCTGGACGCCGGTAGCAAGTGCCTTGCCATTTTTCTCGATCTGGCCAAGGCATTTGATACCGTCTCTGTATCACTGCTTCTAAAAAAACTTTATCGCTTGGGCATCAGGGGACAACAATGGAAATTATTTCAAGATTATCTCACTGACCGGTGTCAATGTGTACAAGTAGGTGATTATTTGAGCTCCGACCAGCCAATTACATACGGGGTTCCACAGGGGAGCATTTTAGGCCCAACCCTTTTTCTTGTATACATCAATGACATCAGTCACCAACTATCCTCTGACGTTGGCAAACTTATAACATATGCTGATGATACTGCTCTCATTTTTGCTGGGGACACGTGGGAAAAAACCTTTGAACTAGCTCAGAAAGGTTTAGACTGCGTAACAAAATGGCTAAGAAATAATATTCTTACACTTAATTCTGATAAAACACAATATGTTTGTTTTTCCATTAACAACTCCAATGAGATACCAGATAATTTATTAATTAAAGCTCACAAATGTTTACAAAATAATAAGAAAAATTGCAACTGTGTCATTTTAAACCCTGTAGATGAGGTTAAATACTTGGGTATTCTAATTGATAAAAATTTAAGTTACAAAAATCATATTTTAACTTTAAGTAGGAAATTGAACAAACTTATTTATATATTCAGGAACTTGAGACATGTGCTAGAATCCGAAATTCTTAAACAAATTTATTTCGCACTGTGTCAATCGGTAGTCACATATTGTATCTCAGTGTGGGGTGTAGCCTGCAAAACTATTATTAAGCCCGTTGAGGTAGCCCAACGCGCGGTCCTTAAGATCAGTACATTTCGCCCCTACTTCTTCCCAACAGCTATACTTTACCAAAACTGTAAAGTCCTTACCGTAAGGCAACTAGCTATCCTCGCACTTGTACTTAAACAGCATAGACAACTTGAGTTTAACCCTACCATTCTAACCAGACGAAGATATTACACAGTCTGCAACCAAATACGAAGCTTTCGAACAGCCTTTGCTCGTAGATCTTATGCCTTTCTTGGGCCCTACCTGTACAATCGTATCAATAAAATCATTAATATCTATAGCCTAAACACAAAACTCTGCAGGATCAATCTCATAAAATGGCTCCTAACTTTGAATTATGATCAGACAGAAGATTTACTCAGTATTGTAACCTAGCTTTTCGGGCGAGTTCGTCTCCTATTCCAATAGAAGACGAATTCGCTCGGGAAGGATGACTTTTTGCACAATCTTTGACCTGGATATAAAGTGCTTTATGTTTTGATTCAATAAAATATCTGTTCTAAGCAGTTTTGCGTGATTGAGTAACAAACATTCAAAACCTAGACATCCAACTATCGTCCTTTGTATAACAACACCATTACTTCTTTAATGCGAATCATATAATGTTCTTTAATTTACGTTATAATATGTTTTAATGCTATACTTACTGTTTCATTTCATTAATTTTATGTTATTAAGTTCTACTACCTAAATGGATATAACTTTGTTTTTCTCTCATAAGAAAATAATGTTTCATTTCAGTTAATTGTACTAAAAACATGGATTGTACACTGTTTCTTTTATGACAACATAATGTTAGTTTGTATTCAACTACATGTATACATATAATCTTAATAAGTTAGTCCGAGAGGTTGGGAACCTGATGACCTGACATACAGGCATTTATATGTCTAGTTTAGGCATCAGTCTCCCACAAAGTATTACTTTATATAACTAATTATAGTTCATAATGAAACTAACTTTAAAACTGTATGTACCATGTAAACTTTGTGGTAGAAAATAAATATTTTTTCATTTCATTTCATTTTTCATTTTCATTTCATTTCATTTTTCATAAGAAAAATGTTAAGGACTTTGAAGGTATTTCGGATAGGATAGCTGCAATTCACATAAACTTCAAGGAAAACGGAAAAGTCTGGACGATCGTACAAGTGTATGCACCAACTGAACAAGCCAGCCAAACAGACCGTGAAATGTTCTACAACAGTCTTAATGAAGTTACAGGTCGTTACTCCAACAATAACTTAATAATTATGGGAGATTTCAATGCTCAAGTGGGCCCTCGAAGAGATGGCGAAGATCGTATCATTGGAATGTACGGAGAAGGTAAAAGAAGCAATAATGGTCATAAACTGGTGGAGTTCCTGTTGGAAAACAATCTTAATTTACTGAACTCCATATTCCGCAAAAAATCTAAATCTAAATGGACTTGGGTGTCCCCAGATGGCAAGGTCAAAAACGAAATTGATTACATGATTTCAAACAAACCCAAACATTTTACAGATACAAGCGTAATACAAAACTTAAACTTCAACACTAATCACCGTATGGTGCGCAGTTGCCTAAGAATATACGATAGCAAAAAGCCTAGGCCAAAAACATCACAATTAAACCTACCACGTTGGAATGACACTAACGAGACAAATACAAAGAATGTAATTGAAGAAATGAAACAAATTGTTAGCTCTGAACTCAAAACTACTAATAAATACAACAAACTCGAAGGCCAATTAAAAGAAATACTCAATACCCACACTAATAAAAGTAAACAAAGCTATATGAGTAAAGAAACGTTAGAACTTTTAGAGAAAAGAAAAAGGCTAATATCGGAAAGGCAAAAGAAAATAAACCACAATGACATTTCAAACCTTAGCAAGAAGATAAGAGAGAGCATGAGGAAAGACAGGAAAGCTAAAAGAACGAACAAGATTGAAGAACACATTAGAAAAACAGGAGGTCTTAGGAAAGCATTCAAGGAACTTAACGAAAAAGGAAAGGAGTGGATACTTAAAGTAAGGAATAAGAGGAACACTACTTCCTCTAATCGCAAAGAGATTCAGCGAGTTGCTACGGGATACTACCGCCAGCTATACTCAAAACAGGACTTGATGCTGTCTAATACTGGACAGGAATACAACGAAAGCGAGGATGTACCTGAGATACTGGTTTCTGAAGTGGTGAAAGCCATTAATAGTCAAAAGCTGGAAAAAGCCCCTGGACCTGACCGAATTCCCAACGAACTCTTAAGAGGTACTGCAGAAGAGATGGGGCCAATACTAGCCAAAGTCTTCAACGAAATACTACGCACGGGTATTATACCTAAACAATGGGCGGAGTCACACATAATACTCCTACATAAGAAAGGCCCAAGGGAAGACATAGGAAACTATAGGCCTATTTCATTGATTTCAAACATATATAAAGTCTTTGCAAAAGTCATACTGGAAAGAATATCTGGGAAACTTGATGAAAATCAACCAATCGAACAAGCTGGGTTCAGGAAAAACTACAGTACGATAGATCACATACACACCGTCAAACAGCTCATCCAAAAATACAACGAATATAACAAGACAATTTATTTAGCTTTTATAGATTACTCCAAAGCCTTTGACAGCCTTAACCACGAGCATATCTGGCACAGTCTTGCAGAACAAGGAATTCACACGAAATATCTACAAAGAAAGTGTAGCGAGAATCAAACTAGAATCAGTAGGCGAACCATTTAGAATAAACAGAGGAGTAAGACAGGGTGATCCACTCTCGCCAAAGCTGTTTTCAGCAGTACTGGAAGAAATTATGAGAAAACTCGATTGGGACCACCTTGGCCTAAATATAAATGGATTTCGCCTCAACCACCTTCGATTCGCAGATGATCTTGTAGTACTGGAGGAGGACCCAAAACTACTGGAACACATGATCCAAAATCTAGCAGACAGAAGTGGTGAAGTTGGACTGGAAATGAATCACAACAAAACCAAAGTGATGACTAATGCAGAAGAAATAGAAATAACAGTCAGTGGAAGAAAGCTTGAATATGTTAAGGAGTATGTGTATCTTGGGCAAATAATATCACCCAATGACCTCATGACCAAGGAAATAGACAAAAGAATTACATATGGGTGGAACAAATACTGGTCCATGAAGGAAATAATGAAGAGTAAAGACTTCAGCATGAAAATAAAGAAAACCGTTTTTAACACCTGCATTTTACCCTGCATAACATATGGCTGTGAAACTTGGGCGCTGACAAAAGCACACAGAGACAAATTGGCCAAATGCCAAAGAGCTATGGAGCGAAGCATGTTGGGCGTAAAACTACAGGACAGGATCCTGAATACTCACATCAGGCACATGTCAAAACTTCCTGACATTTTAACACGTATAGACCAACTAAAATGGAGATGGACCGGTCACATGCTTCGCTGCAATAAAGACAAATGGAGCAAACGAGTGACGCTGTGGTATCCAAGGGATGGGCACCGAAGCAAAGGTCGACCCATAAGAAGATGGGAAGACGACCTAAAGTTGACCCTAGGGCCATTCTGGACGAGAGTGGCTGCTGATAGGCAGTACTGGAGAGGGTTGGAGGAGGCCTTTGCCAAAAGGCACACTGAGCGGCTAGATGTTATTTAAATATATTATGTAACAACCATGTAGCTCAGAAATAAAAGGCTTATTATTATTATTATAATATTTTATAATCTAGTGATTGGCACGGTTGCTCAATAACTACACTTTAGTACAAGCTATTGTACCAATGGTCGGCACATTGTAAATTGAAGTTGTGTAAACTGAACTGGGAAAAATATTATTGAAAACTGTAATATAATTTATAAAAATAATAATTAAGGTATTTCGCACCCCTGAGAAAGTCAAAATAATAAAAAACTATTATTTTTTCCACAGCTCCTCCTTGTTGGATCCGTTAATATTTGCAAGAAAAAACAACAACTTTCTCGCGCGAATTTATTTCTTAGTACTGTGTTGCCATTATCATCCGGAAGAAATATCTATTATAAAATTTTTGAATTGTAGTAATGCCAGATTAAAGAACATAACAGATTAGTACGACTTTGCCATTACAATTCTTAATATCTACGTTTAAAAGTCAAAGTGCCAATCACTGTGGGGGTGCCAAGATAGCTAAAGCTTACCCTATAATTGTGAAAGTTTGTGGGTTTGGATGTTTAGATGTTTGGATGTTTGTTCCTCAATCACGCAAAAACTACTAAACGGATTTGGTTGAAATTTGGCACACAGATAGTAAATAGCCTGGATTAAAACATAGAATATTTTTTATCCAGATATTCCCACGGGAACGGGAACCACGCGGGTGAAACTGCGGGCGGCCGCTAATGTAGAATAGTTTGTATAAGGGCCAAGTGTGTTGCTTTCTGTATGCCTGCAGGAATTGGGATGTGAATTTATTTGCGGGCGGTATACATAGATTTTTTGTATATTTTACCATCTGTTGTGTGAAGTTAGTGCTAAACATGGTTTTTGCGTTCACGTCCAATATACGAATTATAATTATCTATTTTCTTATTTATTAGGAAGCCTACTCAAATCAACATGGTAAATGATCAAGTAGTAGATTTTCCTATTGTGTCGTTTAAGACACGGCATTTTCCTGCTTTTCCTTGAAATAAAATATTTTTAATTATTTTTTATTCGTTTTATTTCACCCTTATGGTAGGTACTTATACGAAAATTCAAAGCAATTGTGCAAAAAAAGTATTAATTATTATAGTAGTGTCTTTTGATGCAGGCGGGTTTTTTAAATATTGACTTGGTTTGCGAGTTATAAAAATAAATGTACTGGCAGCGCCAGTAGTGGGTACTGTTTACTTTCCACTAGAAATAGCACATTAATGATAAATTTTGTAATTAAATCAAAGCTTTACATTGTCATGATCCTACTAATATTATCCTGATCAAAGGCTCGCTAGAGATTTTTTCGAATGTCCACGCGGATGAAGTCGCAGGCGGAAGCTAGTATAAAACAAATTAACATGAATAACTTAACTAGACTTACCATACCATGCCTATGTTTCATGTTATGCAACAACCCACTCTCGATTGATTTATAAACTACTCTCCTAGTATTAAATCTGTTAAACATTTGCTAATTCCGATAAATATAGATAGGTACTTAAGGTACGTACTTATCATTAATTTTGATTAATAATGTTTTATGCAGTTTTTAATGCTAGTTTTCGTTTGCCTTTTTTGTTAAGTCTACTTTTGTTTATCAATCAAGTTAACCCAGAACGGACGAAGTCGGCGTTGTTCTAAGATCCAGAAGGTTTAAAGTACACAAAACGCAAACTATACGACATGTCTTTAAGATGCATTATTTTGAATAAAGAGAACCTCTACTGGATATTTTATTCACGCTACAAGTACGTACTTGTTTTGAGGTTTAAATATCGCAAACAAGAAGCTTATAATCGCAAATTAAATAAGAAACGTTTGTTTACAATTATGCCCCTATTAAATGAAATTATCTTTCTAATTTCCCATTATTTCCGTTATTAGGAAATGCCAGAGCCAGACAAATCAAAATACTCACGATAGTAATTTTACTACAAAATACGAGTACCTACATTACTTTATTTCAATCGAATACGAAAACTTTTAACACGTTTGGTGTCGTTTACAGATTACATTTAATAAGCAACAAGCATAACATACCAGGTGAAAAGCTTTCTGGCAATTCTATTGCACACCAAACATATTGGCAACTTGAGAAAAACCACGAAATGTTACGTAGAAACAATAGTCAAATCTCACGTCATTTGTTTCAAGTAAGCGTTAATATATCTCAATAAACATTCATTTGTTTTCGTGTCGTATCCAGGAAGAATTTACATCAGAGATTCAGCCGAATATAGGCCAAGTGAATGGTCAAACAACACGACGTTTGTCAACATTCATAGGGTAATCCACTTAGCCAGAGCTGTAACATTTTGGCGAACGGCAACGAAACTTTGAACAGCCCCGTAAATAAATTTTAGTCACGTCATTGTTTTCGAGACTTCTAGTCGTATCCAGCCATAACGTTTGGACAATTTAAGGCCCCTATACAACGTGTTACAAAATAACCCCTAATCTATACATATAATAAAACAGTAAATTTTAAATGTTTGTGCGCTAATCACGCAGAAACCGCTGAATGGATTTTGATGGGATTTCACATTATGGTAGCTTGGTGTCAAAGTTAAAATCTAAGACATGTTTCATCTAATTCGGGTGGGTAGCTTTTACACACTAAGGAGATCATTTAAACTGGTCGCCTTATTGTAAGTTGCGGGTAAAAAAAATTCTACTTTCGACGCGGACTACCTAATCTTACTTAAGCAAAAAAATATAAAAATGACGCGGAATTAATGAGATAGGCCCGTAGCAATACAAAATGTGCATGGAAAATGCATAGAAAAAAATCGGTCAAGAGCGAGTCGGACTCACGCACTGAGGGTTCCATACCATCATAATTGCACCATCAAACCACACTGCAGAGTAGAATAATAAATTTGTATTGCAGTTTTAGTTCAGCGCCATCTCTTGACCGATAGTGGAACTAATGTTAACTTTTTAGAAATTTGATCATTTCTAAAAAAGTGTGCTATATTGAGACATCGTTTTATTTTTCCTGTAATCTTTATATAAATTGCTATCACATAGAATTATTTCAGATTTTTCTCTTTGCAAACTTCGGAGATAAGGGGGGGAACGGATTTTTTTTTTACAATTTTCATTATAAGTCGAAAACTATGCGGCCTAAAAAAAAATAAAAAATGATTGAAAACGTGCAAACGACGCTCTTTCATATGATACCCCACATGCCCTAGTTGCCCCACTTCAAATTATTAAGACCCCTTTTCAGCCCCTGTTGTAAAAAAGATATTTTTATTTTCATTTATTTCTTATTTGCAAAATAGTTGGGCAAATGTCATCTTAAACTATTCCAAATTTAAAGTTGATACCATTAGTATTTCTCGAGATATCCAGCTGTGACAGACAGAAAGACAGACTGAGTACACCATAAGGGTTCCTTTTTTACCATTTTGGTACAGAACCCTAAAAAATACCAGGGTAAGACCGCGAGGGGTATAGTTTGCTAGTTACATATTATTTTAGACCTGCCTCACCCTGAGCCCATGGCTGGCTACGCTCATGGTCCCTATATACCATATACCATATTCGAGATTAGGGGTTATTTTGTAACGCCTTGTATACCCCAAAGTGGCGCCCTCGTCTTAATTAAATTGATTACTCGCCGAAAATTCACATGTACATACTGAAGTTAAGGCTCTATAGTTTAGTTACAAAAATAAACCCAATAAAATATAGTTCGTTGTTGTAGGAGTAAGCAAAAGAGCAAAAAGTGGCCCCTTTAAGAGATATACTCTCGTAGTAACTCGTTCTCTTGAAACGACCATAATATTTTCTTCTGACAAACAGACAGACGCCGAGCACTTAGTATAGGGTCCCGTTTTCACCCTTTTGGGTAACGAAACACGAAAAGTGTTAAAGTAGAAAACTTTAACACTTTTCAGCGCATTTCTGTAAATGAAATTACTTTACTACTTTATATCTTGGATGCCGCCTGGCACTGCTTTTTCACGAACAAAAATGCCTGGCAATGTTATATTCGAATTAGATACATGATTGGCTATAATACCACACCAAATCCAGAGCTCAGTAATACCTTCAATCGCTTTTACAGCCACTTTGTTGCCTAAACACTTTCACCCCCACTACTGAAAAGCTGCCAATCGCCCGGATCTATTAATAATGATAGTATGGCACACTAACTTGAGGAATTTCAGGGCTCTGTAAATTGCAAACCTATTTCCGAGCCAGCTCTTAGTAATAACTACGGCAATAATGGTTAGATACTTTTGATGGCGCGCAGCCTTATAATAAAATACCTATTTCAACTCGTTGAGTACATTCAAATCATAAATTGGAAAACATGTTTTAGAAAAAAAAACCAATTGAGTAGGTAGGTATAGCTACATCAACACGTCATGAACTATGGAATGTTTTATAACTATTACTTTTAAGTTAACTTTGTTCATTTGTAACTGACATAAATTGTCTTTTATAAGATCTAATTATGAACTCCCATATTAGTAACATGATTTCTTTAGGTCAGAAAGAATATTTCTTTAGACATTACAGCGCAACTCAAAATGTATTGTCGATTCTAAGACCATTTAAATCGCGTTTTTTTTTTATTTTAGTAGAAAATAAAACGCACTGTAAAATAATATCAACAACAAGAAGGAAAATAATTTTACATTATTAACCTTAATTTACATTAAAGTACATCCCAACACCACTATTTTCCCAGCGTAAGACATTTTATACATTGGGAAATAAAAACTAAGAAGAAACCCTTAATCCAAATAAAGGTACCACAATTTCGTATTTCAACACCTAAGTCTCTATTTTTCTTGTTTCCATATGAAAATTCAAGATATTCCCAAAAAGGTTTACTGATACATAATGCAAATTTGGCCACAGGCTCTCAGTAGAAGTTTTCCTAAAATTTGAATTGTAAATTATTACAAATAACTTTATAAAACGGCTACTTGGAGTGGTTGTGTTAATGGACTCTAAAAAGGTTAGTTCAACCTAAATTTTTGCTTTCAGATTTTCATTTACAGTAACTGTATGCTAATTAAAAAGATGCGCTTAACAACTATGCGATTCTATTAACTATCTTATCTTATGCGTCATGTATAGAAACATTTTAAACAAAAATCTAGTAAAGTACACAATAGAGTAAGATATCGGTATTTTGTGTTCAATCAAAAATACATTCTCATCCCGCGAAGCAACTGACACTCTATTTAAAGACACCAATATAACTACACTATGTGTATACACGTGACTTCCTTATGATTCGTCAGTCGGCTACCGGGCGAGTTGATAAGCGCAAGTCTAACATGGACAAGGTAAATTATCCTAGTAAACCAATTAATCAATAGCCAACTAAAATTATCAGAAAATAAATTTTAACTACTTAATATTCTACAGTTTACTGCCGTTAAAAATTTCGAATGTTTTGTTGTGTTACTGTTGATAAACTTTTGATATTCCAGGTTATTATACCAACGTTTAAACTCAACAATGGGAAGGATATACCCGCTTTGGGGTATGGAACATGGCTCGGGATAGATGATAAGGTATGGAGAGCTTGCATTGAAAATAAATCCTTGATTATTTCGAAAAAGCTCTAATTGATTGAGATCTACTCAACCAAACAACGTCTCTTAATAATTTAGTATGTTTCAAGCTAATTTAGTATAGGTATTTTAGTGTTTGTTTAGTTAGTATGTTTTTAGGTTTTCAAAACGTACAATTATTTATATTAATGACAAATACGTTTTCTACATAGCACAGGATTAAATATGTATGTCGGTCGGTTGTATCATATTGATTTAACGAAACTTATCTGACCTGCCCCCCTAGCCAAAGTAATATTTGCAAATTTTCGTTATCGCTTCGCTTCGAAACAAGTATGGATTTGACGTTTTAAAATTCGATTGTTATCGAAACCTTATGTCAATCCCATACATGTTTCGAAAGCAAAGCGATAACGAACATTTGCCAATGTTACTTTGGCTAGGCCCTCTGGTGGCCAAAACTAGAACTGTGTTGTTACTTATTGTTACTTAGGTTACGCCGTCGATAACAAAATATTCGACAGTGACGCCGTCACGGTCAGATAAATGATGCAACCGAGCCTATACACTCCGTTCTATGATCAGAATATTATTTCAATCTTTCTAGTATTGTTGGGATTTTATTGTTTTTTATTTTATATCACTTGAAAAAAACTTTTTTTCAGGGCAATTTTATGGTCGAAGACTTACCGAAAATGGTCGAAGCAATGTCATACGCTATCGACATTGGATATAGACATATCGACACAGCACATTTTTATAGAGTGGAACCAGAGGTTGGGCTGGTCATTAATAAGAAAATTAAAGAAGGTGTCGTAAAAAGAGAAGATCTGTTTGTGACAACTAAGGTATTCATATCATAGAAATCCGACTAAACAGAGACTTTATTTGTTTTTTGCAAGGTTCAAATTCCTATTTAAATTCCTTTAAGTATTATGTGACCGCGCTTACCGCACATAAATGGTCCTGTCCTGCCAGAATACCAGCGTTGCTGTGACACTTGTGTGTCATGGCAACACAAGCTGAGGTAGGTAGGACCCTATGAACCCTAAGACAGTTTTTTGTGTGCAGCGTGTTTGTTGTTTTTAATTATTTGTTTTTTTTGTGCCTATTTTCTGTTGTATGTAATTTACGTGTAGTCTTTTGTGTTAATAAAAAAATTCTCTCTCTCTCTCTCTCTCTCTCTCATTTAAAATTGTGTTGTAATTAGATATGGCAGCATTATCACCGTGAGTCCGACGTAGAGGAGTCAGTTCGAGGCTCGCTGCGACGACTTAGTCTAGAATATCTGGACCTTATCTTGATACATTGGCCGATGTCGATCTCTGTGAGTAAATATTCCATGCAAACTGATAACAATACCATGAATCTCTATTACCTATTAGAATATTATACACTTCTTGATAAATCTTGAAAAATTGTAAAATAGAATATACACAACTACTCAAAACATTACCTACCTAAATGATGGAACAACTTTTCCAATAAAGCGCTAGTGTCGGAACGAATTTATTATCTACTTCGATTGTCACAATGTCACTCAATATAATTCTATAGATCTATGGGATCGCCAACTTACCGAGTTTTAGGAATATCAAATTAGAGCCTCATTCCAGGAATTCAATAACAAATTAATTTTGTACTTACCCAAGCGACTGGTTTTGAATTCAATTTCAATATTTGATTATGTTTTTGAATTTTTTTGAACATAGTTTGATTATTGACGCCAAGGGAATTGTATTTCTCGGTATTTATCAATTAACTGGGATTAAACAGTGAACAGCACTCATAGCGTATTCTTTTATATTTGATATTCCGAATTTCTCCGATAATTGTATTCCTAAACTGTATAAATTATAACGCAGGTATGGTGGTTATAAACAATATTAAAACTAATACAAAGAATATAAAGCTTTGTAGAGCTGTCCAATAAAAATATATTAGAGACAAAATGAGGGCATAAAATGGTTGTTTCCTTTTTTTAACTTTGACCTGGTTTATGAGAAAAAAAAGTATTGGTGGCGCTAGGACGGATACGGATGAGGATAAATTATTATTCATACATAGTTATGAAACATGTAAAAATATCTCTAAAATGTCCAACTTTTATTTCGCAGCAAGACGGAGTAGACGAAAAGATAGATTACTTAGAAACTTGGAGAGGATGTGAATCAGTGTTACAGAAAGGTTTAGTAAAAGCCATCGGTGTCTCCAACTTCAACGTGGATCAATTGAAAAGGTTGATTGATAATTGCAAGGTCGTCCCGGCGTCTTTGCAAATAGAAGTAGGTAGAAGCGAGAACATAAAACACTTAATAGTATGAAATCTTAATATATAAAATCGTAAACTGAATGACTGACTGACTGACTGACTGACTGACTGACTGACTGACTGATCTATCAACGCACAGCCCAAACCGCTGGACCTAGAGACTTGAAATTTTGCACACAGATACCTTATATAGTGTAGGCATCCACTAAGGAAGGATTTTTGAAAATTCTATCCCTAAGGGGATGAAATAAGGGATGAAAGTTTGTATGAAAGTCCCTCAGTTTTGAAGCTAGAATCTTCAAATTTTGTGATTAGGCTGACGATTGAAAATTATTAAATACGGGTCTCAGCGTTTTTCAAAATTCTACCCCCGAAGGGGTCAAAAAGGGGATTAAAATGTGTATTGAAGAAAATCCTTCATTTTCGAAGTAAATATCACTAAATTTATAATTTAGGCTTATGGATGGAAATTTAACGCAATGTATATTGTTATTGTTAGTATTTCAGTCCTTATGGGGATGAAATGGGGGTGAAAAGGGGTAGAAAATCCTAAAAATAGATATGGATGTCGTTATTGGGGTTTTCTAGGATGACGATTGCTAAAATGACATTTATTTTGAAGTCCAACACGGTGGACATGATTTAACCCCTACAGGGGTGAATGTGGGGTTAAAATTTTGTATGGAAAAATAATATAAAATAGACATTACAACTTTAAACTTCGTAGGAGCACATCTAAAAACAAATAGGCAAACATGTATTTTGTGATTTTGGAAATCAACCCCTTAGGGGGTAAATGGGGTAAGAAAACATAAAAATCGATATAGATGTCGTTCTTGAGGTTTTATGGGATGGTGATTACGAAAATGACTTTTATTTTGAAGTCCAACACGGAGGACATGATTAAAACCCTAAAGGGGTGAAAATGGGGTTCAAATTTTGAATGGAAAAATAATATAAAATAGACATTACAACTTTAAACTTCGTAGGAGCACATCTAAAAATAAATAGGCAAACATACATTTTGTGATTTTGAAAATCAACCCCTAAGGAGGTAAGGGTGAGTAAACATAAAAATCGATATGGATGTCGTTCTTGAGGTTTTATGGCATGGTGATTGCGAAAATGAGTTTTATTTTAAAATCCAATACGGTGGACATGATTTAACCCCTAAAGGGGTGAAAATGGGGTTCAAATTTTGTATGGAAAAATAATATAAAATAGACATTAGGTACAACTTTAAACTTCGTAGGAGCACATCTAAAAATAAATAGGCAAACATATATTTTGTGATTTTGAAAATCAACTCCTTAGGGGGTAAATGGAATGAGTAAACATAAAAATCGATATGGATGTCGTTCTTGAGGTTTTATGGGATGGTGATTGCGAAAATGAGATTTATTTTGAAGTCCAACGCGGTGGACATGAAACATCATGAACCTGGACCTGGACATGCACATCCAGGGGATGGGAACGGGTACAAGGACGGGGACGGGAACGGGAACAGGGACGGGGACAAGAACGGGGGCGGGACGGGAACGGAAAGGGAACGGAACGGGAATGGGACAGGAACGGGAACGGAATGGAAACGGGAACGGGCACGAGAACGGGGACGGGAACGGGAACGGGCACGGGAATGGGACGGGAACTAGACGGGAACGGAACGGAAATGGTACGAAAATGGAAAGGGAACGGAACGGGAACGGGACGGAAACGGGAACGGAATGGGAACTGAACGGGAACGGAACGGGAAGCCTCATTGGAAGCCCACCATACGCGGTAAAGGTCTTGCCTCGCGACGCAGCGCGCTTGATGGGGACCCGCCTAATCGCGTAAAAATGGCTGGACGGATCCTGGTTGGTTCAGGTTCCCTGAGGATTTTCTCTAATATCCACGCGTACGAAGTCGCGGGCAGAAGCTAGTTTTAATATAAAGACTATAAGTTGGGCACGTCGTATTTTTGCACACAATGTCTAAATGAGAGTTTATTTTAAGTTTGTAAAAATAAAATGACATTAAAAGAATTAAAGTTAGAAATATATTAAATGAATGCAATAATAAATTCAAAATAAAATTAAGTGCATGTCATGCAATTTATGTCATGCAATATATGCTAATATTTTGTTCCTAAGCACGTGGCATCTTTGCGCGAATTATTAAGTGTCGCTGTTTTACTCCAGTTGAGAATGATGCAAATTATTAGCTACAAAGTTAACCCTCTTCAGGCGACATGGCTAAATAATAAAAATACTAAACGTGTACGAAAAAAGTCTCTAGCGACATCGGATGTATACAATCTTAGGCTTTTATTCAACCAACCCTTGGCAATATTAATACAACATTTTTGAATATGTTGCCATGTGTTTTCTAGTATGACATTTAGTCTAGACAGAACATGGGTTCATAAATACTTTTGTTAGAAAATTAACAAGAAAAACAAACAAAAGTTTCAGTTTCATACACTTCTTTAAGTTTTAGTTTCATATAGGTATTTCTTGATTGACTCTAATTAAGTTTTCTTTATCACAGATCAATTTAAACTTAGGGCAAAAGGAGTTGGTAGATTTCTGTCACGCTCATGGCATAGTAGTGGTTGCTTATTCGCCTTTTGGCACTATGGTGCCTTCACGAATGGCACCAAATAGCCCTGAACCAAACCTGAATAATCCTACTATGATAGAGATTGCGAAGAAACACAAAAAAACTGTCACGCAAGTTACACTTAGATATTTGGTGAGTATCGTCATTGTCATTACTAAAATGTTGTATTTTGTATTGTAATATAATAGGGAATATGCATCAATTTTTTTTTTAATCTTAATCAAAAGTATAATGCGTGAGAAAATTAACTGTAATATTAAAACTTTTCTCTTGCGTTTTTTTCTCGTGATATAGTTACTTGAAGTTAGCGCGCAGCATCACCCGCCGAAAACGCTCCATACAAAATGGTGACGTCACACATCACGTTTCAGGTGTGTTTCGGCGCGTTTAATATGGAGTTAGCCAATAATCTTCAATTATCTCCCTAAATTTTGCGTTTAAGTACATACGTGTCATACAAAATATTGTTTCTTATTCGATATTCTATCCGACTGTAAAGTGCATTATATCCGAAAATGAAAAAAAAAATTGTTATTTTTCCCTGATTTCATCGTGTGATAAAACTAAAATAATACATTTTTTTTATTTTTTTTCCTGTTACATCATGTTTTTATAAGTGTCCGCAGCGATCAAGCTCAAATTCATCAAAATCGGTGACTTATGCATATTCCCTATTGTTAATGGGTGTGTAATGTATGACCGAAATTTACATGCACTAACGATCAGAGGATATAATAACATTTCCTATAATTTCATTTGACATACCGATCGAATAATATAACATACGGTTAATATAATTTCACTTGACCTAAATACATGTGATACAAAAATTATTTAACATAATAATCATTTGATCTAATTAACAGATGATATAAAGCACATTTCATATAACATTCATTTACTCTATTCAACATTTAAAATAATTTTATTTGACCTATGATTTAAATGCTATAAAAACAAGCATAGCCAAAAAATATGATTTCATTACTTATATATTGTATATCTACAGCTACACCCACGCTTTAAATCCTCTATAAAGGGTTCTGTAGGTCGAAACAAATTATCGGACGCGGCTTACTGCCGCGGCTGATCTGAGGTGTGCAAACTATCGGATGTAGTAGGTCGCGGACGTAACCATAGACTAATATGACGTCATTGGACGTCCGATAGCTATCTGGCACGCAGGATGTTATGAGAGTGTGCACACTTATCAGCCGCGTCCATAAGCCGCGTCCGATAATTTGTTTCAACCTTGAAACAGCTTACTGGCAACATTACAGTATCGCTCCGCTGCGAGTGGTCAAAACACTAACCTAAGCTAACCTACCTGGTGCATTAAGTTTTTATTTATAGTGGGGGGGGGGGGGCTAGGGCCAGCCCCCTGCACCCCCTAGCAAGCATTTTGCAAGCAAGCACCCAACATGCAAGCAAGCATGCAGCGTGCAAGCAAGCATGCAGCGTGCAAGCAAGCATGCAGCATGCAACCAAGCATGCAGCATGCAAGCAAGCATGCAGCATGCAAGCAAGCATGCAGCATCAAGCAAGCATGCAACATGCATGCAAGCATTGTGGAGCTCCGCTCGCTTCGCTCGCTCCGCTGCGAGTGGTCAAAACACTAACCTAACCTAACCTACTGGTAGGTGCATTAAAAGTTTTTCTTTATAGCGGGGGGCCTCAGGCCCCCCGACCCCCCCGAGCAGGGGGGCCAGCCCCCCTGCACCCCCCGGCAAGCATTTTGCAAGCAAGTAAGCATACAGCATGCAAGCAAGGATGCAGCATGCAAGCAAGCATGCAGCATGCAAGTAAGGATGCAGCATGCATGCAAGCATTGTGGAGCTCCGCTGCGAGTGGTCAAAACACTAACCTAACCTAACCTACTGGCAAGCTACATGCATTCTTGTATGCTTGCTTGCATGTCTAGTCATTGTTATGTTATAATATATGTATGCTATTGATGTTATTAGGTACATTAAAAATTAGTGGATTTGAAAATTAAGCAAGCATCATAATAACAAAAGCTAGTTATTTCTATTCTATAATAAAAGTTGATTATAACATGTAAAATTAGATCAAATGATATGTTTAAGAAATGTAAGTTAGATAAAAAAGCAATATATCAAATGATACTTATGGGATATAAACGTTAGAGCAAATGTAAATATGGCAAATAATAATGATGACAAATGAATAATAGGTTAAATAAAAATTATGTCATTTATTTTTAGGTCAAATGAAAATTAGATGAAGTCAACGTTAGTGACATTGAAATTAGATTAACTGTTTTTATGGCAACCGAATCGCACCCATTGTTAATATCCAGAATGGACTTGAAAGTCATGGTGTCATGGAAATTCTCAAGAAAACACAAAAATCTATAATTAACAGAATAGGGAATATGCATCAATTTTTTTTTATCTTAATCATAAGTATAATGCGTGAGAAAGTTAACTGCAATATTAAAACTTTTCTCTTGCGTTTTTTTCTCGTGATATAATTACATGAAATTAGCGCGCAGCAGCACCCGCCGAAAACGCTCCATACAAAACGGTGACGTCACATCACGTTTCAGGTGTGTTTCGGCGCGTTTAATATGGTTTAAGTAAGCCAATAATCTTCAATTATCTCCCTAAATCTTGCGTTTAAGTACATATGTGTCTTACAAAATATTGTTTCTTATTCGATATTCTATCTGCCTGTGAAGTGTATTATATCCGAAAATGAAAAAAAATATCGTTATTTTCCCCTGATTTCATCGTGTGATAAAACTAGGATTATACATGTTTTTTATTTTTTTTTCCTGTTCCATCATGTTTCTATAAGTGTCCGCAGCGATCAAGCTCAAATTCATAAAAATCGGTGACTTATGCACATTCCCTATTGACATAGGAACTATCTTCCAGTAAAAAAATAGCTTAAGTAACATGTTGCGGTAAAAAAACTTACAGATACAGTACAAACAGGGAAAACTTGTAAATTATTCTAAGTATTACAATTTAACATAAAACCAACTTAATTTAACTCGTCGACGCCCGGAAAACGAGACACAATAGATTTTCTATTGTTGTCCGGTCGCCGGAGACCGCTCGGGCGTTGATCAATCATTTCTGTTTTTCAGTTCCAACGCGGAATTATCAGCATTCCAAAAACTGTAACTAAAAGCAGAGTGCTGGAGAACGCTAACATTTTCGACTTCGTTCTTGACGAGAATGACATGGAAACTCTAGTGGAATTCGACAACGGCTACAGAACTGTAAGACCCGTGTTCTGGCAAGACTTTGAAAACTATCCGTTCGAGAAGTTACCGGAAGTTGGACAAATAGAAATACCTTATTCACTACGCAAATGGAAGAATGGAGCTAACCTGGACATTGATTAAACAAAATGAGCAGTAAATTATACTAGGGAAATTACGTTGCTTTATAAACATCGGGTTAATTTGATTTGCAAATAGTCTGCCATAAATTAAAATTAGTCTAGTTTAAAAATTGTATTCCCTCATTCCTCTATGATCCACCGAATGGTTCCACCAGTGGATCGAAGGATATTTATTTTCTCGCAAAGACTACTTTGAGCAGGTACACCATCATACTTTTTAATGAAAGCCTTAATCTACAAAGGAAGTAGGCGGAACCTCGGCGCGCGGCGTGAAGACTAATTAAAAAGGTTGAATAAAAAAATGTAAGTTTTGTCCAAAAAAGTTAATCTAATTATGAAAAATAAATGAAAGTTTACTAGCTTATTATTTTACTTGCGATAGTAAAATGATACGGTAGAAATATGTCGTGATTCCAATGTGTCTTTGATTGCTATACCTACCTACAAGTCACAGAAACATTCTGAGTTGCTTGCCATGTAAGACCAATTAATATGGACGTTGGAGTGGAAATAGATTAAATATAATAGGATAATGTCATTAACTCCTTAAAGTATTAATTCAATTATAAGAAAATTGAGTGCGGGAAAAGGACAGTTTAGGATGTGCTTCGCTTTAGTAAGTTTGCAAACTGTTACTTGAAGAGGTAGATTTAACTAACTCAAAGGCATTTTGGAATAGAGGGCATCATCGCAGTGTTACTACGATAATTGGCGTACGTGACATAAGTGTCAATCTACCCATTGGTGCTGTTGATTTGAACACAATACATTATTCACGATATAATTACCTATACCGGGTGTAACAAGACCTTCAACGAAGCCGAGGTCTACGTATTCTGCCCATCATCAGGACCATTTTCTGTTTAAAATTATTGCTGGAAAACATTTTTGATTTTTGGTGTTAAAAAATCATTGCATACTTTACCACGCAATGTAACGCGCCTGCGAGTGTATGCTACACAGCTGCGTGCGGCCGAGTTGAAAGGCAGCGTTTAATGTGCGTGCTCATAAGATGCATCGAGTGACGACGTTTTAAAGCCATTGTTTTTTACGAAATACTTAAAATTTTTATTATTGTTTCATTGGACAAAAAGTAGGCAATAACGAATAAAATAATATTTCATAAAAGTTTTGATTTTTTTTTTTACTTTGACCTTCAATAACTTCGTAGCTATTGGTTTCCCAGGTATAGTCTAAAAGACAAAAATGATCCTGATGATGGGCGGAATACGTGGACTTCGGCTTCGTTGAAGGTCTTGTTACACCCGTTGTACCACAAGTGAGCATGCTTTGTTTACTATTACATAATATTACACAAACTAATGATTTGCTAGTTCTATACTACGATGACTGCCATTTTATATTTATAAAATGTGAAATTTGTAAAATGTTTACTAAACTTTATAATGAAAAAAATAACATATTTTTTTTAAATTTCATTAATAAAATACTGTCTACAAGCAGAAAACATACTTAATGAATCAGTTTTACTTTATATTTGGTCATCACCTTTGAAATTTCCATTTTGTCTCACACACAAAGAACCTCAGAATCATAACTTCTGTACCTGATTTAAAATATGCATTCATTTCTTTTCATTACATTTTATTAGCAAGTTCATGTTACTGTAGCGCAATTTTTTAACATAATAAATGTTTCATCAGGTTACTGTAACTGAATAACTGAATTCATTTATTATCTTCACGTAGTTCAAGCACGAATTGCTTTCACTTTGTTTTGTAAAATTAATGACGTGATTTGCGAACACAAAACTTTTCATGTGGAAGCCAAAGCTTTGATACCGAAAGCAAGGTTCTGACATTTGGAAAACTTTTACAAGTCTTTGGGAAAAACTTCTATTTTATATTTTTTTGTTACAATCATCAAAAAGCCCAGAAATAAACAAAAGCAATTATAAGAAAAAACTTTATGGATTAATATTTAAATATTTCTAATTTCTAGCTACTTATAGTGAAATACGTACTTACCTTCAAATGACAAAGAAACTGCATCATGGAGACAAAAACATGTTTTGAAAAGTCTATATTATGTTTTATTATTATCAGCCCCCCTACTCAAATGGCCACTTTTCTATTCGTTTGCTAACTCAAAGCTTAAAAATAAGCAATAAGACGATCAAATCACACGTCACGAGTTTATGTAAATCACAGACATTGTTGTATTGTATGGAATTGACAAGCCTACGACACGTTATTTTAGGGTTCATGGCTTATTAACCGACTTCCAAAAAGAAGGAGGTTCTCTGTTCTTCTGTATATTTGTTTTTTTTGTGTATGTACACCGATTACTTGAAAACGGCTGAACCGATTGAAATGGTTCAAACGTTATTACATTAGGTAAACTCCCAAATAGGTCTAATTTTTTAAAATTTGGAAATCGGTTCAGTACTTTTCAAGTAATCTTGAAAAAAGCATGAAAGTAGTATAATTTTGTGTGAATTACCTCGATGATGATGGTCGTATTACTTATTTGTTTATAAACTGAATATGATAATTATTTTTTTGTTGGAAGAGGGATATCTGTGTAGTTCTTTAACCGACTTAAAAAAAGGAGGTTCTCAGTTTGACCCGTATGTATGTATGTTTCTTCGCAATTATCTCACGTTTGGCTGAGCCGATTTTACTATCTAAATAATATACAAGGTACCTACATTAAAAATAAAAAAGGTACCTACACTAAAAATAAAAAATAAAAATTGTTTAAAAAAAACAAAAAACCGACTTCAAAAAACCTACCTCTAAAAAGCAAGAAATAATATTCGTAATAATAAAAACACGTCTATTGAAGTCGGTGGGGCTTTTAGAATAAAAAAAAAGGAATCTGTACTCCAGCCACACCCGACTTCAATAGACGTGTATAATAAAAACACGTCTATTGAGGTCGGGTGGGGCTGGATATTACGAATATTATTTCTTGCTTTTTAGAGGTAGGTTTTTTGAAGTCGGTTTTTTGTTTTTTTTATTTTTAAGTTAGCTGACGTATAGTGGCTATTTGAGTAGCCCCCCAGATCAGAAGACACAGAAACGACAAATATTTTCATTTTATCTAACAAAAGAGTTGCACTTACGTAACGTACAATACTGAAAATTCCAATTTATCATTCCTTTTTCTGAATTTACCGGGTCAAGTAAGTGCCAAATAATATAGGAACAGCTAACCACAGAAATATTTGACTGCATAAGTACTTTGTCACTTTAACAATAACGCTCATTCAGTATGTTGGAACCCTTTTATATGAAGTACTTGTAATTGGTGCGACATAGTACTGAAATCTGCAGCAACTTTTCACGTCAACCGACCGTATAAACGCGTCTTTCATACGATTAAAATTTTCCGGAAGGTGGAACTCATGGAAGTTTGAAGAGTGCCGTCAAAGAGCTCTTATTGAAAAAGTTTGGGGAGTGATATATTTTTGTGTGAACCGCCCTCACTGAGCGACCCTTATAGGTTTATATTATAGTTTGGTTTATAACACGCTTATTTTCTTTCATTACGCTGCTGGCTCCGGCTTCGGTTGAACTTTCTAGCTTTAGTGATTTTTACTTGAAAACTAAATATACCTAGTAATAGAGATCCTTATTCTTCTTTTGTTTTTAATATTTTCTCTTGTTTTGATGTTAAAAGTAAAAAACAATCATGATTGAATACTTATAAAATTTTCTCAACATTTTTTTACAGAATAATGATTAAAGTTTGTGCTATCGAGCTAGTCGATAGCTGTTTGAACGTTGTTCAAGTAACTGCAAATATTGTTTAAAGAGTTGCATAACTCATTTGTGAACTATAATGTAATATACGGAACTTAATGCATTATTAAGTTAGAGATGGAATTATTGGCTTATTAATTCCGTCTCACTTACATGTTCGAAACGCTTTGCTATTATCGTATTATATTATAAATTATAGTAAATGCTTGTTGTAAATAATATATCATACCATAATAATATTAATTAAAGTTATAGTAGGTTCACTGAGAGTTATCGCTTTATAACTTTATTTCGTTTCCTATTGTGGAATTCCGTAATTGGCTTCCTGTCTCTATAATTTTAGGTACCTATACCTATATATTACTTTAGCTGAATAATTTTATATAAAGGGGCCATCCATAAATTACGTCACACGTTAAGTGGGAGGGAGGTGGTTGACGAAGTGTGACATTGTGTGACAAGGGGGTGGGAGAGGTCCTAAATTTTCTGACGTCACATTTCAAAATCGTTTAAATTGAAATAAAACAACATATTATACAATTTGTGACGTCACAAATTGTAAAATATGTGGGGTCACATTTGTAATACGGGGGGTATTACAAATGTGACTCCCTCCCCTCCCAGCTGTGACAAGGATGGGGGAGGGGGTCAAAAATCATGAAATTCGTGTGACGTAATTTATGGATGGCCCCAAATAAAAGAAAACGAATTCATGTACTTTTTTCGTACCTAGTCCATGTTTCTTATATTCTATGCTACACAAGTTTTCAGTAATATAATTCACAACGTCGTATTTACTTATACAAGGTGTTTGGGTATACCCTTATAAAGCCGAATATGGTAGATAGTGTACTGTAAAGTCGAGTTCATTAATATGTTGGCACTTTTGACAGAATGTTGATCTGGCAAAGGTTATCTGGCAATTTTATTGAACTCGACTATACCGTGCATAAAACCCCGGAAAATTATTATTAACCCAGAAAATCACTAAATGGTTCATCATATCAGCCGCACGACATCCACTGCTGGGTATAGGCCTTCCCTAAGGATCTCCACGACGATCGGTCCTGCGCTGCCTGCATCCACTGGCTTCCCGCGACTTTCATCAGATCGTCGGTCCACCTTGTCGGTGTCGGGGGCCTACCCACGGAGCGTCGCCCGGTGCGCGGTCGCCATTCCAGAACCTTTCCGCCCCAACGGCCATCGGTTCTTCTCGCTATGTGTCCTGCCCATTCAGCATTCAGCCCCTTCAGCTGAGCAATCCTTCGAGCGATGTCGGTTACTTTAGTTCTCCTTCGGATCTCCTCATTTCTGATTCGATCGCGCAGGGAAACGCCGAGCATGGCTCTCTCCATTGCACGCTGGGTGACCTTGAGCCTCCTTATGAGGCCCATAGTTAGCGACCACGTTTTACTGCCGTAAGTCATCACTGGCAACACACACTGTTCATAGACTTTCGTCTTGAGACACTGAGGTAAGTCGGACGCGAAGATTTTTAGAACCAAATGGTTAAGACATTTAGTTTAAACTAGCGGCCGCCCGCGGTTTCACCCGCGTGGTTCCCGTTCCCGTGGGAATATCGAGATAAAAAGTATCCTATGTTTTAATCTAGGCTATCTACTATCTGTGTGCCAAATTTCAACCAAATCCGTTCAGTAGTTTTTGCGTGATTGAGGAACAAACATCCAAACATCCAAACCCACAAACTTTCACATTTATAATATTAGTAGGATAACGATCACACAGCTCGATAATAGTAAGTAAAATACAATACCAGTGTATCACTAAAGTTGACTCAATTCCACACTTAAGGTCTTGGCAATCTTGCCCACCGACAAAGAAACATGACACCCCCTTTTAGTGAGGATAGTTGTATTTGATTGCTTTTAACACGGGTAAAATGTGATTTTACTTACACAACACGGCCTACCTATTGCTAATCCTCTCTGTCTTTGGCAAAATGGTGTAATGGTGGAACCAGACTTTGCGAGACATACGCTACATAAGTACATGCGGTTTCACTTTAACTGGCTGTAACGAATTTCGTGGCATGTTACTTCTTCAGTTTGGGTTATGAATATAAAAAATCTCAGATTGTCACCATTTGATTATTAAAACCACAGAACAGGCTGTTACCGGAGTAAATAGTACAAAAATAATACCTCCTCCCCCAGTAACACAAAAACTCGCAGGCCATCGGACGAGGGCCGGCTTAATTTAAAACCCCTGTCGAAAGCATACCAATTGATGGGGCCATTAATTTACAAATCACATTTTGGGCTGTTTTAGGGATGAACGTTTAAATCTTTAAATGGGGCCTTGTTCCAGTAAAAGAGACACGAAAATCGTATTAACGTCGAATTCGGCTGTCTAGATTTTTGGTAGGTATCTATATTTTGTGATTCTTTACTTTCGCGACTATTATAGAAGATGTGCATTTATTACATTTATTAAAAGCTTAATTAATGATTTGAAGTTGGTTTAAATGAAAACAAACCAAGTTTTTTAATTCTATTTAAAAAAATATTTACAAAAAAGAAAAATCGTGTTTGACCGGGATCGACTGGAAAAGCAAGCAAAGTTACAATCAGCATGCATCCATTACTCAAGCCACTATCACAATGGGACCAATAAACCCCTAGTTTAATTCAAGGTGCAAATCGGCCCAAAGCCTCAATCAAGTCAATCGATGTGGTCCCAGTTGCCTATTATCAAATTTCAGTGGGAGCAACTGGTCCCTGATCCCAGTTTTAGATGAGGACGACCTGACCCCTAAGTCACCAAGACAGTCGTATAAGAAAATCTTTTTATTAAAAAAAAATGTTTGTATGTTAGTCCTTTAGTCGTTCATGAGCCAACCAACCGCTTATAATTATACTTTAGTTAGTTGTTATGTAACGTAAGTAAATATCGATAAAAAATAAAACACAACACAGTTCTGTTTATATTTGCTTGTAGATATGTTCCTACATATGTATGTTGGTGCCACAACGTATCATTATAAAAGCTAACATTTGACCTTCTGTTTTATACAAAGAGCCAAAGGTTTATTTACTCATTTGATAAACATTTTATTACAATTGTCAGACGCATGATGATGTACAGTATTTATGATTGCAATAAAGCTATGCTATGTTCCATTTAATGATCTAGAAGTTTAAATTCCTTGTCATATGCGGTTTTGATTTGGCCTATAAAAAGATCAAATTGGGACGTTAATTTAAAACTGGCCCGGAATTTTTTACAATTTTCCAAAAATGCAGGGTACAAATAAGGTAAGACTGCGTGGTCTAAAGTTGGGAAAAGATGGTGAAGTGCGTGATCCCCGAAGAACGTCATCACTAAGAATAAACTGCCATTGATGTCTGTTCTGTCCATTACCGCTTCGAGTTGGTGCATGCCCCAGTCTGGAGTAATTGTGCTGGAAAAAACGTAATGGATAACTTTTTATTCTTATACTACTCTCTAACAGCGGCAGTGACTACGCTTAACGATTAACAATAATTGCATGACCATTAGAATTCTTATTAATTTAACTATTAATGTGCACCTTATTGCTAAGACATAACAATCCAATCATATTCCCTTATGATAATGAATACACTAATAAATAAGAATACTAATATAATCACGCCCTTGATTCGGCAAAGTATTAAGCACAGATTCAATAATACCTACTGGTTTTAAGTAAAACAAGAATATTAGTAACACGCCTAGCGAAATCTTATACCTAGATCTTTAGAACTACTTCCAGTTATTTATTTGAAAAAATAAAGTAAAATTTTACCTGACTTCATTACCATCCTTGAATGTTTTCGGGTGATGATGTGCAGCATTAGAGCCTATCATCATCAAGATGAAGCTTCCAGTACAATTGATCCAGAGCCAATTGACGATGGCCTCACTAAATGAACACCCACTGACAACCCACATCCAGACAGGGAACAATAATCCAAGACCATCGTGCCAACGGTAGTGATTTTTGAAGAAATCTTTACGAATGAAATTCAAGAGGAACCTGAAAAAATTATAATGGTGCGGCATTGTAGTAAATGCGTAATAATACAGATATACTTAAAATAATATTGGACAAATTAGTATGTTAGTATTGTGTTGTGTACAGTCGGTTTATCTCATTTCTATCATATATTTTTTTCAAAATTCAAATTCACACTTGTCTCGTTAAATTATTGCTCAACTTTTGGTACTATTCACATCTCGATCGTCCCAAAATCCTTGGAGATATGGCCAAAAATACATCTCAGGCGATTTGCATCTGATAACCATTTACAATGGTAAAAAAATACATTAGAGTCTGTTCAGAAAGAGAACCGTCGTTTGATCACTTTTTTGTCAGCAATTATAGTGCGACTATCTTGACTTGATAGATATCAAGATATTATCCTTATCCTTACCCTTACATATAATAAAACAGTAGAAAAAGTGTGTCTGTACATTACATATATTTAAAAAATATATATCTGGGGCGATGGAGACCTAGTAATAGAGTAAGAAATTGAAAAAAAAAGTGTGTCTGTTTGTCTGTTTGTTTGTCTGTTTGTGTGTCTGTTTGTTTGTCTGTTTGAACACGCTAATCTCCGGAAATACTGAACGGATTCGAATGAAACTTTTTTGTTATATAGCTGTTAAGTCTGGGCGTAACTTAGGGTATAATTGATTTTGGAAAATGGAACACCTGATGCAGAACCATAATGGTCCAACTTAACTATAAGGAATATAAAAATGACACCTTTGCAAAAGTTGTTCAGCCTGATGAGCATTTCTTGTTGAGGTATAAAAATCGAAGATCTGGAACACCTGATTCGGAACCATAATGGTCCAGCTAAGCTATACAAAATACAAAATTGACTCCTTAACAAAAGTTCTTCAGCCTGATGAGCATTTTTTTGTTGAGATATAAAAATCTAAGATCTGGAACACCTGATGCAGAACCATAATGGTACAGCTAAACTATACAAAATATAAAAATGACACCTTAGCAAAAGTTGTTCAGCCTGATGAGCATTTTTTGTAGAGGTAAAAAAATCGAAGATCTGGAATACCTGGATGACCTTATATGAATACGCCGGAGTAATAATGTCCATGCGTACGAAGTCGCAGGCATCAGCTAGTAGTCGTAATAAAACGTTACAGTGCCGTTAACATCACAAAAAGCACCACGACGACGATTCTATTTCCGAACAGACTCTAGCTCTTGTTTAGTTTAATTTTGAAAGAGTTGCGAAAGGATCTTAGTCAACAATTTTATCAGAGTTTTTTTGTTGTGTTGTTTTTTGGTTAAAAGTTGATTTCTATTGATCAACTAGTAAAAATAAATGTTAAAAATAAACGTACTTTTTAACAGCATTCAATATGAAACCGAAGGGAAACATTGCTAATTGATATAGAAACGTAAAGTAGGTGTAAAATGGTTTATCCGGTCTTGGCATCCACTGTATGATTGGTTCAAATGCACTTATCTCCAGATCCATTAAGGTGTTTGGAAACAAATGATGTGAAAGTGCGTGGGAAATCCTGAAGTCTCTGAAAAAAGTAACACACTTTTTTTAGAATTAACAGTCATGATTTTTGGATAAAGATACATGACAATGGCAGCTCCATTGTTTATTTATACTATCTCATTTATACTTAATGAGAACAAAATGAGAATTAATGTAATGCGGGACACACGCGTAGAATATATGGTAAAATAATTGTGGTGTTGAAAATTATAATTCCAAGCTTTGGATGTCTATAAAATCTTTATGTCTGTGACCTATAGGAATGTTGAAATATTTTGTTAAGCATTTTACCTGTATGACCACATGCTAAGATTAAAAATATACATTCTCCAATTTGGTTTCCTGTGTATATAGTTGTGGGCAGCCACCACCGACCAGGCGAGCGTCAAAGAAGAAATCAGGTAAGAAATCATTACTATCCAATAATTTTTTGCCCAACACGTCAGAGCAGCTGTTACCAAGCAAGTTATAAAAAGGCCATCAATTATCCTATCCGCATGATTAGGAATGTTATTTGGGACTTTTTTCAATTCCTCTCTCACTGCTTTTTTAAGAGTACGATAGAAACCATCTTCATTGAACGTGTAAGGAGAGTTTCTTGGCGAAGTGGCGTTTTTCACAAAGTATTTCTCTAGCATCTTTTCTACGACTGGGTTTAGGTGATGGGCTTCAAATGCTTCGGTTATATCTGTCCCCTGAAAAGATAAGGCAACATAATTTTACCTATCTGATAAAAGCTCTACTCAAATCAGTTACCTACATAATAAAGTGCATAATGTTTCCTTATTTAATATTGAGACGGTGCTATTTCTTAGAAATAGTATGTTTCTCCATTTTTTGTGTAATAGAGTCATTCTCGCCTCTAATGAAATTGCTGATATTTTTTCACAAGAACCTCATTATGTCTATGAGTTAAAATATTCATTAAATGCTTGATATTATATCAAAATATGACCATGGTAGTCAACTACATAACAGTACATAATATTAGGACAGAATACAGAATTATTAGGTGAGTAACTATTTAAAACTCAAACAGGCCGTATCCAAGTAACAAGTGGCGTCTGCCTTGATCAATGTTAAAATGATTGATGAATATATCACGTCCCTACAGCTTGAAACGCCATAGATAAGTTTATTCTATATTAATTATTTCAAGTTAATTTAGAAGTACAAAGTTTTGTTGCATAGTTGGCATAGTTAACAACGATAATAATATTTGCAAACCTTAGTAAGTTCCAGCCATTCACTTCCTCCGGGATGTTTGTCAATGAAACTGTCAAAGTTGTAGATACAATTGTGAATTCTCCACAGGCCATCTGCCCCATCATCCATAGCTTTACCAGTCAACCATTGCGCCGGATCTCGAAATCCTTCATCTCTTAGAGACGGATATTTCAGTTGAGGAAAGCTGACATGAGTTTTCCTTTCCAAAGCCCTCTTCTGAGCTTCCTCTAAATATTCCACATTTTTAGGCGCCATTACTATCAGTTATTATTTTAACACGTAAGACATTTATAAGTAACAAGTTTGCACGTCTTAACAATTAAAATTTAACCCGACGACTGATAACAAAGTATATGGAACCAATAAATTTTCATATCTTCGAACTTATTCAATATAAATATTTATGCTATTGTGATATTAATGTTTTCTATAAATAGTTAAACAAAACATTTAGTGTCAAGTGTCAGTCACAATCACAATTTCGTTATCCATGTTAATAACAAAATTTTCTAGTACCATATCAAATTAAAAGTTGGGGCAAGACCAAAGCTAAAACAATATACTAAATATTTTTTTTAGAACTTTATGCAAATTATAAAGAATTTTTGATGAATTGGTGACTATTTGTATTTCTTCAATATTTAATATCTTATCAATTACAAATAAAAGACAACAGCACTCGTTCGTTTTTTGCATAACTGTTTTTATTTTTATTTAACCATTTATTTCAGGCAACTAGGCCCATCACTCTACAATATAAATTATATCTTACAAACATAGATTTATATTCCAAATTATCGAATTTGGCCCATTTTTGATTCAACGATAAACAATCAAATACTCTTTATTTTGAGCAGATAAAAATACATGTTGAAATTTTATAAATGATCTTGATTATTTTACGGTTAAAATACGATATTCGTATCTTCACTCGATTAAAAATATGCAAAGACAAAGAAAATTATCATTAATTTTATATTTTTTGGATAATCCTTAAAGTTTATTAATCCATTATTCACGATAAATTTATAGAAAAGTAGGTAATGACATATAAAAGAATATTCAACGGTTACTTTTTCAAAAAGTGACTTTATTCTCAAAATAACAACAAAAACATTGAAAAAAAGAAAAAGTGAGGTTATTTTCATTACTGTTCACACGTAAAGAAAAAGACAGAGACAGAGTTTTTGGAATATACTGGCCTTAATCAAGTGCGTAGTACTTAGTACCTATAAGTTTATATTGGGTACTGTTCTATCATCTGAACCTTCTTCCTTAAGGTCATCAGCTATAAAGTTATCATTGTTATTGACATACAACTCAAAACACGTTTTCTACCTATGTAGGTGATCTTTTCTCATGTAGGTGATATTTTCATACGAGCTTTTCTTAAAATGTCTAGGAAATTATTAAATGTCACCGCCATAATCATCATCATCATCATCAGCCTATCATCGTCCACTGCTGAACATAGGCCTCTCCGAGTGCACGCCACTGAGCACGATCCGCGGCTATACTCAGCACGATCCGCGGCTATACTCAGCACGATCCGCGGCTATACTCCGCCACACCGCCATAATGGTATAGGTAAATTAGATCGGTAAATACCAGACATAGAAAAATTTTCGCTGCGCTCAAGAAGACCAACAAAGCGTGGAAAAGAGAAGTTAACATCATACGGACACGGTCTATGTAAAAAAGAGACTAAGGATCAAGTGACATGTGCCAACATTTTTTACAGTAAGAGCCCCTAGCGTCCCGCCTAGCAAATGAGCATTCACAGTTTGTTTAAAATATTTGTTAATCTTAATTAGAATTTAAAACAAAGGTATCGTGGAGCCATGGTCTCTTGTGCTCTAAGTAATTGTGATGTGACAAAAAGAAATAATCCAAGTAATCACACTTTTCACAGGTAAATAAGATATTGCCTCACATTTCTCTAAAACCAAATTTCGCTACATTTATTCGTTTATCGAAGATGAAAACAGTATGGAACATAGTTTATTAATTTCCTTTGCAATATATAGTCATATTTTATGAATCTAATATTTTACGTATCTCATATAAAATGTATGCATTCGTTTTCGGATCACCTGTTTATTGACATTGTTGTTCTTTGATATTCTATTTCTGTGGTAAATACTAACTTGTTATCGTTGGTCGAATATATCTCAAGGGCGATGGATGAAGACAAACAAGTAGATGTACTGTACTTTGATTATCGCTAAGCCTTTGATGGGGTCAATTGTAGAATCCTTCTATCGAAGCTGGACGCTTTTGGTTTCTCTTCTAAGCTTATCGATTTGCTTTCTGATTACTTCAGGGATAGGCAACAGTATACGCCATGGTTGCTATGTCTCGCAACTTTATTCAACCATGATCATTTTTTTTTTACCTAAACTAAAAAATGTAAAATCAATGCTTTTTGGCCACATACATGCTCCAACTTTATTTTAACTACAGACGGATTTTGCAAAGCATGGTAAAAGACTCACTCACGTGCATATTAATGTAACTGTCACTCATGGTTCGAGTCAAATTGGTGTAACGTGGGAATTATTGAAATGATAGTAACGTCAAATAAGGTAAGAGTCAAGTCATTGGAAAGTGTGCAGAATATTTTGGAGTATCCGTGATTATATATTTTTTTCACCTAAACAAAAAATGTAAAAGCAATGCTTTTTCGATCACGTACTTACTCCAACTTTATTTTCTACCATTATAGACATACACTAATATACTTTGCTTAAATGAATTAAATGTTTGTTACCTTTAAATTTGGATGGGAGTGTGAAAAATACATACCCAAAATAAGTAGTGTATCTGCATTTTTTTAAAGGCTAGAGCTTTTTTTAAATATATCATTCGAAAGAACAGAAAAATTTAAGAAAAACTGTATACTTAACTCATTTTACGTATTTTGTCAGTTACCCCAAATGAACCTGCAGGTGACGATATGTGCCTGAGAATCATTTACGCATTCGCTCCAGTCGTAGACATCAACTGTTTGCGCGTCCACCATGTCGCACGGTGGCGCGTAGGCAGTCGCCGCTGTGTTGTATTTGTGGACAATCCGAAAGCTCTTGTTAAGGGCAGTATATTGCAAATTAACTTATTTTTGATTCAGTTTTAAACAATCAAGCATTATTTATTTTGAGCAGATAAAAATATATGTTGTAGTTTCATAATCGAACTTGATTATTTTACGGTTAAAAACACGATTTTCGTATTTTCACTCGACTATAAAAATGTGCAAAGACAATGAATATTTTCATTGTTTTTTGAATAATACTTAAAGATTATAAATATCTTACGCACAAATAATATATAGAAAAAAAGGTAATGACATATAGCAGAATATTTTACGGTTACTTTTTCAAAAAGTGACTTTATGTTTATTTAAAAATTAATATATAATAAAACGCACGACGAATCTTGGTTTAGTAGCCTGCGAGGCGTCGTCGGCGTAGGACCTGTGTCGTTTTTGCTGCCGCGCTGTGTTCCCCCTCTCGCGTCTAGTCGATTGAGAATCTTTTAGATACTCGAAGAGTAGTATAAGACTTGGAAACGCAGTAGGTAATCTAAGTGTAAAATTTTATTTAGTGTAAATTACCAATTTAGTTTAATTTGTAAATGCATAGAGTAGGTATTTGGATACAGCAACCAAGTACAAGCTAACGCGTAATTAATTTTGATGACTTTTAAGAAATAAATACTTATCTATAAATAAAATAAAAAATATACCTATCGTATAATTTATAAAATGGTTGACTTTGCAATGATTTTACTTATATCGGAAGATGAAGAAGAAAACTAAGTACAGTCAGCAGCATATCAAGCTATAAGTACAAAACTGTCAAAAATCTATAATGAATTTTGAACCTTAAACTGTTCGACTTAAAGTTTAAAAATGATTGAAGTAATTTGACACATTGTGGAAGCCCAGCATGCCGTTGACTGTACCGTAAGGCTGCGTTCAGACGATAACGCACGACCCAACCTCAACCCAAACTCAGCCCAAACTCAGCTCAAACTCAACTCACCCGCAGCCTACTCCTTGAAATACATCACTTACAATTTTGAATCTTATGACACATTAATAAGCTCTTTTTTTATTTTGTCGATGAAACTGCACCCTCCCCGCGCTCAACCCGAACTCAACTCAAACTCAACCCGTACACAACCCAAACTCAAATCAAACTCAAACCGAACTCAAACAGAACTCACTTCAAACTCACCTGGACATTACACAGGACCTTATTAAAGTGTCATAAGACTCAAAATTGTAAGCGATGTATTTCATGGTGGGCTGTGGTTGAGGTGAGTTTGAGTTGAGTTTGAGTTGAGTTCGGGTTGAGGTCGGGTCGTGTGTTATCGTTTGAACGTAGCCTAAAAGTATGCTTCCGCACAGCTATGCGGTCGCGACAATTTTCCGTTCACTTCAAATTGAGCCTTTTGGTCATAACATTACGGTTCAACTTGGAGCGCACTGCTGCTTGCTGCCGAGATCGGCGCAAGCGTTAGTCGTCTTATTTACTTTGAAATTCGGTTGTTTTTTTCCCATATTTTTGTTCACAAACTTTGTTGTTTCATTAAAAACAGTTATTTTGATAAATGTCAATATGGTCGAAAATCACTTGCACCTGTTTTTTTTTTTACTAGTAATCACTACAAATTTTAGCGAACTTCACTTTTTCCCCGACATTATTTGTTCTTCTGGCTATTGCCTAATATGCCCCAGCAGTTGAAACATGAATAGGCTGGTGATAATGAGGTTGCTTTTAGCCTGGGTGCATTAATCTACTTAAGGGTACACATAAATCACCTGGGTGAATCTGTCTGCTGAAGGGAGAAAAATAATTATGTACGTTGGCCGGTGAGGATGCACGGCTCAAAATCAAGTGTCAACCAATCACGACTTTACCTACGAGTCGACGGTGTGATACTTCCCAGCAACGCCACCATGGAGTAGAGATTTCTAAATACCCTCAAATGAAAGACCATAAAATGTACCTAATTGTACCTTAACTCAAAAAATTGTACCTCTGATAGTTTCAGAGAAAAACGCACTTGATTGTGGCATTGCCAGGAAGTATACTTCCTGGCAACGCGACGCTGTACCAGATTCCAATTGGTCTCATAGTAATGGCCAAAAATTGTACTTCATTTGTACCTCATTCAATAATTAAAATATGCAGTTTCGATATAAAAAAACTCTTACTTGATTTGCAATACATGCAATGCACGTTGTTATTGATATAAACTGATGTTTATTATGCATTATGCAGTAGTAGGACCACAGAGGCAACCGCTTCTGTGCTCTAGTGGTTCACCCACCCGTGTAAGATGCAGACGTCCCGGGTTCAATTCTCAGGAGGGTACAATTTGTACTCGGTTTGGTTGATGGTAGGGCTTAATTTGGTGCCATTAATTTGGTACTATTAAGTACAATTAATTATGTACCATATAGTACAATTTATTAGGTACTATGTAGTACAATTTATTTGGTATCATATAGTACAATTAGAAGGTAGTTTAGGTACTATTTAGTACAATAAATTTTGTACCATAGAGTAAAATTTATTAGGTACTACTTTGTACAATAAATTTGGCACCATATAGTACAATTTATTAGGTACTATTAGGCACATTTTATTTGGTAGTACAATTTTATAGGTACTATATAAAAGCATTCATTTGGTACATATTATCTGGTAACATATTATAGTACAATTAATAAAGTACTAATTACAAACTAATTAGTACAATCAATTTAGTATTATTTAGTACAATTTATTAGGTACTATTTAATAAAATTAATTATGTACTATACAGTACAATTTATTTGGTACCATAATAATACAATTAATTTAGTACTACTTAGTGCCATTCATTTGGTACTATACAGTACAGTTTATTAGGTACTATTTATTACAATTTATTTGGTACCATATAGTACAATTAGTAGATACCATTTAGTACAATTAATTAGATACTATTTAGTACTATTAATTTTGTACCATAGAGTACAATTGTAAGAAACAAGTACAAAAGCTAAACTAACTTGCATCTACATATCGACGGCGAAGTGCCAATATCTCCTAGTCCTAACAATGATGCCTTTGAATTCAACACCTAAAGGAAGTTAATTTCTCAAAAAAGTCTCAGTTAGGAGCGATTGGTACTTCCCCGTTGAAATCTCATAAAATTTTATTCTTTTCCTCTCTTTTTGTATTAGTTTGATTGTTGCTATAGAGGTTTTTCTTATTATGATTTTATAATAGTATTTAGTCATCATTATCATATCAGTTGCACCACACCCACTGCTGGGTATAGGCCTCCCTCATGGGTCTTCATAACGATCGGTCCTGCTTGGCCCGCATCCAGCGGCGCACCGCGACCTTCACCAGATCGTCGGTCCACCTTTTCGGGGGCCTACCCTCGGAGCGTCGTCCGGTACGCGGTCGCTATTCCAATCTTTCCGCCCCAACTGCCTTTGGTTCGTCTCGCTAATTTGTCCCGCCCACTGCCACTTCAGCTAAACAATCTTTCGAGCGATATCGGTTACTTTAGTTCTCCTACGCATATACTCATTTCTGGTTCGATCACGCAGGGAAATGCCGACCATGGCTCTCCATTGCACACTGGGTGAGAGCCTTCTTATGAGACCTGTAGTAAGCGACCACGTTTTACTGCGATAAGTCAACAATGGCAACACACACACACACAACTTAGACTTTAGTCTTGAGATAAGACACCGAGGTAAGTTGGACTCGAAGATTTGTCGAATACTGGCCAACCGAGCTGGATTCGACGAGAGATCTCTTTTCGAAGTTGAACTTACCTAACTGGACTGTCTGTCCTAGGGATACGTAATGGTCAACAACTTCGTGTGTAGTGTTCCCAACATGAGCTAGAGTGGGTACAACATGAGCACTCGACATGATTTTCGTCTTATCCATCTTCATTCTAAGAGCCACTTTCTGGGAGGCACTACGGATAACTTCGAGGATTGTGTTCAAGTCTTCCATGAATAAAAACTATATCATCGGCAAAACGAAGGTGTGTTAGTTAGGTACTGGACATTAATGTTGATACCGAGTCTTTTCCAGTCCAAGAGCTTCAAGACATCCTCCATCACAGCTGTGAACAGTTTCGGAAAAATAACTTCTGTCTCTGTCTCACACCTCGCTGTAGTTGGATAGGATCTGTGCTCTGATTCTGTACTCGAGCCGAAATGGTGACATTTTCCTATAAGTGCCTCAACACCTCTTCCTTCCTTTCCTTCCTCCTCTTGGTCCTATTGGTGCACCAGACTGCAGCACTGCCCAGGTCTCAATCAAATCAAAAACTTTCTCATAGTCCACGAACGCCAAGCAAAGTGGCAGTTTATACACCTCGGTCTTCTGTATAACCTGCCGCAGCGTATGGATGTGGTATATGGTGCCAAAGCCTTTTCAGAACGCGGCTAGTTCGGGAGATTGGAAGTCGTCGAACTTGCGAGCGCAACGATTCGTAAGATTCGTATTCTTCAAGAGGGCCTTGTCACCCTTTTTAAAGAACAGAATGACCTCACTTATGTTCCATGTCTTCGGCGTTCTGCCCTCAACGATGACGGAATTGAAAAGCTTCTAAAGGTCTTTTATTCTACTTATTTTGACCATCCACACCGATTACGCCGATGACGCCGCCGCCGCCGACAATTTAGACGCCAGACGCCGCTGCCGGTCAAATGACCATGAATAATAAAACCATGCAACCCCATCGAGTTTGGGCTCGTTTGAATCGTTTTGACGAGTGCTCCGATAGGAGATGGTATATTTTTAGTCTTAGCTCGTTAACTAAAAAGCATAAAATAATAATTTACTGAAAAAAGTATTTTTTAAAAACACCTTTTTTATACGGACTAAATAATTCCAAAAAATCGGACTAAAAATATTAAAACGGACAAGTAAAAACAAACTAAAAAGTAAAAAATAAATTCTTCTGTAAATATTTATAACCCTAATAACTTATACCTACAGAAATTTTAAACCAAAAAACGTGGGGCGCGTTTTGTAAAGTTTCTCATCTATATTGTCTATAGCATGCGCCCCACGTTTTTTGGTTTAAAATTTCTGTAGGTATAAGTTATTAGGGTTATAAATATTTACAGAAGAATTTATTTTTTACTTTTTAGTTTGTTTTTAACCGACTTCAACAAAAGGAGGAGGTTCTCAATTCGATTGTATGTTTTTTTTTTTATCGTTGTTCGCGCATATCTTCGTCATTTATGGACCAATTTTGATGATTCTTTTTTTGTTCGATTGAGTTTGCTTGCGAGATGGTCCCATTCCATCCTCCATTCCCATTTGGTTTTTTTTCAAATCGGTCGGGTAGTTTTCAAGAAATCCTGAAAATACTATGATTTTGCATCAACTACCTTGACGACTTTCTTATTTATGAACCGAATTAGATGATCTTTTTTTGTTGGAAAAGGCATGATTTAGTGTAGTCTTTTTAACCGACTTCAAAAAAGGAGGTTCTCAGTATGTATGTATGTTTCTTCGCGATTATCTCACGTTTGGCTGAGTCGATTTTTCTACCTAAATACAGAAGGTACTTACACTAAAAATAAAAAAATATTTTTTTTTAATAAAACAAAAAAACCGACTTCAAAAAACCTGCCTATAAAAAGCAAGAAATAATATTCAAATCATTAGATATGCATTATCATTGTTATAATAAAAATACGTCTATTGAAGTCGGGTGGGGGTTTTAGAATAAAAAATTAGGAAGTTGTACTCCAGCCCCACCCGACTTCAATAGACGTATTTTTATTATAACAATGATAATGCATATCTAATGATTTGAATATTATTTCTTGCTTTTTATAGGCAGGTTTTTTGAAGTCGGTTTTTTTGTTTTATTAAACAATTTTTTTACTTGTCCGTTTTAATATTATTAGTCCGATTTTTGGAATAATTTAGTCCGTTTTAAAAACGTGTTTTAAAAAAATACTTTTCTCAGTAAATTTTACTCTATACAGTGCCTTTGGTCTTAAACTAGCGATAATTTAAAGGCGTGAAATACATCTAATTTTATTGACAAAAACACCCACATGTTGAGGTGATTAGGCGGGTCCCTACCAAGCGCACTGCCTCGCGAGGCAAGACGTTTGCCGCGTGTGGCGGGCCTCGCACGAGGCTGCTCGCTTGGTGAGGACCCGCCTAATCGCGTAAAAACGGCTGGTCGGATCCTGGTTAAAAGTTCCCTAAGGATTTTCTCTAATATGCACGCGACGAAGTCGCGGGCGGAAGCTAGTTTATTGCAATAATCAGAATTGGGTCTAGAATATTATTATCCCGTTCCCGTTTCTTTACCCTCTCCCTCTCTCTGCCCCTCTCCCTCTTCCTCTCCCTCTCCCATCCTCCTTTCCGTCCCCGACCCCTTAACAAAAGTTTGATCCCCTATTTCACCTCTTTAGGGGCTGAAGCAAGTCCACCGTGTGTGTTGGTCTTCAAAATAAATGTCAGTTTCGCAATCACCATCCCATAAAAGCCCAAGAACGACATCCATAACGATTTTTATGTTTACTTACCCCATTTACCCCCTATGGGATGATTTTCAAAATAACAAATTATGTGTTTGATTTTATTTTTAGACGTGCTCCGACGAATTTTTTATGCTGTTGTAATTTCGATTTTATTTTCTTTTTCATCATGTCCACCGTGTTGGACTTCAAAATAAATGTCATTTTCGCAATCACCATCCCATAAAACCTCAAGAACGACATCCATATCGATTTTTAGGTTTACTTACCCTATTTGTCCTCTAAGGGGTTGATTATCAAAATCACAAAACATGTGTGTGCCTATTTATTTTTAGACGTGCTTCTGCGAAGTTTAGAGTTAAAGTTTTAATTTTATATTCTATTTTCCATACAAAATTTGAACCCCATTTTCACCCCTTTAGAGGTTACATCATGTCCACCGTGTTGAACTTCAAAATAAATGTTATTTTTGCAATCGTCATCCTAGGAAACCCCAATAACGACATCCATATCGATTTTTAGGTTTATTTGCCCCATTTCACACCCATTTCATCCCCATAAGTATTGAAATACTAACAGTAACGATATACGTTGCGTTAGATTTCCATCCATAAGCTTAAATTATAAATTTAGCGATTTTTACATAGAAAATGAAGAATTTTCTATTCATAAATTAATTCCCTTTTCACTTCTTCGGGGGTAGAATTTTCAAAAACGCTTAAACACGTGTATATTAATTTTCAATCGTCAGTCTAACCACAAAATTTGAAGACCCTAGCTTCGAAACTGAGGGACTTTCATACAAACTTTGGACCCCCGTTTCACACCCTTAGAGGGTGAGTTTTGAAAAACTCTTTCTTAGTGCACCCTTAGACCTCATAAGGAATCAATGTGCCAAATTTGGAGTCTCTAAACCCAGCGGTTTGGGCTGTGCGTTGATATGTCAGTCACCAATCAGTATCTTCTTTTATAATATTTAGATGTATTTAATGGTATGTATTAATGTATTTTGTATGCATGTGAATATCATTTTTCTTTGTTTGTTCCACATTCGTGTTTATTGGTTTGCTGTTAGTTGACTTATAGATAATGCTCTTAGCATTAAGTCCGCCATTTCTACCTTACTTTATGTATTTGTACAAAAAAAAATATGAATAGATAAATAGTACCTAATAAATTGTACTATATGGTACCAAATAAATTGTACTTATCAATACCAAATTAATAGTAATAAATAGTACCTAATAAAAAATTAATTGTACTAAATAGTACCTACTAATTGTACGATATTGTACAAAATAAATTGTACTTATTAGTATCAAATGAATGGCACCAAATAGTACCTAAAATGTACTACTAATTTCCAAATAAATTGTACAAATTGTACCTATAAAATTGTACTATATGGTACCGAATAAATTGTACTTAATAGTACCAAATGAATGTCACTAATTTGTACCAAATTAATTGTAAGTAATTGTAGGTAAGATGGTGGTAGCTATTCAGGCGGCCTTGACTTAAGCCCTACCACCAACCAAACCGAGTACAAATTGTACCTCCCTGAGAATCGAACCCGAGACCCCTGCGTCTTACACGGGTGGGCAAACCACTAGACTACAGAGGCGGTTGCCTCTATGGTCTTGCTACTGCATAATGCATAATAATTCCTTAGCCAAACATCAATTTATATCAATAACAACGTGCATTGCATGTATTGCAGATCAAATCATGTAAGAGTATTTTTTTTATTATTTTTTTCGAAACTCTGCCTGTTTTAATAATTGAATGAGGTACAAATTAAGTACAATTTCTGGCCATTACTATGAGATCAATTGGAATCTGGTACAGCGTGGCGTCGCCAAGAAGTATACTTCCCAACGTCCGTTGCATGTATTGCAGGTCAAATAAGAGTAGATTTAAAAATGTTTTTTATCGAAACTCTGCATGTTTCATTTATTGAATGGGATACAAATTATGATGTGATTTTTTCTCTGAAACTATCAGAGGTACAATTTTTTGAGTTAGGGTACAATTAGGTACATTTTATGGTCTTTCATTTGAGGTTATCTAAAAATCTCTACGCCATGGTGGTGTTGCTGGGAAGTATAACACAATAAGAGTGAATTTGCTTTGCATCAAACAATTCGATGCGCTTCGATTCGGTTGCAGCATGAATTGACCCTAATATTTGATTACTCGTTTTTGGAGGTCCCTTTTCATCGGCAAATTATTAAAAAAAAAGTTAAAATAAAATATCGGTTACACAAAAAAAGCTTGTTGTGAGTGCTCAAATATGTTTAGGTACTTATTTGTAGATAATTATATTGGCAGTTGAGTTGACACTCCACTAACGAATTTACTCAATGAATTCATTGTTTATTCACATTCAAGTAGTTAATTCAAACTCAGAGACCATACAACAAGTACCTATTCGAACTATAATATTCGAATAAACAAAAATAATTATTTACTTCGAATTAACTACCTAGCTACCTATAATTTTATTGTGTGTGTTAAATGTATTTTTTACCTAGTAAGTACCCATACCCATCATACTTATTTATTGATTTACAACATTATTGATAACAATACATAAACATAAAAAACATAATTATTTAGTTCGAATTATCAAAATAAATATTGCGCGTTCACGCAGTGCATGAGAGTTGACAGAGCACTAGATTCGGCACATGAAATCGCGGGCGGGGAGTGTCCTTTCTGCACGTAGTAAATATCTATATTCTGTGGCTTGGTCTGCGGGGTCAGAGAACACAGAGAGTTCATTTGAAAATGCGTTCGCGCGGCTCGCTCCGCGGGGAGGGAGGTAGCGCTAAATGCCTACGACGCTCGACTATACTGGCCTTAACCAAATTGAGTTATGTTTATATAGTACCTACCACATAATTATGTAATTCGGTCTATCCCGAATAATTATGTATATGTTACGGCTAATACCCGAAGTGCGGCTAAACCTAGTTTTAGCTGCCTAAAACTAGGTGTAACCGATCTGCTTTACTCCTGTAGGTCCCGGGTTAGATTAGAAATTTAAGGCGAGTGCAGCGGAGCGTGAGCCTTAAATTTCGAGGTTATTTTTTTTTAACAGACAACAAAAAAAACTTTCTTTATATCCCATGCTGCACATAGTTTTAGCCGGGTCCACCTAGTATTAGCCGCGAGCAAATCGGCTAAACCTAGTTTTAGCCAACAGCTAGCGGCTACACCTAGTTTTAGCCGGCTAAAACTAGGTTTAGCCGCACTTCGGGTATTAGCCGTAACATATATATGTTACTACGGCTAATACCCGAAGTGCGGCTAAACCTAGTTTTAGCCGGCTAAAACTAGGTGTAGCCGATTTGTTCGCGGCTAATACTAGGTGTAGCCGGCTAAAACTAGGTCCAGCATGGGATATAAAGAAAGTTTTTTCTGTTGTCTGTTAAAAAAAATAACCTCGAAATTTAAGGCTCACGCTCCGCTGCGCTGCGCGCTCACCTTAAAGGATCATGGGCATTTTTGTATGGGAGCTGGGCGTAAAACCAACAGAAATAAAATGTGTTGTAATTTACTTTATTGAACTTCTAAATACCCCCTAAATACTTGTTAACCCCATTAAAGACCGGGTATCACTGCAAAAAAATTCCAAAGATTGGTTAAATAAAACACACGTATTTGTTAAAAACTACTATTTATTGATACCTTTTATTAAAATATAAATGGTAATCATCAACTATAACATCTAATAAATGTTCTGCGGGTGCTATGAAAGGCTTGTGCCGTCGTAATCCTAAAAACCACAATACTGACACTATGTGGGCACAACTTCCTACTGTTCTTCTGCCTGTTAAGCAAGTACAGTAATGCTCAACTATCGCATTTCTACCGATTTGGTCTCTATCAATCAAAATGTAACAATTATATACGCGCGATCTGACATGCCGCGACTGTATTTTAATTCGAAGCAACCACACATTAGTTTGCAGAATATTGCATCTGTTTAAGTCGTATAAAAATAAACCAATGATAGCAAAACGTGAGAAGGCAACGAAATATTAAGAACGACTGACGCGCTCACGCGGCACCCGGCCTACCCGCGCGCTTGTTTTTTGTTCGGCGCCTGATTAGTTAGAAAGGGATGGAATGTATTAATTCCGTTAGGTTAAAAACCAATAGATTGGTTTCTTTTGAATAGCTCTGCACAACATCGTGTCGTGTTATGTCCGTTGTATTAGCGATTGTTTTGGATTGTATAACAAATAAATAAGTTATCTATTCACCGGTTGTTTGGGTGATTGCCGTCATAGTACAAAATTAAGTAAGGGTCATTAGCTTCCACATAAAATATATTTTAAAGCTGTTGGTTTTACGCCCATTTTGACCGTGACCCTTTCTAACTTAACCCGGGACCCACAGGAGTAAAGCAGATCGGTTACACCTAGTTTTAGCCAACAGCTAATCGGCTACACCTAGTTTTAGCCAACAGCTAATCGGCTACACCTAGTTTTAGCCGGCTAAAAATAGGTTTAGCCGCACTTCGGGTTTTAGCCGTAACATATATAAATAAATAATAAGATTTTAAGGTGCAAAAGTTATTATTAAAATTATTTGCTATGACAAACAAATTAGATTAAATTTATTTAGTTGTGCAAATTAACTAAAACATGATGCTTTAATTTCTTTTAGTGTTGGTGTAACTTCGTTGTCCATCAGCCATTTTTGATGTCCCCACTGCTGGGACACAGGCCTTCCTTATGGGTGGTAAGGAGGATGGGCCATAACCCACCACGCGGGCCCAATGCGGATTGGTGGGTGTTAACGACTGCAAATGCAGCCGGGACCAACGGCTTAACGTGCCTTCCGAAGCACGGAGGAGCTCGAGATAATAAACTTTTGATCACCCATCCCATGACCGACCCTTGCGTACGTTGCTTAACTTCCGCAATCGCTGGGCCAGGCGCTAAACCACTGCGCCACCGAGCTCCTCTTGATAGTAACTTCGTTACTATCAAGTTATTCACTGAATATGAGTCGCCCGCGACTTTGTCTGCGTGGAAAGTTTTTGCGATCCCTCGGGAACAGTATTTTTTCTGGATGCAAGGTACCCAATGTCCTTCTCTGTATTCCTGAGAACGTGTATGCAAAATTTCATAATGTTCGGTTCAGTAGTTAAAACGTAAAGGCGTAACAAACAAACATACAAATAAACGGACTTTCGAATTCATAATTTTAGTAAAGAAAGTATGGATTTGATAAACAATCAGATGCATGATGAGATAATGTCCCATTTAATGATCTAGAAGTTTGAATTCTTTGTCATATCCGGCTTTGATTTGGCCTATAAAAAGATCAAATTGGGACGTTAATTTAAAACTGGCCCGGAATTTTTCACAATTTTCCAAAAATGCAGGGTACAAATAGGGTAAGACTGAGTGGTCTAAAGTTGGGAAAAGATGGTGAAGCGCGTGATCCCCGAAAAATGTCATCACTGTGAATAAACTGCCATTGATGTCTGTTCTGTCCATAACCGCTTCGAGTTGGTGCAAGCCCCAGTCTGGAGTAATTGTGCTGAAAAAAAAACGAATTGTAATGGATATCTTTTTATTGTTATACTACAATCTTAGAATAAATAACAATGGCAGTAACTATGCTGAACGATTAACAGTCAGGATCCTCATTAATGTTTTTTATAATTTTAGGGTAATAATTGTTATTAATTATTATTATAACAATCTAATATTTTTTTCCTTATGATAATGAATAAAATATGAAACAAGAATTAATCAGAATAATGTATACTAATAATCGCACCCTCACCTCGGCAACTTAAAGCTCGGATTAAATAATACTGATTTTAAGTACACTAGTAATTATTAGTAACACGCCTAGCGAAATCTCAATCATTAGACCAATTTTACCTGACTTCATTACCATCCTTGAATATTTTCGGGTGATGATGTGCAGCATTAGTGCCAATCATCATGAATATGAAGCTTCCAGTACAATTGATCCAGAGCCAGTTGACGATGGCCTCACTAAATGAACACCCACTGACAACCCACATCCAGACAGGGAACAGTAATCCAAGACCATCGTGCCAACGGTAGTGGTTTTTGAAGAAGTCTTCACGATAGAAATTCAAGAGGAACCTAAAAAAAATTAAAAGGTGCGGCAATGTAGTAAATGCGTAATACCTACCTACAGATATATTTAAATTATAATATTATTAGACAAATTGTATAGTAAGTATGTTAGTATCGTGTATGGTCGGTTTCTCTGATTTCTGACATTTTTATTAGTTTTATTTATCTAATAGCGACGAACAGGAAAAGACATTGCTCTTTTTTTGGTTACATTTTGAAAGATTTTTGAAAAGATGGAAAACTTTTTTTATTAATTGAGTTGTTCGTAATTGTTTTTTTTTCTGTTACATGTTAAATTTCATTGATCTATCTGTTATTAGAAATAAATTTCACGAATAAACATACCGTTTCACAGCATTCAAAATGAAGCCGAAGGGAAACATTGCTAATTGATATAGAAACGAGAAGTAGGTGTAAAATGGTTTATCTGGTCTTGGCATCAACTGTATGATTGGTTCAAATGCACTGATCTCCAGATCCATTAAGGTATTTGTAAACAAATGATGTGAAAGTGCATGGGAAATTCTGAAGTCTCTGAAAAAAACACATCGACTGTTCTTGAAAGTACAAGCAAATCTTTTTACACAAAACAAAATATCAGTCAACGAAAATTAAAAGTAGGTATGTGTAAGGCCACGCTAATAATAAAATTGTTAAAAAAATTAAAATTTTGGGTATCAAATCTTCATGTCTGTGACCTACGTGCTGTATAAAATAATATTTTGTTTCACCTGTACGAATACATGCTCAGATTAAATATATACATTCTCCAATTTTGTTTCCTGTGTATATAGTTGTGGGCAGCCACCACCGACCAGGCGAGCGTCAAAGAAGCAATCAGGTAAGAAATCATTACTATCCAATAATTTTTTGCCCAACACATCAGAGCAGCTGTTACCAAGCAAGTTACAAAAAGGCCGTCAATTATTCTATCGGCATAGCTTGGAATGTTATTTGGAACTTTTTTCAATTCCTCTCTCACTGCTTTTTTAAGAGTACGATAGAAACCGTCTTCATTGAACGTGTAGGGAGAGTTTCTTGGCGTAGTGGCGTTTTTCACAAAGTATTTCTCTAGCATCTTTTCTACGACTGGATTTAGGTGATGGGTTTCAAATGCTTCGGTTATATCTGTCCCCTGAAAATGTAAGGGTAGGTATATATATTTTTTATTCTTCTATTTTTACGAGGGTTTTTCCTAAGGAAATGTCACCCTCATAGGTAACACAAAGTATACTGTACAAGGTAGTTAAGGTAACACAAGGTCTAAAACTAATAAATAATAATAATATTACTTATCTTATGAAAGCTCTACTCAAATCAGTTACATAATAATGTGCTTATGATGTTTGTGTAAAATTGAGACTATGCTACTTCTACAGCTCGAAACATGCTAGACTATAAGTTAATTCTTTGTTGATCATTTCGAGCTAATTTACAAGTACAAAGTTTTGTCGCATGGTAGGCATAGTTAACAACAACTTAATATAGTATTTATTGTAGCAAACCTTGGTAAGTTCTAGCCATTCACTTCCTCCAGGATGTTTGTCGACGAAACTGTCAAAGTTGTAGATATAATTATGAATTCTCCACAGGCCATCTGCCCCATCATCCATAGCTTTTCCAGTCAACCATTGCGCTGGATCTTTAAATCCTTCATCTCTAAGCGACGGGTATTTCAGTTGAGGAAAGCTGACATGAGTTTTCTTTTCCAAAGCCCTCTTTTGAGCTACCTCTAAATATTCCAAATTTTTAGGCGCCATTACTATTGTTTAGTGATTATTTTAACACTTATGTTAGAACATTTAGAAGTAACAGGTTTTGCACGTCTTTACAATCAAAATTTTACCTGACGACTGATAACAGAGTTATTGTAACCAATAAATTTTCATATCTTCAAACTCATCCATTATAAATATTATATACTATTGTGATATTAATGTTATCTATCTATATATTGGGCTATTTACGTGGGTCGATTTTAGTTACCTGTGACATATCGCCGTCGTCTATGTAGTTGGTGGATAACCTTATTAGGTTCTCTATCTATTGGTAACAAAATGTAATAACGTAGTTCCAGTTTTGGCCACTGGATCAGAGAATTAGTTCAGTCATCTGCGGCCTAGACTGATTTGCCATTAACACGGTCGACTGTCGCCGTGCAGAAAAAGTTGTAAGGCTTTAGTCACCAATGTAAATACCCCATAAATAGTTTAACAAAACATTAGTGTCAAGTCACAGTCACAATCACAATCCAAACTCAATTTTAATTGAATACTTACTAACCCTTTTTACTGCTTTCGTATATCCTTCCGGTGTCCGTTCAAAATTGGTTCAAAACAATTTTTTTTCAAAATTGTGTAGATATGTATGTAAAAAATAAAATTTCAGCCTTTTTGATAAATTATCAAAAATAAAACAAACTTTTTTTGTTAGCGGTGCAAAGCAAATTTGCTTATTTTGTTTTTTTATTTTTAGAATACTCAAAAGTTCAAGTTCAAAATCAAAAATCTTATATTCATATTTGTTCAAAATAATCAAAATGTTTCTGGGCAATATTCAAAGGATTATGCCGATTTTACTATACAAGCTAGGCCGGCTCCGTCGCAAAATGTCCCTTTCGCAAAATGTCCCCTGGTCTCAAAACGTCCCTTTCGCAGAATGTCCCTTTCGCAAAATGTCCCTTTCGCAAAATGTCTCTTTCGCAAAACGCCCCTTTCGCGGAATGTCCCCTTGGTATCAAATAAATATCACTCATACCAAATTTTCATTTTTAACCGACTTCACAAAAAGGAGGAGGTTCTCAATTCGATTGTATGTTTTTTTTTATCGTTGTTCGCGCGTATCTTCGTCATTTATGAACCGATTTTGATGATTCTTTTTTTGTTCGATTGAGTTTTCTTGCGAGATGGTCCCATTTATTTTTTTTTCAAATCGGTTCAGTAGTTTTCGAGAAATCCTGAAAATACTATGATTTTGCATCAACTAACTTGACGACTTTGTTATTTATGAACCGAATTAGATGTTTCTTTTTGTTGGGAAAGGGGTACTTTTAGTATAGTCTTTTTAACCGACTTCAAAAAAAAGGTTCTCTCTCAGTTTGACCTGTATGAATGTATGTTTCTCCGCGAATATCTCACGTTTGGCTGAGCCGATTTTTCTACCAAATAATATACCTACCTAATATAGAAGGTACTTACACTAAAATTAAAAAAATAAAAAATTGTTTAAAAAACAAAAAACCGACTTCAAAAACCTGCCTCTAAAAAGCAAGAAATAATATTCAAATCATTAGATACGCATTATCATTTTTATAATAACAACACGTCTATTGAAGTCGGGTGGGGCTTTTAGAATAAAAAAAGGAAGTTGTACTCCAGCCCCACCCGACTTCAATAGACGTGTTGTTATTATAACAATGATGATGCGTATCTAATGATTTGAATATTATTTCTTGCTTTTTAGAGGCAGGTTTTTGAAGTCGGTTTTTTGTTTTTTAAACAATTTTTGTTCGAAATGTTCATAAGTACCCTCTTAACTGATGATTAGCTGTGAGCTGTGATTGGTTGTGAGTAGCTTAAAAAATCTCTGAAACTCAAAAATATACTACGTGGGTAGTATATTTTTGAGTTTCATAGAACATTTCGAACAAAATGGAAATTTGGCATGAGTTATATTTATTTGATACCAAGGGGACATTCTGCGAAAAGGACGTTTTGCGAAAGGGACATTTTGCGAAAGGGACGTTTTGCGAAAGGGACATTTTGCGAAAGGGACATTCTGCGAAAGGGACGTTTTGCTACCAGGGGACATTTTGCGAAAGGGACATTCTGCGACGGAACGGCTAGGCCATGATGCGCTTTGATGAAATTACCAAAATACTATAGTAATTTTATAGAGATTGCGTGGGAAGAATATCATTAAACATTAAAATATAATGCGGGAAAAAAGAGAAATCTCAATCTCAAGAAGCCGTTTGGGGTGTAACACCTGAACCTAAATTCTTTCATATTAAATAAATGAATAAAAATATTTAATAAAATTTATATTACATATGTAGTACAATACCTATTTATAACTAATATACAAACATAAATAATATGACATTACGTTGAATCGCTATGTAGCCTTCTAGACATTTTGGATTTTACCTACACTGCCCTACAGAAAGTTGCGTTCACTCGGATTTAGCATTACTGCCTGCAACATTCCATGCGTCTGCTATTGTTCTTGCGGTGACCTCATTTTCCCTCGCCGCTGCTATCGGCGAACGCTTGCCGGCCCGCGCCCCGCAGACCGATTTTTACCGCTTTGGAAGACAGTCATTTTCTTTCTCGCGAGTGCTACATAATTACACTCGAATCTAATTCTACCTAATAAACTTAATTATTGTGTAGTGATAAAACCCCATACTGGGGTTCCAAGCACTACCTTGGACAAACCATTGCTGGCCGTGGTATTCTGCTGGAAGCGGTTCTACCCCGTGTCCACTACCTTGCCACTTCGGATGCCAATAGGACATCACTTCGCCTCGTCCATCGCTGCTGCAAGCCAGGATAGTAACGTTGTCATTGTCGGGACCTGATTCAGTGTGTGTAACCTAGACCCACGCTCTGCCACTATTTACTACAATATAATTTAAGTACTATTGTATAACTGCCGTTTTAATTCTACCTCCTATTAGATTACGCCACATTGGCGCCTGAAGGAGTTGGCAGCACACTGAATCGGGTTTTAGCAATTTGTAGCTTTACTTGGTGTTGGCTTTTCTTGGCTTTTTGTACCTCTCTTCGTAGTCAAGCCATTTTTGTGTGATTTTAACTGTCTAATTAAATCGAGACGTGGTAATTCCTTATATTGGTTGTAATTTTTTTTTTTTTTTCCCAATCTACCTGTTGTTAATTTTTTTTTCTTTTATTACGGAATATACCACGTTTTGAGATTACTATTGATTGTGTTATGCCGCTTATCTTAGAATAACTGAAAAAGTGATCTTACAACACTTACCTAGGTAGATCAATTTTGAATTTCGTTAGTCGTTTTTTGTTTTTTTTTTATTTTTATTTGTTAATTATGGCATATCCTATTAAATTTTTGTCGTTACAAAAATCGGAACTAGCTTATGAGGTGGAAGTTCGCGGTGTAGTACCTGCAGAATCCGTTCAGGAATTACGACGACAAATCGTAAAAATCTCAAGCGAATTTCCATCGGAAGAGATTTTAGAATCATTTTTAGAGCCGGCTAAGGATATTGATGGTGTTAAAGAATCTTTGGATAAAGCATATAATAATATCCGTCTACTAAATAGCGCGTTTGATAAAAATCTTTTTTTGAGAACAGAAAATCTTCTTAATCATGTGTATCATCGGATCAATAGAATCAACGCGACTACAGAACTGGCCGATGCATATAAAGAAGTTAAAGGTCGCTTTAAATCTTTTTACAAAACCTTGCTTCCTATGAAACCGCGCACACCAGTTACACCACAGACATCATCAACATCCTTGCCGCCTGAAAAACAAGTAGAAACCGCAGTAATGTCTGTGACGTGTGAACGTAATTTGCTGTCAGATATAGGAAAATTAAAATATTCTGGGAAGTCTTGTGCTCGTGCTTTTATCCAGAAAGTCGAAGAATTCGCTACTTCTAGAGGCTTACATAATGATAAACTTTTGTCTTTTATGTACGAAATATTTACTGATGATGCACTCCATTGGTATCGTTGTATGAAGGATAGCATACAATCGTGGGATGAGTTAGTGAAACTTCTTAAACAGGATTTTAGTTCAAATGATTACGACTACCGTCTTTTATCGGAAATCCGAGCTCGTACTCAGGGCGATAATGAGAATATTACGATCTATCTGTCTGTTATGCATGGAATGTTCTCTCGGTTAGATAAATCTATGAGCGATGAGGATAAATTAGAAATAATTCTGCACAATATTAGACCATGTTATGCAAGCACCTTGGCTTCAGCTACAGAAATTAAGAACATTGATCAACTAAAAACACTTTGCCGTAATTACGAAAGTGTCCAGTCTCGCATGGCTCTTTTTCATGAACCGCCTAAAGTTGGTGCTAACACTTTAGCACCTGAATTTGCTTTTCAAAGTACTTCATCGTATGGCAATAATAATAAGAACTTTAACTCAAATTTTCAAAAAAATTATAACTATAGGTCTTATTCTAATAAAAGCTATCCTAACAATAATCAGAATTTACCGGTCGCTTCAATGTCAGCGCCACATGATTCGAAGGATTCTAGAGATTTCAGGAAAGTTTATTGTCCTAGATGTAGGTCAGAATCTCATTCCCTGGGTCAATGTACCAAGCCTAGATTTCTCATTTGTTTTAAATGTGGAAGGAAGGATGTTCGCTATCCAGAATGTCCAGATTGTCACACCGATACAAAAAACTAATTTTGTCGGATCGAGGAAGCAGTGTCACGAGTAAGAAGCCTAATTTCAATTTGTCCGAATGGGAAGACTGGCTAGGAGTGGTATCAAAATTCTTTTCTTGCTATACTGTTTCCTCGGTTCGAAATAACAAATTGTCACGGCCATACTTAAACGTAATATTAGACAATAATACTAAAATTCTAGGCTTACTAGATACAGGTTCAGCTGTGTCAATTATTGGTAATGGTGCACACGAGAATTTGGCAGATTCTAACTTACAAATTCAAGCGTGTGATGAACTTCAATTCACTGCTGCTGGTGGTCAGGTTTTAAAACCTAAAGGAATGATCCAATTGAGAGTCACCTTTAAGGACCAAACTAGTTTCATTAAGTTTTATATAGTTCCAGATATTAAAGACTCTTTTATACTCGGTATGGACTTCTGGAGAACGTTTAACATCTTCCCTAACCATTTAGAAGCGGTCGAGTTAGTTATTGAATCAAACTACCTTTCTAATTTGGTAATTAACAATGAACCTGAACACATCTGCCCTTACAATCATCTAAGTGAAACCCAGAGGCGAACAGCTGACGACATTATCGCACAGTTTAGGGAAATTTCTTATGAAGAACGTGGGTTAGGTAGAACTTCTCTAATAACTCATGCTATTGATACTGGGGATGCTGCCCCCATACGTCAAAGATATTACAGGATGTCCCCTGAAAAGCAACGTGTTTTGGTGGAACAACTGGATGAGATGCTTCGGGAAGACGTCGTTGAGCCATGCGAAAGCCCTTGGTCGTCCCCTGTATTATTAACACCCAAAAAAAATGGCGAGCTACGGCTTTGTCTCGATAGTCGGAAACTAAACGCTATCACTAAGAAGGATGCGTATAGTTTACCATACATAGCCGACATATAAGACAACCTTCGCGATGCCAAATACCTTTCAAGTATAGACCTTTCAAAGAGCTTTTGGCAAGTGTTAATAAAGGAGGAGGACCGCTGTAAAACTGCTTTTTACATTCCGGGTCGTGGTACGTATCAATTCAAGTCTATGCCCTTCGGTCTGACAAACGCACCAGCTACCCAACAGAGATTGGTCGATACTCTCTTCTATGGCCCGGAATTTGAGAATCTCGTGTTCGTCTTTGTCGACGACATTATTATTATTTCCCCTACTTATGAAAAACATATATATCTTTTAAACCGCGTCCTAGAAAAACTTAAAGCCGCTAATCTCACTATTAATTTTCAGAAAAGTCAGTTTTTTAGAGAAAAACTGAATTATCTCGGTTATGTTGTAGACTCTAAAGCCGATCCTGCAAAAGTCGAGGCGGTTCTCAACTATCCAACTCCAACTAATCGAAAAGAAGTAAGGAGATTTCTAGGTATGGCTTCATGGTACCGCAGGTTTATTCCAAACTTTAGCTCCATTGCGGCACCTCTTAATAAACTAACATCCCAAAAGAAAAACGCTCCTCCTTTCTCTTGGTCTTCGGAGACAGATACATCTTTTAAAATACTAAAAGAAGCTTTAGTATCTGCCCCTGTTCTTGCTTGCCCCGACTTTTCTAAGCCGTTTGAAGTTCATACTGACGCGAGTGATTTTGGCATAGGTGCAGTACTCACTCAAACTTCAAACGGTGATCAAAAGGTCATAGCTTATATGAGCAAATCCCTCAGCGATCAAGAAAAGAAATACGGTGCAACTGAACGAGAAGCCTTAGCTGTACTGACTGCTGTTGAACACTGGAGATGTTACCTTGACAATGGAAAAAAATTCATTGTTTATACTGACCACGTTTCCCTAAAATGGTTTTTGAATTTAAATAACGCTACCGGTCGTTTGTCTCGCTGGGGTGTCCGATTATCAGCCTACAATTTAGAAATAAGACATCTTCGTGGTTCTGATAATGTTGTGCCAGATGGTCTATCTCGCTCACTTCCAGTCACCGCTATTGATTCGTGCTCAACCAACAATGCGTCTTTTCAGTCTAAGGATGATTGGTATTTAAATATTTACGAGGGCTGTCTAAAAGTACCTTCTTCATTTCCCAATTACAAGCTGAAAAATAATAAATTATACCGTTATAGAAAAAGCCTCAATCCCTTGACGAGAGAATTTGAATGGAAGGAAGTAGTGCCTTCTGAACTAAGGAAAAATGTTTTATCAGAAAACCACTCAGAACCTACTTCTGGTCATTTCGGAACCTTCAAAACTTACAAACGCCTTTGCCTCAGATATTTCTGGCCAGGGATGTATCGCGATGTAAGCAAATTCGTCGCAGACTGTGATACATGTGCCTCATACAAATTTCCTAACCACATTACACTGGGTACTATGGGCCGACCAAAAAAGTGTTTCCGTCCATTTGAAATGATCAGTTTGGATTTAATAGGACCCCTACCTGTCAGTAGGAAACAAAATACATTTATCTTTGTTATTACATGTTGTTTTTCAAAATTCTGTTTGTTGTTCCCTATAAAACGTGCTACATCTGAAATAATAAGCCGATTACTTGAAGAGAATGTATTCCTTGTACATGGTATTCCCAGTACTGTTTTTATGGATAACGGCAAGCAATTCACTAGCAATATAATAAATAATTTACTTCACCGTTATAAGATACCTAATATTTGTTATACACCCAAATACACACCACAAATTAACACCGTAGAGAGGTATAACAAAACTATAATGGTCGCTGTTGCCTCATTTGTTGAAAATGACCATCGTACATGGGATAGTAATTTAACAAAAATTCAATTCGCTTTAAACAGCTCAGTTAACGAAGTAACCGGTTTTACACCTGCTTTTCTTGTTTATGGCCGTGAATTAGTTAACTGTGGCTCACATTACCTCGATCCAGACTTAGCGGATGAAGTAATATTTTCACCACGTGATGAGTACGCTGAAAATCTCGGAGTCTTGCATAATACCTTCGATAAAGTTCAATCAGCCTTGTTAAAAGCACATTCTAGAAATTGCACTAACTACAACCTACGACGTAAAGAAATGGAATTTGGAGTGGGTGATGTTGTCTGGAAGCGAACTTACTACCAAAGTGATAAAGACAACCGTTTCGCAAAAAAACTCGCTCCGAAATTCCTCAAATGCCGTGTTATAGAAAAAAAGTCACCTCTTGTATATGTTCTTGAAGATTGTAACGGTAATAATCTAGGAACTTGGCACATTAAAGATCTAAAACTAAAACATTATAAAACATAGTATAAAAAATCTAATTCTAAAAATCTATTTCAAAAATTCAATAATCTCAAACATTATTACTTATAACCGTGATACCCGTCATACTTTGAGTTACGATAGCGGATTTTACCTAGGAAAAATCCTATCCTAAAAGGGGGGGTATGTAACACCTGAACCTAAATTCTTTCATATTAAATAAATGAATAAAAATATTTAATTAAATTTATATTACATATGTAGTACAATACCTATTTATAACTAATATACAAACATAAATAATATGACATTACGTTGAATCGCTATGTAGCCTTCTAGACATTTTGGATTTTACCTACACTGCCCTACAGAAAGTTGCGTTCACTCGGATTTAGCATTACTGCCTGCAACATTCCATGCGTCTGCTATTGTTCTTGCGGTGACCTCATTTTCCCTCGCCGCTGCTATCGGCGAACGCTTGCCGGCCCGCGCCCCGCAGACCGATTTTTACCGCTTTGGAAGACAGTCATTTTCTTTCTCGCGAGTGCTACATAATTACACTCGAATCTAATTCTACCTAATAAACTTAATTATTGTGTAGTGATAAAACCCCATACTGGGGTTCCAAGCACTACCTTGGACAAACCATTGCTGGCCGTGGTATTCTGCTGGAAGCGGTTCTACCCCGTGTCCACTACCTTGCCACTTCGGATGCCAATAGGACATCACTTCGCCTCGTCCATCGCTGCTGCAAGCCAGGATAGTAACGTTGTCATTGTCGGGACCTGATTCAGTGTGTGTAACCTAGACCCACGCTCTGCCACTATTTACTACAATATAATTTAAGTACTATTGTATAACTGCCGTTTTAATTCTACCTCCTATTAGATTACGCCACAGGGGTTATAATTGTTTGACATTTTCCTATTATATGACATTTTGTTATCTACCCCTTTTTGACATGACATGAGTCTGTCACAGATATGTATGGTTAATGCGCATCATGCTGGCCCAGAATGCGGCATGATCCTATCAAAATAATAAGTTTGTGACAGAAGTTATGACCGCGTATATTTTTTATTTGTTTTTAAACAACATATTAACATATTATTAACAATTTCAGCTCAGCACAGCAAATATTACCGACCAAGCGAGCGCGAAGCGTCTCCGTATCAGCTTGGGCAAAAATGCTTTCCAGCCGTCCCGCCGCCGCAGTCTTGTCTCTTTGTTCTCCTACAGGTTGCATTTCCCAACCGATTTTCGTGAAATTTGTGATCAGATTCTTTATTTTATATTTTATTTTTAATAACGGATGAAATTCACGTGTTATTTAAGAATAATTTGGTTTAAATTTTTAATAAAATCTATGTTTTCAGTTTTCTAAAAAAAAACTTAGTATTGTCACAGTATTATAAAGCACGTATTGTGTATTATAATATTCTTCGATCATCTATACCTGAGACAAGGAAATTATAAGTACTTCGTACAAGTACTTATAATTTCCTTGACCTGAGGATATTGCATGACAGTGACATTCGTGACACATCCCAAAGTCAGCCAAAACACAGCCGTGGCTGACTTTTCAATTTAGTATCGCGTGATCCGTCAATAGAGTAAAATTACGAAGTGCTCTATAAAAAACTGCAAAAATCACTATATGGATAAATGTAAATAGTTTATTTTAATACCTGCTTCATTGTGTGCAATTTTTGCTAGATTCTGATGGAAAGTGGCCGCGATTAAAATGCTGAGGTCATTTTTAAAGTTGACTCTCTGTATGAAATGTGCAGAGAGAAAAGCAGTCCTTGACGAGTTTTTTGCCTGTTCTTCTAGGTACAAAGTCTCCCACTTAGGGTTTACGAACTGATGGCGTGGCTTCTTAGACATAAACACTTACTTGTTCACTCACACAGCTACCCTACTCACTCTTTTTTCAGATTTTAATCAATCAATAATCATTAATAAGTTGGTATACCTCATTAAAATAATATTTTAACGACTTACAAATGACTTTTCTCTGATTAATTTAAAAACATGTAATAAAAATAATAAACATAATTCTAAACTTTCCGGAAAAATTATAGATAAAACTGCATCAAAATCCATTGCGAACAAACAGACAGACGCGGAAGGCGACAATTTCATATTATGAGTAGAATATTTATAATGATATAATTTTACAGAATTCTAATTAAATCTGATAGATAGAAAATAAATAGAATTTTGCTACTCCACTGCTCCTTGTTCCTGAAAGCCTTTTGTCAGCTTCTAAAATTAATTAATAATAATTTTAATAGAACTCAAGTGTCAGCAGCAATGTATAGACAGAGCCAGTCGAAGCATAAATGGTGAAATTCAACGCATGTGCCACATTTCAGCTTTGCTATTTGTATTGCGTTGCGTAGACGCCATCCTATATTATTAGTATTGTATATTCAAATAACTTATTTATTTATTACAAATAAAAAACAACTGCACGTGTTCGTATCTTACATAACTTATTTGATATTTAATTAAGTGCGTAGTAGTATAAGTTTATATTAGGTACTTACTAGCGACCCGCCCTCGCTTCGATTGGTTCCTTCCTTTTTTGCCCAATAATGGTTAAATTTTACTCTGATCGGTGAGCTATTGGTCTGCTGGAATGCATCTATTGAATGTGCGCGACTGTCACGCGGCATGACACTACGCCATGTTGCGGAAATAAGTAGAGTGAAATTCATTCCTTTTTAATTATTGTAAGAAGTAACTATAATAATATTTAAAAGAATCATATAAATTAATAGTAATAAATATTGTTATTTTAAAAATAATTATTGGCGCGATTAATAGAAAGATAAAATATTTCTGATAACCGCCATGGCGGATATTAAAGAACTTCACACAATATCACAGACTCAAGACCAAAATTACTTTTTATTATAATAACGTCATATTTCTACTATTTTACACAAAGCCTAGACAAATTATATTCCTAAACTTTCCTCATGAACCACTCTATCTATATATATAAAATTCAAAGTCCTGACTGACTGAGTGAGATATCAACGCACAGCCCAAACTACTGAACCTAGAGACTTGAAATTTTACACACAGGTACCTTATACAGTGTAGGCATCCACTAAGGAAGGATTTTTGAAAATTCCATCCCTAAGGGGATGAAATAAGGGATGAGAGTTTGTATGGAAGTCCCTCAGTTTTGATGCTAGGATCTTCAAATTTTGTATTTAGGCTGATGATTGAAAATTAATAAATACGTGTATCATCGTTTTTCAAAATTCTACCCCCGATGGGGTGAAAAGGGGGATGAAGTTGAGTAAAGAAGAAAATCCTTAATTTTCAAAGTAAAAATCGTTAAATTTATAATTTAGGCTTATGGATGGAAATATAACGCAACGTATATGGTTATTGGTAGTATTTTAACCCCTATGGGGATGAAATGGGGTAAATAAACCTAAAATAGATATGGATGTCGTTATTGGGGTTTTCTGGGATGACGATTGCGAAAATGACATTCATTTTGAAGTCCAACACGGTCGACATGATTTAACCACTAAAGGGGTGAAAATTGGGTTCAAATTTGGTATGGAAAACAATTTAAAATATACTTTACAACTTAAAACTTCGTACGAGCATGTCTAAAAATAAATAGACAAACATATATATTGTGGTTTTTAAAATCAACCCCTTAGGGTGTAAATGGGGTAAGTAAACATAAAAATCGATATGGATGTCGTTCTTGAGGTTTTATGGGATGGTGATTGCGAAAATGACATTTATTTTGAAGTACAACACTGTGGACATGATTTAACTGCTATAGGGGTGAAAATGGGGTGCAAATTGTGTATGGAAAAATAATATAAAATGACTTACGGCAGTGAAACGTGGTCGCTAACTATGGGTCTCATAAGGAGGCTCAAGGTCACCCAGCGTGCAATGGAGAGAGCCATGCTCGGCGTTTCCCTGCGTGATCGAATCAGAAATGAGGAGATCCGCAGGCGAACTAAAGTAACCGACATCGCTCGAAGGATTGCTCAGCTAAAGTGGCAGTGGGCTGGACACATAGCGAGAAGAACCGATGGCCGTTGGGGCGGAAAGGTTCTTGAATGGCGACCGCGCACCGGACGGCGCTCCGTGGGTAGGCCCCCGACAAGGTGGACCGACGATCTGGTGAAGGTTGCCGGAAGCCACTGGATGTGGGAAGCGCAGGACCGATCGTCATGGAAATCCTTGGGGGAGGCCTATACCCAGCAGTGGGTGTTGTGCGGCTGATATGATGATGATGATGAGACATTACAACTTTGAAATTCTAAGAAGCATGTCTAAAAATAAATAGGCAAATATATATTTTGTTATTTTGAAAATCATCCCTTAGGGGGTAAATGGGACAAGTTAACATGAAAATCGATGTGGATGTTGTTCTTGAGGTTTTATGGAATGAGGAATGCGAAAATGACATTTATTTTGAAGTCCAACACGGTGGACATGATTCAGCCGCAGGGGACGGGAACGGGAACGGGAACGGGAACGGGAACGGGAACGGGAACGGGAACGGGAACGGGAACGGGAACGGGAACGGGAACGGGAACGGGAACGGGAACGGGAACGGGAACGGGAACCTGAACGGGAACGGGAACGGGAACGGGAACGGGAACGGGAACGGGAACGGGAACGGGAACGGGAACGGGAACGGGAACGGGAACGGGAACGGGAACGGGAACGGGAACGGGAACGGGAACGGGAACGGGAACGGGAACGGGAACGGGAACGGGAACGGGAACGGGAACGGGAACGGGAACGGGAACGGGAACGGGAACGGGAACGGGAACGGGAACGGGAACGGGAACGGGAACGGGAACGGGAACGGGAACGGGAACGGGAACGGGAACGGGAACGGGAACGGGAACGGGAACGGGAACGGGAACGGGAACGGGAACGGGAACGGGAACGGGAACGGGAACGGGAACGGGAACGGGAACGGGAACGGGAACGGGAACGGGAACGGGAACGGGAACGGGAACGGGAACGGGAACGGGAACGGGAACGGGAACGGGAACGGGAACGGGAACGGGAACGGGAACGGGAACGGGAACGGGAACGGGAACGGGAACGAGAAAGGAACGGGAACGCAAACGCGATCGCTCGAAAGCGAACGCGAACGGGAACGGAAACCGGGGACAGGAACGGGACCAAACGGGAACGGAAAAGGGTAAAGAAACGGGAACAGGATAATACTAATATCTCTGGACCCACTTTTGATTGTTGTAATAAACTAGCTTCCGCCCGCGACTTCGTCCGCGTGGATATTAGAGGAAATCCTTAGGGAACCTTCAACCAGAATCCGACCAGCCGATTTTATGCGATTAGGCCGGTCCCCACCAAGCGCGCAGCCTCGTGCGAGGCCTGCCACACGCGGCAAACGTTTTGCCTCGCGAGGCAGCGCGCTTGGTGGGGACCGGCCTTATCGCATAAAATCGGCTGGTCGGATTCTGGTTGAAGGTTCCCTAACGATTTTCTCTAATATCCACGCGGACGAAGTCGCGGGCGGAAGCTAGTTTATTGATGAAAACCGCATGAAAATCTATGCAGTAGTTTTTGAGTTTATTGCGAACAGACAGACAGACAGACAGAGGCGGCGGAGGACTTTGTTTTATAATATGTAGTGATTGTTCTATCATGACTGTGAACCTTCTTCGTCAAGGTCATCAGCTATAATGTTATCATTGTTATTGACACACAACTCAAAACACTTTATTTACTTATTATCTCAAGTAGGTGATCTTTTCGTCGTGATAAGATTTATATTTTAATATACATTTTTTTTATTTTATTTTAATAATGAAAACTTACTTAAAGTTGTATATTATAATTATAAACTATGAAGCTTAATGACAAAAGACACATTATATTAAATTTCTTTAATTATGATAAGTAACTAAAATAATTATATGATGATTTCATTTCTTTTAGTGTTGATGTAAATTCGTTTTACCTAGTTGTTTACGAAATATAAAAAAATACATTTTGAGTTACGATATTACACGTCGAGATAAATAGCGCGATTTTACTGAAAATTAAACTAAATCCTAACTAATCACCAAAGTACTTTCAATAAAACCTCGCTAGTATTTTTATTTTCTCGCACGTAATTCTTAGAAGTGAACACAATCCACGTTTTTTTATCGTTTTTATCTTTGATATGAAATACTCATTAATCTCTTCATACGCGTACGGCAGACCCGGATGCTCTTCATCATTCAGGATCGCATCCGACTGAATTAATACCTCAATGAAACCACCACGTCAATAAATTACAGGTAGGTAAGGCATGCCTTCCTCAATAATTATTCCTATGAATGAAAATGAAATAAATATTGGAATAAAATATTGGAGAAAAATTATTAATTTAATTTAAATATTTTTTATTTTTAAAACTAAACTTTCTTTTCTATTTTTGATTCTTCTGATTTTTCCCATAGCTATTACGATTGGTAAAGTAAAACATCATTAAGTTGCATTTTGATGGAAAGTAGAGTATAGTCATTATTAGTCATAAAAATACTTATGGTTTGGTACGAAACTTTAGAGTGGAAACCGCATCAAGGTAACCGTAAATAATTAACACCACCAGATGACGTTACGGTCTCCCAATTTACTAGGTGATACTGGAATTAGGGGTATCCTATATTTGACACCATCACTTTGGGAGTGGATATTTGTCTAATGCCGCTGGATGCAGCCAGTGCAGGACCGATCTTTGTAGAGATCCTTGGGGGAGGCCTATACCCAGCAGCGGGGGTGATATGTTGAGAGGTCCACAGTATTTTTAACCACGACGGACGGAACGGAACGGACGGAGGCGGTATATGCGTTTGGGGTAAGAGGTAATGCGTTTGTGCGTTTGTTTGTTTGTAGGTTTGTCTGTTACCATTTTCCTCAGAAACTACTGGGCCGATTTCGATGCAGTTTTTTTGCATTCAAAAGGTTTCATTTCAGAGCAGGTTCTTAGACATGTTTCATAGTGGTAGACCACCAGGGGGCGCTGCAGCAACCAGATTAGTCAAGTTTCTCTATTACCATTTTCCTTGGAAACTACTGAGCAGATTTTAATCCGGTTTTTTGCAATAAAAAGGTTTCATTTCAGAGCAGGTTATTAAATATGTCTCATGGTGGTAGATCACCAGGGGGCGCTGCAGCAACCAGATAAGTTGCGCTTGAATAGTTCTCAAAAACTACTCAATTGATTTCGATGCGGTTTTCTGTAATGGGTTTGTAGGTTAAGCGCGATGGTTCTCAGATAGATGTTATTGTGTTTAACCGCTAGGGGACGCTGCAGTTATCATTTTCTCATTATCGCCAAAGCGGTTTGATCAATTTAGATGCGGTTTTCTGTAATAGTTTTGTAGTTTGTCGGTGATGGTTCTTGGTGTTATGGTATTCAGCCGCTAGGGGGCACTGTAGTAATCATTTTCCGAATAGTTTGACCGATTTTGATGCGGTTTTTAGAGTAGATAACGTATGAATTCTTTAAAAAGTTTAAAATTAAAATTAAAATTTTGACAAAACCCACGACGGTTAAAATTGTTACTCTTTATTTAAAAAGACTAAAATAAGTTTTACAAAATCCTTCGACTAAAAGTGATGTAGGTACTATACATACTTTTTCCACCTATTCATAAATTACAAACGCAAGAAAAATCCGTCGGGGGCTGCCATTGCCATCTCTCTAAAGTAACTATAACTGAAAAATATTTGTTCATTTGGGGGCAGGTAATGGCAGCTCCAACGGGTTTTTCTTGCGTTTGTAATTTATGAATAGGTGGATAAAGTATGTATAGTACCTACATCACTTTTAGTCGAGGGATTTTTGTAAAACTTATTTTAGTCTTTTTAAATAAAGAGTAACAATTTTTTAAGTTAATTTCATTATTTTAAACCAGATAATGTTGACCTTTTATGTTTCTAGCTATTTTAATATTATTTCAAATTGCCCAACTAGAATTATTATAGTAGAGTATGTAATGTTACTATATTACACATTTATATTTATTCCTTGTAAAGCCTATTACTTCAGTATGTTGAATAATAATGAAAAGAAATATTCCATTAATCTGTTTTTTAAACTAAGATACAAAACAAAGCATTGTCATTATAAGAGAATGTATTTTTACTGTAGGATTTTTGATAAAATTTCCAAGAATCTTTTGAAAACTTCTTTGAATGGAAACAGTGCGGGGAGATATTTTATTGAGCATTGGCCTTTATTACTGTCAGCTAAACAGACAGGACGCTTCAATTTAAAATCTAATTTGGAAATATCTCGGCACCGAGTACTCGATGCAGATTCCCGATACCTGCTAGACGCCGCACCTCCGGCAAAAGGATAACAAGGTTACCTGCAAGCCGAACCGTCGAGAGAGCGGAGCGATATTGGGATATGACTAATGGATATCACTATCGGCCACTTTGCGATACAGAACATCAAAAGAGTCTGCATACTCACTAATACCTACCACCCACTATATTATTACCGCTACCCATTATATTAATTACTAGTGTACCCTTTGTATCATTTACTATTATTTATATGTTTATCAATTACCGTGAGAATTTTTAAATATTTAAAGCAGCGCTATCTATTTAATTAGTTAATAACAAAGCAATTGAATACCAAAACGCATTGTTTTTAATAATTAAAAAGAACTTATTTTAATTGTATTTTATTTTATTTGTTTAAAGCATACATCTATCTACAGTTACACCCAATGTTTTAGACAATAGTTATTTGTTATACAAGTGACCAAAATCAATTTGTGCTGCGAGTGCCGACTTTGAATCACGAACTAGCGAAGTAGTCTAGAATTGAATCACGAGCGTAGCGAGTGATTCTAATATAGACTACAGAGCAGAGTGAGTGATTTAAAGGCACGAGGCAGGGCAAAAGGTTGGTCTCGTGTAAAACATACAACTTTTCACCTCTACCAGCGAGAAAATTATCACGTGACTTTCCTGGTAAAAAGCTTAATTCGGAATTAGAAACTTATTCACTTAACTCTTTTGGAGTTAGACAGCTATCTTTATCGTTGGACGCATTCATTTTTGTAATTTATCACATTAAAATAGTTCGATCAAACATATGCAAAAATAATCATTCATAGAGTATATTGTTTTAAATTTCCATGGTTATTGACGTTAATAGAATAAACTATGTCGGGATTTACACCATGTACCTGTTTATTTTTGAGACTCCGATATTTCGGCGCAGGTACATGCGCCATGATCACGGAAGAACTGTCGATTGTTGCGTGCGGGTAGATGTTATTGGCAGACGAATCGGTCTACCCTCCGTCTAGTTCTTTTATTACTACGTTCGATACCGGTACCACTGTCTGCAAACTCACTATTCACTCGAATTTGTTCTCGACACACGACACTCACTGTATCTGTACGCGGAACGGCACTTTTTCTATTTTTGTTGTTTTTACACAACCGGACTACTGGATTCCAGACACTCGACAATTTAAACCCATCCTCACGATTGAAATTTTTGTATTTGGTAATTTCAATCGCTTCCCTGACCATTCTTGGTATGTAGTGGCGTTCTGTTGAAATAATCTGGGGGTTATGTAACTCGATCTAGTGATTTGTGTCCGAATGAATTAAATGTCCGAATGTACAAATTCGAGTGAATAGTGAGTTTGCAGACAGTGGTACCGGTATCGAACGTAGTAATAAAAGAACTAGACGGAGGGTAGACCGATTCGTCTGCCAATAACATCTACCCGCACGCAACAATCGACAGTTCTTCCGTGATCATGGCGCATGTAACTGCGCCGAAATATCGGAGTCTCAAAAATAAACAGATACATGGTGTAAATCCCGACATAGTTTATTCTATTCATAGAGTAATATCAGTAAAGTAGATTCCCGTCGTTTTGATTACATTACGTTATGTTTTTATTTTATTCAGTAATATCCCATCTTATTTATTTATTTATAATCATAAAACATATAATTTGTTAACAAAAGAGATGTTCCATTTTTGTATGGAGGCTGGGCCCCTTTAGGTAAACCGTGGCCTACGGTCATAAAATTATATTTCATGGAAAGAGCACAAGATAAGGAACCTTTACATGTATAAATATATTTTTTTTATCCCTGCAAACATTCGTTTTTTCAAAAAATAGTTGGTTAGTTAAAGTTAATAAAACAGCAACCCAAAACTTTTTTTACCTTGGCAACATCGATTTTCTACTGTCATATATCACATTGATGCTGTCAGATGTCAAATAAAATTGACAAATGACATATCAACAGTCAATCTAGCCATTTTATTAAAAATAAAAATGCAAAGGAATAACCCTTAACAGCCGGTAGCCGCTCAAAATGGATTTTCAGGATTAAATCAGCTGTAAAATCTTGTAATAAGCATTAGATGTTTTTGATATACTCAGGAGAGTAAAATAATAGTAAGACACTTCAATTTTAAAGCGAAAACATTAAGAAATACACGATGAAGGACACCATTATTTGAGTTTTTAAATATTTTTTTATTTTTTTTTGCAGGGATTAATATTTTTTTTCTTTTTGGAAACCTTGTCCCATGAGAGGAATCTACCAGAAAAAAAATCTTATGGGTGTAGGAAAATAAAAAAAACTGGACCCAGGAAAGAACGACTCCTTTCAGTATTTTTTCTTATTTCATATTTGTTTCATACATGCGACCTCGTTACGTCCATACTCTTTATTTCGAACCTTCGAGCAACAAAGGCTTCGTTTTTCACGAAGGGAGAAGCCTTAGCGATTAAACTCTATTCAAATTATTCTGGCATTTTTTGCGGGGGGGAAAATGCACACAAGTGCAGTTCCGCATACCCACATACAAAAACAACACTGTAATGACGACACTCACACATAAAAAATAAAACAAAACAGCAAAAAATTGTGTACGGATGAGTCACACATCAAAATATGACACGTTTTTGACATAAAGGGCTGGGCTCAACTGTCGATGCAGCCATATCGATACGGAAAAAGGAATAAAGGTTACAAACTCAATCATTTTACGATGGGGTGAATAACAACAAAGAGGTCATTTTTATACGCTTATGAGCTTTATACAAAAAGCTCGAGAGTGTAGGTGATTGGGTTGTGACTAATGTGTACCCAGGGACGTTGGGCTCAGGATGCTGACACTGAACATCGCTCCATGACAGTACTGCCACCCAACAATTTGAATTTTGACCGACCGTTGAATAAAAAAATAGCAAACTGATTTTGATAATGTCGTCAATATAGTAAAATATATCATTATTTTTCTAAGAAACTGTACATTCAATGTTTAAAAAATGGCCTGATTTATCATAATGTGATAGGTACCTCATTCGAGGTGGTATATTGAAAGAGATATGATTTCAATGGTAAAAAGTAGAGTACACAACTAGTGAAAAAAAAACTCATCTCGGTTCTTTGTATAATACTTACGGCTATTTGCACTAAACTTAAGAATCGCATAAGTCTTTCCTAACTATAACTCGACCAAATTAAAACGGTGTCATGAACTTAGCTGTCATGCAGCTATCATGCGCCTAATTATCTTGCTCGAGTTGTACTTTGGAAAAAACTAGGCGATTCTTAAGTTTAGTGCAAACGGCCGTTAGTCCCTCGAACTAAATTCCCTTTTTATTCACTTGTTGTATAATCTACTATTTCGACATTTATTTCGCGATATCTGTCTCGCTCACACCAGTGCAGAGCAAATCATGAAAAAATCTCGCAAATTAATTTGACGCAGAATCAGGGCCAGATTGACCAACACTTTATCGACAAACATTATTTAACGGTAACATCACTAAGTTGTCCATCGGCGAGAACTCGGATTTATCTAGCGACAGATCTGAAATTTGTACGGACGAGCCATGGACTAGCAGACCCGATGTCACTGAACAAATCTGACAACTAATCAAGAATAAAATATACGAATTTAATGTTTTAATGTAAACAAATAGCAATAATATGATACAAATTTACTTTCATGTGAAATATAACACCATCTTTTTGTATACTTGATATTCGAGACCTCTTTTAACAGCAAAAACCTCATCAAATCGACATTTTAAACAGAGCAGCGTTCACATGCGCGACTGGACTCGGTCTAGAAAGAAATCCGGGCGCAACTGGTTTTACTAATGCGTATGCCCATTTGGGCTTGTACTTCGGCAGAGGGGAACGCTTCGTATGGCTTCTCTTTCTGTAGAAGCCCGTCTTACTCTAAGTTTCGAACTATCAACCTTCTTTTATAACAACCCTTATTTAAAACTCCTTGGTATATCCGTGCATTTTATTTTTTTACTTTTTAATCCATGTATGACACCATAAAGCACTCTATCTATCCCTTTCTCACTTATCGATTTTACAAGTGGCGTCCTTGTCACTCTATTACTTTTTCTAATTGTTTAAAAGTTGGTGTTAGAAATTAAAAAAGCACTTTGCCTCACGCTCGCAGCAAAAATCGATTTTGCAGCGAGTTTTTACGCGCCAAAAGTGCCCTTTTCGTGCTGGAGAGGTGAAAAATATATTATTATGTATACGGAAAACAAAAAAAAATATTGATATTACAACATAATTATCATACTCGTATACTTTGCCTGCAAAAGAGTGTAAAATAAGAACGCAAGACTAATCCTTCATGAATATATTTTTGTGAATTTGAATGAAATTTTAATGACTGGACCATAATCGCATTCGTACTTATTCAAAGCAGCCTGAATAAGGTCAACCCTTAAAGCCGAAACACACCGGATGCGTAATGCGTACAATAAACGTGCACGTGCACAATTCATCGCGTTGTATTCTTTTGTCTCAGCGATAAATGGAGACAAATGACCAACTACCTATAGTACTACAGTACCGCATTTTCAGCAGTTCAGTAGTAAAAAGTTAGGTACGGCAGACGGCTTGCCTGTGCTGTGAGGTAGCGGTAGAGGGACGATCTCCCTCATCGTTGCCCTGTGTCAACACGGCTGAATTACCCCACTATTATTAATCATTACGCAATGGTATCTAATAGCGACTAGCAACCACACCAGCAGCCAACTTGTAGTGTTTTATTTTACAACTGCTATTATTTGTCTGCACGTGCATTCCGCATCAAAATTGGTTACCGAAGCCATATTATTATGAAACAGCATGATAAGGCAAATCAACAGTGAGCGGGCAAGTGCCGGAGTTTTTAGTGGGTAGTCCCCCTTCCCGAGACGAGACCCCATCGAGCCATCTAAGGTTTGGTGGGATCACGGGAGGCGGTCGTGGAGGGTAGCCGCTGACTGTCAGCAATAGCTGGCGGTGCTACATGCCGCCATTTTTTTAAATCTATATTTAAGTTATATTGTGTACATTACGTTTTCTTAAATGTAAAGATAAAAATTAATCGATGTAATTCTTTATGAAAAAATAAAGTTTCTTCCTTATCCATCCTTAAGGAATACCTGTGCTGCAGCATGTAAGATGGCACGTATTCGTAACTGTTAGTAATACAACTTAATACAAAGCAGTGAAACATGCACGTGCACGTCTACGCATCCGGTGAAATCCAGCCCTTAAACGGTTTGCTCTCGTTAAGTTTATGAGACACTCATGAGCTGATAATAAGAATTTGCATAATTTTACGCAAAAGATATTTTTTAATCTCAAAAGGTCGGTTCGAGTATTCGAGGCATTAAAAATTCCAGGATTTCCAGGTAGGCAATTAATTTTGTTATATCAGCAAATTAAATTTTGCATTTTATTTTAAAAGGTTAACGGTATTTTTTTTATAATAGTTAAATACAATTTGGAGTACAAAAAAAATCCATAAATGTTTCATCCTATTTTATCAGTTTTTTCCCTTTGAATCAAAATGTTTGCACAATTTGCAGCATATCAAAATTATCAATATAGTTTTGGTATGTATTATGCTGCAAATATTAAATTTGTGCAGATAATTCCTTTTCAATAAATGTAATGTACATGTATCAGACATCTGAAAAAAGTATGTATTGTATGTAGTATTGTATTGTATTGTAGTTATGTTAAATGTAGGTAAGGTAGTATAAATTTCTTGTCACTTCGCAACTAAAGGTCTATTATGGGAAAAAATAACAAAATAGGTACGTATGTTTACAAAAAAATAAAACTTGAAAGTTTGTCCAGCAGAAAGTTTATGAATATTGAAAAATATTAAAGTTTACGCGATTTTTACAACAAAAAACAAGAAACTTGGTGGAATTGTGTTTTATTCTACAGCGGGTGGATTACTTGCCGAAATTAAATATTTAGGTAATTAAGGCATTTTAGGTGATCCACGCTCCTTTCATTTTAGCTACCCAGAGTTTAAAGTTGGAGGATTATAGGAATTTGTCATTACTCAAGTGACTGTAATTATTTTTTTTTGCACTTCAGCAGACACCAAATAAACCAAGAGTGTCTTGGCATTTATTTATTTTATAAGAAGTATACTAAACTGATACGAAAATAAATATATCAAGCCAGACACGTTGCAGACGATACTCATAACATTTCCCGTTCACGAAATAAGATCATTCTCGCATGATTTGACTTGGAAGATTGCACGTAGACAGGCGTTATCAATTTGATCTTCCACTTATTGAGAAAACGCTCCTAAAAACACTTAAAACGCAATCCGCACGTAAGCACAGAATATAAAAAGAACTCATTTGGGAGGGATCGACATTGTTTGTCGAGTAATTACATTGTTGTCGAAAAAGGCTGTGATCAGATAATGTGATGCTCATTTCCGTCGTTCGTATATAAAGGTAAATAGTCAATTTTCATCTGAGGAGTCGCTGTGATCCCGAGATAACTGAGGGAGAGCACTTAGCTTGGGACATACAGATATACTCGTAAAAGGGAAAATGCAAAGGATTGAGAATTTGAGATAAGTACGAGTAGATGACGTTTATTTATTTAGCTTCCTTGTATACACAATCGGCTCATCGGATTCATTTCTGAGAACCTACTAAATATGGAAATACTAAAAAGGAACACTGATATTTTCTGATGTAGATAGTAAGATTTTCTGTTTACAAATTATGAAATTATGAGAATACAATTTTGTCATGTAAATGTTTTTGAACCTATTGTTAGCTTCACGCTCAAGATAATATCCATAATTATGTAACCAGACTTTGGAGCCAATCACGATCATGCTACTTGGGGGTCAAGTCTGCTAATGTTTTCGTCAAAATCGTAGTTCAGTGGTGTTTGAATGGTAATGCTTTTTAACACAGTTCTTGTTTTTTAAACCCAAAACCGAAACATATTGTGTTTCTTAAGCCCAAAACGGAAACATATTGTGTTTTGATTTTGGGTTTAAGAAACAAGAACTGTGTCAAAAATCATTACCATTAGAACACCATTGAACTAAGATTTTTACGAAAACATTAGCAGACTTGACCCCCAGATCTAGTGGCGTAATATCCAATGGCTTGACAGAGAACACACACAGTCAAGCGGCATGAAGCGCCGTCAGTTACGCGAACAAACGGAATATCGATCCTCCGTTAAGTGGCATGTCTTTCCAAAATTTCTCCCCACACACGGTCAAAATAGCTTGATCCAGCCTATTTGATCATGCCACTGGATCAAGCGGCATAATGGTCATCCACTTCTGTTGGACAAAAGTGGTGATTCTTACTAAAGTGGTGATAATTTTGATTGATGTCTGTTTTGACTTATTCCCGAGTTTTTATTTAAACAGTCCAAAATGTATGCATTTACTACAGATAGCCTTTTCAGTGTAGGTATTTAATAAGTAATGCACTCTCGCATTATGAATTTAAGTGAGAACCGAGGGGTAAGAAAATTATTTAGAGTTATAACACCACACAAAGTTCGTCTGAAAAGACATTTGGGGTTGATAAAATCGCGACGATATAACCGTAATTAGACCCTTTGCGGAATCACGGCTCCCATTGTTTGCATTGCGTTGGTAAATATTTACGAGTGGATTTCTCCCTTTTGAAAGTATCCGCAACTCGGCACAAGTATTAGACAAGGGTATACCTTAATTGAATTGTGAACTAATTTTAGTAAGTTTCTTGATTGTTATTCTTTCATGTGTAAGAAGAATTGCTTAGGTATATAGTATATTTATAGTAGAGGTACCAGGGGCGTAGCTACCGCCGTACCTGCCGTATCAATTATACGGTGCCCGGGCCACGGGGGCCCCCAACATGCATAAGCAAAAATTAATAAAAACTTTTTTCAGAAATGGAAAAAGTAAAAAAAAAAACAATTTTTTTTCCCGCGTAAAGCGTGCGCATGTTTGCTGAAAAAAGGCAAGGAGAGTATACAGGGTAATTTTGCGACCTCTTTACAAAATCAAATATAAGTTCAAGGAAGTAATAAAAAAAATTGGTGAGATAATTATGAATCATTTCTTTTTAAATACACAGTTTTCAGGCACTTTTTATGTCCAAAAAATCTAGGCGCGCACGCTCACCCTCGCGCAAGCGGCGTGAGCAGGGGAAGGTGGGTGGCGGGAGGGGAGCTCGCGCGGGTCAACCGTGCGATACGCAAACAGTGACAACAATTTCAATTTGTGTAGGAAAAAATTTGGGGTAAAAAAACCACACAAATTGGTTCACAAATTGATTGTACTGCTGTTATAGAATGACCTGACAAATTTTGAAAAGGGGTCCAAAAATGACCCTGTTTATTTAATTAGGACTGTTTGTAAAAATTTTGTAAAAAGTGACAGATACATAATTATGATAAACAAATATTTATTTTAATTTTAAGCAAAAATTTTTTTCTTCCGTCAAAATCTTTACCCTTCCTAAGGGCCCCCAAACAAATTTTTATACGGGGCCCCACCAAGGCACACTACGCCCCTGAGAGGTACCATAAGTAATGATGATTTTAACTCAATAGATATTTCTATTCAACAGTAGGTACCCTCAAAGTTTTTGACCTAATATTTCTCTCCACACAACACGTTTTTTTAAAGCCCAGCCATAAGGAATCTATCAGACATAAAGTGGTCACGACATATACGATCTTAGTTAAATTTCGTTTTGAAGCTCGAATTACAGAGTAGGTAATCTTTTATACTTTTCGTTTTATTCGGAAGTAAAGTTTTCATCGCAGCACTGGCTTGTAATAGACTTTAGCGTCATATGGAATTTATTATGTGGACATACAACTTAATAGCGAATTTCTATATCTTACAAGCGTCTCGCTCCGAGGCATTATATTTTATGACAATACGCCCAGAGTGTAGAAATGGTGTAGAAATGAAATACCAAAAACCTTTATATATTGTGGTGGTTTTGCTTGTGAAAATAAATGCAGCATATCAGTTGTTATTTCAAAAAGTTAACTATCAAAAATAGCAATTTGAAATCAGACAAACTTTTACGTCTCAATATAAACCGTGTTCTGTGTCAATGAATTATGTTTTTTTTTTGAGTAGTTTGTATATTGCGAGTCACAAAAAAAGATCCACACTCTGGAAAAAATATTCGCTTTACCAATAATACATACAACACGTGTTACAAAATAACCCCTAATGCGAATATGGTAGATAGGGACTGTTGAAAACTCTTTGTAATTTTGTTGCAAACTCCTTTGTAATCGTTTTGATTACTTTATGAGAAAAAGGAAATGTTGTGTAATTTGTTTTACGTTATGTCAATACTTATAGAAAATAAATGGTTTGATATCACACGCAAAGCTGTCGCAAATTATTCCTTTACAGGGACCATCAAACCGAACAACTTTTACTATGGAACCAACTCTGAAATCTAGAAAAAAAATCACCTTTTTAATATATTTTGATATTTTACCATTGAAAATGGTTATCAGATGCAAATCGCCTGAGACGTATTTTTGGCCATATCTCCAAGGATTTTGGGAGGATCGAGATGAAAACAGTACCAAAAGTTGAGAAATTTATCGAGACACCTGTGAACGTTTGAATTTTGAAAATCTACTGAAAACTTTTTTGGAATTTTGCAAAACTCCAAAAATTCCGGGTTTTTTCGCGGGTGATTGTTTACTAATTTGTAAATATTTCGGAAAAAAATCCGACTTAAGAAAAAATGAAAAAATGGGTGTTTCCATACATAAAAAGTGATGTAGCTTCTATGATTATTGACCGATCGTCATGGTAATAGTGTTAAAAGATGCAGAAGCTGACGAGAAGTGCATTCGTTGGAATTTGGATAATAGTTTAATAATATTTCGGCCGCGTCGAGGCAGTTAGTGGGCGCGTTTGTGACACGAGGCGGAGCCGAGTGTCACAATCGTAAAAAAATAGGTACTACCTAGGTTACTTTAAAAATATTATAGGATTTGGCATTCGATTTGATTTTGGTTTTTCGTAAATTTTTGTGTTCATTTTCAATGCTCCGATTCTTGCGGGGACTGTAAAATCTGTGAATTTTTTGTATGAAACAGCTGATTTATTTTCGCGATTTCAGAGTTAGTCTCTTACTAAAAGTTGTTTAGTTTGATGGTCCCTATCTACCTTATACTGCATTAGGGGTTATTTTGTAACACAGTGTATATTTGTATAAAAATCAGGCGATGATAAAGCAAACAACGATTGATATTTCAAAGAAATATTTATATCTTGTCTAGTAACATTTAGTAACAATAGTCTTAACAAGAACATCTAACCTCGATGACGATCCAAACGCAACTGCCGACCGAAGCAAAGCCTGTCCGCCATTACGGAAAAATACACTAGTGGCGCCAACCGGATGTTAAACAATTGGTAACAGGGATATTCGTTTCACAACTTTTAACAAATTAAAATGAATTGTTTGTAAATTAAATATTAGAAAATATTTAGAATCCATACAGTTATTCACACTAACTTAATTGAAGAAAATCTAACATTTGTAAGGTACTTTCTACCATGCAATTGTAAAGAACTACACTAAAAGTCAATTTTCCTGTTTGATTCAACGCCTTTGTCCAAGCGTCGGCATCGCAGGACGTTCCATTTTGTAACGCAGGCCGCATCCATTTGCCCCGGTCCGCAGGGGACGATTCGGGAACTGTCGAATTGAGTATCGGTTTCGATTAATTTCCCTTGTCCTGAAATGTTTAGGACTTTGCGACATTGTAAAGTTATTTATAGATAAAGTTGCCACTTGATTGTCACAATTTCAAGGGAGGCAACTTTACTACGCACATTAAAAGTATATTGGAATCAAGTATGTAGGCGTGGAAGTTCCCAAAGTATAAACTTCGGCTCGTCTAAACTTGTTTTTTGTCATTGAAAATTACTTTTAGATCGCTGGGTACTAGGTCCCATTTGGGAGTTTAGTGCGACACGGCGATTGTATGGAAGCTATTGGTAGTTCATAGATAAATAGGGTGTCAAAGGACGCTGATTAACGAGATCTATCAGATAGTGAAGGAATTAAAAAAGAAAAACCGTCCTAGGGTAATTAGTTGGCTGTCGAATGAGATCAAAATTTTGAAAATGAAAAACAAAATACGAGCTGTAGGTTCAAAAAAGTACCTCGGCGAGTGAGATGAGAGTTTATATTGCTGTATGTGGTAAATGGAAGATTTTTGGAATATATTGAACTTTTTTCGATTTTTTTTTTAATTTTTGAATTTTGTAATTTTTTTCAATTTGTGTGTTCATTTCGTTTATTTCCTTATGCCTGAATTTCATGTTCACTGTCCTAGTAGTTCGTGCTATGCAGGACATCTGTGTATTTTTTTCTTCGAACATGACATCTGCCCCAACTACGTAACTCTGTTGCTGACAATTTACGTTTTGAAATTAATGAAATTTAATTTTTGCGATCAGTTCATTGCAATAGCACTCTGTTAGCAACTAAAAATATCAAATCGTACATCCATGATTGCAATTAAGTAACAATTTCATTAATTTTTAAACGTGAGTTGTTAGCAACAGAACAGAGTTACGTAATCAGGAAGGGGCTGGGTTTTTCTTTTTTATTTTTATCATTTCTATAAACTTATAGTATTAGCTTCTTGGAAATATTTTAGTATTACAATCACAATCCTCCTTATCCTCACGTAAAGAAGGCATGTGCTGTGCCCCAGCAGTGGGGACATTAAAAGTGGCTGATGGACAATCACAATACAGAGACATTCTCACGGTTTCTTTGGATAGCTTTTTAGTGTCCGTACATCAACCATACATAGTTATCTGAACCGAACTCTTGAAAATAGTAATATAGCTAGATGTTGTTAGGTGTAGCCGCAGGCCAGTTTTTCGGAGGGGGTCGAGGATAGTTTTTTTGGGGGATCGGTCCATGTAAAAATAAACGCTTGACAAAAAAGGATTTTACTTAGAGGTAAGTCTTTATTTCATGGGGTTTAAACCCCCAATTCCCCCCTCACTACGCCCATTTATATATGTTTCCATTTCATTGGAACCAGTCTTTATTTTTTAGGGTTATGAAAGTAGCCAAATAAAAAAATGTGTTTTAATAATTATGGAATCATTAATCAAGCATTAAATAAAGGTAACCTCTAAGTCAGCCCCAGCCCCACCAAACAACGTCGGGCCTGCGTTGTGGGTTTTGGCCAAGAACTTTAAAATCATATTCTATGGTTTTAGCCCATCCACCATCCATATGAAAAATAAACGGGTGGTAAGAAAACATAGACGAACGGCGCTTTTTTAAGCTTATAAAATAAATTTATTTTGACTTTGACTTTGAGCTGACGTTTATGAACCTCTATGCTGACTGGTTCATAATCGTCGACTATCGAAACGAGCTTTTCTTACCAATTTCGAGAAAACGTAAACGAAATCAAGAAACTCGGCATGACAAACTAAGCAGCCCTTGTCTAAGTGAAGAAATACTACGATTGTATTTTAGTTAAATGCCTACTTGGTTCACAAATTAAGGGGAGCAGTGATTTCTCATTGTTAATTATTATGACTGCCGCCCTACGGCGAACAGGATCCTACCGAGAAGCAAATGTTCCGTCAAACTTGGAAGTCTCTAAATTGTAGAGCTTGGAATAGCTTATTTGTTTTTCGGTGTCATAAACAAATCAGTAAAATTTTGGGACATAAACAAACCTTAACATCTTGACTAATTATGAAATATTGAAACTTTTGACTGCACATACTTGATTAGTAAAGGGAAGAGATAGACCCATATTTTTTTAGATATACCTACTTAAAAATTAACAATTTATATTGATTCAATATTTGGTAGCTGTCGAAATACAATAGAAATCCATGTGTTGGGAATCTACATCATAATCAATCATGTTGAGCTGGTCAGCCCCCTAGGGCTGTTTGTGAAATCTACACATACGGCACAGTAAGTGTAGGTGTTGTGTTTATTAATAATATACTTGTAATACAAACTTCGACTAGTTCAGACTTTAGTAACTTTGCCCAGTTTCATTTGTTATCAGTAAAATTCCCTATACGCCAAAGCAATTAGTGTTACTTCGCAAGTTAAAAAATATATCTATGAGATGATCTTTGTAAAAATAAATTACCATATCTTGTTTTTTCGAAAGTTAAAAGCCTACTTACACCATCCGTGAACCTTGCATAGATAGAACCTTAAGATTTGAGATTAGAAGAGAATTTTCAGACGCAACTCGACAGGCAACTGAATTGGGTAAAGTAATTTCCGAAGGGTTCTCAAATATCGGCCATTTTAAGTGTTAAGTGGCGGTTTCTCCCATGCTCCCTATGGCGCGATTGGGGAGGGATGCTTCTTTATTGCGACAGGGAAACATTAAATTGCTTTTTTACAACAAATTACAAAGGTTTGGTTTTGATCAACTTTTGACGTAGAAAAACTTATAGTTCAACAATTTTTTCCATTTACTTTATCTTTATTCATTGACTTTATTTGATATAGCGTCTGTGCCTTTATTTACAAGTACCTCATAATTCATAATGACGAATTTATTTCCAATTGGCATTTTTTCCCATTTAACCAGTATATCCAAAGAATGCTACTGTGTCGGCAATAAACAGATTACAACATAAAATAAAAACAATCAGATAAACTATAACATATTTTTTATATAAATTAATAAAACACAATATTATTATAGAAAAGGTCAGATATGAAGCGACTAATTTAAGACAATAACATTTATTGATCATCCAATTTTAATACGGCTCTGGCTATATGATTCTAGGCTTCTTCTTCGTCGTTACGCTCTTGGCAGAGCGGTCGTGGTCACTTTGAGGCGTCCACATCGGTGGTAGAGGCGGACATAGCTTTCCGCACGATCTCCCGCCATCTCTCCCGGTTGGCAGACTGTCTGGCGCAGTCAGATACAGGGTCCCACTGCGGATTTCACCTGGTCAGTCCAGCGCATCGGTGACCTGCCACGTGATCTGGTTCCTTCTACTTTGCCCTGTACGACCAGCCGCTCTATGGAGTCGTTACCCCGCCTAGAGACATGGCCAAAGTACTGCAGTATGCGCGACTGTACTACGGCCGATAAACGCTGCGTGATGCCGAGCTCCTGGAGTATGGACAGGTTGGTGCGGAATTCCGTCCATGATATCCCCAGCATCCTCCTCCAGCACCACATTTCTAGAGCATCTATCTTCCCCTTTTCCAGCTCGCGCACTGTCCACGTCTCTGCCGCGTAAAGAAAAATGGGGAATACTAGTGTTCGCACGAGCCTGACTTTGGTGGCTTTGGTAATGTTACGATTCCTCCATACTTTCCTTAACTTCTCCATCGCAGTTCTGGCTATGGCCATACGTCGTTTTACTTCATCTACGCAGCCGCTGTTGTTTGAGATTAAAGCTCCAAGGTATACGTAGGTCTGAACCACCTCGCAGTTCGCAATCTGTGTCACTTCGGGCGAGTTGTCGTTGACGCGATCCACGATCATGATCTTGGTCTTAGATCGGTTTATCTTTAACCCAAACGTAAGGCTCACGATTCTAGGCTAGTACAGACGAAAATAATTAAATTACGTTGAACTTTTTTTCGTGAAAGTAATTTTGAATCACAATCTAAACCTAAGCTCTTTTACTATTATGTATTCTGTTCCTAAACAAATAATTTAAGTACTTGGTACATTATAAAGATTTTTTTATTGTAGACAAATGGCAACTGATAAAATCTAAGCTATGAGACTATATTAAGTAGACATAATTAACATAGCGTCATATATGTTCAGTACGGCTTTTGGATTTCTGAACTATCAAGGAATGAATATTATATGAGGATCATGAGTATGAGTATTCATAATCTAACGCATATATTAGTATTCACCGTGACTTGCACTCGTATTTTAGTTCATCAACTTTGATATTAAGATATTACGGTGAATAAGTTTAAGTATCAGTATTTTTTTAAATACTGATAGATAAACTCTAAGTCGTTGTAGATTTCAATATTATAAGAAAAACGTGTTTGCTGTTAGAATTTCATTCGATTGTAGAAAAATCCTTATCCTTACATATAATAAAACAGTAGAAAAAGTGTGTCTGTACATTACATATATTTAAAAAAGAAATATCTGGGGCGATGAAGACATAGTAAAAGGGTAAGAATTTGAAAAAAAAAATGTGTCTGTTTGTCTGTTTGTTTGAACACGCTAATCTCCGGAAATACTGAGCGGATTCGAATGAAACTTTTTTTGTTATATAGCTGTTAAACCTGGGCATAATTTAGGGTATAATTGATTTTGGAAAATAGAACATCTGATGCAGAACCATAATGGTCCAACATAACTATAAGGAATATAAAAATGACAACTTAGCAAAAGTTGTTCAGCCTGATGAGCATTTTTTGTTGAGGTATAAAATTCGAAGATCTGGAACACCTGACGCAGAACCGTAATGGTCCAGCTAAACTTTACAAAATATAAGAATGCATCTTTGCAAAAGTTGTTCAGCCTGATGAGCATTTTTTGTTGAGTTATGAAAATCGAAGATCTGGAACACCCGATGCAGAACTATAATGATCCAGCTAAACTATACAAAATATAAATAGACACCTTAGCAAAAGTTGTTCAGCCTGATGAGCATTTTTTGTGGAGGTACATAAAACAAAGATCTGGAAGACCTGATGCAGAACCATTATGGTCCAGCTAAACTATACAAAATATAAAAATGACATATTTGCAAAAGTTGTTCTGCCTGATGTGCATTTTTTGTTGAGGTATAAAAATCGAAGATCTGGAACACCTGATGCAGAACCATAACTCTGATACAAGTATTTACTTATGCAACTACATTAGTTCATTTATATGCGTACGCCGTCCACGCGTACGAAGTCGCGGGCATCAGCTAGTATAAAATACACTTTATTAGACGTGATATATTAACTTGAATGTTCGATATTTTAATTTGTTAGTAATTAGTTAGTTTGTAGTATTGCTTACTAATAACTTAATTTTAGTGCATGCCCTTGGTTGTCCTAAAATAAATAAATTGGGTAAATATTTTATATAATATACCTAGGTATATTATATTGTAGGGGGAACAACTAAAATTACAAAACATAAAAAAGTGTCACCAAATAATAGCAGACTCAAAACAATGTAAACAGTAAAAGACGAGTGAAAACTTACCAAAACATGCTACATCCAAATGAGGCGACAACAGTACGAATTGAAAATTTATCATCGAGGTACAAAAGGGGTTCAATATTAGGGTAATTTATCAGAGGATGACGCGTCGCGATCGAAGCAGACAGGCTTTTATCCTTAGTGTCACACGCACCGATATCGCCGATACAGGAGAGCACTCTGAGGGAATCCTCTTTACTTGATGAGAAAGTATTGTAAAAGACATTTTTAATAATCTTGCTGGGTCCGTTTCCTGCAACAAAGTGGCTTTTAATAAATAAAAGTATCGGGAAATTGCCCCGATCCCAAAATAAGTAGCTTTTATCTACACTCACAACGTAATGTTCCAAATATGAATTCAAGAAAGGTAATATAAATACGTACTTTATTTTCGTGGATAGGTAAAATTAAAAAATAAACTCATTACGATGCAGTCAACTGCATCATAAAATAACTTTTTTTCTCATTACGATACAGGGCAAATCCAAAAAGAAGGCAGTGCCGTAACATTAAAAAAAAACAACGATATTTTCCCACATATTTTTCATGATTAAAATGTACTCTATGGTAATCGATGACTTTAGTGCGATTAGTTTGTTGAAATGCACTGATAAATTTTTTTTTTTCTAATGGAATGCGCGCCAAGCATTTCCGATAAAGTTTTGATTTCAATTTTTACATTTTGTTATACTTACTGAATTTTGTAGGTTTTTATTATTCTTGCTTTAAAATGTGAAAAAAAATTTAAAGTGCCCGATATTTTAGTTTAGATGCAGCTAAGGAATTGACTTATTACAAGGTAGGTACATAGCTAATACAAACAAAGTCTCTCTCTCTTTTCTAACGTTGATCTTTTATTTAGTAGGTTCAGTCCCAAATGTATGAGTGTAGATAAAGTAGTGTATGAAACTGCACATAACTAGGTATTAAAACACTCGTGTAATACTATTAAAAACCTCGCCTACGGCTCGGTTTTTAAACACACACTCGTGTTTTAATACCCCTCTTTATGTGTCAGTTTCATAAACTACTATTAAGCACGGACAAAATAGAAAAGGCCGCGAATAGAACCTCAGAAAAAGCATTAAAAACGGTGTACAGGCTACGTAAGACCTGGTCTCCTATTGTTATATCTTTTCTCGATAGAAAAAAAAGTTATCCAAAATTTTGTAGATTTTCAATACTGTGCCTGCCAATATCTATACATATAAAATTCTAAATTTATTGATTGTTGGGATAGGCGTGGAGCCCTAACAGCTGAAGGTAGAGACTTCATTTTTAGAGGGTAGATACACATTTCATGATGTAGATGAGCACTAAGAAAGGATTTTAGAAAATTCCCGTTATACAGGGTGCTACAGGTTGTTCAAGTTTGTATGAAAATTTGTATAGGGTTAAAGGTAGAGACACCATTTTTGGAGGGTAGATACCTTTCATGGTGTAGGTAAGCACTAAGAAAGGGTTTTGTAAAATTTTCGTTATACAGGGTGCTACAGGGTATTCCAGTTTGTATGGGAATTTGTATAGGGCTGAAGGTAGAGACACCATTTTTGGAGGGTAGATACCTTTCATGATGTAGATGACCACTAAGAAAGGATTTTAGAAAATTCCCGTTATACAGGGTGCTACAGGTTGTTCAAGTTTGTATGAAAATTTGTATAGTGTTAAAGGTAGAGACACCATTTTTGGAGGGTAGATACCTTTCATGATGTAGATGAGCACTAAGAAAGGATTTTAGAAAATTCATGTTATACAGGGTGCTACAGGGTGTTGAAGTTTGTATGAAGGTAGAGACACCATTTTTGGAGGGTAAATAACTTTCATGGTGTAGATGAGCACTAAAAAAGTGTTATGGAAAATTCCCATTATACAGGGTGCTACAGAGTGTTCCAGTTTGTACCTACATGAATTTTTATGAGAAAATTTAAATGTGTGAAATGAGGTCTACAGATAAATACCTAGGTCTATTGGCAATCCGTGACTTTCAAAATAAATGCAAAACTATCTTAATCACGCGAACGAAGTCGCGGGCAAATGCTAGTTAAACCTATAATCTTAAAACTATAGGTAATAAAAAATCCTTAGCTAGCTCTTTAGTTTTGTGATTGACAGTTTTGCAGCATAAGAAATAGATTATTTTATTAGTAATCAACTAAAAACAATATTTTTTTCAATAATTGACTGTCGAACGTTCTTAAACTGCTGTTTTGATGATATTGCACACATTTTAGCTTACATTACATTATGTGGATAAGAATCTCACTATTTTTCATATAATTCAGTTGTTAATTAATTACTGTGGTTACCTAATAATATAAATTGCAAGATTTAACTACGACGAGCTAAAAATAAAGATCATTAAAAAGGCAGTTCATCTTCTTCTTCCTTAATATTCATATCATATTATTTTTTCTCAGCGCTCGCAATGCTGCAATTTAATACCAGATTTAATAAGGACGCTGTACAAGGAAACAAAATAATAAGAAGAAATTTCACACTAACGAAGCAGCAAGCTGTCTATACTTTTTTTATAAGTAATTATTTTTGACGTAGAAATAAACTCCGGAAAGATAACTTTAAGTTAAGATATTTCTTGAAGTAGGTGAAGTCTCAAAATAGAGAGATTTTTTTTTCTTATCTTGAGACCTCTATGAGAACCTCTATCGTCACCTGCTGTGATAGTTTTTACATGGTTTTTACCGTGAGATAAAAAATACTAGAAATAACTAGTATTTTTAGTGTAAGTAATTTCTAGTAGATTTTTTATCTTTTTAGAGTTTTCACAATCTGTGGAGTATTGCTATACTACCACACGAGTTTGCAAAACAGAAATTTTCATATTCTTTTTATAAAATATCTAGTCATTTAGATGATAATCTTTTTTGAATATCGTAAAATAAAAATAAAAATTAGGTGGGTAATAAAAAATATTCCCGTTAATCAAAATAATCTAATAGTTGTATTCGTAACTATCAAACCCGGGAAATGTTTAAAAGTTGCACTTCAGGCAATTTATTACGTCTGAGCAAATTTTAATAATTTGTGGCATGTTTTTTGGAAGCAATTAGGTATGAGGTAGGTAACTAACCTTTGATGAGGAATAAAGACTCAATTTATAAACCCCGACGCAAAATGCTGGTTTATTTAATTAAATTACAGACTTACTGTACAAACATTTTGTAACTGTAGGCGTTAACGTAGAATCTGATGAATATTTACGAGATTGTGAAGTAAGCCTATATGTAATAAATGATGAATTACTAAAGAAATACCCTAGATTCGAATCATTTAACTGTTCCAAGATGAATAATCAAGATTTGTTTTATATTAAACACTTCAAAACTTAGGCACCTCGATCTAGATTGCTGATTTATTCATTTAATTAATTCTGTTATCTCGGAAGATAAATTAAATACTGTTCGTATTCGTAAAACCTGAAAATTTTTTGAATTAATCATCATAACACAATCCTTACAGCTTACAGCAAACAGAAAGCTGTAAAAATTAAACTGGCAGGTACATAATGTAACATTTTTAAGAATTTAAATAATGTGACGCATTTAAATTTGAATTGAATTTTTTTTGTATTGTTTAGTATTATAATGTAATGTAATGATATAATTGCATATCACATACATAAGGCAGATTATTTAACTACATGTTTAGTAGAAATGTATTTTGCTACGAAAATTCGTCAAATACCTGATTGAAAGCAATCAAATAGCAATTAATGAAATGACTTCAAACAATATCTAAGGAACGTACCTATTTCTTATTGCTAATATGACTTCTAGACTACTCACATTTTTTATCACATTTAAATTGTAACTACCAAAAGCTTTAAACATTTTCAACCCCTTGTCCACGAAGTCACAGTGAAAAAAATGCATCATCCAATCCCAATTTTCATAAAACTTCACGTTGAATGAACGTGCACAAGTGTGAAACGAGCTAAAATAAATACTGAATTGTGCAGCAGTTACAACGGGCAATCAGCACGTGCTTCCGTATTTAAATAATGTAGAATTTAGTGTTCACACCTCTGTTTCGACGGCTCATGTTAAATTCCCGACAGTTTTTATAATTTCTCTTTGCAGTGAATATTTGGGAACCATTTCTGCATTCGAGTGTTTCAAGGTAGCCAGTACAGTTAGAAATGGACTCTAGTCCATTCTAAGAGCATTCCTAAATACAATTCATAATTTGTTGGTAATTTATAACGATGTATTGTTTCTATTAAAACAAGTAATTTTAACGATTCTTATATTATCCTATTCCTATTATCATTTGAACAAGATGACGTTATATGAGTTTGTGTGTTTTTTAATATTTACGCAAATACACTAAACTTAATGGATGAGTTGCACGAAAAGAAATTCTATTTAATTGGGATTCAATTTATTCGTCCACAAGTACAACCATCCAATAAAAATTCCAAATTGTACACTAATGAATTAAATTGCATTGCTATAAAGACTGCACAATAACATAATTCGTATGAAGACGGCCTTTTTAATCCCTTGGGCTTGGGAGTCATAGCAAAACCCAGCTGTCAACACAAGTACGACATCGTCGGCACTAGTACAAAATGTACTAGCATGGCACAGTCAGAGACTAATTTGTGGAATCGTTATAAATCTGTCAAAGAAATATATACGCTACAGTTTTCTTAAAAGACGTAGATTATTTATCCGAACTCGATTTAAATTAGAACTGGATATAAAATCTTCAAACTTTATCTTTCGAGTCTCCAGTGATGTTTTGGTAGCCGTCTTGCATTGTAACAACGGTTTTAGTTTTATTTCACCTATCTATAATATTATCGATTAATTAAAGATTAATTTTATAATGAAAACGATTTTTTACCTATGACACTTACATTTAAATTATTTTGTACTAACTTCCGCCCGCGACTTCGTCTGCGTGAAAAGATTTTTGCTATCCCTCGGGAATATTACTTTTTTCGGGATGAAAGGTACCCTATGTCCTTCTCTGTACCCCTGACAACGTGTGTGCAAAATTTCATGATGATCGGTTCAGTAGTTAAGACGTAAAAATTTCATGATGATCGGTTCAGTAGTTAAGACGTGAAGGCGTAACAAACAAACGGACTTTCGCATTTATATTAGTAAGGATATCTACTACTCCTAATGAGGAGCTCGGTGGCGGAGGAGCTCGGAGTCGCAGTGGTTTAGCGCCTGTCCCAGCGAATTGCGGAGGTTAAGCAACGTTCACAAGGGTCGGTCATGGGATGAGTGACCTAAAATTTATTATTCCCTCCGTGCTTCGGAAGGCACGTTAAGCTGTTGTTGGTCCCGGATGCATTTGCAGGCGTTAACACCCACCAATCCGCATTGGGCTCGCGTGGTGGGTTATGGTCCGTCCTCCTTATCCACCCATAAGAAAGGCCTGTGCTCCAGCAGTGGGGACATTAAAAATAGCTGATGGACGATTACAAATTCTACAGTTAATTGTGTTTCGAGTAAAACAAACGATTTTCGGAGACACAGTGATTTAGTCAGTAAATCTATCAGTGGTAGACCGTCGCCGCGTCGGCTCAAAGACAAATAGTGTGCGACAAACCAAAAAGATAGCCCCCAACCCTCTCAATTTACTGTGTGTTCACCACAAAAGTCAATAACAACCCAGATCTTAGAGCGCTAAAGTTCAATTAACGCATCCGTTGGACCGTGGAATGAAATATAAAAGTGGAACCATTGGTTGAGTCGTAAAACCCACAACAATAAGTGTTTATGACACCCAGTCCATTAGATCCAGGCTTTATATGTGCTGAGTGAGTACTAATCTGTATGAAAGCGTATACTTAATGTTAACCGAAGCTCATACCTACATATAACATTCGAGCGTTTGTTATTCTAAACCATGTTGGGTTATCTTTGGGATATCTTGCTTTCTCACTGTCTATATACTGTGAACTGTGTCAGCTGTTAATTTGAACAAGATTAATATATCAAGTGTGCTTAACGGCTTACTGAATATTCCGAGACAGGAAGGTTCTCACCATCACTATTTTCAGCTAAATTCATAACTGATAATGACAACTGATACTCTTACGAAATCAAGAGTTTTGGTAGGGAACAATCAGGCATTTTTTATTACAAGAGTAGTAGGTAGGTACTTAATATAGAAAATTTTTCATTATATTCTTAACTTTACTCCTTAAAAATGTTGGCAAGTCACTTTGTCAGCCATCCAACCATTAACAATTCAACTATGAGCGATAAAAAGTTTAAAAATATACCTAAGTTCTTCTGCCAGAAGCTTTTTAGTAGAGTAAGTAATTAAATTTCCTTTTTTCAACCAACTTTTAGGCACCTAAAGTTAGGGACAAGAAAGTTGGCGTAGACTTTTTTCTCTTTAGTCTTTCAGTAATTTCGTGTGACTTGCGGAAGGAAAAATGGGAAAAACCATCCATAAGATTTTTGGTATAACTATAAATCGTCTTTGGAAAAAAAGTAATAAACGGGTAGGGTAGCACGCGTCGCGAAAAGTTTTTGTGAGCGCCTAAACAAAATAATAGGGCAACTTGACGCCTGGTTGTACAAAGGAGATAAAATAAAACGGGAGGCGTTATCTTCCCCGGGAACGGAACAAACCGGGTGCTCAAGGCGATTCTTGTGAGGCCGAAAATTCCATCATGTTTCATTATCAGAGGCCGAGTTGAGAACAACAAAAGTGCACTTAATATCCAGCAACTTCAGCCGGATTTACGAGTCGGCTGCTTAAATGAAAAATTGCTTTCTCGATGTTTTCACTGGTCTCATATAAGAGTTTCCCAAAAGCTTACTCATTTGGAATACCTACCTAGTCAAGCGGTTCTTTTTATCACTTTTATATTACTAAAATTATTAGTGTTAGTAACGTGATGTTTTAAAATAATACCTAAATACGTTTAGTCCTTTAGTCGACAATATATCATCCACTTGTAAATGAAAAAAACAGCGATTTACAAGTGAATCTTTAATGTTGCATAGGTACCTACTAAATTGCAGGAAGTTAGTGCCTATAAATAGCCAAACTAGGTATAGAGTAAACAATAATTTTCTGTCAAGCAAATAGGAATTAATACCTATTACTCGTAGTACTAGTGGCTCCGTGAGCTCTCAAATTGTATGTTGGTTATAAACAAATATTATACGCTACGCAGTCCTAGGTGTTCCAATTCCAACCGTATTTTCAAATATTGGCCAGAAATGTTTTGATTGCTTTTGAACTAGTGTCTTCTAAAAATAAAAAACAAAATTTGCTTTGCATCGCTAACAAAAAGTTTTGTTACATTTTAGATCATTTTTCGCAACGGCTGAAATATATTTTTATACAAAACTCCGCCATTTTGAAAATTTTTCAAAACTGGTTTGATTAAAAAGTTATAGGTATATATTACGTAGTTATGGAACACACATCAAATGGACAGACATCCGGACATTCTAAAGATTTTTTGCCCAACCTGAGGGCCTAGCCAAAGTAACATTCACTAATCTTCGTTATTGCTTCGCTTTCGACACATGATGTATGGGATTGACATAAGGTTTCGTTAACAATCGAATTTCAAAACGTCAAATCCATAATGTTTCGAAGCGAAGCGATAGCGAAACTTTGCAAATGTTACTTTGGCTAGGGGGGCTGAAGCAGAGACGCTTCGCTCGCGCTTTGCGCTTGCTCGGTCAATGAAAATAACAACTCAGTTAATTTCGTCATCGTAACCACAGCCTTTTTAATGGTAGAAATAATATAAAATAACATCATTTTCTATTTTCTGTAGTTATGCATAGATAGAGCATGTAACATTATCTTCATTTGAATAATAATAATATTATGTATTATGTTATGACGTGGTTCACTAATTGTGCATAATCGCCTCATCGTAAGTACCATTTTATTTAGACTGTTCAATACACAAGAATTTGAGGGGAAAAAAGGAAGAAAATAAAATAAATAATTCAGAGTTCATAAAGTTTTTAAATTATTTATGCATTAATAGTTCTGAATAGACAAAAAAAGTTTAGCCTACCTAGGTAATAAAACCTAACTTTAAATCTTAAAGTAAATTCATTTCGTTTTGAGACAATAGGTATAAATAACGAGTTAACAAGTAAATGCAATGGCCCGATTTTATTATTTACATCAAAATATTTAACTATAATATATTACACATACAATTAATTTTACCTCACTTACCTTACTTATACCTCTAATAAAACTGACTCCATTAAGAGATCCGAATGACACCGATATAAAGATGAACACGTAATCACCGAGTTTAATATATATTCATATTATACAAGGTGTTTGGTAAAAGCCTTATAAAGCCGAATATGGTAGATAGGGACCCTCAAACTGAATAACTTTTACTACGGGACCAATTCTGAAATCGCGAAAAAAAAATCAGCTGTTTCATACATTTTGATATTTTCGTTATTAATTTTTGTATGAAACAGCTGATTTTTTTTTCGCGACTTCAGAATTGGTCCCGTAGTAAAAGTTATTCAGTTTGAGGGTCCCTATCTACCATATTCGGCTTTATAAGGCTTTTGCCAAACACCTTGTAGAGAAGGTATCTTGGTTATAGGCTATCTATACAACTTCCCATTTTTAGAAGAACTATCTCTAAAATTCAAAGGTCTTTTCCTAATAATTTGCTTAGAGTTACTAACAATGGCCTGATAAAACGTTGTCATACGTAGTTCCGTCTCAAACTTTTGACAATGGTCTAGCAAAATTGGATACAAATATTTTAATTCGGCGTGGTCCAACGTTGGGAAGAGATGATGAAGAGCGTGGTCACCAAAGCGAGTGAGTGACTTAAAGTGATCTCCAGAATAGTCTATTCGTTCTACTACTGTGTCCAGTTGGTGTATTCCCCAATCCAGGTGTTCATTCCTGCAAATGTGAGAAAAAAATTATGGTACATGTACTTCATTTTGTAGGTTATCCATTATGTGAACACCAGTAGTCTCTGCCTACCCCCATGGGAAACAGGCGTGAGTGTATGTATGTATGTAGTCGGGCTACTGAAGGCCTATTTCGAAATTCAAGCTATGATAATTTGATGTTTTTGTTCTGTTTTGTGATCAGCGAACTAAAATATATGGAACAAGCATTTCGCTCAAAAAATGGCACCACACGAAAATTACAACTAAGTAGGATGGAGGTAATAATGCTGGCATTTAATTATGCAGCACAACTGGTTGCTTATTAGCGACCGTAATTTGTATACTCATCAGTGGCGAAGGGTTCATACAAGCCGATTCCCATCGGCTTACCTTTGGAAATCCCACCTCACTGAATCCGCTATGCAGATCATATCATTTTTCATCATTTTTGTAGAGCGGCTTACCTTTGCCATAATTTCACCCCTCGCCACTGATACTCATAGATATTTTCTGTCCTTTATCGAAGAAAAAAGATATGTTATTTCTACTTCTTTTTACTGCCTTCTTTGCGTCTTTTACACCATTTGAGTACACAGGACGTCATTTCTAATAAACTCTCTCTTTATTTCTTTTCTTTACAATACAAACTGCAATAATTATTGTAGAGAATGTTAACGTCTGTCACCTATCGCGTGGCTAGCCCTAGAGAATGGGCTGGCACTAGAGGTTTTAATTTTTTGAACCCATGGTGCTATTTTTTAAACAATAGTTGTTTGCAATTACATTTCCATAGATTTTAGTTCGTTGTTCGTGATATTATTAGCTCAGGGACCCAATTCTACTAATTTACAAATAGTAATCACAACACACAGACTGACTAATTTATGCTTGCACTGGCAATCTAAAACAAGAAATTAAATTCTACTCTACCTTGGAACATCTCCCTCGAAGAAGTTAGTATGTGCATGATGACCAGCAGTAAGACCGTATAATGTGAAGAAGAAGCTTGCTACCATCTTCGTTGCTAACCAGATAGGCACAGTCCATAGGAGTGGCAGTCCACCAGCCAACCATATCCAAGTGGGGAGGATGAATGGAATGGCGTGAACCCAAGATAATCTTTTACCCTCGAAATTCGTTGCTGCTGCTAAAAGCCTGAAATACGAAAAAACCTTAATATGCTAAATTAAGAACTAGAGAGATAGAGATAATCTTATTAAAGTGAGAGGGGGCATAGTTCAGGAGGTCACAGTCGAACGCTATGACAGAAGTTGGCATCGTCAACCACGGTGAAGCGCATTTGCATAAATATTTACATTTTGTAAAATACCCATTTTGTTAATATTTATTTGGTTTTTGCTTAAAAATATTTTTTATATGATAGACATGTTGTCTCTCTACTGAGGCGTTCAGCGAACCACGTCTTTCGCTGATCACATGACTACAGAGCTACCGAAACTTTAGAAAAATGCTGATTTTTTATCTTTAGAATGCATAATAGTACTTATTTTACTGCTGATTAAAGTCTATAACTGATTAGCATTCTACAAGACAATATAATATTTTTAAGAAGATCGGTTGGTACTCGAATATCAGATAATTTTTTCTATGAATCATGAGGTTTAATAATAATTAGTTTTGTGTGTTTATGACACAAAGCTAAATAAGTATGTAAAATAAACGTTATAAGTGTTTACTTATTACGTTTATTAACGTTATAATTTTTTCGCTTTTTATTTTTTTTAGACGAAAACATGATTTTTTATTTTTATTTTTCAATATGGGTAAGTAAGTATCATATCAAATGAAAGGCCTTGATGAGCACATTCCAAAATTATATATTTTGTCACCAAAAAAAAATTATATGGGTGTCAAATGAAAGGCCTTGATGGGCTCATTCTAAAATTATATATTTTGTCACTAAAATTTAAGTTAATATTTTTTTCTTTTTCAATTTTTGAATATGGGTATCAAATCAAAGGCCTTAATGAGAACATTCCAAAATTAAATATTTTGTCACTAAATTTTTAAGAAAAAAAAAATTTTAATTTTTTTTTTAATATGGGTATCAAATGAAAGGCCTTAATGGGCTCATTTCAAAATTATATATTTTGTTACTAAAATAAAAATAAAATATGGATATCGAATGAAAGGCCTTGTATGTAGCGAATCCTTTTATGTCCTTTGCTTCAATGAAAAATCTGTAGTTAATAATTAATCATTCAAGGCAATGCAAGTAGCTTCCAGTACAAGGCTTGTATAGTGCTTTTCTCAAGAAATGCGAGAAAATTCGATTTAAAAAATTAAAATTATAAAAATCATCTTTTTATATTTTTTTTATTTTTACTGACAAATTATGTAATTTTGGAATGTGCTCATCAACAACTTTCATTTGATACCCAAATTGAAAAAAAAAAAATTTTCTTAAATTTTAGTGACAAAATATACAATTTTAGAATAAGCCCATGAAGGCCTTTCATTTGACACCCATATTAAAAAAAATTGTTTCTTTAATTTTGGTGACAAAATATATAATTTGGGAATGTGCTCATCAAGGCCTTTCATTTGATACCCATATTGAAAAATAAAAATAAAAATCATGTTTTCGTTAAAAAAAAAGCGAAAAAAACTAAGAAAAAACAGAATAGATTATTTGTTTACCTTTTTTTTTAAAGAAGAATAAAACAGAGAACAAAAAAAAATATCGATTCGTGTGGCCATGTGAATCGGCCCACTCGGCTCAGTGCGGGAAGTAAGTATTGAAATTCATTTCCGCACTGATGAACCAGACCCCCACTGAAATGTTTAACGCCTAGCATTCCTTTTACACATGGAATAATAAAATTTCAGAGCATAAGTGAGAAAAGTTCATTAAACCTTCTGGGCGATATGTCCCATATTGATTTTAGAAGGGCACAACTAGGCCGAAGCCGACCCGCAAAAATATTTTGGGCGACTATTACCATAGCTGTTTTAAAAAAGGGACGTCTCGCCCGCGGACCAGAATTTGAGCGGGCGAGACGTCCAACAACCCGCCATTGTTGCGTACTGTTTTAGTTCGTGAAGGGTTATCTAGGATATTTTTGATCGACGGATTGATCTAATAAATAAATACTTAAATAAACAGCTCCTAAGTACAAGTTATGGCAGCGCTTGGCAAAAAATATTAGACACGTTGGTTATTAAAGTGTCAATTAAAAAAGTTAACTTACTCTTTAATAAAAGTTGCTATGAATACAAACAGAAATACTACAGGCCAATAGAATGCTCCCATTTGCGCCCAAATTGGCTTGTCCTTATTAGGCAGGTACTGAAGAATTGGTTCAAATAAACTCAACTCTATGTCATTTGCAGTATTCGTGTGGAGATGGTGGGATAAAGCGTGGGATATCCTCCATTCGCTGAAAAATAAAAAATAAACACTTTAGTAATTTCTTAAAAAATAAAGCTTTAAATAATACCTCTTGTAAAAAAGTAAGAAGATAGTCTACTGCACGTCTTTTATGTTTTGTGCCTGTTCTAACTTTAAAAAATGGAACAATATTTTATATGAAATCACTAGTTGAATTATCGGACTTCGTATAATATAGAAGATATAAAATGTAAAGCAATGTGTTAACATTGAATAACATCGGAGCAAGAAGCTTATACCTCCCTCAAATGGAGTTTGCACGGCCATATGTCATAGTGAAGATTGAAAAAAGGTCCTTACGGCTTATTGCAACCTCTTTCTTTAGTGTTACAATACGTGTTCGTTGTTCGTCGTTCGTTTGTTCGTGAGAAACGAAAACGTATTGTAAAACGAAAAGAAAGAGATAGCAATACGCCGTAACGTCACTAAAGAGTCTTTTTCAATCTTCACTTACTTACTAGGCGTGCAACCTCCATTGTGGATATAAGCTTCTTGCATCGGAGTAAAAATACCATGAATTTTGTCGTATGGATCTGCATCCTTTACAATCCTACTAATATCCTACTAACATTATAAATGTGAAAGTTTGTGGGTTTGGATGTTTAGATGTTTGGATGTTTGTTCCTCAATCACGCAAAAACTACTGAACGAATTTGGTTGAAATTTAGCACACAGATAGTATATAGCCTGGATTAAAACATAGGATACTTTTTATCCGGATATTCCCACGGGAACGGGAACAACGCGGGTGAAACCGCGGGCGGCCGCTAGTTTATAATAATTCATTTTATTAAAACTTACTCTGCGGTAAATCCACTAAAGTTTATAAGGTGCATTCTCCAACTGTCTGCGCGGTGCGCATAATTATGGCCACAGGTCACCAATGCTCCCAATACAAATCCATTCAAAATCACCAAAATTGCCCCTAAAATGAAATTATCACACACCACCCAACAACACAGAGGACTTAGAACAAGTAATGCCCCTAATAAAAAGTTTGTTGTTACATCGCTCTTATTTCTGGCATCTTTCGGTATTATATCAATATTTGACACAACTTTTGATTTCAGTGTTCTGTAGAAACCGTCATTTTCGAAGGTGAACGGAGAATTTCTTGGTGTCGCGGCTTTCCTTACAAAGTATTTAAGTAGAACCTGCTCAGCAATTCCTTTGAGGTGGTGTGTTTCAAACGCCTCAGTGACATCAGTGCCCTGGAAATATTATGATCAAGGTTAAATTTATGCTCGTGTAACGGTAATTATATAGTCAGGTGGGGTAAGTGAAACATACTTTATTTTTATTTAACAAGGTGTAGTAAAGCTATAAAACTCGCAATTAAAGTAGCTGTATAGGCAATGTACTCCTAATTAAATCAGCCTTTAACGGTATGAATATAAATATCTAAAGACTTGCATTAAGCAACAAGATCACGAAAAGAATATAAAAGCTAAGAAGTGTTTCACTTACCCCTGACAAGGGGAGAGTGAAACAGTGGCTAAAATAGCTTTAAATATTGTGTCCATTTAATTAAAAACAGGACAAAAGGATCATGTTTAACCGTTAATATCCAAAATGTATCAAATTCTCATAAAATAGGGTCCAGTTTTAAAGATTTATCAAAAAAAACATCGTGTTTTGCGTTTTGACATCTAATGAATTTCTTTTTGGTTTACTAGCTAGTTTAATGAACGCAGCGATATTTGTGTTGTATTAAGGGAAGTAATTCGTAATTCCTGCTTTATCGACACATCGCTATGAGAATAAACTACGATAGTTTCTTAGATATGGTTGAGTGTTTCACTTACCCTGGTGTTTCACTTACCCCACCTGACTATACATAATTTTAATTTGTAGATGCCTTGACGACAGTATAGCATGTGAGTAATGTTGCTGACAGTATAGCTTGTGCATTTGAGTTTTCCGCTCATATCATTTTCCACTGCAATATTTTTCAAATACTTACAGAAAGTAGAAACATTTTCGTGTTTCCACGATTTTGTAACTAGCATTTGCAAAAACGTACAAAAATACTTAATGACTAATGTTTGATTGATTGAAAGAGAAAGCAAGGATTACATTAGTTTTGAATCAATGCTAGTCTAACTCCTATGTTACTTTACCCAAAATCCCAGACAGATACAAAACTTTGGAATTAAAACGGGAATAAAGTACCCAAGTATCCGAAATAGAGATTTCGGGTCGCCGCCGAGAATCAATAGAGCAGCCCACCAAAACTTTTTGAGATATCTATTCATTAACTTTTCACTGGTTAATTAACTTAATCTCACTTGTAATTAGTTTGAAACAAAAACTTTTCGTCTACATTTAACAGATAATCATTGAAATACACCAAACTTACTAAATATGCCGTCTCTCCTTTTTTAATTAATTTCTTGTCAATTACTTGTTTGCAATACTTATTATAAGAAAAGTACATATCTCCATAACTTTATAATTGAAAAAACAAATTGGCTTCAGTCGCTTAGGTGACAATTATGTAGAGTCGATGTTGTTTCTCGTACATACAAAGTTTAACATAAAAAATAACATTGTAAATAAAATATGAGAATTTATTGTTTGTTTAGTTAGTTAATTTTAAAGTAGGTATATCTAATAATGAAATGAGTGTATCTCTTCCCTATTCTAATCGGATATGTACAGGGAAAAGTTTCAATATTTAATAATTGGTCAAGATATTGTGATTTGTTTATGTCCCAAAATTTTTCAGATTATTGGATTTAGAGAATTACGCATGCGCGTAATCAAAAGAGACTATCTTGTTTACCTACGTAAATAATGAAAAGAATGAATCTACGCCCCCGTTTTGCTATTTTTGTGAGTTCGCCGACTAATTAAGATTTTTTTCCGATATTTTCAAACTATTAATTTTTTACTTCATTTTCTGAAACATGGTCTAATCCCCATTTCACTTTTAGATATACTTAAAAATTAACGGTGTATATTTTTTTAATCATCTTACCTCTGTACATCTTAACCAATGAGAACCACCAGGGTGCTGTGAAATGAAATCTCTCAAGTCATATAGCCCATCATGTACCCTCCACAGACCTTCGGCGCCATCTTGACTTTTTCTGCCATTCAACCACTGAGTGGCCAGCTTTGGGTTAGTATCTCGATCAATCGGGTAATTTAAGTATGGAAAACTGACTTGTTTCCTTTCTACGTCTGGGGCCATTTTATTCTGCAAAGAATACAAACAAAGTCTGTGAGTCAATCATTTAACCTTTTGAGTCAAAATAAATTCCTTTTCCCATTGTGAGGTACCTAACTCTTGTCTCGGTGACACAGACTTTGATACGTAGTATTTGTTGTATGGTATGTGCTCGGCAATTAATGCAGACAAATGACAACATTACAGACACAAAGACACGCGGCAGACGGTGCCGTAAATCACTTTTGTAATAGGTATGCGCACGCGACAGAGATACGTAGCAAGAGATGAGAACATGAAGTGCGCTGTTTCATTTCCACGTTTTATTACGAGTACACAGTCTGCCGCGATACTACATCGCATATGATATTCGACATAGTCTTAACTCAAAAGATGAGAGATATAGCGTTTCAAAGATTAAAAAAAATCATTGTTCCTGAGTCAGGAAGGACAGTCAGGAATCCTGACTGTGAAGTATTTATGGCCTGATTGTTATATCGTTAAAAAGCTACGTATACTTTAAAAATAAAGTCTTTGGGACTAATATATAAGGATATACAAGCTACTTTCTAGAACCACCCAGAGTGCAAAGAGTATTAGCTAAAAAAAAGGACTAAAAATAAACAAACAAAACAGTAATAACGAAAAGTTAGGTTATTATACTACTTGCTTAGGTTTTTATACTACTCGCCTATGGGGATGCCTCACACCACATTGCACCCCATCTTTGCCCTTTTTATACTAGGGGGTCTAGTATAAAAAGGCCTGTCAACAAGGCCAAGTTACCCAACTATAGTTATCATTACGCTATGTTACTAACCCGATAATAAACAATCCAAGAAGTAACTATCCGTTCGCAATATTACAGCAAATCTACTTTGTCAAGAACCGGCAAGAAACACGACAATGCAATTTTTTGCCGTGCATGTATTCGGAAAAAACGTAATTGGTACTCGCCGGTACAGCCGGCCTCAGAACACCGACGGACGTAGCTGCGTGTATTGCATTAAACTTTTCGTAATAGACACCCTGAACATTTTACTAGCGTATTTTGTTAAAGAAATAAACTGAAACTAAACATTTGCTAAAAATAACTTTTTTTTGTTAACGCTTATATTTTTTTTATTTTATTTATTTATTTAACATTACAAAAACAATAACTTTTCATCTTAACAAACCAAAAACCATGATGAAAGTTTATTCATCGTAAAGAATTGATGTTTTGGTATTTGTTGTTAACTCTAGATTAGACCTATTCTAAAGGCATCAGTAGTTTGAAATTTTCTTAACTAAGTATTTTCACACAAGTGGTACCTACGATATTTTTATTTTATTTTATTACCGCTTTTAGTTTGACTTTTCACAGAACACAATGACGAGCAGTACAAGACGAATATCAATTTAGGGAAATTATCTATTTTAGATTTCCTCCTTCTAAGGGAAAATAACACTTAAATATTTAATAATAGCTAGATGTGTCAAAAGGCTACTCAGAACATTTTGTTTACTAAGGAAAACTATATAATTTACTTTTTTGTTGCAGCCTTTAACGTATGTACAGACACACAAAAGAGTCGAGAACAAAATAATGACTTGCATCATTAGCGATTTTAATGTGACTAAAAAATAGTAAAGTCTAGTGGGATGTTATTTTATTACATCTATAAATGCTATATATAGTATAGAGTTCTTACCATTCGATTTAAAGATAATGTAAAATTGAATCGCCACATCATTGAAATTAGGTTTGCGATTAGATTTAACAATCGATTATCGATAAAAAGCACTAATTTACTAAAATCAACGGGGAATATATAATTGTACTTTAAAAATAATGTAACACACTTTAAAATGTTTAGCTTCAAAATTTATTGAATGAACTTTAAAAATAATGGTTTCCACTATAAAATGCTAAGTTTTAAAATTAATACTTTGCACTATACAATTTAATTGTTTAGCTTTAAAATTAATACTTTACACCATACAAATTAATTTTATAACTTTAGTACTGGTAAACAGACGACTAGTTGCGAGTGTTGCGACGACGAGCGGGCGCATCGAGAGAGGAGGAGGTTAGGTTCCATTGCGACCAAACGCTAGAACCGACTTGGTGAGACTTGCCATCTCATTAGTCTGACATGGTTTAACAGAAATTAAATGATTTCGGGGTTGGGACACAGTTATAGTGCAAACCATTATTTTTGAGTGATAATATTAAATTATAGGTCTATCATTATTTTAAAGTGCTGATATACAATTTTATAGCTGTTTTCATCAAATTTAAAGTGCTATTAAATCCATCCCAAAATCAACCAGCAAGTCGCCTGCCAAGTCGACCTGTGTAAATCCTTACTAATATTATAAATACGAAAATCCGTTTGTTTGTTTGTTACGCCTTCACGTCTTAACTACAGACATAAGAATAAAACAGAACCGGCCATCATAGAATTTAACATACACGTTGTCAGAGGTAAATAGAAGGACATAGGGTACCTTTCATCCCGGAAAAAAGGATTGTTCCCGAAGGAAAAAAAATTTGGGGACATTTCATTGGCTATCTTCTTTAACGAAAAATATAAAAACAACTTCACTACTTATTCACAGAAAGCACCAGAAATTGCGTCACAGGTTACTTAGTAAATGTTAATTTTTATGCTTTGGTTAGCTCAATTTGTCGGTACATGAATATAGTAGCTGATGTACGGCATACATAATATAATTTAGTCACCACCATTTCATTCCAGACCATTTTTATCATAGACTTAGATTTTTTCGATTAATTTTAATATTAAAATAATAAATACCCAAAAAAAAACTGAGTTTAAATTCAATTAGACACCTACGTTAATCAATTTCATACTATTTTAGAGTAAAGATTACGTTTTAATTTTATTTTCTTTGCTGACAAGTGTAAAAAATCATTACAATGAACAAACATTTATTTCCACACCGATAGCTATCACCACAGAGTACTTTGTCACCATCATTAAAGCAAAAACGTAATTTTAATACTTAATGACGGAAAACAACAAAATACCTAACGTGTTTTGCCAACCTATAAAACATGCGGTTGTTTGACGCACACGAATTTGACAGCTAAACTAACCGGCTTATTATAGAAAGTTATGGAAGGCCTATAAGCTTGTTATGAGGAATTTCTTGAAATCATTACATATTCATAATCGCTCAATAGCGTCATAAACCTTTAAAGGCCCCCGGTAAAGCTCAATTGCGATTGTCAATTTTAATGTAATTGACGATAATTGATGCGGAAATTGATTGGGGAGGCGAAGGCAAAGTGAATTACAGATGGCGCTTCAGTCTTTGGACCCATTGTCAGTTTGAGCTTATATTGTCTTGACTGTGATTACGTGATTTTACTTTCTTAGATTATATTTTTTTCGGTTTTGCGGACAAACAATGTATTCTATGCTAACTTTAGCTCAGATAAAAGAAGAATTACGGAAAAGAAAAGCCAAAACAACAGGCAAGAAGTTTATAGCAACTTACAAAAAATTGCTAACAAGCATTACATTTCTTTAAATTTCGTGTAAGATTTACAAGTAATCATTTTATTTCAGATTAGAAGCATATGATTAAGATTTTGACATAGCAACTGAGTGTGAATTTCCGTGTTTATAGTTGCCTATATATATAGTATAGTTGCCTTCTGTGCAATAGTAATTTCAGGTTTCTGTACTGGAATTTCTGTACCATACAAATTACACGAACCGTTTTATCATATTTATTTTATTATTATAATTTTCTTGAATGACTCTGGCATATAAAATTCTATTGATTCTCTGTTTGGCCCCAATATTGGGCTTCCATTCCATATTTGATATACCTATCAAATTCATCCAAGTTATAAATATGTTAGAAACTGCTGAGGTTGAAATATTAAAGAATAAAGCTGTTTTAATTCAAATGTTGTTTTATTTTGGCGAAGCTTCATCAAATTCATGAAACATTCCTTTTGATTTATTTCTCAGGCTCAGTAAAGGAGGAAAAAAGGTTACTGCTCGCCGTTGTGATAAAGTTATTTATTACAAAATTATAGATCCTGTAACCCAAGTTTTACAGATCGCAACCCGCCGTAACCTATATTTGTATATCTCTAAAAACGATATTTTTTTATTTTTCAGGTTTACCACATGGTTTAGCTATTGTCGTGTTCTACAGCTTTGTTTGATTGCCACTGATAATAGTAAGACTATGAAAAGCAGCCATACACAGATTTAAGACCAGATGAAAATGGATGGACTTTATCTGGTCTTAAATCTGTGTATGGTCACTTTCCATAGGCTTACTATTATTAGTGACAATCAAACAAAGCTGTAGAACACGACAATAGCTAAACCATGTGGTAAACCTCGAAAAATTAAAAAAAAACGTTTTTAGGGATATACAAATATAGGTTACGGCGGGTTGCGATCTGTAAAACTTGGGTTAAAGGATCTATAATTTTGTAATAAATAACTATATCACAACGGCGAGTGGTAACCTTTTTCGTAATTTAAATGTATTACGGGCTACTGTAGTAATATGTTTTGACACTTTCTTTGAGGCGGCCGGGTACCAAAGACCAGACGCCACCTATCGGGATAAAATTGCGCTTTTCCTTCCCAAATGCATTGACATTAATAGATTCATGGCATTGACGTACAAATTGACAATCGCAAAATGATCTTTACCGGAACGCTTAATAAAAGAGTACATCAGCTGTTTGAGTGGGGAGGAAAAGCGCAATTTTATCCCGATAGGTGGCGTCTGGTCTTTGGTACCCGGCCGCCTCAAAGAAAGTGTCAAAACATATGGGAATCTCTTGGAGTGTTGCACTTTTTAATTTTAAACTGAGAAAATGCCGAATTGTTATGCATGTAACTTGTAAAATATTGGAGTTCATCGATTTCCCAGTAACAAAAAAAATATTGGGCAAAAAAATATATAAAAAAGATGCTTTTCCCTCGATTTTCTCCTTTGCTGAGCCTGAGAAACATTATAAATCAAAAGGAATGTTTCATGAATTTGATGAAGCTTCGCCAAAATAAAACAACATTTGAATTATAACAGCTTTGTTCTTTAATATTTCAACCTCAGCAGTTTCTAACATATTTATAGCTTGGATGAATTTAATAGGTATATCAAATATGGAATAATCCCAATATTGGGGCCAAACAGAGAATTAATAGAATTTTATATGCCAGAGTCATTCAAGAAACTTAGAATAATAAAATAAATATGATAAAACGGTTCGTGTAATTTTGTACGGTACAGAAATTCCATTACAGAAACCTGAAATTACTATTGCACAGAAGGCATCATGAGGCAACTATAAACACGGAAATTCACACTCAGTTGCTTTGTTAAAATTTAAATCATATGCTTCTAATCTGAAATAAAAAGATTACTTGTAAATCTTACACGAAATTTAAAGAAATGTAATGCTTGTTGTCTCTTGTTTTGGCTTTTCTTTTCCGTAATTCTTCTTTTATCTGAGCTAAAGTTAGCATAGAATACATTGTTTGTCCGCAAAACCGAAAAAAACATAATCTAAGAAAGTAAAATCACGTAATACACAGTCAAGACAATATAAGCTCAAACTGACAATAGGTCCAAAGACTGAAGCGCCATCTGTAATTCACTTTGCCTTCGCCTCCCCATTAACATTATTTTTCAACATTAATGACATTTAATGACATTTTTCGGAAGATAACATGTGGATATCCCAGTGGATTTGGCTGTTTTTTCTATGGATTCGTCAGAACGACAACATAATAACGTTAGAGTAACATTTTCTTAAAATACACTGACGTCCATTATACGAAGTACGCTGGACTGGCGAACGTCACTTATCGTTTGTGCCGATTTGAAAATCACCATATTGGCGCTGAGAGCAGTAGATTCTACTATGGCAGTAGTGAGTGTACTTGGAACTAATTAGTTCCATGTACACTCACTCCTCCTGTCCTGAGAGCAGAATCTACTGCTCTCAGTGCCAATATGGCGAATTCAAATCGGCACATAAAATTGCTGTTATTTTATGACAATAGCCTGTCCAGCGTAGATGAATAATGAAAGTATATGACTTTAATAAGCCTTATAGTACAGTAGCCCGTAATACATTTAAATTACCAAAAAGGTTACCGCTCGCCGTTGTGATATAGTTATTTATTACGAAATTATAGATCCTTTAACCCAAGTTTTACAGATCGCAACCCGCCGTAACCTATATTTGTATATCTCCAAAATGTTATTTTTTTAGTTTATCGAGGTTTACCATAATTATGGTTTAGCTATTGTCGTGTTCTACAGCTTTGTTTGATTGCCACTAATAACAGTAAGCCTATGGAAAGTGACCATACACAGATTTAAGACCAGATAAAGTCCATCCATTTTCATCTGGTCTTAAATCTGTCTATGGCTGCTTTTCATAGTCTTACTATTATCAGTGGCAATCAAACAAAGCTGTAGAACACGACAATAGCTAAACCATGTGGTAAACCTCGAAAACTAAAAAAAATATCATTTTTAGAGATATACAAATATAGGCTACGGCGGGTTGCGATCTGTAAAACTTGGGTTAAAGGATCTATAATTTCGTAATAAATAACTATATCACAACGGCGAGCGGTAACCTTTTTGGTAATTTAAATGTATTACAGGCTACTCTACCTCTCGCTCGTGGATGTCCGAGGCGGTCGGACGTGCGCTTCCATAGAAATCGCTGCGCCTCAGTCAACCGTCGGGGGTCTACTTATATTGGACGGAACGACAATTTGTATCAATTCCTCGATAGCGACCAGATTAAGCTGACCTCAGCTCAACTTATAGCTGACGGAAAGCGAAACAGTGTGAATATCTCGATAACCGCCAGTGTTGTTGGAGCCGTTGCACCGAGTTACCTTGCATTAATAATTATTTTTTTGATCGAAAAAAATAATGTCGATAATGCATTCGCCGCCCAAGGAACACAGTGGGTCAGCGCCGAACTTATCTAATTTACACCTCATAGCTGATCAAAGCGTTGCAAGCAATGTAACAATGAGACAAGAAAAAAGAAAAAGAGGTGATATGATGGAAGAGGAGTGGAAAACATTCATGACCGATATGAAGAACATTATTTCATCAGCGACGGAAACCCAGAATCAAAAGTTTGCTGCTTTGCAATCCACAGTGGACGAAATTAAGCTACAAAATAATGAAATTACAAAGGCAATGGAATTTATGTCCCAGAAATATGATGAAATAATTAGAAGATTGGAACATTACGAAAAAGAAAAGACTCAACATTTAACATACATCAGGACACTGGAAACCAGGGTCGAACAACTTGAACGTAATGCTCGAAATTCTAGTATAGAAATTAGAAACTTACCTAGAATAGACTCAGAAAACAAAGAAGATTTATTGAAAATAGTGAAAGAAATCGGTTCTGCAATCAAAATGGATATAACCGACACCGACATTAAGGATGTATTTCGCTACAATTCTAAGACCACAACTAAAATGCCTATTATCGTTGAATTTTCCGCTGTACATAAAAAAGAAGCAGTTTTGAACATGGTGAAAAAGTTTAAACAAGAAAAAAAAACGAACCTTACGACTGAGCATACCAAGTTAAAGGGCCCCAAGGAACCTATCTATATATCAGACAGCCTAACACCGCATTCCAAAAAAGTGTTTGCCCTAGCACGGAAATTTGCCAGTGAAAATAATTTCAAGTTTTGCTGGACGAATCATGGCTTCATTTATATACGCAAAGAAGAAGGAGCCAAAGCAATTCGTCTATGCAGTGAAGATGACATCACCAAACTAACACGTAATACATGACTGGTTAGAAAATTATCTCAGGTTAGCATTCCCCTTTTCAATCTTATTTTATACATTTACATAAAAATCATTATTTTTATTTCTATTCACACATACACCATACACACAAATTGTTACAAACCCGTTAACAACACAAATACACATATTTTACACTTATATACACATCACACAAAACACACAACATCTCATGATATAACTCTCTCACTAAATATTGCATCTCTATACAATAGTGACACATTTATAAACAATTGGTATAACGTGATACTCTACTCAGTATTGGGTAATACATATTATAAAATTAGTAAGTATTGTTCCATTAAAAGTACCATTAACATAAAATTTTACCGTGGATAACAAACCGATTTAGATGATACATCTATTTCCGAATCTGCATTAATTGAGCCGAATGAATTATCCAGCATTCTCATAAACCCTAAAAGCAGTATTAAAATAATAACACATAACATCAGATCCATTTTTTGTAACCTGGATCAGTTTCTGGTTTTCTTGAAACGCCTCGACACAGAGTGCGATATCATGGTTTTCACAGAATGTTGGGTATGTGACGATCGGCCACCCCCACAACTAGATAATTATAATGTTTATTACTCATCCAAAACTTACAATCAAAATGACGGAGTCGTCATGTATGTACACAAAGACATCGAGCATACTGTAGAAGAGCCTGTGTTTTCTGATGCGAATTGTCTGTTACTTAAATTCTCAGATGTCGCTGTTTTAGGTATTTACAGATCACCTTCCTATAAATTAATAGACAACTTTTTAATTTCTCTTGAAAGTAATTTAAAATCTTTGCATAACTACAATAATGTAGCGGTGGTTGGAGATATCAACATTGACATAAAGCCTTTTAATGAAGACCTGAAAATGGCCTTCTGCCAGCGCACGTCTTTCCTACACGAGGAGCTAATTGCTTAGACCACATAAACCTGAAAACAAACCTTAAAGCTCAAACTTTAGTTATCAAAACTTACATAACCGACCATCTTCCTGTTTTGTTAAACCTAACTCAAACAAAGCAAAGGGACAAAACACCTAAATGGAAAACCGTTACAAATTATGATAACGCCGCGAATACTTTTGCAAACATTGACCTCTCAAATCTATTAAATATGTCAGATCCTAACATAGCCATTGATGTCTTAACTAACAGGATTAAGGAAACCCTAGAGGCCAATACAAAAGTTTGTAAAGTCGCTAATAGAAAGTACATATTAAAACCCTGGCTCACAACAGCTTGCTGCGATGTATTGTCCATCGTGACGCTCTGCACAAAAAACATAACGCTTCCCCTAAAAACGAAATTCTTAAAACATCATATCATAGATATAGAAATTTTTGCAATGATTTAATAAAAAAAGTAAGAGAACAACACGAAAGCTCTGAAATTCAAAAATGTAAAAATCCCAAACAGACATGGAAATTAATTCGCAAAGTAACTAATACCACAGGTAAAAAAAACCCAGCAGAGGAACTTCTGAAATTAAGCCCAGACGATGTACCGTCATCTGTAAATAAAGTGAATGAATATTTCGCCAACATAGGTCACCAGTTAGCAGACAAAATTCAAAATACTACAAATCTACCTCAATTACATTGCAACATTAAAAGTTCACCAAAATTAAATTCATTCACATTGTTCGAAACAGATGCATCTGAAATTGAATCGCTCATAATTAATCTAAAAAATGACTCGGCTACTGGCTGGGATGGCATTCCGGTTACATTCTTGAAACGCATAAAACATCAAATTAGTCCCATATTGACGCACATTTTTAATTTATGTATAAACAAGGGCATCTTTCCCGACAGTTTCAAGCGCTCAATAGTGCATCCTATCCACAAAAGTGGGAACAGGGACTGTGTCGAGAACTATCGCCCCATCTCCGTGCTCACTGCCTTATCTAAACTTCTAGAAAAAATTATTAATAAACGTCTAATGTCTTATCTTCAACAAGAACAAATTCTTGCAGCATCTCAATTTGGTTTTCAACCTAATAAATCCACTGAAGACGCAGTAACACAACTTACTAATAACATTGCAAGTAATCTAGATCAAGGCCAGAGATGCATTGGAATCTTTTTAGATCTGGCAAAGGCATTCGACACAGTTTCTACGAACATACTATTACAGAAGCTTGAAACTGTCGGTATACGTAGCGTACCTTTGCAACTGTTTGAACATTTCTTAACTAACAGATATCAAACTGTGAAAATTGGCGATCATGTTAGTAATCCTCTACCCATTACCTGTGGAGTCTCACAGGGTAGCGTCCTTGGCCCAAGTCTCTTTCTGATTTACATAAACGAACTGTGTCAGTACGAACCAACAAACGGAAAAGTTATTCGCACGGAAAGATTGCAAGAGAAGGAATTTAGGGGGCTAACCTGGTTCGAATGCTGCTCCCGCGTGCTGGTTGTAGTGGACGCGCGTCTCACTTCTTCTGAAATCTCCGGCGTCGATTATTCCGGTGATCACAAATAGTGTTTGGATAACTCGCGGCGATCACCTAGTAGGTATTCAAACTTGACCGAAATAATGAGGAGCGCAAACTCGACTCAACGCTCTGTCACGGAGGCAGGCAGGATCGGAAGTGTTGTAATATGGCCGACTCGACCAGATGTCGGTTTACCCCCATAGGAACATGGATAAAAATGATATGAGGGTAGGTTTTGGGTTTAGTTAGGGATGTAGCATCGGTACAAGTCTGAATCGAGTTTAAAGTGTTGTAAACATTATTGAATTATTATTAATCTAAATCTACCATACCGCCCCCCAAAGAGCGACCTAGCTCTTTTAATTGAGGCTGATAAAATGACACTATGTTGATTGAAGCTAATTGAGAAATAATGTAAAATTTTATCTTACTCTAGTTCCTACATGCTAAATTGATTTAAAACTATTGAAATTTGCTGTCTAGTTTTCGGGAATTAAGCGACATAATTTGACTACAGGACGCTTGAGAACTCCTTTGGCTGTTTTGATATCTACAACCCGGACAATACCGTCATTTCCTGGGTAGAGCTTGGTGATTCTAGCCCTTTTCCAGAGTAACGGTGGTGTATTAGGCTCCATGACCAACACTAGATCGCCCGTCTGTAAGTTACGTTCAGGCTTAAACCAGCGGTCACGTTGTTGCAGCGTGTGTAAGTATTCGCTGTGCCAGCGTTTCCAAAAATGTTGGGTGATTTGCTGCAACAATTGCCAACGATTTAGACGGTGAGCAACAACTTGATCTAGATCATGCTCCGGTAAGGCAAGAAGCGGTTGTCCAATCAAAAAATGACCGGGTGTAAGTGTTTCCAAATCACTTGGATCGCTACTAATTGGACAGATAGGTCGTGAGTTTAATATTGATTCGATTTTGCAGAACACTGTACTAAGTTCTTCAAACGTTAATACACGTTCGCCTATGATACGTTTGAGTAATGTTTTAGAAGACTTCACTGCACTTTCCCAAAGGCCACCAAGATGTGGTCCCGAGGGAACGTTGAGATGCCATTGAATTTCATGAGGTGCAAGATGAGATTGAATTTTGTCGGCTTCTCTATCGATTTGTGTTTTAAGAAGATAAATGTCTTTGAGATAGTTTCGCGCGCCTAAAAAGTTGGTGCCGCAGTTGGAATATATGTCAGAAGGTAACCCTCTTCTCGAAACGAATCGATCCAAACAGGCCAAGAACGCGTCTGTAGACAGACTGGATACTACTTCCAAATGCATTGCTTTGGTTGCAAAGCATATGAATACGCATAAGTAGGCCTTAAAAATTTTAGGTTTGCGAGCGTGGGAATCCTTGATGCTGAATGCACCCGCAAAATCTAATCCGACCCTTTGAAATGGCCTAGCTTGAGTGACTCTATCGGCAGGTAAGTTGCCCATGAATGGATTCACAGGTTTCGCCTTTAATCTGTAGCAGCGCTGACATTGAAAAATCCTGTGCCGCACTACACGTCGGGCTGACACAATCCAATACCTACGCAATAGGATAGCCATGAGAGTAGCAGGGCCCGGATGGCCGTAGAGCTGATGATAATGATCGATGAGAAGATTTGTGAAAGGGTGTGACTGAGGTAACAAAAATTGATGTTTACTATCGAAAGGCAGATCGGAATTGACTAGTCGCCCACCAACTCGAAGAAAACCTAGATCGTCGAGAAAGGGATGGAGACGACGTAGACCGCCCTTGATAGGCTTACGTTTGCGCAACAATTTTATAGTATCGGCAAACGCTGAAGATTGAACCGATTTGATACAAGTTAACAATGCTGATTTTAATTCGAATATCGTCAAATTACCGACACGTTTATCCTTTGGTGAGCGAACATTATGCAAATAACGAAGCCACCAACCGAGTGTTCGTGTAACTTGGGATAAAGAGCTGTACTCTACAATGACATGTTGGACAACTTCGTCTGAGGGAGTTGTAACAGCCAATGTAGAGTGCTTATCAGGTTCCGTCTCGACTGTTTGCACTACGTGTGCAGCAACAGTAGGTGTAGAGATGAATGTAGAGTCCGTGTGAAGTATTGTGTCGACAGTCTGCACGACATGTGCAACAACTGGACTTACTTTCACGCCCGGCAAATCGATAGGATCGAGCAGTTGACATGTAGAAGGCCATGAACTGGGATCAGATTTGAGCCACGACGGACTCCACCAGAGTGATTGAGCTACCAACTCGCGAGGGAGCAAGCCTCGACTCGCGCAATCGGCGGGATTAAGATGTGAAGGGACGTGTCGCCAGGTAGCGTTCGGGATGGTGCCTTGAACCTGGGAAACTCGGTTTCCTTCAAAAGTTTGAAGCTTGTGCGGCGAAGTTCGCAACCAAGTGAGCACTATGCTAGAGTCGCACCATGCAGTTATTGGTATGGATTTTAATTTTGAATGCAAAACCTTGTAAACATGGGCCATAAGGCGAGCCAACAGGACCGCTCCACAGAGCTCGAGCTTAGGGATTGTTTGCTTTTGCTTGACTGAAGCGACTCTAGATTTAGCGATCAACAAATGAACTTGTACGTTGTCACCGTTTTCACAACGTATGTAGACGCATGCGGCATATCCACGCTCGGATGCGTCGCTGAAACCGTGAAATTGATATTGAGAGTGTGGATCACCCATAACGTGGCGTGGGATCCGTATTTGATTTAATGATTTAAAGTCGTCAACAAACTTTAGCCAAGTTTGCTGGACATCCAAAGGGAGTGCATCATCCCAACCCAGCTCTAAGAGCCACAACCGCTGCATTAGGGATTTGGCAAAAAATGTTACCGGCGTGATAAAACCGCAAGGATCATAGAGGCGAGCGATGTTTGATAGAACACCCCGTTTTGTTAGAGTCACACTCATGTTAGAAACGTGATAGAGAAAGTTATCGGATGAGGGGTTCCATTCAATGCCTAAGATTTTGAATATATTGTCACCGGAATCCTCGAATCGGTAAGGTGTCTCGCAATGATCAGCAGGTAAACCTTTGAGTAGCTCGTCAGAGTTACTGGACCATTTCCTAAGATGGAAACGACCTTGAGCTAACACGTCAATGACTTGGTGCTGTAGCGTTTTAGCACTCTCTAGCGTGTCGCACCCACTCACGATGTCGTCTACGAAAGTGTCCTCCCGTAGGACACGTGCAGCCTCAGTATATGTAGAGTCGTTAAGATTCGCTAACTCATGAATCACCCTGATAGCCTGGTATGCAGAACTAGTGACGCCGTAGGTGACGGTTGTTAACTCGAACTCCTGCAACGGCAGATCTTGAGATTCGCGCCAAAAGATAGTTTGAAACCGCTGATCATCATCATGTACTTTGACCATCCGATACATTTGTTTAATGTCACAAGTGAAGACAAATAAATAAGTTCTAAACCTTAAGATGATATCCTGTATATTCTGTTGTAACTTAGGGCCTGACAACAAGATCTGATTAAGAGAAACGCCGGTAGTGCTGGGCAGCGATGCGTCGAAAACTGCTCTCAATTTGGTGGTACTACTGCTCTCTTTGAGCACGCCGTGGTGAGGAATGTAATATCTACGGGCATTATCACGAGGTTCAACTAACTTCATATGACCAGACTCTACATAATCTTGCATAAATTGAATGTAGAGTTCACGAAGTGTGGGCTCTTTCATAAGTTTACGTTCTAAATTATGAAACCGTTTCAACGCAATTAAACGAGTGTCACCGAGTTGAGAGGACTCTACCTTGAATGGCAGTCTAACTACGAACCTCCCATCGGGATCTCTACTATGCGTGTTGACAAAGTGCTTTTCACATATGATGTCCTCAGGATCTGGAATCGGCGGCAAAGGAGACTCTTCAGATTCCCAGAATTTAGATATAGTAAGTTGTAACCTAGACTCATCAGTGAGTAGGCTAATGTGCTGATACTGAGTTGTGGTCACTGGGGTCGAACCCATAATGACCCAACCAAAGATAGTTGAGTGAGCTGTAGGTAAACCGTTACCTAATTTTAACTTTGGACCACAAAAAATGTCACTGAAAAGATTAACACCCAAAAGTAGATCGATTTTACCTGGAATGTTGAAAGTCTTATCAGCAAGCTGAAGGTCGCTACATTTCTCTGGCACAATCGGATTGACCATTGCTGCAGGTTGATATCCAGTGATGCGCTTAAGTACGATGGCTTCAGTGGACAAACCCGGAACGGAATCGTCAGTGAGAGACAAGATTGAACAATCTACCTTTCCATAAGTAGCTTGCCGGTGTTCACCGACACCGAACAGATCGCAGGACTTACGACGTCGCAGTCGAAGTTGCTGTGCTAAAGATTCAGTTATTAAACATGACTGAGCACCAGGGTCCACTACCGCTCGAACGACATGTACCTGACCATCAACGTCCTGGACTCCAACAAGAGCAGTACCTAAGAGGCCGGTAGACAATGGTTCCATGTTAAGTAACACCTGTCTCGGAGAAGAGGGTTCGGGATTCACAGTGGAATCCGCTGATTGAAACTCGTTATGTAATTTTGTATGATGACGTTTCATGCACACCTGACAACAACGTTTAGATGAACATTGTGAAATATAATGCGGCCTTAAACAATTGTAACAAAGTTTTTTTTCAGTTAAATATGATTTTTTATCTTTCAGTTTATCAAACTCTAAGCATTGATAGATGGCATGTTCCCCACTACAATAATAGCAAGTTAAATTAGTTGCATGCAAGGTTGATGTATGAGGTACTAATGTTTTAGGATTGTTGTTAATGTATGTAAAGTTTGTAACTTCCAAAACCTTTAAATTTTGTTCTAAAAATGATAACAAGTTATTAAAATGTGGTATCTCATTTGGTTGTAAAGTAAATTCAAACTTAGTTCTTAAGTCCAACGGTAACTTTTTAGATACTATATGATATAAAAGAAAACTCCAAGAATTGACATCAAATCCAAGAGTATTTAATGCTTGTGTGTTTTCCTTTAAAGTGTTGATAAAACGTTTTAAATTCTTTAGATTGGGACATGAAACTGAAAGTAGCAAATCTAAATGTTTGTCGGCTATTAAGCGCTTGTTTTCATAACGTTCTTGTAAAAGATTATAGGCCACACCATAGTTTTCACTAGTAATGCTTAAATGTTTAATTAAGTTGAGAGGTTCTTGTTCTAAAACGCTCAATAAATAATGAAACTTTTGTATAGCAGATATTTCATTGTTCTGATGAATTAAACTATCAAAAATTGATTTGAAATTGGGCCATTCAGTGTGAATTCCCTTAAAATGCGTTAATGTAATTTTAGGTAAATGAAAACGATTTGACTCGCAGCCAGATTTGGAACCTACATCTTGTGTTACAGGAGCTTTTGTTGTTATGGAATCCGACACACCTAAATCAGAACAAATACTCTGAATTGAGTAATATTTCTCGTAAAACTCCGTATAGCGGGATTCTATAGTTTCTCTCTGTTCTTCGGGCTGTGAAGCAGTAACCAATAACGCGAAATTAGTATCGAACTGTTCACGCATTCTTTTGAGATCAACATATCTAACACGAAGTTTACTTAAATCCTGAGGTGTCGTAGGAGAAGTTTGCACAAGAACTATAGTCAAATTATACAGCTCGCATACGAAGTCATAAGCCATGTTAAACTTAACAGTAGCTATTTTCATATCTTTGGACATTATTGATACATTTCACAAGTAAACAATAAATCGAAAACTAGAGGTTATGTTTTGATATTGATTGAAGTCAGTGACAGCTTACTGACGTAACATTGAATGAATGATTGACAGCTTGTCTATGCTTTAGTGTTGCCAGTGTACGAAAATGAAGTACGCCAGTTGAATTTACAAAAATATTGAAGGTATGCAAAAAAATATTTCCTATAAATTAATTTTTATGAAATTGATGAAAATATTGATAAAAATGTTCCGATGCTCACGAAAACGAAAGGATAATCGGGACGAAGGACCAGATCGCACGGAAAGATTGCAAGAGAAGGAATTTAGGGGGCTAACCTGGTTCGAATGCTGCTCCCGCGTGCTGGTTGTAGTGGACGCGCGTCTCACTTCTTCTGAAATCTCCGGCGTCGATTATTCCGGTGATCACAAATAGTCTTTGGATAACTCGCGGCGATCACCTAGTAGGTATTCAAACTTGACCGAAATAATGAGGAGCGCAAACTCGACTCAACGCTCTGTCACGGAGGCAGGCAGGATCGGAAGTGTTGTAATATGGCCGACTCGACCAGATGTCGGTTTACCCCCATAGGAACATGGATAAAAATGATATGAGGGTAGGTTTTGGGTTTAGTTAGGGATGTAGCATCGGTACAAGTCTGAATCGAGTTTAAAGTGTTGTAAACATTATTGAATTATTATTAATCTAAATCTACCAGTTATTTCATATGCCGACGACACTGCTCTAGTATTCCAGGGAGGGACTTGGGCAGAGGCGCAGTCTCATGCGGAGAAGGGTCTCTATGAAATCTCCTGCTGGCTACGTAAAAACCTTTTAACACTTAATATCAAGAAATCACAGTATCTAACTTTCTCCATCAACAAATCCACTCAGCCTAAAACCAATATCACCTTAAAAGTCCACAACTGCAATAACACATTAACTTGTACCTGCCTAACTTTGGAACAAACTGATCACATAAGGTATCTGGGCATTCAACTAGATAAAAACTTATATTGGGACCCACAAATAGACCTTTTGTCTGCACGCACGCGAAAGCTGATATGGATATTCAAAAAGCTTAGAAACATCCTTAAGCCAACCCTCTTAAAAACGGTTTATTACGCTTTAGCCCAATCTATACTAAACTATTGTATAACAGCTTGGGGTGGGACGTGCAAGACAAAAATCATTAAACTAGAACGCGCTCAAAGATCATTGCTCAAGGTGATGTTCCGCAAGCCGTTCAGATATCCAACGGATAGCCTCTATCAGGAATCAAAATTTTTGACCGTAAGGCAACTATTTGTCCTGCAAGTCACCTTGCGCCAGCATAAACAACTAATATACAGCAGCACAGCGATACAGAGCACCACCCGCAGAAAGAAAAATGTCTGTAGAACAAAAAAACACAATCCTGTATTCCTGCGTAGACAAACATGCTTCCTTGCCCCGTACGTATACAACAAATTGAACTCTACATTAGATATTTACCCAAAAACACTATATCAATGCAAGCGAACAGTTACTGACTACATAATGAACTTGAATTATTTAGAGACAGAATCACTTTTTACTATTTTATGTTGACAAACTTCGATCGCTCAAACATACACACAGATACCCACACACCCACACAATCGCACACAGACACACACACTCATACACACACACACACACACACACACACACACACAAAACATACTCGAATTCTTTATTATTATTATATTTTTTTTATCTTTCTCCAAATTCAGACACTTCCACAGCATACATATCCTCACACACACTTACCGTACCGTATAGTACCACATCCAATCGCTGTCTTTCACCACGGGTGAGAGGCCTGGAGTCCCGAAATACAGGATTGTCCTAGTTTGGGCTCCAGTCCATCAATTGTTGTACTGTTACCCAGAATTTTTGATTTATATACCTAATAAATTGTATGTAACTTTTGGTGGAAATAAATATTTTTTTCATTTCATTTTCATTTTCATTTCATTTCATTTCAGTTAAAGAAATAGTTTGCTTTTATTTTTCTGAAGTCAGACAATAAACGAATTAATGATTTTCGACAGGTTTATAGGCCACTGATTTGGAAAACAATATTGAATGATTTTTTTTCTTATAAGTTTATTTAGGATCTAAATTTTTGCTTTGTGACAAAACAAATTGTGTAAAAAGGTTTCCCAAATCATTGCACTGACTGACATTGACACAGAATAAATAATACTGCGGTAATTTACACGACTGCCCAAAGCAAAAAGAGTGTATATGTGTTCAGGGTTCATGTATGTTTGTGGGTATGGGAGTTTCTTTATTCCACCATAACTTCTAAATGCCTGAACTGATTTGGATAAATCGGGTATCGTTATAATCCTTACAGCATCCCGAGTGACACTGGCTATATTTTTTTAGAAAAAAATAATATGGCGACTGTACGTCGCCATTTTCAAATGTGAAAAAAAAAATGTTTTCTTCTTTTATTACAATATGGGCATCAAATGAAAGGCCTTGATGAGAACATTCCAAAACTATATAATATGTCACTAAAATGTATGAAATAAAAATAAATACAAATATAAACATTATTATGGAACAATTTTTGATCAACGAGGTCCCCCGACTGCACTGACACTTGTTGTTTAACTTTTTAGTTCGTTTTTGGCAGGGCAGTCGTGTTTTAATATTTTTTAAATTAAGGTATTTATTTTTTTTGGGTTTTGATTTGCTGATATTTTATTTGCTGAATCAAAATCCATGTTGGTTTGCCAGTTAATATTTTTTTATGCAAAACGGGGTAGTATTTGGCCTTCACCTTACCTGATGTTGACTGATAATAAGGCCGAAGGTGAAGCGCACTACACCCGGAATCCTCATCACTGAGGAACTGGCTATCTTACCTCTAACTTCCAGAACACAAGTTATGGCGTCAGACTTAGGTAAGATAAGGTAGCTAGCCAGGCGGACTTCCACCAACTAAACCAAGTACAAATTGTACCCCCCCTGGGAATTGAACCCGGGACCCCTGCGTCTAACATATGGGTGGGCGAACCACTACTCCACAGAAGCGATTAAAAATTAAAATTAAATAAATTAAGTATTGGTCTTAGAATAATAAGCCCTAGAACGATAGTTTCCTAAAAAGCGGTCTGTCAAAAGTGAGGCAAAATAGTCATTTGTTATACAAGTGACCAAAATCAATTTGTGCTGCGATGTGCCGACTTTAAATCACGAACTAGCGAAGTAGTCTAGAATTAGACTACTGAGAACAGTGAGTGATTTAAAGGTACGAGGCAGAACAAAATTTTGGTCTCGTGTTTAACATACAACTTTTCACCTCTACCAGCGAGAAAATTTTCACGTGACTTTCTTGTTAAAAAGCTAAATTCAGCATTAGAAACATGTTCACTCAACTCTTTTGGAGTAAGACAACAATCTTTATCGTTGGACGCACAATTTTTTTGTAATTTATCACAAAAATAGTGCGATCAAACCTATGCTGAATAAAACTTTTATTCATGAGTAAAGTAGATTCCCGTCGTTTTGTTTTACATTACGTTGTGTTTTTCTCTTATTTATTAATATCCCATCTTATTCATTTATCTATAATCATAAAACACTAATTTGTTAATAAATTCCACAAAGTTTTCTTATTTTATATTTATTTCATACATGCGACTTAATTTCGTCCATACTCTTTATTTCGAAGAAGATTGATACTTCTTTTTTAATAATCCTTTTTTAAAACTCCTTGGTATATCCATGCATTTTATTTTTTACATTTTAATCCATGTATGACACCATAAAGCACTCTATCTATATTTTTATCCTATATTATCAATTTTACAAGTCTCTCCTTGTCACTTTATTTATTTTTTCTTTATTTTTTTCAATGCTAGCAACATATTGAGACGTGTTTAACTTTTAATTGATCAACTAAGTAAATGTGGGAGATTTTTTCCCCGTGCTGGCAACATTTTCATAAAATATGAAGTGACAAGTTATAGTTATTTTTGATGAGTGTTTTACGTAAAAAGGTAAGTGAAAACACGTTAATTACACGTGAAATGTAATCAACAATCTTTCTTGTTGTTGTAGATTGTGACATCCGTTCATTGCGCAACGCAAACCCTCATTTTTAATGAAATTCTCGGAGTTGTGTTTGACACGACACGAATATCACTTGAGCACTGATGGGCCGAATAGTCATACTTAGCCATTCTGGCTCAGTTTGAGTTGCCTCACCATACAAACGCGGACTCGGCTTCTGGGTCTTATTATTCTAAGTTATCGGCCAAGTAAGAACAAATTAAGTGGTCATTTCTGCTAACGAAAGATACTTTTTAACGTTTAGGAAAGAAAATAAGAAATATTTTTAATACAGTAGTGGGCCGTCATGATCATAATTCGAAATAATAACAAGTAACTATATGAGAGCCTCTGTGTGTGAGAAAAAATAAGAAATTTCATACTTTGACCCCTATTATTTATGTAAATTCTTCTCCATATTATTTTTAATAACAATTAATTTATTATTAAAGGAAGTGTTTCATCGTTTTGCACTTTTTTCACCCAAGATATATATTATATTGTGTATTATTGACCGAGCGAGCACGAAGTGCGAGCGAAGCGTCTGTGCTTCAGCTTGGACAAAAATTCTTTCGTATGTCCGGCTGTCTGTTCCCACCTACCGGTCGCATTTCTCAATCGATTCTTGTGAAATTTTGTGAGCAGGTTCAAAAATTATATAGATTTTTTTCGTCGAGCCAGTTTTTTGAATTTTTTCAAAATAGCGGAGATATGTTAAAAAAAACCGGCCAAGTGCGTGTCGGGTCACGCGCCGTAGGGTTCCGTAGTTACCTTATACCATACCATATTTAATACCACTATAATTTTTCGTCTACAAAATTAACTTTGTTTTTCACAGTGTTGGTATGAATGACAAAGTTATGATATATCTCGAAAACTAATTACTTTATCTCGTTCAAACCTCAGACCAAATAAAAAAGGGAAGACGGAGTCTTCTGAACGAAGCAGTGAAGCCGATAAAACTACGCTATGGCGTGTACATACACAGTTACACGCACACACATGTAACGAAACTACGCTGTTTCTTAACAGCCAGCGTGCGAAGCGGACGTATTAATAAATTATACATTTCATCAAAGAAAATGCCGAATTGTGTAGTGAAAGGGTGCAAAAACGAATCATCAATACATAAAAAGAAGGATGGAATCACATTTCACACGTAAGTAAAATTGGAAACTAATATTTTCACTAATTCAAAATAAACACTAAGGTATTACTTGAAACACAAAACCTCAACAAGTGTTGCCATGCCAGACGTTATAGTTTAAACCTATTATTGAGTAACATGGAATGTAACATAACGTTATTTGTTTCTTGTTAAAAATAGCGCGTTAATTATTTCTGTTTCTGGACGTTTTTACCCACAACACGGACGGAACGGAACGGAGGCGGTATATGCGATTGGGGTTAGGCGATGGCTACACGCGTGGTAAATACTGTGATCCATCAGTATTTAATCAGGGGCCTATTTCATAAAAAATAGTAAATTTACTACAACAATTTACCATTGTTGTTATTAGGGTAGAATTATTTCTTAATAATGATAAAACATAATTCTACCCCAATAAACTACTACAATGGTATATTACTGTACTTTTTCATTCCATTTTTTATTTTATTTTTTATTTATTTAATAAATTTTTAGTTATTAGGGTAGAATTATTTCTTAATAATGATAAAACATAATGAGCGGTTTTCAAAAGGCAGTTTAAAAAACAAAAGTAGTACCCAAAAGACGGCTAGATGTCGTTGTTCAACTAAGTACGTAACTTTTTAAGAAAAAAGCAAAGGATTTTGTCAATTTGACAGTTAATCTTCTTCTTCTTATTTTTGTTTGGCAATCTACTCCTCTTAAGCGCGTCTACCGCCTAACTCTATCGCTTTGACTCTGGCTTTGGTTTATGACGTCAGTGCACTCTCCGTCCTTGTCATCGTGTTATGATATGACAAGGACGGGGAGAGCATACCTGTCGCTTTGGCTATCGCTTTGAGTTGAGTTTTGAGGCGGTAGGGCCCCTGGGAGTAAAATTAAAAAAAACCTCCCTAATTGAATAGCGCCATCTATCAACATAAAAATAAACTGAAATTATTAGCCTCTGTTAACCATAGTACAGGCTTCGCCTAGCTAGTAATTCAGATGACCGTGTGTGTGAAATAGTACATTTTTGTAAATGTTAAATGTTTATTTATTTATTTGTTCTGGTAGGTAAGTAAGTATATTTTTTTGTAAGGGTATAAAAATTTGATGATTAGGCTCTGTACTGAATATTGTAAGGGCTAATTAATTGTATAACTTCTTAACGTTTTACGTTCTTTTTTAGATTTCCAAATCGAGATGAAAATATAAAAGAGATGTGGAATGCGGTCATTCGTGAAAGCCGGAATGATCCTTTCTGGCATCCATCTTCCCACAGCGTAGTTTGTTCTACTCATTTTGAGAGCGACGGTTTGTACTACACAATAAAAGGGTTATGTCGTATAAAAAAAACGCAAATCCTAAGGTTTCAAACTTTGTTTATAAAAAAATTATTTAGTCATATGATATTTAATATTACAATAAATCTATGAATCTGACTTGTTTTGTTTCGTTGAAAATTTGTTGATTGTTTTACTGAAAATGTTCTAGTTGATTGTTAGGTACAAAAAAGAAAAATAAATATATTAAAGCTAATTTATAAGATTTGTTTTCTATAATGTGAATAATCCAAAAGAGCCTGACATTTTCTATGTCCGGCCGGAATGCTGACACAAAAAGCCTAACATGTCAGGACAAACATCTCGCTTTAAATACCTACACGAAACTTTAGTTATTCTGTTAGTTTTATTCTTACATTTTTCCTATTTCCTTGCTACTTCCGCCACTACTTTTAAAGCGGGCTACTCACAGCCCTGCCCTGGCTTTGAGAAGCTCACCTTATCTATCTATCATTAGGTGAATGACGGCTACACGCGTGGTGAATACTGTGATCCATCAGTATTATTTTATCAGGCGTCTATTTCATAAAAGAATGAAAAAGTACAGTAATTTACCATAGTAGTAGTTTATTGGGGTAAAATTATGTTTTAAAATTAATAAGAAACATAATTCTAATCTGTAATAATTCTAAACTAATCTTTTATGAAATAGGCCCTGATTAAATACTGATGGATCACAGTAACAGGCGTGTAGCGTGATATAGCGTTTTGATTCTAATATGTGATATAACGTTATTATTTCATAACGCGTTATTCTTATTACATTGGGGTAATATGAATTACTATGGCAACACCAGCTCACACACTAATGCATAAAAAAACTGGCTTCAGTGCATTGCTTGGAAGACTCCGTCTTTCCTTTTTTATTTGGTCTGAGGTTCAAACCAATTTTCGTTGAAAGTTTTTATTAAGATCTATAGCATATTTTTTTATAGATTTTTCACTCTCTTATTTCAAAAGTTAGAGGGGGGGGGGGGACACACATTTTACCAGTTTGGCAGTGTTTATCTTTCAAACGGTTGACTTTGAAAAAAAAATGTCTTAGAAACCTCAATGTCATTTTTTAAGACCTATATCTATAGACACCCCGCATGTGTTTGTATGAAGAAAATTTTTTTTTTCAGTTTCAGTTCAATGTATGGGGAGCCCCCCCTTAATCTTTATTTTTTTTTATTTTTGTGTTAAAATCGTTAAGCGGTTAACAGAATACATCTACCTACTAAGTTTCAACTGTGTAATCCTAATACTTTCGGAATAAAATGGCTGTGACATACGGACGGACAGACAGACAGACAGACATGACGAATCGAATAAGGGTTCCGTTTTTTGCCATTTTGGCTACGGAACCCTAAAAACCGATTTCAGTCCGGTTTTCCAGCGCTGTCTGTTCTCCTCTACAGGTCGCATTTCTCAACCGATTCTTGTGAAATTTTGTGAGAAGGTTCGAAAATTATATAGAATTTATTTGTCGAGCCAGTTTTTTATTTTTTTTTTCAAAATAGCGAAGATATGTTAAAAACAGATTTCAGTCCGGCTTTCCAGCGCTTTCTGTTCTCCTCTACAGGTCGCATTTCTCAACCGATCCCGGTGAAATTTTGTGAGCAGGTTAGATAAACATATAGATTTTTTTGTCGAGACAGTTTTTCAAAATTTATTAAATTGATGGAGATATGTAAAAAAAATATTTCAGTCCGGCTTTCCGGCTGTTTGTTCTCCTCTACAGGTTGCATTTCTCAACCGATTCTGGTGAAATTTTGTGAGCAGGTTTGATAATTATCTAGAATTGTTTAATCGAGCCAGTTTTCCAAATTTATCTTACAAAAATATTCACCCATTTCGAAAAATGATCTAAATTAGAAGCACCATCTAAGCTGCTGCAAATAATATACCAAACAACACGTACTGTGTGCTTTGAATGCCTCATCGCAATAATTTCACTTTTTGTTGCGAGTTCCACAGCTCACGGAGCCACTCGTATTCCCGTCGTAACCGTCGGCCGTCTCGGCCACCACTACGTCTAGACGTGACACCTCGTACTTATATGCAAATTGACCAACATTACAGGAGAGACAAAAAACCGGCCAAGTGCGAGTCGGACTCGCGCACGAAGGGTTCCGTACCAAAAAAACAGCAAAAAAAATCACGTAGGTTGTATGGGAGCCCCCCTTAAATATTTATTTTATTCTGTTTTTAGCATATGTTGTTATAGCAGCAATAGAAATACACGATCTGTAAAAATTTGAACTGTCTACCTGTAGTCGTCATCAATATCGAGCAAGAAACGGCAAAAAAATCACGTTTGTTGTATGGGAGCCCCCCTAAAGGGGTAAAGTGTGGGTTTGTATGGATAAAAATAAAAAATCGTCATGTTGACTTGAAACTTCGTAGGAGTACTTTTAAAAACAAGTATGCAAACACGTGTTTCGTGGTTTTCGGAAACTCAACCCTTTAGGGGATAAATGGGGCAAATGAACCGAAAAAATCGATATGGAAATCGTTATTGAGGTTTTATGGCGTATTGATTGCAAAAATGGCATTTATTTTGAAACCCGACGCGGTAACATGATTGAACTCCTGAAGGTGTGAAATCGAGGTTCAAATTTTGAATAGAAAAAATATAAATTAGACATTTCGACTTGAAACTTCGTAGAACTTCTATAAACAAAAAAGCAAACACGTAATTCGTTGTGAATCAACCCCTTAGGGGGTAAATGGGATAAAAAAGCCCAAAAATTTATATGGATGTCGTTACTGAGTTTTTATCAGATGTTCATTGCAAAAATGGAATTTTTTTAAGTTCAACACGGTGGACATGATTCAACTGTTATGGGGGTCTAAATTTTGTATGGAATGGGCGAGAACGGGGACAAGGTACGGAAAATGAATACCTATCCCACAAATATTACAAGTGTGAAGAAAATTTGAATGTTTGAATGTTTAGACGTTTGGATGTTTGTTGAGTAACAAACAGTGTTGATTGAGTAATCATGCAAACAAGATGGATTTAGAATAGATAATTTACAGTCCAGACTAAAACATTGGATACTTTTTTGAACATAAAAAAACACTTAGGTATATAAAAAATCTTTAAGAGGAGGTACGTACTTTTGCTTAGATATAGGTATAGTAATACCTATATTTACTTATTACTAATATTGCATACTTATTAAACTTTTTTCTGCAATTCCTTGACGCTATTTTGAAATACTGTGCAGTTCTGAGTTGTCACCAAGTATAAACTCTGAGAAAGCAGAGATACTAACGTACATACGGGGTCTCACTTCATACTAGAGGTCACTAGGAAAGGACATCAGGCACATCACACCCAAAGTGTATAAGAATAATTATGTTACCTTTAAGCAATATGTATTATTAGAATCATAAAACAGTAGCAACTTTTTTTTTAAACTCCTTCATTTCGCTTAAATTAATTACTGAAAATCGGTAGTATTTCGATTAAAACGACATCTTTGTCATTGATAGTCTGTGGCTTCGGAACATACGCGTGTCATCAATGTCATCTTGAATGACTGACATTGACAGTCAATTGACAGCACACGCCTGTGGCGGACTGTGACTTTTACTGTCAGTCAACTGTCACTGTCAATCAACTATCAAACAGCGTTTTGTTACAACGTATGCACACTTCTTTTGTTTTGGTTCTAAAGCAAAAAAAACGTGACTCTGTGTGTTAATTGATAGATTTTGTTGAATGTTTTAAAAAAACTGTCGCTGGAGACTCGACTTTATGCTTTTTAGTACAATTCGGTATTTCGGTAGAACACCGATTAATCACTAGAGGAGTTATCGAAACGTTTTGGTCTTGTAACTGGTGTTGCTGTAATAGTGTCGGGGTTACCAAAAACAATAAGTTTCAAACACAAACAACTCTCAAAATATAAAACTTTGTTAAAATCAGAATATTTTCTATGACTTACTAATTACAACCAAAAAACCGCCACCGGACGGGGAACGCCGCGAAGCGCGAACGCGAAGCCGCGAAGCCCATACGCGAAGCCGCGAAACCCTCCACACTCGCGCTTCGCGGCCTTCGCGGGCTTTCGCGGCGCGAGTGTGGAGCCCTCTAAAGGACTTGTGTGCCGAACTAATGTTGCCGTGATTCGCGGGCGCGGTTCACGCGCCAGTCTGGAGGGCTATATTTTTCGCACCGTTTTCATGCGCGAACCGCGCCCGTCATTCGCGGCAGTATGGAGCCCTCTTTACGAGGTAACACCAGAAATAATGTTATCAACGTTTGTTACAAGATGTCACTACGGGTCGTTTTTTCGGCGTTTCAAGACATAATTTGCAGAAGGAACTTACAAGTTCCCACCAGAAACACCGTGTGAATCTTTCTGCATCAAAAACTAAAAATACTCAAAATTGCAGATACGAGGTGTCACGTCTAGACCGACGATATATATATATATATATATATATATATATATATATGTATTTATGTATACAATGTATAACATTGAAGCTAAAATAAAACATCAATTAAATAAAATCTCATAAAAAAAAATCCTTTAAATTTATACTTAACAATAATACGGAACAAACGGAAACTTTTGATAAGAAAAAATAGTAACATATAAAAATATGTTAGTAGCTCTTTCTTGCTTATTTATAGGTACAGTCGAGATCATAAATATATTGGCATGGCCAATGGTGCAAAATATTGTAAGCAATAAAATGATCATAAATATCTAATGATGTGACAAATTGTTTACAATTTTATGGTAGCTTAAAGCTGTCAGATATTTGTGACATTGCATAGATATTTTTGATTCATGAACTTGCTCAGATATTAAGGAACTCGACTGTACCTAATTAGTCTTACGATGTAATTTTCTTGAAAATAAAATGCTACCTTATGTAGGGTCATAGTAAATGGACATCTCCTACAACAAAGTCAAGGTTTCAATACATATTAATCCATTTACATAGTATTATTAACGCGCCACAGTAAGGGCATAACACCAGTAATATTAATTTTTGATCATTTTTTTTTATTTTAATGGTCAGATTTTTCATAAGCTTACATGGCGAATATTTCTCTTTTTGAATAAAAAAATACAATCGGTTTTCTTTATTTACGTAACAATTGCATATTAATTATTATAGCAACGATAACTTTGATTGTGAATAATTATCTCGTGAAAAAACAAACATTTACCAAAGTGTATCTACATATTTACAGTATTCTTACCTTTACTGAATGAATAATATGATTAATACTTTAGTAACAACTAAATATAAATAAGCGCAAGGAGAATCAGAGTACTTATAAGTATAAGTAGAAGAAAAATAAATAGTTGCTACCGAAATATTGATATAAATTGTAGTTTTCATAATACTGAAGGAAAAGTTCACAATAAAATCACATCTCCGTAGATTTTCCGTATGGATTGGAGCATCCACCTAGATTGCGGGCTAATAACACCTATTTTGTATGTAATAAGCTTTAAATTGGATTGCTAATAATTATGGCGGTTGTCTCTAATACCAGATGACGGCTCGTATATTTTTGTCACCATTACAAAATATTCTGACTTTAAACTCTTTGGTAATTTGTTATTTTTAACTAATAAACATTATTTGATTATTTTTAACAAATAAATACCTACATTTTATTTGTTTGTTTTTTAAATGATAACAAATTGGCCAAAAATTATCAGTCCGTCAGAATATTGCTCGACCTCATTTAATTATATGTTGCAATTTTATACTGTTGAAGTTGATTAAACTTGTTACAAGTGACACATAAAACACGTTACTATAATTAATATTAAAAACTAGTTTATCAAGGAAGCAAAAACTTATTAAAATTAGGAATAATAAATTAAAGTTCAATTTACTGATAAACACTTGATAACACTAATCACGCCGGTGAAAGTAAGTTACTGGTTAATCAAATTTGAACCTTATCATTTAAATAATTGAGAGTAGTATCACTATCATAACTTTTAAATCACACACCAGATAATTTTGTTACGAAAAAAACAAAAGAACTCAATTAATATACTACATTAGATAACAAATGAATAAGATGTACCTTTTTATCAATCCGTTATTTTAGAAAGTATCGTCACTATGTTAAGTAAACACTGGCGCGTTGTATTTTTAACGCGTCCGCGCCGACCATTAAAACTTTCCGACTGACGGCGTGCGCGCGCGCATTTCGTACAGAGTTCAACACTAAAGATATCAATTGGCGGTTTGTGTCGTATCATTGTAAAGCAGTGTACACTATTAGGGTTTTAGAATTTAATTTAGATTCTGAAAATGTTTTCGATTTTATTTATTTTGGAAAGCAAGGCAGCCGTGAACTTCATAGTTTACTGCTACCTTGCTTGCTTTATTTGTCTCTATAGACAAAAATAGTTTTAATCCTTATATCCTAATAAAAATAATAATAACAACTCAGACTGTGTTGTCTTTTTAAAAAAAACATTTAATAAAAAAAAATCTTATAATGGAAAAATTACAATTTTTCCTTTGGTAAAATTGGTTTTTTCCTTACTTTATTTTGATTTTTTACGGGTAGGTCTTTTCCCCCACCAATCACGAGATTTTCATTTTGAAAAAAGAAATATATGTAGCTTACTTCCGCAAACAATATATGCAAGATGCACCGCCCGCCCGCCCGCAATAATATCGTGTATCTACACGTGTTTCGCCCCAACCCGGGGCATCCTCAGGAGTCCTGAGGATGCCCCGGGTTGGGGCAAAACACGTGTAGAGTAGCCTAATTGGTGAAGGTGCAAGGTGTGTTGCTTTCTTGCTAAATGCAGGTATTGTGCACTGATATTTTGTGGTGTGCATGTGCATATTATTGCGGGCGGGCGGGCGGTGCATCTTGCATATATTGTTTGCGGAAGTAAGCTACATATATTTCTTTTTTCAAAATGGTTTGGGACTTCCGCCAAGTGACGCCTGATTCAATCAAATACGAGATTTTCAGTTACATACGTCAAACTATCAGTTTACTAAGCCTATTGGAAGTTCAATTTGTTTTTTACTTAAAAAATTTTAAAGTACCTACACTAAACTTGGGTTTACCATCGTCCAGCTCGAAAGGACTAACTATATCTCTTCCTCTTAGAAAATTATAAATAGAAAGAGGCAAACGAACACGTTTTTCTTTTCCTATCCGTAACTTATTATATATAGGTAGTTTAATAAACGTCATCCTACTAGGTAGTAGAAACAATTATTTCCATATTTAAGTTACCCTAAAATACCCCAATTATCTGATCAGCTTTCGACTATTTTTAAATGTTCTAAGTATTAATATGCGTAAATTGTTAAATTTTTTCATACCTAATCTACTTTTACACTTTTACCTTTTGTTTATAATCGACATAATCGATTTAAATATACGTAACTAATCAGTTGTAAGATTGAAGTTATCATAATAAAGTAATAATTAAAGAAGTACTTATCTAAACATTTTATGAATTAAGGATAAATATTATCGTAATACAATGTGTTTTCAAACACACAAAACGTAACTTTTTCAGAATATTAGAATAAATTATTTATTTATTTCAAAATTTTTGCAGAAAAAGCTTTCCAGTATATATATGGTAAACAATTCTGAAGTTAGGCATCCTATTATCAGATCAGGGCTAGAAGACGCTTCTATTGTCCTAAAAGGTAATTTGTCCATCAGACATTTTTAATGTCCCCACTGCTGGGGCACAGGCCTTCCTTATGGGTGGATAAGGAGGACGGGCCATAACACACCACGCGGGCCCAATGCGGATTGGTGGGTGTTAACGACTGAAAATGCAGCCGGGACTAGCGGCATAAAGTGCCTTCCGAAGCACGGAGGAGCTCAAGATAAAAAAAAATTGGTCACCCATCCCATGACCGACCCTTGCGAACGTTGCTTAACATCCGCAATCGCTGGGCCAGGCGCTAAACCACGGCGCCACCGAGCTTCTCAAAGGTAATTTAAATGTAATAAATAATTACTCTTATTGTTTATAAATAATATTAATTTGAATTGGAGCAGATTCCAAAGTGTAAAACACATGTCAAAAGTTAATTGGTTTATCATTGGTTATTGGTTAATTGTTATTTAAAAGTTAGCGTTAATAAAGCTATTTCACAATAACTGACTTTTATTAATTAATGTTCGTATGCTGGTAAGTTGAATTGTCCTTTTCCAACCATTCTATTGTTAAATCACTTGCTCGTATCTAATTGAGCTGAATTAAGTTCGGCAACCAATCCATAAGGAAGACCTGTGCCCCAGCAGTGGTGCTATTAAAAATGGCTGATTGTCAAGTTCGGCGACAATGCGATAATATGGTGCCAAAGAACTGATCTGATGATGGATTTTGTTTCTTTTATTGCCATGAGTATCCAGTGGCAAGTGGTCCATACAAACAGATTCACCGATCCACTACGCAGATCATAACATTTTTGTAGAACGGCTTTTCTTCGCCACATATTCCTATTAACCCTCGCAACGGGTACTTTCATACACGATGAAGAAAAGATGAAGCCCGAAAACTTGTCATTTGAACTCCTTGATGGGTTCTGCAACGGTAGTTAACTTTGGGTGTGTTTATTTTGTTCTCATCATGCCAGCACTTCACACTCGTCGTGTGAGGATCACGTTCATTGCCGGTTTTGTAACAAATATGTTGAAGAGGTCCTTTTCAAAAGCCTCAACGAACTATACATTGGCTGAGGTTTGGACTCGCGTGTATTGACATTACTACCATCAATTTAGTTAAAAGTGCGTCATAAAAAGTATGTAGGTAGTAAATACCAAAGCGAGGTAATCCTCAAACAATTACAGATTTTTATACTTAATCAAAACAAACCACCCAATAATATGGATTCAAAGCTAATAAATTCTACCCGCTAGTAAAAGGGAAAAGGAAACAACGAAGCCTCAACAAACACAAAGGCCTCGAATCAATCTGTTTCGTCAACAAATACAACGTCGAAATAAATTACTTACAGTAACTTTTCCTTTGGGCAATCCGATTTTCAACCTTATAAGAATATGGAAAGAAATATAATCTTGAATGCATAAATATTTCATTGCAGTAATGCATTATCCTTCAGACAGACAGACGATTTAAAATTTACTTCCTGAATTGTAATTATAGCTTACGTCCGCTTTAAGTATGTATGAATTTTATAAAACCCAAACATGAATAATCGAATGATTTAGATAATGGAAGTTATAAAAATATGAGACGATCTTAATATTTTCGTTTCATACTAACCCTAAGGGCGTGGGTCTAATAAAAGTTATTAAATAAGATAGTGAGCTATTAATTACCTATTTTAATTTTAATTTTGTTATTCTTTATTAGACACATAACAGAATACAGTCATAAAAGCAAATGATTACAATTGTACAACGTCCAAGTACTAGACTGAACTCCAACAACATGCATCCTTTAATAAACAATATTTTCTGTGAGTGAAAAAGAAACATAGGTACTTAAAATACTTAGGTACTAAAAGTTAACTAAACTAGTTAATAAACTATTAGCCAACTTATGACTTTCACTTATTGGTGAGCTAACGCAGTCACGTTAGCAAGCTATGAATTGAAAAACTAAATTTTAATACACATTAAGAGCAATTAACTAGTAGTCTGTGTCTTCTATTGATTTTTAGTCAACGTTCTAGTCTAGTAGACATCAATCTGTGAGCAAGAAGATACTTCTCTAGTTGTGCTGAGCTAAAGATTTAGTAGCAAATAGTGACCCTTGCCTGTGTCCCGAAGACAGTTCAGATAATAGTTTAACGCATAGCAAACTATTATGTTTACATTTCCTTCAAAGTTTGTATTATCCCCGTCAATTGGTAATGCGCTGGAACCTTGTCACATTAACACCCACGCGACGTGATCCGCAAGAAAAAATGTCATGAAACAAGAAAATTCTAATAGGTAATCTAATATATTAATTATGGAATTATTATTATCAATAACATAGGGTCTAGATATATAAAACAATTGCAATTGTTTTTCGTTTTTGAGGTTACAATCATGGCCGCCAGGCGCATTACCAATTGACGGGGATAGTAGATCAAAATGTCAAGTTCTTGAACGACAAAATAGCTCCTGGCTACTAGTTAATGGCTCTCAATGGAATAGCACTCTTAATTCCTTTAAATAGTGTTTTTTTGGTTAAATATCATTTTATTATACTTTGTACTTATACTTTAATGATCAAACGAACTTACCCTAAGTGAAGTTCGATCCTAATTATCCCTTCTTCGTCGAAGAGATTTAATTTGTTACAAAGTAGTAGCTCTGCTACTCGTTCGCACTCTGTCGCACGTAGTTCAGCGCCCAAGCGGGAAAGAGAAAGCAATAGCCTTCCCCTCCCCGCCTCCGACCATCGCTGCCCACCGCCGCGTCAACCTCATTCAGTTTGGAGTAGTAAGGAAATACATTGATATCCCCATCTATTATAGGGATACGGTTGTTGAACAAACAACTAGCAAGGGAGGGCTGGGACTTTAAATCTCTTCGACGAAGAAGGGATAATTAGGATCGAACTTCACTTAGGGTAAGTTCGTTTAATCATTAAATTATCCCTTCTTCGTCTCTGAGATTTAATTTGTTACAAAGTAGGATGTTTAGAGAAGATATCAATGTTATTAGAGGAAAGCCTTGTTTGTTTATATAAATAAACAAGGGTTAAGTGAACACACATTAAATTATTTTTAATAGTTAAATAAGATGAAATTAAGTCAGTGCTCCTGCAACTGCAACACTAAAAAAAGTAGTTTTATTATAATGTCGGTTCTGTGATATTAGAGCCCCATGCCTGGAAACACGCAAATATTGTCGATTGTCCAGTCCAAACAGCAGATTGCAAAAAGCATCCACAGAAAATCCGGCACACACACTAGTAAGTGCACAAATTTTTCTTCACGAATGGCAGCAACTTGGCCGCCGCGCCGATGTGACCACATGTTACACAACATGATAAACAGGTAATGAGATAAAAAAAAATGGGTGTAACATTCCTCCATTATAAATTTGCCGAATGTTTGTGACGAGGCAGCATTGATATGTATTTTTTTTGGGGAATGTATTAGTTCATAAGGGCGACAATATTTAAGATATTTATATAAATAAACACAAATACTTTTATTACAGAAATAAAAACTTAAAGAATAGAAAGTTCAACAAGTTGAGACTTACAGAAGATGTGATTAAACATCTGTCATTTAAATTTTAAATAATAAATTATTTCGTCAAATCTTACTGTGTTACCTCAGATAATATAATACAATGATCTGAGTTGCTTAATTAAGTTAAGTACATGATCTGTATTCATTTACTTGTAGCCAAGGCTAACAAGATGACCAATGGGTGCTTAATTGTTCAAAATGTAAGTTATTTGGGAGTAAGTTTAACAGGTAATCTTAAACTATTGTGAGATCCAACGTTATAGTGTAACAAACATATCTATATTATTATTATTATTTTTTTAAGGTTATCATTGCCGGTGATATAGATTTAAAAAAATTGGGAGATATCTGAGCAATGATTGTTTAGTGGGATTCATTTAGAAAACAGTTGTTTCGAAAACCTATTAAATCATTAATTAGTATATAATAAGATATTATTTCTTGGCATGTAACGGTTTCTAAAAACCTACTACTTATAATTAATATTTACTGTCGAACTTTTCTTAAAAATTCATTACATCACTTCACCTGTGGAATGTGGGAAGTTCTGACCTCTGCCTTATTCCAAATCGCGACTCGGAACGCGGCCGTAGTGTCACACTGTGACAGATGATGTCATTGTCAATAATGACATCCACTTTCGTTATGTCAAGCTTGACCAATAGGATGAGACCGGGACTTCTAGATCATTCTCGCTGTTTTGAGGTGCTTCTCGATATTTATCCTGCTATAAATACGAACGATTCGCAAAATCCTTTTCTTCTTTTCAAAACATTCGTAAACTTAACAAGTTACTTACATTTATTTCATTTCATTTCTTTGTGTTGTGCAACCCCGTTTCTAGGGGTCGTACCTACGGGCAGGAGTCCCCCTACTGGATCCTCCTGCGCCACCTACCTCTACACCTCCGGGCACCTACCTGCCCGAGTCACCACCTGCTGCTTCCGGCCTACCCCGGAGCAACACCACGCCGAGCCTGCGCACTCGCTTCACCTTGAGCGCGTAGCCCTCGTGCTGCACATGCGCTTCTGCTTCCGTTAGGCAAAACGCAAGCTAAGTGCTTTTTTATACTACAAGGCGACTACCACGAAACGAAGATCTGTGTACCCCCTTTGAGACATTTTATTTCAATATATCTTGGTAAATTGTAACATTGACGTTTCATTTACCACATTCTGCGCACTGGTCGTGCTTCACACTTCCAGCTGTGGCAGTGGCGCCCAACGTGGGGCGCTACAGAGCGCGAAGCTCTCGCGGTACTTGTTGCTATTGAACACTGGCGGTGTTACTTGGATAACGGTAGAAAATTTTTTGTTTATACTGACCATTCATCTTTAAAATGGTATCTTAACATGAATAACCCTACAGGTCGCCTTGCTAGGTGGGGAATACGTCTATCGGCCTTTAACTTCGATATCATATACACATGTGGCAAGGACAACGTTGTGCCAGATTCTCTATCTCGTGCCTTACCTGTAGCAGCTATAGACAGTGCCAACCAATCTTGTTCACCTGTAACAGATCCATGGTATTTGGAGATCTTTAATGGTTGCCAATCCTCTCCTACTTCCTTTCCTAATTACAAAATCACTAACAATAAATTATATCGTCACATGAAATCCTTAAACCCTTTAGCTAGGGAATTCGAATGGAAGGAAGTTGTCCCTAACGATTCCAGACTTGATATTATTGTTGCTAACCACTCAAATCCTACTTCTGGACATTTGGGAATTTTTAAAACCTTTAAACGTATTTCTTTAAATTATTTTTGGCCCGGCTTACATAAGGATGTTGCTAACTTCGTAAATAATTGTGATGCTTGTAACTCGCACAAACATGCTAATCATCCTACCTTAGGACTTATGGGTCGACCTAAAGAATGCTCTAGGCCCTTCCAAATGATTAGTATTGATTTGGTCGGTTCACTACCTCCAAGTAGGAAGCAAAATACTATGCTCCTGGTTGTCACTTGCTGTTTTTCTAAATACTCTCTATTATTTCCTATACGTCGTGCAACTGCTGAAATTATAACTAATATTATTGAGGAGAAAGTCTTTCTTGTACATGGCATTCCTAGCACCGTTCTGATGGACAAATGGTAAACAGTTCGTTAGTCAGAAACTACAGCATATGTTCGCTCAATATAAAATACCGAAAGTGCATTTTACGCCTAAATACACTCCACAAGTAAATACAGTCGAGCGTTACAACAAGACCATTATGACGGCTGTTTCGACCTTTATTGATGAAGATCACAGAACTTGGGATCTTAATATCCCTAAAATACAATTCACTCTCAACTCTGCTGTAAGTGAAGTCACGGGTTATACCCCATCGTTTCTGGTCTTCGGGAGGGAATTAGTCTCTTGTGGATCTCATTATCTTGATGTCGATCTAAACGACATTATCTTCTCACCTAGGGATGAATATGCTGAAAATACTGGGAAACTTAGGAAAATTTTTGATCAAGTGCAAAGTTCTCTTATAAAATCGCATGCTCGTAATTGTGGTCCTTATAATCTTCGTCGTAAAAAGTTAGAATTCAACGTAGATGATATTGTCTGGCGAAAAACTTATTATCAAAGCGACAAAGATAAGAAATTTTCTAAAAAACTTGCTCCTAAATATATTAAATGTCGTATAAAATCTAAATTGTCGCCCTTGGTCTATGAACTTGTCGATATGAAAGGGAAAAATCTGGGTTCTTGGCATATCAAAGATTTTAAATTGAATAATTATTCTTAAACTTGTTTTTAATACTTTAAATTAAAATAATAATAGACAAGCAATATAAGTATACATTTTTAAATACTTATACTGTTTCCACTACTATAATTTACATTGCATGAAAATTTTAACTATTGTCTTTTAATTTGAATATATCTTTTGTTGTCTGAATGAAAGGGTCTTATTCACTTGTTTTGGGTTGTTATCTGGTTGATTGGTCGTTTTTGTTTTTAACTGGATTTCGTCCAGGCAAAATCCTACTCTAAGAGGGGGGATATGTAACGGTTTCTAAAAACCTACTACTTATAATTAATATTTACTGTCGAACTTTTCTTAAAAATTCATTACATCACTTCACCTGTGGAATGTGGGAAGTTCTGACCTCTGCCTTATTCCAAATCGCGACTCGGAACGCGGCCGTAGTGTCACACTGTGACAGATGATGTCATTGTCAATAATGACATCCACTTTCGTTATGTCAAGCTTGACCAATAGGATGAGACCGGGACTTCTAGATCATTCTCGCTGTTTTGAGGTGCTTCTCGATATTTATCCTGCTATAAATACGAACGATTCGCAAAATCCTTTTCTTCTTTTCAAAACATTCGTAAACTTAACAAGTTACTTACATTTATTTCATTTCATCTTTGTGTTGTGCAACCCCGTTTCTAGGGGTCGTACCTACGGGCAGGAGTCCCCCTACTGGATCCTCCTGCGCCACCTACCTCTACACCTCCGGGCACCTACCTGCCCGAGTCACCACCTGCTGCTTCCGGCCTACCCCGGAGCAACACCACGCCGAGCCTGCGCACTCGCCTCACCTTGAGCGCGTAGCCCTCGTGCTGCACATGCGCTTCTGCTTCCGTTAGGCAAAACGCAAGCTAAGTGCTTTTTTATACTACAAGGCGACTACCACGAAACGAAGATCTGTGTACCCCCCTTGAGACATTTTATTTCAATATATCTTGGTAAATTGTAACATTGACGTTTCATTTACCACATTCTGCGCACTGGTCGTGCTTCACACTTCCAGCTGTGGCAGGCAATAGTTCCAATAAAAATAAAGATTTGCTTGCAGTATTATTCAAATACTGAGGCAAGATATCAATAAACACTTCTAACGCTTGACTAAGGAACGTTTGCCTTATAATAGGCAGCCAGAGAAAACTGAGAGCGAGGATGATGTTTCTTTCTGCGAACAGATGAAAATAAATTAACGCTTGATGTTACTATTACCATCGCTATTTCTTTAACAGCAAGTTGATTAAGGTTTCAACGAGGGAATGGAGTTGCCTGCCACAAGTATATTATTATGTTTACTGGGTAGCTTCAATAATATAAGTGTATTTAATGTATTGTGTAATTGCAGAAAATAAAAAACCTTTATTTTTTCATTTCATTGAGAAACCATGGCCATGATAGCTATTAAGTCATTTGGCTTTGTTATAAACAATAAAGTTATTTTCTTTTAAAATAAGTGAGGAAAAAGAAAGCTGGGGAGGCGTTATTACGCCTATTGTTGATCATACCACTGCCATTTCTCGCGAGCAATTTAGCAATTTGATTTAATTGCAAGTAATGAACACCACTAATTCGATTCATTTATGAAATGGCGGTGGTGTTATTAATATACAACAAAAAACTTCAGTATAGGCACCTGCAGACAGACGGCGTGGTGCACGTCCCAGCTGTAGCTAGCGCAGCCGCAGTGGTAGGCGCCGCCCATCGGGTAACAGACCATCAGTGCTAGTATACGCACGGTATGCGAAGGATTTTATACCAAAAAAGCAGATCCAGGTCATTAATGAGCAGCAATTTTTCCTCGTTTGTGCAAAATCTTATATTGTCTCACTTTGACCGGCTGCTGCACAATCCATTTTCAAAGCAACGGAGAAAGTATTGAAAACTATTCGTTTATCATATTGGTCTAAATATCAAGAAAAGAAATATATTATTTTTCACCATACAATACAAAGTTAAAAAGGTCCATAGTACGATATAAAACGTAATTATTATATTAATCATTTTAATATAGTTAAACATTTATGCTCAATTTGTACAAGCCTTAAGCTTGTCCAATATTGCAATTTTAAGTGTTAAAATAGTAAAATACTGCAGTACAAACTGCTGTTATAGTTCCTAAGTATCTGACAAAGTCACTAAAATGTATTTTATTTGATTTTAATAGCTTCTTCTAAAAATATTTTGTTTGTCCTTATTTGTCAATATACTACTAATTTTAGAAACTCAATACAAGGCCACAGAATTTACATGTTTGGCTGGGAGTAATAGTACTTTCTTGATAGTTAATGAGGATCTTAAATATTTAAATCATTGTTTTCATAGTTTCTAATACTTGTAAATTTGAGAAATTTTGGTAATTAATACCCAGACATAAGTGCCATCTTAACAGGTCATTGAAGCCTGAAAATTAATGGTTAAAATTATTGGTTTAAAACATTTAGTAAAGATGATGATTATGTGTAGTGCTGTGCAAAAGCCAAAGAATAAGACCCAAAACTCATGAAGTTTATTGTCTAAATAACATCCTTACTAATATAAAAAAAATATATATATTGTTTGTTTGTTTGTTACAACCTCACATCCCAACCACTGAATAGATCATCATGAAATGTTTATGCACGCTGTCTGGGTTACAGAGAAGGACAAACGGTACCTTTAATCCCGAAAGGAAAATATTGTTCCCGAGGGATAGCAAGAAAGATCTCCACGCAGGCGAAGCCGTGGGCGGCCGCCAGTCTTAAATGCTTTTGCGCTGTGTGTAAAAGCAACTGTTCTCAAAGACTAATAGTTGTGCCATGACATTATCAGGACACATGTTATGAGTTTATTGTTGTTCTAGCATCCTCCATAAAATGTTCAGAAAGTACCCACATGTTCTATTTTCTTTTGATAAGAAAATAAAATATGTATATTTGTTTATTTTCTAATTTAACTAACTGAATACTTAGGATTAGTATTGGAAAGCACATAACGGTCGTTTGTGATAGATTTTACTCGAATCGAGAACGTATTTTAGCTGACCAGATTACCTTTTGTTCTGATCCAGTAGCGCGACGGTGCCGACGATGGTGATTACAGGTAGCCCTTGGAGCTGGAAGCTGCAGGTATGTGCCGCAAGGCTGATGAAACACGTTAAACTGGCCCTGCTGGTTGCTGTCCGTCACCTCGGCCCAATTGCTTGTGTTCCAAGATGTGGTTATGGTTGTTGTGGCAGACCCCAAGTTTAGAGAGGACTGACCAGTAAGTGTCGTCGCGCTGACGGTCTTTAAAGACACTATACGTACAATTTTCAGTAGTGGCATAATACATGATAATCGCATGATTCATTTTCAACGAATCGGCGATGAGTTTGCCAATAGTATTTTTTTTTTAACTTTACTGATCTTAAGGGCACCTTTAACACTTGTGGGAGTGTATTTTGATGTTCAACATCATTGCTGATTTTTTCACGAAGAAAAACAAAATAAGAAGGAATCAGAATTTTGTTTTATAATGTTGTTCGAGAAAACCGAAAACATATAAAAGTACTTGTATGTACATAGCTGTATCAGTGACAACAATTTTGATGTTTTACTAAAAAGGTTATTAGGCCTTCAACTTTGATAGCAAATATTTTATTAATATTTGTAAAATAACGGTTAATATCTCGTATTAACACATAAATGTATCTCGTAGTGACTTTAAGTAAATAATCTACAGTTTACGTCAGCAAATCTAGGTATATATATTTTTTATAAAATTACGGCTAATATCTTGTATTAGCTCAAAATAGTATCACTGGTCAATATCACGTATTGACTCGGGAAAAAATATCTTATAAAAGCAAGTATGTCGTATTGACTCAAAGCAAATATTTTGCAGTTAACACCAGCAAATCTATTCATATTTTGTTAAATATGAAGCGGTTAATAATGATTAAACGAACTTACCTGTAAGTTGAGTTCAATCATAATATATGAAGGATTCGTCCGAAGACATTAACTCACAAAAGCATGTCGTATTGACTCGAGGCAAGTATTCGGCAGTTTATTGTAAAATGATGGTTAATATCTCGTATTAACTCATAAAATTATCACTGGTCAATATCTCGTATTGACTCGGGAAAAAAAATTCACTGGTCAATATCTCGTATTGACTCGGGAAAAAAGTACCATTGGTCAATATCTCGTATTGACTCGAGGCAAATATAAGGCAGTTTGCCTTTGTGAATAACTTGCATACTTTTCATCACTAAGAGAAAAGATAATTGTGAGTCTACCTTCAACATTCGTATCACTTGCATAGTGACGGTATTTTACCGTTTCTCACGAATTAACCCTTCAGCGCCGAACACCTATAAAGGTTCCTTATAGAACTACACAGAATTAAGCGCGCCCCTAGCAGGAGAAAAGAGAAGAAGAAGAAAACATGGAATTTTTTTTCAATCTTTCCCGTATTTTACCTGATTACTTCGCAATTACAATATATTTATAAATTCTGTAAATTGTGTTTTATTTATGGATTTATTTTCCATATTCTAATACTAACAATTAAAGATTATAACATGTTTACTATATAAGTTCAACGCAATCAAAGAATTGTCCAAATTTTCGAAAAAAATATTTGATAATATTTTGATAAAGTTTCATAGAACATCACTATTACATTAAAATGAATGAATCATCGTTCTTAATAAAGAACAAGAACGCTTTTTATCACTAGGCAATCAATCCTTCTTCAAACATCTCGAAAATGTTTATAATAACAAAAACAACAATAAAATTTAGACCACTTGAAACCTGACACCCGTCATATTTTTTACGTCATCTGTCAATCAAAATTTACAAAGCACAGACCACCAAATATTTTTATCACAGATTATTAGGAATTTCATAAGCTTGTCTCTAAAATAAAGTTCCCCATACACGATCAGTCTCTATCATTGAGTAAATAGTGTTTATCCGCGGCAAGTCGCAGCCCGCTGACACTGGTCTCCGGAGACCGCTTGGGCCGCACGGCCCTAAACAATGTAGTGATAATGTACTCATTTTGAGAGGTCTCTGGCGACCGTTCTGGCGTCGAAAGGTTAATTCACGTCTATAATTTCACTGATTTTAAGACTATAGTTAAACAAAAAAGTAACATTTTTGTGACTACGTGCGTCTTGCGCGCGCGCGCAACAAAGAATGAGGTTGACGCGGTGGTGGGCAGCGATGGTCGGAGGCGGGGAGGGGAAGGCTATTGCTTTCTCTTTCCCGCTTGGGCGCTGAACTACGTGCGACAGAGTGCGAACGAGTAGCAGAGCTACTACTTTGTAACAAATTAAATCTCAGAGACGAAGAAGGGATAATTGTAAAATTAATCATAGGAAGTACGAATGTGGAAAAAATTACCTGTCAATAAGAAGAGCGCACCTGTCACGTTTCAAGTGGGATCAAGTGGAAGGAAAGGAAATATATTAAAATTATTTAGATGTTCTTACGTCATTCTAAATATAGAATACTAGCGGCCGCGCGCGACTTCGTCAGCGTGGACAGTTATTTCTCTATCCCTCGGGAACAGTATCTTTTTCGGGATGAAAGGTATCCTATGTCCTTCTCTGTACCCTTGACAACGTGTATGCAAAATTTCATGATGATCGGTTGAATAGTTAAGACGTGAAGGCGTAACAAACAAACAAACAAATAACCAAACAAACAAACGGACTTTCGCATTTATAATATTAGTAAGGATCATAAGATTTAAACATGTATGTACCTATGCATAATGCATCACGCACGCGTCATTCGTTTTGCGGCTTAAAGTAATTACTGAATAACAATGTCTATGTAAAACAACAAAATGTTCAAGGACAGAGAAAATTGTAGAAAAATAATGCAAAATCTCAAATACATAATAGTTTACTGCTTGCCAAATTAAGTATAAATTACCTACACTTAATGATATTTACCTTGTATTTTAAATCGAATGTTTTCTGTCTACACATTTTATAAAACTCGGATTCTTTAACAAACAATATGAACTGTTATTATACTTATTGTTATTATTATTATGGGTGACTTGTTGACTTGACATTAAAATTTGCTTAGTTTGGGACACCTGTATATTGTGTATGTACCACACATACACAATATACAGGGTCCCAAAACTTTGAAGGGAAAGTACTTTAAATATTGAAAATAGGAAATTTTCTAAGGGAAGTCTTCATTTTTTTATAAAAAAAGAAACGCAACTGCATTCAAAGTTGTTTTTTTAAATCGAATACAAATTGATACAATATTTAAAATTTAAATGTTAAAGGACATGTCCTGATTTGGGCCACGTCTATGTACACCACCCTCAAAGATGGATAAAAATATACTGATTCTGAGAAAAATACAAATAATTTGATAGAATGCATGGTTAAATGGTTATTAATAAAAACAGATCAATATTTTTTACTTGAAATAAAGCGTAATATGGCAACTCTCCGTTAAAAAAGCCGTCAGTGGGCGCATTCTGCCAGACAAATCTTTGAGTCATCGATTGCCATTTTTAACCATGGAAAGTATTGCGGTAGGTGCTTAGGGTGTTTCTACACGGTGCAAGAAGCCCGCGCAAGTTGAGCACTTGCGCAGGTTACATGCTCCGTGGAAACACGTAAAGCGGGTCCAGCTCCATAGCATTGTACACCCACGCAAGTAACCCGTGCCTCAACGTGCGCAAGATACATGCACCGTGTAGCACTCTTATCGTGCGACTGACGAGCGAGTGAAGGTGGCCTGCGGCTTGATTGCTTTGTCTATTTTTTGGTTTATGACGTCAGTGCACTGTTCATCCTTGTCATCGCGTTATGATATGACAAAGACGGATAGAGCATTGCTATCGCTTTGAGATAGGCGGTCTAGCTGCCGGTATTGTTCAATATTTTACTTTCCATGGTTAAAATGTACTCTCTATGGCGATCGATGACTCAAAGATTTGTCTGGCAGAATGCGCCCATTGTCACTGTCATTGAGTTCTACCTACTCTGTGCTGTGGGTTGTTGTCAACACAGACGTATAAGAAGTTGTTAACATCTTCCGCCATGATGCTTTTTTGTGCGATTTTGCATTTTGTTTAATGTTCCTTCCAGAAAACAAAGCGATTTTAAAGAAATTGAATAATAAGAAACTGTTTATCGTGTATTTATCTATTTTTTGGTATACTGTACAAAGACGTGGCCCAGACCTCATACATTTTTGGACATCACCTTTCATGGTCTTCCTTCTGTATAGGTATGTCACTTAAAAAAAATCCATAGAGTATCCCTTTCGATAGGTATTGTAAAAATAAATAAAAAAAAATCGCTTTTGGTAGGTTCGATTCCTGGTTAAGACAAGTGGTTTTTTTAATCTTTGAATGCAGTTCTAATTATTTTTAAAAACAAAATGAAGTCTAATTTCCCATCTTCAATATTTAAGGTTTCAAAGTGTCTGCCTCCGTGTGGCAAAGTTTTGGGACACCCTGTATATCTAATTTATGGTGCAAGTCGCCCTCAGCCCACGTACCTACGAGTACCTTAAAATTATGTTAATATTCACGAATGTAGGTACCACACTTAGGTAAATTCCAAAGAGAATTTTATTATCATCACGTTTTAAGACAACCCTTTTTTTCGATCTCCTTATTTATTCTTCATTTTATTCACAACGGGAAGGCTGTGATGTCAGAAAAGTGAAAAGTTAAGTGAGTTTGCCTATCAAGAGCCAGCCCGTCGAGATAAGTATCAAGTTCCGGAAATATTTTCGAGTATTTTTAAACAAGTATTCTCATTTTGGCCGGAGCAATTCTCAAAAGTGTGCGGATATTCTGTTATTTTTCTTTTTGTTTTAGAGCATCGTAATTTGTAACTTTTTTATTTTTCGCGTAATGGTTCCTTTGAATAGAAAACATTGATGAACATGATATCGATTTGAGTCAAAACTATGTAATTTTAATATTAATAGATGTTTACCATTAGTAAACTTGCACTCTTCGATTTTTTTCATGTCTATGCTTGCACTAGTACTTTGGCGTAGTAATGTGAAAGTTTGTGGGGTTTGGATGTTTGTTCCTCAATCACGCAAAAACTGCTGAACAGATTTGAATGAAATTTGACGCACAGATAGTTTATATCCTGGATTAAAACATAGAAAACTTTTTATCCCTGTCAAAGGTTTTCTAGAGATTTTCTGAATGTCCACACGTACGAAGTCGCGGACGGAAGCTAGTAGTACATACTCATAAATGAATATGTAGCACAGTACATATTAAATTAGTATCCTATGTATGTAGCTTTCAGATTCAAATCACGTCTAATTTAAACTTTTTGGCAAGTCAAACCAAGTTTATTTCGATTCAAACTTAAAAACTGTGCAACGAAAAAGAAAATTAGCCATTTAGGTCTGAGTCTTGTCTGAGCAATCAAAATCAACGGAATTGTATTTTACTAAATGAGTTTCGCTTCAAAAAAATACATTTTTATTGTAACCTCTTTGATCTAAAACCCAGGGTATTGCATTCAATAAAATGGAAAGCAGGACTCTCGGCGAGTTCACACCTTATTTAGAGCAATTTGCTGGATCCCTATTCCTACAGTATCTTGATAAAGGCCAACTACAATTTCGATTTACGCCTTCGTACCTTATTGAATTGGTTCGCGATTCAGTAGGTAAATCAATGTTCTTTTAAACGGCGGCGACTGGTAAGGTTTTTAAACGTTTCCAATTTCATTTATAATTTTAATGTAAGTTTGTAGTATGTAAACTTGTCCGAATTAATTAAGTGGCTCAAAGCTAATAATCTCACTATTAATTTAAATAAAACAAAATGCATTAAATTTAAAACACATAACTCTATACGTAAGGAATTGGACATTAAATATGAACAGGACAAAATTGAAGATGTATCAGAAATAAAATTTTTAGGCATTACTATTGACGAATCTTGCAATTGGAAACCTCATATCAATGCAATGGTTAGTAAATTAGACCGTTTTGTGTACGTCCTTAACAGAATAAAACACGTAGCATCAAAAGAAGCAGCAGTTATGGCATACCATGGCTATGTGTCATCGGTACTACGATATGGGTTAATATTATGGGGTAACTCCGTTGAAATGCCACGTGCTTTCAAACTGCAAAAAAAAATGTGTTAGAGCAATTTGTGGTGCTGGTTATTTGGACAGCTGTAAACCTTTATTTAAAGTTTTGGATATCTTGTCCTTGCCATGTCTTTACATATACGAGGTTTGTACTTTTGTTAAGAAACACCCTTATTTATTTAAAACAAATATTTATTACAACTACAGAGGTAGAAAGGAAAATAATTTGTTAATTCCTCAGCGAAGACTGAAATTGCATTCGAAAAATTCATTCTGTATGGCAATTCGTCTATATAATAAATTACCTAATGAAATGAAGGAACTGCCACTAACTAAGTTTAAAAGTGCGTTATCAAAAGTTTTAAAAGAAAAGAATTATTATACCATTAATGAATATCTAAATGACAAAACATTAAAATGAAATCAATGATTTATTAAAATTTGACATTATTATGATTTAATTTTATTATGACTCGTATAATTTGTTTGTTTAGTTAATTTTGACCATTGAATGTTTTTGTAGTTTATTTCCATTAATTTATATCAATACTTATGACATTGTAATTTCATTTTTAATTATTTTTTCAAAACATTTTTTTTCATTAATTATATTTTGAGTCAGATTATTATTACATGAACATTGGACGGACATTGATAAAAGTATTTGCACATCGAATCATTCGGTAGAATATGCGGAAACCATGTAATTAAAATCTGTATTGTACCATATTCGAGCAAATAAATGATTTATGATTATGATTATGAATTAGTTTTGATTAGGTAGTAAAATTTACTTGGAATAAGATATTTTCATGACCTACAGCACAAGCGACGCAAATTACTTTACAAATTACATTTATAGTAGGCACTATAAACTTTTTTCTAATCAAACTAACAATATTAATGGTCCATTCGGCTGATTTGGCTAGACAACATTTTTTAGATATTCTGTAAAAAAAAATAAGATTAAGACGACGCCTCGTGAAAAAATTTTTTTACAGGCTCCGCCCACTCACCCCTCGTATCCCATAGTGACATTCTGCCTTCAATCGTAAAGTTTGATTTTCGCGCCAAATGCCTGTGAGGTTTCATCGAAAGTTTAAAGAAGAAGAATAGAGAAACGATGGAGTCGCAATACATTGTATTTAGAACATTTTCTTTGATAATTTAGGTATCTTCAAATTGAATGAAAAATGAAAATGAATACAAATACCTAACAATAGTTTATTAATTGTAAAAAAAATACTATTATTATTAATAAAGTTGTACCATTCGGCGTTTTTCAATACATTTGCGAAAAACAGATTTGTAACTTTTGCGACAGAGGTCCATTTGGGGCCATCCATAAATTACGTCACACTTTAAGGGGGTCGACGACGTGTGGAGGGGTCCTAAATTTGTCAGTTCCAATTCAATAATTATTACTAGATATAAATCGTAAAATATGTGACGCCATCGTTTCTAGTTTTGCCCTTCAGAAGGGCGAGAAAAATAGTTTTAGAATTTTTAAAGCAATATTTATGGAGAAATGGAGAATGTGACGTCACTAAGGGTTTTTTACATTTCATTTAAATGTAAAAAACCCTTAGTGACGTCACAGCTCGGCACGGCGAAACACACACCTTTGCTCACATTTTTTTATCTGGCCTACCCACATAAAAGAAATAGGCCATTCAAAATGTCACATAAAGAGAAATGGGCAAAAGACGCGTTTAAGCCCGACCATTGGGTTTAAACACATAATTCCCCCCCTCCCCTCCCCCCCGTAGGAGCTAAATTTAATTAAACAGATTTTATGCAATATGTTGTGTTTAAAATGAAGATTATTGAATTTACTCAAAAAAGCTTGTAATATGGTAATTATTTTGACAACCTTCTTTGAACAAAGTCGAGGTTGCCGCGCTCCTCCGATGGTGACGCAGCAAAGTTGTATGGGATATCATTATTGTCGAGTTTTAGCCACCAGCAATTTCCTTTGAGAATCCATTATTGTCGAGTTTTGTTTCAAACATAGTTGGCTGAAAATACAACATTGTACAACGCACTTGACGTCGTTCATAAACACATCCCGCTCGCACACTATACGCCACACCTATCGCTCTCTCATTCACACTTGTTGTGGTAAGCGTGGTGAGCCGCCATTTTCAATCCCATTCTTTTTCTGCGCGTGTGTTGTATTATTGTATGTAGATGCATTATCGCTTCGCCAGGTATTCAGTGAAAAGGGAAGTACTTCCACTGAGCTAGGTGACTGTGCGCGGGGACCGCGGTCCAACCGTTGATGGTTGGTAGTTGTATATATGCAAAGTCGCTAAGAAAACTCCGATAGCGAGATAACTTATACTTATGGTACTGGCTTCAAAAGCATACTTTTTCGAGCAACAGTATTGAAAATATGATTTGATTTTTGAATATCTACAACTACTACCACTTTGTGGACCGTTTAATTAGGGATGGAGGAGGGGAGGAGGAGGAGAAGCCCCCTTCGAAGGGAGAATTGCGGAGCCTAATGATCTTTGAGAAAAATTAAAATGTAATTTTGAGGCTAGGTATTCTAAAATGACATAATTTCAAAAGATTAGGTCATTTAACGGGGGGCGAACGAGGGAAAAAGAGGAGAGTAGAGAAGGTGCCCATATCCCCCATATCCACCACGTTTTCTGTTAAAAAAATTACATACATACATACATACATACACTCACGCCTGTTTCCCATGGGGGTAGGCAGAGACTATGGATCGCCACCTGCTACGATCCTTGCACACTTCTTTCGCTTCATTCATTCGCGTCTCATCTCTCTAAAGCACAACTTTTTGCTGGGGTAACGCACACCATTTAACCGGTCGGCCTATAGTACTAATACGAACAAGAATTGTTAACGACATAATCGCCTAAAACGTCACGTTTTCGAGTTGTAAGCTATTAAAGTTGAGCTGGTGGCGACACCACTGGGTAGATTTGAAGCTAAAATAAAACGTAGGTATGGGCTCTAGAATATTGTTTTATGGTCATCTAGGTCCCGTCTAAGTTGCTACGGGTGAGCCGATTTTTTCTAATATTTTTCATTATTTATTCATCTATAAAACAGCTTATGTCACTTTGTTAGATACCTACTTATTATAGCGTGCGCATGATGCGTGCCTAAATAAATAACGTAATAATGCGAGACGTAAGTATTCGTTTTGAGATTATTTATTATTATTGCTATTCTTTTTGCTTTGCCGTTGTCGCGTAAAGAGACTAATGATTCTGCAAAATAATAATATTTGTTCACGATCGAAACTTGTAAAAGTTAAAAGTTGTACCACGGGTCGGGAAAGAAATTTTATTTTACAATATTTATTGTTTTGTTACGCAATGGCGACTCTTGGAAGGTTTGTTCTGTTGATAATTTTCATCTCCTAAAAATAGGTTGGATAAGTATTAGAGACTCTTTGTCTTTGAAATGTGGGAGAAATTAAAACTGTCATTGTCAGTATACTGTCATTTTACGTGTTTTGGCTGGTGAATTTTTGGAGCGCTCAAGCACAGGTCTGTCCTCAAGGAAGGCTCGCGGCCGTCTGAAATTTCGGTGCAAAGAGGTAAAGTAATATAGCTTCCCAGCGCAAAGAAAGGGACAACAATAGCGCACGCATTCCGAAATAAAATAACGTAAGCGACATTATGAAAATAGTTGATTTATTAAAAAACTAAATTATTTTTGAAAAAATTGGTTTTATCAAAAGTTGGAACTATTTATTACTTATCTTATTAACCTAATTTCAGTTTAAACTATGAGTCCGTTTGCTTACAGTACTGCAAAAATGATATGAGAGGCATCAACTTTGGATTTTTTTTCTATCGAGAAAATTGTTTCCATTCATGTTTTGAGCTTGATCAAAAAATTTAGCTATTAGTCTATTTTAACATATTCCAAAATTAGAACAATAGTAGTAGGATCAATAGGACTAAATCTAAATTGAAAACCATGAAAATCCACGAGGTATCCTCTTAATATGTGTTTTTACCCCTGGTTTCTGAGGTACATGAAAGGAGGTTTACCTTTATCGGAGGGGCTCACATAATCTGGTTTAAAATAAAATCGACTCACCCGTAGCACCTCAGACCCGTCTGACCTGCTACGGGTGAGTCGATTTTTTCTAGTATTTTTTCTATTATATTTATTACCTTAATATAAAATAAAAATAGCATTGTGAATGCCAAAAGTCAAAAAATTTAATAACTTTCCTTTATTTTTAAAAAAGAAGAAAAAGAACAGAATTTAAAGTTTTTTAAATACCCTTCCCATCCCACACCAAACCGGCTAAAATTTGAAAAAACAACACCCGATCCATTTGTTTTATGAGATCAATCGAGAGGGTAAGTCATAAGGATCAAATCTTTTTTACGAACAGGGTGAATTAAATGAAAGGAAAACTATGGAAGACAAAAATCAACATGGGGCCCATCCCATTTCGAACAACTAAATTAGATAGCTTACTTACCTACCTCTTTTTACCTAGATTTCATGGTTTTCCTTTCATTAATTTTGATCCTTATGATTGACCCTATTGATTAATATCATAAAATTACGGGATGTTGTTTTTTTAAATTCCAACCGTTCGATTCCTGGGTGTGAAAAGCGTATTTAATAAAAAATTCAATGCAATTTTGTTTCTTTTCGAAAATAAAGAAATGTTTCCCTTGAGTGAAATTTGGTATAGCTCCATTGTTTAGAGAACTTTCCCTCCAGGTGGCATTAAAAAATTGCACACTGTATACCTTCCCCCCTACTCAAATGACCAACATTCTATTCGTTTGAACGCTACGCTTACTATTAAAACTTTAAAATAAGGAGTAAACTGGAGTGATAAGGTGTGCCGTAAGCTTGGCAATTCCATACATCGAAGTCTGTGATTTAATGTCTATGCCTAATGCTCATATTTAAGCTTTAAAAGTAAGTGTAGCGTTCAAATGAATAGAAAGTTGGCCATTTGAGTAGGGGGGCTTGTCAGCTATCGACAATGTTGGTAAAAAATTACAAAGACCGTAAAACCAAGATTATTTATTTACCTTTTTGTGTCTCTGTTGAATTGAAACGCACTTTACTCCAGGCTTAAAGCTACTGAGCGTCAATACTGTACCGTCCGAACCTTGCTCCTGCAAGTAACAGGTTTTCAAGTATGTCTCTGTCTTGAACATAAAAGTATTCCTTTTTAAAGGTCAAAGACAAAACCAACATTACACAGACAAAAGTATTTAAATAAATGTATTCCGTAAGTTAAATTTATTAACTCCAGCCACTTAGATGTCATAATTTCATGAAATGTCTGTGGTTTACTCACTCAAAGAAACTACTTAATAATTACATATATTCTCGTAATTAGATACAAAGGTAGGTAAGTCTCTAGATTTCCAAAATGTTTAATTCCGTTAAGTTAAATAGTATAAGTGAGGAGCTCGATGGCGCAGTGGTTTAGCACCTGGTCCAACGATTGCGGAGGTTAAACAGCTTTTGCAAAGGTCAGTCATGGGATGGGTGACCAAAAATTTTTTTATCTCGAGCTTCTCCGTGCTTCGGAAGACACGTTAAGCCATTGGTCCCAGTTACATTTGCAGCCCTTAACATCCATCCTAATCCGCATATGGCCCTTGTGGTGGGTTATGGCAGGCCTCCTTCACTCGCTCAAGGTCGCGCGATAAGCACCTACTGCTAGCCGTTCGTGCGAACGAACAAGTGAGCAAAGGGCCGCCACACGCCCGCCGCCGTACAAGCGCGGCATCTTCGTAGATATTGGCTCTTTATAATAGTAACAATGTCGAATCGACATTACTGTGCCGTGTACGGATGTCAAAAACAAAAAACCAATAAAAAATTGTCGTTTTTCACATTATGATATACGCTACGCAGTTCATTTAAAAGAAGACAACCTTAACGTTGCGTCATTAGAAAAGGTAAGAGCACGCGATAGGAAGAGAGGCAACTACTAGGTGAATATAAACTGTATTGCAGGCCATTGCGCGACCTGAATTGCACTTTATTGTGTCGGAGCAAAAGTCGCTATTTATTTAAATTACTATGCGGCGTGCTGCTTCTGTACTTTGTACTATTACTTATTCTGTGGTTATGGCCCATCCTTCTTATCCACCCATAAGGAAGGTCTCTGCCCCAGCAGTGAGGACATTCAAAATGGCTAATGGTAATTGTCAAGTATAATAAAAAAACTCTTTACATTCAGAAACGCAGACTAAATGAAATGAAAAAGAAAACTTTTAGAAAATATTGGCTGCTAAAAGGTGTTTCCACCTCATCCAGATAGCAATTTTCCGGGAGTTAAAAGCTTTGATTTTGTTAGAAGGTAATATATCTCTAGTTTTACAGGTTAAGGATTCTAGGTGAAGTGCGTTTCTACTTTCAGCGTCCTTTATTGTCGTTTAACTTCACTTGAAAATTAAGATTAAGGGCCGAAGATTAACTCTGTTGTAGAAAAATCTATTGACTTTGTCCTTTGTTCTTAATTGAGGACAAAATAACCATGAAATTGCTATCACGGACACTCAGTGTAACTATCAAAGCGAATTTATCGTCTGTACACAGAAGCAATAAATGATAAATAATTTTATTTAAGTATTATAAAAAATATTGTTTGTATTTGTGAAGTCCAATTATACATTTTCTGTAAAATCTGTTTTTATAAAACCTTTGATTCTTTCTTTGTTGTCAGAATAAAACTGAACTGCGTGGCTCTGAAAAGAGAAACGAGCTTTCACATGTACAATAATGTTATTTGTGAAAAATATGTAATTTTTTTTGGATAAAATAAAAAATCAGTGTTTGTTCTAATCTTGATACATATTTACACAGAAGCTTAGAATAATAACACCTAAAACAATACGATAGTTCTGTACAAAGCGCACTGTCAAAAGTGAGGCAACTAAAACTGCCAAAATGGCTCCGTTTTCGGTTTTTTTTTGCTCCATTATTACCTAATCATACCGAATAAGTACAAAACAGTTTAAATTTTCCTACATTTAGGAGATTAGTTACTATATTATTGGTTTTTAGTTACGATTAGGTTAGGTAACGCATGAAGGATATAAATCTGAAAACTAAGCCATTTTGGCTTAGTATATTAGTTGCCTCACTTTGCATACGAGGACACGGCTTCCAGGTGTCATTATCCTTAGCACAGAAGTAATAAAACAAAAATCATTTGTTTTATAAAAAAAAACACATGTAACAAAACTTGTCTAACAAGTCAAAACTGATTGATGGCAACGAAGTTTCAGCGATAGGCCGAAGTCAAACTCGTGACGCCCCAAAATTTGTTATGTTGGTTTTGATATACTCATTTAAGGGTAAATACTCGTATGAAATAAGTATATTTTTAACTAGAGGCCGCCCGTCAGCGTGAAAAGGTTTTTTGTTATCCCTCAGGAACAATCCTTTTTTCGGGATGAAAGGTACCCTATGTCCTTCTCTGTACCCCTGACAACGTGTATGTAAAATTTCATAATTATCGTTTCAGTAGTTTAGACGTGAAGGCGTAACAAACAAACAAACAAACGGACTTTCGCATTTATAATATTAAAGTAAGGGTATACCTATGTTAAAGATGTGTTGGTGATTTGTGTGATGTTTAATCACTTTATTAAATGTACGATATTATCCACTGTCAAAAAATTTACAGAAGTAACCAGCTTTTTCCTGCGATTTCATCTGCATGATTTTCTTTTCTGTGGTAGCTACACTCACATTCACAATAATAGGGAATGTCTGAAAAAGAAATTAAATTGATTGAATATTTTTTAGAAAAAAGTTTCAGAACAAAATTCTGATGAAAATTGTTAACTGCACTTAGAAATAGGTAATATATTGCCATGCAGACATTTCATTTAGGGAATAGCAAAGGTATATTCATTCTGCTGTTAGTTCTGTTTGTTTGCACAAACGAAGTTACTTTAAATTGTTCAAAATTTTCCAGGTTAGGGTACCTAAAATTCTACAGCTTATCTACCTTTCACTCGATTTTTTCAGACATTTCCCATTTTATGGATATTTTTTTTTATAACCTATCCCTTTTAATCTCTTTTTACAAAAGACATGTACTTAATTAATATTTTTGTCAAGGTACTACAATGGGGGGCTACTCAAATGGCCACTTTTCTATTCGTTCGTTAACTTAAATCTTAAAAATAAGCAATTAATGATCAAGTCAGACGTCGCAAGTTTATGTAAATTACAGACATTATTGTATTGTACAGAATTGACAAGCCTACGACACGTTATTTTGGTGTTTATGGCTTATTTTTAACCGACTTCAAAAATTTGAAAAGGAGGAGGAAAATATTTTTTTTTTTATTTATGTATGTACACCGATTACTCGAAAACGGCTGAACCGATTGAAATGATTCAAACGTTATAACATGACATTTGTTTCTAAGTAGGTCCCATTTTTTGAAATTTTGAAATCGTTTCAGTAGTTTTCAAGTAATTTTGAAAAAACTGTAGTTTTTGTTACCATTTTATATGAATTCAGGCGGATTTTCAACCATTACTTTTTTGTTTATGAACCGATTTAGATGATTCTTTTTTTTTTTTAAAGAAGATACCTTAAAGATGATACCATATTAATTTCATTGGTATTAGACTTTGGATTTTGAAGATACACAAGGGAACTCCTCAAAATTAAAAAGGAACTGTACAGTGATTGAAATATTGGTAGGATTATGACAATCAAAAACAAGTTAAGTACCTATTTATTGTCAAGGACGTGCTGGACTAGGGTTGAACTGCGAAGGCCCAACGGAACTCTTGTGGAAATTGAGTTACTCGGGGTATACCATTGAAAAATGTGAAACATAACGTTTTATTTTATAAAATCATCACTTACATACCTACCACAAAAAAGTTTGAAATAAAAAAGCTTTTTAAAAAAAGCACAACCTCCTTCAAAAATCTTAAAAAACAGCTCTATAAAAAGCAAGAAATAATGTTCAAATTAATTAATTAAAACACGTCTATTGAAGTCGGGTGGGGCTTTAAGAATATAAACAATACAATAAATAAAAAAAATACTTCCAGCTCCACCCGACTTCAATAGACGTGTTTTAATTAATTGATTCGAACATTATTTCTTGCTTTTTATAGAGCTGTTTTTTAAGATTTTTGAAGGAGGTTGTGCTTTTTTAACTTTTAAGTTAGCGAACGAATAGAAATATGGCTTATTTTTAACTTTTAAGTTAGCGAACGAATAGAAAAGTAGCCATTTGAGTAGCCCCGTAGATATGTTCCTTAAACTAATAAAGTAGGCAATGTCGCATTGCAGCCACCGCCGCCGGTTAACTCAGCATAAAATCTAGGCGCTCAGAAACGTTTACCATGCATTATAGAGGTACCTATACCTAACACATAATAAATGTCACAAATGTTTAAGCCTTATGGTTAATTTAAAATATAATTATATAGATTTATTAACACAAACATTGTGTTATGAAATCAATTTATACATCACTATTTTTTTAATGATTCAACAAAGATAAATCACTGCCGCTTCACTCATTACAGCAAAACATTTAGTTTATACTTTCAAAATATACTTAAAACTTATATCTAGGACATCGAGTATGCTATACTAATCAGTGGCGAGGAGTCAAAATATGGCAAAGGCAAGCCGGACTAATAATTTCTCCAAAAATTCTCTTAACTGTATGGTGGATTACTAGGGTGGGATTTCTAAAAGGGAAGCCGATAGGAATCGACATGTATGGACACTTCGCCACTGCGTATACTTACTTATTTACACCATCAACAAAGAAAACACAGAAATGACAATATGGTTTTATTTTTGAACATCAGAGCGAATGGCCCTTGAATTTATACATTGGTGAAAAAAATGCTTCTAGAGTGTCCTCCCCTTAACTCGGGTGGCTAACTTCAAGACAAGTTCACGACGTCAGCTCACAGATGTTTTCCATTGTCGTCCACTACCCAACAATCTACGTCCTTCCAAACAAACTTCCAACAAACATCCATCTAATTTGTAGCTTTAAAGGAAATAAATAGGATACAATGTTTTCCTTTTAGAAGTTCCTGTGGGGACCCATTCAAGAAGTTCGACATTGCTCACAAATTTGTTTTGTCTTGAGATTTTACAATTCGCAATGGTATTTTCCGACTAAAGTGGCGCAAAATTAGTCATCTTGTTCCAGACATTTTAATACTTCAGATTTCACTTCATCTCAAGTTTTGTACTTACATTCATTTAAGTTTATTTACTTTTACATTATAATTTCTACAATTTTATTGTAAATGCCGAGCACTTTGTTGATTATCCATCACTGTCTATCCAACGCGTTATACCTACTACGTTTTCTTATTTTCAAAAAAATTGTTTTGGCCTATAAAGATTTTATTTATTATTTATTTGTTATCATTATTTATTTTATTTTGACTAACATTGTATTTACGAACAAAGATAAAATATTGCCTTTGTTGTGCAGTAGGAGTTTAGGTAGCTGCTGACGCTTCCATGATATAAAAGGTTAAAATCAAATAATAAATAAATTCTATAATTTACAGCAAATGTAGTAGTTTAATATTTTAATATACATATTATGTATATTAAAACAAGCATTTTTTTACCCTAACACCTCTTGCTACAAAATTATAGAATTTATTTGTTATTTGATTTTAACCTATTTTATTGAAATGTTAGCAGATACCTAAACTCCTACTGCACAACAAAGGCAATATTTTATTCGTTGCAATTTGCAATACCTATAGAAATTAGGAGAAATTAGGAAATAAATCATATTTTTAACCCAACCTTAAAATCTAACATATTTAACTCTACTTTGGCACATTTCCAGTCATAAAGTGCACTAACGAAGGGACATGAAACTTAGTTCAATTTTATTTTATTTATACATTTAAATAAAAAAATCTGTCTATGAAAGTTATGCAACGAATGCAACAACGACTCACTCCAATACAACCAAGCCAAGCCAAGCCTCAAATAACAATAGTACTTAATCATTTATTAAACATAATAGCCAATAGGTAATGGATAAAAAGCAAAAGAACTAAGCCTAAACCACTTCTATGTTTATTAGACCATTCGATTGATAAAAAAAACCTCTCGAATCTAACGACTTTCTCGGTTACATAAACATTTGAAGTACTCCTACGGTACGTAGGCTCTGATCTCAAAATAATAAGAAAAACTTTTCAGCTAAACATCAAAGAACAATGAAAGTTCTTAACTCGGGTCGACGAAAGAGGCACATGTGATAAATATTTTTTATATTACCCTAAAACAAAGTTTCCAACCAAATCCTGTTTTAACGAGGTATAGGGTGCGCATATAAAGATACCTAGCTTATGCCAGAATTAAACGGATATACCCTCATTACCGCCCAGTTCTGTAATTTGGACGCGTTAATGTCGCATTACATGACAAAATACGTAGGGAGCAGTGGCGTGCACTCCATACATGCAAATAAGCACTGCATACCCTGTAGTCCCATAAATATATGACCCTAATTCGCTACCCTATTATTTGTAAACTACTTGTATTGTAATTAAAAAGTTATGACCCATCATCGTGCACAGGCACTTCGGCTTTCCGTGTCTTTTAGTTTAAGCGCCATCTATTTGTGGTTTTTGAAACTAAAAATCACAAGATCCAACTATCGGCCGGGCGACAGAGGCGCCAATTATTTACCGCGTGTCCATAAGCAGTACTACGGCCTGCTTCTTTTTCATAGAACGAATCTCGTGTAGTACACATCAAAAATGTGACTGTGTGCGTGAAAATGTATGCGCGTGTTTATGTTTTGGAGGCACTGCTTATTTCAACCCGACCGCGTCATTATTGCAGTGCAGAGTAGCGTTTTTTAGTTTGCCCTTTACTTTTGCAGTTAGTTTTGCTTTGTTTTGATTGTTTTTCTTGGCGCAAGTAATTGACTATTTTAAGTTAAGTAAGTAATTATTTCGTTAATTTACTGTAAGAAATTCAATAATTTATAAAGGCAAAGTTTGTTTAAATAAATTACAATTTGCGGCTTTATCGAGCTTATCTTTTGAGGATGAAGTTTAATTAAATTGATTGCAAAGGGAAGATGCGTTGGGTTGGTTTAAAAAAAAATGGTAGGTAGGTTATGAATGCCCCTCCTCGTTCCTTTCATAAAAAGTTTTATTATAATTTATTATAACTGGCTAACAGCTTATGTACGTACACACAAACCAATTGTATTGTTTTCTATGCATTTTGTTTTCCAATCAAGATAATAAAAATGTTTGGATTTCGTTCAGTATAGGTTGGTAGGTAGGTAGGTACATGATAAAATTGGTAAGTTTTTTTATCCGTGCCTACCCTGTCTAAAATCTCTGTGCACGCCGCTGGTAGGGAGTAAAATAAACTTACAGTCAGAACATGGTTCCTGCTTTAGTGGCAACGCTCTCCGCCATTCCATTTATCTAGCGAGTAGAAAACGTCATAAAAATACTTATGAACACAGTATTCTCCAACGCCTGACGCGTTGGGTCCGGAAAATCCATACAAAAAATATGCACCAAGAAAGACCGACCGATTTCACAGTTATCCTGTCGAGGCCCAATCGAGCTAATTCTAAACGATAAAATCAAAACCGTTACGTAGTCATTTAGATTGTATTTACCGAAAAAAAACTGGTGTAACTTTAGAATTCTCAAAAGTTACCAAGATTGGCATCCTAGGCTTCCTAGGCATAGCTTTCAACAATTTTAACAAAACTAGCGTTTTTAAGGTTCCGTACCTCAGATCAAATAAAAAAGAAAGATGGAGCGTTGCGAACAATGAAGTGAGGCCGGTTTTTGATGGTACATGTGTGCGTACGAGGGGGCGGGCGGGGGCCGGGCGGCAGGGTTTTATATGGAAAGCCACGGCGTAGTTTCGTTACACGTGTGTGCGTGAACTGTGTATGGACACAGCCATGGCGTAGTTTTATAGGCCTCATCGCTTCGTTCGGAAGACTCCGTCTTACTTTTTTTATTTGGTCTGAGTTCCGTACCAAAATGATAAAAAGGAATCCTTATGGTTTGACTCAGTCTGTCTGTCTGTCTGTCACAGCTGGATATCTCGAGAACTACTAATGGTAAGTATCAACTTGAAATTTGGAATAGTTTAAGATGACGTTTGCCCAACTATTTTGCAAATAAGAAATAAATAAAAAAATATATTTTTTTTACAACAGGGACTGAAAAGGGCTCTTAAAAATTTGAAGTGGGGCCACTAGGGCATGTGGTATCATATGAAAGAGCGCTGTTTGCACATTTTAACATTTTATTTTTTATTTTTAGGCCGCATAGTTTTCGACTTATGATGAAAATGTAAAAAAAAATGTGCGATTGTCCTTGTCCTTCAAAACTTTCAGAAGTCACAAATTGTTCATATAAGCTTTTGCATTTTAAACTCTGTAGTGCAATTTACATAATTTTTAAATTGAAAAGCAACATAGTATGATTGTTGGTAGCTGTTATTAAGTAAATATAAACAAGTATTTTCTTTTTTAGTCAGTTCTTGAAAAGAAAACTCGGCTCTGGAAACGGTGACCACATAAAACCCCTTTCGCATTTGAATTTTGTATTCATGAAAATTGCTTCGTAATTTTTTCCGCTTCATCTAATTAACATGTAATAAATAAAGGGTTCTCTAAAGCGTAATTTCGGTACGGAATTGCCAGTAAAAGATAAAACAAGAAAAAAATAACGGAAGGGAATATGCAATTATCCCTTTTCATTGCCCGGTACGTGCTTAGACGAAGTAGCAGCGTGGTGGGGTTTATTCTGAAAGCACTAGAAAAATTGCGTGCAAATTGCTACGACACCACATGACCATGCGTTGTAATTGTTTTTGGCTTTATCCTAAATTGTTGCGTACTTTTGAAGCCGCCGTGTGAAACTCATTTCGTGAAAGTTAAATTAGGGCTGAAAGCTTTATTTCACCGATAAACCCTTACTTTTTTGTGTTTAGTTAAAATAAATGAGTAGGTACACACTAATTACGTAGGTAGTACATTCCATCTTCGCATTCATAATAGGGAGCAAATGGGTGCTAATATAATGTTCAGTTTTGTTGTTGGATTTTGTGACAATCCTTGTTTCATGGGATGTTTATATGGGTCGATTTTAGGCACCTGTGACGGACGACTTTAGTCACTTATCAAGTCGCTTGTAAAATGGAAACACGGTAACACATTGGTGATAGCGGTGCTATCATCTATGTACTCGATGGCGTAACTTATGTAACAATAATGTAATAACGTAGTTCCAGTTTTGGTCACCGGATCAGATAAGTTTGTTCAATCACCTGCGGCCTAGGCCGAATTGCCATTTACAGAGTCGATTTTCGCCGTGCGGCAAAAGTCATGCTTAGGCACCCGTGGAAATACCACATAAGTAAGTAACATTTAAATTATTTACTTCATACCTTTACTGTATTTAGTATTATATTATATTTCATACCTTTACTGTATTTAGTAAGTAAAAAACTTACACCTTGCCATGTTGGAGTTTTCTTAATTGGAAAGCATACCTACGGTCATGGTTGTCAACAGAAACATTATTTATTTTATCATCTACCTACCCAAGTCGTTAGATTAACTTTTGGAATAAAGTCCAATATCTAAGATATTTAGGTGTGACAAAAAAATCTATTTACCTTTGTGTTCTATCAGTTCCAGAATTATATAGAACCTCGACAAGTAAATAAATCCAGAGTAGGATCTCATTATCATGCTCGAGGGTATCATTATCACGCGCACAACCGCCGTATATCATTAGTACGCACCTAAGTTTGAAATTAAGACCTCTTTTTAACTCGTAATTAACACCATTATCTAACCGAAGTCATATTTTTTAATTCGGGTGCATAATTTGTTCATTACCCCGTACCTTCTAAATGGTTTTGTTTATTACACGACTGCCCAAAAGAAGGAGTTATTGTGTTTAGGTTTCATGTATGTTTGTGAGTTTTTTTTAAACATTTTGTTGGGAGTGAGACAGAGTCTAAAATTTTATAACTTTTAAAATTGCAGAAACAAACATTACCTAATAATAATACTAGTGGCTTCGTGAGCTGTAAACCTTTTGGAAACAATTTTGTTTAGTAACAAATATCATAAAAAAAACACTTTATGAAACATGATATGAATAGTATTAATAAAAACAATTTTTCCAAACTCGAGTGCTTGTGCATAGCTCTGAAAGTGCATAGCTCTGAAAGTGCATAGCCTACTTTAGTAATAAAAATATTTTTTCCATAGATACTTTATGCGGTTTTTACTGCAATTCATCCATTTCAAAATCTTTGTAGTTGACTTTGAAAAGAAAGATAAGAAAAAGTAACATGATCAAGAATATGCTACAAATAAGTAGAAGAATAAAGCTGTAGAAGTAGACACCTCGCTCCCGATATTTTAATCAAAATTTTGTCAATTAAGTAGTAAAGTCGTCCCTACCTATAACATCGTATTTAACGCGTTCCATTTAGTCAGTGATATTGTTGTCAGTGTTTTTCTTCGATGCTGGATGTCGCAAATATAAACAGATAAGTTCTTGGGAAGATCTTTGTTCGAAAAAACGACACGTCACCTACACTCACAAGGACTTGCAAAAATTAAAGTGATTTTGTTGTGTTACTATGTGTTAATTTTTAAAGTATTTACTATTCTCAAGGGAAGTATTCATCACCAATGTAAAATCATACCCATATTTTATTTAAGCAATTTTATTGTTCTCTCATGTGTACATAGGGATAAACTTATAGCAACTAATATTATTTATACCTTATCTGCGCGATTTTATCTAATTTACTGCATTGTCTGGTCAAAAAAAGATAAACAAAATTTCAAACTATTGTTAAGTGAATGCTGGCATGTCCTAGATTTTATACATAAACATTTACTATATAAATTATCTACACGATTCTATCTAATTTACTACATTTTCTGTTCAAAAAAAAGAAAACAATATTTCACACTGTTATTAAGTGAATGTCGTTCTGTTTTAATTTTAATACAAAAACATTTATTAGGTATCTTATCTGCACGATTTTATCTAATTTACTGCATTGTCTGGTCAAAAAAAGATAAACAAAATTTCAAACTTTTGTTAAGTGAATGCTGGCATGTCCTAGATTTTATACATAAACATTTACTATATAAATTATCTGCACGATTTTATCTAATTTTCTACATTTTCTGGTCAAAAAAGGGTAAACAATATTTCACACTGTTGTTAAGTGATTCATGTCGTTGTGTCTTAAATTTAATACAAAAACATTTATTATGTACCTTATCTGCACGATTTTATTTTGTTTACTACTTTTTCTGGTCTAAAAAATGTAAACCATATTTCAACATCTTAAATAATATACAAAAACATTTATTATTTGCATGTGTATTAACCAATAAACTTAATATTGTTTACAATTTATCTTTAATTTTACGTCATAACCTCCTCTTACGGTGTAACGCTTCACTGAATCTTATAATCGTTATCTCGAAGGCGGTAACCGATATTGTAACAATCGTAACAGTTGCATACCCTCCCTGTCATCAGTTAATATTAAGATATGCATGGGAAATAGTACATGTCTGTATGCGGTCGCATTTTAGAAAAACTGGTCAGTTCTTAAACCCGCCGGTACTATTAAATTTTTTCAGCATAGAAACTATCGGTAGCAGGTTGTCAAGTCAAATTTTATACATAATATATTATAATAACCATTGCATTACTAATCATGACTACTAACTACTTGCAAGATAAAAACTTAGACATCTATTATCAAAATGTGCGTGGTTTAAGAACTAAATGTTTACAATTATATAACAACACTTTAGCTTCTGACTACGATATTCTATCATTCACTGGGACGTGGCTCCAGAGTGATATCTTGAGCTCGGAATTGTGTGATGGTAGGTACGAAATATTCCGGTGCGACCGCAACACACAGGTAAATAATAAAAGTTTGGGAGGTGGGGTAATGTTTTTCGTCAGGCGTCAGCTCGAGCCATCGCTGCGCGACGACTGGCAGGGAACCGCCGATACTGAGTCGTTGTGTTTAACTATACCGGCACACGTAGTTAACTCATCGTGTGATTTGCATATTATTTTGGCCTACATACCCCCGGATTTAAATGATATAGCGAATCGATTGGGCCGACTAACTAATTGCATACAAAACTTTTTTGATTTTTTCCTCAGACAATTTTATTGTTTTGGGTGACTTTAATCTATCATGTTTAAGTTGGAACAATAATCAAGAATACATAATTCCCACGGGTTATACAGGTCATAGAATTTTAAAGGAGTCTGCAATCTCGTTTGTAGATCATATGTATTTCTTAGGTCTAAAGCAGTATAATTCAGTTCGTAATGATAAATCAGATAATACTTTAGATTTATGTTTTAGTTGTACTCCCTGTACAGCTCTTAAATGCCAGCAGCCCATTATCAAGGAGGACGGGTACCACCCTGCCCTTAAAATAAGTGTTTTGGATCTACAATTCACGTCATTAAAAGAAATCAAACAGTCAACTATTTGATGACTATTTGAAAAATTGGTCCTTGAACAGATTTATCCTATAATTGCAAAAGGTATTCCGCAATCTCAGCACGGTTTTCTGCGTGGGCGCTCCACTGTGTCAAACTTGGCATTGTTTTCGAACTATGTTCTTAGTGAAATGGAAAGAGGGGGGCAGGTTGATGTGGTCTACACGGACTTCAAAAAAGCTTTCGACCGTGTGGACCACTCCATCCTTATCCGCAAGCTCCAATGTCTTGGCATTCACGGCGATTTATTGCGATGGGTTCAATCTTACTTAACTAATCGTTCGCAGATGGTTGTTCTTGGCGGATTTAGATCCGATTTTGTCTCTGTCCCCTCTGGGGTCCCTCAAGGATCTCATCTGGGTCCTCTCTTCTACAATGCGTACATATTTGATTTATATAAAGTCCTAAAACATTCAAAGCATCTATTATACGCAGATGACAAAAAGATATACTTGAGGGTGCGTGATGTTAACGATTGTGAATTGTTACAGGACGACCTTAATAGTCTATTCAAATATTATAGCGATAATAACATTAGAGTAAACATCGGAAAATGCCAGTGCATAAGTTTTACACGCAAACCAAAGCCAATAATCTTTTCATACAATTTTAATAACATTGCAATTGAGAGGTCTAAGATGGTGCGCGATCTCGGAATTTGCTTCGATAGTAAGATGCTTATGTCCACCCACATCGACACCATAGTGGGTAAGGCATATCGCAATCTCGGGTTTGTCATGCGTACTTGTCGTCCCTTTAGTAGCCCCACTTGTCTAAAAATTGTGTACTACGCATACGTGAGAAGTCTACTGGAGTACGCTGCCCCGATTTGGTCCCCATGTTATCACACGTACATTGATCGCCTCGAGGGACTGCAGAGAAAATTTGCTCGGCATCTTAATTTCAAATGTAGAAAACTTCATGTCGGGGCGTCGTATGCCGAAATTTGTCGCGCGTACAATCTGCCAAGTCTAGCCGAGCGCCGGCAGGTGCTGGACATGGGGCTGCTGTATGACGTCATCTGCGGCGGTTTTGATTGCCCTGAGCTTCTTGAGCTTGTGTATTTTAATACTCCTCGACGTCGAACCAGGCACACTAATTTATTAAATCCCCCATTTAAATTTACAAACTACGGACGAAATTCTGTGTTTTGCCGATTACCAAGACTTTACAATAATAAATTTGGTAATGTCGACCCTTTCTTGGGTTCCAAAAAGCGATTTATTAATTGTATCAAACAAAATCTTACATAATAAATACTTTGCTTGACTAACCAAATTGTTGTGGGTTGAGTACATTAATACTAATATTAAGAAATTAACACAAAATAATAGTTATAAAATACAATATAAATGAGCAATAATTGTTGTTGTTTGTCCTTATGTTCATATTTCACTTAAATAATTCTTACTTAGATTATTGATTAATATAACATTATCCCTTGAGAACCATTGGCAAGGTAAACAGAAAAAAAAACCTCCGTCGTCCATTTGTTTCGAATCGATTATGTAATTTGTTGGATAGTCGTAATTGGCCTTTAGAATAATGTTTTTAAATTGTAATTTAGATTGTAAGTGAGCTGTGTACTATCCCTAATAAAATAAAATAAAATAAATAAAAATAAATAAAGTTGGATTTAATTACCCACTTTTCCACAAAGTGATACAAGGCGGCTTCAAGTACCCTCTTTCTCTAACAAATCGCAGTGCGTCAACTTCATCTGACAGCACAACTTAGAACTTGACAACTTTCAAAGTGTTACCATAGCAAAAAAAATATCCCTATAGTTGGAAATTGGGAAAATCATCGGAACATCTGAGAGTAAAAATATTAATAGTCTGGGAGTCAACGACTTTATTTTCTATTTTCTTCCAACACAAACTCGTCTGCTTTAAATAATAATGAAGTGTGCTAGATGTATGAAGAATGTTAAGGAGACCAATTCCATCAAATGCACGGAACCTGCATGCGATATATCCTTGTGTTCGCTATGCATCAATATCTCTACTCTGCCTGCTGAACGTAAGAGTACCTGGAAGTGTCCTGATTGCAGTACTTTAGAAAAGAGAGGTGGTGATGACAACGCAACCCCTGCTCGCACCTGTTCTGATAATGTCACATTTCGGAAAAAAACGGACTCCACGGGTTCCGATTTAAATCAGCGCACTGAACAATCACGCCTACTCACCCAGGATCACCGGGGTACATCTTCTAAAGTGCCTCAAGGTAGCGGACAATCACTCACTTATGATAGCGTGAAGGCGTTGATAAAAGAGACATCCGAAGATCTGTTAGTCAGAATGGAAAGGAATATGACCAAGATAATAGACGAGAAACTCAGAGAAGTATTTAGAGAGATCAGCGATCTTAAGGATTCTGTCAGCTTTATCAATAATAAATATGAGGACATCAAAGAACAATTGGCGTCTAAATGCAACCAAATACAGGTGCTCACTGACGAGAACACCGCGATGAAAACGACTGTCAAAGATCTTAATAGCCGCTTGTGTATCATTGAACAACATGCACGAATGAGCAATGTCGAGATACAGTGTATTCCAGAGCATAAGTCGGAAAATTTGGTCAACGTTGTTACCCAGATTGGTAAGGTTACCGGCAGCAATGTACAGGAGAGCGACATACACAAGTGCGCCCGCATCGCAAAATTACACCCAGAAAGCAAACGCCCTCGCTCAGTCGTAGTTAAGTTTTCTAGTCCACGTGTCAGAGATTCTTTTATGGCAGGTGTAATTAAGTATAATCAAAAGTACAAAGATGAAAAATTGAACTCTAGTCATATTGGCATTGGAGGCGAACGTAAACCAATCTACGTGGTCGATCATCTTACACCTGAAATGAAAAAAATACACGCCGCGGCAAGAGAAACTGCTAAGAAGCTGAATTTCAAATTTGTATGGATCAAGAACGGTCGTGTTTTTATTATGAGAAAGTCAGAAACATCTGACCACATTATAATAAGAGATGTAGAGATGCTAAGGTCCCTAACATAATAAAGTCCAAAATAACTATATTTTTAGAACTTTTTCATTTATTTTTGTGTCTAGTCTTTTTTATACATATAATGATATAATGGCTAACTTAAATATGTACTATCAAAATGTTAGAGGTCTCCGTAGTAAAACAGTAGACGTAAGGCTTAATATTGTGAATAATGATTTTGATATAATTATCTTTACAGAGAGTTGGTTAAACGATAGTGTTTTTGAAAGCGAGCTTTTTGACGATAGGTATGTGGTATATAGAAGGGACAGAATCAATAAAAATGGCGGGGGAGTGGTGATCGCAATTAAGTCCAGCATTGCTTCTTATCGCGAGCTGAGATGGGATAGTACATGTGAAGATATATGGGTCACTATAGACTTTAAAATAAATGGCAGCGTTACGCGTGTCGCTTTGTGTGCGGTTTACTTACCGTCACCGATTAGAAAAGAAACACTTGAGACTTTTATCAATAATACAAATAATGTTGTTAATAACTATAATCAAAACGTCGTTATTATCGGAGACTTTAATCTGGGAAACATTGGATGGAGCAACTTAGGTGATACGTCAGCACTCCACCCAACTATTAAATGTACCTTGGGATCATCACTCATTGACTTCATGCATGAAAACGATTTGAAGCAATTTAACTCACAACTTAATAAAAATGGCAGGGTACTAGATCTGTGTTTGTCTAACTTTGTCAATCTTAACGTCTCTGAAAATAATGGTCCCATAAGCGTTGTTGATAAACATCACCCTCCTTTGAACATAACACTAAACGTCGAAAAGATGGAAATACTGAAGGAAGAAGCTTGCGAGAGATATAATTTTTACAAATCCGACTATAATAACATTATTAAAGATCTTGATGCTATACCGTGGGAAGAATTGTTTCTGGCATGTGGAAATGTAAATAGTATGTTGTCGTTATTCTATGAGAAATTGAAGGACATTATAAATAGGCATGTACCCAAATATAAACCAAAAGCTAAAAAATATCCAGCCTGGTTTAGCAAATTTTTAATAACGAAGTTAAAGGAAAAAAACAAACTTAGAATAAGAAGTAAACGATTTCATAATCCTCTAGATAAGGCTAATTTTGAATCATTAAGAATTGAGACTGACAGACTAATTAGGGAATGTTATTTTAATTATATTGCGTTAGTTGAATCCAATATAGCTAAAAATCCAAAATATTTTTGGACTCACTTAAAAAATATAAAGCAATCACCCAACACGTATCCATCTCAGATGCTGCTAGACGATGAGGTTGCATCTGATGGAGCTGGCATATGTAATCTTTTTGCCAAGTCTTTTGCATCAGTCTATAACGAATTTGGTGATAGTGATTTAGCAGGTTCTAGCATTTCTTCTAGTGAGGTAGTTTCGGGAAGATCTCTCCATTCCCCAAGTTTCTCGAGATCGGATGTCTTGAAGATCCTAAAAAAACTAGATGTCAGCAAGGGCAGTGGTCCGGATAATATTCCACCATCATTTGTGGTCAGATGTGCCGAACCATTATCGCTTCCGTTATGTCTGTTATATAATAAATTTCTTGAGACAGGTATTTACCCTGAGGAATGGAAGCGGGCACGAATAGTTCCTATATATAAAAAGGGCGGACGTAACCTTATTAAAAATTATAGACCCGTGTCTATTCTTTCAGTGTTATCGAAGGCCTTTGAAAGTCTGTTGTATCCTATTATCTTATACCATGTGCGCCAGATGCTCTCTGAAAATCAGCACGGCTTTACACGCTCACGCTCTACGGTTACAAACATGACGGAGTTCATTACTGGTTTGACCGATTTAGTGGATTCTGGCGCTCAGTTAGATGCCATATACACGGACTTCTCAAAGGCCTTTGATATGGTTAATCACAAGGTTTTGGTGCAAAAATTGTCTGTCTATTTCGGATTTACTGGCCCACTCCTATCATGGTTGGCTTCATATTTGGATTCTAGGCAAGCATGTGTGGTAGCCAAGGGTCATGCATCTAATGTGTACCTCGCGAAATCTGGTGTCCCCCAAGGGTCTATTTTAGGACCACTTTTATTTAATCTATATGTCAATGACATAACTAAATGTTTTGTCAACTCCAAATGCTTTATGTTTGCAGATGATTTAAAGTTTTGTAAGCAAATCCGTAGTTGGGACGACGTTCGAGCATTACAAGATGATATAGATAGGTTATCCCAATGGTGTTTGCTGAACGGTATGAAGTTAAATACGGAAAAATGCATTCATATAAAATTTACAAGGAAGCATAACCCAACACAATCTAATTATAGCTTTAATGGCACTGTACTACAAGAACTAAAGGCTGTTCGCGATTTAGGAATCACTATAGATTCGCAAATCCGTTTTAATCAACACATAGATAACATATGCAAATCGGCACGGAGTATGCTGGGTTTTGTCTTGAGGCAGTCCAAAATATTCAAAAAGTTGAGTACCAAAAAACTATTATTTGTTACACTTGTAAGAAGTAGGCTTGAATACTGCTCGGTGATTTGGAATCCTAACTATCAAATTAACAAAGATCGCATCGAGAGCATCCAGAGGCGTTTCACTTTGTTTCAAACACGGTACGACGCATTCAGAGGAACACCATATGTTGATCGGCTCAAGAAGTTTATTCTGATATCACTGGCAGATAGACGAAAACTACACGATTTGTTGTTTCTATACGGGTTGTTAAATGGAGTCTTGGATAGTCCCGGTTTGCTCAAAGAGGTTAAGTTTAATGCTCCCTCACGCTTACCCCGCTACCCAGCATCATTACTGACCCATGGAACCTACAGGACTAACTTAGGACACCACTCCCTTGTAGCTAGATTAAGTAGATTATACAGCGTGAAATTTTTATCATTTGGTTCCCGCCGTGGGGTGGTTCCACTCATGATTACAAGCAACTTTTACTATGGGGCCAACTCTCCTCCTCGCAAAAAAAAATCAGCTGTTCCATACAAAAGTGCAGTACCTACTCGACCTTAATGTATGGAACAGCTGATTTTTTTTTGCGAGCAGGAGAGTTGGCCCCATAGTAAAAGTTGCTTGTAATCATGAGTGGAACCACCACGCGGCGGGAACCAAATGATTAAAATTTCAGCGTGTATAGTGAATTTGTCAAAAAGGATAGTACCATAGACGTGTACCATAACAGCTCATCCGCTTTCAAGGGCAAAATACTGGATGTTTTGAACCCATCTCTATAGTTTCCCTAGTTTTTCTTTTGTTTTTAGTTTGTAAGTACCTATTTCATGTTAAACAAATTATTTTCCGCGTTTGCGGCATAGGTCTACTGTCTACTTTATACATCAAGTTAGTAATATTGTGTTGCTGGTAATTTAGTAGTTATATATAACCAAAATGTTTTTGGCGCATGATGTGGCTGTCTATAATTAGAGTTGCATGAAACAAAAACTAATATTTAACTGTATTGTATCGTAATCTTGTTAACTCTGTTGACGGTCCAAATAAAATAAATAAATAAATAAAATAAGTTAACTGAAACTGATCCTCATGCGCAATTGCTTTCCTTTCAAACCACAGTCGGTGTTGTGTGCCCGTCGTATATAATTTTATATTAGCCCATAAACTTGAAAATTCTATAGACCTCAATATCAATATCCTGTGACCTTTCTTAGCGACATCCAATTTTAATGGCATGTCATAAAATGGAAGCTATTATATCGTTTCACTTGCACTTACAACAGAATAATGTTCGTATTGGAAAAATATAAGTTATAAAGAAACTCATGACATTTTTAAACGACAGCGAACTTTGCACCACCTTAGAAGACTGTGGCCAAATTACAGTTACTCGGATTTCACGGGAGATTAAAAAATGAGGCTAGTTTAAGAACATTTAGCATTTTTCTACAAGGTATAAAACTTTTTGTTTCAATCGATCGTCAATTGTTCATAGAGGAAAGTATCAGAAATACAACACAAAGGTTTTGTTTTAAATTTCCATGGTTATTGACGTTAATAGAATAAACTATGTCGGGATTTACACCATGTACCTGTTTATTTTTGAGACTCCGATATTTCGGCGCAGTTGCATGCGCCATGATCACGGAAGAACTCACAGTTCTTCCGTGATCATGGCGCAAACATAGTTTTTTCTATTAACAAAGGTTTTGATTAAATATTTCAATAAATTATACCAAAACCACATTTTTTATCACCGGCGTATATTTTAGAGAGAAAATAATCTCTGCAGATTTTTGTGAGGCTAATTCAATATGATGCGACAGGGGCGGGAAATGAATAAACGATATCAACTGACGTGACGAAGTGATGATATTATTATCCTCTTGGTTTCTAGAAAATGTCAATAAGTCTATCAGAATAAAATAACAACAAAACGTTAAGGTTTTTTTAGTGCTTATGTTAAACGACAAATTGAATTAGAATTTGTTGGAGCTAGCTAGGCTAGTATTTTTATCATTTTTATTCTGGCTATCGAATATTAGTGTCATTATTTGACGAATTAAAATACTTGAAGATTATTATAATACTGTAACGAGTGTTTTAATAAAATTAGCATCTAAGTGTGTGTTGCACCAAAACGCTGTCAAAGTCAAAGTTGTCGTCAATGATAATGCTACCTATTTGTCACGTCAAAATTGTCAAAGGACATCATGCTGGCTGGCAACCTCTTTTTTGGCTAAAGCTTGTTATTGTTAAAGTCAGATGGTGCAACTGAACCTTAATCTTAACGAAACTGTCTGCTAGGCAGGTAAAGCTTGTTATATCTCTGCTTAACCCTTGTCGGATAAGAGCGTAGTTATTATGTATGTATCTCATATATCGCCAATTAGTCAGTTCACACTAATATTCAGACATTTTGTACCTTCTTCACACTAAACATTCTGTACGGTTGCCAGCCGCACCATACATCCTACCGAAAGTCATAAAATTGTTGGGTAAAATAAAACCACGCGCACCTTACAACACTTTCGTTCGAGATTATAATACTAAGAGCAGAAGGTCGAAAATTGGTATAGCAAATTTTGTGTGATATATACTGTGGTTCCTAAGGGAGCTATGTTGGTTCGCGGCCCTCTGAAAGGATTTTAATATTATAAAGGGGCTCCCAGTCAAAACATCCGAGAGTGAAGTGAATATTTACCGAACGGCCGTCGGCGAAATAGATTTTTGGTCCCATACACCTTTTTGTTGATTGACGTTTATTTCGACATTAATTTCTCTGAAAATGAAGACAGTTTTGAAATGAAAATAGTAGTTTATGATACAAGGTTGGTAAGGAGGTTTTTAAAACGAGTTAACGTTTTATAAGCCCGAGCCGCAGGCGAGGGTTTATAATCGTCACGAGTTTTAAAAAACCTTAACAACCGTGTGCCATACTACGTTTTTCAATACATTTGCGAGAAAACATTATAAGTACTACTGAAATTGTAATCTGTCATATAATAAAACTGTAAATTCTAAATATTTGTGCGCGAATTACGCAAAAACCGCTAAACGAATTTTGATGGATTTTTCACAATTTAGTAGATTGAGGTCCAACTTAAAATCTAAGCTGTTTCATCAAATTCAGGTGAGTGGAACCAAGGAAACAGCTTGAACTCTCCGTATTACTAGCTTTCATACACTAAAGGGGTCATTTTAAACTGGTTGCTATATTTTTCTACTGTCCACGCGGACGAAATCGCGGGCGGAAGCTAGTAGAAATAAAAAAAAACGTTCGTAAACAAAAACGCACGGCGCCGTCGTGCGGTAAAATCAGCTTTCCGCACGCTGTACTAATCCGTAAACAAAAACGCACGGCGTGTGGTAAAATCAACTTACCGCACGCTCGACTGTCATCGTAAACTTACATTTTCGAGCAACTGTATTGAAAAATATATTTATAAACAAAATATAATTATGTTGTAGAGTTAAAAGGCTACTATAGCCAAAATACTAAATAGCTAAAGGAATTATTTTATTCCGTTTTATAGATAGCTGAAGAGTTTTTGACACAGAGTTTATTTGAGCTTAGTATAATATAAGGAAAGGTAGGGAAATAAGGCACAATATCCAATGAGGGATTTTCACAATGACAAAAAACTGTAGGCTTAATAGATGGCGTTGATAAAAATGGGTGTCAATGTGATTTTTTTACTAAGCTTCGAAGAGTATCAACACCATCTAGTGAATCAAATAGTTACTATTTTTAGGTTTCTAAGAGTATCAACACCATCTAGTGAGGCGGATAGTTACTATTTTTATTTTTTAAATGTCACTTTGAAAAGCCCTCTTTGATGTTAAAAAATACAGAATAAAACAGGTTTTAATCAAGTACCTATTTTGTACAATATTTCACCCTTCTCTAAAAATTAAAATCAAACTTAATTCAATGCCATTGTTTGTTATTCAATAGGTTTTCATGTTGAGTGTGCTTGCTATCTAAGTATAAAAAATCGTCAGCTAATTTAAATGAGTATCAGTTATCTACCGTAAAGTATTAATATGAAAGATCAACATTTTCTATCAAAGGATGCAAAGTGTATACAGCCTAAGGTGTTTTCTTTCATTTTTTTATATTTTGCGTATACTTATGTCTTAACTTATTTTAATTTATTAAAATCTTATCTCATTCATGAGTTTAAGTAATATATTAATTAATCAATGACCATTATCTACTTACAGTTTCATTCCTATAAACCCAACTGTTTTATTCATTTGGTAACCAAAACATTCACAGTTTCGTCCATTAACAGATTACGCAGTTGTTATTAAATATAACGTAAACATGTCAAATACTTAGTTTTATTGAATAAAGGAGTTATAAACGCTATCAGGCAAATTATTTCTCAGTGTCCAAATAAACGCTCATTGTTATAAACGAAAAAAAAATATTTGACGGCTCTACGGGAAAAACGCCCTACTAATCCTCCGACTCATTTGGGCTATTCCATAAAAACGAGTAATTAAGAGTCTCCCTAGCGATCTCCTCTCCGCGACCAGACGCGTTGCTTTTTACAATCAACTCCTGAAGGAAGTCATTAGGGTTTTAAAGCCACCAATTTTGATGCTACCTGTTTGGAATTAAAAACTATAAGGCCTGTATTTATAAACCGCTTTTAACGTTGAGACTTGAGAGATATCTTGAGTTGAGATCATACTTATATATTATTAATTTATGTTAGAAATTTTTCCTTAGGTGCTGTTTCTAATAACAACAGCATCTCAAGTCTGATGTCAAGATAGTTTTCCAAGATGAATATCTTGAGCTATCTTGAGTACATACTTGAGATGCTGTTCCCTGTTCCTATAAGAAGATCATGTCAAATATGATTACTCTCAACTTTGAGAACGGTTTATAAATACGATAAGAGAGTTTTAAGCGAAGAGACATAATAGATGTAGGTACTAGATCTCTAGGTTATTAATAAATGTTGAGCATAACTGTAAGCGAATCTGATCTCTGATGATGATCTTACAAATTAATTCGCTAGTACTAGTAATTAGATTATTTTTTATAAATTTTCGATCCCATGAAAAAAGTAAGAGCAAACTAATTATCCAATTTCCCGAAACCGGTACACACTAAAAGCCTACTTGACCGGATGACCGTTTTTTTATAAGCAGGTCAATCGACTAATTACTGGTGAACAAAAATGTGTGATCTCTCACACAATGAGGAAGTAAATGGAAGCAGCCATAACGTGAAACAATGGTGCAATGCAACGTTTCCTACACCGAACTCCCACGGAATCAACGGTTGTATGGATTTTGCAAGCGGCACCAAGTAATTGCTGTAAATCGACATACGAATTTTATTATGAGAAGTTTGCACACTTCAAAAAAATCTTGATGTGCAACAAAACAAATTCTGTAGCATCTTTACCTTGATGCATAACATAAGAAAGAATGTTTTTATAGTATTTAATCGTATATTATTCAAGTAAAAGTTTTTCAGTGTAAAATGCTGTCATTTAATCATTTTGAAGGTATTTTCCAGATAAACTGAATCAACATTATAATTTATAGATTTAGGCATTTCACAATGCTATTTTATATAAAGATAAATTGTAGATTAGAAAAAATACTAGAAAAACGGGTGATACGGGTGAGTCGATTTTTCCTAGTATTTTTTTATATATGTTACGGCTAATACCCGAAGTGCGGCTAAACCTAGTTTTAGCCGGCTAAAACTAGGTGTAGCCGCTAGCTGTTGGCTAAAACTAGGTGTAGCTGATTTGCTTGCGGCTAATACTAGGTGTAGCCGGCTAAAACTAGGTGCAGCATGGGATATAAAGAAAGTTTTTTCTGTTGTCTGTTAAAAAAAAATAACCTCGAAATTTAAGGCTCACGCTCCGCTGTGCTTCGCGCTCGCCTTAAATTTCTAACCTAACCCGGGACCTACAGGAGTAAAGCAGATCGGTTACATCTAGTTTTAGCCAACAGCTATCGGCTACACCTAGTTTTAGCCGGCTAGAACTAGGTTTAGCCGCACTTCGGGTATTAGCCGTAACATATATAAATTATCTTAACATTATATTCACTTCATCAGAAAAACATTCGGCTTTTTGCTACGTGAAAATTTTTCAATTTTAATAAATTTGAATTGTGTATTGAAATAATAGTAGATTATACAACAAGTGAAAAAAGAAGGAATTTAGTTCGAGGTACTATGTTGGATCCCGAGAGCAGCGAAGGATTCTAGAGTTGAATCCCGAGCGTAGCGAGGGATTCAAAAGTAGAATCCTGAGCGAAACGAGGGATACAAAGGACCGAGATGAAATTTTTTTTCACGTGTTGTGTACTCTACTTTTTACCATTGACTGCGAGAAAACATAATAGCAGTACTTACACCTATAGTACTTATTTATAGTTATCAAATTTTATTATTTAGATAGGTAATCGGTAATTTAACCGTTAGAAAATAGTGAAACTATAAGTTTTCCAATGACATAAAACAACCATGCTTTGAGGGAAATTACATGATCAATCTGACATCAGTCCATTTCATCAGTTTGTATAGACTTTGAATTTTTACAGACTGAAGATCGTACCAGACTGATGGAATGGACTGATGCAAGACTGAACATCTAATCTCCCTCCTCCCTCTAATATAAAGAAAAGAACCCAAAGATTAGACACTAAAAAGAACCTAATTAATTTGGCGAGATATTTTTTAGAAAAGAACCCAAAGATAAGACACTTAAAAGAACCTAAATAAAATTGGAAGTGTCTATTCATCGGGGCGCCTCGACGAATAGTATTTTTCTCTATCTAGCGGTGCGCACCACTGAATAGCACTTTCTTTATGGATTGGCTATAGGCCGGTGCCTCGGGTTCGATCGATCCCCGCGGGAAGTAACATCTTTGAGTTGTTGTTTCTAGTTTGGTTTGGACATTGCAGGCTGATCACCTGATTGTGCGATAAGAAAAATGATTCGTGCTTCGGCTGTAGAGCCTGTAGATCCTGCGCTGCGCCTGACCTCTCCGCAGGCCTACCGCCTAACTCTCTCGCTTTGACTCTGGCTTTGGTTTTATGACTTCAGTGCACTATCCGTCCTTGTCATCGTGTTATGATATGACAAGAACGGATAGAGCATAGCTATCGCTTTGAGTTAGGCGGTAGGGCCGTCGGTCGTCCTGCCGTCCTATCGGAATTAGAGAGTGAAGGAAAAGAGAGTGCAAACACTTTTCTCTCAAATCTCAATTAAACTGCATCTAAATCTCTAAACACAAACCAAAGCTACGCACTGCACTAACAAATCTGCTAAAACCACAGCCAAAGATGATTACCTACTATTCCCGCAAATGCGCACTATGGAACCTTGTCATAATAACATCTACGTTTACGTCATCCGCAACAAAAAAATAGGTACCTACATGTAACAATAAAATTCTAATAGGTATTTTTTTTATTAATATTAATTATTGAATTATTAATTTTAATAAGATAGGGTCTAGGTATAAAAAAATCTACATTTTTTCCCCGTTTTTTTGGTTTAAAAATGGCTGCCAGGTTCATTAGCAATTTGCGGGGATAGTATTACAAGGTGTTTTCGAAATCGCAACAAAAAAAATATTTGTTTCATACAAAAATTAATAACGAAAATATCAAAATGTATGAAACAGCAGATTTTTGAGTTGGTCCCATAGTAAAAGTTGTTCAGTTTGATGATCCCTATCATAGAACAAATCCCTATCTACCACATTCGGCTTTATAAGGCTTTTACCAAACACTTTGTATTATAAAAAGCGGCACCACAGCAATAAAATAACACTAACGGTTAAATTGAATATAACGAGAAACAACAACTCATAAGTAAATGTTACTTCCCGCGGCGGGGATCGAATCCACGACCTCTGGATCGAGAGAACAACGCTCTAACCACTAGCCTAAGAGGCATTTACACAATTATTACTACCTATTTAAATAGTTTAACTTACGATTACCACAACTAAAAAGGAGGCACCGGCATATAGCCAATCCTTAGAGAAAGTGCTATTCAGTGGTGCGCACCGCTAGATAGAGAAAAATACTATTCGTCGAGGCGCCCCGATGAATAGACACTTCCATAAAATTGGCGGGTTTTTTTTTTTATTTAATTGTATAACTTGGCTTTATCTATGGAATAGCTCCATACTTTCAGCACGTTTTATTTTTTTTGTACATAATTCATACGATGAGCGCTTGTTCCAAATTCAAATCATTTTTATTCACTCGGTGAATAAAATCGCTTATTATTCACTCTTTTCGTTGAATTAAACGCACTTTTTAGAGTGGCGATGGTAAAAAACACTTTTAACGTATATACTAACGCGGTTTTATTGAGTCCTTTCGTGGTTGGTTTGGATTAGGTTTGAATTTTTATTTTTATCGACGTTTCGGTACCTTTGCAGCTCTGCTTTGCGGGTTTATTTCACTACTAGCGTCTGCCCGCGACTTCGTCTGCGTGGAGAGTTTTTTTGCTATCCCTCAGGAACAATACTTTTTTTCGGGATAAAAGGTACTCTATGTCCTTTTCTGTACCCCTGACAATGTGTATGCAAAATTTCATGATGATCGGTTCAGTAGTTAAGACGTGAAGGCGTAACAAACTAACAAACAAACGGACTTTCGCATTTATAATATTAGTAAGGATGTTTACATATCACGGGTTTCATTTCAATGTATATGTATTACGCGCGTATGCCTTAGAAGTGAATATGAATTTGTGTAATTTTATTGGTGAAATGGCGCTTAGGAATGTTAAGATTTTTTTCATCCAAAATAATACGCAACAATGAGCTACCTACCTAATGAATCATCAAAACTATTTTACATTATTACATAAACTATTCAAACAGGTACTAAGTGAGTGCTAAAACGACCTATTGACTAAGAAAACTATAATTATTAAGCAAATTAAAATTCTACAACAAATAAATAAATGACAATCAAGTAATATAATTATTAACAAGTAACATTAAGTAACCAAGTTAGTGTGTAGAATTCAAAATTCTTACGCAATGAAGGAACTAATCGGTTTACACGTTAGAGAAAACAATTACGTATCAATTAACAGTTACAAAACAAATAGAAGCTTTTATTTCGCAATGTTCCCCTAAATGTACAATAGCAATTAAAAGTTGCGCGTGTTTACGCAACGCAATGTACTGCTCAGATTAAACTAATTTTAGTTGGCCAAATAGACTTGGCTTACTGTTCCTTTCATAATGTTTGGGTTGAGGGTAAAAGTTAATATAGTTCACACTGTTATGTATGTATCAATACTATTTTCTATTGGGTGAACTCGATGGTTTAGTATAGTGGATTTTAGCCAGCAAGTCGCTAATCACAGGTGACTAGTCGACCAGCAGATCACATGTGACACATCGGTGATGGCATTGCTGTAACATTATTTTCTAATAAAACTTATTTCCAGTTTTGGCCACCGGGTTAGATAAGTTGGTTTTACAGTCGTTTTTCGTCACTACGCGCATTTAGACGGCCAATTTTAGTCACTTACGGCCACCATTGTAAATCCCACATTAGCGCATTCTGCATGGGAAAACAGCGACTAAGCAACTTTTGCTAGGGTTAGTCATTTGATCGTCTTGGATCCCATCAGATCGAAACACGATCTTGCTCGATAGGGTCGAAGGCGATCTCACTTTCCCTCCTAGCAAAAAAAGAATAATGGATAATGACTAAATTGTAAAAAAAAAATTGGGCTAAAGCTAGAGTTTCCTAAGATGACAGTGCCGTCATATTACGGCCGTCATTTAGCAGCGTAGAACATTGTCTATGTAAACAATACGGTTTCTGACGTTACGGGGTGACGCCATATTGTTTACATAGATAACATTCAACGCCGCTATATTACGGCCGTAATATGATGGCACCGTAGGAAAACCTAGCTTTAGTACTTACTAACTTACATTTATGAAACAAAACTTAAGTAATAAAATTATTATAGTTCTAGACAACTAGTGTTTATTTAAATGATTCTCATTTAGCAAAGCCTGCATATAAATAATAATTTGTGGCTAAACCGCGGATTCAAATCTGGGACCACAAAAGCCAATAAGTTATGACTTCGGCAAAACTAAATTTAATTTAGTTAGCTTACTTTCACCTATCTCCAACCCGCCTGCCAAGCGTAGCGATTATGACCTCCCATGACAGGGCCCTACGTCCTGTAAATGTCTATAATGGGATTATATGATGATGTTATCGTACTTTACATTAACTAATTATTTATTTGTTTTAACTTTAACCACATGAGATATACAAAATAGACTTGAGATTTGACTACTTACTTATACAATTCGACATGTAGACGAGGGGTGAAATTATGGCAAAGTTAAGCCGTTCTACAAAAGTGTTATGATCTGCATATTAGATAGGTGGGGTGGGATTTCTAAAAGGTAAGCCGATGGGAATCGGATTGTATGGACCCTTCGCCACTGCGGCCAAGTCCCCAAAACATTTCTGTAAACATCTACGTGTTGTTTCAAAAACTTTGTAACTCAAAATGTTTCCGAATGAAAACATGGCTTCAAGAACACTGACTTATCAATTTGCTATAAAACCGCCTTCAATCCCTATACAAAGCAGTTTCCATTTCAACTCTCCAAGAATCCAGATATTGGCATTTCCTGCCTGACTTAATTAACTTAATCAGACTTTGGCAAAAATGTTTTAAATTTTAATCAAAGCGGAGGAGATTACTCCTCTATGGGACGGGGGTTAAATGGATCAATTGCTGTTGTTTGCCCACGAAAACGGCCGCTAAATTTAATCAAACGTTCTTTAGTTCCTTAAGTGAATTATTATGCCTATACCACAGAAAAGATATAAGTACTACCGTACCTCTACCTTAACACAGTTTTGAAAAGATCACTTAATTTAACTTACCTCAAAATTAGTTAGAGTTATTGGCAACATAATGTACGTACATCTCTTACAGATATTGTTTTTTTATTGTTTTCTGTGGTAATATGATGATTAATACAAATCTCTGATAACAAACAATAAGCCGGAAACATTAGCACAATAAGCATTTCCAGATTTTTTACAAATAACACCCAATGGCCTAAATACAGCCGGGTGAATAATGTTTTAATGTTTAATTCCTTAGTTATTTGATCTGCAAATTAGGGGCTGATATTAGAATATATAGGGTTATTTGTAAAACACCAACATCCTCGCAGGAGTAGATTACTAACATCATAAACAACAACATTTGTTCTACGACTTTTCCGAAAACAGACAAAAAAATATCGACTTTCCATACAAAACTCTATCAGCTGTTGGGGACATTTGTATGGAGAGTCGAATTTTTTTTGTCGGTTTTCGAAAAAGTCGTAGAACAAATGTTGTTGTAAGTATATGATGTTAGTAATCTACTCCTGCGAGGTTGTTGGTGTTTTACAAATAACCCTGTATATGAGAACCTAACTAAAAATATAAATACACTTTAGGTCTTTTAAATATTCCAAAAAATTCCATGACTGATATATGAAAATAAATTATCAGAATTTGTGATCGCTTTTTGTTCGGGTTCTGTACCCAAAGGGTAATAACGGGACCCTATTACTAAGACCTCCGCTGTCCGTCTGTCTGTCTGTCTGTCTGTCTGTCACCAGGCTGTATCTCAAGAACCGTTATAGCTTTACAGCTGAATTTTTTACATATGATGTATTTCTGTTGCCGCTATAACAACAAATACTAAAAACAAAACAAAATAAATATTTAAGGGGGGCTCCCATACAACAAACATGTATTTTTGCCGTTTTTTGCTCGATATTAATAACGACAACAGGTAGACAGTTGAAATTTTCACACATGATGCATTTCTGTTGCCACTATAACAACAAATACTAAAAATGAAATAAAATAAATATTTAAGGGGGCTCCCATCTCCCATACAACAAACGTGTTTTTTGCCGTTTTTAGAGTTTCGTACCCAAAGGGTAAAAACGGGACCCTATTACTAAGGCTCCGCTGTCCGTCTGTCTGTCTATCTGTCTGTCACCAGGCTGTATCTCAAGAACCGTGATAGCTAGACAGTTGAAATTTTCACAGATGATGTATTTTTGTTGCCGCTATAATAACAAATACTAAAAACTGAACAAAATAAATATTTAAGGGGGCTCCCATACAACAAACGTGTTTTTTGGTATGGAACCCTTCGTGCGCGAGCCCGACTCGCACTTAGCCGGTTTTTTTGGTACGGAACCCTTCGTGCGTGAGTCCGACTCGCACTTGGCCGGTTTTTTTATATTTGCATGTCGTGGCAGCTTGTAAAAAAACAACACGGTAGACTCAGTAGGCTGTGACTGTTAGCATTTAAGTTCTTTGAATTTATTATTGCCTTGTCTTTGGTGTTAGCTGTCCTAAAATAAATAAAACAAAATGTATTTTGATTTTTTCCAAAAGTTTCCTAGGCTCCAGACTTGAACTCGCTCTGCCGCATCGTGACTCGTAGTATGCAATGAGAACCACCTTTTATTCACATGTTTTGATTTATTGTTTGATTTCCTCATTGGAATATATTTATTTGGTCAGTATAGGTACTGTCCACAGCTGGGATAAAACACTTGCTCCTGTTGGTCGTAAACAGTTTAAAAGAATAATATAGATGTAGAGACAGAAAGCTTTGTTTGTTATGTTATTTGAATTTTTAATGTTATTTTTTGTCTTAACAAAAGTAAACATGAAAAACACTTTATGGCTATATGTCTACAATGCTCAAACACAATTTATGAATAAATAATATACGTAAAAAATAACTCCTTGCTAATTAGTACAATAGATAAACATTTACAGAATGTTACCCAAAGGTCTAAAGGAAGCAATGCTCATACAAGATATTTGGGGACGGCCGTCCAGTTCAAAGTTTTTAATTCGCACTATGTTTAATTGTTTATTTATACAAACACTAGCGGCCGCCCGCGGTTTCACCCGCGTGGTTCCCGTTCCCGTGGGAATATCGGGATAAAAAGTATTCTATGTTTTAATCTAGGTTATTTACTATCTGTGTGCCAAATTTCAATAAAATCCGTTCAGTAGTTTTTGCGTGATTGAGGAACAAACATCCAAACATCTAAACATCCAAACCCACAAATTTTCACTTTTATAATATTACTAGCGGCCGCCCGCGGTTGCACCCGCGTGGTTCCCGTTCCCGTGGGAATATCGGGATAAAAAGTATCCTATGTTTTAATCCAGGCTATCTACTATCTGTGTGCCAAATTTCAACCAAATCCATTCAGTAGTTTTTGCGTGATTGAGGAACAAACATCTAAACATCCAAACATCCAAACCCACAAACTTTCACATTTATAATATTAGTAGGATAGTAGGAAGCATAAGTACTTATAACAACTAACAAGGCCACAACTTTTTTACTCAAAACCAATATTATTTTTAAAATTGTGTAAACGTGTTCGTTGTCGATGAGTTTATTCTTTGGCCAACTACGTAACCCAATTCAGTTTTTTTTATTATTTGCCACCCTAGGGTAGAATGGAGTGTATTCCACCCCTGCTCAGGTTAAATAAACATCACTCTCCGAGTATAAGAAACTAAAAACTATATCTTTTTTTTTCTAACGAGTTATTGAAAGACTTAAACGTAGTATGTATCTAAACAATTTGCTAACTTTAAATGAAAAAGATACTGCAATATGATTATTTCCAAAATAAACATTAATGAATGTAAACGACCACCCACGCTTAATTATTCAGGGATACTATAATACAAATAACAAGAGTGTCAGGGTAACTTTTGGGTATAGGTGCCCCAAAAATCCGTTCAATTAAAACTTGTCTCACCGGATGCTAAATTTTATCAACCTTCGGGAATTATATTACGTGTTAATTATAAAGGTGATAAACCTATAATGATAATTCTTATTATCAGTCTATTGTATTCATTATAATATAACAAACCATAGCTGGATGAAAAATTAGCTTTAAAATCTTTCTTCAATAAAACACGGGAATTCATAGAGAAATTGTTCAAGCTTTTTAGGGTTCCGTACCCAAAGGGTAAAACGGAACCCTATTACTAAGACTCCGCTGTCCATCTGTCTGTCTGTCTGTCACCAGGCTGTATCTCATTAACTTTGATAGCTAGACAGTTGAAATTTTCACAGATAATGTATTACTATAGCCGCTATAACAACAAATACAACTAAAATCAGAATAAAATAAATATTTAAGGGATCCCATACAACAAACGTGTTTTTTCGCCGTTTTTTTGTACGGAACTCTTCGTGCGTGAGTCTGACCCGTACTTGGCTGGTTTTTTTTTCTTCATATCTTCAAAAACTTCTCTATTATAAGAATAGCTAACAGTAATGAATTATAGATATATATTTTAATTACTTTACAATCTTAAATTAATGAATTCCAGCGAACACAGCCCTTTCGTTTTAATTGTCTCAGCTAAGTTGTACCTATACCCAAACCAAATACAAATTATGTCATAAATATTTTCTAGAAAAACCTCCAGTACATTTTTATGAAATGCTTCATACTTTCTAATTAAATCTTATACTCGGATGAAGATTAATTGTCTCTATATAAATTAAAACTTTTAAGGATGTCACGGAACCCTTGTCACTGTCTCTGTGCGACACTGTCAAACGTCATAATTTATATTTCTGAATTATTAAACTTCTAGGGAGGAAAAGTTTTATTTTATGGTTATTTGAAAGATCACATTACTAAAGTATTAAAATGGGTCATTTAAAGAACTTATTTTATTATTTTGCTAAGATTCACATATTTTGCCTTCCATACTTCAAATAAAAAACCGGCCAAGTGCGTGTCGGGCCACGCGCCTCAGGGTTCCGTAGTTACCTTATACCATACCATTTTTAATACCACTATCATTTTTCGTCTACAAAAATAACTTTGTTTTTCACAGTGTTCGTATGAATGACAAAGTTATATTTGCGGTTTTGGAAAATATGATTTATCTCCAAAACTAATTACTTTATCTCGTTCAAATCAATTTTCGTTGAAAGTGTTTATTAAGATCCATAGCATATATTTTTATACATTTTACCACTTTGGCAGTGTTTACCTTTCGAACGGTTAACTTTGAGAAAAAAAACATTTATTTTTTATTTTTGTGTTAAAATCGTTAAGCGGTTAACAGAATACATCTACCTACTAAGTTGAAACTGTGTAATCCTAATACTTTCGGAATAAAATGGCTGTGACATACGGACGGACAGACAGACAGACATGACCAATCTATAAGGGTTCCGTTTTTTGCCATTTTGACTACGGAACCCTAAAAAGAAAATGGGAATCACCAAATTGACCGTCTTCTGTCGAGACCCTCTTTCTCAGGATAAATCGTGAAGAAATTAAGTTGTAATTATTGTTGAAAAGCTAAATCTAAAATAATAAAAAATATGTCGCATATTATGTCACCCATTATACAAACCTATTATTAATTCTGTGTCAAAAAACTAAAAAAATCTGAATAATTATAATTTGTAGGGATATGTCTTTTTGTTGGCTATAAATGCATTTAAGTATGTATATTTCGTGTTGTTTAGAACTAAACACATTCGTGGCTTCAAAATCTTTCAAGTAGATAAATACCTAACTAAACTTTATTCGAGTTGAATAATATTTTGTTGAGCATTACTTTTTTCCCATGAAGATGTAACAATTTCATAGCCACTGAGTCGTCAATAGGATAAATTTTAATACGGATTGAGTTCATCTAATGCGTAATCTGTTAGAAATATTCGGCCGACCGAATGGACGCATGTCTTGAGCAGCTTGAGCTTAAATAAAATGTATTGTAATGGAAGATAATTCGATACATTTCAGATAACTAAATTTGGACATTATCGGTTTATTTTGATTCTGCTACACAAGATAAGAACATTTATTTTATGTGGTAAGTATTTTGATAGAGACTTTTGAGTATTGCAACGCTATCCGCTTTTTCTATAACATGGACTAAAGTTAGCCCTAATTTATTTATAACTGATGCTGTCTCGTACAAGTAAGTAGTCCTATTCAATAAAATTTGTACCTTCGAAAAGGATCATTCCGGATTCCTGACCACGATGCGTCTTAACCATTATACTATTTCTATTATTTTTATTACCTTTTTTGTGAGCTATGTATATAGCTCAAAAAAATTGTTTCATTTTCAGTTTCATCATTTTCAAGAAAAAAGAAATTACTAAAACAAATGTGGCGTTAAAAAAATAGTTTCAGACTGAATTTAACCTCTTTTGTATTTTTTTTTTCAAAGAGGTGTGGTGTTATAACTTATAAGTTTGAAGCCTATATCTGGTACATATCAACGTTGTGCCTAAAGGAATCAAGCGATTTCAATGCGGTTTTTTTTTATTGGAAGCTAAATTAATCGACATGGTTCTTAGCTACGTTTGATGAAAATCCATCCAGCCTTTTATGAAGATGGTCAACTGCTTGCCTAAACGGAAAAATATACAGAGACGTTGCTTTGATTTGTCTAAATGCAACATTGATGGTGCTTTGCTTTGGCCCTCTGAGCTAAGCCGCGGACGGACAGACGAACATGGCGAAACTATGTTGGCTTTAACTACGGAACCCTAAAAATAATTAACCTTATTGCAAGTATGAAATTGGTCTCGATTCTGCTAATATTAACAATCGTGTCTCAATGGCGTTTCAATAGTATTGAGAATTAGATTTTTTTAAATGCTCGAAATTGTTGTATTTTTCAACACGTTTTTTTGTATTTTATTGTAACTTTTGATAACCAACAGACATGGTGTCCATATAATTAAATAGGTACACGGTTATTTTTAAAGTATATCTAAAAATGAAAAGGGGTGTTCAGACCACTTAAATGAACAACTTTTACTATGGGGCCAACCACGAAATCGCGAAAAAAAATTAGCTGTTCCATAGAAAAGCACAACATTGACTCGACTATAATGTATGGAACAGATGATTTTTTTCGCGATTTCGTAGTTGGCCTCATAGTGAAAGTTGTTCATTAACGTGGTCTGAACACCCTTTTTCATTTTTAGATATACTTTAAAAATAACCGTGTATATTGTTTTGTATGGTTTCCAAAATTCAATAGGCAGAAGAGTGATATTGTGCTGGGCCCAGCAAATCATTATTTTATTTTATTCCTGTCCCGCTACTCAAATGGCCATTCTACTAAAATTAACGCTAGTAGAATGTATGGGATTGATAGGAGCTAAGCGCTAACATGCATTCTTATAGTAGGCCCTTTGAACTAATCAAGCCACAAAAATGAACGTCTTGTAATCCAACATAAAAGTATTTGCCTGCGATCGTGGCGGTTCGTTATAAGGCTTTTGAACATTCTAACTTCACGAAATATTAATAATAACTTCTTTAATACAGTCAGTTTTGTAGTTCATCACATTTGTTATAATACACATTCTAATATGATACTGAACTGTTTCAAGCTGTCAAATAATTACGAAGAACGTTTGCGAAAAAATTCCTAAGTCTATGGTTTGTACCATAATTAACATATGAAATGCAGCATTATAGGCCGCCGGTAACGATTAACTGCGATTGTCAATTTTTACGTTGGAGATTTTGCACTAATGATCGTCAATCGTAAACGTAAAAATTTAAAATAGCAAATTGGTCATAATGTTGCCCCTCTAGACGATCAAGCATTTCTTGTCAATCATTTACATTGCATTAAGCATATAGGGCGTGGTCTACTTTTGATTGGCCACGATAATCTATCTATTCTGTAGAGCTTGTCAAGCATCACTCAAAATGTGACTGACAAGCCGACGCAATGTAAATGATTTACAAAGCAGCAGCGTTTAGGGAATGCATTACAAGTACTATTATGTTATTTAGCTAGGGATATTCGAACCGAATGTCGAATTTAATCCTCATCTTCTCATCCGCTATAAAATGTCAAGGATCAAGGTCAGTGACTCGTATCTGTGCTCTATCCTCGTCGAGTGAGTCGCGCGTGACGTCACACCCGGCCAGCGCATACGCAGGGGAAAGTTCCACATTCTTGTACTCAATGTAAAGTTGCCCATACTGCATCGTTTTTGAAGATTTTAATCTCATACCTCATTATGCTTTCAACCGTATCGTACTTTAGAAAAATGTTGGTATAGAAATATTTTCTCCTAATAAAACATAATATGAGACTTTAATTATTTAACCCATTGTATTAAATTATTACCAACCGGTGTTATTTGGAAAACTTATTTTTTTTAAGGAAAGTGAATTTATTTCTTATTGATAATAATATAAGCAAACGGATTTTATTCTTACTTTGAAAATCTTTTTTTCTATGAAAACCAAAATGACAAATCCTCAACGAAGGAAGTGGATGCTCTCAATCAAGAACAATATTTATTGAATGTATGTTTATAATTCAATCTTATAATGCTGTGCGATGATGAATCAGTCAATCAGAACCATTATTTTGCTAGTTTCCTCCCGCGACTTTGTCCACGTGCACTTTCGGAAAATTCCTAGAGAACCTTTGACCTGGATAAAAAGTCCTATAAATCCTATGTTTTTATCCAAGCTATTACTATCTGTGTCTCAAAGGAACAAACACGTAACAAACACCAAACATCCAAACCCACAAACTTTTACATTTATAAATTATTAGGATTAATTCTAATCCTAAAGATTAGAATTTGTATATTTGTAACATTATTAGGATTAGGATTTGTAGATTTATATTGTAGTACTTGTATAACGACAGCTGTTATGGGGCACAGTTTGCTACTTGATTCTTAATCAAAAAGTAGACGATTTATTATAATCTACATGACGTAAATCAAGTAATATCATTAAACATAAAGAATCTTTATTTCCATGAATGATGCTCACTCGGTGTTTATTTTTTAAATCAATTTAACTTAAACATTAAGAAAACTTAAGAAAACAAAAAGACAGCACCAGCCAGGTAATGTTGACATTGCCGCGACGCGACGGAGCTGTAAAAAGCTTAATTCTGCTCAAAGAAAACAAGTTTCCTAGCTTTTCTTTGCTGAAAATAAGAGCTAGTTAAATGAAGTGAGATTTAAAAACTGATTCTATTACAAATCAACTTTTTATCAATTAAAGTGTTATTAGTGATCATTTTATTGAGACACACAGCCCATCAGCACAGAATATATAATAGGACTAGAGACTTCTCACATGGGAATAAAGCCTACTTAAATTCATAGGAAACTACTTACAATAATAGTCTCACAATGTAGAAACTAATCAAATTGCTCGTTTAAAGGTATAAGATATTCATATTAAAATGAAGTTAAAAAAAACCGGCCAAGTGCGAGTCGGACTCGCGCACGAAGGGTTCCGTACCAAAAAACGGCAAAAAAATTACGTTTGTTGTATGGGAGCCCCCCTTAAATATTTATTTTATTAGGTTTTTAGTATTTGTTGTTATAGCGGCAACAGAAATACATCATCTGTGAAAATTTCAACTGTCTAGCTATCACGGTTCATGAGATACAGCCTGGTGACAGACAGACAGACAGACAGACAGACGGACAGCGGAGGCTTAGTAATAGGGTCCCGTTTTTACCCTTTGGGTACGGAACCCTAAAAAAGATTTTTAGTATTTCCAACTCAATAGAGTTATAAACTTCTTCGAAGCTAAAAATTGTTTTTTCGTGGTAAGGTATCCCTATACACTTAATTAAATTAGAAACGTTTGCGGTTGAGTGAATTAAAAAAAATACTAACTCTATTTTTTTAAATAGCTTATTTTTATTTGTTTTGTATAAGTGAATGAATTCAACTTAAATAATATTATTAAATTCAAAAAATACTATTTAGCTTAAAGATTAACCAAATCATTTCACAAAAAAATGTTTGACTTGAGGTTAATGTCCCGTTGCTGCTCTTGGCAAAATATGTGTTTTATTAATTATGTAAACCACGTTTCGTTGAAAATGTTTGTATGTATTATCGGAGATACTGTTATTCAACATAGTACCTACATAAGTGGTGTCATTTCGTTTGATTTAGTTCTCTTTTCTTTAAGCAAGTACATAGTTGTTTACCTTATGTTATGATGTTGCTGTGTAATAAACATTGTCTTTTACGAATATATCCTCTGTAAGTAAAGTTTTTTTTCACCAGCCTAATACCTAAGTCTTCTCAAATCACTAAAATATGACCGTATCAAAGTCAATGGTAGGACAAAAAAGTGTCATAAAACAAAATGTGACATTTTGTAGTTTTTAAAATCCGCCGTCCACGCTCACAGGCTTACCTTGTCGGTGTGTAACCGTATTCTTACCTGCGCCCGCGCAACGCCTTGAAGAAAGCCTCGTCGCTCAGTGCTGATCTGGCGGCCGCCGCGACCGCACCGCCGACCATGTGACAGACCCTGTGACTCGAGTGTTGTGAATTTGTGTTAGCCATCAGTGCCCGTGCGTTAACCCCAACCCTTATAGTGCATAACCGGATTTTTGTTTCCAACCAACGAAGTATCCCAAAAGGTAATTATTACCGTGCTAAACCCGGTCTAGTGTTAATTTAAGGTAATGTGAAAGTTGTGACGATCGATTCGAGTTCGAGGAGCTCTGACACACTTTTGGCTCAGGTGTGGTGCTTGGCAGGTGGGCGCGCCGGCTATGTGTCACTGATACGTGTACACCAAAAATTCCGATCTCGCGGGACCGCTTTTGGCAACTTTCTTCCGTCTGTGCGTCTTCAACTGATGTCTTATCACCGCCCCCTCGGGCTTCAATGTAAATGTTGACAAACTCGTGCGCTGAGAAAGCGGATGAATGCGCTATCATACTTTAGACATCAACGCGCTGCGAAACACTCTTTTATAACAAATTGTTAACAATGCTTTTGTTTATGAAGTCACAGATATATTTCGAAGCTGTAAGTAAAATTCAATATCTATACAGTTTTTATAAAGTAAATAACGTATTTAAATGTGACAATAACTTACAAGTCAATAAGTTTTTTCTGTCGTAAGATTTTATAGCCAGTCTTCTCGTAAAAGAAAACTTTTAAGAGATCTAAACACAAACATAGAAGGCAAGGTAAACGAGGACAGTCGGGTACGGCCTGTCGGGGAAACCGGTCTCTGCCCTCCCTCCCTCTCCCTCGCCTCGCCTGGGTGCATCCCAGTTCCTTGATTCTTTTATTATTCATCCTCACCTCATGACGTAAAAAAACAATCCATCACTCCCTAAAGAGTTTTGAAAAAAAGTTTTGTTGTGACTCGCCTCACTGGTATGTGATTTTCTTTTTTTAGGGTTCCGTACCCTAATGGAAAAAACGGGACCCCTATTACTAAGACTCCGTTGTTCGTCTGTGTGTCTGTCACCAGGCTGTATCTCATAAACCGTGATAGCTAGACAGTTGAAATTTTTACAGATGATGTATTTCTGTAGCCGCTGTAACAACAAATACGAGAAACGGAATAATAAATGCTCACATACAACAGACGAAATTTTTTGCCGTTTTTTGGTACAGAACCCTTCGTGCGCAAGTCTGACTCGCACTTGGCTGGTTTTTTTTCTACGAGTACAATGAAAACTTTTTGGACCTTTACCTACTTACTAATACATAATTATGACCTAAAAACAACAATGAGTTGGTTTAGAAAAAGTTTTATATCACTTATTTTGTAGTTTTCTTTTTTTTGTGACTTGTAGTTTTGACTTTAACTTCACTTTTCTGTAAAATCACGTTAGGTTTCCGTTACTCTATGTTTATTCATCACCAATTTTAGTGTTGGTGTACTTATTAGGTGTAACGAAACGTAAGTTATTTTAAGTGTTGTCACTTTTAGCCAGTTTTTACAAAATACTTAGTTCTATCATTAAATATTCATAAGAACATTGAAAAGTTTGATATTAATGGAAATTATTTCAAATCAAAAAACTTGGTACAAGTTCTGTGACTTTGATAGGTATTTTACGTTGGCATTGACTTTTCTTACATAACTAAGAACAGAAAATAACTATGGAGATTTTATAAGCATGGAATAGTTTTGTTGCTAAACCGAAGAAAAAGAAATTTAACAAGATGTTTTATAATAATGGGATCCTTACTATTCCTAAGACTGCACTGTCTGTCTGTCTGTCTGACACCAGACTGTATCTCATGGACCGTGATAGCTAGACAGTTGAAATTTTCACAGATGATGTATTTCTGTTGCCCCTATAACAACAAATACTAAATACAGAATAAAATAAATATTTAAGTGGGGCTCCCATACAACAAACGTGATTTTGTTTTCCGTTTTTTGGTACGGAACCCTTCGTGCGTAAGTCTAACTCGCACTTGACCGGATTTTCCTTAAATTATCTGAGAGTAGACTGGAATTAAAATATTTCACATTGCTTTTTTAAATCACTAAATTCTTTGTTACTACTTTGTTACAAGATTTAAATTATCTTGTCTAAGGAAGAATAAAATCATTTTTCCTAGAACAACGTTGAAACTTTACCCATGTAAAATTAAAAATAATAACTAAAGAGCTGTGTAGTGGATCGCAACGGCGTTAATTGCTCGATTTTACTCCGCCTGCGGCCGTATTACTTTAAGAGTAATTTAAAAATGTAGGATACACTCTACAAAACTGAAACTGACAATAAGTAAAGTAGAATTTTATTTGCACGTATAAAAAGCTATGTTATTTCAAGTATAATAACTTCCTATTTAAGCCAACAACAGATCTGCATCGTACGCATCACATCACACACGGATTCACGTATTCTTTGTATAGAAATTTATACGGTTAATGTAATGAAAGAAGAATCATCTTAATTAATTTGTTTGAGGCGATGCGTGCTTATGGAGATGTGGATCAGTGGACGCTTAGGCTTAATCTGTTTAAAACAACACTACATCTTAAGTTTTATTTATTTATTCACTTCTCAAGCTTACGCGCTCACTAGACATGAAATAAAAGACTTTTTAACGGATACTAGCGCGGTTTTATTGAAAGTACTTTGGTAATTAGTTGGTATTTGGTTTGATTTTTGATTTTTCCGACGTTTCGGCACCTTTGCAGCTGCCGTGGTCACGGGGGACTGAAGCTACTCGTGAGCTTACCCTCAAGCGATGAATTTTTTAAGACGTTCAGAAATTAATATTTTACAATATTTTACAAACTTAAACCAATTAAAAAGATAAATAAAATTGTAAAATATTAATTTCTGAACGTCTTAAAAAATTCATCGCTTGAGGGTAAGCTCACGAGTAGCTTCAGTCCCCCGTGACCACGGCAGCTGCAAAGGTGCCGAAACGTCGGAAAAATCAAAAATCAAACCAAATACCAACTAATTACCAAAGTACTTTCAATAAAACCGCGCTAGTATCCGTTAAAAAGTCTTTTATTTTATTTATTTTTTATTTATGTCACCTATCACTATTTTCATAAATTAAAAAACCTACGATAGTATAAAAACTAAAACATTTCACACATCAATTTCATACAGATCGCTCATGTATTTGGCATCAGCAGAAACCTATTTTTTATAATAAATATGTATTTAATAAAAAGCAAAATGATAGCTAAAAAACGTAGTTAGGCCTAATCTTCACAGCAGCTTAAACTGTTACGTCCACGAATTTGATTATACGTAATAAATAATACACTTGGCTCTGTAATTCGATTCACGAATTTAACATCTGGTGAAAGTAATAACTGGCACTTTTATGTTTTCACTCTTTAAGAGATGGAGCTATTTATCAATTTTTGCAACATTTTTGCCATCGTTAACAGTGAATAAAATGCGATTTTATTCACTGAGTGAATTAAAATCTTTTGAATTTGGAACAAGCGTGCATCATATTTATGAATTATGTACAAAAAAAACGTACTGAAAATACCTACTGGCTGCCTATAGAGCTATTTCTTAGAGCCATAGTTGACAATCTTTTGTTGTCTTATCTTTGGGTTCTTTTCTCTTTTAGAGAAAGGATCTATTAGATCCATTAGAGGAAGATTACAAGTTCAGTCTTGCATTAGTCCATTCCATCAGTCTGGAAAAAATCAAAGTCTATTCAGACTGATGGAATGGACTGATGCAAGACTGATCATGTAATCGTCATCTTATCGTGGTTGTTTTATGTCATTGGAAAACTTCTAATTTCACTATTTTCCAATGCTTCAACTTATTACATATTATAACTTTAAATATTATAGGTTATAATGCTATTTGTTTTCTCGCAGTCAAAGGTAAAAAGTAGAGTACAGCCCCCTAGCCAAAGTAACATTTGCAAATTTTCGCTATCGCTTCGCTTCGAAACATGTATGGATTTGAAGTTTTAAAATTCAATTATTAACGAAACCTTATGTCAATCTCATACATGTTTCGAATGCGAAGCGATAACGAAGATCAGCGAATGTTACTTTGGCTAGGCTTTCAGAACTCAAAAATATTATCATCGTCGTCCATTGCATCCCTCGAATTAAATTTTCTTTTTTCACTTACCTATTATATAATATAATCTACTATTGTTGACGTCTTCTTCTTAGTATAAGTACCAGAATATAAACTGGATAAGAAATTTCTTTTTTTAATGAGGATCAGTAATAGGTTTGAATCCTATAGTTTTATTGAAATAATATAAAGAGATATTGATAACTTATGAAACCTTGTGAAAGAATTTTTGAAATCCATTTAGAAATGGTTGAGTTAAAAGAGTTCAAAGGAAATGCCAAGCTTAATGCAATATGTGCTTTATCACGTACGACATAAGGTTCGCGTCTGTCGCGATGACGTCATAAGGGCCCCCAAAAAAACAGTATTTTAGCTCTTATAACTTCTCAGGTTTAAAAGATATCGTAAAATTTTATTCGCAGTTAATCATGTGGTGGCATAAGCTTTCTAATTAGCCACTAAACAAAAATCGTTACTGATCCTCATTGCCAGACCCTGCAATTTATTTAGTTGATTTTTTTCTTAGAGCATTAAACCGTTGCTCTTATACAAAAATACAATTTAAATAAAAAATAATGTTTTCAATACAACTCAAAGGCGAAGATTATGTTGTTACTAATATCGGAACCAATGCAAATTAAGCAATTACAGAACTGTTTTCCTTTGAAATATTCTTTTTTAATATTTTCTGCTACGTTTTGTTATCTTTTGCCTAGTTCCAAATCACGCCAACAGCACTGTTAGCGTATAATCCATTAAATTAAGTAGGTACACAAATACCCTATTTGTGTAATATTTTGTGACTTTTTAATTTGGTCGGATTCGCGCTAACAGCGCTGTAAGCGTGATTCGGAACGCGGGGTTTCAATCACCTGTTTTGGTAGAAGCCCGTCTTACTCTAAGGTCAATGCTATTAGGAGCTTACCTATGAAATTGACGATTTGTTGAAAAAAAAAAATGGAATTTACGCTATGACAGGCATCAAAAGGATGACACTAGGGATATGCTTAGTTAAATCAAGAGTAAATGGATACCTAATATTTTTTTAGGTAAGACCCATAAAGTTAAGGTAATATTAACTTTATGGTAAGACCTTAATATTTAACAGTCTACATAAACAGGGTTATTTTTAAAAGACCAACAACATCGCAGGAGTGTGATCTACGATTTTTCAGAAAAAAGACAAATAAAATGACTTTACACACAAATGTCCGAACAGCTGATCGAGTTTTGTATTAAAAGTAGTTTTTTTATCTTTTTCGGAAAGTCGTAAAACAAACATTGTAGTTTATGATGTTAGTAATCCCCAGCGAGGTTGTTGGTGTTTTACAAATAGGTAACCATGGCAACCCAATATAACGTTCATCGCAAATATCTGCGTACGAGTGGTATGCGCACACAACGGTTACAAACCCGTTACCACTGTAAAAAAACCAGGGGCTATCTAGAAGCAAGATGATAAACTTGTGTGCGTGTTGAATTTAATTGTAAAATTATTGAGTGGCTATAGTTAGAAGGAATTAGTTTTAAAAAGAAATATCCTTAGGTGCTTCATTATAAATCACTCGATAGTTTTCATTTGTCTGACAATTGCATTTTATTGTGTGACTACTTTGACTCTATGAGAATTAGTAAACTTCAAAGTTGTTTATGTCAAATATTTTTTGTTATTTTGTGTGCAATTTTATTATTTTTTATAGACACAATTTAGTTTTCGTGTATCAAAAAGGACTTCTTTGTTTGCATTCTGCATCATATTATATTAAATCGTTTTATGCAACATCGTATCAACCAGAACAATGCAATGTATTTTTTTATAAGTAACAATATTTTTACGATTACATTGGCAATATATCGCCGTTTATTTGCGAAACACGTACAAAAATGACATAAATCTAAGTCATTTAATTTATATGTCTCTTTGTGAGAAATAAATTCTAGACCCGGAAGGAATAAGAACTTAAGTTAAAGTCGGCCTTAACCGCTTAAGTCAGACATAAAGTGGTTTTTGTCGAAGATGAAATGAGCCAGATTAAACATAAGTTACTTATTTGGAACATTCGTAAGTTACAGACGTAATCGGCCGAAGTAACTTACGTGTTTTTCCAGTCGGCGCATTGAACAAAAATACGCGTATTGTGACTTTACTAATTTTTGAGCGAAAATTGACTTAAGTGCTTATGTCCGCCGGGTTTAGAATTATGTTCTGTCCAAAATAAATGAATATACACGTCGTGACAACAAAAAAAAAGTTACCAAAAAAAAGTTAATAAAATTACACAAATGATTAAAAACTACATCTATCGTGCCGTAAGGAAAGGTTTTCTGAGCGTATTCACTTCTTTAGGCACTGACTGAATTCGAATTTCAAAATAAAGATTTTTAACTTGTTATCTATGACGCAGTGAGTCAAAAGTTGTCTCGGCTCTTTTATTAGCGCTTATATGCGAAGAGCTCCTTGGTTATGCCGTTACTGCTAAGCGGGTCAGTCGCCGGACGTCGCGTGCTCGCACTTTCAACATGAACACATCGCATCGCATCGCTGAAACACTGCGAATTGGCTTGCGAAATAGGACATATGAGTGTCAAATGTATCATTGAAAAAGTTGAAAAAGTGCTTTTTTTGTTTTTAAAATAAATGCCTCTGAGTCGCTAGTGGGAGTGGCGAAATGTTCTAGTACTTTTTAAGTTTTCGCTGTAAGCCAGCGTTATCTCATCAATGTGAAGAATTAACTTCAATATTCGAATGCAACATCTTTACTGATGACAGACAAATCGATAAAGATGAAAAGGATATATAATTATTGAATTTTTAGATTTGAGGCATTTAAAATGCTATTTTTATATTAAGATAATGTATATCTTAGAAAAAAATACTAGAAATAATCGTCTCACCCGTAGCACCTCACACGGGATTCGAACCCGCACCCGTGTATTAGGCCGGAATCCCAAGGGTGCGTCCCAAGGGTGAATTCCGTCTGTGGCGCTACGGGTGAGTCGATTTTTCTAGTATTTTTTTCTAAGATAAAAATTAGCTTAATATAAAATTAGCATTGTGAATGCCTAAAATAAAAAAAACAGAAATGTTTTTTTACAAAAAACAGTATTTTGTGCGCGATTGTATGATTGCTCTAAATATAAGATTGCTTATTATGAAATTAAAAATAAACCTGTAGTATTATTTTTGATACAAAACGAATGCTCTATCTATTTTCGTCTTAAGATAGCAAGGTCCTGTGGCGCAACGGATAACGCGTCTGACTACGGATCAGAAGATTCCAGGTTCGAATCCTGGCAGGATCGCAATCTTTCTTTTTTATTTCTAATAAATTTCTTAACAACTAACTGACGTTAGCTTAATTAAAACAAAAATATGTGCATAATTTTCGCTAATCTTTTAAATATTTGAACTTGGCTTACTGTTTATCAGAGGTTGTTGAACCGAAATCTGTTTGCTTTCTCATTAATTAAAGAAAAAAAAACAGAAAGCTGCTACAGACTTAGGGCTAGGTTCCAGATAAGTTTCAGATATAGGTACCTAACTACCTATAGTTGTCAAAAATTTCGCAGACCATAAAAAACTGTTTAAGTTTGATTAGTTTATGACATGGCATTGGCAACACAAATTTTAGCCGGACCAACATTTTTGGTTATAAGGTTATAGGGACTTTTGATCCTGAATCTGTTTTTTGTTGGCGGATTTCTCTATTTTTAGTTGATTTTTCTACAAAACTAGCCGACCATTAGAAAGCAATTTTTAAGCTTTCTAGCGAGGCTACTAACTCGAATTTGGTTTTTATTTTATCAGTAATTTTTTTAAAAATTCTGTTCCATTTTAAAATTAAACTAGAGTAAGATGTTCTCCGAAACGTGAAAGAGTGCCTTCTGGTAGTACCAGCAAGAACATCCTTCCGCACTATTTACAGGACAATGAGAGCTAATGAATTCGATTATCCAGCGAACCCGCTCTTCCGTACCTCTTTCCGACTATTCAACAGAATTCGCTGCACCAATCAACCGACCTTGTACCGTTGTGTTTAGGTTCAAATTGGATCCTTGAAATTAAGCTAAATTCTGCAGTCTGAGTTTAGTAGTGTCGTTGAAGCAGTTCAGTATTTGTAAGTAAATTGGACCGAACTCTTTTACCGACGTCATAGCCTGATAAGATGGAATTAAATTACCGATGCAGATACTTAAACTGTATTCCATTAAGATACCTACTTATTAAAATTACATACATGAAATAAAAATCTAATACTTATACACCCTTACTAATATGATTTGTATGGCAGATGTATAGTTACACCGTGTTGTGTCCCTTTTTTATTGTCAAATTTAATTATGTAGTTTGACAGAGACACCTAACCTAACCTAACCATTGTGTAACTATACATCTGCTATACAATCTTTATTAGTAAGGGGGCTTAGCTTTAAAGCCTCCATTTCTAAAATTAGTCTAACGCTTTTTAAACAATTAATTTAAAAAAAAAACGGGAAAAGGAAATAGACAAATTTTTCCTAAATCAAAACACCGGTTCACAAAAGAGTATTTACCCTCTTTTCTCTCGTTAGCAAAACTTTGTCACCAATACCAAATACGTTGAAAGCGACGTGTGGGCACGTCAGCAAACGTTGGCAAGTCACTTGCTAATTTGCATTCGTAGCTGCTCACATAATTTGGGAAGCCTCGTGGAAACGAACTATAACGGTCGAACCAGTTGGGCCGGTCCGAAGTTGGACTTCACATTCTTTAAAAGGCTTTTTAAAATGTTGACAGACGTTACTCCAACTCATCAACCATTTAATGATTACTAAATTGAAATTCGACTCTAACGTTTTAAGCTGAATAAAACTATAGTTCACCTGCTGCTGGTTCAATAAATAAATTCCGCAAGTAAGGAAAACATATTTGTTCTCCATAATAAGGTACTTATAGTTTAATAATTCACGTTTATTATAAACAAATATTTGTAGGTATATTTTTTCCCTTCAAAATATTCCATCCAATGCCACCTCTACATATTTTAAACTTAGTTTACTTAATATTTAACATAAGTAAATATATAACTTTATTATCCAAACAGAGCTTTAACTTATTTACATGGCTTTACATATCACTAAAACGTACTAGGGTAATCTTCATTTTCTTAAGTTACCGAACCGATTTTTCCTGGCCTATACTTAAGACACCACAAAACTCAAATCACAACAGTTAACATCATAAAAAGAACAGATAAATTGTTTGAACGTAACACAAGCATCATAATAAGTCTATCATCATGCACTACACACACATATAGATGTTAACTAAATTATCAACATGTAAGTATCAGTTTCCTAACATTTTCCTATGTTTCTTTTTACGGAGCTCCTGCCACGGCAGGTTTTAGCAAGGAAGTGTTCGTAAGTTCATATTTGATCTAGAACTGTATCCCCTTCACAAATGGCCTTGCCACAAGAATGCGGCGTCAATGCAGTCGCCTGACAAACTTCGACATTCTTGAAACCTTTGACGAACCTACCACAATTATTTTAAAATTTCAACGAAACTGTTGTACGTAAAGCGTTTACGCGCATCCAACTAATAAAATGTTTGTTGTTTCATTAAATATTTACCTATTTTTTGTATTCGTTTATGCTTAGTTCGTTTATCAGTTACATAATCGATACTTACATGAACCACACCACCAATAAAACATTGTCGTAACTTTTTTATTGGGTTGGGATTAGGGCATTTGACATTTGCTGCTTGACTCTTGAGATCTAACGATGACATTTTTAACTAAACTTTAATGCGATTGACAGCAGCGGTTACTCGAGATATTGCGAGTTTGATTTTTCCAGAATTTTTCCATAGTAATTATTATTATAATTTTCTGGTAAGAACTAAAATACGAGCGAGAATATTCTAGTCTTTCAATGTGATTTTCTTATTATCTCTTTGAAAATGAGGCTCCTTTAATAATGCTATATTAGATACAGGCTAATATTTATCTCAGTCGAGACAAATGTGACCGTTTCTCAAATATTTACAAGAGAAAATACTTTTATTAAAAATGGTTTTATTATCACAAACAGTCAGATGTTATTTGTGTTATAATAACCATCATTTTTATTCATAACATAAATGAGAAGATTTATATTCAGCGCACCTATTAGAAAATACCACTTTAGTGGTTACTCGTGTAGCATATAAATAAACGAAATGAAATTAAATATGCTTACATAGGCTTTTGAATTTGATATTATAGTTTCAGTATGAATATTAAAACATATAGTTACAGAAAATGTCTTAATTATGCTGCTGTAGTGAGCAGACATTTGCTCATTGAAATTCAATATTTTAATGTTTGATGTGTCTAAAATTATTAGATGATAGAGGTACAAATTTATAATATACAAGAGTTAAACATGACTTATAATACTTACTTTAATAAAATCAGAATCCATTTAATTAAGAAACCATAGCTTCAACAGAGCTTCAGTCAACGATTGCCTATTAATAGTACACAAGATTTTTTTCCTCTTCTCATTATTAGTGGGCGAGTTTGTGCTTCAGAAAAAAGAGAAAAGTTTGATTAGCTCCCAGTAAGCTCTTTTGCTCAGTGCCTGTACATACCATAGGGAAAACTATCTATCAGGTATAATCATTAGTTATCTTTCTGACTAGCCAACCTTCAACATTATTACAACTTGTACTAAATAGAGATATTTCTAAGTCATATAAACAAGTATAATACTAATAACATATTCAATAGGCATATAAGTAGATAAAGTTATGTCTTGCCGACCTCCGTTTGGAATGTCGGTGAACCGGTCTGACTTAGTGCCAAATGCAGCAACATTAATTGACAATTAGATATTTGCCAACACAATGAAATCTTTCTTCATATTTATGAATTGCTCAACACTTCGTTTAATAACTGGTACTTCCAATTTGTAATTTTAAATTATTTAAAACTAAAGTAGATCTAGTTTTAATGTAATTAACAGTGAATAAATTGATTTACTCTACATATTTCTAATGATAGATTAAATGTTGTCATTCGAAATTAATAATAGTCATTTTTTTACTAACTCTATATAAATGAAAACTTACATCACAGAACGAAACTTTACGGGATTTCAACTTGATACTTAAAACTTTAATTGTGCTTTAATTTTTTTTCTACAAATTTCATGCAATTGGCATTCGGGCCCTAGGTCAGGCCGATCGGGCCCCAATTTGTCGTCAATCCACTTGATCGAATACTCAACAGTCACATCAGATTTTACAAATATCAGTGACTTCTTCCTCTATGTCTTCTTCTTCTTCTTCAGCCTCAAGCCACCTACTGCAGAGCTGAGTGTAGACCTCCTCATTTGCACGCCAACCCCTTCGGTCTTGTCCTTTTCTCATCCATTTTTTTCACCGCTACTTTAGTGATGTCATCTGATCATCTGGATTTTTGGCGGCTAACGCTTCTGGTACCGATCCTTGGTCTCCACTCCACTCCAACACCTTTCTGCTCCACCGGTCATCTGTTCTTCAATATATGTGACCCTACCTACTGTTATCTAACTTACTAAATATCCTAAACCTAATACCTAGCACTGTGACTTGTATTTTAAGCGTATCATATTAAATAGCAGACAAGTTTTTAACAAAATTCTCTCTCTCTCTTTGATCGCCATAATAAAGTGGCGTTCGCAGACTCCCAGAAATACCTATATAATAAATCATACATCGTTCTTAATCTGTGTAGCTTTAACAAAATAGCAACCTCGAGGCAATATATTACACAAAGTTATTCCAAAGCATGCCCACACTTTAATCGGTCGCTGGCATCTCAACTACGTCAATATTAAAACACTTTACAGCACTTCCGAAGCAATTGGTGCCAAAATTACATCGTGGTCATAAATGTCGTAGCCACATAAATATTCCTTGTAAATGACTGTGCTATTATTTTTGACATAAAATGAATAATAATACTTCAAGATCTTGCAATTTACTAGAATCGTTAATACGTCTTTATTATTAAAGCGCTTTTGTACAGCATTATGTATCTAATATAGTTAATACTCATGATTTAGTTGATATAAAATAATAACACGCGATCAAATGTTCAATACAAAAATGAAATTTCTAATCTCACAAAAATAGATCTTAAGGTCACCAGGTTTGTTAACAATAAAACAAAACGCATTTCTAATATCGACCGCAAAGGCTGTAGGCTAGACGCTTGTTACGAAATGTATCGTGAAATCGGCCAACAACTTGTACACCTACTTACAGCGAAGCTAAGTTGCTAACATTGACGTTGTATCTAACAAATTTTTCATTCATGTCGACTAAAGCTGATTTAAAACTGGTACCTACAGTCTTTTGTTTTTCTTTTAGTAAAGAAAAGTGACAGTATTTTTGTACCAGGTTATGCCTTTAGTGCGCGTTTTGAGTTTAAGATATTGAAAAAACTAGCGGCCGCCCGCGGTTTTACCCGCGTGGTTCCCGTTCCCGTGGGAATATCGGCATAAAAAGTATCCTATGTTTTAATCTAGGCTTTCTACAATCTGTGTGCCAAATTCCAACCAAATCCGCTCAGTAATTTTTGCGTGATTGAGCAACATCTAAACATCCAAACCCACAAACTTTCACATTTATAATATTAGTGGGATATCATATTAAGGTCTATCATAGACCGACTAGGGTTTGCAGCAATGTTTTTGATGTCTCATACTTTATGTTTTTTAAGGCTTGCCAGAATGTTTCATTCTATTTACCGTCTGTTTCCTTATATTTCAATCAAAGTTGTTTTCAAATAATAATCTATAACAGAAGCTTTATATAAAGGACAAATCTTTCCGATAGAATCCCTATCAAACTATGTAGTAAGTAATCAAAAGGTAGGTAACCATGACACCACTCGTTGTTATCTGCAAATAAGTAAAAAAAAACATTTTCAATGTTAAAACTTGCAAAACTTATTGCCAGTTACAAACATTATGCCACCCTATTTCTAGGTCGTTCTAACAAATTACTGGTTACATGATCAACCCACGCCGTACTGATTTCGTAGCTAGGAAGTGCTAAATGACAGTGCTCACGCACAGGGGCTATTTCAAAAGCTGGCAAATAACATCTGAGCTCAAAGTTAAAACAAATACTCTCACGTATCGAAGATCGTAACCACACCTCAGAAGACGTGACCGAAGGCTCACAAACGTGTTCATTCAATAAGATTATTTTCCACAAACATGATCGGTATTTTGCTTCTGGTTTGTTATTTGATGATACGCTTATCCACTTCTATTCTGTAAAATATGTTTTTGTTATATAAATAGTATTGAGCCATTGATTGATTTTCTTCATGGGATTTATGGAATTTGCTATTGTTGTAATATTTACTCGGTTTTAATACAACTATAAATAATAATTAGATGTTTAATTATATTCAAATCTTTTATTATCTTTAAGAACAACTGGATAATGTTTGAATAACAAGATCTTTAAAATAATAAAATAAATAAGAATTAACTGCAAACGAAGCGACACACTCAATAAGTTTGGCAGAAACCAATTTATTTTTAGGCAAAAAGTGAAAAAAATGAGTCCACATAACACCGAACCGCTGTAGCAGCTCGTCCAAGTAAAATCTATTAGTCACTGTTAAGCTAAATCTTTCTACAAGCACTTCAGATTTGGAATGACGCTTTATTATTCCACCGCCGTTCCCCGGCCACTGCCAGAATAATAAATTGCAGCACTACATAGCCATTCGCGAAAGAAACTGACGATATCACCACTTTCCAACACCCCTGGAATATAAAATAAGACTATAGAAAGACATAGAGTCACGAGCCTTTAAATCAAAGTGCTCAGAGTTCATAATGCTTTAAATGTCGTTTAAGTTTCCTGCTTTCGGAGCATCATGGAGTTTTGACATGAAAAAGTTTTAAATGTTTTGTTCAAACTAAAATAATACTAAAAATCTACCTTTACAACTAACCATTTATACAATATTTATTTAATAAATAATGAAACTTTCTCTTGAGGTTACTACTATTATTTATTCTGTGATCTTATAATGAAAAAGAAGCAATGGTATAACTAAGTAAATTGTAATTCAATTTGCCCAGTCTTTTGTTTATCTTACGTAAATTTGCTGAATATGGCTAATACTCATTCACTCTTTATTTCAACTCTGCTCTTCTTGTGTGCTCATTTTTTCAGTATTCATTTCTTATTTCATGAAAATAATACAATATTTATTAAATAATCACAAACATGACTGTATACTCTGTAAATTAATATCTTCGGTCTGTTGGAGAATTAAATCATCTGCTATAAACACAAAGAAAAACAAACATACAGACGAACATAGAACCTCCTCCTTTTTTGAAGTCGGTTAAAAATAAATTTCTGACTTATTGAATATTAAACATAACTTATTTATCGGAAGTTTCTTTATGGCAAACAATGTGTCTTGCATATCAGACAATGTATTCAAGGTTGGCACAAGGTTCTAAGCATTACTTTTTATGTAAAAAAACTACTAATAAAAATAAGTCGAGTTGCGTGCAAACAAAAAATCATACTGAAAACGTAGCCCAATCAATTGACCTCAATTTAAGAAAATAAAACTTCGGTCTACGTTTTTACTATCAATAGTCGGCATACGCTTTTAGTTAAGTTAGCTCGATGCATAGCCATTTCAATTTGTTACAATACTTAAAATAAAACTTTAAGTAAAAACCGAAAACTATAAAGTAGGTAGCGGTGTTTCATTACCTCCTAAATAACAAAATGCTTAAAGGCTAGCTAGTTTTCATTGAATAATGCAAACACCTTCGTGTTCGGTAGGATAAAATGTCTAGCAAACTTCTATTATTAGACATAAAATAAAATTAAAAATTATATACATACTTTTAATTCATGCGTCATCAAAATAAATATAGTTGAGTCACACTTATAAAATTTTACAAGGTCATGTAACTCGATTTTAATGAATTTGTCAGGATCAGCAATATTAATCGGTTTACAATTAAGTTTATTATTGAACTAGCGGCCGCCCGCGGTTTCACCCGCGTGGTTCCTGTTCCCGTGGGAATATCGGGATAAAAGGTATCCTATGTTTTAATCTAGGCTATCTTCTATTTGTGTGCCAAATTCCAGCCAAATCCGTTCAGTAGTTTTTGCGTGATTGAGGAACAAACAGCCAAACATCTAAACATCCAAACCCACAAACTTTCACATTTATAATATTAGTAGGATTTTGTTTACCATATTCTTAGTGAAACTTTAAAAAAAATGTTAAATTGTCTTGAGACGTAACGTATGAGGCTTGTTATAAATAATGCCAAAGAAGTTTTTATTTTTGTATTACAAGCAAAAAGGAATAGTGCTTATTATTTGATAGATTTCAAAATAAACTAATGTAATTTAGAACTGTATTTTTTAGTGTAAACATTACCATAATAAGTTTATCCACTTTTGATTTTCTACTACACTAAGCCTAATGCCTAACGAGGGTCTCTCTAGAGATTTAATTGTTAGTGCCTTAAAATACTGGCCATTATTTTTTGGGGCATCACTGATATTTTATTTGTGAAGTGTATGAGATAAATATAAATGTCTGACCTACGCTTGTATCAACATACGATTAACGACTCTGTTGTAATGGGTATAAAGTTTTGTTGTTAAGTTAACACCCATTCATCTTTATGCATCATTGAACCTTGAACTTTTGCCTCAACTCGAAACACGTTGCATACTTCGCCAGTTGGTTAGTTAGTTTCCAAACCGTCTGCTTATAAGTATCTTCATAATAAATCAAGACGGTATTCTGAAGTTAGAATGATTACGAGAGCCGACTTCACTACAAATACCGTGAGATTCACAATATTATTACGTAATATGACAGTGAGTCAACAAGGTAGTGTTGCTATGTAATACTAATCAGCGACATCAATATTCATTGAATACAATATGGCAGTGCAACGAAAAACTTTTAAATAAATCAATTGCATTTCATTCATCATCCCTCGCAGTTTTTAAAGTCAGGTATGGGTGGGAATTTTATGGTGTAGGCGACCCATCACAAATTGAGAGGTATATACGCATAATGATAGGTACGGTCGACCTTAGAAGTAGCTAAACACTGAAGTACTATGTCGTTCCAAGCAATATTTAAATCATACAAAAGGGTTGCAACTGAATGGACTAACATTTTAGTGTGATATAGTACTAATGTGTTTAGTGACTTCACAGACTGAACGAATCTGATCTTCACTCCACCATTTACCTTGTGTAGCTGTTTCCATCTGTAACTTAAAACTCTTTTCAATCCAATAAAAACGTGATTGAATGTAGCTTGAATATTCCCTCAATGGGAACTTATCTATAAGCAGCATTGTAAGAGAAATTATAAACATAGGCGCCATTCAAAATTCAGTGTTTCGAAAACATTGCCCATACAAGATATCTAAATAAATGACGTCAGCAAAAAATAAAACACAACCGACTGAACGACTGGACGGAAAGAACTAAGAACCAAAAGTCCAGAGGCGGTCTTTCAGACGCTAAATAGCGGACATCGGGCGATGTCGTTTTGGTCTCGTTAAGGCTCATTCATTCATTCATTCAGCCGTCCACTTCGTACATTTGAAACACTAGTTTCGTAAAATAAGGATTTGAAATTTCCTTATAAGTAAAGAAAATATAAAACGTACTTTATGAGGTTTGCAAGAATTTTCTTGAGTGTTTTTTTTTTTTCTTTATTAGATAAATGATACTAAGTTTACAAAAACGTTACAAGATTTCAATAAATGCAATAAAGTTGACCTTTTGGCAAAAGAAATAAAGTATCTAGGTATAAAATTTTAGTTAAACTCACGAGTCAATAATATCCATGCATAGTCGATGCCTTTAACTAAATCTTCTCTTATTTGTTCGTTGGTAACTAAAAGACTATTAAAATTTCTTAATTACGCATCCTATACGTATATCCTGCTCGTTTCAAATGAGTTTTGCAAAGAATCCTTACAACCGTCTGCCATTTTTTGGGGGCATCTTTAATAAAACAAAACACGATCGAACTGGTTGGCCTTGTACGAACAAAACCAACTGATGATCCGGCATCCTTGTCGATGACTTAACCACTGCAAATTAACAGAACTATTATAGATACCTATCAATAATATAAAGTATATTTATTTCTTCAATAGTTATACTTTTGTTCTCTAAAAATTCCATCCAGAATAGCAAAACAACATTAGCAATGTCAAAGAATCAACTATTGTCAAAAGTTTGAATTTCTAAATATATGCCTGGACCCTTATGATTTTTATTCACGAATAAAATGTAATAAACTTCACTCACATGTTTTCTAATTAGTGAAAATCTTCCATACTCCAATAAAATAAAAACTGAAAGTATTGTCGTTCTATAGTTAACCCTTACCTATTCAGCTATAGTAATAGATACAAGATAGGTAGTCTTTAAACTATTAGTAGGTAGTTTCAACTGACTGCATTTCCCAAACGATCAATGGAATTGTGCTCCAGGGAGTCATTCAATATCATATACACCCAGTTCTGTATATCAACTAAACACCTAAATAAGAATAATGCCAGAAATCAATGTTACTTGGCAAAAATTGTGTGGTGCAGTGGTCAACATTGCTAGAGGTCCCGGGTTCGATTACCCGCCAGGCATTACAAATTTTGAGTTTTAAAATCTGTGACGGGTCTGGGTCTGGGTGTTACTATGTAAAATAAGTATATATTTAAAAAGTATATAAAATGTATATCAGTTTTCAAGCACCCATTTACAAGCTTTGCTTAGTTTGCGGTTAGATAGCGCTATGTGAAATTGTGCAAGCATTAAAAAAATCTCATATAAAATTTCGAAACAATGTTTCGTTTGTACGAATTGTTCTAACAAAAATAATGCTTTCCCACTAACTTACTGGTTTCCTGGAATTCTGAAAGCGAACCAACAGGTAACAGCCGGAATTACGGATTACATCCACAAAGGATTTACGGCCCAGGTAGATATTTTTTACCTCAGTTCACATCATAAATACACGGTAATTGCCTTAACAAAAATCAGCTTTTAGTTATCTTTACAAAGAAATTTCACAGCGTCCGGGTGTATTGTGAATCAATAGAAAACCTGTTTTGTGCGATGGCATTCCATTAGAATGGTGGAATCGGCGTTGTTGTGAGTCACAGAAATATGTTCGCCAAATAAATATGGAAATTCAAAGGCATCGCACGGATCATGTGAAAATTTTAACCGGAATAGAAAGCTAATGGGCTGTCGATATTGTAATTATGAACTTAGCTCATGATATTGAGTTCTAGACTTCTAAAACTATAATAACTAGATACTTAAATTTGCACCTGTACTATTACTAATTGACCTAAAATATTGTACTTTAAGCATTCACATCTCATGAACTTTTATGAAAGCGACTTCAAAGTAAAATGTTTAAGCAGCAAAATTCCTAAAATCAGTGTGTAAAAAGCAATTTGCCTAAAACTGAAAATCGAATAAAAAGTGCAAATCAACATTGCTCTTTTATCTGTCACCGAAATTATATCGTTACTAGCGGCCGCCCGCGGTTTCACCCGCGTGGTTCCCGTTCCCGTGGAAATATCGGGATAAAAAGTATTCTATGTTTTAATCTAGGCTATCTACTATCTGTGTGCCAAATTTCAACTAAATGCGTTCAGTAGTTTTTGCGTGATCGAGGAACAAACATCCAAACATCCAAACCCACAAACTTTCACATTTATAATATTAGTAGGATTTATCTGATTGTAATCATTTATGTTGAAAAAAATGCTGTAAATTGTAATTTTTATTTGCAGTTCACAGTATATCCGTATGAGTTTTTTCCACTAGTACGAGAAGTATGTAATTGAAATATTCTATAGTAAAAACCTTTGTTTATGATTATGTATTCTGTTGTTTATGTTGAAAGCGCTTAATTTGAGATCTGACTAAATCGTTGATAATTGTATAGTTCAGAGTTTATATATTATCGGTGAGTGTGCTATATTCAGAAAAAATAAGGTGACATAAAAATAATATTTTGCAGCGTGGAATTGGCAATACATAAAACAACATTTTATTATTGGAACAATTACTGTGGTATTTATTATGGGTTGCAAAATGAACCTGTCCTGCACTCACTTGTAAAAACCTACTTTGCATGTCCACCGCAAAGAACTGACTATGCACTACACACTGCTATAATGAATGAAAAACTTGTTTTAATGAGAGTTCTACAATTAAAAAGTCGCTTTATTTCGGCTTAACTTTATAGTTAAAAAAAATTAACTGTGCGACACATTATTACTTACATCAACATCACATACCTAATTTGATACTTTTTCAGGTTTATTTAAGTTAGTTAATTGATGTTATAAATGTGAAAGTTTAGAATTTGGCATACATATGTATATATATAGTTTATAGCCTGGATCAAAGTATAGAATACTTTTTATTCCGGTCAAAATTTTCATAGGGAGAATATCCACGCAGATGAAGTCGCAAGCGAAAGCTAGTTAAGCATAAAGCTAAAATATTACGTCATTAGTTCTCAAATTGTATTGAGAAAAATCGACACCAATTCGGCAAGGGCTGTTTTCTCAGCTGTTTTATTTTGGATATAACTGTGCTTAAGCGCGAATAATTTCAACATGAAATGCAGAGACAACAGTAACTAACATAAAAAAAATACCACATTGTTGCCTTCCGTTTATATTTCTTTTTCAGATAACCATAGTAAATCGCGAACACTTTCAACAGGAAGTAATCAAGTAACAGTTAAACTGATCTTTAAAAAAGAGTTGGCCACCTGTTGCTAGGCCTTCACATCAGTCTGTCCCGACGCCAGCCGTCCGTTATCCGAGTTACCGACGCGGAAGAACGACTCGGTCCACCGGCATAGTCAGGTCTCAGCCGTGGTGAATTCTCTTTACAAGCTTATTATAACTCTACGAAAATCTTTTGATGGCCATTTTCAATGTCCTTTAAGCCTTCTTTGATCTATTTTTCGGAAGCAAAAGTGATAGGCGACCCTCTCCTTATGGAACTCTAGTTTGCCATATATCTACTAAGACGCGAGATCATAACGTATTATTATCAAATTGAAGTATAAGACATCACGCAGTTGCTTTAATCCTAACTCGAGTAGCTAAAGCACTTGTGTAATAGTTTGAGACTCGAGAAAATATTAGAAAGTTAATTGTTTTATATATTTATCTAATCGCGGGTATCGAACCCGAGACCATAGAATACGCGTACTCGTAGTAATACCGAGACCTCAAATATGAAAAAAATGTTTAAAAACAAAAAACCGACTTCAAAAAAACCTGCCTCTAAAAAGCAAGAAATAATATTCAAATCATTAGATACGCATTATCATCGTTATAATAACGTCTATTGAAGTCGGGTGGGGTACGAACGTAGGTACCTTACGCACGGGAAGTACAACTTCCTTTTTTTATTCTAAAATCCCCACCCGACTTCAATAGACGTTATTATAACTATGATAATGCGTATCTTATGATTTGAATATTATTTCTTGCTTTTTAGAGGCAGGTTTTTTGAAGTCGGTTTTTTGATTTTAAACATTTTTTTTATTTTTAGTGTAAGTACCATCTGTATTAGGTAGTGTAGGTTATGTCTGTATTAGGTTATTTAGGTAGAAAAATCGGCTCAGCCAAACATGAGATAATCGCGGAGAAGCATACTACATACAGGTCAAACTGAGAACCTTATTTTTTTTGTAGTCGGTTAAAATGACTACACTAAAGGTATCCCCTTTCCAAATCAAAAAACTTCATCTAATTCGGTTCATAAATAACAAAGTCGTCAAGGTAGTTGATGCAAAATCATAGTATTTTCAGGATTACTTGAAAACTACTCGACCGATTTAAAAAAAAATTTAATGGGACCATTTCGCAAGAATACTCAATCGAACTTGCCATTCGACAATGGAAGTCGTCGGCCGATTTTTATATTTCTACTAGCGGCCGCCCGCGACTTCATCTGCGTGGAAAGGTTTTTGCTATCCCTCGGAAACAATACTTTTTTCGGGATGAAAGGTAGGTACCCTATGTCCTTCTCTGCACCCCTGACAACATGCATGCAAATTTCATGATGATCGGTTCAGTAGTAAGACGTGAAGGCGTAACAAACAAACAAACAAACGGACTTTCGCATTTATAATATTAGTAAGGATCTATCAACCTCTTTGTCTGTGCCTATATACGGACAGACGGTTAGACTTAACTTCTGGTTTAATTTCAAAATGAAACAGAATTTTTATAAAATTAAATGTCAAGTAAGTTAATTGAAACTTAAGCGGAATCTGTGAAACGGGTCTCTTTTATCGCAAATAAATTCTACGAAATCTTTTGACGGCTATTTTCATTTTTCATAAACAGAATAAGCGCTTTTAGATAGTAATAAGAGGAGATATATTATTTTACTGCTCAAAATATTAGCTCTGTAGGATTCATAAAAAACCCACTGATAAGAAGATGATCCCCTAAGACTTTGACTAACTTTTTGGAGAAATGAGTTGTGTTCTTACATAGAAAAAACCTACTCCTAAACGTTCATATTTTCTTTACCAATGATATCACCGCAGTAATGAAATTATAATTTTTTTTTATCTCATCCCGTATCTCGTGTTACAAAAATATTTAATAGCTTCAGTTTGATTGCATCAGAATCAGTTAAGCCAGAAATTGATTGCGCCAACAACCCTTCAGGCTACTGAAATAATCGCACCGTGAGATTCGTTAAAACATTATTGGTACATCCATTACATAACCGTTTTATATGAAACATAATAAAGCCTATGTTATTCATATTTCGTGCGATGATTTCATTACCAATACAATTCACTCGGTAACAAAATTAACCAAGTTTTCATTTGATAAAAGAATTTGTATGCACATACTAAAGATGTTTGAAATCTCCCACCTACCATTTGCATTCATTATTATGATAAAATATGAATAATTTAAAAAGTCAAGGGGAAAGTTAAAGGTTATAACCATAGACTTAGAAAAATTTTCGCTGCGCTCAAGAAGACCAACAAAGCGTGAAAAAGAGAAGTTAACATCATACGGACACGGTCTATGTAAAAAAGAGACAAAGGATCAAGTGACATGTGCCAACATTTTTTACAGTAAGAGCCCCTAGCGTCCCGCTTAGCAAATGAGCAATCACAGTTTGTTAAAAATACATGTTAATAATCTTAATTAGAATTTAAAATAAAGGTATCGTGGAGCCATGGTGTCTTGTGCTCTAAGTAATTGTGATGTGACAAAAAGAAACAATCCAAGGAATCACACTTTTCACAGGTAAATAAGATATTGCCACACATTTCTCTAAAACCAAATTTCGCTGCATTTGTTCGTTTATCGACGAAGAAAACAGTATGGAACATAGTTTATTAATTTCATTTGCCATATCTAGTCATATTTTATTAATCTAAGTCATATTTTATGCATCTCATATAAAATGTGTGCATTCGTTTTCGGATCACCTGTTTATTGACATTGTTGTTCTTTGACATTCTATTTCTATGGTTATAACAAAAAGCGTCGACATAACCGCATTCGTAATGAGGAGGGCGGAGGAGGCGCGAGTATCGAGTGTCATTCAACCATCCCTGTAACGTTTTCACTTTTGCAATAAAACATTTAGGTTCCGCACACACGCTTCCCCGTATTACAAGATGGCGGAGCAAAAAAGGCGCGAATGACGAGCGCGGATGCGTCCGCGTTGTCTCGAACAATGTAAGCAGACGCTCCCATTATCTCACTTTTACTCCGTCCATTGCCTCGCGCTTCGTTCCGAAATGGTGACTGTTATTAGAGTCAAATTACTTAGCTGAAATATGTTACACAAATGTAGTCAGGGTCCATACAATCTGATTCCCATCGGCTCACCTTTTAAAAATCCTACGCCACCCATCCACTATGCAGATCATAACATTTTTGTAGAACCGCATACCTTCGCCATAAGTTCACCCCTCGCCACTGGTAGTCATACTTCATGATTCATGAAAGTGTTTCTAAATGACACTACTACTGAGAGCTGATAACTTTCATTTGTGCTTGTTATCTGAAAGTCGATGAGTGATAGGGGAAATGTGACGATCCAAAAATACTTTATGTTTATATCCATACAATTCATGATGGTAAAATGATGAAATAGACATAGTTAATAAAATATAGGTCACAGTCACAGAAAGTCTCAAGTAATTTAGTTATCACTTCCTTTTCATGTCATCTAAACTTGACAATACTCTTTCAAAACCACGTGTAGAATTACCAGACTTCAGGATTTGTCCTGACGTGTCAGATTTTTTTGGATTATTCACATTATCAACAAACCTTAGAAAATAAGCTTTGTTATCTTTGTTTTTATTAGCATTTTTAATGAAACTACTAAGTAGTTGAGTTACCATAGAACATTTGCAGTAAACAATCAACGCAAAGTTAAAACTTAAAAAGCAAAAATCTACAACTTTCTTTTTGGCTGCTTAAAATTTTTGTTTTGTCAGGATTTTAAAGATATGCCATCTGGTAACCCTACTGCGTGTCATCTTCAGACGGTCGACCATTCGACCAACAACTCCGACTATAGGTCAGCAGCACCGTTAACCAGCAACCCTATTTCTAAATCCAGATTCAGCAACTGATTTGCCAATTGTTATTTGTGTCATGCCTCCATGCCAGCGGCGAGAGCTAATGCGTAAACCAACTAACGGTGCCAGTTCATTGAACGCAGTGTTGCCGCTAATAATAATTTACTGGCCTTTTATGGGCAGTTTCCACTCCTTGATAAGGAATTGCGGAAGACATTGATGTCTTATATGTATTTTGTTTTTGGACCATTGAAGTCCAAAAACAAAATGAATACTTTTGACGATGACCATCATCCATTTTTAACGATAGGTACTTTACAACGTGTTACAAAAAACCCTCAATGCCAAATATAGTAGCATGGGCCATCAAACTAAACAACTTTTACTATGGGACTAACTCTGAAATCGCGAATAAAAATCAGCTGTTTAGTACATTTTCATATTTTAGTTAGGTTATTTTATTTAGTTATTAATTTTGGCATGAAACAGCGGGTTTTTTCGCGATTTCAGAGTTGGTCTCAAAGTAAAAGTTGTTCAGTTTGATTGTCCCTATTTATCCTATTCGGCATTGGGGATTGTTTGTAACATAAGTATAAATAGTGCTTTGAAGTAAAAGACAAATAATGCAAGCTTTTTATTCAATCTGCCTTTCAGCTATCAACATATATTTTTTCTGCATCTAAAAGCAACAACATTGCTTAAAATATCTTGGTACTGCAGATATTTTCCATTACATTAAGCATTTTAGGATTGGTTCATTACATTAAGCAGTATAGGATTGGTTCATAACTTCTAAAACATAAACAATGACTCAACCGAAATCGAGTTAAAACAGAAACACGAATAAAAGTAAAATCCAACAACATCGCATTATGTCCCAAACTGACCTCAAAATTTGTTTCATACGTGAGTTTGGATCTGGGTTTTTGTGTTTCTCTCCAACGAGCCGGTAAAACGTCATGACATAAAACCTCCTCAACATTTATACTCCTTCGTGTTTCGTAGCTAAGTTCATTTCATTTCATGCAACTATTTGAATAATAAAACTTTTACTTTTTTGGATCGTGTGGCGCGTGACTTAGCAGTAAGATAAACTAACGATTTCGCTGTGAAACAGCAAGTTTTAAAGGTACCTATTTAAGATTTAAATCCGTTGGCATGTTTCCTTAATTATTTTACATACTGGACTGTAATCATAAAAAATGTTGACTTCAGAATACCTACTTTTACTGGCATAAACGTGCAACTAGTTTCCAACTGTTGACTTCCTATTTTCTAACGAGATTTCTTTCTGTCGATAGAATCTCAAGCCGTTGGAGGCCCTTTCGTATCATTGCACATTTGAAGGGAATTGAAAATGTCACCCTTTTTTCTTTTTGTATTTGCATCTGAAGCTAAGAATTACATTCAAATATCTTCTTACTTTTTAAATAGCTTTCGTGTCTAATATTTAAATTATCCCAATTAATTTAAAAGCAGTTTTGTTTTGGCGAGCAGAAACAATGTTAAAAAAACTAAGTTATTTGTCAACTGAATATTTTAATTTCATAAAAGCATTAGTGCGAAAGTTTCTAACGAATCGGCAAGCTCTTTAGAGAGTGCGAGACGAAATTTTACGAAACAATTGAAACTCCGACGCCTATAACTTTCCCTCGATTCACTAATTACCGCTACCACTCACATGTACGTCTCACGAACAATACCTATCGACAAGGTAATTGTCCGCAAGTGTCTCTCATGTAACCACATGTCCGACACACTAACCGACTAGTCCTTTAAACTCTAGCTTGTCTCGAGTCGGAGCTTTACACCGACCAGCTTTCTCGAGGTATCTAATTGCAGACATTAAGCCGATGACTATGATTCCAACTCCCTACAGTTCAAAGCGAGGAAAAAGTTCATTTCCTTCCACCCGTGACCATGCCTGCTCTTTCACTTCGTTATGAATATGGAAGACGCGACGCCAGCCTTCTAAGGAGGGGATACATAAAATGGTTGTAACAGTAAAATAGTCAATGGTCGAGTGACACTGACAATGGGAGACGACTTTCCGTTTTGGGGCACCGTCACGTATGACGGTACGTGTATCGGAACGACTTTCAAGCGCATCACAAACAAATCGCACATGATATTCAACATAGTATTAACTCTAAAAAATTGAATTTTGAGTTTTAATATATTCGGAATCAGCATTTTTTCTCTACAATCTGGTAAAACAGTCATAACTCTAAGTCGTTTGGATTGCGTTTTAAGACTGTCTTGCCTGTTACCGAGGCTACCGAAACATAAATTTGTGTCACATCTCGAGTTAACACACCAAATCAGAAAATTATTTACAAATGTGAGCGTATTAACTGTGACTTGATACTGTTTTGCCGGTAAACTTTTATATAAAATTGTTATTTCGAGCTATTACTGTTTTGCTTGTTTATTTTTACTCCTGTTTTTTAGTTAATACTGTTTGCACTCTAGGTGGTTCTAGAAAGTAGCTTGTATACCCTTATATATTAGTCCCAAAGACTTTATTTTTGAAGTGTACAAAATAGAAGAATGTAGCTTTTTAACAATATAAAATCAGACTAAAAACATTAAAACGGACTAAAAAGTAAAAAATAATTTCTTCTGTACATATTTACCTATATAACCCTACCTACAGAAATTTTAAACCTAAAAACGTGGGGCGCATTTTGTAAAATTTATCATCCATATTGTCTTTAGCATGCGCCCCACGTTTTTAGGTTTAAAATTTCTGTAGGTAGGGTTATAAATATGTACAGAAGAAATTATTTTTTACTTTTTAGTCCGTTTTAATGTTTTTAGTCTGATTTTTTTTGTAATAATTTAGTCCGTTTTAAAAACGTGTTTTTTAAAAAAGTTTTTTTTCAGTAAATTATTATTTTCTGCTTTTTAGTTAACAAGCTAAGATTAAAAATATACCATCTCCTATCGGAGCACTTGTCAAGACGATTCAAACAAGCCCAAACTCGATGGGGTTGCATGGTTTTATTCTAGAGTTTCTATGGTTTTCCTCCGGCTCCATCATCAGATCCTCGGACACTATTTCCCATCAAACTACTCGTCAAGACGATTCAAACGAGCCTAATCTCGATGGGGTAGCATGGTTTTATTAAAGAGTTCCTGTGTCCTACTTCCGGCTCCATCATCAGACCCTGGAAACTATTTCCCAACAAAGAACTCGTCAAGACGATCCAAACGAGCCCAAATTTGATGGGGTTGCATGGTTTTATTCTGGAGTTTCTATGGCTTTCCTCCGGCTCCATCATCAGATCCTCGGACACTATTTCCCATCAAACTACTCGTCAAGACGATTCAAACGAGCCCAATCTCGATGGAGTAGCATGGTTTTATTTAAGAGTTCCTGTGTCCTACTTCCGGCTCCATCATCAGACCCTGAAAACTATTTCCCAACAAAGAACTCGTCAAGACGATTCAAACGAGCCCAAATTTGATGGGTTTGCATGGTTTCAATATTGAGTTCCTATGGCACGGCCTTTCGGCTTCATCATCAGACCCTGGATCTCGTCTCCCATTAGAGTACTCGTCAAGACGATTCAAACGAGCTCAAATTTGATGGGTTTGCATGGTTTCAATATTGAGTTCCTATGGCACGGCCTTTCGGCTTCATCATCAGACCCTGGATCTCGTCTCCCATTAGAGTACTCGTCAAGACGATTCTAACGAGCCCAAACACGATGGGCTTGTATGGTTTCATCATAGAGTTTCTGTGGCCTTCTTCCGGTTTCATCATCAGATCAGCTCGATGACACCATAATATCGCATTGCCTTCCAGTTCTGACCTATGTTCAAAGTTTCAAGTCTCTAGCTCATTGGGAAGCTAGTATAAAATTGTTCGCAAACTTTGTGGAGAAACAAACAAACAAACAATCAAACAAACAATCAAACAAACAAACACACAAACGAGAAAGCAACCTAATAAAAACGTGTTAAAAATTAGGCCTTATCGACGGTTAAGAACTAAATACTGCTATCTACAAAATTTCCATAATGTGGTTAGTCGATCACCAGCAACATAAAAAGCGTTCGTTTCAATTATTGAACTTAGCAGTTATTGGATTATATTGATAAATGTTAAAAGTAATGCGTTATCGATATTTTATGTCTTTGACAAACTGTAAGCAATTATTTTGCTAGTAGACCTAAACAAAAAACCAATTATCGAAAAAAGTAGATAGCAGTATTTGGTTCTTAAGCGTCGTTATGGCTTTCACAGTCAGGAACTATGATTTTTTCATATTTGAAACGCTATATCTCGAAACTACGTTTTTTGAGTTAAGGCTATGTTGAATATCATGTGCAAAATGTTACGGAAACCAAATTGAATAGCTTGCAGTTCTAGTTTTATCCAGTTTTCATGACCTGTTTTATGTTACGCGCGTCACTGGATATGGTTGCTTCGTTATGTGAGGGAGAAAGAACAAAGCGTATTCTCCCGTTTCAGGACAGGAATTCAAAGTTATCTGTCAATAACAAAGCTCCGTAAAGCAAACCAACGAAACGAGCTAAGAACGGTTTTTCGCGATTCAATTTTAAAGGATGACGTCATGACATGTTTTGCTACCTGCCTTTTTTCGGTCCCAGCTTAAGGTCAAATTAGTTATTAAACATTCTTTTTTTCTTTCAACTACCTAGTGAGGACTTAGAAACAATAGGATAAATCAATACAAGTAATAATAATAAGTCCATCCACATTTCAGCAAAAAAATAATATTTTCCTTGTTAACTTTAATACTCGATAACTCGACTTATGTTATGATTACTAGTAATTAAATAAACAAAAAAACAAACAAAAAGATTATTTAATAAATCTACTTCTGTCCATCAAATGCTTATGTTTTTTTTTATTTTTTTATTTTACACGACTGCCCAATGTGTTCAGGGTTCATGTATGTTTGTGGGTATGTGAGTTTCTTTATTCCACCATAACTTCTAAATGCCTGAACTAATTTAGATAAATAGGGTATCGTTAGAATCCTTAAGGCATCCCGGGTGACACTGGCTATATTTTTTTTGAAAAAATCAATATTGCGATTGTACGACGCCATTTTCAAATGGGAAAAAAAAATCTTCTATTATTACAATATGGGCATCAAATGAAAGGCCTTGATGAGCACATTCCAAAACTATATAATATGTTACTAAAATGTGTGAAATAAAAATAAATAAATTAAAAAAATATTTAAAAAAACATGACTGCCCTGCCAAAAACGAACTCAAAAGTTAAACAACAAGTGTAATTGCAGTCGGTCTTTGATCAAATTTTTTTCCATAATAAGGTCCCCCGACTGCAATGATGTTGTTTAACTTTTGAGTTCGTTTTTGGCAGGGCAGTCGTGTTTTCATTATTATTTTATACGCTTAGGAATTCACGGGCCAAAAATTATTATTATTTTTAGACAAAGGCATTGTAACAACTAACATTTTTGATGAGCTTCAGCAGGCGACTTTATCGACAGTGCTTTGTATCAACAATCGCTTGTAAAATCTAATCGCAAACCTAATTTCGATGAGCTGGCGATCGCCTGCCAAGTTACCTGCCAAGTCGACTTGTGTAAATACCACATTACACACTATGAAGTCAATATACAAAGCGAACGTAAACAGACTTAAGGCAAACTGTTATTTACTAATCGCACAGCAGGTAATCGAATCACCAACGCCGAGTTGCGGTCCAAATACCGTAGATGCATTCCGTTACGCTCGCCTCTGCAAACTTCTTAGCAAAACAACACCTACAGCGGTTCGTTCACTCACTTTGTATTCAATACGACGTAAATCAGAATAAATGTATGACATGTTCACTTGTGAACTACCTGTAAAGACACGGCTGTTTGATAATTAAACATTTCACTTGCAGCAAAAAGGGTTTTACTAATGAAATTAAGATATTTTTTATCGCTTTCTCGCCAAGCAATAATACATTTTTTAACTAGCATTTAATATCATGTATATACTAGAAAGAATGTAAAAAAATTGAAAACATGTAGGTTTAGTATTCAATGTACACCAAACTTTAATTCTTGTTAAGAACCTCCAGAACAAATAGTAGATTATACAACAAGTGAAAAAAGAAGGAATTTAGTTCGAGGTACGATGTTGGATAAACAAGGGAAACAAAGGACCGAGATGAATTTTTTTTTCACGAGTTGTGTACTCTACTTTTTACCATTGACATTATTATTCACTCGGTGAATAAAACAGCATATTATTCACTGTAATCGCTGAATTAAACGCAGTTTTTCGAGTGGCAATGGTAAAAACGAATTTTTTACTATTGCCACTCGAAAAAGTGTCTGGTACGATCTTCAGTCTGTTAAAATTCAAAGTCTATACAAACTGATGAAATGGACTGATGTCAGACTGATCATGTAATTTCCCTCATAGCATGGTTGTTTTATGTCGTTGGAAAACTTATCCATTTTCTAACGGTTAAATTACCGATTACCTATCTAAATAATAAAATTTGATAACTATAAATAGGTACTATAGGTGTAAGTACTGCTATTATGTTTTCTCGCAGCCAATGGTAAAAAGTAGAGTACACAACTCGTGAAAAAAAAATTTTTCTTGGTCCTTTGTATCCCTTGTTTCGCTCAAGATTCAACTCTAGAATCCTTCGCTGCTCTCGGGATCCAACATAGTACTTCGAACTAAATTCCTTCTTTTTTCACTTGTTGTATAATCTACTATTTACAATCAATAAAAACTTCTAAACGGATCAGATATATTATAATTTAACCTATAGAGTCAATATTATGTTTACATTAAAATGAAAAGGCATTGGGCAATATTTGAAAAATAAACTTGAAGAAGTATTTATCTAGAGTTTTTCTTATACTTATAAAAAATCTTTACTGGTATAAAAATACATATCAGTATTCTGTAACGGTTATTTAATGGTGGTTAACTAGCCTTCCTGAATAGCAAGTTGCACAAGATTAGATAAAGCCATCTTGGGCCGTTTCATAATACTTGTATTATAAACGGTTGAAGGAATGCTAAATATTTTAATCGAAGTTCGTACACAATCTATTCGATTACTATTTTGCCGACATACAGAATACTTGTACAAATTTGTTGTTTTAACAAAATGTGTGCTTTTGAAAACTATAATTTAAAATAGGTAGGTAAACAGTTCAGTTTTTGTTTAAAATTTTTCCGGAGTACAATCTCTATTTCCTAAAATATGCTTTTCCCAAAATGTCTGCTTTCTCATAAGATGCGTTTCTTTTCCTATATTTTTTTTATTCTTAAAATGTATCTAACTAACTTTCTGAACTTAAACTTAATTATGAAATAAAATCATTATTTTACCAGTACTAAAATAAAAAATCTAGTTACAAGTCTCATTAACTTATAAAAAATTAAAACAGAAACATAAAAATGACAACATAAAAACGGCAACAGTTTGCAAAAGTTTACAAAGCGCCGAAAGCTATTTACACCATCGTGTTTATTTTACACGCGAAACTTCGTTAAACTATACAATATTTAATTCTCAAATACGTTGGGTCAGAACTACAGATGCGATTACACTAACTGGGTCGCTTCGCTGCCTCTTCTACCGTGAACCGATACTGTCACTCAACAATAAAATGCAGCTTTGCGCTTTTGTATTGAGTGCATATATTTCTGTAAATACCTTTGCCGGCATTTTATACCAGGCTATGATATAACAAAAGAATGAAAAACTCTCTAGTGTGGAACTTTTTCTTCGGGATCAAGCTCTATCATTCAAATCAACTTCAATTTCAAAAGTATGTAGGGAAGAAGAATCTTCTTCTTCTTCTATTTTTATTTTGGCAATCTACTTTCCTCTTGGAAGTAATTTTTGCCAGTGTCAAAGTGTTTAATAGTTCAGTGGTAGGTATTGTTTCAGTTTAAGTTTACATTAGAATGCGGGTGCATTGCATTCCAATGCTACTTGGAGCATTTGGCAACAAGTATATCAAGTCAGTTTACTCGGTAAGTTCTGCCGAGATAGCTACAATAAAAGTCTCAGCTTCACACAACCAAGATCGCGCCTATTTCAATTATCCCACATATTATTCAGTTGCGAAGACACTTGTACCACAAAACTGCACCAATTTGAAGACACAATATCCACTATGAATCAATTTTCAAATAATTAAAATAGACACCGAACCGTAATGGACAAAATGGCGCCAAAAACTCCCAAGAAGAATCTTACTAACTCCATTAATTAAAAACTATTGTTATAAAAAATTAACCTATAACATAATTTTTCTTTTCTTACAGGTAATTCAAGTTTCAACAAACAATTTGAGGAGAAAATTACCTTCATTATTCCAATACTAATTTGTAAGTACCTATTTGTAGTACCAGAGTGCGGTACTACAAATACGTTGAGTAAAGAAAAAGTACCTCTCACTTTCGTCCACAAATTTGAGTCCACGTGTGTCCAAGTCCAAGTTACATGTGAAAGTGAACATCTTTAAGATATTCTCGTTTATTACCTACTGGTTATCGAGTGATTGCCTCCATTGACAACGAAACGCTTCACTATTAAAAAATTGGGTACGTGGGTTACGCCCCCGGTGTCTTTTGCAGTAATAATCATTTATAGTAATAATTTATTTCTTAGTAAAAATTCGGGGCAAATACCACGGGGGCAAAAAACACCGGGGGCGTAACCCACGAACCCAAAAATTTCAATTTGTTAATCGTTTTTTTTTAAAATCTCCAATTAACTCTTCGAAATCGGTCGAAAACAAAATTGAGGGAAATCGTGACAATTATCAAATAGGTATCATGTGCTAAAAACCCTATTAAATGATATATTGAATCATAATTTAATTGGTATATAAAGATTGTATAACACAATTTCATTTATCCTAATTTCAGTTCATGTGACGAACCACCTAATTATAATATTAAATCATAATAATAATTTCATATGCCCCAATTTCATTTTGCTCTAACGCACAATTTGATGGAATACTGATTTTGATGGTACAAAATAATAATAATTTGATCCTACAGATACTCTACGCACATTTGGTTGAATAGTCATTTGAAGTAATTATCATAATTATGATATATTATACAACTTACTTACTCATCGACCAGACATAAAATAACACTCTTTAGTGCTTTAATAAATTAATATTTTACCAAACGAACAAACTCTAAATGGTTTGGTTTTATTTTTTGGAAGCGCATGCAGCGTTGATCAGGGCTGGGGTTTTTTTTTGTTATAATTATAAAACAATTTCTACATTTAGGTAGGTACCAAATATAATACAATTACTGGTTGTACGAAGTCTCTATTTCAGTAATTTCATGGTGACCACATGCACAATATGTACAGAATAATAGCATAAGTACAATCGAAAAACTGATCAAAAGTAAAATCATTATTGTAACGTAACGATAACGTATGAATGAATGAATGAATGAATAAATACTTTATTGTTCACCATAATAAATACACAGATGGACAGTACAAAAGTGGAACAATTGGCGGCCTTATCGCTGAAAAGCGATTTCTTCCAGGCAACCATTTATTTACACAGAACAGAAAGAAAAATAAGGAATGGGCAGTTTATGGTGCTTCAAACGTAGGAACAAAAAACGTTCATTAATATAGTTTAACCTAATTTAATAATACAATATTTACATAAATCTACTTATATAATTTATACATGTATATAATACATAAATATATATGCGTAAATATAAATATAATAATAATAATATATATATATATAACAAACTACTAGATCTAGATATACAATAATACAATAAATATCGTTTCGACAAACAAAGGATAAAGTAAAAATAAATACTATGACGGCAAAGACAGATAATGTTCTTTAACTTGGCGTTTAAAACTCTCTATAGATTGTGCATGCTTTATTTCGTTCGGCAGTTCATTCCACAAACGAGCAGCTTGGACAGTAAAGGATTTGTCAAAGAATTTAGTGGAGTGCCTGGGTATCTCCAATATCACGTAATACGTTAGTGTTAAAAATTAAAACATACTTGTATTTAGGTATATGTAAACCTGACGCTAAGCACTAAACTAACAGCATTATCTCTGATTTCCTTAAAACAAGTGCTTTCTACTTACCTGTAGTGTAGGAAGTGAAGCGATCTTTTGTATGGAGACCCCAACATTAAATCCTCAGTCGATGAAACTTTGCAGGGATGTAACATAGCATGAACCAAAACCTATGTACAAATATCCAAAACAAAAAAAAACGATTTGGATTATTTAAAAAATATGTTTCATTTATGATACTTTATCATACTCTAAAGTTTCGTCTACTGAGGATTTACTGTGGGGGTCCACTACCTTCCTTTCCTACACTACTACTTTAGCTCGGAGCAATGAATGTGATGGACAGATGATGACCAGTATTTAAAAATATTACACAAATATTAAATTCGAAAACGCCTATCCTCACTTGCGTGATTAAAACAACGGCAAACAAACCGAGTATTGATGAAGGCAAACATATACCGACCGTAAATCTAGCCAATTTTAAACCAAATGCTGGTGCTTTGTTTATTTATGGGAAAATATTCAGCGCATAGTGATTAAACCTATATTGGCATATTCTACCTGTAATCCAATCATCGCATCGATAAAACAACTTTAAATTTAATATGGTTTAGAAGATTTATTAGTTTCAATATCAATTGCACAGATAAATCGAGGAATATTGAAAAGTTAGTTACGCACAACCGGAAAATTTCAATTAAATTAAAAATGGAAAACAGCTTTCTAAAACACAAACAAACAATTTAGTGAGACATTATTCATTGATATGAATTCGTTAAATTAATTACGCAAAAGTAATAATTTAAACGCCGTCTGCTTACAGCCTAAAACAATTCATGGCGCAGCTGTTTAATAACAGACTTGGGAACGCTGATTCACACGATTTTGATCAATTCACAAGTTCAATTAATTTCTACACGTACCTAATATGAAATTGGATAATCTCACGCACAGATAATACGAATCGCTGATTGAGTAATCTGTGTTAATCGTTATTCATGGTTGCCAACGCACGTTTCCGTTATTTCGCCAGAAACATAGCTAATGATAACGGAACGACATACCTCGATGTACTAGTGACCGCACTCGGATTTTATTTGACAAGAAATTAATATTCAGGACGACTATGGCCGCGGCCCCGTTGCCGATCCATATACATTGCTGTTGATGATCAAATCGTTGACCCCGATGTCGCATAAAAGCCGCTAGTGAACATAACCGTGGGCGTCCGGCGGAGTAGGATAGCATCAACCCTTCACAATTAAGGGCGTCGTAAAAGGTGATAGACAGAAAGAGTTCAGCCGTTCAAGTTCTGCATTGCATTGCATTCTGCGTTTAGTTCACGCTCTCATATTACGCACACTTAAATAATGTGCATGAACACTACACCCAGCACACTTTACACACTTTAGCAGAATTCTGCAATTTTAGCAGAATTTGCCTCCCCATTCACATTCGCAGATTAGGAAAAGTTGACAGTTTTTAGCAAAATCTAATAAAACCTTAACAAAAATTCAGCAGAATTATATTTTTTTGAGTTTTATTGTTTTACCTGCAATCCTTTAGTGTGTACATACTCTTTTTTTGGAAAACCCCGCGCTCATGTGTTTTTCACTCGAATTTATTGTATGTATATTTCTTCGGTTCGTTGTTAGTACTGTAGTCAGCTGTGTATTGTGTGTGCATTTTTACTGCACAGTAAAAATTAAAAGAAAATTTATCCAGAATTATCGTTCTGAGTGGGAGGAGGATTCAATGTTTTCGTCCTGGCCAAAGATGACTGCGATGCTGCTTTTTGTAAACCATATACTTATCAAAAAATAATTATATTTCATAATTTTATATGTAAAGCATGTAATAAAAAATATTTTTAATACATGCTTTACAAATATCTCGATAGCCTGGACGAAAACATCGGATCCTCCTCCCACTCAGAACTATAATTCTGGTTAGTATCACGTCTTTCTGTTTTAAAAGATCGTGGTAACCTCAGCGAAACACAAAAAAATATTTTTTTATAAAGGGACTTTCATACAAAATGTAAGTTAGGTTCTCGCAGAATTATAGCATTTTGAAAAAAAAAGTCTAGCAGATTTTATAAAACGATCCAATATTATGATCTTCAAAAGGCCTCCAAAGCGTAATGTTTATAGCACTGTTACTGTTCCACTGTAGGCCTATGCCTATGGCCTGTAGTGGACTATAAAGTTGTTATGATGATGATGATGAGTGAACAAAATATCATAATGCAAAATTTTCGTGCACCGTCATCGTCACCCCAAATTTCAAGTAACATCAAACAGCAGGAACTTATTTTCAATAAAAATAGACTTAGTTAAGTTTATTACTAGTAATTGAACCGGTATAAATGAGCATTTTCACAAAACTGGCTTTAATTAAAATAATTAATGACGAATCAAACCGAAATTTCACAATTTCCTTAATAGTTTTGCAATTAATAAACGATTTATGAGGATTTCACTACACGTAATATTATTATAGAGTTACAAAATATTTTCGTATTTCAAATATGGCACTCTAAATATTGTTAAAAGTGACATAATAAATTAGGGTCAAAGAAGTAAACCGCAGAGATCGTGTCAAAACTGACACCGCTTTATGAAAAACTAGGTACGCGTAAACCTAAAACACGCCGAAGCGTGAGAGGTGGTTTCGAAAATTGCCAGTTATTATAATAAGCAATATCATAAAATAAAGTGGGCCAGACTCTGGCAATTTTCCCATTGTCATAATGGTCAATTAGTGTACGTCTCGAACCGGTGCGACTTCGTAACGGAATGTGGGAATGGACCTTAAATACTGAATTTGTGTGCCAAACGAAATGTGGATCAAATATTTTATATATTTACACGCTTGGCTGTTGTAACATCTCTTAAATGGTGCATTGGGTAAGATCGTGTGATTCTGTAAAGGCCTTTATCTATGACAAATTAAGTAAGTTACGCAAATAAAACTATACGCCTTTTAAAGAGCAGTCTGCCGATGTACAAACATGAACATATTCGTTCGCAGTTTCAAACAGAAACTTGGCTTTAATTGTAAACTAAACCATTATTTCTTGTTTCTTTAGTTAACTAAATACCAAATTCAAAGTCAAATCAAAATAATATTTTTTCAAATAAAGTTTTGCGCTTTTGAATTGTCAATATTTTCCTACCCATTTAAGACTTTTTAGAGGACAAGAAGAATTCTAAATTAGGCGTGAAATACACAGAAGCGACGCGGCACGGATACGGCGGCGATACGGTGCAGATGTGAGACTTTTGGATGCTTTCGGCCAATCAAATACACGTATCGCCGGCATCGCCGCCGTATCTGCGCCTTATCTCCGCCGCATCTCTTCTGTGTATTTCACGCCTTAGGTTTGTGATTAAATCACTATAAAAAATCGAATATCATTGGAAAAAACCTATACGCTTACTTGGACAAACACTAGATGTTGCAGAAAATATTTTAAATATACTAGTAGCCCTGCGAGCTGTAGAAGTTGCAATATGATTTTTTTACGTTTTCAACCCCAATATCTCCGCCATTATGAAAATTTATCGAAAACTGTATCGACAAAATAATTCCATATAATTATCGAACCTGGGGGCTTATTGTCTAATTTCGAAAATCTATCGCAATCGCTTTCATTTGACAGATGGATGTGACACATTGCTGCATTCCTTTGGTAAGATTTTATTTGTGCCAAAAAGAAGCATCAATGTATCACATCTTGAAAGCGATTGCGATAGATTTTGAAATTAGACAATAAGTACCCTGCTCACAAAATTGCACGAGTGTCTGTTGGGAAATGCAACCTGTAGAGGAGAACAGCCTTACATACGGACATACGAATACATCCAAGCTGAAACGGAAATCCTTCGCGCTCGCTCGGTCAATCACAAATCCTCAGAGGCTCCCTCCATATTCTGTAAATCAAATCCCATATCTATGTTAATTACGCGATTCACGCTTGATTCGAAGTCATATTATGAAAACAATAGGCCCGCATTGAGCAATACATTTTATCGAAACGAAATAATCAAATAGTCACATAGGCAAAAACAATAGCGCGCTGCGAGCTAATCTTTCGATCAGAGGGCGCAATTTGTGTAACGTTGTGCTTCTACGTGAGAAATGGCTCTATGATACAGCGAATCTTGTTTCTGTTGTCATTTGTTATTGCTGTTATTTATGTGTCTTTATCGGCAGCCATATAAAAAACTAAATTATATAAACAGATATTTTTATCTCTATACTAACCGTAACTTTCACCATTACACGAACGTCGCGAACGTCACAATTTAGGATTCAATGTAAATTTTCATAATGAGTTGTGTTGCTAAAATAATACACGAGCTTCTGTCAGACTATTATTTTTCAGTCTTCCTACATCCTCCGTGAGAATTCCTAATTAAAATGTAAGAAAACACTTGAAACTCTCTAGGTTCTATTACCTAAAATATTAAAACAGTGACATTCTACTAAAATATTTTCAATGAACAATACATTCTGGTACAGTAATAACAGTCTCATTCGGAATTAATGCGATCTATATTTCAAACATATCAAAATGAAATCAATGTAACACAACAGATGGAAAATCAAATCAATTTGTATATTTGACAAGTATTATGTGTCCCGATACAAAATTCATATGATTTACTTTAGGAAGAAAATAATGACATACAAGGAAAAAGATCATTCTACGAAATCGTCGTGAATTGAAATGACAACATTGTAATGGAATAATAAGATTTATTTCCATTTTGTTCGATAAACATTTTATAAATGAAAAAGGTTCCTTTTAAATAAAATCATTCACCGTAGTATCTGAAATTACTATGGAATCCAGACTTTAATAAAATTTTACTCAATACAGAAAACTCTTAGCATAATCAAAAAGTTAGATGCAAAATCTGTAATTAATTACATCTATCGGTCTTAATAACCTCATGAACAGGAAAATTACACAGCGGAATGAATTATTTGATTAATTAATTAGCGAAAAATACAGTTTTCCTCTATCAATCTATTAATGAAGTTTGTTTTCCGTACTTTCATACTTTGGTTTAATATCATAGATACGACTGTTTATCATAGATATTCTTTATCTGCCTATTTTCCTTTATTGGTCGAATTCTTTCTCATTAATCGCTTTAAGAAGTCATCATAATGTCATTTTGTACGCAAATTAAAACTACGTTTGATCAAAGTTTGAGTAAATTAAATTCCTTTTTATAAAACAAAAAAGGAAGTTTTATGATTCGACGATTTTTTTCTTATCCTTAGTTTTGTAAAATTATTTCACTAAGGGCCACTTTGACAGGTTCTGAATAAATTCCAGATACTTTATTGACAGGATAATTTGATTAAAATGTTGTTACGTTTTAATTAAACCAGAAGATGTATGATTCTGGCACCTATGAATCAAGCCCTAAACCTAGTTCTGAATGTTCTATTCTTGGCGACAAAATCGATTAACTCGTGGGCGTAGGTAATATTTATTAATTCTATGGTTGACGGGAAAAGCTAGCCGCTTATGTCTGTGGTACAAACTCAGTAATATCAGTTAGAACAATAGAAGAAGAGACGTGAGAAAAGGTCACGGGGGCACGGCGTATGCCGCGAGGAAGTTATCACACCCCTAACAAAACATGTGCTTGTTAATGTCTACTTCACACATTTTCCTGCTATCATCACATATTTAGATAGGTGTGAAATGTACCCATCAATCCCCAAATGAGGCCCTTACGAGTTTTTCTTATGAAATGTTGGAAGCAGGATAAATCGGCGAAGTGTGTGCCGTGTGTAACGAGCGTAATTTTGACAGCACAATCCTTTTTTTTTCAATTTAAACTTTTTTAGGGGCAGATAATAAATTGCTGTCACTAATAAATAGATAATAATTATGAAATGTTTGTAAAAGTGTGAAAAAAATGTGCTTATTGTGTCGTAGTAAATTAACCACCGTTTACTCTGTGTATGAAATGTATTCGTTTTTTCAACATAGACCATACAAGGTACTTATTTTTAGCTTGCTCTCAAATGATTCTCATTTAAGGAACCCTACATTAAGACCGTTTTCACATTATCCGATACGATATCGGTATTGGCCGCCGATACGATATCGGAGGTAAGTAAAATGTATGAAATATGTATCTGTCTTTCACATTGTCCGGCACGATATCGGATATCGGAGCCGACACCGATGTGTCGGCGGCATCATCGGATGCCCATGAGCTATCGGACGATATTGTTTGTAAGTGTGCTATACGTGTATCTAAATTCTGTCTGTGTGCGCAGAGCCTGATGCGCGGCGACATACGACATAGCCTTCTCTTCTCTATTGGTCTCTGTCAGTCTGTGGTCATGTCGTCGATCAGTCTCCATACTAAATGTATGGGAATAAGTATGTCAATTTTAAAAGGTCGATATTTATTTTCGTAGTTATCGTGTGGGGTTGAAAATATGGAAATAACCACGAAAAAAAATTGTCAAAATTATCATCTTTTGTTGATTAATTTCAGCGGAAAGTTGATTAACACGCCGTCTAGCAATAAATTATATACCATTAGTCTTCTACTATGACCTGCCCGCTTGAATCTATATGAAGCAAATGGCCGAATCGGAACGATATTATCGGAAATATGTGAAAACAGCACACGATATCGGCTCTCGGATATCGGCTATCGTTGTCCGATAACGATATCGTATCGGATAATGTGAAAACTTTTCGTTCTGACAGAAGTGTCGACTTCACGAAAGATGCGAACAGCAGATTTCTGAATATTTTCACAAAAAATAGAGATGCCGAGTTTTTCCAACTTGGATTTGTTCCACTTATTTCGACACAGGCTTATATCAACCGTGATATTCTGAAAAAAAATATTCGTCATTTATGTCGGCTATCGTTGTCCGATAACGATATCGTATCGGATAATGTGAAAAGCTTTTCGTTCTGACAGAGTGTCGACTTCACGAAAGATGCGAACACCAGATTACTGAATATTTTCACAAAAAATAGAGATGCCGAGTTTTTCCAACTTGGATTTGTTCCACTTATTTCGACACAGGCTTATATCAACCGTGATATTCTGAAAAAAAATATTCGTCAACTTTGCGTAGGTATACATAGAAAAAATATGGATGTAAAATCGTTTTTTGGATGAAACTAATATTCATTATTTCAGCCATGGAATTTATCAGTTGAAAACTACTAAATTAAATGTAAATAGGTAGTTACTTAGATACGAATTTCATTTTCTTTTTTGTTGAAAGCACTCAAGAGAGCGACAAATGAAAAGGAGGCAGGCAATTATCAATAAGATTATATGTTACGTTCGTTAAAATTGAATTTTAATGCCTTCAATGGAACACAGTCCATTCATATCGGTACTTTACAGACTCATCTTGACGAGACTCAGCAATGAATTGTAGAAAAGTTAAGACATGTAGATACAACTTATATACAATACAATACTTAGATACAATACAAGTACATAAAGTGGCTTTTTGTGTCAAACCGATAGCGTACTAGCAACATTATCTATCTTTGAAATAAATCACTTTTAACGGATACTAGCGCGGTTCTATTGAATTACTTGGGTGATAATAGTTAGTATTTAGTTAGATTTTATATTTTCCCGATTTTTTGACACTTTTGCAGCCACCTTAGTCATTAAATACCAACTAATCAGCAAAGTACTTTCAATAAAACCGCGCTAGTATCCGCTAATATTTCTTATGCCTAGTATAGGTATACGCACGTATAAAATCTACAGAGATTCTACCTTTGCTTTATTTTAAAACCATTGTCGCTTATGTTATTGAAATCTTTCACCAATCACCTCGTATGTACCTTACTACCTCACAGATATTTTCTTCAAATCCTTCTAATTGGTTGCCTTTTCATTGGCTTTAATATTTCCCTAACACGTAATAGATGTTCGTTAATTTCATTTCCACGAAGTAGGTAAATATTAACTTCCATATCCTAATAGAAAAATGTGTATTTTATTATCATTTAATTGCTGTTTGGATATCCGTTTTGCAAAACCGTCATTCAATTGCTGAAAAAAATATCTAGTATCGCCAACTTCGAATAAAACGTTTTTAATTGGCCGGTGCCTAATCAAAAATCTATTTCCGATTACAATTATTGTAAACTTTAATGTTCTTTTTGTATTTTTATGTTTAATGTATCATTATGATTAATCTGTTAATATCATAAGTAATAAAATGTTAACTTGTTCGAATAAGAAGTCAGGCATTATTCAATGTGACTATTTCAATATTCTTTATACTTTAATCTTAACAAGGAAACAAAAATTATGACCTCATCTCAATCTTTTAAGTAGCTACCAGATTATTTCTAAAGTTTCATTTTAAACATGGTTTTATCAACTTAACGTGACTATAATTATAAAATCTCAAAAAGATTGACGTAGAACGCAGGTACTCACTCAGAAAACCATAAATGTTTTTGTGCATTTTTTTAAACAATAATAAAACGTTAACTTGTAAATCACAGTGTTTAAAGTGGTGTTGGTACAAAACGTTGAATTATAAATTCGAAGCACAAGCACGAAAGAACGAATGGCGTCATATTTTTTTTATAATCATGCATGACATCATAATATAAAGAGCGTGCAATTACTGCAAGGAAGTATTCATTGTTGTCGCTTTATAATTTATTCAATTTTGTATAAATTGATTTATTACAGGGGTTAAGTCTGCTAATGTTTACATCGAAATCGTGGTTCAATGGTGTTTGAATGGTAATGCTTTTTGACACAGTTCTTGTTTCTTAAACCCAAAACCGAAACACATTGTGTTTCTTAAACACAAAACGGACGCACATTGTGTCTAGATTTTGGGCTTCAGAAACAAGAACTGTGTCAAAAAGCATTACCATTCAAACACCATTAAACCACGATTTTGACGTTAACATTAGCACACTTGTCCCCCAGGTCAGAAGCTGTATAGATAAGGCACCCTTGTTGCAAGGCAGCAATCTCTGCCATGTAAAGTAATTATTATGTATTTGAAAAATTATTTTTTATGTAAAGTGGAGCCCAATCGCGCTAGTTTTCAACGATTAAACCAGAGTTAAAACATTACCGTTTCAGTTTAGCTTACAGAAAAATACTCGCTTTAAGTCATTGACCTCTATAAAAAAAATTTCAGGTCAGTGCTTAGTATTGTAATAATTGCTGAAAGATATTGTCGAGTCTAGGATGCCAATCTTGAACAATTCAAATGAGAATTCTATAACTAAACTAAATACTTTTAGTTAAATATAACCCTACGTAACGGTTTTGTTTTTGTCGTTGAAAATTAGCGCTTTGGACCTCAATGCGGTTCAATATTAGTCTTCTTAAAATTAGGTTTATAAACATTTATAGATGTTTTCATAAGCCGCAGCATATCATTCTGTATACTAGCTATTAGCTCATTCTGGCTACATGTAACTCAAATATATCAGATCGTCAAAGCAAACGTGCAACAAAATGCTGGTCTCCCCTGACCTATAGCGTCCGGTGCTCGAGTTCTCTCTATTTGCCCATTCGGATCGGACGTGACGACAACGGGCCCCGGGTTGCACACCCCTGGACCATTATGAAACAATCCTAGCCAACGATATTACTGCTTTGCTAATAGAATGACTTTCGCTGTCAATGCGGTTTGAGACCGAGACAGACAATGTAAATTAAACTTTCATAAATGGCCACGTGAAAGAACAATCATCTAATTCATTAAAACCTAAAACAAAGAGCTGTGAAAACCGATTTGAAATTGTTTATATGTAGGTGGTAATGTTTAATGGGTACCTAGGGAAATTAAACTACTAGGTTCACATTTATAATATTAGTAGGATAATAATATTTATCCTACTAATATTATCAATCCTCGCTCCGCGACGCTTACTAAGTAGACGTGTTACTTGTTTTACTTGCTTTTTTTGTTGATAGAGTCTAATTTAGTGTGTATACAGTGAGTGCCTATTGCAAGCAGTTACAGTGCTGCGATATCTACCTCTCTTTCTAACGCGTTCATACTCGCTAAGTGGAATAAAGATGATGGCTCGATCGCCGGTCAAGCACCATCACTCAAATCCCGACCTAAGTGACACACAGAAAGTGGACAACCCAAATATAATGCTGCGAAAAAGAAAAAGATCGGAGGAAGATTTCACCTTTGCGATTGAAAAGCTAGAACAGACCTTTTCTAGCTCGATCAACAATATGATGATAGAATTGCGCAAAGAATTATCCGACAATATTGCAAAAATAAACGAAAATTTTAACAACACCTTCAAAAAGGAGCTATCAAATCTCGCTACCGCCACTACAGAAATCAAAGCCGAAATAAATGAGCTGCGTTCTGAGTATTCCAGCCTGCGTGAGCATGTTTCAGACTTAAATAATAAGTACAAAGACCTGGGAGGGGAGCTCAATAGCTTGAGGGAGTCGTGTGAATTCCAGTTCAACGAACAATTAGATATGAAAAAAACTCTTGATAGTATGAAACCATTGATCAATAGTACCATCTCAGACAAAGTTTCAGTTCTTCAGTACAAAATCGACTCAATGGAACAACAGGCACGGCAAAATAACATTGAAATATGCAACCTACCTGAAAAGCGGAGTGAAAACCTATTTAACATAATTGAGACAATAGGAACTGTGATCAAATGCAAACTAGACAGTAAAGATATTATTTCCATTCACCGGGTGCCACACGCTCGCAAAGAAGAGAATAGCCGTCCTAAAAACATCATAGTCAAGCTGTGTTCGCAAACCCTAAGGAACAACGTACTTAGTGCTTTCAGATTGGCAAAAGGACTCTCAACTGATCAACTGGGGCTTCCCGACACCCCCCGTAACATTTACATAAATGAACACTTAACATTGTTAAATAAACAATTATTTCGTGCCAGCCGTGAAGCAGCAAAAAAACACGGGTGCAAATATGTATGGATCAAAAATGCTACCGTGCTGGCTCGAATGTCAGACACATCTCCAATTTTTGCTATCAGAAATGAAAATGATATTTCTAAATTCCATAGATCAAAATCAGGCGGTACTGTGCAACAAAAAACAACTACTACGGCTTAAATTGGTATTGTTTAAACTTTTATTTTCATTAACTTTTTATTACTGTATTCGATACACTATTATATTTAAAACAATGCACACTATTGTTCTTGTGTCTGACATTCATCTAAAAACTTTAAAATGTCATTTATTTAATACCTTTGTGAATCCTAGAGTATTTAACTTCTTTAACTTAAAAAAGCTAAAACCATTTTATCAATGGGTAATAATATTGATTGCAAAAGTTACTATTTTTCATAATTATCAAAAACATCATGCTACAAATCATGTTATTTTTGACTATTATACCAAAGGTTTGGTCTTTAATCAATTGCCAAAAGAATTTTGTCAGTGGATGATTAAAATAACTAAACAAATAAATTTTTATTTTTATAACTATATGAAATGTGTTATTTATCAGCTAATTCAGAACTATGTCAAATATTTGATGTGTATTTTTTTGTCTAAATTATGTCATTCAACGACAAGTAAATTTTCTCAGTGGGTAATTAGTATTAGTATAATTGATAGAATCAAAATTTTTTGTATCTCACTAAAATGTACAAAATACTTATTGACTCATACCTATGTCATTCAGTTGAACCTTAACTTATTTTGTCAGTGGGCACACACAATAATTAAACGTATAGCTTATAAATTAACATTTATTTCATATTTAAATCATTTAATACAGTGTTATTATTTCAATATTATAGTTAGTGCAGCACTCCAGTGGATATGTGGTGTCGTAGCACACATAAGTTTTCTACAAATTATTAATCACATTCTAGTCCGTTATTTTATACACAAATTAACACTCATTATTTGTACATCTTAGTTCCATTATGGCTCACAATAACATAACCTTATATTATCAGAACTGCAGAGGGTTGCGCACTAAACTCCAAAGTACATACATGAACATTTTGTCATTGTCATACGATATAGTTATCTTGACGGAAACCTGGCTCACTCCACAAATCTCCGACACAGAATTTATCGATGATAGATATCTAGTATTTAGATGCGATCGAGACCGCTTATTAACTAACAAACAAGATGGCGGCGGTGTATTAATTGCGGTAAAGCGTGAAATGCGACCGGTTTCCATACAGGTACCGAATGCCACTCCCGCCTATATCGAGCACGTGATCGTCGCATTGCCGGCAGCCGGACATAGGCAACAAATAATCATTAGCGCTGCATATGTACCTTCCACCACGCCTGATAGTATTTACACATCACATTTTAACACACTGAGCGAGTTGACTATGCGAAATGATGTGGAGTCGTTTTACATTGCGGGTGATTACAACTTGCCGCACATAGACTGGTTGAGTAGTGGTGTGAATGATTGTGGTATGGTGGGCATCAGCACGGACATTGACTGTACACATGTTTTTGATTTTATAGCATTAACAAATTCCTTACAATTTAATTTTTTAAAAAACAAAAACAATCGCATTCTTGATTTGTTTATATCAAACCATGACTGTAATATCGTGCCCTGCGACGCGCTGCTGCCGCCGGATGTGCACCATCCTCCTTTCATAGCTAATTTAAAATTAAACTTAAGCATTGCTTACATGAGACAACGCCCGCTTACCAAATTTCGGTTTAATACCGCTAATTATGATTTAATTAATTGTGAATTGGATAAAATTAATTGGGCTGAGACTTTGAATGTGTTAGAACCGGATGATGCGGTAGATAGATTCTATGAAATTGTATATGACATAATAAGAACTCACATACCGACTGCCCGAGTTAAGTCTGATCAGTTCCCGTGTTGGTTTTCAAAAAGCTTAATACGTATGTTCAATAACAAAGAAAAGGCATGGATAAAGTGGAAATCGTACAACGACCCCTCGACATATGAGATTTTTTCTAATCATCGTAAAAAGTTTAAAGCCGAATGTAACAGGTGTTATTTTAATTATATAAGATTAGTCGAGGATAGCATACCTGTCAACGTTAAGTATTTTTGGTCTTTTATATCTAAACGTAAAAACACGTCCGTTTTACCAGCCTCAATGTACTATAAGGATAAACATTCTAATGACCCTACACAAATAAGTAACCTCTTTTCATCATTTTTCCACTCAGTTTATGAACCATCTACTCTTGACGCGGGAAGCTGGCAACCTCCGTCCTCACTCGATGGCGAGTCTGTTCTTATGTCTGATATTCAAATAGACTTAAACGCAATAATTGACGAACTAAAGAATTTGGACACATCTAAGGGACCTGGGCCCGACGGGTTGCCGGTTATTTTTTTGAAATCAACAGCACACACTATTAGTAAACCTCTGCACATCTTATACAACAAATGTCTCGGTAAAGGTGTTTTTCCAGCTGTATGGAAGCACGCTCATATTACGCCAGTTTTTAAAAGCGGTGACAAGCACGATATTGAAAACTATCGCCCGATTTCTATTCTCTCCATTTTGTCAAGGCTTTTTGAGCGCTTAGTACATAACATTATTTATCCTATTCTACACAATATATTTATAGCCGAGCAGCACGGATTTGTTAAACGTAGGTCCACTACTACTAATCTTATGATATTTACTAACTTCTTATACCAAAACATGGACCGTCGTTTACAAACAGACACTGTTTATACTGACTTTCGGAAATGTTTCGACAAAGTTGATCATGAGCTACTGTTGAAAAAATTAGCTTTTAATGGAATAAGGGGCAATCTGCTTAGGTGGTTCACATCCTACGTTAGTAACAGATCTCAAACGGTAGTCATCAATGGTTTTAAATCAGATCTAATTGATATATCCTCTGGTGTCCCTCAAGGATCTATATTGGGTCCTTTATTATTCAATTTATTTATAAATGATATTAAATCTTGTTTTTTGAACACCCATTTTCTTATGTATGCAGATGACTTAAAAATTTTCAGAACATGTGTTAGTTCTGCTGATGCTGATTTACTCCAAAGTGATTTAAATAGACTCTCAAACTATTGCCTCATGAATAAACTTCAACTTAGTCTTTCTAAATGCGTTTCAATAACTTTTACTAAAAACATAAACATTATTAATAATAAATATAGCCTGTTAGGAGAGAATTTGAAATCGGTTCAGTCAGTACGTGATTTGGGAGTTCTGTTGGATTCGAAATTACATCTAGATCAGCATATAAACACTATTAGGGATAAGTCTCTTAGACTTTATGGCTTCGTTATGCGATCGTCCTATGATTTTAGACGCCCATCTACCCTTTTGTTTCTTTATAAAGCACTCATAAGATCCCAACTGGAGTACGCTGTACCAATTTGGAACCCTATATTTCAAAAGTACGTAGATGTTTTGGAGTATGTCCAGCGTAAATTCTTACGATATGTCAGTTTTAAACATAGTCGCACTCGTCAATCATACGCATGTCTACTGGAGGAATATAAGTTGCTCAGCTTAGAAAATAGGCGTACTCTTCTAGGCGCCATGACACTCTATAAAATATGTAATAATAAATTCGACTGTATTGATTTATGCAATGGCCTGTATTATGTGGTTCCGCGCGGTGCGCACATGAGAGCAGTGCGCGTGCCTCGACTGTTCTACTTGTCGACTTGCCGCACGCTCGCCGGCGCGCGTGCGCCTCTTCACCGGCTCGCTGACACCTTTAATAAAGTTTTCCCGAATTTGGACATATTTGCAGAATCGGAATCAAAATTTAAAAAAGTTGCCATTGAAACTTTAACTAATTTAGCTGATGATTTACCAGGCAATTGATTAAAGATTAATTGAATTAAAATTTCCTAACCTTATAAGTAGTTTTTTAATTTGAGATTTTGGTATTCACAATGTTACTTTGTATAAAAAAATATATATATGTATAATATATATTTTTCTCAAAAAGGATGTCGAGGGTAATTCCTCGCAATTGATTAAGAACGTTAAAAAGTTATTACCCAATTATTACCCGATCTTCCGAATATTGTATCCTGCTATAATAATCATATTTTCTTTTGATGTATCTTTTTCTTTCGTTTTATGTTTCAAGATAAATTCATCTTTTTGTTAGCTTTTGTCACATTAGTTAGTAAGTAATGAATGAGTATCACATAATTAACCCGTGGATGATGGTGTGGGCTTCGCAATAAGCTAATTTGTTTAATGAAATATTTAGATCTTAAATTACATTGTGAACGCTGTTTATCATCCCAAATAAATAAAATAAAATAAAAAAAATAAAAAAAATAAAAAATTATAAATGTGAAAGTTTTGCGGTTTAGACGTTTGTGCGCAATCAGTCACCATTGGCGGAGGAAGGGGGGGTTCTATTGCCCTTCAAAACTCTAACGCGGCTCTGCACCCTCCGCCCCTAGCTTTGCCCCTTGGACAAAATCTCTAGATACCCCAATGGCAATCACGCAAAAACAGCTGATCGGATTTTTATGAAATTAGGCACACATAGGTATAGTTTATGGCCTGGATTAAAACATAGTAATATACTTTGTATCCTGGTCAAAGGTTCCCTAGGGATTTCCCGAATGTCCACGTGGAGGAAATCGCGGTCAGAAGCCAAAGAGAATATTAAAAAAAACCGGCCAAGTGCGTGTCGAGCCACGCGCCATAGGGTTCCGTAGTTACCTTATTTATACCATACTATATTTAATACCACTATAATTTTTCGTGTGTAAAACTAACTTTGTTTTTCACAGTGTTGGTATGAATGACAAAGTTATATTTGCAGTTTTGTAAAATATGATATATCTCGAAAACTAATTACTATATCTCGTTCAAACCAATTTTCGTTGAAAGTTTTTATTAAGATCTATAGCTTATATTTTTTTTAGATTTTTCACTCTCCTATTTCAAAAGTTAGAGGGGGGGGACACACATTTTACCACTTTGGCAGTGATTATCTTTCAAACGGTTGACTTTTAGAAAAAAATGTCTGAGAAACCTCAATGTCATTTTTAAAGACCTATCTATAGACACCCCGCACGTATTGTTATGAAGGATTTTTTTTTTCAGTTTCAGTTCCATGTATGGGGAGCCCCCCCTTAATCTTATTTTTTTTTACTTTTGTATTAAAATCGTTAAGCGGTTAACAGTAATCTGATGATGTAATCATCTACTTACTAAGTTTCAATTGTGTAATCCTAATACTTTCGGAATAAAATGGCTGTGACATACGGACGGACAGACAGACAGACAGACATGACGAATCTATAAGGGTTCCGTTTTTTGCCATTTTGGCTACGGAACCCTAACTAGCATCAGAAGCTTACATAAAAGAGTTTTTTTTTTTAATATGTATTAAACTCGTATTAAGAAACCCATTGTTATTTAACTTTGGAAAAGATATTCAATACTTTACGAACAGACGCTACATTTTCATGGCAATGCATCCATTTGTTCATTATTATTTTGCAAACAAAATGTTTGATAGTACTCTCATCGAATGAATAAACAAAGAGTGCAGCGGGATGTTGTATGTGGAGAGCGGGCACAACAGTGGCCTGCGAGCTGTCAGTTGTCAGTTCATTTTGCTGTCAAACGGCTGCGGTTACTGACAACTTGGAATGAAAGAAGTGTTATGTGTTTGCCGCTACGCAGCGAAAATTTTTCTATGTTTATGGCCGCTACGATTTTGATGTGTTGCTTGTATGAATAGCAAAAAATCACAATACCTATTCATTCTTGCATTGCAACAAGCATAATTTTTATCTAGAAAGTTAACCCACTTATTTATACCTACTATTTTTTAATCAGAATGCAATAGGAGACAATATTAATATTTATCATGAATAACTAAGTACCTTTATATAAATATAATAAATACGAAATAAATGCTAATTTAAACATAAATTATTAATAAGTTCCGTGCTCAGAATGAGAAATATGCATAGCGATGAGTTATATTTGTTTTACGATATGTTAACATAAAGAATTATGTTATTTTCTAAATACCACTTTTCGTAGTTTAGTTTAACGCATGAATCATCAAAGTGTCAAGTGATAAGGGAAATCGTTTCAACTTATTCTTGCGTTCGGGATTGAAAAACTTTAATAACGTTCACCGTAGAACGTATGGAGCTATAAAAGAACTGTATAGTGATTTCATTTACATAGTCAATAGATACATTTTACCGACCGAGATTCTAGATAAGCTCAGAATGTCTGCGTTTCAGAGCACTCCAAAGATAATGAAACTTTAACATGTAGGTATGAAGTATGGTAAGTATGGGTATGGAATGGAGAGGGTAGCCACTAGTAGTAAGGCCTCCGGGCTGGGTGGTATTTGCCCGGGGACCGCGGTCCAACCGATGATGGTTGGAAGTTGTATATATAGTTTGGTGGCTGAGAAAATTCCGATAGCGAGATGTAGGTTTCTCCATATATTCTCCATATTACGAGGTGATATTCCTTACTTATCTTTTGTGTTTATTCGACACTAGCGCCATCTAGTCACATGGTGGTGAATCTTGTTGCAACCATGTGTTGGTATGTGCGGCATTGTAGGTAGATGCCGCTACAAACATTTTCATATTTGAATTGAAACGTTGATTGTATGTAACATTTGTATGTTACATACAATTAACGTTTCAATTCAAATTATTAGGTTGTCCTAATTATTATTTTTTGACACCGCAGTATTTCCAATAGCACGTACAAAAAAACCCCTAATGCTGAATATAGTAGATAGAAATTTTCAAACTGAAGAACTTTTATAATGGGGACAACTCTGAAATCGCGAAAAAAAAGTAGGTGTTTCATATAAAAAATTAGGGATGCATCGATACGCCTTTTTGCCGATACGATACCGATACTGATACTCTTATAAAAATATCGGCGATACCGATACCGATACCGATATGCTTAGTGAAATTAAATGAAGATAAAAAAAATTAAGTACAAAAAAAAAAACAAAAACAAGTGTCATTGCAGTCGGGAGACACTAGAGTTTTTTAGTAGGGTAGTCGTAGTTTTTAATATTATTTAAGTTATTTATTTGAATTCAAATATTTTAGTGAAAATTTACTCATCAAGTTTTGGAATGTGCTCATCAATGCTTTTTATTTGATTCCAACATTGTATTGTATAGTAATAGAGTATTGTATAGTAATAGAGGAAAAAATTTTTTTTATTAATATTATAAAAATATTGATTATAGCCGATTAAAAAACTATGGCTAGTGTAATTCGGAATGGTGTAAGGATTCCTTCTAACGATAGTCATTTGGAAGTTACGGTGGAAAAGTGCGAGATTTCCCCGAGAATTATTCGTGCCTCGTTTGAAGATCGTTTGCAATAAAAAACGCGCGCCCTTTACATAACTTCTTTGAAACACTAAATTTGAAAAGTATCGTTGTATCGACACTAAAAATATCGCCAATGCCGATATTTAGGAAAACCTGCAGTATCGCCGATATATCGGTATCGGTATCGGCATCGGATGCACCCCTATAAAAAATAGTAATGTATATGTCGCAGCCAACTAGCTTAATCAGTCGTTCAATTAGCGGCCTAGCCTTTTCATTGACAGGCGCCATTCAATCATCGGCCTAAATAACATCCCGGCATTTCATTTAACGGCTAGGCAAATGTCTTGGTTCGATAACGTTTAACCACTTGTCTAGCCAAGTCATTGTAATTTAGTTCCATTTTCTATCACCAGGCACGCTGAGGCGATGTTGCTGTCAAATCTGTAAATATGGCGTCGACCAGCTGTGATTTCTGGTGCTTTTCACAATTAAATTACGTTTACACTTTGTTTACACGAAAATATCGTGAAATGGAAGTGTTTAGTGAAAAAATAGTGCAAATCAATCTTTGAACGAACGTTTTAAAAAATGTTTTGAAATAAATTTAGAATAGTACCAATACCATCAAAGTGATTGTTTTGTTTTTTTTTCGTAATTTATTGTTTGCTCCGATGTTTGAGGTAAACAATGTTATTGTCAAGTTTAAATATGAAAATAATTTGTGTTTTCTTTTTAACATCTCACCGTAAACCTTGGAGTTTAGACATTAGAAAGAATCTTATTCAGAGCATAAGAATAAATATTTATTCTTATGGTTAGAGGTTATAAACGATAAACCAGAAAGCTCAGGTGACCATGAGTTCTGGACAGAAAAATACTATTAGGTACTGGATGAACACTTGTGTCGTACTTACGATGATAATATCGTGATTATGACAAAGACAGCTGCTGGTGAAGAAAGTTAGCAAGGTATCAATTATAACAAATATTTGTTATCAATATCATTGCATTGAAACTTTTGTACATTTAAATGTTTTTGTTGATTTTATATTATTTTATAGATAGGTAGTTTAAACATTATCTGTGTTACCTATTCTCAAAAAAATCAAACACTTAATGAACCTAGGTATTAGAAAAATGAAAATGAATAATTCTTTATACGAAGAAACAGGTAATTAAGGGCCCTATCACATTTTTTCGTCGAAATTTCGATTTTGACGGATTTTAGCTATACAACCTAGAGAAACCTTACGGTCTACTAAATACATTTTAATGTGTCCGCGACAAAAAGTAAAATGATGATTCACTGGAAAGTTAAAGGGTTAGAAAGGAAAATGAAAGTTGGTGAACGATTTCTTAGGGTCAACTTTGAACATACACAGAAAGACAAACAAGTATAAGTATGATATTTGATTTTCTTACGAAGTAAAGATTATTATGATATAATTTTTACGTAATAATAATAATGCATCTAGGAGAAATCCACAGTTAATTCTGAGCTTTTTTAGTAGTTTTATGGTTTTTGATTGGGTTTTTTTTTTCACATATTCCATATATAATTTCAAAATTCCGAGGCCGCTATGAACTATTCGACTATATAAGAGATAACATTTTTTTTTTTTATTTCAATTGTTTAGCACAGTTGTTCCATCCATGAGCTCAAAAAAGTGCCTTCGCGCATTTTATGAAAATCTTTCTCTGCAATTTCGGGTTTAATTATAATGTTAAGCAAATTTTCAAAAAAGCGAGGCCGCTATGAACTATTCCAATAGCTATTCTGCACCATTCAATAAGTCAAAAGTGTTAATGTATTTTTGTTTCTGAGATCGAGAACGCCAAAATTGGCAATTTTACGCAAAAATCACAGTCAAAATATAATATGCCTCTTAAGTGCTTTAAAATTTTCTATATTTTACTACCATTCGAGACTTTTTTTACACTCGACGTCAGAAAAATCAATTAATTCAATTGATATTTGTTTGATTTAATTAACATAACAGTCACCATAAATAAACGCTTTAAGCGTTATTGCTAGCGCCGCCATAAAAAACCTTTGGCTGAGATAAAAAATATTCTATGTTTTAATCCAGGCTATAAACTATCTATGTGTCAAATTTTATCCAAATCTGTTCAGCAGTTTTTCCGCGATTGAGGAACAAACATCCAAACCCACAAACTTTCACATTTAAAATATTAAGTAGGATTTTACTTAAATAATAATAAAGAATTCAATTTCAAAATATTTCAATGTCTATTCGTCACGATGGTTATCCTATTCAATCAACGGCCTTAGCATCTGCCAGCCCGTTAATTAGATATTGTTTTGGATGTATTGGCTGGATGTCATTTAGGCTGCTGCCTGCTGATGAAACGGCGACGTTCAATGAAAAGGCTAGGCGGCTAATTGAACGGCTGATTAAGCCAGTTGCCTGCGACATATATATCAAAAGGTGTGAAACAGTTGATTTTTTTCGCGTATTCAGAGTTTTTTACATAGTAAACATTGTTCAGTTTGATGGTCCGAAGGAAACCGTTTTCCCATTTTGGGTTCATTTTATTAACACATTGTATCTTCAGTTCTTAGTATGTTTTCAATCAGTATTCCATGCCATAATTTTGTCTCAACCAACAATCTTGGACAAGTCAAATACCTGACGAGGTTCAGAGAATCTAGAATCAATATAGCTATTTCGTCTCAGGCAACAAGTCTAATCGTAGCTCTATTTCTTACGTTAAGAAAGTTTTTAGTACGAGTACAAAAACTTTTAAACAAGTTTTCAAAGAATTTGCAAAGTTGCAAATTTTAAAACGCTGTTTTGTTCGAAGTTAGTTTCGCCTGTCTGTCTCTCTGTCTATCAGAGCAACTTCCAAACTATGTATCTAGCGAAAAGTTCGACATATTAAAACTGAAGTTGAAACGAGCCCTGATAGTTATGAAACATCCAACTTTGGAGTCAATAACAGAAGCAAACAAGTTGGATATGTAAAAGAAAATTTGAAAGCTTATTTTAAGCGGGATTGGGTAATGGGACCACATAAGGGGCGGGGTCTGGTGGTTAATACGAAGTTACAAATAAATCACCAAGTACTTAAAATAGTTTTCTGATTTACTTATTTTGTTTGTTCCTAATATGCTTTATTATACATTTGTTTTTACGCTTCAAACACCTACCTTTGTTTCTATACATTCCACAAACTTTATCGTAATTTTTTTTTGTAATATTGGGTCCCTACCTATGGAATTGACGTTTTGTATAGATAATTTTTGAGAAATTTGCTTTTTCCATAGTAGCATTTTAATAATTTATTTAACAACCGTGAAACGTGTAAAACGCTATTGCAACAAAACTTTTCTGTAAGTACAAATGTTTGAACATTAAGCTAAGTTAGGCAACATAACTTAAGCGAAAAAAGTGGTCATTATCTCTAACATAAACAGGAGTCACTTTCAAGGCATTTTTTAATGCCGAGAAAACAAAAATATAAATAGATTATATTAAGTATTGTTTAAAAATAAACAGACTCGAATTGTGCTGATAGTTGACGGCTATGGTCATAATTTGATGCAATATCTAGCAACTGATAGATATTTTAAATCACAGAAGTTATGAGGTTCTCTCAGTGTGAGAAGAAAACACCAACTTAAGGTAAAATCTAAAGACAGCGTTTGGTCAAATTCAAAACGTTCACTAAAATAATTTTTCAGCGGATAATCTACGAGTATTTATACTTCTCCACTAATAAAAGACATGATAATGATCACAATGATATTAATAAAATTTATCTCGTGCTCGACTGAACTTTCTTATCTATGCTGGATCATGAAATCTTGTCTAAAATTTATAAATATGATTGAAAGCCTAATTCTCTTTAAAAATAGATAGTAAAATCGTTATTCCTGAAAAAGTTGGGTTACTTATTAAATCATGTAAAAAGTTGAATAGATTTAATTTATAATAGCATCTGTTTATAATAGCGCAGTTATTTGGAGTGTCCGGGGTGTGACATTGTGTAACTTTAAAAATTTGTCTTTGCAGTAATGGCCGGTATACATTTTGATTAGTGTTTAGTGCGAGTGGCTCGTTTAGTGTTTAGTGTTTAGCAAAAAACACGTTCGGACAGTCTCTGTTTAGTGTTTAGTTTAGTGCGAGCGAAGTACAGTGTTTAGAAGCGTGTTCTATTTTTTCTGCGAGTAGCTCCTCCCGCGCGTCCCGCACGTCCCGCCTCCACCCCTCACTTGCAGCTAAACACGCACTAAGCACGTCTGGACAGGACTGTTAAGTGTTTAGTTTATATCAACAAAGCCTGTACTAAACAGCGTATGCTAAACAGTATGGGACATCACCTACTAAACACTAAACACTAAACAGTGCACTAAACACTAAACACTAAGCACTTTACTAATCAAAATGTATACCGGCCATAAGATGTAGGTAAATTATATTATCACTCCCATTTCAGTACCTGTCATGTTAGATCGGGAAATCCTGAAAAGAGGTACTTATAAGTAAGTACACAGAAGTCGATAGCATTTTCTACCAAAAACATTTTTGGATATTGAACGTAAGCAAAAACGTCTTGTTCAATATTATGTTCTATACCCGCTCGATTGTGTCCCTTCCGGACCCTTTTATAGTAAAGTGAACTTTCGGAAAGCTAATTCTCTCTTATTTACCCAAAAAATTTATAGTAAAATCGTTATTCCTGAAAAGGAATGATTTATTTATCAAGTAAACAGCTGAATAAATGTAATTACTTTCATCGGAATAAATACAGGAAGCAAATACCTGATCATATCAAAATAATGAGAACGATATTCGATAGCTTTATCTGTTATTTTGATGCAATTATTAATTAAAGTTTTCAAATTTTACTTGTGTGATTAAAATAAATTCGAGACCAAAAATTCGCACAACAGGCCTATTTTCATACAAACGAGGTAACTTTGAAGCTCTGGTTCTCCGCCCAGGATTAAACGGGCTCTGATCTGATGATGGCAAATTACAGAATAAATGGAGAAGGTTTAGATCGCTAAAGAAACCCAACGGATCAGAAGTGTTGTTTACACCAGAGCCTGTATGGAGTTTTTAGTGTTACATTTTACATACTTTTTATGTCATTTTAGCTTGTATTTTTTTAAGTTTAACCCTTGTTTAACCCTGAGCCAAACGACTCAACGAATCCGTTAGGTTTCCTTAGCATTATGGGCCTCCTTCATTTATTCTTTAATTTGCCATCATCAGATCAGAGGAGCGGGGTTTAATCCTGGGCGGAGAACCAGAGCTTCAAAGTTACCTCGTTTGTATGAAAATAGGCCTGTTGTGCGAATTTTTTGCTGTCGAGTGTAAATTGTATGTCGAGAAAAGAAATGATGCTGAATCGTGATAAAACGTTCTGCGTTTTGTCACATCTACCTACAGCGCTGAATTAATTTTTAACACTGTTTTTAAATAAATCACTTTTTGTAAATTACAGCGCGTATATTGGTATTATATACAGTTGTTATTTAAGAAATATTTAGTTTTTATTTATTAGTTTTTTGGTTTCCCGATGTTTCGATACCTATTCAGGGTCACTGCAGGACTAAATCAAAAAGGCTGCTCGCTTATGAAATCACCCATTCGGAGATTTTGTTTTAGTCTTCCCGTGACCGTGGCCCCTGGAAAGGTATCGCAACGTCAGGAAACCAAAAAACCAAATTAAACAAAACTAAATCATTCCAAAATAACAACTGAATTAATACCAATATACGCGCTGTAACTTATAAATAGTAGATTGTTATACAAGACGCTAAAATGACCCATTCCATACGAGGTAGTTTTATTCCCGAGCTTTAGCGAGGGAATAAATAGAAACCGAGTTACAATGGGTTTTAGCGTCGTGTGTTACACTCTACTTTTCACTACGAAGGCGAGAAAATAAAATACAATATTGAATACCTAGTTTATACTTCCGTAAACGAATCCACTCGTTTTTCTATCCTCCACTTCATAAACTTTTCATACAGTATTTAAATAAATGATTTGTGCTTGACGGCAAAAGATTAAAATTGATGAAACGTCGCAGCCTTATCGATTTGACATACTTGTTTAAAATATTAAATAATATGGTCGATGCCCCATTTCTGTTAGAAGAAGTTAATTTTCGTGTACCTCGCAAGCAGGAAAGAAATTGTCGTAAGAAGTCACTCTTTTTCATCAAACCTAGTCGAACTGGCTATGGCAGAAATAGTTTTATAAAAAGATCTTGTTCCTTATATGATGATAAATATAGTACTGTGGAAATTTTTGATAAATCACTGAGTAAATTTAAAAACCGCATCACTGAACTTCCCGACACTGCAGATTAATATCTATTGTAATAGACCCTATTTGTCTAAATTTGTTAAAAAAATGTCTTATTTTATTTGTAACTTAGTTTTAGTTTTATTTTTTCTGTGCATTGTTACCTAATAGAAAAATAATTTTCCATTTCTATTTTTATTGAATTAGGTTTAGATGTATTTGGTAGGTGTTTCTTATTAATTGTATAACCTTGTCTTATTTTTTTTTGTTATTATTACCTATTTTTCATTTTCTATTTTCTCATAATTTTAAATAATTAGGGAACTATAGGTTTATTTTTTAGTTCTTTGTATGTACTCAATTTATGTAAGTAACTGTTTGTTCCTAAATAAAAGAAAAAAAAAATTATTTCTTTCCTATTACTTACAGTCACACAATTCAATCAGTTTGGTATTAGAGAAAAAATCTAAAGATTTCGCGCCTTTTTTAATTTCTACTGTAGCAGCTAAGAAACACAATGCACGCATTCTACGATCAAACTTAAAGTCACAGAGTATAAATAAGTCTATGATTTCACCGAAGAGATCGCTGCTTTTAGTTCCATTTTCAAAAATAAAAATTAGAAACAGTATTAAGTCGAGCGAGTCTTTATTCGTGATTATGAATAAAGACTTATTCGTTTTAGTAGGCTCATTGGAAATAGACAAACATTAAAAAAGAAAAAACTTTATCCCCTAGGGGTAATTTTGCTATTTTATCCTGACTTTTGTACCTTACAATGACGGACTTTTTGAGCAAGAGGAGTGAAATAGTAGATTGTTATACAAGACGCTAAAATGACCCATTGCATACGAGGTAGTTTTATTCCCGAGCTTTAGCGAGGGAATAAATAGAAACCGAGTTACAATGGGTTTTAGCGTCGTGTGTTACACTATACTTTTCACTACGATTGCGAAAAAATTAAATCCAATATTAAATACCTATAGTTTATACTTCCGTAAACGAATCCACTCGTTTTTCTATCCTCCACTTCATAAACTTTTCATACAGTATTTAAATAAATGATTTGTGCTTGACGGCAAAAGATTAAAATTATTTCTATCCTATTACTTACTTACAGTCACACAATTCAATCAGTTTGGAATTAGAGAAAAATTCTAAAGATTTCGCGCCAGTGCCTTTTTTAATTTCTACTGTAGCAACTAAGAAACACAATGCACGCATTTTAAACTAAAAGTCACAGAGTATAAATAAGTCTATGATTTCACCGAAGAGATCGCTGCTTTTAGTTCCATTTTCAAAAATCGAGCGAGTTTTTATTCGTAATTATGAATAAAGACTTTTTCGTTTTAGTAGGTTCATTGGTAATAGACAAACATTAAAAAAGAAAAAACTTTATCCCCTAGGGGTATTTATGCTATTTTATCCTGACTCTTGTACCTTACAATGACGGACTTTTTGAGCAAGAGAAGTGAAAAAGTGTTTTATTTCTAATGAACTGTATGCGCGGAATTCATAGAAGTGTATTCTGTACTTTATTTAATTACACTTTTAATGTTACCACTGACAAAATTCCAAGCAGTAAATAAAAAAACAACAAAAACAACAACTTAATTTTTACATTTGTGTACTAACTACGAAGTTTAATTATATTGTTTCGGCGTCCCTTATCTGTGTTTAGCCAAGCATTCGGGCGCTTCCCGGAATCCCACGTAATCCCCAGATGAAAGTAAACGTATGTGTTTTGTCCGCAGATCGCGATGTTGATAAGGTGTCCGGCGGCACTGTGTGCCGTCGCGATCCTGCTTGCCGTAACACCCACCAGTTCAGAGGTAAATAGACATTATTCATATTATACATATGTAGGTACTTCGGCGAGTGTGCTCAAGAGCTGCATGAGCTCATTCCACCTTTTCCTCCACCATCGTACATCCAGACGCACTGCAGTTTACCACCCGTTCTAGGTTGATATACCTCTTATGCGTACCAACTCAACATCGTTTATAATGCGCACAGCTAAGGAATGGAATTTCCTGTCTTCGTCTGTGTTTCCGAGCGCATACAACCTAACTCTTTTCAAGGCTAGAGTGAATAGGCAACTTCTAGGCAAGCTCGCTCCATCGTAGACCCCTCTCTTTGCTTTCGGGCTAGACTAAGGTCAAGTTAAGAGCAAACCCATTAATTATAAAAATAAAAATAAAAACTCACGACCTGTTATGCCGGACTACCACGCAAGAGGCCTGGGTTGATTCCCGGCCGGGCAGAAATTGAAAAGATATGAATTTTGATTTCTGTGACAGGTCTGGCTGTTACTAAAGTATATAAGTAGTATATCAGTTAAGTATCCATAATACAAACTTTGCTTAGTTTGAGGCTAGATGGCGCTGTGTGAAATTGTCCAAGTGTTTATTATTAATAATAATAATGTTAATAAACACTTATTATCTCTCACACAACAGTTTAGGGTAGAAGAAACAAAAAATATTAGTCATAGGTATCAGACTTCGATCATGATCGAAGGTATCAGAGACTGGAGCCTGAAAAAGGTTTTATATTTTATACAGAAAAAACATAGACAGCCGATTTCATAAGGTCTTACAGTAACGATTTAGAGCCATTTTATGAACGTTACAAACACATTATAATATTGGTTTTAAAGAAGCATTATCATTCTTCAGGTAATTTATATATTACTTTTTTTCCCTCCAATATTATTATATACAGTCTATACATTTAAAATAATAAATAACGAAGAGTAATAAAAAATATGACTGCTGTAGGAATTATTTTATAAGTAAATTAACAATTTACCGACGCAACAACTTTAATTACTTATTTCGATACAGATTAAAAAAAATCCTACAACTTACCTTGGCTCGTGAAACTGTTGAATGATCATTATTATAACCACCGTAACTTAATTACTTAACTTCATATAATTTTAAATTATTTGTACGATTGAGTATTTTTGCCGTTAAAATTAATTACCATGTCATTGAACTTTATTAACATTTATTTTAATCAATGCTTATATTTTTCTTCTTCTACTTACTGGAAATATATTTTCTTGTTAAACATTGATCATGTGGTGAGATGAAATAATAACAAATTATCTTTCTGAAGTTATTCTAGGCAGCTACCTACTCCGAAACTTGTCTAAATAGTATTGAAGAGGTACGTCCACACTTATATCAAATAACTTGATCTTAAAACCGACCTTACGCCAATTAATTAAAGATCATTCTTGATCAGGTTCAATTTCTTTGTTACACTGTTTGTTTCCCTAGGGCGCGGGCGGATGGTTATATTATTGATACCTACTACGTGAAAGTGGAGACTTTATTGAAGTAGTCTGTATTACGATAAACGCTTTTGTTACTGAAATTGTATCCGATTGAGATTCAATTTCATGTGTTGTAACAATTCGATAGCAAACTATAAATTGGCCTGTACTAAGGGCCAGCTTCGCAGGTTCTAGGTTTATCCCAGTAAATCTAACAGATAACTTAATACGAATTCTGTTCCTTAAAATGAGACAGACCATGTAGGTTTAGTGAAATGATATCAGTAACTATTTTAAAGGGAATACGAAAATATATACTAGTAGCTTCGTGAGCTGTAGACCTCGCGAAAAAATAAAATAAAATGTCGCCATGAAGTTTTCAAAGCACACAGTAGGTACGTGAGTATTGCAGCTAGATGGTGCTTCTAATTTTGATCATTTTTCAAAATGGGTGAGTATTTTTTTATAAATTTGTGAAAAATTGGCTTGACTGAACAGTTATATATAATTATCGAACCTACTCACAAAATTTCACCAGAATCTGTTGAGAAATGCGACTTGTAGAGGAGATCAAACAGCCGGAAAGCTGGAATGAAATATGATTTTTTACATATCTCCGTTATTTTCATATATTTCGAAAAACTGTCTCGACAATTTTTTTTTTAATATTTATCGAACCTGCTCACAAAATTTCACCGAGATCGGTTGAGAAATGCGACCTGTAGAGGAGAACAGCCAGCGCTCGAAATACGGACTGAAATTTGATTTTTTTACATTATCTCCGCCATTTAGAAAAAAAAATAAAAACTGGCTTGACATAAGAAATCTATACAATTTTCAAACCTGCTTACAAAATTTTACGAGAATCGGTTGAGAAATGCTACCTGTAGAGGAAAACAGACAGCCCTGGAAAGCCGGACTGAAATATGTATTTTTAACATTTCTCCGTCATTTTGAAAAATTTCCAAAAACTGGCGTGACAAATAAATCTATATTATTTTCGAACCGGCTCACAAAATTTCACGAGAATCGGTTGAGAAATGCGACCTGTAGAGGAGAACATCCAGCGTCAGAAAGCCGGACTGAAATACATTTTTCTTACATATCTCGGTCGTTACGAAAAATTTAGAAAAACTGTCTCAACTTGAAAAAATCTATATGATTTTCGAACCTGCCCACAAAATTTCACGAAATTCGGTTAAGAGATGCGACCTGTAGAGGAGAAAAGACAGAGCCGGAAAACTGGACTGCAATAGGTTTTTTTTACATATCTCCGCCATTTCGAAAAAAATCGAAAAAGTGGCCTGACAAAAACATTCTATATCATTTTCAAACCTGCTCACAAAATTTCACGAGAATCGCTTGAGAAATGCGACCTGTAGAGGAGAACAGACAGCGCTGGAAAGCCGAAAAACCTGTTTTTTTAACATATCTCCGCCATTTTGAAAAATTAAAAAAATCAGGCTCGACAAAAAAATTCCATATAATTTTCGAACCTGAGGGCCTAGCCAAAGTAACATTCGCTAATCTTCGTTATCGCTTCGCTTTCGAAACATGTATAGGATTGACATAAGGTTTCGTTAACAATCGAATTTTAAAACGTCAAGTCCATACATGTTTCGAAGCGAAGTGATAGCGAAAATTTGCAAATGTTACTTTGGCTAGGGGGGCAGCTCACAAATTTTCACGAGAATCAGTTGAAAAATACGACCTGTAGAAGAGAACATACAGACATACGAAAGAATTTTTACCCAAGCTGAAGCAGAGACGCATCGCTCGCACTTCGTGCTCGCTCGGTCAATAAACTCACAAATAGTTAAATTTTAATAAAGAGCTCCTTATGGATTATAACATAGATCTCTTTCTAAGTAATTTCATGGTTCAAAAAAACAAGACATTTCGGGAAGTAATACTTGCTAACGACACTATCCAGTTGCGCGCCTTTTGACAGTGCATTTTAATTTGTTTCTCATAGCAAACGAAACAGTTCAAGTAAAATTAAATAAAAACCTAACCCATTTTAAACTATGTCTTTTTATGAAACAATAAAAAATATATTATAAATAATGAACGTAATTTTCAATACCGATACCGAAGATGAGGTAACGTAACTTCCTCTGTCTCGAATGCTAAATACGTATTTTATCATGGGTTATAGCCCCAGTCGTAGGAGGCAAAAAACGAAGAATACGGCTATCCATGAACCAAAGATTTCCTTCGGTAGGATTGATCCTTGGGTTCCTAAGATGGGTTTACGAAGTGGAGCCACCTGGATTTATCAAACAGGTGGGGGGGAGGGGGGAATTCTGCCTTAACGAAGTCCGAGGTTAATAACTGACTAAGTTTAGATACTAAGCCAAGTTTGGTATCATTTTCGGATAAATCAATGACGGAGAATTCATTTCTGGTATGAAAAATGTAATTTATTAAGAAGTTTCCTAAACTATTAATAAATTGCAACTATTAACTATAACTATTATTATTATATATATATTAACTACTAACTATTATTTGCTAACTATTGCACAATAACCAATATTTTCATCTCCATTTTTTTTTACTTTAAGTCACCGTAAATATTAAACTGATGTTCTTATTTTCAAACAAAAAATATTACAACAAAGCTTATAGAATGAAGACTTGAAAAAATATAACTTACAAATTTCTTTATTAACAATAAATAGCTAAAAAATATTCACTGTCGCGTGCCGTCAATTTCTTTTGCACCTATGGAAATATTATTATTTTTTATTATAACAATATGGATATCAAATGAAAGGTAATAAATAGCCGGTTCCAAATATATATATACTTTAGAACACTTTTATTGAACTGTTTTAAAATAAACTTAAAAAGTATAACGCAGCATTAAAAAATATCAGTAAATTATTATAAAAACAAAAAATGGCAGTCAATATCGACAAAAAAATTATTACAAAAAAATCGGACTAAAAACATTTAAACGGACTAGTAAAAACAGACTAAAAAGTAAAAAATATTATTAAAATTTCTGTAGGTTATAAATATTTACAGAAAAAAATATTTTTTACTTTTTAGTCTTTTTTTACTAGTCCGTTTTAATGTTTTTAGTCCGATTTTTTTTGTAATAATTTGATCCGTTTTAAAAACGTGTTTTTAAAAAAGTTTTTTTTTCAGTAAATTTTTATTTTCTGCTTTTTAGTTAACGAGCTAAGACTAAAAATATACCATCTCCTATCGGAGCACTCGTCAAGACGATTCAAACGAGCCCAAAATCGATGGGGTTGCATGGTTTTATTACAGAGTCCCAGTGGCCTTCTTCCGGCTCCATCATCAGACCCTGGAAACTATTTCGTAACAAAGTACTCGTTAATACGAGTCAAACGAGCCCAAACTCGATGGGGTTGCATGGTTTCAATATTGAGTTCCTATGGCATGGACTTTCAGCTTCATCATCAGACCCTGGACCTCGTCTCCAATTAGAGTACTCGTCAAGACGATGCTAACGAGCCCAATTTCGATGGGGTTGTATGGTTTCATCATAGAGTTTCTATGGCCTTCCTCCGGCTCCATCATCAGACCCTGGAAACTATTTCCCAACAAAGTACTCGTCAAGACGATTCAAACGAGCCCAATTTCGATGGGGTTGTATGGTTTCATCATAGAGTTTCTATGGCCTTCCTCCGGCTCCATCATCAGACCCTGGAAACTATTTCCCAACAAAGAACTCGTCAAGACGATTCAAACGAGCCCAAATTTGATGGGGTTGCACGGTTTCAATATTGAAATCCTATGGCATGACCTTTCGGCTTCATCATCAGACCCTGGACCTCGTCTCCCATTAGAGTACTCGTCAAGACGATGCTAACGAGCCCAAACACGATGGGGTTGTATGGTTTCATCATAGAGTTTCTATAGCCTTCCTCCGGCTCCATCATCAGATCCTCGGAAACTATTTTCCAACAAAGTACTTGTCAAGACGATTCAAACGAGCTCAATCTCGATGGGGTTGTATGGTTTCATCATAGAGTTTCTATGGCCTTCCTCCGGCTCCATCATTAGACCCTGGAAACTATTTCCCAACAAAGAACTCGTCTTGACGATTCAAACGAGCCCAAATTTGATGGGGTTGCACGGTTTCAATATTGAGTTCCTATGGCATGACCTTTCAGCTTCATCATCAGACCCTGGACCTCGTCTCCCATTAGAGTACTCGTCAAGACGATGCTAACGAGCCCAAACACGATGGGGCTGTATGGTTTCATCATAGAGTTCCTGTGGCCTTCTTCCGATTTCATCATCAGATCAGCTCAATGACACCATAATATTACATTGCCTTCCAATTCTGACCTATGTTCAAAGTTTCAAGTCTCTAGCTCATCGGGAAGCCAGGATAAAATCGATCGCAAACTTTGCGGAGAAACAAACGCGAAAGCAACCTAATAAAAACGTGTTAATAAAAAGGCAAACATCACAAGCGCGCATGTAACTACGATTTTTTTCAGATGTTGTTATGTACCTTGAGAGTAGTTTTACCCAAGTTTTAACTCTTGGAAACCCTGTACTGCTGGAAAAACTTGGCACTTGTTTCAGTATTTTCGAAAAAACTACCTTTAGGAAGCGTTTTTCAGGTATCTCTACCCTATACTTCTATAAACTAAATTTGCCACAATTTGAGCCTATCACAAACAAGTTTCGAATTGATATTTAAAATTTTAATATTTAATAAAAATAATAACTTCCTCACATCGGTAACGAAGTTATTTTTTTTTTATTAGCCAAAACAAGAGTATTTTCTTTTATTATTTTTTTAAAAATAAAAGGATAATAGAGCTCCTACGAGGTATTTTTCTTTTTCAAATATTCCAATTTTAATGGCAATTTTTTTCTTTAATTAAGCGAGTATTTTATTTTTGTTTTTATTTTTTTTAAATAGTTTAACAATTGAATCGTAAAAATATGAATCTAAAAATGAATTCGACACTCTAAATTCATACAAATATGATATCAAACTGGGCATAGCAGCTTAACTAATACATCTATCGAGATTGGGCTGAAAGCCAAGACTTCAAAAAAATTACTACAAAAATCGTGGTGGCTCCACTTCTTATATCCACCCTAGGGTCCTAAGGACCAATCCTACCAAAGGAAATCTCTGGTTCACAAAACGTCGTATTTTTCACCCTACTGACGCCACTATTATGGTGGTGTCAGACAAATGTGCCCACATTTGTCTGACGCCACGTGTTACCACTCCGTATTTATATGGGCGGGTTATAAATAAGATAAGTGTGCTCCTAGTGCATATATTTACTATGAAAACCGATGTCATCTGACGACGTGTTAACACGTGGCGTCAGAGAAAGGCAACATTGTAGATAATCTATCACTAAATTATCTACAACAGTCACATAAAAAATAATAATACTCTTCAATGTTTTAATTACAAACTTAAAACTGAAAATAAACATGAAAGTTTTGGATTTAAACATACAAACCACACACAACGCCAGCATTGAAAAACCAGGAAAAAGTGAAACGGACATTTTGAATCGAACAACAACGCTTGCAAAACTCCTTCGACAAAACCCACGTAACTGCTGACATATGGATTCAAACGTCCCGCTTACATTGACCTATAAAAACACAATAACCTTTGATTAACTCTTGGTCGACAAACACTGTATTGAATATTCATCTCTGCCACAGTGCAAAGTTTAAAAACAGAAATATCAACTCATTGTGTCCGTTACAGGGATTTTTGCTTACGTCATCAGCATAATATTTGTAACAAGAGCTGCCCGCGGTTTCACCCGCGTGGTTCCCGTTCCCGTGGGAATATCGGGATAAAAAGTATTCTATGTTATAATCTAGACTATCTACTATCTGTGTGCCAAATTTCAACCAAATCCAGTCAGTAGTTTTTGCGTGATTGAGGAACAAACATCCAAACCCACAAACTTTCACATTTATAATATTAGTAGGATAAAAAGGCTCTTCATAATGTTTAAAACGAAAGTAAAAAGAAAAAAAAACTATTCTATACTAATTTTCTAATTAATAATACCTAATGGTAGTGTTATCTTTTGTATTGATGTAATCATTATCGAAACAGAATAATTACAGAAATGGTTCCTTAACAATAAAAAAGGAGTTAAAAAAACAACCCAACTACGGAAAAATCGCGCTCTAAAAAATATTGAAACACGAACATATTCGAGTCCCGTCGAATCACTGCTTTTTTTTCAACTATGTGATCATGACCGGACGTTCTTACCATCACTTGTGTTTGTATCCGAACAGTATCTCAATCATATTACCAGAACGCATTGTATGGTAAACAAACAAAACACACACTTTAATAATCTATTGCGCGTACATTGCGCAATGCATTGTGGTGCATTTCAATCTTTTTGACTAGCTGCTATGACGGATCAACATTCCGAAGCCTGATCGATGAACTGATGTTTTTATTTCATTTGACTTCAAAAAATTAATAGTGAATGAATGATTATTTTTCACTTTAAAAACGTTTTATACATTGCAGTATAAAGTTCAGTTTTTTTTTCTTAGCACTATAATAATCATAGCCTTGTTAAACATTTTGTAACAAAAATATCTGTGCATGACGCCTGCACGGATTACTTAATGTATGTTTTTCTATGAAATAAAAAAACAATAAAATTGGCAATTATAAAAGTGGCATTACATGTTTTGTTGTGATTTAATCAAATTCACTCGTATATTATAGTATCTGGTACTTTATTATTTATTTTCTTTAATATAATCTGAAAGGGCATTAAAGGCAACTTAGAAAACCATGTTCAATAAGGTTATACAATATAATTGATAGACCCATGACAAATTAACTACAAAATATTATTAAAAAAGCGATTGTCACAATAAAATTAGAATGAAGAGACTAATGAACTCATTGACGTCGAATATCACGTCAACAAAATTACCGTGGGCCGAAATTAAAATACAATTTTATTCGCGTAATGTGTCAATGCCGAAAGATATTGCGTGGTAAATTGCTTTTACAATACGAATCACAGAATCACTGAACTCTAGGCCTTCAATATCGAAAAGTGACATAAAAATGAGGATCAGTAACAGGTTTGAATCCTATAGTTTTATTGATATAATTTAAACACATATTAATGGCTATGAAACCTAGTGAAAGAATTTTTAAAATCCGTTTAGAAATGGTTGAGTAAAAAGGGTTTGAAGGAAATGCCAAGTTCAATGCAATATGTGCTTTATCACGTACGACATAAGGTTCGCGTACGTCCCGATGACGTCATAAGGACCCCCAAAAACACAGTATTTTAGGTCTTATAACTTCTCAGGTTTAAGAGATATCGTAAATTTTTTTTCACAGTTAATCATGTGGTGGCATAAGTTTTCTCATTAGCCACTAAACAAAAATCGTTACTGATCCTCATTGCGAATAGCGAAAATAAATATCATACTTTTGATGGGATATTCCATTCAAAATAAGGAGTAATGCAAAAACAAACATTAAGCATGAAGTTTCTTTAAACAAACTAAATTGGGTATAGGTATATCTTTACAAATGCGAAAGTCTGTATGTTTGTTTGTTTGTTACGCCTTCACGTCTTAACTACTAAACCGATCATCATGAAATTTTACACACACGTTGTCAGGGGTACAGAGAAGGACATAGTGTACCTTTCATCCCGAAAAAAGGAACTGTTCCCGAGGGATAGACAAAATACTATCCACGCAGACGAAGTCGCGGGCGGAAGCTAGTTGAGTATATATCCTTACTAATGCGAAAGTCCGTATGTTTGTTTGTTACGCCTTCACGTATTAACTACTGAACCGATCATCATCAAATTTTGCATACACGTTTGCATACACGTTGTCAGGGGTACAGAGAAGGACCTTTCATCCCGAAAAAAATATTGTTCCCGAGGGATAGCAAAAAATCTTTCCACGCAGACGAAGTCGCGATCGGCCGCTAGTAGGTAATATAAAATTGTACAAATTCATAAATAACTTTTTGGCAATGAGTTTTTGTTATCTTTCCATACAAATCGTTTCAATAAAAGTATCATCAATCACAATGATAATTACATAACGAAATCGCACAATTCCTCATAAAATTCAGGGGAATTAATAAAAACGTCAAGCTCTCTCATGCGTTTACGGTGAAATTAAATTGAATACACGTCGTGTTTTTTTTTATATTTATTTTCTTTCGGTTGGTAGTTGGCATTTAACTCCTAAGTATGGAATCCCTTAATGAGGATCAGTACTAGTTCGACAAATCAACTCAAAACTAATATTAACATTAAAATTACCATTATAGTGTTCCAATAAGCTTTCTCATCAATATAGTTTTTAAATCATCGAGATTGGTTCATCCGTTGCGATTTTATAACACATTTTATAAAGCCAATATTTTTCAACGGGCAGCCAGGGCGGCCAGTGCGTTGAGTGCGTGCCTTGTCGTAGAACAAAAACTTTTGCATTACATGTTAAGGAATTCTTACCTCTATAAAACTTCATTCTCAACTAAAATCGTTACGGATCCTCATTAACTTCTGCGAATTCCATCTTTACCTTGAAGTTTCTAATTAAACTTTCTAACTAGACAGGAACATCAAAGCCTTTTTCGAAGTCTGCCGGTGGTTTTACGAATGAGGTTTTTCACTACAAACTTTTGAGATACCTAGCAATTTTTAATCAGCTGAATTTCATCAAATTATATTACGCATTTATATATTCATAATACCCTACTTCTAAAATTAGTTTTATTTTTATTTAAGAAACTAACTTTTTCTACCATAACTATAGGTATTATTTTAAAGTACCTGCTTCACTGAAGTTCGTAATTTCCCAGATAACAAATTCATACCTATTCCAGATTTAATATTAGCAAAAAAAATGTAAAAAGAGCAGAAAATGTGCTGAATATTTCATTAATAATAATTGAAAACCCATTGTGAATCGCTTTTAATGTATTAAAAATCTCGATGTTTAATTTATAAGTTCAGAGGAGTGGAACGAAAACATTGGCTTTGTCATGATTAAGTTTCAACCACGTAACAGAATGGCGAACCGCAGGGGCTATGGTTTTCCATTCGGAAATTGATATAAAATGAATCGATTTATTTCGAAGGTGAAGCCGAATGGTAACTGGTGCATGTAATTTTTAACAACAATATGGACATATTTTAATACAGGATCCGGAAGGCAACTGCGCCAACCTGATGCCAAGAAAACTCATTTTATTTTGGAACATTATAGTATAAATAAATAAATAAAAAACAGAATTTGTATGGAATCTGTTAGTTATTTGTGACATCCGAAACCAGGGAATTGTTCAACAGATTTTTGTGATGAGGCCAAAACTAAGCTCTAAGTTTGTAAATATCGTTACCTACTAAGTTTCTTGCGAACGCTCTTCTAATCAGTTAAACAAGTCAGGAAAATATAGACGATTTAAGAGAGCTTATAAATTATTGAATAAAGATATTTTGACTTTGACTTTGCTAGAAGCGCACTTGCATCCAAAATGGGTTTTTTGCATCGCTTTCAACTACGATGTCCGCATATAGGTACCTAGTTTTCACAAATTCACTGATCGATACTAAAAATCGTAAATTGTTTCATTTGACTGCATTTTTTACAAATAAATGTAATACCTACTTAAAAAACGCATCATAAAATGTAATGAAAAAAACTTGTAATAAAATGCATCATGCATTTTATTACAAAAATACATTTATTATGCTTGGGTTTTTGCACCGCTTCCAATCAAAACACGATGTTAGCATAGGTACCCGGTTTTTAACCGACTTAAAAAATTTGAAAAGGAGGAAGTTATCTATTCGTCGCGTATATTTTTTTCTTAAATTCACTAATCGATAGTAAACATCGTAAATTTTTGTCTTTGACTGCAATTTTTACAAATAAATGTAATAAACTATGCAATTTATTACATATTGTCACATGCATCAATTTTTTTGTATCAAAATCAAAAGTATAATGCGTGAGAAAGTCAACTGTAATATTAAAACTTTTCTCTTGCGTTTTTTCTCGTGATATAGTTACTTGAAGTTAGCACGCAGCAGCACCCGCCGAAAACGCTCTATACTCGTACAAGACGGTCAACATGTGTGACGTCACTTATGTCACGTTTCAGGCGCATTATTATGGAGTTAGCCAAGAATTTTCAAATATCTCCTTAAATATTGCGTTTAAGTATTATGTATTTTACAAAATATTATTTCTTATTCGATATTCTATCCGACTGTTAAGTGCATTATATCCCAAAATGAAAAAAAAATCGTAATTTTCCCCTGTGTGATAAAACTTTTTTTTTTTTTGCTTTATCTTGTTATTATATGTGTCCTAAGCGATCAAGTCAAGCTCAAATTTATCAAAATCGGTGACTTATGCATGTTCCCTATTGAAATAAAACAAAGGAAAATATCAATTTTCTGTCAGTACATCCAGCTGCCTATATTCGAAATGGCTTGTGGGCTTGCCAAACCAGGGAAAGTGGCTCGCCGAGGACACGGCAGCCGTGACCGTACAACTGCCAATCGATTATAACCCCAACTGCAATTTAATTAAGGCACAATTTAATATGCATGCTTTTACTGATTTAAAGCATTATCTTAAAGTGCTCTTGATACTTTTGTAGAGTACAACGGATTGTAATTTAGAATAATTGCATAGTATTTTTTATCTGGGTGTTCGAAACTACTCACACCAATAATTTTGTTCCAAAGTGCTTAATTTGCTAAATGGATAGTATTAGTCATGATAACTACTATATCTAGCAAAGAGAAAATTAAACAGATTAAAATACGTCGTTTTGTACCGCAAGCGCTCTAAAGTTGATTACTTCTGTTGTACATCGCATTGTATAAACTATGTATATTATGTTTGCAAAATAATATGTTGTTATCGCACAATGATATAAACTTACGTCAACTTTTTTTTAATGATTTTAATTATTATTATTTTTGTTTCAGGGAAATTTGTTTACCTGTCCAAACGGTAAGTGAACCTCAAGCAATCTTTCATTAATATGTATTTATAAGGTTTTTATCTCTTAGCCTGGTTTAGATGCTCGAAGCTCTTAGCGTATGATATTTCTTGTAAACACCTACTTACTATACTACTAAGAGCCTGTTTTCACAATCAAAAAGTACCTAAGGTTGAGTACTTGATAGATTTGACTCACCTTCACCAGGACGATTTCCCCGCCCACCGCGACATATTCGTACTGAAAATTGTTAAGATTATTTTACCAAAAAATACACGTGACACCCGACCTCAATAGACGTTATTGTAACGATGATAATGCGTATTTGAATATTATTTCTTGCTTTTTAGAGGCAGGTTTTTTGAAGTCGGTTTTTTTGTTTTTCAAACATTTATTTTTATTTTTCATAATTATCACAACAGCTGTCAAATCATCTCTCAAGCTCACGCTACTCAGAATCTTACTTTTTGATTGTGAAACAGAAAATACATTAGCAGAGATACAACTTCATTGATCGTCATTATTAACACTGAAATCGAACAAATACAATCTAACAACAAACGTTAGGTATTGTAGGTGTCCCATTAATAATCTTATGCGCGTATAATTGCAATAGAACAATGCTCGATGAAATTTGACTTGTGTTGCAATTGCTGTGTACCTACTTCTCACTCCTACGGGCTTGCATCATTATATTCAACATAAGAGAGTCAAGGTTTCGCTTTTGATTTACTCATAATAATTATAATAAAGCTTGTATAAGGGCTGAGAGCTTTAATACAAAGTTATTGAAGTCACCCCCAGCAAATGATAGTGGCGATCAATTATGCCGAATTTTGCCCTACTCACTGAGTAACTATAGGTATCTAATTTATCTTTAAAAAATCCACTCTGTTTTTTGGGCAGTCGTTTAAAAATTAAAAGTATCACTGTCCTGCCAAAAACAGACTAAAAATTTAATGTCATTGCAGTCGGGGGATCGATCTGTAGAACAATTTTTAATCAAAGAGGTCCGCAATGACACTAATTTTTTACCATTGAAAATGGTTATCACATGCAAATCGCCTGAGACGTATTTTTGGCCATATCTCCGAGGATTTTGGGACGATCGAAATGAAAATATTACCAAAAGTTGAGGAATTTATCGAGACACGTGAGAACGTTTAAATTTTGAAAATCTACTGGTAACTTTTTTTGGAATTTTGCGAAATTCCAAAAATTCCAGGTTTTTTGTGGGACGTTTGCTTACTAAATTGTAAATATTTCGGAAAAAAACCGACTTAAGAAAAAATTAAAAAAAGAGTCCCAGGGTATTAGTTTAACTATCAAATGGCGAAATAATTTTGAAAATCGGTTTATAATTGTGACCTGTAGGTGGTCCCTTTAGATTTGGAATTGTAGAAAAACGGCTGTTTGGGTATACATAAAAAGTGATGTAGCTTCTATGATTATTGACCGATCATCCTGGTACGAGTAATACTGTTAAAAGATGCAGAAGCAGACGAGAAGTGCATTCGTTGGAATTTTGAAAATTGGTTAATATTATTTCGGCTGCGTCGAGGCAGTCAGCGGGCGCTTTTGTGACGCGAGGCGGAGCCGAGTGTCACAATTTTAAAAATAAATAGGTACTACCAAGGTAACTTTAAAAATATAATAGGACTTTGCATTTGATTTGATTTAGGTTTTTCGTAAATTTTTGTGTTCATTTTCAATGCCCCGATTCTTGCGGGGACTGTATAATCTGTGAATTTTGATCCGTTTTGGTAGGCAGTCGTGCTTTTTTTTTAATTTCATACATGTTTTGGAATGTGCTCTTCAAGGCCTTTCATTTGATACCCAAATATTGTAATTTCAATTTCAATTTATTTATTGACCATTATAACATAGAACGTTACATTTGGCATGTCATAGCTTTACATTATTTAAATAAACCTTAACTACTAGGTTTAAGTCATACATTCATTAAGTCATTCTAGAATGCTATTAATTACAGGAGACTTCAATTTTAGTACTTATTCTTATTTTCTCTGTTTAGCTATCGCAGTTTATAAGTTTCTTCTTTAGTAAGAATTGAAGAATATTTTTTTTTCACATTACAAAATGGAGTTATGCGGCCGAATTGATTTTGTAAAAACAAAAAACTAGAACTAAACTATTAAAAAAAGCCAGTGTCATTCGGGGTGGAGTAAAGATTTTAACGATACCTCCTCATGCATCCAAATCTGTTCAGGCCTCTAGGAGTTATGGTGGAACAAAGAAACTCACGTCTCACATACAACAAAAACATACAGGAAGCCCCTGAACACAATACACTCTTCTGTTTTAGGCAGTCATATAAAAAATGCTGTCGATCTAGAAATTGATGTAATTTTGAAAGACATTTTTTGATTGATAAAACTATTACCTACGTCACCCATCACTAAGTATATTTCATATCATATAACATAACAAAAGATAGAAGGTGAAATAGAGAGGTCGCGGAGAAGCAGGGATTCATAACATTTAAATATAGGAAGCAATTCTCGTCCATTATTATTCGAATTATTGAAAACGATAACAGAACATCGTAAATATTCTCCTAGAAAACAGCGATTTATTTCTTTGTTGCAAAATTATACCTAAATTCTGTTTTTGTGTTATTTTCAACAGAATTATGGAAGTATTCGCAGTAAAAAAACCTTTTGCCCTTTATTTCACTTTCTGTATTTTGTTATATCTGTGTAATTTTATAACATGAAAGTGTGCACTAAAAACCCTTTTGCACTTTATATATCCTTCTGTCTTTTGTTATATGAAATAGATAGATAATTTATACATTAACCTTTTGTATTTTTTAATCGTGTCTGAATAAATTGCTTCAATAGGATGTCATGACATGTGATACCTTCACCCACGGTTCTCAAGATACAGTGATACAGTGTCGGTTGAAAATAATCAGCATTTCATTAGAATTTTCTCTATAGGTACATAACATACTCATAGGTTTTTTCATAACAGTTATCGTTTTGGCGATGAATCAAAGATTTTTTGGCATTATGGCAAAGAAATCGGTATTACTCACTTTTAAATATGTGTTAATTGTAGCTCTTGACAAAAGTCGTGATTCCAAAATTTGCAGCTTAAAATTATTATTGAATGAAACAGCTGTTTGTAAATTAATTGCTTTGCATTACATCAGCATTTTCTATAAGTCGATTTAAAAAAATAGTAGAAAGCTAAAGTAACACCAAAACAGCAGAGAAGATAGCTTGTATTTATATTCGGTAACATACTACGTTGTTAACCGTTATGATTACTGCATCCATCAGTTAAATCCACCAGTCATTCTTTCGGGGCTATCTCAGTATTTCGTCTCGTCCTATTCCTCGACACGTCCGCTCCATCAACCATCGATTCTTTGACAGATATGACCATCCCTATTCCACTTTAACTGATTGTCTCTCGCTCGCCCCTACTCAGTCGGCGTTATCTTTAGTTATATATCAAAAGGCGATTATTTGATTCGCCATAGTGACATGCGGATATACCCCTAATTACCCTATGCTTTCTGTACCTATGTATAACAGATTTCATTGAATAATGTGAAAATGTGTAAATGGCAATCAACACTAACGTTTAAAGAAATAAGAAAAGTTTAGTCTCTAGACAAGAATTATAAAGTATTTCAATAATTTCTCTCTCAATTTTCATCCCATCGTAATAAAGAATTTTCAGTATTTGCAAGTATTTACAAGTGCTATGTTATTAGTTCTCATGTAGGTATGTATTATGCATCTCGAAGTACAAGAACACATCACTAGCTTCTATAAATATTAATTATGTGTATTATATGAGTCTCTTGCTTCAGTTTATATTCATGTATTTGCCACGTGACTAACAAAATTGCCATTTATTAACGAAATAATGTAACAGTATACTTTGCAATTAAAACATTCATGAGGATTTATTTTTATTTTGTTTGTAAAAAAATACCGTTATAACACAACACACATACGTTACTATGTCTTCGTCGAATAACAAGTTTATTCCTGTGATTGCAAAACAGAATTTTAATTTTAAAATCAACGAAGGAACAATTTATCTCAATACGGGAGCTTCGATGGAGATAGTGCCATCAAACGCAGACGGCGCGCGCCCAATTTGTCATTTTAATTATTATACTTACATACTAATGAAAGTCTGCGGATTCGTTCATGCGAATCATCGCAATTCGTGGGTTTTAGTCTGTTTCATTGACTTTAAACGCCCGGCAATCAGTGCTCTAATCTTTTTCCTGGATTGAATCGAAAAGAAAATATTTTTAACCGAAGTAGGTACCTTACTGATATGAGGATTACATCGATTACAAATATAAGTGTTTATATAGTAGCTAATATATTATGACGTTTGAAAGTTTTTCTATTCTTAATTACAATTTCTTTGGCAAAAATCTTTGAATTTGATGAAACAACTCAACTGTTGATTCATAAAAGTAAAGCCTATACCTTTTTCTAGCATTAATCACAAAATCCTTTAGATTTTAGTCGCTATTAAACTAATGTTACAATAGCGCCCTTACCTATACCTTAAAACAATTCTTGCCAAAACCGAACCGCAGCAAATTGGAAATCTCCCGAAGTTACTTCATTTAGGCACCCACCTAATGCAGTGCATAAGTTAGGCGAACTTTGGTACCAGACCTCGATTCTCATCTGCCACATAATTAACCCGAGGAAATTGGCCTGATCTGACGACGGCACACGTTGACTAACCTGCTTGGCTAACCAGAAACTAATGCAATGATTGCAATCATCCAGCTTAGATGGGTGTTTCCAAAAGCCTTTGGATTGAAATAAAACAAATGAAAACGATAATAAAACACTTTCTATAAATGTATGTAGGTACAGTACATACACAAAATTCAATAGCTTTAATACCTCTTGTCTGTATTCGGCTGTACGAGTCAAGAAAAATCAGTTTGAAACAAAATTTCATTTTAATATTTGTAGTTCCTCTCAAGTTTAGAATTTGAAAGTCTTCATTTAGGTAATTTGTTTATAGTTTATTTTTAAAGTTCTGTCAAACTTTGAGAGGGCGAAATGTTTGGTTTGTAGCTTAGAGCATTTAGTTGGTTGAATGCTCTAAGCCTTAGAGCATTCAACCAACTGAATGCTCTAAGAAATCAAACTACAAACCTTAGAGTCTAAGGTTTGTTTGTAGTTTGTAGTTGGTTTGTTTGTTTTGTTGGTTGTTTGTTTGTTTGTAGTTTGATTTTTTCGAAGTCATGACATAAAACCTCATTGCTATCGATTGCGTTTTTAATTCAGCGCTTGTCGTTTTGTTTACGAATAAAAATGTATTGATTTTATTAGAAAAAACGTATAGGAATTTTCACATCATGCTCTGAAAAATAGTAATAAAATGAATTAGTGCAAAAGCTGTCTTTCAATCATTAAATCGATAAACATAGAAACCCTTAAACATCTCGTGTAAAATGTTTTTATAAACAAAAGCTTATTTAATTTTCAATTAAGGTTTTACTCAAAAGTCATACAAAAGTTAAATATTTATAAAAGACTCAAATAAACTTAAGATTTTTAATAATTCAATTGAATAACTTAAATAGCTAAAATCAATAAATATTATAGAAGTTAATTAGGAAAATTACTTTCTTAAAAGTAGTAAATGATGAGACAATGATGACCAATTACGCAAAACCTCATCAAAACATTTCTCAAACAACAACTAGCTACTGATTTAAATTGAATACATTGCTTGCCTTATTTACAAATATACAAATTCATTTCAAAGCAAATTCCCTACCCATTCACGTCATGATTAGATCTCATATGCAGAAGCAAGAAGGTGTGTATTCACCGGGATCTCGCAAACTCCTTGGGACCTGTCGCTAAGTTTAGCTATCCGTGTTCGTTTGCCGTATTACCGAATGCGTTTACCATTAATCCACAACTCGCGATATTCTCGCGTCTGTATATTAAGGGTATCTTCAAATTAGTAGCGTGAAACAGCGCTGCAGCAGCGGCGCAGTGAGGATCAGTAACAGGTTTGAATCCTATAGTTTTATTACTATAATAAAAAACATATTCATAGCTATGAAACTTAGTGAAAGATTTTTTGAAATCCGTTTAGAAATGGTTGAGTTATAAGAGTTTTGAAGGAATAGCCAAGCTCAATGCAATATGTGCTTTATCATGTACGACATAAGGTTCGCGTTTGTCTCGATGACGTCATAAGGACCCCCCAAAATAACAGTGTTTTAGCACGTTTTAGCTCTTATAACTTCTCAGGTTTAAGAGATATCGTAAAAATTTCAATCATGTGGTGGCATAAGCTTTCTGATAAGCCACTAAACAAAAATCGTTACTGATCCTGATTGTGAGATAGCAGTCGCTCCACTACTAATTTTCATACAAAATCCAGAAGCGCCATTGATGTGACTGTGCTTCTAGATAGGGTTTGTATGAAAATTAGTAGCGGGCGTCACTGCCTGCACCCACACTGCTGCGTTTTCTTTTAGGCCGTCCGCTGCCTAGCGGGATCCCGCCGCGGGTACACGGCGCGGGAATATAGATTGCTGGTTTTTGACGGACAGATGCTTACGCAGTGCATAAGTAAGCTCTAATCTATGTCGCCCCGCGCGCGTGTCCCGCTCAAGGCAGCGGAGGGCCTTACGTCACTAATTTGAAGGCACCCTAAAATAAACTATAGAAAATTAAATTTGAACGGTGTCGCCGTATTGTTTACATAGACAACGTTCTACGCCACTAAATAACGGCCGTAATATGACGGCACCGCTATCCTAGGAAACCCTAGCTATACAGTAAATACTATATTTTTAGACAATATCATCTATTCCTAACTCTTTCTAGCAATATTGTCTCTGATAAGTAATAATAGTCTTTAAAAATATTTGATTCCTAGCCAATACTGGGTTTTTGATAAAAGCCTTATAAAGCTGAATATAGTAGAAAGGGGGTTTTATGGATGGGAATGCATAAAACCCCGGAAAATTATTATAAATCCTGAAAAACTGGCAGTTTAGGAAAAGCATTTTTATTTTATGATGAACTGCATAGTGACAAACCTAGTCCGCGTATTTTGATTTCGCCCATTAATTGGATTAATTATCGAATAAAATAATTTTAGTCTAGGGTTGACATTTTGCATTTTTCCATACAAATAAAAAAAACAATATTTCTTAGTCATGTGGCGGTTTTCAGAGTTTATAATAATTTTCCGGATGTATGCATGGTACCCTATTTACCCTATTCGGCTTTTAGGCTGTTACCAAACAGCTTGTATATCGAGTTTCCATAGTAACGGCTGCAATGTAGATTAACTTGTTCGCCAGGCAGAGACGGAGTGGCCCAGTCCCACAACTCAATTGTGGTAACCCTACTCGACTTAATCTTTATATGGCGCTATAAGTGCTTATATAAGATTCAAATTCAAACTCAGTGGATATATTGCCTAATTACTTAGTATTCTACATATTACTTTGATTAATTAATAATTCATATTCATGGAAACTCTATGAGGAATTAATTAAAGCTGAATACGGACGCCATCTTGAATTATTAAGCTTTTTGAAGTAGAAGGCTTCATTTATAAGTCTAACGTTAATTGCAAGTTATTTGTCGATCTTTGTCGAGGTTTGTGAACCTAAGTAAGTACAATAAGTTCAAATTTTTGGTGTTAAAGGGTTCATCAAGATTTGAGGATGCTTGCAACTTGCAATGCAAAAGTTAGTATTGCAACTGTAAATAAATCAAGACTATTGACTTTCAAGAGATGAAAAACACAAAGATTTATGAGAAGCAATACCACACTTTTAAAATGACGAATTAATACTAAACTAAATCATTACTAGAAAAATACAACTCGCACCAGATCAATTCTCGGACGCGCGGACGGGAGTTAAACCCGAACCTTTGGACGTCCGGTCCCATGCTCTGACCGCTGAGCTACCGAGTCACTAAAAATATCCAATTATTATCGACCTATTTTGCTAAAGACCTTATAAGTTAAGTAAGATACAGTAAAATTAATTGCAGAGTTTTCATTTCAATTGCCTATTATACTTCAGATTCATCCTCGATATTAGTATATTTACAAATGTAGTATCGCTTGCATGTATCACCACTTAGCACGTTATTTTAAAGCAATAACCTAAAAAACCTAAAAAGAGAAGGTTTTTGACTTAAAATTGACAGATATGTTGACATTTCCGGTCCGAGCTATCCTCGTCACTACTAGACGCCAACCACTTCATTCGTTTTTCGTGCTTCGCCACGGACGCACGTATACAGTCTCAAAGTGAGACTTCTTTAGAACTATATTTTTACAGTGAAAATTAAACTATAGTTAAAATGCTTCGTGAAAAAAGAAAAAAGTTTTCAAGACGGAAGAGGACAAGAAGAAGAAGTCAAGACGGAGGTACACTATTAAATGCCGTTCACTTGGTTAAGCAGCATAATTGTCTGCTTACCTTTATGATGGCGTAACTGCCACACTGGTCTTTGACCATATTTTAATTTTTGTCTGATGCGAACTTACCATACTGGGTATTTTCTGTCAATTTATTTATTTATCTGATGCGAACTTACCATACTGGGTACTTTCTGTCAGTTTAGTTATTTGTCTGACGCGAATTTACCATACTGGGTACTTTCTGTCAGTTATTTATTTGTTTGATGCGAATTGACCATACTGGGTACTTTCTGTCAAGGTATTGTGTCTAAAAAGACATCAACTAAATATCTATTGCACTCGAGATAGTCATACTGGACTATTTCACCGCATAGATAGGTCAGACAACGCAACTACACTAACTACACCAACTCAAAGTGCCGATGACGACGTGACATTGTAAAAAGCAGACTACCCTCAAAGGTTGCCACGTCGAAACCGCTGCCGAGCACCAATCGGGTGACTCCGCCGTCCGCTGGATCCGCCGCCATCCACCTTCCAGAAAGGCGTCCACTGTGCTGGAGCTGGAACAGCAGCCCTGACAATAGCGTTGCTCATCAGGTATGAGTTTTGATATCATGTTATCATGATATTCTTAGTGTTGAGTTGAGTTAATCCCAACCGTGTAATAGAGTACCATCGGTACTAAGATAAATTTATAGTTTACAAAACTGACAGAACTACCTAGATATAAATGCTAAAACTTAAGAACTTAATGGAACCAGATATTGAGTTATACAGCAACTAGCTCATACCTGATACTTCAAACTTTTTATGTGAAATAGCTTAGCTGATGAAATAGCTTAGCTGCTGAAATAGCTAGCTGCTGGCATGCCGATAGAAATTTCAATTAAAAATGGAATAACAGAATCCATACATTTTATTATCTATAAATGCATAACTCATAAATGCAGTTAATGTTTTTGGTTATTATATTATATAGAAAAAAAAAAAACATTTGCCTAAACTAGGAAACATTGTATTTCAGGCGGGTAGACCTAACATGTTGAAGAACTTGTTAAATCACTAATTATTTAGTATGTTTCGTTCTAAGCTGTGCCCTTGCACAAATTATCTCTATTACTTTTCAAATTTAATTTGTGTGAATTTGTACAAAATAATGTTTCTGATGTGAAAAAATATTAGCTACAAATACCAGTTATGTTTAATGTAAAGTATTATGTAATCTGTGGTTTAAGGCAGCTTTCCAATACAAAACTATATACACCTTTTGTGTTACAGTATTTCAATTTTTTACATTAAAGTTGGGCATTACAACGTTCGGTTATACCGTACATGGTCAACTCTGTAGCTGAGGCTGTTTGCTTAAAAGACCACCGACAGTTCAGTCGAATATTAATGATGCATTGGCCACAGGCCTGATGTGACCGATCGAAAAAACTGTAAGTAAATCGGGCGCAGTACTCAATAAAACATTTTTAAAATTGATTTATATATTTATTTGCCTTAAAAACGACAAACAAAAGACGTAGGCAGGTGTGCCACATCACCACATGCTTCATTTCCGACGGCAAACGAACAGCGGGGCGCAGCGAGGAGGCCCCATCAGCGATTTGTTTCGTCAGGGATGCCGATTTACACATAGCAGACTCGCAGACGGGCGTTATGGCCCATCTAATTGGTTGCCGATGATGCATTCATCAATGTTTGCCGTCGATCATCGTACGTGGGGTAAGGACACTCATTAGGATAATGTATTCGTGAGGGTGCATGCTGGTGTGACATTTGAATGTATTCAGCGAATACAGGCAGTGGTCGCCAACTACAGGCGCAAAGATCCACTCAACCGCTGGCGCCGGTAATCTTCTATGTATGGAAGTACCATTTAGCCGCGCTAGCAGGACACCTAGATTATTATTACATTTTTTTTTCTTTGGTGGACTATATGAGTGTTATCTTTTTAATGATTCACTTTTGTACCATCTCCAGAGATATATTATAGTTTACCATTAATAGGACTTAAATTCGGGCAGAATGCATTACAGTTAAAATACATATAAATAATAGTTTTGTTACATTTTGTTGAAGGTTCAATAGAAAGTGATCTCTGTTCAAATAAAAAATAAAAACAGGTTGTCATATCAGATTTAGTTAAGAACTGTTTAAAAGTTAACTTAGCTTTTAGAAAAAAATACGTACTATAAGTACGTAAAAATAATAATATCACAATTAAAAAACGCTTATTGTTTTTAAAAACACAGTCTCTATAAGGTTTTAATTTTGATAAGGAAAGTGTTAGAAATACACGAATTTAAAATCTTAACTTTTGGGCATTGTAGTGCCCACATTTTTATTATAAAACTACCGCCGCTGGCATGACGTTGACGTTTTTTAAACAGCATGATTTCCCTGTTATTGGACAATATAAGGGTCTCAAAACTTTTTATTTTTTATAAATTGAAGTTCATCTTTTTATATTCAATGTTCTTTTATATATATATATACAGCTACCGTCGCAACTTTCCATCGTATTACAAATGTAATGGCAATTTTTGTCTTCACAAGACAAACGATCACATAACTGCAAAAATCACTAATTTTATTACCTTTTTTATGAATTGATTAAACTGGTAGATACCGATTTGTCATCATATTATTTTACTTAGTTGAATGTCATCGATTCTTACACCGAATTAGAGACGTTTCTTTTGTGCCTTTAAACAATGGGGTGGACTAGGGGACACTAGTGGTCATATCAGGAATCACAAATTGTAAAATAATTGCATATCAATTATCTAGAACTGCCTGTTCTATTGGTTATGATTTTTTTTTATTGCCATTTTTTTTATTATATTCAGTGCGGGGTGTTAAGGTATTCTAGATGTTATTATTCTGATGCTAAACAGAAATTATTCAATTCATTAATTCAAAAACTAATCACCAGTTTTGTTTTGTTTTTGTTTTTTCAGATTGAGAGTGAGTAAATTCGAATGCAAGTCGAATTAGGCAGTAGAAATCAAATGTAGTAGATTTTCTTTTCTATTTCTAGCTTTTTTAGCCCAAAAACATTTTATTTTATAATTTGAGATTTTAGCATTCACAATGCTATTTTGGTTTAGTATTATTGAAAGACTATTCTGACACCAAGCTACCTACTATTTTAATTCTGTTCCACCAGTTTCTTAAACTAGAGGTGATAACGATTGTGCCATCATGGTCGTCACAATTTTGAGCCTTAGTTTGGTACCTCTTATTCACATGGAAGGTACTTCGTCGTATCTTTTATTCTAATATAAAGTATTCACATCCTATAACTTTCAATTTCAGGGACGGAAATAAAACGCACAAATAAATTGGTTTTCACAACATTATCAAGGTGGTATTATTTTATAAGTAATGTTATTATTGAAGCCGCTGTCTGCTAATATATCTATATCTGAAAGTACAGAGTTTGGTAACGGTTCGATTATTTAACAAATAATAATATAAACAGGATAAACAGATTTTCTTTTACAGAAGTGTATGTATTTACATTTATACTATTAGTATTAGATAGTATTGCGTTCATTATTGAATAGACAAAATTGAGCTTATCTCAAGTTTGGTAAAGAATTTAACTACCTACGCCTTTGCGTAGACTCAATTATTCAAATACAATGAATATCTTAGATTACTTAAAACTTTATTTAAATATTTTTTCAAATTGGAAAACTTTGAATATTTTCCAATTTTGTTCTTTTTTCAACTTTTTTTTTTTATCTTAAAAATTTAACTTTGATAATCTTGCCTATTGCACAAAGAATGCAAACAATACAAAAAAAAATATTCAAGATTGTATTAGTAGGTATACACACTTATATTAAGTATAATAAACAGTTCATAATCACTTCTTATTTAGAAAGAAATTAAATTCTTTTATGTAATGTAAATAATAGATTGCTGAAATAAAACATTTAATGATAGCGGAGTAGACTCGTGTCCAACCAGTTTTAGCACTCGACGTACGCCAATACCTTTATAGCCCTAACAAAAAATGATATTATAGATGTTCCAGGTAACACGGCGGGATAGTTAATGACTCCACTATATTAGCAAAATATTAAAACATATTATCATCGATAATCAAACTGAGTTTTCCAAACCAACCTTGCATTTTTTTTTGTACCAACCATCTGTAGGTACCGTTTTTAGTAGTAATCATGCAAAACATTCAGAATTATGTTAAATGATATTCTTTTCTTTTTTAAAAGACTAATACGCAAGAAATGATATTTCCATTTTCTTGTTATAATGCTTTAAACATCTGCATTTGTAAATATACTAATATCGAGGATGAATCTGAAGTATAATTAATGATTAAACGAACTTACCTGTAAGTGAAGTTCTATCATAATTATACGAAGGATTCATCCGAAGATATTAGTATAGAATCCCGCCCTCCCTACTCATTATTGTAAATTACAATAACTATCTACCCACTGAAGAAAATGAGGAAATATCAGAAGATTTGGACTTTAAACTAAATGAAGTGGTTGGCGTCTAGTAGTGACGAGGATAGCTCGGACCGGAAATGTCAACATATCTGTCAATTTTAAGTCAAAAACCTTCTCTTTTTAGGTTTTTTAGGTTATTGCTTTAAAATAACGTGCTAAGTGGTGATACATGCAAGCGATACTACATTTGTAAATATACTAATATCTTCGGATGAATCCTTCGTATAATTATGATAGAACTTCACTTACAGGTAAGTTCGTTTAATCATTAAGTAGCCTGAAATAAATGGTTAAATAAAAAATAAAAATAAAACAACTAAAAAGACACGAAAACATCTTACAGTGTCAACAAATCCCTTTATTAGGTATCTTTTCGAAATTTCTCTTTTAATAGGACGGCCTATTTATGTTCATAATGCCCTATTTTATTTAAGTAAGTACATTAATAATCCATATTAACTTACCTTATAAGCTAAGGCTATCGCAGTGTTTCCAATTAAGAAAGCTACAAAAATTACAGAGTTTCCATTTCAATAAAGGCACCAAAACATTTTACAGTGTCAATAAATTCCTTTATTACCTTTTTGAAATTTCTCTTTCAACTTCCGTCGTATTCATGTTCATACCGACCTATTTTATTTACATTAATAATCCATACTAACTCATGCGGTGTCTGGGTGTCTATTTAAGTCCATCTGCCGGTACTGCATACTGATTGCGTCTTCAATTCGACCGGTGTCCATTGGCCTGGCTACGGAAATAAAATGTTGTGTATTTAAGAATATTATTTACTTCACCAAGTTAAAGAATTAAAAGTAAAACTAATACTTAATGATGAAAATTCTTTAAAAAAAATATATTGACGTAGGTAAATAAATAAATATATAGGTCGTTATTCGAAACTGAAGCAACACAAGCGCATCTAAAATTTGATAATCCGATGTAATTTAGACATCTACTTATTCTTTTAATCATCAAAGAAAAATGCGTTATTTATGTACTTACTCACTTATTTATTACATTTATTAATTATGTTCTATGACAAATTATAGTCTAACTTATGTCTGGTGTTAAGGTAATTAACTGGTGTTTATAATATATTGTGTTTATTATAATAACTAACTCTGCTCTGTAGATAAGTGATTTTACGAGACGTTATTTCTTCTATATTTATGGCAATATTGTTGCAGCCAAGTTGATATTATTTAATATTTATATTACCTAACCTATAATTACGTAAGCGTAAAAAATCAAATAGATAAAATAAATAAAAAATATTAGCAGCTAACGTTTTGACGTTAATGGAAAAGATAATGGAAACACACCATCCTGTATTGATGGCTTATACAGGAGGCGTTAATTCTGTTTGGCCACTAGGGAGGTCATTCTACTGGGCAAACTACCTAGACTATAATACCAGGCTTCGTTTTAAGCTGCCTGTCAACAAGTATAATATTAGGCTAGTTATGTTAACAAACTTTAGATATTCTATAAGTGTATTACAGCATCAATTTTGACGCAATTTTAGATTTTCGGAACTTCGTACCTTAAAAGTAAAAAACTTCGAACAAAAACCTACCCCCCTTTAGAAAAAATTCGATTTCCATTACAACAATTTGTGATTTTGGCTCGATGAGAATTCAATTCATAGTTTTTTGTACTTTTAGTTCATATTATTTTACCTACTAGCTACTGCCCGCGACTTCGTCTGCATGTAAAATGTTTTTTTGCTTTCCCTCAGGAACAATACTTTTTTTTCAAGGATGAAATTTACCCCAACCCTATGTTTTTCTCTGTGCCCATGGCAGGGTTGGCATGATTAAATCACTTTGATTTAAATCAAGTGATTTTTTGATTCAATCAAATTGCTTTTTTCTTTCCTATTTGTATAAACAAATAAAATTCTTAATTTTAAATAATTGATAGACACACACAAGTGTATGTTAAAATTAACATTGTGTTAGAATTACTGCATAGTACAGTTTTTTCTAACACTTCCAAATTATTTATCCTTAAATTTTCCAATAGACATTTTTAACTATTTTATTGATCTTTACTTGTAGCCCAGTAAATGAAAAGGTGTAGAGGGAAATGATTGGAACACAATTTTTGACTTCGTAACTTTGTTTGGACCAATTAGGAGGAGAACATATCAAAAGTCCTCGCCCGTAGCCCCTATGCCGGGGGGAGGGGGGGGGGGGGGTTTTAAGGTCCCATTTTTCGGTTTTTCAGATATATCTCGAAAACTATGCATTCCAGCGACATGAGTTCTTTCACAAAATAAAAGCTGATTAAATTTGAGAGAAGATTTATTTTAGAAATTTTTTCGATATCTTGTATAGTTTTTGAGATATCTGCTCCTGAATATCTGTGATTTAGGAAAAATAATATTTTTTGATTGATGATGATTCGCCCCCATTTCATCCCCATAATGGCTGAAATACTAACAATAACGATATCGGTCGAGTTAGATTTGCATCCATATGCCAAAATTAGAAATTTAGCTATTTTTACTTCGAAAATTAAGGATTTTCTATACAGAACTTCATCCCCCTTTTCACCCCTTCGGGAGTAAAATTTTCAAAAACGCTGGGACACGTATATATTAATAAATTATTAATAAATTAGATAATTTTTTATCGTCAGCCTAAACACAAAATTCGAAGATCCTAGCTTCGAAACTGACGGACTTTCATACAAACTTTGGACCCCCGTTTCACCCTTTAGGGGGTGAGTTTTGAAAAATCTTTTCTCAGTGCATCCCTAGACCTCATTAGGAACCTATGTGCCAAATTTGGATTCTTTAGACCCAGCGGTTTGGGCTGTGCGTTGATATGTCAGTCACCAATCAGTTTCTTCTTTTATATATTAAAGATAAAATTACAGACTTTTAATAGTGAATATCTCGAAAACTATACAAGATATCAAAAAAAATACTTGATTAAACATGTAGCAAATTTAACCAGCTTTCATTTTGTGAAAAAACTCATGTCGCTGGAATGTATATTTTTCGAGAAATATGTGAAAAACCGAAAAACGGACCTTCAAAACTCCCCCTCCCTCCCGGCATAGGGGCTACGGGCGGGGACTTTTGATATGTTCACCTCCTAATAGGTCCAAACAAAGTTACGAAGTCAAAAATTGAGTTCCACGCCTTTCCCTCTATACCCTTTTTTGAGCGTTCATTTCCTGAACTATTGTGTTTCTTCCGAATAAAAGTGTCAAATAAGAAAAACAAAAGCGTGTTGTGTTTTCACCTTGTTTTCACACACTATTTTAAGTGGATTTTAAAGGCTTTACCAAAAAAATAAGTGATTTTTTATTTTTTTGAAAAAAAACATGATTTTTTCCAACCCTGGCCCATGGTAATGTATATGTAAAATTTAATGATGATTTGTTCAGTGGTTAAGATGTGAAGGCGGCGTAACAAACAAACAATTACATTAAATAAAAAATAATAAATAAAGTAAAGATTATTTCAGTAGACACTTTTTATGAATGAAAATAATACTGCCATGAGAAAAACGAGTTTAAAGATGCAATCATTCGTAAAGGGAAAAAGAAGTGACAATAAACTTTTATCGACAAGTCTTATTATGCAACTTTACCAAAATAAACCAGTCTTTGACAAAGAATGGTGGCTATTATCAAGTAAAAAGCGAGGACATCCGCTTTCACTACTCTATGAAGCATTAAAGATCGGAGCTGAGATAAATGCCACTTGACTATAGCCAGTACGATCTCTATAGATGACACTATTAAGATCTAGTCACTCTTAGAGCAGTAGCCACGATATAACATTCGTTTTGACGATGTGCGTTTCATCTAAAATGGGTAGGAGGAAGAACATTTTGTTTCGAACATTTCACGAGAGTTGAAATCATTCCGAAAGAACTTGAAATCATTCCGTTAAAACTCTACTTACATGAGAACTTCAAAGACATAGTACCTAAGTACTTTTTAGCTACGATAATGTTGTCTCGGAAAACAAAATAAGTAACAATAAGGTACTAAAAGTGGAGACGGACTTTATTTCAAGCCAAAACAGCAAAGATTTTGTGAGATATTTTTACTCAGAACATATTATAGTGTGTACCGCTCTTAGCGCTGTACAAAAGCTCATAAAAGAGCAGGAACCTTCTGAGTTGTATACTCGTACTGCGTTCCTTAGTTTATTAAAGCCACAGCTATTTAGTAGACTAGAATCAGTAATTCTACTAGTTCACGAAAACACTGCTAGGGGATTAATGAAATTTTGACATGTTTGAAACAAACAATCAAAGTTCCTTAAATTAATTTTGTTCATATTCACTGGTTAGAGATTACATGCAAACTTCATCTACTTCAAAGAATAAGTCGTCTGCGCGCCGTCCCTGCGCAAGGTCGTAACATCTCCGCGTACGCGCACTAATTAGTGTCAGATACGAAACGAATTATTTTCTTTTGCCAGTATTAATCAGCAATGTGCCTTGTGTTTAATCATGACAAATCAGCAAAATTTGATTATAAATGAGCTATTATGCTTTATGCAGTGTAAATCGACTGTAATGGACGAAGTGAGTTTGCTACAAATATGTGAATCCAGTTTTTCAGAAAAAGATATCAACAAAGCAAGAGATATCTTCACTCAGTTAAACCTTCTGCGAAATACGCGAAAAGGGGACGGAAAGAAGAAACGGGTCCTTCAGGATATCCTTAACATTATTAAGGAATCCGACGCTGACCAACTGCCTGTTTTTGTAGCAAAGGACTTGCACTGCCTGCCTCCGGTCACATTTGACCACGTTGATGCAACTACGTTATTAAGGGATATTCTTCGATTAAAACAAGACGTTCACAAAATTCAGTGCGAATACGTAAGATCAGTAGACTTGCTGAATATTCAAGAACAGCTGCAAACTCTTAAAGATATTCAATCGGGAAAAAAGGATACACAGAATATAAATACAAGTTCATCAAAAATACAAATAGAAAATAAAAAGGGCCTGCCTAGGGAAACTGAATTTTTTCAAGACTTGAGGGTGGGTGGAGAAAACATCCAACGGTCAGTGGACGCGACTCGCAGTAACGGCAGCAAGACCGCAGCGCCCGCGCCCCCTTGTACAACATCGATACCGCAAACGACCGGTGCTGAGTCATTTACGCCTCGGTCGCCTTCTCACGAGTCTCACGACATAGGGGGTGCGCCGCGCATATATGATTTGCAATCGCAGCCGATCGGACCACATGCGCCTCTCCAAACTCAAACTAGAACGCGCGCAACTAGTAGCCCTAAAGTAAAATCTAAACAGCAGCGGCCGTTTAACAACACTGTATCTGACGATAGTTTTACGACAGTGGTGAATAAAAAGACTATAAGAAGAGCTAATAAACAGAATAATAACCGGGTTGGAAAGGCCGAACTAAAATCACAAAAGATAAAAATTGTACCCAAATTTTCATATATATACGTATCGAGATTTGAAGTAGACACTACGGCGGAGGACCTAAAAGATTTTCTTGCAGAAAACGGAAAAACTGCTTTTAAAATTGAAAAACTGATATCTCACAAACAGACAGATTTTTCATCATTTAAAATTACGGTACATCAGGCACAGGAAACATCACTTTTAAACGAAGACTTGTGGCCTTCCGGGGTAGTGTATAGACGTTATAGAAACTCACGGCTGACGGCGCCGGCCTCTGACTGATAATAAGATAAGATACTTAGTATGAAAAGCAAGTTTGCTTCTTTTAACTGCCAAGGAGTGAAACGTACATATCCACACGTTCAAGACTTATGTAAGGATCATGATTTCGTGGCATTACAAGAACATTGGCTGATTCCAGAAGAAATTGACTTTTTACAAAAAATTGACCCTGACTTCAGTTATTATGGAATATCGGCGGTGGATACATCGGCGGGTGTACTGATTGGACGTCCGTATGGAGGTGTAGCCCTTCTATGGCGAAAATCATTATTTACGTCGGTAAAACCAATAGACACGGGCTCAACGCGGGTCGTCGCATTACGGGTGGAGCTTGCATCAGCTGACCGAAGTTTTATAATTATGTCGGTATACATGCCTACTCAACACAATGACAATGTCCCATTATTTACACAGTGCTTAGCGGTAATTAGTGCGGTTATAGAAAACAGTAATGATGAATATGTGATATGTTTGGGTGATTTTAACACGGATTTAACACGTGTGAATAGTGTGTTTGCAACACAGCTGAATAACTACTGTGAGGACCAGGACTGGGTATGTGTGGATACATCTATTTTGGGTTTGTCATCTAACACATATACATATTGCAGCGCAGCCCACGGCACTACGAGTTGGATCGATCACTGTCTGACAACTCAGGCGGCGCGATCTATGTTCACTAATGCATATGTGTTATATGACGTTTATGATTCTGATCATTTTCCTTTGGTGCTTGAATGTGATATTGACTTAGTGATACCAAAAATCGATAGCTTTTGTAATAGAACGGTGAATAGGGTAATATGGGGCACGAGAACAGCTGACCAAATAAATAAATATACACAGCTCTGTGACAAATATCTTAAAGCTCAAGAGTGGCCCTTGTTGCCTTGTTTTAAAAGTGGTTTGAATAGAGATGCAAAAAATGTAAATCAGGTAATTGAACAACTGTATAGCCAAACCATATTTTGTATGAAAAAGGCGGCAGTGCAATCATATATCGGTAGGAGTAGGAAATCGAATAATAAACAAATTATTGGCTGGAATTATCACCTGAGGGATAGTCATATGAAAGCTCGACAAGCTTATCAGTTGTGGCTTTTTTATGGTAGTCCTAAAGAAGGAAAATTATATGATGAAATGTATAATACACGGAAAGTATTTAAAAATAAATTAAAATGGTGTCAGCGTAATGAAAATAAAATAAAAGCCGACATAATAGCTATGTATAGATCAAAAAAAGACTTCTGTAATTTTTGGAAAGAGACAAATAAGTTAAAATATAAAGCCAGTATTCCTATGTCAATAAATGGAATTAATGATCATAATGATATTGCTGATTTGTTTTTAACTAAATTCAAAGTTGCAAGCGCACTTTCTCCGACACCGTCCACATTGAATGTAAAACCTAAAGATACCACCGCTGTCGATACACTTGGGACGTCGTGGTCTGGGGGAGAGCACCTACGTATTACAGCTGATGTCATGTTTAAGTGTGTGAGAGAAATGAAACGTGGTAAATCCCCCGGTCACGACGGGCTCAGTGTTGAACATGTACTATACGGTGGTCCATTGTTATATGAAAAGTTATCATCACTTTATAACCTATGTATAGAATATAGTTATCTTCCAAACGAATTGATGAAAACAATTGTAGTCCCAATTGTGAAGAATAGAACCGGAGATGTGTCCAGTACAGCTAATTACCGACCTATATCGCTTGCGACAATAGTTTCAAAGATTTTTGAACGAATTTTGAACATGCATTTTAATGAAACCAATGTACCTCTAAATAGTGCACAATTTGGTTTCCGTAGTGGTGTTTCCACCGACATGGCAATTTTTTGTCTAAAGAATACAGTTAAATATTATGTCAAAAGAAACACATCAATTTACGCATGTTTCTTAGATTTAAGTCGCGCCTTCGATACAATAGACTACAACTTATTATGGGAAAAGCTTAGACATACTAAAGTTCCTGACAAAGTGACAAATTTACTGCAATATTGGTATACGAATCAAGAAAATCGGGTCAGGTGGGGTGAAGCTCTATCTGAGCCGTATAAACTAGAATGTGGTGTTAGGCAGGGCGGGATAACGTCTCCGGTTCTGTTCAACCTGTATGTGAACGAGCTGATGGAGGGGCTCAGCGGCACCAGGGTCGGCTGTCATATAGGCGATGCGTGCGTCAACAATCTGAGCTACGCCGATGACATGGTGCTGCTGAGCCCATCACCAGCTGGTCTTTCTGAGCTGCTGCAGATTTGTGAGACTTATGCGTGTGCACACGGCCTGGCTTACAATGTGACTAAGACGGAAATTATGATATTTAGAGCTGGTCACGGTCCAGCAAAGTTACCTACCTTTAAGCTGTGTGGTAGCTCCCTAAACATAGTATCGAAATTCAAATACCTAGGTCATATACTGAACAGCACTTTAGATGATGGGGACGACATCGAAAGACAAAGGCGCGCCCTCGCGATGCGGTGTAACATGTTGGCAAGGCGGTTTGCACACTGCTCGGGCCAAGTTAAAGTAACCCTGTTTAAAGCTTATTGTCAGGCGTTCTACACAAGCCAACTGTGGTACAAGTACACGAAGTGTATTTATAATACTCTTCGTGTACAATATAACAATGCACTCAGAGTAATGCTTGGTCTTCCTTGGAGGTGTAGCGCGTCTGGCATGTTCGCTGAGAACGGGGTCAAGGATATGGGACTATTACTAAAAGGAATAAAAATGTCGTTTCACAAAAGGCTTAGTCTCTCGACAAACGTCATTATTAGTAATGTTTATGCAATTATTTACCGACATGATGCATGCTGTCTACTGTTATTATAGCTTTGACTTTATTATATTTTATTCTATTAATTATTTTATGTGTTGACAATTTACAATGTAATGCATAATTATGGGTCCCTGTGCCTGAAATAAAAAAATAAAATAAAAATAAAAAATAAAAATAATAAAATCTTTAGCAAATTATTTTAGTAGGTACCTACTATATTTTTTTTTTGTTTACAATCGTTTATCTTAATTCAATACGTGCAAATGAGATGCTTAGTAATTCAAAGAATAAATAGCTTAGATACGTGACTAATAAGTAATAATATATTACAAAATGTGAAAGTGAACGGTTGAACCACTGCACCAAACTGCATCAATTTTGATGGATTTTTGGAAAGAGATTTATTGGGTCATGGGGAAAGACAAGGGCTACCTTTTATAGCTGAAATGAATATCGACGAAAGTGAAATAGGAGATAAAAGTTCGTATGGGAACCTAAAAAAAGGAACAGGGAATTGGGAATCTAAAAAAGTCTGGAACGGGTGGTAGGAAAATGTAGACGATTCAAAAGTATTTAATTATTATCTTTATTGAAAAAAAGATATTTTGACGTTGACTTACCTGGAAAACATTCCATATGGACGAAGTCGACCGCTAATTAAATCTAACTTTAGAAAAGGTCAAAATTTTATTATGATGCTCATACATTAAGAATTGATAAGTCTACGGGAACACAAAATATAATAATTGTAGCTATGGCGTCAGAAATACCTACCTATATACCGCCATCATAGGGCTTCAGCCCTACCATCAAAACAAGCCCTACCATCAACCAAACCGAGTACAAATTGCATCCCCCTCCTGGGAATCGAACCCGAAGTTTCTTCAGCGTCAGGTTGAAGCTAATAATAAACCTATCAGATTTTTTGAAGCTCTGATGTAAATAGAAAATGTTACTAGAGGCCACGTTCAGCCACTTCATATGGATAACGTTAAATTTGGATTGATCATTATTGATTTCTCATAATCATAAATATGTAGTTAAGTAAATGTTTACAAATTTTTGAAGCTATTTATTGTATGATAGAATGTTCAACATCAAAAATAACAACCGTTTTTGTCATAAGCACGATGAATGCTAAAATTCAAATGTGGAAATAACTGTTCATGAAATCAACAGTTTGTAATATTTACTAATCATAGCATTTGCCTAGCCAGATTCCTACTACTTAGTATTATATTAGAAATAAAAACACTTTTTTTACGCATTACAGGGCGTATATTAGTAATTCAGATGTTATATATTAGAATTATTTAGTTTGGATTTATTGGTTTTTTGATTTCCCGACGTTTCGACACTTTTCCAGGGGCCGTGGGGATGACTCAAAGTCTCAAGGTGGGAGGAAGGAGGAATTAACCCTACAATAACTGGAAATGGCTAGATTTCAATAACAGGGTTGTACACATAGAAATACAAACCTATCGACCTACAGTAATTGCAAGCAACTTCTCCAATAGCCATTTTAGCTCGTCTTACCGTTACAGCTTGGCCTGGTCTACAACGGGCTAATCATACGCTATAATAATAATTTCTGTTAGATTAACTATCAGTCAACGAACAAGTCGCTATAACCGGAATTTACTTGGTGTTAAGTGAATCTAGGTAATATCGATTGACACTTAGGCACCTATAACAGACTATGAAATTGTACGAGAGTACAAATATAAGGACATAAATTGGACATCACCGTAAACTGCTCTGAAAAATTCACATTAGGCAAAGCGATAATAACGAGCATCGAAGTTATAGCATTTTAAACAAACAAAATAAAAAGCAATACTTACTTAAATAATTATATGTATGCACAATATGTGAGAAACAGTATTTCATAAGGAATTTGCTGTGCTTTACTATCTTTATAGAAAGTGATCAAAATTAAATCTTTAGACCAGGAATTCATCTAACCTCATTCATCATAATATTCCTTTATTCTTAATGTAACAACGCCAACGATCTGAATTAACTTTTATTTCCTGTAACGGTACTATAATTTACGTACGCTCTAATTCACCTCTCATTCAAAGAATTGCTGATCAATGATTTACCACTTTTGATAGGTTTTAAGAAAAATGGCATATCTTGTTCATATTTTGTCAGGCTTTTACCTTCGGAAACCACCTAACAATGTAGCTGCCGTTTATGGACTAGGAAGTGGATTTAAATATTGAGATATTAAAAACACTTTTTTAATATAAATTGTCACTTATATCTGAAACCATTCATTCATCTTCACTAAAAAAAAAGCAAATTGAAATCACTAGCATCTACAGTGTGCACAAAGATTAATGGACGCAGACGAAAGAACGGTGTCTGAGGAAAAATAACTCTTCACCCGGGCTCCCTAATAGCGTGACATTTGTTCAGGGAGAATGCTACCAGAAAACTAATTCTCAAAGTGAATAATAGTTCACCCCTGACAATTACATTTGAAAAATAAGTTTGTATTGATAGATTAGCATTTGATTTGTTTTTAAAGTTAGAGCAGAGAATAGTACTTGCGTAGTTAGAGCTAAAGAAACAACATTGCATAGATATATCTCGACGACTTCGCCGGCTAAACAAGTAAGTAATAAGCATAAAAGAGTTAAATAAAAAGCTAACAAAAAATGCAAACAACACAAATGTTTATTTTGATTTTTTTTCTACATTTCATTGCATAATGTTTTTGTTGCAATTTCCAATTTATTTAAATGGCACTTCTAAAGCAACTTCAACAGGACTTATGGAAACAAAGGTATGCTCAAAAGTGGGAGTCGTTCTACAAGATGATGACTACTTTATCAGCATGGAGGAATACATAGAGTTGAGAGCTTAAAATTGTAGCACAATTTGTCACATTCCGCCAGGTGTTGTGAATGAAACTCTCCTAGCAATTACATAGTAATCGTCGTCGTTGGTTGCGTCAAATCTGCTATTAAGTTCGCTTTAAACTTGGCACGCATCTACGATGACATTTGGAGCATTACAATCTAGGTCAGTTGCTTAGTAAACCGGCTGGTAAAGCTTAACAATAGCATAGAAAGATAATAACAGTAACAGTGCCATCACCCACATCTTAACATATCTCTTGCATATCGGATAGTGTTCTTTAAGTTAAATATTTTAGAATTTCACTAAACGTGACTTTGGTCAAATATTTTACTATCTTACCCAAACAATAACTTTGTCACGTAATAACTTAGTATACGAACTCACAACTCGAACTTACATTAACGTGCGAACGTGGTTAAACCATTGAACAGACCATTAACTATTTACTAGCAACATACGTAGTACAAGCTTTATGCTGATACAGCCAATCGAGCGTCAAACAGCCTTGAAGCTCAATCATAATGAGTGAAAGGCACCACCTCGGTCACATAGCCTTAGCGTGACTCACCAATGACTTATAATAGCATTCGTGAAGAACAAACCATACTGAAGACTTACCTCACAAAATCAAACATGATCATTACATTGTTTATTACTCAAAAGCCGCCCACATGACAAGACGCGCAGCTGTTTCAACGAAAGCGAATGGTACCCATTTTGGGAGAGGTAACTATATAATTTAAAAGCTTCAAAGCTTAGATAACAATATCGTCGGCGCAATGCTTTCACTAACACAATACATAGAGAGGTCACCAATTGCACTACGTAAGAATAGTAACACTGCAAAACCAAGACACAAAGGCATTCCCTAAATCAATAGATGATTTCACAGATCCTACTTCATAGACCGCAAACCTCTAAATGTGAGCCTCCGGTGCATTACGACCAATTATCTCACCGTTTTGACCCAAACTAAGAGAGCACTCGATACAATTGACCGGCAAATGCCGATGCCATTCGATAATACCTTCCGAGCTACGACAGTTATAAACCCACTCATCCATGACTATCGACATGGGAATAGCTCTCAATGAACATTCATCACTTGAAAGGTAACGTTATCTACTTAAAACCTGCTCCATTGCACCGCTTGAAAATTCCAACTCAAAAGATTTATTTTAAGTTTCAATGCTTATACTTCAGTTCAAAGCTCTGCAGTATTGATGTAGCCTTTTAAGTTTCTCTAGTGCCCTGTATTTTAGTATTTTACCCCAGACAGATTCAGTTCAAAGAATTTCAGAGCGTTAGTTTTAAGCTTCATATTTTGAAATATAAAGTAAATTAAAGTTAATAATTCTGATGAAAAGTTAACAGGCTTCCCTAATAGGGCATGAAAGGATAAAGCTTAAAGCACAGTATACATAAGTTTAATATGTTGATAAATGTTGTTGCCTCTATCTATAAACTCGAACAAAAAGCTTATTTCAAAATCGTCTAATGTTAGTGGTACCTGTTTGACTGAACTAATGTTTTCCAGAGTAGTTAGGTACTCGTAAACAAACAACAAGTAACTAAAAATTATAATGCATCAACGCTTCGAGCAACAAAGGCTTCGTTTTTCACGAAGCCCGTCTTACTCTAAGCATCAACGCTTCTGCTTGTGTTTATGGTTATCTTTAAAAATGAAGTATTACCTAACTCTCCTTGCGTCTATCTTTTGAATCTGGGGGCACAGAATGCTCTTTGCACTGTCACATTCTACGTCAAAAAGTTCTACCAGAGAATAAAATAAATAATAATACAAGTACGCTAGTTGATGTTAATCGAATTTTCACGATTTTAGACCACAATTCTGACCCCACCTTGCTTTTCCGGTTTATAGATAGTTACTTACAAAAAGAAGTGAAATCCCACCAAAAACATTTTCATGTACATGTTGCCAAAACTTCCATATGGCTCATCCTCATGTAGAGCCAAGCTTCTAACTCTACGCGCCCTAACTCTACAAGCCCTAACTTCAAAAACTCTACACCTTAGAAGTCAAAATATGTGGCTTGGCCATTTCGCTACATGGAAACCTTTCTGATAAACAATAGTTCTTGTAGTAACGAAACTGCTAAGCCACATATTTTGACTATGGTGTAGAGTTTTAAGTTAGGGCTTGTAGAGTTAGGGCGCGTAGAGTTAGAAACTTGGCTCTACATGAGGTCTAATAACTTTTTGACAGTGCGAGCCATATGGAAGTCTTGGCAACATTATACATAAAAATGTTTGTAGTGTGATATTTTTAACAGTAAAAACTTGGCGATAGAATTTGTGCTATAGGAAACGCTGTGAACTAGAAATAAGAAACTGAAATTAAAAATTTGGCCTAGGAACACCTACATAATCAAATGAAGGATGTTCCCAAATTAACGAAAAAACGTACGAATGTCGAAGCTATTCATTCATACAGTACCTTTTGGATACAAAAACGAGCGTCCATTAATTAAGGGAAAATAATATCAGCCGTTGTTGCATTTCGCGGGACTATAACAGAAGTGGGTCAAACATTGCATCGTCGTCGCTGGAGCATGAAATATCGCGCACTTCACGATCAGTCGTCAAACGCACGCTCTATTTCATGCCATTTACTTTTTCAGCCTTTACATAGTGTACGTGGTTAGTAGATAATAAGTCAGATATTGAGATGTTAGTTCTTTTGTTTGTATCTATGAGTGGCAAAAAAAATTGTCATTGCACGATGTCATTAATTTTGGTAATTTTTGATGAAGAATATGTGAATTTGTGCCTGTCTTCCAATATATAGTACATTATTGACGCGGTCAATAATGACTTTATTGCTGGCAGCGCGATGATGATGGCCGATAGTGTAGCTTAGCGCAGGTCCAGGCCGTCACAGCGCGGACAGCAAGGGCTGCAATGATGACCAAGTTTGAAGGCCGAGAGCGTAGTTAAGCTCAGCTTGAGGCCATCATAGCGTGGCCAGCAGTGCAGTCATTGTGGACCAAGTCTTGTATAGTGCTTTACTCAAAAATGTCAAAAAAGTAAAAATGTCAAAAAAGACAAAAATGTCCAAAATGATCATTTTTGAATTTTTTGATATTTTTGTCATTTTTGATATTTTTGACATTTTTGATATTTTTGACATTTTTGAGTAAAGCACTATACAAGACTCGGTCCAAAATGACAAAAAAATAAAAAAGGCAAGAAAGTCAAAAATATCAAAAAGGAAAAATAGTAAAAAAGTAAAAAAAAATACAAAAACATCATCTACAACAATACAACACCCGCGCAAATAAAGAATGGGATTGAAAATGGCGGCTCACGGCGCTTACCACAACGAGTATAATCCCATTCATTAACTGCGCGGGTTGTAGGTACAATGTACTTTTTTCACGAACTATGTTTGAAACAAAACTCGACAATAATGGATTCTCAAAGGAAATTGCTGGTGGCTAAAACTCGACAATAATGAAATCCCATACAACTTTGTTGCGTCACCATCGGAGGAGCACGGCAACCTCGACTTTGTTCAAAGAAGGTTGTCAAAATAATGGCCATATTACAAGCATTTTTGAGTAAAATAAATTTATCATGTTTCGCGTGCTCATTTTTGCCTTATTAGACTATTCTTATGCTGTTGAATTTAGAAAAGCAATCGAACAATATAATTTTTCTACTTACACTACTTACATGAACATAAAAAGTTTTTGATCCGCAAAAAGCTCGTCATATTTGGATGGCCTAAAATTTTGTGATCGGCATCACATAACATTTAAATAAATCGCTATTCTTTTTACAGCTTAACGTTTAGTCTAGCTAAAAAAATCGCCCGTATTGAATCCGAATTCCAGAAACACACATTGTTGTAGGTAGGTCCACGCCGCTTTAGATCTAAAACTCATTACAGAGTGGAAATGAAAAGCTCGCAAGAGCGCCAATCAGTAGGATAGTTTGAGGACACCTGTTGGAACCACTTTAATCCTGAACCAGTATTATCAGACCGCTTTGCGTATAGCTTTAATTGTGTTTAGTACCTTTTGCACATTACAAAGCGGATTCTGGCCGAATCAATGGTGTAATCCGTATTAAGCTGCCGTTCAAAGCCGTGGCCCTTCTACAGAAAATTCGTGTCGGCGAAATAACTCATAAAACTCACAAAATAATAGCTTTCTCTATACCAAAATGTGTTATTTGCAATCGATCCCAGTGGATTGTTTGGATAGAGACAATGTTTATAAAGAGCGAAAGTTATTTACATTCACGTCATTCAAATGAGTAGAAATCTGATTCCTTTGGTGGCTGGACTGAGTCTAAAATTACATTTGAATTATGTAGGGTTTTATCTGTTTTAAACTACAAACTTATGAATTCGGAAAAATCTGTTATATTTGAAGTAAAATTTTTACTTCAAGTATAAAACGGAGTCCATTTAGGACTACGTTTTATTAATAGCGTAATACAAACAGTCGACTTTAGCTCTGAAAATTTCTACCTATAATATTTTAAAATATATAATCCTGACTTTTAAGCAAACAATCGGGACAGGTTATTTAAGCCGTTGTGTACCCAACTTTTACCTTTCACTTCAAATATTATTTAACATTCGTTTGCTTTATCTATTTTCTCACAAGTTCTTTTTACGGTAGATTGAGAAACTAAACATTAGAAATGTTTGTGCCTTAACGTATGCGAAAATACTTTATTTGAGCTTAGTGTAAAAGTATTATTCACAAGTTAGGACATATATGCAAAGTTGTAAATGTCAGAAGGAAATTAATTCAATTGAAATTCAAAAACTCTATAATTCTACTACTAATATTATAAATGTGAAAGTTTGTGGGTTTGGATGTTTGTTCCTCAATCACGCAAAAACGGCTGAACATATTTGGATGAAATTTGACACAGATATTTTATAGCCTCTGTTAAAACATAGAATACTTTTTATCCCGGCAAAAGGTTCCCTAGGGATTATCCGAATGTCCAAGCAGATAAAGTCGCTGGCGGAAGCTAGTTAAAAATAAAATTTATTCCAAAACAGAACTCTTCATTTGGAATTTCATTAAAATGTAGCGAATAATTCCACGAAAAACTAACTATTACTAGGACTTTCGCAAATTACACAAAAAAACTACTGAAGCATTTACTTAGCTAATATTGCAACACCATTTTCGCTTAACTTATTAAGTTGAAAGCTCACACAATTTAATATTAATGAGATCTTTTTTCTATTGTTTCAGGCTGGGAGCTAAAAGGACTTCACTGTTACAAATTCTTCAACATCAGACATTCTTGGGAAAAAGCGGCAGAATTATGTCGAAGGTAATGCATCCTTTTTTTTGTTTAAAATGATTAAGATTGGATAGGAGTACCACCCTAGTGGAGCTAGAGTTTTAAATGTTTCATGATTTTATTTCAGATATGGAAGCGAACTTATGGTTGTAGAGACGTACTCGGAAAACAACATGACCGCCAATATGGTCCCAGTTAGTCCCAGCAATAATCATTACTGGTTGGGACTCGCCACCGTTGACGATCTCAGAACAAACACGCTCGAGTCAGCTGCCGGAGCATTAGTGTCACAATACGCGGGGTTTTGGGATCTCCAGCAGCCGAATCCCAAAGATGGTGAATGTGTCGACGTCCACATTTCAGCAGATACCCAATCATGGGAACTCACGACCTGCGAAACTCTTCTGCCGTTCATGTGTAAAGCCAACGCCTGTCCGTCTGGTAAGCAACAATTAACCAAAACTAATCGGTTCACTAATTAAAAGGAAGTACAAAATCAATGTTAAGGTACTTATTGTAACAATGAATTGAATTAACTTTTATTTTTAGGAACCTTCCATTGTTCAAACGGAAGATGCATAAACGCAGCCTTCAAATGCGACAAGCAAGACGATTGTGGTGATGCGTCCGACGAAATGGACTGTGCTTCCGATTGTCATTTCTATATGGCCAGCAGTGGGGATATCGTGGAAAGCCCCAACTATCCTCACAAGTACCCACCCTTTAGCGAATGCAAGTGGACTCTCGAAGGCCCACAAGGCCAAAATATTGTTTTACAGTTCCAAGATTTTGAAACTGAGAAGTCTTTCGACACTGTTCAAATTTTAGTTGGCGGCAGATCTGAAGATAAATCGGTCAACCTTGCAACTTTATCAGGAAAACAAGACATTTCGAATAAACTTTTTGTATCCGCTTCTAACTTTATGATTATTAAATTCAGTACGGATGGCTCAGTTGAAAAGAAAGGTTTCCGTGCATCATGGAAAACAGAATCTTCAAACTGTGGTGGTATTCTTAGGGCCACGCCCCAAGGTCAAGTACTCTCGTCACCTGGTTACCCTACCGGCTACCCGGGTGGGTTAGAGTGCATGTATATTATTGAAGCACAAGCAGGTAGAATTATATCACTGGAGATTGAAGATCTAGACTTAGAAATGAATAGGGATTATATTATTATCAAGGACGGAAATTCACCCTCAAGTCCAGTACTCGCAAGATTAACAGGCCCAGGTGAAGAGAACCAAAAAGTCGTTATATCAACTACCAATCATTTGTACATGTACTCCCGTACTAGTTTAGGTGATTCTAAGAAAGGTTTCAATATGAGATATTCACAAGGCTGCAAAGCTACGATTATTGCTTCAAACGGAACGTTTACATCGCCTGCATACGGCTTGAGCAATTATCCCAACAATCAAGAGTGCTTATACAGAATAAAGAACCCAAACGGAGGAGCTCTTTCACTGAAGTTTGATGAGTTCAATATTCACCCTTCAGATGTAGTACAAGTTTTTGATGGATCGAGTACAAATGGCTTAAGGTTACACTCAGAAAATGGATTCACGGTGAAACCTAGAATTACACTTACTGCTTCAAGTGGTGAAATGCTTATCCGATTCATGTCTGATTCTTTACACAGTGGTCAAGGATGGAAAGCAACATTCTCAGCAGGTAAGGTCTTACCTTCTTTTATTTAGACTTTATTGCTAAAAAATACAGCAAATGGCAGACTTAATGCCACTAGGTTTATATTAAAATAAGTTTTCTATATTTCAATACTATATTAACCATATCTATTTCCAGATTGCCCGCTACTAAAGTCAGGCGAGGGCGCTCTTGCATCTAATAGAGATACCGCATTCGGTACAGTTATAACATTTACATGCCCTATTGGCCAAGAATTCGCCACTGGAAAGTCTAGAATCACAACCGAGTGTTTAGATGGAGGAAAGTGGTCAACTACATACATTCCTAGTTGCCAAGGTAAACTTTATATCTAAATCGACCAATTCTTCATAAGATACCGAAAGCTTATTTTATTAAATTGTTATTTTTGTCTTTTACTTGCAGAGGTGTATTGCGGTCCTGTTCCGCAAATAGATAACGGGTTTTCAATTGGATCGACTAACGTTACCTACCGAGGCGTAGCTACCTACCAATGTTACGCTGGATTTGCTTTTCCGACAGGGCAACCGATTGAGAGAATTTCCTGTTTATCAGACGGCAGATGGGAGAGAACACCTACATGTCTAGGTAAGTTATTGTCTCTGTAAAACTGTTATCTCTGTTTTACCAAGACTAAAATTTCTCGTATTAGATACTGTGCGTGATTTATTGGTTGAATAAAGAAATTATATTTTATGACGTAGAAAGATAACAAATTCTCTATTTATGATTATTAAATGAATTAAATTCTCTCACGTTCGTCTTTCATATGCCTTCAGAATATACTAGATGTTAATATAATCATATCAACTGATTTGATTGAAAAAGAATACAAATATTTCTCATAATAATCTTTTCTTTAATTTCAGCATCACAGTGCGTAGCTTTACAAGATGTGCCACATGCAAATGTAACAATTCTGAATGGCGGTGGTCGAAGCTACGGGACAATCGTACGTTACGAGTGCGAACCCGGCTACGTACGTTCCGGGCAGCCAGTCCTGTTGTGTATGAGCAACGGAACTTGGTCTGGCGATGTGCCGTCGTGCACAAAAGTTTTGTGTCCAAAATTCCCGGATATTAAAAATGGATTCATAGTGGACCAGACTCGGGTTTACATGTATGGGGATGAAGCACGCGTTCAGTGTTACAAAGGTAAGAGACTTTCCGAAAACATATAAATTGAAAATAAAAATTATCAACTTTTTTGTTTTCAAAACGAAAGTCCAATTCTTCTCACGGTATAAATTCGTGATTACCAAAATGAATGATGTTTTGTTTCAATATTGTGTATATTGTGGTTTAGTCAAGAAGAAAGCGAATGAACTTTTTATGCCTACAATGTGTCATTTTTACAGGCTTCAGGCTAAACGGACCAAGTATATTAAAATGTGGGCCAAATCAAGAATTCGACGAGGCACCAACATGTGATGACATAAACGAATGCTCAAGCAGTCAATGCGACAGCGTATCTACTGAATGTAAGAACACGCAAGGAGGTTTCTTCTGCCCCTGTCGAACTGGCTTCACGGCCAGTTTGGACTGCAGGCCAGTCGGTGACCTAGGTCTTATTAATGGAGCTATCCCTGATGAGTCTATCACAACTTCAGCTCCCGAATCTGGATATTATAAAGGAGTATGTAATTTTTCCACGCATATCTGTTCCACGTTCTTTCTTTCATTGTTATTTCAAATGTCTCATACTTAATAAATAAATACACCACTAACATTTGCCTATTCATCAGATGGTCCGGCTAAACAATGGAGGAGGATGGTGTGGTAACAACTTAGAAGCTGGAGCTAATTGGATTCTCGTAGATCTCAGAGCACCAACTATTATTAGGGGCTTCAGAACTATGAGCGTTATGCGGGCCGACGGCAATATTGCTTTCACATCTGCAATTCGGATTCAGTACACCAATGATTTAACAGACGTTTTCAAAGATTACACAAATCCTGACGGAACTGCGGTGGAATTCCGTATTTTAGAACCCACTCTGTCAGTTTTGAACTTACCCATGCCAATAGAAGCTCAATACGTAAAGTTCAAGATTCAAGATTACGTTGGTGCTCCCTGCCTCAAGTTAGAACTTATGGGGTGTGCTCGTCTCGATTGTAATGATATTAATGAATGTTCAGAAAATAACGGGGGCTGTGAACAAAAATGTCTAAACACGTGAGTTGTCTGTTTTATTTAATTTATAGTGTAATTTTATTAAAATAAAGTCACAACGTCAAAAAACCAAGTGCGCCATATTTCCATGGCATCAAAATATTATATTTTTATTTTAACAATAACTTTTTATTTTACAGACCTGGAAACTACTCGTGTGCTTGTAACCTTGGATATGAACTTTATGCGACAAATGGTACTGCTGGTTTCGCTATTGAACTATCAGAAACTGGTGAAAGGGATGGTGACACTTACCAAAGAAATAAATCTTGCGTACCCGTTATGTGTCCTTCACTTCTGGCTCCTGAAAATGGAAAACTGCTGTCCACTAAGAAAGATTTCCACTTTGGTGACATTATACAGTTCCAGTGTGACTTTGGATTTGTTATGTCCGGTTTCTCTTCTTTAATGTGTACTTCAAGTGGAACTTGGAACGGAACAGCTCCTGAATGTCAATGTAAGTTATTAATTAAATTTAATTAAACAACATAATTTGGGCGCGTAAGGAATCATTTTCAAATTAAAATATTTTCTTTTTTTTAGATGCTCGCTGTGTTACACTATCGGATGACAAGAATGAAGGCCTAAGGGTGATTCGCGATGATCCAGAAAGTGTACTTGTTCCATATAGAGACAATGTCACCATCACTTGCGCTTCTCCTGGCAGACAATTAAGAAATACCTTGACCTCATCATTCAGACAGTGTGTTTATGATCCTAAACCTGTAAGTTTTCGAGTATTATTTTAAAGTGTAATTTGGTTATGTTAATACTATATGAATCAAAATATTTCATTATTTCCCTCTCTACAGGGTCTTCCTGATTACTGGTTTTCTGGAGCTCAACCGCAATGTCCAAGAAAAGATTGCGGAATTCCAATGCCTACTCCAGGATTTGTTTACAGTCCTCTAGTTGACACAAAATACCAGAGTTCATTCTTCTTCGGATGTCAGAACACTTTCAAAATGGCGGGCCAATCGAGCAAACATGATAATATTGTTAGGTGCCAAGCTAACGGTATCTGGGATTTCGGAGATTTACGATGCGAAGGTCCAGTTTGCGAGGATCCAGGAAGACCTGCAGATGGTTACCAAATTTCAAGAAGCTATGAACATGGATCTGAAGTGTTGTTTGGTTGCTCTAGACCCGGTTATATTCTTATCAATCCTAGACCCATCACATGCATTCGAGAACCTGAATGTAAAGTAATTAAGCCTCTAGGTTTAGCATCGGGAAGAATACCTGATTCGGCTATTAATGCCACCTCGGAAAGACCTAACTATGAAGCACGAAATATAAGACTTAATTCAGTCACTGGTTGGTGTGGCAAACAAGAAGCCTTCACATACGTGAGTGTAGATCTCGGTAAAGTTCATAGAGTCAAGGCTATTTTAGTAAAAGGGGTCGTTACCTCGGACATTGTTGGAAGGCCAACTGAAATAAGATTGTTTTATAAAACAAATGAAACTGCAAACTATGTTATCTATTATCCTAATTTCAACTTAACTATGAGAGATCCTGGAAATTATGGAGAACTAGCTATGATCACACTGCCTAAATACGTTCAGGCTAGATTTGTTATTTTGGGAATCGTAAGCTTCATGGATAATGCTTGTCTGAAGTTTGAACTCATGGGTTGCGATGAACCTACAGCAAATCCATTACTGGGTTATGATTATGGATATTCACCTTGTGTTGGTAAGTAATCAATTAATATTGAAGTTACTAAGTAGAATTCTAGTTAATATCATACATCAATTACATTATTGTATTTTGTTTCAGATAACGAACCACCTGTCTTCCAAAACTGTCCTCAACAGCCAATTATAGTACAAACCGATGTTAACGGTGGTCTTCTACCTGTAAACTTTACTGAACCAACCGCTACAGATAACTCTGGTGCTATTGCAAGACTAGAAGTAACACCTCAACATTTCAGAACACCAATCCAAGTATTCCACAATATGGTAGTACGTTACGTTGCATTCGATTTTGACGGAAATGTTGCTATCTGTGAAGTTAATATCACCGTACCTGACTACACTCCACCTAAGCTAAGCTGTCCTCAGAGTTACGTAATAGAATTAGTGGATAAACAAGACAGCTATGCAGTGAACTTTAATGAAACAAGAAAAAGAATAAACGCATCTGATGCCTCTGGAGAAGTTTTCTTGAAGTTTATTCCTGAAAGAGCAGTGATTCCTATTCGCGGTTATGAAAATGTTACTGTTATAGCTTCAGACAAATTTGGAAACAAAGCGCAATGTCACTTCCAAGTATGTATTGAATTACCTTTATATTAATTTTTTATTAGCAAATTCTTTGGAAGGTTTAAAAAATGTTTTGACTTTTGTGCAGGTTTCAGTTCAAGCTACGCCATGTGTTGATTGGGAATTGATGCCACCAGCAAATGGCGCTCTGAACTGTCTCCCGGGTGACAGGGGAATTCAATGTATAGCAACATGCAGTCCAGGCTTCCGCTTCACTGATGGCGAACCCGTTAAAACGTTTATCTGTGAAACCAAACGACAGTGGGTTCCTACAGCAGTTGTGCCTGACTGTGTGTCAGAAAGTAAGAAAATTTGTAAAAAAATAAATATTCAATTATCCATGTGGAACAAGACGCCTTATTTATGAAATATTTGATTCTTTTAGATACTCAACAAGCAGCCTATCACGTTGTGTCTAGTGTTCAATACCGTGCCCTTGGTGCAGTATCCAATGCTTGTCTACCACAGTACAAGGACTTGCTGGCTCAATACGATAATATACTGAACGAAAGACTATCACAACGTTGTTCAGCAGTTAATGTAAACGTTAATGTTACATTCATCAAAGTAACGCCAAGTCTTCTAGATGAAAATGTTGTCAAAATGGACTTTGTCTTAGTTATTACGCCAGATATTAGACAAACTCAAGTATATGATCTTTGTGGATCAACCCTGAATCTTATATTCGATTTATCAGTACCTCATGCCAGTGCATTAATTGAGCCTGTTTTGAACGTTTCATCTATTGGAAACCAATGCCCGCCTTTAAGAGCTATCAGAAGTTCTATTACTCGTGGATTTACGTGCAGTGTTGGTGAAGTTCTTAATATGGATACTAATGACGTTCCCAGATGTTGTAAGTATTCAAAGGTTTCAATCAGCGATATCTAAAGTATTAGTACTTATTTCATTGTTGTCACTACAATAATTTGTAATATTTTCAGTGCACTGTCCTGCTGGAACCTTTGCTAGTGAAAAACAAAAATCTTGCACTATGTGTCCACGCGGATTCTTCCAAAACCAAGCTAGACAAGGCTCGTGTCTCAAATGCCCGCAAGGTACCTTTACTAAAGAAGAAGGATCAAAAGACATCACTGACTGTGTGCCAGTTTGTGGATACGGTACTTTCTCGCCTACTGGTCTCGTTCCTTGTCTGGAGTGCCCGCGTAATAGTTACACAGGTGAACCACCTATCGGAGGATTTAAGGATTGTCAAGCGTGTCCTGTGAACACCTTTACATACCAGCCTGCGGCACCAGGAAGGGATAGGTGTAGGGCCAAGTGTGCTTCAGGTACTTACTCACCTACTGGTCTTGCACCTTGCTCACAATGTCCAAGAAACTTCTATCAAAATCTAGCTGGACAAACACTTTGTAATGAATGTCCCACTAATATGAAGACAGTTGGCACCGGATCAATAGGACTAGAAGAATGTATTGCTGTAGAATGCTCTAACAGTGCGTGTCAACATGGAGGTCTTTGCGTGCCTAAAGGCCACGGAGTTCAATGTTATTGCCCAGCAGGATTTTCTGGTAGGAGATGCGAAATCGATATCGACGAGTGCGCTAGCCAACCTTGTTATAATGGTGGCACCTGTACTGATTTACCTCAAGGCTATAGATGCTCTTGTCCAACCGGTTACGGCGGTATTAACTGTCAAGAAGAAAGATCCGAATGCAGAAATGATACTTGCCCGGAACGTGCTATGTGCAAAGATGAACCAGGATACAACAACTACACCTGTTTATGTAGGTCTGGATACACGGGCATGGATTGCGACATCACAGTAAGTCTTTTCTACTGAATCATAATGTTATTAAAAAATAATGTGCTCTAGCTAAATGATAACTTCTTTTTTCTTTTTAGGTTGATCCTTGTACAGCAAACGGAAACCCTTGTGCAAATGGAGCTACTTGCACTGCTCTTCAGCAAGGCAGATTCAAATGTGAATGCCTGCCAGGATGGGAAGGTCAACTTTGTGAAATAAATACTGATGATTGCATTGAAAAACCTTGTCTTCTCGGGGCACTATGCACAGATTTAGTAAACGATTTCAGTTGCGCTTGCCCACCAGGCTTTTCTGGAAAACGTTGTCACGAAAAAATTGATCTGTGCTCGAGTGAACCCTGCAAACACGGAATTTGTGTCGACAAACTATTTATTCACCAATGTATTTGTGATCCTGGATGGACTGGCCCATCATGCGACATTAACATCAATGAATGTGTGATCTCTCCTTGTGAAAACGGTGGACAATGTATTGATGGTACTGATGATTTTACTTGCCTTTGTGAAGCTGGATACACTGGGAAAAGATGTCAGCACACGATCGATGATTGCGCTTCTGATCCGTGTCAAAACGGAGCAACGTGCGTAGACCAGATAGATGGTTTTATTTGCAAATGCCGTCCAGGTTTTATTGGTTTACAATGCGAATCAGCAGTCGATGAGTGCTTAAATGAGCCTTGCAACCCCATCGGCACAGAGAGATGTGTTGACCTGGATAATAAATATCAATGCATTTGCCGAGAAGGTTTCACGGGAGAGATGTGCGAAAGCAATATCGATGACTGTGCCTCAGATCCTTGCTTCAACGGCGGAACTTGCAAAGATGAAATCGGAAGTTATAAATGTGCTTGTCAACCAGGATGGACGGGAAAACGATGTGAAAGGGACATTGGAAACTGTCTTAACAGACCTTGCCAAAATAATGCTAGGTGTATTGACCTCTTCCAGGACTTTTTCTGCGTGTAAGTAATAATAATAATAAAAACAAAGTACCAATTTTTTATGTAATTTGTATTGATCTCATGTGGGAAACACGAAAAGGAATCCATCATAAGTAAGCACGTACTCAATTTTTACATTATTTACAGATGCCCCAGCGGAACTGATGGTAAACAATGTGAAACTGCACCCGAAAGATGCATTGGCAGTCCGTGCATGCATGGAGGGAAATGTCAAGATTTTGGCTCCGGCCTTAATTGCACTTGTTCTCAAGATTATATGGGCATTGGTTGTCAGTATGAATTCGATGCCTGTGAAGCTGGTCTCTGCCAAAATGGAGCTACATGTATCGATGAAGGCGAAGACTACACGTGTATTTGTGCGCCAGGCTTTAAAGGAAAGAACTGCGATGAAGATATAGTAGATTGCAAAGATAACTCATGCCCGCCGTCTGCCACCTGCATAGATTTACCGGGACGATTCTATTGTCAATGTCCGTTCAATCTTACTGGTGATGATTGTCGAAAAAGTAAGAATTTCATACCAAGTATTTCAATAGTTAGCCTCATATCTCATCCGTGTTTTATTTATTATTATTTTTCGCAAAATCGCCTAAACATTAAGATAATAAATCATTGCCTACGTTGAACTGAATATATCTATTCCAGCAATAAGCGTCGACTATGACCTGTACTTCAGCGACCCGTTACGTTCGAGTGCCGCTCAAGTGGTACCATTTGATACAGGATCCACAGACAGTTTGACTTTCGCTATGTGGGTTCAGTACACACAACAGGACGAAGGTGGCGTTTTCTTCACCGCATACAGTGTTAGGTATACAAAGGATTTCTATCTCGTATTTTTCAAAATAATAAGTCACTTTTCATGATATTTTATTTATAATTGTTTTTACAGCAATTCCCACATTGCATTGAATAGAAGAACAGTCATCCAAGCCCACTCAAATGGCGTACAAGTATCTCTATTCCCAGAACTTCAAGATGTGTATCTTAGCTTTGGTGAATTCGCAACTGTCAATGATGGCCAGTGGCATCATGTTGCTCTAGTTTGGGATGGCAACAATGGTGGTGAATTGACGCTTATCACCGAAGGTTTAATCGCTAGCAAAGTGGAAGGCTATGGCAGTGGACGCAGTCTACCAAAATAGTAAGTTTTTCATTTTCTGCCCTGTATATATTTTTTCATTAGACTCATTTTCTTGTTTCATTTTTAACTTGTATATTTTATTTCAGTGTTTGGGTGACATTGGGTAAACCACAATCTGATAATCCTAAAGCATACACGGAATCTGGCTTCCAAGGGCACCTTACAAAAGTACAAATATGGAACCGTGCTCTAGACGTGACCAATGAAATACAAAAACAAGTAAGAGATTGCCGTACGGAACCAGTTCTATACAACGGTTTGTCCTTAACTTGGGCGGGATACGACGATATTGTTGGGGGCGTGGAAAGAATCGTTCCATCACACTGCGGACAAAGAAAGTGTCCCAATGGATATACTGGTGCTAAATGCCAACAACTTCAAGTTGATAAGGAACCTCCACGTGTGGAGCGCTGCCCAGGCGATCTGTGGGTAATTGCTAAGAATGGATCGTCCGTCGTCAACTGGGATGCGCCTGTATTTAGTGACAATGTTGGAGTAGAAAAGATTTTAGAGAATTCTGGCCACAAGCCCGGTCAAAACCTTGTTTGGGGAATATATGACATAGCTTATATCGCATACGACGCTGCTGGTAACACCGCCACCTGCACTTTCAAAGTAACAGTATTGTGTAAGTAGTCTTTTAACTTTGAATATTGATAATTTTTTTTTTCAGAGAAAAATAATAATACTAATTTCTTGTTGTAGCCGAGTTCTGTCCACCACTGGCCGATCCTCTTGGTGGATACCAATCATGCCGCGATTGGGGAGCGGGAGGTCAATTCAAAGTTTGTGAGATCGCATGCCGCGACGGTCTTCGATTCTCACAGCCTGTACCACCATTCTACACTTGCGGAGCTGAGGGCTTTTGGAGACCAACGACTGATCCAAACTTACCCCTTGTCTATCCTGCTTGCTCACGTAAGATTCATTGACAATAATTCTAAATAAAAAATAAAACAGATGAGCTATTTTTCATATGACATAACATAACTCACATTTCTTTTCCAAATTGCAGCGGCATCTCCAGCACAACGTGTTTTCAAGGTTTCGATGTTGTTCCCAAGTTCCGTCCTTTGCAATGATGCTGGTCAAGGTGTCCTCAGACAGAAAGTGCGAACCGCTATCAATCAGCTCAACAGAGACTGGAACTTCTGCTCCTATGCTGTTGATGGTATATGCTTATTCCATTACTATTCCTTAAATTATTTCCAATTTTGTTTCGTTTACACGTTACATTAACATCATCTGTTTCTATGACAGGTACTCGAGAGTGTAAAGAGCTGGACATCAACGTTAAATGTGATCATCGTGCGAATGTAAGACAAACGCGTCAAGTGTCGTCACCTCCCAGCGCTACCGCTGAAGATACATACGTTTTGGATGCTATCATACCTGTGGAAGAGTAAGTTTTTGATCATTGTTAGATTATGTATAATTTCAACATTGTAACTCAAAAAATAGTTAATACTTGCATCCGTCGTAATACTAGCAAACACAATCCAGTAGAGGTATGAGGTGTCAAATTGCACATTATCTGCTAATTCAGAAGTAGATTTGGGTATTTTTAGAGTTAGATTGGTACTAGAGTTGTACTATTATAAAAAGTCTCTGTAGCGCACTACTAAGAAGCATGTGTTGCAATAACACAGCACTTTACTTGAACAACAGATATTGAAACGCAAACCTACAAATTGCACTGAAATTCGTCCATTATTTCGCGAAGGCATGTTCTTCCAACACAATTGCATGTTATTTTGTCTGGCACTTAGGACTCGCAGCAATAGGGAGGGACGTCAAGCGGGTGATACCTACAACGTGGAGATCTCTTTCCCTGCTGTCAAGTAAGTTATTTGCATGTTCTGTGGCACATCTATTTTTAGCAAGGCTACATTGTTATGTTAAACGTATTATAGTAAATTTTGAGCGTGGTGGATGGTTGATTTGCATATGAATGCCTATAAAAGAAAATATTTATTTCGTTGCATTTTCATGGCAGTTCACAACTTTATGACATTCAATATTTATGATGCTTATTCCAGCGACCCAGTAATACACAATGGTAACAACGAGAGATCTACGGTTCAACGATTACTGGAGAAATTAATTCTCGAAGACGAACAATTCGATGTCCGAAACATTCTTCCGAACACCGTCCCGGACCCAGCTAGCTTGTCGTTGGTGTCAGACTATGCCTGCCCAATGGGACAAGTTGTTATGGCACCTGACTGTGGTAAGTGTCGCTAACAGGGTATTTACACGAGTCGACTTGGCAGGCAACTTGGCAGGATTTTAGTCAACTGGCGAATCGCCACCTCATTAAAATTAGGTTTGAGATTAGATTTTACAAGCGATTGTTGGTAAAAAGCGTTGATTTACTAAAGTCACCAGCCAAGTGGCCAGCCAATTCGCTCCATGTAAACACCCCGTAAACGATAACATGTCTAGATTAACAAGTTTTGACTTATTTCATATTTGGCTAAAAAAAAATTATTTTCAATAACTTCTAGTGGCTTGTGCTGTCGGAACATACTTGGATGCTGCAAGCGATACCTGCAAGCCATGCCCCACTGGCACCTACCAGTCTGAAGCAGGGCAACTGCAGTGCACAGCGTGTCCTACCATCGCCGGACAGCCTGGAGTGACTCAAGCCGCTGGAGCGCGAAGCGCTGCTGATTGTAAAGGTAACATTTAGTGTGTCCATCTCTTATAGACATTAGTTACTCTTATTAACACCAGTTCGAAACGATTTAACTCCATATTTTATTGAACAGTATGTTTAGGTAAAAACCCAAGCTACCAATTCCGGGTTTTTACTTTTCATACATACCATACCAATTAACAATCGCTATCATTATTAAATTGGTAGCCCTAAACTACGCGACCTCATTTTATTTACGAGTTCTACGAATTGTTGTTGGAGAATTCCAATTCCTGTATTTTTATATGATCTCATGAAAATTCATTATTTCGAACGGTTTCATAATTGTCCTAAATTGAGGACACTATTAAAATAACTAAATAGCATAGTTTGTACTTATAATAATTATAATAATAATACCCAGTTGAGATTAAAACCTATTTTGTATTACGACCTAATTTGAAATCCTATGACGTGAAATTTAACATTGGTTACAGAGAAATGCGCTGCTGGTAAATACTACGATGCTGAGGCTGAGCTGTGCCGTCCTTGTGGACACGGGTCCTACCAACCAAGAGAAGGAGCGTTCGCTTGCATCTCGTGCCCTAGGGGACAGACGACGCGAGCCACTGAGGCGGTGTCGGCCGCTGAGTGCAGAGATGACTGTCCTTCAGGTAGGACTCCTTATGATTACACCTTCTATCCTTGAGGCTAGCGAAGAGAAAAAATGGTTATAAGATTTAAAAAAATTAGGTACTTCTTTTCCATTTCATACGAATTATTTTTACATCCATAATAGTATATTTCCGTTGAAAATTTATTGTCTTCACTTCTATTATTTTCCTTGAGAGTTCATAAATTCTGTGAATTCGCTCGGTATCATCCGTATAATACTAAAATATCCTTATTTATTGTACCAGGTGAACAGCTGAGCAGTGAAGGTGGTTGCGAGCCATGCCCTCGTGGTACATTCCGCGCGACCGGCGCAGGCGCCGCGTGCGCTCCCTGCCCGCCTGGTACCACCACACCATTGGCTGGAGCCGCATCTGCTGACCAATGCTCTTTGCCTGTCTGCAAGCCTGGTAAGTGATAAATTAAACCTTGTATGTACACCTAAGATTAATAAAGTACATCTGACTTTGGTGAAATGTGAACTGGGAAGTTCTATCCTGACCGATTAGGTACAATCAGACAAATAAAATGAGTAAGAGCAAAATTCAAAATAAAAAATTGCTTAGCAATAAAATCACAAACTATACCTACTTATTAATTAAATGAATTCTTTTTAAAATAAAATTAAAAAATGTCAATGAAGTATCCTTCAAACCACATAGATCACGTTTGTTCGGAGCCCTCCCCCCTATCGAATTCACATTAGGATTGAATGAACGTCAAAAATCTGTTACTTTAGTAGGTACATTGAAAACGGTCTCCATGGATTCCATGAAACATTTTGACGTTTACTCGATTCCTATTCGATCTCTATATTCTCGATCGCTTCGGGAGTAAGCCCCCAGGATTTTACATTGAAAACGGTCTCCATGGATTCCATGAAACATTTTGACGTTTACTCGATTCCTATTCGATCTCTATATTCTCGATCGCTTCGGGAGTAAGCCCCCAGGATTCGTATTTGTTTCTGTTTTATCAATTTTTAACCCATTTTATATTTTTCGCAGGCTCATACCTCGACGTTGCTCAAAACACTTGCGTGCAGTGCAAGAAGGGTACATACCAACCAGAAGCCCAGCAGACCACCTGCATAACATGTCCAATCAACACGAGCACTAAGGAGCCTGGAGCGGTTAGTACAAGAAATAAATAATTATCCTCTCATCTTATCTTTCAATCCTATTGAATCCCAATGATGAACTAGTCGTGATCGCATTGTCTAAATAAAAACAACGTCGTGTTGTTTTTTAAACCATAATTTCCAAAAAACTTACTCCAGCCCTGATAAGGCGTAAAACGACTTAATGTAAAGAGGGAGGTTGATTACATGTTCAATTTGGCATCAGTCCATTCCATCAGTCTGGTACAAATTTTGGATCAAAATTCAAAGCCCATACAGACTGATGGAATGGACTGCTTCCAGACTGATCGTGTAACCTCCAGTCATGCTTGATGTGGATAACAAGAAACTCTTATTTTGGCTGTATCAATAAAAACTTGCGTTGTTAAGTTTTTCCGATTTCATGTAATCTTTTTTTTGCCAGACTTCGGAATCTGAGTGCACGAACCCTTGCGAGATGAGCGGCCCAGAGATGCACTGCGACGTGAATGCCTACTGCCTGCTCATGAAAGACACCAACGATTTCAAATGCCAGTGCAAACCAGGGTTCAATGGCACAGGAAAAGTTTGCGTTGGTAAGTTTTATTTAACCAAGGTTATTAAATATATTAATAATATATTAACTTCGTCATTTTTACACAAACATCGATAATCCGGCTCGAAGGACCATTATAATTATATCTGTCCTATGACCATACAACAGTGTAGTATATTTAGCCAATCCTTCCAATGAAGGAATACATTTTGATCTTTGAAGTCATGAAGTAACCAACACACTAGGACTTGTAGTACCATCTATAAATGTTTAACAAAACTAATCAGCTTTATTAGCCCCAGATAAAGCACGAACATGTGAACTTTAAGTTGGAGTATGCTTTAAAACTAGATGTCGCTACAAGCATACGCTCTATTTTCACAACATGTCCCAGAGCGCCACGAAAATTGGTGAAAATTTAATTTTGCTCGCTTACCTCCATGGATCATGTCATGATGAACGAAGTTAAGACCTATAATATTACCTATACTTATAAGTTTACCAAGAACTTTGTTGATCTTTGCCTATCATTCCTATTGCAGTGATAACGCAGTGATATTCTGTCTGACCACTAAACACTTCATATAAGTACTAGATACATTTATTCCCCCTATTCTTAAACGCTGTCTAAAGTTAAGACCTGTCCTAAATATAACTCTGTCTTCCTTTCGGCAAATAAAAGTTACATCAACTTTAAACCAAGTCCACGTTTTAGAATGGGAAAATCAATTTAAAAACTTGTGAACTTAAAATTCAATTCGCTCTAAAACCTAACCTTTACCCACAGATGTGTGCCTGGACTTCTGCGACAATGGTGGCGAGTGCGTGAAGGATGCTCGCGGTGAACCCTCATGCAGATGTACTGGGTCCTTCACCGGCCGCCACTGTACTGAGAAGAGTGAGTTCGCGTACATCGCCAGTGGCGTCGCAGGAGGTGTCATATTCATCATATTCCTCGTGCTGCTCGTATGGATGATCTGTGCTAGGTGAGATATCGTGAAATACTAACTAACCGATCACTTTTACTTTCAACTACTTTTTAGAAATCTGTCCAATTTGAACTTTAAAAATTATCGGTAGGTAATACTTAAAAAGGCTTCATTTTTATTCACTTTCCAAATTTTAAGAATGTGTTCAGTCAGTCTGAAACTGAAATTTCTCAATGAAATATGTGACGAAATACGCCACAAAATTTTGGCCATCCCTTACTAAACTGATCTCTTTGAATTGTATAGAAAGTCTTTTTTTTACATATTGGACCCTATGTTTCTTAGAGAAAGTTGTTTAGTTTCATGGACTTAACACATCCTCGAAATTTGGAGAGTGAATAAAAAGACATCCTTTAGAGGATAAATGTTTAAACTGTGTAAGAAATAGTCGGTTACTCAACCAGTTCCCATTAACCGGTCTTAGAAGTATACCTGGTTAATGGCTAGCTGAATAATCTAAAGTGCTAAATTCTAAGAACAAATTATAAAGCCATTAGGTACGACGTGTTTCTTAACGTAACGTTGGTAGTACTTTCTTAGAAAATGTTTTCCCGCAGTGGGTGGTTCCACTAAGTATTATATTTTGTGCTATATAGGGCCAAATCTGAGATCGCAAAAAAAACTGCTGTTCCATACAAAAGCTCAATACTTAACCTACTCTGAATGTATGGAACTGCTGTTATTTTTCACGATATCAAAGTTGACCCCATAGTAACTAAATGCTGCTTGTAAACATGGAATTTCAAGCTGTATTTATATTTTTTGTTCTGTCATATCTAAAATATTTCAGTAACTATGAAATCCCCTGAACCTTAATTAAGTTAGTTACCTTACTTAATTAACGATCAGAGGGCCTAGTGTGAGTTGATGTTTTCACTTTTCACTATCGAAAACTATCGGATATATGCTGCTCATAGTCAATGCGAGTGAAAGAGAGAAAACGATAGTTTTCGATAGCGACAAGTGAAAACATCAACTCGCACTAGGCCCTCTGTAACACCAACTGACCTAAAATTCATCAGCATCCAAAGGTCTGTCATTTAAAATGTTATAATAAAAATAACAAAAATACTCGTTTATCACTAAAAAATTAAATAAATTTAAAAAATATTAAAAACACGACTGCCCTGCCAAAAACGAACTAAAAAGTTAAACAACAAGTGTCATTGCAGTCGGGGGACCTTATTATGGAACAATTTATGATCAAAGAGGTCCCCCGACTGCAATGACACTTGTTGTTTAACTTTTTAGTTCGTTTTTGGCAGGGCAGTCGTGTTTTTAATATTTTTTAAATTTATTTAATTTTATTTCACACATTTTAGTGACATATTATATAGTTTTGGAATGTGCTCATCAAGGCCTTTCATTTGATGCCCATATTGTAATAATAGAAGAAAAATTTTTTTTTTCACATTTGAAAATGGTGTCGTACAGTCGCCATATTGATTTTTTCTAAAAAAAATATAGCCAGTGTCACTCAGAATGCTGTAAGGATTCTAACGATACCCCATTTATCCAAATCAGTTCAGGCATTTAGAAGTTATGGTGGAATAAAGAAACTCACATACCCACAAACATACATGAACCCTGAACACATAACACTCTTTTTGCTTTGGGCAGTCGTGTAAAAAGTTCAAGCTTGATGACCATCGTGTAAAGTCCCGATTTATGTTACGACAGATTTATGTTACTTCACATTCAACTGTATCAGTGTGACGAAAATAATTCATATTTTCATCTCTTGATTTTATTGAATTTTTAGATTTTAGGCATTCACAATGCTTTTAAGATAATTACTTATATTAGAAAAAATACTAAAAAAAAGCGACTCACCCGTAGCAGCTCAGACGGGATCCCGTCGGAGCTGCTACGGGTGAGTCGATCTCTTGATTTTAATTAATTATTGAACGTATCACAGGTCTACGAAGAGGAAAGAACCAAAGAAGACACTCACACCAGCTATCGACCAAAACGGTTCCCAAGTGAACTTCTATTACGGCGCGCACACACCGTACGCGGAGTCGATAGCGCCTTCACACCACTCCACGTACGCGCATTACTACGACGACGAAGAAGATGGGTGGGAGATGCCAAACTTCTACAACGAAACCTACATGAAGGAGAGCCTTCATAACGGGATGAATGGGAAAATGAACAGCTTGGCAAGGTCAAATGCCAGTATATATGGGACTAAAGATGATCTTTACGACAGACTGAAAAGGCATGCGTACCCTGGTAAGAAAGGTCAGTATTTCGGGCACTTAGATTAGTGCGCACACTTCCTCATTTCTTGGCAGCGACAGCACAACTCTTTTGCTTGTTTCTTAACTCGTTATCGTACGAAGACACGAATCACTTCCCGTTTTTTTTACCTTCGGCATTCGGCAAAATGTCTACCTACATAGAATATGAATGATTATGAATTTTATAGAGGCTCTTGTTAATTCTTTTAGTAGACATGTAGGTATGAGAAAATTCCAAGAATTCGACTCGATAAATCCAAAAAAACTCTTGAGGGGGAAGGCGTTTTAGCCGAATAACTTTTGGAAGTATCGTTAATGGATTTCCCTAGTGCCTAATATATCATCCGTTCTATAGCTTTCAAGTTTGATAAGTATAACTTATTGGAAATATGATCAGATTATTTCTACCTATGTTTCTATAAAAATGATTTTTTTTATTTTGCAATTAATAATTAGAGACCTAACAATAACAAAATTACCTAACTACGAAAGGACTAGGGCAGTGTTTCCCAATTAGTACCTAGTGCGCCTCTCCTACTCAACTAAGATATTATATCAGTAACCTTTTTTACTTATATTCATTCCTGATGGGGTGCAATGCAATTAGGGGTACGCAAATTTATGGTCTTTCTTCGAAGGGTACATAGAAAACTAATTGGAAACCACTGGACTAGGGAGTTTCCACACAACTTATCAGCCAATTTTATCAGCACTAACGCACAACACTGATGTAATATACAACACTATTATTAAAACATCTCACAAAACAAATAAACTATTTAATCATACATTTGTTACAGATAAGAGCGACAGTGACAGTGAGGGTCAGTAAATATAAGGGGACTGCGTTTTGACGTATTCTGGTCAATCTTACATAATACTACGTACTAGTTTCAATTCTCGGTGTATCCGAACAATAATAGTCAATATTATTGTATGTATCTGAATAGGAGTTGGCGAAATTGCTCCCGTACATAGGCACACTCAATATAAAGAAAATATTGAAACAAAAAACAAAATACTTAGTAGTGAACTTAAAGAAAAAACTTTGTTTTTCTCAAATCGAAACATTCTTAATTTAAAGATTCAGCCTATTGTTATCTTTTGTAGTTACTTTTTGATTCTTAATTTGATCGTTAAGTGAAATAAATAGTAAGTAAATCATTATTTTTTACACGATCTTCTTTTGACGTGCAAACTTTACAATAATATTAGTGTGCCTATTTTCTAGTATAAAAAATGTTACGGGAGTAACCAAGGGTGATCCAGTATGTTAGAATTGTGTATGCAGTTAGTTTAAGTATTAGTTTAGTTCACAATGAATGTGAATTAACACACTCACTGTTTAATCTTTACAGCCCCACCAAAAAATATTTTATGCTGTCACAAAATTCAATAGAATAGAAAAATAATTTAGAAGGCAAACGTTGTGTAATTTTTAAAACAGTGACTGTGTTGATGTACTGAGATTCAACGAAAAAAGTGCTCAAGTATTTTAGGCAAACACTGCCATAACACAAAGCAGGACTTTTACGGAAAATAATGTTTGTCAAATGGTAAAAAAATATTTTTTACTTTCAACGACATTCCAATCGCGATGTAAATATAATGTTATATTGAAATATTTGTATATTTATGGTAGAACAAGGTGTTAATATTAATCGTTGACAAGACAATTGAACAAAATTTATGTGAATGAGATCAAATATTTTTATACATATCGTAAAGTTTTTGTTTTCGATTAATATTAGCACTTCAGTGTGTAAGTTATAATGAGAAGTCAAGTTTATTTTTGTATTATAAACTGACTATATTTTTAACATTTTATACATAAATACGAGTGAGTGAATGAGTGAGTGAATGAAGAGATGTATAGAGAATGGTTTTGTTATCTTGACATTTGAAATAGATGAATAAAGTAATGTATAATATACTTTTGTGTTAAAATGTTTTATTAAGACTTGGTAATAAAGTTAGGGTATTTTTTATAATCAATTTACTTATTTCAGCCCTCAGAATAGAGGTTTTATAATGTTGACTTTATGTGAGATACCTATCGAAATTAAATAAATTGTAATGTTTATATAAACTGTATGTAGCAATACTCATTGTGGAATCTCGTTATTTGATCTTCAATAAATTTTCCATCACAATTTATTACCACATTAATTATTACGTTAACAATATTATTTTATACAAAAAATTTAATAAAATATTAATTTTACACTACTTGTATATTATTTCATTCATAACCCAAGGATTAACCCAGGAGCAAACTGGCACTGCAATACAATATGTCCATCAGCCATTTTTGATGTCCCCACTGCTGGGGCACAGGCCTTCCTTATCGGTGGATAAGGAGGATGCAAAACATACTTATAAGTATATTTTTTTATTGCACAATCCAACAGAATAGTGCTTGAGCTTCCCCTCACCTGATGATGATAAGGCCGAAGGTGGAAGCGCAATATACCCGGAATCCTCATCACTGAGGCTGGCTATCTTACCTCTGCCGGAACACAACAATGTTTAAATTGTTATTAAGGCGTCAGACTTAGGTAAGATGGTGGTATCTAGCCAGGCGGACTTGAAAGCCGTACCACCAACCAAACCGAGTGCAAATTGTACCCAGGCCCATCTTTCCCATTGGGCACTCTGGGCACTTGCCCAGGGCCCCGCGATCGATAGGGGCCCCTTGTTTCTCGCCAGCTTAATGATAACGGATGCTTATTACTATATTACGAAAAAAAAATCAAATCTAGAAGTGTACCTCTTCAAACCACATAGATTTTTATTCACTAACCTTTAAATTCTAAAATAGTTACTTTTATGGATTATACAATAATTATTCTTATTAAATGTATCTTAGCAAGATTACAAGATTAGTGAATAAAACTGATTAAGTATAAAAATCGCGCTGCGCGGCCGTTTTTCTTTACTTTAGACAGTTAATTACGAGATTATTTGATGAAACTGACTAAAAAACGCGCTGCGCGGCCGTATTTTTCACCAAATACAGGTAATATTACAAGATTAGTGAATGAAACTGACTAATAATCGCGCTTCGCGGCCGATTTTTGCTATACCTAGATAAGATTTTTTCAAAAAAATCTGGCATTTTGTGCCTCATATACGGGCATCCTCTTCTACTTTGATGGTAACCCAAGTCAAGGCCATAGGGGCCCCATTATCCTAATGTGCCCAAGGCCTCAAATAGGTTAAAGACGGCCTTGATTGTACCCCCCCTGGGAACGAACCCGGGACCCCTGACACAGAATAGATAATACCGGTGGGCGAACCACTAGACCACTACGAGACGTGGCATTTTGTTTTGCTTATTTACTTATTAACAAAAGCCTACCTAATACACCAGATCACAGAATATGCCTAGATCACTTGAAACTTAACGTATATTCATAGGCCACAAAAGTCACAAGAAGCACTTATTACTTACTTAAAAGTTACTTGGCAGGTGTAAGTTACTGCCAATTCGGCCACCGAGATATGCTGCCTTAGCTAATAAGGAAGTATTGAGAAATAAAATCATAAATATTTTAAGCATCGTTTAATTTTAATTTTTGAAAATCGTTTTCCAATATATATAAAATTATAATGAAAGGATATATTGAAAAATGCAAGTCATTAAAACTTTGAACTGCAATATCTTCGTCGTTTTTGTAATACTTATAAAAGTATTTTTACTGAATTTAATATAAAATTAAATTTTACCATCCGACAATCAGTTTTATTCGGCACATACTACAAACATATTGCATTTAATAAGATAATTTTGCTTTGATAAAATAGTTCATAATGAAAAATCAGTGTTAGCTGTCGGACACGCTAAAATATTTTGTGTAAAAGCCAAGAAGCTTACACCCCCAATGGAGATTGCACGGCCAGTGTCATAGTGAAGATTGAAAAAAGCTCCTTTATGTGTTACAATACGTGTTCGTTGTTCGTCGTTCGTTCGTACGTGAGAAACGAACACGTATTGTAACACTAAAGAAAGAGGTAGCAATAAGCCGTCACGTCACTAAAGGAGCTTTTTTCAATCTTCACTATGACACTGGCCGTGCAATCTCCATTGGAGGGAGGTATAAGCTTCTTGGTAAAAGCTAAAATCCTGGGAAACTACGCTATGATTAAATCAGTGCCATCTATTTGGCCCATAGTTTCGAGTCCAGTGTTGATTTGTCTCTATGGTAATTAGGCATTACCATCATAGTGATCTGTAATTACCATATTGTGTTTGCTTAAAAGTAAGAAGGATTTTGAAATAGTGTCAATGGTCTATCGACCTTCATTTATCACTATAACTCGACGTTCTTTTGTTTACGTTATATCTACACAAGTGCTCACTCTAAACGTGTGATTACTATTTTCTCTGTTCGACACTGACTGATGCAATATTATCGAAGAACGTTTAAAGATAAGAGAGACACAAATGTTGAATTCATTATAAGTACGTGTAAATAATAACTAAAATGACATCACTCTATAATTATTATCAGTAATGCTACCAAATATAATTAGCGTATCGTTTTTGGGAAAGTCCAATGATAACTTTTTAGAACCCCCAACCAAGGGCATGATAAACACCAATAATCAGAAACAAGATACAATACCTATCCCTAATACTCTCTGTCTTATAAGTACGTGTTACAAAAAAAACCCCTAATGCCGAATATGGTATTAGGGACCACCAAACTGAACAACTTTTACTATGGGACCAACTCTGAAATCGCAAGAAAACATCAGCTGTTTCAAACATTTTGATATTTTCGTTTTTAATTTTTGTACGAAACAGCCGATTTCAGAGTTGGTCTCTTTTAGTAAAAATTGTTCAGTTTGATGGTCCCTATCGGTAGATAATATCAATATGGTAATATTCGGCTTTAGGGGGTTTTTTTGTAAAACGATGTAAATCACTTTAGTAAAATCATCAAAGGTATATTTTTAAGCAATATCTGTCTATGAGCATAGAATACAAATATCAATGAGTTAAATTTTTATTTAAATTTTTAAAATAAGTTTCGCTTTATCGGTTATTTATTCAATAAGATTCTAGCAAAACGTCGTCATTTTGGTAGTTTTGTAAGTGATTATAGATTTTATCCCTTAAACTTGACCTTTGGTTGTTAGTAATGTCTTACTCTTGGAAAAAAAGGTAAGTAAATAAGCAAGCACCAAACAAAACGTACGAGTATCTGTATAGACAGGGATATTTGTAAAACACAAATCTCACGAGTGGATACGAGTGGTACTAACTATCATCATAAAACTCTACGTTTGTTCTACGAGTATCCGAAAAGCACAAAAAAAAATACGACTGTTCATACAAAATTCGATCAGCTGTTTAGATGGAAAGTCGATTTTTTTCCTTCTTTTTTCGGAAAAGTGGCAGGACAAACGTTGTTGTTCATGATGCTAGTAATCTCCTTCCGCGAGGTTGTTGGTGTTTTACAAATAACCCTGTATTATAAAAATTAAATGCAGTTCGTTAGTGAAATCAATACATTTTCAAATACACTTTCGTCAGATTCCATTTTCGTCAAAAAAAAATATAGGCTGTTTTCTTTCTGACGAAAACGGAATTTAATCAGATTCCGGTTTCATCAGAAAAAAAATAAGGCTGGTTTTTCTGGAAGTTAGGACTCCCGTTAAGGGCTGTGGGGAATATGCTGACCGGATCTGATGAACAGGTATTTTTATTTATTTATTTGGACCGTCAACAGAGTTAACAAGATTACGATAGAATACAGTTAAATATTAGTTTTTGGTTCATGCAACTCTAATTATAGATAGCCACATCATGCGCCAAAAACATTGTGGTTATATATAACTACTAAATTACCAGCAACACTTTACTAAGTTTTTTCTGACGAAAGAGGAATTCCGCTTTCGTCAGAAATAAAACAGCCTATATTTTTTTTTTTTGACAAAAACGGAATCTGACGAAAGTGTCCTAGATCACCTAATTCACGATTGAAACTGAAAGGCCATTCTTTCAGTTCTATGTGTTTTTGTTTTGTTTTGTTCATGATCATGGATACAACAAAAATAAAAACAACATCAGCTCTAGATTACGACCACGGTTACAGGCAGATTCGATTGAAGTATTTTATCAATTTAATTTAGAAAAAATACCTAGATTATTTAAGGAAAATATGGGTACAAAATTACTTCTAAATACAGACATGATTAATAGTTATGAATATCACACCTTTTATCAGATATTTGTTGTTGTTGCTATGTTAGAATGATAAGATTGCGGTAACGTAAAAGATAAGACAATACTTACTTAAAATAAAATCTCGTCCTATGTGTTTGTAAAAATTTATTCGAATAACAAGTTCGATTGACACAGCCAATTAAATGCACTTGCAAATAATATTTATACTTAAGGATAAAATAATACGTTACAAAAATATAAGTAACAACTTAACTCGTATACTTGACTAGCGATTACTTAGCGTGTTTTGCATGGAAGTCTTTCATGTATTGTGCCAAGGTTTGTACTTCTTCTAAGGTCACTGCATTGTATGTTGAAGCACGGATACCTCCAACAGATCTGAAAAAAAATAGATTTTTAAAAGAACTTTCATAATTCTTTAGGACCTGTTGATATGTACGATGTTAGAGATGTTTTCCCAGAAAAACATTTCCGTTTCCGATTTCAAAATCGCGTACAAAATCAAATTACAATAGAAAAACTCGACAACACCGGTAATTTATAAAGGAAATATCATTTACAGTGTAGATAGTTAATTCAGAATTCCCTGATGTCGAGACTTCGAATTCATAATAATTGAGGCACTTCACTAATTTTTCACATCAAAATAATTTATTCAATTTTTTGAGTATCATAGAAGCTATATAAACGCCATCGGTTCGCAAACCCTAAGCGGGAGACCTTGTAACGAGAAAAACCGGTAAGAAACACGTCAAGGGCTGTTTTTTTTCTCCCTGTATATTTCATACAGAGTCGTAAAAATTTAAAAATTACCTAAGCATTTAAAGTGAGGCCATTTTCCATCACAATAGTATTTAGCATTTCTAGTCCATTACGTAATAGACTTTGTGTGCTCGTTGCATTTCAAAAACACGATGAAAATCATCACGTTTTTAACTGAACTTATGTTTGACCTCGCCACATTTAATCGGGTCCAAAATCGAAAACTGTTGAAGCTCTATCACAGCGAGTAAATTCAAGTTTATTTTACAATTAGTAATCCAAATACGCAAAAGCTTAATCCAATCAAATGTCTGTTTCGTTTTTATTTATTTCTTGATTGCTTATGTATTTTGTTTTATCTAACCATCTAATCAAAAATTCACAGATTTTACAGTCCCCGCAAGAATCGGAGCATTGAAAATGAACACAAAAATTTACGAAAACCCAAAATCAAATCAAATGTAAAGTCCTATTATATTTTTAAAGTTACCTAGGGAGTACCTATTTATTTTTACGATAAAGCGCCCGCTGACTGCCTCGACGCAGCCGAAATAATATTAACCAATTTTCAAAATTCCAACGAATACACTTCTCGTCTGCTTCTGCATCTTTTAACACTATTACCATGATGATCGGTCAATAATCATAGAAGCTACATCACTTTTTATGTACGGAAGCAGCCGTTTTTCTACAATTCCAAATCTAAAGGGACCACCTACACTACAGGTCACAATTATAAACCGATTTTCAAAATTTTTCGCCATTTGATAGTTAAACTAATACCCTAGGACCCTTTTTTCATTTTTTCTTAAGTCGTTTTTTTCTGAAATATTTACAATTTAGTAAACAAACATCCCCCAAAAAACGCGGAATTTTTGGAATTTCACAAAATTCCAAAAAAAGTTACCAGTAGATTTTCAAAATTCAAACGTTCACACGTGTCTCGATAAATTCCTCAACTTTGGTACTATTTTCATTTCGATCCTCCCCAAAATCCTCGGAGATATGGCCAAAAATACGTCCCAAAAATACGTCTCAGGCGATTTGCATCTGATAACCATTTTCAATGGTAAAAATGCACTGTAAAACAATTGACATACCTGTGGCCCTTCAACTGAATGAGTCCCATAGCTTCAGCGCCCTTCAAAAACTCTTTCTCCAGTGCTTCATTCCCTTCAGAAGAGCCGATTCTGAATGGGATGTTCATCCTACTCCTCGAATTCTTAGCCACCGGTGCGTAATAGAAACCATTAGATTCCTCTATAATGTTATAGATTAAAGACGATTTCTTCTCTGCTGCTTCGTCCATCGCAGCGAGACCTCCTTTCCTCTCAATCCATTGCAAAATACGCCCCATAATGTAGATCCTGAAATGGAGAGTGTCCTCAAATTATCGATGCGGCAGTCTATCATTGTAAACGTTTTCATAGAGTATAACGTTGATATTGTTGATATCTTGTCATTTTTAAGCGATAACTTCATAAACTCGTGGTCGTGACCGATAAGTTGAAACAAATAATATTAATGTCGAATTTCTAATCAAAGATCAGTTTTTCTAGTAATTTTTTATAACCATATTCATTTAGGTATTGGTTAGGGTTTTCCTTTTGGCTTAATGTTTCCCTTCCTTTTATTTAAATAAAAATACCTTCCGACGCATTCTAATTACAAGAACTTGCTAAAAATATAGTTTGGACTTAAAAAAACGTAATTATTTGATGACTTGAAATTTTAACGGCTGATTTCAAAAATCTATCTTCAGTAAGAGGCCTACTATGGATCTGTTACTAGGCAACTGTTGTTATTTCCCCGTATTTAACAGAAATATCTGGGTAACAAATCTTTGTAAGCCTATCTCTTAGTGAGGATAGGATATTGAAATCGGCCGTGTAAGTCAATAATGTCGTTTTTGCACTGTTAAAGATAATACTTACGCAAACATAGGAGGGGTATTTAAAACTGAATCGTTTTTGTGTGTCTGGGTCCAGTCCAAAACGGAGGGGCAGATTGGCATGACTTGGTTCAGGAGATCTTCTCTAACTATGACTAACGCGACACCTGAGGTGCCTATATTCTTTTGTGCACCACCGTAAATTACGCCAAACTATAACAAAAGACATTAGAATTAAAACTAAAATGGTGCCCTTAATCATACCTTTTCGCAAAAATCATTTAGTTTTTCATTCGAGCGTGAACATCCTGGAAACTTTATATTTTATCTGACAAATGTTTCCAAGTGAAAACGTTGTGTTGGTGTGTACGTAGCTTGCAAACTCACCTTTGACACATCTATTTTTTTCGACATAAAATTCGACGACATGTCGGCGACCAGTGGAACTCCTTTTGTGTCCGGTATGAAATCAAATTCCACACCTGTGAAATAAAAAAAAGTTAAATGAAACACATTTTTTTCCATGCTATCAAAATCTTCATACATTACTGTCTCTTTAAAAATGAAATTTTTTTTAGTTGACGTAAAGAAAGCGTAACTAGGTTTATTCACAAAGTTGGAATTGGTATTTGATTGGGTCTCAATTGTTTCTTATGGACGTAACTAAATAGTTTCAAAAAGTTCACCTACCATGAATGGTTTCGTTGGTACAAATATGGACGTAAGAAGCATTGGGGTCCAATTTCCATGTAGATTCGTCAGGGACACCAGTATAACGATTAGTGGGGGGTACAACTAGGTTCACTTTGCCGTATTTCTTTGCCTCCTTTGCTGCTTTCTCAGACCAAGCACCTGAAACAAGAAAGGCGTGTAAGTATTAAAAATTAATTGTCTCCTACTTTCCAATAGTGTCCGTGAGTCAAAGTAATAAACTTTTCAGGCAGTTTTAAGTTTTTGTTTACCTGTTACAACGTAATCTGCAGTTCCAGTCTTTGACATTAAATTGAGTGGGACAGCCGCGAATTGACCTTGACCACCAGCAGGTAAAAACAAAACTTTGTAATTTGCGGGAACATCACTAAAAATATAAAAACATATTATAGGCGTTAATCGAATTAATTATGAAAAAGTAAGCCTACCTACTTATCTAATAATCATTTTCAGTGTGTTTGATAGACAGCACTTAATTAGCATTTTATATGAAAGAAAAATATAAGTTAGGTAAATTGAAAAGTAACTTACAGTAATCTTCTTACAACTTCTTGAACTTCTGTGTTGAGTTTTAAATAAGTGGAAGAGCGATGACTTGTTTCCAACAAACTTATGCCCGTACCTTCGTAATTAGTCAATTCATTCCTTACGATCTCGTAAACCTACAAACAGTTGACAATACAATATAATTCTGCGAGTCGAAAGAAGGTTAAATGAATTGAATAAACCGGCCGCTGCGTGATAGCATCAATTAAATTGTTGTCTCTTATTGAAACTCGTTTGATTCACATGAAAATAAAATGAAACTTACTTCCTCTGGTAATTTAGCTGGACCAGCTCCAAAATTGTACACTTTCGGCATTATATTTAAAAGTTAACTCTTTTTATATTTTAACAAACAAAACACGAGCGTGCCCTACGAGTCTTCGTACGATACTAGTTATCTATCTGTCGGGCGACGCGTGATTTGGTGTATGTATGTATGATGAATTTTATATTAACAAGTTGGTGTCTCCTTTTTAACTAAACTGGTTTGTCGGGCCGTGTGCCAACGTGCGCATACGCTTATCATTATGACAAGATGATAAAACTTTCATAGTTATTATCTCACAAAATAACACTAAAGTTTTCCTTATGTTTCATCAATTATCTACCTATGTTTTAATGTTTTATAATAGTAGATTCAGGTTGATAAGAATGATTGTTTTTTTCCCTGATAGATAAATCGACGTCCGGTGTTTTTGAGATCTATCTAAAGGAACCACTTCCTTTGAAATATGGACTATTGAGAACTTAATAAACTGTTATTGACAATAATATTTAAAGCCAACTAATATGACCTAATTCTCCCTATTAAAAATGACCTGAACTCACTTTGGGTAGGTACACCAATATTAATAGCCGGATATTTGCATACCTCGAAGTTAACGATCTCCTAAGTGACTGCCAATTTGGCTTTCGTCGAGGTCGTTCAGCTGCTGATCTTCTTGCGTATGCTACCCAATACCCAGCTTTGGAGTGAGGCTATCGAGAATCACGATGCCGTTTCTATAGACATCTCCAAAGCCTTTTTGACAGGGTCTGGCATGATAGCCTTTTAAGTAAGCTTCCAACGTATGGTATCTCTGAGGAACTTTGCATTTGGATTCTCTGATTTCTTTAGGGAACGATCTATCCGTTTCATGTTAAAAGGGTGTACGCCCGATCAGCAGGCAATTGACGCAGGTGTACCTCAAGGATCAGTTCTGGTTCACACTCTTCTTGCTACATATACCTAAAAGACATGCTAACGCCCGAATTCTTTGGGTATGCAGACAAAGAAGCACAAAAAGGGACAGATAAGATACCTTTCAATTACAAGAGCCAGCAGAGAGGAAATATAGAGTGTTGTCGAGAGGATTTATAGTCAAACGTTTGAACCTAGCACTACATGATAATATATCAGATTAGAGCAATGCCAATCTTGTTAGGATCAATGCGACCCAAAACTGAAGCGTGTCTCATCTCTGCAAAACGGAGTATACGTTTCATCATTCTCCGACTTTACGTGGTGCATCCGTACCAGTGAGCGATCAGCTACAACTCCTTGGCATGTCGATCTCCTCGATTTGAACTTCGGCGAATATACAATAGAGTCCATAGCTGGAACCGCTGCAAAAAATCCTCTCAAAGGTTAAGCGTTGCTTCTCCCCACATCAGCTGCATCAACTTTACAAAGCGCAAATCAGACCGGTCATGGAGTACTGCTGTTACCATGGGACGGATCAGTCAAATACTAGCTTGCTGCTCTCAACTCGGTCGAAAGCGACTAAGCAACTTATTGGAGACCCCGAACTCACGAATGCCAAACTAACTATGCCTCGACCACCGCCATAAAATAGCCGGTATTTTTTACACGACTGCCCAAAGCAAAAAGAGTGTATATGTGTTCAGGGTTCATGTATGTTTGTGGGTATATGAGTTTCTTTATTCCACCATAACTTCTAAATGCCTGAACTGATTTGAATAAATGGGGTATCGTTAGAATCCTTACAACATTTCAAGTGACACTGGCTATATTTTTTTTAGAAAAAAATAATATGGTTTCCGTACGACGCCATTTACAAATGTGAAAAAAAAATTTTTCTTCTATTATTACAATATTACAAGATGCACTTTGGAGAGAGTGCGAAGGAATTACACAAATTAATTCCACCAACCCCATTTCACCATCAAAGCACTAGACGCAGATTAGCGTCCACCCTAAGATTGTGTATATTCCAACTCTCCAACCATCCGATTCGCACAAAGCATTTTTCTAATACTTTTGTAATGCGAACAGCTAAGGAGTGGAACAGGCTGCCTGCCGATGTGTTTCCCAATAGTTATAACTTGGGCCTTTTCAGGCTAGAGTGAATAGGCTTTATTAAGGTGAGCATGCTCGTCCATTGGAGTCCACATCATCACTTAACACCAGGGGCTGTACCGGCTAACGAATCGAACTTCGGAAAATTTGCAAATCAAAGTAAGGAATTTCGTATTGTACTATTTGTTGAAGCTATTTGGAAGATATTGATGTTGTGTGACCTAATGAATTTGGGTTCGCCATTTTGACCCAATCAGGGCTAGATTTATCGGTTTTAATTTGAAACCCGGCAGACTTTTCGAAGTACGATGCGTTTGCCGGTACGGCCCCTGGTGTGATTGTGAACAACTTATTTTTTTATTTTGTGCTCGCTCACTTATCATCACCACTAGGTAAGTACATATTATAAAACAAAGTCCTCCACCGCGCCTGTCTGTCAGCTGTTCGCGATAAACTTGAAAACTACTGCACGGAACTTTATGAGGTTTTTAGGGTTCCGTACCAAAATGGTAAAAAAGGAACCCTTATGGTGTGACTCAGTCTGTCTATCTGTTGCAGCTGGATATCTCGAGAACTATTAATGGTATCAACTTGAAATTTGGAATAGTTTAAGATGACGTTTGCCCAACTATTTTGCAAATAAAAAAGAAATAAAAAAAACAATATTTTTTTTACAACAGGGACTGAAAAGGGGTCTTAAAAATTTTAAGTGGGGCGACTAGGGCATGTGGGGTATCATATGAAAGAACACTGTTTGCAAATTAAAAAAAAACTCTTTTTTTTTGGGGCGCATAGTTTTCGACTTATGATGAAAAATGTGAAAAAAAATACCGTTCCCCCCTTATCTCCGAAGTTTGCAAAGAGAAAAATCTGAAATAATTCTATGTGATAGTACTTTATGTAAAGATTACAGGAAAAATAAAACGATGTCTCAATAAGTATAACATATAACTTTTTTAGAAATTCAAAAATACAAAAAATCATTAGTTCCTCTACCAGTCAACAGATGGCCCTGGCCAAAGAAAATTTAAATCAGTTCTACTATCAGTCAAGAGATGGCGCTGGCCTAAGAAAAAAAGTGAATGTCAAGATGGCGGGATACCGCCTGGTCTAGGATATAGTGCCATTTGGTGCCTATGTTCAAAAAATAGTGCCATTAATAGTTTCAAAGATATTCATCATTGCTGGTTGTCCCGCCGTCTTGATATCAAAATGGCGGGATAACCACCGGCAATCCATAATCAGTTGTCGGAACGTTTTAATAAACACATACAATTTTAGTGCGGTTTAGTGCCTTTACGTTTAAACCATTATAATCAATTTTAAATTTCTAATTATGAAATAACATGAGTTTATAATGCAGCTTCGGATTCTCCTGCATAAGAAAACATAGCAATGTGTTGATTATATAATTTTATTGCTCTTATAGTTTGTCAAGGAGTTTCAAAGATATTCAGTATAGCTGGTTATCTCGGCATCAAGATATCAAAATGGCGGGATAACCACCAGCAATCCATAACCAGTTGTCGGGAAGTTTTAACAAACACATTTTAGTTTCTAATTATAAAATAACACGACTTTACAATACAGCTTCGGAAACTCCTGCATAAGAGAACATAGCAAAGTGCAGATTACTTATACAGTAGGGTGTGTCATTTTCTTTAACTTTCGAATATTCACATTTAATACCTCTCAAAAGTTGTCATCTTGAGTGTCATTAAGAACTACGTTCACAATTTTTTTTTAGATACCTACTTATGGCTCGCTCAACGACCTTGAAGTTTTAGAAAAATCGCAAAATAGTGTTCGAATTGCAAAGTTATATTTCTTACTTTTACACACATTAATAGTAATTTAATCATATATTAATAATACTAACGTCCTCAATAATGCGATAAAGCGAAAAAAATACTAATTTTGACATTCTGTTGTTTTTAATACCTACTTTTACAAGAGCGTAAAAGTAGGTTTTACCCTCCCGTTTCATACGCCTCAGCTAGTCGCGAGATTTGGTTGAGTTTGATTGACTGGTTCATAAATTATCACGTATTTGCATACAACGCGATTTTTACCACGTTATTAAAATTATAAAAATACTTAATGTCATTTTTATTAAATGAAAATGACTCGAAATAAAGCAAAGTTACGAATTATGGACAGTTTCCTAAAAAGATGAAAGTAACAACTTAGGTACTAACTTATGAAGATGTTTTGTGACATTATGAATGGGTGCGTCCTGAAATGAAGCACTGAAATAATCAAGAACCTCAAGCAAAACGTATCAGTACCGAAGTTGTTCGAGACATTATTAAAATATGGAAAACTCTTTCCTCGATTCTGATGCTCTCATCAATTCCAACTGTTACTGAGCTAAGATTGGCTCAGCTTATATTAACTTACCGCAGTCAATATCAACATTGATTGAAAAACTATGATGGAGAATCAAAAGTCGGTCATATTTTGATAAAATATATAATTTTATCACGAAATCCTTCATGTAAATGAAAGGACTTTGCTGTTTGCCAAAGTGTGAAAAACAAGACTGTTCCTGCTAAATAACTTTCGTTCCTTGTTGATCAGAGGACAATTAAACGTATGGCTATTGGGAACATCGACGCAGAAGCTACTAAAAAGCTTCGGAAGACACGTAAAAGGTCACAGAGACAGCGAAAGACCATTGCACCACAGCCCTCTCCCTGTATTCTGTGCCTCTACCACCAAATCGATTTATATAAATCGGCTTGACGGATAATGAGACTGAAACTTTTACTGAAGTTAATATACCAACAAAGGTATCAAATAAAGGTAAGAAGAGATACCTTTAACAGCTTTAGAGAAACTAACTGAAATAATATGTGACTGGTAAGGAGTATCTAATGGAGCAAGCGCAGCTATTGCTTCCGTCCCAAAAATTTACTTTGCGTCCGATAATTATTAGTATGATCGACTGGCAAGAGTATTAAGACTCGTTTTGACAGAACCTCCGTTATTGCGTAATTTGGAAACCGATGATCTAAAAAATTGCAGATAAAAGAAATGTCCGGAAAGACTTTCCGAAGTTCCATACCACACGCAGACTAATCGGTCAAAATATGTGTCAGGTCAAGTTAACAAATAAAGCTGCAGGTTGTGTGAAGCAGCAAGTAGCCAGATAAAGGTTTATTGCTTGCAAGCAAAATTCATAAAGGCAAAATTAAATAATAAAAAAAGATTTTAAGTAACGCCATTCTTCTTGAAAATTTCTTAAAAATTAATGTTTTTGAGGTTTTTTTAATTTTAATTTTTATTAATAAAACTCGATGCTTTATCATTTTATTTCCATATTTACATGTTTTTTAATGATAATAAGTGAATTGGTACAAAGAAATGTGAAGAAAATTTCACTTGAACAGACTTTGAACTTCATCCTTAAATTATTTTTTTTCAGAAATTCATGTGGCTTGAGCGAGCCAAAAGTATATTAAAGTTCAAAATATTTTGTCATTTTCTAGTTTCTATTATTGCCCTGCAACTTTTGAGAGGTATTACGCAAAGAAATAACACACTTTTTTTTTCTCCATACAAAAGTGACACACCCTAGTCAACACACGGTGGTCGAGTGACTCGTATATGAAATAAGTTGGGTCTCTTATTACTCACCAGGGAGTAAAATGAAAAACAGTCCCCATTCCATTAGCCGTGTAGCTGTTATTATGTTGTGTAAATTGGGAGGCTCTGGGAGGCTGCGAGCTCAAGTTCAGTACTTAAATATAATAAAGAGAGTTGGAAACACACATATCCTTGACTGACATTAGACCTTAATAAGAAATGTCTCATTAAGATACTTTATGGCAGCTCGTCAGAAATCTGCTTAAGTATAATATGTATGTTTTGTAATTATTAATCTTCCTCAGTGCGATACATAATAAAACAGATTGTCGTATAATCTAATATACAAGTAAACACGCAAAGAAAAATGTATATTACAAACATACAATCGAAATATTCTGCACAGAAAGTCCTTTTTATCCCGTACAGATTTATATGGTGTAATCTTTTTATGGAGCGTATAATTCAAGGAGAAGGTTTTTCACGAGAAAAATTTCACAAAACATCGTATGTATGTTTCTCCCTCTCCGCTCGTTCCAGCGGAAAACCTATGTCATGATCTTGTAATTTTTCTCCCACCGTAATAGATTGTATCGAAAACATTTCTAAAAGTAGGAGCATTTTTTCAGTTCAGTACCCAATAATGTCAGGTGTCTAAATAAAAGTGAGAAATAAACGAACTGAATAAGTTGTGACATTTTCGCTGAAAAATTAAGTATTAAAAGCACTTAAATTGTGTACCGCCTATTGTGTACTTTCTTCTTTTCTCTGTTTCTTTGTTTGTGATCTCTTTCGTGTGCAATAAAGAATATTATTATTATTATTATTAAATATTCTTGAATTTCTTACTTTCTTTTTATAAAATTTCTTTCAGGATCAACTATATTGTACTAAGTACTATAGCAAATAACCTTTTGTTTTGTATTAAATATCTTTGTTTTGTGAAAAACATTTTTATTATCGTTTTTAATTTAGCGAAAGTTTTCTACGCTTTGCTTTATTCATATTCAATATATTTTCTTCAATAATAAGTTAGGAAAATATAAGGATAATGATTATACGATTAAAATACAGACGTATTCTATGAATTACATCATTTTTTTTATGATAAGACACCTAGTTTTAAGCGCATGTTCTCCAAATTCTCATTTTTGCTAGACTTCATATTCAGTAGGTTTATAAGAACGGATAACTACGTAAAAGGACATACTCGTAAAATATGAATGATTCAACCTATACCCTTACTCTTGTCGGTTTCTGGAATACTGGATCCCAGAAGTAGCGTATTTTCCCATTTTTACGTCCCAAGCGTCTATAATTTAAGCCGTAAGGAAAGTAACGGGACAACTTTCTGATATATTTTATTGCCGAATAAGTTTTCAATTTTGTTGACGTCAAGTCACTTATTTGTATAGTGAGTTTTGCTGTTAGCTTATCTGTAGTTTGAGGAGATAAAAGGAACTGTCACTTTCTTTTAAGATGTTCTCATATTTATTTTGTTCTACTCCAATGTGTTACAGCTGCGGTACTGTGTATTATAAAATGACGTAAATAATAATTATGTTAATCATATTGGTGTCAAATTTTAACCAAGAGCTAAATAAATACGTGTTTTTTTTCCAAAATTTGTTATTATCACATACCACCAAGCACTACCTCATTTAGTTGGTTATTAAATTATCCTATGAATCATTCTTCCATTAATAAAAAAAATAATTCAGACAAAAAAGCTGTATGAAAACAAAAATAATTACTAAAATACAAAACTATGACAGTTCATATAATTTAACTAAACGATTTTGTTCTTAGGAATGAGTCTTTTTAAAAACAATAACAAGCAAGAACAAAATATTCAATTATGTATCTCTAGTTAGGTTGGATGAAACGAAATCACTCAATATTTTATTGAACCTTCCTTCATCTTAATTAATATTGGCTATCATCTTGAACTTCATTACTGAGTCGTTTGATACCCATAATACCCATTGTCAGAATATTTGAATTTAAATTTTGGAGATCAATATCCTACTCGATATCCTTTTACAGGGTGAACTAAGGGAGTTACAATAACTTCATAATTATTGAAAATAAGTATTACTTCTAGATTATTATAAATAAAATTATTAAAAAATTTACACTATTTAAAGCAACCCGCACACCCTGATTATCTAAAGAGAAACTATTTAGAGACCGGTCGCATTTGACATACATTGCCACTTTTCATAGGTATGTTTTTTTTACCCAAAAAGAAGTAGCAATGGATCACGATCATCTGTGAACTGCAACCAGTCGCTAGGTGGTTTTTAATTAGATAATCAGCCCGCAGGACTAGAACCAATGAAAATCTAAGACTAGAATCATAATTTTCCTTTCTTTATACTTTCTAAATAACTCAAGATGTGTTTGGCTTGGACCACTTTGATATTCAGTAGTCCATCAGCTGATACCACTAGGGGTCAAAATCAATTGTTTTGCTCAGTATATTATATCAACGTAAAATTAAAATATTAAAAAACCGTTAAATTGTTATTTATCTCATTAGAGCAACTCTATCGAATTACCGCAGTTATCCTTACTAATATTATAAATGCGAAAGTCCGTTTGTTTGTTTGTTACGCCTTCACGTCTTAACTACTGAACCGATCATCATGAAATTTTACACACAATTTGTCAGGGGTACAGAGAAGGACATTGGGTACTTTTCATCACGAAAAAAGGAACTGTTCCCGAGGGATAGACAAAATACTATCCACGCAGACGAAGTCGCGGGCGAAAGCGAGTTTTCAATATAAATTAACAATGTATCTGAAAACTTTATTCAGATAAATTGTAATTTAATGGTTTTTTATAATTTTTCCGAAGACGGTGTTTTAAGCAAAATCAAAGAACTCATTCTCAAAAACACCCAAATTAGTTTCGATCTAAAATCAACGTTGTAAATAATTGATAGTTATAATGAGCAACCAAATCGGTGTAAGTGGATGGATCTGGCTTACCTTTTATAAACTATAGGAGATATATTATCTAATACTAGTAGTACGAGTAAATAGTACAATTTCATTGGGTTACTTACTGATTTGGTGAGCACCACCCGAAATGAGTTACGGCACTCAAAATATTATTTCTACTCAAAATGTTAAACGAATTCTTATTACTACTGATTTATTTTTTCAAGTAATGTTTTGGTTTCGTTTCGATTTATAGAGAATCCTAAATAAACTCACGCTTGAGAAACTTTGTTTCGGTAATTTACATGTTTTTAGACTGAAAAACAGGGATAAAACTTATTTTTCTTTTATATTTTCTTATATTGACTATGAAAATAATAAAAACTCAGCAAGTTCAAATGCTATTACCACAGAATACTCATGAAAGTGTTACTGCTGTATCTTTATAGCAGTGTCAATGATAATGCTCTACCTATGTGAGTAGGGTTACCAGACGTCAAGATATGTCCTGACATGTCAGGCTTTTTGCGTCCCTGACAGGATTTTGGCTGGACTTGGAAAATATCAGACTTTTTGGATTATTCACATTATTGAAAACAAACCTTAGAATTTAACTTTAGTTATTTTTCTTTTTTTTGTACATAAGAATTAACTAGAAAGTTTTCAGTAAAATAAATCAACGAATTTTGCAATAAATAATAAATTTTAAAATAATTAACATTTAAAATTATCAACTGAACAATTAAAGCTTAAAAAACGAAAACTCTCTTTTTGTCCTAAAGAGCTTATTAGATCATCCTGAATTAAGGATCCGGAATTCAGAGTCCGATTTAGGACGAGAAATTTAGTCGCCAATTAGACCGTCCTGAATAACGGATCCGATATCATAGCTTAACGATCATACAGTTGTTACACGAATGTACTTGCGCAGAGCACCGGAGGGGAAAATACAGTGACCGTAAAAATACATGTAGGTCGGAGGTATATAGGTATGTAGATAGGTAGTAGGTACGTGTCATTTTCAATGTTAATCTGAACTGGGTTTATTGATGTAGGTACTAGTATGTAATTTGCGAATAACTCATCTAATAAAATACCTAAAATCAATTTTAAAAGCAAATACCAACAGATAACAGCTGTCAAACTTAAAACAGCAATATCTCGAAAAGTACTCATCCTAGACTGGTGGTGTCTTTGAAGAAATGAAAGGTTTTGGTGAGATCTTCATTTTCTTTCCAACTTGCGGTGAAAAATGGAATAGGTACGTTGCAGCCGTAGATTTTTGACACTAATGACATTCTGATGTTCACTATCATTTGTTCACCACTAGCGAAATTAAAAAAAAGGTAAAAAAAATATATATTAATATTATTGTTTATATTTTTTATAAGTATAGCTTTTCATTAACCACAGCTTTTATGATATGTTACGCAGTTCATTTAAAAGAAAACAACCCTGACGTTGTCAGAAGAGAAAGAACGCGATAGAAAAAGAGGCAACTTCTAGGTTAACTTTGCGACGCGCAACGCCCCGTTTAGAAAAAGGTTGAATTTTCAAGTACCTACCCAATTATTTATCTTTATTTTTTAGGGTTCCGTAGCCTAATGGTAAAAAACGGAACCCTTATAGATTCGTCATGTCTGTCTGTCTGTCCGTCTGTCCGTCCGTATGTCACAGCCACTTTATTCCAAAACTATTAAAATACACAGTTGAAACTATGTAGGTAGATGTATTCTGTGAACCGCTTTACGATTTTTACACAAATTAAAAAAAATAAAAAAGATAAAGGGGGCTCCCCATACATGGAACTGAAACGGAAAAAAATCATCAAACCTTTATGTGTGGGGTGTTTATAGTTAGGTCTTTAAAAATGTCATTGAGGTTTCTAAAAGTATTTTTTCTCAAAGTCAACAGTTTGGAAAATATACACTTCCAAAGTGGTAAAATGTGTGAGTCCCCCCCTCTAAATTTTAAACTAAGAGAGTGAAAAATAAATCAATAAAATATGTTGTAGATCTTTTTAAACACTATTTTCGAAAATTGGTTTGAATGAGACATATTTAGTAGTTTTAGAGATATAGCACATTTTCCAAAACCGTAAATATATTATTGTCGTTTATACAAACACTATGAAAAACAAAGTTATTTTTGCAGATGAAAATTATACTACGGAACCCTACTGCGCGTGGCCCGACATGCACTTGGCCGGTTTTTTTTTAATTCAAAAAAGCAAATCACAGAGTTATTATGCCCTTATACACTCAGTTTTGTCGTTGCGCCAACTGTCTATCTAGCTAGACGAACGGCGGCTTTTTTTCACCAAAATAAAAAGCGTTGACTGACTGTATACTCTTTAGGCTGTGGTACTACTGTGTCGGAGCAGAGCGTCCTGAATGCGATTACACTGTCCTAAGTGCTTCCGATTTAGCATCCTTAACACCGGAGACCATTTTCTATCCTAACTAGGATCCTACCTTCCTGAATGCAATTACACGTTCTGAATTAAGGAGCGACTTCATTCCGGATCCTTAATTCAGGATGATCTAATAAGCTCTTAAGACAAACAAGACAAGTACTTATACTTGAAGTATTAATTTGACACGTCATTAAAACAATAAACAATAAATTATTAATTACGAGAAGAAACATGTGTTATCTTAATTACGTCGCTCCGTGTGGGTGCTTTAGCAAAATGTCAGGACTTTTTTGTAAAAATCAGGCATTTTGTCAGGATTTTTAGATATACCATCTGGTAGCCCTATATGCGAGTCACTGACCTTGAAATCCGCCGTCGGATCCTCCTTATATTACCTGGCTTTTACCACAAATATGTCCTACTTAGGTGTGACTTTCTTGTTTCATCTTTGCAGAAATAATATTTATTTCGAGAAAATAATTAAAGTAATATTTTTAGATAATCATTTAATGAGAGCTTCTTTTGTTTCCGTACGTAGGTACTTAGGTTTCTATATACTATGTGAGTGACCGGGGTTAGAGTTGCCACCCGTATTAATAAGTTCAATTGCACAAATTACAGAAAGGTCAAATTTTTTTATGATTTCTTAATATTCAATTCTCATCTCCAATCCAAAACAATGTTTACTTTTCCGTTATAGTGTAAATTCAATTTTAAAATCGACCTTATTGTACAATATTTTATTGTCAAGTACGGGTGGCAACGCAATGCTCTAACTGACGTCCAAGAAGCTTATATTCCCAATGGAGATTGCACGGCTCTTTCTTTTCGTTTTACAATACGTTTTCGTTTCTCACGAACGAACGAACGACGAACAACGATTTGTAACACTAAAGAAAGAGGTAGCAATAAGCCGTCACGTCACTTAAGGACCTTTTTTCAATCTTCACTATGACTTATGGCTGTGCAATCTCCATTGGAGAGAGTATATATTCTGTGATTGGAGGGAGGTATATAAGCTTCTTGCTGACGTCCATTATACAAATAATGTACGTCAGTGATCCTACTTTTAGCAACCAATTTAGAGTTGCCACCCGTATAAATAAGTAAAATTTTAACAGTAAATTGCACAAATAACGGAAAAGTCAACATTTTTATGATTTTTTATTTTCGATTCTCATCTCAAATCTTAAACAGTGTTTACCTTTCCGTTATAGTGTAAATTCATTTTTAAAATCTAACTTATCCTTCTCCTTAAAGTTGATATTCAAAATGCATTTAACTGCGTTGATAGGAGGGTTTTATTGGAGAAAGTAAAACACCATGCACCTTCAATATACCCTTACGTTCGGCAATGTTACGGTGCTTCTTCAAACTTAGTTTATGGGGAAAAATTAATCCGATCAGAAGTAGGGGTCCAACAAGGTGATCCGCTTGGTCCTGCTATATTTAGTCTTACTATTCACGACATTATTAAAAAACTGAAATCAAAATTCAATGTTTGGTATTTAGATGATGGTACTCTAGGTGGTTCTCATGAAACGGTCTTAGAAGATCTTAAATCTTTAATCGATACGTTATCGTCTGTTGGGCTAAAATTGAATTTTAGTAAATGTGAATTATATGTACATAACTCTGTATCGACAAATGTACAGCTAAATATTATTTCTGGGTTTGAAGGTTTAGCACCGGGCTTGAGGATTCTCGAAGCGAGATCACTTCGTTTACTGGGAGCTCCTGTTCTTGACGAGTCTTTGGCTTCGTTTGTGGAAGAGCAAATAGCGAAATTTCGAGAGACTTCCAATCGGCTATTTGAGGTGAATGCGCACATGGCTCTTTTTATTATAAAATTTTGTTTATTCGTCCCCAGGTTTACTTACTATCTGCGTGTTTCCCAATTTTGGAAACATCCGAGCCTTTTAACGGAATTTGATGATCTCATTAGGGATACAATTACTAAAGTTTTAAACTGTACGCTAAGTGACACTGCGTGGCAACAGGCCTCCCTACCTGTGCGTTTTGGTGGAATCGGTATTAGGAGGGTGTCGGAGATAGCTTTGCCGGCATTTCTGTCTTCCGTACATGCTTCGGAATCCCTATGCGGTAGTATTCTTAACCCTTCCTTGGGTTCCGCTGGGGTTCTAGGACTTTCGGAGGCGAAGAATGCATGGCTGTCACTCTGCCCAGGGGATACTCCATCGATTTCACATTCACAGAGACAGTGGGACGAACCGCTCTGCAGACAGACTTTCCAGTCTTTGTTAGAAGGATGTGACAACGCAGTGGATCGCGCCCGACTGTTGGCAGTATCTGAAAGGGAGTCGGGCCTGTGGTTACAAGCTTACCCTTCTGCCAACATCGGCACACTATTAGACAAGTGCACCCTCACCCTATCAATAGCTCTCCGTTTGGGGACCAGGGCAAACGAACCTCATCGGTGTCGATGTGGGGAGTGGGTGAATGAGCTGGGCCACCACGGTCTCTCGTGTCAAAGGAGTGCAGGGCGTATGAGTAGGCATGCTTCACTAAACGATATCATTCGCAGAGCGTTGGTGACTGCCGGTGTGCCTGCTGTTCTAGAGCCTAGTGGGGTGTTGAGGTCGGACGGCAGGAGGCCTGACGGGATGTCACTTGTGCCTTGGAGCATGGGAAGGACTTTAGTTTGGGACGCCACCTGTGTGGATACTTTGGCCCCGTGCCACATTGACGCTACATCAGGTCAATCTTGTGCGGCAGCAATCACAGCAGAGTGTAACAAAACACGTAAATACCGGGACTTGGGGGAGACATACGTTTTCCTCCCTTTCGCAGTGGAGACAATGGGCCCCTGGGGTCCAAATGCAAAATTGTTTTTAAAGGACCTAACTGCTCGCCTGTTGGAGGCAACAGGAGACCGAAAGTCTGGCAACTATTTTGCTCAGCGCATAAGCCTAGCGATTCAAAGGGGCAATGCCGCCAGTCTTTTAGGTACCTTGCCTCGAACAGGTGAGTTAGTGGAAATATTTTATTTGTAATTGTTTGTCATATTATTAATGTCTGTTGTAAAAAAAAAAAAAAAACTTATCCTTACTTCCTTACTAATATTATAAATGCGAAAGTCCGTTTGTTTGTTTGTTTGTTACGCCTTCACGTCGTAACTACTGAACCGATCATCCACGTTGTCAGTGGTGCAGAAAAGGACATAGGGTACATTTCATCCTGAAAAAACGTACAGTTCCCGAGTCCCGAGGGATATAAAAATCTTTCCACGCAGACGAAGTCGCGGGCAACCGCTAGTTATACAATATTTTATTGTCAAGTACGGGTGGCAACCCGAAATTGGTTCCTAAAATCGGCGTATGTAATCGCAGCTTAAGCGAACTCTGTTCGTCTATTACAGTGGAATATTAAGTTTATGTTTTAAAGCCAATTTTGACTCATCTCTTTCCATCAAAGCCATCTAGTGAGGCAAATAGTTACTACTTTCATTTTTTAAATGTCACTTTGAAAAGCCCTCTTTATTTACTTTGTTTACTCTGTGTCATGCACGGATAAATTAATATTTACTCTGTGGTCATGGCTTAAATTGTGATTCTCAGGGCTACTAACAAAGTTTAAAAACTAAGAATAGTGATGTGATGTGAGTTAATGCCGCGATTACATACGCTGATTTAAGCCTCGATTACAGTCAGTGGCACGTATCATGAATATTTTTCGACGGAGTGGGGATAAGTTCGCGCATGTGCTCTTGTGAGCGACCAATAGCGCGCGCCCCTCTCCTAACCAATGAAGATGTATCGTTTACTTCTCGCGTCTAACTTATTTCTTTTAACAGACGGAATTTGTGCGTACGCCTCACACCCAAAGACTCTAAAGGTGCGTCCAGATATGTTCTTTTGATCGTACCGTACCTCCGTTCCGTACCAGCGTTCCGATCAAATAAGTCTGGACGCTACTTTTGCCCGTTCCGTACCTCCGTTCCGTACCACCGTTCCGATCAAACCACCGAACGTCGCCGCGATCACGTCCAGACTAGCGCCGTACCGTACCTCCGTTCCGTATCAACGTTCCGATCCAATAGTACAGCAGCCCGTAGTAAATTTAAATTACGAAAAAGGTTACCAAACGGTATACGGCCGTTGTGATATAGTTATTTTTTACAAAATTATAAATACTTTAACAGATCGCAACCCGCCGCAACCTATATTTGTATATCTCCAAAAATGATTATTTTTTATTTTTCGAGGTTAATCACATGGTTTAGCTATTGTCAATCAAACATAGCGCTGTAGAACACGACAATAACTAAACCATGTGAATAACCTCGAAAAATAAAAAATCTCATTTTTGGAGATATACAAATATAGGTTACGGCGAGTTGCGATCTGTAAAACTTGGGTTAAAGTATCTATTATTTCATAATAAATAACTACATCACAACGGCAAACGGTACCTAACCTTTTTCGTAATTTAAATGTACTACGGGCTACTGTACTACAACCTCCGAACGTCGGCGTCGCCGCGATCACGTCCATACTAGCGCCGTACCGTTCCTCAGTTCCGTTTTTCCTTTGAACGGGGCGAAAAAACCGACTCGCGATGGATCGGAGCGTACCTGTCGGCGATCGAGACGGCGTACCTCCGCACCGTTCCGAACAAGCGTCCAGACTAGCGTTCTTTGTTCGCGACGCTCAAGAGCGAGAGATACGGGTACGGGCAAAAGAGCGAGAGATTCGAGGTGGATCGGGGCGTACCTGTTCGGCGAACGGAACGGCGTACCTCCGCACCGTTCCGAACATGCGTCCAGACTAGCGTTCTTTGATCGCGACGCCGATCGGAACGGAGGTACGGTACGGGCAAAAGAACATATCTGGACGCACCTTAAGATGTCCATAACTTATCTTTTGACCAGACCATACCTCCTCAGGAATTTTACCTGACAATCTCCATGATGGAGAGCGGTTTATGAGGTAGGCTGCTGTCATGGCTGCTTCTGCCCACATTTTGTGTTCTAGACCCGATTGCAACAATAGGCACCTTACCTTATCCATAAGCGACCTATTGAGTCTCTCAGCAGCACCATTCGCTTGTGGCGAATATGGAGGCGTCACCTGGTGCACTATTCCCTTATTTTTGAAAAACTTTGTTAAATCCGCGTTCACAAATTCTTTCCCTCCGTCTGACCTAAAAGCCTTTACTTTGCTCTCGCATTGATTTTCAACTAGTGCGATAAATTCCTTAAGAACCTTTGCAACTTCGCTTTTAAATTCTAAAAAATAGACAAACACTTTCCTCGAATAATCATCAAGTATTGTAAGTACATACCTCTTTCCAGAATACGAGTCAACCGGGAAAGGCCCACACAAATCTGAATGTAACAACTCTAATCGTTTTTCCGCACGTTTCTTGCGTGTTTTCCTAAAATACAAATTGAACAAGAAACATTTTGCGAGTTGTCAACAGTACAGTCAATGTCTGTCACATGTCATTTGTCAGAGCTTTCAAATAGTCAGCTAATATGTCCCAGTCTGTCATGCCAGCATTCTGTCGTCACCTTGACGGAAGTCAGTGCCATACCTCTTCCAAAAATTTTGTATACACCACATATTCCATTTAGTAAGATCAAAACAGAGTTAGAATTACAATTATAAATATTACACAAACTGTTTACAAATTCTACTAAGTAAATTCACATTTAGTCCGGGAACATACATAATGTCTTTAATACACACATTAGTCTTTGAAATCTTGACCATTACTTCACCAACGCCAACGCACTTTAATGTTTGACCACTTGCTACAGAAATCTCTGATTCTCTCGCCTTAAAATTCTGTAGCCAGTCACGGCGTCCTGTCATGTGATAAGATGCTCCACTGTCAACGTACCATGACGTATCCAACAGCTCCGATGCCACCATAGCCACATCATCCACATTTGTCTGTCTCTTCGTCGCAACACTAGTATTTCCACTAGCACCAGCATTTCTCTGCTGCTGTCTACAAAATTTCTTCGTGTGACCACCTTGGCCACAATTCCAGCATCGCAGATACCTTTGCTTATCTTGACGATCAGCTATTGGCTTCTTGTTTTTGACAATTAAGCAATCAGCATCTTGGTTATTCCATTTCTTTTCCTGAAGTAACTTCGATTTCACAAGATCAGTCGTAATGTCTCCCTCTAAACTCTCTAAGGCCATAATCATTGGTTCAAACCTGGGAGGCAGTCCTTGGAGCATCACAGCTGCTAAAAATTCATCATCTAGCGGCTTCTCCATAGCTCTCAGCTGTTGAGCTAAACTTAGGCACTTCCCAACATATTCCTCCATGCTAGGATGATCTTCTAGTTTTATAGAGCAAAGACTCCTGAGTATAGATAGTCTTCTCCCAAAACCACGATCTTCATAGGCTTTTTCCAATTTTGTCCATGCATCTCTTGCTCCAATTGCACTTCGAACATGAGAAACGCAACTGTCTTCTATCCAGGGACGTATTTTAAGATTCGGCGCCCTGGGCCAATAAGGTATGCTGCCCCTAGGGTTACGTACGAGAGGAAGAGGATGCATGTACAAAAAAAAAATGCCGCGCAGCGCAATTTTCAATCATGTTCATTCAAAAACCCTGTAATTTTGTCAATCTTCAGTAAAAAATATTGGCCGCGCAGCGCGATATTATGTCCGTTCCATCTTCCATCCACTAATTTTGTAATTTTGCCTGAATATAATAAGTATTATGAAATCGGCCGCGCAGCGCGATTTTTAGGGTTCCGTAGCCTAAATGGCAAAAAACGGAACCCTTATAGATTCGTCATGTCTGTCTGTCGTCTGTCCGTCCATATGTCACAGCCACTTTATTCCAAAAGTATCAGGATTACACAGTTGAAACTTGGAAAGTAGATGTATTCTGTTAACTGCTTACGGCCGCCGTTTACCGTTTGAAAGATAAACGTGAAAAATCTGAAAAAAATATATGATTCTTAATAAACACTTTCAACGAAAATTGGTTTGAACGAAATATAATAATTAGTTTTTGAGATATAGCACATTTTCCAAAACCGCAAATATAACTTTGTCTTTCATACCAACACTGTGAAAAACAAAGTTATTTTTGCAGACGAAAAATAATAGTGGTATGAAATATCGTATTGTATAAGGTAACCACGGAACCCTATGGCGCGTGGTCCGACACGCACTTGGCCGGTTTTGTTAGTTCTATCCACTAATCTTATAATTTTGCCTAACTATGGGTACTTAATATAAAAAATGTAAAAAAAATTACCCTTCTCACGAATAATTTCAAAAGGCGTCCCGAAGTTGGCGGCGGGCTCGAGCGCTGGCGCCCTGGGCCATGGCCCCCTTGGACCCTAGGGTAAATACGTCCCTGCTTCTATCATTAAACAAATTTTTGACAGCGCACGCTCATCTTTTCTTTATTTTACTTCCGGAGACGTTTTATCTTCCGCAGGATACCTATTTATGGTGCACCACAGCCCATCATGCAGGAGGAGATTTTTCATGTGAAACTTCCACAACACATACCTAGTTCTCTCTCCCACAAAGCTTCTTAAAACATACAGAAAATGACGACGACGTATCAGCACTGCTGGCCTCCAAAGATATACTGGCCTCACTCATTTTGTTTAATTTGGGACTGGACTCTCTTTCTGGGCCGTTTTTCCATTCCATTCCTGGGCCCATAACCTGTTGTAGTTATTGCTTGAGGGCCCGAGAGTCCAGTCAGTCAATAAAGAAGACGATGCACCATTAAAATATAATTTTATTAATTCTCATGAGTTTCATGACACAGGAAAAAAACCCGACAGATAGTAAACAAGAGTTATTACCATGGTTACAGAAACAGGGGGGCTACTCAAATGGCCACTTTTCTATTCGTTCGCTAACTTAAATCTTAAAAATAAGCAATTAATGATCAAGTCAGACGTCGCAAGTTTATGTAAATCACAGACATAGTTGTATTTTACAGAATTGACAAGCCTACGACACGTTATTTTGGTGTTTATAGCTTTTTTTTAACTTTTAAGTTAGCGAACGAATAGAAAAGTGGCCATTTGAGTAGCCCCGCAGTTGTTCCAAATCCAAAAACAATAAAAACTAGCATTTTCCTTATGAAAATAATTATTCCACAAAACCATTAAAATTTATCAAAACACGTTAATATAAACGCTACAAATGTTTTTGTTTATTTACCAAAAATGTTTTCGCCCATGTACAGCTGCCGGCAGATAAATTGGCAAGAGAAAGTTGAGACAAAAGATGCGCAGTAGCTAAAAACACAGTGTTTGTAGCTACTGCGCATCTGTTGTCTCAACTTTCTCTTGCCAATTTATATGCCGGCAGCTGTAAATCAAAAAATCAAAACTTGTAAAAAACTTGCAACAAGAACTACAAAAAGTAGATTAAAATCATTAAATGTGTTATTTCATAATTTTAATCTACTTTTTGTTTTTTTTTAGGTATTTAGAAGTAGATTTTGTAATAAATATGTTTAATTTATATGAACAGAACTTGTATTTCGTTAATGAAAATTTGTGGGGAAAATGTGGGGAATTTTGATATTATTTTCCCCAAATTTGGGGATTTTCAGTCAGGTTTTTGGGTAATCCAGACCGTGGGCTTTGTTTGGCAACCCTGCTCACGTCACTCAAGCACGCCACGCAATGGCAGCGCAGCAGCGTTGCCAATTTGGCATTTTATATGCTAAATTTAGCATATTTTCTTACTGTTTTGCATATTATTTATTAATTTAGCATACAGCATATTTTTTAGCATAATACATAATACCTTAAAAAACACTTTTAAGAAAAAAAGAATCTGCTGCACTGCTAGCTAATACAAAGCACGCTTTTGACCGCGTATTTGCCTTTTAGCATGCTTTGAACTGTTTTGCTTGCTTATTTTTTGTAAATAGTTCTGATGCATCAAATACCTAATATTTTGGGACGTTTTAAAATAAATATAGTCTAGTTTTATTCTAATATAAGGTGTTTGGTAAAAACCTTAAAAATCCGAATATGGTAGATAGGGGCCATCAAACTGAATAACATTACTATGGGACTAATTCTGAAATCACGGAAAAAAAACAGCTGTTTCATACATTTTGATATTTTCGTTATTAATTTTTGTTTGAAACAGCTGTTTTTTTTTGCGATTTCAGAGTTGGTCCCATAGTAAAAGTTGTTCAATTTGATGGTCCCTATCTACCATATTCGGATTTAGAAGGCTTTTACCAAACACCTTGTATATTAGGCTACACAAACGTATTTTTTATTTTGATCTAGCTTGTATAGTTTTCATATAGTATAACAAACGTATTAATTTGGCATATTTTTTAGCACTTTTTTAAAAAAACTAGCATATTTTTGGCATTTTTTTAACAGCACTTTAGCACATTTTGTGTTAGCCGAGTTGGCAACACTGCCGCACATCACTATTTTCATTATTCGATTTTTGCGCTTGATGGATGGATGTGTTTGAGTGCTATAAACTATTGTGTTCTGTATTTATTATAGTAACTGTGAGAGTATTCAACTAAATTCTTATCAAGGATATGCCTCCAGTAAAGGATGAATCGATAAGGGAAGGTAATTGTTTGGAAATAATAAACATCGTGGAGAAAAGCCCCGGGAAAAGTGGTGCTCTTGTGGATGTGAGAGCTTGCAATAAACCTGCAACAAAGGTAAGACAACTATTTCAATAAATAACCACGATATTCTAGAATTACCTATCTTATTTATCAGACCATAGTGGGTATGACTTCCTTTGTTAGTTTTATGTTTTTTTACAGTTTTTTACAGTTACAAATCTTTTCATCAACATTATTATATTATTTAGAAGCATAATCATTGTTTAGGAAGATAATATAATGTCCACATGTGACTGGATTGCACTGAGGTGAAAGTTTAAGCATGGCCTTTTTCATTTTGTATTAAATAAAGTACTTTACTTATTTTAAACACACTTTTATGTAAGAGATAGATGGACTGTTTGTAATAATCTAATGAATTACCACTGCTAACACAAATACTCTATCTAACGGTCTTAAAGTTAAGGACACCTTAAATTCAAAAAAGTTGTCAGTTTTGACAGAAACTATGAAACTGACAGCTTCCTTAACCCATCTGCGCCGTCCGTATACCCGCCTAAAAATTATTAGCACCAGAGAAGATAAGAGAACAATAGAAGAAAAGGTAAACAAAGTGCCGGCCTCATGCGGCCGGCTCGGCGTTGACGGAATGGCTTAAATTATTTTTAGCTGGCCTCATGCAGCAGGCTTGGCGTCAAGGAATTAAAGTTAAAGAGACCTTAACTTAAAATTTTAGCTAAGAAGCCGGTCGGAGAGTAAGGTTCGGAGCCTTTGAGTATTCAGCCAAAGCATGGTTTACATTATCTTTGCTGTTAGTAGTGTACTTTAGGAGACTAGAGGTAAATGAGATGTGTTTAACATTCGTTTAAAATCAACGAACATGCCATGCCATGCAATGCAAATCGTGAGCGGTTAAAGAAATTGGAGGGGATTACTGCTCATATTATATTATCATATTTGCAATCGCCCTGCACCACGTCCCCTGCCAATGAAACGTAAAAGGATCTGCGCATTAGCTGTTACTACTGAAAATCCATGCCGAAGCTTGTACCTTTACTCATCTAAAGCACTCTACCAGTGGCGAAGGGTCCAAACAAGCCGATTCCCATCGGCTTACCTTTTAGAAATCCCACCCCACCTATCCACTATGCAGATCACCACATTTTTGTAGTACGGCTTACCTTCGCCATAATTTCACCCCTCGCCACTGCACTCTACTAACATAAAGATAATGTAAACCGGCCAATAGTTTAGTATTTCATAACAGATCAATACATAGATTCATTAGAATGGCTTGTGTTACAGCAGTAAGGATGTCAAAAATGGCTTTTGATGATGAATGAAATGTAGCTTAGGTAATTAATATTAGTCGATTAGGAACACAGGTTTTAAACGCGTTTTTAAACTAAACAAAGGTGTTGGACACCTTTTCCCGACATTTCGACCGAGTTGCATCAGCCGTGGTCACAGGCTGACTGTAACCTGTGTTCCTAATCAAATAAAATGCGACGCGAAAGTTTAAAAGTGTATATTAATCTTAGTGTCATATGAATTTAGGTATAAGTCTGTTCATCATTACTTGTCCTATTTAGTTAGGGCTGCCATCCGTCTGGGTTTCCCCGGATTTGTCCTAGTTTGTAGGGCGTCCGGGGAGCGTCCGGGCGGGGTTCTGATTGTAGTCCGGGTAAAACCCGGACTATAATTAAAGTCTGGGTTTTGGATCAAACTTCGCTCAAAACAGTACTATTATTCATTCAGCACACGCGCTACCGGGCGCTTCATATAACTACGCACCCCGCGAAAAACCGCGCTGCGCGGCTCTTCTTTTTTACTATAAACAAGCATCGCGCACCCCGCTTAAAATTGCGCTATGCAGCCCATTTTTTTACTATAAACAAGCACCGCGCACACCGCAAAAAATCGTGCTGCGCGGCCCATTTTTTTTTTACTATAATCAGGCACCGCGCCCTCCGCAAACAATCGCGCTGCGCGGCCATTTTTTTACGGGCCGCCCGGCGCCCCTCTAGCTATTTGGGCATTTATTTTGGCCTGCTGACGGATGCAAAACTACTAAACCTGGACCCTGGCCCTCCACAAAATAGTGTTGGAGACCCTGACTCTACATCATAAATAGTAAAACACACTATTTTATGCGAAAAAAGGCTTAAAATTCCATTTTTTCAGTCAAGTATTGGGTAAAATGTATTTTTAACCAAGCTAAAAGTAAAAAAAAAACAAATCTCCAAAGTCCTGGGTTTTTACGCTTCCGGTCCTGGGCGGCAGGTTTTAGAGATGGCAGCCCTATATTTAGTAAACAGATTTTGATAGTTGTCATACGGCATCTTTTAAACTGAAATCGATAAATAAAAATATGTTATCTTATTAATATCAAATTGTCATTAATGATTTATCAGTTCTATGTATGGGAAACGGTTGGTGTATCTATTTTTAACCCCTGATGCAGCACAAAGAAGGGTGCTATTAGTTTGAAGCCTATGTTTGTCTGTCTGTCTGTAGGTATATTCGTAGTAGGTACCTAAACTCATAAAGCGATTTCAATGCAGTTTTTTTTTTATATTGAAAGCTAAATTAATCGAGAAGGTTCTTAGTCACGTTTGATGGAAATCCTTCCAGCCAATTATGGAGATGGTAACCTACCTACCAAAATGGTAGAAGATACACAGGACCACCTCTGCAAAGCACCAGCTTTGGCTATAATAATGTACTCTGAGGGTGCAATTAATATTGATGATAATTTCAACAATTGTAACCCATATGGTGGGGAAAAAAAAAAGTCAATCTTTACTAGTGGCTCTGTCCTGAGACATCACGTTTGTGGCATTTATAACATTTTAAAAAATGGCTGAAAAGAATCGATTTTTTTTGAAAAATTGGCCTGACACAAAAGTTATTGACCGAGCGAGCACAAAGTGCGAGCAAAGCGTCTCTGCTTCAGCTTGTGCAAAAATTCTTTTGTATGTCCGGCTGTCTGTTCCCACCTACAGGTCGCATTTCTCAACCAATTCTTGTAAAATTTTATGTGCAGGTTCGAAAATTATATATAGATTTTTTTGTCGAACCAGTTTATTGAAATTTTTCAAAATGGCGGAGATATGTTAAAGAAACAGTTCAGTCCGCTTTCCAGCTCTGCCTGTTCTTCTTTACAGGTCGCATTTCTCAACCGATTCTCGTGAAATTTTGTAAGCCGGTTTGAAAATTATATTTTTTTTTTGTCAAGCCAGTTTTTTGAAATTTTTCAAAATGGCGGAGTCGGAGATACGTTAAAAAAACAGATTTCAGTCCGGCTTTCCAGCGCTATCTGTTCTCCTCTACAGGTCGCAATTCTCAACCGATTCTCATGAAATTTTGTGAGCAGGTTCGAAAATAACATACATTTTTTTTTGTCACGCCAGTTTTTTGAAATTTTTCTAATTGGTGGAAAAATATAAAATATATATATTCCAGTCCGGCTTTCCAGCGCTATCTGTTCTCCGCTACAGGTCGCATTTCTCAACCGATTCTTGTGAAATTTTGTGAGCAGGTTTGAATGATGTATAGATTTTTTTGTCAAGCCAGTTTTTCATTTTTTTCTAAAATGGTGGAGATCTGTAAAAAAATCATTTTTCTGTCTGGCTTTCCGGCGCTGTCTGTTCTCCTCTACAGGTCGCATTTCTCAACCGATCCCAGTGAAATTTTGTAAGCAGGTTTGATAAATATACAGTTTTTTTTAGTCGAGACAGTTTTTCGAAATTTATTTGAATGACAGATATATATGTGAAAAAAAATATTTCAGTCCGGCTTTCCAGCTGTTTGTTCTCCTCTACAGGTCGAATTTCTCAACCGATTCTCGTGAAATTTTGTGAGCAGGTTTGAAAAATGAATAGATTTTTTTTGTCGAGACAGTTTTTCGATGTTTCAATCCGGCTTTCCAGCTGTTTGTTCTCCTCTACAGGGGCCGTATTATGACCTCTTATTTCCAGGCAGTTTTCTGACTGGCGATCAATCTATCTCTTTTATTTGCTATACGGCGAGAAAGAGATGTCACTACAGCAATTTATAAACCTGGCAGGATTTAAGAGCTTGTAATACGGCCTCAGGTCACATTCCTCAACCGATTCTGGTAAAATTTTGTGAGCAGGTTTGATAATTATCTAAAATTGTTTAGTCGACCCAGTTTTTCCAAATTTATCTAAAAAAATATTCACCCATTTCGAAAAACGATCTAAATTAGAAGCACCATCTAGCTGCGAATACTCCAAAATATATATACCAAATTGCACGTACGGTGTCCTTTGAAAACCTCATGAATACATTTTATTTTTTTACAATTTGAGCCACTTTTTATCGCGAGGTCTACAGCTCACGGAGCCACTAGTATATAATTATCGGATCTGCACACAAAATTTCACAAGAATCGGTTGAGAAATGCGACCTGTAGAAGAGAACAAACGAACAGACATACTGAAGCATTTTTGCCCAAGCTGAAGCAGAGACGCTTTGCTCCCTCCGTCAATTATTCGAGGAGAGCAAAGTTATCGCTCATAGCTAAGGGGACATTATCAAGTAACTGCCTCTTGAAACTAGTTTGTGAAGAAGCAATTAAGCCACTGGCTACGTCTACTACGTTAATTAATGGGAATGTACTAAATTATACTTTAGTTATAATTGAATCAAATACATACATACAAGGAAATTAAATATCTCCAGTGTTAATGCAGCAGAGCAAAATCCTGATAAGTTCGTTTTGGGTAAGATGGCCCGCACACCCCACACGACAGACAGATAAATCTGTAAGCATCCGATTTTTAAACGGTTTTATTTTTAAGAATCGGACATATCGATCATATAAAATCACGAAGAAAGTCTACGTTACTACAACCTCTTAAACAATCACTATCATAATTTTTAGTAGATTTTTTGAACTGACCTATTGCACTGTGGTATCCATAGTACTTCACATAGATAGACGTTTTTACCGCGTTAATTAAATGGGATGTCTAGAATCTAGATGGATAGGTAACTGTATAGGTAATTAATATAAATAACGGTACATTGTATGGAAGGACTTGACGAGTCTAGGTACCGTAGATTACACTGACATCAGGCATCGGCAAAAACTGGCGCTTGGATGAAACTGTTTTGCACTATGCTGGGATCTATTTACTAGATTGGTATATGAAAGAATGCTAAACTCGAGGTCTTGCGTTTGAAACATATCTCTTAATTAATGTTTGTCTGTCTACTGGAGCTATTTGAGCTCTTCCTAATGCCACATAATAAATAATAGCACAATGCGATTAAATTAACACAGTACAACAGAAGTGAACAACTTCAGAGCGATTGCGGTACAAAACGACGTGACGTATTTTAACTTGTTAAATTTCTCTAAGATTTTCTCTTTGTCATACATTTTCGAGTGAAGTTAGCGGATCACTGTTTATTTGTCAATTTAATCACATTGTACTAATCTCTTTTACTAGACTCTTCCAACGTGATCAAATTGTCACTTTTTTAATTATTCTAAAGCAAAGACGATCTCTTTATTCGTCCAAGTCTCTTCATCATCATCATATATAAGCCCATTGCTGGGTATTCTTCACGGCGAAGATCTCCAAGACAATCTTTTTATTTTTTCTCAATATTGTAACAACACTTTTATCTTTAATTTGTTACAAATATTCAGGTTATGGTAGCCGTCACTTACAAGGTACGCATTCTATAATGAATTAAATTGGAGTTAACCAAATATCACAAATTAAGTTATAAATGTTTCGAAACGTTAGTGTGAAGACGACTTACATAATTATGAAGGTATATTATAATACAAACGTCCTCAATCTCTATAATTATTATAGATGACCTTACAGTCTGTTAGATCATCATTTGTATTCTGTCGGCCATCACATCATTATTGTAGATCCATTTAGATAAGGAAACAATAAAACATTTAAGTATTTATTTTTCCTTTAAGACAACAAATTCAACACTAATTATTAGCGAAAAATTTTCACCTCTGTGCTTTCTGTCAAGACATGGTCAATTCATCTAGATTTAAAAAAAATCACGGTCAAGAAAATTATGTTGTCATTATTTCAATTATGATTTTTTGCGATTACGTAAGTTTCAACACGGTAATAAGTGTTTGCGTTATATTTAAATCTGCGAACCATGACATAAGTGCTAGTTATAGACGGTGGTTAGACTCACTGTTCTGTTTTAGGGTTCCTTAGTTCAGTTGGAAAAGAAGATCAGTGGCGTCTGTAATAATTAAGACGAGGAAGCAGCTTCACTTAGTTATTAACGCTTTTCATTCCATACTAAGTGCTGTAGGAGTGTAGGGAATGTTGGAGCATCTAAAGCAGGGATGCCCATACTTTTTCTTAAGGAGATCGACCTAGCAAAAATGTATGATTAAGAGATCAACATTTTGACCGTTTAACCCACCAAAAAAGAAATTGCATAAGTAAAACTAGTTGGGTGCATAAACTGCCAAATGTGTTATCCTAGGCGATCGACCGTTTGGGCACCTCTGATCTAAAGTGATAGTTACACTAATAAATTGTACAAATCCGTTGCTTAAAAAAGCGAAATGTTACCGATACGAATATCGGTAACTTTTCCGTACCCTTTCGTTGCAGATTGTCCCTTTCGCAAAATGTCCCCTAGTCGCAAAGTCCCTCTAGTAGCAAAATGGACTCTAGCAAAATTTTCATTTTGCTAAGGAGCCTACCCTGTAATCGTGAAGAGATGATATTTTATTCACGATACGATATCAGGATTATCAGGTAGGTTCCTTAGTAAAATGAAAATTTTGCCAAAGGGTCCATTTTGCGACCAGGGAGACATTCTGTGAAAGAGTCATTTTGCGAAAGGGACATTTTGAGACAAGGGAAAAGGGACATTCTACGACATAAGGTTCCGTGCTTATTTATATGGATAAGTTTAATGAAAGCTTCAAGGAACAGTATTGAAGTAGGTATGTGTAGAGTAAATAAATAGCGCCGCCTGGCAGAACCTTCAACAAACGCCCCTGACTAACACTTTCCGGTTTTTTAGTAACGCTTTGCTGCTCATCATGTAATTCCATCTTCAAAGTTAAAGAGGGAAAGTGTTACAACATTGCTGAATTTTTTTATTCGTTTGTGTTACAATTGTTTTGTAGACCACTCAAAAGTTCATCGACGTCTGTTAAACTGACATCCATTATCACGATAGAGAACGTTTTGCATAGTGTTTTTGCTTCTTTTTAATTTTAAAGAGTGCCATTAAAACTCATGCTGTACATAAAAGATGTTGATAGACGGAATCTTTTGCGGTGTTCTGCTCATAAACTTAAACAGGAGGTTAATGTATTTTTATCAGTAGATAATAGTCGATAGATTTTAAATTTCTCTCAGCATCATAGGCGACAACGACTTTATAACAAGTATCTTTTCACTTTTTTTTCGACCGCGGCTGGAGTCACGCGTTTCTGCCGCTCTGTCATAACCGCACACGACTTATTCTCAATCTGAGTTAGCACGAGTTGACTGTGGTGTTACTATTTAAAATTTTGTATTATTTTCTTGCGCACAAATTGTTTTATGTTATGTTTAATGCATCCTTTTTTGTTTCTCTGCTACTTTCAGTGTTAAGTTACAGTGCGTCATGTTGTGGGCAGCTGTTTATGTTATTTGTGTACATTATTCATAATAAAATGCACAGAACTGTATAGTTTGGAAGTTCGCCTGTAGTAGTGCATGCCTTGATATCGCACCTGATTAGAACGAAGAGAAGATGACTAATTCGCAGGTACTGTTTTATTTTTTATTTGCACTTTTTCTACTACATGCAAACAATCACATAAGTAGTATATTGGTATCAATTTGAAAGTTGTATCGTGCAATGAAGTGTTTACTTCTCGGTACATTCACTTATTATTACGTTGACCCAGCGTATAACAACTGTTATCTATTGATTGCCACTTATAACAGTAGATTAATTTTTGGAATGGGAATTCCTTAGTCTTTGGTAGCGTCACTAACCCGCCTGAAAATTTCAAAGTATGGATTTACCTAACGTAACTTAAAAGAACAAGGAATTATTACGTAGAAAAAAAGTAATTAGTGTTAATGACCATGATACAAATTGTTGGGTACACTTGCATACCCGTCTTGTTCAATGAATTGGACTTCCCCCTTGTCGTTTCAATTTATTAACATGTTACTTATACTATAAGTTATTCTGTGATGTTGCTTACTATTTAGGCCCATTTTTTTTCTTTTTAAGGCAGGAAACCAATATTGCATGAGTGACATACCTATATTTTTTTTATTTCTAAAAACATAGTTTGTTTGCAAATTATTATCCTTTGAAATTAAACCACCTTTTGGATTGTAGTAAACCATACAAAAAATAGGTACACCGTTATTTTGTAGTCGTTTTAATCTACCAATCAAACTAAACATTTTTGCCGAAGAAACATGGGTCGAAAAACGACAAAATTCTGGTCATCCCATACCACAGCACAGACCATTAACAAATACCTACTATTAAACTAACTAGACAGCTAAACATTGTATTAGTATGGGAAAGTGTAGATAAGTAGATAGAAAGGGATTAAGACGAATACAAAACGACGGTGTAATTGCTAACTTGAAGTTTGTCAAGTTCAGCAAAAAGATTTTTTGAAAAAAAATTCTAACTCGTGTTAAGATATTTACGGATGATAGATTTTAGTTAGAGGCACTGTGTTTGATTTTCTGTTATTTAAGAATTTTACAATAGATGGTTTAGTTAGTCAGATCATCCGAAACACTCGACATCCGATTAGATTGTAGAGCTAGAGATATAATTAATATCTATGACGTCATCAATATAGTAGATAGGTTCCGTTAATGTATTAGTGATAGTAGATAAAATACTTCTTAGCTTATAGACAAATGTTTAATAACTGCTTTAGTTGCTGATTTTTTGTGAAGCTTATGCATGATTTAAACTGAAGGCTTTGCTATAATGATTCTGTGTGCGCCCCACTATACTTTTGTCCTTATAATGGTTGTCAATTATCCATTTAAAATCATTTATATTCGATTTGATTTTTATGTGTTTATGAAGTATTTTTAACAATTATTTTGTATTTGCTTAAAAACCGAATGAATATAGTTTGAATACTGTAAATGTATCAAAAAGAACTTCATAAAATGTTAGACCGCCTATCACAGATTTTTTTCAGTAGTATTACCCTATTAGGTAGGTAAATAAGAGACGAAAGCTTTCCTACGTTTTTCTGATATTTATGAGGCCGCGACGCTAAAAAAAGTTAAGAAACAATCGCGCTTTAGATATTTTTGAATTTGTTTAGAACTTATTTACTATGACACAAACTATGAATAGCACGCAATTCATTAAACTATTTTGTCCATCGTATTCTTTCTATTTAACATAGTAGCTATCATAGACCATAAATAATCGTAAGCCTCTCAATGTCACGGTAGATCAGTGATAGTAGCCTTTCTTGACCGTTTTACAAAATAGTGGTAAAACCGCTGGGTTTGTTGCCAGTTTTTCGGAAGAGAAGCTACGCTGTTGGTTCCCAAATCTATTAAGGAATTTCAAGATGCTGGGTTGGATCGAATTCTGGATGACTTTCTCTATGTTACTTATATTTTTTTCACTTTCTATCCAATTTTCCAACTGACACCGGCACACATACAATAAACGGCTTGTTTTTCTTCCTTGTCAACTGACCGCTGCCGACGTCGTCTCATCATTTTTACATTCATATTCTTTCTCAGACTATCTCTATTCATCTTTCTTGTGGCTCTAACTATGCATCCATCAAACATTCATTTAAGTCTATCAATTTTCATTATGTCCATCACCCTCCTGCAGCCTACTAATATGTATTTTATCTCATCCTATCTTATTTTCTCTAATTGCCCATGCCCACGTCAAACTGTTTCCTTTAAACATTTTGTGCCACCAGTTTGATGGGAACTTTTATTCCCACCTCCAAACCTCTTCGTACATACTGATTCCTTACTATCCACTCGCGTTACTTCAACATTCTCATCTCCGTACATGTATCTTTATTTCATTTGTCTTCGCGACTTCTAGTTGTTTCAACGTTATTTCTTAATTACTTTGGTATTAGAGCAATGTGTGAGATCCAATGTAGGTAGTTTTGAAACGAGCCATCCGTTATTGATTTGAGAACCAATGGCTGCTTTTCGACGGTTATAATTGCTTATGATTAACCTACATTTGTGTTAGTTTTCTTTTTTCAAGCATTTATGCTGATTATGGAAATGTTAATTAATATCAACAGTAATCTTAATATTTGCTAAACTAACTCCATAATCGCTAATCAATTTACCTAAAATATTAATTTTACTAACAAATAACAGAAAGATATTATTGAATTGAATTTTTAGATTTTAGGCATTCAAAATGCTATTTTTATATTAAGACTAGAAAGGTATCGCTTGATTTTCTTCTGATTGTCTAACACAATGCAAATCTACTCTTATTACGATGTAATATAGTCCAATTTTTCAGGTATGGTTCCGTGGCGTGAGAAGTTCAAAGTTTCGCCATGTATACGGCGTGCCATTCAAAAAGGAACGTTGTTACGACAACATAAAGATCACCAGGAATGCGCATGACTCCAACTTCTGCGCGGTCAATCCAAAATTTGTGGCCATCGTCACTGAAGTGGCCGGTGGCGGTGCCTTCCTTGTTCTGCCTTTAGACCACGTAAGTTACATTTTTCAATTTTTTTTCGTATTTTTCCTATTAGTAAAAAATCTTTCTCTAACCCTAAAGCGGGGAATTCACTATCAGACTGCCCGTGGGCCGCCCGGCCCGGCCCGAGTCTGTCGCTTGCCCGTATTGAGAACACACACAGCGGGCCATCATTTAGTCTTTCGATGAGCTTCAGTTCGGTCAACTGTACAATACGATGGCAGAAAGAAGAAGGAGACAATCCTTCATGAATTCTTTATTATTATTTCAGCATTTTTATTGATTTCCTACGTCTTTAAAATAACTTCGTTGTAAGCGGCATTTCTTAGGTCGCTATTCATATATTCCTTGCTTTTAACTTTCCACAAACAAGGATGCGATTGGTAAGTAATTGGAAATGGAAATGAAAGAAAGAAGCCAAAACTATTTATTTTCGTTAAGGGCCCTATCACATTTTTTCGTCGAAATTTCGATTTTGACGGATTTTAGCGATACAACCTAGAGAAACCTTTGGGTCTACTAAATACATTTATATGTGTACGCGACAAAAAGTAATATGATGATTCACTGGACAGTTAAAGGGTTAGAAAGGAAAATGAAAGTTGGTGAACGATTTCTTAGAGTCAACTTTGAACATACACAGAAAGACAAACAAGTACAAACAACAAATAAAAGTATGAAATTTGATTTTTTATGAAGTAAAGATTATTATGATATATTTTTTACGTAATAATAATAATGTATCTAGGAGAAATCCACAGTTTATTCTGAGCGTTTTCAGTAGTTTTATGGTTTTTGATTGGAATTTTTTTTCACATATTCTATACATAATTTCAAAATTCCGAGGCCGCTATGAACTATTCGACTATATAAGAGATAACATTATTTTTTTTTCATTTCAATTGTTTAGCACAGTTGTTCAATCCATGAGCTCAAAAAAGTGCCTTCGCGCATTTTATGAAAATCTTTCTCTGCAATTTCGGGTTTAATTATAAAGTTAAGCAAATTTTCAAAAAAGCGAGGCCGCTATGAACTATTCCAATAGCTATTCTGCACCATTCAATAAGTCAAAAGTGTAAATGTATTTTTGTTTCTGAGATCGATAACGCCAAAATTGGCCATTTTACGCAGAAATCACAGTCGAAATGTAATATGCCTCTTAATTCAAAATATTCGAAACAAACATGCACTCTCGTAGCACTCTCAACGCATAAATGCAGGCGGGCTGCCTGGCGTGACCATTCACGTTCAGACTTGTCTGTGCCCGCGCAGACAAAATGCGATTCTCCGGGCAGGCGGCGGGCACGGGCCGACGGGCTTGCCCGTGTGTGTCCGTTGCCTAGCATTCACGAGCAGACATGAGACAGACTTGCCCGTGACGGGCAGCCCGTCGCGGGCAGTCTGGTAGTGAATTCCCCGCTTTAGTGTTAAGGTTAGTGATAGCTTTAGAAATGTACCTTTGACTAAAAACCCTGTTTACTAAATTCACTTAATAATTTTATTTCTTATGTTGTACTCCACTTCCATGGAGCTAATATGTTTTGTTAATCATTACGAGAAAACCGGTAGTCGAGTAACCTTTTAGCTTATTATAAATATTCAATAAACTTCTAGAAAGCTTATGTTGTATAAGCATTCATTTGTAAGTCGCAACAATTTATAAACAAGATTCAAAATGCTTGTAAAACGTTCCAATACTATATCTAGCATTGTTTAAATGTTTTGCCACCTTTTTTAAGGTTTCACACTAATGCTAATTGACGAGGCACACGGGGATTTGTGCCTCGTGACGTGGCTAAATCTTTAGTATCGTGAGTAAAAGAAGCTTTTTTTGTCGCCACTTTATGCTCCGATTCAATAGAAAACTGCGACTTCGCACTCGTCAATCTTATTAATTGAGACATTTATGTGGCGATGAAATGATTTCTCATGGTGATCTCTCGGCCTGTTATCAAAATTGAATAAATTGTTAATTGACTTTATAGATTTAATCGCAATAAGTTTCTTTAATTGGGTACTTGTTTGTTCTTGTTTATCATGTAACATTATTTAATCTATAGTAGATTTATTCACTGATTCTATTCTAACATGTTGCTCATAGGTACATACTTGAATTATTATTTTAACTGAACTTACGGTGCTTTGTATAATATTCTCAAATTTAAATTCATAGCTCATGTGATGTGAAATTGAAACATATTTCATAGACCTTTCGCACATGTTTATCTATTAGCAGGACTCTGTCACTCCGCGCGCGAGTCTGAAGCGCTCGGCGTCCTCTGAGAGGACAAATTTCATACATCAGACAAGATAAGACCTACGCGATAGAAAGAGAGGCAACTACTAAGTGAATGTTTTGGAGCGAAGAGAGCGCTGTGCGACCTGAATTGTACTTTATTGTGTCGGAGCAAGAGTCGTAATTTATCGAAACGATTTTGCGGAGTGCAACTTCTGTACGCTAGTACTATTATCTATTCTGTGCTATTAGCCATAAACAGTCGTACAAAGTTAATGCAGATATAACACGACAAGCTGCGATAAAATCGAAACGGTTAACAAAAGCGTGAGAAATCGAATGTTAATGTATAATGTATGAAACGTTAAGTAAGACATTGTTAAAAGTAAAACTTTGGTACAGTTACAAAACAGACCACAGAAAATTGCCGGTGCCAGATTCTGTATCTTATTTTTAATTGCGAAATCTAAAGCTAAACTGCTGTAACTGACACTTTTAATTGAGCTTATCTCTGGTATAGTATTGTCATAGAAACAAGTTGTGAAAATATTGTTGCCATTTGCAAATTCATCATCAGTATGATTCAAAAGGTTCATTATTTTTATAATGCAAAACCAAATAGAAATCATATTTTTTAATGTAGATCTACGTGTCATGGTATTATGTAAAGAGACGTCCCCTTTGAATAGCTTTATTAATCAGTTCCGCTGCGCTGTACCAGTTCACTGCTTTTTATGGGACTTGTCTATGTTTAAATTTTGTATCAAAGTCACTTTTCGTTTATCGACTTAAAGGCATTGTAATAAGAGTCACTGTTTCAACGTAGCCACATTAAAGTCTTCTTGAAATGTCTTCTATTGTAACAAATGTAGGGCAGTAGAAATAATTGAGATACATTTGTTTTCAGACTGGGCGCCTGGACTTCAACGCGAGCCGTGTGACTGGCCACAAAGGCCCAGTGCTGGACATAAAGTGGAACCCCTTCAACGATAACATCATAGCGTCGTGTTCCGATGACTGCACGGTAATTTCGTGTGTGCTGATTTTTTCCATTGAGTATTACACTTACTTTTTTGTCGGATGCGCGATTTGCGCGCGGAAATTACCGCCCATTACGCGAGGATGTTCCGAGTGACCGATTCCACGCTTTTCATTAATGATATGAAAGTTTAGCTGATCTCATTGAGCGTCAGCTCAATCTTTTATACTGAATGTTGGCACAGATATAATATTAAAAAACTACAAACTCAAAATGTATGTCTAGTCGACCCTGTTTACCCTATTTAGAGTACTTAATGCCAGTATATTCCAAATTATCGAATTTGGCCTATGTTTGATTCAAAAATAAACAATCAATTAAGTATTCTTTATTTTGAGCAGACAAAAATATATGTTGAAGTTTCATAAACGATCTTGATTATTTTACGGTTAAAAATACGATATTCGTCTCTTAACTCGACTAAAAAAATATGCAAAAACAAAGAAAATTTTCATTAATTTTATATTTTTTGGATAATACTTAAAGTTTATCAATCCCTTATATTCACAAAAAATATATAGAAAAATAGGTAATGACATATAAAAGAATATTCAACGGTTACTTTTTCAAAAAGTAACTTTATGCTCAAAATAACAACAAATACGTTGAAAAAATGAAAAAGTGGGGTTATTTTTTCATTACTCTTCACACGTATAGAAAAAGACAGAGACAGAGTTTTTGGAATATACTGGTCTTAAATAAAGAAGTTTGACTTTGACACCTAAAAACCCATTAAGTTATGCTATTTACTGGCAAAACCAGTAAGCTCGAATATTATCTTTGTTTTATCATATTATGAAATCGAGGGAAATAATCGATGCATTAGATACTGATTTTCTTATCATATCGATCGATGGTATCTAATAAATCATTGGTAGTCTCGTCGAATAAATTATTCGCATTTGACATTGGGGCTTATTGTTTTTGATTGTCCTTATTGTCCCATCTATTTATGTTAATGGACAAATAAGAATGTGTTTTGTTTGCTTTAGAAATAAATACCATTCAAGGTTTGTTATTTTTATAAATATTAAAGAATGGAATAACAATAAACTTAAGTATCTTAATTGTTGTTGCTCAGTTTAATCCTCGTACACAAAGGGACATTCATTCATATCTAATACAAATATTTATTGTGATAGTTGGGACTTATTATTATTTCTTTGGACTTGCATTCTCTTCCTTACTGCAGATCCCTCAAAAATACAAACTAACACAAAATACTATACTATAACTGTCTTATTCAGAGTGCGTTCGTTAAACTAGGGCCAACGTTAACATGGAGTTAGACTGCGGACTAACGCCATTTTAGCGCAAATCGTATTCAGAGTGACAGTTTAACGTTTAGTCCCACCGTTTAAGGATTAAAAGGTGCATTGTGATTGGTTTACAAGCATTAAACCAGGTTTTGTTAGAACAGTCTTGCGCCCCAGTTTTGTGAAACATCCTGAATAAGACAGTTACTACTTAACTTATTATGTTAAAACCTCAATCAGTTTTATTGTTTACTGCCGGCAATGAGACGGTGCCATAGCTCTCAGTAATAGATCAGAGTAACAAGTCAAGTGAATTAATTTAAACTTAACCGAATTTACATTTTTTAGGAAAATTTTCACTTTGTTATAGGTGAAATTTCGAAATGGGTGTTTTTTTTAATTGAAACTAAAACAATATTTAGTAATAACTTACCCACAATCGATGGCAAAACATGCAAGAAATTTATGCAAAATTTAGATCCCCGCCTATGAAATCGGCGTTTTGTATGGAGAATTTTAAAGAAGTTGCATTTTCCATACTAAATTTTCTTAATTTATTTAACAACCATGAACGCTATTGTTTTAAAACTTTTATGCACTAATGATTAAACGGGTTTTTCCCAAAGGTCCAAGAAACACTAAGATAATGAATGCCACTGCCACTTAGTTTGAGCGAAAAAAATAAGTTTTGGCTAAGTTAAATTAAGTTGTAATTTCTGCAAACAAAAAGAGAAGTCATTTTTAAGGTATTTTTTATGTTTAGAAAACTATAATAATGATGTATTTATTATTGATAGTTGTCTACGATGGTCATTATTCAATATGATATCAAGCTATTGATGAATATTTTAAATCATAGAAGTATGGACGACGTTCTCTATTTGTGCGAAAAAAATGCCAATTTCATAGGTGGAGCCCCAATATAAATGCTGTGACACACCGACCACTAAGGCAACCCACTTTGCCCTTATACCAACTACTCTACACGGGTTTCGCCCCTACATGTAGCGTTATCAGTATTAGTTAAACTGTACAAAGCCAAGCATCGAGTAAACTTCTATTAAATACTTACAAACATCATGCATAGCTGAACCGGCACGTTATTCTGTTTTTTTTTGACAGATCAAACTATGGCATATCCCGGATGGAGGGCTATCGATGCACCTTACAGACTGGCTGGTAGAACTACAAGGGCACAAGCGCAGGGTCGCTTATATAGAATGGCATCCCGTCGCAGAGAATATTCTCTTCAGTGCTGGGTTCGACTATTTGGTAATGTTTGTTTTTTACAATAAACAAATACGAATTGCATGTCAGGCTTACAGCCCGCGCAGATAAAGATTGGGACTGGAAATTTCTGTTAATACGCTTGGCATAATAAGTATGAGTGAAAGAGCGATATAGGTTTGGTGATATGGTGTGCAAGCGTGGAGTGAACACGTGCGATGCCATTGTCAATCCCATTCTACAACGGCGTGGGTGGTATAATCGTACCAGTCAATCGAAATTTCCAGTCCCATTCTTTATCAGCGCGGGTAGTACTTATTTACACTAAGCTATTCATGTTCGACTTTAGTCGATTTTCATACAAACGAGGTAACTTTGAAGCCTTGGTTCTCCGCCAAGGATTTAATGATGGCCATCCAACTGATCTCTCTTAGAATGCTGATCAGATCAGTTGGGTGTATATAGCGATCTGAGTCTCCACCATTTACTCCCTGGATAGCCATTATCAGATCACAGCTACGTTCAATCCTTGGCGAAGAACCAAGGCTTCAAAGTTACCTCGTTTGTATGAAAATCGACTGGTATCTTTAATTTTGTGACCGCCACTGTATGTCGAATATGATCTGTTTATATGTTAACCAGCTTTTTTGTGAACGTATAAGGAAGTAATTTTTTAATTTATTTCCGCAATTTTAAATTAAGCAACTCTTGACTCTTATCCCATGCATCAGACAATAGTTTTTGTTCGCGTCTTACAAAACACAAAATCAAGCAATTTGTCTAAATTGTGCCGTTTTTTGGTCTGAACTCTGAAGTAACGGAATGAAATGGCCGCAGATTTTACAATGTTGATCGACGCTCGACACGCGACCGAAACTACCCAAAAACAGTTGGAAATAAGTTGAAATTTACCGTTAGTTACGCGTTTACTAAATGTGTATCATGGTCACGACCTGTGGAAATGGATTATACTTTAATATAATTTTAATGTATAAGTGCACTATTTATCGTACATTTACATTAAAAGCAGAAGGTCAATGTTAATTGATTATTTATTATATTATATTATAATTATAAATATAAGATGAATAAATAATGAAAAATATTAGAAAAAATCATCTTAATATAAAAATAGCATTGTGAATGCAAAAATCTAAAAGTTTATAAAATATATAAATCAAGGTAACCTTTAATTGTTTATTATTCATAATATTTAAAGCTAATTATATATATCAGCATTGATAAGAGTAACTTTCACTATTATAAAAAGTTTGAAAGGCTGATTTTCAAATAAATAACTTGTAGTTTTCCTTACAGTTACGTCATTGGGTTACATTTTGTTTGTTAAATCTACATTTGCAATAGGCAAATTTAATGCTACTGTGATAATTTTAATTATAGACGTTATACAGCAACAATTATGGGGTTATTCTATTAGAAATTCTATTATATTCTATTATACGAAACTGTCTCCCTCAAATGACTAGCGAATATAAAATGGAGATGGCGTCCATCCAATCATCTGTCTCCCTTCCACATGCATACGTCTCACTCACACACTCATTACGTTCCGTCTCCCACATGATTTTAAACCATAGCGTGTTGGAAATAAAGTTTAAATTCGATTATCGTTTTCAGATTTTCGTATGGGACGTGGGCAAAGGCGAGGCGATGCAAGTGATCGACTGCCACACGGACGTGATCTACTGCATGTCCTTTAACCGGGACGGGTCCCTACTAGCTACCACGAGCAAGGACAAGAAGCTGCGTATTATCGAGCCTAGGAGGGGCATCGTCCTATCGGTGAGTCACTTTTATTTGAGACGATGCAAGTGATCGACTGCCACACGGACGTGATCAGCGGGTCCCTGCTAGCTACCACGAGTAAGGACAAGAAGCTGCGCATTATCGAGCCTAGGAGGGGCATCGCCCTATCGGTGAGTCACTTTTATTTGAGACGATGCAAGTTATCGACTGCCACACGGACGTGATCTACTGCTTGTCGTTCAACCGGGACGGGTCCCTACTAGCTACCACGAGCAAGGACAAGAAGCTGCGCATTATCGAGCCTAGGAGGGGCATCGTGCTATCGGTGAGATATTTTTATTTGAAAATATCAAAGTATAGTGTGTCTATCCTTACTTCCAAATTGGTGTGTAACAAAGGGACTCATTTCCTAATAATTGTTTAACAAAAAGTCGTATTTCCAAAATTTTATTTAATTAATAAAAAACATTGACTGTAAAAAAATGAATAATTGAATGCCATATGATCTGAATAACTGTTGCACATTGATCTTGCTCTATTTCAAAAAATATATTACAATCTTTCTAACTATCACAGAAATTTGCGTTTCCTGAAATTTGTTTATGAAGGAAATACGGTCTTTTGGAAAATTACTCCTCACTTGTACTATATTTGGTAAACAATCTTCACCCAACTCTTTATTGAAATATACATCTTTAAAATACAACAAATGGTATTTTTAATATCTAAAAGTATACTGATTATGGTAGCTATTGTGCAACCAGTGTTCAGTCGCTTTGCTGCATAGTTAAATGCCAACATTTTTAGCCCAGCCCATTTGGTTCTCATTTTTGCGTGGTGATAGTTTTTGAGAGTAGTGCTTGTTTCGTAGATTTTAGTTCGTTGGGTAAATATTTTGTAGCGAAGGGAGAGCGCTGTGCGACTAGGGTTACCAGATGGAAAAATCAAAAGTCCGGAGAAAAGGCCCGATTTCCATTGAAAAATCCTGAGATTTGCAGTATTTTCAGAATAAGGTACGGGGGGGGGGGGGGGGGGGTAGTAGCATTTCACAGGTTTAAAAAAAATGTCCAATTGTGAAAGAGGGTAGAGAACGTACTGTAGTGTTTTGTTTAAAATGTACTGTATTTTATGGAGAACTCTCAAAATCCTGAGATTGCCTGAGATTTTAAAAGTCCGGCCGCAATCCTGAGAAACGTCCAAAAATCCTGAGATATGGTAACCCTCTGTGCGACCTGAATTGCACTTTATTGTGTCGGAGCAAGAGCACACCCCGGGCACACTATACAACCGCTCCGTTATAACTACCTACAGATGCTACACAGATGACGTTTTGTACGCGCGTAACTGTGTGTGTGTAAAGATATGGCTACTACGGTAATCGTGTCGCCTCAGATACACAAATAAACAAATATTGGTTTTTCTCCATTTTAACAACAATATGTATTTACCGGTGATAAGAAATTATGTGTGATAATAAATGTTTTGTTTTTTTTGCAACTTAAATCCAAGACATCGTGCACGAAAGTTGACATCTTTACTACTCACGACTAAACGAGTACACGATTTGGCACATAAACTCGCGGGGTGGGGTGAGGTAATTGATTCTAGGGCGGGGCGGAGTGTCCTTTCTGTACGGTAGTACCAGGGCTCTGTCACTCCGCGCGCGAATATGAAACGCTCGGCGTCCAATGAGAGGACAAATTTCATACGTCAGAAAAGATAAGACCCACACGATAGAAAGAGAGGCCACTATTAAGTGCATGTTTGGGAGCGAAGGGAGCGCTGTGCGATCTTGATTAAAATGACAGTAATTAAACGCGTGCAAACTACGATAGGTATTTTCACACCTACCTATTTTCCCGACGTTTCGACCGAGATGCATCGGCTGTGGTCAGCCCGTGACCTGTCATTTTAATTCAGCACTTTATTGTGTCGGAGCAAAAGTCGCAATTTATTGAAACGATTTTGCGGAGTGCAACGTCCGTACGCTAGTATTATCTATTCTGTGATAAAAGTGTCAATGTTGTTTACCAACAGGAAGGCGCCTGCCACCTCGGTACCAAAGCATCGAAGTGCACGTTCCTGGGAAGCCGCGGCAAAGTGCTCACCACCGGGTTCTCCCGCTACAGCGACCGCCAGTACGCCGTGTGGGAGCAGCACGAGCTGGGGCAGCCGCTGGTGTGCGAGACCATCGACAGCTCCTCCGGCGTCGTGTTCCCGTACTTCGACCACGACACTAACATGGTAAGTGTTGAAGCAGGATCTCTTCACCATATATTCAGCGAAGTGGCAAGGACTTCTACCGAGCTAGGTATCTGTGCTCGCCTGCTCGGGGACCGCGGTCTAACTGCTTAATGTTGGAATTTGTATTTATACGAAGTGTTTAGAAATCTTCGATATCGCGAGTCAGGTCTCTATGCATTTTTGTCTCGATATTAGCTTGACGTAGTGCGACGTCACGCCTGCGTAATGTTTACATATTGTACTTTTTGCTGATCCTGCATTTCTTCGTCATTCCTCTATTGTTTATATAGCAGCGGTATGATCACGTCGGTAGCGACGCGATCGTGACGTTCTTTAACATCATATTAGCCGCACCGCACGACACCCACTGCTGGGTATAGGCCTCCCCCGCGGATCTCCACGACGCTCACTCCTGCGCTGCCCGCATCCAGCGGCTTCATGCGACCTTCACCCTCACGTCGGTCCACCTTGTCCACCCACGGAGCGTCGTCCGGTGCGCGGTCGCCATTCCAGAACCGCCCCGCCCCAACGGCCATCGATTCTTCTCGTTATGTGTCCCGCCCACTGCCACTTCAGCTGAGCAATCTTTTGAGCGATGTCGACTTTAGTTCTCCTTCAGATCTCTTCATTCGACCACGACACTAACATGGTGAGTTCCCGTTGCACTGGAATAACTAGCAGGCCCTTTATAATGGGTTTAGAAATCTTGTTTTTTTTTTTTTAAACTTGCCGCGGACAGACTGAATACTTAATTAAAGTGTTGCGAAGACGTGTGGGTGGGACCAACACCAACTAGCACCCCACTTTTTCTTAAACTATCGACGGCTCCTTCCGGCGGCGGGCGTTGTTTTCCTACTCCGATTGAATCTAAAATTCGTATCAAACAATCAAACTCAAACTCAAATTTCTGCTTGAGTACAGTTAAAAAGAGATTGTGCTATTCAGCGCATATAGCGGCATCCCTTTTTAACTATACTCAATTACTCAAACAGAGATTTAAGTTTGAGTTTGATTCAATAAGTCTTAAAGTTTTGTGGTGCCCAATTATTTAGTCAAAAAGTGGACCTTTGTCTACCATTCTTAATTTATAATATTATATTGTTCACAGGTCTACCTTGCGGGTAAAGGCGACGGCAACATTAGGTACTACGAAGTAGTCGACGAACCACCGTACGTGCACTTCCTAAACCAATTCCTGTCTGGTAATCCACAGGTAAATCATAGTAATTCATTTTCACACAATAACATTAATTTAAATAATGCTTATTTATTTTTTGTACCTACTGAATTCTATCACAAAATAGAGAAAAGACAGAAGGTAAACTTATTACTACGCACGATCGAGCAACGCACAAATAAACACCTCTCACCGACACCACATCGACACGGAATCTCTGCTACTCTCAAAACAGTTCGATTCAGCCACCCATAAGTTCAAAATTGTTTGTGCAACCCATTCGAAAGACGTATGAGCCTTTCGAATGAATTGCACGAACAATCATTGATTGAAAAATCCTTTGAAACCACTGTTAAACTCATTTTTCTAAGTATTTTTTTATTAAGGGTCCACGGCCTTCCGATTCTGCCATTGTTCATGTTCAAATCGTTTAAAAACTACATTTTGTTGTTTGCAGCGAGGCCTCGGTTTTATGCCGAAGCGCGGACTAAATACGGCGGCGTGTGAAGTGTTCCGCTTCTACAAGCTGCATACGTCGCGCGGGCTGTGCGAGCCCATCTCTATGATAGTGCCGCGCAAGTCTGACTGCTTCCAGGTAACATTATACTGTAGTACGAGACATTATCGGGTGATTAGTAACTAAAGCGCGGACTAAATACGGCGGCGTGTGAAGTGTTCCGCTTCTACAAGCTGCATACGTCGCGCGGGCTGTGCGAGCCCATCTCTATGATAGTGCCGCGCAAGTCTGACTGCTTCCAGGTAACATTATACTGTAGTACGAGACATTATCGGGTGATTAGTAACTAAAGCGCGGACTAAATACGGCGGCGTGTGAAGTGTTCCGCTTCTACAAGCTGCATACGTCGCGCGGGCTGTGCGAGCCCATCTCTATGATAGTGCCGCGCAAGTCTGACTGCTTCCAGGTAACATTATACTGTAGTACGAGACATTATCGGGTGATTAGTAACTAAAGCGCGGACTAAATACGGCGGCGTGTGAAGTGTTCCGCTTCTACAAGCTGCATACGTCGCGCGGGCTGTGCGAGCCCATCTCTATGATAGTGCCGCGCAAGTCTGACTGCTTCCAGGTAACATTATACTGTAGTACGAGACATTATCGGGTGATTAGTAACTAAAGCGCGGACTAAATACGGCGGCGTGTGAAGTGTTCCGCTTCTACAAGCTGCATACGTCGCGCGGGCTGTGCGAGCCCATCTCTATGATAGTGCCGCGCAAGTCTGACTGCTTCCAGGTAACATTATACTGTAGTACGAGACATTATCGGGTGATTAGTAACTAAAGCGCGGACTAAATACGGCGGCGTGTGAAGTGTTCCGCTTCTACAAGCTGCATACGTCGCGCGGGCTGTGCGAGCCCATCTCTATGATAGTGCCGCGCAAGTCTGACTGCTTCCAGGTAACATTATACTGTAGTACGAGACATTATCGGGTGATTAGTAACTAAAGCGCGGACTAAATACGGCGGCGTGTGAAGTGTTCCGCTTCTACAAGCTGCATACGTCGCGCGGGCTGTGCGAGCCCATCTCTATGATAGTGCCGCGCAAGTCTGACTGCTTCCAGGTAACATTATACTGTAGTAAGAGACATTATCGGGTGATTCATAACTAAAGTGCGAACTAAATACGGCGGCATACATGGGCGTATCTAGAGATAATTTTCCCTTTTTGATCTGAAAGCCTAACTTGCAGAACGTCTTTAAAGAAAGGTGTCTAAAATTATTGTCCTGACCTCCAGTTCCGGAGCAAAGCTAGAGGGTGCAAAGAGCCGCATTGGAGTTTTGAAGGACATTAAAGGGTGGATCAGTGGGTCGACACTTTATCAACTTCATACAAAAAATATTAATATGGAATTATGAACGTACTTTGTGCCAACATTAAAATACGAAACAATCTTACCAATGAAAAAAGGTAGTTAATCGTTTTGTCTTATTGTACCAGCCATGACTCGGTAATTTAGCCGCATTATACGTCAAGTTATGTTGTGGTCATGTTGGCCAGCATGTGACGCGCCGCCAAAAATTAAATTTTTGCAGAAGTTTTAGTAAAATTAATTTACGCATTTTAATAAAACAAAATTGTAATAAAAACGTGTTAAAAAGACATAATGGATGGCAAATCTTTGCAAGAGTGTGAAATTTGTGGTGTCCGAAGAGTGAGAGGGTCGAGTAAGGACATAATTTTGACTAGAATTCCCGCTTGATCCGAGCAGGTAATTTTATTAACTTTTTCTAAGTTTTAGAAGTTTTAAGTTAATTTGAGTAAAAAATATTGTTAATAATAGTAGTAATATCGGTAAATATATAGGTTTTAAGTGACATTTCAACGAAATTAGAGATAAATCACGTTATCATTACATTGTCATAGTGCTGTGCTAAAGTTATCGATATTATTTTATTTTAGATGTTGATTATGGGTTGAATACTACCTAGGTACTGTATTTATGACTATCTAGTGGGTAGTTAATAATGTTATATAATTTTTGTTGCAGCCTCCAGCAAAGGACTGAAATTCAGCCCAAACTAAAGTGCAGTTTTAACAGCGAGTCATTCTTGTTACAATAGAAAAAAAATGAACTCGCTGCTGAATAAATTACTTGATTCTTACCTTTCTTTTATTTAAGAAAGCCAATATTCCATTCGCGGCATGTCATCAAGACAGAAATTCCAGATTTTTATTAGACAAATATGTACCTATACATATCATTTAATGTCGACAATTGTTACGAGTATAATATTATTATGGATTTTGCTGTCGTGTTGTGTTGGGATTTATCGCCTGCTTTTATTTCCAAAATATGAAATATTATAAGGTTTATGAGTATAGACGCCTGGAAGCATTTTTTATTGATATCGATATCATTTCAAGTTGGTAAGGTACTTCAGTATTCTTTTGACATTTCCTCTGTTTATGTTGGTAGTACGATTCTATTTATTAGGTTGGTAGAAACTACGTTCATAATTGTGAAGTGCCTACTCTTAAAACGTAGTGATTACTTGCTCAGTGGGGTGGATACGGCCCACCCGGCCCCCATGCGTGTGTGCGGTTATTTATATGTTTAACGAGTATACTCTTTATTGTACACACAGAAACAAACAGAGACACAACAACATAAAGGAGACATACTGACTCTACTTTGGTAATATTTTTCATATACATATTTGTATATGAAAAATATTACCAAAGTAGAGTCATGGGCGTACACACGGTGGGGCAAGGTGGGGCATTTGTCCCACCAACCCTGACTAAACTTAATATTTACGAAATTATTTAATAATTAATTTAATACAATGGGGAGGCGAAGGCAAAGTGAATTACAGATGGCGCTTCATTCTTTGGAACAATTGTCAGTTTGAGCTTATATTGTCTTGACTGTGTATTACGTGATTTTACTTTCTTAGATTGTATTTTTTTCGGTTTTGCGGACAAACAATGTATTATATGCTAACTTTAGCTCATATAAAAGAAGAATTACGGAAAAGAAAAGCCAAAACAACAGGCAAGAAAGTTTATAGCAACTTACAAAAAATTGCTAACAAGCATTACATTTCTTTAAATTTCGTGTAAGATTTACAAGTAATCTTTTTATTTCAGATTAGAAGCATATGATTTAAATTTTAACAAAGCAACTGAGTGTGAATTTCCGTGTTTATAGTTGCCTGATGATGCCTTCTGTGCAATAGTAATTTCAGGTTTCTGTACTGGAATTTCTGTACCATCCAAAATTACACGAACCGTTTTATCATATTTATTTTATTATTCTAAGTTTCTTGAATGACTCTGGCATATAAAATTCTATTAATTCTCTGTTTGGCCCCAATATTGGGCTTATTCCATATTTGATATACCTATAAAATTCATCCAAGTTATAAATATGCTAGAAACTGCTGAGGTTGAAATATTAAAGAACAAAGCTGTTATAATTCAAATGTTGTTTTATTTTGGCGAAGCTTCATCAAATTCATGAAACATTCCTTTTGATTTATAATGTTTCTCAGGCTCAGCAAAGGAGAAAATCGAGGGAAAAGCATCTTTTTTTTGATATTTTTTTGCCCAATATTTTTTTTGTTACTGGGAAATCGATGAACTCCAATAATTTACAAGTTACATGCATAACAATGCGGAATTTTCTCAGTATAAAATTAAAAAGTGCAATACTCCAAGAGATTCCCATATGTTTTGACACTTTCTTTGAGGCGGCCCGGTACCAAGACCAGACGCCACCTATCGGGATAAAATTGCGCTTTTCCTCCCCATTTCAAAATTACCGCGTGTCAGAACCATACAGACAACCTTCTTGTTGTTATTACAAAGGGCGTCGTAGTCTCCATAACCCAATGGTTAATCAAAATGAAATTTAAATCCACATGATCTAGGCATGGTATCCTAAACATAAAATATATTTTCATTTCTGTTGGATTAACGTCCATTTTTGTGCCCATGATTCTTTCAAATCGAGTTTTCTTACTTTTGCCGCACTTTAAGTAGATGCTGGGTACGCCCATGAGTAGAGTTAATTTTATGCAATATATGAAAAATATTACCAAAAAAATTTAGTTTATGTAATGGTGATTTCGCAGGAGGACTTATACCCCGATACGGCGGCGCCGCTCCCCGCGCTGTCCGCCAAAGACTGGCTGAACGGCATGAACGCAACACCCATACTCATCAGCATGAGGACAGGCAAGTTTGTTTATATAAGAACTGGAAAATTATGTCATATACATAGTATTTTTGCACATCGATATCATTGAAGAATCTCCAAAATAACCTCACGCCCCCTTATTTACTACAAAATATCATAATGATTAAATATTGTACAGTCAGCGTTAAAATTAACTAAGCATTCAAACATACCAAAAGAGCTAATATTTGACGAAAATCAATCTTATCTCAAGACATTAAGGTGCACTTTCATTTATTCAAAAAAAAACGAAAATATACCTTATTGTCAGTGCTGAAAGTACAGTTCGGAGTAATTTAGATCATCCCATAATATATTCCTAAACACTGAAAGATGTCACCAAAAGTGAATTATCCGGGCATAGATAGAATGACCTTAAGATGCGATTTCACAACTTTTCATAGTAGAGGATTGCATTAGATTGAGTTGCGAGTTTTGTTATTTTTCTGCATGTTACATTTTTGATCAGTTCCGATATTTTCTTCAGGTGTCACAATATCAACGCACAAGCCGCGAACGAACAACAAAGACGCGCCCGCGATGCAACCGCAAGACGCAAACAACAGAAAGAAATTCGCATTTCTATCGCGCGAGACCACGCCCGACTACCGCCCCTTGGGCACGTGGCAGCCCGATGCCAACGAAGATGCCACTATTGTGAGTATTAGTATAGATCGTTGCTTATAACATGGTAAAGTATACCTATAAGTTAGTAAGGCGCCAATAACAAGAGCGTTCCTATCGCGCGAGACCACGCCCGACTACCGCCCCTTGGGCACGTGGCAGCCCGATGCCAACGAAGATGCCACTATTGTGAGTATTAGTATAGACCGTTGCTTATAACATGGTAAAGTATACCTATAAGTTAGTAAGGCGCCAATAACAAGAGCGTTCCTATCGCGCGAGACCACGCCCGACTACCGCCCCTTGGGCACGTGGCAGCCCGATGCCAACGAAGATGCCACTATTGTGAGTATTAGTATAGATCGTTACCAATAAGATGGTAAGGTATACCTATAAGTTAGTAAGGCGCCAATAACAGGAACAGGTTTGCGTTCCTATCGCGCGAGACCACGCCCGACTACCGCCCCTTGGGCACGTGGCAGCCCGATGCCAACGAAGATGCCACTATTGTGAGTATTAGTATAGATCGTTACCTATAAGATGGTAAAGTATATCTATAGTTAGTAAGGCGCCAATAACAGGAACAAGTTCGCGTTCCTATCGCGTGAGACCACGCCCGACTACCGCCCCTTGGGCACGTGGCAGCCCGATGCCAACGAAGATGCCACTATTGTGAGTATTAGTATAGATCGTTGCTTATAACATGGTAAAGTATACCTATAAGTTAGTAAGGCGCCAATAACAAGAGCGTTCCTATCGCGCGAGACCACGCCCGACTACCGCCCCTTGGGCACGTGGCAGCCCGATGCCAACGAAGATGCCACTATTGTGAGTATTAGTATAGATCGTTACCAATAAGATGGTAAGGTATACCTATAAGTTAGTAAGGCGCCAATAACAGGAACAGGTTCGCGTTCCTATCGCGCGAGACCACGCCCGACTACCGCCCCTTGGGCACGTGGCAGCCCGATGCCAACGAAGATGCCACTATTGTGAGTATTAGTATAGATCGTTACCTATAAGATGGTAAAGTATATCTATAGTTAGTAAGGCGCCAATAACAGGAACAAGTTCGCGTTCCTATCGCGTGAGACCACGCCCGACTACCGCCCCTTGGGCACGTGGCAGCCCGATGCCAACGAAGATGCCACTATTGTGAGTATTAGTATAGATCGTTACCTATAAGATGGTAAAGTATATCTATAGTTAGTAAGGCGCCAATAACAGGAACAAGTTCGCGTTCCTATCGCGCGAGACCACGCCCGACTACCGCCCCTTGGGCACGTGGCAGCCCGATGCCAACGAAGACGCCACTATTGTGAGTATTAGTATAGATCGTTGCTTATAACATGGTAAAGTATACCTATAAGTTAGTAAGGCGCCAATAACAAGAGCGTTCCTATCGCGCGAGACCACGCCCGACTACCGCCCCTTGGGCACGTGGCAGCCCGATGCCAACGAAGATGCCACTATTGTGAGTATTAGTATAGATCGTTACCTATAAGATGGTAAAGTATATCTATAGTTAGTAAGGCGCCAATAACAGGAACAAGTTCGCGTTCCTATCGCGCGAGACCACGCCCGACTACCGCCCCTTGGGCACGTGGCAGCCCGATGCCAACGAAGATGCCACTATTGCGAGTATTAGTATAGATCGTTACCAATAAGATCGGATCGGATAGGCAGTAGGGACCGACCGAACCAACTTTTCGCCGAGTACCGAGACCGAGACCGAGACCGAGATTTAAAAAAAGTCTCGGCCGAGACCGAGACCGAGATTTTAGATTTTTTTTAAATGTTACTATAAAATGGGGAATATTGATGAAAAACACATTTAATTTACTTAAAATTCTTTATTTAATCATAATAGTGCTAGGTGTACGCAAAAAAATCCGCAAATCCATGTGCAGCAAAGCCGTTTGGTACGGCACTTTTACTTGAGCTCAAAACAATATTTCGGACTCGCAGTTCTTAAAAAATCTTTCCTTAGAAGATGAGTTATTTATTATGGTGTCATCTTTTTTGTATGGGGTTTTTTTCTAAATCCTATCGTGTATAATATTGAAAGGAAGAGCTTGCTAAGCCGGTTCTTATATTTCAAAACATTTTCAAAACATACAATGTTTGGGCTCCTTCAGGTCCGATGTGGTTAAGTTATTTTTTTGTAAAATACATCTTTAATTAAAAAGATATATAATACTTAATATTATACTCACTCATATCAATCCTCAAGAAATCCATTTTGAAAATATTTACATTTAGTATTATTTTTTCTAATTTTTGCCCAAACTTATGCATAGTATTTTTTTAAAGATTTTTTGGTTTAGTTTAAAACAAGTGCTGAAATGTAATTCTGAACATGCTGAAATATATTTTAGAAACAGCTCAGAAAGCCCTTTCATTCGATATCACACACGATAGGTTACATAACAAATATGTTTTTTATCATACATAATCACTTTGTAAAAGCTTTGTAATCATTAAAACCAAAAAATAAAAATACTAAATGTCAATATTTACAAAATTGCTTTTTGAGGTTAGATATAAGAATATTACATATCATTTGAGATATATTTTATGAAAAATATTTAAACCATATCGTATCTGTAGGAGCCCAAACTTGGAAAATAAAATAAAAAATTTTTTGGTATAATTTAAAACAAGTGGCTGAAATGCAACGATGCGGCTCAGAAAGCCTTTTAATTGGATACCACACATGATAGGTTGTAGAACAAAATAAATTTTCCTATACAAAAAGAAATACACCTTCATTTTGTAGTCGTTTTAATTAACTTAAGGGTGTGTTGTACCAATGAAACTAAACATTTTTGCCCAAGAAACATGGGTCGAAAAACGACAAAAAATTTTGGTCCTCCCATACTAACTAGACAGCTAAAACATTGTATTTGTATGGGAAAGTCCAAAAATTTTGTCGTTTTTCGACCCATGTTTTCTTGGCAAAAATGATTATTTTCATTAGTAGAACACTCCCTGAAGTTAATTAAAATGACTACAAAATCACGGTGTATAACACCATAACTCCTCTCCTAAGGGATGAAATTTTAAGAAATGCGGGCCCAAAATATTGTTTTGAATTCAAGCATACTTGTCCCAAACGGCTATGCTGTACATCGATTTGCGGTTTTCCATTGATTTTGAGCTTGTACTGTACGCCAACCACTTTAAAAGACAATTAAAATAACATTCACACTTGTAAAACTGAATATAGTACCTATTAAAAGTCGACAGCAAATTACCAAATGACAGAAGTCAACAATTTTGATTTAATTTGATTAATTTCTGTGAGGAATGCGTCAGCGTATGCCCTGTGGCATGCATAACATGCGTTAATTCCAATGACGCATGCCTCAGCGAAGAGGAAAGTGTAAGACGAAAGCGCATGAGTGTAATCTCAGGCCTACGTAAGTAGGTACGAAAAGGCCGAGATTCTCGGCCATTTTGGCCGAGACCGAGACCGAGACCGAGACATAATTTTTGGCCGAGACTGGCCGAGACCGAGACCGAGACCGAGATCTCGGTCGGTCCTTAGTTCCTATCGCGCGAGACCACGCCCGACTACCGCCCCTTGGGCACGTTTATTATGATTACATCATCATATCAGCCGCACGACACCCACTGCTGGGTATAGGACGGTAGTACTTATATATCTTCTGTGGTATGGGCTTCCCCCGCGTATCTTCACGACGCTCGGTCCTGCGTGCCCGCATCCAGCGGCGCACCGCGACCATCACCGTAGCTAGGAATATCGAGGCTGCTGGAGACTGGGGGCCGATTATTATTTGTGTTTCCATAATATGTGGGGGTTTGCCATAATCGCCACGCCTGGCAGGCGGGTTAACGATCGTAGTAGGCTAAGTGTTTTGGAGACACTGCTGCCCGGCTCTTGTCGGCTGTGATCTCTTAGGGCGGCCACATATTGTAAGAAATTTCTTACAATTTCAATTTCATTTTGGGTAAAAAAGCTTTCATATGTCTATCCCGCTCTTCATATGTCTGTTTGAAGAACAAACAGACGAACAGCTCTACAGGTCGCATTTCTCAACCGATTATTGTGAAATTTTGTGAGCAGGTTCTAGCTATATTACTTATTTTGATTTTTCAAAATGCGGAGTTAACTGAGAATAATCATATTACAGCCATTCCGAAAAACGTTCAAAAATTACAAAAAAGTAAGGTTAACAGCTCACAGAGCCAATAGTTATCTTTCACTTTCAACCAGCTAATAACAATGTTATCATCTCAGGTGCAAGTAACAGAGAAGTGTCAGAAGACGAACGCCAACCAGAACACGAAATTCCATCAACTACAGCGCATGTTCGGCAAGCAGGCGGGCGGCGCCGAGCCCGTGCCCCTCTACAAGCAGATCAACCAGGGCGACGTGTTCAGCACCGAGCATGAGGTGAGCTGTGTTAGTGTCGTATACAGGTGCAGTAACAAGTTCCATCAACTACAGCGCATGTTCGGCAAGCAGGCGGGCGGCGCCGAGCCCGTGCCGCTCTACAAGCAGATCAACCAGGGCGACGTGTTCAGCACCGAGCATGAGGTGAGCTGTGTTAGTGTCGTATACAGGTGCAGTAACAAGTTCCATCAACTACAGCGCATGTTCGGCAAGCAGGCGGGCGGCGCCGAGCCCGTGCCGCTCTACAAGCACCGAGCATGAGGTGAGCTGTGTTAGTGTCGTATACAGGTGCAGTAACAGTGTCATGTACAAGTTCCACCAGCTGCAGCTCATATTGCAACAAAATTTGTCAGTCTTGCGTTTAGGAAATAAAACGTATCTCCTAAACGCACGACTGACAAATTCTGGTTTTTGTGCGACAAATTCCGACAAACTAACGGCTACACATAAGAGTACTTAATTATATTTTCGCTACGACCTTCCGTTCTCAATATCCGTCTCTACAGCGTATCCTCACATATTGTCTCCTAAATGCTAGCGCTAGATCGACAAATTCTGGTTTTCGTGCGACAACTTCCGACAAATTACGGTTACACATAGGAGTAATCAGATTTTCGCTACGACATTCTGTTCTAGAGATCCAGGCAGAAAGGTCTCTATAGCGTATCCTCACATATCTCCTAAACGCTAGACCGACAAATTCTGGTTTTGTGCGACAAATTCCGACAAACTACGTACACGAGTAATCAGATTTTCGCTACGACCTTCCGTTCTCAAGATCTGTGTGGCGCAGCAGCTGTAGAGTTGTCTCGACAGCTGCGCCACACTAATCTCCTAAACGCAAGACCGACCAATTCTGGTTTTTGTGCGACAAATTCTGATAAACTATCGACTTCATCATGGCTTAGTCAAAATGTCAGATTTCCAACTTTTTTTGTAGCGCAGGGGTGCGTTTCGTGGTTAAGAGTACGGTTTGGTTGTTTTTTAACTCACTCTAAAGGTGCTCCCTCACCGGGAGCATTCGCGTGTAATGTAACATTATAGATTCGTCTTTGAGCATTACATTACAATAATACCTCACTGACTGACGAGCATTCGCGTGTAATGTAATATTATAGATTCGACTTTGAGCATTACATTACAATAATACCTCCCTGACTGACGAGCATTCGCGTGTAATGTAATATTATAGATTCGACTTTGAGTATTACATTACAATAATACCTCCCTGACTGACGAGCAATCGCGTGTAATGTAATATTATAGATTCGACTTTCGCATTGATGTTTTTTTTTATTTATTTATATATTTAAAGGAAATATGTAGTCTTATAAGGTCAGAGGACTTGTCCGGTTTCTCTATGACAAGTACGGGTAAGCGCCCCTGGACCCTCAGCCTCCGCTGCTGCAACCCCTCAACCCCTCCGCAGCAACGGTGTCCTTTTTGTACCCTGATCCGTCCCATTTTACACACTCCTATACCCACCTCACGTTCCTATCCTAATCATATTCCTTCCCCTCCGCTAAGCTAAGGTCTGCCGTGCCGATGGCTGCATGGCTAGGGGCATGCCTAGTCATAAGCGTGCCACCCTGGAAATTGGTGCTCTCCAGGCGTAAATAGCCTTACCACACACGCGGGGCTCTGTTGTGGTGGACAGTTGTCTTTCCCTGGCTAATCGTGGGAACAAAATGGTTTCGAATTTTTTTAATAAACCTGGCTGCGGCGATAGAGCTCGCCACTCATCACGCGTTTGTTTCTCTCGGGGCGAAAAGCGGGCATCGGAGACCCGTTTTGCTACGCTGAATGTATGTGGAGCGATGGAGGAGAAAATGGATGAGGTGTGTTTGATTATGGAAGAAAAGAAGTTGGATGTTTTATGCGTGAACGAGACGTAAAGAAAGGGCAAAGGAGTCTCAGAACATGGTCGGGCGTTGCTGAAAATGACTACGCGAGTAAGGGCGTGGGACTCCTGCTGTCGGAAAGGATGATAGAATGCATGACTGAGTATAAGTGTGTTAGTCCCAGACTTCTCTGGGTTAGACTCAAAATAGGGTTACTTCGGATACGCGTCATTGGCGTGTATGCTCCCGATATATCCAAGTCAGCAACGGAAAAGGAGGAGTTCTGGAAAAGTGTGGAAGACATTTTGAATGAATGCAAAGATAATGAAAGGATAGTTATGCTTGGAGATTTTAACGGATGGGTAGGTGTGAGAAGAGAAGGATGTGAGGGAGTTTTAGGAATATATGGAGACAAAAGAGTAAATGATAATGGCAGGAGTTTGATTGCGGTATGTTTAGAGAAGAATCTTGTGGTAACGAACACCATGTTTGACCACAAGGAAATTCATATGTACACTTGGCAGAGCGGGGAAAAGAAGAGTATGATCGATTTTGTGATTGTGGATGAAAGACTGAAGGGCAGAGTTGTCTACAACTCTGCCCGAGTTGTAGACACCAGGGTCTTTAGGGGTAGTAACATTGGAACGGACCACTTTCTTGTAGTGTCTCGGGTTAGTGGTCTGTTCAAAAGTTGGCGTCATCGTCCCACAGTGTCAACAACGGAGCTGACTAGAGTAAAAGTTGAGAACCTGGATGAAGAGGAAGTGCAAAAGACATATTTGTGCGAATTGAAAGAACGATTGGGAAAAGTGGCTGAAGTGAAAGATAGCAAGCTTGAGGAAGTTTGGGAAAAGTTTAAAAGAGGTGTGACTGAAACAGCTGAGGAAATATGTGGAGTGAGTAAAAGGAAGAATGCTCCCCCAATAAACTGGTGGGATAGTGAGGTAAGACAGATAGTGAATGAAAAGAAAAAAGTATGGCAGGATCTGCTGGCCATCAAAGCCAGTAAAAGAGTGAATGCAAGTGTTAAAGAAGATGATGTTAATGCAGTTGCAAGGGAGTATTAAGAAAGTAGTGAAAGTAAAAGTAGACGAAAAAAAGAGAAAGATGAAAGAAAAGTGTGACTTCAAACTCTGTGACAACTTCCGAGACAATATAAAATTGTTTTGGAAACAAGTGAAAACGTCTCGAAGTGGATCACATAAGTCTAAAATGAATGTGATAAGAGATGAAAAAGGTGATCTAGTGACAGATGAAAAAGGTGTACTACAGGAGTGGATGAAATATTTTGAGTTTGTTTGAAGCGGATGGCTCTATGCTAGAAGCCTCGGATAAAAGGGTGGAAGACGAGGTAGAGACAGAAGAGAATGAAAGAGATATATATATGGATGAGATTATTAGTGCAATGGAAGACTGGCGTAAAGCCGTGGTCGTGCCGCTGTACAAAGGGAAAGGGTCACGGCAGGATGCTAAAAACTACCGCGGGATCAGTCAGTAAATTGTATGCAAAGGTACTGATTGAAAGAGTGATGCAAAAAACTGATCAGAGTATTTGGGATGTGCAAGCGGGATTCAGGAAGGGAATGGGATGTACGGATCAGAGGCCGTATTACAAGCTCTTAAATCCTGCCAGGTTTATAAATTGCTGTAGTGACATCTCTTTCTCGTCGTATAGCAAATAAAAGAGATAGATTGATAGCCAGTCAGAAAACTGCCTGGAAATAAGAGGTCATAATACGGCCCCAGGTCTTCTCCTTGAGGTGCTTAACCGAAAAACACCTGGCTAAGCACAAAAAGGTTTACTGTGCCTTTGTGGACCTGGAGAAGGCCTACGATCGAGTTGACAGGAATGAGCTATGGAAGGTGTTGTCCGAATACGGATTGGAGAGTAGACTGATTCATGCACTGAAATCTCTCTATGAGGATTCCCGTGCATGCGTCAGGATTGACAGCGTATACACTGATTGGTTTGGCATCTCTAGGGGTGTCAGACAGGGATGTGTTGCGTCACCATGGCTCTTTAATCTGTTTTTGGACAGTTGTATGAAAGGTCTGAAAGAACGTGACTGTGGGATTGTGATGAATGGGACTCAAATCAAGTGCCTCCTCTACGCTGACGACCAAGTTATACTTGCGTCTTCTGCGCAAGAGTTGCAAGAAATGATGTCTGTTATGAATGATGATTTTGTGAGAAAAGGGATGAAAGTGAATGTAACTAAGACGAAAGTGATGGTGTTTGAGAGAGATGGAGAAATGACTGACTGTACGGTTATGTTAGGTGGCGAAAAAGTGGAACAAGTTCGCGAGTTTGTATACTTGAGGAGTTTGTTCACAAGGGACGGAAAAGTGAGGAAGACATAAAAAGACGAGTGAAGAAAGGAAATTCGGTGAGTGGTGCTATACACTCGGTTTTGAGTAGCCAAACCGTTTCTGCAAAGGCGCGAATGGCTATTCATAACGGAGTGCTGGTACCGACACTGATGTATGGAAGTGAATCTTGGGTATGGCAGAAGAAGAATGAAAGCAGAATAAATGCGGTAGAGATGCGATCATTGAGGAAAATATGCGGAGTAAAACTGAGTGATAGAGTGAGCAATGAGGGGATTCGTAAAAGGTGTGGTCTGAAAGATGATATAGTGACAAGAATTGAGAAAGGAATGCTCCGGTGGTTTGGTCATTTAGAGAGGATGAATGAAAGGCGAATCACGAAAGAGATATATTGTGCGAATGTGGAAGGAACGATTGCACAAGGGCGTCCCAAAAAAACCTACGCGGACCAAATAGGAGTTATTATAAAAAAAGGCTGGTGTACGCAGTGACAAAAACCGCAGGGCATGTATGAAAAGATTGATGGATGTGAATGAAGCGACAGAAGTGTGCAAGGATCGTAGCAGGTGGCGATCCATAGTCTCTGCCTACCCCCATGGGAAACAGGCGTGAGTGTATGTATGTATGTAGCTTAAGTTACAAGTTGTATCAAGATATTACACATTGTAATGCTCGGTTCTCCTCCTTCACTGATGTATGCCCGTTTTGTATCATTCCAAGGTGCGCATTGTAATGCTCGGTTCTCCTCCTTCACTGATGTAATGCTCAAATCTGTAACGTTACATTACACGCGAATGCTCCCGGTGAGGGAGCACCTTTAGGTTCAGAACGATTTTAAATGTCATTAATTGTACAGTCTTCGTCTTCCATTCGGAATACGAATAAATAAAATTTTCCCTTATTCTATCAAATAAAATCTGTTTTTGAAGCATTGACTTCTATATATTCCACTAGACTGGCTGCTGTCAAACTGTTCTTGTGCCTATTTGATTTCCGCCATTTTGGCGCTGTAGGACGTAGTGTGAGCATAGCGTGAGGGACATGGTACTAAAGTCTGGTGTCATCATGGCAACCATTTTCATTGTAGTTACGTCAGATAGTTCCTTAGACAGTTCATTGTAGTTACGTCAGATAGTTCCTTAGACAGACGCTAGAGGCGTTTTAAAAAGGCACAAAAACTTTGCTGTCAAATCATACAGACAACCAGTCCAGTTAAATAGAAAAAAAAAATTCATGTCAGTGTTTTGAAGAGCTACCATAAACTTTTGAAACTTAGACACAAAAACATCAAAATACAAAATAATGTCAAATGACATGGACAATTTTTTTGTATGGATAAACGTCAGAGCGTTTTTCAATGACCGATTTTGATGGTTAAAAAGTTACAAGGCTCTGTCTGACGTTTGGAACGGGAAAGTTGTTTCAACCGAACGTCACGCGCTAATGTTTGGAACGCCGTTAGAGTGTAAAATTGAACTCGGACCGTAAGTTCTGAACGCGCTTCAGCTGTAGTTCGGCACGTAACGGAGGCTCTAATATAACTAACATTTCAGTTGCGGCTGGCGTTCAACCGCCAAGGTGAAGAGCTTCGCATCGTGAAGCGCCAACTGCAGAACAGCCAGCAGCGCGTGCGCGAGCTCGAGCAGCACGTGGCCGCGCTGCAGGCGCTCATACAGCGCGACGCCGACGCTGCGTAGGTAACTATACTGTACTGTATGTGTGTAACCTGCGCCAACTGCAGCACAGCCAGCAGCGCGTGCGCGAGCTCGAGCAGCACGTGGCCGCGCTGCAGGCGCTCATACAGCGCGACGCCGACGCTGCGTAGGTAACTATACTGTACTGTATGTGTGTAACCTGCGCCAACTGCAGCACAGCCAGCAGCGCGTGCGCGAGCTCGAGCAGCACGTGGCCGCGCTGCAGGCGCTCATACAGCGCGCCGCCGACGCTGCGTAGGTAACTATACTGTACTGTATGTGTGTAACCTGCGCCAACTGCAGCACAGCCAGCAGCGCGTGCGCGAGCTCGAGCAGCACGTGGCCGCGCTGCAGGCGCTCATACAGCGCGACGCCGACGCTGCGTAGGTAACTATACTGTACTGTATGTGTGTAACCTGCGCCAACTGCAGCACAGCCAGCAGCGCGTGCGCGAGCTCGAGCAGCACGTGGCCGCGCTGCAGGCGCTCATACAGCGCGACGCCGACGCTGCGTAGGTAACTATACTGTACTGTATGTGTGTAACCTGCGCCAACTGCAGCACAGCCAGCAGCGCGTGCGCGAGCTCGAGCAGCACGTGGCCGCGCTGCAGGCGCTCATACAGCGCGACGCCGACGCTGCGTAGGTAACTATACTGTACTGTATGTGTGTAACCTGCGCCAACTGCAGCACAGCCAGCAGCGCGTGCGCGAGCTCGAGCAGCACGTGGCCGCGCTGCAGGCGCTCATACAGCGCGACGCCGACGCTGCGTAGGTAACTATACTGTACTGTATGTGTGTAACCTGCGCCAACTGCAGCACAGCCAGCAGCGCGTGCGCGAGCTCGAGCAGCACGTGGCCGCGCTGCAGGCGCTCATACAGCGCGACGCCGACGCTGCGTAGGTAACTATACTGTACTGTATGTGTGTAACCTGCGCCAACTGCAGCACAGCCAGCAGCGCGTGCGCGAGCTCGAGCAGCACGTGGCCGCGCTGCAGGCGCTCATACAGCGCGACGCCGACGCTGCGTAGGTAACTATACTGTACTGTATGTGTGTAACCGACGCTGCGTAGGTCAACATTTTGCTTTTCCTTCTTATTTTGAAATTACCATGGAAAACAAAATTCAACATGATTGAAATCGCGGACAAAAAACTAGTGTTAAACAACGATAAGCCCGTAGATGGAGACGCACTTCACCCGAAATCCTCAACCCTTGAAAATCTGGCTATCTTACTGCTAGTAGCCTGATTAAACTTATCAATGGTAGCTTTGCATCAGCCATTCATAATATGGCGACCGATTTTAGGAGATCGTGGTATAGTACGAATCACGAAAGAGAAGAGAATAGTTATTTGTTATACAAGTGACCAAAATCAAATTGTGCTGCGAGTAGCGACTTTAAATCACGAACTAGCGAAGTAGTCTAGAATTGAATCACGAGCGTAGCGAGTGATTCTAATATAGACTACTGAGCACAGTGAGTGATTTAAAGGCACGAGGCAGAACAACATTTTGGTCTCGTGTAAAACATAGGTACAACTTTTCACCTCGACCAGCAAGAAAATTTTCACGTGACTTTCCTGGTAAAAAAGCTTAATTCAGCATTAGAAACTTGTTCACTTAACTCTTTTGGAGTTAGACAACTATCTTCATCGTTGGACGCATTCATTTTTGTAATTTATCACAAAAATAATTCAATCAAACCTATGCTGAAAAATTTTATTCAAAGAGTCAGTAAAGTAGATTCCCGTCGTTTTGATTACATTGCGTTGTGTTTTTCTCTTATTCATTAATATTCCGTCTTATTTATTTATTTATAATCATAAAACATATAATTTGTTAATAAATTTCATTAATTTTTCTTATTTCATATTTGTTTCATACATGTGACCTCATTACATACTCTTTATTTCGAATTATCAACCTTCTTTTTTAACAATCCTTATTTAAAACTCTTTGGTATATCCGTGCATTTTATTTTTTTTACTTTTTAATCCGTGTATGACACTTTAAAGCACTCTATCTATCCTTTTCTCACATATCAATTTTACAAGTGTCATCCTTGTCACTTTATTTGTTTTTTCTTTATTATTTTAAATGATGGTGTTAGAAATTAAAAAAGCACTTTGTCTCACGCTCGCAGCAAAAATCGATTTTGCTGCGAGTTTTTACGCGCCAAAAGCACCCTTTTCGTGCTGGAGAGGTGAAAAAAGTCTTTTCTTCATGAGTTATGATGCGAAGATGAGCGCCATTTGTGGTCATCTTTCGTGATTCGTACTGCGTACCTAACCATGCGAGCGAGCCCCATCTCCGACTATTTTGCTGGTAGTTTTCTCTTAGAATGAATGTTGTATTTTCAAATTTATAATTAAAACTTGATTTTTTTTTCTACAGATGAACAACTGCAAGTTGCCTGTGACAGAGAATATAAAGAGCGTTGCTTGCGAGTAAGCGCTTTGAGAATGCCTTTTACATTTTAGTAGTCTGTTGCCTAAATTGGGTTTGTCATTGCGTATGTGCTTTTTGAGCGACGATATACCTAAATAATCTAGATTTATCTTCGGATATTTATGGAGTAGGTAGGAGTTGAATCAATGAAATTGTAGCATTTCGTTCACGGCTTAAAATATACTTAGATGTTAAATTGGTTGTAAGCAAGTTTTACTAAATCGATAGTATGAAAGAGGCCTCGCTCCTGAATCTCACTTTAGATTCTATGGACACACTTTCTAGAAAAAAATATCTGAAATATTTTTGATTATGCCATAATAATTCAATTATAGAAGGACACTAATAGATTAGAATAGTTCTCTTTGTGTGGCTATACCTTATTTACACTTAATTGGAAGGCAACATTGACTTTTATAGCTAGTGAGAGAGAGTTGATTTGCATTTGGACTTGCTCATGTGAAATGGATGCTTAGTGTTGTTTTACGATCGCTAGTATTTAGTATTAAGCTTATGGCCTCGAGTCAAATTGCCAAATAGAAGCTATTTATCGAAACGGCAGCTAGTGGCACATAATTTTGTCACAAATATAGTAATAGGTCTTCTGCTCAATGATTTGATTAGTCATTGTAGCTAAATTTCCTTTTAGTAGATAACACTATTATATTTACTTGTTTTCAAATTCTTTCAGTATTAAATATTACGTGGGAACAAATAATGAATCATTCCAAAATTATATATCAAGAAATTTTAACACAATAGTTAGTGCTTGTAATGCCAAACTATATTTTAATTATTGACAATATTTTATAAAAATGCTAATGTGTAAAGATAAGATTGTAAGCTTATCGCTTGGCCTTTTTTTATAATGGCCTGTTCTGATCAAATAGTATTAATTTTCATGTGATATGCTTACCCATGACATGAATCACTTGTCACAAATTTGTTCGTGATTTTTTTTAATATAATTTCAGTTTGGAATATTTTTATAATTAAATGTGCAATCAATATGAATTGTTCAGTAACCTTTTGTGATGTCAATTTGCTAGAAAGCACCTTTTTATAGTGAGCACATTAAAATTTTATTCCCTGTGTTGTGTATTAGTTGACATCTTGTTAGTGTTTTTTATTAGTGTTACATTTTAAGTAAACTGTTGTGTTACCTGTTTTTAATTTTTTGCATTAATGGCATAATATTTTTTTATATAATGGTTTACCCATTTTATTTACTTTAGTAAGAACTGAGTATACTTTCCTGGTGAAATGAATTAATAAATTTAATGGCGTGTCGTGAGAAAATGTACAAAAAAGTTACCTGGACTTTTATGTACATAGTTTAGGGCTAAGATTTAGGAAGCATCTTAGTTTAGAAAGGTGCTGAGTGCAGAGCCTTTATATTGCTGTAGAATGAAATACAACACTTTATATTAATCTACATTGACATTAATTTACAATAGATAATTTTGTTTGTACAACCCACGCAGATAAAGAATGGGATTGAAAATGGCGGCTCACCGCGCTTACCACGAGTGTGGGCGAGAGAGCGATAGGTGTGGCTTATAGTGTGCGAGTGAGCAGTGAATATGAACGGCGCCATTTCTAATCCCATTCTTTATCTGCGCAGGTTGTATTGCGCAATGGGACATGATTTTCTTTATAAGGGATAATAATAGGATGCCACAATTTAATATTCCACATTATCAAATATTGATTACATTCCATGTTTTGGTAAAAATATTGTATTTAGCTTGATAAGTGAAAATGAAAGTATTATTGTGCATAAGCTGAAATCATGATTTGGTCGATTTTCGTTATCGGAACCGAACATATGCTATATATAGTCAGTGTTAATATTTATTATGTATTTTTGTATCATGCTTCTGTGGCACAAATTTTCAATAAATGTTTGATCAAGGGTACTTTATTTTATTTTCTATCCATTTGAATACCTACCTTAATAAAAACTGAACCTATTAGTTTCTTTTTTCAGTTTTTTTAACAATATTGGTTCTACATTGGACAGATCAGAAATAAAAGAACAAATATACTTACAGACATAATATTTTTAATCCTAAAATTGTGTACAAAATTCAGTCATATTTACATAATAACATTATATTAATTAGCTCGGATCATTTCTGTAAAGCAATAAAAAGAGGTAATATTTTATTAATAATCAAAAAAATATTTTAAATGTGAACATCTAATTTGTCTTCTTAATTATAAATTAATTAGTATATTGTATATTTTCTGTAGTAGTGTATACTAATTTGGTTTCACTATAGTTATAGTTATTACATTTTATGATGTTAGGATTGCAAAACTGGGTATCAGATATAATTATTACTAATTATTGTTGTTAGCTTTTTGTAAATGCAAATAATACTTGAGTTTAAGGCAACTCTTTGCTTCAGTCACTTCGATTAAAACTGGCTGCTGTCAAATAATCCAGGATACACCAAAAATGTGCAGCTATCAAAAGAGATTTCATATTTTATACACATAATACTCCATTTTATCTAGGAGGAAGAGTCAGTCTGACACTATACTAATTACAAACCAAAGACCTCGGCACACACGATACTTATAAGTTATAATAACTGCGATCGATGATTGAATCTAGTCAGAAGCTATTGAATCTATCTTTGACTAAACACACCACCCCTTATATGTTTGAATGCTGGTCACTGCTACTCTCGCTTAAACGCGATGCAGCATCACTAAATCAAGCATTTTGCCCTTGTTCCTTAGGGATAACCATAGGCAGATAACTGGTTATCTGTAAAGATTTTTTTCCTTCAGTATAACTAGTTATCTTTTTTGTCAATGCTAAAAGTATTGTGTGTGTTGTGGCCCTTATATAATATTGGCCTTATATGAAAAACTTAAAAATAAATAAAAATGGAATCGCAATTGCACTTGAAATCTTCAAGCTAGTTGCAGCATTACACCCATCAGTACTACAAGTGTAGATACAAGTCCTGTACTCCAACTTATCGCCAACTTGGTGAACATAGTTGCAGTAATTTCCAAGGTCCAAAGATGAACAGTATCTTTTGGTACTAATTCCACCTAAAATTACAAAATATCAATTTAATATTTTACAATGAAAAAGTACTTTTAGTTATCACGAGAAAAATATTTTTACCCATTAATTTAACCAGTTTTTTTTGTGCAAAAGCTTTGCTGTGCTAGATTTAATCATTGGTCAGAATTTGAATTATTTAGTAGAACAAATCAAAAGTTTGAACTTTATCATGCCATCATTGAAAAACCCATTATTTGGTAAGTTTCAAACAAAAAATATTTGAGATAAGAACAATTACATATTTAATAATATAATAATTTATTTCCATAAAAGTCTTTTACATGTTAATACATACATAACACAGATTTGACACAAACTGTTACAAAATAAGATTTTGGTGACACTAGCACCCTTGCTAAGTTGAGAAGACAAGAATTTATTATGCTCATCATATTATTATTATTCTTGATCGAAGTGCTCATCACACAAACACAAACATTATGTTCCTAACAGGATTCGAACCCAGAACTGGAATAAAATACCATAAAAATGATGAATGGTTTGTGTGCGGAATGATAGAAGGTGAAGACATAACAGGAAACAGTTTCCACTCTTCCGAGAAGGATGTAAAACAAATATTTTTGCCCGTGGAACACCCAAGGGGGACAATGGTAAAATTATATGGCCCGTGGTACTTCTAATTGCCAGATAATGTTTGATTGATTGATTGAAATGTTTGAGATGGGGTACCACGTACAACAAAAATATGTTTAATAAGGAGATAGTTATTCAGGGGGTTCCACGGGCAAAAATATTTGCTCATGGTACCCCAAGGGGAACTAAGACAGGGGGACCACGGGCAAGTAACAATGTATAATTCTAATCCCAAATAATTGGGATAAAGGACATGGAAATAATGAAATTAATATTGATAATTACTTACACAATATTCTCAGTCAAAAATTCGCAGTGCTGCTGTGTATTGCATGTGCCTATTTACATTATTTGTGCACAACCCAGTGTAGCAAACCTTTGAAATACATCATCGTAATAGTGTTAATATAGCTGGCAGAGTCCATGCAATGACTACAATTCCCATCAGATAAAAACATCTTTGTTTCTAAAAAAACACTATTTCTTGACCCATAGAAAATTTTTATGTGATGTCAAATTGTAGCTTTTACCATATTGCTAGTTAGACCTATCTGTTTGATGCAGTACTGTGCGTTATAAACATGTTCGCATGAAGTTGCTTTCAGCACTCCCCCGTCCAAATTGATTAAACCATCACCACATTCCATCGTAGTAGAAGAGTTGCACTGGTAACAGTCTATGGCCACACCTAGATAATTTCAGTTAATTTTATGTGGAGTTATCATACCAAAATATCTATAGATAGACAAATAGGTAGCAGTAGCGAAGGGTCCATACAAGCAGATTTATTTACTGGATCATTTTAGGGGTTGGGGGGAGGGGGAGGGGAAGCCCACCTCGAAAGGAGTTGTGGAGCCTAATAGTTTTTAAAATAAAAATGAAATTTTGAGGTTGGGTTACTCTAAAACGACAAGATTAAGTCATTTAATGGGAGGCGCATGAGAGAAAAAGAGTACAAAAAAGTCAAATAGTCAATTACGAAAGACGAATACATCGGAAATTTCAGTATTTTTTCTCAAAAACTACAAGTTACAACAAATTGAAACTTTGCAAAAAGACTTCCTATAATAAGTACTTTCTACCGTTGATGTTACCAAATCAACGGTCCAGTAAATGAATTTTATCCCCGATTCCTATCTGCTTATCTTTTATAAATCCCACCCGACAGATCCACTTAACATTTTTGTATAATGGCTTACCTTCGCCATAATTTCACCCCTTACCACTGATAGTAAGTATTTAATGTTAGTACAACACCATAAACGGCTACTATGTAAGTATTTAGTAAGGAGGTTAGCTTAAGTTTATCATTCCTATCCACATGACTGTTACTTTGTTAGTCCCGTACCAAACACCGTCTATGGACCTATTATTACTCTGCCTCACCTTCGTATCGCCCTACATATTTTATACAATGCTGTGCATCGTGAATAGTGGAACAGTCAGTCGGTTGCAGATCGGTATCTCCTTCTAAATATTCATTGCAATCAAACGGATTTTCTGAATCTGTACCAGAGCACTGGTAACAATGTATTGAATAAACTAGAAGTGAAATAAAATCAAAATAAAAGGTAAACAGAACAGCAACAGAATGTAAATAAAGAAACAACGCCCCATCACAAACTTACCAGTTTTCAATGAAATAGCAAACATGAAAAAATATAACAAAGTTGTACGAGTCATTGTAAATTTTATCAAAAATGTATAAATGCAGGAAGCAATGACACCTTTTTGGCTCTTTATGCCTTTGTTTTGTTTGTAGATTACGAACAAATACAAAAAAAATAATCAATAAAATTCGGTTCGTTCGTTTCGTTTATTAAATTATTTTCACAGATCAAAACAAACCAAGACACTGACATGACAACTGACTTGACAGTGAGTGCATTCCAACAGACTAATCGCTGAGTCACTGATCGCCATAAAGGGATGGGTTGGGAGGTATAATAGTCTGCGTTATTGTTCATTCTTCTACTACTCACTGAGCAAGTAATCACTACGTTTACTGTCAAACTTGACAGTTTGGGAGCAGTTTTATATAGCGTCTGCAAATAAAGCTTACGTAATTGTTTTCTCTGTGAATAAAGCAATCCTTAAAAAGTTCCTACGTGATTAATTAGCTTTTCCAAAAATATTAAGTATATTTAAAACAATCTTTAGGGATAACGACCACGAGCGATAATCGCTGAGCGATTTTTGTCATCGAGAATAGAACATACAGAGTTCAATACGTAAGCGCCTTGGAAGGTAAGCGCCCACGAGCTAGTCTGGCCAACCAACGCAACGAGTCGTGTCGTGTCATCTGAAACTAGCGGCAAATTTAAAATTTTGAAACTTTATTCAATCAAAATACTGCGAAATAGCAATTTTAGACTTTCATTATATTATTGTAGCTTGGATTTTTGTCAAGGTGTATGATAAAATTGATATTTCGCAGTACTTTGAGTGAATTAAGTTTCGAAATTTTAAATTATGCCGCGCGTTTGAGAACGACTCGTTGGCCAGGCTCTAGGTACTTTTTGTAGCTGCGATAATCGCGGCGATTTTTGTCGCTGGCTAAGTAAAGCCTTGTCGTGTCATTTTGCGGGCGATTAACGCAGCTACAAAAAAGCGCTCGTCGGCGGGAACGCTTAAGCAGTACAGCTTACATCTAGTAGTACGGCTCTTTTCAACCAAACACGGTCCCATCCGGCAGAAAGCATGAAACTTGGCATGCATGTAGCTTTTACGTATACAATGAAATATAGAAGTAGAAACAAGTCGTAAAGCGATTGTTTCCCTCCCTGGGGGGGGGCGGGCGTTTTGTGTCCCTAATTGCAGTTTTTATTTTTCTAATAAAAACGGTAAAGGCTACAACAAAACTGTCTAAGAAGAATATATTTGTCATTAAATTCTCTAATAACCATTTTTTGAATGAAGGTGATAGCACATATAGTTTTCAAATCATGTTTGAGTCTCTTCCATAAAGTTAATATACCTACGGAAGGTAATATTAACTTTATGGTCTCTTCCGTTATTTTTTGAAAATATCACCCTTTGGGAAACGTATAGGACAACACCGATATTTCTTGGCTTTTAATGAGACTTGGCACACTTGTTCCTTAGGTAGACCAAATTGGAAAACGCCCGGGAGACAGCGGGTGACACCCTGCTGGGGGGGAGGGGGAGGTGGTGAAATTTTCTAACGCCACGCGTACTGTTGGGCGTAACAACTGCTAATTTATAGCTACTATGGCAAATCGGGTATCATTTTCGGATAAATAAGGATGTCCAATCATTTTCATAAATAAAAAAAACACCTTTAGTTACGTACAAAAACATGAATTGCCGTAATTGAAATTCCGAACATCTAAAATTTTACAAAAAAAAATTTTTCCAGTGACGATAAATTTCTAACGAGTACCGATATCGGCTTGAAAAAAAAATATGATAAGAAAGCCATATTCATACAAATTAAAAAAAATAGTTTCATAAAAAATGTGTTAAAAATATTATATACAGCGTGGCGGTGGCATAAATAAATCTATAAAAACTTCCCATTTATAATTCTAATTAAAAAAAATACCGGAACCGTCAAAGCTACAGCAAAACTGTCGAGAAACAAAATATTCTTCATTAAATTTTCTACAATAATTGTCTTGGAAGTATGTTGATAAGACTTATAGTTTTCAAAACAAACTCACAATCATTGGATAAGTAACGGAATTAAGGCAATTAATAAAACTACCTACCTATTTCATGACTAATCACAAATGAGGATCAGTAACGATTTTTTTTTAGTTGCTAATAAGAAAGCTAATGCCACTACATGATTAACTGTGAAATTTTTTTTTCGATATCTCTTAAACTTGAGAAGTTATAAGAGGTAAAACACTGACTTTTTGGGGGTCCCTATGACGTCATCGCGACGGACGCGAACCTTATGTCGTACGTGATAAAGCACATATTGCATTGAGCTTGGCATTTCCTTTAAACCCTTTTAACTCAACCATTTCTAAACGGATTTCAAAAATTCTTTCACTAGGTTTCATAAATATCAATATGTTTATATTATATCAATAAAACTAAAGGATTCAAACCTGTTACTGATCCTCATTTCATTTATTTTTTAATTTAAATCACACGAGTCTGTACTAGGCTCTGTTAGTATGGGGGAGACTCATGTGATTTGAATTAAAAAATAATTACAATTTTGTGATTAGTCATGAAATAGGTAGCTAGTTTTATTAATTGCCTTAATTCCGTTACTAATACCCAATGATTGTGAGTTTGTTTTGAAAACTATAATTCCTATCAACATACTTCCAAGACAATTATTGTAGAAAATTTAATGAAGAATATATTGTTCTTCGACAGTTTTGCTGTAGCTTTCACCGTTTACGATAACTTTTTTAAATTAGAATATTAATGGGGAGTTTTTATAGATTTATTAATGGCTCTGCCACGCTGTGTATAATATTTTTAACACATTTATTATGAAACTATTCCAATGAAACTTATATTTTTGAAATTTGTATAAGTATGGCTTTCTTATCATATTTTTTTCAAGCCAATATCGGTACTCGTTAGAAATTTATCGACACTGGAAAAAAATTTTTTTGTAAAATTTTAGATGTTCGGCATTTCAATTATGGCAATTCATGTTTTTGTACGTAAAGGTGTTTTTTTATTTCTGAAAATGATTGGCCATCCTTTATTTATCCGAAAATGATACCCGATTTGCCATAGTAGCTATAAATTAGCAGTTGTTACGCCCAACAGTACGCGTGGCGTTAGAAAATTTCAATATTTTGGTGATAGTAAGCCCGCAGTGCTTAAAAAAGGTATTACTAGTATAAAGTGACAGGCACCAAAGTATTAGTAGCTAAGCTTGCGTAAGCATGGCATTACATAAAGTCGGGTCTCCTGCGCTTAATTTTCAACAAAACATTGTTGGCAAAACATTATTTTCACAACATTATTTTCAAACCGCACGTCCGCTGCGCCTAGGTTTTGTTTTGAAAACATGTTTTGTTGAGAAAATTAGCGTCCAATCACGGCTCAGATTCGAAAATGAGTTCCGACGAAGAAGACGTCGTAGCTGTAATGGCAATAGTGGATTTAGTTTTCCAAAGAAGAAACAGAAACAGATTCCAGGTAGTAAAGTAAAGTAGCGCGGTCTTTCTCTGACCAACTCAATTAAAAATAAAGTAGGTATTCCCTTATTCCACTCCATCACTAAGACAATACACAAATCACACAATGGCACACGAACGCAGGCGAGGCGTCTGCATCTAGTGAGCGCCAACACAAAATGAGTTACTTCCCCTCCCCGCAGGCGAGAGCGGGGGATGTTTTCCGTTCGTCTCGGCAAACAATGTTTGTGTTTTTGCTCAACAAAACTCATAGGCCACGCCCCCAACATGTTGAGAAAACATTGTTGTGATGTTTGAAAACACAAAAACACGGCGCAGGAGACGCGGCTTTACAAACGTTCGTACAGTAGGTAGAATGGGATATTTAAATAATAAACCTTAGATTTTTCGATTTAAAGTTTATTTTTATCGTTATCAGTTTCAAAATAGTATTTTAATTTTATAAAAAAACTTTTATAGTATAAACATGTAGGTAGTTACACTAGTTACCTAATAGGTATTGCAACCTGAGCATTATTTTAAAATAAACTATGGACGTTTCATTGCAGTTACACTTAGATAATAAAGCTCAATCATACACTGTGTAAATTAATACACAACTAACACACTAATCATTCGTTACAAGCAACGCTCACGAAATGTATAATTAATTAAATCACAAAACACATGAGCAGGTTTAACTCAACTCATGTCTAATTATAAGTATTTGTACATTTTATCATCTATGTTTAAATGCGTAAACTTACTTACATACTTTTAAACCTATAACTTACTTATATATAATATAAAGATAGCTCGTGATTTATTATTATTGTCATAATAATGTATATAGGTATGTTATCAATGATAAATTTCCTACAGCGAAAAATATCTCAAAACTGGAACGTAAATTCGTTAGACTTAATCGCAAATATTCATTTACTTATATAAAAATATCTTATTTATGTAATAATAAATACTTTAGTGGAAATATAAGTAGGAGTCTTGTAAAAGTTGTTGGCACTTAGGTACGTTACAAGTTAAAAGGAGAAAATAAAGTAGATATTTAGATAGGTACTATAAGTATAGAATATAATAATATAGAAAAGAAATCAATAATGGTATTATCACCTCAGCGCACTAAAATTCGATGTTACGTCGTTTTGTAAAACAATGATCTTAGAATACGTAATTCTTATGCATAAAAAATCTTTCTCAAAAATATATGAGCTTGGAATATTCATTAGAATTGATAAACAAATCCTATTTTAATGGAATGTTTCAGGCGGTTTTCTTAAGCATTGTACTGTACAACATAAGACAGACTTATAGTTAAGACAATTTTATTACAACATGGCTCGGTTGACAAATAAGTACATAAAATAAAAACTCCAATCATCTGAAGTTTTTATAACAAAAAAAATTATAAGCCATACCTACGCTCAACTTTGTAATGCAGCCAAGAGAAAACAATGTTAGCCGCTCAACAGTAAAGCGTCAATTACATACGCCGATTTTAGGAACCAATTTCGGGTTGCCACCCGTACTTGACAAAAAAATAATGTAGAATAAGGCTGGCCCCAGACCTACCGGTTCCGTTTCTTTGCTTTGCTGTGCTACCTTGCTTGAAAGACCGCCGGCCAACCAGGGTAATTTTCAATCTATCGCATTTTGGGACTAGACCAAATTGGCAAGATAGCCATTAGCTTGGTTTTATCAAATATCATCGCCTGGATTGCGAAGTAGGAAGCTTTTAGGCGATATGCCACCCTGAACATGGACTCCGATCGTTAAAAATAATTCGTACGCTTATTTATACAAGATGTTTGGTAAAGCCCTATAAAACTGAATATGGTAGATAGGGACCATAATAAAACTGAACAACTTTTACTATGGGACCAAATCTGAACTCGCGAAAAAAATGAACTGTTTCATACATTTTGATAATTTCGTTATTAATTATTGTATAAAACAGCAGTTTTTTTTTTAAAACGAAAACTAAAACTTCTCATCGCACCCCAGACGACAATATTTGATAACACCAAACTAATGGCTATCTTGCCAATGTGGTCAGGTCAAAATATGCGATAGATTGAAAATGAGCCTCTTGGCCGGCGGTCCATGGTAGAACAGCAAAGCAAAGAAATGGAACCGGTAGGTCTGGGGCCAGCCTAAGTTAGATTTTAAAATTGAATTTACACTATAACGTAAAGGTAAACATTGTTTGAGAATCGAAAATAAAAAATCATAAAAATGTTGAATTTCCCACTATTTGTGCAAATTCACTGTTAAAATTTTACTTATTTATACGGGTAGCAACTCTAAATTGGTTGCTCTAAATCGGGATATGTAATCGAGGCTTAAGTATACATTTAGTCGGGTGGGTGTCTCTCACCCTTTTACATAGAATAAGTCAGGAACTCGGGAGCAAGGCAGTGTGGAACAAGATATACCTACTTGTTATTGTTTTATTCTCTTGTATAATGCATTTTGTCCCAATTAAGTGACTTCCACACCACAGTTCACACTCACCTCATCACAAAAACACCGTATAACTTGACTTTTAGTACCACGTGACTTGCGCAGTAACAATTTTAGGTACAAAAATGTTTAGTTCGCAAGCCTCATTCTCTATGTCACTTGAACCCAAGTTCAAGTTAATATTGCGCGAACTGTGCCTGAAGATTGTAAAGATAAGCTTGCAGCGCAAGTTAAAAGTAAAGAAAATCCCGTGTTTCTATATGTGGACGCGCAACACATTTATGGAGAAATGTTGTAAGAACGTCACTATAAAGCCTGAGAGGTTAAAGATAGATTGACCTTGGACGTAGCCGAAGTAGGTGTGATGAGATCCTTCGAGAAATATAGTGTTGCCTAGGCTGTTGTTAGCACGGTAAAGGTTGTTTTAGTGCGTTTTAAGCTTACATAAGAGCGTGCTTTTCGTAGCACAATGATATCAAAGTTTGTAAAGATGTTATGGTTCAACTGTGCAAGTGAGGGCGAAGAGGTAACGAGCCTTCCACCCAGAAGTTGGGCCGCTGCATCATGGTTTGCCATAACGTGACTTCTTTGCCGAGGCTGTCCATCCAGTTTACGCTTGCGCCCATGTAAGTTCCTGGGAACAAATTGGTATAATTATTACATTATTTTTAATATTATGGAATGGGCACTTAGCTTTAAAATACCCACAAAAATCGTGATTCTATAGTTCCATTTTAATGAAAATGTAAGAGACTGCTTTCAGTATAATATAGATACAGCAACGGCGGCGTCTACATGCGACAGAATGTCTGTTTTCGGTGCACGAAACTCAAGCAACCATTAGGAAAAAAGTACGATATTCGTTGTTTGATGTAGTTGTAGATAAGTATTTATCTAATTTTGGACCGTATACCTGAGTAAATTGTTTTTGCTGTAGTTGTAGTCTTACGAAACGCTGAGCTCGAGCGCTGTCGCATGCTCGGGCAGTCTATGATACGTACCGGAGCCCAGCGACAGTCGCACGGCGCCCATGAAGTCGTTGGAGGCGAGTCGGTCGCGGTCCCACAGGCTGAGCTCGAGCGCTGACACACGCTCGGGCAGTATATGATACGTACCGGAGCCCAGCGACAGTCGAACGGCGCCCATGAAGTCGTTGGAGGCGAGTCGGTCGCGGTCCCACAGGCTGAGCTCGAGCGCTGACACACGCTCGGGCAGTATATGATACGTACCGGAGCCCAGCGACAGTCGCACGGCGCCCATGAAGTCGTTGGAGGCGAGTCGGTCGCGGTCCCACAGACTGAGCTCGAGCGCTGACACACGCTCGGGCAGTATATGATACGTACCGGAGCCCAGCGACAGTCGAACGGCGCCCATGAAGTCGTTGGAGGCGAGTCGGTCGCGGTCCCACAGGCTGAGCTCGAGCGCTGACACACGCTCGGGCAGTATATGATACGTACCGGAGCCCAGCGACAGTCGCACGGCGCCCATGAAGTCGTTGGAGGCGAGTCGGTCGCGGTCCCACAGGCTGAGCTCGAGCGCTGACACACGCTCGGGCAGTATATGATACGTACCGGAGCCCAGCGACAGTCGAACGGCGCCCATGAAGTCGTTGGAGGCGAGTCGGTCGCGGTCCCACAGGCTGAGCTCGAGCGCTGACACACGCTCGGGCAGTATATGATACGTACCGGAGCCCAGCGACAGTCGAACGGCGCCCATGAAGTCGTTGGAGGCGAGTCGGTCGCGGTCCCACAGACTGAGCTCGAGCGCTGACACACGCTCGGGCAGTAAATGATACGTACCGGAGCCCAGCGACAGTCGCACGGCGCCCATGAAGTCGTTGGAGGCGAGTCGGTCGCGGTCCCACAGACTGAGCTCGAGCGCTGACACACGCTCGGGCAGTATATGATACGTACCGGAGCCCAGCGACAGTCGCACGGCGCCCATGAAGTCGTTGGAGGCGAGTCGGTCGCGGTCCCACAGACTGAGCTCGAGCGCTGACACACGCTCGGGCAGTATATGATACGTACCGGAGCCCAGCGACAGTCGCACGGCGCCCATGAAGTCGTTGGAGGCGAGTCGGTCGCGGTCCCACAGACTGAGCTCGAGCGCTGACACACGCTCGGGCAGTATATGATACGTACCGGAGCCCAGCGACAGTCGCACGGCGCCCATGAAGTCGTTGGAGGCGAGTCGGTCGCGGTCCCACAGACTGAGCTCGAGCGCTGACACACGCTCGGGCAGTATATGATACGTACCGGAGCCCAGCGACAGTCGCACGGCGCCCATGAAGTCGTTGGAGGCGAGTCGGTCGCGGTCCCACAGACTGAGCTCGAGCGCTGACACACGCTCGGGCAGTATATGATACGTACCGGAGCCCAGCGACAGTCGCACGGCGCCCATGAAGTCGTTGGAGGCGAGTCGGTCGCGGTCCCACAGACTGAGCTCGAGCGCGCGCTCCGCCAGCTCCGTGAGCGTCACTCCGCGGTACGTGAACGTGTGCTCCCAGCGCGGGCTCAGTGTCCGCCGGGATACGCTGGTCTTCTGTTTGGCGAGGCGCCCTCTCTCGGGGAGCAGGTAACTGAAAAATAGAAAGTCATTTTGGGAATTTCAATTATATAAATTATCTGAATTAGGACGTTTTTATGGTTCCGTACCTCAAACGGAGAAGACCCCCCTAATGGATTGTCTGTCTATCTATCGGTCAAGACCTATTTTCTCAGTAACATTGATTTAATCAAAGTTCTCTAAGTACCTACACATCTCTCTCTACCAAAAATCAAAAAAACGATGCACAAATACAACAAACACAAACTTATATTTGTCATGAAGGTGTAGGTAATTATTAAGATAATATTTAAGACTAAACTTGAAAAAAAGATACACTGGTAAGTAAGATATTTCAAATATTTTACCTTTTGCAGAACACGTCCGCAAGCCCCGTGGGCTTGGTGGCGACGAGGTTCTTTGCTTCCTTCACGAGCACGTGCAGGGTTCCCTTCCCGCGTGCGGCACTAGTCTCGTGCAACTCAAACTTTAAGCCGATGATCAGATCCCCACGGGAGCCTTGTTGCTCATCAAATTGTTCTGTCTGAAAAGAGGAAATTTCTTACGTCAGTAAGTAGTACCTACTAATATAATATTATGTTTTGTGACATAAGTGTATGAGTACTATAGGAACGGTTTGTTTGAGGCTAGTTTATCGTTCTGATAGCTGGATGACATTATTGTAAATTAAGACTTTCCAACGCATAAAATTGTTTTAAGAGGGCAGGTTTCTTCCGAGACAAAATATAATCTTAGTAAACCACAAAATAATTACAGATCCGGAACATACCAGCACAGTAAACACTTTGGCACGTCGGCCATGACATAACCAGTCACACGCTGAACCACATTGACCCGCGAGGACTGATGCTGAATTGCGAGAGGCAAGTGTATTGTGTGTACGAACACTGAGTGATGAGAACCAATAACCCTTTCGTGCAACTTGTGCCACGTGGACACGAGGTAATCAAACACTACGTCAGCCAGCGGCAGCGTCACCTCGCCGAGGAAATCGTATATTCCGAACAAACGCTGAGGACAGCTACTGGCCGTCTAAAGCCATGCGTCTTTATGTACACTGGGTGATAAGAAATAATACTAACCCTCTCGTGCAGCTTGTGCCACGTGGGCGCGGGGTCGTCGAACACGACGTCGGCCAGCGGCAGAGTCACCTCACCGAGGAAGTCGTTCCTCCCGAACATGTCGGCGTGCCACACGCTGAGCCACAGTGTCCGCTGGGACAAATACCAGAGCCTGGCCAAATCTTAGTCTTTAGATACAAGGTGGATAGGAAGTGCCAATACTAACCCTCTCGTGCAACTTGTGCCACGTGGACGCGGAATCGCCGGACACGAAAACGACCAGCGTCAGCGTCACCTCGCCGAGGAAATCGTTCCTTCCGAACAAACGCTGAAGACAACTACTGGCCGCCTAAAACCAAGCGTCTTTCTTTACGTACACTGGGTGATAAGAACTAATACTAACCCTCTCGTGCAACTTGTGCCACGTGGGCGCGGGGTCGTCGAACACGACGTCGGCCAGCGGCAGCGTCACCTCGCCGAGGAAGTCGTTCCTCCCGAACATGTCGGCGTGCCACACGCTGAGCCACAGTGTCCGCGAGGACAGCGAGGCCAGCGGCTGGACGAAGCTCAGGGTCTCCTCGAACACGGGGTTCAGGGTGTTTTTCTTGACCTTCGTCTTCCGTTTGCCGGCTTTCGACTTGTCGGGTAACAAGTATACCTGTGGATAGTTTTTTTTTTTTTTTTTATAAATATTTGACAACATCACATACATTGCTCCAATCCCAAAGTAAGTAGCTATAGCACTTGTGTTATGGAAATCAGAAACAACGGTGGTATGACACACACCCAGACCTGAGACAATATTGAAAAGTTCATTTTCTACATTGACCCAGCCGGGGATCGAACCCGGGACCTCAAGAGATGGTGACGCCTTGAAAACCGGCGTGCGAACCACTCGACCACGGAGGTCGTCAAAGTAGTTGATAGTAAGTCAGTTATTGTCTGGAAGAATTATTTTTTTATTATCGTAGCAGTATGCCTGTAATGTAATGTATGTAATTTAGGATGTAAGTAAGTATTTAGGGTTAGCTAGATTAGGGTACTATTATTTTACTAGCGGTCGCCCGCATTTTCACCCGCGTGATTCCCGTTTCCGTGGGAATAACGGGGTAAAAAGTATTCTATGTTTTAATCTAGGCTATCTTCTATCTGTGTGCCAAATTTCAACCAAATCCGTTCAGTAGTTTTTGCGTGATTGTAGAACAAGCATCTCATCTAAACATCCAAACCCACAGACATTCACATTTATAATATTAGTAGGATTGTGTGTTGTACCACGTAAAGATATTGCCTATACTGTCAATATTTTTAACCGATTTGAAGAAGGAGAGGATCTCTCCTCTCCTTCTTCAAATCGGAATCGGAATCTCTCGATTCTTTCTTTGTATTTGTATCACATGATTTAGTAAGTTTATCATGTAAGTAGTTTTTGAGAAGAATAAATAATTTGTCACTTTTAGAAAACAAAGTTATTAGAATTCGAAAAGTTTTTATTCCACTAGGATAGGTATTACTTTTTCTGTTAAGGCTTTAACATGCCTCAATCCGAGCGGGTCGATTCGCGATGGTGTGAAATCGAACGTAAGTCTACTCACTTTGGGTTCAAATCAGTGCGCGTTCCAACGTGGCGGTTGCGTTGAGAACTAGCACCGAATTCTCAATTTTTACATGTTTTTATTAAATTTCTTCGCTTTCAAGTTAGTTAAAAAAAATCTGTTCAATTAAGATTGAAGGTATTAACATCGCCGATTTTTATGTGTTGGTTTTAACATTAACGAATGTTCTGTTTCCGAGAAATTTTGCAAATAGGTCCAGAAACAGGGTCCACGGAATATTTTTTTACATCAAAGGTGGTAACATTTTTACAAATGATTTCAATTAAATCTATTGTGTATTATTCCAAGTACATTATATATTTTTTCCATGATAGCTTTACGCGCGTAATCTTTCAATAATTTGAATTGAATATTGGGATTTGACCCTTCTTAGCGCCTTAACAGAATAATGTAGGTATTTTAAGTGTAGGTGTATTATAAATATGGCTTTAAGCCTACCTTTAATGTCTCACTTAAGTAATGTTGTATTTAAAATAACCTACCATTTTTAGATAAACGAGGAAGTACTGAAACATTCACAAAAAACACAACTTTTTGCGTGACTAATCAAATATTAACATAATTGATCTTTATAACAATGCAAATAAGTACCACTTAACATGGCATAATCTTGACCAAAATTATGTCAAACCTAGGTACTTATTTGTAAGTACAGCAATTTTATATTTATCATGGATCCAGAATATAACAGGCAGAACTGAACTGCCATAACTTTGAAAATGTTACACAAGCATTTGTGAACAAGATTGTTTACAAACACATCTCAAAGTTTGTCTGAAACCCAGATTTCATAGCCAGTGTACAACTCAACTCTAGTTAAAGGAAATTAATCTCTATTTACCTTAACGTAGGGATCAGAGCGGTTTCTCTTAGTGTCAACAGGTGCCAGATCTCTGCACCTCTTCACGCCGACTTCTAGGGCTCCAAGCCTGTAGTTGTACAGCAAAGAAAACTGTACTTCGCCTCGTACTGTGACGTTGCAGCGGCTGCCTTCGCCCGCCCCGGAGTAAACTGATGCCATGGATTCTGAACGAGCCTGGAAAACAAAAGACAATTGGAGGAATATTGACCAATTAGAACTTACGACCATTATGTCTCCTTTCTTAATAATATAGTAATCATCATCATATCAGCCGCACGACACCTAAACACTGCTGGGTTTAGGCCTAAACACTGCTGGGTTTAGGCCTTCACAAGGATCTCCACAACGATCGGTCCAGCGCTGCCTGCATCCAGTGGCTTCTCTCGACTTTCACCAGATCGTCAGTCCACCTGGTCGCGGGTCTACCCAATAGGTAATATTAATACTTAAACAATCCGAAAGAATAAAAAAAAAGTTTTAATGGCACAGAAAACAGAGTGCTAAAGACATCTGAAGGTAGGCAAAATTATTACAAAATGCAAGTATTTCAAAAACTTACAATATTAAGGTGTCTGCTATAATGACCGTTATTCTCAAACAATGTGGTTTAATTTCGCGACTGTAACTCTTTATTATTTATTCACGTTTCGTGTTGGTCTCACGATCGCGTCTAAACTATAATTGGTACACAAAACACCACATTGTGTCTCTGTTTGCTTGCATTATCTGGTGTCACTCGATATCTGGCAAACGCGTTACTGTTCCGAGGAGGCGACATGGATTGCTACAAATCATGTCGCCTACATTGTTTATAAAATACTGTTCGCTTCTTTGTGGTAAGAACTGAGAATATCTTTTTATTTAATATGCTGCTTTGCTTCCATTTCTAGTACAAGGACAAGTCCATAAAATGTTGTATCTTTAAGATGCTTTATTGTAAGTATGGTCTGTTTATCCTTACTTGTCTTATTAACAGTTTTTGACAGTATTGTCATACGATACGTCTTATAAACTTAAATCGTTTTTAAAAATATGTTATCCTATTTAATTAAATTGTCATTAATAATTATTATCATCTTTCGCATTCTATTTCTGGAAAACAATTAGTTGTATTTTTTTAAACACTATTTAAAGGCTAATATTTCAATAAAGAGTTGGGTGAAGAGAGTTTACCAAATAGGACAATAGGCTATTTTACACCATGTAAAATAAAGTATAAAAATGCATATTTAAGATAGATTTCATAAATAGTAAACGAGAAACGTCGATATTTATTCATAAAAATGCAATATAAATTTTATAATTCATTTTTAAAAATCGTATTTTTTAATCTATTCTTCAAATGTTCAAAACGCCATTCGCCATTTTGGATTACGGTGTGACGTCACTCCAATAGTAAATAAACATGACAGCGCTTTTCGCATTCGTATTCCCCGCGTTCCAAATCACGCCAACAGCACTGTTAGCGTATAATCCATTAAATGAAGTAGGTATACAAATACCCTATCTGTGTAATACTTTGTGACTATTTGATTTGGTCGGATTCGCGCTAACAGCGCTGTGAGCGTGATTCGGAACGCGGGGATTGTTTACTAACAGAATGACGTCACGAGCATAAACAAAATGGTGGCTAGTGTTTTCGCGCGAAAAATAAAAAATTAAAATCTTGTTTTAGGGCATTTAATGGTTTTATTAAATTAAAATAAGAATTCCGCTGGTTTATTACGACCTCAGGATTAATTTAAAGCAGTTTTCAAAAAATTGTGTAATACCCTATTAGTAAGGATAAACTAGAGGTACCAAAAATTATTTAAGGTAAAAGGAAGAATTTACAAAAAAAACCCAAAGTGATAGTTCTCATTAATAGAAACGACTTTTACTATCTAACATACAGACATAAGTAAATGGATGAAAAATTTATGGTCAAATTGGTGGTCCGTGATTGTAACTTCTGATTACAAATAAAAGGGGATGTATTTAATAGCACTTTAAATTTGATGACAACAGCTATAAAATTGTATATCAGCACTTCAAAATAATAAAAGACCTATAATTTAATATTATCACTACAAAAATAATGGTTTGCACTTTAAAATAATTGTAGATCTATAATTTAATATTATCACTACAAAAATAATGGTTTGCACTATAACTCCGAAACCATTTAGTTTCTGTCCAACCATGTCAGACTGACCACTGTTAAAATGAGATGGCAAGATGATAACAACTTGTGGCATATTGCATACACTCCATCGGGTCGGTTCTGGCGTTGTTGGTTGCAATGGAACCTAACCTCCTCTGGGCTCCTCTCTCGCTGCGCCCGCTCATCATCATCCTAGTCATCTGTTAACCAGTACTAAAGTTATAAAATTAATTTATATGGTGCAAAGTATTAATTTTAAAGCTAAACAATTAAATTCTACAGTGCAAAGTATGAATTTTAAAGCTTAGCGTATTTAAAGTGGAAACCATTATTTTTAGAGTTCATTCAATTAATTTTGAAGCTAAACATTTTAAAGTGTGTGAAATTATTTTTAAAGTGCATTTATATATTCCCCAAATAAAAGCCACATCGCCGCGGCTATGTAATTGTTCCAACCAGTTCGTCAAATGTTCATTGAATTATTTCATAAACTAAACAGGTTTGATAAATCAAGTCCAGTAAGCTATGCATATGTAACAATCATATGCAACGTTGCCTACTTAGTTACATAATTAATACAATAAGATCACAATCTAATACGAAGTTACTTAGGCCATGGTGAACGGGGTTCAATTTGACAATGCGTCCTTCTTGCTGATAATAAAAGGCTGCTTTGACAGCTCACGGGTAACCAATCATATTATTATGAGATGTGTGTAAGAAAATTTTGGTTTTATACATAAAAGTTTATGAAATGTGTAAAGTATTATGACGCCGTAGGAATAAGGAAGGCCTAACCACATGAATAAATAGTGGCCTAACTACGACGGTCATCAATAAAAAAAAACTAATAAGTAACTATTAACATCGAATTAAATATTTATTACGTCGTTAAAGCTGGTGGCGCTCATCATAACAACGTCACGAAAACTTTTGAGATGGCGTTAATTAGATTAATGAAATAGTTTCTACCTGGTTTCTATAAGATGGAACCCTTTCAAAGTTACGCAATCAATGGTAACCGCTTATTACGCCTAAAGACTGAGTAAAAATTTCGTCTCTTCATTTTTTTTATTTAAAAGTTTTTACAGTTAGGCACTCAAAAATATATTTGACGTTAGTAGGTATGCGTCCTAATATCTATGTTGAAAATTGATTTTCGAAAGAATAATAATCTACAATAAGTTTCACAAAAGTAATTAGGTACTTAGTGAATTGAAAAATGATAAGAATCTTTAAAAAAAACATTAGGTACTTATTTACAACTTTTTAGAGCATACCCCTCCCAATTCAATGCATGTCATCTCTTCTGCGGTGTTTGATTTTCGTCCATGGGCCATTTTTATCCTTTCTTACCGTACGAAGCTAAAGGAGACTGTAGGCAAAAGTCCGAAGTTGTCAAAAAGTTGAATATTCTAGAAGCTGTGCAGCGGGCGCGTTGTCCTGATGAAAAATAATACCACGACCGCTAGTACTTGGGCGCTCGTTACGAGACTCTTCGAAAACCTAAGTTAGACAAACTTTACCATCTCACTACACTAACTGTCCTACTAACTATCTTCTAAAAGAATTATCGACACTAGACCACTGCTTGAAAAAAATTTTTTTTAATAACGCTCCTCTTGTGAGCCTCTTTTTGAGAAGCACATCCTGTTCCTCCTTTGAACTTTTCCCAACATTAATCTACACCAATCAACACGACGGGGTTTGTGATAATTTCGGATTTAATGAGTGTTAGGTTTATATTTATTTTAATTAAATTTTTCATTAAGTTCCTGTGGGTTATTTCCTTTTAACGCTAAATTTTGATGTTATTAGTAGTTTTTTGACTACCGGGTGAATGAACCAACGAGCGTTTAAACTATTGTGACAAATGGCGCGAACGTTGGGTAAAATGGCGGGAAAATAGTGCATAAATATGAGAAATCGAGGCTGACTGGGTCATTCTGTTCCGGATCGTCGAAGTGATAGGACGAAGACTAAAATAGTGTTACATTGGAGTTTTCCTAGAATTAGTTCCTGATTTAAGACAGTTTCTTTTATGATTTTTAATGTAAAACGAGAGTGAAAAAATAAAAAGGACTTTGTAAATATCAACGGTGTTTTCTCTGAATTATAATCCCGTATTATAATTCAGACGTGGGATCGACACGCCATAAAAACGGCAATGGAAGGCAACTCTTCAGAGCGAGGACGAACGCCACGGCGGTTAAGGACGCCAGAGCGTACGGGTTCTCGCCAAACTACGGAGAATGCCGAGACGAGAAACTGCGACAGAGAGCTGGAAAGTTTACGCACACGCCTGAAAGTTCTAGAAAGGGAGATGCAGCAAGATCGGGACAGCAGAGCACGTTCGCGTTCTACAAAGCGCCGATCTAACACAACATCAAGATCACGAAGTCGTCTTCGCAGTCGCAGGCCCGAGGGACAAGACAACACAGATCATCGCACAAGGTCACGAAGCCCTAATTTCTCTGCTAAAGATGTCATACAAATTGTTAATTCCATTAAGGGTAGTTTACCATCTCAGCCGTCTCATGCTCAAACGAAAGACCCTCAAAACATTCTTCCTGATTTTGATCCCTCTTCTAAAACTCAACGCACTCACACCTGGCTGAAAAAGGTAAACGAATGCGCGTCTGTATACAGCTGGGATGATAAAACTACTATACACTATGCTATGCAAAAATTAAAAGGGTTGGCCAAAATTTGGTATGAAAGTTTAGAAACAATTTTATATTCATGGCAAGAATGGCAAAATAAATTGTTAAGTGCTTTTCCTAGTGAACAAAATTATGGCCAACTCTTAGAAGAAATGCTTAAAAGAAAGACAAAATTCAATGAACCTATAGAGGTTTATTTTTATGAAAAGTTGTCACTTCTCAATCAATGCAAAATTGATGGTAAACGGGCTGTCGATTGCATCATTCATGGTATCGGTGATAGGACTATGAAGTCTGGTGCGTTAGCTTTACGCTGCTCAAATCCTGACGAATTATTACAGTTCTTAATGAGTCATAAGGATTCTAATACATTTGTAGATCGTGGGCAAGTTAGAAATAGAAACTGGTCTGAAAACTCTAATCAGTTTAATTCAACTAAACACAAACCAGTATCAGTCATATTTTGTTATAATTGTAAGGAGAAGGGCCATCATTTCTCAAATTGTTCTAAAGCCCTAGTTAAATGTGGTAACTGTAACAAGGTAGGTCATAAGTCTGACAGCTGTTTCAAACGACCTGAAAACAAAATTAATCATGAAAACGTTCATAAGGCTATGTGTATATCCAGCTCAGGCCTAAATTCAAAATATATGAAACTTGCCAAAATTAATGGCTTGACTATAGACGTATTTATTGACTTTGGTAGTGAAGTAACTTTAATAAAAAAATCTTTTGCTGTTTCTTTAGGGTTAACACATGACCAAGTAGAAACGACAATGAAAGGTTTTGGTAATGGATTGGTTAAGTCTTTAGGTAGTGCAGACGTAGATATTGAAATAGATGGCGTTAAAGCTAAAGTTCCCTGTAAGATAGTAGAAGATGTCCTTTTGGAAAAAACCGCTCTAATAGGACAGACCTTTACGGAATTACCGCATATTCTAGTGTACAAAGATGTCTCGCAATTGCGTTTTCTCAAAATTAGCGATGAAATGCCTCAAGTTGAATATAACTCCGATAAGGCCATTAAGATCTGTGTTCAGAAAGATTTAGAGTTGTACGGATCCGCGACTATTAGGGCTCAGACGGACAGGGATTTTAGTGGGAGTATAATAGTAAAGGATAGGCTCATAGGAAAACCTGGGCAGCAATTTATTATTCGTGGTGGGTTGTACCAGGTGACAAAGGGTTTAGTTAATATAACCATTACTTTAACTTCTATTCCCTGTTTAATAGTGGAAAATGTTGTGTTGTGCCGAGCTGAAGTTGTAGGTTTAGTTAAAAGAGTGATAAATAGTCCTACAATGGTATTTGAACAAAAAGATTCGGGGGAAATAACGGATTCAATGATTCGCATAGGTGAAACAGTCTCGGCAGACTACAAATTAAGACTCCTCAAGTTGTTGAATGAATATAAACACTGTTTTGCTTCCAACTTAGGACAGTTAGGTTGCACTAGTGTAACTGAAATGAATATTGAACTTAGTGATCAACGTCCTATAGCTTGTAGACCATATAGGTTGTCTCACCATGAGAGAGAAAAAGTACGTAACATGGTAGAGGACATGATGGCTGCGGGAATAATAAGGGAATCCGTATCCGAATATGCTAGCCCTATAATTTTAGTACGAAAACCGGACGGTAGTTTACGAATGTGTGTAGATTATAGGAAATTGAATTCTGTAACTATAAAAGAAAGATACCCGATGCCAATAATAGAAGACGAGATAGCACGTTTGACGGGACAGGCTTATTTTATCTCATTAGATTTGGCATCTGGGTATTACCAGGTACCCATAGCCGAAAGCAGCAAACAGCTGACTTCATTTGTCACTCCAGACGGACAATTCGAATTCAACCGAATGCCGTTTGGTTTGGCAAATGCGCCAGCTGTTTTTCAGCGCATGATGAACCGGATTTTGGGATCTGCCAGGTTCACTAAAGCAATGGTTTACATCGACGATCTTCTTATTTTCGGTAAAAATCCTGCTGAATGTTTAGATAGATTAGAAGAAATATTACAGTTAATCGAAAAATCCAAATTAACACTTAATTTGTCAAAGTGCAATTTTCTCCAAGACAAAATAGATTATCTGGGATACGAGATAAGTGCGGACGGAGTCAAACCAGGGCAAAAGAAAATTTTGTGTGTTCAGGATTTCCTACAACCGACTGATGTTCACAAAGTGAGACAGTTCTTGGGTTTAGTGGGATTTTTCCGTAAATTCATTCAAGGTTTTGCACAGGTAGCTTATCCTCTCACAAAATTGTTAAAGAAGGATGCAAAATGGGAATGGTCAGATTCCCAACAAGAAGCTTTTATAACCCTTAAATCACGATTATTAAATAGGCCCGTGTTAGCTATTTATGATCAAAATGCGGAATTCGAGTTACATACGGACGCCAGTAGGAACGGCATTGGAGGTATACTTTTACAAAAAACATTAGGAACAAACGATTTAAAGCCTATTGCTTACTACAGTCGCCAAACATCCCCGGAAGAAAAGAACTTTCATTCATACGAACTGGAAACATTAGCCGTAGTATGCTCTTTAAAAAAGTTCCGAATATACCTTTTAGGCAAGAAATTCAAAATCTTAACTGATTGCAGTGCCCTTCGATCAACATTCTCAAAAAAGGATCTTATCCCTCGAATAGCTAGGTGGTGGTTAATGTTACAAGAATTCCAATGCACAATCGAGTATAAGGCTGGGAACAAAATGCAGCACGTTGACGCCTTGTCACGTAACCCAATTCCCGATACTGAAATCCAAACGGATTTTTTCCCTACAGTCATGAACATTAGTAATGACGATTGGTTACTCACCCTCCAACTTGGAGACACAGAATTGGCCAGAACTCGGGAGATTCTCCTTAATGACTTGGATCCGAAGGACCTTCGACACATCAAAGAAAATTATGTTATCAAAGATAACAAATTATACAAATGTGTCGACGGTAATAAGGATGATCTTCGTTGGGTAGTTCCAAAGGGGGCAAGGTGGCAAGTATGCAAAATGAACCATGATGATATTGGACACTTTGGGGTAGAAAAGACTTTAGACAAGATAAAGAAACAGTACTGGTTTCCGAAAATGTCGCGCTTTGTAAAGAAATACGTAACAGCTTGTATCGAATGTGCATATGCTAAGCAGAACAGTAATTCTCGCGAAGGATTATTACACCCCATAGCAAAAGTTGAAGTACCTTTCCATACACTGCACGCTGACCACCTTGGCCCATTTGTTAGGTCTAATAAGGGGAATTCTTATCTGTTAGTAATAGTTGACGCTTTTACAAAATTCGTATTTATAAGACCTGTAAGAAATACAAAAACTATAAATGTAATAAAAGTCTTGAATGATATTTTCTATACTTTTAGGACGCCTACACGTCTTATAACTGATCGTGGAAGTTGTTTCACTTCACATTCTTTTAGAAAATATTGCCTTGATAAGGGAATAAAACATATCCTCAACGCAGTAGCTAGTCCAAAATCAAATGGGCAGGTAGAGCGTTACAATCGCACTATCCTCAGTTCGTTAACGGCTCAAAATCTAAATAATAACGAAAAAGAATGGGATAACCAGGTAGGAAAAATTCAGTGGGGTATGAATAACACTTTACATAAGACTACCGGTAGAACGCCATCCGAAGTAATGTTTGGAATAACTATGAACAGTGATTTAAATCCTTCCTTAGAAGAAGTCTCGCAGGAGGCTCGTGTTGGGGAAGAAATTGACACCATTAGAAAGGAAGTGAAAACTAAAATTGACAGGGAACAATTGAAACAAAAGGCCTTTTACGATAAGAGTAGGCGACCGGCACAACTGTATGCAGAGGGAGATTTAGTTAAAGTTACCGAAACGGTATTTAAGAATGACGGTAAAAGTAAGAAATTACTCCCCCCTTTTTCAGGTCCTTTCCGTGTAGTTAAGGTTTTGGGCAATGATCGCTATAAGATTCAATCTATATCAGGGTTTAGTAACATGAAAAATAAGCGAGGTTCTATTGTAGCGGCAGATCGTATGAAACCTTGGATTCATGTTGCTGCACTACAAGTTAATGACACCGATACCGATGAGGATGATGGAATGGACAGCTCGGCAAAATGTAAATAATTAAATGTAAATTTCTCTTTTGCTTTATTACTATTAGTGTTAAAATGTCGTATTTTTATATTAAGTATATAAAAACTATAATAATTATAATTTGTACATTTACTTTTTATTCACCGAAAGTTTTCATAACGTGATTTATAATATTAAATATTTTGGTGCAAATAATGTATTATACTAGCTTTAGTCACTTTCCTTAAAATAATATGATTATGATTTAAAAGTGATAAGTATATATGTTTAATCATAATATCAATTTTATTTTTATTATCATAATGAGTAATTTTAAGTTAGAGTTGTTTTGAAATTAGCACTTAGCACTAATTAGTACTTCTATAATCCTATTGAAAGTAAATTTGTAGCGAGACCAGGTTTGCTCGCCGAGTAGTGTCTGTGAAGCAGGAACAGATTTGCTTGCTGAACAAAAAAAAATAATAATAATAGCGAGACCAGATTTGCTCGCCGAGTACTTAATGACTGTGAAGCAGGAACAGATTTGCTTGCTGAACAGTAAACATTTATAGCGAGACCAGATTTGCTCGCCGATTAGTTTTTGTGAAGCAGGAACAGGTTTGCTTGCTGAACAGTAAAAAGAAGCGAGACCAGATTTGCTCGCCAATGTCACTGTGATGCAGGAACAGGTTTGCTTGTTGAACAGTTGACATCATGTAACGAGACCAGATTTGCTCGTAAAGTAGTAAAATTTTAATGTAAGAACACATTTGTATAAGTAGATCATTAATAATAATAATAATTATAAGCTGAGAAAAAGAAAAGAAAAAACATAATAATAATATAATTTATTTATTTCAGACATTAGTCCATATTTTGTTAGTAACATTACCTTAATCTATGCTAGTATTGTATATGTTAATTAATAAAATACAATAACAATACAATTACAGTATAAGTAATACTATAGTTTACCGTGGCACCATTTAACATCAGACATGTTGTTATATTTTTGTTTACTGTATGAAGAATAGAATGTCTTGGTCAGCCTAGTGTTAGGTTATCACAGGATACGTGTATGGGGTCATTACACGCTATCAGGATGGTCGAGTGTTAGGTTTATATTTATTTTAATTAAATTTTTCATTAAGTTCCTGTGGGTTATTTCCTTTTAACGCTAAATTTTGATGTTATTAGTAGTTTTTTGACTACCGGGTGAATGAACCAACGAGCGTTTAAACTATTGTGACAAATGGCGCGAACGTTGGGTAAAATGGCGGGAAAATAGTGCATAAATATGAGAAATCGAGGCTGACTGGGTCATTCTGTTCCGGATCGTCGAAGTGATAGGACGAAGACTAAAATAGTGTTACATTGGAGTTTTCCTAGAATTAGTTCCTGATTTAAGACAGTTTCTTTTATGATTTTTAATGTAAAACGAGAGTGAAAAAATAAAAAGGACTTTGTAAATATCAACGGTGTTTTCTCTGAATTATAATCCCGTATTATATGAGGTACCCGTTCAAAGGCAACCTTCCAGATTTTAAGATATTCATGCAAGATAGTGGAGAACTGCCCGTGATTCAATCTTCAGTATAGCCGAATCTTTCGATATACCTACTTACAATTTCCCTATGTTCCATCAAAAGCCACGCTATTCTGATCAAGTTTTCGTGAGTTGCTGCAGTCCATGTGGTCATCCGGGTTTGGAAACATCGTTAAAGTTCTTTCGACCACGTTTAAATTTACACTAACGAAGGAGAAGATATTTTCGTAAGATTCCTTAATGGAAGCCATGTTTTAAGCATGGGAAATCATAGCCCGAAAAGCTTCTCGCAAGAATCCAGCGCCCATTGTTGCAAAAAAAGAAGATAAACTTTTAAAAATAATTAAAAACACCACGCAAAGTTGGGCAGGGATTTTCAATTCACCAAGGATATTTTTGCCGAAAAAAAATATTTCTGAAAAAACTAATACTTTAGTTCTTACTTACTTTATGACTGTCAATCCCTGGAACAGTCTTAGGTCTTTGTTTTATTTACTTTCAGTTCCACACCAAACAAAATCGAAAAATATTTGAAACTTTAATCTAGTGCATAGCTTAACCTACATACATTTAAAAGCACAATGCTATATTTTAGATATCTAACCTACCATGCGATATAACAAACGTGTTGCAGTACATGCGAAACTGGCCTGCAAACCGCATATGGCATTGAGAAATACGTTTTATCGTATCTACCCACGCCCCGTCATCTTTAAAAGGGATTAATATTACAACACTTGTACAAATCTACGTATATCCACATGATATTCAATGTGACCAAGCCCATTTCGCTAGGAAGCTATTTTATTTATATTATGGATATGGAAAAACATACTGATGAATTAAACATGTTTATTACCTACGTAAATGGAACACTGAAATTCTTTGTTCATTTAAATTAAAACTAATAATCCACTTTGTATTCAAAGATACTTATGCGAAGGTTCATTTGATAGTAGGCATAAGTAGTTTGTAAGTATTTAAATATTTATGTGATTGCTTTAAATGTTATAATTATATTTGTTTTTATGTCAGTAAGTAAACTAATCTTATCTGTGAATAGGCCATTTTGATATTCCGAACATGTATATGTAACACCACACCAAGCATCGACTAAGGTGATTAAATAGTGGATATAAATACATGAATTAGAATATAACATCCATGACTGAGACAAATGCTAGATCATCCTTCACACAAATATAAAATTCGATCAAACTTTACGTTTCTTAATAAAACAATATTCGTTTATGAATTATTGTAAAAACTTATAGGTAGGTAGGTAAGTGATCTTTTCAGTGTTATTTTAAAGAAACCAGACTCAAGTTCGGTATTGTATAAAACAAATATTGCGCTAAGTATTCACACAAACAAATGTTTTGCAAAACCTCGTTGTTCGCAGGGCATGTCGTAAGACGCAGTAAATACAATGGCAGAGTGCGGGGTCGCAGAAACAATACTGGCTGGTACAGGTTTGTGTACATTCACAAGTATTTAATTCTATAAAACCTTATCCCTTGCACCACAAGGTCGGATTTACGTCACCTGTCCGTTAGTTAGGAGACATGGCAATTGGACGGTTTTAGTTTATGAACAGCCTTTGAGAAACTTCCAGAATGATAAAGAGCTACGTAAATCTTCTACAAGGAGTTGTTATACGGAAGCTTTAGAGTTCATCTATCACTCACATTCACATACGCAGTGTGACTGCAGCTACAAGCATAGACATGATACTGACTAACCTGCAGTGTCACTTTTTTAACATTAAAAATGAAAATAATAACAAATGAATAGGCAAATAAGAAAGAGTAAGGAAGGAATAAAGGAAAGCTATCTAAAAGTGTAGTTCCACATTACCTGTAATCCACTTCGGTTGATCGAGAATCGATCGCGATCCAACATATCTCTTTCATGAGGCAGCGGTGAGTTGGATCGTCTGGGGAGGGTGGCGTGCCCTGGGGATAACGTCTCCGTGACATAAGCTTCGTCTGAAACAATACAATTAACTTTAGTACAAACAATAATAAAACTAATAGAACTATCTCTTTAACTAATGTTTAACTTTACAAGGGAATAAGTGAATTAATTTTTCCTACAGCTAAACATGATTGTTTGTTATTACTTATATTTATGTAATATTCACTTTGCTAGGAGTGCTTTACTTTCTCTTTCAGCGTGATCAATTAGAATTATAATAGTGTATAGATTAAATGTGGTTATCCTAAAAGGAAAAAGTATTCCTAAAGGCCATTCGTAAAAGGAAAACGACAATTAAACACATTATCCAAAATCCTTAAGCTATTTATTTCATCCAAGGTTAAATAGTGATTTTTATGTGACAGGTCACACATGCGGGTGTGCTTATCAGCCAATCAAGTGCTAAAAATACATTGGTGCTAGTTACTAAAAAGAGTACGAGATAGATACCTATACAAAAGAGATTGAAAAGAGAAGTTAGATGTAAACGTGAACCAAGCTGACAGTGCCAAAAAATAATTCATTTTGGTACCGTCGTTCTGTAACTCTATCCATTCATCACGTTTAACCATACGACACTTTTTGCCTCTAGTCAGATAATTGTCGAATGTCTCCAACGACTTTAAGAAAGAATCACGGCACTCCAATATTTCGCGAATGAATGAGACTTTCTCACCATATTTGGGAGTGCTGCTTCCTTGAAGTTTGTTTGAGTTTCTCGAAACAGGGGTTTCGGGTTGTGTTCGCTTCTTAGCATTATATTTATGGGATAAACTAATGGAACTTGCTAATTTTTCACTAGAGAGAAGCAACTTTGTAGTGGATTTAGAAATATCATCTTCAATAGTCTCTGGTAATGAAGGAATTTGCTCTACCACAACTGGTTGTTCCACTACTGGCTGTTTCTCTTCCGTTTTTATCGTGTAATTATTTCTTATTGGACGCACTAAAGATGAATAAGAGTCTTCCACTGGCAAATCCGCTTGCTCACTAAGTTTTTTACAACAGCAGATACAACACACATAGTCGTAAAATGTTAACCGCTTTTCACATATTCTGGAACGATTTGGGCTATAGACGTCGACTGGATAATAACGCCCAGGAGGAGATTCATCTGGGTGAGATCTAGAAGTATTCCCAAAGGAAAGGTAGCGTAAATCCGAATTAGGACTGAATGATGCCATTTCAATATCACTTACGACACTTCAACAAAACACGACCGAGTTTAACTGAATAAAATCACAATATGGTAATTCTGTATGAAATCCACATTAATGTGTCCTGTGTGTTGGCATTGTTTCCTGTTTGGTGTAGATATTTTAGCGATAGCGTTCGTGATACGGCACAATGTGAAACGTACTCGCAATATCGCTGATTAAATGAGGCTGACTCGCAGTTCAGAGGACCTAAGCGCATGACAATAGCAGTACCATAGTTTCACACGATGAAAAAACGCATTCTGTATTTACATCATATTTATGAACTTGTATAGAAGAAACTTAAAGTACCTACTTACCATCTGAAAAAGAAAAATCTTCTTGTTCCTTACAAAGAGAACTCCAGCGGATAGATTTCAAAGGTTTTTTATTGGGTACAATGTGCAATGATTTTGTAGATGTGGTCAATGTACTACTTTTCGACATGTTCAATAACGGCAATGATGATTTGAAGTCTTTACACTTATTATGTTCTTTAGTACTTTCTTTTAAATCCGTACTACTGGCTGTTGAGGTTAAAGAATTCTTATTAGTTTAATTTTCATTAGACTCTCGCACGGTTAGTAATGAACCCGTGTATCCTGAATCGGAACCATTGGAACTGACACCATCAGTGGCAGGTCCTTCTTTGTTCGGTGGGGTTTCTTCAGAAATATTTTCTAACGGCTTAATGCTATACAAATAATCAAATTGTTGGTGTACTTCAACGAGTGAATGACGTGGTAAATCTAAAATGTCTTTTACTATCTTACGTTTTACTTTAGGTGTGGACGTTTCTATTTGCACTTTATGAACTATCTCAACATCTTCAAAAACTGGAGATAATTCTGGAGGTTTATCTTCTATTTTGATTTCAGGTTCCAGAGTAGGTTCATCTTTTAAAACGTTCTCAACATCTTCGAGAACTGGAGATAGTTCTGGAGGTTTTTCTTCTATTTTGATTTGAGGTTCCAGCGTAGGTTCATCTTTTGAAACGTTCTCAACATCTTCAAGAACTGGAGATAATTCTGGAAGGTTTTCTTCTATTTTGATTTCAGTTTCAAACGTAGTTTCATCCTTTAAAACGTTTGTAATCTCATTTGCCGCAGGATGTGCCAATACTTCATGTTTTATTATTTCTTGTTCAATTTTTTTGCCCACGATATAATTTTCACTAACTTTTTGTTTCAGAGATACTGCTTTTGGCTTAGATAGTTCCGACACTAAGAACGAATATAACTTTAACCTTTTTCGTTGCTCTTTTCGCACTTTGGATAACGTCACCGGCGTTTCATCTGAATTTTCCACTGTGAAACAATTCCAACACGATATTTCATCTTCACTTTTTTCCTTTTTTTCTTTCTTATCACTAACCATTGTTATAATTAGATCACAAATCTTTTCAAGTCAATTATCTTTGTTCGACTAAACCTATTAAAGAACCGTCAAATGTTTATATAACTTCAATAATAACTTGTTTTAAACGACTTCTATATTCATGACCAAAAACTACGTGTTAAAAAATATTATGAAATCTTTAGTGGAAAAATGGTGTAGAACGACGGCTTAATTTACTTACATATCTTTATTCATATTATTTATATGTGCGACCTTACAGCAGGTTTTGGAACTCGATATGGTCGTCCTATGTTATGTGATGACATTTAATAGGTACAGGATTAATAAAGCGAAAACCAGCTTTAAACAAAGCATTTTTTTACAATACATTTTGTTGTCTTCTTCTTATTGAATGAGGAATAGTGGCCACCTCTGGTGTATCAAGCCGCCTGTAAGGCCTCTAACTTATCAGATGAGAACAGCCGGGACCGACGGTTTAACTAGTTCAATATAATATAAGTTAAATATAAGCTAGATCAATAAGTATATTTTTATAATGCTTATATTTACTTATTATTTTGGTACTATTAGAAATTATTTATTCTGTATTTTTAATCAATATGATTTAATTCTTTTAAGTATTTATAGCCTAACAGCTTCAATTATTTTATTCAACCACTTTAGTATCAAACGTAATATCTATCTGCCACGAATGTACGCCAGAAGCACGTGTATGAATAACCACAACCTATCAGCAAAATAATTACTTAAGTAATGACAAAAGTATGTTTAAATAACTTGAAACAACTGTTACTTTTGTATAACAATGATGCATGGTAAAGGAATAACAAAAAATACAATGGTACTGCTATAGAAACGCACACTGGGTCGCACCATTTAATTAATACCTACCTAGGTCAATTGGTTAAATTCATACAGTTCAGGGATGCCACACACAAAAAATCAAAGTGCCTAGTATGGAATAGTAGTTTATGATACAAGGCTGATAAGGAGTTTTAAAAAACCTTAACAACCGTGTGCCATATTACGTTTTTCAATACATTTGCGAGAAAACATTATAGGTACTACTGAAATTGTAATCTATACGTAATATAATAAAACTGTAAATTCTAAATATTTGTGCGCGAATTACGCAAAAACCGCTAAACGAATTTTGATGGATTTTTCACAATTTAGTAGATTGAGGTCCAACTTAAAATCTAAGCTATGTTTCATCAAATTCAGGTGGGTGGACCCAGGGAAACAGCTTGAACTCTCCGTAGTACTAGCTTTCATACACAAAAGGGGTCATTTTAAACTGGTTGCAATATGTTTCTACTGTCTACGCGGATGAAGTCGCGGGCGGAAGCTAGTAGAAATAAAAAAAAAACGTTCGTAAACAAAAACGCATGGCACCGGCGTGCGGTAAAATCAACTTTCCGCACGCTGTACTAATCCGTAAACAAAAACGCACGGCGTGCGGTAAAATCAACTTACCGCACGCTCGACTGTCATCGTAAACTTACATTTTCGAGCAACTGTGTTGAAAAAATCATTTTGATACATTTTATAAATTAGAATTTGATTAGAAGTAACCTACGTGTTCTAGAGACTTCCATGAAGTAAAGATAACTATGTCACGGCCTCGGTTCGTAAAACAGCCGTGGACCAGTTTAGACTCTAAAGTGGAAAACTATAAACAAATGTTTAATGAGTCGACAAAAGACAGTGATATTACAGAACCAATAACGGAAAACAGCAGGTATTGCGTAATTATTTTTCGGATCTTTCAAGTTCGTGTTTTAATTTTAATGTTATTAAAAATATCGCATTAATGAATAAGCTAATAATATGTGTTTATGTAAAGGTTTTTTTTTACCTTTAATTTACCTACCGTCAATCATTTGTATATCGGTAATAACTAATAATAGCAAAAACAAAAAAATATTGTAACAATAAAATAATAATAAATTATTAAAGAGAATTTGACTTGTTTTCGCTTCTTTATTACTTATATCAAATCAAAGAATCATTTAAATACGATTAAGTCGATTATACTTGGGTACTTACGCCAAGCAAAAAGTAGGCATGTAAAATTTTAATAGATAAGTATTTACCCGACTACGGCAAAGCCAAAACGGAGGGTATATGATTTTGACCTGGTGGTCAATTCTGCTAATGTTTTCGTCAAAATCGTAGTTCAATCGTGTTTTAATGGTAATGCTTTTTGACACAGTTCTTGATTCTTAAACCCAAAATCAAGACACAATATATTTCCGTTTTGGGTTTAAGAAACACAATGTATTTCGATTTTGGATTTAAGAAACAAGAACTGTGTCAAAAAGTATTACCATTCAAACACCATTGAACTACGATTTTGACGTAAACATTAGCAGACTTGACCCCCTGTATGTATGTATGTATGTTTGTAAATTCATCTGTTCCCTCATAACTTCTAAACTACTAGTTATAATTTGACAAATGAGGTATCGTTAGAAGCGTCTTAATCGTCCAATGAATATAGGCTATATGACGTTACATTAAATTGAATGTGGCGCCCTCTAGAGGAGTTAAAGACATGAACTTAAAAAAAAATTTTTAATAATACCCTGTTGGGTACCAAATGAAAGGGCTTAATGAGCACTTTTCAAAAATATATAAATTGTTAGCTTTTGCCCGTGGCTTTGCTTGCTTTCACCCTATTGACAACTCCAAAATATTTAAAATAAAAAATAAGTTTAAAAACTAAAACCCGACTACGGAAAAATCGTACTCTAAAAAGTAAGAAACAAGAAAATATTCATAAAAAGGATAACCGTAGTCGCATGCCACCTCCAGCCCGTGCCGTGCGTGTCTAGGACAAAGTGGCATGCGACTACGGTTATCCTTTTTATGAATATTTTCTTGTTTCTTACTTTTTAGAGTACGATTTTTCCGTAGTCGGGTTTTAGTTTTTAAACTTATTTTTTTATTTTTTTGAATGATAAGCGAAAAAGTAACAGCGTGTCTCACTTTCTATACAATAAACAGTTTTAGACGAAGCCAATAGATTAAGGTATTGGTATTCTACTAGCCGTTATCAACAGATTTCTATACGCGTCTTAAAAATAGATTGTTTATAGGACTTTATACTTTAATGCTATAAAAAAGAGGAGAGATTCGCGTGTAACTGTTTTCATAAAACGTCCATGATTAGCGGCAAGTTGCGTGAGCGTGCGACGCGGCCGTGACGCGACTTTCCGTATCATGCACACGTTAACACTTTTCACCTGCTCTGAGTGAGGTTTTAATGCCGGAAACATGTTGGATTGCTATTGTATTACTGTTTTTAGGTAAACAGACAACAGAAGTGGCATTTGGTTTAGTCCGTTCATCATCAGTTAAACCCGAAACAAACATTTCAAATCTATTTTAAGCACTTCTTCATCATTATTTTCATTTATTACAAGTTATTCCAAATGTCCGTTTTTAGGTGGAAAGAGTTTCGAAAATGTATAAGTACTTAAGTATTAGGTATAGGTAGGTACTATTAGTATTCTGTGGTATTAGAAAGGTACTTAGTTACATTAAAATAAAATCGACCAATGTTCGTAACTGAAATATACATGGAAATTTTCAAAAGAATGCTTGATTTTGAATAGGTAGATCGGGTTAGCAAGTTAGTAAAGACAATTATAATAGAAATCCACTAAAAGACACACAACACAACCTCCTTTTAACCACTATATTCAAAACATAGCATTCAAATGCAAAGCGAAATCTCCACAATAGGTCCACCTAATTTAGTTCTATTTAGTTGTGTCCGAAAGGATGTCATTGTCACTCTCTCTGTTCGGCGCATACGCATCCATTACCTTTCTAATTGCAGCCGCATAAGACACGGCCAACGAACTCTGGGTAATGTAAATAAAAGTTAACACACGAGAAAGTATAGTGATTCTATTATTTTAATAAAATAAAAACGTAAGATGCCGCTCTATAATACCAACTACATTAACTGAGCTGAGTATCTATTTCAGGTACTTAGGTACCTAATCGTTTGCATGTTCTAATATACTTTAAATACTAATGTATTCTAAATTGCATGAATCGTGATAAGTGCAATTTTACTGACTGAAGTCTTATTTATTACAAGGTGGTTTCAATTTCTTTGAGGAACAGTGGCAAATACATGTATTCCCAACAAATAAATAATACGCGGGTGGGATATTCGTAAAGACATTTACAAAGTATGATTTAGTTAGACACATTTAGATTAATATTACGAACACTTCTTTTTACTTATGTTATCAAGTTGGACTAAATATTGCGTAATTTCTCATTTGAATACGCAAAAGTGAAATGACGTTGATCGATTCCAATAAAAAAATATTTATAACTTTCCAAATCATTATGAAATCGACTGATACGCTAATGAATTAAACAATTAGCAATGGCTTTGCAAAATTCTCGTGAAACAAAACGATTATCGTGTCATTATTGCACATTTGTAATAACACACACTTATTCATAAAAAATATGTGTATCATCTTTAGCATTAGTCCATTATGAAAGTAATTATTGGATTCAATATAAATACTTGTTACACGCACCTGTAAATATAGTAAACTAACATGTTTAAGTCACTATTTCTGAATTAACGTACCTATTTATGTTTTTCAATATCAGATTTAACGCTATTAAAAACATAAACAATTTTAAGTTCTCGCGTTCGAAGTTTCATCTTTTTATATCGATTGTAGAATATTAAAAAGCCTTTTGCGGCCTAGATATAATCTTGGTTTATTAATATGTGAATGCAGTGAAGAGTTGCAGCTTGCTTTTAGATGCAAAAAAGTTTTATTATTCAGTAGGTAAATTAAAAACTTTATATTATAAGGGAAAAATGGTTTTTCTTTAAGTATGCCCTATTATAGAAATGACGTTCATAAGAATAAAAACTATGGTTAAACATTACTACTACCTACTACGAAGGAAAATATTTCAAATTATGTTTAAGCAAGTGCCATTGCATTAAATGAAAATACATGCATTTTAATGTAGTGTTTTTTAATGCATCGAATTGCTTAATGGCCAGGATAGTATTGCCGAAAACCTTAGAGCATAATGCTCTAAGCCGAAAACACATGTCATTATGTGTTTATGCATGCATACTTAGGTCAACATACGTTTTATAATTGTTATAAATAAGTGGCATATACGTGACTATGTACGTGACTATGAGGTTATGAGTTCAAGAACTTGTTGTTTTGACATACGAGTAATAACAACGTACCTAACTTAAAAAAAAACCGGCCAAGTGCGTGTCGGGCCACGCGCCATAGGGTTGCGTAGTTACCTTATACCATACTATATTTAATACCACTATAATTTTTCGTCAGAAAAATAACTTTGTTTTTCACAGTGTTGGTATGAATGACAAAGTTATATTTGCGGTTTTGGAAAATATGATATATCTCAAAAACTAATTACTATATCTCGTTAAAACCAATTTCCGTTGAAAGTTTTTATTAAGATTTATAGCATATTTTTTTTTTTTTTCACTCTCTTATTTCAAAAGATAGAGGGGGGACACACACATCTACTTACTAAGTTTCAACTGTGTAATCCTAATACTTTCGGAATAAAATGGCTGTGACATACGGACGGACAGACAGACAGACAGACATGACGAATCTATAAGGGTTCCGTTTTTTGCCATTTTGGCTACGGAACCCTAAAAATGATTCTCAAATAAAAATAAATAAAAACATGAACTTGCATCGTCATTTTTGGCCTATTCTAACGTTCTTGATCTTACATTTTTTTAACAGTTAAATGTGAACCATAGTAGTTCATAGTGTAGGTACTTCTTACAAAGAAAAATCACATTAAGGTTACGGTAACTGTTGTATTTCCGCCTTTAATGGAGGTTGACCAACAGTTTAGACTTTTTTTATTTAAGTATAAGTTATTGTTTTAAAGAGCAAAGAGACCCAGATACCCTTTAGTCACACTACTACACTAACATTACACTATACTTAGTATCCAGCTATTTTTTAGGCCACTACCTTTACAATAACTTTTTAACTTTTTCTATCGAGAAATGATTCAGTATTTTAAATTAATCGTAGTTTATGATACAAGGTTGGTAAGGAGCTTTTAAAAAACTTTAACAACCCTGTACCAATGACGTTTTTCAAAAATTTTGTGAAAAAAGATTAGGTACCTACTGAAATTGTGATAGAAATAAAAAAAACCGTAAAAAAACCCATGGCGTGCGGTAAAAAAAAATCAACTTTCCGCACTCTGTATACTGTCATAGAAAGCACACGTTTTCGAGTAACTGCATTAAACATAAAATAGGAAGCTTGTAATATTTATTTCCATAAGTTAATTGTAAATGATACTGTAAGCTCCACAAAGAAAATAAATAAATAAAATAAAAAATAAAATTACCTTCGTAATGGTAATTTCAAGCAAGTAAAAAGTCTCTACTCTAGCTTAAGATTCTGTTACCAAAATTAACGTCATGAAACCAAGTACAGTTTAGAATTTAAGATCCATATAGCGTAACGAAAATCTATCTAACACAGTATTTTTTTTTAAACTAATGTTTTAATAACAAGATTTTTACACAATTTAACGGTATAGTGGATAAGATTAATGCAACTCTTTAGTTGCATTAAGTACTATCTTTATAGTCAAGAAGAAAATGCCGTAAGAAGGAAATCATTATGACAAGCACTTACATATGCCTCTCTCCACATAAATTGTGTAATAATCACTGTATTGTTTTGTCATAATTCACTGTTAAAAAGGAATCAATAACTCAGTAAATTTTCTAATTGCATTAAATAAGATTTCCTCACTTTCAACCAGTAAATATTGTTACGTAGTTAAAACAATAAAATTAAATAAGCCACGAAGATTACATCAAGCATTAATTTTATACTAAGCAGGGCTTTATAACGTTACCAATTAACAGTAAACATAACGTTACGTAACGTTATTTTCAATATGATACCTTGATAACGTTATTTTTTTTAACGTTATCAGGTAACATAACATTAATTTAACGTTATAATATGGTTATGTTACTAGATACCGTTACAAGAAATAACGTTATTTTTACCGGTAATTAGTATCATTATTTTCTGATACGCGACGTTGCCAGCTCGCCCGCTGCCGGCCGTGCATGTCTCTTGCAACTTAAAACCTTTTTTGTACTACCACAAGAATCTATACATATAATAAAATCGTAACGAGGCCAATTCTGTACATTCAATATTTTTTCATAAAGTAATTGCTACATGTTAAGTACATGATACTGAACCCAAAACAATAGTTTTTGGAATTTTTGTCTGTTTGTTTGTTTGTATGTACGTGCATAACTTTTAACCTACTGCACCGATTTGAACAAAACTTTTTTGTTATATAGCTGATAAGCCTGGGCATAACTTAGGGTATAATTGATTTTGGAAAATGGAACACCTGATGCAGAACCATAATGGCCCAACTAAACTATAAGGAATATAAAAATGACACCTTAGCAAAAGTTGTTCAGCCTGATGAGCATTTTTTGTCGAGGTATAAAAATCGAAGATCTGGAACACCTGATGCACAACCATAATGGCCCAACTAAACTATAAGGAATATAAAAATAACGTCATAACAAAAGTTGTTCAGCCTGATAAGCATTTTTTGTTGTGGTATAAAAATCGAAGATCTGGAACACTTTTTGCAGAACCATAATGGTCCAACTAAATTATATGGAATATAAAAATGACGCCTTAACAAAAGTTGTTCAGCCTGATGAGCATTTTTTGTTGTGGTATAAAAATCAAAGATCTGAAACACCTGATGCAGAACCATAATGGCACAACTAAACTATAAGGAATATAAAAATAACGCCATAACAAAAGTTGTTCAGCCTGATGAGCATTTTTTGTTGAGGTATAAAAATCGAAGATCTGGAACACCTGATGCAGAACTATAATGGCCCAACTAAACTATAAGGAATATAAAAATAACGCCTTAACAAAAGTTGTTCAGCCTGATAAGCATTTTTTGTTGTGGTATAAAAATCGAAGATCTGGAACACTATTTGCAGAACCATAATGGTCCAACTAAACAATATGGAATATAAAAATAACGCCATAACAAAAGTTGTTCAGCCGGATGAGCATTTTTTGTTGAGGTATAAAAATCGAAGATCTGGAATACCTGATGCAGAACCATAATGGTCCAACTAAACTATAAGGAATATAAAAATAACGCCATAACAAAAGTTGTTCAGCCTGATAAGCATTTTTTTTGTGGTATAAAAATCAAAGATCTGGAACACTTTTTGCAGAACCATAATGGTCCAACTAAACTATATGGAATATAAAAATGACGCCTTAACAAAAGTTGTTCAGCCTGATGAGCATTTTTAGTTGTGGTATAAAAATCGAAGATCTGGAACACCTGATGCAGAACCATAATGGCCCAACAAAACTATAAGGAATATAAAAATAACGCCATAACAAAAGTTGTTCAGCCTGATGAGCATTTTTTGTTGAGCTATTAAAATCGAAGATCTGGAACACCTGATGCAGAACCATAATGGCCCAACTAAACTATAAGGAATATAAAAATAACGCCTTATGGCCGGTATACATTTTGATTAGTGTTTAGTGCGAGTGGCTCGTTTGGTGTTTAGCAAAAAACACGTTCGGACAGTCTCTGTTTAGTGTTAAGTCATTGTTTTTTGCTAAACACTAAACACTAAACGAGCCACTCGCACTAAACACTAATCAAAATGTGTACCGGCCATTAACAAAAGTTGTTCAGCCTGATGAGCATTTTTTGATGTGGTATAAAAATCTAAGATCTGGAACACTTTTTGCAGAACCATAAGGGCCCAACTAAACTATATGGAATATAAAAATGAAGTCTTTACAAAAGTTGTTCAGCCTGATGAGCATTTTTTGTTATGGTATAAAAATCGAAGATCTGGAACACTTTTTACAGAACCATAATGGTCCATCTAAACTATATGGAATATAAAAATTACGCCTTAACAAAAGTTGTTCAGCCTGATGAGCATTTTTTGTTGTGGTATAAAAATCGAAGATCTGGAACACTTTTTGCAAAACCGTAATGGTCCAACTAAACTATAAGGAGTATAAAAATAACGCCATAACAAAAGTTGTTTAGCCTGATGAGCATTTTTTGTTGAGGTATAAAAATCGAAGGTCTGGAACACCTGATGCAGAACCATAATAATCCAGCTAAACTATACAAAATATAAAAATGTCTCCTTAGCAAAAGTTTTTCAGCCTGATGAAAATTTTTTTTGCAATTTCAGATTTGGTCCCATAGTAAAAGTTGTTCAGTTTGATGTTTGTTGGTCCCTATTTACCATATTCCGCATTAGGTGTGTTTTTGTAACACGTTGTATAGAAGTACTAGCTTCTGCCCGCGACTTCGTCCGCGTGGATATTAGACGAAATCCTTTTAAGGAACCTTCAACCAGGATCCGGCCAGCCATTTTTACGCGATTAGGCGAGTCCCCATCAAACGCGCTGCCTCGCGAGGCAAGACATTTGCCGCGTGTGGCGGGCCTCGCACAAGGCTCCCATTCCCCGTTCCCGACCCGTTTGCGTTTCCGTCCCGTAAACGTCCCGTAACCGTCCCGTACCCCTTCCGTTTTCGTTCCCGTTCCCATCCCGTTCCTGTCCCGTTCCCATCCTGTTCTCGTTCCCGTTCCCGTCCCGTTATATTCCCGTTCCGTTCACGTTTCGTTCCCGTTCACATTCCCGTTCCGTTCCCGCTGCGTTCCCGTCCCGTAAACGTCCCCTAACCGTCCCGTACGCCTTACGTTCCCGTTCCCGTTCCGTTCCCGTCGGATCCCGTCCCGTACTCGTCCCGTACTCCTTCCGTTCCCGTTCCCGTACTCGTCCCGTTCTAGTTCCCGTTACCGTCTCGTTCCCGTTCCGTTCCGTTCCGTTCCGTTCCGTTCCGTTCTGTTCCGTTCCGTTCCGGTCCGGTCCGGTATGTTCCGGACCGTTCCGTTCCATTCCGTTCCGTTCCCGTTCCCGTTACCGTTCCCGTTCCGTTCCCGCTCCCGTTCCCGTTCCCGTTCCCGTTCCCGTTCCGTTCCCGTTCCCGCTCCCGCTCCCGCTCCCGTTCCCGTTCCCGTTCCCGTTCCCGTTCCCGTTCCCGTTCCCGTTCCCGTTCCCGTTCCCGTTCCCGTTCCCGTTCCCGTTCCCGTTCCCGTTCCCGTTCCCGTTCCCGTTCCCGTTCCCGTTCCCGTTCCGGTTTCCGTTCCCGTTCCCGTGCCCGTGCCCGTTCCCGTTCCCGTTCCCTGGATGTGCATGTCCAGGTCCAGGTCCATATGTGTCATGTCCACCGCGTTGGACTTCAAAATAAATCTCATTTTCGCAATCACCATCCCATAAAACCTCAAGAACGACATCCATATCGATTTTTATGTTACTCACCCCACTTACCCTCTAAGGGTTGATTTTCAAAATTCCAAAATATATATTTAGACGTGCTCCTACGAATTTTAAAGTTGTAATTAAGATTTTGTATTTTTTTTCCATACAAAATTTGAACCCTATTTTTACCCCTTTAGGGGTTAAATCATGTCCACCGTGTTGGACTTCAAAATAAATGTCATTTTTGCAATCGTCATCCCAGAAAACCCCAATAACGACATCTATATCGATTTTTATGTTTACTCACCCCATTTACCCCCTAAGGGGTTGATTTTCAAAATAACAAAATATATATTTGCCTATTTATCTTTAGATGTACTCCTACGAAGTTTAAAGTTGTAATGTCTATTTTATATTATTTTTCCGTACAAAATTTGGACCCCATTTTCACCCCTTTAGGGGTTAAATCATGTCCACTGTGGTTGGACTTCAAAATAAATGTCATTTTTGCAATCGTCATCCCACAAAACCCCAATAACGACATCTTTATCGATATTTATGTTTACTCACCCCATTTACCCCCTAAGGGGTTGATTTTCAAAATAACAAAATATATATTTGCCTATTTATTTTTAGATGTGCTTCTACGAAGTTTAAAGTTGTAATGTCTATTTTATATTATTTTTCCGTACAAAATTTGGACTCTATTTTCACCCCTTTAGGGGTTAAATCATGTCCACCGTGGATGGACTTCAAAATAAATGTCATTTTTGCAATCGTCATCCCACAAAACCCCGATAACGACATCCATTTCTTCATTCCTATTTTTAGGTTTTTTTTAACCCTTTTCACCCCCATTTCATCCCCTTTGGAGTTGAAATCTTAACAAAAACAATAAACGTTGCTTTAGATTTCTATTCATAAGCCTAAATTATAAATTTAGCGATTTTTACTTCGAAAATGAAGGATTTTCTTTAATACACAACTTCATCCCCCTTTTGACCCCTTCGGGGGTAGAATTTTGAAAAACGCTGAGACCCGTATTTATTAATTTTCAATCGTCAGCCTAAACACAAAATTTAAAGATTCTAGCTTCAAAACTGAGAGACTTTCATACAAACTTTCATCCCTTATTTCATCCCCTTAGGGATGGAATTTTCAAAAATCCTTCCTTAGTGGATGCCTACACTGTATAAAGTATCTGTGTGCAAAATTTCACGTCTCTAGGTCCAGCGGTTTGGGCTGTGCGTTGATAGATCAGTCAGTCAGTCAGTCAGTCAGTCAGTCAGTCAGTCAGTCATTCAGTTTACGATTTTATATATTACTAGCTTCTGCCCGCGACTTCGTCCGCGTGGATATTAGAGAAAATCCTTAGGGAACCTTCAACCAGGATCCAACCAGCCATTTTTACGCGATTAGGCGGGTCTCCACCAAGCGCGCTGCCTCGCGAGGCAAGACATTTGCCGCGTGTGGCGGACCTCGCCATTTCCGTTCCCGTTCCATTCCCGTTCCGTTCCCGGTCCATTTCCATTCCGTTCCCGTTCCGTTCCCGCTCCGTTCCCGTTCCGTTTCCGTACCATTACCGTTCCGTTCCCGTTCCCGTTCCCGTCCCCGTCCCCGTCCCCGTCCCCGTCCCCGTCCCCGTCCCCGTTCCCGTTCCCGTTCCCGTTCCCGTTCCCGTTCCCGTTCCCGTTCCGTTCCCGTTCCGTTCCCGGTCCATTTCCATTCCGTTCCCGTTCTGTTCCCGCTCCGTTCCGTTGCCGTACCATTACCGTTCCGTTCCCGTTCCGTTCCCAATCCGTTCCCGTTCCCAATCCGTTCCCGTTCCCGGTCCAGGTCCCGGTCCCGCTCCCGTACCCGTCCCCTCCCCGTTGCCGTTCCCGTTCCCGTTCCCGTCCCCGTCCCCGTTCCCGTTCCCGTTCCCGTTCCCGTTCCATTCCCGTTCCGTTCCCGGTCCATTTCCATTCCGTTCCCGTTCTGTTCCCGCTCCGTTCCGTTGCCGTACCATTACCGTTCCGTTCCCGTTCCGTTCCCAATCCGTTCCCGTTCCCAATCCGTTCCCGTTCCCGGTCCAGGTCCCGGTCCCGCTCCCGTACCCGTCCCCTCCCCGTTCCCGTTCCCGTTCCCGTTCCCGTTCCCGTTCCCGTTCCCATTCCCGTCCCTGTCCCCGTCCCTTGGATGAGGACTTCAAAATAAATGTCATTTTCGCAATCACCATCCCATGAAACCTCAAGAACGACATCCACATCGATTTTCATCTTTACTTACCCCATCCCTAAGGGATGATTTTCAAAATAACAAAATATGTGTTTGCCTTTTTATTTTTAGACATGCTCCTACGAAATTTAACGTTGTAATATCTATTTTATATTATTTTTTCATACAAAATTTGAACCCCATTTTCACCCTTTTAGGGGTTAAATCATGTCCACCGTGTTGAACTTCAAAATAAAACTCATTTTTGCAATCACCATCCCATAAAACCTCAAGAACGATATCCATATCGATTTTTATGTTTACTCACCCCATTTAACCCCTAAGGTGTTGATTTTCAAAATTACAAAATATTTGTTTGCCTATTTACTTTTATATGTACTCCTACGAAGTTTAAAGTTGTTAGTCTATTTTATATTATTTTTCCATACAAAATTTGAACCTCATTTTCACCTTTTTAGGGGTTAAATCAAGTCCACCGTGTTGGACTTCAAAATAAATCTCATTTTCGCAATCACCATCCCATAAAACCTCAAAAACGACATCCATATCGATTTTTATGTTTACTCGCCCCATTTAGCCCCTAAGGGGTTGATTTTAAAAATCACAAAATACATATGTTTGCCTATTTAGTTTTAGACGTGCTCCTACGAAGTTGAAAGTTGTAATGTCTGTTTTATATTATTTTTTTATACAAAATTTTAACCCCATTTTCAGCCCTTTAGGTTTTAAATCATGCCCACCGTGTTGGACTTCAAAATAAATGACATTTTTGCAATCGTCATCCCAGAAAACCCCGATAACGATATCCATATCTATTTTTAGGTTTTTTTATCCCTTTTCACCCCCATTTCATCCCAATAGGGGTTGAAATAATAACAAAAACAATATACGTTGCGTTAGATTTTCATTCATAAGCCTAAATTATAAATTTGGCGATTTTTACTTCGAAAATAAAGGATTTTCTTCAATACACAACTTCATCCTCCTTTTGACCCCTTCGGGGGTAGAATTTTGAAAAACGCTGAAACCGGTATCTATTTATTTTCAACTGTTAGCCTAAACACAAAGTTTGAAGATTCTAGCTTCAAAACTGAGGGACTTTCATACAAACTTTCATCCCTTATTTCATCCCCTTAGGGATGGAATTTTCAAAAATCCTTCCTTAGTGGATGCCTACACTGTATAAAGTATCTATGTGCAAAATTTCAAGTCTCTAGGTCCAGCGGTTTGGGCTGTGCGTTGATAGATCAGTCAGTCAGTCAGTCAGTCAGTCAGTCAGTCAGTCAGTCATTCAGTTTACGATTTTATATATTAAGAAGACTAGCTTCTGCCCGCGACTTCGTCCGCGTGGATATTAGACGAAATCCTTTTAAGGAACCTTCAACCAGGATCCGGCCAGCCATATTTACGCGATTAGGCGAGTCCCCATCAAGCGCGCTGCCTCGCGAGGCAGAAATTTGCCGCGTGTGGCGGGCCTCGCACAAGGCTTCCAGTTCCCGTTCCCGTTCCGTTCCCGTCCCGTTTGCGTTCCCGTCCCGTAAACGTCCCGTAACCGTCCCGTACCCCTTCCGTTTCCATTCCTGTTCCCATCCCGTTTCTGTCCCGTTCCCATCCTGTTCTCGTTCTCGTTCCCGTCCCGTTATATTCCCGTTCCGTTCCCGTTCTGTTCCCGTTCCGTTCACGTTTCGTTCCCGTTCCCATTCCCATTCCGTTCCCGCTGCGTTCCCGTCCCGTAAACGTCCCCTAACCGTCCCGTACGCCTTACGTTCCCGTTATTGTTCCCGTTCCGTTCCCGTCCGGTTCTTGTTCCCGTTCCGTTCCCGTTTCATTCCAGTTTCGTTCCTGTTTCGTTCCCGTTCCGTTCCGTTCCTGTTTCATTCCCGTTTCGTTCCGTTCCCGTTCTGTTCAAGTCCGATCCCGTCCCGTACTCGTCCCGTACCCCTTCCGTTCCCGTTCCCGTACTCGTCCCGTTCTAGTTCCCGTTACCGTCTCGTTCCCGTTCCGTTCCGGTCCGGTCCGGTCCAGTCCAGTCCGTTCCGTTCCGTTCCGTTCCGTTCCGTTCCGTTCCGTTCCGTTCCGTTCCGTTCCGTTCCCGTTTCCGTTCCCGTGCCCGTGCCCGTTCCGGTTCCCGTTCCCGTTCCCTGGATGTGCATGTCCAGGTCCAGGTCCATATGTGTCATGTCCACCGCGTTGGACTTCAAAATAAATCTCATTTTCGCAATCACCATCCCATAAAACCTCAAGAACGACATCCATATCGATTTTTATGTTACTCACCCCACTTACCCTCTAAGGGGTTGATTTTCAAAATCCCAAAATATATATTTAGACGTGCTCCTACGAATTTTAAAGTTGTAATTCCGATTTTGTATTCTTTTTCCATACAAAATTTGGACCCCATTTTCACCCCTTTAGGGGTTAAATCATGTCCACCGTGTTGGACTTCAAAATAAATGTCATTTTTGCAATCGTCATCCCAGAAAACCCCAATAATGACATCTATATCGATTTTTATGTTTACTCACCCCATTTACCCCCTAAGGGGTTGATTTTCAAAATAACAAAATATATATTTGCCTATTTATTTTTAGATTTGCTCCTACGAAGTTTAAAGTTGTAATGTCTATTTTATATTATTTTTCCATACAAAATTTGGACCCCATTTTCACCCCTTTAGGGGTTAAATCATGTCCACCGTGGTTGGACTTCAAAATAAATGTCACTTTTGCAATCGTCATCCCACAAAACCCCGATAACGACATCCATATCTGTTTTTAGGGTTTTTTTACCCTTTTCACCCCCATTTCATCCCCTTTGGAGTTGAAATCCAAACTAAAACAATATACGTTGCTTTAGATTTCTATCCATAAGCCTAAATTATAAATTTCGCGATTTTTACTTCGAAAATGAAGGATTTTCTTTAATACACAACTTCATCCCTCTTTTGACCCCTTCGGGGGTAGAATTTTGAAAAACGCTGAGACCCGTATTTATTAATTTTCAATCGTCAGCCTAAACACAAAATTTGAAGATTCTAGCTTCAAAACTGAGGGACTTTCATACAAACTTTCATCCCTTATTTCATCCCCTTAGGGATGGAATTTTCAAAAATCCTTCCTTAGTGGATGCCTACACTGTATAAAGTATCTGTGTGCAAAATTTCAAGTCTCTAGGTCCAGCGGTTTGGGCTGTGCGTTGATAGATCGGTCAGTCAGTCAGTCAGTCAGTCAGTCAGTCAGTCAGTCAGTCATTCAGTTTACGATTTTATATATTAAGATAATTAATTTATCTGTCATTTTGCCGACATCCGTAATACAAGATACCTTCTACCACAGTATAATAACTTCTACTATTCCTATTAGGTAGGTAGAGTATAATCGCAATAAACTTCTTCGTACCGAGTGTAGGTACTCAAACTTGTGCATTGCTTTTTTTTATTTTTTTAATAAATTTGCGTTAACAATTATTTCCGTTGTTATCGATGCGAAACCAAAAATTAATGCCATACAAAATTGTACCTTATGCGCATAGCATTAAGCGTTTTTATTTTATTGTACAATTGATGCCTACCTGAATGGTGTATAAACCATTACCTTAAAAGCGAATTAAGGTTGTATAAACCATTTCCTGAGAAGAATATTATAAATATTGAGTCGTTAATAAAACCATTTACAACTAACGTTGAATTTTACGCCCCGAGTTGAAAAAAATAATGGTCGTTACATCTTATCAAAACTACAAAAACAAAACATTTGGTATTTTCGTTGATAATTTACCATTCGCAAGACGTTATGACCGAAAATTTCTGGGTCGTATAAACAATTTTTTTGGGAATTTCTGTATTTCGTATATTAATAGATCGATAGAGAAAAAAAATCTGAGAAAAATGGTATACAGGGTGAAATTTTAATCATTTGGTTCCCGCCGTAGAGTGGTTCCACTCATGATTACTAGCAACTTTTACGATGGGGCCAACTCTCGTACTCGCAAAAAAAAATCAGCTGTTCTATAAAAAGTATCATCTCCTATCGGAGCTAGTGATGAAAAAGACTCGAGTCCTTTAAGTCCTTTTGCAAAGACTCGCCTCATTTGAATGCCTCACGACTCGAGTCTTTTAAACCCTAAGTCTTGAGTCAAAAGACTCGAAGCTCAAGACTAATTTGAGTCGAGCTCTTTTACCTCAGGCCTCGAAAGCTGAGTCGTTTCTTAAAAGGTTTAAAGGACTTAAAAGACTCGAGCCTTGTGGCTTCGGGAGTTATAAGTCATGAGAGGCGTTTATCAACCAATATACTGACTGACTGATACATATCAGCAAATTCAGCACATTGATCTGATTGAAATTAAAAATAAACAAAATAGAAGTTTTTATTAGGAAAAAAATTGAAACAAAAAAAAAGAATTAAAATAAAATAAAATAAATATAAAATAAAATACTTAATAAAAACCTAAAAAATCCGATACCGAGGGCCAAGGACTCAATTTTTAAAATACTAAAAATCCAAGATGGCGGCCAACTTTTTTGTTTGTGATTCGACGAAACTCGGTTTTTGGAACTATTTTGACAAGAAAAAAAAACGCAATGTTGAAAATATTTCAAAATCCAAGATGGCGGCCAACTTTTTTGTTTGTGGGCCGATTTCGATGAAACTCGGTTTTTGGAACTATTTTGACAAGAAAATAACGACAGTATGTTAAAAATATTGAAAAATCCAAGATGGCGGCCAACTTTTTTGTTTGTGGGCCGATTTCGATGAAACTTGGTTTTTGGTACTATTTTGACAAGAAAATAACAACGCAATGTTGGACATATTGAAAAATCCAAGATGGCGGCCATTTTTCTTGTTTGTGGGCTGATTTCAATGAAACTCAGTTTTGAAGTACTATTTTGACGAGAAAATAACAACGAAATATTGGAAGTATTGAAAAATCCAAGATGGTGGCTAACTTTTTTGTAAGTGGGTCGATTTCGATCAAACTCGGTTTTTGGCACTATTTTGACAAGAAAATATAAAACTTAAAATCCAAGATAGTGGCCAACTTTAGTAAATAGTACTAAAAATCGAGTTTCATCGAAATCGGCCCAAAAACAAAAAGTTGGCCGCCATCTTGGATTTTTTGTATAAAAAAATTTCGTTTTTATTTTCTTTTCAAAATCTTTTTATTAAAATAAACTTGTTAATTAAGCGATTTTGAATCGTCTTTATTTTTTATAGACTTATTTAGGAGCCTTAAGGGTTGAGCTTTAAGTATTTGGATACACGACTTAGCCGTTGTGTGCGCTTTTTAAAAACAGCTCGAGTCGTTTGAGTCTTTTAACACACAACTGAGTTTGATTAAAAAGACTCGAACGTCGAGTCTTCACTTTAGACTTGAATCGTTTCATCAAATTCGGCCCAAAAACAAAACAGTTGGCCGCCATCTTTGATGTTCCAAAAACCGAGTTTCATCGAAATCGGCTCACAAACAAAAAAGTTGGCCGCCATCTTGGATTTATAGTATTTTAAAAATTGCGTTGTTATTTTCTTGTCAAAATAGTACTAAAAAACGAGTTTCGTCGAAATCGGCCCACTAACAAAAAAGTTAGCCACCATCTTGGATTTTTTAATACTTCCCACATTGCGTTGTTATTTTCTCGTCAAAATAGTACTAAAAACTGAGTTTCATTGAAATCGGCCCACAAACAAGAAAGTTGGCCGCCATCTTGGATTTTTTGTATTAAAAAAATTTCGTTTTTATTTTCTTTTCAAAATCTTTTTATTAAAATAAACTTGTTAATTAAGCGATTTTGAATCGTCTTAATTTTTTATTGACTTATTTAGGAGCCTTAAAGGTTGAGCTTTAAGTATTTGGATACACGACTCAGCCGTTGTGTGCGCTTTTTAAAAACAGCTCGAGTCGTTTGAGTCTTTTAACACACAACTGAGTTTGATTAAAAAGACTCGAACGTCGAGTCTTCACTTTAGACTTGAATCGTTTCATCAAATTCGGCCCAAAAACAAAACAGTTGGCCGCCATCTTTGATGTTCCAAAAACCGAGTTTCATCGAAATCGGCTCACAAACAAAAAAGTTGGCCGCCATCTTGGATATATAGTATTTTAAAAATTGCGTTGTTATTTTCTTGTCAAAATAGTACTAAAAAACGAGTTTCGTCGAAATCGGCCCACTAACAAAAAAGTTAGCCACCATCTTGGATTTTTTAATACTTCCCACATTGCGTTGTTATTTTCTCGTCAAAATAGTACTAAAAACTGAGTTTCATTGAAATCGGCCCACAAACAAGAAAGTTGGCCGCCATCTTGGATTTTTCAATATGTCCAACATTGCATTGTTATTTTCTTGTCAAAATAGTACCAAAAACCAAGTTTCATCGAAATCGGCCGAAAAACAAAAAAGTTGGCCGCCATTTTGTATTTTTCGATATTTTTAACATTGCGTTGTTATTTTCTTGTCAAAATAGTACCAAAAACCCAGTTTCATCGAAATCGGCCCACAAACAAAAAAGTTGGCCGCCATCTTGGATTTTTCAATATTTTAAACATTGCGGTGTTATTGTCGTGTCAAAATAGTTCCAAAAATCGAGTTTTATCGAAATCGGCCCAAAAACTAAAAAAAAATGGCCTCCATCTTGGATTTTTTGTATTTCAAAAATTGCGTTGTTATTTTCTTGTCAAAATAGTACCAAAAACCGAGTTTCATCGAAATCGGCCCACAAACAAAAAAGTTCGCCGCCATCTTGGATTTTTCAATATTTTAAATATTGCGTTGTTTTGTTATTGTCGTGTCAAAATAGATCCAAAAATCAAGTTTCATCGAAATCGGCCCAAAAACAAAAAAGTTGGCCGCCATCTTGGATTTTTAAATATTTTAAAAATTGCGTTGTTATTTTCACGTCAAAATAGTTCTAAAAATCGAGTTACATCGAAATCGGCCTAAAAACAAAAAAGTTGGCCGCCATCTTGGATTTTTAGTATTTAAAAAATTGCTTTGTTATTTTCTAGTCAAAATAGTACTTGAAATCGAGTTTCATCGAAATCGGCCCAAAAACAAAAAAGTTGGCCGCCATCTTGGATTTTTAGTATTTTAAAAATTGCGTCAATATTTTCTTGTCAAAATCTTTTTATTAAAATAAACTTGTTAATTAAGCGCTTTTGAATCGTCTTTATTTTTTTTCTAGACTTATTTAGGAACCTTAGGGCGACTTGCACGAATCTTTCTTAAATCTCGATTTTGTTAAAACTAGATTTAGCTCTAAATTCGGCTTAACTTAAACCCCACCAGGGTTGTCTTGCACATCCTAAATTACATTCGACTTAACTAAACCAAGATTTAGGCTCATCATTCACTCGCCGTTCATAGAAAACAAAAGAACAGATGGTTACAAAAAAAGGTCAAGCCAGCAAATGGTTTGACAAATCATAAAAAAACGTAGGTATAAATAATGGGGTCCGAGTGTAGTCTTTTGTTAATTGTTTTACGGGCGAATTTTAGTAGGTATTTGGGAAATTCCAAATAATTTTACTAGGTAGGAGTGGTTGCATTGTGTTTACTTACCTAAGTGGAATCTTTTCAAGAATTTGTCATCTTGTAACATGTTAAATATAGGTATCACAGAGACCTCCAATAAATAAAGACAGTTCGGGAGAAAAACAAGGTTTCTAAATATTGCATAATTTCCTCGTCATTGCCTGATATAAAATTATGACCATTGTACGCTGACACAGCTAATAAATCCATTTTTACGTAATATCAGAGAGATCAATAATAACGTCATCTGACAATAAAATCGAGATTTAATAACTTTAAACCGTCTTCGTCAGATAGTAACTCATCATCGCTATCACTCAAATAATTCAGAAACATGCTCATTTCTCGCAATAATTCACAATATATGAAATCAACAAAATTCTACACCCACTTAAGCCAAGATTAGGAACTTAAACTGCCGACCACGCAGGTTTAAATTTAAATCTAGTTTAACTCTAAATCGACGCCATGCAATACGATAAGTTCGACTTAAGTTTAAACCGACTTTAAATCTTACTAAATCGAGATTTAACTCACTCGTGCAAGCCGCCCTTAAAAGTTGAGCTTTATGTATTTGGATACACGACTCAGTCGTGAGCCTTTTTAAAAACAGCTTGTGTCGTTTGCGTCTTTTGAGTCGTTTGATTCTTTGAGTCTTTTAACATACAACTGAGTCTTATTAAAAAGACTTGAACGTCGAGTCTTCACTTTAGACTTGAGTCGCGTAAAGCGGAGGCGTCTTTTTATTAAGACTTAAAAGACTTGAGTCTTTTTCATCACTAATCGGAGCGGAGCACTCGTCAAGACGATTCAAACGAGCCAAAACTCGATGGGGTTGCATGGTTTTATTACAGAGTCCCAGTGGCCTTCTTCCGGCTCCATCATCAGACCCTGGAAACTATTTCCCAACAAAAAACTCGTCAAGTCGATTCAAACGAGCCCAAACTCGATGGAGTTGCATGGTTTTATTATAGAGTTCCTATGGCCTTCCTCCGGCTCCATCGTCAGATCCTCGGAAACTATTTCCCAACAAAGTACTCCTCAAGACGATTCAAACGAGCCCAATTTCGATGGGATAGCGTGGTTTTATTAAAGAGTTCCTGTGTCCTTCTTCCGGCTCCATCATCAGACCCTGGAAACTATTTCCCAATAAAGAACTCGTCAAGACAATTCAAACGAGCCCAAATTTGATGGGGTTGCACCGTTTCGATATTGAGTTCCTATGGCATGGCCTTTCGGCTTCATCATCAGACCCTGGACTTCGTCTCCCATTAGAGTACTCGTCAAGACGATTCAAACGAGCCCAAACTCGATGGAGTTGCATGTTTTTATTATAGAGTTCCTATGGCCTTCCTCCGGCTCCATCGTCAGATCCTCGGAAAATATTTCCCAACAAAGTACTCGTCAAGTCGATTCAAACGAGCCCAATTTCGATGAGATAGCGTGGTTTTATTAAAGAGTTCATGTGTCCTTCTTCCGGCTAAATCATCAGACCCTGGAAACTATTTCCCAATAAAGAACTCGTCAAGACAATTCAAACGTGCCCAAATTTGATGGGGTTGCACCGTTTCGATATTGAGTTCCTATGGCATGGCCTTTCGGCTTCATCATCAGACCCTGGACATCGTCTCCCATTAGAGTACTCGTCAAGACGATTCTAACGAGCCCAAACTCGATGGAGTTGCATGGTTTTATTATAGAGTTCCTATGGCCTTCCTCCGGCTCCATCGTCAGATCCTCGGAAACTATTTCCCAACAAAGTACTTCTCAAGACGATTCAAACGAGCCCAATTTCGATGGGATAGCGTGGTTTTATTAAAGAGTTCCTGTGTCCTTCTTCCGGCTCCATCATCAGACCCTGGAAACTATTTCCCAATAAAGAACTCGTCAAGACATTTCAAAAGAGCCAAAACTTGATGGGGTTGCACCGTTTCAATATTGAGTTCCTATGGCATGGCCTTTCGGCTTCATCATCAGACCCTGGACTTCATCTCCCATTAGAGTACTCGTCAAGACGATTCTAACCAGCCCAAACACGATGGGGTTATATGGTTTCATCATAGAGTTCCTGTGGCCTTCTTCCGGCTTCATCATCAGATCATCTCAATGATACCATAATATTGCATTTCCTTCCAGTTCTGACCTATGTTCAATGTTTCAAGTCTCTAGCTCATCGGGAAGCTAGGATAAAATCGTTCGCAAACTTTGTGGAGAAACACACAAACACACAAACAAACGAGAAAGCAACCTAATAAATACGTGTTAAAAAACGCAAGAGAAAAGTTTTCATATTACAGTTGGTTTTCTCACGCATTATACTTTTGATTTTGATACAAAAAAAATTGATGCATGTTCCCTCATAACGTTACCAAGGAACGAAAAAATAACGTTATTATTTTGTTTACCGTTATCAATTTTACCGTTACTAATAACGTTATTTATTTTAACGTTAAATTTTTCTTACCGTTATCGATGCAAGTACATCGATAACGTTACTAATTTTTAACGGTAATTGAAGCCCTGATACTAAGTTACCGAGTAGAAAGTAAGACATAGATGAATGTTGTTTTCCCATGGTCGTTGGAGTAAAGTAAGATTATAGAAAGTAGTCACAGGCGCAGAGCAACCTTTACCTCGTACTTACCATCTAAGTTCACTATAGCAGCCATCGACAATAGAGTTATCAAACTTAGACAATGGACAGATGGAACAGATGCCCAATTTAATGTCATCAAATCTCCTTTCACCGTCAATTTGGCTGTCAGCGAATAGTTAATAACTCGATTAAGTATTACAAATTCTTTTTTATATCATATTACACCTGCAATGTAGCGTGAGATGAGAACAATGTTCTTTCTATTTTTTTGGCATTGATAGTTACTCAATATAAAATGTAACGAATGGTCACCATTTTTACCTACACAATTTCCAAGACTATTGAAATCTATTTACAGAGGTGTTAAGGGGGCCTACAACGCTGGAAGAAATTTTCATAGTAAAAGTAAACTAACTAGAGAGCTAGCTTAGGTTTGTTTTGTAGTTTCAAGATTATAGGTTTAATGGTCGGTATGGCATTGAAAAACTGCTAAATTGGAGGTCACTTTACGATGGTTTTCTATCGAGAAAAGTTTTAGCTAAGTATCGTGTTTCTGTCGATCACATAACTGGGTAAGTGCTTTAATCTACTTGCTACATTATTTTTATATGGGACCGATAAATCAAGTAATACCATGTGAAATCTTTGTTCAAAAATGTGACGCTGTACGGCCCCTTAATCTAACCTAAATATAAATACTGATTTGGGTGATTTTTTATTATTATTTTGTATGTTGGCAGTGTCAGTGGCAGAGCGGGAAAGTTTAACATAAGTTTTTTAATCTAAATCTTTAAATACCTAATGAAATTAATATTTGTTTCTTTCTTTTATTCCTTGAACTCCAGCAATGGCAGTTAAATGTCAACAAATTCTTTATACCGCGTAGTTCTGCGTTTTAAGGGTTCCGTACCCAAAGGGTAAAAACGGGACCCTGTTACTAAGACCTAAGACTCCGCTGTCCGTCTGTCTGTCTGCCTGTCTGTCTGTCTTTATGTCTGTCTGTCTATCTGTCACCAGGCTGTATCCCATGAACCGTTACAGCTAGACAGTTGAAATTTTCACAGATGATGTATTTCTGTTGCCGCTGTAACAACAAATACTAAAAACAGAATAAAATAAATATTTAAGAGGGGCTCCCATACAACAAACGTGTTTTTTTTGCTGTTTTTTGGCACAAAACCCTTCGTGCGCGAGTCCGACTCGCACTTAGCCGGTTTTTTTATTTATTATACTTAACTATAATAGTAGAAGGATAACGAACTTTGCTTAGTTTCAACATAAATGGGCCTTATCGTCCGATGAGTGCCGAGATAAGCCACATTAGTTTGTCCGCCGCGAACATAGTTGCACAACTCCGTTTCCAGCACAACTTCACAAAACAAACAAATAAAAACAATGGCCTGTTCAATTTTAACCTTTCGTAAGGATTGAGACTGTAATTTACTTTAATATGCTGTCGTAAAAATGCAATTCTGCAGGCTGAAGTAAATGGTTTGTCCTAAATGGTGACGAATAATCCAATAACCTCGAATCTGTACTTATAGATGTTTTGAACTAACTAATTAATTATGTGATTAAAAAAATCGTGATTAAAGACATTTAATCACGAAGGTTTCTTGTCTTCGTTTGATTCTCCCTAAAACATAGCAGTGTTGTCTAATTTATAATCATTTTATAGCAACTGGAAAAACTATCATTTTCCTACATTATCTCAATAAATTCTTTGCGAATGTAATGAAAATAAATAAGTCGTAATTGTTTATAGTTTTTACCTCGGAAAGCTGGCGAAACGGTGGTAATGAAAAAGATAACTAGGTACGTAATTAAAAATCAAGCAATGATAGCTATAAGAGCTATCTATACTGTATACTGTGACAATGCACTAGATTGGTTATCTATCACATTCTAAGAAAGGACATCATCCATTTTGGTCCAAATGTGAAAGTGCTGGCCAAAAAGCAAAAGTGCTTTATTCTGATAGATTTTGTCCATCCAAGCATTTTTTACTATGGCACCGAAGCTGTAGCACCGCTGCACATTTGTGTCAAAATGTATGAAAAGACAGACTTTTTGAACTCAATTAAAATCAAGTACAGCGGTGCTACAGCTTCGGTGCCATAATAAGAAATGCTTAGGCGGACAAAATCTATCAGAATAAAGCACTTTTGTCTTTTGGCCGGCACTTTTCATATTTGGACCAAAAATGTATGAAACGTGAATGATTTTTACCACCTTTTCGGGAATCACGATGTATCACAAGTAGATATACTTGAAGTTTCCAGTTACGATTAAATCGTGGAGTCGGACCGTAACAGCGAAGGTAACTTGATTGTCTAACGCCAGAATGAACTCATCCGGTTGCGTCATGGAGGCTGCGGACCTGGCCTCGGTCCTACGAGATATGCTTTAAAGAAACTTTATATAAATAACCAGTTAATACTGGTTCCATTAAATAAAAACAAAAAAGGATGTTGTCAACCCTAACATAAGATTATTTATTTGAACACTATTTGGAATAGCCTTTAAATCTAAAAACGGGAAAGTATGTTAATTTTTATGCGCATACGGGAATTGTCAAAGCTTTCTTGCTTATCAAAGTCACATACCCATATTTATACAGGGTTATTTGTAAAAAACCAACAACCTCGCAGAGTAGATTGCTAACATCGTAAACAACAACATTGTTCTACGATTTTCCGAAAACAAACAAAAAAAATTTACTTTTCATACAAATCTCAATCAACTGTTCGGACTTTTGTATCGGAGTCGAATATTTTTTGTCTGTTTTCGGAAAAGTCGTTGAACAAAGGTTGTAGTGTAAGCTGTTAGTAATCTTCTCCTGCGAGGTTGTTGGCGTTTTACAAATAACCCTGTATAGTCGCAATATTGTTACAATACAGGTACGAATGATAGCAATCATAGATAGTACTTAAATACTAACTAGACCTTGCAATGAATCTGAGAAGGCAAAACGATTTGATTTCGCAACTCGATCAAAATGAACTGATGACATTGTAATGGGTGGTGGTGGGTATTATTTATCATAGAATTTGACTTTACAAAGGTAATATTTAGCAAACATTTCGCAAGAAAGGTTATAACAGTCTGTACGTTATAAAATACAAGATTGCAAAGATATTATTATATAACTGATATCGTAAACGAATTGAAGATTTACTTTGCTGCGCGTTGATGTCTATTCAACCTAGAATCATTGTAAGTACTGACAGACAAAAAAAAATTTTGTTTTATGTGCTTTTGGTTTTAATATTATAATTATTTAGTATAAAAATACATCGAAAAAGCATAAATTATTAAATTACCTCAACCTTTTACATAAGTATGTAGTCTGTGCTTTTACTTAAGTATAGGTATAACTTTTTAGGTTGACAATTTTCGACTGATGGTGATTAAATAAATACCTACCTAGGTCACGTAATGTTATTTTGGTGCCACTGATTTACTTACAATTGCATGTATTGTGATGCAATAGTACTTATAGTGAAGCTTTAGATCGTAAGCAACTGCATAAACACAATGAGTTGATGCACGCTCAGTGCTCACTCCTATATAATTTTAAGATTTCTTAGACACACTGTGTAAATAGCGAAGCAGAGACAGATAAAGCAAGTGCATAGAACTGAAAGTAGCCAATTATAATAAAAACAGATCGCAGTTTTATTTGTTTTTATTAAGTGCAAATTAAACCTCCGATAATCTAAGATGGCACCACTACCCGACTCTGTAACCATTGAATCTTGTGACCCAGTCACGACACTCATAGGAATGTCTTCAATGGAACTTTATAAAGCCCGACCTTTTGTTGAGGCTCCAGTACTGTTGACATTTTGCCAATTTTGCAACAGGCGTGACGAATCACATATTGATCAATCGTTTGTACCTACTTGAAGTGATCGAGTATTGTTTCGAGTATTGTTTTTTTTAAATGTCTGAGACGCATTTTCCTTGTTTCTTAAGAATGAATTGGGGCTTGTTTGGTTTTGTGTTTCTGAATTCCTGTCAAAGACCTGCGACACCGTTATCCAAAGCTCTTTTACACCAATTAATGGCGTAAAAGAGCTTTGGATAACGGTAAAAGGGCAAAGAAAAGAGATTAACACAAAAAGTCTTATTAGGATGACTGGTTTAACTGTTAAACTGGACACCTAGACTTTAACACTTGAGTAAAAGTGGCTAACAAATCAATAATAATTTACAAATTATACCTAAACAAGTTTGTATTGAGTGACTGAACTAGCTCTTATAATTTGTTCAAGTAGTTTTAATCTGTCTGTCCTTGGGTTGTGCCGATAACTTCACACCGTGTTACTCAAGCAGTAACAATCTGAAGTAAATGTAACTTTGTCTATGAGAGGAAAAAAAATGTTTCTTTTAGCGAATGTCTGCTTAAAAGTACCTATGTTGATTTAATAAGGAAAAATATTTTAAATGTTTGTTTGATACGGTTTTATAGCAAAAAAATTGAAAACCGCCCCAATCAACTGCTATTCAACAAAAATTCTAATTGTCATACAAATTCTTAACGCAATTTATCTATGCATATCTCAGTTGCCGTTAATAGAAACGAAGATTAAGTGAAAGCAAGCATTAAGGCGTCGATAGCTCCATCGAACACAAATGAACACACAAAAGCTGTGAAAGAGTTGATGGCCGTGAACAATGACTTCCTCAGTTCACTGCGACATGACATGAACAAGTAAAAGCGTGTTTCTAATTAAATGGCAAAGGTGAACTGACAGGAAAAGAAATTAGAAATATCTTGAACAAATAAAGAGGAGAGTGCCCGAAAATATACAAGAGTGATCGCACAAGATTCAAAGATATGAAAAAACAAATTGTTAATAAAGCTGACGGAATCAATATTACTTTTATGGCTAAATCAAGACATAAAGAGATACGGAAAGAAAAAAAAGGAATAAATAAAAAAGCGACTTAATAAAAACATGTTAAAAAGCAAACCTTAAGTAGAATATTGACAATTGGTCGGGTTAACCTTGAAATACTTTATGATTATGTAGGTACTGCATATGGCAACAGAATTATCATACAAAAACTGTTACGTTGTTAACTACGTCATAGATCATAATAAAAAGAGTCCTTTCGTGAATGCCAATAGAACCGTGCAACCTATAGCAAATTGTAGTTAAGCAACCGTCTCGGCAGTGAAGATATTTTCTGTTACAAATAATAATTTCAGGAAGTTAATAGCTGCATGCATGCATCATTGTTCAGTATTTGAAAATAAACAGTACGTCTTAAGTGTTTAAAAAATATACCTACGTTAATTGATAAATTCATAAGTCACAATGGAAAGGTAGGTACTTACTAAAGGCTATTATCATTATCCTTTTCGTCATATAAAACGTTTTTATTTCAGACAATACAGTTATTTCACAGCTCTTAGACACTAAACGACGATAACGAACCAGGAACTAATTTTTTTATAAGAAGCAATTTGACTATGGTAATTCTTAGTGCAGCGCATGCCGTTAAACAGTTTCCCAATAGCGTTTTCACGCTTGCTGACTACGTTTCATCGTTTTCGCTGCGACGGCGATGGACGCTGATGATGAGACGGCTATTGATGACAGCCGTATAGACCGGATTTTTTTTATAAGTACTAAAGTTTTGAAGAAGTTCAAGACGATATTCTGGAAGAAAAAAGCTACAACTGGCAGTGGTTATTTTTTTCTTCACTAATAATAATAAGTAGGTATCTACCTATAGGAAAGTAATTATTAGTTGTAAGTTGTCCAGATTTTGGTCTAGATTCTCTTATTTTTTTTTATTTCGTGTGACTTTTTCTTTTATTATTTTCCTATTTTTACCTTATATGATTCACCTTTTTTTTAACTGAGATTTTACCTGTTTTTCCTTTCATTTAAAATTCATTTTAAAGGTGAGATCAAAAATCATTGGTTGATTAACAACAATCGTAATCAATTAGTTATAAAATGTCAGTTAGCGCTTTGTTTCCACATTGTTAAAAAATTGTTTTGGTTAATCAAACTCAAAGGAACAACTCGAACAAATGGAGACGAAGTTAGGTAAGTACTTAGTTGTTTAAAAATAATTTCAAGGATTATTAAAAGTATGCTAAGATTAGGTAGGCACTTACTTTCTCACTACCATGAGCATGCATTTAATCATTAATTTTTATTTTAGTAATTTTAAATAACTTTTTAATATATAACTAACCTATGTGGTTCAATTTACTTATTTTCTGAAAGTGTTTGCGTATTGGTAAAACGATTAACAATATTACAAAATGTTTGCAGTTTATTTTACTATTCACATAATGTTATGAGTTGTCCAATAAGGAACTGGTTCCGAATCAAAGATAATGAAATGAAAGGTGTTATCTCCGAGTTATGTATGTACACACGACAGCAAGTCAGGTTATACAGTTAAGCGGCGAAAACAGCTTTTATTACTTAAGGCATAAAGGCGATCTTAATGTCAACATGTATAGTCTGAGGTTGCGTCGCACATACAGGTATTTGCACGATCTACGCGGCCAAAAGTCCCGATAACAAAGTAATATTAACATTGATGAAATCGATATCCACTAACAGAGTACGAACGCGTAAACAATACCCAATGCTTATCTACATGCAACCCCGCACCCCGCTCCCGTAGTGACAGTCGAAATTTGACCGTTTCACGAAGTGTACGTATCTGTTCTCGGCGCTTTTCTAAACCTTTAACTTCCAAAGTGAATTTTTATATTTTCAAGTTCGTATTACGAATTGAAAGTGATGGATTCTGATAGACAAGGTAAGAGACTTACAAACTACATAAATAAAGTTTTGATCAATTATCAAACTACCCTCTTTTTTTTTATAACAAAACTTATTTTCGTTCCATGATTTCCTTTAATATTTTTTTCTTTGCTAATGTTTTTGTTTATGTATCGGGGTAGATCGGGCTATGATTTTTATTATATGTTATTATTTGACCCTTTTTCTTAAAACTACTATCAAAAACATCCCCGGAAACGCCCGGATAAATAAGTTTTGAGGGATTAAAAATACTTTGCGAAATTTCGATTAAACTTGGATTTTTTTTTTTGACGACTTTTATCATAGTATATGTTTGTTTTACGTTCAGATGATGCATCAGGAGTAAGGATTGTGACCCGTCAAGACTTGTTTGACCGCATGAAGAAAGAAAATTTGCCTAATTTAGATGCCAAATTAAAATATCTAAAAGATCAACTTTTTTCATGTAAAGGTTACAATGAAGAACAAATTGTTCATTTGAAACGTGGTTTTGCCCATTTCAAATCAGAAATCAAACAAAGATGGTCCAAAGCTCATAATAAAGAAGATAATTTTATAAAATATAACCGGTCTTGGCTAGAAGGTAATTTTGAAATACCTGTTGTCAAGACTTCACAAAAACGGCCAGGTTGACCATCCAAGTCGTTTGAAGACGCAAGTGAGAGGAGCAAAAGGCGAAAGACTGAAGAACTTCGTTCTTATTTTGAAAAGGATGTCATAATACATGCTGCAAAAGTGGAACTGGGAAAATCCGGAAAAAAAGACGCATCAAATGTCCTAAAAGATATCACTAATAGTACTCCGACAAGAGCAACTAAATATAAAAAGGCATTTTATCATACGAATTCGAATAAAGAGCAACGCTCTTTGACACCAATGCAAGCTTTGCAAATGTTTATAGATGCTGATTTGACACAAGGACAGTACGAAATCATACGAAAGACTAATAAGAAGTTTTTTCCATGCTATAGTGTCTTAAGAAAAGCCAAAAGGAAATGCTATCCACCGCAAGAATCGTGTACGGTAACGAGTACCAGTGCCGAAGCTCAATTACAGCCTTTAATAGATGTTACCGTTAGGCGTTTATCGGAGTACCTAGAAGAGGTATTGATACATTTAAAGGAGCAGGAGCGTGAATCCTTAACTATAATTAGTAAATGGGGCTGTGACGGATCCCAACAGTCACAGTTTAAGCAAAAACTAGAAAATGCTACCGATAGTGATTCAAATATATTTCAAAGCTGCTTCGTGCCACTTCAACTAGTTTGTGGAGATAATAACAAAAAAGTTTTATGGAAAAATCCAACACCCTCTTCGCCGCGATTTTGCCGACCAATAAGATTCCGTTTTATCAAGGAAACTAATGATGTCACTGAAGAGGAAATAAGACACGTTAAAAGCGCTATTAGCTCTTTAGTCCCAACAGAGGTCGTGATAGCAGGGAAAAAGTTTTTAATTAAGCACACGTTTATAATGACCATGGTAGACGGAAAGGTCTGCAATGCAGCTACAGGCACAAAGTCTACAAGTAGATGCTACATATGTGGAGCAACCACGAAGGATTTTAACAAATTGGACTATAGAAGGGAAGTTAATTTTGCAGCACTTGAATTCGGAATATCGGTTTTACACGCCAGAATTAGAATTTTTGAAAGTTTACTTCATTTAGCACACAAACTTAAAGTGCAAAAATACAGAGCACGAAGATCAAAAGAGGAGAAAGATCTAGAAGAACAAACTAAAAGAGAAATACAAGCAAGGTTTCGCACTGAAACAGGTCTAATAATAGATATGCCTAAATCCAATTTTGGAAATACAAATGATGGAAATACTAGTCGAAGGTTCTTTGAGAACCCGACATTAGCCTCAGAAATAACTGGCATCAGTTATGAGCTAATTTACAGACTAAAGGTCATATTGGAAGTAATTTCAAGCGGTTTCCAAATTGATCCTGTAAAATATGAAAGATATGCTTTAGAAACTGCTCGTCTTTACGTGAACCTATACGATTGGCATCCAATGACTCCAACGATGCATAAGGTTTTAGTCCATGGCGCAGTCATCATCGAAAAGGCATTATTACCTATCGGACAACTTTCCGAGGAAGCAGCCGAGGCTCGCAACAAACATTTTAGACGTTATCGCCAAGATTTTGCGCGGAAATTTTCCAGAGAAAGTTGTAATCAGGATATTTTTAACCGCCTTCTGCTTAGTTCTGATCCTGTACTTAGTAGCAGGCAAACTGTGAAAAAAAGGAAATCAGGAACATTTTTGCCTGAAACATTGGCCATGCTTGTACCTGCGGAATACATTAGTTCAGAAAATTCATCAGAGAGCGACGAAGAAAATTAATAATATCAAGAACTTTAGCATTATAATGTGATTTTCCTTTGTACATATAAAAAACAATATTTTAGAAGTTTTTTTTTTCAAAAGTTGATTTTTTTTTGGTTAACATACTTTTTTAATTAATTTATATCGTTAATATACAAATTAAGCAAAAAAAAAAATTAGAAGTTTTTTTTTGTGAATTTTTTTTTTGTGAAAAATAGTTTTTTATTTTTTTTACATTGTTTAAATACAAATTAAGCAAACAAATAATTTTGGCCGCGTAGATCGTGCAAATACCTGTATGTGCGTCGGGTGTACTAGTGATTGAAGAGTTAGCACCAATAGTTAGCGACACCTTGCTAGATATTCGTGTTACGAAACTAGACAAGTGCATTAAATTATCAAGAGACTGTTTGATGTTATGTAAAGCAATAATCGTTGAAGCTACTGTACAAAATTCAAATGGCAGTAATTAACTTTCGTTTAGTTAGCAATTTAAAATTGCGGCCCGAAAGAAAGTAAAAGTGTTTTGTTTTGAAACAGATACAAACTATGAGAAGGCATTAAGGTCGCATTGCAATGTTTACTGAAGAGCAAAGTCACGAACGTAGAATACTTTGCAAAGACAGTTAGGCCTACTTTTTAATCTGGTCAAGCTATTCGAAGTGTGACGACTCACAATAGATGAGCTATTTATGGACTTAATCACGCGTGGTACCTATCGTTGCAAATACTCCTGACAAATGAAGAAACATGACAATTAGAAAATCCCGAACCGTGTCCACTGTCATATGCGCAATCTGTGTGCACTAATCGTTGTTTACGACATGAGTAAAAAAAAATGTAAATAAGTAATTGACACTTAATAGTTTTTGCAAGTAGGTCGTACAAATACAAACGCGAACACAAGTGCTAGTAATGTCAACAGTAGTGGCATTGCAAAGATATTATGTGGAAACGCTGCTGTACTGTATAGTGTATACCTACATTGTAGTTTAGTGTGTATAAAATTGATTTAGTTTTTTAGGGTTCCGTACCCAAAGGGTAAAAACGGGACCCTATTATTAAGCCTCCGCTGTCCGTCTGTCTGTCACCAGGCTGTATCTCATGAACCGTGATAGCTAGACAGTTGAAATTTTCACAGATGATGTATTTCTGTTGCTGCTATAACAACAGCATAAAATAAATATTTAAGGGGGGCTCCCATACAACAAACGTGATTTTTTTGTCGTTTTTTGCTCGATATTGATAACGACTACAGGTAGACCGTTGAAATTTTCACAGATCGTTTATTTCTATTGCTGCTATAACAACATATGCTAAAACAGAATAAAATAAATATTTAAGGGGGGCTCCCATACAACAAACGTATTTTTTTTCCTGTTTTTTTGGTACGGAAACCTTCGTGCGCGAGTCCGACTCGCACTTGGCCGGTTTTTTTTCTAACTGCTCCTGCCTCGGAACGGGTAAAATCAAGATAGTTTCGCGATCCGTGACTGCTAACTGGCGCATGGAAGATATTTCGCCATGGTTCTAAAGTTTATTGACCTAACAGATTTGTCTAATTCCTTCTATTTTGAGGAAGCTTCCGAGAATCGCTTAAATTAAGAAAACACAGTTGATAAACTAGTTGGCCGATGTGATGAAGTGACTAGCGATCGAGTGCGAGGGAATGTTAGAAAGTCTTAGAAAACGTTTCCTCGATATTGAAACTATCAGAGCAGGCAGCGGTAGTTACAAGTTTTTCTTGATCTAGTATGCTATCAATTGATACAAAGTAAAATTATGATCAGTACACGAGTTTGCCCAAATGCAGTACCTACAATATCTAAGATTTTCTTGTATCCGATACATTTTATTTCAAGGCTATTTTAACGTTACGCAATCGTCGTCGATTCAGTATAAACTAATTTCGTTTCGCTCAAAAATACTTATTATTAAAGTTGCATAATGTCTACTGAATAAGACCAATTGATTATGGAGTGATACTTCTAATAATCAAATGCGCCAATTTACACGGCACGATTCCATGGTATGCAGCGAGTGGCATACCGAGTCATTACCTGATTTATTCCGTTGCATACAATTAAAAAGCAACTTTTTATTACACAACAGGGAGTGACGTCAGAATTTCGTAGTGCTCTGTTCGTAGGCACACTGACACTGCTGTACCAATATCGCAATCAGTATTGATTTACTTTTCGGTAAGAACAAGATTCGGACTTTGCAAATATTTTGAGTCAATAAATCACCAGACGAGTTTTAAGCTTACAGAATATTTTGCCTATTTTAATACTTAATTAAGTGCTATGGAAGGTGCTATGCATGTATGATGTCAGTGTCGTAAAAAAACAGCTATTTCATACAAAAATTATCTAAAAAATCAGCTATCTCATAGTAAAAGTTGTTCAGTTTGATGGGCCCTACCTACCATATTCGGCGTTAGGGTTTTTGTAACACGTTGTCCACAGAACAAAGAAAAAAATTTTCCCTTCATATTCTGTGACTAACTAAACCGCGGGCTGATTATCTAATTAAAAGCCACCTAGCGACTCGTTGCAGTTCACAGATGATCGTGATCCATTGCTACTTCTTTTTGGGTTAAAAAAAACATACCAAAGAAAAGTGGCAATGTATATCAAATGCAACCGGTCGCTAAATAGTTTCTTTTTAGATAATCAGGGTGCCGATCACATTTTCCTATTCTGATTTCTATGAATACTTAGTCTAAATTTTTTTCGTATTTTGACCTACGTTTTTAGGGTTCCGTACCCAAAGGGTAAAAATGGGACCCTATTACTAAGACTCCGCTGTCCGTCTGTCTGTCTGTCTGTCACCAGGCTGTATCTCATGAACCGTGATAGCTAGACAGTTGAAATTTTCACAGATGATGTCCTATTTCTGTTGCCGCTATAACAACAAATACTAAAAGTAGAATAAAATAAATATTTAAGGGGGGCTCCCATACAACAAACGTGTTTTTTTCCCCGTTTTTTGCAAGAAATTAATAACTACAACAGGTAGACAGCTGAAATTTTCACAGATGATGTAATTCTGTTACCGCTATAATAATAAACAATAAAATCAATTTAAAATTAATATTTAAGGGGGCTCCCATACAACAAACGTGTTTTTTTCCTGTTTTTTGGTACGGAACCCTTCGTGCGCGAGTCCGACTCGCACTTGGCCGGTTTTTTTATACACAACGGGATAGTGCTTGGCCTTCATCTCACCTAATGTTAAATGACGATAAGGCCGAAAGTGGAAGCGCACTACACCCGGAATACTGGCTATCTTACCTCTAACTGCCGGAACACAACAATTTTTAAATTGTTATGGCGTCAGACTTAGGTAAGATGGTGGTAGCTAGCCAGGCGGACTTGAAATAAGCCCTACCACCAACCAAACGTACGTTTCTTAGCGAAAGTTATTCAGTTTCATGGGCTGAACACATCCTGAAACTTTGTCAATTGATTTTAAAATCACTCTGTAAAGTTCATAATAACATAACCAATCTTTGTGTTAGCTTGGTGTTTGTGTTTAAAATCTAACTAACCTTGTAAGCTTGGGGCGGAAGTTGGCGCGGCGGGTGGCGGCTGGTGCGGCGTGGGCGGCGGGCGGCGGCGCCTGGGCGCGTGGAGCCCCGGCGCCGACGCCGCACGGGTGGCGGTGCGGAATCCGGGCGCCCGGTACCGGGCCGACTTGACCGGCCCGGGCGGGACTGTGGCTGTGCCGGTCACTGATGGAAGACGGGGGAGGGAGCCCGCCCGCTCTTCTTCTTCCGACTGAAAGTTCATTCCGCGTCAAGAGAATAGGTTTGTGATAGTAATTACTACTTTTGCGATGTGATATATTGGGATTTTTTTTGGCTATATGTACTTGGAATGAATCTTATGGTAAACCCCATAAGATTCCTTCCAAGAAAAAGGGTTTAGGGAACTATTCACTTTTACTCCAGGAGCTGATACCAGGTAATAAAAATTTTAGAAGCAATTTCAAGGAACTGTGCTCCTTTAACATTAATTTAATTTTGGTTTCGGAATTATCTTTCTATTACTTTTCAAGTAGGTGCAATGTTGTTTGATAAAAAAAATCGCTTTGTTAATTAAAGTTAAGGCAATTGGAGAAAGTTAAGTCTGGTAAGTTAATTAGGTAGTGAAAAAAGTACAACCAGAGTGAGTTGCTCAATAGTTTTACTTTACAATTTCTTTTATACTGCGATTATAATAATATTTATATTATCTTATCGATATCGTTCGATGCAATTTACGAACACGCTTTAGCGATAAAATAAAGCTCTTGATAACTATTTCCTTGTAATTTATGTTTATTATCCACAAATTTGGTTTGTAACAGAATAAAGAGATTTTCACGAAAAAACGGATAGGTAATGTTAAAGTTATGTCAGGACATTTTGTTTATTATTTTGGGTTAGTTATTTGTGTGTATGATCTTAATTTACCTCAGCGTCGGGAGCAGAAGCCCGTCGCCTTCCTCGCCACAGGCGATCTTCACTGCCGCCTATGGCACCACAACTCCTCGAATGCGATCGTTGTGCGGCCAGTTCAGCCCCCGCTGGCGACCGCCGCGCTTCACACCCCACACCCCCTAAAGTACCCCTAGAATCCGCCGCCAACAGCGCGGATTCAAAACTACCCCGCCACGAGAACCGTTCACAATCACTTGCCACACTACCTCTACTTGCTGTCGCTTCTAAAATATCGTGCGAGCGACTCCTTGCTAACGCCCCTGGCTCCGAGGCACTGTCGTCATCTGTGCTCGGGGATGCACCGGCTGATACTTCGTGCATTAAAGCCACTAACCGCCCTCCTATGTGCCTCATCACTTTGCCGAATAGGGGCGGCGAACCTTCCCCAGCGCGGCCTAATGTTGCCGCTAATCTACGATATGCGCCTGCGGCGTCACGCTCTAACGACCCAGCAGCCTCACTGGTACCATTATCAAACTCGTCAATTATTTCACGACAGCTCTCCGATATTTGTTTTCTTAAAGCAGATCTGTTCGCCGATGTCCCTTCCAAATCTGAACCAGCATAATCAGACGAATCGTACGAATCGCTCCAAGTATCTTCACTTGATAAATACTCGACAATTTCGCGAACTTGCTCGTCGCGTATACCCGGTACTGTTTTCATTAATCTTGTTAATTCACTTTCGAAATATAAGAGTTGCGGTGGTTTCGGAGGACGAGAGCTTTCTGAATTTGATGAGGCCGGTGTTGATGTTCTAACATTATTTGTATTTATCATTTGTTTGAAAAACTGACGCATTTTTGTCATCATTAAATTAGTTTCTTCGTCTGATGACCAATTATTAAAGCTATCTTTACGTGTTAAAGGGCTCGGGGGTGGTCGCGACGGAGGGCTTTCTACGCGCTCCTCAGAATCTGTCCGAATTTCTTCGACGATTTCTTCTAATTCCGTTTTTGGTTCATGAGATTTCGTAAAATCAGAACTAGAATCACCGTTTCTTAATAAATCGTCGCAACTGCCCACAAAACCGCTATCTCTACTTGTTTGTTTCTTAGATTCGGATAATTCGGATCCAAGCGGTGGGAACTCAGGTCGTGGCGTTAATCTACCATCTTCACCTTCTGATACGGACCTAGTGTCGTCACGGGCTTCTTCAGTAAAATCCATTGACTGACGCCGTTCATCAGCGGGTGACCCTCTCGGTTTTTTACTTTGTTTTTTACGTTTTGTATCATTTTGCATATCTAACCTTTCAGATGAGTCGTGCCTGTCTTCCGTTTCTGTACTCGAGCCATCTGATACTTCTTGAGTATCTTGTGAAGGTTCCTCGCCCGTTAATAAATTATCTAAAGACGACGAATGTGACCTTGGTGTACCTCGAGCGCGAACCAACCGTTTTCTTCGCTGTTCAGGACTTTGTTTACCTTCACTGTCACTCCCGACACTGCCTGATCCATCTGAGTCACGATTATCTTGGTTAAATCCCATGAATCCAGATAGAAAATATTTTTCCAACCGTGATGACACCAATTCATCATTATCACTATTTCTTTTCGGTTGCTCACTATCCACAATTGAATCACCACCTTCACTACACACACTTGACGTTTCTGACATAGCTTCATCATCATCTCGCACATTTCTGCCATCACCTAAGCCGAAGAAAAAATATTTTTCTAATTCTGTAGCCGAAATGGGTCGCGGTTTTTTTGTAGTCTGTTCCGTCTCGCTTTCTTCGCAACTTTCTTCGACAATCGTGTGTAAAGTGAAGTCTAAGGAACGCCTACAGTAGGCGAAATCCTCCCCCCGGGCGGGCAACGTCGCCTCATCTCCTGAGTCCGAGTCTGAGGGTGAAGTGTCCTCATTTTCATCGTGGCTGACGTCCTCGACCCATGAGTCGTCGTCTGCGAGCCCCTCCTCGAGGCACACAACCGCCGAGAGCGTGTCGGCATTGCTTACGACAGTCACTCCGCCCGAAGGCTGTGGCGCTTCGTCGTCGGATATTCGTTCGTCGTTTTCGTGTGACCGCGTACTCGATTCCGGTTCGTTATCCAAGTTAGTGTGATGCACTGTGATGTCCTGCATGAGCCGCGTCGTGTCCGACGTGACGACGGAGACGCGGTCGTGCGTTATCATAACGCGACTCGTGAAGCGCGCGTGGCCGTCCGCACGGGCGGTGCGCGAGCGGCAAACTGTTGTCGCGTCAGGTGCGCACGCGCCCCCCTCCGTCTCGGGGCAAACCGGCCGTTCAACGTGCATTTTCTCCACCTCTTGGTCCTCTAATAATTCTTTCTTCAATAGTTCACTGAGCGTTCGCTCGATACCTTTGAACAAGTCTATTTTTTCTAAAGTCGAATTTGAATTGTCTTGCCCCGGTTCCGGCGAAGGTGCTAATTTTGATAATAAAACGCAAGGAATTTCTTCGGAACTTGACTTTTTATCGTTACATTTTTCATTCGGCAACTCGAACGATACTTTAACTTTCATATCACTTTCTATGCTCGAAATGTTATCTAACGAGTCAATTTCATCATTTTCTGATAAGCTTAATCTCTGATTAGGGTCATTATCATTATTATGTATGTTTTCTATGCTATTTTGGCTACAATTCGCACTAAAACTATTATATTCTTCGCAAGTTTCACTTTGCAACATATTTTCGTCACAGAACTTTTTGAATTCGGACCTTCTTACATTATTTTCATTGATCACTTCGTTGTTATAATTTCCGTATGAAATTAATGGGTAATCTTCTGAAAAGTTCACCGACTCTAATAGCACAATATGTGGATTTTCAGCATTACCATCATTGGATTCCTCATTATTATTATTATTATTTAGAACTAATATTTCCGGTGGAGGTATATCTAAGTTTTCTGATTTTTTATCGAAAGAATCATCACAGTCAATTCCGCTACTATCTGCATTATCTTCTAAATCGGATGAAGAATCTGCCGGGTTCACCACAAACACTCGAGAGAACCGTCCCCCTCCTCCACCACCGGAGTCGTCGGAATCTTCATCGGTGGTTGCCGGTTCGTCTGGGGCCCCACTGGTAAGGTCATAACTTCGTCGAGCGTCACCCCTTTCGGAGTCGCTTGAATCATCTGAATCGTTCGATGAGTGGAAAGCCTTTTCCGCATCTAGGTGATCCGGCATAACGTCGGCTTGCTCCGATATAACAGAAATCGAGTCTTCCTCCGCTAACACTTTGATATCAACTGCCGCATCGCAATCGAGTGACCGCTCGATATTGTTATCATCCTTATCGTTATCGGCGGGCTCTAGTATTTGTGACGATTCAGACTGAACTCCTTTATCGGTTCTTTCTACTGTTGGCATCGCGAGTTGTTGCGTTTGAGATATGGCTGCTGCGTTGGCGTTGGCGGTGGCAGTGGCGGCGGCGGTGACGGCGACGGCAGCGGCCGTGGTGAACCGAGCGAGGGCCACGGCATCGAGAGGTGGGAAGCCGGGGTACGTGCTCCAGTGCGGCGTCGGAGGGGTTTGAGTCGGGAAGGCGAGTAGAGCAGGCCAGAGCGCTGCGGGTATCGGTACTGGCACAGGTACAGGTACTGCGACTATACGGGGTTCAGCGCCGCAAGAGCAAGGCCTCGGACAGGCTTGGGGAATATGTCGAGGGGGTGGAGGAGGCAACACCGCCGCCGCGCCGGGCTCGAAGTAGTCCCAGTCGCAGTCGTCGGGCGCTGGCGGCGCGGCGGAGGACGCCGTCGATGAGGAGTCTTCCGTGTCCTCGCGGCACGAGGAGTCCGAGCTGAGGAACACGAGACGGTAGTCCTCGGGACGCATACGCCCGGCCTCCGATTCGCTGGCTTCGCCCGGCTCAGTGTTGACGCCCCACTCTGAAAACAAGCAGAAAATAATGTGATTAGCATTTATAATTTTACACTTATCTATCTATCTATCACCTATGATGATTTTAATTGACAGAACGATAATAATCAAATAAAGTATCATAAACCAAAACCGTATAAAAACTACTGCAAAAACAACAAGTAGGTATAGTAATTAAATTGTAATAAAAGATAGTTTAAACTATGTTTAATCTCAAAGCGCGATCATTAGATCGCACTTTGAGATTAGTTTTGAGTTTTAATGTATTAACATTAAAACTATTCGTAAAATAAGTTATTAAAGTTATTTTACTTAGCGCCAACATTTTACTCATAGCAATAAGTTGCGCTCAGTCTACATAGTAAGCGCAGATACGATAGGAACTAACACCACAAAATAGTCTCTGTCTTACACCCACTGTTATTTATTAATAAATTCCGTCTCAAAAAATACAGAAATTTAAAATATTATTTAATAATAAACTGAAAGTAAAATTGTAGATTATTTCCTATTTGAGATAACAGTTACCTACTTACAGGTAAGCTAAGTTTACTCACAAGTCACAACATCTATCTAAATAACAAAGCCCCTTCCTACGTCAACTGATTTATTAAAAATAAGTTAAAGCCCATTCGGTTAGATAGTGTCGGTACACCCGCAAGCACTTGTGTCCCTTGTGTTTATTGTAATAAAATACGCATACAAATAATACACACAAGCGTGGTGCAAAGATAATTTTAATGAAATAAATTGAGTATGTAGGTATACGTAAAGTAAAATTAGATCACTATTCTTCATTACTCGAAGTGTCGGAGTCATTATCATCTGTATTTATGATAATAGATACAACATGATCACTTTCCGAATCGAATTACCAAAATATCGATATTTCAACACAATTTCGATGGACATTGGTTATAATAATTTGTTTACATGTTTTACAAAACACCCGTCTTTTTTTTGTTGGTTCACTTAAAGTTTCATCTTGAGTCATTTCACTGACCTCCCAAGGACGAAAAACATTTTCAGTGCATATATGTAGCAGAGTCAACAAATACAACCTTTCACTACAGCGCGCCGCCGCCAGCGCTTCGATGCAAACTGCCAAAATCCAAATTCACTTGCGGGTGTACGCCGCACGCGGTATCCTTTGTTTATGCGGCGGCATCCTTTGACAAGAAGCGGCACGTGCAAAGGCGGCGCGATAAAAGGGCGACACTATCTAAACGAATGGACTTTACACATTTGTACTGCAATTTATAACAAGAAATAAAATGTTTGATAGGTAGATATTATAAAACACAAATATTTTTATTTGAAATTGGAAATAATCTCAAGATATCGTGGTAGTGTAGTTTCGAAAAGCTCGACTACGTAGCCAAGCCTCAAGTCAGTATAGATAGATAAACTGGCAAAGATTATTGTGGCATCAAACCTAAGCTAAATGTAAATAAGGATATTATTTCCTTGGCAACAGCTAAGATAATACTAGCCGATCGGTAGAAAGCAACACGGATGGGTGGTCTATCTGCAATGCACTATGGTGTGTCGTGAGTTGAAAGCGCCGTACAACACGAACCTGCCTCGCGATGGGATGGGAATGCACAGTTTTAGCACAGAATAAATAATAAGGCGATTTGCGTTTGGAGATGAGCCGATTGGTGTAAAGGCATAGCCCTCATATTTAGTAAATGTTTCGTATAATTAGTAGGTACATTGCGTTGTTGTAATACCAGTCCGAGATCGCTATAGGTTGGGTATTGAAAGTTATGCTGTGGCATCGCAAACTCTTCAACGGGAGATCTTGTACCCAGAAGAAAACGCACGAAACTAGGCAAAGACTGATTTTCGCGTAGAAATAGAATGCATCAGCGAAAAACTGTCTGTCTATGTCTATGGATTCTCGTATAAACTGTTTCTGATTAAGTGGAAACCTTTCCTAACTTCTTATTAAGATTATCAAATAAGATATCATAACAGACAAAACTATAAAAAACTGGAACCCAGTTAACTAACACTTTTCTATATTTTTTTATTAAGTTACGATAAAAGTAACAATATATTTGAGGTTTCAAAGGAAAACATTAAATGTTGTGGGTTGTTCGGTAGCTATGATAATTATTGTCAAGCCCACTTTCAATGGTCAACTCGCCGAGTTTCTCTGATAAATATTAATTCACTTAGGTACGTTGAAGTCCTTTTAAGTTCATTAACATTACGGAATCCATTTACTTACGTTGTTTACGTTAGAAAATGTGTTAAATTGAAAGTTTTAGAAAAGTGAAATACATCATGATTGTCCGTTTTCTGGTAAACCTTTTGTCGATAAACAAGAATTCGCATTTAAAAAAATTCTTGACAAAGTATTTGGCTAGGTAATTATTAAATTGTATGTAATTTATGGAGACTTCAATTTGCTTCCTATTATCTACTAATTTATCTATCAGTAATTATCGTGCGTTGGATTTTTTCGTACTTTTTTTTTTCATTGCCATATTTTCCGGATGTCGTCATTGTAAATCAAGTTCAAGACTTAAGATTTTTGTTTCATTTTAAGTCCAGAATGAATGAAATAGATTTGTCAAGAGGGCAACAACAAAGATTACTTTGCAATTATAATTACACAGGTAGTTGGTGGTGTCTTCAATTATTTATTAGCATTTATGTACCTTTACGTACGAACAGCCATGTATTGAATGGTTGGACGTGACATGTCCACTAATGTTAACAGCAGCATGTACTAGCACGTATTGAGATTATCTTCATGCACGTGTATCCCGATTAAACATTGCGAAATCAGTTCAAAATTTTAAAATTCTGGTTTCTCTTCTCAACACTGTGTTTGTGATAAGGTTTCGAGGAACCCCTAAAAGTTTCCGTCCCGTGTTAAATAATCCAACGAACTAGGAATAAGGCTATCGTTGTTGTAATTGTAACAGCTGACCTTGTCACATCACACCAGTAATCAATTATTGGTATATAAGTACTATAATTGCAATTTGCTTAACAAGCTTTAAAGTTGCGAGATGATTTTCATAACAAAGTAGCGACTAAAATGTTCTTTCTACTCACACATCAACACCAACCTAATGTAGGCCGTACGACTTACATTTCTTAGTTAATTTAAGTTAATTTTTTTCTTGAAGATGCTGATTGATGTAGGCAGGTGTATCTTGAGGTGCCGTCCGTATGGAAATAACCTACTAAATTGAATACTGACGAGAGAGCGACATTAAAATTTGCATGTTTTAAAACATAGCATCTGGTTTTAGAAAACGTTTTAATTGAGGTCCTAGGGAAAACGTATTTGGAAAACATGCACCAATCTTAGAAAACTTTTGTCTGGTTGGAGTACCCTAAATCTTAACTTTATGTTAGAAGTTTTGTACCTACTATACCTATAGTCTAACCGATCAACTTAAACGTTATCTAAGTAATCGCAGCGACTTCGATTTTCACTATATTATCTCGTGTTCTCAATACAGGACAATACGACAGTATAATGAGAGTGCTCATTATGTAGTCTGCGTGAGAATATTTTATATAGTAAGTAACACTCTTCCCCGATTGCTTATGGTATAACTAGTATTGATATGATTAATGGAGTAATTAAAAATACGCTTGTATGTATATTCATGAGCAGAAATCGAAGTTTCATCGGTACTTACTATCGGTTGAATTGTAACAGGATCTTAGATATAGAATTTAATGTTTAGAAATCGTGGGAATCGCATTCATCTAGAAATTATGTTCGTATCAAAGTCATCAGACAAATGTTAATAAAAATTTTTAACGGTCTTAAATACTGAAAGCCAAAATAAATCAGATTCCGCAACCGACACCCGCTTCTCCGTTGGACTGTTCGCAGTCAGTCAGGACATTTCGTTTATGGCAGTTTAGACAGACAGAATCTTTCACTTTGTATTAAGTTTAGTAGGTATATCTATCTTAGCTTATTAATTAATTTGAGAAATAATCCGTGACATAAACATACGTAAAACACATACTGTGACACTACATTTCACTTACGTTAAAATTTCAAATCAATATATCAAAATTTACAAGACTTGACGGTTGTAGCATTTTATAAATGACGAAAGATTTTTTAACCCATGGTTGGAACATGGTTGGTTAAGTGCTGACGTATGACGTGATAAGAAGGCCGTTTCTTTACCCATATCCACTCGAGTAGTTATAATAACCTCGGCTGCATCATTATAATACTATATATGATGCCATAATTGCAATTTCATCTACACAACTCAAGTATTTTACGATGACGGACGACGGTACGTTGACGGTCTTCCATGGTTTTACCTAACTTTCACTTGCTCAAAAGGTAAGAAGTTGTTCCTATTGGTATCGGTAAGGGGCTTTTCAAATTATTTTATCATCATAATAACTGTACATTTAATAGTCCACTGTTCCAGCACTTCATAAGCCTCTACCATGTGAGGATGTAGCCTTATGCGTGGTCATGCCCTTGCTTGGCAAACGGGTTGGAGATCGCAGTTTTGGACCAATTTTATCAAGAACACCATTTTCTGATGGAATTAGACTGTTTTTTTTATTAGTCTTAAATTATTTCTGGCTTGTGTATTACAGATAAGACAACGGGGTATAATAGTCGTACCAGCGCAGCTATTTGATACTAACCCTGATACGACAAAGAAGTGAGAATCTTCAAAAGGATAGGCAGGACACAAAGTATGACCAAAGCCTTTACAATATACAGAGGAAAAGTTACATAGATCTGGTCTTCAGTATTGTTGGCCGTAGTCAATCCGGTCATTGATTTTCCTTAGCGTGTGTTTGAACCGTGGGCAGTTGGTGGAGTCTGATCTGTGGTTAATGTCCAACTTGCCTTTGAAACGCTCGTTGTGGTTTTTGCAATTGTTGCACCGAGTCTTGATTTTATTTTCTTTGTTCGGACAAGTCTCCAGAGTGTGGTTCTCAGTACATACAGGGCAGACTTCCACCCCGCTTTTGCAGTGTGCCCGAAGGTGCCCGAACTCCTGGCACTTATAACACCGCATGAAAGGTGAAAACTCCTCTGCGTGTACCCTAACATAGTCGATATTCACCTTCTGCTATTTGGTGATAGCGTTGAATGCACGTGGTGTTGTCAGGAAGACAGCATTATACAGCTCATCCTGTTAGGGCTAGTCCATAACGTGTGTGAAGGGTTGATGCTATTCTAATCGCATAGGCCACATGGCTATGAGGACCATATACTGTACAATCTTCAGTTCAATGTTATTCTATGCTAATTTTTAGTTAAGAAGAAGCTAGTAAGCTTCTAGTTAATACTCTGAAGCATTACCATAGCGTGCGAGCAGCTGACAGCTGCCTACAAATATCAATTGACGGCCTTATTGTAATCAAATCAGCATTCAAACGGACAATGAAAGTAAGTCGTAGGTTGGCGCCGAGCCTCAAGGCTTGTTGCCTAAGCGGTCGTGGGATGCGAGGAGGCAGCGAGGCCGAAACCACGCGCAAACCGTGTCCTTTATGCTCGCTATGAACCTTTTTTGTTAAGTCATTAGTATTTAACGACCTCTCTGATTAATTACCTAAATGAGTTCAAAGCTGAAGCCGCTAAGGTGGGGAAACTGAATCACAAGGTAACCGGGTTTGAACTGATGCCTTCAAAATTCAAAGGACAGACAATATCAAGCTCCATGTAGTATATTCGGATTAGATGAAAAGAAATGGGTTAATTAAGTCGAAAGCTAATGGTAGCGTTCAACAAATTCCAGTAAGTCTTACTCTACCTATGTGCTACTGCTAATATACATACTTTTTCCAGTTGTCATCATCAACATCATGTCGTGACATTAACTAGGTACCTACATAATATGAATCTATTGGAACGAGGCTGGCCCACATAAAAAGTATATTATCCCTTACACTTCATTTAAAATCAGCTCCCTAGTGATCCCGATGACCAACCCTGGTCAATCCGTTACACGCTGAATCTCTATTTGTTTATAATGCCATAATTATCCTTATGGGGACCAACATTTTGTGAGACCCAAAGTTTCATTACACCGCAGATTCAACTTGAAAATAAAGAACATTCAATCCCAGATTTTCTACTCGATAACGCATAGTTTTAATTGAAACGTAAACAGAGTTAATGTAGTGTTTGAATCTAAGACACTTTCTTCTTTAATAGGCGTGACGAACACAGCATCTCTCTCCTATCTATATTAATTCCACACTCTGTACGATTACTGTAGAAGGAAGATTTAATCGTCCATTTCCAAGTACTTCGTGTTGTTTCGTGTAGTGTTGTTAACGAACAATTATAATGAAACAAACGTGAAAGAAAAATAAAATTGCAGACACAGACATCAACTTCTTAGGAGTCTTTAGGAAGAGTTTCCAGGGGTCGAAGCTGTTTGAAGTGTCTAAAAAACTGATTTAACTGACTGTAAGACTCAAAAATACTGACCTATTACTAACTTAATTTCTATGTTTAATTGTGTAGTGAGTATAAAAAGAGGGGTTTAAGACAGAGTTTTTTTTTATTGAGATTTTTAGCATTCACAATGTTATTTTTATATATAGGTGCACGAAATTTTCCTTCTTAAATGGTGCACGAAATTTTAAGGGGTCAATGTACTCATGCATACAAAAAAAAAATCTATGGTACCAACATTGAAATCGCGAAAAGAAAAGTTTTTTCTTTGGTTCAGTGTAATTACACTGAATAGTGGCAACCCTAGACCAAAATGTTTAGTCAGTTTTATCCATTAATCTTGTAATCTTGCTTAACTTTTGTAAAAAATCTCTTTTTAGTCAATTTCATCCACTAATCTTGTAATCTTTTTTCGCGATCGATGCAGCGCGATTTTTAGTCAGTTTCTTCCAGTAATCTTGTACTTTTACCTGTCTATAGTAAAAACAATCAGTCGCGCAGCGCGATTTTTTGTGAGTTTCATCCACTTATCTTGTACTCTTGCCTGTTTACAGTAAAAACAAACGGTAATAATATAAAAGTATATAAAAATTAACGTAGGTAGCTAAAAAACTGACTTTACTGACCATTTTTTGAAAAAACTGACTTTTACTGACCGTAGCCAAAAAAACTGACTTTCACTGACTTACCAGTTTCGACCCCTGAGTTTCAGATGATCAAATTAGTCCTAAGGGTGTATTTTCCCTCCGCTACTTTATAAAAAATAAATAAAATTAACTTCGTCCGATGAGTCGGCTCGTGTGAGTTGACACGTTAAGTTTATAATTATCTAATGCAACACAGTTGCAGTTATTTTAGTACTGACTTCTAAGGTATTAAAGAGATTTTATAGGTATTTTATGTCATTCACGGTTTCCTTATCTGCTGTGCTGTATAAGAAAAGATTCCTCTTTGTTCCTTTAGAAAATTTTCGCACGAGGGATAGAGTAATGTATCAAAGAAATATTATTGTTTGCGTACCATACTCTCACATCCTTTTATTACAGGGATTGTAATTTCGTCATCGCAAAATATTCTACCGCTATTAAAAGAACATGTTATTTAATTTATGGACATCACACCAACCCCAAAATATTTTTAATAATCATCACCTTTTAACTGGGCGTCTAAGGGAAACAGGAAGACATAGCCTTTGAAATTTGAATTTAGGTGATTAAGGTTTAATATAAATTAGGTTTAACAATAGTAGTAAGATTAGGTACTTACTAACTCATATGGATGTAATTTATCTCTAATAAAAACGATTTAATTTAGGTAATTCATAAGGAATGGACAAGGCCAAGAGGACAGAAAAAAGACAAGCTGAAAATAGTATCACAAAAGTTGCTCAAAATAGAGGCACATCAAAGTGTACTAATCCGGTTGTTTGCGACTTCATGTTGTATGTAACAGTTATTTATCAGGTATATCAGGTAAATCTGATACCATTGTTTTAGCACGGTGGATATGGGGCAGATATTATCAGTCCAGACTTTCTAGTTTACCAGTGGGCAGTGGACGTTGCTTATCTGCTGCTCGCAAAACGCTCTGATGAATCTGATTGTTCTGAACACAGTTCAATACTGAGAAAGTTTCATGGCGTATTTTTTTTACTTTCATAACTACATATTTTTTATATTGCTTTGAATTTGTTTCTATTCTTATACCGTACTGGGTAACTTTCAACATCAGCTTTTTATCAGCACCTTTCAACCTTTTCTACTTGTGACTTTAAAGTCGATAATAAAATATTTACTGTTTAGTTTTATAGGTCCCTGATATGTCCCAGTTAACTTACTATACAGATAAATTCGTAGAAATTCTGTTCCAATTTTTAAATAAATCTAAAGATAAGCGCAATCCTTAAAACATTAATACGGGCTTTAAACTGCCTATCTATTGTCTAATTTCAAAATCTATCGCAATCGCTTTCAGGATGTAACACATTGATTGATGCTTCTATTTGGCACAAATAAAAACTTACTAAAGAAATGCAGCAATGTGTCACATCTATCTGTCAAATGAAAGCGATTGCGATAGATTTTGAAATTAGAAAATTAGCCCCCTGATTTGTATGAAATGTCACGTGGTGTTTTCTTTCAAAAGTTTTAAGTAGGTACTTGAAAATGTTAAGACAGTGAGAAATACTAGCCAATAAGTTCTAACTAAACGGTACAGTTACGTCATCCTTCTAAAAACCATGCTGGATTGATTCAATCAAGATCATTGTAAGATTTGCCATGATCTAATAATGCTGCATGCTGAGCGTGACTTTAAAAGTGTCTCAATGTCTAGGGTTTAATCTTCTTCTATTTTTAAGTACATTGGTAAACGAATGAGGTGATTTTGCAACTTCCCTAATGTTTTTTGTTGTTTTACGTAAAATATTCCTAGAAAAATTATTACTTAGTTTCTGAAAAGTGGTATAATCAACATTTTGAAATTTCGATAGTTTAACTTTTTTTAATAAAGATTTCATGTGTTTTTATAAGTCGACGACTTAACAAATTAGAGTCTAAGTTTATTGAGCAAAACTTTAAAAACATAGGTAATAATATTATAATATTTATTTATAGTATGCATTGCATTGCTCATTATATAAAATTGTAAAAATATGAACAACACATACTGTTCCTTTGTGTAACAAGACACGTGTTTTTATATGGAAGTATTATTACACAATTTCAATTGTAAACTAGGTGGCTATTATCCGCCTTTATCCAATTACCAGACGATACCCAACACTCACATTTTAGTAAGACGCTACTTGAAAAGGTTTCCTCAAAGGGCTTCATGAAAAACACACATGTAAAATGGTCACTACACACACATAAAAACCAATTTTGTGTCTGGAAACACACACAGTTTAGACGAGTGAACTGTTATTGTTTGAGTTAACGGTATTAACATTAAAGTACACGATTTTTAGGAAATTGCAAAAGAAACAAATGAATTCGTAAATAGTAAAACTTTTGTTTGAAAAAAGAACAGCCACTAAAAAGTTTTTAAGTCAGAGTTTGGTTTAAAGCGCGGTATTAAAACTTTTTGGTGCAATTTCGCGAATGGCCAGTAGTGTTGCGTTCGGAACGGGCGCGGGGTAGAGCGCGCAAGCGGATGTGCGCACATGGAACAAGCCGGCTACGGCTGTCGGCTGTTGGTCGCCGGTCGAATGCCCAGTGCTGTGCCCCACTCGATTGTTTACGTTTTATCGACGTTTCTATGGATATGGTCCTTTGTTTGTAAGCTGAAAGTTTGACGTGGCCGGGTCGACGCTTTGTTTTACTGTTTACGCATTGTACAGGGATTTCAACATTTACCGAGAACTATCGCGGGGCGATGCTCATTTTCAAACAGTAGTTCTTCTCATTTGCATCTCTACACGCATTAAAACATGAGCGACTTTAAATTTTTGTTTAATTCATGAAGAACTTCAAGCTAGACTAGACAACAGAAGGTTCTCTATGTATTTGTATAAAATTTTAAGGCATAATATGTCATAGCATAATATGATTTCGCCGAATGATGTTAACGCATAATATTAATTAGTCATAACAGCTTATTCATATTTTTTTTAGGCATAACTATGTAATTTAGGCATAATCATGTTTAAGCATAATATTCTTTAGCATAAATTTAAACACGCATAATGTTATAAACGCATACATATTTTTATAAACAAAAAAATTTATGCACTTCGAAACTTGCACATTTAAAAGCTATTGCTAAAAATTTACACTTGAAATAAATATAAAAATTGTTTGTCTCATGCATGACTAGGGGTATGAATTTACAATGCCAAAGTTGAAAAGACCGAATTTTAAAAGACCCATGGACGAAACACCGAAAATCAAATGGTCGAACGGTTCTTTGGCCGTACGTTTAAAATCACGAAAAGACATTTTAACTGAAATACTAAATCCCGAAGTTTAAAAAACTGAAGGTTACTTGAGAGTTACATGCCAGCAGGTCGGTTCTGGCACTTCGCCGGCCGTTGCCGCGGCAGGCTCGCTTCGCTCGCTCGGCTCGTGCGTTGTAGGTCGCAATGAAAATCCGTTTATGCCAAATCCGTTATGCCAAATCAAAATAGGTATAAAACCATTATGCGAAAACAAGGGATTCCACAACAGAACCATATTACCTAGCCTTGATTACCAAAAAAGTTAAAACTTTACCACATTTTTTAATCTTGTGGGTTTCAGTAAAACTACTGCAAGTGAAAGTATTCGATATAATAGTAGAGGTAAGATAACAGCTGTTAAGCAACAAAATCAATTAATAGCAACGTGTATTAATCTATTAGCACAATTACTCGAACAATACTCGACAGCTAAAATGATTTATGTTCTAAAATATCGATAAACTATATCGACTTAAAAGTCAACTAACAACGTGACTCACCTCGCGTCTCAACGCCAACAATAAAATGTGACCCAGGAGAGAAAAGCCTCAAGCGACAGGTAACAAGCCGGCAAAAGCCTTGCTTCCTTCGAGGGCTTAGCCTCAGCGCAAAAAAGGCTCGTAAGCGCCTGGCGTTTACGTCTAATTTGAAACTTGATCTCTCGAACAATGAACTTGCAGTGGCGAACTAGACCAAACAGCGAGGGAACGAAACAGTTTCGTATATGGAAGAGGTCGGTTTGAAAAAAGAATCGTTGGTCTTTTGTTTGTGTTTGTCTTAGGAGGTGGTAGGAGGGCTTGGTGCAGGCAGTGCCCACGCACTGTGTACGTTGGGCAGTAAACCGGAGCGTGAAATGTTAGTACAGTTAAAAAGAAGGTTCTACGCCTGTGCACAGAACTTCCGGTGTGTGGAGGGTTGACAGGTAAAAAGTTTTTAAAAAGGAAAGTCATCCATCACAGTGGTTGTGGAAGATGAAATGTTCTTTTAAAATTAATTGATCGGCGTCTCATCCATTTCAAATTTAACGAGTAGGTAACTGAAGTATTTTTTCACTTAAACAACTTATAGCGATGGTTAACAATATGACTGAAATAAAAATAATGATAAGTAAAAAAAACCTATACATAAACCTTTTAGAAGAGCACCTTTCAATTACTGAAAAAGTAGGAAAAAATTCTTCAATCGAGACGAAAAATGTAAAAATAAATTATATCCGTCAAATTCAAATTTTCTGCCACGTGATAATAAAAACTAGGTACCACAAAGTTATCCTTTTGAATACATGTACCTCATATTTATATTACAAATAAACAGGTTTTACAGCAGTATTGTTACGATACCTCTAAATAGACGAGGTTAATTCAAAGCAGATTTAGTAAAAACGCTAAGAGAACGTAACATCTAAGAATATAAAGACTTTTTTTATCGCGATACCCAGTTTTTATACACAAATGAAGATAAACCTTGTAGCATCGTTTCGAGGTCGTGAAATCAAATTAATCACAGTAAAAAGTTAGTTACGAATATACCTTACACAGATGCTACGCGGAATATGGCAAAATAATACACAAACCATTTGATAAAACCTTTTTCGTTTAGTTTATAATTCGTGGTAGTTTTGCCCGATAAAATTAATTTAATTACGTGACATTTATTCACTTTAAAAATCCATTAATAATATCAAATAGCTATTAGGTCATAAAACAATTTTATTAATGAACATTATGATTTACACATGTGTAACGGGGCGGCGTACGGGGAGTGAAGAAAGACGAAAGGTAAGAGAATGAGTAGAGGTTTATTGGGTACTGTTAAGTACGGAAACAATGGATTTTGACCGATTAGGCTGAGTGACTACTACGGAAGGGCGGATTAAGGTGAGACACCGAACAGGTTATTAATGGATCCTGAACTTTGTACTGCACCCAGAAGTAAACCACCGCTTTGGTAGCTCCCTACTGGATTCGATACAAAACAAAATATAAGCAGAGGTCTTATAGAACTGCGTAACACACTCGATACCGCGGTTCAGAATGCTACAGCGCCATCTAGTCACCACAGTAGGAACTATATAAATGGGATACAACTGTTAAGAGTAATGATGTGGTTATTCATGCTTGATAAATATTATGTTGTGTTGTGTTACAGTCCCCCCCTTCAGGTTCCGATGTCGTCCCGACGAGGAAGATGGTCAGTTAATTCTTCTTGGGTCTTCCCCTTCGCTTAGTGGGTTGCGCCGGCACGGCTTGGGCACAGTCCTGGCTGGGAGTTTTCTTCGGTCTTCCCCTTTTCCTTATAGGTTGTATTGGCACGGGCAGATTAAACTCTTTGGTTATAAAAGGGACAAGTGCGGAAGCATGATACGTCCCTATTGGCTCATTGGGTGGTTCTGGGTTACCTACGATATAAGAGGCTGGACCATGCTGTCTCAAAACAACGTACGGCCCGTTCGTTCGTTCCCCATTCGTTCTCCCAGGTAAATACTTTATGGTAAGGTCGAATGCCTGGAGTTGGAGCGCCCAGCGCGCCAATCTACCGCTAGGTGACTTCATTGACATAAACCAACGCAATGCTTGATGATCGGTGATAACTTCAGTGGGAACACTTTCGATATAGCTTCGGAATATCATGACAGCCCAAACTACCGCCAAAAATGCTTCGAGAGCCTCTACGTCTTTTCTGCCATCATACGAGGCTTGAGAGAACGCCAAAGAGCTGCGCCTACCGGCGCCAATTGTAATCAAGAGCTCTTTGAATTGCTCAGTAGAAAAGTTCGTCATTCTTGCGGAAGTACTCGTACTTTTCTTCACTGTTGTTTGCCTCCCAAACTTCGTTACAACAAATTTTGTGGTGGAATTCACGCTGGAACGTCCCGCCACTTTGCCAGGAGTGTGTGGAGAAGTCAGTGAACCCGTTAAGGTCGGAAATTGATTTGCAGGTCTTGCAGTTGCTCGTCCAGCTCCTCCAGGTGGTGACTTGGAAGTGCGTCAGATGTCGCAGAATCCCCAGGTAAGTTTCCAGATTCAACAGGTACGCGTCCAGGTCCTCCAGGTGGTGTGATGGTGACCTCCAGGTGGCCACTCGTTGAGGCGCCAGATGTAACGGGGCGGCGTACGGGGAGTGAAGAAAGACGAAAGGTAAGAGAATGAGTAGAGGTTTATTGGGTACTGTTAAGTACGGAAACAATGGATTTTGACCGATTAGGCTGAGTGACTACTACGGAAGGGCGGATTAAGGTGAGACACCGAACAGGTTATTAATGGATCCTGAACTTTGTACTGCACCCAGAAGTAAACCACCGCTTTGGTAGCTCCCTACTGGATTCGATACAAAACAAAATATAAGCAGAGGTCTTATAGAACTGCGTAACACACTCGATACCGCGGTTCAGAATGCTACAGCGCCATCTAGTCACCACAGTAGGAACTATATAAATGGGATACAACTGTTAAGAGTAATGATGTGGTTATTCATGCTTGATAAATATTATGTTGTGTTGTGTTACACATGTAAAAAGAACTGAAGAAAAGTATTTGAGAGGCATTGCGTGAACACTATGATAATTGCACGGGTTTTTTTTAAATAATTATTTAACTCGTGATAAAATATAAGCAAGAATATAATTTACTTAGGGCGGCTTGCACGAGTGAGTTAAATCTCGATTTAGTAAGATTTAAAGTCGGTTTAAACTTAAGTCGAACTTATCGTATTGCATTGCGTCGATTGAGAGTTAAACTAGATTTAAATTTAAACCGGCGGGCGTGGTTATAATAGTAAGATAGCATCCCCATGACTTCTACGAAAGCGCACGTACAAAAGACATCAACGCAACAACTCAGGGGTGGTACTTAAGTTAGATCTAAGTAACAAAAATGTTTATTTCGAGGGTTTAATTTAATTAATTTCTAACCTTGGCGCTAACGACAAAGTCTTCATTTTCTCGCCAATTTGTAGACATTTTAATCATAGTTGCATTTCATCTTAGAATGAGCATTTGATCAAAAAGACATGGATATTCTTAGTTCATTGAAAACGGGACGTATTTAATAGCACTTTAAATTTGATGAAAACAGCTATAAAATTGTATATCAGCACTTTAAAATAATGATAGACCTATAATTTAATCTTATCACTACAAAAATAATGGTTTGCACTTTAAAATAATAATAGATCTATAATTAATATTATCACTACAAAAATAATGGTTTGCACTATAACTGTGTCCCAACTCCGAAATCATTTAATTTCTGTCAAACCATGTCAGACTAATGAGATAGCAAGTCTCATCAAGTCGGTTCTAGGTTCTAGCGTTGTTGGTCGCAATGGAACCTAACCTCCTCCTCAGCTCCCCTCTCGCTGCGCGCGCTCGTCGTCGCACCTAGTCGTCTGTTTACCAGTACTAAAGTTATAAAATTAATTTGTATGGTGTAAAGTATTAAATTTAAAGCTAAACAAATAATTGTATAGTGCAAAGTATTAATTTTAAAGCTCAGTATATTTAAAGTGGAAACCATTATTTTTAAAGTGCATTCAATAAATTTTGAAGCTAAACATTTTGAAGTGTGTTACATTATTTTTAAAGTGCAATTATATATTCCCCATTGAAAACCTCTAGACCAAGCTCCCGTTGCATGAAACCTTACCTCACAAGGTGGAAGAGCAGAAATGTGTTACAGCAATAGATATTACTTAGGATTTTAGTGGTGGGATACACTGGATACTCTCGTGGGGTTGATCAGACCATCAAACTGAACAACTTTAATTATGGGACCAACCTTGAAATCACAAAAAAAACAGCTGTTCCATACAAAAGTACAATGAAGTAGACTGACTCCACAAAGTCTACATTCAGAAATGGAAGTGATTACCACACTGCGAAGCCTCATTGAATCAAAGTCAAAGTCAAATAAGCTTTATTCAAATAAACTTAATTATTAAGTACTTTTGAATCGTCTATATTTTCCTACCACCCGTTCCAGACTTTTTTAGCTGACAAGAAGAACGGGCGCAATAAACTTATCAGCTGTAACAGCCATAAGTAACGATATTTACAAACTTGAATATATCGTTACCAGAAAATTACAAACAACCAGCGATAAAACAGTAATTTATAAAAGTGTTGGATCACACATTCAAACACCAGTCTATCAAATTGCAATTATCTTAATTACTATAAAAGTTGTCTAGGTTTAGGTTGTGATGTCCGTCCGTCCGTACCGCCTACGAAACCAATGCTACGTAAAGATAACGTAGCCGGTAACTTACGTTCAAAAAAGGCCTCAACTTTAAGATCTTTACAGATTTAAGAGTTTCAAAATTAATGTGACTCTATTCATTCATTTATACTATTTATTAGGTTCGGTCTATGTATTTAATATTAGTTCCTAAAAAGATGGAATTAAGTACTGTGTAGAAAAATAATGACGCGTTCACAATCATGTCAAGCAATGTCAATTATTTTGATGTTGTTATGTTTATTAGAGCATGTGGTTTTTAAGCGTAAAAGCACAGTAAAAGTGTGTGTCATGTGATGTCATTCTACCTCTAGTAGGTAACTGTACTATGAGGTATTAGAAGAAGCGATACTTGACTTGACATACTTACATACAACAAAGCTAGCAAAAAAAAATATACCTACTAGTATTTGGTTATGTTATTTGTTTTGGCATGAGAAATTATATCTTCTCGACTATCGTTCCCTTAAAACCAAACCAACATACATATTATAATTTATAATACAAGTGAACACCCCTCTTTCTCAGTCGGAGGTTAAAAAAATAGTCATGCAAATACATTAAGCGCCATCTATCTACTGAAGAACGCAAAAGATATTACAGTGATTAAAGCATTGTGCTCGTGCTATGGTTGCTGTGCTACTGCTACACACACACACACATGGCTCTAGCACAGTATTAGTAAGTAAACATACATTACAGCTAGATGGCTCTAGTTTGATAGTAAATAAAAAGTATCTCATCATTATTATGTTTTAATTATTCATTACCTACATACCTATTTCAAAACAAATCATTTTTTAAGTTTTATAGTAGTGAAGCTTTGTTTTATGCATAAACTTAATATTCATATTAATTTTATGGTTTTATTTGTACTATTATGTATTCTGTGGTTTTATGAAAAGCAAGCAGTGGCATTGCATTGCAATAAATATTAAAAATGTTTCTTAGTTATGTTCATATCATAGATAGAAGAACGCTACCTTCTCATGATTTGGTAAGGCAGTTAATATAAAACCTATGGGTAGGTACTTACACAATCCAATTCTAAATTATTTATTTTTGGAATTAGTACTTATTACTAGAACTCCTACTAATTAACATTGGTATTAATTTATTTTCGACCATAGGTAGTAAATTCTTGTAATGGAAAATTTGTGACTCTACAATTTTGAATTTAGATTTGGTAAAAAAATCAAATTGTTATTTTTGGGAGGATTTATCTATCGTAGAGTATTATAAATTATCTCTGGTAGAGTGTACTTAATGGATTAACTCTAATAACAAATTGTTTTTGTGATTAGAGCTGTCATCAATAAAATTGATAACGTTTTTTGTTACGTAGAAAAACAAGTTATAAGTAGGTACCTATATTGATTACAATACAACACGTGGTGTGGCATTATCGGGGCCAGTTTCTACTTACTGAGAAGAATATTTCTTGGTCTGAATTGTATACTTACCATGAATTACATTAATAAATTTTATGACAGAAATTCATATTGATGAAGTCTGTAAATTATTTGCTTACGACGCCACATGCATGAACCAATAAATCTAAGGGCGAGGGTTATGAATATTTTTTCAGATGTCATAGGTAAGCCTACTTACACCCGACTAATATTTTGTACTTATACAAATTCTATTCTATTTTAACCAGAAGCACCTGAAGCACAGACAGAATACAAAGTACAGAAGATAGGTGCTATCCGAATCCGGAATTCCGGAACCAGAATATGTGATACATAGTTACCTAAGTCTTTAGCTATGTATATGTATTACGAGAAAGTAATACAAATTTAAATCTTCAAGTTTTTTATTATGTTAGTTTTGGTTAGTTTTTCATCATCAACCATTAAACTTAGGCAGTTAGTAGTACCTACAGTTTCAGTCAGTCCATTTTGTAGACAGAATAAGGATAATAAGGATATCCAATCGAATATTACTGATTTCACAATGTAAAATTAAATTACGTTTAGTGAAAACTTCTGTCACTCCCATAGTTTGTTATTTATCGCTTTCACTAAAATGTAACTAAACTTTGTCTTAAAGAGCCATTCGTTTTGATGACAATAGGTAGATCTATCGTTATACCGGCTCTATCGTTAAAAGTAAAAGTTCACGTTTTGAATTGGGTTTCAATTGAGTGTTTATTTGCATACGCTTGAAATTTTACTTATACGAATGCCTCTAGTTCTAGGTAAACATTAACTTAATCACTTAAATCAATTTGATCATAGCAGCGTGAAATAGTTCATTTCGTTAACATAGTTCAGTCTTATGCAGTTTGCAGTTTTGGATACCTAGTAATAAATATTTTGTACTTAATTCATAATTTGCTGTAGGTGTCGGCTTATTCTTTAAAGTGATTTGTCAAGGCAGAGATTTATTTTGTAAAAAAAACTATCCTACTAATCTTACACCTAGTTAAAACCTTCAATCAATACACTAATAATAATCTATTACTATGTCTGTGATTATTACCTGGGTTAGCTGGCGTCCTGCGCCGCCTCGCCGATGCTCTCCTAACGACCTTGGACACCAAGGAGTCCATGTCAGACCCCGAGTCCCACCTCGAACGGATCACAGCCGGTCGCGTCGCTCTCCCGTCGTCCTCCGTATCCCGATCACTACTAGTCGGCGGTATATTCGAATCATCACTCTCCGGCACAACCACTTTCACATCCCTATTAAACACTCCTATCGTCGTCACATCCCTAACGTCATCCGTACAAGTGAACGGGTGGGTCAAAGTCCTCCTTATGTTACTCTTCCTATGCTTCACTTTCGCTGAACCCTCTGAACCTTCTGATAGAGATCGTTTGTTCGATTTGCCGTCCGTTTTTGTGTCCCCACATTTCAGATCGGATGGAGACAGCGATTTCTTTCTAGAGTTGCGTCTTTTGTTACAACGCTTCTGTCTGCTTGATTCGCGTGTTGTCTGCATGGTGGTTACATTGGTGGGATCTGAAACGAAGAAAACATAATGTTAAGGCGTTTTTACTAAAATTATAATATTTTCTTATTGAGAAGTATAAGACAGGATAATTACAGAAATGCAAAAACACGTTTTGTATGTGTTACGAATAATACCCGAAGTGCGGCTACACCTAGTTTTAGCCGGCTAAAACTAGGTGTAGCTAACACTGCTGTTGGTTAAACCTAGGTGTAACCGAATTGCTCGCGGCTAATACTAGGTGTAGGTCTGGTTAAAACTAGGTCTTAGCCATGTCTAGCCTTCTTTGTGATTCTACTAAGAGGGAATAATTTATGGGGTATTATTTTTGTTGTCTGTTAAAAAATAACCACGAAATTTAAGGCTCAAGATCCCTTACGTTTCGCGGTTTTACCTATATTCGGGATCTACGACAAAAAATTGGAGTAAACATTTGTTTAAAGCGTATTTACGCATGTATTAAATTAACATATAATGTTTCAATACATATGTTCATTTTAACTACTAAAAGACGTTAGTACTATTATATATTCTGTGCTAAAAGTAAGTATGTAATATTATATAGCATGTGTTACTTTCACACAATTCTCACTTCAGTTAACTAACGTAAATTATATTTTAAGCCTTCCGTAACTTTTACTTTCGTATGAGATCATTACTTAAGTACCTACCTATAAGTGTGATTAATTTCTTCTATCTATAGAATATAATTATCAAAAAACGCACCTCTATGTATACATTTATATTTTGTAACATGAACCATGAAGATTTCGTACAGTTTGTTAGAAAAACAAAATTATTAAAACCAAAAGAACAAAACTCGAAGGTGTATAGTAAGCCAGGTAAATCATATGTTTTCCTAATAAACTGAAAATATACATTTAAACCAATTTCTTGTAACGTGTGTATCGTGTTCGACTTTATCAGCGTGGATTTTTTCCGATAGAGTTTTGTTTAGAAAAAAATATGAATAGGTTTTGATGTCGCTGTTTTAAACTGAACATAAACACTAGGTATAATAAATGAGGAGATGGAAAACAGAGAAAATATATTACTTACATTTACATTATCTACTAAGTATTGAATATTTACTATTATAGAGACGCGACGCATCTTTGCTAAAACGTCCGCAGTCGCATACTAGCTAGACGTAACAGATATTTCTAACCGTATCCTGGGTTTTATTAAACGAATAGAATAGAATAGAAAGTACCTACCTACTTTATGATGTTAATTTAATTCTCATTTATAAAATTTGCAATATAGGGAATGAAGTACCTATCTAACTAGTGTCTTTATTGCAAACATATTATGGACCGTTAAAGTTAACGATCTACAATTACAAATTCGGAGAATAGGATAAAAGTTTAATTCTAATTGACCAAGCAACCGAATCTTCGTAACAAAGTTAAAGAAATTGGACACTCCGCGCAGCATATAGAGATCGTGATTAAAATTAGAACTGAAATGGAAAATTAATAATATCCAAAGAAGTAAGTACATACATTACACATTGACCACAACCGCAAAACCGAAGAACGGAACTACTGCATCGATGTCACTCCACAAAACAAACAAGGTAGGTACACTAGGTATGAACGTTAAAATAACCGCACAGATATTAAACTCATCTTGCCACGATAACGTTATCTTCGCGAAAAACGATCGCACTGATAAAAAACATAATTATTTTAAAGGCAAGGTATACACTGCTATTCAGACGGAAAACACAGGTGGTTCAATTGTTTTATAAGTTAAAAAGTTAAAGGTCGTCCGTCACGGTCGTAGAGCCGCGGTTGATCAGTGTGAAGGCGCTAGACGTCTGCTCTCTACGGTTCGGTAAACGAAACTGTCTGCTGACTTGCTTTTACTAAGTTAACCTTACTGTTTCAGTGCGATAACATGACTTATCTAAAATTTTTTCAATAGCGAATAGTCTTGATAACGATTTTTAAAATATCATCTAATATAGCGCAGCTATGGTGATTAACCTATTCTTCTTAGTTTGATGCATTCTGATTTTAAGTGGATGTCACTAAAGAAAAAAATAAATTCACCTATATTGTTGAAAGTGTAGTTTTAGTGGTTTTTTTCTTTTCATTCTCTAGATATATGGTGTACATTAGTACATATTGGTATTTTTTTCTTTTTCATTAATAAAAAGAAATTAAAGTTGTAAATCAGCATTTATTATTTTCAGTAAAATTTTAAGGGAAGTAAAGTAAGTACGGAAATGTTCAAAATTCTCGAGTCCATGAATGGTTTTGAGAAAAACATGTTGTTTTTTCTACCTTTAATTTGAAAAACATAACTAAGGCAAGGTTGATAGTGTTTAACTGTTTAGCGTATAGTCACAGAATAGATATGATATAAGTAGGTAGGTACTATAGTGTTACATGGTGCATTACAGGAAACTGATAACAGTATTTGAACACGATGCCAAGCCGGATGAACTAAAGATACACTACACAGTATTGTCACATTGTTTTCTGAAAACCTACTAAGTACATTATCGTCTGTTGTTATCCAATTCTTCTTTGCCACTAAATACTACATCGTCCTAGGGAGTTCATCTATTTAAACTGATGACTTTTCGCTTAATTTCGCCGAAAAGTCTTTTGTTCATCTTTGGCATAGTCGATGAGAGTTTCGCTATAATATCTCTTGATGAAAATGCATCGATCAACGCAAAGGCACAGAATACTAGTAGCACCGTTCAACACTGGAAATTGGAAAATATGATTGCATCAATATAGCTTTGTATTGTATTACTTTTACTTTGTTGTAATAGGTAATTACTTAATTATTTCAGTAATTAAACTATTAACTCTACTTCAGATACATAAGCCATTAATTACCTAACAGTAGGTAATTTAATAAACAAACAAATCTTATAAGAAGTTTTAAAAGAAGTGATAAAATACTATCAGGGTAAAGATACTACCATGGTAAGGCACTATTTCAATTCAAAGCTGATTGATTTTGTTCTCTGAGAGACCCTTTCAAATACTAAAATTGCGTGATCATAGCTAAAGAGCTTGACAGAACAAAGCACGCGGAAACAAAAAACGACTCTGTAGTAATTTTCTGAGGCAAATCGCAGAAATATTGTTTTTACACTAAGCTTGACGCCATCAATTTAAGTCTAGCTATTCTACCGTATAGGGCCGAAGAATGTAACCGGTGTAATAAAAATGTAATAAAAAAGTGCCTAGGCACTACAGTTTTGTAATAACGTGCACTAGCTCCTGTGTGGTCGGTCAATAGTACTAGGAAAAAAATCCAGTCAGACTACTGGTAAAACTTGTTTTTGAAAGGACTGAGTCGCTTACAATTTACTTGTAGTAAGAAGCTGTTAAGGATTCGACCACTTTGACTTCAAATGTAACTAAAAATAATTATTTAAATTTTATTCATGGTCACTGAAGCAGATCAGTTTTAAATTAAACCAGGTTTAATTAAGCCCAAGTTTGAGAATACGGATATTGTTGAGTTTTAAATGATGTTGTCCTTCTATGACTCTACTGCATATTTGAATGCAATAGCAAGTTCATCAAAGTCTGTATCTATCTTTATGCACCGTGGTCCACAAAATCACTTGTCAATGTTCTTTTGGACCATCCTATATTAGCTTCTTCATTATGAAATAACTTTAACATTAAAATAGTTGCATGAGAAAGTCCTAATGACGGATGTGGTGTATAGTTCGTTATTCCCAGCATAATTAAAAGCTCTGGTTCGCTAGACACAGTTATGTCGATAATAACACTGTGGAAGTATGACAAGTTCACCTTCCCACAAAGATTCCCATGGAGAACAATGGAAACCTCCACGTATGTGCGACTGCGAATCACTGATGCAACCGATGTAGAGCGTCATGCACTCTTGTTGCTAATGAAGATTATGTTAGAGAGATATAAACAGCGTTAGTATTCACAGGATTTTATGTGTAGTTTAGTTCGAATCAAAATCGAGATCACCTGCAGGGGTCTTACCATGAGCAACGCAATAATGACAGTTGTGCAAATATTTATGTAATACAACTTACGTTATAAGATTGTGTGGTTTGCTGACTGCACATCTGACTGAAGGCAGAATTGCATTTCGTAAAGATTAAGTTCTTCATTTAGCATGCCGTCATGTCACGGTAACGACTTACTATCAAAAACAGACTAATGTTTTCTAAATACAGAGCCAAGATTATAACCGATACAAAACTTTCTTCTTCGAAATAAAATACGCTATCAATGTTCATGAATAAAGTGACGTTATCCACTGATCTAGCCATTAAACATTGTGAAACATTAGCAACTAGTACGAACATAAAATTGCAGAAGCTACTAAACATAAAATTTTATTATTCAATGAAATTATTGTTTGTTTGCACACAAATGGATTATCTACGATAGCAATTCTGTAGAATAGTCTTGTCTTGACCAATGTAATAAAATTTTAGTGTAATCAATTCTACATTGCAAAAACTATGTATATAAAAACTTACATGCGTTATTTTTGCAATGTAGAGTTGAGTCAGCAGAAAGCTGAAGATTTGAGTTAGATATTATTAATTAATAGTAATCTTGTTTTGCTGACAAATAACACATCAAAACTCTAGCAAAAATCACGTTCATCTTGTTTATAAATACATATTTCTGATGCATACATAGTACTTATATCTATTCTGTGCCTATAGGTACACTGTGAAGAATTTGCTTAAGAAATCATAATCGTGAGGAAAGCGTGGCCTTGTCTTACAAAACAACTTTGTCAATGGTTACAAATTGCAAACCCATAAAGCACGGTAAATTACTAAGCATCGTTTTTGTTCTTCTCTTTGCTTTGTTAAATTTTATCTTCACAAACTTTTTATTTTCAAATGTTTTTAGAATGCAATCTACAATTTCAATAGGAAGTAATGTAAATAATATGATAATGATACGTTCCAATTATCGAATGCTTTGCTACTTTAGAACGGTAACTGACACCATGACCAAGCCGTTAACTTCGTCATCTGAGCATATTTTGAGTGAACCAACCTAGTTACATGTAGCCACGAATTAAAATCGTAGTAATTTTAACTAAATTCACCAAAGTTATTAATTTATCATGATTATGTCTTAAAATGATTTTGTTTGATTAGTAGACTTAGGTAATGAAGAAAACACTTCCTAACTCTATCTTACTTTTACCTTCATTATTTATACAAACCGTTCCGACTTTTGCTTCGTTAATATAATGACTTTACTCTGACATTGAGTTGAGACGTAATGAAGTGTGAAGTTCGTGACGAAGTTAATAAATGCACTGTAGTGGATAGTTCTTGTATAATGTTCTAGTTTTTGCTACACTAGGCATTAGAAGCCGTTACGGATGACGAGAATACCATATTTTGCAGCGGAAGTTGTTAGCAGCATTACAAATTAACTACGGGTTAGCTAAACACCTTCAAATACTATGGAAAACGAAATTTGTAAAAACGATTAGATCTATAAAATCTGTCTGATTAGAGACGTGGAGTTGGAGATATTGTTTCTCATTTGTCAAATATTGGAAGTGAACCCCCTGACTTTTCCACATCCTATAATCACTCCTAGAGGAAGAATGTTATATTTGTGTGGTTAAGTAGGAACTATGTAAGAAACAAATCCAAAAGCTATACCACCAATCCAAAATATATTGGAAATGCCAAATACTTTTAAGTAAGTAAGTAATTAATTACATTTCAATTTAAGTACTTAATTTACAGTATGTTCCATAAACGAAGGTGCGTGCTTTATAATCGTTAAATCCATACAATCTTACAAAACACAAGAGGGCCTAGCCAAAGTAACATCGGCAAATCTTCGTTATCGCTTCGCTTTCGAAACATGTATGCGATTGACATAAGGTTTCGTTAACTATCGAATTTTAAAACGTCAAATCCATACATGTTTCGAAGCGAAGCGATAGCGAAAATTTGCAAATGTTACTTTGGCTAGAGGGTCTGGTCTATTATTTTTCGGTTCGTTAGCGCTAACACCTGCGACTAGAGCGTGTCATCCAATTTGCGTGATTTATTAAGTAAATTGTGTACTTTGATATATATTATGTTTTTTCTATTGTAGGCAACAATTGGTATAGTGAATTTAGTAGCTATCGGTACCATTAGCGGAACTTTATGTCATGCCCACGTATGCATTGTTCGCTCATTTTTGTCGCCTTGATCAACAACCATTCTAATCATAGAGACAAGGTTATAGTTTCATTAAAATTAATGGATATCATGATAGACTTTCAAGAGAAAAACCATGTGTGGAGGTGGATTGAGTATTTAAACCAATAAGGTAAAAGTTGTTATTGGCCAATCATCAGAAGAACTCAAAATAATAAGAGCAGAAAGATTTGTCAAAATATTTTTTGGGCCACAAAAAAGCTGATTTCTAATTGAAATACATAATTAATTGTAACGATCCCTATTAAATTACTAAAATAAACTAACAAACTACTACACAACACTGCAGCTCAGTGCTGCAATGCTGGTGACCTCTATGTTTCTGATCTGAATCATCTAAAGTAGCGGTTTGTTCGATCTTCAGAAATCAAAATGTTATTACTTAAAATGATTTACCATTTAGAAATACAGACATATCAAATATCCATTTGACAAGTGTCTTTACGCTCTATCTATTCCACACTGCGTTTTTGTGTATTTAGATGTGGGCGCGGTAACTTTGCATAAATTCACATGTGGTATCGAATTCTTTGCGTTGTTATTTTTCATAATATTCGACATTGACGGGGCTTACTGATAGATTAGTGATTTCAAATACAAAACTAAGTTTAGAGGTTTCGTTAGAAGGTTTGAAAAGTTCTACAGGGAACATTCTTCATCTTCTTCCCAGTCATTTCATATATTGAGGACCGTAAACCCATTCATCTTGTCAATAAATTGTCTCTATCGGTTGAGCTTAGTCGCCTGATCGGCCTGATGATGTGCGGCGCTGACAGATAGGAGATTCTCTTTCCTCTCGATCTTTTGTCTTCTATCTTCTCTTCTCTGTCACAATCAAACGATTATTAGTGACACAGTAAAGCATTCTGCCTGTCCAAATCATAGTTTACTATCCTATTTTATCGGTCTTAAATGCTCTTATTAGACTGAGCCAAATAATTGACCATTTTAAAACATGTCAGAGAACTTAGGTCTAATGGTTCACTTTCAGTAGGAATTTAATTTTAATAAGGTATGTTTTAATGAACTGAAACCGATAATAAGCGTTATTTCAGATGGCAAAACACCAATTATTATATGGACTGAGGTTAATTGCTTTTATTTACAAATTGTGAAAGGGTTTATATAGTGGAAAATAACCGCAACGCCTCAAATATTGTTTGTCCTATTTCGGTTTAAGAAAAGTTTATCTCAAACAAATTCGTTTAACCAAAAGCCTATTCTATTGTCAGGGTTAGGTAAGTAGTTTATTCGTTTAATTTAAAAATAAAATTGACACAGTGATCTAGTTGTTATCCGTGACTAATTTAAAAAAGTAGATACATTAACAATCGACAGCAGACATCTGAATCGGTACTGCCCAACATTTCAAGACCATTTGTATCACGAAGAAATTGCTTGCCTAAGAATTGTTTAACGAAGGGTCAGGTCAAATTTATATTATATACTAGCTTCTGCCCGCGACTTCGTCCGCGTGGATGTTAGAGAAAATCCTTAGAGAACCTTCAACCAGGATCTGACCAGTCATTTTTACGTTTCCCGTTCCGGTTCCGGATCCCGTTCCCGTTCTGTTCCCGTCCGTTCCCGTCCCTTTCCTGTCTAGTTCCCGTACCCCTTGCGTTGCCATTCCCATTCCCGTACCGTTCCCGTTCCCGTCCCCGTCCCCGTTCCCGTTCCCGTTCCCGTTCCCGGTACCTTTACCGTCCCGTTCCTGTCCCTTTCTCTTTTCCGTTCCATTCCCGTTCCGTTCCCCTTTCATTCCCATTCCGTTCCCGTTCCCATTCCGTTCCCGTTTCATTCCCGATCCCTTCCGGTTCCGTTCCGTTTCGTTCCGTTCCGTTCCCGTCCCGTTCTCGTCCTGTTCCCGTTCCTGTTCCCGTGCCCGTGCCCTTGCCCGTTCCCGTTCCCGTTCCCTGGATGTGCATGTCCAGGTCCAGGTCCATGATGTGTCATGTCCACCGTGTTGGACTTCAAAATTACATTGATTTTCATGCTTACTTACCCCATTTACACCCTAAGGGATGATTTTCAAAATAACAAAATATGTGTTTGCCTATTTATTTTTAGACATGCTCCTACGAATTTTAAAGTTATAATGTCTATTTTATATTCTTTTTCCATACATTTGAACCTCATTTTCACCCCTTTTAAATCATGTCCATCGTGTTGGAGCTCAAAATAAATCTCATTTTCGCAATCACCATCCCATAAAATCTCAAGAACGACATCCATATCGATTTTTATGTTTACTCACCCCATTTACCCCCTAAGGGGTTGATTTTCAAAATCACAAAATATATGTTTGCCTAATTATTTTTAGATGTGCTCCTACGAAGTTCAAAGTTTGTAATGTCTATTTTATATTATTTTTCCATACAAAATTGGAACCCCATTTTCACCCCTTTAAGGGTTAAATCATGTCCACCGTGTTAGACTTCAAAATAAATGTCATTTTCGCAATCACCATCCCATAAAACCCCGATAACGACATCCATATCTATTTTTAGGTTTTTTACCCCTTTTCACCCCCATTTCATCCCCGGAGGGGTTGAAATACTAACAATAACAATAGACGTTGTGTTAGATTTCCATCCATAAGCCTAAATTATATATTTAGCGATTTTTACTTCGAAAATAAAGGATTTTCTTCAATACACAACTTCATCCCCCTTTTGACCCCTTCGGGGGTAGAATTTAAAAAAATGCCGAGACCCGTATTTATTAATTTTTAATCGTCAGCCTAAACACAAAATTTGATGATCCTAGCTTCAAAACTGAGGGACTTTCATACAAACTTTCATCCCTTATTTCATCCCCTTAGGAATGGAATTTTCAAAAATCCTTCCTTAGTGGATGCCTACACTGTATAAGGTATCTGTGTGCGAAATTTCAAGTCTCTAGGTCCAGCGGTTTGGGCTGTGCGTTGATAGATCAGTCAGTCATTCAGTTTACGATTTTATATATTAAGATAGAGATTGTAAATTGTAGCAAACACCATGCCTAAGGGGGCGTCCATAAATTACGTGAGGTGATTTTGGAGATTTTTCGACCCCCCCTCCCCCCTTGGTGAGATGTCGTGAGATTTGGCTCGACCCTCTCCCCCCCTATAAATCTCACGTGAGATTTTTCAAAACGTGTATTTTTAGTGTGATTACCTTAATCTGTGCTTGCTTGCTTTTCATTTATTTAAATAAACATTATTGTTTAGGATTAAGCCATATTTTGGTATGAAAAATGTTTAATTTTATTTAAAAATTAACGTTTAAAATATTACGCAATATTTGCCGAGACCCCCCCCTACGTGAGATTGGGTGAGATTAGGCTCGACCCCCTCCCCCCCCCCCTAAATGCCTCACGTAATTAATGGACGCCCCCTAACCTAAAGCTGCTTGAACTTTATGTGTATACCTAACCTAACGATTAGTGTAACAATGGCTACTTAGAATGTCGATGTAGGTTTTTATAAACCTGATCAATAGGTTTTTAGATTTTAAGTTACGCTCATGCGATGACTACAAATGTAAGGATAATGGAATGAATGCATGGCGTCGTACATGAACAATCCTTAATTACGACATTAATGACCATCTATACACATATAATGATATGGTATGGTTAGTTCCTGTTCCTACTACCTGTTTAACCTGTTAGTAAATAGAATAATTATGGCAGTGCATATGAAATATTATCATCAGCGGGAATCAGATGGTTGTAAACAGCTCAGTGGTGGGCACAAAAAAATCTTTAACTGAATTGGTCAAAGTGTTACACAACTATAAATAATAGTTATACAGACTTTCTTGAATTCAATTTAAGTCCTGAAAATTCGTAAACTATTATTTTACTCAGATTTTGAAAATCATTTTTCTAAACGCTAATCGTTTTAATAGGTAGGTAAGTATATTTTCACCATTGATCTTTGTAAGGTAGGATAGGTGCCCTACTAGTCCCTACCAAGGGGTAGGTGTAGGTACCCCTTTACCAACTTTTTAAACTCAATTAAAATTATCCATCCTTTAGCAACAAATTGACACGTTACCCAAGTCATTTTGACTGATAGGTTTATGCAACGACACGCCAACAAAGCATACTGTTATACCTAGGTTAGGTTCCTCTCTAACCGTGTTGATGTTTACTATTGTATCTGATTCTTAATAATGCAGCCGTGGGCGATTTATGCGTCTAGCCTTGAACAGACTTGAATATCTTACAATGACGGTACTTATTGTAATGACGAGATTAGTGAATCAAGAGAAAGTGCGACTCTTCAAGTTTTGAATAAATGAACAAAGATTATTAATTGAAAATATCAAATAGTCAGTTCAAAAGGTACATTCTGGAATAGATACACCTACTTAGTGTTTCTTGTGGAACTTTTATTGCAAGGTAGCATAATCACAAATACATCATCCTACCACATCATCATCACCTACTGAAGAATAGGCAGCGGTTAGGTGCATAGAGTATGAAATAAATGAATACCATTAAATCACTGTCGATCTGCGAGAAGTGCTAGGTATACGAGCTAAGTAGGTCGTCGTAGGTAGCCAATCTCTCTGTCTCTAACCTCGATACAACTGCAAAATTCAGACGAACGGAATACAGGCCACAGTTCAAAGTGCAGGCGATTACCAGTTTCGTGGGTCTATTGTTCTACTTCCGACTGCAAAACCAGTTCGCTCTTCGCTAAACGTGAAAATCCGATGAAATAATAATATTATGGTTATTTAATTATGTGAATTGGATTATGATGCCTTTCCGTGTATCAGAATTGTAATTGATTCTCAGATCAAACGAAACTGAAGTTTACTGTACACACATCTGCATAGTTAATATTATTATCAACCTCACGACGTGTCACGATGATACAACGATACCCAATGCTATGCATAGGACGGGACGTTAGTTTAGTACCTAGTTACCTACTTATATACTTTACTATTATTTATTGCAGGGATGATTGAGAAATAGATTTAGAGATGGGCCATATAAAATAATAATTACCATATTAAGCGGGCCAAGGAGCAACCCGTGAATAGCAATATTTACTGTTGTATTATTCCTTGTGGAGATACATACCTTAACTACACCCTGAAAAGGCATCAAAATCTGACCCACCAGTTTAGAGAAAAACAGTAAGTATAGCCAGACTTAGCCCGCGGGCCGCCATTTCCACATCTGACACTCCTCTTCCACACTGATGTGTTGAGGCAAAAAGCTTTCCCGAGGATCTCCACAACTATTGGTTAATACTGCACTGCACACACAAGAGTTCAATCCAAATCATTTTAACAACTTGGACTTATGCTATGCCAAGCTAAAATTTGTTTTTCTTAAGTCTGTAATTTGGGAGTAGAATTTATTGTAACCAATGCATTTTACACGCGCGGATCTTCACAACTATTGGTTACTGCACACTCAAGAGTTCAATTCAAATCATTTTAACAGCTTGGACCTATGCTATGCCAAGCCAAAATTGGTAATTCTTAAGTCTGTAATTAAGGAGTAGAATTTGTTGTAACAAATGCATTTTACAAGGTAATCTGGAATGAAACAGATTAGGTGCCTTGATAATAATTATCTATTCCATTTTTATCCTCAATAATTAATCGTAATTATAATAAAACTGTTTCTTTATAAGGTCTTGGAGTCTATCGGTTTATCTCACTATTTAATTTATCAACATTATTAAGTATCCATTAGTAAAGAATTTGTGAACTTAAAAGGGCCAGCGTTAATTGATGTCGATTGATTTTGATCGTTTGAAAGGGTAGAGATTCAAAGAATGACCTCATAGGTTTGTTTAGTATGCACTAAGTGATACCTAGAACTGGCAGAAAACTAGTTTAACTGTTGTGTCAGTCAAGGAAGTGTTTTTTACTTGACTGGATTGTCCTGTTTATTTTTATATCAGATGCGAACATTATTCAAAGTGTAATAATTTAAAAAAATGATTTTGTCTCCTGCGCCTGCCTTGTTACACGACTGCCCAAAGCAAAAAGAGTGTTATGTGTTCAGGGTTCATGTATGTTTGTGGGTATGTGAGTTTCTTTATTCCACCATAACTTCTAAATGCCTGAACTGATTTGGATAAAAAGGGTATCGTTAGAATCCTTACAGCATTCCGAGTGACACTGGCTATATTTTTTTAGAAAAAATCAATATGGCGACTGTACGACGCCATTTTCAAATGTGAAAAAAAAATTTTTTTCCTCTATTATTACAATATGGGTGTCGCAGGCGTATTGTACATTTAGCCGTATTACATAGCAACTAGCTGTTTTAGAAAACGGCGCCGTATTGTAATACGGCGAGTCAACGATACGCCAGATTGACAATGTGGTACGTTGTTCAATACGGCGGAGCACGTTTAGCCGTTTCGTATCAAAGTTCAATTGTAGAGTGACCACACTAACAAAATGAAACAGTGCTTAATTGAAAATAATTTGATTTTAATAATTATGAAAAAAGGTAGGTTTAAGTAACTTCTAAAGCACCTAGTACTTAAGTAGTAGGAAACGTGTTCTTTTTATTAGTTTTAAGGAATGTATAGGTAAGTACTATTTCTATCAAATAAGTAGGTACGATACAAAAACGGTTTGGTTCTTGTTTGTAAAATTGTAATGTTAGTTAGACTTACTAGAATATTTAGCAAATTCTTTTGGTGTAAATAATTTTAAATCTTTTTAAAAGTTAACTTTTTTTGTAATGTAATGTATCAAAATATTGTTCTTTGGGCACTGCCCAAAAAGTCTTCCGAAATATGTTTCTTTAATCTTCACTGGCTACACTCATTAAGTTGTATTTTAAAAAGTCTGGAACGGGTGGTTGGAAAATGTAGACGACTCCAAAGTACTGCATAATTAAGTTTCTATGAATAAAGCTTATTTGACTTTGACTTTTTTACACCAATAATATTGCGTAGGATTCCGCACAACACCAGAAACCATTGCCACCTTAGCAGTAATAATCTCGTTCTTTGATCCACGGTTTTTTTCACACATCCGCATTGAGCTGCGTAGAAACTATTTAACTGCACATTAAAAATTGTCCTTAAAGCAATTATCTGTACACATTTGGCACGTTTTCTTCATTTAATTCATCCATATTCTTACTTATTTTCGATGCAATATCCGCACTTGACGCCATTTTTATTGTTATGGTAGGCAGCGCCGCGAGTGTTGATAATTTGTACTAAAAACTGACGGAATAGCGGCCTATGAACCGCCCAATTACATTACGGCTAGCCGTATTGAAAATCGCAAAGCGCCCTATTCAATGCGGCGTACTTTTGATCAGCCGTTTTGAATACGGCGTATCTTTAATCCGCCGCATTACAATACGGCGCCGTTTTCTAAAACAGCTAGGTGCTATGTAATACGGCGAAATATACAATACGCCTGCGACATGGGCATCAAATGAAAGGCCTTGATGAGCACATTCCAAAACTATATAATATGTCACTAAAATGTGTGAAATAAAATTAAATAAATTTAAAAAATATTAAAAACACGACTGCCCTGCCAAAAACGAACTAAAAAGTCAAACAACAAGTGTCATTGCAGTCGGGGGACCTCTTTGATCAAAAATTGTTCCATAATAAGGTCCCCCGACTGCAATGACACTTGTTGTTTAACTTTTTAGTTCGTTTTTGGCAGGGCAGTCGTGTTTTTAATATTTTTTAAATTTATTTAATTTTTTTTAAGTGCCATTTTAATATATCGTTAAGAAATTACCACTAACTACTAACTAGTGGTGTAAGTACAAGTATTATCACAGGGTATAAAAAAAAGTATAATTATCATCGCACACTCGTTATTTAAATTCAAAGAAAAGATGCAAAACACAGATTATTAAGTTCATAACATAAGTCTGAACTATTCTAAGTTAATACCATATTATTCTTATGCTAAAACCTTGTTTTTGTTTACCTATAGATAGAGCCGATTAAGATGATTAGATATTGGACTCTATTTCAATGAACAGAAAGTTATTTTTTCTTCCTACTTACTCGTAGCTCATAGAACAAAGGTGTTACGTTAGTATGCGAGTAGATTTGTAGAAAATAACGGAATTACCAGACAGCTGTTGGTTGACTGTTACAAGTCGTGGTTATAGTGGCTTAAAGATTTAAATAACTGATATAATTATTTACAGTTAAGTAGGTAGGTACTTTGATTTGACATAAAAACCAATAAGCACATTTGATGAGACAGGAACATGACAGGACCAGCCTCTCAGTGCCATTATGTGCACCGACTCTTTAGGGCTGGTGTTGATCCATCCTTAGCTATTGGCAAGTCCTCATAGCTGTTTCGAGATCTGCCTATCACTCTATATACGCCTTCCCACATTGTCTCCCTCTCCTGCTTGCCACAAAACTCTTTCCAGCTTGTGATCTTGGCCTTATCCAACGCTTCTTCATATTCCGCTTTTGCTGTCACATACTGCTCGACGACCCATGCTCTACGGTTTGGCGCCGCCCATTTTATTCTTGTCTTCTCCTTGTTCTTTTCCTTTTTCATTTCTTCCAACTCCTCGGACGACCAAGGCAATTTAAATTCGCATTTTGCTTTCTTCTGTTTTAGGTCATCAATGCATGTTTTTTCTATTGTCTTAATGTAATAAATGAATTGAATTAAATTGAATTAATTTTTTCCTCTAAATCCTCAACTTCATTGATTTTGTCTATTTCTTCCTTGACCAGTTTTTCTCTTATTAATAATGATTTTAAATCCTCTTTAAATTTTTGCCAATCTACTTTTTTTGATACTTTCTTGTTGTTCTAGTGTTTTTTACATCATTTATTTTTTCCATGTTTATTTTGAAAGTAATTGCGTTGTGGTCCGAGGTCGTTAGATTTGTATCCACCTGCCAATTTCTTATCTCGCTGAGTATGTCCGCCGAGCAACAGGTAACGTCCACTGAGCTCTTAAACCTTTTTCCTCCACGACAGGTATCAAAAGTTGGAGTATCGCCTTCATTAAGCACGCACAGACCCATTTCATTAAAAAAACCCATCAATTCTACTCCTCTCTCATCACTTTTCACATTACCCCACCACTCATTCCAGGCGTTTGCGTCTCCTCCAACTATAATCTTTTTGCAGTCTATATCCTTCAGCATTCTTTTCAGGAGCCTTACGTAGGGTTCCTTTTCCACATCGCCGCCGGGTTCAAAATAGTAAGATACTACCATAGACTTATTATATTACTAGGATACTACACCAATTGTCCAGCCTGCTCTTACAAGTTTTGCCGCGACTAAAAATCTTGTAGTGAGGTTGGGAAACTGTAAGATTTTATAGAGATATTGTGGTTGAAGATGGCAATTGCGGCTTTGTTGTTTTCCCAATTTCATGAGCGGCCTGGACGATTCGCACTCCCGTGCAGTCATTCATTACTCCCTTGTTACCTCCTGAAGAGGCTCCTGAAGCATCGCAAAGCTTGCCTTCATTTTGTTGGCTTCATGTAAAATTTCCGATGTTGCATTCTTACTATGTTGGAGGTTCGCCTGGATTGCAATGTATTCTTGTTAACTTTTATCCACCGAAACCTTAGCAATAGGCTATTTTTTCTCGGGCCAACTTATCCCATTTCGTTCTCAATGGGCATATACTGTTAAACGCATTATGTTCTGTTGCGTTAAAGTTGACCCGTGTGCAATTTATGCAAGTGGGGGGATCAATCTTCGCATCACACGCAGCGTAAACATGCTTGCCCCCACAGTGGCTGCAGCTGTCCACTTGCTCCTGGCAGACCCGCTTGATGTGGCCGTAGCCCAAGCAGCGGGAGCACTGGATTAGCGGGGTCTGATCTTCCACGCTGGAAATACCCCAGCGTAGTTGAAGAGTCCCCGCCTCTGTCAGCTGCTGCCAGATTATAGGGGCCACCTTAACGACCACGTGAGCCACGTGTGGATTTCGTGTTCGCTTTTCATAAATTGCTTCTATTTGATGTTTTATTTCTACTTGCTTATATTTATGCATTTTCTTCTTTATGCTTTCTGTAACTTCTTCTTTTTTCTTATCCCCTCTTACATATCGAACAACTACCAGCGGATTTTTATTAGTTGTTCTTTCTGTTCTTAAAGGTGTGTCTCTTTCTATCTTTTTCTTTATTTTCTCTATCTCCTTTTTATTTTCACATCCTATAATTATTTTCTGTCCTTAAAAAGGTAAAAACCTTTCTTACTTTTTGTACCTCTGTCCACTCCCCATCTACTTCGACAGATTTCCTCACTGTTTCCATTACTTGGTCACTTGTATGGTGACCTAGTATGGTCACTAGTGTGGTATGGTATGGTATGATTGTATATTGGGACCAGTCAGTTAACCAGTGTGCCAAAATATTATTAGCGTCACAATGGCGGCGCCAATGTCATAATGTTAATATTTTCATATTGTCAGATATAGTACTGAAATCCTACTATTTGATACCTTAAGTAAAAAATTTAGTACCTTTCTCGTTCTTAAGATAAAGCAATTAAACGTTGGTCCCGCCAATTTGACCTCAAAATGGCGGAACCACACGAAACAACACATCCGAGTGGATAGTCACATACATATATTTTTACTACCTATAAACTACCTCATAAAACTGTAGTCTAATTGGCATTATTCAAAGGAAAATCAGAGATACAGACTTGAACTCCTGGTCCCGCCATCGTGATGTTTTTATGATTCGAAAAAATCACACGACCAGCAATATTTTTTTTTGTTTTTAACATAGATGCATTCACTACCTAATTGCTACCTATCAATAAAGCTTAATAATCCCAATGCAAGCCTTAATTTTAATAAATAAATGTATTTAGTACATTACCTTACAGCCAAGAACGGGTAGTGAATCATTATATTGTCTGTCGATGATAGTTTGAATCCCTTCCCGTAAAAGGCTTGTAATAGTACTTTTCTCAAGTAAATTCTGTTCTCTTCTTTTCTCAATAAAAGTCGGTTAAATATTATTCCACATTGCATAATTTATGTGAGAAAATAAAAATTAATATAAAATTTAAGGGGTTTTATTTTATTTATAGTTTAAGAGTTATGTTAACAATTCTTCAGAATGCCGGAAAGCCGGAAGTGGACCTGGGTTAGTCCGGACGGTAAAGTCAGAAATGAGATAGATTTTATCATGTCGACGAAAAGGCAAATATTCAATGATGTCACTGTGATCAACGCTGTTAAGACGGGGAGCTATCACCGATTGGTACGTGGCACATTGAATATCAACCCAAAGCTGGAAAGATCTCGACTGATAAAATCAACAATTCGACCATTGCCGGCCCATATTCAAAACCCCGAGAGCTTTCAACTCGAACTCCAAAACCGCTTCGAAGCCCTTGGGAACAGCATAGATGTGGACGATCTAAACAACATGGTGGTGGATACTGTCCGTACGGTAGGGTCCAAGCTCTTTAAGACCTGCCGTCCCAAGATAAAGAAACTCTCCGACCATACACTCCTACTCATGGATCAGAGACGTGAAATGAGGCTCCAGAGTTCAGTAGATGCTAATCGTTATCGGCAGCTTAATAGACAGATATCTAAGTCTTTGACGAGCGACCTTCGCCAATTTAATACGAATCGTATTAAAGAGGCCATCGAGCGGAATAAAGGCTCCAAAATGTTCGCGAGAGATCTGTCTATTGGGCAAAGCCAGATGACGAAGCTGAAAACTGACGACGGACGCATCATTTCATCAAAGCCTGAAATCCTGAGGGAGATCGAGAGCTTCTATGGGCAGTTATATTCCACGCAGACACCTGTTGAAAGCAAGGCTAAAGACCCCAGAGCCAAGCTTACCCGACACCCAAGATATCCCGGACGTCAGCCTGTACGAGATTAGTATGGCTCTCAAACAGCTGAAAAACAACAAGGCGGCGGGTGACGATGGAATCACTACAGAACTTCTGAGAGCGGGCGGTAAGCCTTCAAAGTCCTTCAGAAGCTCTTTAATTCCGTCATCGTCCAGGGCAGAACGCCAAAGACATGGAACATAAGTGAGGTGATCTTGTTCTTTAAAAAGGGTGACAAGTCCCTCTTAAAGAACTATAGAGACCCATCTCGCTTCTGTCTATAAGTTGTTTTCGAGAGTCCTTACGAATCGTCTCGCTCGCAAGTTCGACGACTTCCAACCTCCCGAACAAGCCGGGTTCCGAAAAGGCTTTAGCACCATAGACTACATCCATACGCTGCGGCAGGTTATACAGAAGACTGAGGAGTATAATGAGCCACTTTGCTTGGCGTTCGTGGACTATGAGAAAGCCTTTGATTCGATTGAAACCTGGGCGGTGCTGCAGTCTCTCCAAAGGTGCCAAGTGGACTATAGGTATATCGAGGTGTTGAGGTACCTATACCAAAATGCCATCATGACGATCCGAGTACACAACCAGAACACAAATCTTATCCAACTGCAGCGTGGTGTGAGACAGGGAGACGTTATTTCTCCGAAACTGTTCACAGCTGCGTTGGAGTTGGAGGACATCTTTAAGCTCTTGGACTGGAAAGGACTCGGCATCAACATTAATGGCGAGTACCTAACACACCTTCGTTTTGCCGATGATATAGTCCTTATGGCTGAGACCATGGAAGACCTGAACACAATGCTCGAAGATCTCCGTAGTGCTTCCCAATGAGTGGGTCTTAGGATGAACATGGATAAGACGAAAATTATGTCAAATGCCCATGTTGTACCCTCTCCAGTTGTTGGGAACACTACACTTGAAGTTGTTGATCATTACGTATACCTAGGACAGGCAGTCCAGTTAGGTAGGTCCAACTTCGAGAAAGAGATCTCTCGTCGAATCCAACTCGGGTGGGCAGCATTCGGGAAGCTTCGCGTCCGACTTACCTCAGTGTCTCAAGACGAAAGTCTATGAACAGTGTGTGTTGCCAGTGATGACTTACGGCAGTGAAACGTGGCCGCTAACTATGGGTCTCATAAGGAGGCTCAAGGTCACTCAGCGTGCAATGGAGAGAACCATGCTCGGCGTTTCCCTACGTGATCAAATCAGAAACGAGGAGATCCGCAGGAGAACTAAAGTAACCGACATCGCTCGAAGAATTGCTCAACTGAAGTGGCAATGGGCGGGACACATAGCGAGAAGAACCGATGGCCGTTGGGGCAGAAAGGTTCTGGAATGGCGACGGCGCACCGGACGACGCTCCGTGGGTAGGCCCCCGACAAGGTGGACCGACGATCTGGTGAAGGTCGCGGAAAGCCAGTGGATGCAGGCAGCGCAGGACCGATCTTTGTGGAGATCCTTAGGGGAGGCCTATACCCAGCAGTGGGTGTCGTGTGGCTGATATGATGATGATGATGATGTTTACAATTATTTGCGTAATTGCCCATTGAGCTGTGCTGTCTAATGTGCTGTGCTGTTCACAATATTGTTCACTGTGCTTTATTCTCTATTGTTCCATCCAGTGTGTTGTCAGCTGCGCAGTCCGCTGTGCCGTCCGCCGCGTTGTTCGCTATCCTGTCTATCTTGTCCACGTACTACACGTGTTACTACTGCTAGTAATATTTTCTATTGGGATAAATAAAAATACATTTATTTATTAAAATAAAGGCTTACATTGGGATAATTAAGCTTTATTGATAGGTAGCAATTAGGTAGTGAATGCATATATATTAAAAATTAAGAAATTATTGCTTTTCGCGTGATTTTTTCGAATCATAAAAATATCATGATGGCGGGACCAGGAGTTCAAGTCTGTATCTCTGATTTTCCTTTGAATAATGCCAATTAGATTACAGTTTTATGAGGTAGTTTATAGGTAGTAAAAATATATGTATGTGACTATCCACTCGGATGTGTTGTTTCGTGTGGTTCCGCCATTTTGATGTCAAATTGGCGGGACCAACGTTTAATTGCTTTATCTTAAGAACGAGAAAGGTACTAATTTTTTTACTAAAGGTATCAAATAGTAGGATTTCAGTACTATATCTGACAATATGAAAATATTAACATTATGACATTGGCGCCGCCATTTTGACGCTAATAAAATATTACATTGCATGCAATACCCGTTTAAGAAGGTAGGTACCTAGGGTACGTGATGGGCAGTCTGAACGATGGCCTACTAACCCGACCATCCATCAATGTAAAATAACCTCTTACCTACCTACTTGAATACATAAGGTGCTTGATGAAATATGACAGTACAGATAGGTACTTACGATATATTAAATTATTGAGTTCAAAATCGAACGTAGGTAGTGTAGGTTGTACATTTATTAGTATTTTAGTAAAGGTTGGAGTTGGAAATATTTATTAAGTGTTATTGATGGACGCACATGTTTTTTATACTTACCTTAGAATTTTATTTGGCACATAGGTATCCACCTACCTTACTAGATAAGAAAAGTATGAATGAACTTATCTTATTTTTGCATTGCATTTGATTTAGCAAAGCTTGCTTATCATTATCAGCTATAGATACCAAATAATACTTATTTAAAATTCATAACGGAAGGGAACCCAAACTCTATTTATATTCACGTTGCTTATATTAATTAGCTCAACTTTGGAATGGGTGTTCTATTTTTTTGAAAAGGTACAGAGTTGTGTTGAGCTCATAGAAATAAGTACCTACAACTATTTTTAGCCAATATGTACCTACCAGGCTCAAATCAATTTGGTCTGAGGTACCAGGTACCTACACCAATGGTTCAATGGTTAATCTTTGTCAAAGCGTAACTCCCATGTCCCATGCCACTACTTTTCTCACTCAATCTAATCTACCTACGTTTGAGTCATCGTCTTGTCTTGATAATCGATAGATTGAACTTCATGTGTGGGCTCAGTCAATTTCTCTTCAATCAACCATGCTACCGCAACGGAGACACAGTCATTGAGTATTTAGAGAGCCACAAGCTTTAGGTTCCAAATAGAGATAACTTCATAGAAACATTATAAACATAATACCTACTTAGGTATATGTAATTTGTAACTAAACAAACGACACAAACAAATTATTAACTTTTTCTTGAACATATCACAAAGTTAACTTTGATTAATTAAAGGTATTAAGTATCGATATTCGATTAAAATTAAACACTAAATATTCACCCAGTCAAACGACCATAGGTACCTATTTGTATACTATCACGGCTAATACTCGAAATGCCGCTATACCTAGGTTTAGCCAGCTAAAACTCGGTGTAGCCGGTCCAGCTGTTGGTTAACTTAAACCTAGTTGTAACTAATCAGGGGCCGTACCGGCTAACTTACATGGCTATCGTAATTGCTTTCATTTGACAGATGGATGTTATACATTGCTACTTCTATTTGGCATAAATAAAAAGGTTAGAAACATAAATTTCGTGTTTTTTTTAACAGACAACAGTACAGTAATAACTTTTTAATACCCCATAAATTACACCCCTGTAGAAATACAAAGAAGGCCATACCATACCATAAGAATAAATAGTTTTATTTATTCTTATGGCTATACCTAGTTTTAACCGGCTACACCTAGTATTAGCCGTGAGCAAATCGATTACCTACATATCTAGGTTTTACCAACAGCTACCGGCTACAATATCATATCATTGCCAGCTACACCTAGTTTTAGCCGGCTAAACCTAGGTGTAGGCGCACTTCGGGTTAATAGCCCTTTTTTTTTGTAGCCGGAGGAAAACGCTTTTACGCGCTTCCCTTCCCGCAGGTGATCGGGAAGGGGGCATGTGGGACTCGCCGGGAAAAGGGAATACCCACTAAAAACCTCCGGCACATGCCCTCTTGCCGCCAAAGCCGCCAGCCATTACGCTGTGTGGGGGTCCAGGGTGGCATTCACCCCAACGGCATGCGGCCTGCCCGCATCCGGGCCTCCTCCGACGGGGAATGGCCGGGCAAGTTTGGCCTTTCCCCCTCTCATCAGGGCCGTGCAAGGCAAGCGGTGGTTCACCTCCCACCGCCCACTTGACCCCGACTGGGGGACAAATGTCCCCCCCACCAACGCCTCCCGAACGCTTCTCCACGCCGAGAAGTGTGGGGAGCAGCCTGGGGCGTACCCTCGCACGCCGGGGATGCCCGCTCACTCGGGCCGATTCCCCGGCGAAGCTCCTACCTCGGTCAGCTGGCCCTCGGGGCGCTTACCCCTAATGACCGGCGGAACGCATTTTCGACTGCCCATAACGTGGTCTACCGGCCGCCCACTGGCAGCACAGACAGAGCACCTGGGCTCGGCACTGCAAGCCACGGCCATGTGGCCCGGCTCACCACAGCGGAAGCAGAGGGTGCTTCGATCGACTCTCGACGGGCATTTGGGCTTTGTGTGCCCAATCCCAAGACATTTAAAACACCGCATGGGGAGAGGATCAAGCACCCTCACCCTTGCAGTGGACCACCCAACACGAATTCGGCCTTCCAAGGCGATCTTCTTAGCTGCAGCAGCCGGGCATCTTACCCTTAAGCAGCCTGTACCATCTGAACCGAGCATAAGTTCGGTCGACTTTATAGAGTGTTGCTCACAATCGGGTTAATGGCCCTAACATAACATATAAACGAGTCCATCTGTTTTCTGGAGTTAAGAATTTCTGGGGTAATTACATAAATACACAAAATACTGAACTGTATTAAATACTAGCGACCGTCCGCGACTTCATCTGCGTGAACAGTTCTTTTTCTATCCCTCGGGTTGGGTTTTTTCTGGTTGAAAGGTATGCAAAATTTCATGGTGATCGATTGAATTGAGTAGGTAGTTACGACATGAAGGCATAACAAACGAACAAACTTACATTCGCATTTATAATATTAGTTAAGATATAATTTTCATTTGAATATAGGTACGAATTATAAATAAGTTAAATATGTACAGTGAAGACGCGAGTGTAGCGTAGCCAGGCGGGTGCAATGTCCTACGACCTACGGTCATGTTGCCTGCCGCATACGTAATGTGACCACTGTTATGGACCCCGGCTATATTGGGAAACTAGATTTTATACCGAACATCATTTCCGAATGATTTATACATACTTGAACCGACACTAAAACCAGATGTCATTAAATTATATTAGCGTTGATTGGCCGGTCGACATAAAGAAGCGATGACAGGAGAGGGGATTTGCCAGCATTAAGCAAACTCTAAAAAGTGAAGGAGCAAAATAATTAACTAGGTACTACTTATTGAGAATCCTTTCCCTATTCTTACAATAGGATGAATATCTTACTATGAGTTGGGAGTTCAACTACCTGTACCTACTAAAATTACAGAAGTAGAAGGAGTTATTTCGATCTGTTACCCCAAAGAATCCACCCTGAGGTGAATTCTGGGAAACCTATGTCCGAGAATTTGACCGATTTGAGGATATACGTTTCCTAGAATTCACCTCAGGGTGGATTCTTTGGGGTAACAGATCAGAATAACCGAGTCGAAGATTGTAAATGCATTCAATATGAAATAATGTATCCTGTACTAGGTACGTAAGAGGGTGATCCAAACCCAGATTTCTGTTAAAGAAAGTACGTGTACACACACTATAATGTGATGTTGTGGGTAAATTAATAGTACCTACTTTAAATTCTATTAACCGTTTACATATTATTTTTCTCCTTGCTGATAATTTTGTTGGAGAGCGCTTCGCAAGGTGAATTCGGATTGGAACTAAAATGTCAAGATTTTGCAATAATTGTAAGTATAAGTGGTCCCAACGATAATGCAATTGCGTAGAGGTACACACTCTCCCCAGTGCAGTGTACGTAAGAACCGCAGTGTGGCTAATGCAATATTCATAACTGGAGCAATGCCCTCTCCTGATATATGTATTTCCATTTAATTAATCTTCTTTAATCTCCTTGGAATTATCAATGTCTTGACATCTAGTAATATTATCGATCGGCTCATGTTTAGAATGCAAAAATGTAAAGATCGTGTGGTTTTACTTAGTAAGGTGCGTCATAAAATTGTTTTTTGAGTCACAACAGCTGACTCATGATCGATTGTCATGTCTGGATAAGAAATTAATACAAAAATGTTCTGTTTTGTGAAATCTTTTCGTTTCTCAGGGTACTTACCTATACCAAAATCTCCTAGCTCAGACCAAGATTTCCACAAAGAAATCGAAACACAAATTATTTTAGCCCCAGGACAGGACGGAAGTGCCAAATTTAAGTAAATATTTTTAAAACGTTTGTAATAAAATATAATCATTGGTTAAAAATAAAAATAAAAGACATTAAAGAGGAAGAATTTTAGCAAAAAACATACCAACGTGTATTTTTGAGTAATATTCCAAAGATTCTTTATCTAGGATATCGGAAACCCAAGCCGTTCAAGCACAATAGTAGGTACCTATTTGTTACAACGAGCTAGCGAAATTTGGTTCCTTCGTTGATTTGTTAGGTCGTCGATAAAGGTTATTATTACCATCTAACAGGGTTAGTAATTACGTAAATTTCCTAAGAATTAAAGGACGGATATTTTTAAGCAACATTTAGGTACTTATTTATATATTTTGTTAGTACTTACTATTATAACATATATTATGTAGTAGGTTATTTAGTAAAAATCGTGCACAGCTCTTAACAAGATAGATGGTCGTAGTTTACCACACTATAATGAACGTTAGGTAACGTCTAATAGTTTAGCAATTCTAGTGAAAGGCCGATATTTCTTTAATGACCAATTACTGATCGCCGGCGAAGTACTTGTAGGTACTCTCTTAGCAGACATCATACTCATTAATGATGGCGGGTTGGCGGGGAACAGAATGAAATGAAGCCAATTTAATTTATAGAGGATCGAACGAATGAAAATACAAACGTAGGTAAGTAGGTACCTACACGACACGACGTAAAAGTAACTTGTGGACAAAAATTTGCTTTTCAGAAAATATACTTATCGTATGGTAATATAGGTACAGTCAGTGGCACGAATCATGAAATCGGGTGGGGATTGCGCGGAACGCGTATTTTGGGTATGCGTTGCGGTGAGGGGCGCGGGCGGCGGGAGAGGGGCGCGCGCTATTGGTCGCTCACAAGAGCACATGCGCGAACTTATCCCCACTCCGTCGAAAAATTTTCATGATTCGTGTCACTGACTGTAATATGGGATCGGAGTAACATAAGCGTGCGTGACACGTCAAATCCTAATGTTTGGAAAGTGAATTTGTAATTGATGTTACTTTGGCTAGAGGGGCAAATTAGAGTGATAATATACTTATATCTTAGAATCTTGTATTGAAACAAAACTAAAGACTTATGCATATTGCATAGGTAGGTACCCAATAACTTGTACAATCATGGTATTTAACGAACAGTAAAGAAAAGAGTCAAGCTATACTCATATTTTACAGCATAATCTACGCGCATTCTACCTATGCAAATAAATTAATAAGCACGGTTTTTTACCTGTTTATTAGTGGTTATTAGAAAGTTTTTTATGACAGGCCTAAAAAAAGCGAATAATTTTTTAAACCTTAGATTAAAAATAAGCAAAACTTATACCGTGGTTTACTTACCCCAAGGATTAAACTGAAATATTTAGGATAGAGACACATTTTAGTGTAAGATATGTATGAATGAATTATTCTTCTTAACCTTGATACTCTACACCTCTTGTTACCCAAATCCTAAATGCATCAATCTTGACTGAAAGTTGTCCTGAATCTTGGAACTTAACCAAAAAGCTGCTGAGGCAGGGTTTTTATTGGCCACACATTATTTTGAATACCTACACCTTGTTTTTTTTGTATTTTACTCTTTTAGTTTTTTTCTTTTATTTGCCTATTTTAGGTGTTCTGTTTCTTGTAATCTATTCTTTTGTTGTTGTTTATTTCTTAATATTTTCTGTAAATGTGTGTGTCAATAAATTATTTCTTTCTTTCTTTCTCAAAAACTTACGAAATTCTCTGATTTACCGTCCAATTTCTATGCTCCTCTTCCTCTTGATACCTAATCCCTGAAAACTTGATTATCGCGATCCCACTGAACTGTTGACTATATTCATTTACACAATATCCTCAATCCACCTCAGTCTGGATTTTGTAAAGGCTATAGGTACAATACAATACATACATACCACAGGACACAAAATTTGAAGATTGCGAATAACCTTATACTTACCACAGAATACATCTTATACCTACGCTCTCCGATGTTTCGTTTATGAATAAAATAACTTTTTTAAGCCGACTAGGTAATACTACCTACGTCTATGAAATGAAGGATAGAAAACCGTCGGTTTTTCACGTCAAATTTTAGTAATGCGTTTTACTTCGTCGATTTTGATATCTTTCTAAATAAATACTTTACGTTCTCCTAACTCCAGCTGCAATTGCAAATATAGCAATCCATTGGTTGCGTTGCAATTGCAACTTGCCATGACAGCGCATCCATGTTTTTTTAGCAATTTTTAACCCCTCCTACCCTACCTACCCCCTGGTGATTAGAGTTGCCAGGTGAGTTGCGACTTTCCTCAAAATACCGGACATTGTTCTGTCCGGTATGATATGACCATTTATTTTTTACCGGACAGGCCTCGTAAATACCGGACTGTACGCTTAAGTAACGGACATCTGGCAACCCTGCTGGTGATACGGAGTGAGGTTTTAGACTAACCCCCTCCCCCTCTCCCCCAAGGTCACGTGTATTTTTTTATAAAGTCCTAATTACCTACCTACTTTAATAATGTCGGTTATTTCGGTCTAAAAATCGCACGTTCATCAAAAATATAAATACACGTGATATTTCACTGCACCCCCCTCCCTCCTCGTGATATTTCCGAAGCCCCTCCCCCCCTTTCGAATGTCCTTGGAGATTCCTTCTAAGCAAAGTGTTTGGTGTGAAATCAATCTAAGAGTTCTTCAGATGGGCGCCGGCAGGGGGGGTGCCAGTGCCAGGTGGTGTAGGTAGGTACTTGCACCCTGGGAATCTCGTGATCAACATCACCTAGCTATTTGTATGATATTGATAACCCTGTATGGAAATGAAAATGTTGCAGTAAAGCTCGATATAATGTACAAGGAAGTGTATTGACAAAGATATAGGTAGGTACCTAGGTACCTACCTATTAATAGTTAAACATCATTGTGTACCTATTGAAGAATTTTATTAGTTACCTATTCTGTGTAGGGTTACCAGATGACAGAATTGTTTCTGACATGTCAGGAATTTAAGGTATCTGTCAGGAAAACAGGGAAAAACTGTGGGGGAATATATAAATGCACTTTAAAAATAATGTAACACACTTTAAAATGTTTAGCTTCAAAATTTATTGAATGAACTTTAAAAATAATGGTTTCCACTATAAATATGCTGAGCTTTAAAATTAATACTTTGCACTTTACAATTGAATTGTTTAGCTTTAAAATTAATACTTTGCACCATACAAATTAATTTTATAACTTTAGTACTGGTAAACAGACGACTTGGTGCGACGACGAGCGGGCGCAGCGAGAGAGGAGCTGAGGAGGAGGTTAGGTTCCATTGCGACCGACAACGCTAGAACCGATCTGATGGCGTGTAGGGTGGATATGCCTAACTCCAGCCCCCCCCCCTAATACCAGCCCCCAAAAGTTTTTGCTTTGCTTTCATTAAAAAACAGTGAAAATCGGAAACTGTTTGATGGAGCCACACCGCTAGTTAATCCTCTAAGTTGGAAAATCACTATTAGCCGGTCACGTCACCTACAACTCACACAACGAGCAATAATGTTTACCGAGACCGAGTAGAGGTGACTATGTTTGAAAAACAGCATAAAAGCTCGATCGATGCGAACTTTGGGAAGTGTGTTTACGAAGGCAAGATGCGATTTTTTTAGGTTTTAAGCTTTGATACTAGTAATAGATTAGATATATAACATTTTGACATTACTAGTTTGTAATTAAATTTACTAATTTCGAAAAAAATAGGGGGGCTGGAGTTTGACTGGATGATTTTCAATAACTTTCTATTACCAGCCGGGGCTGGTATTGGGTATTTAACTTTCGTTTAAGAAATCAAGTTCATCTTAATTTGCTCGTCTCAAGGTTGGAATTTGTAGTGCTATTCACTAGAATTACTAACCCTGCACCCTATGACCTAATTACAGCCGGGTGAAAAATGTTTAATTCCTAAGTTATTTGTTCTGCAAATTAGGGGCTGGTATTAGGATATGTATGAGAACCTAACTCCAGCCGGTCATCTAACTTTACGGCAATATACAGGGTGTTCTCAAATATGATTTTAATTATTTTGTTTTATTTTTTAATGTTAGATGTAAAAAGTAATAATAATTAAAATCATACTTTTCTTCACTCATAGAAACAGAAAATAAATTCAATATAAAAAAATGTATATTGAATTCCACTTCTTGGAAAACGCTTAAAAAAGTTTCAAATAATTAAAACGATTTCATACTCGTTGATTATATGTTTATTAAACCAAAGTTAACTTTTTGATACGCCATTTTTAATATATATGTGTATTCTTAATGGGGAGGCGAAGGCAAAGTGAATTACAGATGGCGCTTAGTCTTTGGAACAATTGTCAGTTTGAGCTTATATTGTCTTGACTGTGTATTACGTGGTTTTACTGTCTTAGATTGTATTTTGTTCGGTTTTGCGGACAAACAATGTATTCTATGCTAACTTTAGCTCATTTAAAAGAAGAATTACGGAAAAGAAAAGCCAAAACAACAGGCAAGAAAGTTTATAGCAACTTACAAAAAATTGCTAACAAGCATTACATTTCTTTAAATTTCGTGTAAGATTTACAAGTAATCTTTTTATTTCAGATTAGAAGCATATGATTTAAATTTTAACAAAGCAACTGAGTGTGAATTTCCGTGTTTATAGTTGCCTGATGATGCCTTCTGTGCAATAGTAATTTCAGGTTTCTGTACTGGAATTTCTGTACCATCCAAAATTACACGAACCGTTTTATCATATTTATTTTATTATTCTAAGTTTCTTGACTGACTCTGGCATATAAAATTCTATTAATTCTCTGTTTGGCCTCAATATTGGGCTATCAATTTCAAATTCATCCAAGTTAATATGTTAGAAACTGCTGAGGTTGAAATATTAAAGAACAAAGCTGTTATAATTCAAATGTTCTTTTATTTTGGCGAAGATTCATCAAATTCATGAAACATTCCTTTTGATTTATAATGTTTCTCAGGCTCAGCAAAGGAGAAAATCGAGGAAAAAGCATTTTTTTTTGATATTTTTTTGCCCACTATTTTTTTTGTTACTGGGAAATCGATGAACTCCAATATTTTACAAGTTACATGCATAACAATGCGGCATTTTCTCAGTATAAAATTAAAAAGTGCAATACTCCAAGAGATTCCCATATGTTTTGACAGTTTTTTTGAGGCGGCTCGGTACCAACGACAAGAAGCCACCTATCGGGATAAAATTGCGCTTTTCCTCCCCATTGATTAATATCTACAGGAGAGGTGTAAGTTTCAATGACTTGCTATGGGAATCATAATTTATAGCCTTTAGTGTTTTATTATCACTATTGAGAGTTACCAAATTATATTTTTTTTATTTTATACTAACATGGTTGTATTATTTTAGAACACCCTGTACCCGGCTGGAATTAGGGAGCAAAGCGGCTGATATTAGGGCAAAGGCGGCTGGAGTTAGGGTTTTTCGCCCTTCGGACATTTAAACGCTTCTCAATTTTTTTCCCACAAAACTACGTAAAACTAAGTTCTATTTTCGTAATAAAGATGAATCAACCTACCTAAAACTGTATCAACAATATTTTTAAGATAGCAATTGTGGCAACAACAGAGATTCAAAGTTGAAAAATCCTTGGGGGGGCTGGTAATTGGCATATTCACCCTATGCATTATGCCACAAGTTGTTATCATCTTGCCATCTCATTAGTCTGATATGGTTTGACAGAAATTAAATGGTTTCGGAGTTGGGACACAGTTATAGTGCAAACCATTATTTTTGTAGTGATAATATTAATTATAGATCTATTATTATTTTAAAGTGCTGACAAAATTGTTATAGTGCAAACCATTATTTTTGTAGTGATAATATTAAATTATAGGTCTACCATTATTTTAAAGTGCTGATATACAATTTTATTGCTGTTTTCATCAAATTTAAAGTGCTATTAAATACATCCCAAAACTGTGCTTAGTTGTCAGGAATTTTTTAAATCCCAAAAAGTGTACGTAGGTAGGTACCTACCTACTTAATGAAAACACATTTTTTTAATCATTGTGGTAAGAAATAAATATCAACCGTCAACTTAATTAAGAATGATGATGTACTAGGTACCTACCTAGGTGTACAAAATGTCAGGAAATTTACTGAAAAGTCAGGGAAAATGTCAAGAAATCTCATTATTAGATCTGGTAGGTAACCCTCATTCTGTGGGATGGCTGACACTAATCCACATGAAAAACTAAAAACTGCCTCCTCGGGAATCAGTTCTGCCGGCGCCCAGGGTGGCGTCTTATCATTAAAAAGGTAGGTACCTACCTACCTGCCTTTTATAGGTAAATTGCCCTTTCAAGATTCTTATATTGTTGCCTTCACGGTTCACCTGTCTCTCTCTGCAACTGATAAGCTCTGTGGCTCTACCTACCTAGTTACCTGTCCTGTCCTGTGACTTCTGATTGCTGATTCGGGTATTTATGGTACCAGGTAAGTACCTACGCTGTATCATAAATTATTAAGTAAGTAGGTATAGTTCTTATCACGAAAGATGACCACAAATGGCGCCCATCTTCGCATCATCATAACTCATGAAGCAAAGACTTAAGACAAAATAATATTTCATATAATATTATATAATATATAATTCTATATGTAGGGTGGATATGCCTAACTCCAGCCCCCCCCCTAATACCAGCCCCCAAAAGTTTTTGCTTTGCTTTCATTAAAAAACAGTGAAAATCGGAAACTGTTTGATGGAGCCACACCGCTAGTTAATCCTCTAAGTTGGAAAATCACTATTAGCCGGTCACGTCACCTACAACTCACACAACGAGCAATAATGTTTACCGAGACCGAGTAGAGGTGACTATGTTTGAAAAACAGCATAATAGCTCGATCGATGCGAACTTTGGGAAGTGTGTTTACGAAGGCAAGATGCAATTTTTTTAGGTTTTAAGCTTTGATACTAGTAATAGATTAGATATATAACGTTTTGACATTACTAGTTTGTAATTAAATTTACTAATTTCGAAAAAAATAGGGGGGCTGGAGTTTGACTGGATGATTTTCAATAACTTTCTATTACCAGCCGGGGCTGGTATTGGGTATTTAACTTTCGTTTAAGAAATCAAGTTCATCTTAATTTGCTCGTCTCAAGGTTGGAATTTGTAGTGCTATTCACTAGAATTACTAACCCTGCACCTTATGACCTAATTACAGCCGGGTGAAAAATGTTTAATTCCTAAGTTATTTGTTCTGCAAATTAGGGGCTGGTATTAGGATATGTATGAGAACCTAACTCCAGCCCGTCATCTAACTTTACGGCAATATACAGGATGTTCTCAAATATGATTTTAATTATTTTGTTTTATTTTTTAATGTTAGATGTAAAAAGTAATAATAATTAAAATCATACTTTTCTTCACTCATAGAAACAGAAAATAAATTCAATATAAAAAAATGTATATTGAATTCCACTTCTTGGAAAACGCTTAAAAAAGTTTCAAATAATTAAAACGATTTCATACTCGTTGATTATATGTTTATTAAACCAAAGTTAACTTTTTGATACGCCATTTTTAATATATGTGTATTCTTAATTGATTAATATCTACAGGAGAGATGTAAGTTTCAATGACTTGCTATGGGAATCATAATTTATAGCCTTTAGTGTTTTATTATCACTATTGAGAGTTACCAAATTATATATTTTTTATTTTATACTAACATGGTTGTATTATTTTAGAACACCCTGTATCCGGCTGGAATTAGGGAGCAAAGCGGCTGATATTAGGGCAAAGGCGGCTGGAGTTAGGGTTTTTCGCCCTTCGGACATTTAAACGCTTCTCTATTTTTTTCCCACAAAACTACGTAAAACTAAGTTCTATTTTCGTAATAAAGATGAATCAACCTACCTAAAACTGTATCAACAATATTTTTAAGATAGCAATTGTGGCAACAACAGAGATTCAAAGTTGAATAATCCTTGGGGGGGCTGGTAATTGGCATATTCACCCTATATGAATTATTATTTTGTCTTAAGTCTTTTCTTCAAGAGTTATGATGCGAAGATGGGCGCCATTTGTGGTCATCTTTCGTGATTCGTACTGTAGGTAGGTACCTACCTACCTGATATAAATAATAAACTGGTTGCCTTTTATTGTAAGTCGCGGGCCGCGGGTAAAAGCTAAACTGTCATAAAAAAACTACCTATGAAGTCGCGGGCATAAGCTAGTAAGGTAGGTACTATCTGGGACCTGGGTTGTACTATTATTTATTCTGTGGTATAAATTTAAATAGGTACCTAGGTAGGTAGTAACTAGAGGTCTCTCTCTATCTCTACATTATTATAATATTCTGTGCTTGAACTTACCTTGATTAAGCTGTGTTACTAACAATCCATGTAAAACTGTTTTTAGAGACAGGAGCACAATATCCACACAAACACAACAGCTAAAATAATCTAGGTATAAATGTAAAAACACGTACGTACCTCCGAAGTCCAAGGATCGAGGAATCCAAATCCAAATCTGGTTTTAAAATACCGTTGTGCACTGGAAGTTAAATAAACACAAGCGATTCATTTAAAAATTGCTCACACAACACTTTTGCTGATGATGGCACACCACTCTATTTTGTGTTTAGAATAAATACAATAAAGTTCGTTTTGTGGGGGCGTTCGTTCGATCGTTTTTGTCGTTCGACCGGTAAAACAAGGCACCGTCCACGTCCACCGTACCTGCCTTTTACCCGTCCACTTATCGACTATACTATTTATTTATTCGATAGGATTTGTGTAGAGAATTTGTGTTGTTGCACACATTCACTGATATAAAATATTTTATGTGTGTGCGTGCGGTGTGCTGCTTTGCCCCTACGCAGGCTTTGCTTCCGTGCTTTGCTTTTTGCTTGCTTTTTACTGTAGGCTCGATAGATGGCGTTGATAAACAGGCAAATGTCTTTAGAAAACGTAGGTAGGCAAAAAGGTTTTTTTTAATTTTGATAAATATTTCAAAAAGCCAACATCAACGCCATCTAGTGATGCAAAGAGTTACTATTATTTTTGTTACTATTATTTTTATAATGTCACTTGAAAAGCCCTCGTTCCGCTTTTCATCAAAAGATGGCAATAGCAGTAACTGTCTCGATTAGGGAATTTATAAAAAAAATATACCTAGGTAATAATTTAATATAGGTAGAATGTGGTAAGTAATAGTACACTATGAGAGAAGTTATCTTCGTAAAGTGTGCAATAAGCAAGAGCTTACGAGTTTCATTCATATGATAGGACGTTTTTCAACACATGTCATTTGCGAGTAGGGTTGCCAACTTTTTTTGGATCAAATATAGTAGTTTCAAGATTTTTAGTGTAAAAATATAGTATATGGCGAAAAAGTCCAAAAAAATATAGTAGGTTGCCGTTTTGTATGGAAGTTTTAAAGAAGTTGCATATTTCATACTAAATTTTTAATAATTTATTCAACAAACATAAAGACAAGTGTTTAATCACAAAAAATATTATGTAATTACATAATTATGTGCATATAAGTAATATTTTTTTTGTTTTTTTTTTAATTTTTTCACAAAAATATAATAGTTTTGCCTACTATATGTATATTTTTTCAAAAAATATAGTAGGTGAGCCTTTAATATAGTAGGATACTATATTATATAGTAGGGTTGGCAACCCTTTTTGCGAGGAAAAAACAAAGCAATTTACCACACAGCAACAAATACGACAAAAAAAATAGAGTCTCTTTAAAAAGTCTTCTTCTAATTTTTAGATTGGCAATCTACTCTCCTCCTCTTGGGAGTAATTTTTACCCGTGTCAAGTGTTGCATAGTTCAGTGGAAGATATTGTTTTAATTTTCATTAGAATGCGGGTGCATCGCATTCCAATGCTGCTTGGAGCATTTGGCACCAAGTATATCAAGACCTTAGAATAATAACACCTAGAACGATAGTTCCCTACAAAGCACACTGTCAAAAGTGAGGCAACTAAAACAGCCAAAATGAAGGCTTTTTCAGATTTTTATTCTCCATTATTTCATAATCATACAAAATAAGTACAAAACAGTTTCATTAACTATATTATTGGATTTTAGTTACGAATAGGTAACGTATGAAGGATATAAATCTGAAAACTGAGCCATTTTGGCCCAGTATTAGTTACCTCACTTTGCATACAAGACACGGATTCTAGGTGTTTATATTCTAACCCCGGTCACTCACATCACTCACATGCGCGCAAAGGTTCATAAATTGTACGAATGTTTTCAATTTTGTATGGAAAAACATTCGCGAAGTCATTCGCGAAGGTCGTCCTACACATGTATTCGCGAACCTTTGCGCACATGTGAGTGACCGGGGTAAGATCAAGATACGTTTGCTCGGAAAGTTCTGCCGAGGTAGCCACCAACCACCATTCAGCTTCACACAACCAAGATCGCGCCCATTTCCATTATCCCACATATTGTTCAGTTGCGTAGACACGTCTTGTACTGTACCACAAAACTGCAATTTTAAGACACAATATCCACTATGAATCAATTTGCAAATAATTAAAAACCGAACTGAACTAGACAAAATGGCGCCATTTGGAGACGGTTCAAAATCGGTACTTGGCAACCATCTCTTACGAAAGTTATATCATTTGAAAGCTTATTTAATAAGCTAACATCACCATTTTTTGTACACCATTTTTTGTACCCCCGCCCCCGTACCGCCTAAGTGCTCGTTTACGGAGACGCGGGGCGTCGCGCGTCGCGTGCGGCGGCGCGGCCCCCACTAAATTCAAACATATGGCGTTGTATGAGTATGTTTACGGAGAGGCGATTTTACACGCGTTTGCTTGAAATGAGGCGGCGCCCGCGACGGCAATTCTCGATGAAGCGAAGCGAGCGGCCAGCGGAACCTTCTGCCAGTCTCTCGCTAAACTAAAACTAAAATTAGTCGGTTTGATTGAGCGCCGCCCCCGCCCGCCGCAGCGGGGCCCGTTGCGTGCATCGCTAGCCGTTTGAAGATGTGCCCGCCCGCCGCGGGCGCCGTCGCGGGCGCCGCCGCGGGCACCGCCACGCTGACCGCGACGCGTCTCTATGAACAGCATCGTATAGTGCTATATGTTTGTGTTTACGCATGCGATGCTAAGTGCCGCTTCACGCGCCGCCTCTCCGTAAACACAAAAAACGTCCGACGTGCCGCGAGAGGTCCCGTCGCACGCGCCGCCTGACTAGGGAATGCAAATCCGTATATATTTCAAAATCCGAATTTTCAAAACGGATATTTGGTCAAATCCGGATTATCCGGATTATCCGGATATTACGGATTTTTTATAAAAATATTTTCTTTTTTATAAAAATATGTCATTTCTGTCCATATAAGTTCAGTAATGTGATGTCTCTTATATTTATGTAAGAGGATTCAATGAAAAGGACAATATTAATCAAATCCAATATTTTTTGTGTGCAAACACACAGCAGAGAAGTCATTTGTTCTATTCCGAAGCGAATTGCGCGATAAGACGTCGAAAAAGCGCTAATAAAACTTAAAATCATGCTCTTTATAAAATTATACAAATGAAGAATTATACACACATCAACACCGTCTAACCCCTATCAAATTAAAGTTTTAATAAAAAATATTTGTTAATTTCGAATTTATGCAACAGTATGTACCATGCAGCGGTGCCATTTAACAAGAGATGAAATGTTAAGAGCAGTAGGTATACTCCAAGCTGGGGCTACTCAACAGAGTATTGCTGAGGAAATTGGAACAAGACAATATGTGATATCAAGGTTTTGGTCACGTTATCGTGCCACTGGTAATGTGGCTGAAAGGCATCCAGGCGGGTAGCGCATAACCACTCAAAGACAGGACCGATTTTTGCAAGTGGCCGCAAGAAGTCAAATAAATTCTACAGCCATGCAGTTGGTCCAAAAGCTCCAGTCAGAGCACCAGTTGCTGGTCAGTGACCAAATTGTGAGGAGAAGACTGCACGAGGCTAACCTTTACGCTCGCAGGCCGCTTCGTACTCCAGCACTACGCAGAGGAAATGTGGACGAAGATTACAGTGGACTCGAGAACATTTGCTCTGCGAAGATAGCCAGTGGTCTGTAGTGCTGTTTACCGATGAGTCCCGATTCGGTTTTCATCCTGATTCACGAAGAGTACGTGTATGGCGAGCTCCTGGTTGTGATAACCGTCTGCAAAACCCTCAGGAAGTCCATCCATACCACGGTGGAACAATTATGGTTTGGGCGGGAATTCGTATTGGTGGAAGAACAGACCTCGTTTGGATCAGAAACACTATGACTGCAGAAAAATACCGTAATCAGGTGCTAGCACCAATAATCTATCCCCATCGATTGCAAATGGGCCAAGATTTTGTGCTCATGCACGACAACGCCCGTCCGCACACTGCGCGAGTGGTAACGAGCTGGCTACAAGAGCACCACGTGTCGGTCTTAGACGGGCCCGCGCAATCTCCAGACCTAAACCCCATAGAGCACGCGTGAGACATGCTCCAAAGAAGGGTTTTTGAGGAATTTTCCTCCAAACATTGCAACAACATAATATGTTGTTTAGTTTATGTGAATTTTAAAAATACAAAGTATTTTTTGGGACTTAATGTGATAAAGCCCTGAGAGATTGAGAGACGAACCGTATTAGCCACTCGTTCCCTAGGAGGTTAGGAGGAGTGTCACCCGCTCACCATCTGGAAGACTATACGTCACCTCGCCAACGGGAAGAAGAGAGCCTACGCGCGCCAGTGAAAACAGCCAAGAAGTTCGCATAAAAGATGATGGCCATTTACATTCTCCAGCCGACAAGAAGCAAGCGCGCCACACGCACTAATGGAAGCGATACGAAGATTAGATGCACGCTCCGTACGATCACCAAGAAGCGAAGCGAAGCCGAAGTAAAGTGGAAGGTGGTCTAGGGGCCTTTACCGCGCAAGTTTTATCAGCATCGCACACATTGCTTCTTATTTTTGGCACAAATTAAAACTTATCATAGAAAAGTAGCAATGTGTCATACCTATCTGTCAAATGAAGCTGATAGCGATGCCAATGACACTTGCGCGGTAGACCCACTGGTCGAGCTAGAGACGCTGCAAGTACACTCCGAAATTGACGATGAAGAAGGAGAGTTGTATCGGCAGGAATACCAGGAGAGCTGGTTCAACCAAACCAACTTTTTGGGACTTAATGTGACAAACCTGAGACACGGCACTAGCAAGACGCGTGAGTGGCGTCATCTAGAAATAGCATCTACCGTTCTACTTAAAGCAACTGAGTGAATAGCAATTGGGCGTATAACCAGGCTAGGCACACTCCGCGCTTTAGGTACAAAGCTACAAGTAGGTAGCGGGTCCGTCCGGACGGACTAATCTCAAAGGGCTACCGCATGCCGGCTGGGTCGCACATTAGCAGTTCGATTTCAATAGTATGCCTTTATACGAATAAAAAGGATCCGAACCTCACGTTTTTTACTCTTCCAAAAGTTCCAAACGACATCAAAACGTAAGAAGTGCTTGTCTAATAGGTACCTAGTTAGTAACTAGTATCCGTTTATTCTTAGGTATTTACTTGTCTTATTTGCTAAACAATCTTCGCCCAACTATTTATTGAAATAATAATTTATAGATTAGGTAGGTACTTACTTACCTACCTACTAAAATAAAATTAATTAATAGAAATAAAATTAATTATAATAACAAATTCATTTCGTAATAAAGCCAATTGCTTTAAAGCCAGCATGTATAGTCTGATGTAGCGTTGACTGTACCTAGCCTATGTTTTTTTTAACGTATTTTAACTACACATTATTTCACAAACACATAACTTGTAATCAAAGTCAAAGTCAAATAAGCTTTATTCAAATAAACTTAATTATTAAGTACTTTTGAATCGTCTATATTTTTAACCGACTTCACAAAAAGGAGGAGGTTCTCAATTCGATTGTATGTTTTTTTTTTTATCGTTGTTCGCGCATATCTTCGTCATTTATGAACCGATTTTGATGATTCTTCTTTTGTTCGATTGAGTTTTCTTGCGAGATGGTCCCATTTAATTTTTTTTCAAATCGGTTCAGTAGTTTTCGAGAAATCCTGAAAATACTATGATTTTCATCAACTCACATGACGACTTTGTTATTTATGAACCGAATTAGATGTTTCTTTTTGTTGGGAAAGGGGTACTTTTAGTGTAGTATTTTTAACCGACTTCAAAAAAAAAGGTTTCCCCTCAGTTTAACCTGTATGGATGTATGTTTCTCCGCGAGTATCTCACGTTTGGCTGGGCCGATTTTTCTACCCAATAATATACCTATAATAATATACCTAATATAGAAGGTACTTACACTAAAAATAATAAAATAAAAAATTGTTTTAAAAAACAAAAAACCGACTTCAAAAACCTGCCTCTAAAAAGCAAGAAATAATATTCAAATCATTAGATACGCATTATCATTGTTATAACAACACGTCTATTGAAGTCGGGTGGGGCTTTTAGAATAAAAAAAAGGAAGTTGTACTCCAGCCCCACCCGACTTCAATAGACGTGTTGTTATAACAATGATAATGCGTATCTAATGATTTGAATATTATTTCTTGCTTTTTAGAGGCAGGTTTTTGAAGTCGGTTTTTTGTTTTTTATCCTACCACCCGTTCCAGACTTTTTTAGCTGACAAGAAGAACGGGCGCAAGAAACTTATCAATAAATTAACTACCAGGAATTTAATTATTATTTAAAAGAAGAAACCCTGAAGTCGTTAGAAGAGATAAGAGCTACGTGATAGAAAGAGAGGCAACTTCTAGGTGAATAAAACTGTAGGCAAGAGAGCGACGTGCAACCTGAATTGAACTTTATAGTGTATGGAATAGAGTCGTTATTTATTTAAATGACTTTGCGGAGTGGATCTTCTGTACTTGTACTATTATGTATTCTGTGGTATAACATCTAAAGTATTCCCCACTTAAAGCAACTATCAATATTTTTGTAAGTCATTTTGTTAAATATTGAAAGTTGTTCTAAGTTGAATACTTCAGTTGCTATTCGCCCAGTTGCTATTCGCTCGATTGCTCTACTCGTAAGTGGAATACTTCTGAGAAACTTGCTTGTTTAATTTTTTTTTGTGACAAATTCTAATTATTCTAAAAATCCGAATTTGATTTTCAAATCTGGATTTGGAAGTCTAATAAAAATGTGCGGATATCCGGATTTTTTGGATTACGGATTATCCGGATTGCATTCCCTACGCGTGACGCCCCGCGTCTCCGTAAACGAGCACTAACTCTCTCGCTTTGACTCTGGCTTTGGTTTATGACGTTGGTACACTGTCCGTCCTTGTCATCGTGCTATGATATGACAAGGACGGATAGAGTCCCGTTTAATTTTTAAACATAAAAACAAATTAAATGTAAAGAGGGCTACACACATTACGAACGCACCATTAAAATAGGTAGGCGTATCATTTATTTATAATATTGCACCTAAATTAATGTTATTTACAAGGGGGAATCTGCTTTATTTTTAAGCTAAATTAGAAAAATAAATTAATAAAAGAAAAATAATGGATGACCGTCATGCAAGAATCTTACATTCATATCGTCATACTCTTGCTTGTCACATTTAATCTAATCTGTGAAACTTAGGCCGCGCTCCGCGAACCTCGGAGCGCGCTCCGAATTTGCGATCCGACACGGAGCGCAGGGGTCTATTACGAAAAGTTTAATGCGACACACGCAGCTGCGTCCGTGCTTCGTTTTGATTGTTTCCTATTACAAATCACTTTCAAGTATATGGGCTACGATAGCCAAATTCAAAATGTTTGTTGTAATTTTCAATTTATTTTGGACCTTGTCTTGACAATGAAGGCTTACATTTTACGTTACTATGGAGTATGGTTGTCTTTTTGTTTATGGGCCGATTTGACCGTTTTCGGTGAAACTCGGTTTTTGGTGTTATTTTGACAAAAAAATAGCAACGCAATGTTAAAAATATAAAAAATCCAGGATAACGGGCAACTTTTTTGCTTGATAGCCAATTTCTATGAAACTCGGTTTTTGTTACTGCTTTAACAAGAAAACAGCAACGCAATATTAAAAATACAAAAATCCAAGATGGCGGCAAACTTTTCTGATTGTGGGCCGATTTCGATGAAACTCGATTTTTGGTACTATTTTGACAAGAAAACAGCAACGCAATGTTAAAAATAGCAAAAATTCCAAGATGGCGGCCAACTTTGTTGTTTGTGGGCCGATTTCGATGAAACTCGATTTTTGGGTACTATTTCGAAAATAAAACAGCAACGCAATAATAAAAATTAAAAAAAATCCAAGATGGCGGCCAACTTTTTTGTTTTTGGGCCGATTTCGATGAAACTTGGTGTTGGGTACTATTTCAAAAATAAAACAGCAACGCAATAATAAAAATTGAAAAAATCCAAGATGGCGGCCAACTTTTTTGTTTTTGGGCCAATTTCGATGAAACTCGGTTTTTGGTACTATTTCGAAAATAAAACAGCAACGCAATAATAAAAATTGAAAAAAATCCAAGATGGCGGCCAACTTTTTCTTTTTGCGCCGATTATGATAGAACTCGGTTTTTAGTACTATTTCGACAAGAAAACAGCAACGCAATAATAAAAATATAAAATATCCGCTATCCTGGATTTTTTATATTTTTAACATTACGTTGCTATTTTTTTGTCAAAATAACACCAAAAACCGAGTTTCACCGAAAACGGTCAAATCGGCCCATAAACAAAAAGACATAACCATTCTCCATAGTAACGTAAAATGTAAGTACTTTTTTAGAAACGACTACTGGCAACACTAGAAATCGTGGAATTTGCATTCCGGAATTCAGATATCAAGAAAATACTGTGATCCATGATTCCACTAGCCTACACACCTTAGAGAAGAGAAGTAAGTAGTTTGGTTGACACAAATTTTTATCAACGCCATCTATCGAGCTAACAGTTTTTTTTTTCATTACGAAAAGCCTATTGTCATGACGGTCCAAAATAAATTGAAAATTTTTGACACTTTGTATAACCTGATGTGCTGCTGACTGTACATAGGCATGATTGTTAATTCAAAGTTTTACCCCTTCTTTTCCACTCATTATTAATTAATCGTGGGAACAAAATGGTTTCAAATTTTTTTAATAAACCTGGCTGCGGCGATAGAGCTCGCCACTCATCACGCGTAACTTGTTTCTCTCGGGGCGAAAAGCGGGCATCGGAGACCCGTTTTGCTACGCTGAATGTATGTGGAGCGATGGAGGAGAAAATGGATGAGGTGTGTTTGATTATGGAAGAAAAGAAGTTGGATGTTTTATGCGTGAACGAGACGAAAAGAAAGGGCAAAGGAGTCTCAGAACATGGCCCGTTTAAAGTTCTGTGGTCGGGCGTTGCCGAAAATGAGCACGCGAGTATGGGCGTGGGACTCCTGCTGTCGGAAAGGATGATAGAATGCATGACTGAGTATGAGTGTGTTAGTCCCAGACTTCTCTGGGTTAGACTCAAAGTAGGATTACTTCGGATACGCGTCATTGGCGTGTATGCTCCCGATATATCCAAGTCAGCAACGGAAAAGGAGGATTTCTGGAAAAGTGTGGAAGACATCTTGAATGAATGCAAAGATAATGAAAGGATAGTTATGCTTGGAGATTTTAACGGATGGGTAGGTGTGAGAAGAGAGGGATGTGAGGGAGTTTTAGGAATATATGGAGACAAAAGAGTAAATGATAATGGCAGGAGTTTGATTGAGGTATGTTTAGAAAAGAATCTTGTGGTAACGAACACCATGTTTGACCACAAGGAAATTCATATGTACACTTGGCAGAGAGGGGAAAAGAAGAGTATGATCGATTTTGTGATTGTTGATGAAAGACTGAAGGGCAGAGTTGTAGACACCAGGGTCTTTAGGGGTAGTAACATTGGAACAGACCACTTTCTTGTAGTGTCTCGGGTTAGTGGTCTGTTCAAAAGTTGGCGTCATCGTCCCACAGTGTCAACAACGGAGCTGACTAGAGTAAAAGTTGAGAACCTGGATGAAGTGGAAGTGCAAAAGACATATTTGTGCAAATTGAAAGAACGATTGGGAAATGTGGCTGAAGTGAAAGATGGCAAGCTTGAGAAAGTTTGGGAAAAGTTTAAAAAAGGTGTGACTGAAACAGCTGAGGAAATATGTGGAGTGAGTAAAAGGAAGAATGCTCCCCCAATAAACTGGTGGGATAGTGAGGTAAGACAGATAGTGAATGAAAAGAAAAAAGTATGGCAGGATCTGCTGGCCATCAAAGCCAGTAAAAGAGTGAATGCAAGTGTTACAGAAGAGGATGTTGATACAGTTGCAAGGGAGTTTAAAAGGATTAAGAAAGTAGTGAAAGAAAAAGTAGACGAAAAAAAGAGAAAGATGAAAGAAAAGTGTGACTTCAAACTCTGTGATAACTTTCGAGACAATATAAAATTGTTTTGGAAACAAGTGAAAACGTCTCGAAGTGGATCACATAAGTCTAAAATGAATGTGATAAGAGATGAAAAAGGTGAGCTAGTGACAGATGAAAAAGGTGTACTACAGGAGTGGATGAAATATTTTGAGAGTTTGTTTGAGGCGGATGGCTCTATGCTAGAAGCCTCGGATAAAAGGGTGGAAGACGAGGAAGAGACAGAAGTGGATGAAAGAGATATATATATGGATGAGATTATTAGTGCAATGAAGAGCATGAAAAAAGGGAAAGCAGCAGGATATGACGGAATTACTGTTGAAATGCTGAGAGGTGGGAAAGAGCTGGTTGCGTCCTGGCTGTGCCTGATCTTTAATAAATGTTGGAACAGTGGCAAAGTGCCGGAAGATTGGCGTAAAGCCGTGGTCGTGCCGCTGTACAAAGGGAAAGGGTCACGGCAGGATGCTAAAAACTACCGCGGGATCAGTCTTCTCAGCATTGTCAGTAAATTGTATGCAAAGGTACTGATTGAAAGAGTGATGCAAAAAACTGATCAGAGTATTTGGGATGTGCAAGCGGGATTCAGAAAGGGAATGGGATGCACGGATCAGGTCTTCTCCTTGAGGTGCTTAACCGAAAAACACCTGGCTAAGCACAAAAAGGTTTACTGTGCCTTTGTGGATCTGGAGAAGGCCTACGATCGAGTTGACAGAAATGAGCTATGGAAGGTGTTGTCCGAATACGGATTGAAGAGCAGACTGATTCATGCACTGAAATCTCTCTATGAGGATTCCCGTGCATGCGTCAGGATTGACGGCGTATACACTGACTGGTTTGGCATCTCTAGGGGTGTCAGACAGGGATGTGTTGCGTCACCATGGCTCTTTAATCTGTTTTTGGACAGTTGTATGAAAGGTCTGAAAGAACGTGACTGTGGGGTTGTGATGAATGGGACTCAAATCAAGTGCCTTCTCTACGCTGACGACCAAGTTATACTTGCGTCTTCTGCGCAAGAGTTGCAGGAAATGATGTCGGTTATGAATGAAGATTTTGTGAGAAAAGGGATGAAAGTGAATGTAACTAAGACTAAAGTGATGGTGTTTGAGAGAGATGAAGAAATGACTGACTGTACGGTAATGTTAGGTGGCGAAAAAGTGGAACAAGTCCGTGAGTTTGTATACTTGTGGAGTTTGTTCACAAGGGACGGAAAAAGTGAGGAAGACATAGAAAGACGAGTGAAGAAAGGAAATTCGGTGAGTGGTGCTATACACTCGGTTATGAGTAGCCAAACCGTTTCTGCAAAGGCGCGAATGGCTATTCATAACGGAGTGCTGGTACCGACACTGATGTATGGAAGTGAATCTTGGGTATGGCAGAAGAAGAATGAAAGCAGAATAAATGCGGTAGAGATGCGATCGTTGAGGAAAATATGTGGAGTAAAACTGAGTGATAGAGTGAGCAATGAGGTGATTCGCAAAAGGTGTGGTCTGAAAGATGATATAGTGACAAGAATTGAGAAAGGAATGCTCCAGTGGTTTGGTCACTTAGAGAGGATGAATGAAAGGCGAATCACGAAAGAGATATACTGTGCGAATGTGGAAGGAACGATTGCACGAGGGCGTCCCAGAAAAACCTACGCGGACCAAATAGAGGTTATTATAAAAAAAGCTGGTGTACGCAGTGACAAAAACCGCAGGGCATGTATGAAAAGAGTGATGGATATGAATGAAGCGAAAGAAGTGTGCAAGGATCGTAGCAGGTGGCGATCCATAGTCTCTGCCTACCCCCATGGGAAACAGGCGTGAGTGTATGTATGTATGTATGTATGTAATAATGTGGAGACAAAAGTACTTAATATTTAAGTTTATATGAATAAAGCTTATTTGATTACGGGAACGGAGCGCGGAGCGTGGAGCGCGGAGCGCGGAGCGCGGAGCAGACGGAGTTCGCGCGTCCACATATGCTCCGAGGTTCGCGGAGCGCGGAGCGCGGCCTAAGTGGGGACACACCCAAATGACTATTCTTCTTCTTCTTATTTTAGTTTGGCAATCTACTCTCCTCTTGGAACCAAGTAATTTTTGCCAGTGTCAAGTATTGAATAATAAATAAATAAATAAATAAATATTTGACAACATCACATACATTGCTCCAATCCCAAAGTAAGTAGCTATAGCACTTGTGTTATGGAAATCAGAAACAACGGTGGTATGACACACACCCAGACCTGAGACAATATTGAAAAGTTCATTTTCTACATTGACCCAGCCGGGGATCGAACCCGGGACCTCAAGAGATGGTGACGCCTTGAAAACCGGCGTGCGAACCACTCGACCACGGAGGTCGTCATATATTAGTGGTAGCTGTTTTGTTTCAGTTTAGGTACATTAGAATGCGGGTGCATCGCATTCCAATGCTTCTTGGAGCATTTGGCACCAAGTATATCAAGACAGTTGTTCACGGTAAGTTCTGCCGAGGTAGCCACCACTACAATAAAAGTCTCAGCTTCACACAACCAAGATCACGCCTATTTCAATTATCCCACATATTGTTCAGTTGCGTAGACACTTGTACCACAAAACTGCATCAATTTTAAGACACAATATCCACTTATGAGTCAATTTGCAAATAATTAAAATAGACACCAAACTGAACCAGACAAAATGGCGCCAAAAACTCCATATAGCCTCGATTACATACATACGCCGATTTAGCATCCTAGCTAGGAACCAATTTAGAGTTGCCACCCGTATAAATAAGTTCAATTTTAACAGTAAATTTTAACAGTAAAAATAACGGAAAAGTCAAAATTTTTTATGATTTTTTATTTTCTATTCTCATCTGTTAAAGTGTTAATTCAATTTTAAAATCGATGCTATTGTACAATATTTTATTATATAGTACGGGTGGCAACCCGAAATTGGGTTCTAGCTAGGAAGCTAATTGGCGTATGTAATCGAGGCTTAAGTTACGCGAATACTACGCGATTCGCTCGCTCGCTTAGCCGTTCAAACTGAGGCGAATCGCACGCGTCAAAAATTGGGCGCATTCTGTCAGACAAATCTTTGAGTCATCGATGGCCATCACCACAAAGTAATTTTTATTTTAACCATGGAAAGTAATTTTGTATGGAATGTTATGATCGTCATCTCGTATGTGCCTTACTCCTTCTGGCTTCTGAGCTTCAAAAACCTTCAGTGACGGATAAACAATTTCTTATTTTGGTATTCAGAACATTCGTAACGCTAGAATTTATGAATGATTGACGTTTGAACATGGTCCTCACGAAATGACACTGAAGATCATGGATGCTGGATATAACAAAAACTAGCTAGCGAAAGTCCAGTTTCACTCCCTAGATGCTCAGTGACGCAAAAATTAATAAGATTTAACATTCGAAAATCATACAAAACCGAACAGATCTCATAAAATCGTTGTTTAAACGTGGCACACACGGAACCGTATGTACCAGTTTTCATTTGTCAAAATATCGACAACTAAACCGTTTGGAGCCAAATGAAGCAGTCTAGCAGCGTTACGTTTGATACGTAACAGCATATAACACTTCAAATCCATTCGCGCAACAACACATCAATAGAAAAAGCAAAAACAATATTTCGACCCATCAGACTGTGTGGCCCACAATTAATACTGTCACGTTACGTGAATTTTGCGTCACTTAAGTTTTAAAGCAGTTAATAGTAATAAGATTTTCCGGCACTGAGGATCTAGCTTTATTTGGAACCAATCACTGCAGTAGTTACAGTACAATTCATGATACAATTTGTATGAGATTTTTAAGATAGGGTGACAACAATGTACGTACGTTGATGGACAGAAAGGATATAACCGTCCTGTTAATGAGGGCTTTTCAATCAAAATGACATAAAACTGTCTGCTCGATAGATGGCGTTGATAAAAATCTATGTGTTAATATGTTTTTTTTACTAAGCTTCGAAGAGTATACTTAGGTAGGTAAGCAGATGCAACCCTGAAATGTTTCTCTTTGGGTAGATGTCAGCCAGCGATCGCTTACTTGCCTTTTTACCGACTTCCAAAAAGAAGGAGGTTCTCTGTTCGCCTGTATATTTGTTTTTTTTGTGTATGTCCACTCAAAGACGGCTGGACCGATTGAAATGATTCAAACGTTATTACATTAGGTAAACTCCCAAGTTGGTCCCATTTTTTAGAATTTGGAAATCGGTTCAGTGCTTCTCAAGTAGGGTATTACCGCGTGGTTGATAATTTCGCGCCCCTTGGTTTCTCGAAAACTATCAACTCTATGCACCTGCAATAACAGTCAAATCTTAGCTCTAAGCACCTCTAACCTCGCCCGCACACCGTCAATTTCCGTCGAACAACCAGAGCGGAAGGCCACGCGCTTTTAGTTTTTCCACGTACACGATAACTTTTTCTGATATTTTAATAAGAGGTGAGTCAACCAATATTTATTACCTAATGAGTAATAAACTACATACATTTATTCATAGATCTAGATCGTTAGATCTGCCCTGGTACTGAAAATCTGTAGGATTATTTCAAATCTGTCAAAATGGCGCACGCATGCGTGATGCGTTGTGTACGTCCATCGGAATTGACAACGGAAGGAAAATAAATTCCGATAAAAATTGAAATCTAAATACTTACGCGTGATATGTTACACGATTTTGCTATAATTGTATTCCTAGAATTATTGGTGCACAGATGAAAGGCACAAGACAGTTTTCTCGTGGTTTTTTCTTAAAAAATATAGAAGTGATTGACATCGTGTTCAAACCAACACTAAGAGCAAAGAAGTGAGGCTCACTCATTTGAATGTTGACACATTTCGGTGATCTCATACTATGTTAGGGGCACATCTAACGATCTAGATCTATGCATTTATTACGTAAAAAATATGTAGAATTTGTGTGCAGAATTATTTTAAATGAATTCTTAAAGTTGTTTTCTGTTTGTGAGGTTCACAAATTAAAATTACCTTGTTTGATAATTTCGCGCGCAGGGCGCGAAATCATGCAGTATGAAAATATCTATAGCAAATATTTTTCTTTACAGAAAGCGATAAAAACGAAGGAAAATGGCTGATCCTCCTTCAAAGTAATTGCATACTAAAGTAAAAGCATTCCGAAAATGGACAACAAAAATTTAAGAATATATAACAACAAACAAAAGATGCCTTTCTAAATCGTTGAATATGGAAACTTCTAAGTTTATAATTTTGAGACTAAGTTGATTATTGAATATAAAAAGAAATAAATATCTATTATTTTCATTTTTTCCATACGCTGTAGTAATAGTATATCAGTTTATTGTCAATTTTAATTAGAAGCGCGGTTTTATCAGACCCAGTGCAAAGTACTGACCTAGGGGCACGATATTATCAGACCAGTTGGATAATATCGCGTTTTCCCATTCTTTTGTTATTTGCTCATATTTTTGTTTTGGGTTTTATTTCTATGATTTTGAAGATTCGTTAGCGTAGCTAGATAAATTCCCCATCTATAGTCATATTTAGTTTTTATTTTGACCCAACCTGAGGTGAGTTATATTTGAATTTCCTTAGGGGCTCGGTAATACCCTACTCTCCCCTAATCTTGAAAAGAGCACGAAAATAGTATGATTTAGTATGAAATAGCTCGATGACATGGTCATAACTTCTTTGTTTATGAGCTGAATAAGATAATTATTTTTATATTGCAAAAGGGATATCTTAAGTGTAGTTCTTTAACTGACTTAAAAAAGGAGGTTCTCAGTTTGAAAGGAATTCAAAATTCAATTTATTTTATTTTATTTTATTGGTTCAGGGACAACAACAGCCAAGAACTTAATTACTAGTATACAAAACAGTATATAAATAATTATTTATAATAAGCATTGGTCTATGTAATTACATAGACCAATGCTTATTAGGCCAAAAACGTTATCCACAGTTTCACAACTAGTAGGAAAAAGACACAACAACTAAAACAAAAGACAGTACAGCTGTAGGAGGTATTTGCTTATGACATAAAAGTAAGTAGGTATTCATCACCATACTATGCGATATTAAAATAGATAAAACTAAAACGAATTAAAATTAGAATAAAAAAAATATATATATATATATATAATGTTGTAACTAACCTATGTGGTTTACCAATGAAAAATATATATAAGGTAGACACTAAAATCATATAAATAGTATAAAATTATGTGTATATATAATATAAATTATGTGTAATTAAAAATAGAATAATATAAAACAAAATTAAGTATCACTGTCACAACAGTCACTGAGCTATACTCCATTACTTTTTTTACTTTATTTAAGAAAGATTTCTTGCTTTCAATAAAAGGGTCTAAACTAGAGAAAATCTAATTGTAAGTCTCGAACATTCTAGTCAACACTACATTGTGACCATATCTAGTCTCATGAGATGGGACAGCAAATAATGAGGTGTTTCGGGTACGGCGCCCTGGCACGCACAATGACACTCTTTCAACTAGCTCAGGACAATCAAGTCGACCACGAACCACATCAAACAACAGACCCATGTCAGTAACAACGCAACGCTCTTCCAAAGTCAGCAGACCAAACTCCTTACAGTTAGCTTTATAATTAATATATTCGGATTTTTTTCTTTTAGCTCTAAAGTTGAGGTGATAAACGAACTTCTTTTGAATACTTTCAATACGATTTTTGTATAAGGTATAAAACGGAGACCAGACTGGGCATGCGTATTCTAACAGTATAAATAGTAATTTTCATAGCGTAATGTCGTATGGACTGCTATTGTGGGGCTCAGCTGCCAGTATTGAAAATATTTTTGTACTCCAAAAAAGAGCTGTTCGCGCCATATACAATCTACGGCGGAGAGATACCTTGAGAGAAATGTTCAAAGAAATAAATATTTTAACTTTGGCAGGCCAATATATTTATGATAATTTAGTTTATGTAAGGAAACACTATGATTCATTTGCTAAGAACAGCAATATTCACCAGTTCAATACAAGAAATAAAGATAAACTTGCCGTTCCAAGATTTAGGCTTGCAAAAACTAGAGGTTCATTTATGGGGAAAGGCATAGCCTTTATTAATAAAGTTCCACAACAAGTGATTGATCTTCCTTTGCATGAATTTAAAAACCATGTTAAAAAAACGCTCATGGGTAAAGGTTATTATAAAGTAGATGATTATCTTAAAGATCTAAATGGGTGGAAATGATGTAACACATAACTTACTAATAAGTACTTTGTTGAAGTAATATAATAAGTCTATGTTGTTGCCAATAATCCTGTCACCCTGTTGTAATTTTCTGGTAACGATATATTCAAGTTTTTAAATATCGTTACTTATGGCTGTTACAGCTGATAAGTTTCTTGCGCCCGTTCTTCTTGTCAGCTAAAAAAGTCTGGAACGGGTGGTAGGAAAATATAGACGATTCAAAAGTACTTAATAATTAAGTTTATTTGAATAAAGCTTATTTGACTTTGACTTTGACTTTGAACACACTACGCACGTATGCGTAGTAGACAACCTTCAGACTTAAGAAATCAGAGAATGGTTTACACGTACGCATCACGAAGCCAAGATTACGATATGACTTCCTAACCACAGTATCGACATGATCCGAAAACGTCATCTTACAGTCGAGCCAGACACCCAAGTCACGGACAAGTTCAACCCTGCCTATCGCAATGTTATTGAAGTTATAGGTAAATAATATGGGATTTCTTTTTCTCGTAAAACTAATACAATGACATTTAGGAATACTGACTGTTATATTATTCATAGCGTAATAAGCTGATAAATTATTAAGATCCTGCTGAATTAATTCACAATCAGATTCGGAGTCCACACGCATATAAATCTTTTTGTCGTCAGCATATAAAAGATGTTTTGAATGGCTGAAAGATGTATATATGTCGTACAGATAAGCATTATAGAGCAGGGGACCGAGACGGGAACCTTGCGGAACCCCAGAGGGTACTCCGATGTAATCTGATCTATAACCGCCGACTACAACCGCCTGCGATCGATTCGATAGGTATGACGTAATCCACCGTAACAAATCACCATGTATACCCAAAGATTCCAATTTTTGGAGCAGGATGACATGATCCACACGATCGAAAGCTTTTTCAAAATCTGTGTAGATCACGTCAACCTGTCCACCTCCCTCCATTTGCTCTAAGACATAGTTAGTAAATAGAACCAGATTGGATACAGACACAGTAGAGCGCCCTTTTAAGAAACCATGTTGCGATGTCGGGACACCGCGTGAAATAACAGGGTAAATGAGGTCATAGAAAATAATCTCCAATACTTTGGCTACAGTATTAAGAATTGAGATAGGCCGATAGTTGGAGATGACAGACCTAGAACCCTTCAAAAATAATTTATTCAGTCTAGGCTGTTACAAGCACTTGTGAATGTCAAAGAAGATACGCCATCGGTTCGCAAACCCTAAGCAGGAGACCTTGTAATGAGAAGAACCGGCAAGAAACTCGTCAAGGGCTGCTTTTTTCTCCCTGTAAATTTCATACAGAGTTGTCAACATTTGAAAAATGAGCTCCACATGTGAGGTCAATTTCTATCATAATAATTATTATTAATAAAAGTTTGCACACAATGGGTAGGTAGGTTGAAATTAAATACCTAGTACATATTGGATAGGTAATTGTGAGAGTAAACAACTTTCAACTAGTTGAGAAATCAGAAGCAGATCCATTCCCACTGGCAGCACCCGTTCACGAGCATGACGCATGGACCGGCCATCGCTTCGATCAACCATATTTGAGGGAACGTAATGACCCACCCCACACGACACCACCGCAGAAATTATTAAAGAGAGCATGATATAAAGGGTTTTCCAATAAGAAAGAGCGGGTCGATGTTGAAATGGAATAAAACAAGCTGTGTGTGAGGTATTGATGAAATTATTATTTTATTTGAAGGACCCATGTATGCCATTTACTATGGAATATGACATTGATTAAATGTCCGTCGCGGCTTCTCACTATGGCACGGATCAGAGGGGTTCAATTTTCGACAACTCTGCCGCATATATCTGGCTGAATTTGAGCGATGGCCTAAGTTATGTTGACTTTGAGGACATTGGTCGTCCGAGGCTTATTGGCATAGACCAGCGATTACAGAAAATCCCACAAAAAAACGTCCGGCAGGGTCAAATTGCTGGCCAATTCACGTCTCCTCTACGAGAGATAAACGTACCCTCAAATCGTTCATGCAGAATATTCATTGTGGCGTCCGCTGTACGGCATGTGTACCGCCGTCCTGCTGGAACCACTAATTGTCTACGTTCATATTGTTAAACTAGCTTTTGCCCGCAACTTCGTCCGCGTGGACATTCGCAATGGAACCTTTGACCGAGATAAAACCTTTTGACGACATCCATATCGATTTTTAGTTTTATGTACCCACTAACCCCCAAAGAAAATCACGAAATGCGTGTTTTTGCTTAGTTTTTAAAAGTACGAATCAAATGAATGATATTCTATTCTATTCCATTCTATTCTATGTGTTTATTTACCCATTTACCTCCAAGGGGTTATAATTTTCCAAAAATCACAAAATACGTGTTTGCTTTTAAAAGTTGTTAGCTTTTAAAAGTACATCTACGATGTTTCACGTCAAAATGTCTATTTAATTTTATTTTTTCATACAAAACACGAACTCCATTTTTTCTCTTTAGGGGTTGAAACATGGCGACTATTTTGGACTTAAAAATAAATGCCCTTTTCGCAATCAATATCCCATAAAACCTCCACAACGACACCCATATCGATGTTGGGCTTTTTTTTATCTCGTTAAACCCCCTGAAGAGTTGAGTTTCGGAAAACCATGAAACACGTATGTGCTTATTTGTTTTTAGAAGTACTCATATGAAGTTTCAAGTTGAAATGTCTATTTAATTTTTCTTTTCCATGCAAACTTTGTACCCGCATTTCAACCCTTTAGGGGTGGAATTTCCAAAAATCCCTTCTTAGTGGGTATTATCATTGTATAATGTATCTATGTGCGAAATTTCAAGTCTCTAGGTTCAATGGTTTGGGCTTTCCATACAAACTTTGTACCCCCATTTCAACCTTTTAGGGGTGGAATTTCCTAAAATCCCTTCTTAGTGGGTGTTTACATTATATAAAGTATCTATGTGCAAAATTTCAAGTCTCTAGGTTCAGTAGTTTGGGCTGGGCAATAGTAAATTTATGAGCATTAATATAATTATTTTTTAATCTAACAGAATCATTGCAAAATTTACATGAATCTTTTCATATAGTAATTAAAGCCAATTGTACCTCAAAAAGAACAAAATTTTAATGCCAAATAAAAAATCATGTCGTGGACTAATTGATTTAAATTTATGACTATTAATAAAATATATTTTAGTTCTAACAGAATAATTGCAAAATTTACATTAAACTTTTCTTTTTACTACTTTATCGATATAAATATTTTTTTACACATTATAGTCAGTAAAGCCGATTGCCTTTTAAAAGAACAAAAACAAATGTAATTTTATTTCATAAATAGCTTCTATACATATTAGAATATGGCTCATGTTAGTATGAACGCAATCCTACATCTCTTACATACAAAAGAACTTGCTTGAAGTTCTCGGCTTTACCGACTACAAAAAATTCGTTCTTCAGGAGGTACATGCAGTCTTACTTAGAACTCGGTTTAATTTAGCTCTCGGTTTTACGAGGATAAACCTACCGATATTTCAATCACAATTCCCTCGTGTATCTATAAAATCACAATGTCCAATACTAATGAAATTAATATGATATTATTCTTAAGGTGTCTTCTTTTAAACAAATAAAGAATCATCTAAATCGGTTCATAAACAAAAAAGTAATGGTTGAAAATCCGTCTGAATTCATATAAAATGGTAACGAAAACGACAGTATTTTCAAGATTACTTGAAAACTACTGAACCGATTTCAAAACTTCAAAAAATGGGACCAATTTGGAATAAAACCTAATGTTATAGTGTTTAAATCATTTCAATCGGTTCAGCCGTCTTCGAGTAATCGGTGTACATACATATAAAAAAAATATACGCGACGTATAGATAACCTCCTCCTTTTCAAATTTTTGAAGTCAGTTGATGACGGCTCACCGCGCTTACCACAACAAGTGTGACTGAGAGAGCGATAGGTGTGACCGAGAGAGCGATAGGTCGCGCGTCGCACCGGCGTGGCGCCCATGTCTAGTCCAAACTACTCCAAACTAGCCAAATGATACACGTCGATGTTACGCGACGGAGATCTGATACACAAAAATTTTACTAGTCTGGACAAAGCTTAACTTTGCGCTGCGTCAGGGGCACAGTTTAACAAACTATACAGTTGTTAAACGTCTTTGATGTCGGACGATGCCGCCGCGTGCCGCCAGTTGCCACCCATGTAGTAGTCCCGAATGTGCAAGGATTGTCAGAAAAGAAAAAGAAAATAATTGTGATTAATAAGTACTTGTTTATTTTTTTGTTACGCCTTCACGTCTTAACTGCTCAACCGATCTTCATGAAATTTTACATACACATTGTCAGGGGTACAGAAAAGGATATAGGTTACCTTTTATCCAAAAAACTTGTGGTTCCCGAGGGGTAGAAAAATAACTGTCCATGCAGACGAAGTCGGGGGCGATCGCTAGTTGTTAAAATACCGCCCACCCGCCATCGACTTCGTCCGCATATACCATAGGAAAACTTTGACCAGGATAATAAGACAGTATCCTATGTTTTAATCCATGGTATAAACTATCTGCACAGCATAAGCGCTCCTGTACGCGATGCCGCCGCCGCGCCGCCATTCCACCGCGCCGCTGCCTCGCCTCTGCACTGTGGTCTGTGTCTGTGGATACGATGTAAAGCGTGGAACCCGCCACCGCGCCGCTGCCGCCGCGTAATAATTTGTCAAATGTCTTGTAATTCATCCGAAAGTAATCACAAAACTTGTCCTCATATTTTCGGAGATCTTCGTAAAGTGTATTAGTACAGTAGCCCGTAATACATTTAAATTACCAAAAAGGTTACCGCTCGCCGTTGTGATATAGTTATTTATTACGAAATTATAGATCCTTTAACCCAAGTTTTACAGATCGCAACCCGCCGTAACCTATATTCGTATATCTCCAATAATGATATTTTTTTAGTTTTCAAGGTTTACCACATGGTTTAGCTATTGTCGTGTTCTACAGCTTTGTTTGATTGCCACTGATAATAGTAAGACTATGAAAAGCAGCCATAGACAGATTTAAGACCAGATGAAAATGGATGGACTTTATCTGGTCTTAAATCTGTGTATGGTCACTTTCCATAGGCTTACTATTATTAGTGGCAATCAAACAAAGCTGTAGAACACGAAAATAGCTAAACCATGTGGTAAACCTCGAAAACTAAAAAAATATCATTTTTGGAGATATACAAATATAGGTTACGGCGGGTTGCGATCTGTAAAACTTGGGTTAAAGGATCTATAATTTCGTAATAAATAACTATATCACAACGGCGAGCGGTAACCTTTTTGATAATTTATTACGGGCTACTGTAGTATATGACATTCACCATATTGCTCCCATACCAACAAAACGGTAAAATCATGTATCGCAACGCAATCAGGGATCGTGTACAGGAGCGCTAAGCTGCAGTCTCAGTCAACATCAATACGATACGATGTCCGTAAAAAAATACTTCGTGGTCACCCTAGGTGATTTACATACTAATTTGAATCTCGAATTACATCGTAAGTACTGCAGTGATTGGTTCCAAATAAAGCTAGATCCTCAGTGCCGGAAAATCTTATTACTATTAAAGGCTTTAAAACTTAAGTGACGCAAAATTCACGTAACGTGACAGTATTACTTGTGGGCCACACAGTCTGATGGGTCGAAATATTGTTTTTGCTTTTTCTATTGATGTGTTGTTACGCGAATGGATTTGAAGTGTTATATGCTGTTACGTATCAAACGTAACGCTGCTAGACTGCTTCATTTGGCTCCAAACGGTTTAGTTGTCGATATTTTGACAAATGAAAACTGGCACATACGGTTCCGTGTGTGCCACGTTTAAACAACGATTTTATGAGATCTGTTCGGTTTTGTATGATTTTCGAATGTTAAATCTTATTTATTTTTGCGTCACTGAGCATCTAGGGAGTGAAACTAGACTTTCGCTAGCTAGTTTTTGTTATTTCCAGCATCCATGATCTTCAGTGTCATTTCGTGAGGACCATGTTCAAACGTCAATAATTCATAAATTCTAGCGTTACGTTTGTTCTCAATACCAAAATAAGAAATTGTTTATCCGTCACTGAAGGATTTTAAAGCTTAGAAGCCAGAAGGAGTAAGGCACATACGAGATGACGATCATGGAATGTTTAATATTTTACTTTCCATGGTTAAAATTTACTCTATGGAGATGGATCACGGTAAATACCACGCGTCTAGCCGTCGCCTTGCTCTAGACGGTATGTGATCCATCACTATACCACAAACAAAGAGTAAAATAATCACTAAGTTGGACCACAATAGTTACCTACCATGCGTGTAGGTAGCCGTCGCCTGTGACGTTTGGAACGAGAAACTAGAAAGTTGTGTAAACGGCAGGCTGATTATCTAAATAGAAACTATTTACTGACCGTTTTCATTTGACACACATTGCTACTTTATTTTGGTATGATTTTTTAACCCAAAAAGAACTAGCAATGTATCACATTTACCTGTCAAGTCAAACCGGTTGCTAGGTGGTTTTTAATAAGATAATCAGTCCGCCCAAGAAGCTTATACCTCCCTCAAATGGAGATTGCACGGCCATATGTCATAGTGAAGATTGAAAAAAGCTCCTTTAGTGACGTGACGGCTTATTGCAATGCAACCTCTTTCTTTAGTGTTACAATACGTGTTATTTGACAAAAAACTAGAATATAAAGTACCCCCGTTCTTTTTAAATAATTATTTAAAATAAAATAAAATAATCTAGTTGGCAACACACAGAAATCTAAACAACAACAATTTATAAAAAGCACAGAACACAACGAACAACAACCACAAACAACAGAGATAGATAGAGCTGACATTGAGCACTCTGACAGTGAGTCAAGGTCCAAACAAATTATCGGACGCGGCTTACTGCCGCGGCTGATCTGAGGTGTGCAAACTATCGGATGTAGTAGGTCGCGGACGTAACCATAGACTAATATGACGTCATCGGACGTCCGATAGCTATCTGGCACGCAGGATGATAAGGTGCAAACAAATTATCGGACGCGGCTTACTGCCGCGGCTGATCTGAGGTGTGCAAACTATCGGATGTAGTAGGTCGCGGACATATCCGATAGTTTGCACACCTCAGATCAGCCGCGGCAGTAAGCCGCGTCCGATAATTTGTTTGCACCTTTATGAGAGTGTGCACACTTATCAGCCGCGGCAGTAAGCCGCGTCCATAAGCCGCGTCTGATAATTTGTTTGGACCTTCATGGATGGATTCCAACAGGCTAATCGCTAGGTCATTGATCGCCATGGAAAGTACAATATTTTTAACCTTTCCACTGCCGCGGTTCAACCGTGGCTTTTAGACGCAACTGCCGCAAAACACCGCGTGCTGGTGCTGCCGCTCATTACTTCCGTTCAGCAGGCTGGTTATCTAATTAAAAACCACCTAGTGACCAGCCCGTTGATTACGTAGGTCTGTTGCTAACAATTCTCGATTGAAATCGATTACATTGCTGCTTTCAGTAAGATAGTTGTCACATTGGTTCTTAACTAAAGCAGCAATGTAACTGCGATTTCTGTCAAGGTCCAAACAAATTATCGGACGCGGCTTACTGCCGCGGCTGATCTGAGGTGTGCAAACTATCGGATGTAGTAGGTCCCGGACGTAACCATCTATCTATATATATAAAATTCAAAGTCCTGTCTGAGTGAGATATCAACGCACAGCCCAAACTACTGAACCTAGAGACTTGAAATTTTACACACAGGTACCTTATACAGTGTAGGCATCCACTAAGGAAGGATTTTTGAAAATTCCATCCCTAAGGGGATGAAATAAGGGATGAGAGTTTGTATGGAAGTCCCTCAGTTTTGATGCTAGGATCTTCAAATTTTGTATTCAGGCTGATGATTGAAAATTAATAAATACGTGTATCATCGTTTTTCAAAATTCTACCCCCGATGGGGTGAAAAGGAGGATGAAGTTGAGTATAGAAGAAAATCCTTAATTTTTAAAGTAAAAATCGTTAAATTTATAATTTAGACTTATGGATGGAAATATAACGCAACGTATATGGTTATTGGTAGTATTTTAACCCCTATGGGGATGAAATGGGGTAAATAAACCTAAAATAGATATGGATGTCGTTATTGGGGTTTTCTGGGATGACGATTGCGAAAATGACATTCATTTTGAAGTCTAACACGGTCGACATGATTTAACCACTAAAGGGGTGAAAATTGGGTTCAAATTTGGTATGGAAAACAATATAAAATATACTTTACAACTTAAAACTTCGTACGAGCATGTCTAAAAATAAATAGACAAACATTTATATTGTAGTTTTTAAAATCAACCCCTTAGGGTGTAAATGGGGTAAGTAAACATAAAAATCGATATGGATGTCGTTCTTGAGGTTTTATGGGATGGTGATTGCGAAAATGACATTTATTTTGAAGAACAACACTGTGGACATGATTTAACTGCTAAAGGGGTGAAAATGGGGTGCAAATTGTGTATGGAAAAATAATATAAAATGACTTACGGCAGTGAAACGTGGTCGCTAACTATGGGTCTCATAAGGAGGCTCAAGGTCACCCAGCGTGCAATGGAGAGAGCCATGCTCGGCGTTTCCCTGCGTGATCGAATCAGAAATGAGGAGATCCGCAGGCGAACTAAAGTAACCGACATCGCTCGAAGGATTGCTCAGCTAAAGTGGCAGTGGGCTGGACACATAGCGAGAAGAACCGATGGCCGTTGGGGCGGAAAGGTTCTTGAATGGCGACCGCGCACCGGACGGCGCTCCGTGGGTAGGCCCCCGACAAGGTGGACCGACGATCTGGTGAAGGTTGCCGGAAGCCACTGGATGTGGGAAGCGCAGGACCGATCGTCATGGAAATCCTTGGAGGAGGCCTATACCCAGCAGTGGGTGTTGTGCGGCTGATATGATGATGATGATGAGACATTACAACTTTGAAATTCTAAGAAGCATGTCTAAAAATAAATAGGCAAATATATATTTTGTTATTTTGAAAATCATCCCTTAGGGGGTAAATGGGGCAAGTTAACATGAAAATCGATGTGGATGTTGTTCTTGAGGTTTTATGGAATGAGGAATGCGAAAATGACATTTATTTTGTAGTCCAACACGGTGGACATGATTCAGCCGCAGGGGACGGGAACGGGAACGGGAACGAGAAAGGAACGGGAACGCAAACGCGATCGCTCGAAAGCGAACGCGAACGGGAACGGAAACCGGGGATAGGAACGGGACCAAACGGGAACGGAAAAGGGTAAAGAAACGGGAACAGGATACTACTAATATCTCTGGACCCACTTCTGATTGTTGTAATAAACTAGCTTCCGCCCGCGACTTCGTCCGCGTGGATATTAGAGAAAATCCTTAGGGAACCTTCAACCAGAATCCGACCAGCCGATTTTATGCGATTAGGCCGGTCCCCACCAAGCGCGCAGCCTCGTGCGAGGCCTGCCACACGCGGCAAACGTTTTGCCTCGCGAGGCAGCGCGCTTGGTGGGGACCGGCCTAATCGCATAAAATCGGCTGGTCGGATTCTGGTTGAAGGTTCCCTAAGGATTTTCTCTAATATCCACGCGGACGAAGTCGCGGGCGGAAGCTAGTAGACTAATATGACGTCATCGGACGTCCAATAGCTATCTGGCACGCAGGATGTTATGAGAGTGTGCACACTTATCAGCCGCGGCAGTAAGCCGCGTCCATAAGCCGCGTCCGATAATTTGTTTGGACCTTCAGAGTTGATTGCAACAAAGTTACATAATCAGCCCCAGTAATAATTACGAAATCGTTGCTGTCAAACTCAATTTCGTGCCACCAATCGAGTTTCTGAGTGCTGCCTCCAACGGACAACTAAAGAACTAAAATATACGAGCACTTTCAAGGAAATGCTCCAAAATTCGTAAAGGTGCTCTACAGACTACTTTCGGTAAAAAGACTTTTCAGTCGCTCCCACCGGTAACCAGCGGCGCTGGTTTCTATGGAGATCTTAACGAGCATAAACAGAGCATAAGAATCGGCGATCGCATACATAATACCAAACCAGTGTCTCAGTCGCACGACTATTCAGGAATCGAGATCGGTCGCTCATTTCAGATAATCAGCCTGTGTCCGTTGCGGAATTACGCGAAAAAGTCGTATTAACCTAGTTTATAAACTATTTACTTTTAGAATGCGTATTAAATTACCTTAAAAACAGTATATCATTTTGTATTTAAGGTGCTCGCTCACCGGGAGCATTCGCGTGTGAGCATTACATCAGTGAAGGAGGAGAACCGAGCATTACAATGCGCACCTACCTTGTAATGATACAATGTGTAATATCTTGATACAACTTGTAACATCAATGCGCTCCACTTCCCCCCGCCCCCAAAGTTGAATCTATAATATTACATTACACGCGAATGCTCGTCAGTAAGGGAGGTTTTATTGTTTGCTCAAAGTCGAATTCATAATATTCCATTACACGCGAATGCTCGTCAGTCAGGGAGGTATTATTGGAATATAATGCTCAAAGACGAATCTATAATGTTACATACACGCGAATGCTCCCGGTGAGGGAGCTAAAAACAACCACTTACAAAAAATCGGTGAGAAAATCGAAACGAGTTGCGACAGATCGGCCCTCCGCTGCCTTGAGCGGGACACGCGCGCGGGGCGACATAGATTAGAGCTTACTCATGCACTGCGCAAGCATCTGTCCGTCAAAAACCAGCAATCTATATTCCCGCGCCGTGTACCCGCGGCGGGATCCCGCTTAAGGCAGCGGACGGCCTAAGAACATCGTTTTAAATGTAACACTTTTTCAATATTTTTATTGTTTAATTTCAATGAGGATACCTTATTGGTAAATAAAATTACAATCCATTGTAAAAATGTACGATGCGTACAATGACTCAGCGATCAGTCCGTTGGAAATGTTTGAATGCACCGTTATGACATTGACAGTTGATTAAAGCTCCGGCCAAACTGAGGCAAATTACGCGTGAAATTCGCGGCGCGATTCGCTCGCGCCGATTGCGTCAGCTAACTTGTATGGGTGTGTTCACATTGGCGCGACTAGTCGCACGAGTTGCAGCGAATCCGCGAATTTAAAAACGATTTTTACCATGGATTGTAATTTTATTTACCAATAAGGTATCCTCATTGAAATTAAACAATAAATTATTGAAAAAGTGTTACATTTAAAACGATGTTCTTAGGCCGTCCGCTGCCTTAAGCGGGATCCCGCCGCGGGTACAAGGCGCGGGAATATAGATTGCTGGTTTTTGACGGACAGATGCTTGCGCAGTGCATGAGTAAGCTCTAATCTATGTCGCCCCGCGCGCGTGTCCCACTCAAGGCAGCGGAGGGCCGCACCCTGATTATCTAAAAATAAACTATTTAGCGACCGGTTGCATTTGACATACATTGCCACATTTCTTTGGTATGTTTTATTTTAACCCAAAAAGAAGTAGCAATGCATCACGATCATCTGTGAACTGCAACCAGTCGCTAGGTGGTTTTTAATTAGATAATCAGCCCGCCGATCTGTCGCAACTCGTTTCGATTTTCTCACCGATTTTTTGTAGGTTGTTGTTTTTAGCTCCCTCACCGGGAGCATTCGCGTGTATGTAACATTATAGATTCGTCTTTGAGCATTATATTCCAATAATACCTCCCTGACTGACGAGCATTCGCGTGTAATGGAATATTATGGATTCGACTTTGAGCATACAATAATACCTCCCTTACTGACGAGCATTCGCGTGTAATGTAATATTATAGATTCGACTTTGGGGGCGGGGGGGAGTGGAGCGCATTGATGTTACAAATTGTATCAAGATATTACACATTGTATCATTACAAGGTGCGCATTGTAATGCTCGGTTCTCCTCCTTCACTGATGTAATGCTCACACGCGAATGCTCCCGGTGAGCGAGCACCTTAAATACAAAATGATATATAGTCAGGTGGGGTAAGTGAAACATACTTTATTTTTATTTTTATTTAACAAGGTGTAGTAAAGCTATAAAACTCGCAATTAAAGTAGCTGTATAGGCAATGTACTCCTAATTAAATCAGCCTTTAACGGTATGAATATAAATATCTAAGGTCCGTATTATAGGACGAGACTCAAGCACTGCTTGCTGCTTGAGTACAGTTAGAAAGGGATGGTGCTATTCATCGCATATAGCGCCATCCCTATCTAACTGTACTCAAGCAGAGATTTGAGTTTGAGTTTGATTCTGTAATACGAGCCTAAAGACTTGCATTAAGCAACAAAATCACGAAAAGAATATAAAAGCTAAGAAGTGTTTCACTTACCCCTGCCAAGGGGGAAGTGAAACAGTGGCCAAAATAGCTTTAAATATTGTGTCCATTTAATTAAAAACAGGACAAAAGGATCTGGTTTAACCGTTAATATCCAAAATGTATCAAATTCTCATTAAATAGGATCCAGTTTTAAAGATTTATCAAAAAAACATCGTGTTTTGCGTTTTGACATCTAATGAATTTATTTTTGGTTTACTAGCTAGGTTACTGATCGCAGCGATATCTGTGTTGTATTAAGGGAAGTAATTCGTCATTCCTGTTTTATCAACACATCGCTATGAGAATAAACTACGATAGTTTCTTAGATATGGTTGGGTGTTTCACTTACCCCGGTGTTTCACTTACCCCACCTGACTATACTGTTTTTAAGGTAATTTAATACGCATTCTAAAAGTAAATAGTTTATAAACTAGGTTAATATGACTTTTTCGCGTAATTCCGCAACGGACACAGGCTGATTATCTGAAATGAGCGACCGATCTCGATTCCTGAATAGTCGTGCGACTGAGACACTGGTTTGGTATTATGTATGCGATCGCCGATTCTTATGCTCTGTTTATGCTCGTTAAGATCTCCATAGAAACTAGCGCCGCAGGTTACTGGTGGGACCGACTGAAAAGTCTTTTTAACGAAAGTAGTTTGTGAGGGAGCACCTTTACGAATTTTGGAGCATTTCCTTGAAAGTGCTCGTATATTTTAGTTCTTTAGTTGTCCGTTGGAGGCAGCACTCAGAAACTAGATTGGTGGCACGAAATTGAGTTTGACAGCAACGATTTCGTAATTATTACTGGGGCTGATTATGTAACTTTGTTGCAATCAACTCTGACAGAAATTGCAGTTACATTGCTGCTTTAGTTAAGAACCAATGTGACAACTATCTTACTTAAAGCAGCAATGTAATCGATTTCAATCGAGAATTGTTAGCAACAGACCTACGTAATCAACAGGCTGGTCGCTAGGTGGTTTTTAATTAGATAATCAGTCTGCTGAACGGAAGTAAATGAGCGGCAGCATGCGGCGTTTTGCGGCAGTTGCGTCTAAAAGCCACGGTTGAACCGCGGCAGTGGAAAGGTTAAAAATATTGTACTTTCCATGGTGATCAATGACCTAGCGATTAGCCTGTTGGAATCCACCCATGAGTGTATTGCGTCGTACTTCTGTGTGTTGCCAACTAGATTATTTTATTTTATTTTAAATAATTATTTAAAAAGAACGGGGGTACTTTATATTCTAGTTTTTTGTCAAATAATCAACAATAATATACACAACAAACAGTAGAAATTTCGTAGCCGATGGACTTGCAGTACCGCGGCCTTTGGAAAAACCATCCATATCCTTTTCGTCTATAAAGTCATTTTACATGAGAAATTATGAAATCGGCTGAGTTACGCCTTCGCCTGCGGCTCGGGCTGCAACCCACAGCCTTGTGTGCAATGAGCAACCTAAGCTAACTTGTCTCATAATGTATTAATATTTATTGACCGAGCGAGCACGAAGTGCGAGCGAAGCGTCTCTGCTTCAGCTTGGGCAAAAATTCTTTCGTATGTCTGGCTCTCTGTTCCAACCGATTCTTGTGAAATTTTGTGAGCAGGTTCAAAAATTATATAGAATTTTTTGTCAAGCCAGTTTTTTTAAATTTTTCAAAATGGCGGAGATATGTTAAAAAAACAGATTTCAGTCTGCTTTCCAGCTCTGCCTGTTTTCCTCTACAGGTCGCATTTTTCAACCGATTCTCGTAAAATTTTGTAAGCAGGTTTAAAAATGATGTAATTTTTTTTGTCAAAACCAGTTTTTTTAAATTTATCAAAATAGCGGAGAGATGTTAAAAAAACCTATTTCAATCCGGTTTTCCAGCGCCTGTCTGTTCTCCTCTAAAGTCTGTTCATCCTTACTTGTCTTATTTAGTAAACAGTTTTTGACAGTTGTCATACGTCTTTTAAACTTAAATCATAATTTAAAAATATGTAAGTAACTTTATGAAATTGTTCTTAATTTATTAACAATTTATTTCGTAATCTATGTGTGGAAAACCATTTGTTGTATTTTATAAATGATTATTTCAATAAAGAGTTGGGTGAAGATTGTTTACTATATAAGACAAGTAAGGATGGACAGACTTTACAGGTCTTATTTCTCAACCGATTATCGTAAAATTTTGTGAGCAGGTTTGAAAATAATATTTTTTTTGTCAAGCCAATTTTTTGAAATTTTCCAATATGACGGAGAATGTTAAAAATACATATTTCAGTCCGGCTTTTCAGTGCTGTTTGTTTTCCTCTACAGGTCTCATTTCTCAACCGATTCTCGTGAAATTTTGTAAGCAGGTATAAAAATTGTATAGATTTTTTTTCCAGCCAGTTTTTTTTTTTTTTTAAATGGCGGTAAAAATGATTTTTGTACATTATCTATGTACAAAAATCATATTTCAGTCGGAATTTCCGGCGCTGTCTGTTCTCCTCTACAGGTCGCATTTCTCATCCGATCCCGGAGAAATTTTGTGAGCTGGGTTTGATAAATATATAGAATTTTTTTTCGAGACAGTTTTTCGAAATTTATTAAAATGACGGAGATATGTAAAAAACCATATTTCAGTCCAGCTTTCCGGCTGTTTGATCTCCTCTACAGGACGCATTTCTCAACCGATTCTGGTGAAATTTTGTAAGTAGGTTCGATAATTATATATAACTGTTTAGTCAAGCCAATTTTTCCAAATTAAAAAAAAAATATTCACCCATTTTGAAAAATGATCATAATGAGAAGCACCCATCTAGCTGCGAATACTCACGTACCTACTCACTGTGTGCTTTGAAAACTTCATGGCGACATTTTATTTTATTTTATCGCGAGGTCTACTGCTCACGGAGCCACTGGTTTATTTATTTATTTAGATGGGTATTGGTGGGGTGGTTGGGGATTTAGGTGGATAATAATATTACTTTTGAAATTACCCATGCAAACAGACTTTTTAGACAGACTTTATGATAATTATGATGAGAAAAGGTGCGCAGGTTTTTTGTTTTTTTTTTCACTTGCTCAATGCATTGAAATGTAAATACATTTCGGTGGCCCAATGCAAGAATATTTTGCGAAAAAAGGGGTTGAGTGAGCATACAGCCTACTTCAAAATTATATTTTTAAGTGATAAAATGCAAATATTTAATATTTATAACAAAATATTGTGAATTATGAATAATTTGATAATAATATTTTTTTTTACTTAATTAAGGACTTACACTATTAGTTACTTCTATAACCAACTAGTGTTTTATATATTATTATTTATGGCCCTAAAAGCGACGTATTAGAGCTCACTTTACGAGCAAGTGTGTTGAAAAACATTTTTTCTCCATTACTCTGGTTGATTTTTTGTGATATCTATCGGTGTAATGTATGAAGTACTTACTGTAAAATACCTGCCTTGGGAAATACGTGATTAAGATTTAGTAAGACCATTTTTCGTCAACAGATGGCAATAGCTGTGTTTAATGGGCCCTCTCTAGACTAGACGACCAAAACGGCTTGTCAATCATTTACATTGCATTAATATTCGTGCTTGACAAGCCATGTTTGATCGTTTATGGGCTACAATAATGTTTTATCATTTTGATCAAGCGGGTTTCACAAAGCCCTGCATGCAGTGGCACTGCAAGCAGGGCCCAATATCGGCCCTGCGCGCTAGACCCGCAGCTGCGGGTCTATCGTCTAAAAACATTGAAGTTCATGTTAACTGTAAAGCTTCGTACAGCTACAGACTGAGGCGAATTCGCCGCGCGATGCGGCATTTTGACCACCTAACTCAAAGCGATAGCCATAGCCAAAGCAATGAGAGACTTTCCAGGCAATGTTCCTTAAAAAATACTAGATGGCGCTGTCCAATTCCTTGGTAATATAGTATATGAACGTGGTACAAATAGTCTGACCAAAGAGAACACTGACGTCCATTATACATACTTTGTATAATGGACGTCCATCAGTGAAAGAGAAGCATCGCAAAAATTTCTAGCTAGCAAGTCTTAAAGTACTAAAGAGCTCATTGTTTTCATATAAATAAAACAAAATATACATACAATTTGTTTGGTTAGCGATGTCGGAGCTTTTAAAGGCATATAATATTATCAATTTTATCGATATAACCCCCCACATGTCGGGGTCTATCCCCTCTCCTGTTGGAATGATCGGCATTTTAAATTTGACTTTTAATTTTAGATGACCTTGCCGAAAATTTATTAATTTCTACGGATTACAAGTCCTACAGTTATAAAACAAATACGTTTCGACAGCTAACAATATCATCTATCAAGTAAAAAAATAAATTATGTAAACTTTTAACATGAATAGGTATGTTATAAAAAATTACCAAAATATTTTTTTATTCGAAATTAGTGTTTTTTTTAATTTTTCTCACATGTATCAAAAACTAGGACATGAATGTGCATTTTTTGCATTTTTACAATACTAGAAATATTATCTACAAAACAACATCAAAATCATTGCTCTAAAATGCATATTTCGAGAGTTATTGTTGTTTGAATAGGAGTTGTGGCTGGCAAACGCACATCAGACACAATGGGGAATGTCCGAAAAAAATCAAATTGGCTGAATATTTTTCTATAGCTAGGAATAAGGTCCCTTAGTAATAGAATAAATTTTCATAATTTTCGGTTTCGTGAAAAAAATTCAAAAAATCAAAGTCTCTTCGACTTCACAAATGTATGAAAGTAACAGCAGAATAGAGATTGTACCTTTGCCAACACCTGCCACAACCACAACATGGTATTAAAAAAAAAGTTTCAAGACAAAATGTCAAAACTTTTTTTTTAAAATACGTGTTGTGTTTGTGGCAGTTAGCGGCAAAGGTGTAATCTCCATTCTGCTGTTACTTTCATACATTTGTGAAGTCGAAGAGACTTTGATTTTTAAAAACTTTTTTATTCAACCGTAAATTCTGAAACTTTTTTCTATTACTAAGGGACCTTATTCCTACCTATAGAAAAATATTCAGCCAATTTGTTTTTTTTCGGACATTCCCTATTCAAGCCATAAGAATCCTCATCGAAAAGGCAAAAGCTAATAGCACGAACCTGCATTATGGTGTTTATAGAACTGGACAAGGCGTTCGACCACGTGCCTCGTGATCTGATCTGGAAAGCCCTCCACGCGCATTCTGTCCCGGAGTCACACATCGCACTTTTCATCGACATGTCACAAATGTCTCAATATCAACACAAGTGGTCTGCCCTGCAGGCACGAGTGAAAGCTTTGACTTGATTGTAGGGGTACATCAAGGGTCTACTCTGAGTCCACTTGTATTTAACGTCACCATGGATTATCTAACTAAAAAGTGTCAACAGGAGGTGCCTTGGAATCTTCTCTATGCCGACGACCGACGAGGTCCTCATATCCAACAATGCGATAGATCTCCATTCTCCAGCGTGATTTAAACGGCTGGGTGGAGTCGCTGGAAGAAAATGGCCCCAAAATCACCCGAAAGAAAACGGAGCACATGTCATGTATTTTCGATAGCACATCACACCCCGATGACTTTAGCTTCTATGTGGGAAATGACCACCTACCAACAGTCAACCAGTTCAAATACATTGGCTCCGTGTTAAGCTATGACGGAAAGATTGACAGCGACGTCCTCCATATAGCTCAAACGGGCTGGATGAAATGGCGACAGCTCACAGGCGTCATGTGCGATAGTCGAATGCCTCTCTTTAGAGGCATAGCCATCTCATAGAGATCTTTGTGAAGGGACGAGTTTACAAAACAGTCATTACACCTGCCATGCTGTTTGGATCCGAATGTTGGGCCACAAATAAACAACACTTAAACAAACTACATACGTCAGAGAGACGCTGGTCAGCGGGCGTCACTATGCTGGACGAAATCAGAAACACATAGGTACATACGGGAAACGGGAGGTAGCACTCATAAAAGAAAAGCTGAAAGAGACGTCTACGGTGGTTCGGGCATGTACCGAAGGCGCCCAACGATCACATGGTGAAAATAGCCCTAAAGATGTCGACGCGAAGGCGCGGTAGACCCCCTGCCACTTGCAACCGTGCACTGTGGAAAAAAAGGACAGGGAAGGCCAACCCCAAGTAAATGGAAAAAGCCTAGCAAGATGATGATGATGAATAATAAATCTCCATATTTTATTTACTTACTCGCTTCGCTATAAACACCTTTGACCCGTTCAGCCGCACCTACTTGTGCGTCACTGAACTGAACTACTTGAAGCAGTCAGTCAAAATTGGGCGGTGCATTTTCGTTTTGTATATATTGCAAAGCATGAAACTTTAATCAGAAAAAACCCGAAAAAAACGGTTTTTCGGTTTCGGTGAAACCGGTTTGCATTCCCTAAAAAAAAATGGCCGCCATCTTGCTTTAGTATTTAAAAAAAGCGTTGTTATTTTCTTGTCAAAATGGTACCAAAAACTGAGTTTCATTGAAAACGGCCCACAAACAAAAAAGTTGGCCCCCATCCCCCATCTTGGATTTTTAGTACGTACCCAAATGGTAGTGGTGGTGGTAATGCAATGTAAATTATTGACAAGCCATGCTTGATCATCTAGGGTCTACTAATGTGATATAGGTTCCAGCATATACTTAACTTGGCAAAACAAAGATGAAACAAATATGCGATGCACCGAGTTTAGTGTTTGTAGCTGCTGCGCATCTTTTCTCTCATCTTTGTCTTGCCAAATTACGTGCCGGTACGGTAGTAAGGTAAACGTAGGTATTACCGCGGTAGGTAGTCAAAAATCTGCAGATATCACCGAGGTATGTAATATAATTGTAGTTTTAAGCAATTACAGGAATATTTTACTCAAAAAGTTAAACTTTTATGAAAGATCAATTTATATCCGTGTGAATGGATCCGTGGCGCACTGTGCACAACAAAGCAGAAAAACAAAACAACGATTAGTTTGCTTCAAGCCGGCGCCGGAGCACGACGTCCATTATAAATGCGAGTCACTAAATGTAAGTACACTAAATATTTTGCTAAGGTTAATGTGTCGTAAAGAAACCATTTATGCAGATTCAAAGTAGGTCACAAGGTGGATTATAGTTTCAGTCATTATTGTAACTATCTGATTTTCGTTTATTTTCACTATTTTTCGACAGTAAATAAAAATAAAATACCGCGATAGCTTCATAATTTTCTTGCTTGAATGTATTAACCGCGGTGTACTCGGTAATAGCGTAAATCAGTACCAATAGTTTTTTTTTTTAGAAAATTGTATATAGCAGTAACCCAAATGATTTGGTAATTCGTTTAGGTAATTATATATTTATTGTAAAAAAGTATTTCCGTTCCGTGGTATGAAAATTGCACTAGAACTCTTATTTTTTTATCTTAAATTGAGCCATAAAAAAATAACTTTGTATGAGACTACTAAATTGAATACGACATGAAACCTTACCTTATTCTGTATTTTAAACGTCAGTACTTAATTCAAATGTCATGTATATGTTTAGGTATCTATATTGGCTATCGATTAGCTTTTGTTCTGTTTACAATTTTTATCCCTCGGAATCAGAATATTTACAATATCGCGGATGAAGCTATTACCGATGGTGAAAACAAGCCATTACTTACTACTACAAGGTAATAACTTGACCATAGAAATCTAATACCGACTGTTGACACCATTTTTTTGAGTTTAGGGTTCTCTAGTAACAATACTTAAATGAAATTCAGAACTATATTGGTACAAAATAATCTCAACAATTTTCAGTACGAATATGTCGCGGTGGGCGGGGAAATCGTCCTGGTAGCGGTGGGTGAGTCAACAATCACAATCAGACGCAGTTTTCGGTGAAAAGTCACGCGTTTAACGAAAAAAATTAATACACGTGATATCTTACTACACCCCTCCGTCCCCCTTGTGATATTTCGTGATTTTTCCAACTACCCCCCCCCCCCCCCCCCCCCCTTTCGAGGCTCACGTGATTAATGGACGACCCCTTAGCTGCAACCACTTTAGCATATTCCTAAAGTTCTAAACTCAAAGTATTAGAAAATATATACTTGTTACTGTTTTTACGACCGGAAATTCTTATTTCGAATGTTTAAACCTTAAAGCCTTGATTTTACCTCGGTAATACCTGTGTTTACCTCAATAAACCCGCATAAATGCAAACTAAAGAAAAAAATATGACTGAAGACTTGGCTGCATGACCAAAGTTTCATTTGCATTACCTATATAGCCTTGGCTAGGGAGGCAACCCTTAAAATCCCCAACTAGGATCCAATTCAGGGCTTCGTTTTCAATCTGAAATTGGATCCCCAGTAAGGACGCTAGATCGGCGTATGTAATAACGGAGGTTCAATGCATACGTAACGGGAACGGCACGGACACGGGGCGGTGACGACGTGCCACAGACGGGGTTTTTCCCGTCCCGTGCATGCCAGGTCAAGAGGGCCTAGCTAAAGTAACATTCGCTAATCTTCGTTATCGCTTTGCTTTCGAAACATACGGGATTGACATAAGGTTTCGTCAAAATCGAATTTTAAAACTTCAAATCCATACATGTTTCGAAGCGAAGCGATAGCGAAAATTTGCAAATGTCACTTTGACTAGGGGGGCAGGCCCCGTCGTGCCTTCGCTACGTACGTATGCATGCTCCTATACTTTTGGGTGAAACGATATTTTTCCCGCTCCTTGCCCGTCCCGTCCCCGTCCCGTATACAGCGACCTTTACAGTTTGTTGCCCGTTAGGTTATTTTGTGTATTATAACAGTCGCCTGTATAATTTTTCCAGTCACCCGATTAAAAATATCCCAAATGTACTATGGACCGATGACTTAGCGATTGGTCTACTGGAATGGAATGCACCCATTGAATCTTGCTTGGCTGTCGTCTGTCATTCATTACAATGTCATTCACGTTGGCTTGTTTTTGAATTTACTTTTAAATTCAAAATCATTGGACTTATCAAAGTAACTGCGAGTACCAATATTTTTGCAGCAAAGTATCAGATTTGCTGCAAAAATATTGTATACAACAGTGCAAGAAAGCCGAGGAAGAAAACTTTAAATTATAATTGGCAACCAAACTTTTTTGCATTTTATGATGTGATTTGATATAGGTATTGTTTAATGAGAGTTGAGTTGTGATATATAGGTACTGTCTGACTGATGAAGTGGGATAGTAAATAGGAACAGGATGACCTAAAGAAAGTTTCAGAAGAAAATCATTTACGAAAAAGTTACAACTTAAAACTGCCTGTAAATCTATGTAAGGTAAGTACATACTACCTACTTACCTATTTTCAATTCATTGTTTGCTTGTAATGAGTATTAAATAAGTATTTCATTTCAGTTTCCTATTTGATTTGATTACCATTTCATAATTAATTTAAGTACCTGCCTATGTTCCAAGACAACTTAAGTTGGTTTAATACTTACAATTATCAGAGTGGAAACAACTGGTATTAACTTTTGCGTTGGGTTAGGAACTTAGGATCAGCTAAGTTTGGGTAGGTCTTAGAGCAACGCCGCCGGCCGGCGGGAAGCCCGCCATGCTCTAAAGTCTAAGGGGTAGGTTGTAGTGAATAGTAGAGTCAAACTGTATCTACTTTGCTCACAGTATAATCAGTGTTTAGGAACTCTACCTGTAAAACTCTATACACAATTCCACTCCTTTTAGTCATACATTTTTGTTAAGTCGATCTCCGTAATGGCCGGTATACATTTTGATTAGTGATTAGTGCGAGTGGCTCGTTTAGTGTTTAGCAAAAAACAATTACTTAACATTAATCAGAGACTGTCCGAACGTGTTTTTTGCTAAACACTCAATACTAAACGAGCCACTCGCACTAAACACTAATCAAAATGTATACCGGCCATAAGAAAAAGTATGGGCACCCCTGCTATAAAACATATTTCAGTTTTGAAAGTGATTAGGTATATTATGTTACAGTAATAAAGCCTTATATTTGCTACTAATTAAATATTCAAAATGTCTATCTACAAATTGTTATCTACATTAAATAAAAAACCATACATAATTTTTAGATTCATTTTATTTTCAATAACATAAAAATGTTATGTTTTTTTCATTTTACACATTTCGAAACATATTTCAGTGGGTATCAATCAGATTGCTAAAATGTTCAAATTAAGTTCAAAATTTAAACTACCATACAGTTTGGCTTTGAATTAACACGAGTCATATCAGTAAACCTTATTTATTTAGAATTCTTCTTTCACTTATTTCCAAATGCTGCTTATCATTTGTACGAGCACAAAATCTACTAAGTACTTCATAGCTGTTCATTACAATTTTCAACAAAATATATTGTAATCATTTACTTATTTGGATGAATCATACAAATAGATTTTTGTGTTTTTAATCTGATATGCTAGACATTTTTTGTGATATTTTCAAATTTTATTATAAACAAATTCGTTTTTTAATTACCTAATACAGGTAAATTTGTAAAAAAGTACTATTTGGTCTCACAAAAATCGTTATGATGATCCATCCAACAGCAATATTCACTACAATAATAGAACTAGCTAACTGGAATTGAAGGTCCCTTAAAGTACATACTTTATGATAAAGCTGTGATCAACTAGACATCCATGACAAATTTAATAATTAGGTAACAAGAAATAAAAATGGACAATACCTTCAGAACCATTCTGTCTGAATAATTGACCACGGCTTTTAATAACACTAATTTTATTGTTTTTCGTAATAGATCAACTAACTCTAAAGAGGCTTCCGTATTCCTAGCATGAAGTAAAGATGCGCAAATCACCAATTTTTACAACAAGTTAGTTACGAAAAGATCGACAGTTTTCATACAACTCTAAGTTAGAGATACTTTAATAACTGTTATTAAATCTTATTAACAGTAAAGTTATGTTTGATACTTTTACAACATCTAAATGAATTATGGAGTAATGATTGAATTTTATGGGAACTTAATTCCATTTAGAATTTCCATGACTGTTGAGAAACTTACTTATACATAGTAATTTATATTATAAATATTTATTTATCCTGGACTTGTAAAACATAATTAAGTATTACATTTGAAAATATGTGAAATAAGATGTTTGTCAATTCAATGCTCATCAAAATTTATGTTCCAATTTTAATTGAGTTAAGTATAAATTCAAGTATGTGTAACCATAAATATCTGAACAACAAATGAACTTTCTCATATACTATAACAGACAAACTATTTCATTAAGATTCAATTATAATAATTATTAAACACGAACAAACATGAAGTTATTGCTTTGGGTTTGTGTATTTTATTTAACAAATAGTTACGATTCTGGAAATCTGGATGAGCAAAGATAAATGACAATTTTGCTATGGCATATTTTGCTAATTTGGAAGAGAATGAATTCAGAGTACAGACTTCATTAATTTGTTTTGATAAAGAAATCAAATTCACTTCTTTATTATTTCCAAATTACTCACTACTTACATTTATTTTAATTTAAGTATTGATTGAGGTTCAATAATAAAACAAGATTTGTATGTCAGTTTATGAGTTACTTATGTTTTGGAGAAAATACTGGATCATTTCATCAGGTATATCATAAATATCATAATGCAACAAGAAAAGTGAAATGCAATTCAATACTAAGCACCAAAATATATTTATACTGATTTGAAGTTTTTAGTGTCCATACTCTGAATGATGCCTGACTTGTTGAAGTATTTTGTATTATGTACATGTAAAACCATGTGTAGATTTTTAAATTTTTAGTAATACTATACTAAACTGGCCGTCATATAAGTATCTGCCATGTTCTCTTAAATACAACTAGGTAATATAATATTCTTAACTAAATTTATATTTACAAATAATACAGTTCGTTATTATTTATACTGAAATTAAAATATATTTATCATTCTTCGATTCACATAACGCAAAATAATTTAACAGAGTTCATTTTTGCACTCACATTTACAATATAGTTTTGTAACTAATTTGTTACCATTTAATTTGTTGATTTCAAACAACTCATTAGATTATATCACCCATTATGCGAGTAGCGCTATACTCACTTATCCTATCTTTTCTTACTTTAAAAATGCAGAATATGCGAAAATGTCAAGGAATATGTTACAGTAACGGCAGTTGAACATTATAGTTCGCTCGCATCCAATAGGAACTATAAAATTCATAATGCCTCTGAGCGGCCCCCGCGTTGCCTATTCTATATTTACAAACACTCAACGGGCTTCTCACAGTACTAACTAAAATCTAAACCACCTAGCACAAATAATATAAATCCTCTCTATTTACATCTGGCGATTTATTCACAAACTATTCGACACAAACCTAAAAACTATTCGATTATAGTATACCGAATAACAAGTTGAATTCATTATAAGTTAAATTTGTGTCTTACTTTATGCTAGAGTTTAGAATATAAGGAGCTCAGTAGCGCCACCGTGTGCGGCGGTGCGAGGAACTATACATGCACAACACCGCAGTGTCTATGGCCGGTGCGGCCCACGCCTCGCCTAAATACTTTATTTACCTATATACCTAATAAATGTTCTCCTACATCATTGCTTCAGCAATAGATGTATCGCGTGCCACGTTAAACATTCCAGTTAGTGATTGACTACACTCGCGAATGAGTCAGAGATTCTGTTAAAGTCTTCTCTGCAATGTTCAACGCGTTCGCAAACGGAGAAGGAACTAAAATCTAGTATCACAATGTCGGGCATCTCTGGCCTGAAAGCGAGTTTAACTAACGCCTCACGAACACAGACTATGGACTCATATGCGTAACGAGTAGTATTGTTTTTTATTGAAATAACTTAGTTTAATACTTTTACTGCTGGCTATCCGTGCTGTCTGTCGGTAGTAATTGACGTATGTTGGTGGTGTGCTTGTTCTCGTTACGTATATTTATCGCTTTTTGTGTTCACTCGAAGAGAGCTAGGAGGTCGTCGGAGGAAGGCGCGCGTGGTGGGTGAGATCCTGCCGAGGACGACGAAGAAGGTGGCGTAGCTAGTAGTTCACCAAGCGCTGGCGCATCCAGATACGACAGTAGCTCCATCGGATCGACACTCGTTTCTGGCAGTAGCTGTAATTGATGAAATTAGATTTTATTTTATCTTGCAGTTTTACACTCTTATGAATCGTTGAAGAAAATAAAGCGTGAGAACCGGAGGAGAGGACGATAGAATTGAAACCTCAAAATGTATATAGTCGCTCTTTGACATCTTCAAGGATACGGGACTAGCATTGGTGGATTATTGTTTAAGTCATATAATATCAGTAAGGTTTGGTTAATAACTCACATTGAGATTATCAGTGCCCTCGCCGTCGATGACAGCCGCCGGATCAAAGTTGAGATCGGCGGGGATATCAACGTCGGTGAGACTGTGGTGACCGACGGACGGTGGACCCGGCGTGTGCGACGAACCAGGAGTGTGAGCGCCACCTCCGCCCGGCGTGTGCGCTGAACCAGGCGTGTGCGGCGTGTGCGGTGTATGTGGCATCTGTAAAAGTCAAAATAGCAAGATTGTTATTTATACCGGTATATCGGTTTGGCTTTTCTGCTATTCGATGATAAAACTCAGTGTCCTAACCAGGTTTTTTTTACTGACCCTTTTATGAATTTTTAACTAAATTTTAAGTTAAAGGAACATATAAATTAAGTTCTTTTCTTATTCATTGAATTATCTCATAAAATTAGTTTTGATCAAGATTTTGACTTACTTGTTCGTTCAGACTCTTCTCCATCGCATTTAGTGGATCTAACGAGTTAACGCTATCATTTAGATGCGATAGTGGACCATTGCCAGCAAATTCATTGCTACCAGGACCATTGTTCATTCCAAAGTCATAAGTTTGGTTGTTCGATCCCGCATTTCTGTTTTGGCTGCTATGGTTATACGTAGTGATCATAGAGCCGCTGGCGATGGTGTTCATGTCGGGAGGCAGGTACGGTGATAACGCTTGATTCATATCCCAGCTATTCATTGTTGGCATATTCATCGATCCTGGTGATACCGCTTTGCCCCTCTTCCCTAGGCTGCTGTTGTCATTGCTGTCGTCTTGCTCTTGCTGTTGTGGAAAACTCAGTTTAGCAAGACATAAAAACAAAGAATACTATGTCATAAGCTTGTTATCTTATAAGGGTTTGATGTCATCTTAATATATTTACCTTTATTCCTCCGTTGCTCGGACTCTTAGCTGCTTTCCAGTTCGCACCACTGTCGATTGTTACTTCATCAACGTCGGTGGTATTCAAAGTGTTAAGGATACCCCACATGTATTGGTCAACTTCTAAGCCTTCTAGTTGGGCTGGTTTACTGAAATAGATAGGATGATTAGATTCGGTTTTAATTTTTTTAAAGAACAAATCGATTTTGGGTTCTTGTTGATTGTCTTACTTGCAAACCGGACACCGCCATGATCCCCTCTCACAATTCAGCTGCAAATATGATTCCAAATCGAAACATTGTATGTGTTTGCATTCGTGCCCACGCGCAGGAAGAGTGATTTTTTTGAAAGTTATGGGACATTTTAATGATACTTTTAAGGCGGTTTGCTCAACGCTATCCCTGTCGTTAGCAGTGTTAGATCCGCTGTTGTTGGGTGGTGCTTGATTAAAGTTCATCTTGATTTTAGCGATACAGTGGTCCGCTGTTAGTAGCCTCTTTCTTAGTAACCCATGGAGGACACTTCGAACGCTCGGCCGGTGGACTAATTGTAGTACAAATAGATGCGACTGAAAGAATTAAAAAGTGTTAGATACATATATTGGATCTATTTCATAAAATTATTTATTCTTTGTATTACGCTTTTAGATACTTACACAGCAGCAAGCGGAAACTGTGATCTGTATAGTGTTCCTGCCCGGCTGGCATACGTCTTTCAGGTACAATGGTTTATGTGATGTTTTGTTTTCGCCTCTATCTATGACTAATGGCGTGGCATTCACTGACACTTGGACGCTCGCGGGCCAGTTTGTGTTCATTTGTCGATCTTCGTGATGGAAGCATTTGAGTTGTAATTCAAGATCGGACCTGTCGAGAGAAATTAGCAGTTTTTCAAGAAAGTTCAGTTATTAATCTAATCTTCATACAATTTCACATAAATCAAAAAAACATACCGCCACAGCAATGTTGAATGGACCGTCTGCTTCAATTGGAATACATGATTGCTAACTGCTAAATTATGTTCTAACCTAAACGGTGGTAATATAATACCATCTCTTACAGGGAATGTTAACCGGAGCTCGTCATCTGAAAAAGGTATTAACATTAGTCAAAATTATTCATGATAGTGAAAATAGGTGAGTTGAATTGCTGTAATTTATTCATCTTTATAAACACTTACTTTGCATGCCCATTGCAGGTTTGAGTTCGTTAAAATGAGGTTTAACGTCAGCATTAGGGCTTATGTAAGGCGGCATGCTGCTAGCGGGTGTTAGAGGTGGAGTAGGGTTGCCGGGCACGGGGCTGTGCTGGTAACTCATGTTTGTTCGCATAGCGACTTCCTGAGCAAATTGCCCACTATACTGTCCTCCATACTGCCCGTTACCACTCGGATGTTGTGGGAATTGCGCCGGCACGCCACCGTTAAAATACTGCCCTTGGTTAGAGTAAGGGGGCGTAGATTGTCTCATGGTCCCTCTCATCGTCCCACCAAAGTTTCCTGTCGGTCCCAACGGTTGCTGTGGCGGATACTGCCCTTGGAAGCCTGGCCGACCACCGTAGCCAGCAGGATATTGCCCGGGACCGAAGCCTGGTTGGCCACCCATATACTGCGTTTTTCTCCCCATCATCATCGTATTCTGAGTAGGGTAAGGCGTATGTCGTTGCCGATAGCCTGGAGCCATTTTTGCTGATCCTTGCATTTGACTCGGCCCCATTTGGGATGGCATCATATTGGCGTGCATTCCCATATTGGCCATCTGCGCCATAGGGTTCATGCCATTCATACCAGCATTACCCATTTGACCAATGCCGGTCATACCGTTCATTCCTCCATTTCCTCCCATCCCCATGCCTGTCATGGCAGGGTTATGACTGCGTTGCTGGCCGTAGCCATTCATCGCGCCATATTGGGGATTACCCATAGTCATGTTGCTTTGCATCTGAAATTTTTAAGTTCGATTAAAATTACATCGAAGTCAGAGAGACAAGATAGGGAGAGTTAGATTGCATAATAAAACTTCTTAACTCAAAGAAATGTCATCAATCTGTTTTACTTTAGTTACCTGGGAAAAGGGCTGCGAGTCCTGCATCGCGGCCGTCGTGGCCGCGGCGACCATTGCGGCGGTGGCGCCGAACTGCGCGTTCTCGCCCCCGCCGCTCATCGCGCCCGGACCGCCGGCGTTCCCATAGCCGCTGTACAAACAGTAGAAATGCTACATTTTCTTTGATTAACCGATACCTACATTAATTAATGAATTTACATCAAAATCATCATCAAATGACTTCGGACTTATTTGGATATTTTGCTAAAATTGAGGTAATAATCATAAAAATGTCTCTGTCTCGTGTCACGTGTATATTTTAATTTTAAGTGCATTTCCTCAATAATCTTTTTCGTAGGTTTATTTAACAATTCATCAATCAAATCGAGATGGCGTACTGTTGTCGTTACATGGATTAACCACAGAAATATTGTTTAGATTATCAACGACTAGGTACTTGATTTCACAGTAAATCATCGGTAGACGTTAGTTACAGAACAAGTAGGTTTTGAATGTGAAATCGGTCCAGTTAATTTTATTTCACTCACGATATAAGCAGTTTCTATTGCAAGCGGCCTTGCAGAGTCGAACATTCCACACGTTAACGCTTCGATTATTAATAAACTCAGACTCAATATTCGACCCAAATTCTATGCGCGCAAGATCTTTTTTAAATATGTACAGAGATTTTATTATTTCACTAACAATGAGAAAAAAAATCAATATAGACGCATAGTGGCGCACTGTTACCCCTGTGTTTCTCTCGGGATGTGTTTGATTTTTTGTATGGCGCCGCGGAGTGGGAGCTCGATTCATGTGAACGGCTTTTGGGGCGAATTCCCGGGCCGTCCCGGAGCCCTTTCTAATAATTCCCTTTCGACAAATGCACGACAAACACTCGCACGGGCTATCCATTGTTATACCGCGTCTCTGTAGTAGTGCAACAATATTGGGCTATTGTGCTTTATCGTATCGCATATGAAATAATTTTAATAAATCCAAACTCGGTAACATGAGTACAACAAACAAACATAGAAATCTCATTTTAGGAATATTACTATATTTTGAGCTTATTATGAATTTTAAGCAATGAATATGACTAAACATTTGGATTAGATTATTAAACTTGTTTAAGGAGTTCTTGTGGCCCTTATAGTTCCTTCTTAAGTATCTCCTAAATAGCTTAACAGACACTTGGTAGCGAGCGTCAACAATCAATAAACAAACGAGTCAACAACACTCAATCCTATGTGGCCTCTATTCACCGCCTGTGCAGATGATTTACAAGGGTCCTTCCTTGGGTAAACTCAACTCGACCTGCACTTCTTTTATAGTTTTGTCTGTTCCTTTTTTTCTTTATGCCGACCGAATGTTTAGCCGACAAAAAAAGCGGTGCGTCCTCTTTTCTGCTGCACTTTTTGTTGAAATGGTACCACATCCGAATAATCACTTACGGTCTGTTCAAAATATTTGGGAACTTGAATGCGACCGCTCAACGCGGGCAGGCATTCCTTTTGCGACAATTCTCGGAACAGACATTTTGAAGGTGATATCTTGGGATAACTGACGACGACATGTCTACTGGCAGTTAAGGACATTATTATTTGTTAAAAGTGCGAGATTATGTATGTTATATATTTCGTTTTTAGTTGTACAATATACTTAAATATGACTGAGTATGTGAGTGCTATTTTGAGAAGCTGGAAGGTGTTTGGCATAGTATTGAGAGATGAACGAGTAACGCGCTGGTATTTTGATACATTGGCTGCAGTTAATTTTAGATAGCTGCGCAGACGTGTTGGATTCCTTGTTTAATTGGCAGAGAAGATAATTGTGCATTGAATCAAGGGATCACTTCTTTGCAGATATTTCTTGTTTTTTGTTTCCATGGCATTTGTATTATGAATTGTAAGTAAGTATATCGAATTAGGCGTTCGGAAATTTAATTTAAATTGTTTTCAAAACTTGAATGAAAATTCTTATTAAGTGTTAAATTAAGGCATTAATTGTGAGGCTTGTATAGATTACTATCGGGGCAGCGTGAAGCCATGGTTGTTCAACCCCTCAGTTTTGACGACAGTTGGTCACCCCCATTTAAATACCACTTCACATTGTGGCTTGTGCGCACATTGCTGTGACTACAATAGCGTCAACGCTTTTATTTACGAAATCGATGTGTTTAATGTTGTCTAATTAACCTCGGAATTGCTTATGTTTTAACCCTTTCGCCGATGCTAGATAGTTATATGTTTGTGAAGAGGGTTATCAAAACATAACTAGCAGTATACAGTTCAGATGTATTGTATGGCGAAAAATGGTTAAGTACTGCTACTAAAGGTACTACGAATCAGAAATTTAGTGTCGAAGGCTTGTCACTCTTCATTGTGATTATTTATTGTAAGAAATTCATGACTTATTTTGATTTATATCTAAGTAATACACCACTATTGGCAGTGGGTTCGCGACGGAATGAATCACGCATCGAGAAGAGGATTCCGAGGGTTACGAACGAAGGCGAGCGTTCCGGGGTAAATACGGCACAATCAACGGGAAGGGTCGGGGCAGCTCGCTTAGGGTAAGTGGGCCCGGTCACGTCAATATGGGCCTTTATTATTATGGCTCCTGATAATAATTTGTTGTTGCACGTTGATAATATGCAATCTAAATCAGTTTTAATCTTTATAGCGTCACTAATCATTTAAGTAGGTGCTGTCACGTCATATATGTATAGAAAGTTTCTGTCAGTGGTAGTTTCGAGTCTTGTAAGTGTAATACTTTATTACAATAAATACTTTAAGGGCTTTAAATTTCAGTTTTATTAATGAGTCAGAATCATTTAGGTATTTTTTTTGCTTTTGACACTGGCTAGTGTAGTCTCCCATGATACCATCTCAGAAACAAAAGTTTCTCACGATAACCACATAAAAGGTTGTTATAAATCTATTTGGTATTAGACCGTTACATTTGTTTTACTACTTTTAAACATCACACCCAAATGGTCCTTGGTTCAAATATTATATGCGGCAACAATTCGCCCCGTAGCCACCCTTGAAATGAGGTAGACTTCCTGTGTTCTGTTCACACAATCTCGTTGTCGGTCCCGCGTTTTATTATTATTTACTTATTGGTTTTGTATAGAGGCAGGCAGCCATCAACAATATGTCGTTTGTAAAGGCGACTACAAAACAAAGCCGTTGAGCGTTCGACTTAGCACCTGCTCATTTTTCATTTAGAATATTTTAAAGTTCTTTAAAATTATTAATAATGTCAGTTCGCTTAATATTTTATTTTATTTTATTTGTTTCTGACTTATAATTTTGTCGAATTAAATTAATGTTAACTCTATTCAGTATATTTGTTTGTGTTTATAGTAAGCGTTAAGTGCAGTCACCGCATGCATTCCCACCGTTTTGTTGTGTGAGTGGCTTCAAATGTGTGCGTAACTGTGTAGTAGTGTGGGTGTCGAGCAGTGCGTGTGTGTGGGTGATGAGTGCCCGAAGCGTTTGTGCGTGTGAATGGAAGAGCACATTTCATTTATAATAGCAGCGATGCGCGGTCGACAATGTCACACTTCTTGTATGCTTTTAAATCACCCCCCGCTTATGGATTGCATAAATTAACTCTCCGTTCATTAGAAACGTTTCAAAGCTGAATTAGTAGTAATTTTACATCAACTAATTTGATGATATTCATAATAATCTACTAATCTGATTTTACTTATTTTTCGTGGACTGTAATTTTATTTTATTGCCTGTTAACAACGATAACGCGGTCCAGGTAAAATTAAGTCACGTTTCAACGTTTTGTTCAAATGTAAACAAACTTGTTCCGGATAAGATAAAAACATTACATACGTACCTACATACATTCTGTAGGTATGCGTTTTAGTACAATACTGATAAAGAGTAAGAACGTGAATTTTCTGATTGCTATCATTTAGTAGGTATGGATATAGTATTTAATTCTTTGACATTTTTTGAGAATATCTATAGTATCGGCAGTTGCTTAATTAATTGTATTTTTTAAACATTTGGCGTTTAAAATTTTGTTTTTCGTTTATTTATTTATGGAAAATATTTTACATCAACACGTTGTTTTTAAGCAGGTAGGTAATTACTAATTTAGTTTTAACGAAAAATAATTTAAGTAATGAGTATATTTTTTCTTGCCCTTTTCAGTTTCTTACATTTTCACAGAAAAATAAAAGTACCTAGGTACTCACCTAGGGTTGCTAAGTCGGTATCCAATTGTCCCTTGTTGAGGGTTGTGCTTGCCAGTCTCAGGAGCTTGGGCCCCTGGATAGTTGGCGTACGATCCTACGTAGCCGGCCGTGCTAGTAGCGTGCGCCGTCCTGACGTTCCAAGTCACCCCCTGAAACACCATCACGCTGTAGCCAAACTCCACCATAAAACTTCACAGGACCATAAATCCCAGGCATACAACCGACAATAATGGCCAATCAAACCGAGAAAATTCCTCCTTCAATTTTCTCCATTATTGTATTCGTGTCAGCTGCGAGCGTAACATATTTTCAGTTATCGAGTGGCGCGTAAACTACGCTCGGGCGTTATTGAACGTCAACAATCGTCGAAACGTCCATCGTGCGATTCTTGTTTCCATATTTCAATTTCTCTCATTTAATAGCGTCACTGACCGTGAATTAATTCACTAGTTACTTATAACTTTCTCAAAGCTTAGAATAGAAATATATTTGCAATGTTCACTTTTTCACGGTCATTTTCATTCAAATCACTTTCTCGATCATTCCGTGATAAAATAAAAAATGATCACTTCATTTCTTTTTTTCACGACGATGAACGCTTCGAAGATCCGTCACTCGATCAGCTGAGGCGAAATCCAACGTGCGCTTCGTGTTTAAGATGACAGGTGGCAGGACTAGATGTATGTTGTAGTCTGGGCAAGTTTCAAGATAAAGTAAAAATTATTTTCTCATTTTATCACTATATTTTTGTAAAAGTTTAGTTATATTTTTATTTAACTTGTCCAAACTAAAACAAACACTGCTATGTTTTGATAAACACTTTTATTTACTTTATTCACTTCATACAGCTTGGAATCTTCAAAAAAACACTTCAGTTTTTTTTCGTGAAAATCCAATGTTTGTCACTAAGTTGCAATCCTTTTTGTTGGTTCACTGCACTGTTTTTTTAGATTTGAAAAATCTAAAATGTCACTTTTCACAATCCATAAAATCATCCAAATCCAGGGTAGGTTGATTTGTGTCTGTCACTGTGCTCCAATATTTGATGAGTTACGAGTTAATGACTTATCGTCCACTCACGAGTTCGACTTTGAAAATCACCGAAACATCATAGACGTGTTGCACGAGTGTCGACACCGACGTCACTGACGGCGAACGACCACGCGTTCGACCGTCAAAGGTAACACTGGATGATGGCGATAGCAAGCCGGCGACGGTGAGTGAGAGGTTGCGGTGCGGGGCGCTCCCACCCCGCTAGCGACGTTGCCAGCTCGCCGCGATAAAGTGGCGCACCCCCGCTTCCCCCGCTCGTACGACATCGTCTCGGCACTCGGCGATCGGCTGCGCTCGGGCGCCACCGTCGCGAGTCGCTGTATCGGCACTCTGCCCCGCCCCGCGCGCTCGACGTTTTCACGTAACGGTCCTCAATCGAGCGCGATACTGCGAGTGCGATAGTTGCAGCGTTTTGTCGGCATTGAGATTAGTTCGATGATTATGGAAATTACAGCTGCTACTTAGAACTTACCCAAAATTTAGATACCAGTTATTGTAAATGTAGGTATGTTGATGATAAATTTGGTGTTGAGATTAATAGAAATAACGTCTCATTATACTCAGGTAGACGTATTGAGAGTTTTTGCGCAGCGGCTGTGTGGCCTGTGTGTGCTGACACGGCGGCGGTTTGCAAACGTCTGCGTTGAGGCATAATAATTAGCATCGATAAACAATGGGCATGTCGTCCTCTGGTCGCTACCTGCGCATGACGCGGTCGGCAGAGGACGACGGATGACTCGTCCTGGCGTGTCCTTGCGGGCCGCGCGCCGCCGCCAACGGCGATGCCGTAGCACGCAATTCACACGCCTTTAACAAATTGTTTAATTTACACGTTCTTGAGTCGATAAATTTTATAATTGATGCCAGTTATCAATGAGAGCACGTAGCATCTTGTTATTGCAGTTACTTACAAAATTGTTTGGAAACATTTAATCTTGATTGGCAAAATTTTCCAACCTGCTTATTTTATTATTCTTAACAGCGTAGTTTCTTAAAATCATTATTAAAGTGATCGACAGATGAAACATAAATTATAAGCGAATACCACTAAAACATGGAAAATAAAACAGCTTAAAATACTTAATTGACACTTATGATGAGTTTGCATTAATTATTTATTTGCTGCGTTTGTATGATTGCAGACATTGCCGTACTTACCAAATATTTGTAAATATTCGCTTTCCGCATGAGATAAGTTGTATTTGTTTAGGTTGTTTTTGTGACTCTTAAGATATACTTATTAAAGGACCTTAAAACAAACAAAAAAACACGCAAATATGCAAGGAAACAAAAGCGGAAGTCATAGTTGCCTCGTCAAAATAAAAATAAAACTTATATACCGGCCGGCGCGTCCGGTAGATAAGGAAATTTACTTTCTCAAGTGAAAATGGAAGGTCGGTAATAGTCGCTATGAAGCGTATTTTTGTGAGCACGCGGTAGCGTGGAAAGTCGGGAAAGCGGCGCCAGCGCTGCGGCGGGCGCGCTGCGTTGCCGTCCGCGTTCCAACATGTTTGCCCTCGGGTTCATTCATACAAAAATATTTATGACAAATCTGATTAAACCATTCAATATACATAACTAATATAACGTTTGAGATAATTAAATATTACTCTATGAAGATGCAACAATAAATTGCCGAAAAATTCAAATATTTAAAGTGGGTCCCCAGTTCTTAATCTTCTTGTCCATCAGCCATTTTTAATGTCCCCACTGCTGGGGCACAGGCCTTACCTTATGGGTGGTAAGAAGGATATACTATAATATTCTTAGCTTAGTGTTTTTTATTCAATAATCACCATCAACATGAAAGAAACCCTTATTCAGTTAAGGGCAGACTCTGGTTTGGGCAGATTAAACGATCACATGAATTCACATGATGTACAAACCTGTTGGTTTGATTGAAAAATAATTTTAAAGTCTAAATATTTCCTAGGAGGTTCTTATTTAAGTATTTTGAAGTCAAATAAAAGACTTAGGGTTTCTTCAATCGTTACGTCAATAACTTAACTAATTCTGCATAAAATGTCCATCAGCCAGTTTATGTCCCCACCACTGCTGGGGCACAGGCCTTCCTTATGGGTGGTAAGGAGGACGGGCCATAACCCACCACGCGGTCCAATGCGGATTGGTGAGTGTTAACGACTGCAAATGCAGCCGGGACCAACGGCTTAACGCGCCTTCCGAAGCACGGAGGAGCTCGAGATAATACATTTTTTGGTCACCCATCCCATGACCGACCCTTGCGAACGTTGCTTAACCTCCGCAATCGTTGGGCCAGGCGCTAAACCACTGCGCCACCGAGTTAGTGCTATTATATTATTATATTCTGTGACCGAGCTCCTCATAAAATGCTCTGCATAAAATATTATAATAAAATTGCTAATCCGAACGTTTTTCAAATAATTCAGTAGGTTTGTTCTAGCAAATGTATGACGACACAGTTCATGTAGTAGGTACGTATGTAAGTAATATTCCTCTATGCTTATAACTCTATGGAAAGCTTAAAATTAAATCTTATCAGACAGATAATAAAACGAAGATAAATAAATTGTAGCTATGAGCGTATCAGCACGTATTTTACTCAGTGAATCATTTGTAATCAACATTATAAGACGTGATTTTTTAAATAAATAGAATTTTCTCTATCGAGATTATCAAGAAATTTTAAAAAGTAGCTACTGCAATCCTAAAGGTCCCGGTAAAAGTTCAAACTGTGTTTACAATATTTGACATTGTTCTTTGACTTTTTTAGGAGATTTATGGACGTTTTGGGGATTTTAAGTAGCAAAAAATTGTGTTTTATTCTTAATTAGAATTAATGTTTAAGGGATAATATTACCGATATATCGATATTTTTTCCAGATATATTTTTTATCTATGTAATCTGGATTTTGTTTTCCATACTTGCGGTGAATCTATAAGTTGTGAAATAATTGGCAGCAAAAACTCACGAATACTGTCCATATTGTTTTTTTGTTTATCCTCGCAGTCGGGTAAAAATTTAGGGGAAAATACCTTATGGTGGGAACACCGTCAAATATTTGTCAAACCTGTATGAACGTTTACCAAGTCCTTAAGGTGTTTGGTCAAAACTTTACTCTTGGTATTTTAGGTATATCCTTTATATCTCATTCTCAGTCTAGTTAAGGTATTTTTTTTAAGTGTCTATTTGTATTCGTGTGCATTGTTCAAACGCAGCTCAACCCAAAATTTTACATCTAGCCTCATTGTTTGTCTGTTTTATTTTCAATTGTAACGTTTTACTTACTAAACGCAGCCATCCACACAACTGTATGAGGTCGCGTGTAATGTAACACGTAGCCTGTTTCTAGTCAGTCGCCGTTCAACAATAGCTCATCATCAAAGCGTTGAAAATGTAGAATTAAAAAGTAAGTTTTTCCTCAGCCGTTGACAACTGTTATAAATCACTGTTGCCGTGTTTATTTTACGATCCGGCTATAATCGTCAACTTGGCGGTTTTGCAACGGCCCTGGCTGTAAGCGGCCCAAACCCATGTGCAGTGATAGGGTTAACACGATCTATTTTGCCGTAATTAAAGAATTTCAATGTATTAATGATAATAGAGATGCTTTATTGTCATGTTTATTAAAAAAGTTTTTTAACGGTCAATGTAGATAAGTAAAAACTAACCTAATAAAAGATTCATCAGAACAGGTTAAATTGTAAGAAAGAGACAAAAACATTGTTTCTGTTATTACCTAAAAACGTATTTCCTAATAGTTGCCGAAACTAGTTGAACATAGACTATTTACGGTATTCAAATTAATAACAAAGAGACATCCCTGCGCAGGAGTCGTAAAAAGCAGATATAGTCGAACATGCACATCGGCTATTTCTGTAACGCCCTATACACTTACCTCTTGCCACTTGTGGACAAATTGTAATTTACACAAGTTAGTTTCTGTTTTAAAGTTAAGGAAACTTTTATATCGTGCTATAAGTTTGTAAGCACAGCTTTTGACGAGAATACGTATGACAAGTCGGATTGTCAAAAGAATATTTGTGATAGGCTGAAAGAGGTTATTGGTTAGTTAAGAATACCTAGCTGCACTAGGTTGGAATTTAATAACCCTGTCTATGTGTATGTGATTATCGATTTGTAGTTAATTTTTCCAAGTGTTTTTCTTTGAAAAATCAATTATGTATGTTGATTTTTTTTTCAAATGCCTATGCTGAATAAGTAGTTAATATTTATTTATCACATGGCATCAATGACCTGACACGATGGTTCATGGATCATGGAACCAGTTCTATTTAAAGGTCCAAAATAAAACCGATGCAGCTTGTTGCGAACAGTGCAACGTTCAAGCTTTGTATTTACTATTTCAGCAGTTTCTCATACCACCTTGAGTTAATTAAATTTATCTGTTTTGATTTTCAAGTATTAACAAAATTGGAAAAGAATATGTAGACAAAGACAAGGAATAGGTATAAAACGCTTTGGTAGATAGGATTTTCCTAATATTAATACCCAAGCAAGCCCCAATTCTTCCCGGAAATGTCTTCTACTTCATAGGATGTTCACCTAGTTGACCGTTGATTTCGTTGCTGTGAACGTGGTAAGTTCTGAAAATGAATACCCTCCGTACTCTAGCACTAGTTTTTGACTTGGAATCAGTTATTCGGATTGTGAGTGATCGTAAGTGGCACATAATGCGGTGTGGCAAGAGCATGTCGGCAACTCGGCACTCGAGCTGTTACATGCAATGCACCTCCCTGCGACTTGCGTCCGAGTCGCGAACCAAACCTGTTTGGCGGATCGCTTGGAAAATATGTCGTCGGTCGCGCGTGCCAACCAGCCTGTTTCCTTCACTGTTCGTTACAGTAAAGTATTTACATTTTTTCGCAATATCGTAATATATTGCAGAACATACGAGTCTTCATACTGGCAATAGTTTCGTAAATAATTGTTAATGATAATGATAAATGATGCGCATACGTGATCTTTTAAAAATCACCACGCGATAAGACAAGACATTCTTGCATGAGGTGCACCCTTTTTCTTATCTGAGAATTCTAATTGTGCTATTTATATTGGAAGGTATTGACTTCGTTGTTAAAAGTTAAAGTAATGCTTTTAATTGGAGTGTTAATGACTAATGACTTGGTGATTTTGCGATCGGCTGAAACATGTTTCTTGGGAAGCGGTCAATTTTAACTTTTCACTGCATTGCATCGAAAATCTTATCATAAGCTTAGCAATTGGTAAGTTATAATTTTAATAAGTAATTAACAGTAATTATTCTATTCCACAGACAACTGTGAAATAGTTCCTAGAATATCGCAATAATATAATTTCTTTGCTCTTATATTAACACTTACTTAATATAAAGATGACGATTATTTCATATTTTTTTCATAATATAAGTATGCACGTACGAGTAATCATTACCAGAGAAGTTTTCTTACAAGTTAATTGTTAATTTGGTTTTCAAAGAAAATTGTGTAGGTACCTCACTCATCTATAGATGACGTAACGAAGCAGGTAGAATGTAGATGTATATTTTATCTGGCCATAATTTGGCCGTTTGACGTGTACTGTGCATGGCATGACGCAAATGAGGTAACAATATTATATTTATTATTTAATAATGTAGTGCTATAAGGGTATTTATTTTCACACACTTTATAGAGGTAGCCCGAGGAAACTGTATTTCATAAAAAAACTCCATGGAAAATGTGATAAAATTTTCAATCTATCGCAATCGCTTTCAGGATGTGATACATTGATGCTTCTTTTTGGCACACATAAAAACTTACCAAAGAAATGCAGCAATGTCCTACATCCATCTGTCAAATGAAAGCGATTAAGATATTTTTTTTAAATTATACAGGTTTCAAGAAAAACCTGTAATCGTACTAATTTGTCTACATGTTTTCCAGTTTCCGCTCCCGTCACCGTCTGCGGCCCGCTCCGCTCGCGCGGACGTGAAACGAGTCTATATTTATTATTTACAGGCGTCCGATGATTTCCATTCTTCGCGCGCGATGTCGCGTCTGCGCCGAGAAAGCCAGACAGAACATGAAAACAACATTCTTCGCTGTCTAAACGTTTTGTTGCTGCTGAAATTTTATTTGTTGTTTATTTTACATAATTTGTTGTAATAGTCATCTGCATTAGCGTTTCTTGTCAACATTTATCTTTAAGAAAAATATATCATTAAAAAAATACAGTAAAAATTAAATTGCTTTCAATATAACACCCTTATTATTCATGCTTAGTATTAGCTGCGAGGTACAGTTAAACATATAGGTATTAATTTAGTAAACTCGGGACTGTCAATTGCTTACTCACTGCGAGCGCCACGAATAAGCGTGGAGAATTTAATTGCACTCGAGAGGTAAAGTGAAACAATGATGCGCGCGAAGGGTTAAGTATTTTACGAAAATAAAGGCTACAGAACGGGCACAATGACTCAGATGGAATTCAGTGTTGCTCGCCATACCGCGCTTCGTCGGAATCAGAAATACAATCCTAATTATAATCGTACGCATCCGTCCAGCACCTCAATCGCTGAGTCGCTGACGCCGCTACCGAACCGCGACGAAAACGCATCGCCCCGTCCGTACGATATCAACGGTGCTATCGCTTATCGCATAAATCGTTTTGATTCGAAGCGCAGGGAAATTGGCAGCTTTGACGGACTATTTGGCGAGAAAAGCTTTTCTTTACTTTTCGTAGCGTATTATAACAGGAATAAATCACCAAAAAAATTGTACCCTTTGGTATTATCGTCAGTTGATCGAACTTATTTAAAAAGTTAACGTTAAAAGATAACATAGATGAATAAGCATGTGTTTTTCAATACTTTTCATTTCAAAAAATCCAATGAGAATTTTTCTTTACTACCTGTAGCTCCTGTTAGAAATTTGTATTTTCCTCCTAATCATAATATAGACATGACCAAGAAATATTTGAGCATACATAAATGTTTATGGGTACTTACTACTACATAAAAGTTTTGATCCTGTTCATTACTTTATGTCCATTTTATTTTGTTTTAGTATATTACATGTAGAGTCAACGCTCTGGACAAATCAAAATATTTTGCCAAATATCTACAACAGTGTCGTTGAACTAATTCTGATCTGAGGAGCTAGGAGCTAGCGTGTGCCGCAATGCGGTGTACCGACCGTGTGTCGACATATTATAGTTTCTGCCCTTTCCTGGGCCCTACTACGGGACTGCATCAACATTGTTTACTTTACCGACTTGAAGATAAGTTATTTAAGGCGATCTTTTGAAAAAAATAACACTCTTTGATGTAATGGCATAGTTCGCTGAAAGATCATATGGATCTGAAATTAAGATAATATTTCTTTATATCTTTATTAAGACACGTATTGAAACAGAAACACGATTCATTGATTCTGGCTCGTCAAATTTTAATTTCAAAAATATTTCTTAAAAATTCTTAAGTTTCAGATTATTTAGAAACAAACATTTCGAGTCGAAATTGCTTTAAGTGTTTTAGTCTGAAATAGTTTGTTAAAAATAGTAACTTAAATTAAACAGGCAATACATATTGATTTGAAATAAAAGACTTTTTAACGGATACTAGCGCGGTTTTATTGAAAGTACTTTGGTAATTAGTTTGTATTTGGTTTGATTTTTGATTTTCCCGACGTTTCGGCACCTTTGCAGCTGCCGTGGTCACGGGGGACTGAAGCTACTCGTGAGCCTACCCTCAAGCGATGAATTTTTTTGAGACGTTCAAAAATTAATATTTTACAAAAAAAATTATCTTTTTAATTGGTTTAAGTTGATTTTGTGATTTAATTAATGCTAAAGAGAGAGAATCTACTGAAACTACCACCATTTCACAAAATTGGGAGGGGCTATGGGGCTTTAGCTTGTGAATGATGGGGTCCCAAGCTGGTGGAATTCTCCAAGAGATGATGGTTGGAAAATTCCACCAGCTTGGGACCCCATCATTCACAAGCTAAAGCCCCATACACACACTGCAAGATCTAATGATACGGTTAGTTCCTTTTGCAAATAAATTAATAAATATAAAAGACGGAGGTCGGCTTTCCTCTCCAAGTTTTATTTCGCCATTTCTTTCTTGGAGAGGCCTCCCAATTTTGTGAAATGGTGGTAGTTTCAGTAGATTCTCTCTCTTTAGCATTAATTAAATCACAAAATCAACTTAAACCAATTAAAAAGATATTTTTTTTTGTAAAATATTAATTTCTGAACGTCTCAAAAAATTCATCGCTTGAGGGTAGGCTCACGAGTAGCTTCAGTCCCCCGTGATCACGGCAGCTGCAAAGGTGCCGAAACGTCGGGAAAATCAAAAATCAAACCAAATACAAACTAATTACCAAAGTACTTTCAATAAAACCGCGCTAGTATCCGTTAAAAAGTCTTTTATTTCATGTCTAGTGAGCGCGTAAGCTTGAGAAGTGAACATATTGATTTACTTGACCATCAGCCATTTTTGATGTCCCCACTGCTGGGGCACAGCAGGCCTTCCTTATGGGTGGAGGTTTTCAGATTCTCAGTTAGTATTTATTAAAATCTAATGTTTAGTATCCAGTATTATAGAAAAATGTTTTTTTTAAACTCGCCGAGACTTATCGAGATGTAATACATTAGCTGAGCGTTGATTTACACGGGTAACGTGGGTGCTTCTATTCATAGCAATGTACTAAATATAGTCTCCGATTCCCTATTATTCCGTCACTGACTCATGCGAGCAGTTCCGCTCTCTAAAGTGGATCGACTGCATATTTTACAGTTTTTTTTTAAATAATTATTTGTATCGAATTAAACAATTATTTGCCACAAAGACATGGAATTCATAAAAGACGAAGAGTTGTAATGATTGTTCTTGGTCTGCTGTACGTCTCATGTTGTTAAGAAAAGTTTTAAAACTAATAAATTCTTGAAAAATAAAGTTTTTTAATGTCGTGTAGAAATATTATTCCAAAGTTAAATAATTCTCGACGTATGTTTTACACATTTGATACAGGAAAATGTGCCATTTATCTCATTTCTAAGTTTTTGCAATTAATTTTGCTTTAGTGCAGTGCAATTGATAAATTGAGTTTAAGGGAAACCCACCATTATTACGTCATTAATGATAACTTTGGTTGCTACGAGGTTAATTAGAGATTATTAGTTTGTTCAATAACTTTATTTAAATTTTAGAGTTACTTCAGCAGGAACATGATTTTAATTATTTATCCTTTTAGGAATTTATATATTTTTGGATTATCATTTTAGTCAACTATGTCACCTTAGTATTTTGCAACGAATAACTGGTAAGGTAATTAATTAACATTCAAAGTTAAATGTATGTATACCTAGCATGCATTTGACCGGTGATATGTTTAGAGCAAAAATATATTTTTTAAAGACATCTAAAAGCCCTCAATCTCGTCAACGCACAGCTAATTACAGAACAAGAAAGGTGAACCATCTTGGTGCGCTCAAGGACAGTGCGTCAGGGTGCATATGCAAACGGCGCGCACGCAGGTAGGGCCGCGGTCGCCTCGTGCCGTGCATCTGCCGCGCAGGCGCGTGGCGTCCATGCAGGCTACCAGCCGGCGAGGAACGAGTCATGCGACCTAACATCGTCGTGGTTTTAGATATAATCAGAATAGGTAGTGCAATTTTGTGGAATTTAGTGATGTTTTCTTAATATGGATATGCTTTTAAATCCCGCTTGGTAGGGTAGGTAGTAGGGATTAAAAGGCTTATTGAGATGAAATATTACTAATTTTCAAATATATTATTATTATAATACATATAATATACAAATCCCGAATCCCGCAAGTCTTATCCATATTAAGAGAACGTCACTAAATCCCGCAAAATTGCACTACAATTCCGATCACTGGTTATTAATACTGGCGGGTACCAATGGATCTGCCAAATTTGATTTCTTAGGTGGTCTTCTTAGTCTTTCATAATTTTGTGATTTGTTTCGATCTTCTGTGGAGGGACCTTAATTAATACTGGTGGAGTGACAATGTTCCAAAAGAAAGTTTTAAAGTTTAAAATAATTGTTAAATTCAACAGAAAATCGCGTCTGCTAGCTATTTAGACCACAACTCACGAGTCGGGAGCGCGGCTAATTATAATCGACTAAACATCATCGAGTGCTCGTAACTTAGGGTTGCGTCTGCGCCATGTATTTTTAAATGCGCTTTTTCTATCACTTCCTATTCCCCAAATCGAGTACCGATTTAGATAATAGCCATTCTCTGCTACTAAAAACAAACAATCACATAGGTACGAATTTAAAACAAAAATAATGTTTGATTGAGTAAGAACAGTCATTGTTAGCATATTTTTAATCTTGGTATTATAAAGGACCTAATTAAACATCATCTATCTATATCAGTACTTGTGTGTGACAGTTTTTTTATCACTTATCAGTCGGTAGCCCTATTACATTATGGCGCGTCGTATCTTACCATGCCCATCTCATCATCGCACCTTGTTCTTTGATGATCACCGTTTGCTTAATTATATTTTGGTATAATTTTTATGATAGTAATGGTTGAAAAGAAACCTTTTGTTTAATTTGATATTGTTACCGTGCATCATTTATCATTATTCTGACGTCTATATCGTGACGAATTCGTGGGATTATAAGACGACCTATGCTAATTTTGATGCGTTCGGCTGAAGAAATCACACGTGTTAACACAATCTACCTACTCGTGCTCTATTTATTCAATTCGTCTTGGTTTGCTGCCAGATATTCTAAATACCATACGGGGTCTCATTCAAATTCGCGTTTATTAAAATTGTACCAGGTAGGTATTTTCAGCTGCAGGAATCTCCATCTTTATCTACTTTCCGTACCTGACATATTGGAATCTTTATCTTACTTAGGACCGGTATTAAACCGTTCTAAATTGAGTTGTTCTTGACTTGAGTGAGAGGCATCAACTTTATGCTTGCCTACCTAGAAGCCATCAGGCGATGCTGCTACATCGGTTTTAAACTTTAAGATGTACTAAGTAAACTGCAAATAATATCAGCAGAAATAAAACTTATTATCAAAATGTAAACGTGAAAACAAGAAGCCATAGCTGGTTGAGATTACAAGTCAAAGGATAGTGATTCTTAGCGTGCCCGCAGACTACAGACCAAACTGTCGCCCGATAGTTGGTTTTGTATGAAGAATCGGCCGATACCAATTACCAAATCGTTGTAGTGTGCGCACTTGCATACTTCTTCAAACTGATTCTGCTGCTGACAGTTTGGTCTGTAGTCTGGGGGCACGCTTATCTGTGGCGCGTTTCCTTGTAAATCTTAATTCGCGTGTTCCGTTACAGTAATTTCCAGTCCGAGGGTACGGCCATACATATTTCTGTGGAAACGTATCACCTTGTCGCCGCTGCCGCCGGTCGGTTGCTTACTTACAATTAAAAAGCGAAAAGAGTGTGGATTCCGCACCGAATTTCGAGAAATATCAGCGGGGTCGACGAACCGCGACGCGTCGCTGCCATCAGCGGCTCCTCGCTTGATTTTTTATAAACTGTATCGAGTCAGTTTCAGACGACAGTTACATTTTTATTTGAATTGAGGAGACACATAAATGTGTAAGTATCAACTTAATTTAGGTAACAAGTGTAACCTGTCTATTGGCTACGTATCTCGGAAGGGATAATGTTTAATTAAAAACAACAGTTCAATCAACGTATAACAGTATAACAAGATTTGTATTTCACATTATTATGGTTCACAATATTTCAACACATTACCTGGCTTTAGAAAGTATTTACTAGTAATTACTTATTCAATAATAAATGAGATCGTTCCTGCAAGCTTGCCCTGAAAAGATTATCTACCATTGTGACATTAGCTGTCAACTGTCAACTTGACAGTGACAGCTCACTTTGACGTATCATATAGCTATAGAGTAATAGACTATTATTAAGTTTCGTTACAAAAGTATGTAGTTATGTGACTATCATTATTTTCAGAGACTAAATTAAATTTCAAATAAGTACTTACTACTTACTTACAATATAAATTTGATAAAAATTAGAACTTTTTTGGATTTTTTCATACTTATGATAATATTGAATGGATTGTAATAAAGTTGGTACTTAACCAATAAGCACTGGTTTTTAACCAATATAAAAGAGTCTCTCTCGGCTCCACCTCCACTTTCAATAACAAAAACGACTCGATTTTTCTTTTATTTGAGCCGTCGCGTCGACAAAACAAGTAAGCTATGTTACGATCAGTATTTTATAGCCCAGTGTATCTTTTTAATTAAATTAAAAACCTCGTTTTTTAAGCGTTGTAGCTCGCCTGTACAGAGTGAATTAAAATATTTTATAAATGTCCCTTGGTAATGTACTCGGTTTTATCTTGTCGGTTTTAATTGTTTTTTGTTTGCATCTGACAGAATGCAGTGATCGGTTCCCAGTAACTTCACTTAGGAATGGACCCTTCGTTGGTGTTCACAAAAACTTTCTGATTTGGATGAAGTTAATTTAGCTTAATTACAAAAGCTTCAACTCATGTATGCATACGAATTTTCACAAAATTACTACTGTCTGTTTGATACGCAATTAACAATTAACGTTGGGGAAACCATATATGCATCGGAAGCACGAGTGTTTGAAATGAGAAGACCAAGTTTCGTTGGCAAACCAGTTTCATTGAAACACATAGCTTTACTGACGATAAGCGTATTCGCTTTAGTTAAAAACTGTGCACACTCGCACTGCATTTCATTAGTGTAACATTGAGCGGTGAAGGCGAACAATAAAAATATCACCGATGAAATAAATAAAAAGAAAGACCGGCTGCAGGTGCGGGGGCAGGTGGAATAATTGGCGATTCTTTGTCTCGACTGTACGCTACACCGGCTAAAACCTACAGATGCTTAAATACCTCGACACGTTAATGTCTTAGTTTCTTTTATTTTTTTACTGGTATGTGCAACCGCGCTTTGGGGTCGATTAGTTTGGTCGGGTATCATACACAATTTGTAATACTTCTTTAATTTAGTAGTTTCAGTACATGTGAACCATCGCGATATTTAAAAAAATCTGTCAACTATAAAAAAAATACACTTTTAAAAATTACCTGTCATAAAAAAGAATTACCTTCATATACTTATCAAATATAGATAAGTATTCTTTTTTGTATTGCTAATATCTTAAAGATAAAGTTTTCATTATGTAGCTGATGATTAATATCCATATTTGAATCAGCTACCAATGAAAATGTCTGTTTTTCAGTAGGTACAAAATACTTAATTTGAAAAACAGTTCAAAATTTTTACATTCACGATGAAAATCGTTGGTAAACTGTTTGATTGTTTATTACTTATTTGGAGAAATCAAGCGGATATTGCATGCGTTCATATTGCGATTGTCAACGCAATGCACGTAAATTCCGGAAGACCGGAATGTGGGCGAGGTAATTCGGTCTTTGCACATGCGCCGTGCGATTTCTGTACGTACAACCCGGCCGAATAGCAAAGAGTGCACACTCAAACCGATCGCTTACCATGTTTTTATCTACAAACTTGGCTGCATATTAACCTCATTGTGTAGATACGTTCGGCCACGGTTACAACCGAGACTTAGCACTCTATGTTGCTCTAGATAGAGTTCAATTTCTTGTCGGCATTAAGGAATAGTGGAGTATACCATTGCAACCCGGTCACTTAGCTAGTACGCGTATTATCTCCATTTGCATAGTGCGGACAAGTAGCGGTGTCGACTTACGCCCCGCTGCCGCATGTAATGCCTTCGACTGCTTCAAAAGTAGATCACAGTTTCACTCGAAAGCTCATAGAGACAAACGTTAACGTGTTTATTTATTATTTAGGTCAGAAAGGAAAATCTTACTTAATATTTCACTTCTCAGCATTACAAACCCATAAACTCTTCAACATAAGGCCATGAATCTGTATATAAATGTATTTTTTTGTTCAAGCACGATGTCGTCAAAAGATTAAAAAAACTTCGTTGCTTGGCTTGATTACATATCTAATTAAACAATCAAAGGAATTCCCCTAGTGAGAAATAGTCAAATAACGAGTTACGACTTGTAACAGAAATTGTAAAGTAAATAATGAAATAGGCAAGCCAATCGCATTTGACAATTAGGACTTACTTAGTAATTATTTGAATACTTAGCTGGTGTGGTGCGACGGAAAAATATAAAACTGTTACATTATTGCTATTTAAGTAAATTGTTAAGTTTACACACATTTGTTTTTGCCACATAAATCATACCTACATCTATAGGTATAATTGAAGAGTTTCATTACAAAATTATTGACAATTCTGTAAAATATACCATTACACTAATTTAATTATTTAATAATGATTGTTTGTTGCCACAAGAATAAATAAAAACCAGTAGAATAAACAAAAAATACAGTGGGTAAATCGTAGGTACAATAAATTATTTCGAACATTTCGGAAAAATTAGATAAAATTGTGTTAAACAAGATCAACAAGCAATAGTTTGCCCATTTGCCACAGCACAATATCAAGACCGCATGACTTCGTATGCCTTTCCTTGACTTTAGGTTATATACTCGTTTAACTTAAAAATATATTATCGAACACTAAAATTTTAATTTAATATGTACGTTTTCCAAAGGAACAATATCCAAAACAAATACTTAATAATTATATGGACGTACTTTGAGCGACATTGAACATAGTACGCAATCACAACAATAGCTTATGTGAATGAATGTCGTTTGCACATACCTAGGGCTGTCATACATAATTTGCACACCTTCTGCCGATAAACCTGAATTTTAAACAAAACCGTGATTCTTAATAGAGATAATAAATTAGCTATAAAGGCTCCAGCACACCGGATGCGTAAGCGTGCACGTAGACGTACCATGACGTTGTAGTGTCTGAAACTGTATGAAACATGGCACACCGCTTGCGTAACGTACGCGTACACGTAGACCGATGCGTAACCCTACGCATTGCAGCTCTCATGAGACAAACAGGCTGCGTACTTACGCAGAGCGGAACGCATTGATGACGTTGTACTCAATAACATTCCCTATTGGATGTCACACCGAACAAATAATTGAATTAGTGCGAAAAAATTAGTCCATTTACTCAATCTTCGTCTGACATCGCGCACTAGAGTCGCAAACATGGCTGCCACAGCGGCTGGGTACGCAAGAGACAGGTTGCGTTGCGTGCCGCGTAGACGTATGTGTAACCCGGTGTGTTAGGGGGTTACGTGCGTAGCTACGCGCGTGTAGACGCACGCGTAACGACGCGCGTGTCTACGCATCCGGTGTGCCCAGGCCTTAAGTACTAAAATCACTTCTCATATTATTATGGGAAGTGCATATTTCTATAACTTCATATTCCGGTTGTCATGAAAAGATTGTTGGTTGACGCCGATTCCTTTTAGACTATTTATAATTTTATTTTAAATCAGTTAAGAAAACTGAAATCATGTGTAGAGATTTTTTCCCAAGAAAGGCAACCCTAGTTACCTACCCGGATAATGATGTTATTTACTTGCCTTCCGTCATCGCACATCATTGCTGTAAACATCAGATCTTCTGCATGATGTTCCAGTGTAATTTTAATCACTTACGCATAAGTTTCTGATCCTAAATGACCTTTATGGAACTTTGATACTTATTATTGTATTTGAGTAATTACTAGCTGTTGCTCGCGACTTGTTGCAGGTAAGTATTATTTATTTCGCTTAAGTGATTGAAATTATCAGAAGGTTCTAGCACGGTGGGTCTACGTATGTAGACCTTTTTATTTTTTCGGTTTTAGGCGACTTTTGTTTTCAATTCAGTTTTTTAATTTGACATCTCATTGTCTCTGCAGCTCCTTATAAAAGAGATGTATTTCTTACATTATCCCAACTTTTAGATAACACGACCTTCCCAATGCCACTAAAGACTTGCCACTGCACCTAATCTGTGCCATAAACTGGACGGTATTTCCAACTGTACAATTTTCTCTGGAGACTCTCATTAATTGTTCTGTAGTTTCCAAAAAATCATTCTACTATTCTTCTGGATTCTGAGTTATATGTATTTCTTTTATTTTATTTCCTCTGAGCAACCTATTAGCGATAGGTAGATTTACTATGAGATAAGATTAATACCTATGAAAAAAAATGTTAAACTTGAAAATTCAGCATTCAGGACAATGTGTTTTCGGAAAACATGATATTTAAATACTTAGGTATTGTTTGTATATTTCACTCCATACTTACATTGATTGAACGTAACCTTGAATTTTAATGTCGATTTCTGACAATGCTGTCACCTAAAATTATTGATATTTTTCAAGCTTCATTTAGTTTTTGTAATTTTAAATAAGTATTACTTACGTAAAATCTTTGCTGACGTCTTTTACAGTAGGTATACCTACACCTACATCTAAATATCTGCGAAACTAAAAAGTTTGAAAGGTTATTATTTAATGAAAAAATGTATAAGTAAGCATCAGCAGTGATTTTAATTGTTCGTATGTATGTATTGCTCAGCTGAAGTGGCAATGGGCGGGACACATAGCGAGAAGAACCGATGGCCGTTGGGACGGAAAGGTTCTGGAATGGCGACTGCGCACCGGACGACGCTCCGTGGGTAGGCCGCCGACAAGGTGGACGGACGATCTGGTGAAGGTCGCGGGAAGCCAGTGGATGCGGGCAGCGCAGGACCGATCGTCGTGGAGATCCTTAGGGGAGGCCTATACCCAGCAGTGGGAGTCGTGCGGCTGATATGATGACGATGATGTTTTGACAAAACCGTATGAAAATCGTGCTTGAATTCGAATTTGAATAATGATCTACTAAAAGTAACTGCATGTTAAAGAAGCAGTAACAGACAGATTATGTAATTTTTCTCTAAAGACTTGACTCCGAGGTGAAGTACGCAAATGGTTAGTAGTTTTTCTATTCGTCAACGTTTTTTATCGTTCTCTCTAGAAATTGTCTGCGTCTACGATACAAAATATAAATATCATGTATTTCATACCGTTTTCAGTGGCTAGTATAGTTAGTTATGTGTGTGTATGATTTCGTCATTGTTATTGTCAAGTGTGTGTAAACACGCTCCGTGTCATATGCATACCCATTGACGTTCCTCGGTAGGTAGCCGGCTAGCCGTTAAATCAACTATAGGTACACAATTATATTACAATACGTACTAATTGTTTGCTAGGTCCATATCAATATTGGATTTGAAAAAACTATCAACTATATATACGTCATATTAATGGATGGATACACGGATGATACTTTTAAGGGGATAAACCGATCTCAGTGGTGAGACTGGCAAGTTGGTAACCCAATATGTTAATAAAATATCAATTAGCTAAATAAATAATTTAGAACAATTCAAGCTACGTATACAATTCTAGTAAATGCTTCAATTTATTAGGTTGATAGAGATACCTAACTATATTTTAAAGTGCTTTTAAATAAAATATGTACTACAATCGTATTCGTATATCTTGGATTTTGATCAAATAAATACTTACTTAGGTATATACTTAGTGACTATTTTTATAATGAGGTCGTCACTGAGACCGTAGTTGAGTACCTACTTATTTATACCTATTTGTTGCCTTGCCACAGAATACTTTGGTAGTACCTAATACTTAATAAATATCACTAAGATTACTACGTATGTATTGCCTTTTAGTGAAGTTTTGTTACTAACTCTATTTACCCACTCTCATATACGATATCTTAAGTGCCGCTTACTAAAATAATTCAAGGATCTATGTCAGTATGTCATTGTTACTTTACATTACCTGCGAGGTAACATGTCAATATAATATGATTTATAAGCATGTTTAAAACAAAATTCATGTTTTAATAGTTTCCGGAATGGTTAAACTAAAGAGACAACGAACGTCTCAATCTTTGCACATCCGCTTTGAAGTTTTTTCGATTCGATAGTTAAAAGTTTACGTTGAAATACGTAGTTTCAATATTTGAGTATAGAAGCGATCGGCAGCATGAGTATAATTGACGAAAATAGGTAGTCCTACACTGTACCTGTTTGTACTTACGTACATACAATAATAACTGTAAAACATAACAGTTTATAGATAGACGCGTAGTCATTGTGTCTGATCAGAATGATATCGATTTGAAATCATGCGCATTGTGAAGCGGTTCTTTCTGTACAAAGAATTTATTATTTTCATTATTTAATTAAATTTTATTTTCATTACTTAGTTTAGAATGTTTTAATAACTATGTACCTCATGGTACATAAGTAATTATTAAAATATTCTGTTTTAAATTTTTTAAATGCTTTATTTGAAACTTGTGTGTACATTTATCTTTTAAAAACATTTGAGAAATTCTGTGCATCTCGAATCACATTCGAGATTGTATTATACCGGTGAATTAAGTATCTATTATTATTATCATTGGTATGAAATACTTTTCGTTAGATAAACTTTGCGATTATTCTGAGGAGGTAACAAAATCCAGAGCACTGTAAATTGTATACCTCAATCGCTTTTCAGCCCTTTTGTTGCTCAACCACTCCCACCCCCACAACTGAAAATTTGCGAGGTGCCCGGATCTTTTAATAATGATAGTATGGCTAACTAACTGGAGGGATTTCGTAGTTCTGTAAATTGTCCATTTATTTCCGGGACCAGCTCTTAGTCCATAATTATCGATTTCACGAGAAATTGAGAAATACGACCTGTAGAGGAGAACAGATGGACAAACGAAAGAATTTTTGACCAAGCTAATACTGAGAGCCTTCGCTCGCGCTTCACGTACGGTCGGTCAACAATGGGTAATCGAGATCTACATAAAATAGTCTGAAATTTTGGAAATGTACCTACTCTTAAGTCTTAACGTCAAACGCCATCGATTATAGGCATATAATGCAGATTCGAATCCGGGTTGAATGTAGATACCTTTAAGTAGTCTAGGGACCACGTTGACCTAAAAAAATATAGACCTATTGAACAAACAAAAGTTAGTGTCGGCGGTTTAGCTTAGTAATACGAGTTATTATTATTTGAATGGGACCGTATGAGGTCATTCCATTCGGATGTTTGGGAATATTCTGACTCATTTTCCCAACGCAGACATCAAAGCGTCTTTACATATCTGCCGAACGGTCAAATTGATTCATTGACGGGTTTGTACGTAACTTATTCTCTGTTGTAGGTAGGGCTGCCACCTTTCAACAAGAGCAGGCCCGGAGATTTTCAAAAAATCGTGAAAATGGCCGCGCAGCGCGATTTTATGGTCAGTTTCATCCACTAATCTAGTAATCTTGCCTTTCTACACTAAAAAACAGCCGCGCAGCGCGATTTTTAGTCAGTTTTATGCACTAATCTAATAATCTTGCCTTCCTACACAAAAAAGGCCGCGCAGCGCGGTTTTTTGTCAGATCCAACCACTAACCTTGTAATCTTGCCTGTTTATACTAGTTAAAAACAGCCGCGCAGCGCGATTTTTAGTCAGTTTCATGCACTAATCTAGTAATCTTGCCTTTCTACACTAAAAAACGGCCGCGCAGCGCGATTTTTCGTCAGTTTCATCCACTAACCGTGTAATCTTGCACATTAGGAGCAAAAAACGGCCGCGCAGCGCGATTTTTAGTCAGTTTCATCGACTAATCTTGCCTGTTTTCTGTCTATAGTAAAAAAACGACCGCGCAGCGTGATTTTAGTCAGTTTCATTCACTAATCTTGTAAGGCGGGCTTGCGAGATTGGAATATGTATGCGAGCTTTCAAACAGCCAACCCGCGAAATTAAAAATGCCTGTCTCAAATTACAGCCAGCCGCACGCCTGTTTCAAGCTGTAAAATGTCTGTCAAATGCAGGAAAATCCTTATCAGATGGTAACACTAGGTTACACTAGGTACGGTTGACTTTCGCTCGCCCCACCCGGAGGCTTCGATGTTAAACCCGTAGCCCGGACATTCACTACTCAAACCCGTAGACTCCGGGTCAAACCCGGAGAGGTGGCAGCCCTAGTTGTAGGGCCATATTAACATCGATGTTTTGTGTCGGCATTTCATTATTTCCATGTGACAAAATATGAGTTCATTGTTTACATCTCTGCTGCTTTGGAATGTTCCGCTGTTATTAACATTTAACTTCTTTTCATGATGGGATAAAATAGATAAAATTACAATAAATATATTACGATTGTGGTTATTCATTACCATTTTCGGGCTATTATGAATACACGCTTGCTAGTTAGCAAGCGTTTTACTTACTTATTAACTTAGTAAGTAATTAATTATACTTAGGTAGTTTGAATAACAGCTTCCCATCTTGTTTTTTTTTCTTATTGTAACTTTTCTATGAATGATGTTGGTTTAATTCGTATAGTATATTTTCTGGTGCAATTATTACCTACTACCTATCGAGATGCATGTTCCTTTACAAATAAAATATTGTAACGTCCTTCGTCATCATTTAATTTTATGTGCATACTTACGTACAGTTATTTCAGCATTCAGTGTGTGATAAAATTGGTTTGATGTTTTTTCTTCACGAACATAGGTAACGTACCTATTACTTACAAGAAAATTACAACAAAAAAACTGAAGGAATAGCGAATAGAAATTCCATAGGTAATACAACATGTGTAAATTCAAATTAAGTAATAAAATTTAAGTAACAACGTTTGAAATAACCGCACAGTTCCGGTTAAGAATAGGACTGTCCCATCTCATCCCGTGGGTATCGTAGAAGGCGATAGAGGGAAGTTTTAGGGACCCGGTGCAGACCATCGCACAAAGGGTCACTCGAACGGCAGCGAGGAAACTGTCAACAACAGCATTCCCAAGGAGGGTTGGTGTCAGGCAGGCGGCCGACCGTAAAACTTTGCCAAAACCTAATGCAGTATGTATTAGGTACATGCTGCGCCGACCCCAATAGTGGACGTTCTACGAGCGCAAAATTTTATTTTGTGTAGAGCAATACAAATAAATTGGGATAAGGACAGGAGGGTGATGATGAACGTTTGAAATAAAACTGGATGAAATGAAACAAACGAAAATGCTTTGATGGTAAGTTTTTCACCTGAAACTTAACCTTCCATGTTTTGGGCAAAGCAAGAACATGACACTTGCATGACACACCCTCTCGTAGGGTGGATATGCCTAACTCCAGCCCCCCCCCCCCCCCTCTACCACCAGCCCCCAAAAGATTTTGCCTTGCTTTAATTAAAAACAATAAAAATCGGAAACTCTTTAATGGAGCCACACCCCTAGTTAATCCTCTACCTTTTAAAATCACTATTACCCCGTCACGTCACCTATAATTCACACAACGAGCAATAATGTTCACCAAGACCGAGTAGAGGTGACTATGTTTGAAAAACAGCATAAAATATCGATCGATGCGAACTTTGGGAAGTGTGTTTACGAAGGCAAGATGCAATTTTTTTAGGTTTTAAGCTTTGATACTAGTAATAGATTAGATATATAGCGTTTTGACATTACTAGTTTGTAATTAAATTTACTAATTTTGAAAAAAATAGGGGGGCTGGAGTTTGACTGGGTGATTTTCAATAACTTTCTATTATCAGCCGGGGCTGGTATTGGGTATTTAACTTTCGTTTAAGAAATCAAATTCATCTTAATTTGCTCGTCTCAAAGTTGGAATTTGTAGTGCTATTCACTAGAACTACTAACCCTGCACCCAATGACCTAATTACAGCCGGGTGAATAATGTTCATTTTCTAAGTTATTTGTTCAGCAAATTAGGGGCTGATATTAGGATATGTATGAGAACCTAACTCCAGCCGGTCATCTATCTTTACGGCAATATACAGGGTGTTCTCAAATATGATTTTAATTATTTTGTTTTCTTTTTTAATATTAGATGTAAAAACTAATAATAATTAAAATCATACTTTTCTTCACTCATAGAAACAGAAAATAAATTCAATATAAAAAAATGTATATTGAATTCCACGTCTTGGAAAACGCTTAAAAAAGTTTCAAATAATTAAAACGATTTCATACTCGTTGATTATATGTTTATTAAATCAAAGTTCACTTTTTGTTACGCCATTTTCAATATTTGTATATTCTAAATTGATTAATATCTATAGGAGAGGTGTAAGTTTCAATGACTTGCTATGGGAATCACAATTTAAAGCCTTTAGTGTTTTATTATCACTATTGAGAGTTACCAAATTATATTTTATTTTATTTTATACTATCATGGTTGTATTATTTTAGAACACCCTGTACCCGGCTGGAATTAGGGAGTAAAGCGGCTGATATTAGGGCAAAGGCGGCTGGAATTAGGCTTTTTCGCCTTTCGGACATTTAAACGCTTCTCTATTTTTTTTCCACAATACTACGTGAAACTAAGTACTATTTTCGTAATAAAGATGAATCAACCTACCTAAAACTGTATCAACAATATTTTTAAGATAGCAATTGTGGCAACAACAGAGATTCAAAGTTGAAAAATCCTTGGGGGGGCTGGTAATAGGCATATGCACCCTATCTATAGACGAATAAGTAATGACTTGAGCAAAACTTGTAAGTAAATGAAGTTTTAGTGCAGTTTTTGTACTTTTAATTAAATGTATACCAAATAAATTGCATGTGAATATAATATTAAACGCATTTGAAAATTGCAAGTTTTACTCAAGTCATTACTACTTATTCGTCTGTAGACATAACGGTAAGTAATCTTTGTCACTAAGATGAAGAATGGTTAAGCTCAGCAGGATGCCTCAAAATCTAATCGAAGTCGGAACTTACTTGTCCTTTTAGGTAAGTTACTCAATTGTCTTGTTCCGTTCGACACCCAAGTTGTAACTATCTTCTTAAACAAACAAAAAAAAAACAAATTAGGTACTCCGAGATTTGTATGCGAGTATTGTGCGTAATTTGTGCTTTGTGTCTAACAGTGATTACGTGATCTCAAGCGTGTTACGAAAGCTACGGTTCGCACTGAAACGAATTTAGCGCATTGTGAAGAGGAAGTGAGACCTCCTGACTAGTCCACGCAGGTAAACGTTACTGGAAGTGATTATTGTTCTATGTATTACAGATGTTTTTTATTTGTATGCTCGTAGTGGACACAAACTTGCGTTTTACGGGAAGAATTTGCAGTTAAATATTCTTACTTATGTTAAAAAAACTGGATTGTATGCTTTATCCACTTTCATTCCCATTGCCCTATTCAGGTTCTCTTACTAGTCGAAACAATCAATATTTACAGCTTAAAGTAGAGCTCAACAGTATCAGTGATATATTCCATTACTTTCCGAGAATAACTTGTTGTGTCATTGATTAGTGCTACATATCATAGTTATGGGTGTACAGTACAATGAGTACTACTATTCTGTACAATCGTGGAAGGTAATAACGTATAGTACCTACCTCACATGGTCGAAAATGGCCTTTGCTGTCATGGAAAATCATTAGTTTTTCATAGGTAACTTTGAGACTTTGAGGTTGTGTGATGAGAACAAACAATAGCGGTTCCATTAGCCTGACATCTGCGCTGTTTGGTAAGACGCAGTGAAAGTGATTGCGTTGATGTCGCGTGCGGTGGGCATGCACCCGCCGACCTTGCCATATACGCGGCGCCTGCTGCGCCAGCGCATCGCCGCATGCATTGCACTGCAACTCAAATTTTAGCGCCTCGTTAACCCTCTGTGGCTAGCCAACAGCTTGCGTCGTAACTCATAAGATTTATCGGCGAAGGAAGATAGCAATGAAAAAGTCGTTAAATCAGATAACTGCCAAAATGCTGTTACAACTTGACATAACCGAAGAAAACGATTTGTCTGCATAGATTTCATACCTGCCCCCCTAGCCAAAGTAACACTTGCAAATTTTTTGTTATTGCTTCGCTTTCGAAACATGTATGGATTTGACGTTTTAAAATTCGATTGTTAACGAAACCTTATGTCAATCCTATACACCGTCATTTTGTAGTCGTTTTAACTAACTTAAGGGTGTGTTGTACCAATGAAACTAAACATTTTTGCCCAAGAAACATGGGTCAAAAACGACAAAAAATATTGGTCCTCCCATACTAACTAGACAGCTAAAACATTGTATTTGTATGGGAAAGTCCAAAATTTTTGTCGTTTTTCGACCCATGTTTCTTTGGCAAAAATGATTATTTTCATTAGTAGAGCACTCCCTGAAGTTAATTAAAATGACTACAAAATGACGGTGTATATGTTTCGAAAGCGAAGCGATAACGAAGATTTACCAATGTTACTTTGGCTAGGCCCTCTGAACACATTGGAATCGAAATAAAAAATCGCGAATTTTTCGTGAATTCGATACTGTGAAGTTGAAATCATTGAGTTTTCTGGTTCGCCGAATTAATTTGGGCTTCTTTCTCGTCCTCTCTTTCTTCTTATCTGTTATATTTCGCTCAAATTTCTAATCCAAGGGCCTTAGATTTTAGGTAATTTTTAAATTAAGCTTTCAAAGTACTTTATACACACTTCCTAAGTCACATTTCTTTCGTCTTTCCAGAGCTGGGTCGATAGGACGAGTAAGATGTCAACAGTAGAATCTAGTCTATACGAATGATAGATAAGTAACTTGGGACATAGTTTGGCGACTTTTAAAATTGTATTACATAGTGTCAAGTACCTGTCAAAACTATCTATTGACAGAATAAAATTGTTCTGAGATTTTTGCTTGATTTGGTTTTGCTTAGAATCAGTGGGCGTAAAATTTGTGTGAATAAAATTGATGATTTTACTTAGATTCAAATCTAGCTCTAGAGTCAACTCTCACAGTTAATTTAAACATGGAACCAGCAATATCACCATGACTATGTACGCGAGTACTCGTTTTTTTTAAATGAAGTGATTTGGCGGTTTCATACAACAATCCGATATGGCTTTGAAGTTACCTTTGTCGCTTACACGTGCTGCAGTAATATGCTATTTGTGGTTTGTATAATAATTATACCGTTTATGTTAGTTGGTTGATTTTATGTCTTTGACAGTTCTTATTATCGCTAATATTTTCACTAATGCAATTGTTGGGTGCTTATATTTCTTCAGTGATTCTTTGATCTATTTAATCACTTAATTTTGATTTTTTTATTCAATATAATTTTTGGCTTAAACAATCGTTTCAATTGAGTTTTTTTAAATAGTTTTACTAACTTCAAAGTTCTGTGATGTTGCGAAATCATCACAGTTGAAACAGTCGGTAAGTATATAATATAGTATTGTTAGGTTACTTGGGTGTTATGCAGGCGTGTTGTTGTTGTTGCGCGCGCGCACGCGGTCACGTGCACCGCGCTCGAGGCTGCGGGTAGATACTTGTACCGTTTCACAATGGCTGATTGAATTGTTCTACAGCTGTATCCGGCAATTTTGTCGCTCTCTTTCAGGTAGGAAGAGCCATGAAGTGGCTTACGATGATGTCATTAATTTCTTGAACTTTGTTTTTATGATGTAGTATGCTATATCCGTGATTAGGAACGCACGAAAAGCGCCATACCCGGTTATAATATGGAATTAATTTTGAACTTAGATACTTACTATAGGTCAACAAAGCCTACTAAATGTATCTCTCTCTACGTTTTGCTACTTGCTAGGTATCTACTGCCTACTAGAAGTTAAAAAATATTTACTTTAGTGAAGTTTCCAATATAGTGCATGATGTCTTTGATAGAGATACTACAATATACATAAATTTTATTGATTTCTAAAAGAATGTAGTCCAAAAACTATATCTAAGTAAAATAGGAAAGACTGGATTTTTGAAGCAGTATTGAGAAAAGAGATTGTAAAATCCGTCTCTTTTTTATGAATGCTATGAACGTAGCTAATAGACGTGCTTCCAACGATTTCCGTAGTAAACATCCTCAAAACAGCGTGACTTAACAAGTACAAGGTCTAATGGACGTCAACGTAAAATGAGGAATTGGTCCAACGTTATACAGAGCACTCGCAAATAAGGTCAATTCGCTAAAGACGATTTAAATACAGCTACCTAGTCAAATGAACAAGCGTGGAACAACTTAATAGTGAATACTATTGCAAATACTTAGTAGTTTCGTCATCGGAATTGTATATAAGTACCAATACGAGTACTGGCTCATAACATCAAAGTATTGGCAAATAAGTGCGCGTTTGTTTCGGGGCCGGCCGCCACGTTAGAGCGGCGACCTCTCGCCTCCGCTAGCTGGTGACTTGACTAGCATTGAGGCATTTACCTTTCTTAGGTTGGACTTGTCCTCAATTCAGGCTAGAAGCGTTGATTTATTACGATGCATGGAATGCTAGCTCAATTTACTCTCAAAATTTGTGCAATATGTTATCCAATTTGCCTTTAGCGTTAGTGTGAACTATTTGTCTTGGCGCCTAGTTATTGCCCGATCAGCGAATTTTGATTATATCTAGATTCTAGGTAACAGGTGTGACTGCTTTATTTCTCTAGGCAAGTACTTTACCATTGGTCAGTGCATTAGCAAATTTTGGTTTTTACTAAACATAATCATAATCTCCAACGTAGCAACTTTCACCACCTGTTTTTGTATTATTATCATTATTGATTTAAGGAAGTTAGTAAGAGTCATGTACTGCGGAATTTCTTTGGTATTAATTGCTCGCCAACCGACTGCTCATTAGTTAAGAGTTGCTACCTACTTTGTTAAGTGACACAAAAATTTCCGTTACACAGATAACAGATAGGCGGACATAATGATCGCTATCAGTAACTCGTATAAAAACACATTTGGTACCAGAAACAGTAGTTCATCAAAATGCGGTAGTTTTTGCGGTTGTTAGTATCTAAGTATTACTACTACATAGAGTAATTATTAGTCAATCAACATACATTATTTGAAATTTGTCAATATGTAACGAAATGAATAATTGTATAATTATATTTATTTAATTTTTCGCGATACCTAGTTTGTTTTGTTGTGATTGTGATTAAGTAGTTGCTTGTGAATTTCCATTTTACTATGACAATGGAATCTTTTGGTTGTGGTGTATAATAGTTAAAAATAGACATAAATTCGCATTTGTACCTAATGTTTGTTTATGAAGTACTTAATATTTTGCAGTGTCTTTGTCAGCGTGAATTTAAAACTAAGAGTGATGTGTGTTTCTTTATGGTTTTTTACCCTACCTATTTTATTTGCACCGGACGACGCTCCGTGGGTAGGGCCCCGACAAGGTGGACCGACGATCTGGTGAAGGTCGCGAGAAGCCAGTGGATGCAGGCAGCGCAGGACCGATTGTCGTGGAGATCCTTAGGGGAGGCCTATACCCAACAGTGGGTGTCGTGCGGCTGATATGATGATGATGATGATGATTTTATTTAGAAAATTCAGATAAAATTAAGAAGTAAAATAGTTGATCAATTTCCAGATGCTCGGTTTGGTTTATTGTGACGTAATAGAAAAAGGGAAAAATACCATCAGTACCTGCTACTGGACAGCAATGTACGTGTTATCTCGAAACACAATTATTGTGATGACACAGAACTGTGATGCAATTTATTGCGACGGAACATTATTGCAATGATACCGTAAAAGATCGTACTTCGGTTTTTCATAACTTAAACTGGAATTTATCCAGATTGCGTATTATCGGTAAAGATAACGTCTATTACTAATGCTATAAAACGTGATGTTTAATCACGGATGATAAGTTATTACAATAAATGAGCATTATTATATTTCCTTCGGGATGCGATCCCGCCAAGACTGGCCTTAGAAAAGTACTACGAACACTGTATCAGAGAAACTATGACGCGTTAAGTCTGACTTCTATGGCACTAATTGTTGCTGATGTATAGAATGGTAGTAGAAGTTTAATAGTTATTGGAAATCCTTAATAGAGTCTAACCGCTGTATCGATAACTTTAGGACAAACATTTATTAAATCAAAGTGTCCAAAATTCAAGGAGAAATAAACATTAAAAATCACAAGGATTACTGATGCTAAAAGATATAGATTTTATAACATTAATTTCATAGCATGTTTCATTAATTTAATTTTTATTAGCATCTTCTACATATGTCTTCTTGTGATTTTTTACGTTCATTTCACCTTTAATTTTGATCACTTTGATTTAAGAAATTTTTGTCCTAAACTTGTCAATATCGCTGATAATTCTTAATTTAAAAGATTGCCAATGTCTTCAATTTCCTTATTATAAAACTTCTACTACCTACCATTCTATATTTGGTTGTGTATCAGCAACAATAGAAGTCAGTAAGCTTCTTCAGTTGTTGATCGTACCATTGCATTGATAATTGATTTAAAAGAGATAGAAATAGCTGCTGTGATCAGCACCTACTTACATATTTTAATGACGTGTCATTACTACTTGTAGTCTAGGTAAGTGTCTACTTACAACAAAATTTGTTGCTTACAAACAAAATCTAAGGAAGTGATTTCTGTTTTGTCTTTTACCGTTGCGTTACCTGGTAACAATTCCAAAGTTCAGCACGAGTTACAAGACACAGCGATTTTATTTCTGGCCCTGATACTCTGATGTAGTGGCTGTTTATTTTTTTTAACCCCTATAAGTAAACAACAGTTAGATGTTATTCTCCTAATACTTACTTACATTTCTGATAATCAGACAGGTAACAAAATTCTAAGTTGTTACCAGCTAACAATTTTATAGGTGTCACAACTAACAATGTGATTGATTAGGTTTCTACAAAATTTAAATAACAGGTACTTATTCAAATTATTATTTGACGAATTATCCGTAGGTACTGCTTTGTTACATTTTGTTTTACTTACGTCTTTTGTAAGTTTTCCTACTTAGGTAGCTACTTCTTTTTCGTGTTAAGGAGTTTTTCTGAAAAGAAGTTTCCAACTTTGTTAAAGGTGAAGTAACCTTAAGTGGCGACCTCATCTTTATTAAATTTATTGCTCGCTAAGTAATCAAAAATTCAAACTTTGAAATTAAAGCTAAAGTTCTATAGTTTATTTACAAACAATAACCTCTGTAAAATATAGTTTGTTGTATTAGTAGTAGGCAAAAAAGCAAAAAGAGCAAAAACTTAGTGAGCAATAAATTTAATTAAGATGAGGGCGCCACTGTGAGGAAGCTAATCGCCTTAACAATGCAAATTGGCTAGTCGCTCCCGCTTCCTCTCCTGCCTTGATCTGTGTCCGTATGACATTGGAGTCGCGACCCGATTAAACATGAGCAGAGGAGTTGCGAGGCCGTGCACTGTCCGCTCCCGCACGTTAATCGTTCATTATTCTATAGTAGTTCTCACAGATAATTGCTATTGACTAATACTACTTAGATCTTCCAGGAATGTTTGTGACATGAAAACGAAGATCTACGGAGAAAACTATGGATGGATAGAATTAACCTCAAAAGGTTTAGCTGAATTAGTGTAATGTTAATGGTTGGCGTGATTTCGTCATTTCGTAGTGTGAGTGAGTTTGTTTGTTTGTTACGTTTTCATTTCACGTCTAAGCTACTGACTCAAAAATTTTAATAAACTTTCTCATACTTTTCATCCAGGAAAAAATTACCTTTCCCGAGGGATCAATAATAACTGTCCCCGTAGATGAAATCGTAGTGCGTTATATTTGTAAAGAATTTTATTCCTTTTCGAATTACAACGTAAAGTTATGCGTTTATTTGCCTATTCAAACTATTGGTTAATGGATAGTAAAGCAATAATATTGATAATAACCCCTCAAGTGTTTCTGTACACAAGTGAAGTGCCGGTGCGCAGGCGCAGGCGCGCACGCGACCGACTGGAACCGGCGACACCGGTCGAGCTCGCACCATTTCTGATAGCCTTCATTGTCGGTCACTTAGCGTGGTGCAAGTGTTGGGATAATCACTTCCCATTTGTGTACGCTAATTGTGTACTCTCTGTTTTGCTCGGCTTTTTCAAGTTTTCACTTTACTGAACTTTTAACTGGTACAGCGTTTTTGCTGCAATTTGCTTTTACACATTTCGGGTATCCGTTTTGTTTGTAAACAATATTTTGTAAATTTTGTCATACGCCTTCTAGAGTTGCATTATTGTAAGTATCAATTGTTAATTTTGTAATACGCTTTCTAGAGTTGCATTGTAAGTAACAATTTTATTACTCACTAGCAGCCGCCCGCGGTTTCACCCACGTAGTTCCCGTTCCCGTCGGAATATCGAGATAAAAGTATCCTATGTTTTAATCCAGGCTATCTACTATCTGTGTGCCAAATTTCAACCAAATCCGTTTTGTAGTTTTTGTGTGATTGAGGAACAAACATCCAAACATCTAAATATCCAAACCCATAAACTTTCACATTTATAATATTAGTAGTATAGTAGGATAAATCAGCTCCTGTGTAATGTGCAGGTGAGTTTGAGGTGAGCTCGGGTTGTTGTTGGATTGAGTTTGAGTTGAGTTCGGGTTGAGCACGGGGCGGGTGTAGTTGCATCGATAAAATATAACGGAGCTTATTAATGTGTCATAAAACTCCATATTGTAAGTAGGTACTGTATTCCAAGGAGTGGGCTTCGTTTGAGTTGAGTTCGAGTTGAGTTCGGGTTGAGGTCAGGGGGGTAATTACGTAACTTTGTTGTAATCAACTCTGACAGAAATCGCAGTTACATCGCTGCTTTAGTAAGAACCAATGTGACAACTATCTTAACTAAAGCAGCAATGCAACCGCGCTTTCAAACGATTTCAATCAAGAATTGTTAGCAACAGCTTTACGTAATCAAGGTACGGGTCGTGCGTTATCGTCTGAACGCAGCCTCAGATGCGCAGACTTCTTCTTTCGTGCTATTTTAGTTGGGGACATTATTTTACGCACACTGCCACCAGCTTCACATGATTACTATATTGACTACACTTTGCTACATAATTCGCCAGTTTTTGCCTTAACATATTTTTAATTATAGGTCGCTCGACTACTAACAACATAATGTGAAGCGAAGACATATCACGTGCATAGCAAGTCATCTTAAAATAATTATGACATCAAACTGCCGGTAATTTGCAGCAATTTAAAATTTTATAGACTGCCACGAAATGACAAGTCGATTTTAGGGAGTAAAGTATGACGATGTTAAGTATGAAAACGAGTACTAAATGAAATAGTAAAGTTAAAATGTGTCGCTGGTTTTTTGTGGGTGGCCAATTAATTCACGGCACGCCAAAATAGTACCAGAGCGTGTTATGGCTGCCGTAAATCAATACGACAATAATGTAAATCGTCGCGATTGTATCTTGAGCGGCGCGGACGCATGATGTCACTGGCCGTCTTACGGCCTGGCCACGCGGAATGGCGACCAGCGACGCGACTCGCAAATTCGTAATCTACCGCTGTGGATTATGAATGCGTATGTCGAGTCGAGCGCGCTATGCAAGACTACAAGACAATTCGCGCGTCGCGTTGCCGGTCGCCTCTTTTCGTGGCCACGCGGTTACGTTGACGAGGCCTTGCGCATACTTCTAATGACTGACGGAGACGGCTTAACATCATAAATAAATTATTCACGCAAGTACTATTACTTATGAAAAGATATTGTTAATATAGAAAGAGTACCTATCAAATGTATGTAGCGTATCATAAGTATGTAAAGGATATGGTTATTTTTACATTTGAAGTAAGTAGGTAATAGTCTTGGGTGGATTTGCATTGGTGATTAAATGGCGATTGTGTACAGGAGTGTAATTAAACATTTGATTTACAATATTACCAGAATTATGTTTATAAAAAACTTATTCGCACTTTTCATTGTTCACTGGTACACTGGTTAGAAACACAGAAGTTTTTGGGTTTTGTACTTAGTTGTTACTTTAAAAATTTACCTATTTAGAAATTCTATATCTATACAAACTAATATATACCTACTGTGTCTATACTAGGCTTGTTGAAAAAATATCAATACATCGATATAGGTATCGTTATTTTTTGTTAGATATATCGATATTTTTAGCCGATATATTTTGATTCGATATATCGATACATCGATACAAAATAACCAATATCGAAAATAGTATCAAAATCGATATATTTATTAGCATCACATCATTCAAAAGTCGCTAGAATGGTGGGGCGGCACTCTTAGTGGCGCTACTGCTGCTGGAGACCTTTGTACGGGCAATGAATTAATGATTGAAGAAAACCAAAATACTTCAGTATGTTGAAAGAAACATTGATATTCACGAAAAGTAAAAAAAAAATCTATTGAGATTTCTGAGCTAGGGTGAACTAAATACATTATTATTTTAAAACTGCAAATGTTGTCTGAAAATTTTACCGATATATCGATATTTTTTTCGCGATATATCGAGGCCGATATTGATATTTTTATAAATATCGATGTATCGATATATCGATATTTTTTTTCACTTTCGACATCCCTAGTCTATACCTTTTTGTTTGGTTTTGGTGGCATAATGACTGCTCGCGATTATATAACATTACTGGTTTTTGCTATTTTTTGCTTCTCATTTTACTATGTTACTCGTTTCCGTGCGAGCAACATGAGAACAAAACTAAAGGTCTTCTAGACTAAGTTTCGTTAATTATTTAATGTCAAAGATGTGCCTTCTGTAACCGCGCTACGTTTGAAGGTGACATACACAAAAACTTGAATAACTAAATAAAAGGTAGTTTCTTGATATTTAAAATCAAATGGTGTCTAAGATTTTTTTGCTATTTTTAAGACTAGCACATTAAGTACCACTAAATGCAAACACTTGTCAACAAACGCGAGAAAATTATAATTTCGAACTTCGTCTTATTTCGAGAAGAAGAGATCCCTACCTACGCTACGATCCATCTACATTACCCGCGGGCTGATTATTTAATTTAAAACCACCTAGCGACTGGTTGCAGTTCACAGATGATCGTGATCCATTGCTACTTCTTTTTGGGTTAAAAAAAAAACATACCAAAGAAAAGTGGCAATGTATGTCAAATGCAACCGGTCGCTAAATAGTTTCTTTTTAGATAATCAGGGGGCTGTTTTGATATTAACCCATTAAAAATATCAGTTCAAGTCACGTATTGAAATATCTATTGTGCGAACGGCGCAATATTAGTAGGTAGTACCTACCTAAGCAATTAAGGTCGCATAATAGTTTTAATCACTAAAGATGATACACGTGCAAACATCACAATTGTTGGCGACAAATATCTCAGTCTGTTCAGTTGTAGTGTTGTTTAAGTATTTAAAGATGTTCATGTATACTCGACTTTCCATCCTTAAACTTGTTAACCTTTGTGGCATTTTTTTTAATACATTATCACAGTGGAGGTGGAGTGGAGGTCTACCTTTTTTTAACCTGAAAATTTTAAAAATTTAAAATCACACTGTTTGCGCTTGAGTTTGCTTGGATGTCATCGCTTTGGATATTTGATTGACGTGAAAGAGTAAAAATCATCACCTTTAATAATAAATAACATAACTTATTTATTTTTCAATGTTTAGTGAAATATAAATAAAATAAAAAAATATTAAAAACACGGAACATTATTATGGAACAACTTTTGATCAAAGAGGTCCCCCGACTGCAATGACATTTGTTGTTTATTTAACTTTTTAGTTCGTTTTTGACAGGGCAGTCGTGTTTTTAATATTTTTTTGCTTTTGTGCTCATCAAGGCCTTTCATTTGATGCCCATATTGTGATAATAGAAGAAACAATTTTTTTTTTTCACATTTGAAAATGGCGTCGTACAGTCCCATATTGATTTTTTCTCAAAAAAATATAGCCAGTGTCACTCGGGATGTTGTAAGGATTCCAACGAAACCCCATTTATCCAAATCAGTTCAGGCATTTAGAAGTTATGGTGGAATAAAGAAACTCACATACCCACAAACACTCTTTTTGCTTTGGGCAGTCGTGTAAACACATATACACTCTTTTTGCTTTGGGCAGTCGTGTAAAAAATAGAGTTTTAAATACTAAAGAATAACCAGAGAGAATACTTATACATTAGCTAAGTATAATAAACATTCATTCATGACTTGGCTACAAGGAACTTACGGTCATCACACAAATATTATTTCCGAGGCCCTTGATTGCTACTGATGCACAAATATTTTATCCCGAGGCCCTTGATTGCTACTGATGCACCAATACTATATCCCGAGGCCCTTGATTGCTACTGATGCACAAATATTACATCCCGAGGCCCTTGATTGCTACTGATGCACAAATATTTTATCCCGAGGCCCTTGATTGCTACTGATGCACCAATACTATATCCCGAGGCCCTTGATTACTACTAAAGCACAAATCTTATATCCCGAGACCCTTGATTGCTACTGATGCACAAATATTATATCCCGAGGCCCTTGATTGCTACTGATGCACAAATCTTATATACCGAGACCCTTGATTGCTACTGATGCACAAATATTATACCCCGAGGCCCTTGATTGCTACTGTTGCTTCAAGGCATTTGTTTGAAATAACGATGTACGCTTTCAAGTATAGTTAATCAATAGCCTTAAATGTGTAAATGTCAACTTGACTGTGTGTAAACACACAATGACACAACTAACAAGTATGGAAATAGTACCTATACCTACTTAATTGGTAATATTATGTACAATACAGTATTTAGTGACGAGGTATAAAAGAGGTTGTCTTGTGTAATAAAACGGCGGAGTAACTAGCAACGAAAATATAGAAATATGTCGTCAAGGTCATATTATGACGTAAAAGGCTTCAGCGAATATGTAAAAATCTACGTAAACTCTGCGTGGGCAAAGTTAATGGAAAAGTTTTTAAGAATAATAACATTATTTAGGTAATATAAGTAAACGCATGTTATTTTACTTCAAACAACTTTATTCGACTGTAATATGCGACATAATATGCACGACCAAAGAGCCAAGAGGTTACAGTCTGAAAACCATACTTGACCCGCTGACGGCGTCGTTGTTGGTGAAATATACAAATGACATTTGATTTAATATACATAAAACTTTATTTCTAACACGGGGTCAGATAAGTTTGTCGCACTGTACATACCTAACTCTAAGCACATAAGTAAGTGATATTATGGTACCTCCTAGCTAGATGATTTTCCAGCGAGGATGAAAGTCGTTTATGTATATTCTTCTTTCCCGGCTTAATAGTTAAGTAAATAACAACATCAGCTTTTCTGGTTTCCTGTATGCGCTGAACCTGAAAAGTTTTTTTTTAATTAGGTAGACCTAAAAGTAATAATTTATGATAATTATATTTTTTAAGGAAGTCAAATTTTACGAGGTACTTTAGTATTCAATCAATCAATATAAGTTTAGCCTAACTTATTTTTTTGGTTAAGAATTAAAACACACATTACATAATGCAATATATAAAACAAACGCACTTTCCGTGACCTTGGTATTATTAATTTATCAAACATACCTTACCTACATAATGATCGATTAAGCCAAGTTATAGTGAGTTAGTCACAGATTTCGTCGATTTTGAAAGAAATTTGATCTAAGTGCCTCAATTGTTTTAAATGATAGTTATGTATGAATTAGGTTTAGGGCATAAATTGAGAACTTTATGGATAAAAAGTCCTTTAGAAAATTATTATATTTATAGAAGAACTTAGTTATAAAATGTTAATGCTCTTGTTTTGACTGCGAAGTTGTTATTTAGTTAATTGTTTCGTTATCATAATTGTTTGTATCATAAATAGCAGTATCAACGACCGCGTAGAATCTAATTAATTCTTCAACATATCGCAGTTTGTACCTACAATGAACGAGTGGGTGTAAGTAATTAATTCAAGTATATCACGAGAAGTCGTGGGCAGTTATTTTGTAATAAAAATGGCGTCCGATAGTTCGGCATCTACTACTTACGTCCCGCTTTGAGCGTTGCATTGCATCAAGTGAAATTTCTTGGATGTACGAAAATGATTTGATGTGGCATCTTTGCGTGTAAATTTTAAAAACAATGGTTTTTGTTCAGGAAATGACATGTTGTCCATTCAGAACGAGGGAAAATTATTACAGTAAAGGAAATACATTAATTCAGACTGTAATTGTTTGTCACTAATTAAAAATTATTGGGTTGGAAATGAACTTCTGAAATTCACAATGAGATATCGTTTAACTTCAGTTGACACTTTTCATTGACACTTTTGACACGTCTCTGCTGAAGAAACGGAACATGTTTTTTTAGAAAACTTTACCAACTTCCAACTTTTTGGAAAAGTTTAGTAAAGTCCAAAACATTTGAAAAATACTTGTGTTTTTGTGTTTTTTTTTAAATTAGGAGCCCATTTCTTTAATTTCATGGACTTCCTTAATTATTACAATTCTAATGCAAAAAAATTCAATCAACTACGGTGTTACACCCAATGTACCAATCATCATCAGACATGCCTTCCAATTAAGTTAACCGTTGCCATATCCGAAAATATCTTAGACCACTCGGATACTTAGTGGGGGGCCAGCCAGTGTCGTACAAACAGCGGGTCGGTCGCAGTCGGAGGAGCGCGAGGCGCGGTTGTCAAATCAAGTGAGGGTTACCAACTTTTTTGCATCAAATATAATATTTTCAAGATTAGTAGATGGATGTCGAAAAAGTACAAAAATAATCAAATCACATAAAAAAAATTAGACTCATGTGGTTAACAAAGATGATAATTAGATACCTACAGTAGGTTTAAAATATTTGTAAGTGTTAGGGAGTTAAGTATGAAATTTCCGTTTTGTATGGAGAATTTCGAAGAAGTTGCATTTTTCATACCTGCTAACATTTTCTTAATTTATTTAACAACAATGAACGAATATTTTTGAGCATCTTTAACACCTAAGAAGATATTATGTATGTGAAAAAAATCTACAATTTCCAAACTAAAACGAGTATTACCTACTCATATTTTTCCTTGATTATTATTTTAATTGTTTTCCCTTGAAATGGATGATTTTTATTAGTTTAATTTTTCACTTGAATAAATATAGTTGTTTTGCCTACTATTTTTTTTTCAAAAAAGTATATTAGGCGAGCCCTCGATATAGAAAGATACTACATTAAATAGTAGGGTTGGCAACCCTAAATCAAGTGGTTGCGTGTGCGCAGCCTTTGTAGCTATAGCGGAGCGTTTACAGCTTATATTACTGCACTAATAGGTTCCCGCGGATATGGGGCGTTAGAATGTGAGGTATTATAACTTCAGATTTGTTTTGTAGAAGAAAAACATGATTCTGCTCCACATGCTAAGCGAAACCAGAGTGCAGATGCAAAGCAAAACTAATGAGGCTAATGTTGTACAAATTACCTTTTCATGACTTGTTGGAAATTATAGTTTTATAGTTAAATGGTTGAACTTTATTGAGAATTCGTCTTTTGCTCTACAATAGACGGGCTTATTGTCAGATGTTCTTATTCGATTCAATATACCGTAGCTGCGCGCGTCTGACCTTAAAATTACGTACACTTTAATCTCTAGAAAGCACCAACTGACTTGTGTTCATTTGCTTAAACTTTCAATTTGATATGAATTTATGAACGCGTTTGTTTTCTCTTGATACTTTCATATTACGTAGTTACTTTGTTATTTGTTAAGAACCTATATATTAAAGTTTTTAGTTTATTACGTTTTGTGTTTAAGCAGACGATAAACTAGCGTTAGCAAATTTTCGTCACTTTTCTTTATAAATTCTCTCATTATTTTATAATTATTGCTATTGCTACGTACGACATAACATTTCTGCCGCACATAATAAATTAATGTTAATCTCATACAGAGCTGTTTACTTTTTAAAATGCTACAAAACTGTGAATTACTGTGGTGCGATGAACAGTGTTATAAATTTCCCTAGCATTCCCACACATAAAAGACGATATACAAACATGGATTTATATTGCTGTGTGCGTGTGTACGAAGCATTATTACAAAAGTTCTTTACGGTCGGATATTTGTGTAACAGGTCTTCTTAAAATCGGAATAAGGTTCATATTACTGTTATGCACTTGGTATGTTGGTGTATAAGTAACGTGGTGCGAGTATACCGTATTGTTTCACGTTTACGCGACTGTGTGTATGGTGAGGTTAAGTAGAGCGGTGTTATCTTAGAACAGAGATTCCATAGAGTTCACTTATAGCTCAATAGAAATTGATTTTTTTCAGTTTTACAATTTGTTTTCAGTAGGATAAGTTACGCTATAAGAAACGTAAAGTACAGGATAAAAATATAAAATAAATATTTACAATATGACCTAGGTCAGCGCAACCTTACGATGATGAAAACATTGAAAACAAGGATTTTGTAAGGCAGCAGAAATGTTAAAGGAATGCACATTTTTCTTTTAAACATTCCGTAAGTTATGATAGAGCTTTTACAAGTGAAGCCTTACACGACGATGTACTAAGTTTGCGAAACATGTCAAGGCGCAAACAGAATACGTTTCATAATTATCGAGGGTTTAGCGCATTGTCCGTCTACTCTAAATGTCATCGAACGGGGTTTCGCAAGAGCGTCAATCACGGCGGTCACCTACTTTCGCGATCAGTTCACAGCGATTAGTCCGGCGACTACATTCACCGAGGCCTTAACTCACCTCTACGCAACAATTGTTTCTGTAGGAATCTTTTATTTATGGTAGCGCTTCGTCTGTGTGCAGCGGCCGCGGCTGTAGGCGACGTCGTGTTTTACCTGTCCACCACTCGGCATTAGCAAACTAAACCGTTTCGCCGTCGAGGCAAGGTCGAGTTTGTTATACCTGGCGCGCGACCAGAAATGCCCTACCGGCAATAAGTCAACGCTCGAACTCGCCTGTTTGACAAGATTCCAACCGCGTCTGTCCTGTTTGTTTATTGTAATCGGTTTGACAATGAGCTTAAGGTGCGGTTTCGAGTGATCTGCCCATTCGCGCTCTCCCGTGATTGTTCTGCGATCGCGCGCGCTTGTTTGTGTTGGTATGATACGTCATGTATACCGGCTTACTGTAGATTCGCCTCTTAGCATCCATAATTGCTTGACGACCGAACGACTTTAAAAGCTCTTTGTTGATTAGGTTTCCTGTTGATTTATTTGAAAGATTTGTCGACTTGTTTTATGAACAAAGATCGTCTTCGTATCTGTGCAGTTTTCTTACTGCCCAGAACTAAAGTAGGTGTTCCTTTTATTTTTATCTGGGAAGTAGGTAATTAATTAATGGAAGTTAATTACTAATTTGATGATTAAAGTTACAATGTTGGAAAAAAAATAAGTTGTTAAAAAATATTGTTGTGATATAATTTGCAAAAATAATGCAGTTACAAAAAGGTTGATAAAACAATTCTAGAGGAGATAACGGAAGGTCAATGAGAGACGTCAGCCGATTGAATCGGCGCGCGGCAGGTCGACGCGTCAGGGCGCGGGCGGTGGAGGGAGTGAGAGGAGGAGGGGGGAGGTATCTCCCTCTCTCTCCCTCACCGACCTCCTTGGATGCGCGGCTCGCAAGGTCGGCCACCTTAATTAATAAACCCACCGTAAAGTATTTGAGGCCGATCGAGTAACTACAATCTTACTTGGTGCCTTTGTCTAGTTATTGACCCGTCGCATCGTGATAGGTAGACCGTTTTTTGTGCATCGCGGCTAGTGTGCTGTATCGAATGGTCAAATCCTGGTATAATGAGCACTTGTATGGCTACTTTTCTTACTAGATATTTGAGTTTAAATGTTTGCCTCAGAAAAACTATGGTTTATTTAACACAAAATTGCTTTACTATTCTAAAATCTGTGCTATTATTAGAAGTGAATGTATTTATAGACGAGATAGGTATATTACCTATTAACTTAAGTTGTCAATATGTCAGACTTGTCAGATTTAGATACTTATGCCCTCTTTAGCTTCAAATGAAGCTAGGTTACACACACAGCCTTTGCATAAAAATATTAATATAACTAGAACATAACAGCGTACAACAAAAAAACATCATCAAAATAAAACTTCTTCAAAAACTTGACATGCAATCTTATCGAAAACATTACTGATTGTGTAAACTAGAAATGATTGTAATTTGTAAACACAATTTATTACATAATCAGGTGACATCGCAAGATTAACAGTCATTATTTTTGTTTCCACCAGATTATCGCCGACGATAACATTTGAACACACATAAATATTTTCTTAAAGGGCATAAAATCATCATAACAATAGCTAATGTATGCAAACGGTTCATAATACGTATTTACTTAAGCACTTGGCCTGCAAAATTTGAAGAAAGTTTTATACTATTAGTTCAGATGATCAATTTGATTAATATTTTTGTAGCACGCATAGTTTGCTAGTCTTTTGTTTTTATTCAAATTAACATTAAGTAATTACTTACTTTTATGTAGATAATCAAACAAATATTTGACTTTTTTATATTTCACTTTGTTTATTCATGATCGACTACCATCTGAGCGTGACTTCGTCCGCGTAGACATTATTTTTATATCTCTCAGGAACAGTACTTTTACCATTGAAAATGGTTATCAGATGCAAATCGCCTGAGACGTATTTTTGACCATATCTTCGAGGATTTTGAGAGGATCGTGATGAAAATAGTACCAAAAGTTGACGAATTTATCGAGACACGTATGAACGTTTGAATTTTGAAAATCTATTGGTAACTTTATTTGAAATTTTGCAAAATTCCAAAATCCGGGTTTTTTGGGGGGGTGTTTGTTTACTAAATTGTAAATATTTCAGTAAAAAACTGACTTAAGAAAAAATAAAAAATAAAGGGTCCTAGGGTATTAGTTTAGCTACCAAATGGCGAAATAATTTTGAAAATCGGTAAATAATTGTGACCAGGTGGCCCCTTTAGATTTGGAATTCTAGAAAAACGAGTGTTTCCGTACATAAAGAGTTATGTAGCTTCTATGATTATTGACCGATAGTCATGGTATAAGTGTTAAAAGATGCAGAAGCAGACGAGAAGTGCATTCGTTGGAATTTTGAAAATCGGTTCATAATATTTCGGCTGCGTCGAGGCAGTCAGCGGGCGTGTCACAATCGTAAAAATAAATAGGTACTACCTAGGTAACATTAAAAATATAATAGGATTTTGCATTTGATTTGATTTTGGTTATTCGTAAATTTTTGTATTCATTTTCAATGCTCCGATTCTTGCGGGGACTGCAAAATCTGTGATATTTTTTTTCTTCTGAAAGGTACCCTTTTCTGTACCCCTGACGCATTTATGGAAACCCTTCTAGTATTCAGATTTTCAGAACTCCCTTCTGAACTGCGGGAGCCTTTAAGCTATCAAGCACGCAATTCGTTTATGGAAACCCTTCTAGTATTCAGAACAAATTTTATGATGATCGGTCAAGTAGTTTTAAGACGTGAAAGCGTATCAAACAAACCCACTTTCGCATTTAATATTAAAAATAAAATAAATACTTATGAATTGTAATGTTTCAAAAAACATTTGCTCAAGTTCATGGTGTGTCTAATGTCGTCCGTTTTACTTATGGGATAGCTATAAATAGCGGTTTGCAAATAACTGGATTGCCATCGCTGAGAACCGTGGCCGTATCGAGACGCGTTTCAGTAAATCATGCAAAGATTAAAAATACAGAGGGGTAACTTCAAACTTTTAAAGCCTATACCATCGAAAAAATCAATAAAAGAGTAATTCTAACAATATTGTGTTTAACTTGTTTACAGACTCTTTTATAACTGATCTAAAACACTCAGAACCTCTTGATTAGTTTATGAATCTTTACGTAGCTCGCTTGTAAATATAATTTTATAGTTCCTAATGATACTATATTTTGCCATAACCATGATATTTTGCCAAGAATTGTTCTAATAAAGTTTTTACAACCAAAGTATTATATTGAAGTCCAATGTATGTTTCATTTAAAAAATGCTTTTTCCCTTACCAATATAATTAATTAGCTTCGAATAATTAACTGAACTCTTAATTATCAATCAAACATTCATTACAAAACACCAAAAAAGTTAAAACATTTGTTTGGAGACATTGTTCGCTCTTCTTTTGTTTTTGTACAAATGCCAAGTGAAAAATTTTGAACACGTGTAAATTTTATCTACTTAGATGAGCATGCTCCATAGTAGACCATATCATCACCAGGTCTAATCACAGAAAAAAACTCTGCTCTATGACAAATGCTCCAGCTGACAAATGCTCACTTATTGATAAATAAAAATAAATGAGCCTTTAAATTGCAGCATGCCATTCAACAAAAAAAAAGAACGATAAAATAGGTATATCAAGAAATCAGTGTTCGAAGGTTATAAATAAGCAAACATATTTAAGTTTGTTTAATCTGTGGCTATTCTTCGGGCCTGCTCACATTGTTGCTTGCTTATATAAGTCGGAGCTTCTTCCACTTTCGAATCAAGTTTATTGACACGCAGCTCCGACAAATGCCCGCTTCACAGTTACACCGGAGCGGCATCTTTGACTCCGGACAGTTCGACTTTTGGACTCACGGGCTCTTTACCAGCGATAGAGGTCAACTCGACGAGATTATTATAGTCATTATTTTTAGGCTGCGGAGTTTGTTTCCCGCTTTCCCACATGTCAGTTTTAAACTGATTGATTTAAAAGACAGTGTTGAGCTCTGAGATATGTGCGCGTACGCATTGAAATAAAAACAGTTTTTATGCGCTAGTTCAATCAATAAAGGTTTTTTATTTCACTTTGACTGACATCGCACGAAGGATTGCTCAGCTGAAGCAGTGGGCGGGACACAGCGAGAAGAACCGATGGCCGTTGGGACGGAAAGGTTCTGGAATGGCGACCGCGTCGCGCACCCGACGAGACGCTCCGTGGCTTACGACAAGGTGGACCGACGTGAGGGTGAAGGTAGCGAGAAGCCGCTTGATGCGGGCAGCGCAGAATCGTCGTGGAGATCCTTGGGGGAGGCCTATACCCAGCAGTGGGTGTCGTGCGGCTGATATGATGATGATTTCAATTTGAACTAAATACTTTCTTATACTTAGTGTGTAAATATTAAGTATCATTAATGCAACCATCCATAATTAAAATATTTTAAATAAACAATTTATTATGAACGTAGTCATAGATTTTTAAGAGCACCTACCATCAAATGTATTCTAAGAAATCAATAAAACGTATATCCGTAGACCACTATAAATAACCTGTAAGCTACCAAGATAAAGTCATCATGTATTGGCACTGTAAACAAGCTAGCTTAATAAATTATGTCCGCCATAATTCATAACAGTAGTATTAACAAGTTTTACGATAATTTTATGTATGATCCGCCTCCAAGTGTATTAATTCTCGAAAGTTAGCGCCCATTATTTTTTAAAAGCTAACGATGTAAAATATATTGTTCTTAAATGGGGCTTGTCACTTACAGCAATTTGAATATAGTTAAGTGTTTCTTGGTTTTGTTAAACAATGTTTTAAATGAAAATAGCTACAATAAAAATGATTTTAAATCTGTTCTGGTCACTTATGATTAACGAATAGATTTAATCCCCTTATATATTGACACTTTCAAATATACTAAAACTTACGTAAATTTCTAGGTCCAATGTCTACAAGATACCATCACAATAGACTTAAAACCTGTCTTGACGCGCCGCTTTTCTATAATAAAATCATTACGAAACTAAAGAGGGCAATGATTGTCATTTGCGTCTATAAGCTGCGCGTTCGCAACTCGCCGATACGATCTCGAAAGCACAGAGCATGTAGGCATTTACATAGATCTCGCCCACTTGGATCATCCACCGCGATTATTAGTGCTAACTCACACTTACTACAAAGTCGGTATGTTTATGGGTTATATTTTTATTAAGAAAATAATTTAGATACTTTACACAACTTTTTATTTCAAATAATCTAACATTATTTATAAAAGTAATTATTCGAATTATGTATTCTTTTCTTATGAATGACTTTAAGATAATTTTACAATTAAAATAACTACTAAACGGTATTTATCAGTATTTTCATTGAATTGAAATTAATTTGTTTTCTCAACGTTTTCCAAACATTACAGTACAACCTTTACAAACGTTAGTTTAATGGATATCGAATCGTTGAATTAGTTTTATGTATTATTAACGACATTATATTATATTTATTATTGACAAATAACAATAAGCGTAACGTAATCCGTGTAGAGTGCGACAAAACTGCAATTCTCACCTAGCGTGCAACCGCCTAACAGTACGGTCGCATATTACACAGTCAAGTTGAAAAGGTAACAGATATTTACACTTTGCGTCTTCACAAGGGACTATTTCATCTCCCAGCGTTCACAGGGACTGGTTTGAGACCGGAATGCGTGGTAGGCCGATGCTAATAAAGCGCGCACTTGTTCGCCATTTTATTACTTTTTGTGATAATAAATAAAATTCATCCCAGTGTAAAACTATTTTTGTTTAAATTTGCACATACAGTTTTTATAAGTTAAAAATGCAGGTGTCCCGTTCAATTTAACGCCAGTAGTAAAATACAAGTGTTTAATGCGCCAAGTGCACATCACTTTAAAACATTTTAAATGAAATTTTAAAACTTTTCGCGATTGCAATCGATATTCGAAACAAATCCAATAAAAAATGTTTTTGCTACTTTTTTAAGTAGGTAAACTTTTTACGTACTTATTACAAATCAAATGCTGCCAATTATTACAAAATGTATTTTGAAAAATGTTCAAAAAAGATCCTTAATTTTATCCTTCAGCTTAATAACGTTCGTGTTCTATCGGGTTACAGACTCATTATACAAAAAAATTGTGCATTCGCTTCCAGAAAGTTCATGCGCGATCCAGTTACCGGCTAATCTCCATTTGTTATCTCAACCGGTTTTGGCTCTGTCCAATGGCGTCACAGAGTTCACAGATAAATGAACATAAAATGCATATTTCCGGGTGTCAACGGAATCTTTGTCTTATCTATGGTTACAAACGTTTATGAATTCCTGAAATAATGGAGAATTTCATGAATTGTTGAAACTACTGATGATAGAGTAAGAAATTGAGTTTGCTTTTGGATCAGCAAGGGGAAGAAAATCATCCTTTTACATAATTATCGTATTTAAAAACGTTAAAATCGACTTTTCCCGTATTTTAACCGACTAGAAAAATGGGCGTAAGAAACTTATCAGCTTTAGCAGCCTTACAACACATTGTTATCTATCCTTTTATAATGTCCGTATATTTTCTCAAATTCGAGATTTCACATATAAAAAATTGTTGGCCAAACGATTTCATCGATCAGTACTTAATATGTCATTTTTGTATGAAGCTCTATTAAAATAAATTATTACGGAATGGGCATTATCTTAGTTATTCTACTTTTATTTATTATTTTACCTCTAATGATATAGAATAGAAATGTAGCCACGAATTATGGAATGGAAATGTAACTACGATCCTGTAACTATGTAGCTTAATAAAGTAAAATATTTTTTGCATTGTTAAGTTAGATTAATATTTATATTATAAGAACTAAAAGAAAACGTAACCGTTTGTCAACAAAACGTTAATATGATTAAATAAGTATACGTTTTGTTCGGTGCGTTAGCGTAACTTGTCTACGTAACACTAAGTAGGTTACATAATTTTGCAAGTCGTTAGTTAGCAAAACATCGTGGATTCGTGTTCTCAACCTTGTCGAATCTTGTTTTACTTGTAATAAACTTTATCTTGTATCTTATCTTTAATTTATATTATCATAACTGATATAAACGAAGAAGGAAATAAATTCGAGGTGTTTGATGCGGATGTATTATCGTGAAATAAAGTCATACTTATTGGATGAAGGATAATTAAAACGTAAATTAACAACACTTTGATTGAAAAATTACAAATGATGATGTTACATTTTATATTTTGATGTATCCAGTATGTAAACAGATAAAATAACAAAAACTAATCTAATTAATCGATGTAGGTATATACCGCTGACAAGATTGTCGTACCTGTTTATCTCGTCACGTCAGCTAAGATGCACTGACTAAAAAAAATGTTGTCAATTTCAAAGCTACTTTTTTTGATTTAATATTATTTCATTTTATACATTTTAATGAGTTTCAAATGTAAATAAACATTTTTTTTATTAAATAACCATGAATTGTTTAATAAAAAATCTTAAAATACCTACCTACAACCTAGAGGTTATTCTAATCTTAGAAAGATTAGGTAAACACCTACGATTGTAGAACATCCATATCAGACGCTAATATAACGCCCACGATTTCGTAGAAGCTCGTAGACAACGATTGCGTCACTCGTGACGCGACACGCTACGGCTGCTACGAGAGCCACCCTCTGCTACGCGGCTACGGTTTCAGAATGCCCGCAATTATTTTATACATTTTAAGTCAGTTCGTTTTTTTAGTACATAAAGCTTACTTTTTCTTCGATTTACTATTTGATTAATTGAACTTTAATATACATGAAATTAAATTTATGTCTATTTGTTTATTTTAATTTAGTTTCGGTTTTCAATTATATTTTAAAACAATATAAATTATGTTCATAAACATTTATTTGCTTTACATAGGAGTTTAATTACCTTCCGCATTAGTATTGATAACAAATAATAATAAAATACTAATTGAGATAAGATAATGCCAAGACACTTTTACTTGATAAATTTACATTATTAAACATATATTTTGCTTTTGCAAGCAAACTTTTTTAATGTGTGCAAGTATACATGGTCTCCCAGAACTACAACATGAAGAGAAAATAACTCAAATATAGGTAAGAAATTGTTTTGAATTAAAAGTTCATATTGATTTTAAAAATAATTGGAACTGATTCCAAAAAATTAGAAAAATCGCTTCCCTCAACCAGGAATCAAACCCATGAAAAAAAATATTTTTACGATACCTACCGATCGAAAGGGTTACTCATTAAGATAATTTTTTTTTTAAATAACACAGTTTCTTAAATTACATTTTAATTATTACGTGTGGTAACGGGTATCGCATGCGATTTAAAATTGCAGATTTTTCTAAAATTAATCACTTATCTCATGACTGGTTTTCCGCTTTTTTTTGACTAAAAGCCACGTTTAAATATAAATAACCCATTGATACAAAATATATCCTATCAACTTCATTAAATAAATGGCATTTAAGGCACTCAAACGACAGACTGGTTGATTTTTGGCATCGGTAGCAACTAACTACTTGCACGAGTTTAAGCGCGAAATGACCCCCCCGGCTTACTAGCCCAATTAAAACTTGTCCACATTTTTTTTACTCAATTAATTCCATCTCCTATCGGAGCACTCGTCAAGACGATTCAAACGAGCCCAAACTCGATGGGGTTGCATGGTTTTATTACAGACCCCCAGTGGCCTTCTTCCGGCTCCATCATCAGACCCTGGAAAGTATTTTCCAACAAAGTATTCGTCAAGACGATTCAAACGAGCCCAAACTCGATGGGGTTGCATGGTTTTATTATAGAGTTTCTATGGCCTTCCTCCGGCTCCATCATCAGATCCTCGGACACTATTACCCATTAAAGTACTCGTCAAGATGATTCAAACGAGCCCAATCTCGATGGGGTAGCGTGGTTTTATTAAAGAGTTCCTGTGTCCTTCCTCCGGCTCCATCATCAGACCCTGGAAACTATTTCCCAACAAAGAACTCGTCAAGACTATTCAAACGAGTCCAAATTTGATGGGGTTGCACGGTTTCAATATTGAGTTCCTATGGCATGGCCTTTTGGCTTCATCATCAGACCCTGGACCTAGTCTCCCATTAGAATACTCGTCAAGACGATGCTAACGAGCGCTAACACGATGGCGTTGTATGGTTTCATCATAGAGTTCCTGTGGCCTTCTTCCGGCTTCATCATCAGATCAGCTCAATGACACCATAATATTGCATTGCCTTCCAGTTCTGACCTATGTTCAAAGTTTCAAGTCTCTAGCTCATCGGGAAACTAGGATAAAATCGTTCGCAAACTTTGTGGAGAAACACACAAACAAACAAACGCGAAAGCAACCAAATAAAAACGTGTTAAAATAGCATTGTGAATGCCTAAAATCTAAAAATTATTGCCTAAAATCTAAATAACTAGGTATTAAGTACTATGGGACCGCCACTGACATTGCGAAAAAAAAATTTGAAACCGAAGAAACGGTTTTCCCATTTTGACTTCATTCATTGCACACGTATATTATATTCGTATGTCTGTCTGTTCTCTTCTACAGGTAGCATTTCTCAACCGATTCTCGTGAAATTTTTTGAGCAGGTTCGAAAATTATATAGATTTTTTTGTCGAGCTAGATTTTTTTTTTAATAATGGCGGACATGTAAAAAAAAACAGATTTCAGTCCGGCTTTCCAGGGTTGTCTATTCTCCTCTACACGTCGCATTTCTCAACCGATTCTCGTGAAATTTTGTGAGCAGGTTCGGAAATGATATAGATTTTTTTGTTACGCCACTTTTTTGAAATTTTTCATATTGGTGGAGATAAGTTAAAAAAACATATTTCAGTCCGGCTTTCGGGCGCTGTCTTTTCTCCTCTACAGGTCGCATTTCTCAACCGATTATCGTGAAAAATAGTAGATTAGATTATAATATCAGATTAGACGTAGATTTTGTGGGCAGGTTTGAAAATTATAAAGATTTTTTTAGGTTAAGCCAGTTTTTCTAATTTTTTCGAAATGGCGGAGAAAAAAAAACATATTTCAGTCAGACTTTCCAGCTGAACGTTTTCCTCTACAGGTCGCATTTCTCAACAGATTCTCGTGAAATTTTGTGAACAGGTTCGATAATTATATAGTTTTTTAGTCCAGCCAGTTTTTCGAAATCTACCATAAAATCACCCACTTCGAAAATTTTTTAAAATTAGAAGCGCCATCTAGCTGCGAATATACCTACCAAATAATATACCAAACAGCATGGACACATGAGTGGCACGGACCTACTATGTGCTTTGAAAAGCTTGTAAACAGTGTGGGAAAAAGGGGTGGCGAAATCTTTTAGATTATTTTTAAACAACATACAATTCGAGATACTTTTTAACGCGAGGTCTTCAGCTCACGGATCTACTAGTATATACTTTTTCTATAATTTCCTATAATTTTTCTACAATTCCAAATCTAAAGGGACCACCTACAGGTCACAATTATAAACCGATTTTCAAAATTATTTCGCCATTTGATAGCTATACTAATACCCTAGGACCCTTTTTTTCATTTTTTCTTAAGTGGGTTTTTTTCCAAAATATTTACAATTTAGTATACAAACATCCCCCAAAAAACCCGGAATTTTTGGAATTTCGCATAATTCCAAAAAAAGTTACTAGTAGATTTTCAAAATTCAAACATTCGAACGTGTCTCTATAAACTCCTTAACTTTTGGTACTATTTTTATTTCGATCCTCCCAAAATCCTTGGAGATATGGCCAAAGATACGTCTCAGGCGATTTGCATCTGATAACCATTTTCAATGGTAAAAAGCAACTTCGGTCTCAAGCAGAACTCAGCGATCGGACCACGGGCAATAAAGGTGCTGTCAAATGTATCATCTTTCATTTGTTTTTCTTGAAAAAATCGGTGAGAAATATATTTAGCTAATTAAAAACACAAAATCAATGAAAGAGTTTGAAATGTTTTCAAAATAATTACACATTGAATTATTTAAAATAAAAATAGGTGTTAGTGACATAATAAATTTAGGTGTTACTAACACCTATATTTATTTTTACCCTAGTAAAAATAAATATAGGCAAAAAAAATTAACGCACATTTTTCAATCTTCAGCTGATGTGGAAAATTGAAGGAACGGGTTTTTTCATTAAATTGAGGTCGAACAAACGCTTTCACATCTTTATATAATTGTTTTTTTAAACAAGTCAATTTTAGGAATTAGTATATCAATATCGTTAAAATAAACTAATAATTTAACGTAACGCATGATTCAGTACACTTGACCAGTAGCCTGCTTCGCTGTTTGTCAGTTTCATGGTTGTACCTGTAATATACCTTACATACAGCTCCTATATTTACATTTTAGCATTATTCCTTATTACTTCAAATATTAAAATAAGATAGGTAAGTATGGGTATATACTATTGTAAGGAATATATTATTTTTTAATAGTAATTTTGGTATTTTAATCAACATAATCCATGACGAATTCAATGTGTTTCTAAAATGGCCGTTTCAATTGTGGACTGGTTGGAACTTAATATTTGTGTTACTTTTCTCGGCCCACGAGGAGACTTGGTTGGTACGCGTGTACCGTTCCGTAAAGCTTGCACTACAGTGAACGTGACTGTTGCAAGAACAGTCAAAATATACAATATGTTTGGTTAGCGATGTCGGAGCTTTTAAAGGCAGAAAATATGATCAATTTACCGACAAAACCCCCCACAAGTTAGGTTCTATCCCCTCTCCTGTGCTCGTCATTCCATAACAAGCATTTTAAATTTGACTTTTTATTTTAGACTAGCTTCCGCCCGCGACTTCGTCCGCGTGGATATTAGAGAAAATCCTTAGGGAACCTTCAACCAGAATCCGACCAGCCGATTTTATGCGATTAGGCCGGTCCCCACCAAGCGCGCTGCCTCGCGAGGCAAAACGTTTGCCGCATGTGGCAGGCCTCGCACGAGGCTACGCGCTTGGTGGGGACCGGCCTAATCGCATAAAATCGGCTGGTCGGATTCTGGTTGAAGGTTCCCTAAGGATTTTCTCTAATATCCACGCGGACGAAGTCGCGGGCGGAAGCTAGTTTATTACAACAATCAGAAGTGGGTCCAGAGATATTAGTAGTATCCTGTTCCCGTTTCTTTACTCTTTTCCGTTCCCGTTTGGTCCCGTTCCCGTTCCCGTTCCCGTTCCCGTTCCCGTTCCCGTTCCCGTTCCCGTTCCCGTTCCCGTTCCCGTTCCCGTTCCCGTTCCCGTTCCCGTTCCCGTTCCCGTTCCCGTTCCCGTTCCCGTTCCCGTTCCCGTTCCCGTTCCCGTTCCCTGGGGCTGAATCATGTCCACCGTGTTGGACTTCAAAATAAATGTCATTTTCGCATTCCTCATCCTATAAAACCTCAAGAACAACATCCACATCGATTTTCATGTTTACATACCCCATTTACCCCCTAAGGGATGATTTTCAAAACAACAAATTATATGTTTGCCTATTTATTTTTAGACATGCTTCTAAGAATTTTAAAGTTGTAATGTCTATTTTATATTATTTTTCCATACATAATTTGCACCCCATTTTCACCCCTTTAGCGGTTAAATCATGTCCACAGTGTTGTACTTCAAAATAAATGTCATTTTCGCAATCACCATCCCATAAAACCTCAAGAACGACATCCATATCGATTTTTATGTTTACTTACCCCATTTACACCCTAAGGGGTTGATTTTAAAAACCACAAAATATATGTTTGCCTATTTATTTTTAGACATGCTCGTACGAAGTTTTAAGTTGTAATGTATATTTTATATTGTTTTACATACCAAATTTGAACCCAATTTTCACCCCTTTAGGGGTTAAATCATGTCGATCGTGTTGGACTTCAAAATAAATGTAATTTTCGCAATCGTCATCCCAGAAAACACCAATAACGACATCCATATCTATTTTAGGTTTATTTACCCCATTTCATCCCCATAGGGGTTAAAATACTACCAATAACCATATACGTTGCGTTATATTTCCATCCATAAGCCTAAATTATAAATTTTGCGATTTTTACTTTGAAAATTAAGGATTTTCTTCTATACTCAACTTCATCCCCCTTTTCACCCCTTCGAGGGTAGAATTTTGAAAAACGATGATACACGTATTTATTAATTTTCAATCATCAGCCTAAATACAAAATTTGAAGATCCTAGCATCAAAACTGAGGGACTTTCATACAAACTTTCATCCCTTATTTCATCCCCTTAGGGATGGAATTTTCAAAAACCCTTCCTTAGTGGATGCCTACACTGTATAAGGTACCTGTGTGCAAAATTTCAAGTCTCTAGGTTCTGTAGTTTGGGCTGTGCGTTGATATCTCACTCAGTCAGGACTTTGAATTTTATATATATAGATGGCCTTGCCGGGAAATATTAATTTCTCCGGATTTAAAAGTTCTAAACAGTTATAAAAAAATATTTTTCGCAAGCTAATAATATTCACCTATCAAGTTAAAAAAATAATAATGTAAACTTTTAACTTTAATAAGTCATAAAAAATTACTAAAGTAAATTTTAATCTGAAATTAGTGTACTTTTTTTAGTTTTCTCACAGATCTCAAAAACTATTTTATGACATTAATATGCAAATTATTGCATATTCAAACAACAATAACTGTCGAAATATGCAACTCAGAGAAATGATTTTGATGTCGTTTTGTAGATAATATTCCTGTGTATTATAAAAAAATGCACATTAATTTCGGATTAAAATTAAATTTAGTAATTTTTTATAACGTATTAAAGTTAAAAGTTTACATCATAACTTTTTTCATCTAATAAGTGATATTATTAGCTTTCGAAAACTATTTTTTTTAATCTGTAGGACTTTTAAATCCGGAGATATTAATATTTTTCGGCAGGGCCATCTAAAATAAAAAGTGAAATATAAAATGTCTGTCATTTTAACAGGAGAGGGGATAGACCATATATAATCGCCAACTAACTTCAGTAATAGATAGATAGATAAAAAGTTTTATTTACTACGACACACACATTACATTCATCAGTACAAAAACGACTTGACAGCAAAAACACCGATTTTCAGCCGTCACCTTGATGAAACGCGGGAACCAGTAACTGCGCTGTTAGGTCGAGAACATGTGTGCGTGAGTGTGAGTGTGTGTGTGTGTGTGGGATGTGTGCATGTTGAACGTATGAACAAATATTTTATAAAAAATAAAATACAATAAAAAAAGAAAAACAATATGAGTCATTAATTATATATACGTAACCATTAGATTGATAAAATAAATAAGATAAAATTGCAAATAAACCAGTAACAGGAAATGGGCTAAAATTAGAATTATAGTGCCAGTTTATTGACACAGACTCAGAACTCCGAAGTAATAGTAAGACTTAACCGAAATGGAGATAAATTAATTTAAAACAATTTAAAATTAATCTTAAAAATTAATCTAAAATACATAATATCTGCTCGTGAAAGGTAAAATCCGAGATACTGCTAAATTATTTTCACGTGTTGTGTTTTGTTTGCGCTTATGCAACGCTTTCACTGTGTCAGTGCCCTAAGTGGAATGGCGCTATGAGATACCATCAAAACGGACTCAGTCGCATAGAATATACTTTCTAAATCATATTTCTGTATTGCACGCGGTGATTGCGCGACATTATTGTGTTATTGAGCCATCTTTTGTTTGATTAATGATATGTAGATATATGTACAGTTTATCGGTACAAAAACCTGATTATTCGAAGACTCGCTTTAGACTCATATTATGGGTAAGTCTAATTTATACTAAAGAATTGATCTGGAAGTTTTGGACCAATCTTTAAAACGCTAATATAATAAAGTTTACTTAATTAAGATGCGTAGTTTTAACTACGTACTACGAACACAAACTTGCGTTTTTTGACTCTGAATATTGTTACCAACTTATTTCCAAAATATTCCACATTGTTTTTATTATTCCGAGCAGACTTCATGTTAGTTATAACAAAAGAACGTCATTGTGGTGCGTAATCTCCCCTTTACAAAATATGTAAGCGATAACGAAACACTAGGTAAACATTTCTCGTGATAAATACTTACCTGTCGCGGCCGCCGCGCGCGTTTCAATAATAACCGTGATATTGCGATGATACGAACTGGAAAAACTCGTTCGGCGGATGTCGATATCCTTAAAGGTTCATGGATAAACTTCTCGCAAATTCTTCGGTATCGCATTCACAATCGTTCATTGATCGTGCTGTTGCTCTGCGTCCGGAGACCGTACCTTGTCTCTACGCAATGTACACCAAGCATGAGGTTTCAGTTTCGAATTTTGTTTGACTACCGAGACCTTTGTGCGGAGTCAGTGAGCGGCTTTCATTCATGCCGCCTCGGGCCACGTTCCATACGAGATCGCATCTTCCAATTACCGACTGGGTTCGTGTGCTCTTCTCCGCGATTTTTGTCATTGTTGCCCAATAGTCGTAAAACGTTTACATAAAAATCAGAAATAGACGTTATTCTGGTTTTGGAATCGATCGATTATGTTAAGGAGACGCTATGCTGTTGTTTATGTGTTTGCCGCTATTTGACGAGTAAAATGTAAATGAGCCGGTTGATGTTGATAGACACGAAGGTTTCTATAACTGTATTAGTAACTTGCGCGATGCGCTGGCCAAGGTCACAGTAAGGTAAGGCATTATAAAAATAGCATTCTCAAAGGTTGTACTTGACTAAGCGATAATTGACCGTTACGTTACACGTGGGAGTGGTGTTGAACAAATAATTAACTCCGAGACTCGAGAGTTAATGAAATAGTAATAGAGTATTAAAGTATTCAACTAAGTGTTAGCATGGGTGATGAGTAATTAAATTAGCTTCGTATACTCTTTGAAAGGATTCTCGCTTCGGTTATTGAAGGCGGATTTCGTCATAGGTGAAGTTTTCGAGGGCCAGTTGATGCGGCAGCGCATTGTGCCTGTGTATTACACAAACAGCTGAGCGCAATCGCTCAGTTTCACAATTGCGGGTTCACCGACCGACACCAATACCTAAATTAATTTTCTTTTCGGTCCCTCGTCGTTGCTCATTGTTAAATTTGTGACTACGATTTTGGAGCACCGATGTGCCATTCGTTGACATGGTATTCGTCGAAAGTAAGCTACAGTTGTTTACGAGCGTCACCTCTTTTTGGCATTTCGTTTTTTATGCTCTGATGTTGCTGTCTGTTAATTCTTATAACTTTGCGGGACAGGTTTTTAAATCAAGCAGTCATATGTTTAAGAGCAAGAAATTAAATATAAAATTGTTTAGAATCCACTCTTTGATGGATGGTGTTTGTAGGTTAATTATCTGGACTTATGAAAGCTGTGAGCCGCTATTTGGTGTGTTTATTTAAGCCAGCGGTATATTAAATTTGCCTTGCCAAAATTACTGACTCGGTTCAAAGATTTTTGGATAAAGAATACCGAGCCTGATATCCAACCAGTTTGAGTTGCTCAAACACGCAAGCGTGACATTTTATAACTGTAACAAGGTTATTTACCGTTCATATTTAAGAATTATCATATACCACGGTACATGGTCAGATGAAGAGTTTGATGAAAACGAATGTCAGAGTGAAGGTCCCAGACATATCGATTCTGAATGCGTTAGAGAACGATTACGTGTAATGAATATAAAATGTAACAGATTCAGCTTTGTTGGATAACAAACCGATGCAAAATTAATCAATCATGGACCCAGCGAGAGGCCTAACTTCTGCCTTAGTTGCGCAAGTTTTGACAGTTGCGATTCTAGTCTAATAGTTATTTCTATTATACCAATTGGGAAACATTCTCACTTATGAACACCGATACACCTATTGCACGAATAAGTAGATAGTAGTTAAGGCAAGGTATCAGTAACGAAAGGTGCTAATAAGTGGATGATTAAGATGTAGTGTCTTCAATTTCGGTTCTTTATCGATAGATGACTGCACGTAGTAAGAAGTTGTCTTAATTAACCGTCATTGTTAACTGATAGTGGATTGTTTACTAAACTTTATATTTCAGTCCACGTAACTAAAGTAAAAGGTGAAAAAGAAATAACGATTTGTTCAGTTCGGTACATTAGCCGTCAGTCATTGTTACATACCTACGCCCGCTTACATACTACGAAACAAATGGAGAAAGTCTCGCTTTATTTGTACTCGTACACTGCTTCCTACTTCCCCATAATGCGGCTAATACAACGTACTCGACGCTTATCGCTAGATTTGCAAGACTGCTTCGATGTGTCAATCGTCGATCGATGAATATGCAGTATTATAATTTGCACTTCTTGTAGATATGACTTGACATAAATGTACCATGGGCAACAGTGTCGCTTAACCACTGCTAAGGTTAAAATCGCTTGCACGCCGCGCCCGCTGTCACATACGCTTAGTTCGTGCAGGGGCGATACGCGCGCACACGAATTTTGTTGCTAACTGGTTAAGCGACGCTGTTGCCCATAGTACATAAAAGATTAGCACACGCCCTAACGTTTAACTACCACTATGTTACTAACTAGTGAATGTAAATGGTAAAGTCTATTGTCTAGGTAAATTATAATTTGACGAAGCAAATTTTTCGCGTGAAATCGTTGTTTGCTCGTCTTACCTAACCTTGGGTTAAGAATTCTGCCCTTTCACCTACAAATCTTACAATGCCTTGCAGATTGTTCATTATTTCCTAGTTTTCTGTGATTGGACGACCTAAAGAATTTAGAATGTCATATCCATATTTCAGTAAGTAAACGTTACGCGCACAATTACTAGAACGGGTGATTAGTTGCCATATTTTGTTTTACTTTCGTAGTCCGCTTTTGTTGTGTAACGAAGACCGGTCGGATTAGATTACCTCCCAACAAGACGTTTCATAAAACCGATTGTTACTTTCATTTCGCAGTCGATGCAATCGCTGAGCACTCGATCGGCTCGAAATTCAATTCAATTATTACGTCAAATGTGACATAATTTCGCTTGTGTCTACGTACCTGCCCCGCTGTCAACCTGCTGACATTTCGATGTCATGTTTACAAACAAGCTGTCAGAGTTGTAACGAAAAGCTTGATGAGATGAAATATTACTTCAAAAGAGTTTCAGCAGCTGGTAATTATTAATTAATCTACCATTAAATCTGCCTTTAAACCTGTCGGGGAGTAGATCAGGGGTCTTATTATTGAATCTTCTTATTCTTCTGGTTTTTATGCTTTGGCGATTTCTTTGTGGATTTTGCTAGTGTAGAGTGGTTTGCTCAGTTATTTGTTCCAGACTTTGCTTCTTCATGGAGGCGTATTATGAGAGTACAGCGGTGTAGAACAAAGCTGGTCTGGCGTATATTTTGAGACTGTAGTACCTACTAGCTTTTTGAATCATTTGTTTGAAATCGTTCGTGTGACTTGTCACATGTGACGTGTCAAACTTATCTGACGCTGTGATGGCGTCTCGCTATCGTTTATGTAGTCGACGGCTTAACCTAGGTAACAATATGTAATAACATTTAGTTCCAGGTTTGGCCACCGGTACAGATAAGTTTGTGTCACTGTACTACACTGACAACTACTGATCGACAAGCGATTCAAAAATACGGATTTTGCTATGTTGAATGCAAATGAGTGAAAGAGCACTCGACTACAGCCGAAGGGTTAAAAAATAGAACCCCAGTGGGTGTGAATTCAACTTTAGAATGTTGCCATTTTGACATGGATTATAATTATAAAGCAAGTCAACGTAAACGTACCGATTCTAAAAATAAACGTATTTGTTGCCGAAATATGCCATACTTAATATAAAACACAGTCATGTTAACACTGTAATAATTTATAATTAAAGCACAAAATGTATGGTTAAAAAGAACTATGTGTTTTTAGTCTTCGAAAATTGCTGTATTGCATTATGTATTCTGAGGTATTGCCTTGTACGTTCGAATTTATGGACTCCAGACACCCTTTGTAAACATTAAAAGCATAATAAAACAATTAGCATCTTTAAAGTGTAATTACATAATCTGCAATTAATAGAGCTAAGTCCGTGGGACAAATTGATTCTTTGAAATGCAACATGTCTATTATGTAAACAAGACATCGTCGGGTGCGTAAACGATATCGTTTTGTAAACTACTGACGCAGATGATAATCGCGACTATCGATCCGTATCGAGCGAATGGTCGATAAAGCGTCCATAAAATATCGATAGCGATACGTGCGATAGCGTAATCTGCACTGATAATGACTTCTGGCGATGCGATTTGATTACTTTCTTATGTTAAATAATTAAATAATTATACCCTTTTCAAATTATACTCTTAGTAAGCCGAGTAAGGAAAAAAAAATTCGAGTGGTGTAATTTTACATAGGTAAAAGGCTAAACACGTAGGTGTAGGTACGGTCAACATCGAAAGTAGCTTAACAGTTTAGTAGGTACTTTGTCGTAGTAACTTTTTGATTAATGTTTCAAACTGCGAGACTTTTATCAAAAAGCTGCTATGAAATAGTACTAAAGTGTTAAGCAACTTTCGTTGCTGTACTGACTGTACCTATGGATATTCTTACAATGATCACTTGCCGATCAATCAACCAACTCGTGGTTTTCTAAATGGGTACTAACTGTACTAAGCAATGGTATCTTCGTTGCAGAACGTTTAGAATTAAAGGTCGATTAGCAGTCTCGCCGCGGTTGACCTGTAGACTGCTCAGCCTTAATCGTCCAGACCTCCGAATAGTTGTAGGTACATTTACAGGTTGCCTTAAACCGACAACTATTCATCATGAATGCGACAGACAGTCCCCTATGTAGAGGATGCCTGGACACAGAGGAAACAGCCGCCGTGATCCTGGAGTGCGTGGGTTTGGCCGCACACCGGGCAGAAATCCTCAAAGACGTGAGGTCGCTCCTAGAAGCCTGTGAACGCCCCAGGAGGCTTCTGCGCTTCTGGAAGGAGCTGAGATGGCTTGACTAGCCACACCAATGCTGTGTTTCACGCATAACGGACCAAATGAGAGTCTAAATGCGGAAAAAAAGCCCATTACCAATACCAATACCAATAAAGGTCGATTACAGTTCCTGAACGTTATCATACAGACCGTATTTTTGCGCCCTTGTCTTGTTGTATATCTGCCTCTGTGGTTTAGTGGTTTGTCCACCCGTGTAAGACGCAGGGGTCCCGGGTTAGATTCCGGATTAGTTGGTGGTAGGGCTTATTTCAAGTCTGCCTGGCTAGCTACACCATCTTACCTAAGTCTGACGCCATAACAACAATTAAAAATGATTGTGTTCCGGCAGTTAGAGGTAAGATAGCCAGTCCCTCAGTCAGTGATGAGGATTCCGGGTTTAGTGCGCTTCCGCCTTCGGCCTTATCGTCACTTAACATCAGGTGAGGTGAAGGCCAAGCACTATCCCGTTGAGCATAAAAAAAGGAAAAAAACTGACCTAAAGGACGAAACGTCTCCATTTCTCAGAGATCGTCAGTTAATTGATTTTTGTCAGCAGACATACCTGATGGCGCTTGTGGGTATTGATGAAGTAGGTGGTACCCTCAAATTAGAGAGGCTCAAAAGTTGGTAGATTGAGTTTTAATTTAGGGATCTATTTAATTCCTCAAATAGTTTTCTTGAACAGTGGAAGAGATCAAGAGAATGAGTACCTATATAGACTTCGTATTTAGGTACTTATCAAGTTATCACACACATGGGCACGGTTGCCGATATCGGCAGCATATTGTGTTTGAACGGATTCGAAGGTCGTCAGATTGAAATATTTATCGGTGAGAATGTATTGATTTTCATTAATTTATTCCTTAATATGTTGATCAACAATTGACTTAAGTATTGTTGTTATTGAATATTTATAATCAAAACGCATGGATTATAGAGTCAATTCCCAGTATATTTGAGGAATACTTATTGGGGTCATAAAATAAGTTCTGTTCATCATCATCTTATCAGCCCATTTTAGTCCACTGCAGGGCGTAAGCGTGCCTCTTCCGTAGAAGATACCTACCTAGCAGTGTCGAAGGGTCCATACAAGCCAATTCCCGTCGGCTTACCTTTTAGAAATCCCACCCCACCGATCCAATATGCATATCATAACAGTTTTGTAGAACGACTTACCTTTGCCATAATTTCACCCTTTGCTACTCCTACTCCTACACTCGCGATTTGAAGGCCCCCAGATTGTACCTGTCAGGAAACAGACTCAGGCGGCAGGAGTTCAACTCTCTCACGGTACGGATGATAAAACTCGGAGCAAACTTTTTTTATGGAGTTTTTGGAATATCCACCAAAACGGTGGCGCTGATTCGTACGTCTGGATGCTATAATAATCTCCAGGCTTGGCAGGTGGGCTAAGGATCGCAGTGTTGGAATGGTTGGTCCTAACGGAAAGCTACTGCATGTTTTGTAGTTCACGGATGTTAGATCTTACTCCTCTTAAGTCCTTGGTCGCCTATAACGACTGTATGGAGAGATTGGTGTTATACTCTGCTGGATTTCCTTCGGCTTTCCAGCATTTAGAACAACAGTTTAAGTAATTAGTCATACTTTACTACTTCACGGGTAAAAGCTGCACTTTTTCTTGGTTTTTAATTGATTAGAAATATTTCGGAAAATAATTTATGTGCAGTCCTCTGCAAGTTGCAGATTTCATCTGTAGAAACTCGTACCGTAAACTGAGGTGAACAACAACAGCAACATTTGCGATAGAAAGAAAAACAAAAATCAAAATGACATTATTTTTATAGAAAAATGCTCTATGAGGCCTAATCTGTTCATTTTGAATTTTTGTTATTTTTCGCATCGAAAATGTTGCTGTTGTTATTGAACCCTCAGTTGCTAATCGCCCAGCTTACGGGTATCTAAATAATAATTAGCCTAAGCCACTTATAAAATTGTGTCCTTTCGTAATATCATCGAACTCTTTTGTTATATCTCAAAATACTGTGTTTCTTCTCATTAATCCAGTGTGTATTTGTTGCAGCAACTTTATGCTTATGCACATCGCCTAACTGGGCTTTTAAATCAGTCATCTCGGGGCTGAGAGTTCACAGCGAGCAAACTGACCACGAATGGTTCGACGATTAGTCACTGAAAGCATTCTTGGCGCGCCGATTCTCTGTGCAGATCAACCGTCGAAGGGAAAGATTCTGGAATCAATAGACTCAGTAAAACAAGCCAAATTTTAACTTAAAGTTGGTGGTAGAGATAAAGTGAGTAAGTAGGTGATAGTTTTTTATGCACCACGGGATAGTGCTTGGCCTTCACCTTAAGTCGGTAACTAATAAGTTTAACTATCAAATGGTGAAATAATTTAAAAAATCGGTTTATAATTGTGACCTGTAGGTGGTCCCTTTAGATTTGGAATTGTAGAAAAACGGCTGTTTCCTTACATAAAAAGTGAGAAAAACGGCTGTTTCCGTACATAAAAAGTGATGTAGCTTCTATGATTATTGACCGATCGTCATGGTAATAGTGTTAAAAGATGCAAAAGCAGACGAGAAGTGCATTCGTTGGAATTTTGAAAATTGGTTACTATTATTTCGGCTGCGTCGAGGCAGTCAGCGAGCGCTTTTGTGACACGAGGCGGAGCCGAGTGTCACAATCGTAAAAATAAATAGGTACCTACTACCATGGTACTACCTAGGTAACTTTAAAAATATAATAGGATTTTGCATTTGATTTGATTTTAGATTCTCGTAAATTTTTGTGTTCATTTTCAATGCTCCGATTCTTGCGGGGACTGTAAAATCTGTGAATTTTTAATTGTTTTTGTGGCGTCAGACTTAGGTATCATGGTGGTGCATGGTAGCTAGCCAGGTGGACTTAAAACAAACCCTACCACCAACCAAATATAAGTGTTTATAGATGTATATATTATTTAATAGATGTTTTTTTTATCGCGTGTATTAGAATTCGACTTCCACTTGACAGATTGATTGTCTACTACTACGTTATTTTATGTGTATTCAGAAATATTAATATCGTTGTTCACTACTTGTTAAATAATAAAAGTGTTCCTAACACGAAGTATCACACATGTTGAAACAAAAATAACAAGATTAAGATGTAATATTCAAAGAATTGATTAGAAAATACATAATGTACTTACACAATTGCTTTTCACTTATCGATTACAATTTCATTGGCTAGATTACTTTATAATTTGTTATCGTGCAACTTATAAAATTAGCGTTGAATTGTTGATGTTAAAGTGTAAACATAAGTAATATTAGGTATTTTATCGTTTTCCCAGGATTTTGTCCCATAAATGCCCGTAATGAGACCACGAGGGAGAACTGTTTCTCGTAGTCTCATCAATATTTATCTATGTCCTGTATATAATGTGCCCACGTGCCCAGACAAAAAGTGCACAAACGAGAGGACGTGAAGCTATGTTCAAAATACCATGTTTATATTTTGGATTTAAATATCTTACCTCTTTTGATTAACCTGAAGCAGGCTAGTCATGATTAAGTAAAAACTAACAAGCTAGATAAAGTTATTTACTAGATAAAGTAACGTTTTGATTGTTTCCCACTCGTGGAAGCCACGACACTAAACGTGAAAAATTTTATTTAACATTTCAGACCACTAAGTATATAATGTCAACAACTGTGTATAAGATAAGACAAGTAAAGAACACCGGACTCTATAGTCAGTTTTCAACTATTTGAAGACCAGGAAATTTTACATAATATGTTTTTCTATGGGTTTATAAATAACAATCCGCTCGTTATACCTCGAGGGCAGCACGGAGTGCAGAGTATTCAGTTCCTTTTTAGCCCTGGACTTGTTGAGGATTTGTTGTGGTTTCGTAAGATTAGCGACCTTTGTACCTGCTTTGTAACGAACTGAACAATCTGGTAAAGATTGATTGAAGATTGAGGAACTACTGAATGGTAATATTTTCTTGCAGTCCTCTATTTGCAGTTGGTGCTCCAATTTGAAAATAAAAACTTGTTAAAGTATTTACTGAGTTTTAATTTAAAACATGATTTATCAATGTTGAGAACATGACCTTTTGCAAAAGTACAAAAAGGTTAAAACCAATATAAGTACCTAAACTGTAATTCAAAGAAATGTTTTAGTCAAACAATAATATCGTGTTTTTAACCGCCTATGTGGTCTAGTGGTTCCCACCTGTGTTCCCGTGATTCCCAATACAACAATTTGTACTCGGTTTGGTTGGTGGTAGGACTTATTTCAAGTCCGCCTGGCAAGCTACCATCATCTAAACTAAGTCTGACGCCATAAGTAAAAAAATTGGTGTCTTCCGTTAGAGGTAAGTTAGCCAGTTCCTCGTTGATGAGGATTCCAGGTGAAGTGCGCTTCCATCTTCGGGTTCCATGGGATCCACATATTTTTCTTATGTAAGTATATTTTTTGTTTTGCGAAAATTTCGTATTAATAAATTGTCATAAAAAAGGGTAAAAACTGTTAAAATGAAAGTTAAAATTTTACCCTTATCACGTCAAGTCACACACTACCAGTCTTCGGTACTTAATTGACAAGTAAATAGTTAGTATTCAAAACAAAATGGTCGCAGCATAGCCTGAGGTCGTCTGATCCCGTTGGAAGAGCCGGGTCGGCCTAACGGGCGGCTAATGAGAACGGAGCGGTTCTGTTATGCAGATGCTGAGCGCGCGCATACGGTATCGGCCACGCGATTCATGACCCTATCGCCTAGCTAATAAAGTTTATGCTCACGGATTTCGCACATAAGTGACATTTGAATCGGTTTCCTTTGTTATGAGAGTGCGTGTACGCATGCTTGTCGGCGAGTCTTAATGCCTTGATGATTTCTGTTAAAACTATTTGTGTCTGATTATTTGAGACTTTGAAATGAGGTGTTTTTATTTAAATAAGAATTAATGATATACAACACTGTAAAAGTTATCTATTGCTTTGAATTTGAGATAATTTTACGTAAAAATATTTATTAGTGAGGTTATCCTCAATGTAGTTTAGACTCAGAAGTACTAATCATATAATGTAAGTTCAAAAATGTTATTTTAAATAAGTATGTAGTCATAATAAGGATAAGGAGTGAAGGTAAACTGTTTTCTACTATTCATACATGTAGTAGCGTTGCGTAGCTGCTACGGATAGTGTAAGCAAGCCCTATTGGTTGAGGTCAAAGGCTTTCTCCATGGGCAGCCGAGTACGGTCACCACCATATAGTTACCGTACCAGGCTTGTACCAGGGAACTAATTTATTCTACTGAAACTACAGTCGAAATAAAACTGTATGTTACCTACATTTTGCATTATACTAATTCATTAGCGATACGACTATTTAATTGAGCCTTAAATTATAAATTTTATATGAAGAATAAATTAGGTATTGATACAAAGTTGGATGTTTTACACCTAAGTTATTGTTTTAATACGAGCAATTTTATCAATTTACTTCATCGTGATAAGAAAATATACTAGTACTTTACAATACAAACGCCGTGTAATCGCGATTCAATGGATAATAAAATTATTGAATAATATTGAAAAGATTATTGTAACGTATATTTTTTGCATTCTCAATAATACTTATTAAGTAATACCTTTCTATTGTAATAAATAATTATAAGTTAATGAACATTTTCTTTAACAGGGAAAATAATATGGAAAGTTTAATGAATTTATATGAATAAAACATTTCCGTGAGATCTAGACCAGTCTACTTCTTCTCGAAGCACATTAAACACATAAAATTGTATTATATTCGATGCAAAACTAAGTACTAGGGCACGTGATGAGCAAATTGCCGCACGATACGATGGACTGGCCTCCAGAAGCACTTCTTACGTGGTGGAAACGAAATGACCGGCACGAAAGTTGCGTCAAGGGGAAGAGGATGAATAGTTATGAAGGTCCTTAGTAAAACGTCTGACGTTAGGTCGCGGTCGGTAGCACCAAAAATGTTTGCTTTCAATTTTTGTCTGAGCAAATTGAACATACATAGCGCCCCATCTCACAGGTTAGTTTAAATCTTATGCTGACGGTACTAACTACCGATAGGGGAAGAAGGTAATAGGGGAAGCCAGCGGCGTCTCACGCGTGACTAGAAAGTCCCCTGGACCATTGTGTTCTTCATTACGACACTTATTTATCAGCTGTCATTCCACGTTCCACTTATTGCGTTTTTTATGCAAATGAGATTCTCCGCGGAGGCTTCGCTATGAAGACCGCTAATTATCGTCCTTCTGTAAGCGGCATTCCGTTGTTGTTTCCGTAAAGTAGTTAAATATAGACGCGTCGTAAAAACTTCTGTCAAAAAAACTAGATATTACCTAGAAAAACTACGTCTGTTTCTACTGATACGTAAGGTCGGAGAGCTCCATTAGCATTACTAATGGAGTCGCATCCTGCCCAAAGTCGCAAGTTAAGAGTTTCGTTAAAGGGGTCATGAGAAACAATTTGGACTTAAATGAAAAGGTCGGAACATACGTGTAATTTAAAAGTCGATCTGTCGCTGCCACGGCAGCAGACCGTGACCATAGGATTTCGGGTAACACATCATTTGTAGTTGCCAAACAGATTGGGTCATTCTTTTGTCCGCGTGGGAATGATGCAAATGAGCCACTTCGCTATTTCTTTGTTTGATTTCGTGAAAGTTTACACGATCGACGGGGAAACGCGGCCGGCTACGGCCGATGTGAACGCCATTTTTATGTAATTGTTACGTCGCTTGCTCGCCGTAAGGTAAATGCGACAAGCGATAAACTATCATCGTTTGAGAGTTCATCGACTTTTTACTATTTATCAATTTATTGTATTTTTTTGGCGATAAAACTTATCTTTCATGTCTCATTGTTTTATCAGATCATAGTTTTGCTTGACAAATTATTACACAAGTACAAGTTAAAGATCACATTATATTAATTTACTAATTATCATGTGAATTCGTTTATGAACATAATGAGATAAATGATGATCTAATGACATGAAGTTTTAAATTAAAATACAGTGCCTTGTTTATGAGTTTACACAATTGCGTTTACTATACCCGATAGCGACTGTATAGTAAGCAATTTTGTATGCAATTTGGCACAGATCCTCTGGCGGTATTAACTACACTAAACAGTTGTAATATAAATGTCAACTACTAATATGCCTGCAGAATCTTAAAAGATAATTTGTTTTTTAAACCTTAATTACAATTTAAAGTGCTAACATCTTGTAACTTACACTATGTAGAAACAGAAGCGCACACCCGGAGGGGAATGCCCTTTATGAAATCAGCTGCACCCGGGTCAAGACGACTGAGATTTTTGTACTTTAAGGGGAATCCGGCACCAAACCTGTTATTAGACCCAATGTGTCAATGCGGAAGGGCGCTCTCGACTATTTGCTTTGAATAATATCCGTTACTTCTATTTGAATAACAAAGTAGCAGTAAAATATGGTATAAGTAAATATTTTGAAGAATTGTTATGATGACTATTCGGTAGATACTTTAAAATCTGATGTCTTACTTATGTACCTCCATATTGTATTGTATTATTCACTTATTTTATTAAACCCATACAATACCCTTAGCAAGAACATCTATCGAAAAAAAAACGCGCGTAAAAGTACTCAATAGAGTAATGTAATATCTATGGAAAATTTTATTTCGCTTTTCGGCGGTAGATGGCGCTGTACAGATTTCCCATACAAAATTACTCTATCGAATGTTTTTAGGCGCGTTATTTTTTTTTCGATAGCTGTTCGTGTTACGGGTACAGGTGTAAAATTTAAAAGTCAGGTCACAGTACCTGACCGTTCAAATTTTTCGAGTCTATCACAATTTTTTTCCATATTTCATTCATCTAAATAAAGAATAAGAATATATAGATAATTATATAACTTAAGTACTTACCTAGTACAAAGTTTCATTGATCGCTTTTAATTCAGTTAACCCTAAAAAGGAGCACGAAGGTATTACAAATAATAAATGAACGCGGAATTCTGCAGTTACCTGTTGGAATTCCTCAGAACTGGCTCCGGTTCACATCGTTTCAACACTACTATAGGACACTATTAGGTAGCAGGGTGGTCACTACTCCGGCTAACTTTTCCCTTAAATGGCTGACTTCACGAGTTGTCTAGTTAAAACAGTAACTCATCTGTTTAAAATGCTAACGTCTTACCGGTTTAGCGATCTCGATGAGACGAGATTTATGGTATACTTTCGTTTACAAATGAGCACAATTTAATCTTCAGTTCAAATGTTAGATGATTGATTGTTCCGACTTCTGAATACAGTAGTATCAATTGCTCAAGATAAGCAGTTTTGATAAAAGTTTTCTATTAATAAAAGTATGACAGTAGCACCTTCTAATGGTCCAAATAAGACCATTAAAGGGTTATAAATAGCTTTTATTCCAATTGAAAGTATTCACACCTGATGTTCAGTGAAGATAAGCTCAATAGCACAGGTCATCTCAAATCCTAAACTTCACACCAATGAATTTGTAACTGACTGCGTCATGGGTTACCTTTGGCACATTTTTCCCTTTTTTGTTCACGGAAGGAAAGACTTTGGCTCCTGCTGGGAAGATATTTCTATGATGATAATGATGATCATCAGCTTTTTTCAACTGAATGATTCTGTCTTCCGGAAACTGGTGAATTTCTTTGCATTGATGACCTTTAGAGTCAAATGTATTGCCCATATTGAAAGTACATATTCTCAAATAGCTGTCAAATCTTACAAAACGAATAGAAGAATTCGAGGTTCAGTAGGAAAGTTACCTTTGCTCCTTGTTTTGAAACAGACTCGTTCTTTGTTCTCGACTCTATGTTCATAAACTTAAGAACTATTTGCCGTCAAAACGAAGCATGTAATTAATCGACCATCGCATTCTTGCGTCACAGTATCTGCACCGAAACCGTTCAGCTGCCGTTGGAAATCTCACACTTTAAACTGGTTGGTTAACCATTGCTTCTAGGTCGAAGCTTCTTGTCGTATGAACTGGATGAAAACAAGCAATGTACAGTTATCTGCTAGAAAAACACTTGCAAGTATTACATGTAAAAATTGCTGCAAAACGGTATGTCACGGCGTCTATCCACTTACTAAGCAAGATCAATTGGCCCGGGCTTTCGTAATCTGCTTACTGTACATGCTTTTGTTACTCAAAGCCGTTGATTTGATTTTGATGTGTTTTTATCTTTTGGATTTATAATACTCACTTAAAACATTTAAGTAAAACCTAGGAAATGTGGCAAAATTATTAGTAATTAATTTCTTCTTTCGAAAATGTGAATTTTATTTATAAGTACCAACACCATCGTACGTATTTGATAGCTTCGTATTAAGATTCTATGTGTACACACGTATTATTATTACATCTCTGATAAGATAAAGATAATTTATTTGCAGCATTTGGTTTATCTTTATATCAATATTTTAATCAAGTGTTTCTCTAGCTGTGTGTCTCTGGATAATAGCTGTGGAATATGAAAATTATAACGATATGTAACATTTCACCAATCTAACACAAAATATCAGTTCTTTTATAAACATAAACATTAATGCAGGGTTCTTAATACGAGTAGAGTCGCGAAAATCAGTTTAGAAAATTTGTGCTTTTGACTGTACATCCTTACTAATATTATAAATGCGAAAGTCCGTTTGTTTGTTTGTTACACCTTCACGTCGTAACTACTGAACCGATCATCATGAAATTTTGCATACACGTTGTCAGAGGTGCAGAAAAGAACATAGGGTACATCCAGAAAAAACGTACAGTTCCCGAGGGATAGCAAAAAAACTGTCCACGCAGACGAAATCGCGGGCGGCCGCTAGTGATTCATAATCAATTACCTACTTAAGTAATTGAAAAGAAAGATATTTATGGATGATGGCTCGTAGAAAACGAAAAATCTAAAGAGAAGAATAAAAAAAAACAATCTACTTCAATATTGTTTTCTCACGATTAAGTATGTAAACAAACCTTAATTATCATTGCAACTAATTACATAATGGGTTTAGTCACAGGGACCTCGTGTCAGCCTTGTATTTGTTAGAGTAACCTGTACAGTACATACATTGTTATGTCTATGTCGCAGTCGCAGTCAACTAGCTTAAACAGCCATTCGAATAAGAGCCTAGACGGTTCCATCTATGCTGATCGGGCGGTTCATTAAATATGGTAAATTGACGAAAAAATATCTTACACTAGCTTCTGCCCGCGACTTCGTCCGCGTGGATGTTAGAGAAAATCCTTAGAGAACCTTCAACCAGGATCTGACCAGTCATTTTTACGTTTCCCGTTCCGGTTCCGGTTCCCGTTCCCGTTCTGTTCCCGTCCGTTCCCGTCCCTTTCCTGTCCCGTTCCCGTACCCCTTGCGTTGCCATTCCCGTTCCCGTACCGTTACCGGCCCGTTCTCGTTCCCGTTCCCGTACCGTTCTCGTCCCGTTCCGTTCCCGTTTCATTCCCGTTCCGTTCTCGTTCCCGTTCCCGTTCCCGTTCCCGTTCCCGTTCCCGTTCCCGTTCCCGTTCCCGTTCCCGTTCCCGTTCCCGTTCCCGTTCCCGTTCCCGTTCCCGTTCCCGTTCCCGTTCCCGTTCCCGTTCCCGTTCCCGTTCCCGTTCCCGTTCCCGTTCCCGTTCCCGTTCCCGTTCCCGTTCCCGTTCCCGTTCCCGTTCCCGTTCCCGTTCCCGTTCCCGTTCCCGTTCCCGTTCCCGTTCCCGTTCCCGTTCCCGTTCCCGTTCCCGTTCCCGTTCCCGTTCCCGTTCCCGTTCCCGTTCCCGTTCCCGTTCCCGTTCCCGTTCCCGTTCCCGTTCCCGTTCCCGTTCCCGTTCCCGTTCCCGTTCCCGTTCCCGTTCCCGTTCCCGTTCCCGTTCCCGTTCCCGTTCCCGTTCCCGTTCCCGTTCCCGTTCCCGTTCCCGTTCCCGTTCCCGTTCCCGTTCCCGTTCCCGTTCCCGTTCCCGTTCCCGTTCCCGTTCCCGTTCCCGTTCCCGTTCCCGTTCCCGTTCCCGTTCCCGTTCCCGTTCCCGTTCCCGTTCCCGTTCCCGTTCCCGTTCCCGTTCCCGTTCCCGTTCCCGTTCCCGTTCCCGTTCCCGTTCCCGTTCCCGTTCCCGTTCCCGTTCCCGTTCCCGTTCCCGTTCCCGTTCCCGTTCCCGTTCCCGTTCCCGTTCCCGTTCCCGTTCCCGTTCCCGTTCCCGTTCCCGTTCCCGTTCCCGTTCCCGTTCCCGTTCCCGTTCCCGTTCCCGTTCCCGTTCCCGTTCCCGTTCCCGTTCCCGTTCCCGTTCCCGTTCCCGTTCCCGTTCCCGTTCCCGTTCCCGTTCCCGCTCCCGCTCCCGTTCCCGTTCCCGTTCCCGTTCCCGTTCCCGTTCCCGTTCCCGTTCCCGTTCCCGCTCCCGTTCCCGTCCCCGTCCCCGTTCCCGTTCCCGGTACCTTTACCGTCCCGTTCCTGTCCCTTTCTCTTTTCCGTTCCATTCCCGTTCCGTTCCCCTTTCGTTCTCATTCCGTTCCCGTTCCCATTCCGTTCCCGTTTCATTCCCGATCCCTTCCCGTTCCGTTTCCGTTCCGTTCCGTTCCGTTCCGTTCCGTTCCGTTCCGTTCCGTTCCGTTCCGTTCCGTTCCCGTCCCGTTCTCGTCCTGTTCCCGTTCCTGTTCCCGTGCCCGTGCCCTTGCCCGTTCCCGTTCCCGTTCCCTGGATGTGCATGTCCAGGTCCAGGTCCATGATGTGTCATGTCCACCGTGTTGGACTTCAAAATTACATTGATTTTCATGTTTACTTACCCCATTTACACCCTAAGGGATGATTTTCAAAATAACAAAATATGTGTTTGCCTATTTATTTTTAGACATGCTCCTACGAATTTTAAAGTTTTAATGTCTATTTTATATTCTTTTTCCATACATTTGAACCTCATTTTCACCCCTTTAGGGGTTAAATCATGTCCATCGTGTTGGAGCTCAAAATAAATCTCATTTTCGCAATCACCATCCCATAAAATCTCAAGAACGACATCCATATCGATTTTTATGTTTACTAACCCCATTTACCCCCTAAGGGGTTGATTTTCAAAATCACAAAATATATGTTTGCCTAATTATTTTTAGATGTGCTCCTACGAAGTTCAAAGTTGTAATGTCTATTTTATATTATTTTTCCATACAAAATTGGAACCCCATTTTCACCTCTTTAAGGGTTAAATCATGTCCACCGTGTCAGACTTCAAAATAAATCTCATTTTCGCAATCACCATCCCATAAAACCTCAAGAACAACATCCACATCGATTTTTATGTTTACTCACCCCATTTACCCCCTAAGGGGTTGATTTTCAAAATCACAAAATATATGTTTGCTTATTTATTTTTAGACGTGCTACTACGAAATTTAAAGTTGTAATATCCATTAAAAAAAAATCCAAACAAAATTTGAGCCCCATTTTCACCCCTTGAGGGGTTAAATCATGTCCACCGTGTTGGAATTCAAAATAAATGTCATTTTTGCAATCGTAATCCCAGAAAACCGCAATAACGACATCCATATCTATTTTTAGGTTTACTCACCCCGGAGAAGAGTGTGGGAGAAGCTGAGGGGGGGGATTTGTCCCCCCAGTCGGAGCCAAGCGGGCAGTGGGAGGTGAACCACTGCTCGCCTTGCACGGCTCTGATGAGAGGGGGGGAATGGCCAAACTTGCCCGGCCATTCCCCATCGGAGGAGGCCCGGATGCGGGCAGGCCGCGTCAGCCGTTGTGGGGAATGCCTCCATGGTCCCACACACAGCCCTTTGGCTGTCGGCGTAGCGGCGAGAGGGCTGGTGCCGGGGTTTTTTAGTGGGTATTCCCTCCTCCTGGGATTCCATCGGGCTTTGACCTGGTGGAATTACGGGAGGCAGTCGTGGAGGGAGCCGCAACGCTGAATGTTGCGGTCCCCTCCTGGCGAGTCCCACATGCCCCCTTCCTGATCACCTGCGGGAAGGGAAGCGCGTAAAGGCGTTTTTCCTCGGCATACAAAAAAAAAAAAAAAAAAAAAAAAGGTTTACTCACCCCATTTACCCCTTAAGGGGTTGATTTTCAAAATCACAAAATATATGTTTGCTTATTTATTTTTAGACGTGCTCCTACGAAGATTAAAGTTGTAATGTCCATTTAATATTATTTTTCCATACAAAATTTGAACCCCATTTTCACCCCTTTAGGGGTTAAATCATGTCCACCGTGTTAGACTTCAAAATAAATGTCATTTTTGCAATCGTCATCCCAGAAAACCCCGATAACGACATCCATATCTATTTTTAGGTTTTTTACCCCTTTTCACCCCCATTTCATCCCCGGAGGGGTTGAAATACTAACAATAACAATAGACGTTGTGTTAGATTTCCATCCATAAGCCTAAATTATATATTTAGCGATTTTTACTTCGAAAATAAAGGATTTTCTTCAATACACAACTTCATCCCCCTTTTGACCCCTTCGGGGGTAGAATTTTGAAAAATGCCGAGACCCGTATTTATTAATTTTCAATCGTCAGCCTAAACACAAAATTTGAAGATCCTAGCTTCAAAACTGAGGGACTTTCATACAAACTTCCATCCCTTATTTCATCCCCTTAGGGATAGAATTTTCAAAAATCCTTCCTTAGTGGATGCCTACACTGTATAAGGTATCTGTGTGCGAAATTTCAAGTCTCTAGATCCAGCGGTTTGGGCTGTGGGTTGATAGATCAGTCAGTCATTCAGTTTTCGATTTTATATATTAAGATTGGTATTGTATTTTATTTTATGATATCAAACTGTGGCTAGACATTTGATAATGTCTTCAATGCTGTTTTGCTGTCGTAATATTATCCCGTCTGAGCTGCTACGGGTGCGTCGTTTTTTTTCAAGTATTTTTTTTTTATTAAAACTTAAACTTCTTTTGACTCTAGCAAGTATAAGTATCCATATTTTCTTAATAGACACTTACATTCTAATAATTATTTGGCAGAACGTTTAAAATTGTGAGAAACACTAGTTGATTGTCAACGGTTTAGGACACACTGACAGTTGCTGACAGTTGTTGCTGCTGCTGCTGGCTGACAGTTTAAGTTTCAATTTAAACATAGAAATAGAATGTCAAAGAACAACAATGTCAAAAAACAGGTGATCCGAAAAGGAATGCATACATTTTATATGAGATGCGTAAAAAAATACTAAGCTTCATAAAATATGACTATAATATGGCAAAGGAAATTAATAAACTATGTTCCATACTGTTTTCTTCGTCGATAAACGAATAAATATAGCGAAATTTGGTGTTAGAGAAGTTTGTGGCAATATCTTATTTATCTGTGAAAAGTGTGATTACTTGGATTGTTTCTTTTTGTCACATCACAATTACTTAGAGCACAAGACACCATGTCTCCACGATACCTTTATTTTAAATTCTAATTAAGATTAACCAATATTTTAAACAAACTGTGATTGCTCATTTGCTAGGCGGGACGCTAGGGGCTCTTACTGTAAAAAATATTGGCACATGTCACTTGATCCTTTGTTTTTTTACATAGACCGTGTCCGTATGATGTTAACTTCTCTTTTCCACGCTTTGTTGGTCTTCTTAAGCGCAGCGAAAATTTTTCTATGTCTATGAATTTAAACGTCTTGGCTAGGCATTCGTTAAAAGTTTTAACTAAGTCCTTTGCAACTGTTTGATTAAATGGCTAGGTTTAGGCTTAACATCCACGAGTGATTAATTGCTTAGCAATTTTTGTAGGCGAGAATAGAACATATGGAGTTCAATGCGTAAACGCACACGAGAGACTTTTTGTAGCTGCGACAATCGCGGCGTTAATCGCGGCGATAATCGCGGCGCTTTTTTGTCGCTGGCTAAGTTAAACTTTTGTCGTGTCACTTCGCGGGCGATAAACGCCGCAATTATCGCCGCGATAACAGCAACTACAAAAAAGCGCTCGTCGGCGGGAACGCTTATTCAATGACTGATTAAGCTAGTTGGCTGCGACATACACATGTGTACGTACCTACTTCTGAATATACGATGCCCCTGCACTATGTGACCTATATTCCTACTTCCTACTTCCAATATGTGCAAGCAGCCATATGATTGCACCGATTTCGCGTATAGGTATATAAATACTGATCGATTTTCAATTCACTTTAAGTATTTACCTATGTGAGTTTTAACAAAAATGTGACATAAATCTCGTGTAGAAAAGGAAATTCAGTTCTTCTACGGGATTTCACTTCACTATTCTTTACGTAAAAACTAAATTTGAACTATCACAAACATTTTAAAATAAAAAACATTCCCTTTTGCTTCGCCGTATAGTTGAGTGAAAAAATGGTTTTGATTGATTAAAAAAATGACAATAGATCCAGCCGCCGTTCTCAAGTGATGCGCTAGCGGATGCCCGCGACTTCGTCTGCGTGGACAGTTATTTCTCTATCCCTCGGGAATATAACCTTTTTTCGGGAAGAAAGATACCCTATGTCCTTCTCCGTACCCCTGACAACGTGTATGCAAAAGTTCATGATGATCGGTTCTGTAGTTAAGACGTGAAGGCGTAACAAACAAACAAACGGACTTTCGCATTTATAATATTAGTAAGGATATATCTTATGTTTTAGGTAAATTATTAATTCTACAAAAAAAAGTTGTTGGTCGTTGTTGATATAGTTCTCCTTGCAAATTATTAGATGGAATAATAAACAACATTGTTTATTAGCGCTATAGAAAATTAAAATAAATCAGACTCATTTTGAACAATTTAGTTTATTATCATAGTCATTATTTCGTATCAACACGACAATAATGTATTTTCGTCTTTTAGTAACAGAAATAGTTAAAGACTTAAATGTAAGTATTTAACGCAGTGCTCGGTAATCCAAGGTTAGTATGCTCTGTTGAATTTTTATAATAATATATTAATATATGTCATAGGTCAAGATCATAAAAGTATTGTATTTCTATACAAACAATGTTTTCATATCGTAATCGTGACATTAGTTTTAGACGTTTTGTTAATTTACGTATTTTTTATTCTTACTTTTTTCCCCTTTGTTTCCTGAATCCAAGTTATTAGGTAGGTTCTTACTTATTTAGACATTAAACATGTCACGTTTTTTTTATCTTAATACTTGTTTTACTTAATTTTCACTATTGCTGTCAACGTGAACAGATCCTATCGAACTAGTATCGATTATATCATTATTAAAAAAAATATCAGCTAATATAAAAAAAAAAGATGACAGCCAATGACAGGCGGACTAATGCAGTATTTGATTTAAACCGGTTCCGCATAGCAAGAAGAAAAAAAACACATTATACTTAGATCGTAATGAGGACCTTTCAATATAATAAAAAACTGTGGGCTCGATAGATGGCGTTGATAAACAGGCAAGTATTAACTGAAGATGAAAACACCGAAGACACCGCTAACAACAAACGAACGCCAAGGAATGAAAACGTCGTTTATTTTTTCAAAGAGAATTTTTAGTTTTTGACCCTCACTTATCCATCAACGCAATCTAGTCAGGCAAATTGTTATGTCACTTTGAAAAGCCCTCATTGACCTTTCACTGAAATAAAAAAGTTGCAGATTAACAGCAACAAAAGAACAAGAAAAAGTTTGTTTGTTAGAAAAACCAACAGCTACAATAACACTAAGCTACAATCAACTATTATTTATTCTGTGCTACAATATGGTAAACAGATAGCAAATAACCGGGTTTCAATTATAGCAATAATATACAATGTTTAACAGAATGAATGGGTATTTAACCATTCATTCTGTTACATAAGAACCATCAAACATACCTACTTTTACTATGAGACCAACTATGAAATCAGGAAAAAATATCAGCTATTGTTTCATACAAAAATTAATAATGAAAATATGAAAATGTATGAAACAGCTGATTGATTTTCCGCGATTTAACCGTTGGTTTGGTCCCATAGTCAAATATTGTTCAGTTTGATGGCCCCTATATTATCTACCATATTTTTGTTTAGCCATTAATTTGTTACACGTTGTATACAACAGGAGTGAACAATAGGCATGTAACAGTGTAACTAATTGTTAACACCAGAAAAAATCTAATTACTTAAATCTCTAAAAAAAATATTATTTACACTGCTTAATCATAGACACGCCACTTGTAAATAGATCCAAGTTATGATCCTCGCATGCCATGTTCGCCAGTCTACTCGAAATATATATTAAATAAGTAATATATCAAAAATTAGCAATATTATTTAACTAAAAACAGCATATAATTTTTTGCGTTCCATATCCCTTTCAGGCCCAAAAATGTATTGGTCTATCTATAATCACCTCTTGGACTATATTTGCCATATGGCATCCAAAATTCAACATCATTTTTTGTTTGAGTCTATTTTGTAATTTAGCAGTTATAGTGGCAAAATCCTGCGGATCTCCTCGTTTCGTGCGAGATCCGCCAGAGAACTAAAGTAACCGACATCGCCCGAAGGATCGCTCAGCTGAAGTGGCAATGGGCGGGACACATAGCGAGAAGAACCGATGGCCGTTGGGGCGGAAAGGTTCTGGAATGGCGACCGCGCACCGGACGACGCTCCGTGGGTAGGCCCCCGACAAGGTGGACCTACGATCTGGTGAAGATTGCTGGAAACCACTAGATGCGGGCAGCGCAGGCCCAATCGTCGTGGAAATCCTTAGGGGAGGCCTATACCCAGCAGTGGGCGTCGTGCGGCTGATATGATGATGATGATGATGAGTGGTAAAATAAGTAGTTATAGTTTTTTTAATGATAAATCGCTTATGTTTCAGAATTCAGGACACATTATATTAACCCCAGTGTTTTCAATTGCGTGAACGCGTTCACTACGGACTGTAATTCTTTTAGTTTTGATTAATTTGATTTGATTTAATTATAATATAACAATATTTTAGTGAGTCGTGACAAGTTCAAATACACGTTAACAATGAAAAAATTGTGACATTTGGATCACGTGTCCGTTCACCATGTGCCGGCTAGCGGATGACTGCGGATACGGGAAGTGATGGCGATCTATTGCGTCTTGCAACCGCAAGGCCGTGATTCAAAACAAACTCGGCATATATACTAGTTTTTAAGCACATATCAATGCTTTAAAGTAATATTTTTTATGCCCACACTTCATAGATTTTTTATTCGGATTATACTTTTATGAAGAGTTTATTTTCACTCGCAGCAAAGCCTGCGTTCGTCACGACGAGTATACAAAGTTGGAAGCTATCAATTTGTAAGATTAGTATTTTTAGTATATTTATATATATTAAAGCTCGGGCTTTTAAGTTACAGTTTAAACTTTATAATATTTTTTATTCCTGTAATTGAAAAAAAAACACATTTTTTTACCAATTATTAACACGCATCTTGTTAACTGTTTTTCTATGAACTATGACTTCTGAACGGTATACGCTTGGCGGTTTGGCTCTACAGCAACAACGACCAATTATTTGAGAGGTACTTAGTACTACAATTTTTTATATTATCACGACGTTCTTAATCATTAGCCAGAAATCGTACAGTTGGACATTATTCAAAATGACGACGATGATGATGACCACTTGCTGTTCTCCTTTTTAGACATTTTATAAGCTGGAGACCAGCTCCTGGCTAACATTTGGTAATTTCACACTTTCAAGTGGTCACCAGTTTATAGTCATACAGTATTGTTGTTTAAACTTTTTTGTATTTTGTGAAAAACTGTGCTTTAAAATTTTAGTAAGCGCTTTCTGTAATAAAGTGAAAGTGAAAGTGAAAGTGAAATATATTTTATTTAAATAAGCTCACATAATAAGCATTTTTAAATCGTCAATTCTTTTACCCTGCCACCCATTATGACGTCTTTTAACTGACAAGAAAAATGGGCGCAAAAAACTTGTCAGCTTTATCAATCAGATGGAACGATATTTACAAATATGTATATCGTTTCCAGACTTTATATTAACAAAGATTAACAAATAAATAACATTATTGAATTAGCTCATTTCTTAATGAGTTTCAAATTTCTTAATCAATTTACAGATTTTAAGCTAAATTCAAAGTTTGAACTTGTTATTCAGTCTAGGCTGTTACAATAAATAAAAATAAAAGAAAAACATACAATTCAATATGCATTAAGATAGGTAGTCAGAAGCAGACCCATTCCCACTGGCAGCACCAGTTCCCGAACATGACGCATGAACCAGCCATCTCTTCGCTCAACCATATTTGAGCCTCATACGACACCACCGCAGAAATGATTAAAGAGAGCATGACATACTAAGACTACCTATGTTAAGGCATCGAATTGAAAATTTATATCCAAAAGCTTTTCATAGGTCTTTCACTAAACTACTGACTATAGAAAGTAAAAATATTGCAATTAAATAAATCAAAACAAGGTAAGCTATTTTTGAGTAAGAAGTGCCATACATACAGACAATATAAAACAGATCTTTTATATACGAGTTATACGACGCCCTTAATACAAGCAGACAGAAGCAGACCCATTCCCACTGGCAGCACCCGTTCACGAGCATGACGCATGAACCAGCCATCGCTTCGCTCAACCATATTTGAGGGAACGTAACGACCCGCCTCACACGACACCACCGCAGAAATGTTTGAATATAATAGTTCTGCAGATTCCGTTCAGAAGTCATAGTTCATAGAAAAACAGTTAACAAGACGCGTGTTAATTGGTAATAACGCTTTTTTTCAATTACAGGAGTAAAAAAAGTTATAAAGTTTAAACTGCAACTTAAATAAAAGCCCGAGCTTTAATGGTCAATAAATATAAATATACTAATAAACTTACAAATTAATAGCTTCCAACTTCGTATATCTAAATGTTAATAACGTTATAAAATTACCGATAAACAAATTCAATAAACTGTATCTAGACAAGAAATACCTACTTAGGTAGTGAATACAGAAATAAATTATAATAAACAGAGATTTAGCGAGATGATTGGGAATTATTTTAAGTGTCGAAGGTGCATCGTGTTTAATGCAGCCTTGCCGATTGGCCACTGCAGTTAAATTTTGAATCGAAGACTGATTAATACTAACTAATAAATCGACTACGTATTATGGAGAGGTTAATTTTAGTAATTTAAAAAAATTGGGGTCTTACATTTTTGTTTTCGCTGTAGGAATTAATTACAATAGCACGCGGGAACTGTGTGCGTATTTATTTTTCAGTGGCGGTAGTTATATGATCTTTTTTAAAGTTTAGTATGCAGAGTTTTCGCAAGAATAAAGTGACATTATGACATTCAAAACAAGTGCTAAAATAAATATTATTAAATTTTATTAAATTAATAACTAACCGTAATCGTTTATAATACATAATATATAATTACAGTACTGCGCATCTTTCCAAAACTGTGATTTCTCCATTTGATTTTGATGGATTTAAAACTAAATATAGTGTTGGTTGTTCATTTGCAAAAACCTGTTGCTGTGTGCGTAGTTTAAAATGAACCTGAAATCTTAATTGTCTCTTTATTATTTATTTAGTAGTACATAGTACTGTAATTGTAAAATGCAGTGCTTTTCTTCTCACTAACCTTATGCACATGCGATCAGCTAATCCACTTATTTGTCATGGATGAAATGCTAACTATTATACCTGAAACTTAATTGTTTCAGGACTTATATTACTAACCTAACTAATTAGAATGGCGAAATGCTCACCAAATGTTGATTTTTTGTAAAATTTGAATTCTGTTTTGTGAAATTTTGACAGTCAAAATATTTTTCTTATTGTTCTTAACATTGACATCTTGTGTCTAGACTTACGATTATTTAAACAACTGTTCTCCATCTCATTACCAAAACGATGCCTTCAAACTGCTCAGTTTGACGAAGGCATACTTCGACAGATGTACAATAATTGTCTTTGGAATACTATTCGGTATAAATACATGCCCCGTTATGATCAATCAGTGTTTCAACCATCACAAGCGGTCGTCTTGATGATTAGTATTTTAGTCTTTATGTGTATATGATTAAGGTTTTCGATGGAGATGTGTGGACGGTCGGCCTCATAAGTAGCTTAAGGTTTTAGTACCATATCGCTTCAATTATCGTGTCCATTTAGTAGTGATGGTTACTTATAGTTGGTGTGACAGAGTACTTTAATGTTCAGGTACTTTAAGGATTGATTGTGTGGGAGCGAAAGAGTTTGTCCGTGAGAACTTTGTATTGTTTCTACTGGAGCCCGCACAGATGAGGTCACAGGCTGATTGTTGAATCAATTCTCCCGCCCTTCGGATTGGTTAATATGAAAGTGTGTATAATTAGATCGGCTTCCTTTATTCCCCTCCGTTTCGCCTCGCCAATTTGTTTTTTTTTATATGTTATGGGTTTTACTTAGTAACTTGGTGTAGGTATAGTTTTGTCTTTAAAGAATCGGAGTTTTATTTAACATTTTGTTTCGGATTATTGAAATTCCTGGACAAATAAATATTTGTACAAGAATAAATAGTGTGTAAATACACAACTCTATCTTACATAAATATTTCACTTATTTACAGAAAAATAAGTTTTTTATTAAATTTAGTAGTGTGTGATAAACTTGCAAATTAAATGTAGGTACAATAAAATCAAAGTTGAGCATGTAGTATGGAGTTTATCCGGAAAATAGTCAGGGTCTCTATGTTCACGAGACTGAAACGTGCAGACAACGGCTAAAATGTTGCATTTAAGTATTCTCTAGTTATTGCGTTGGAGATTTAATAATCTTCTCTTTTTAAATTTTTATGTCGGATAAAAAGTTAGAAATCATCTTGTGATTATTCAATTTACAAATTATCAGCTATTACTCTTAAATATTAAAAAATATTTATCTTTCGTTGGTGGTAGGTCTTACTTCAAGTCCGCCTGGCTAGCTACTACTATTGACCTAAGTCTGACGCAATAACAACAATTGAAAAAATGCTGTGTCCCGGCAGTTAGAGGTAAGATAGCCAGTTCCTCAGGGATGAGGATTCCGGATGTAATGCGCTTCCACCTTCGGCCTTTTTGGCACTTAACATCAGGTAAAGTGAAGGCCAAGCACTATCCCGTTGTGCATAAAAATATCTTTAAAGAAGGTGAAAAAATTGTAATTTAGAGAAAACTAGCGGCCGCCCGTGACTTCGTCTGCGTGAAAAGTTTTTTTGCTGTCCCTCGAGAACAATACTTTTTTTCGGGATAAAAGGTACCCTATGTCCTTTTCTGTATCCTTAACAACGTGTATGCAAAATTTCATGATGATCGGTTTAGTAGTTAAGACGTGAAGGCGTAACAAACAAACAAACGGACTTTCGCATTTATAATATTACTAGCTTCCGCCCGCGACTTCGTCTGCGTGGAAAGTTTTTTTTGTTATCCCTCGGGAACATAACTTTTTTCGGGATGAAAGGTACCCTATGTCCTTTTTTGTACCCCTGACAACGTGTATGCAAAATTTCATGATGATCGGTTCAGTAGTTAAGACGTGAAGGCGTAACAAACAAACAAACAAACAAACAAACGGACTTTCGCATTTATAATATTAGTAAGGATAGTAAGGATGATTGTTCGTACTATGTGCCAAGAGTTGCATGAATATAAATAATTATCAATTTTCCCCTTAATCTTATATGTATAAAGCAAGCAGCAAACATTTTAGCGCCACACAGTGGTCACTCCATCGGCGGCGGCCGTGACCGATGCGCAGACAACTGAAGTCGCCTACGCCCAGCCGTCGCCAGCAAGCCTGACCCCATCGGTTACCTACATCCTTATTAAACGCTCCGCTAAAAACAAGTGTAGGGCTCTACATACACTGGTCGGCGCTTCTCGCCTACACCTATTCCATGACGCCTTTTTGCTCACTAATTAAACGTATCGGTCTTTGACATGAGTCGATATTTAGACAAAATGTTAGACTGTGTTGGGAATTTGGGATGTCTGCTCTAGTATTCGTCAGGCACCCACGCTGGGCTACAAACGAGTTTGGTAAAAAAAATCTAGTTGAACATATTGACTTGGCTTGTTGCGGAGTATTTTAACACGTTTTTAGAGTTCCGTACCCAAAGGTTAAAAACGGGACCCTAATACTAAGACTCCATTGTCCGGCTATCTGTCTGTCACCCTGATAGCTAGACAGTTGAAATTTTCATAAATGATGTTTTTCTGTTGCCGCTATAATAAAAATCACTAGAAGCATAATAAATTAAATATTAAACTGGGCTCCCATACAAAAAACGTGATTTTATTTGCCGTTTTTTGGTACGGAAACCTTCTTGCGCGAGTCTGACTCGCATTTGGCCTTTTTCTATTGATTATGTAGATTGTGTGACGTTCAATTGTTTGTGTAAAAATTGTTGTTCAAAAATTCCTTACTTGTTCGCCTGTAAAAAAAGTGAATCTATGCAATGCTAAAGAGCCCTATGGCGCAGAAAGTGTTTCATCGTCAGTATTTTTTTAAAATTTTCCTACTGCTAGGGCCCGAAGCACAGGCCTTCTTTATGTATGGATTGGATAAGGAGGGTAGGCCTGAATCCAAAACTCAAGACGAGGGTAGTCAAGTCTTCTCCAAGTTGGTCTAATTTGGAGATATCACAGGCGTATGCCATCGGTCATCGCTGTGAGAAAAATAAGAATGCCAGAAGGAATAAACGAATAATTTGAACAAGTAAACGAACAGACTTCGGACGCCGCAGGGCTTAAAGAGTTACTATAGTTAGGTGGCGAGTCATAATAGATCTTTTAGGCAGTGACTACAGCTCTATTAGGTGCAGAGCCCCTAACACTTAAATAATAATAATAGGCCTGAACCCACCATGCGGATACAATGTTGCCTATACAAGGCAACAATTTTAAAGCTCTATCACCAAAGGAACTTAACTGTGCTCCACACATCTGCATAATGCAACTGCTCCGGGTAGTGGAGTGTGGTTTGCGAATGTATCTAACGTCTGCACAAGTGTGCCGAGTGCAATCAGTTTGCTAACGTAGTGGTTACACGCCTTAAATAACAACCTACGTCAATAGTACTACGTACAGAAGTCCATCTGCGCGAAGACAATGAAATAATAAGCTACTCTCGCAGCTCGGCAATAAAGTATAATTTCAAATTGCACAGCGTTGCGTGCCTATTTTGTATGCAACTTCTTTTTCTGTCACGTTAGTCGCGTAGCTCGGTCTCAACCGACCGACACACGACATTGGCTACGTATAATATTCAATGTAGAAATTCACAATTTTTCAAAAATTTCTCCAACTGTAAGTTGTGATATGATCATTATTTCTGTTTTCCATAATACAAACAGTTTAGTTATGTAGTTATCTTGAAATCAGAATCAGTTATAGAATAGGTTGCCGCTGTCGCCGGCACTTAACACCCACCTATCCACTCTGGGTCCATCCATGATATGAAATGGGATATGATTATAATATGACTCGTCTTTTACAAAGTTGTGCTCAAGAGTGATACATTTTATTAGCTGATGATGATAGACAATAAACACGACATAACACTTGAAAAGTTACGCATTGAATGTATTTTTATACAAAGTAACATTTACTGTTTATTAGTAACACACGGTCACTGCTTTGACTGTTTGCTTGAAATGTTGTTTACATTACGTCTTGTTCTTCGTCGGCACATATATTTTGGGGATTGGTGTAAGGTATGGAAGATTGCGAGTTAAGAATCCGGCGACCAATGAGCTTCCCATACAAACGTAATACCAAAATGATTTGAATTTAAGTCTTCTTGTGATGTTATTCGGATTAAAACAATATTTGTATAAAGTTCTATTATATTAAAATACTCAAAATACCATACTAACTAAAAATTAATGTGATGTACAGTTTAAACAGTTTTTTTAAGTTAAGGGCTTTAACACTTATTTCACTCCTCATCCTGATGGTGGAGCTCATGCTGGGACAGCATTAGTTATTAAGGAGAACCTCAAACACACGCCCTTGGAGCCCTTCTCTTCGATGCACCTGCAGGCAACATCAGTCCAACTTGAAACACGTCGCGGCACCATCACGCTTTCCTCCGTTTACTGCCCTCCCAAGCACAAAATAACTGCAGATATGTTTGCGGCATTCTTCCAAACCTTAGGTCCCAGATTCATAGCCGGTGGCGACTGGAATGCAAAGCATCACTTCTGGGGCTCCCGTCTAGTGACGACCAGAGGGCGCGAACTAAAACGTTGTGCAGATAACACTCACTTAAAGACGTTATCGACAGGCGAACCAACCTATTGGCCGAGTGATCCGAATAAATTGCCTGATCTTTTGGACTTTTTCGTGACCCAAGGCATATCCAATCTCTATACAATTGCAGAATCCTGCCTAGATGGATCATCAGATCACACTCCGGCGATTCTATCAGTAAGCACCAGTGTAATCACTCGAGAAAAAACAGAGTCATTGACTAACTTTAAAACAGATTGGGAAGGTTTTAAGATCTACCTCGATGAAAAAAAAAATTAATCTTAAAATGTCTCTGAAGAACACTGATGAGGTGGACGAGGCATGTAAATATGTAACCAATCTAATCCAAGTAGCAGCCTGGATCAATACCCCACAGCAAACTGAAAATGCCAAATTTCCTGCATATCCATCAGACATAAAGCAAATGATCCTGGAGAAACGACGCCTAAGAAGAAATTGGCATTTATCCCGCTTGCCTTCAGATAAATCCACATACAACAAGGCTGCAAAGATATTAAAAGAGACCTTAAGGAGCTCTGTGAATGATTCCGTTACGGAAAACATCCGCAGGCTGTCACCTACAGGATGTGGCGAGTATTCTCTCTGGAAAGCCACAAAAATGTTAGAGAGGCCTCAACAACCATATCCACCTATAAGATCTCCAACTGCGGCGTGGGCTAGAACAGACTTAGAAAAATCCGAAGTGTTTGCTGAGCACTTATCTAGAGTATTCAAACCGAACGATCAAATATCTGATGAGTCAGATCTAGATGAAATCCTCAATAGGGACCTTCAGATGTGTCTGCCGATCAAACCAGTCTCGCCAAAGGAAATTGTAAGGGAAATAAAAAAACTTGACCCTAAAAAAGCTCCTGGATTTGATCTAATCACTCCTTCGGTACTCAAACATCTACCCAAGAAGGTTATTACGTTTTTAGCATGTCTGTTTAATGCCGTCCTCAGGACATCTCATTTTCCAACCCTCTGGAAAGTATCTCAGGTGGTAATGATTCACAAACCAGGAAAACCCGAACACGAAACCTCGTCATACCGACCTATAAGCTTGACTCCCATACTCTCAAAACTATGGGAAAGAATATTCCTCACCAGGCTTCTACCCGCCATGAATGAATGTTGTCTTACTCCGGCCCATCAATTTGGTTTTCGAAAGGCGCACTCGACGATTGAACAAGTTCACCGAGTATATCACACGATACGTCAGAGCTTGGAAAGAAAGCAATATTGCTCAGCAGCTTTCATTGATGTACAGCAAGCCTTCGATCGAGTTTGGCACAAAGGATTACTGGCCAAAGTAAAAGTTAATCTACCACACTCAATGTTCCTGCTCATCAAGTCGTATCTGACGAATCGGTATTTTCAAGTTAAGCAAGGTGAAGCTAGATCGAACCTTTATAACATAGAGGCCGGAGTCCCTCAAGGTTCAGTTCTTGGACCGGTGCTGTACACCATTTTTACGCACGACCTTCCTGTAATGGATAACATCACTGTTGCAACTTACGCCGACGATACTGCTTTCCTATCAACCGACGCGGTTCCTGAAATGGCCAGTCATAACCTACAGAAACAGCTTGACGAAACTCACAAGTGGCTCTGTAAATGGCGTATTCGTGCAAGTGCTACTAAATCACACCATGTCACTTTCGCTTTGAGGAAAGGAAATTGCACCCCGGTCAGACTTGGTAGCGACACCTTACCACATACTGACAATGTCAAATACCTCGGATTCCACCTTGACCGACGCCTCACATGGAAGAATCATATCAAAGCAAAAAGAGATGAAATCAACATAAAATTTCGTAACTTATACTGGCTGATGGGAAGAAACTCGGTGCTGTCCGTAGACAATAAACTACTGATATACAACTCAGTATTGAAACCGATTTGGACGTACGGCATCCAATTATGGGGCGTGGCCAGCAAGTCAAATACTCTCTGCCTTCAGCGAGTACAGAATAGCATACTGAGGGCAATAGTAAATGCTCCTTGGTTCACGAGGAATGACGAAATCCACGAGTACCTTAAAATGCCAACTGTAGCCACGGAGATCCAGCTATATCAGAAACGACACAAAGACCGCCTCCACAATCACCCAAACCATCTCATCACAGAGCTGATAGACCCGACAATGGTGGTGAAAAGGCTAAAAAGAGACCACGTAATTAATTAGGAGGAGCGGTGATGGCCGCTTCACTACACTCGTCCTTCTTCCATTCAACAAATTCGTTTATGGTCTGGCGACCGATCGCAAATAGTAAAAGATCAGAAAAAAAAAAAAAAAAAAAAAAATGTACAGTTTTGTATGAAAAAATGTAATTCGCATTTATTTTGAATCGGGTAAGTATTTTGGATTTTTTATTTAATAGAACCCTAGAGAAATACTGTCAATCCAAATAATATCACAAGAAGAGTTATTGTGCGTTATGAGAATCATGCTCAAATTGCAAATCATTTTGGAATTACGTTTGTATGGGAAGCTCACTGTTCGCCGGAATCTTAATTGATGGAATAAGTAGGTACACAATTTTAAATAAAATTTGTATAAGTATAAACAAGATCTGCCCCCCTACACAAATGACCACTTTTCTATTCGTTCGCTAACTTAAAAATTAAAAATAAGCCATATACTCTAAAATTACGTGTCGTAGGCTTGTCAATTCCATAAAATATAACAATGACGGTGATTTACGTAAATTGGGACGTGTGATTTGATCGTCTAATTGCTTATTTTTAAGCTTTAAGTTAGCGAACGAATAGAAAATTGACCATTTGAGTAGGTCATCAGGTTTGGATTTTGATTTCAACATTTTAGATGTAGATACCAAAAATTGCGCCAAGTACAGTCAGCAATGAAAGTCGCTTAACGCTTTGGTATTTTGTCATAGCAACTTTTTTGACAGATGTCTCACGGTTTGAAAAATTAGTTAAAAAAGTTACTATGACAAAGTACTAAAGTGTTAAACAACTTTCGTTGCTGACCGTACATTTATTATTATGGTTCTGTAAAAAAATGTTGACAAGTTAATATAGTTAGCACAGAAGTAAATAATCACCTTTGCATTCTAATTTTCTGCCTCTGCCATTCGTATAGGAAAGTTAGGGTGTACGTAAAAGAAAAGAATTACGATTGTCAATTATTTTTGGTGACTGCAAAATGTAGATGGCTAGTTCATGACCATAGACATAGAAAAATTTTCGCTGCGCTCAAGAAGACCAACAAAGCGTGGAAAAGAGAAGTTAACATCATACGGACACGGTATATGTAAAAAGAGACAAAGGATCAAGTGACATGTGCCAACATTTTTTACAGTAAGAGCCCCTAGCATCCCACCAAGCAAATGAGCAATCACAGTTTGTTTAAAATATTTTTTAATCTTAATTAGAATTTAAAATAAAGGTATCGTGGAGCCATGGGGTCTTGTGCTCTAAGTAATTGTGATGTGACAAAAAGAAATAATCTAAGTAATCACAGTTTTCACAGGTAAATAAGATATTGCCACACATTTCTCTAAAACCAAATTTCGCTACATTTATTCGTTTATCGACGAAGAAAACAGTATGGAACATATTTTATTAATTTCCTTTGCCATATATAGTCATATTTTATGAATCTAAGACATATTTTACGTATCTCATATAAAATGTATGCATTCGTTTTCGGATCACCTGTTTATTGACATTGTTGTTCTTTGACATTCTATTTCTATGTTCATGACAGTGAATGCTCATAAAATCGCTCGAATGTTATGACTTGTGTCAAAACATCGGCGGATATGAGGTCTCCCCGCGGCCATGACCGACAGTTGCGTCGAAGTATGTAGGTGACCTCAAGGGAAATCCTTCGGCTTTTCGGCCTTTATTATTGACATCTTTGCTAACCCAAAAAAATCACTTTAACAAAAATAATGTTATGTAATTGAAAATTTATCTGTGAATTACAGTGTGTGTTTACATAGTGTTAGGTTTTGCCGTTTATAACACTAGTTTTTAGCGTTTTTGCTATTTCTAACGATAACGTTAACGCTATTTTCCAAATATGAGTTATCCATTTTACTGGCAATACTTGATTGTTGGCAACACTAGAGCTATATAAGTAGAGAGTTACGGTAGAATCGGATTCATTCTTGCTCCAACCGTTGACGCAGTAACTTGAAAAGTGAAACTACCGTGTAAAATGTACGACAGTGTCTAAGTCCTGTGAAAGTAAAGGATATTAAAAGGTATTTATGTGTTCTTATTTTATTATAAGTGTCCTTTAGAAGAATAACCTTACAATTCAGAAGTGGTAACCAATATTGAACGCAGTAAAAACAAAATTGTCACTTTACTTCACACTCATTGCACTTGGTCGAGGCTACACTTCGACAGTCCATACTTCACACTGTTCTACACCAGCCTCAAACGCTGCTCGTTAATGTTTGGTCAGGGCCACTCCCTGATAGCATTGGTGGGTAGGGTAATGAAAGCGCTGCTCGCTAATCCTTGATCGGGGCTACTCCCCGATAGAATTGGCGGGTAATGCAATAAATGATTTGATCCTACTCACTTTACACTCATTGCACTTGGTCGAGGCTACACTTCGACAGTGCATACTTCACACTCTGTTCTTCACCACCCTCAAACGCTGCTCGTTAATGCTTGGTCAGGGCCACTCCCTGATAGCATTGGTGGGTAGGGTAATGAAAGCGCTGCTCGCTAATCCTTGATCGGGGCTACTCCCCGATAGAATTGGCGGGTAATGCCATAAATGATTTGATCCTACTCACCTTACACTCATTGCACTTGGTCGAGGCTACACTTCGACAGTGCATACTTCACACTCTGTTCTTCACCACCCTCAAACGCTGCTCGTTAATGCTTGGTCAGGGCCACTCCCTGATAGCATTGGTGGGTAGGGTAATGAAAGCGCTGCTCGCTAATCCTTGATCGGGGCTACTCCCCGATAGAATTGGCGGGTAGTGCGATAAGTGATTTGATCCTACAACATCTACATGAAATTCATGACTAAAATAACTATCAATACGCTGTACGCTGCATAAAAGAAAAGGGGGTTTTCTTAATCATTTTGTTTTTATTCTACCTTAATTAGTTCTTGCTAAAATATTTTTTTTGAACTGTACTTAATACCACAATTATATAAAGAAAAGTAGAGGTTCGAAACCTTTCTGAATTATTTGGTTTCAATGGAAACCGATATCACATAATTTTGTAGCATTCGGTTTCCATTGGAAAACTACTAATTATCAGTTAATATGAAATTTTCTCCATTCCCGAAGTTAAAGGTCAAAGTCATTCCCAACTATTCCAGTAAATTTTGTGTTTGAGATAAAAACAAAGCTGAATTGGTACGTACTCATGGCTTTATTTATTCTAAAATTTGCATTATTTTCTGTTTAATACTCATTGGAACGAGACTGACTACCCACAAGTTGCGGCAGCGTGTCGAAAAGTCTTAGTTCGAGATGCGAGAATAAAGAAGATGAAGTTGAAGAAACGAGATCGAGGATGGAATGCTGAGGTATCCCCTTCAAAGCGGTTAAAGGTCAGAAGTTACATTTCATCTTACTATTTTATGAGTTATGAGATTGAAAGTAACCCTACTTATTTACAAATGTTCAATAATTTTGATAATTCATTTAAAGGGAATGGTTCAGTTTATACGGGGGTTTTGCGTGAACATTAAATAATAAAGTTGCCCCAAAATAAAAATAAAAATGATATACTTTTATGAGTCATAGAAGTTAATTTTGACGTTTTCTCTTTTTCCGACATAAATTACACTTTCAACTTACTTAATAATTACTTACTGTTTGAGGTATTACAGAATAATAATAATAAAAAGTGATTTTTTTGGGTACATAGGTACTCTTTGGCAGATAGTGGGCATGTACTACTAGTATTGTGCCATGTTTTGAATTAGTTCTCTGTAAGGTTCCTATAATTATTTTCAATTAGTTCCAATAATTATTAGATTTTTGATATTTATTATTTTATTTTATTGTAACTTTGTAATTATTTGTATACAAGTAATTGGTGGAACACGCTGAACTTGTGCCTTAAATATTTTATATGAATAATTTGTACCGTGTTTCGTACGAATAAATTTCTATTTCTATATACCAGAGGTGCCCAAACGGTCGATCGGGATCAACCGGTCAATCGCGAGAGGTTTTAAGGTCGATCGCCAAGAGTAACAGATTAGCACCCAATGTAGTTTTACTTATGCATTTTTTTTTCTTGTTTAATATTTGATCGATTAAACGATAAAAATGTCGACATCTTAGTCATAAAGTTTTGCTAGGTCGATCTCCTTAAGAAAAAGTATGGGCACCCCTGCCATATACTATGTGCTAAGACAACTAAAGCTCTTTTCAAATGATTCCCTTTTTATTTACTTTCCGGCGAAGAGGCTACCACTGTCATCTTAATCTTGAATTTAGTTGTATTTTCTGTAAAATACATTTTACAGAACTTTTTCGCCAAAAGCCTTAATCAAACCATTATCTTCCCTGAAGTGCTTCATGGTTATTGAATTTGAATTTCTCTTTAAACTGAGTATCATTCTTTTATCATTATGGTGGCATGGTTTGATTTACGTGTTGTGTTAGGACTGTATATCCGCATTTCAAATAAATTAGCGTTTTTCCAGAGAAGTTATCTTAAGAATTAAAACATTACTATTGATAACAACTTTAGTTTTAGGAAACAAAATGCTTAAATTTGTGCCGTATAGAAAGAGAAACATTATAAATTATAAATTATTATATAAATTCAGGTATTTTAAAACGAAAACAATCTGTTCAAGTTTAATTTCAAATTTGCTGGTCACGGGTATTTTCCACAAAAGTTTCAGCTGTAACAAATAAGAATATGACTCATATTTTTCACTTGTTGTTTGTTTTTCAAGGAGTGCACTATATAGAGAATTAAAAAAGAGATTTTAATCAGATTCGATCAGATTTTAAAACAGAGAACAGGGTTTTTCTAGTGGTTTTAGTATTTAAAGATTCTAAAGTAATTTTTATTTTTTTGGAATATTGTGGTATTTGTCTAATGTATCTATTGCGTGTTTTGTATATCCATTTATCCATTTAATAATTTAATAGGAATTTTCGAAGTTCGCCCTCATTACGTCTCGTGCAGTTGTGATAATTTGTATTGAAAATTTAAAAAGGGAACGTGATGCGAATATACAGCCGTAAACCAGGGCAACTCTCTGGTGATACGTGTAACTATTCTCTGATAACTCCTGACGCCTAGCTTAATTTTGCCACATAAAAGTGCGTATGTGCTTAAGCTTATATATAAATATTTATCTATTATGCCATGCTTTACGTAAGTTAACATAGATATGTATACAGGAAGATGCTAGGGTTGGTTGATTGCGCATAGCGCTTGATCAGGATGACTCTCTGGTAGCGTGGTGCGCAAACTGTTGGATAAGTCTTGGGCACAGCCACGACTGTGACCAAGGCTTACTCCTTACCCTTGGTAGCACTCGACACGCACGCCATTGCGCCACACACACACGGTGAGGTAGTTCGGGCTAAATGATGATAACGCTAGATCAGTTTCTCTGAAGTATATTGCCTATGTTGAGAGTTTTTATATTATTTTCTCCATCGCTGTAATTAGTCCAAAGTTAAGATCCTAACGCAGTTCTTAACTATTCCGTACGATGTATGGTTTCAATCATGTTAACGCATAGGTAGATGGTAACTAATTTGAAGAAATCACATTGTGATTATAAATTAGTATTTTATATATAAAATAATTTACATCTTGGATACGTTGAACATTGTTGACAAGCTTACAAGGTATCATGATCAGTGATTGATAACAAATCACAAGTTTAATAGTGGGAGGACGGGATTTCCTAGTCGCTGGCCGCCAGGATTTGGCGCCGTATCTACTGCTTATGCACTAACTGTTAGGTTAGTTTAAGGAACTTTAATATTATAAAGACATTAACATTGTCACCATACATAAGAACATTATAAATAAAAGGACTAAAACAGTTCGTGGTCGCTGGTCGCAACAGCAAGGTAAATTAGGTAGGCACAATAATAATTATTGTCCACTGGTATACATACAACTACAGAGTCTACCAAATTATTCCTATAAGAATCTTTTATTCCATCCAGTCCTACTATTAGTTCGATAGTCGAACTGTTTGGACATATTTTTTTTTCAAATTGTTAGACTGGCAGAGATAATCGAACTGTTTGGCTATTGGCTCGCTCAAAATCGCTAAAAATACATACCAGTGCCACTTTATTCACAAGAAAAGAAGAATAAGAAACATTTATTCTGCAAGTAGCATGGGTACACATTACATAAAGATCTTAAAATAACTAATATCCGCTACACGACACCAGTTTCAGGCAAGCAGAATGAAGGGAGATAATTATCATACAATCCATTTAAGCACATTCATATTAATCATTTTGAAAGTATAATTCTTAAGTTACAATTTATTAAGTACATAATGTCAAAAGTGATTTTAATATAATTAGATGTCAAATTATTGTACATTTTACGTTCTACCCTCAAAATATTCCCTAATTGAATAGAAACACTTATCTGTTAACCACTTTTAGCCTTTTCATAAATAAAACTGATGGCACAGAATATATAGTACTGATGGTAACTCTCGTATAACTTTCGGTATATGATTATAAACTAATGATGACATCGTTTTTGTGACGAACTTGGTTCTACAGTCAGGAACCTTAGACTGTTGTGCAAACAAATTATGATGTTTATTTACAAAACAGCCTACCCCAGATATACAGACAGTTCTTTTTAAATAATGGTCTGCAACTATAGAGTAGTCTTGATCTTATATTCCACATTATTACTATTAGTATTTCATATTCGAGAAATGTTTCACACTATTGTAATTATGCTGATACAGTCAGATAAATGACTTTATTTTAAATGATCTTATGTTTAGTACATAGATTCAATCGGTGGCTCAACAATATTAGTGTTACACATACAAATAAAGATGGTTAATAAATGGTAACAAATCAAGTTCCTTGAATAACGGATTACAGAGTCGCGTGGTGAATTTACCTGATATAAATAAATAATGTCAACATTTCTATTTACTTTAGCATTGCCGATCTTATTAGGGAAAGTTTGGTTTGCTTTAGGGTTAAATTATAATAGTGGGGTTTGCACATATAAGGTTTCATTTGATAATGTATTAAAAGTTTTGATTGGAAATGTTCCTAGGTATTTTGATTTCATAGTCTTATGATAATACTTGGAAGGGTTGCTGTCGCTTTTGTGTTTAATTTCAGAAAGCTTGAGTGTTTCTGGATGGCGCTGACGGATGGCACTGACCGATGGTTTTCGGATAGTGCTGACTGGTGGTTTCTGGATGGTGCCAATGAATGGTGCCGACGGGTGACTTATGGGTGGCGCCACAGACGACTCCTCGATGTCACTGATGGATGGTTTTTGGATGGATGACGATGGATATGATGACGAGTAAGATGATGATGATTTTTATAATTGGAATGATTATGATGGTATACACTTCTAAGATGAGATCATGAACCTGGAACATACTTTAAAGGGATCCAGCAGCTAAACCTTGTTTTCTTGTTAACTTTAAGGAAATTTAATTCATTAATCATAAATCAAATCAGCAACGCAGCTGTAAAATAAATTGATTAACTTGAATGCATTTTATAAAGTTCCGATTCCGAGCGAGCAATTTCATAAAAATTATGTAAATTATAATGACAAGTCTCATACATTGGAATCGGTGAGTTGAATCATAATTATGTATTTTATCGGTGATTGTATAATTGCCAATGTTTTTCTTTAATTATTAATATTATGACAAGAGTATTAGGTTTGAGAAAACTTTAGTGCAAATAAGCCCTAACTAATATTTTTGTTTGAATATGCAAATAGAAGTTATTAGCTTATATGGAATGAGTGTGAATGAGATTTAATACTGATATACCCTCATGAGAGCCAAGGTGGCTCCATTCCGGTGATATGAGTTGATCTACATTCATAGATTATAGCTCATGTACCTTCATGAGCAAATGATCTTGGTGGTACATGAGTAGGATATTGAACGATTGATAGAATGAGATGTAATACTGATATACCCTCATGTGAGCCAAGGTGGCTCCATTCCGGTGATATGAGTTGATCTACATTCATAGATTATAGCTCATGTACCTTCATGAGCAAATGATCTTGGTGGTACATGAGTAGGATTTTAGATGAGTGATTGGAGAATGAGATTTAATACTGATATACCCTCATGTGAGCCAAGGTGGCTCCATTCCGGTGATATGAGTTGATCTACATTCATAGATTATAGCTCATGTACCTTTATGAGCAAATGATCTTGGTGGTACATGAGTAGTAATTATACATGAACTTAGAGAGACAAAAAAAAGAGAGATCTGTTTCATAAATGAACTAATGTACAGCTATGATACTGAATATATCTTAAAAATGTAAAAAAAAAATGTAACTTTGAATTTGATGTTATTACCTACCAAATGGATTTAGTATACATTTAATACATAATTTTGTAATAAAAATTGTCATTTGCCTCGAGGTTGTTTTATAAATGAATTAATGTACAGCTTTGATACTGAATATATCTTAAAAACATAAAAAAAATGTAACTTTGAATTTGATGTTATTACCTATCAAATGGATTTATTTTATAAAATAAAAATTGTCATAAAATAAAAATACAATTAAATGATATAAGTCATGTCTAAAATTGCCTCGAGGTTGGAGCAAGCAGGCCGATTGTTAGGTATGAAATCCTGGTCGCGTGCGTGCATGGGGACATGCACGAGGTCAGGATGGTCGATTGTTAGGTTTTGCCGTTTATAACACTAGTTTTTAGCGTTTTTGCTATTTCTAACGATAACGTTAACGCTATTTTCCAAATATGAGTTATCCATTTTACTGGCAATACTTGATTGTTGGCAACACTAGAGCTATATAAGTAGAGAGTTACGGTAGAATCGGATTCATTCTTGCTCCAACCGTTGACGCAGTAACTTGAAAAGTGAAACTACCGTGTAAAATGTACGACAGTGTCTAAGTCCTGTGAAAGTAAAGGATATTAAAAGGTATTTATGTGTTCTTATTTTATTATAAGTGTCCTTTAGAAGAATAACCTTACAATAGGTTTTTAAAAACGTTTTTGTTCATGATTGTCAACTGTCAATTAAGTAGGTAAATGGCTTGGTTGGGCTTCACTACATTGTATAAAACAAAGTCGCTTTCTCTGTTCCTATATCCCTATGTATGCTTAAATCTTTAAAACTACGCAACGGATTTTGATGCGGTTTTTTTTCATAGATAGAGTGATTCAAGAGGAAGGTTTATATGTATATTAACAAATCACACGCTTAAAATTACATACAAGAGATATCGAAATTTTTGTATTAAAATAATCAAAAAATTAAAACGTAACTATGACAGGACTCAACTAGAAAAAGCAATGAAAAATCCTAGAAAGCTATGGAACACAGTTAACAATATAACACAACGTAAACCACCTAAATCTCGTAACCAAGAACTTTTATATATTTCTAATTCCCCACAAGAGTCTTTAGACAAAGTAAACCAATAATTTGCTACTATTGGTAAACAGTTGGCTGAAAATATTCCCACTTCCAAAACAAATATTGGTGAGGAAATTATCGTACCGCTGAAATCATCGTTTGCACTCTTTGATACGGATCCAGATGAAGTTAAAAGCATTCTCTTATCAATGAAGTCGGATAGCGCTCCTGGGTGGGACAAAATACCGACTCACTTCTTAAAACTAGTACGCAACGAAATTGTACCTATCTTAGTACACCTGACAAATCAATGTTTTGAAAACGGAATTTTCCCCAGACTTTTAAAGCAAACGATTATCACTCCTGTTCACAAAACTGGTGAAAAAACTGATCCATCTAATTACAGGCCTATATCTGTTATATCTATTTTGGCTAAGATCCTGGAGAAGTTGATAAACATCCGGTTGGTTAGATTCTTTACTAAATATAATGTAATTTCTACATCCCAATATGGCTTTCGCAAGAATTTGTCCACTGAGGATGCCGTTTTAGCCTTGACGTCACATATTGTTGAAAATGTAGATGCTGGCAATAAATGTTTGGCGGTATTCCTTGATCTCAAAAAAGCCTTTGATACGGTGTCCATACCAATCCTTGTGCGTAATCTTCAGGACATAGGCATAAGAGGTACCCCACTTAAACTACTTGAAAGCTACCTTACTGATCGTTGCTCGCGTGTTGGTGTGGGGTCAACATTGAGCTCTCAATGTACAGTCAATTATGGAGTGCCACAAGGTAGTGTGCTCGGCCCTACTTTGTTTCTTGTTTACATAAATAATCTTTGTAACATGCAATTGGATGGAGGTCGCATTTATACGTATGCAGATGATACAGCCATCGTTTTTTCAGCTAAAGACTGGGAAAACCTAAAAATACGGGCTGAAACAGGACTGGCCAGAATTGCTTCTTTCTTGCTTCTTTCTTGCTTGAAATGTACAAAAAAGCAATTACATCTGTTTTACTAAATATGATAAAAGTCAGCCCTCACCTAATTTCAGGATAGCTGTCCATCAATGTGATAGGGATACCACTACGACTTGTTCATGTGCTGAGCTAAAAAGAGTGACTAATACTAAATATTTGGGTATTATACTCGATCAACGATTGTCATGGCATAGTCACATTGAACTTATTATGAACAGGACTAGAAAGCTCATATGGACATTCAAACATTACGATATGTGGCCTGTGAGCGCCTTTTGCACCTAACTTACGTCTCTCTAGCACAATCAGTTTTAATGTATTGCTTATCTGTGTGGGGCGGGGCAATTAAAACTAGATTTCTCGATGTGGAGAGAGCTCAGAGAGCATTACTGAAGGTTATGTATTTCAAGCCACGCAGATTCTCAACTCAAAACTTATATTCTTCTTCTGGAATATTATCGGTCAGAAAATTATATATACTAGTCACTATATTGAGAAAACATAAGTCTCTTACGTACAAATGCAATCTCAATAACTACAGAAGGAAACGAAACGTGGCGACTGTAAAGCAAGTAAAGTCAGTTTTTGCTAAAAGGCAATTTGCGACGAGGGCTGCTGTCCTGTATAATGAGGTCAATAATGAGCTAAATGTCTACCCTTTGACTTATAAAAAATTCAAAATGGCGCTTACTGAGTGGCTAAAAACAAAAAGTTACGCAGAAATTGAATTACTAATCTGACTCAAATTGTACTAGTTACAATAGTTGTGGAAAATCTATTGTAGGTATCCGATCCCAAGGCAATGCCGTAGGGCAACATTGAATTGAATACACATACGTACGCACGCATACACACACACACACATACTCACACACATACACACACCACACATACATATACACACACACACACGGTCATAAACAATTAGATGATAATAATATATAAAAAAAAACTTGCTTATCTTGTTTTTATTGCAATCAATTAGGTAATAGGGGTGTTTCCAATATATATTTAAAATATTTATATTATATACCTGTATTAGTTTACTTTTAAGTTAAATAAAAACAAAATGTACTGTGTATTTAAGAAAACTCAGGTAATTTAGATAATGTTATTACTTATAGATAATAAGGCGGTTTTAACTATTCTATCTGTAACAGTTACTATGCTAAGGAAGAGCGAGGCAACCTAACACAAGCAAAATATTTGCTTAAAGGGAACCTCAACCACGGATTATTGTAGTAGAATATGTTTTTACCGAAATAAATAATTTATAAATTTGTATTGTATTGTAACATGGTGTCAAATTCCACACTACACCGAAGCGAAGCGAGGGCGGGTCGCTAGTGTTAATATAAAAATTAAAAGTACCTACCTACTTGAGAGTTGACTTGTTCATAAAAACGATATACATAGAATTACTATGCAAAAAAACTCTACTCAAAATCTAACCTCATACTTAGTGGGTGATAAAATCTACTTGAGAGATGGTCTAAAACACGAAGGGCCTGATTCACAGGTTCCGAACACTCCCTTGACAGATAATTAAATATAATTTTTCTTTTATTTTTTAATTAATTTAGAAGATAGTTCTTTTCGAGGCCTGTGCCGCTTACCGTGAGTTGATGCAAATTGTTTTCGCTTCCATAAACTATCGTTTTCTCTCTTTCTCTCGCATTGACTATGAGCTATCCAATAGTTTACGATAGCGAAAATAATTTGCATCAACTCGTAGAGTAGGTATAGCTACCGTAGAATAGGCCGACCGGAGTCCCAAGTAACAAAATTTGGTACTATAAAAGTCCTGAGAACGCTTTAGGACGTGCTTATTAGATTCATGATAAGCACTATAATGGTATTGTAAACCTTACAGAACCCCAAATAGGCCCTAGTTTTATCACTGATTTGTTCTATAAACGTTACATAAAGGCTCTCTCGGTAATCAATCAGCTCTATAGTTGAAAACCAAAAGATGTTTATAGTGCTATTTTGCGCCGTAATCGATTTTAGTGATCTTTATATTGTTCGTGTTGTGGCCACGACATCGTGAGTGTTCCCCAAGAAAACAAAATGTCATTCACTAATTATACAAAGGGCATTCTACAAAACATCACCTTTGATCGTCCATTGACCGTAACTCCACCGTAACTTGCTCTTGCGAAAATAATTGTATCGATAAAATCACTATGCTGATTTCAAATTTGACAATGAGCCTTCATAATTTTCGTGATTTAATTAAATTAAAATTAACAAAATAAGGACTAGTCCTGCCTATGGCTGCTATAGTACATATTGGCTCCAGCCGTGCCACTAATGTGCTATCATGGCATAAACGGCAGCCATATTGTCACCGAAAACGGATTAGTCCATTAATAACTAATTTTAGTGCTTTTATGTCACGCTTTAGTCTGGTAGCAGTAACACAAACTCACTTATAGAGCTATTTAGAATTTAAGTTATTTAGCAACTGCACCAGGAGTCGCTATGGTACTAAATAGTACCATAGAAGAGTTTTCATGACTTTTACAGAACTAGCCCCAAAGCAATGTTGAGGGAGCATTTAAGAAGCTAAACCGTCACGTAATAACCATTACGTGACGGTATAAAAGTACCTTGCACAACCGTGCAAGGTACTTTTATAGTGCAGATTGATTCTGTAATAGTGTTTTCGATACTGCTACAATACTAGTACTGTAAAAGTTATTTTGAAGCATTATTAGTGCAAAATAGATACATAAAAGTGACAGTAAAGTAGGTCGTCTATAGTACTACTAAATAGCACTATAATAGTTTTTTCATATCTATTACAGTGCAACACTTTAAAGATTCTTTTGTATGTTCCTGTAAGTGTTCTAAGAGCTACATTTTAGAACTTAAATTCACTTTAATATTATACAAGGTGTTTGGTAAAAGCCTTATAAAGCCGAATATGGTAGATAGGGACCATCAAACTGAACAACTTTTATTATGGGACCAACTCTGAAATCGCGAAAAAAAAATCAGCTGTTTCATACAAAAATTAATCAAGAAAATATCAAAATGTATGAAACTGCTGATTTTTTTTTCGCGATTTCAGAGTTGGTCCCATAGTAAAAGTTGTTCAGTTTGATGGTCCCTATCTACCATATTCGGCTTTATAAGGCTTTTACCAAACACCTTGTAGAACCAAAACGCTCTGATGATAACCTTAATAGCACAAGCAGTCATAACGGTTACCATTATAGGATTACTATATCACTGTTTGGTGATAAAACGCCTTGGTTATAGAAATTTTTGTTACTTGGGAGTTGGACCGGTGACCAACCGAAACTCGAACGGAGTCAAGTCGGCTCAAGCGGAGTACGTCTCACTCTTTTCTTTATTTAGGTACCTATATTTGTACTATGCAAACGGGGTTATTACTATTAGCAACGTGACCAGCGCAGTGTGTCGGTTTTGCTCCGGCAGAACTGCAGCCCAGCTTCGGTCAAGTTCCGGTCGAGTTTCGACCGACCCTGATTAAACTCCAGTGCCATTGCCATGTACAATCTACCACACCGGCGCGGCGGGCCGCGCCATCACTAACACTGGTTTAGTTCGTACACCGAGGCGATGCGCAGGCACACGAACTTTTCTCCATGTGGTAAAGCACGTGAGTGGGAGGTTGTACACGCTTGCTTAGTACGATTACTTAAAACACGGCAAAACGGCACTAGAATTGTGATATGAGGAAAAGCCACGTGACACAGTCGGCGCACGTGCCGCGGTAAATTTATCGATACACCGTCGTTAACTGACGAGTAATAACTCAAAGTTATTGTTTATCAACATTGCTTTGATGTCATATTGGAAGGAACATTTTATTGCCCGCTTGCGCCGATTTTCATATGAAACTAAAACAATTCAAGGTAATTTAAATAAACGATAGTATTACAACCTGTAGTTACTAATAGAATGCTTCGAAGATCTTTAAGATTAAAAATCGGAAACTGATTTTTATCGTCCCAAGTTGAAATCACGTTGTGATACATTAACAACGTGTTACAAAAAACCCCTTATGCCGAATATTGTAGATAATAAAGAACAATATAATCCCTGAAACTTATTATAAACCCACCACTTTTTTGATAAAAATATACATGCTGTCCCAAAACTTTGCCACATGGAGGGAAAGTCCACAAATTTTACTACTTCTAGTAAAATTTCCTATCTTCAATATTTAAGGTACCATGGGCAACAGCGACGCTTAACCACTGCTAAGGTCAAAATCGCTTGCACGCCGCGCCGTCACAACCATACGTTTAGTTCGTGTAGGGGCGATACGCGCGCACACGAATTTTGTTGCAAACTGGTTAAGCGTCGCTGTTGCCCATAGTACATTCCCTCTGTATGGCAAAGTTTTGGGACACCTTGTATAAACAATGTGTTAATAAATTAACGCAAAATGAGAAAACCGTTTCTTCGGACGGAACAACTTTTACTATGGGACCAACTCTGAAATCGCGAAAAAAAACCAGCTCCTTCATACATTTTTATATTTTCGTTATACATTTTTGTATGAAACAGCTGATTTTTATTCGCGATTTCAGAGTTGGTCCCATAGTAAAAGTTGTTCAGTTTGATGGTCCGAAGAAACGGTTTTCTCATTTTGCGTTAATTCATTAACACGTTGTATTTTCATGATAAACTGCATAGTGACAGCCCTAGACCAAAATTGTGTATTGCTTTTACCCATTAATGGGATTGATCATCGAAAACAATACTTTAATTTATTATATTTTCACTTTGTAGTTTTCCATATAAATAAAAAACAAAATTTTACAGGTCTTAACATGAAACATCCTGTAAAAGTAAGAAGTAAAAATCATTACGACGAATTACTTATTACTAGGAAAGATCGTTTTTATGTACAATCTTACTATACAGGGTGCAAAAAAACGCTTCAGTATCGCGCAGGTCTATAATTAAAGCCGCAGCCGATCAGCTGATTTATTTTCGATAAATTACTTGTAGTTAGAAAAACAATAAATTGACAATGTTCGTTATTCTAAGTCTATGTCACACCATTGCAGTTAAAAAAAAGCGATAATATTAAAAAATTGAATACAAAAATTCAACTTTGTTTAATTCATCTTACTCAGAATCAGTAACTCTGCCACCTGCCCTTTTTAAAGAAAAAACATCTGACTAGATAAAGAGTTGGCCAGGCCCTACGAAAAATGAATTGAGGATAAACCTAAATGAAAAAAAATATGACTAGTGGCTCCGTGAGCTGTAGACCTCGCGAAAAAATAAAATAAAATGTCGCCATGAAGTTTTCAAAGCACACAGTAGGTACGTGAGTATTGCAGCTAGATGGTGCTTCTAATTTTGATCATTTTTCAAAATGAGTGAGTATTTTTTTTTATAAATTTGGAAAAATTGGCTTGACTGAACAGTTATATATAATTATCGAACCTACTCACAAAATTTTACCAGAATCTGTTGAGAAATGCGACTTGTAGAGGAGATCAAACAGCCGGAAATCTGGAATGAAATATGGTTTTTTACATATCTCCGTCATTTTCACAAATTTCGAAAAACTGTCTCGACAAAAAAAAAATATATATTTATCGAACCTGCTCACAAAATTTCACCTAGATCGGTTGAGAAATGCGACCTGTAGAGGAGAACAGCCAGCGCTGGAAATACGGGCTGAAATTTGTTTTTTTTACATTATCTTCACCATTTAGAAAAAACAATTAAAAACTGGCTTGATATATGAAATCTATACAATTTTCAAACCTGCTTACAAAATTTTACGAGAATCGGTTGAGAAATGCTACCTGTAGAGGAAAACAGACAGCCCTGGAAAGCCGGACTGAAATATGTATTTTTAACATTTCTCCGTCATTTTGAAAAATTTCCAAAAACTGGCGTGACAAAAAAAAACTATATTATTTTCGAACCGGCTCACAAAATTTCACGAGAATCGGTTGAGAAATGCGACCTGTACAGGAGAACATCCAGCGTCAGAAAGTGAAATACATTTTTCTTACATATCTCCGCCGTTACGAAAAATTTAGAAAAACTGTCTCAACTTGAAAAAATCTATATAATTTTCGAACCTGCCCACAAAATTTCACGAAATTCGGTTAAGAGATGCGACCTGTAGAGAAGAAAAGACAAAGCCGGAAAGCTGGACTGCAATTGGTTTTATTTACATATCTCCGCCATTTCGAAAAAAATCGAAAAAGTGGCGTGACAAAAAAATCTATATCATTTTCAAACCTGCTCACAAAATTTCACGAGAATCGCTTGAGAAATGCGACCTGTAGAGGAGAACAGACAGCGCTGGAAAGCCGAAAAACCTGTTTTTTTAAATATCTCCGCCATTTTGAAAAATTAAAAAAATCTGGCTCGCCAAAAAAATTCCATATAATTTTCGAACCTGCTCACAAATTTTCACGAGAATCGGTTGAGAAATGCGACTTGTAGAAGAGAACATACAGACATACGAAAGAATTTTTGCCCAAAGCTGAAGCAGAGACGCTTCGCTCGCACTTCGTGCTCGCTCGGTCAATTACTTATTTATCACTAAAAACGTGCAAACAGTACTGCTGTTTTTCCTATAAGTTTGAAATTTGAATTTTTTGAACGTTAATAATTTTCATTTGATGAATTTTCATTGAATGAATTGTATGTATAGGTACAACTAAAAACAAAAAACTCACTTAATGTTTATGTTTTTCTGTTGTTTGTAAAAATAAACGAAATTTTCCGCTCAAAAGCGTCTTACTTAAAAAAATTCATCACGTTGCAAATTTTTTAGGCAGAGCAGAAGTATTGTTATGGAAAACAGAATTAAACAGCAACTTTTTTGGTCATTTTTGTAAATAAATAAATAAGTAAAATTCATTTGATGTTTGTTCATAATTATGCCAAAGTTATACGACAGTGTTTTTTGCACGTTTTCACATTTTTTTTACATTCATCTACAACTACAAGGTTTATCTCTAATTCTAGTCAAACTGTTGCTAGCTAGTTTTTTTTTGTTACGTTTACCTTACGTTTTCTATGTATAATGAAAATCCCAGACAATTTTCTTGTAACCGGCCCTTAACGAAAACAAAACGATTTTCAATGTTTCTGTAATTTTTTTAATATATTGTTGAAACTTGACGTGTTAAGGCCTTACATTTATGTTAAGGCCTTCTTTTGTATTAAGGCCCTTTATTTCAGAATCTAAAAATATTTTAAAACGATAGCAGCTCTACAACTTCATACCTAATATAATTATTATCTTGTTTTTGCAATTCTAGTTATACTTCCTCAACCTACTTAGGTGGCGTCACGTTGACCTTGTCAATCAGTAATCTTGCGCAGTCGGTAACACTTATTTTTGTTTTTATGTAAGGTATGTATTTAGTGTCTGTATTATAGCGAAGTTCTCGTGTTTGGACTTTGACTGTTTAGGAAACTGTAGCACAGAAACAGATATTCATAGAAAAAAATATTACTATAAAATAAAAAGTCAAAGTTACGAATCCTATCATAATGTGATGATAAACAATTTCTGAGCTTCGAAGAAGTGGATATTTTTAAATTTTTGCAAAAATATCAAAACGTGTTTGTCTTTATTTGTTTGCACTGCTTGTTCGCACCCGAGTTCAAGATGAGTATGAGTATTTATTATACCACTATGCGATAGGCAAATAAATTATTCAACTAAAGCAAGTTTTATGGTTTACATGATAATATTAAATATTCCTAAATTAAATGTAAGTCACATACATTGCTCCAGTTCTAACAAACACAGACCTGAGAAATTTTTTTAGGGTTCCGTAGTTTAATCAACCCGTGACTGTCATCATTCCGTCTGTCCATCTATGCGTCCGCTCAGAGTTCCTAACCTAAGTACTAGAAAGCTGTAATTTAGCATGAATGTGTATCTTACGTTTTCGAAAGGGAGGGGGGAGGCAGAAGTTAATTTGCCGCTCTCTTCGAACTTCTCTTTTCAACCATATACCCCCCCCCCCCTCTGGCCACGCGTTTAAGGTTACCATCTACGTAAAGGAGGAGTAGGTACATCCTAGACGGCAGTCTTTTTTTGGAACAACAAAGGCCGCGCCGAGCGATTTTTAGCCAGTTTATACTTATAGTCGTAAGTTGTGTAAAACAGGAAGTAAATATATAAGTTTATAGCTTATAGAGTAGTTGTAAAAGGTAACCGCGGAACCCTATACTGCGCGTGGCTGGACTCGCACTTGGCCAGTTTTTTAATGTTGAAATTTCTAAATTATTCCGGGGATCGTACCCAGGCATGAGATGAAGAAATTAGTTCATTAGTTTACTGCAACATATTTGGTTGATCCAACAAGATTTTGATTGATTGCAGGTCCTCACATTTTATTTTGCCACTAATTAGTACTCAGTTCAATTGTAAAAAAACCAGTGATGAAATATTTTACAGATTCTGCAGATATTATTATTTAGTAGGAAAACTTTAAAATATATTGATAACATTATCGATATGTTCACATTACGTATTTAATAATGTTTTTGTCATTAATAAACACAATGCGATGATAGGAGTTTAAAATTGTATGAACTAATTTTCATTAGGTTAGTACGGTCCAATAGCAATCTGCTCTGCTAGTTTTGTATTTTTGTTGTGGCTGTAATGTAAAATTGATATGCAGTTCCTTGTGGTAGCAATATAAAAATATCCCTATAAAAATAAAAAAATAAAATAAACAGATTTTCAACATTGGGCTGACTAGAGTCGAACTGAGAAAACACACTCGACTACCGTAAGTCAGCAATGAAACTTTTCGAAAAACATAAAATGATTTGAAAGTATTTTGTATTAGTTGCCTACTTTTTTTAAACGCTATTGAAATGTATGTAGAACTTTAAAGAATTTGGTCCCTTTAGGACAAATTCCTAAGACAGAGTAATCTTCATCGTAGTTGCGGAACAGTAAATATTTAGACAACAATTATCAGTGGATTGCGATCCTAGCCTAACTGTTCTGTCTCACGATAATCCACGACAGCTTCGTATTCTGAGTATTCATTGCAGCTTCTGTTAGATTAGAAAATGTTAGGATCATTTTAACTGAGTAATGGTTAGTAAGCGCTAATATTTAATATGATGTCAAGTGTAATTCAGTAGTGGTTTTGATTACTACGTAATCGTCGGGTACTGGTATGATATCATTTGTTGAACGTCGTGGTCACGCCCGCAACGAGATTTCTACCGTACTCAAGGCTGTATTCGGCATTTGTTTCATACAGTTTTTATCCGTTACCGTTTACTTTACGATTAAATTTTTGCTTGCTTTACACTACGGTTTCATAAACCTAAAGATATCTTACACAAAACTTATTTAACATTATTTTATTCTTTTTTATTCTTGCCCTTTTATATTATATGAATAAAAATAAACGTCTTCAATGCGTTCCTTAACTATTTATTCGATTGTGCTGAAACTTAAGTTATTCTGTGTAAAGCCTGTAGTAGTTCCTGGTCCAAAAAATTGCTTACAACATTGTCTTTCTCTGTGTTCCATTCATCAGTCATTGCAATATCGGGTTCAGCTTCTTGTTTGTCTTCTATTTATTTAAAGTTATCAGGAGTCATTCCTATGTTTTATATCGTCCTTCAAAACGAATTTGGTCTGTCTATTCAAATTCGGTCTGTTTTGGAGTGTCTTTATCGGGTTTAGTTTGCTAAATAGTGATTTAGATTGCGCATACATCTATCTATATCTATATATATAAAATTCAAAGTCCTGACTGAGTGAGATATCAACGCACAGCCCAAACCGCTGAACCTAGAGACTTGAAATTTTGCACACAGATACCTTATACAGTGTAGGCATCCACTAAGGAAGGATTTTTGAAAATTCCATCCCTAAGGGGATGAAATAAGGGATGAAAGTTTGTATGAAAGTCCCTCAGTTTTGAAGCTAGGATCTTCAAATTTTGTGTTTAGGCTGATGATTGAAAATAAATAAATACATGTCTCAGCGTTTTCCAAAATTCTACCCCCGAAGGGGTGAAAAGGGGGATGAAGTTGTGTTTAGAAGATAATCCTTTATTTTTGAAGTAAAAATCGCTTATGGATGGAAATCTAACGCAACGCATATTATATTGGTATAATTTCAACCCCCATGGTGATGAAATGGGGGTGCAATGGGGTAAATAAACCTAAAAATCGATATGGATGTCGTTATTGGGGTTTTCTGGGTTGACGATTGCGAAAATAACATTTATTTTGAAGTCCAACACGGTGGACATGATTTAACCCCTAAAGGGGTGAAAATGGGGTTCAAATTTTGTATGGAAAAACAATATGAAATAGACAGTACAACTTTAAACTTCGTAGGAGCACGTCTAAAAATAAATCTACATATATTTTGTTATTTTGAAAATCAACCCCGTAGGGGGTAAATGGGGTAAGTAAACATAAAAATCGATATGGATGTCGTTCTTGAGGTTTTATAGGATAGTGATTGCGAAAATGACATTTATTTTGAAGTCCAACACGGTGGACATGATTTAACCCCTAAAGGGGTGAAATCGGGGTTCAAATTTTGTATGGAAAAATAATATTAAATAGACACTACAACTTTAAAATTCGTTGGAACACATCTAAAAATTATATATTTTGTTATTTTGAAAATCATCCCTTAGGGGTAAATGGGATAAGTAAACATGAAAATCGATGTGGATGTCGTTTTTGAGGTTTTATGGGATGGTGATTGCGAAAATGACATTAATTTATAGTCCAACAAGGTGGACATGATTTTAACCCCTACAGGGGTTCAAATTTTGCATGGAAAAAGAATATGAAATAGATATTACAATTTTAAAATTCGTAGGAGCACGTCTAGAAATAAATAGGCAATTACATACCTATTTTGTTATTTTTAAAATCATTCCTTAGAGGTACTTAAATGGGGTAAGTAAACATGAAAATCGATGTGGATGTCGTTTTTGAGCTTTTAAGGGGACAGGGACGGAGACAAGATACCTACTAATATCTCTGTACCAATTCTGATTATTGTAAAAAACTAGCTTCCGCCCGCGACTTCGTCCGCGTGGATATTAGAGAAAATCCTTAGGGAACCTTCAACCAGGATCCGACCAGCCGTTTTTACGCGATTAGGCGGGTCCCCACCAAGCGAGCAGCCTCGTGCGAGGCCCGCCTCACGAGGCAAACGTCTTGCCTCGCGAGGCAGCGCGCTTGGTGGGGACCCGCCTAATCGCGTAAAAACGGCTGGTCGGATCCTGGTTGAAGGTTCTCTAAGGATTTTCTCTAATATCCACGCGGACGAAGTCGCGGGCGGAAGCTAGTTCTACCATATAGATGGACTGAAATTAAGAAGACAATGTGATTTTCTGATTTGACACTTGACTTTGACACTAATACATATACTAAGTAGATAGACAGTCTATGTACAAGTTTTTAAATACATCTGATGACTGTTTTGGAAAAAGTTGTGTGAAATTGCACATAATATGGAAGAATTTTAATTTTAGTTTTTAGGGGCGCAATACCCAGCAGTGGGTGTTGTGCGGCTGATGATGAGCGGCGCAATATAGAAAAATGATGGGGAATATTATGGTTAAACATCAGCCCCTCCACCTGACCAGTCCTCATATACTGATCGACTGTAAACGATTGTTTAGGCATTTGGTCATAACACCATTAGTCAATTTGAGAGAAATAGACCACAGCGGATTTCCCGGTCAAATTGGTACGTCCGCTTGATGAAGTAACCTTTATCATACAGGAACGGGAGACTGCATCTAGCCAAAAAGTGTTGTCTTTATTTTCTACAATGGATTATGTGCTGTCTTTCGTTCACATACAAATATTGTTATGGGTAATATGACATAAATGGCTGCGCCGGCGCCGGCCACAGCAAAAGTGAGGGAAGCATTTTATGACAAAAAATAATCACATTATTATGATCAATGTAGAGCCAAGTTACTAAGGCACACATTCGGTAAAATAAATTTTTGCTCAGTTGTACCACTGCCACAATTACTGACAGAATTAATACTGTGACGACTATTGGAGTCATAATGCTTTTAAATACTACACTGATTCGTATGCCATCTTTACCTCTTCACCACACATAACTCATGGTCTTTTCTTTGGTTTCGCAAGCGTTTTTAGGCAAAATATTCCTCGCCAATGTCTATATTTGCCTTTCTAACTTATAAAAACCTCGCTCAGTAATGCGAATGTGGGTTTATACTTAGTTGTGATTAGCGAAGTCAGCAGGCTTGCAAATATTTGGCCAAGCGTCAGAAGTAACGTTATCCTCACCATCATCGGTGACAGTTTACTATGGCTCGCGTCAACTCCATCATTTGAGCTATGCAAATTATGTTATCAACATCCTGTCTCGTGCGTAGCATTCAAAATGGAATAAGCTAAATATAGAACGTAGCATATCGCACGCTGATACCTACTTATACTGCTATAGAACAATGCTTTATTTATGCAAATATTTTCGTATTAGGTTCATGTTTGGTTCGATACCTTTAAGTAATTTGTCTTTATTGTTAGATGTGATCTGACTGAACCTAATCATCTTAATATATAAAATTCAAAGTCCTGACTGACTGACTCACTGACTGAGTGAGATATCACACATAAACCGCTGAACCTAGAAACTTGAAATTTTGCACACAGATACCTTATACAGTGTAGGCATCCACTAAGGAAGGATTTTTGAAAATTCTATCCCGAAGGGGATGAAATAAGGGATGAAAGTTTGTATGAAAGTCCCTCAGTTTTGAAGCTAGGATCTTCAAATTTTGTGTTTAGGCTGATCATTGAAAATAAATAAATACGTGTCTCAGCGTCTTCCTAAATTCTACCCCCGAAGAGGTCAAAAGAGGGATGAAGATATGTTTAGAAGATAATCCTTTATTTTGGAAGTAAAAAATCGCTAAAGCGCATTCGCTTAGATAGTGTCGCCCTTTCATCGCGCCGCCTTTGCACGTGCCGCTTCTTGTCAAAGGATGCCGCCGCATAAACAAAGGATACCGCGTGCGGCGTACACCCGCAAGTCAATTTGGATTTTGGCAGTTTACATCGAAGCGCCGCGCCGTAGTGAAAAGTTGTGTTTGTTGACTCTGCTACGTATACTAAAAATGTTTATCATCCTTGGGAGGACAGTGAAGTGCCTCAAGATGAAACTTCAAGTGAACCAACAAAAAAAAGACGGGTGTTTTGTAAAACATGTAAACACAAAAAAGTGTAGATAACGTAATTAAAAAAGAAAATCGATATTTTGGTATGGATTTGGAACGTGATGAAGTTGATAATGACTCCGACACTTCAAGTGATGAAAAATAGTAGGTAGTCTTATTTTTTTATTTAATTTTTCATTAAAATCTCTTTCCACCTTGCTTGTGTGTATTATTTGTATTCGTATTTTTTTTTCAATAAACACAAGTAGGGACTGACACCGTAATCTTAAAAAAAACACGACGCTCGCCCCCCCTCCCCCCCACCCGCACACTATCGTACAATGGTACTACTTAAATAATTATCGAAACCGATAACGATATTGTTTACCGCTATCAGTAACATTACCAAAAACTTGCCGGTATGCTTGTCTCTGAACACATTTGCTTGCGGGTGTACCGACACTATCTAAACGAACGAGCTTTAAATTTGTAATTTAGGCTTACAAATGGAAATCTAACGCAACGTATATTGTTATTGGTAGAATTTCAACCCCTATGGGGATGAAATGAGGGTGAAATGGGGTAAATAAACCTAAAAATAGATATGGATGTCGTTATTGGGGTTTTCTGGGATGACGATTGCGAAAATTACATTTATTTTGAAGTCCAACACGGTGGACATGATTTAATTCCTAAAGGGGTGAAAATTGGGTTCATATTTTGAATGGAAAAAGAATATAAATTAGACAGTACAACTTTAAACTTCGTAGGAGCACGTCTAAAAATAAATTGACAAACATATATTTTGTGATTTTGAAAATCAATCCCTTAGGGGTTAATGGGGTAAGTAAACATAAAAATCGATATGGAGGTCGTTCTTGAGGTTTTGTGGGATGGCGATTGCGAAAACTACATTTATTTTGAAGTCCAACACGGTGGACATGATTTAAACCCTAAAGGGGTAAAATCGGGGTTCAAATTTTGTATGGGAAAATAATATAAAATAAACATTACAACTTTAAAGTTCGTAGTAGGAAGTCTAAAAATAAATAGGCAATCACATATTTTGTTATTTTGAAAATCATCCCTTAGCGGTAAATGGGGTAAGTAAACATGAAAATCGATGTGGATGTCGTTTTCGAGGTTTTATTGCATAGTGATTGCGAAAATGACATTAATTTATAGTCCAACACGGTGGACATGATTTAACCCCTGCAGGGGTTAAAAATGGGGTTCAAATTTGGTATGAAAAGAGAATATAAAATACACATTACAATTTTAAAATTCGTAGGAGCAAGTCGGGAACGGGAACGGGAACGGGAACGAAATACCTACAATTCTGATTATTGTAAAAAACTAGCTTCCGCCTGCGACTTCGTCCGCGTGGATATTAGAGAAAATCCTTCGGGAACCTTCAACCAGGATCCGAACAGCCGTTTTTACGCGATTAGGCGGGTCCCCACCCAGCGAGCAGCCTCGTGCGAGGCCCGCCACACGCGGCAATCGTCTTGCCCACAAAGTACTTTTTTATAATAGGAAATGGTCTTGCCTCGCGAGGCAGCGCGCTTGGTGGGGACCCGCCTAATCGCGTAAAAACGGCTGGTCGGATCCTGGTTGAAGGTTTCCTAAGGATTTTCTCTAATATCCACGCGGACGAAGTCGCGGGCGGAAGCTAGTTGGGTATACTTAAGCATAAGTTGAGGATGCGAGATTTGCTACTAAAAGGATAAAATTGATGCCTTATGTTTTTTTTTAATATTGTCCTTCCACGTCATATTGGGTTAGGGACAAATCATTTTGGTCACAAAAAACAGAGTGTTACCTACCCGTTTGATGTATGACGGATTTCTAAAAGATTAGCTCAAAGACAAAATCTGTAAAATGTTGGATACCTCATAAGTTTTGGCAAAATATTGGATCACTATAACGACACTACGTAATGAAGTTTGGAAAAGACCAACCTCCTAGAACCTGGAAATTCAGATTTACCTAGCAACATCAGGCTCTATGTTACAAACAACAAAGATATTTTTTTAACTTTGCAAAATAATCATATTAAGCGATTGAAATAAGTTTTCACTTATCAAAGACTAACAATAGTATTTTTAACCGACTTCCAAAAAGGAGGTTCTCAGTTTGACCCGTATGTATGTATGTTTGTTCGCAATTATCTCACGTTTGGCTGAGCCGATTTTACTATCTAAATAATATACCTACAAGGTACCTACACTAAAAATAAAAAAATAAAAATTGTAAAAAAAAAACAAAAACCGACTGGGGCTTTTAGAATAAAAAAAAGGAATCTGTATTCCAGTCCCACCCGACTTCAATAGACGTGTTTTTATTATTACGAATATTATTTCTTGCTTTTTAGAGGTAGGTTTTTGAAGTCGCTTTTTTCTTTTTTTAAAAAATTTTTTGAAATGTCATTTTCAAAAAATTGTTTAAAAAAAGTTTACAATTTTACTTGGCTAAGTTTGTTATCGTTTTTTACCATTATGATTTCAATTAAGAGGCACATTACAATAAAATTAACTAAAGTAAATTATTTATCTATTTGGCTACAGTTGAGATAAGGGCATAGGTGATGATGATCTTTATAAGAGAATTTTAATTGGACCTAATTGTTAGGATCGTTATTTTTATTATTAACCCTTAGCAGTCAATACCGAAAGGTTACATTATTTCAACGAGTCATCGCGGCCCCAAGTTGATGTTTGACCGACGATCGGAGGCATGTTTGGACCACACAGGCGGCGTTGGCGCAGGTAGGTACCAACACATATCTTAGCGGCTTTTTAGATCTACGTCGCTAATTTTATTGATATTATAGGAATTCTAATCTTAAGTTGATTTCGTTTTGTTTAGTTTGCAAGGATTTATGATCTTGATTATATGGCTAGTCCAAAAATGAAGGCTCAGAGGCGAATACGTTCATACTTATTTAAATCTCCAAGCTTATTTAAGTTTATATTGTCCACCAATCCGCATTGGGCCCGCGCGGTGTGTTATGTATGGCTCATCTTCCTTATCCATTTATAAGGAAGGCATGTGATCTAGCAGTAGGGGTATTTGAAATGGTTAATAATGGTGATTTAAATCTGATACGATGATAAATAATATTTTCTTAAAAACAGTGCATAATTTTTGTGGATGTTTTATTAGGGTTATGTTAGTACTATGTTGTTTCTGTGAAATTTCGTATTATAATACATCCATCAACTTTGTGTAGAGATACAGGTGTTTTTTTCATACAAATGAGGTAACTTTGATTGAAGACTTGGTTTTCTGCAAAGGATGTACTACCGTGCTGTGATCTGATGATGGCTATCCAGGGGGTGTATGGAGGAGATTCAGATCGCTATCTATACACACCCAACGGGTCTGATCAGCATTCTAAAAAATTGAAGGACATGTTAAAAAAAACCGCGAAAATAGCATTAAAATGTATGGAAATCTAGAAACTGAAAACTCTGACCCTTCTATCTTTTAGAATGATGATCAGATGTATAACGATCTGAATTTCTTCCATTCACTGCCTGGATAGCCGTTATCAGATCACAGCACGGTATATCTCTTGCAGAAAACCAAGGCTTCAAAGTTACCTCGTTCGTATGAAAAAAACACGTGTATCCCTAGAAAAAGTTGATGAGTATACAACATTTTTTTAGAACATAATAATTGTATTTACAATAATATTGTATTTTCTCTTAAAAAGTTCCTTCCACTTGGGTTACTCGATTGGAATTCGTAGTGTGGTCGCCGTCGGCAATCTTCAAAGTATTTGAAATCGTCGCTCCCACGACACAATTTCAAAAACATCAAGTGTTTTAAAAGGCAATGCGGCTTTTTATTCGGTATTTGTGTACCTGGGTTTTCGACGTATTATTACGTTTATTCCCTTTGTTGATCCGTGAAGCGGTTAAACAGGGTTGTGGAAACTTGGGATACAAAGACAGGTAGGCTTTGATTTTTTCGTATGTCTGTTCTTAAACGGTAACTTTCAACTATGTCGATTTTCAAAGTTATCTTTTTACCCACGACGGACGGAACGGAACGGAGGCGGTATATGCGTTTGGGGTTAGAGGTTGTGTGTGTGTGTATGTTTGTCTGTTACCATTTTCCTCGAAAACTACTTGGCCGATTTCGATGCAGTTTTTTGCATTCAAAAGGTTTTTATTACTTACTAGTTAAGTAATTATTATTATTGAGTATTTATTACCAGTTCAGTCAATATATTGATTACTGACTGAAGTGGTTGATTTGATATCGATTGTTTTGCTTGTGTCATCTAATTATACGTTAACTGTCAGGGAAAAGTTATTGCATCAGACGTTGTTAACGTATCATTAGAATTCATTCCAAGGTTCCAACATTGCGATGAAGCAATGGACCGTCGTCGTCATAAATATCTGGAATTCCATAAAGCGCATCATCTTAACCCACAGTAAAACAAACCGCGCTCCTAATCGGTGCAGTTTAAAACCGGCTACAAATGGTAATAAAATAAAGGTATGGTACATACATATCATGTCGAAACGCAGTTCTCTCTTTCCGATATAAATAGTGCGAGGCGAAGCGAGTGCGGCGCACTGACCGACCATCGGCATCGACAGGGATCTCGATAATCGGGCGAATGTTTGAGTTTCTCTATTTTCAAATCGAGTGCTCACGAGTCGATGAAGGTGAACGGACGTAACTTGTGTGTTTACGTTTCGCCGGCGGTGTTGGGTGTACGGCGTTGGTGGGGTGAACGCGTGCGTTGCGAGAGATACGCGGGAAGGGTATAAGCGTGGTCGGCGGGCGTGTGAACGCGCTGCGTTAATTGGCGTGCAGTGTCGGGCTGTCTTCGCGCCACGCGCCTGCGTCCGCGCACGCTGTACATCTTGCGGCCGTTTCAATTTGAATTTAAAACAATGATGGCAATTTTCTACTTCTGTTTTCTTTTTAAATTTTCATTGCACTTTTTCCTCTTGATTATTTTATAAGTAATCAAAGCTTTGCACAACAGCCAATATGCGGATTAGTGGTTGTTAACGACTGCAAATGAAGCCGTAACCAACAGCATGCTTTCGAAAGCACGAAGGAGCTTGAGATAACTTATACAATTTTGGTCACCCATACCAGGACCAACCCTTGCGAATGTTACTTATCCGCCGCAATCGCAGGGAACGCGTTTTTACCCACTGCGCCATCCTCATTGCACTTTCCCACTTATTTTAATAACCTTCAACTGCCGTTACTACTAAAAAGGGGGCTCGTTCGGTACGCCCTGTTTATTTCCTCATGAGCAACCCAATCATCAAATCACTTTTCATTTGGTTTTCTCCTAACAGATTTTATTACAAATGTGACGACTCATAGTATTCTGTTATCTCTAGTCACGTTATCGATGCAAAAGTAGGCCAAGGCCTCTAGTACTCGTCTATGTACGTTTGTACCACTTAATTATTAGATATCTAATTACTAATACGCAGCGTATTAAATGCATTCCATTTTGTAATGTGGAAAAAAATTCCCGTGTTGAATGATCGAATAGAATTTGATCAGTTCTAACCTAAATTATTGAAAACGAAAAAGTCTCTCATTCCTTCATGAAACTCACCAATGATATGAAACTCACTGTGACTATGCACTATGGCAGTGGTTCCCGAATTCTTTTGGCTACAGAACCCTTTTGAGTTCACCGTTTTTGGGCAGAACTCCAGCTTAAGTACGAAGTAAACTAACTGTAACATTGTTTTTTTTACGTGAAATCACACTTATATACATACATGATTTTTGGCTTGGTGTTCGCATCTTGTAAGTATAGTTTGACTTTGAAAAAAGGACTTTTAAGATAAATATTTATTTATTTTCAAATTTGAGATTTTTGCATACACAATGCAATTTTATACAATACTTAATAATATACTAGAAAAAATACGACTCGCACCAGATCAATTCTCGGACGGAGAAATATTTATTTACTTACAACAAAAAGATATTTACTGAACTCTTGAATTTTCGCGGAACCCCTGAGAGCCTCTGACGGAACCCCAGGGTTCCACGGAACACCATCCGGGAACCGCTGCACTACGGCACAGTGTGTGCACTACGGTGTCTAGCAAAAGCAAAAAGTTTTAGATTCAAATTTATTTTTGTTTTTATAAATTTTTATGATTAAAAGAAGACACCAGCTACTTATTATTATGTTAATGCTTAGATCGTAAATAAAGATAGTGTATTTTATACTTCCATCTGTACTAAACAACACTCAAATGCCACTTGACTAAGCGAACGCACTGCGTTGAAATAAGGCTCTGTGATTAGTTCGTTTGTTTTACGTATTATTGGTTCGTGGGACGGTGTGCGTCCGCTGGCACTGTGAGACCTCATAGTAATGTTTGTAAATACGGGTGGTAGCAATGTGATAAATTGCCAGTGATTATAGATTTGGCTCACTTCTTCTAAAAATACGGTCAAATAACTAAGTTTGTTTTGACGTCTTTAGTGGTCACTGAAAATAAAACACGCAATTTATCAACGAGGTCACTGACATGATATGGTTGTGGCTAACTATTTTTTCTAGGGTTTTCCAATCATTTATTATCGATATTATTGTGCCAATTTTATTTCTGGTTCAAGGACAATCTATAATTAATTAAGTAGGTAGGTTTTTAAACCAAAATAAAAGGAAATATTTTCAGTGGATTTGCTTTTTCAATCAGTTTTCCCATACTTTACAGTTTTTCTCAAAGCTTCGTTTTCTATAGTGTTGACAGTATCCAGATCGTCGTAATAAAAAGCTAATTCTACAGTAGCGTGGAAAATAACCTGAACTGTTTTCGCAGACACACTATAAGTACAGTTGGTTTCAAAAGTAACTGAACACTTTTGTACCATATCGCACTAACGAATTCGTTTATTGTGGGAAATTGGAACGGAATAAGAGTTACAGCTGCTGTGACAAAGTTCTAAAGTATTCACTGCCTTCTGAAAGTGACTTATGACGCAGTGTCTGGCTGGCCTGGCAAGCGGGGGTTGATGATACTGCGAAAACTATTGACTTAGCTTCTTAAATAGTTTTAGTACATTTCCAAGGCGTAGGTTGCATCCTAGGTAAGCTTTAATTAAGAACTTTTTTTCTACTTAGCACAGAATTGGTCGGTTATAGTTCAGTTGTAATGTTCACTAACAATACGAAATAGTAGTTTATGAAACTGACACATAAAGAGGGGTATTAAAACACGAGTGTGTGTTTAAAAACCGAGCCGTAGGCGAGGTTTTTAATAGTATCACACGAGTGTTTTAATACCTAGTTATGTGCAGTTTCATACACTACTTTATCTACACTCATACATTTGGGATTGAACCTACTAAATAAAAGATCAACGTTAGAAAAGAAAGAGAGACTTTGTTTGTATTAGCAAGGTACCTACCTACCTTGTAATAAGTCAATTCCTTAGCTGCATCTAAACTAAAATATCGGGCAGAGTAATTTTTTTTTCACATTTTAGAGCAAGAATAAAAAAACCTACAAAATTCAGTTAAGTATAACAAAATGTAAAAATTGAAACCAAATTTTATCGGAAATGCTTGGCGCGCATTCCATTAGAAAAAAAAATTTGATCAGTGCATTTCAACAAACTAATCGCACTAAAGTCATCGATTACCATAGAGTACATTTTAATCATGAAAAATATGTGAGAAAAGGAAAATATCGTTGTTTTTTTTTAATGTTACGGCACTGCCTTCTTTTTGGATTTGCCCTGTATCGTAATGAGAAAAATAGTAGATTATACAACAAGTGAATAAAAAGGGAATTTAGTTTGAGGGACTAAGTTGGATCCCGAGAGTAGCGAAGGATTCTAGAATTGAATCCCGAGCGTAGCGAGGGATTCAAAAGTAGAATCCTGAGCGAAGCGAGGGATACAAAGGACCGAGATGAAATTTTTTTTCACGAGTTGTGTACTCTACTTTTTACCATTGACTGCGAGAAAACAAATAGGTACCTCTAGCAGTACTTTATACTTAGTATTTATAGTTGACCATCAGCCATTTTTAATGTCCCCGCTGCTGGGGCACAGGTCTTCCTTATGAGTGGGAGGATGGGCCATAAACCACCACGCGGGCCCAATGCGGATTGATGGGTGTTAACGATTGCAAATGCAGCCGGGACTAACGGCTTAACGTGCCTTCCGAGGCACTGAGGAGCTCGAGATAATACAGTTTTGGTCACCCTTCCCATGACCGACCCATGCGTGATATTAGAAGTTTTCAAATGACATAAAACAACCACGCTAAGAGAGAGATTACAGTCATGATCAGACATCAGTCTGGTATCAATCCATTTTATCAGTCTGTATAGACTTTGAATTTTTGCAGACTAAATATCGTACCAGACTGATAGAATGAAGACTGAAAATTCAATCTCCCTCTAATACATAGAAAAGCACCCAAAGATAAGACACTAAAAAGAACCTAATTAAATTGACACAAAAAAGAACCTAATTAAATTTGGCGGGATATTTTTTTTTCGTTTAATTTTATTGTGTAACTATGGAATAGCTCCATAGCGGCCAGTAGGTATTGGAACTTTTTTGTACGAATTCATGATGCACGCTTGTTCCAAATTCAAATTATTTTTATTCACTCGGTGAATAAAATCGCTTATTATTCACTCTTATCGTTGAATTAAACGCACTTTTTAGAGTGGCGATGGTAAAAAAGTTATTTTATGATGCAGTTGACTGCATCGTAATGAGTTTATTTTTTAATTTTACCTATCCACGAAAATAAAGTACGTATTTATATTACCTTTTTTGAATTCATATTTGGAACATTACGTTGTGAGTGTAGATAAAGTTGATTATGGAAGAGTCTGAACAAATTAGAGATATAAAAAAAAATCTTACCCTACTATTGTAACTACATGACGGTACAACGTCAGTAATTAATTTGTAAAACGGTTATTACAAATGTTCACAGTTTAAGTACTTATGCTCTTAAAATTAAGCGAATATATTATGTGAAAGACTGCGGTAGATGATTATACTTTCTACTATCACTACATTACATATTATACAACAAAGTACGCCGCGTCTGTACGTCTTTTCGCGATAAACTCAAAAACTACTTAACGCATTTTCATACGGTTTTCACCAAATTATAGAGTGATTCCTGATTAAGGTTCAGGCGTATAATACGTTGAGGTTGTATGTAAATTGTTAGAAATATGATGAAGATGAAGAATGGCCGAAAATTTAAAAAACCCCGCTTGGTTGGGGTGAATGAACTCTTATCATACGCACGCGCTGAGCGTGCACAGACTACCAGTTACATTTCCTCTCAATTTTTATCACTGGGAAAGCCCAGTTTTGGGTCGTGTAACAAAATGGGATTTTCCCAAATATTTTTTTAATGTTTTTAACGAAACTCTAATTAGTTCATTTAGTAAAGAAGGAAATAACTATGAATCTTTTTATAAGTAAAAAGCACAAAAGATACACACATGAAACGGCCGCCCGCCCAAGTGATAATATAAGATATAAGCTTAGCATTAATCATACTAGAAAAAAAAAATCTTTAGCAACCCACCAGTTTAATTAGGTGGTAACTGGCACACTCAAATTCAGGCTTGCGTGTCCGTTTCCTCAAACTATGGTATACTGGTACTAAATAATGAAAAATAAGACGAAAAAATAAGACTCTCACTAGATTTTTTCTAGTATATTATTTAGTATTATATAAAAATAGCACTGTGAATGCAAAAATTTAAAATTTAAAATATGGTTTACTGGCACTGAAGTTTTGATAATAATGTGCCAGTTTACCACTCGCAAAAGTGGTAATGTCCGCAACTGCCCCACATAGGCTAAACAATATGCGCAACAAATGGATAATCTCCTCCTTTTTAAAGTCGGTTAATAACTATATTAATTTACTAAAAGAATTTTTATTTCACCTATAGACGATTCGCCTACAGAATGTAGTTTAAAGGTTTTCCGAGATCGGGTTTGACTACGGAAGTTTTAAATCTCTTATATAAAAGTGAACTGAACCACTGAACCTAGAGACTTAAAACTTTGTACGTAGATATTTTATACAGTGTAAACACCCACTGAGGAGGGATTTTTGGAAATTTTACCCCTAAAGGGTTGAAATGGGGGTAAAAAGCTTGTATGAAAAAAAAATCAATAGACATTTCAACTTGAAACTTCGTAGGAGTACTTCTAAAAACAAATAAGCAAACACGTGTGTCGTGGTTTTCTGAAACTCCACCTATTAAGGGGTAAATGGGGTAAAAAAAGCCCAACATTAATATGGGTGTCGTTATCGAGGTTTTATGGGATGTTGATTGCGAAAATGGCATTTATTTTTAAGTGGTAGACATTATTCAAAACCTAAAGGGGTTAAATGGGGTTCAAACTTTGTATGGAAAAATATAAATAGACATTACGACTTGAAATTTATTAGGAGTACTTCTATAAACAAATGATCAAACATGTATTTCGTAAATTTCTGAAAATCAACCCCTTAAGGGGTAAATGGGGTAAAAAGCCAAAACTCGATATGGATGTCGTTATTGAGGTTTCATGGGATGTTGATTACGAAAACGGTATTTATTTTTGATTCCTACATAGTGGCCATGATTCAACCCCTAAAGGGGTGAAATGGGGTTTATTTTGTATGGTTTTTTTATCAAAAGACATTTCAACTTGAAACTTCGTAAGAGTACTTTTTAAAAACTAACCAAAAACATGTATTTCGTGATTTTCCGAAAATGATAAGGTTTATTTACCCATTAACCCCCAACCCCTTTGAGGTTAGTGGGTAAATAAACCTAAAAATCGATATAGATGTCGCTAAAAGTTTTTTACGGTATGTCGATTACGAAAATGGCATTTATTTTGAAGTCCAACACGGTGCCATGATTCAACCCCTAAAGGGGTGAAATGGGATTCATATTTTGTACGGAAAAATAATATCAAATAGACATTTCGACTTGAAACTTCGTATGAGTACTTCTAGAAACAAATAAGCAAATAAATCGATATGGATGTCGATATTGAGGTTTTATGGGATGTTTATTGCGAAAATGGCATTTTTTAAAGGGACCAACACGACACGGTGGACATTATTCAACACCTAAAGGACTGAAACGAAGGTTAAATTTTTTTATGGAAAATAATACGGGAACGGGAACAGGAATGAGAACGATTATAAATGTGAAAGTTTGTGGGTTTGAATGTTTAGATGTTTGGATGTTTGTTCCTCAATCACGCAAAAACTAGTTAACGGATTTGGTTGGAATTGGGCACACAAATATTAGATAGCCTAGATTAAAACATAGAATACTTTTTATCCCGATATTCCCACGGGAACGGGAACCACGTGGGTAAAACCGCGGGCGGCCGCTAGTATTATATAAATGTAAAGTTTTATGTTTGGAAGTTTGTTACTCAATCACGCAAAACTGGCTAAACGGATTTTGAATAGCACACAGATAGATTAGCCTGTGGTAAAACATGGATACTTTTTATTTCGGTCAAAGGATCCATAGCGATTTTCCGAATGTTCATGCGGATGAAGTCGCGGGCAAAAGCTAGTTACAAATAAATAAAAAATATCACCTCATCATAGAATAAGTGTCAGCACATCGTAATTATTTTATAACAAATGTTGGATTTCGTAACATCGTTCTTTTACACAGTTACAGTTTCTCTTTGAACGAACGCCTGTTTGTACAGCGATCGAAACCGGATATCCGTCTATATTGGCTACCTACTCATATTCCGGTATCTGAGGATATTGAGTTGTGGTTTTACTACGAATCGTCTACGCTTCAAACGATGGCTCAAACGTTCGAAATAGAGTCATATGTCGAACGAAAATCAGTAGAAACGAGCGCTCGACGCCAGCCGAGCGATTCAAAAATAGGGCCCCAGAAACCATAAATCGTAACGATTATTTGGAATCGATACTTGGACGAATTAATCGATATCATGTGTCTTGCATGATGTTAAAGAGATAAAATTGTTTACAGTGTATTTCAGAATATTAGTTCTCCTTGCATTTGAGATTGATAAATAAACTAAAGTTTTTTTTGCCTTAAAATATATAACTATACCTAGTTATTTCGTGAATGATATTTTAACTTGTGTAATATTCTTAAGGTCCATTCGTGACACCAACTAGTCATAATATTATTATATTTCTAAAATACAATATTTAAAGGCCTGGGCACACCGGCTGCGTAGATACGCGCGTGGTGACGCGCAGCAAAGATACGTGCGTGTTCGGTGTGACGTCCAAAAGGGAATGCCATTGAGTACAACGTCACGAGCTGCAATGCGTAGGGTTACGCATCAGTCTACGCGTTACGCAAGCGGTGTGCCATGTCTCATAAAGTTTCAGACATTACAATGTCATGGTACGTCTACGTGCACGCTTACGCATACGCTTGCGCATCCGGTGTGTTTCGCACTTAAAGAGGAATTTTCAAGTTACTAATAAAAATTCACGCAGAATGTTTGACATTTTACATTTGTAAGCGTAATCTAGTCTTCAAATAATTAGGTATTGCTTATGTATGGGATATGGAATGAAACACAAATAGACGACAGTGCAACAATCTATATATATAAAATTCAAAGTCCTGACTGAGTGAGATATCAACGCACAGCCCAAACCGCTGAACCTAGAGACTTGAAATTTTGCACACAGATACTTTATACAGTGTAGGCATCCACTAAGGAAGGATTTTTGAAAATTCCATCCCTAAGGGGATGAAATAAGGGATGAAAGTTTGTATGAAAGTCCCTCAGTTTTGAAGCTAGGATCTTCAAATTTTGTGTTTAGGCTGATGATTGAAAATAAATAAATACGTGTCTCAGCGTTTTTCAAAATTCTACCCCCAAAGGGGTGAAAAGGGGGATGAAGTTGTGTTTAGAAGATAATCCTTCATTTTTGAAGTAGAAATCGCTAGATTTGTAATTTAGGCTTATGGATGGAAATCTAACGCAACGCATATTGTATTGGTATAATTTCAACCCCCATGGTGATGAAATGGGGGTGCAATGGGGTAAATAAACCTAAAAATCGATATGGATGTCGTTATTGGGGTTTTCTGGGATGAAGATTGCGAAAATGACATTTATTTTGAAGTCCAACACGGTCGACATGATTTAACCCCTAAAGGGGTGAAAATTGGATTTAAATTTGGTATTGAAAACAATATAAAATAGACATTACAACTTAAAACTTCGTAGGAGCATGTCTTAAAATAAATAGGCAAACATATATTTTGTGGTTTTGAAAATCAACCCCTTAGGGGGTAAATGGGCTAAGTAAACGTAGAAATCGATATGGATGTCGTTCTTGAGGTTTTATGGGATGGTGATTGCGAAAATGACATTAATTTTGAAGTCCAATTTAACCGCTAAAGGGGTGAAAATGGGGTACAAATTATATATGGAAAAATAATATAAAATAGACATTACATAGTTTACAGCTTAAAAATTCGTAGGAGCATGTCTAAAAATAAATAGGCAAACACATATTTTCTTATTTTGAAAATCATCCGTTAGGGGGTAAATGGGGTAAGTAAACATGAAAGCCGATGTGGATGTCGTTCTTGAGATTTTATGGGATGAGGAATGCGAAAATGACATTTGTTTTGAAGTCCAACACGGTGGACATGATTCAGCCCAAGGGGACGGGGACGGACACGGGAACAGGAACGGGAACGGGGGCGGGGACGGAAACGGGAAAGAGTAAAGAAACGGGAACGTGATACTCTTAATATCTCTGGACCTAATTCTGATTATTGTAATAAACTAGCTTCCGCCCGCGACTTCGTCCGCGTGGATATTAGAGAAAATCCTTAGGGAACCTTCAACCAGGATCCGACCAACCGTTTTATACGCGATTACGCGGGTCCCCACCAAGCGCGCAGCCTCGTGCGAGGCCTGTCACACGTCGCAAATGTTTTGCCTCGCGAGGCAGCGCGCTTGGTGGGGACCCGCCTAATCGCGTATAAAACGGTTGGTCGGATCCTGGTTGAAGGTTCCCTAAGGATTTTCTCTAATATCCACGCGGACGAAGTCGCGGGCGGAAGCTAGTAATTATATATGATTCTTAGATATTATTGAATATGTTTATGAAATATTTCCTGCACGTACGATATCTAACGGCGTACGAGCGTACTGCTCTTGCGTAATCGAAATTTTTACACGTAAAATGTAGTATTTTCTAATCTCAATGCCACTGTTATCTCAATCCAATGGAAATGAAATTTTGTACAAACGAAAATCTTGGTAATGTTGGTGAGATAAAGTGCATATGTTTGAAGTAGGCTAAGGCTTACAGCTATCATATGAACTGGTCTCGCCATACTTGACGCGATGCGTTGCGTTACGATATGAATAATACCATGTTCAGTTGACGAATCTAAATACCTCATGCTGGTTATGTCGGTCAGGCTTCAAATTGGATTCAGCCATGTTAATAATGTCATACATAAATATTGTTTGGATTGAATATTGAATTTGATGAATTTTGTTCTGTCCCCTTTTTAGCGAATTCTTCACCTACTATTTTCTTTCAGTTTAGTTAGGTAATTAAGATCTTTGAATGAATTTGAATAGTAATAATTTGATCAGGTGTTGTGAATGATTGCGTTTTGTTTACAAACAAATCAAAAGTTGCAATTTTGAATTGTGGTTAAACCAAAAATATATATTATCCCACGTTTGATTGTAGCATAGGTTTTCCTTGAACGTTAACAAATTTCTACTTTGCTGGCCGACTATACAATCCCAATAACGTAAGCATTTTACGTCACAACCCAGGAAAATGCACTTTGAAAAATTGAAAATCAGTATATTACCTAATAAATAAAATCAATGTAATATTTTCGCATTGCAATAAAATTGTAGCTAACTTTATCTTTCCAAGTGCACAACACTAGCAGTTCAGTAGTTAATTTCTTTCTTGGCACATGTTAATCGATAAGATAAATTGAACTACACACGTGCAAATAAATTGGTTATTGCGTCACTACAGTATTTAGTCTGCGGCCCAGGTGGGAGCGGGTGCGGGCAGCGGGGCGGCCAGCGTGTGAAACAAACACAAAACGACTTGTATGAAATTGAAAAGAAGACGCGCAAGCGGGCGCGTCTTAATCAAGAGCGGGCAGGCAGCGGCCCGCCGCGTCTTGGCGCTCGTCAGTTTGTTTTAACCTATCATCAAGTAGTGTTTGTAATTGAATATTTGTATGAAAATTCTTTAGTAAAATCTTGAAGGGTAGTCTCAAAACTTTGTGTAACGTATGAATCTCTGCAAATTGACATCCCTCGTGATTTGACGGATGGCGTGACACCATTCGTCATTCCTCAATAAAATGTGTGTGTTACTGCATTGTAAAATATTGACGTCGCAATGTTTTCGAAAGTCTGGCGACTGGGGTGGTGCGTTGCCCCACCCCAGTCGCCAGACCTTCTATACCTATAGTGTGTTGCCTCGAATAGTGAAACCATGCGGTTAGCAAATGCAAACAACAACACGCGCATCGCATCGGCCGTCGCCGTCGTCGCCGCGTGTCGCCGTCGCTTGATTCGCGTGACCAGGCGGTTAGGTGAAACGCACTCAGTGGTGGTTATGTGAAACATTTGGATGTTGCATTTTATAATATTTTACTACTGTACATACATGGAATGGGTACATAATGTTTCTTTTTAGATAAGCTGTATTAAGTATTTTCGACCTATTTACGTCGTCAATTTTTCTAATACATAAGAGAAGAGGTAGCCTATCTAATCTACTACAATACAATACGAGAAAAAATATTTTGAAATGCTTAAAAAATATTTCGGTGGAATAGTTAGTAGTACTGCGTTATATTTTGAAATCACATAAAATATTATAAGTACCATAAGTTTGATCAGCTAAATAAACGATTAAGTATAGTAATAAAGTCATTATATTTGATTAAAAACTAAAAATAATTAATTACGTCTTATTCATAATATGAATGCTAAAGTAAAAAGAGATTTAGTAATTTCATTTTTTAAATTAATGTTTGAGTTTTTACTGGTTCAAAGGGTTTTAATACACCAGAGTCATAATGTAAACAATTGAATTTTTGATGTTCAAGATGACGAATACTACTAATGAGCCGTGATTTTGAATAATTTTCTATCCTGACAAAGAACCCAATTGGGTTGCTAAACTTTTTCAAAATTGTTGTGAATTATATATTTTCTGGTAGCTTTTGGCTTTGGAGTCAGGAATAACCAATTACGGAATTTTTATAATACGTCATTTTAATTTAAATAATTATTTAAAATTTAAAATTACAGCATGGTACAATAAATCGCTATTACGGCTGTATGCGTAGGTAGTGCTTTTGCTCAAATAAAAAAAAAATGAAAATTTTGGTATTGGCAATGTCAACTATTTGTCAAAGGCTCGATTACATACGCCGATTTAAGGAACCAATTTAGAGTTGCCACTCGTATAAATAAGTTAAATTTTAACAGTGAATTTGCACAAATGACGGAAAGGTCAACATTTTTTATGATTTTTTATTTTCAATTCTCATCTCTAATCTTAAACAATGTTTACTTTTCCGTTATAGTGTAGATTCGATTTTAAAATCGAACTTATTCTACAATATTTTATTGTCAAGTACGGGTGGCAACCCGAAATTGGTTCCTAGCTAGGAAGCTAAATTGGCGTATGTAATCGAGGCATTAGTCACAGTCAGCTAAAATAAATAAAATAACTCATTTGTAAGTTTGTAGATATACATATATTTACGTGATCATCACAAACGTATAAAGCTTTCTGAAGGCAATTTCTGTTTAATCCTCTGCAATTTGTTCTGCGGATGGTCACATCTATATTTCAAACTAAACGGAACAAAGCAGTGTAGGTACTTCATCGGCGTAATAAGCTTGATAATGGATTTCTTCAAGATGATCCATTTCCCATAACTGAACAATAAAAACACTAGAAAATCACAATATTCATATCATATATATCATTATATCATATATCATTATTCAGCTTATTGCTGAAAAACAAACAACAACATTACGTCGTTATTAATGATTACCAAAGAGTAAAATAATTGGATTACTCTTTGTCACTTTCTGTCAAATCTGTCCTGTCAATCAGTTTTTTATTAGTAAATACAAGGGAACTTCGTGTTCAGCCGTACGTTTGATATTTTAACGCGATAATAATATAAAAAAATATATTTGATTAACAAGGTGAAATAAAAAAATCATAATATTATTTTCTTACAAAAAATATAAAACAATTATCTTCGAAAAAGTTTACCAACCCAATTCTTACGCACTGCGACTTTTCTCGAATTCTAGATTATCTCTAATCACAAATCTCTATTAAAAATGTCACTTAAATCTCTATTGCAGCCAAAAAACTTATTCTCAGTGATTTTCGACATTACAAGTTACAAGTCGAAAGTCTTTACAATCTCTACGATTTCTTTACTTTTTAGAGATATCTCGAATTTAACACTATGTCACGCGCACGAGAATCACCTCCCTGTAATAGTACACAATTAGCATTAACTGGGGTTCAGAACATGGCCTGACCTGACTATCTCCTGAAAAAGGCTGACTATCTCCTGAATAAGCCTGAAATAAAAAACTATTTAACAGTAATGGCACTTAAACCGAAAAATTCATTAATTATCTACTTTGACTAACTATATCAGTAAATGCAACTGTCTGCACATAAACAGTTAAAAGTGCTAAACACACAGGACACAGCGATTAGCGATTTTGCGTCTAAATCCAACAACAGTCTTGTGACTACATTCTTCATAGATACCGATGAACATTGTAAAACAAGCGTTTTAAGCCTACATCTGAGCAGAAGTCGGTTTTTTTTCGAAAGTCAGTGAATGAGTAAAACTATCGTAGATATATATATTTTTATCACCTACACCACGTGTTGCAAAACAGGAATCATCAAACTGAACAAATTTTACTATGGGACCAACTCTGAAATCGCGAAAAAAACAGCTATTTTCAAAATTAATAACGAAAATATCAAAGTGTATGAAAAAGCTTTTTTCGCGATTTCAGAGTTGGTCCCATAGTAAAAGTTGTTCAGTTTGATGGTCCCTTACTACCATATTCGGCTTAACTCGTATTTTTGTAACACGTTGTATACAATCTCTACGATTTCTTTACTTTTTAGAGATATCTCGAATTTAACACTATGTCACGCGCACGAGAATCACCTCCCTGTAATAGTACACAATTAGCATTAACTGGGGTTCAGAACATGGCCTGACCTGACTATCTCCTGAAAAAGGCTGACTATCTCCTGAATAAGCCTGAAATAAAAAACTATTTAACAGTAATGGCACTTAAACCGAAAAATTCATTAATTATCTACTTTGACTAACTATATCAGTAAATGCAACTGTCTGCACATAAACAGTTAAAAGTGCTAAACACACAGGACACAGCGATTAGCGATTTTGCGTCTAAATCCAACAACAGTCTTGTGACTACATTCTTCATAGATACCGATGAACATTGTAAAACAAGCGTTTTAAGCCTACATCTGAGCAGAAGTCGGTTTTTTTTCGAAAGTCAGTGAATGAGTAAAACTATCGTAGATATATATATTTTTATCACCTACACCACGTGTTGCAAAACAGGAATCATCAAACTGAACAAATTTTACTATGGGACCAACTCTGAAATCGCGAAAAAAACAGCTATTTTCAAAATTAATAACGAAAATATCAAAGTGTATGAAAAAGCTTTTTTCGCGATTTCAGAGTTGGTCCCATAGTAAAAGTTGTTCAGTTAGATGGTCCCTTACTACCATATTCGGCTTAACTCGTATTTTTGTAACACGTTGCATACAACGTATCAGTGGCGAGGGGTGAGATTATGGCGAAGGTAAGCTGCTCTACAAAAAATATGAAAAATGTTATGATCTGCACAGTGGATCAGTGGGGTAGGATTTCCAAAAGGTAAGCCGATGGGAATCGGCTTGCATGAACCCTTCGCCACTGCAACGAATACGTAACTATAATGTATTTAAAAATATACTTTACTCACTTATGCTTTAAAATGTTATCATTCCATTTGAAAAAAGAATGCGGGGCGTTCAACATTTCCGTGGGGGTCTGGTTCATCACATTCTAAATTTGAAATTCAGTGCGTTTCAGTGCTAAATTTGGAAGTAAGTATTCCAAATTTAAATCTGTAGAACTTATCAGCTAGCATTCTTTTTATGAAACTTTATGGTTGCATGACCGGTCAGTAAACATGGCCACGCGAACCAATTTAAATATCACATTTTTACAAAGAAAATTGTATTTCCTCGCATTTCGTGAGTAAAGTATTATACAAACCTTGTACTGGAAGCTACTTGCATTGCCTCGAATGATTAAAGCCCTCGCCTGCGGCTCGGGCTTCAAACCATCCTCGACAATGCAATCGCTAGCTTCCCGTTCTCGGATGTAATGTACTATTTCAACACATTTGCTCGTAAAGTGACACCTAATATATCGCTTTTAGGGCCATAAACCGAGCTATAACAAACGCGTGCAATAATATATAAAACACTAGTTGGTTATAGAATTAACCCTACAAAGTTAAATAAGTACCTTATTGCAAGTTCTATGCGAGTAAACAGAGCATTCCCAATTTAACCGGGTTATACAGTAATTTTTTTTAGTAACAACAAAGACGTTTTATGCCGCTGAAAATTCATATACTTTTTTGGAATAAATAAATGTGTAATTCCTTAATTAAGTGAAACAAATATTTAATATTATCAAATTATTCATAATTTACAATATTTTGTTATAAAATATTAAAATATTTTCGTTTTATCACTTAAAATTATAATTTTGAAGTGGCTGTATGCTCACTCACCCCTTTGTTCGCAAAATATTCTTGCATTTGGTGTGTGAAAAAAACAAAAAAAAAACCTGCGCGCCTTTTCCCATCATAATTTACCGACTTCATCAAAAGGAGGAGGTTCTCAATTCGATTGTATGTTTTTTTTTTATCGTTGTTCGCGCGTATCTCCGTCATTTATGGACCGATTTTGATGATTCCTTTTTTGTTCGATTGAGTTTGCTTGCGAGATGGTCCCATTTAATTTTTTTTCAAATCGGTCCAGTAGTTTTCAAGTAATCCTGAAAATACTATGATTTTGCATCAACTACCTTGACGACTTTGTTATTTATGAACCGAATTAGATGAAATTTTTTGTGTTGGAAAGGGGATACCTTTAGTGTAGTCATTTTAACTGACTACAAAAAAAAGGTTCTCAGTTTGACCAGTATATAGTATGTTTCTCCGCGATTATCTCACGTTTGGCTTAGCTGAATTTTCTACCTAAATATTATACTTACCTACATTACCTAATACAGAAGGAACTTACACTAAAAATAAATAAATAAAAAATTGTTTAAAAACAAAAAAACCGACTTCAAAAAAAACCTGCCTCTAAAAAGCAAGAAATAATATTCAAATCATTAGATACGCATTATCATCGTTATAATAACGTCTATTGAAGTCGGGTGGGGATTTTAGAATAAAAAAAGGAAGTTGTACTTCCCGTACGTACGTACGGTACGTTCGTACCCCACCCGACTTCAATAGACGTTATTATAACGATGATAATGCGTATCTAATGATTTGAATATTATTTCTTGCTTTTTAGAGGCAGGTTTTTTTTGAAGTCGGTTTTTTTGTTTTTAAACAATTTTTTTATCTATCATATTTTGTTTTTGTCGTATTTGTTGCTGTGTGGTAAATTACTTAGTTTTTTCCTCGCATTTGCGTGTTGAAAAACGTCGTATGAAACTCGTGAGCTTTTGCTTATTACACACTCGGCTGAGTTACGCCCTCGCCTGCGGCTCGGGCTGCAACCCACAGCCTTGTGTGCAATAAGCAACCTAAGCTTACTTGTCTCATAATGTACTATTTCTATACTCAGTCTCGTCTAAAAAAATGATTTTAGCCCATAACGTGCATGAAATATCCAAAATCTTCTAAATCGCTAATCGCTAATACTATTAGTGCTGTGTGGGCTATCGTTTTCACCGGCGGCGTCGATATAACGCGATCTAATTCGAAAGCGATATGCCTTTCACCTTCCGACCGAGACACCCAGTGCGTTATGCTCCGCGGCTGACCACATATCTATTGGTCCAGTTGACTTAGTCGGATGTGGTCGCCTAAAATCTGGTGGTTGGGCAAGAATAGATGACCCCCTTGGTCAAGTGGCTTGTAAACTGGTTTTATGGTGTCGCCATATCTTGCGTCCCGAGTTCGTTCCCGGGCTGGGTCAATTAGGAAACTGACTTTTCTGTACTGACTCAGGAAATGGAAATCAGAAAACACAACACCCTGCGCCTAAAGGCCCAGAGTGTTGTGGTCCCACCGTTGTCTCTGATTTCCATAACACAAGTGATTAAGCTACTTAATTTGGAATCAGGGTTGGTAATTTGGGGGATTTTCCCCATTTTGGGGAAAAGAGAAAAATCTTAATTTCACACAAAACGTATCATTTGGGGAAAAATATTTTCTCTTTGGCACAAATAAAAACTTATCAAAGAAAAGTAGAAATGTATCATATCCATCTGTAAAATAAAGCAGATAGCGATGCCGACGACGACACTTGCGCGGTAGACCCCCAGGTGTTTGGCTAAGGAAAATGTAGAAAAAAGAGATAATCACATAATATGGAATACCTAAGATCAGGAAGTTTTCTAATGCTGTTAATCAATTGCTCTTGGGATGCCAATATAGCTAACGCACCTAATAAGAGATGATATGGTTCCTAAGGAAACTTAAAAAAACATACCTAATTGCAGTGCATTTTATTACTAGTTTCTGTTTATGTCATGTTAACCCTTCGTAAAATTACAATGTCTAAGGAGTATAATATGGGTTTGATGCAGAATGATAAGGCCAATAACGTAACAATAAATTATATAAATGAAATGTCTTGAACGTTTGAAAGATGCTTCATTAGTTCTCCAAAGTGTGCCACCTCGCGTACCGAGTCGGTAGAATCTATTTCGGACAATTAAAAATTGGTCGCGTAACATCCGGGTGAACGTAGCAGTCTTCGCGCTTACTTGTAAACATTTGATTTCATGTGCTAGATTTCTTTATACTTTTTAGTTTACGATTGTACCTGAGTGACCTAGTTACAAGTGTAATTACTATATTTTACTTTTTTAGCTCGGTAGACAGATGGATTTTAACAAAATGTTTTATTAAGTGATATTTTTAACTAATTAGGACTCAGAAGCAATTTTTGGGAACCAAACCCAATGCAACTGTTAATTAAAGCTCCGTTATGCGAAATCATTTGCTTTTGTCTTTTTCTTTACGTGTAAAGAGTATGGAAAATAACCTCACTTCTGCACTTTTTCAATGCTTTTCGTTGTTTTTTCATCATAATCTGTAGCACAATAGGGAACATGCATAAGTCACCGATTTTGATAAATTTGAGCTTGATCGCTGCGGACACGTATTAAAACATGAAAGAATGGAAAATTAAAAAAATATATGTATTATTTTAGTTTTAACACACAGGGGAAATGTTTTTTTATATGGCTACAACTTTACGTTTTCTATATAAAAATATTGTCCGTGCAAACCATGTTTTCCTATTTATTTTTTTATTTATTTTATTTATTATTAAGGGAAACAAACAGCTGCTTTTACTCAGGATGACATGTATGAATAACAATGCAATAGCCAATACAGTTTCCACAATTAGCATTAGCAGACATGCAACAGTATTGAACTATTATTCGACTTATTTATAGTTATACTTAACTTACTTAAAAAAAATACAATAAGTGATACAAATATTGATGTTCGTACATATATTATGATTAAGCGAATGTGAAAACACAACAAGGTTACCTGCAACAATCGCTAACAGTTATTATTGCAAAGATTTACAAAATTATCTATTTAATGGACAACAACTTTGTCTTAAAAGATTTAGTATTTTCAAAAAATATATCAATATCCTTAAATTTGTTATTATAATTCCTGCATGCGCGAACCAAAAATCTATTTTTAGCATATTTAGTTATATGTTTATATATTTTTAGCTATTATGGCCCCTTAACCGATAGGTATGGATACAGAAAATGCGAATATGTAAATTTGAGATTATTTACTAAGTTTTGTAAAGTCTAAGAAACTCTGTGATAAATTTATACAACATCACAATAAATTAAGAAGTTCTCGATAATTCTGATCAATAGCTGCACGCGTTAGCCACTGAATGCGTCATCAAACTCCACAAATATCTTTTCGATTAAAACACCCTTCAATTATATACTAACGTCCAAAATAGAAGGACACGTGCCACCCGCATTTTTTATCTGCAATATTATCACCAGATAATTTAATTAAGAAAACTGTGCGCGTTAAGTAACAGTGCCTAAGATAAAAACAAAAACATATCTCTTAATTATGTCAAAGTTTTAGTACGTGACAAATAAAATAGCTTACGAGGCCAGAGAAATGACCGGCAGTAAACGGAAAAGTGTTTGTGAGATAGTGCAAAACTATAAAGAGGTATTGTTTACAACGTATAAAACGGGCCCTTTGCATCAAATGAGGTGTGATAGACTGGGGGCAAGCATCAGCTTACAAAGTGAAAGTCCACTTTCTTGCTGTTGCCTCCGCTGCGTGGAAACGAAAATAGTTGCTGGAAGTGTCATTTTTTTTTACTTTATTTCATAAAAAATAGGAATTTTAATATTATAGCACGTCCGTTTGACTTTCCCGTGATTGTATTTAACACAATACTAAAATAATGTAAGTAGTTTTATAATAAACTAGCAGCCGCCCGCGGTTTCACCCGCGTGGTTCTCCTTTCGGTGGAAATATCGGGATAAAAAGTATTCTATGTTTTAATCCAGACTATCTACTATCCATGTGCAAAATTTCAACTAAATCCGTTCAGTAGTTTTTACGTGATTGAGGAACAAACATCCAAACATCTAAACATCCAAACCCACAAACTTTCACATTTATAATATTAGTAGGATTTATCGGCATTTTATACACGTAATTTGTATACATTCCAAAATCCTTAATTTATTTTATTTTATTAAAATATTCCAAGTTCAACAATTATTTTTACGTCCCAGACGTCTTGAGCATAATTTATAGTTGGATTTGAGGTAATTTTCTGTATATCTAGCTGCCTTATTTCCTCGACACTCACTATAATTGAGCAGAACTCGTGTGACGGTTCCCTAACGACGCTGTAGGTTAATGTATTGTCGCTTTCTGTCTTTCTCTCGTCCGTCGAATGGCTAATTGTTCGATTACCAACCTACTGATTTGAATTAACTATTGGTTTAGAAAACACCAAACTAATTCAAGTTTCTTAAGAAACCATGTCGACATTTCTCTTCTATGACTTGCTTGTTAATTGGATATCAGTGCTAATTCAAAAGTATGTTGATCTGGTAAACTGCGAGAGATAAATTAGTGGAATGGAGGTCTCTGTCTATCGAAGACCAACCAATTGTTGGCATTCGTTCAAGAACGCTTGCTGTACTAAATATTTACCTGTCTGTTACCAATTGATGTCACTCTGCCGAATTGAGAGTTGACTATATCTCTCAGATTCAGATGTTGATCGAGACCCACTTCATTTAGGCGGTTGTTGAAGTGAAGCGATTTTTCGACAGCGTGTTTATAATTAAACAGTTGCTGATTGGCAGACATTTCATTCAAAAGCGTGTCACCTTGACGAATACGTCAATGCGATGTATAAACAAGTTCCCGAATAGTACAGTAGCCCGTAATACATTTAAATTACCAAAAAGGTTACCGCTCGCCGTTGTGATATAGTTATTTATTACGAAATTATAGATCCTTTAACCCAAGTTTTACAGATCGCAACCCGCCGTAACCTATATTTGTATATCTCCAAAAATGATATTTTTTTAGTTTTCGAGGTTTACCACATGGTTTAGCTATTGTCGTGTTCTACAGCTTTGTTTGATTGCCACTGATAATATTAAGACTATGAAAAGCAGCCATAGACAGATTTAAGACCAGATGAAAATGGATGGACTATTCTGGTCTTAAATCTGTGTATGGTCACTTTCCATTGGCTTACTATTATTAGTGGCAATCAAACAAAGCTGTAGAACACGACAATAGCTAAACCATGTGGTATACCTCGAAAACTAAAAAAATATCATTTTAAGAGATATACAAAATAGGTTGCGGCGGGTTGCGATCTGTAAAACTTGGGTTAAAGGATCTATAATTTCGTAATAAATAACTATATCACAACGGCGAGCGGTAACCTTTTTGGTAATTTAAATGTATTACGGGCTACTGTAGTAGAATCATTGTTTCGTCTCGATAGGTATTACTAGTAGATTCCTATTATTTTTAAAGTTTCAGTAAGTATATTAATTATAATACATAGGACATACTTAAACACCAAGAGAACTCTCTCATGAATCGAATAACTTTGGAACCAAATCATCTTCTTTTAAAATAATTTAGCATTTGTAAATCCAAATGTTTCTACAAAATTAAGCCTTTGATTATTTATAGGTCTAGATAGAGCATCGGGCTTTTGTCGTACTAAATCAAACAGGCCATCATTTAGGATGCGTTTGCGATGCGTTTTTTTGCATTACTGCGTCCAAAGAGTATTGCAATAAAAACTATCATTACATTACACTATTACTTACAATGTGTGTGTGTGTGTGTGTGTGTTTATTTTTTTCGACGCCTTCGTAGTTTTTTTGACTAAGTAAGCCTAGCTAGCTAGGAGGAGCTCGGTGGCGCAGTAGTTTAGCGCCTGGCCCAGTGGTTTAGCGCCTGGCCCAGTGATTGCGGAGCTTAAGCAACGTTCGCAAGGGTCGGTCATGGGATGGGTGACCAAAAATTTATTGTCTCGAGCTCCTCCGTGCTTCGGAAAGCACGTTAAGCCGTTGGTCCCGGCTGCATTTGCAGTCGTGTTAACACCCACCAACCCGCATTGGGTCCGCGTGGTGGATTATGGCCCGTCCTCCTTATCCACCCATAAGGAAGGCCTGTGCCCTAGCAGTGGGGACATTAAAAATGGCTGATGGACAAGCCTAGCTAGAAGAACATTATGCGAATTAACTGTAATGATGGCCAATCACCAATCGTGACTTCTCTTTCAAGACTGAAGGACAACAATATAAAATAGGAGAAATAAAGAATAACCTTGGATTACTCACGAATGACCATGGTGCTGGGGAATACTCTACCCAGCTATGTGTGTGCGGCTGATGTGATGATATGATACTCCTTTGTAATAATAATGTTATTGTAATGTTTAACTATCTCTGTAAATCATACGTAGTAACAACAATAATAAAATAAAGTTTTCATACTGGAAAATTTTCAATGTAGGTCACGCAAGCGACATGTTTGTTGTAAACAAACGTTCAAGGGTAAAATTACGCTTGAGTACATACATACATGTTCGTTTAATATTTTTTCCCATTACTGTTTAATAAACGTAATAGCGATAGTATAATGTGGTGATGTGGTTTACGAGTATGAAGTTTCATAAAAATATTACGCGCATTAATATACCTATAAATAGAAATATTGCTAATGTCAATAATGAAATTTTCCTGTGAAAATTAAAATATACTCAAGCCGAATTTCTCGTATGGAAAATGTGTTATTAAATCATGTTACAAACAAGACACACTTTACTTTTTTGAACTATAAAGTGATAGGAGGTTGACAACTTTGGATTGCCATAAAATGAAAACATATTTTAATCAACTTTAAAGTGAGGAGATTTTGGCGATAACTTTGGATCGCCATAGAACGAACAAATACCCAAAAGAGAGTTAAGTGTTTTTTGTTTTTCAAACTTCTTTGCACATTCAATTATCCTTTCTAGGTGATTATCAGAATGTTTAGTATTCGTTATGGAAAACTAATCGAAATTACATTATCTCTTTTACATGCTTCATCATCGTTATTTCAATCATAAGATAACCACCGCTGCTGTGTATGTGGGCCCCAGGCCTCCCTCAAGCATGGTTGCTAATGCTCGTGACCATCAGCCATTTTAATGTCCCCACTGCTGGGGCACAGACCTTCCTTATGGGTGGATGAAGAGGATGGGCCTTAAACCACCACGCGGGCCCAATGTGGATTGGTGGGTCTTAACGACTGCAAATGAACCCGGCACCAACGGCTTAATATGCCTTCTGAAGCTAGCTCCTCGCTAATGCTCATATGCTTTATCAAAGATACAGAGATCCAGCTCATATGTACAAAAGAAAGGTTCCCGCACTATTTTCAATTAGTCCCCAATTACGGGGCACTTGTGCGGGATTGAGTGGTATACGTCGGTTATTACTTATTTTCGGTCGGTGGTATTCGGTTGGCTCATGACAGCCAGCTTAAGTGGGGCTGAGTTACTGGGATTATGGTAGGAATCGATGGACAATGAGGTTACGCGCCGTGAGCCCGAATGGCAAACAATAAAGTTATACGCCGTGCGGAGAAGTGAGTAAGTGGTCTTTGGAAATCAGGTATTTTTGCGATAATGATATTTTGGTACCTACTTGAATAAATTAATGTTTTATACTTTTTTGACGTACTGTTTACTTGTGTACCTAAGTAGTTAGGGATATCTAAATTAAATGTAGTCAACACAAACCAGGATCTTTGTGCTAAATTTTAATATGACCGTAGACTGCCTGTTCTGTTTAATCAAGTTATGCCTTATTTTTAATAAATTTTTGCCTTCAGTATTACCTCGATGTAGGTAATTGTGACTTACTTGAGGGGAGACCATTTTATTTTATTAAATTGCTTTAGCTAACTTGGCCCAGCTTCGTGTTTGTGATAGGATGAATTACATTGCTGATTTAGAAATGTTAAAAAGCTTCCAAATCTTTCCGGAACAGTTATTTATATTTATCACATAATCCCTATCCTTCAGTACGGATCAACAGCTACCACAAGAAGGGTACAAGGGAAAAATGATCATTGTCAATTTTACCTTATTTCGAGAAAATTTGATTCTAAGTTCCAACTTATTGGACCTTCATCGATATTCATATTTTTTGCAGTTTTCACCGTGTTTTTGAAGGAGATTCATCGTTTTTAGCCGACGTTAGTCCCTCAAATTTTAACAGCTAATAACTTGGAGACGAATTTCGTTTTTTTGCGTGTATTCTGATGAAAACGAAACTATTTTCGATGGACATACCAAAAATATAAAAACAAATGACATCCATCATTATTCCCTTGTACCCTTCATAATAAAATATCAAACGCCACTTACGCAGTTGTACGCGGCGTGCAATAATAAGGTCGTGGCCGCGGCGCCGCGGCGCCGGTCGACGCCCCACTCACCGCTGCCTACTAAGTGAATTATATCTCTTTATATCTCCTGATATGTTTACATCGCGAGCGACGCCTTTTTGTTTCGTTCCCAAGGGAATAAAGGGCTGTGCTCGAGATTTGCGTGAGCGCAAACTGGGGCCTTGCTATGAGCTCCTATAGCAGGACTTATATTGAACTGCCTTACTTTTTCGTACTATGAGCCCAAAGGTTAGTTCAAAAGCAGGCCTGTGAACTGAACGGCTTTAGGATGGTTTCTTATTTGCTGATTGTAAGCCCCCTGTTGCCTTAACGGAACTAGACGGCAAAACACAGACAATCGTATCGTTCCAAAGTTTTCAATAATGTTGAGATTTTTTTACAAACTAAGAAGTTTGTATTAAAAGATGCTTCTGTAACTCGTCAATACAATAAGTTTTTATTAATACAGCTCTATTATGTGATGTCAATATCAAACGAAAGTCATCTTGAATATCAAAAGAGTTTCAGTGAGGGGACATGATTTTCCGCGATTTCTATCAAGTCAAATCAATGCACATGAAAATCTAAGTCCGTGTTTTATGCAAGATGTTTTGGAGAGTAGTTCAAGGTGTGCCATAAATAAACAAATAGATAAATATCGGATAATTTCTGAAACGTAAAGCACAACAGTCACATCACATCACTATTCTAAACAAGGCGCGATCAGGCTATTGTTATTCAGTCCATATTGGCCAAGCATAGGTATGACATCTTTATATCAGTTTAATATGTGTTTTGCAATGCAAAAATATCGCATTAAGAACAAAAAATGTCGCAGTGAGATGTTGGAGATAAGGATCAAGTGTTCTAATCTATGGCACAGTTAGTCTAGAACTTCGACTATCATTTCGACTTTGGGCTTAAACATATTACTCATCACATATTGGATATTCAGAACGAAAAGCAATATATGTATTAAGGTTTTAAGTGATATAGGTACTTATAGGAAATATTGTTACAGGATTTTTTTTTCTAGAAAAGGACCTAAGGTGTCATCTGAAGAATGGACACATCTAATGCTCCTTTGTGCCATGGTGGTTGCCACTATGTTGGAATAACACAAGGAATCTGCATTCATGTCTTAAACTTAAAATTCGTTTTCGTTTGACATTGCTAGAATTAACGTTTTGAGATTTCGGAAATTCAAGCTTTTATGCTACATGTTGTTGCCTCCGAGAAAATCGGTTCAGTAGGTATACCATATACATTTCCAGATCTTAGATTATGGTAGAGAAGCCGCAAGTTAAAATTAAATTAAACAATAATTTCAATGCCACACAAAATCAAAGGTGCATTTGCCTATACAAATAGTTCGTCGCGACAGATCTTCAAACAATATTGGGGTCCCTGACCCTCCTGCTTCCGGCGGCGTGCGACGACGAGATCGCTTCCGCTCGCACTTGCGCACGCGACGATAACAAAACGAGGACGCCTTGCAGTGTCGCCAGGTGAAATATACAAGTTTATACTAAAGGTATCATTACCTACTGATAAAGAGGAAACAGTTTTTATATTACTTTTTTGTAATACCGCTTGGAAAATAATATCAGACTAGATCAGTAATGTTTGAAAATGGGTACTACGCCGAAGACCGTATGGGATAGAGTATAAAAATGAGCAGGCCTACAAGAGGTCTTAATTGAGACCCGTTCTGGTAGACCACCTTATTCCAGGAGATCAGGTAATGATCGCGTAAGTGGCTGACTCTGGGTTCACAGGATGGGAAGGCACTCTCTGATACTAAATATGTATGTCGATCTGTTTGCGTGAAGTGGTTGCGTTCTTTTTATACGCAGGCTGGAAAATGTGTTATCGTTACCAAAAAAGCTGCAACATTGGAGACATTACATATTCCTAAAACATCTTTTCATTCTGTTTGCATACTTGGGCAATTGTGCTCTAGCACCTACTGTTAAGTTTTTTCAAGAGGTTGTGATGAGTTCCTTGCCACTTACTCAAATGCCCAATTTCTATTCCTTCGCTAACTTAAAAATTAAAAATAAGCCATAAACTCTAAAATTACGGGTCGTAGACTTGTTAATTCCATACAATACGACAATAACTTGATCGTCTAACTAATGCTTATTTTTAAGCTAAAGCTTAAAAGTTAGCGAATGAATAGAAAATTGACCATTTGAGTAGAGGGCTGTCTTTTGGTAAGGTGTCGATAGGTTTAAAATGTAGTGTGTTTAACTTCCATAATGTTTGTATATTAAAGATTCTCAACTTGTTTATCCATGGATTGAAGTATTTTATTTGTCTTAACAAATTATAAAGCTATCTGTTTTACTATATATCATCGACTTTAATATACTTAGGTACCTATTAATCAGCAAATTGATCAAGTGTGAGGTCCTAGGGTTGACGTCGGTTCACGATGTTTTCTCACGTCAGTCACTGTTAAAATGAGTATCCCATAGCAAATTTACATAACCATATGACGTCATTTCTTACTAACTCTGACGACGGTGTTTTCTTTAGTACCGCGAATAACAGATTTTACAGATAACACAGCACATACAGATCTACGTAGGTGCGATATTCATAGTTATTCAAATAAGGATAATACGCGCAGTCTTTGTATTTAGTACAATTGATTTTCCCTTGACATAGAAATAGGCATTTGCTCTCATAAAAGCTGTATAATGAATATGTATTGGGATTGGGACGTTCAGCGACTATTTGGTCATGTTTGAAGGTATGTTTTGAAGTCGATAATGTTTTGTTTCCGGATGCAATTTGTGTAATGGTGGGTCTAAGTACTCTATTTAGAATTAAATGCTCAACTTATAGTAAGTTGAGCGCACGAAATATGCGCGTTACTTAGGTAGGTATTGCATTTTGGTCGGACATTAAAATTTGATCTACGGCGTACACAAACGAAATAGGGCTAAATATGTAGATACATGCGTCTGTTACGCAGTGACAGGGGTCGCATTCTTGCAGGACATGTTAATTTTTTATTATTTTATCATAGCATTTCAATTATAAATAAAATAAATGAATAAAAAAAATAAAAACGTTTATTATGCTTGTACCACACATTTCCACAATACTGAAGGTAAACACTTCTGTTTTATTAACAAAAGTTGCATAAAATTATACATAATACACTCACACACATAATGAGAAATAACTTTTTTCTGCCGGTCGGTATATAAAAAAACAATACATATTTTGAAAAGTGGGACTGAATTCTTCAATTTAAAACTGGTTTGTTTCTGTATGCGAACTTTCATCAAGCAGGTCAAATATGCCCAATGACCTTTGTTTATTTATAATACGTTTTAAAAATAGTTATTTTCTAAAGTATGTAGTGGGTAATTTTGTTTGAAGTAAGTACAGGTTTTTTATACGGAAATGCACGACTTAACAGTAAAATAGTGGAAAATTGAAAAGATTCTCAACTAGGTATTTATTTTGAACATCGGAAATGCTCTGATTTGTAACGACTTTAACGTTGAAAACAGTAACTGGTCTCAAGTTACTCAGATGGGAACAGCAGAAAAGCTCAGTGTTCAGAGCTTTCTGCCGGATAGCGAAAGACCATGAGTTCGATTCCCACCTGACCCCAGCCAAAGTTACATAATGCAAATTTTCGTTGTCGCTTCGCTTCGAAACATGTGTGGATTTGACATTTTAATAAAATTCGATTGTTAACGAAACCTTATGTCAATCACATATGTTTCGAAAGCGAAGCGATAACGAAGATTTACAAATGTTACTTTGTAAGTAGAGACGAGACTAATTGATTTTTGTATAAAGATTTCCTAATAATAATATTAATTTGAATGTAAAAAATAATAATAAAACCACCTGTTGAGAATTTTGTGACTTGTGTCATCGCGACCGTTCGCGGAATAGAATCAAGGTTAAAAAATGCGATATGGATCTATGTGATACACCTGAGACATTTTGCGAAATTATGTTATTTTTTATTTATTTTTATATTTTGTGGTAAGGCCATTCGCTATTCGGAGGAGTCCTTGACATATAACCTTAAACTTATTAGCTAAATTTTAGACTAGATAAAAAAGAAACTCGGCTTTTAATACTGATTTGAGAATATTCATGTTATTTTTGGTATTTTTTATTTATATTTTACTCATAAAATAAAATCGGTTAACTTTATTTTTCCTTGGCGGAAAACTCTGTTTTGTTTCTATACCTCACAAGCCTCACGGATATGAGTAAAGTCATTTGAATATTTTTTTTTACTTTTTATACGAAATTGATTTTTTTTCGAGTCTAATGTAAAGTTTTAATTATCATTATTGATTTAACTGAATAGATTTTTCAGTTTTTCATTCAGCGTAATATTAAAATAGCGCGCACAATGAACCTTTTATTTTGTCTGTTTTCGTCGTTGTTTTTTGTATCTCAGTATTTTTAAGATGTTTTGCAATTAATATAAGTGAAAATAAACATTGTTTATTTAAAGTTTTAGATTTCTGTCTGTTTTTTTACAACTATCAATGCAATACCTACTTGTATTGTATTACCCACAATACAATAGGTGTATTAGGTATGAGTTTACATTACTATACTAGATACTATAGTAGATAGTGACTGTAGTTGACATTTGTATGACAACTTTTAATTTAGTGTAGTTACCGCCAGAGGCGCTGTGCCAAATTGCATTCAAAATTGCTTATTTTACTACAGTCACTATCAAAGTATACAGGCATAATAGTATCCACACTACTCGGTATTTTTCTATTAAGATTTGGGTCAACATCAATACTTTATTTATAGGAGATGCAATGAAGCGGTTAAAAAGAAGTAATTATGCTTTCTTGAGTGTAAAGAAATATAACAATGTAAGTAATTCATTCCCTAAAACTAATTTTAGGGATAGAAATTGAAAATCAGCTCACAGATGCATCTACTTCAAAGCAAAGTCCCCGTTAATATTTAAAATACGTACGTAATAGTGATAATAAAACATAAGTATTCATTTAACTATCTAGAATTCTAGAGTTACAATTAAAGTAAAGAGTAGATAACAATTAAATTAATTCACGGAGAGTAAATTAAATAAGTTTCAAGTACAGAAATCGAAAAGCCAGCTCTCAGTGCGACTTCACAGCAAAATCGGTTAATATTTGAAAATACAAGTAAGTATGTACCTAATGGGGGCAATAAAATAGAGGTTGGTATATTTTTTTATTCTTTGAAAGTGGTGTAATATTTCAGTGCACCTAATTGACCGAGCGAGCACGAAGTGCGAGCGAAGCGTCTCTGCTTCAGCTTGGGCAAAAATTCTTTCGTATGTCCGGCTGTCTGTTCCAACCTACAGGTCGCATTTCTCAACCGATTCTTGTGAAATTTTGTGAGTAAGTTTAAAAAATATATAGAATTTTTTTGTCGAGCCAGTTTTTTGAATTTCTTTAAAATGGCGGACATATGGTAAAAAAACAGATTGCAGTCCGCTTTCCAGCTCTGCCTGTTCTTCTCTGCAGGTCGCATTTCTCAACTGATTCTCGTGAAATTTTGTAAGAAGGTTTGAAAATGATGAACATTTTTTTTTGTTTAGAAAGTTTTTTGAAATTTTTCAAAATGGCGAAGATATATGAAATTAACAGATTTCAGTCCGAATTTCTAGCGCCGTCTGTTCTCCTCTACAGGTCGCATTTCTCAACCAATTCTCGTGAAATTTTGTAAGCAGTTTTAAAAATAACATACAATTTTTTTGTCACGCCAGTTTTTTGAATTTTTTCTTATTGGTGGAGATATGTTAAAAAAACTTATTTCAGTCTGGCTTTCCAGCGCTGTCTGTTCTTCTCTACAGGTCGCATTTCTCAACCGATTCTCGTGAAATTTTGTGAGAAGGTTTGAAAATAATGTACAATTTTTTTTTGCTTTGCAAGTTTTTTGAATTTTTTCAAAATGGCGGAGATATGTGAAAAAAACAGATTTCAGTCCGACTTTCCAGCGTTGTCTGTTCTCCTCTACAGGTCGCATTTCTTAACCGATTCTCGTGAAATTTTGTGAGCATGTTCAAAAATTATATTAATTTTTTTTGTCACGCCAGTTTTTTGAAATTTTTCAAATATGACGGAGAAATATTAAAAAAAATCTTTTTTCAGTCCGGCTTTCCGGTGTTGTCTGTTTTCCTCTACAGGTTGCATTTTTGAACCGATTCTCGTGAATTTTTGTTAGCAGATTTGAAAATTATATAGGTTTTTTTGTTAAGCCAGCTTTTCAATTTTTTTTTAAATGGCAGAGATAATGAAAAAAAGCACATTTCAGTCCGGATTTCCGGCGCAGTCTGTTCTCCTCTACAGGTCGCATTTCTCAACCGATCCCTGTGAAATTTTGTTAGCAGGTTTGTTAATTATATAGAATTTTTTTGTCGAGCCAGATTTTTTTTAATTTTTCAAAATGGCGGAGATATGTTAAAAAAACAGATTTTACGGCTTTCCAGCGCTGTATATGTAAAAAAACATATTTCAGTCCAGCTTTCCGGCTTTGTCTTTTCTCCTCTACAGGTCGCATTTCTCAACCGATTATCGTGAAATTTTGTGGCCATGTTTGAAAATGATATAAATTTTTTTGAGTATACACAAGTTTTTCCATTTTTTTTGGAATGGCGGAGATATGTAAAAAAATAATATTTCAGTCCGGCTTTCTGGCGCTGGATGTTCTCCTCTACAGGTCGCATTTCTCAACCGATTATCGTGAAGTTTTGTGAGCAGGTTTATTAATTATATAGAATTTTTATTCAAGCCAGTTTTTAGAAATTTTCCAAAAAATCACCTATTTCGAAAAATGGTAAGTGAAAGTGAAAGTGAAAGTGAAATATATTTTATTTAAATAAGCTCACATAATAAGCATTTTTAAATCGTCAATTCTTTTACCCTACCACCCATTATGACGTCTTTTAACTGACAAGAAAAATGGGCGCAAAAAACTTGTCAGCTTTATCAATCAGATGGAACGATATTTACAAATATGTATATCGTTTCCAGACTTTATATTAACAAAGATTAACAAATAAATAACATTATTGAATTAGCTCATTTCTTTATGAGTTTCAAATTTCTTAATCAATTTACAGATTTTAAGCTAAATTCAAAGTTTGAACTTGTTATTCAGTCTAGGCTGTTACAATAAATAAAAATAAAAGAAAAACATACAATTCAATGTGCATTAAGATAGGTAGTCAGAAGCAGACCCATTCCCACTGGCAGCACCAGTTCCCGAACATGACGCATGAACCAGCCATCTCTTCGCTCAACCATATTTGAGCCTCATACGACACCACCGCAGAAATGATTAAAGAGAGCATGACATACTAAGACTACCTATGTTAAGGCATCGAATTGAAAATTTATATCCAAAAGCTTTTCATAGGTCTTTCACTAAACTACTGACTATAGAAAGTAAAAATATTGCAATTAAATAAATCAAAACAAGGTAAGCTATTAAGAATTATTTTTTTTGAGTAAGAAGTGCCATACATACAGACAATATAAAACAGATCTTTTATATACGAGTTATACGACGCCCTTAATACAAGCAGACAGAAGCAGACCCATTCCCACTGGCAGCACCCGTTCACGAGCATGACGCATGAACCATCCATCGCTTCGCTCAACCATATTTGAGCTTTTATTGGGATATCACTTTCTTGAAAATGTATCGCACTTACGATATTGACCTGCTGCAGAGAATGCTTCCCAGCCGGACCTCAAACTACGGCTTTTAACTCCGAAACCAATGAGTTTTATTTTACGAAACTTGTCGTGTGGAAGGTACTATTTAGGTAGCTTTTATTGGGATATCACTTTCTTGAAAATGTATCATACTTATGATATTGACCTGCTGCAGAGAATGCTTCCCAGCCGGACCACAAAATACGGCTTGTAACTTCTAAGCCAATGAGTTTTATTTTACGAAACTTGTCGTGGGGAAGGTACTATTTAGGTTGGTTTTACTGCGATATAAATTTCTGGAAAATGTAGCACACTTTTTAAAATTTGAGTTGGTGCGGCCATAGAGCATTGCTCTGCGGCCGGACCACTTTATTTGTTAAATATTTCCTTATCTGTTGAGGTACTATTAATTATGATATATTCCTGTGAAGGTAGACTTCAGGTAGCAACTATGTGGAACTAAACCATTTGAGTACTAAAATGTGGTCCGGCCACTGAGGATCACGCCGCGAGGTCTACAGCTCACGGAGCCACTAGTTAATATAAGTAGCTACTCTGCTGAAATGAGTTTCGGGCAGGATGCATTTCGATGGTTTCAGTACGAAAATTGCAAAGTCAGTCCTGAGTGCAACTGCTTCACGGCAAAGTCCCAGTTAATATTTGAAAATACAAGCAGGTATGTAATAGCGGCAATAAAATAGAGGTTTGTTTTATTTTTTATTCTTTGAGAGTGAATTAAATTACAGTGCACCTAATTAATATAAAGCTACTCTTCTGAAACGAGTTTCAGGTGCAGATATCGCAAAGTCAGTTCTGAGTGCGACTGCTTCACAGCAAAGTCCCCGTTAATATTTGAAAATACAAGTAGGTATGAAATAGCGGCAATAAAATAGAGGTTTGAATTTTATTTATTCTTTGAGAGTGAAGTAATATTTCAGTGCACCTAATTAATATAAGTACTCTTCGGAAATGAGTTTCAGGTGCAGATATCGCAAAGTCAGTTCCAAGTGCGACTGCTTTGCAGCAAAGTCCCCGTTAATATTTGAAATATGTAGGCAGCAGGGTATTTATAGATATTTTCGGCTAGAGTCCGGGTGGCGGCCGAGGGTCCCAAGATTTATGGCGGAGTGGGAGAGTCCCATCCAACAGGGTTTCTCTTATACGCGGCTTAAGGGGCGAGAGGTAGCGGGTAATTAAATCGTAGGGCATCCGTTAAATATAGTTTAAAATAGAGTGTGTATATCGCAATGGACAACATTTCATTTTGAGAAAGTACTAAAATTAGAAAACCATTTCGAGATTTTAGTGTTCTAAGCTCAATATTTTTTAGAATATTTAGATCAGTATTTTTACGTTGAGTCTCTTTGCCTTTTAACCGTTTTCCCTAATAATATTATTTTTGAAAGGTTTTTCATTGTTGAATGAATGATTTTCGCCACAACGTTCAACAATAGATTTTCACTGCAGCGTACCACGCTAACAATTTTTTGCTCCAACATGCTTCGCTCTAGCATCATTCGTTCCCAAGTACTACTCTCCTGAAGAATGTAGCCCTCTCACGTGGTAGGATGTGGCCATTTGGTAGTTGGAGATCGCAGTGATATTGATATAGCGTTTTCATAAGAAAGTTCTGTCACCTATTTTCTAGTCCAGTAAATTTAGGCTTTCCTAGAGGCTTTTGAAATAAGGATGTATTCTCAAACAGGACAGAGTGACCAAGGATAGTAAAGACCTTAAACTCATCCATTGAAACCATCAAGTGCCATAAACTCACGTATTTTGGTCATGTGGTGAGAAACGATAAATACAGAATACTCCAACTAATCATTCTGGGTAAACGCAGCGTTCAAAGAAGACGACATTTGTACTGAAGTATCTGCGGGATTAGTTCGGTCGCAGTAACTACGTCCTTATTCCGGGCAGCGGCCTCGAAGGTCAAAATAGCCATGATCTTGTCCAACCTCCGATAGGAACGGTACACGAAGAAGAAGAAATTTAATCCCTACATTTGTTATGCTGCTGATCTTCTCTGTTCTGTATAAATAATTTATTTAATCGCCTGCCCGCTATCACTTGCACCAGTCGCCAATCTGGAGCGCCTCACACCCTTGCCGGCTAAGGGCAACTCATTTCGCCGCTCAGTGCTATCTGCGTTCGAAGATATTTTTCTTTGTAATTCTATTGTGAAAAGAATCACCGATAGGTATACATCCCACGAAGTAAATTGACGTCGTTTTGTATGAATTGCGTTCCCACATACAAATATCGAGATTGGTTTGGACTTTCACTTTTTGTTTATGATGTGAGAGAGAACTACGAAATTATTACATTACTAGCGACCGCTCAAGTCTTCGTCTGCGTGGTCAGTTTTTTCTCTATCCCTCGGGAACTGTACTTTTTCCGGGATAAAAAATACCCTACATCCTTCTCTGTACCCCTGACCACGTGTATGCAAAATTTCATGATGATTGGTTGAGTTGAGTAGTTAAGACGTGCAGGCGTAACAAACAAACAAACAAACGGACTTATTTAAAATATGAGTAAGGATTTGATTAACGACTATAGGTATGTTTTAATGAATGTTTCTTAAAAATTTTGATTACATAAATTTGATTCTTTTCATACAACTGACAAACTTTTATAATTAAATAATTGTTTTATCGGCTTTAACTTACCGACTAAAATTATTATAATATTTCGAAAATCAGTACAGAATTTGTTTTCCTCTATGTATTAACGTCTGTGCAAAGAAAGAAAGTTTCAATTGAGTTATTTAAAACATATTTCACTGACAACTCAATACTTTTCAGCAGTGTGGAATGCCTGAAAAGTTCAGATAGATTTTGTTTTACGAAGAACTTCGTGTCATCAATTCACACTGCAGGTTTTTACTACCGACTGAAAACTGAATTTTTATTCTTGTATACTTGTTATAAATGTGAAAATTGGTATGTTTTTAAGGTGTTTATAGGTATGTTTGGATGTTTGTGTCTCAATCACGCAAGAACGGCGAACGACTAAACAGATTTCGATGAAATTGGCAATTACCTGCAGGTAAAAAAAAAATACGATACTATTTATTCTAGTCCTTGGAGCAGCGACGGCTTCCTCGCGTTGCTCTTTCGAGCAGCGACGGCTTCGAGTTCTCGTCCAAGGCTCCCTAGGGATTTTTCGAATGTCGCGTGCGGAAGAAAATATGATGAATTACGAGTAAGTATATTCGATTAAAACTCAAGTATAAGTCTGCTAAGAGAAAACTCTGCTCAACTATATTAGTTCTTACAATATTTACACTACATAGTTCTATTCTTACAGCACCGGATTCAACACTGTAACTAAAATATATTACGTTCATTCTAAAATAGTACTAGGGGATGGCGATCGGTCTATTCATAAAACAATGAAGCTATTTTGGCTGATGTTCCTACTGCTCTCCAGAAATACCGTATCAGCCCCTTACTACTGAGGATTCAGTTACTGGATAGTAACAATTCCAATCCAGTGGCTATCTTTATTTTCTATGTTGATAATCTAAATTATAATGTAGCTAGCGGCCGCCCGCGGTTTCACCCGCGTGGTTCCCGTTCCCGTGAGAATATCGGGATATAAAGTATCCTATGTTTTAATCTAGGTTATTTACTATCTGTGTGCTAAATTCCAACCAAATCCGTTCAGTAGTTTTTTGCGTGATTGAGGAACAAACATCTAAACATCCAAACATCCAAACCCACAAACTTTCACATTTATAATATTAGTAGGATAAACAATTCAATTTATAACAGCAGGGTGCACTATAACTAAGACAATAATTATAATAATAACTAGCTTCCGCCCGCGACTTCGTCCGCGTGGACATTCAGAAAATCCCTAGGAAACCTTTAACTGGGATAAAAAGTATCTTTATGTTAATCCAGGCTATAAACTATCTTGGTGTCAAATTTCATCCAAATCTGTTCAGCCGTTTCTGCGTGATTGAGGAACAAAAAATATCCAAACCCACAAACTTTCACATTTATAATATAGGATAATGTATATGTATAAGGTAAGAAGGTATAATATCCTAATCATTTAGTTAAATTTTTACCAATTAAGGCGCTACGGTGAATTTTATTTAATACTAGCGGCCGCCCGCGACTTCGTCTGCGTGGACAATTTTTTGGCCATCCCTCGGGAACTGTACGTTTTTTCTGGATGAAAGGTACCCTATGTCCCCCTGACAACGTGAATGCAAAATTTCATGATGATCGGTTCAGTAGTTAAGACGTGAAGGCGTAACAAACGGACTTTCGCATTTATAATATTAGTAAGGATTGTAATTCTAATAGGTAGGTACACAATTTTTATAAAACTTTATACGTGGATTTTTTAGGACCCATAGTCTAGTATTTTTAGACAGTATCATTACATTCCCTCGTAGTCACTGCTGGAAGTAGATAGCAAAACTGCTAAAAGTGGCCGTTTTTGACACATTACAATGACTACGAGGGAATTTAGTTATATTTTCTAAAATTACTAAGCCATTAACAACATTAACAACTTATTAAATAAAAACCTCTGAGATCGCCACTTTCGATGGTGCCACAATACTCGCAACACCAATCAATGCAAGTCTATACCATATAGGTACCGTGGTGTATTCAGACAGAAAATCAGACGTCGCTTTGCGTCTAGACGCGAAGGTTCCGCAGGGACCCTTCCGATTGGTTCATCCCCTGACGTAAATTAATTAATCCATCTCCGTTTATTTTTAGACTGATTTAAGTGTAATGTAATCATGTAGGAGATTGCCGTAGTATTCTAACTTCCGAGTTCATTTAATAGCTTATTTGGACAAAATATATTACCTATGAGTAACTAAACTTTACGCAACTAGTTGGGATTTATGGTCATAAAATAAATCATAAAATAATTTATAGTCTTTAAATATTAGAAACCTGTTGATGGTTTACATTGAAACCTGAAGGACATTACCTAAGTTCTTTGTAATGACATTAACTCTATAACGATATTTAGCTTCTTACTTACTTTTTGTTCCAAAAGAAACAAAATAAACCAAACCATATTACTGTTTATTTTGTAATCGACACCGTTTAAAGATCTGATAGTTTGTGTTCGCTTCTTCCGTCAATAATATTACGACTTATGAACACTTTTTAATATCAAGTTGGTAACAATGCTTTGTCTTTAACAATCTTGACGGTAAGGGTGCACCGTGCGAAGGATGAGCAGTCTTAAATACCGTTAGGGCGGTCTTTTGTCGAGCGCCGGCAAAAAAGGCCTTTTGGCCTACCGCCACCCTCTTTCCGACAAAAAACATAAAACAGAAAGGACCACAAATTAGGGAATCGGAATGTTGCAACCGTGAACTGAGCATTTGTTGAAATCATCTTAATAATATTTTGAAACTTAAAAGATTTTATGCTGGTCTTGTGATCTGACAAATCGTTTTGGCCACTGAGCAAGTAATCACTACTGGTTTTGGCCATGCTATAGTAACCTGAGCATAGTCACGGAAACAATATTTATTTGTAAACAAAGCTTAAAACATAAATGTGACTAACATCTTTTGATCTTTTAATGAATTAACGTCATATTTGGACAAAATAAATAAGCTGTTGCGATTTGTGTCGCAATAAAATCTCGTAGTATGGGCGCCTTACGATGCGGGATTTCTACTTTCCTATGGATGCTCGTTTTTTTTTTTTCATATTTTTAATGAAATCAAATACCCTAGTAAAATTTCAGTAATAAGAAATAATGTTATTAAAATTAACGAAATCGAAGGCTCAACATTTGCTTCAAAATCATTATTAACTTGTGAATCAACATTGACCGACAGATAAATACGCTCGTAAGAGGATAAGTAACATGTTCGTCAGAACAATAATCACGCAAGTTACTGAGTAAACCACGATGACTAATCTAAGTTATAATTTCGTTATACTTAACCACGGTGTGGTTACTAACACAACAAAAATTCACAAAGCGTGGGAAGGTACAATACCTTCCCGTCACTTGAATGAAAAGTACGTTGCGACCGATACGACAGCGGAATATTTAGAAATTTCCAATTTGTCTATGAAAAAAACTTTACCTGCACTCGAATAGCGGAAAGGACGTGCCACGTGCGACTTGAACGCAGCTTGTAGGTCCTCGCTTTTTGTATCCGACCTCGTTGGATGGTTAAACACTGCAAGCACGTGTTTTGGGGGCATCTCTGGCTGTTAAGATTATTTATTAGTTGTACTCAGTTAGTATCGTTTCTAGAACAATCTTGAATTACGTAAACGGATTTTCATTTGTTTTGCATCAGTCAAAAACCTTAGTGTTTTGTTTATTTTTTACTTTAACCAAAAAGAAAGGGTTTGGTACTTACTTATAATGGGATATTTACACGGAGCGATTGGCAGTTGACTTTAATAAAATAGCGTTTTTTATCGACAGTCGCTTGTAAAATCTAAACGCAAACCAATTTCAATGAGGTGGCGATCTGATTAACTAAAGTCGCCTGCCAAATCGCTCCATGTAAATATCCTATAACTGAAAAATTACGCTAAATTGTTTTGTTTTCTATGTCAATTTCTTAAATTATATTATGTTAAAGTAAGTTAAATAACATTTTATCGTAAGATAAATCTTTTTAGCAAAGCTGTTTGACCATGAATGTGGCCTAAACAAAGATACACGACGCCTACACAGCTGCTCATTTCATTGGATTTATTTCTTGGTCTCTCTACAATAGCCATTAGGTCGTATTATAGTATCCTTATTTACCTTTACTATAATCTATAACATTTAATTGTATGGTAGCTGGAACAAAGTTGACATTGGAAACAGAGGAATTTTACATAATTTGATTACCCAGCTTTTTGATCTTACTCAATATGAGCTTTCAAATTTTTATTTTTGAACTTTAAGAGGCCTTTTAGAAAATTTTTGCAGATTTCCCTAATTTACATTCGTGATCTTACATTTAAAAAACTTTATATCTTTAAGTATTCATGTATAGGTAATGTTACTTGTAGTTCTTACTAAGCTCATACGAGCTACGTTTTTTTATTTCCTAGTTTAAATGCTCGGTATTTTTGCTAAAAAAATAGTTGCTTAAAGAGCAGCCGCTTTGTGCTACGCCAATAAACAAGCACTGTGGGTGTCACCCATATGTTAAAAGATTTATGTGCCAACTTGATGAAGATACAACAAAAAGGTTAGTGTTTCGGTAAACAAATGTTTTTTTATGTTGCTTAAAGAGCAGCCGCTCAGTGCTTCGCCGATAAACAATCACTGCGGGTGTTAAGGCGAGCTCCGAGCAATGTTTGGTTGTGTGTGGTACAATTTCTGCGGCGAAGAGAATAGAAACTTTTGCTCGTTTTAAGATACATAGAAATAAAAACTCGGCCAAGTGCAAGTCAAATTCATGCACGAAGGGTTTCATGCCAAAAAACCGCAAAAAAACACGTTTATTGTATGGGACCCCACTTAAATATTAATTTTATTCTGTTTTTAGTGTTTGTTGATAAAGCGGCAACAGAAATACATTATCTGTGAAAATTTCAACTATCTAGCTATAGCTAGAGATACAGCCTAGTGACAGTGGAGTCTAAGTAATAGGGTCCCTTTTTTATTACCCTTTGGGTATGGATCCCTAAAAAGCATATATAAATAAGACACTAGCTTTGCGTGACATATTGGGAGCCTCGAATTAAAACTTAATGATGAGTTTTTGATATTATTTTCATTTTACATTTTCCGTCATTTCGGAACCATTTTAAAGGTCACAAACTTAATATCTTACATATTCAAGTTAACCAACCGCCACGTGACGTGATCGTAAGCGGTTTCATTCAATTTAAAAAAATACAATACAATATTCAAAGCTATTCAAATGAAAAGTATAAGTTTTCTTGACCAAGGCTTCTAGCGTAATTGGCTTTTATGTTTTTTACAAAGAATGAGATTAAAAAAAAGTTCGAAAGCTTTTGCACTGAAAAGTTCAAGATCGAGACATTTGAAATGAGACTTTACGCAATTCCATTCAACAGGATAGCAAAAGGAAAACATAATTTCAAGTATTAACCTTCAGGTCTTATAGAAAAAGGAGTTATTGAATACTTGCTAATTTGCCATAATTAATTTGTAAGTACCTTTTTAGGGTTCCGTACCTAAAGGGTAAAAAGATTTTTAAAAAAAGCACAACCTCCTTCAAAAATCTTAAAAAACAGCTCTATAAAAAGCAAGAAATAATGTTCAAATCGATTACCTAATTAAAACACGTCTATTGAAGTCGGGTGGAGCTGGAAGTAATTTTTTTACTTATTGTATTGTTTATATTCTAAAAGCCCCACCCGACTTCAATAGACGTGTTTCAATTAGGTAATCGATTTGAACATTATTTCTTGCTTTTTATAGAGCTGTTTTTTAAGATTTTTGAAGGCGGTTGTGCTTTTTTAAAAAGCTTTTTTATTTAAAACTTTTTTGTGGTAGGTACCTATCTAAGAGATGATTTTATAAAATAAAACGTTATAATGTTTAAAATTTTTCAATGGTATACCCCGAGTAACTCAATTTCCACGAGTTCCGTTGAGCCTTCGCAGTTCAACTCTAGTCCAGAACGTTCTTGACAATAGATAGGTACTTAACTTGTTTTTGATTGTCATAAACCTACCAATATTTCAATCACTGTACAGTTCCTATTTGATTTTGAGGAGTTCCCTCGTGTATCTTCAAAATCCATTGTCCAATACCAATGAAATAATTATGGTATCATCCTTAAGGTGTCTTCTTTCAAACAAAAAAAAAGAATCATCTAAATCGGTTCATAAACAAAAAAGTAAGGGTTGAAAATCCGTCTCAATTCATATAAAACGGTTACGAAAACGACAGTATTTTCAAGATTACTTGAAAACTACTGAACCCATTTCAAAATTTCAAAAATGGGACCAACTTGGAAACAAACCTCATGTTATAACGTTTGAATCATTTCAATCGGTTCAGCCGTCTTCGAGTAATTGGTGTACATACATATTAAAAAAAATATACGCGACGAATAGATAACCTCCTCCTTTTCAAATTTTTGAAGTCGGTTAAAAACGGGACCCTATTACTAAGACTCCAGGCTGTACCTCATGAACCGTGATAGCTAGACAGTTGAAATTTTTACAGATTATGTAATTCCGTTGCCGCTTTAACAGTGGGGCTCCCATACAACAAACGTGATTTTTTTGCCGTTTTTGGTACGGAACCACAGAATAAATAATAGTACAAGGACGGAACCCTTGCTGTGCGAGTCCGACACACATTTGGCCGGTTTTTTTTATTATTGCTCTTGATCGCTTCCTCCAACTTCTTGTACCAAACATCAACAAATTTACAACGGAAAGTGTACAATGCAGCTGGAATGCTTACCAACAAGTTAATTAGCTTGGCCTCCATGTTACAATGAATTTGACTGAATAAGGCACCCCGTCGATAAGGGCGGACGAAGCCCTCGCAAAAACAGGACCGATAATTGTCACCATTTGAAGCCGAAGACAAAATATTTAGCGGCGGCACATTGCCAGTGCCTCTGCCTCTTATGTTCCCAGAAACAATGGACAAAACGCCCAGGAAGTCTCTTTGTTACCACTGTCGGCATCAGCAAGAAAGTCAAAAAGATGCCCCTTTTTCTAACCAATTTCGAGTTTGTTTAACCTAAATTCCCTTCCTTCAGAACCGGCAATATTTCTCGCCGCAACTCTCTTAATCTCCACGGTTCCCTTCACAGATATATCTTAAAAGATCCAAGGCGGGGTGATGTGATAAATAAATTTTAATTACAAATCGTAGCGGCCGCCGGAAAAACGAGAGCTAAATAGGGCACAGAAATGGGAAGCTACCTAATTGTAAATTAAAAAGTTCGTGGAGTTACGACACCACAGTCCACAACGACTCCCTCCGACGGGGGGTTGTCTTCCTCCCGGGAGGGGGACAACCGTGGAAAGCGTGTGACATTCTGTTTTAAAATATTGTCCGCGCGAATACGTTCACGTGGATCATTTTTAATCGTCCGTTTGCATTTTCGTTTTCGTTTAACGAAACAAAAGTAAACGTTGACGTTTTTCAAACGGCGAACGTTTTGTATTTGCTTTCGCTCATATCTTTGTTGTCTGTTCGGAATAGGGAATATGCATCAATTTTTTTTTATCAATATCAAAAGTATAATGCGTGGGAAAATCAACTGTTATATTAAAACTTTTTTCTTACGTTTTTTTCTCGTAATATAGTTACTTGAAGTTAGTACGCAGCAGCAACCGCCGAAAGCGCTCTATACAAAACGGACATGATATATGACGTCACATATCACGTTTCAGGCGCGCGTATAGCCAATAATTTTCAATAATTTTCAATTATCTCCCTAAATTTTGCGTTTCAGTACATAATATGTGTCATATAAAAAATTATTTCTTATTCGATATTCTATATGACGGTTAAGTTCATTATATCCGAAAGTGAAAAAAAAATCGTTGTTTTTCCCTGATTTAATCGTGTGATAAAACTAAAATAATACATTAATATTTTTTATTTTTCTGTTCCATCATGTTTTTATACGTGTCCGAAGCGATCAAGCTCAAATTTATCAAAATCGGTGACTTATGCATATTCCCTATTGTATCTTCTTACGACATAAGGTTAAATGGTGCTATCAAATCATGTAGCTTAACTTAACGGATAACGGTCGATTTATAAAAATGTTCAATAATAAATAACTTAACCACCTCCAAACCAAAGTGATCGTTTAGTTTGAATCACACGGGTCACTATAGCGTCTTAATTACCGTACAAAGATAAGAAGCGGCGCGCCAGTTCATAGTCACAGGCGTGAAAGTCGGACTGCCGTTACCCTATCATAGACTCACAGAGTAGACACTACCGGCACTATAAATTGTCGTACTGCGCTTCGTTACAATCCCAGACAGTAGTAATATCAACTGTGACATGGGTAAGGTAAGCGCACCAAAATATTGTTATGTCAAGGCCGGCGGCTTTCCTCCAGCATTCCGTTCCCGCCGCCCACAGGGATATCTCACGTTGTGTTACGTAACATTTCGACTAGATTCCGTTCCAATTGACACACCTAATTTACTTGTTGCTTTCACGTCGATAATACCTCACTGTACTGGCATCGCTAATGTTTGTTTCGCAATGTTAACTCGCTCAGTTTTAATTGTTGTCCGTTGATTATCTGTTATTGAAACGAGTTTTGGGCGATTTGTTAGGTCAATTATCTAAGAACTCAATAAAGTCAAGGTTGGTTACACAATGGCTAATGATCGTAGTCTCTATACAATTGATTTTGGTGCACAGTGGTATTTTAATTAGCACTCGAATCGTATCGAATGTCGATGGGTATTATCTGTTTCGCAATTTCGGGTCAAAATGCGAATTCGTTCAGAAATTAAAATAGAATCGTTTCCATCGAGTCATAAAGGCGATGGTGTAAATAAAAGAGACACAATTATCCCTAACGGGATTCGAGCCGGAGCGCCTCTTCACACCCTCCGACCCGTAGAGAATCTCATCTGTGGCGCAACTGGGTGGTAAGCAGCGGGGGTAAAATTACCCCTTACCCGTATGAATAAATCGAATGAGAACAATGAACAATGCCTAATTATTTTGTATACTAAGGTACATATATGAGGTTAGATTATAGAATTGATTTATTCTAATTTTTTAAGTAATTATTTTATTTTAAATACAACAATATAGCGTTTACTTATCCCTTCCTTTCATCAACGCCCGACCAGTCTCCGGCGACCAGACAACAATAGAAAATCTATTGTGTTTCGTTTTCCGGGCGTTGATGAGTTAAGAAAAATTAAGAATCCCCAATAATTCTAAAACAGCCTTTAGCAAATACTATGAATATTTCATTAGTTATATAACTTCAAAGTAACTTACATAAGTCAGCAACGCCAAGAACGTGGAAATCTGAAAAATATTATTCAAATTTCCATTCATCCATTTCCAAAAAGAAAGAGCAATTTTTCCCATTTATAAGGGAAATTTCCTCACCCTGATATCCCTATAGTCCAGCTTTACGTCGAGTAGGCAACCCGGGACGGCCAATGCACCTTATTGACTGAGTCCGACCGCCACCGAGCCCGCCCGATCGCGCCCGACCGCTTCCGACGGCAAGGTTGTCAACTACAAATACTTCAAAGTTATTCGAAAAGTTTGGTGTAGTCCCACTAAGCGGGTCGTTTATGAAGATTAATTGAAGGTCAAGAATTAGGGAGACTACGCACTATGAAAGTCATATTTATATTGGAACATCTTGAATTGATATATTTAATGTTATTATTTTATCAGAAAATAACTTTTAAAGAGTATAATCAATAAAGTTGGCCACCAAAATGGCGCACCCGATTTATAATTCGAGATTCATACCAGCGGCTTATTCTCATAAAAAGTTGTTCCCTTCAAAATGTAGTAATTTCGCAAGGAGGGTGGACGCCCCCTCCCCCCGCAATCTACTCGGGCTGGCCTTTTAACGCCGGAGATATTGTCTCTTTAGTTAGATCTGTATTTACTGTAGTATACGTGGGATTGGCAGAAAAAATGGTTTTCTTTGAGATTGATTATAATAAGCACCCACTGTTCGCTAACAACCATACAATTAGGTAATTATAAAAGTAGATAATTAAGTATACTTAACCTGTTTGAATTATTTTCTCGATAAAAGTTGTTGTAGGTATATTTTAAGGGAAATTTGGTCTTTCGACATTTTCATGTGTAAGAATTTAGAATAAGTAATTATGGATTATTTATTTTAAGCAATATCACATCGAACAAAAACGATGATAATAGGGATACAATGTGTGTTTATTAGTTATCAATGAAAAAAGCCCTTTGACATCCAGCTCACACACTATACCTACTTCAAACATAAATAACTTAACAAAGTTACAACAAATATATTGATAAAGTGCTAACAGTAATCCACACGCTACGTATTCAAATGAACCCCAAATAAAGCCATAACACTTTTTTAAAAATCTCGATCGTTAACTTTTAAATCTGGCCCGAAACGGTAATACGTTATTGATATTTGTGAGCACCGAACGGGCTTGATAATAATATATTTGTATATTATATCGGTGGCTGGTGTAAGTTGAGATACCTCCCTGCTCTCTTTTATGGGAACATTAGGTGATTGAGGGGCTCTTGTTGCGGTTGTGAGAGGTCAACGTGAGCTGGTTGCTGTGAAGCGATGTCCACAATGGCAGGGCCGTGCCACAATGAGCCATGCGGCGTAATTGTGAAACTTAACAGGGGTTGAGCGCCCTGTCAACTGTTCTGTCAAAGAACAATTGGTTGGTGTTTTGGTGTGTTTTCTACCTAATTTGTCAATGAAAGAAAAACATTGAGTAGACTGTTTAGTGAATGTTAGGTATGACTATCACTAATATCACTATCAAATCACTATAAACAAAACCTAGGCGAAATTAAAATTGTAAGTACTAAATTATAATTGGGTACATTAAGAAGAGTCCTATAATCCTATTGTGTTTATAGACGATAATGAATTAAAATTATATTTTAATTTGATTAAAATAAAAATTAACAATTACTTTGATTTGAATAAGAAATAATGAATATTTTAGAATAAGAGTTTAATTCTTTGGTTGGCTGGTAGAGAATGCTTTTAGCATTAAATCAGCCATTTGTATTGTATCTTACTTTAAGTACCTATAAATGAACAATAAAGATTTATAAATGTTATACTTAAATGATATATTTTAATATTATTTTTTTGCAGTTTTTGCAGTGGTTCCCTCCATATTTTAAGCACCATAAGAGAAATTTATTCTTTGTCTTCACTAATCGCACGCAACATGCGCGTTGTGGCTCATTCATGGTGTCGCTTTCTGAGCAAACAAAAGTAGGTACGAAGATATATCGCTTTTAAAATATGTATTTACACTAAACTTACTCTTAGCAGAAAATAATATATTAAAATACTTTTACATTGTTTTCAGTCTTGCTACTTAATTAAATTGTAAAATTATTCATGAGATTTAATCTAACATCTAAACCATAATGAACTGGTACTTAAGATTAAATTATTTAACAACTAGCAATAACCATTAAACAATTAAGAATTTGTCGGTAAGTTTGAATAACACCGCGCTATACAACAATAAAGACCTAATAAACTTAATCAAAACCTCTCAGTGAATGGAGGTAAATGTTCTGATACCGATCGCGAACTGCCGCGCAACAATACACTTCATCCCTTATTAATTATTTTATTGTAAGCATAAAGGATGTCGTAATCGTCAGAATAATAATATCATCGCATAAAGAACCCCAAGTAGCGACAACACAAGCGTAAAAATGACACGCCGTGCCACCAATATGTTTGTGTGTATTACACTAGATTTATTCGACTGGGTCACTCACACACGCGCGGAGCTACCCCGAAACGGGGTGCGGTGGGGGAGCAGAAGCTAGGGCTGCCACCCGCCCGCCAGATGCCACGCACACAGGCTTGCGAGAAAAGGAAAGGTACAGTGTAAACACGTAAGGGATGACGCGCCGTCTCTCTCGGGTGCGACGAGCTGGTGTCATTGTGTGCTGTCGACGCGACCCGACGTAGATTGTTCTGTGAAATTGCCAGGTAATAGGCCGAGGGACTATAGCATTACACTTACTTATTGGTGGGTTTAGGCGCTCAACAGCCTAATCGAATTGAATATTGACGACATAACGCAGCTACTGCTGAGCGTTCTAAACGTTGTTTGGAAATGCGATGGTTATTGATGTTGTTAAACTAGATGTAATCGTGCAAAGTGGGCATTATAAATAACAAATGAGTATTTAATTATAGTTTGTGTGAAGCACGTCACACTGTGTAAACTATTTGATCTTATTTATAAGAAATTATACTTCGTGTTTTTGAAAAAGTTACTTGTTTCGTTTTTCACTGAATCAGCGATATACGGTCTATTAACCATCTTGCATAGAAAATACAAAAAAAAACACATTTAGATCAGTTAACATTTTAATACAGAACTCGAAAGTATGCAAATTCTTATCAGGAACAAAGAAATTTCTCGTTGATAATAATTATCGTTTCTTCTCGACTTGTAAAGAGAGATACAGCATTTGTCTTTTACGTGGCCTAGTATGTTGCAGTAAAAAAGTATTATTATAGTAGATACCCACCTATTTGCTAAAAATCTTGCTTGCGTCAATATGATTAACTGAGGTTAACTGTCAGCTGTCGCCATGTCGCGCCGCGGCCGTGACGACACAGATTAGAATTGATCCGAAGACGCTCGAGTCTTGACACCTATTTGTGTACACGTTATTGCCGCCGTCTGAGCAGCGCCACCCCCCGAACGCAGCACCATCTAGCGGGAACGGGATAGGGGTGGCAGAGCGATATGTTACAATACAGTATTTTTGATAATATTTCCCCTTACAGGGTAAATAAATACCGATCAGACAACTTACACCATTTAGTCTTAGTTTGCGCAATGGTGACTCAAGAACATAATAATAAGGTCATGATTTGAAAACCAATAATTGATACAATCATAAAAATTTTTGCTCTTGCCGGGATTCAAACCCGGTACAACTGATGCATTAGTAGTTAGGGGATCACTATCGCTGTCCCAAATGGCCGCCATAGAAGACAATATTATTTATTTCTATATTCCTGAAATCTGACACTTGTAAGAATAACACATCATGCATAACATGTTGACCTTGAGACCGTCTCGAAGCTTGTTTAAGTTGGTGCGCTGTCGTATGTACAAAACATGAATAATAAGAGTTTATTTCTTGTTATGTTTACTAAGGTGTTAGTTAATTAAATTACGTGCCGTGCCATAGATAAGGGCTGGTTCAGTCGATCAAGGAACCCAAAAAAAATATTTCTTTATTGGTTCTGAATCACCTCTATTCATTAACATGCTGTGTACCTCTATTAACTATGCAGTCCTACTTATTAGTAGTATCAATTGATTATCTATTTCGGATAATTACCTTGATTTTAAAAAGTTTGATGCGCCTGATTCATCAAAATGAAACACTTTCAAACGTGTTTATTTACTAACACCAATTTTAGTTAAGTTCTGCTTTTAGTTGGTTTTTAATTACTTCCTGATGTTTTAGGGCACGAGGTCACGTGAAAAACCAAGGAAGATATCAAAATAGCGATGCCGATGGTACCATCACTAAGCCAGACACTGTTTTTTCGATTGACTGGGAAATTATAGCTTTTACCTGTCGACGTAGAATTCATTTGCTGAATTGATAACAATATGTAATTATTAAAATAATCTAGATTTTCGGCATTTACAATGCTATTTTTATATTTAGATAATTAATTTAATAGAAAAATACTAGAAAAAAATCGCGACTCAACCCTAGCTGCTACGGGTGAGTCGATTTTTGACTATGTAATTAGCTCCATGTATTCTTGTTGTCAGCTGTTTAGTTGTGAAAACCTTACCTTAAGTTACCAACTAAGGTATTGTTAACCATTGCTAATAAGCACTGATAGATTCGTGTCGTGACTAAACATAATCGGTTAGTGTGACTCTAATTTTATCAATCGGATCAATATCAATAAGTTATGACTGATATCAAATGACGTTAGTGTCAAGTGCCACCCCTTAGTTAAACAGCGGCGTAGAGCCAGTGATGTCTGCGTCTGATTATCGATGTCGATGCATTTAAGATATACAGCCAAACTATATCCAATGAGGGTTTTTCAAAATGACAAAAAGCTGTAGGCTCGATAGATGGCGTTGATAAAAATGTATGTCTCAATGTATTTTTTACTAATCTTCGAAGAGTCCTCAGGTAGGCAGGCAGATGTAATCCTAAAATGTTTCTCTTTGGGCAGATGTCAGCCAACAATCGCTTACTTTCCTCTTTGGTACAGGCCGTTTATTTTCAAAAGCCAATTTTGACTCATCTCTTTCCATCAACGCCATCTAGTGAGGCAAATAGTTACTGTTTTTATTTTTTAAATGTCATTTTAAAAAGCCCTCATTAAGATAGCAAATAAATTGTTGTTTTAAAGAAAAGAGGTTTTTTTTTCATTTAGTTTCCTGGCTGGTTCATTAGGCTTTTGCAGTAAGCTAACTGATATTAATAATTAAAATCAAATCACCAATTAGGTGATGAATCTATGATTGAATTATTCATGATACTGCTATTTCATTGTATCACATGAATATTGTCCAAACATACAAATGATGCCCACAACTGGCTGGCGTTACGGCTATTGTTAATTCGCAGCCCCAAAATTTATTACTATGCGAGCGAAAGAGACAATCCTATACGAAGCTCTTGAAAACAAAAAAGACGGAAAGCCCTTAAATGAGGGGGTGTCGTAAATAATTTCTACTCTTACATTGACAAAGTTCTCAATGAGCAGCGGTTTGCCAAACCTAAATGAGTGCTTGTTATTTGTCAGTACGTCACATTATTGAATGACAGGTGGACAGAACAATGTGTAGTTTGAATGAGGAAACGGATTGCGAACGAGTGTTACAAGAGGTCGAATGCTTTCTCCTTATTTAACGAAGATTACGATACTTGCAAAGATACTTAAAGAAGTGAACTTTTAACTGATACTAGTGATGTCTATTTGACAGTTTAAAAACTTGGATAATTACACCTAGAACGATAATTCCCTACAAAGTGCGCTGTCAAAAGTGAGGCAACAAAAACAGCCAAAATGGCGCCGTTTCCAGATTTTTATTATCCATTATTAAATAATCATACCTAATAAGTACAAAACAGTTTCAATTTCCCTACCTTAGAGATTAATTATTTTATTATTGGATTTTTGTTACGATTATAAGGATATAAATCTGAGAACTGAGCCATTTTGGCAAGTATAAGTTGCCTCACTTTGAATGCAAGGACCCGGTATCTAGGTGTAATTATTCGAAGTTTAAAAAATACTTTAAAGGTAAATACAAATTCAAGCATTGTATTTCGAGCAACATTGTAGACTTTTCATTGATGTAAAAACAGTGATTGCTAGACTCTGTACATGTACTGAATTTATGTAAGTACATATATTTGGGCTGTACCCGTAGTACGAACAGTTATCGAGAAATCATACGTCTAACAGAAATTTAATTTCGCTTTTCAGCGATAGATGGCGCTGTTCAAATTTCCCATACAAAATTACTCAATCGAATGGCGTGATCCTCAGTGGCCGGACCACATTTAAGTACCCAGATGGTTTAATTCCACATAGTTGCTACCTGAAGTCTACCTTCACAGGAATATATCATAATTAATAGTACCTCAACAGATAAGGAAATATTTAACAAATAAAGTGGTCCGGCCGCAGAGCAATGCTCTCTGGCCGCACCAACTCAAATTTTAAAAAGTGTGATACATTTCCAAGAAAATATCGCAGTAAAACCTACCTAAATAGTACCTTCCACACGACAAGTTTCGTAAAATAAAACTCATTGGCTTAGAAGTTACAAGCCGTAGTTTGTGGTCCGGCTGGGAAGCATTCTCTGCAGCAGGTCAATATCGTAAGTGTGATACATTTTCAAGAAAGTGATATCCCAATAAAAGCTACCTAAATAGTACCTTCCACACGACAAGTTTCGTAAAATAAAACTCATTGGCTTAGAAGTAACAAGCCGTAGTTTGTGGTCCGGCTGGGAAGCATTCTCTGCAGCAGGTCAATATCGTAAGTGTGATACATTTTCAAGAAAGTGATATCCCAATAAAAGCAACCTAAATAGTACCTTCCACACGACAAGTTTCGTAAAATAAAACTCATTGGCTTAGAAGTTACAAGCCGTAGTTTGTGGTCCGGCTGGGAAGCATTCTCTGCAGCAGGTCAATATCGTAAGTGTGATACATTTTCAAGAAAGTGATATCCCAATAAAAGCTACTTAAATAGTACCTTCCACACGACAAGTTTCATAAAATAAAACTCATTGGCTTAGAAGATACAAGCCCTAGTTTTTTGTGCTCAGGCTAGAGAATATAGCTCTTTTATTTTATCAAACTATTAATTTGTATAATTAAGCTCAAAGTATTTAATCCGGCTAGGAAGGACTACTTTTCAGCGAATGGAAGCAACTTTCGCAAGGGTCGGTCATGGGATGGGTGACCAAAAAACTGTGCTTCGGAAGGAACGTTAAGCCGTTGTTCCTGGCTGCATTTGCAGTCGTTAACATACACCAGTTAAACTTAAACCTGCCCCCAGGTTGTTTTAAGAGTGTGAGACTTGGCAGTTTTCTGAATGGCTATCAATGCGTCTCTTTTATTTGCTATTCAGCGAGAAAGAGATTTTGGTCACCCATCCCATGACCGACCCTTGCGAAAGTTGCTTCTATTCGCTGAAAAGTAGTCCTTCCTAGCCGGATTAAATACTTTGAGCATAATTATACAAATTAATAGTTTGATGAAATAAAAAAAAAAATTCTCTAGCATGAGCACAAACTAGGGTTTGTATCTTCTAAGCCAATGAGTTTTATTTTACGAAACTTGTCGTGTGGAAGGTACTATTTAGGTAGCTTTTATTGGGATATCACTTTCTTGAAAATGCATCACACTTATGATATTGACCTGCTGCAGAGAATGCTTCCCAGCCGGACCACAAACTACGGCTTGTAACTTCTAAGCCAATGAGTTTTATTTTACGAAACTGGTCGTGTGGAAGGTACTATTTAGGTAGCTTTTATTGGGATATCACTTTCTTGAAAATGTATCACACTTACGATATTGACCTGCTGCAGAGAATGCTTCCCAGCCGGACCACAAACTACGGCTTGTAACTTCTAAGCCAATGAGTTTTATTTTACGAAACTTGTCGTGTGGAAGGTACTATTTAGGTAGCTTTTATTGGGATATCACTTTCTTGAAAATGTATCACACTTACGATATTGACCTGCTGCAGAGAATGCTTCCCAGCCGGACCACAAACTACGGCTTGTAACTTCTAAGCCAATGAGTTTTATTTTACGAAACTTGTCGTGTGGAAGGTACTATTTAGGTATCTTTTATTGGGATATCACTTTCTTGAAAATGTATCACACTTACGATATTGACCTGCTGTAGAGAATGCTTCCCAGCCGGACCACAAACTACGGCTTGTAACTTCTAAGCCAATGAGTTTTATTTTACGAAACTTGTCGTGTGGAAGGTACTATTTAGGTAGGTTTTACTGCGATATAAATTTCTTGAAAATGTATCACACTTTTTAAAATTTGAGTTGGTGCGGCCAGAGAGCATTGCTCTGCGGCCGGACCACTTTATTTGTTAAATATTTCCTTATCTGTTGAGGTACTATTAATTATGATATATTCCTGTGAAGGTAGACTTCAGGTAGCAACTATGTGGAACTAAACCATCTGGGTACTTAAATGTGGTCCGGCCACTGAGGATCACGCTATCGAATGTTATTTCACGTGTTATTTTTTGGATAGTTGTTCGTGTTACTGGTACCTACAGACAGCGCATGTACAAGATGACAATTAATAAAAACTACAATTAAATATAACGCTTCGAACATGATCGAAGAGAATTACACAACAGGATTTTAATGACTTTTTCAAATAATCCTTTTTACAAACACAAAAGCATTAATTCAATCTGATAGGGGTGCTAATCAGAATTCAATCTTGTATTCAAATTGGGTGATCCATCAGCTATCGCAGACTGCGTTGACAGCCCTTAAAATGGCCTAGTCGACAGTTTTTGGTTATTTTAAAAAGAGCTAGTTATGCTATATTTAGTACCCTTCTTCTTGTAATGAATGGCTTGCTTGTGGTTTAAGCAAAATTTTTAGTACCCTTATTCAGTATTTTGCAACTGGCAACCCTACCACAAAAACTCAAAATATTGTGAAATAGGACGGGAAATTATTAAGCTACTTCTACAAGAAAAAACAGTACCCTAGACAGTGTTAGAGCCCCGTTGTTGATGATAAAACAGTAATTTATTGATAGTGAAACTCAAACCAAGAAGTTGTAAACAAAAATTTTGACCAAAGAAAATCGGAAAAGAGCTTTTTAAGATTTTAGAAAAAAATCTTTAATATGAAAAGTAACTAGAAACTCATCAGTTAAGAGTAAGTCCAGTCATGTTGTCTTATAAGAAAATTCAATTTTATTGTTAATTCGCAAAGGAGTTATTTGAAAAATCGCCAATGTCAAAAAGATATGAAAATTAAATGTTATGTATAATGTCTGGTTAGCTTTATAATTTCCCTACAAAATCCAAAACTGCCAATGTCTGATGATTTTGTAGAAATAGAAGACGATGATAACAGTGAAGAATGTGAGGAGTATTTTTTTTAATTTTATAAAAAAATGTGTGTATTGTATGTATGTAGTGTATAGTATGTTTTGTGTGTATTGTTGAAAAAACAAGCCTTTAACTATGATTTTTTTTTGTTCCATGTCCTGATTTTATTGAAAAACTAACCAATGTCAAATTTATATTTCAGTTTTATTATATACTGTAAACATTTGTTTATGCCTCCTGTAAAATTGACTTTGGTTACATTGATTTATTCCTCGTTCGCGCCATGAGTTTCGCCCCACATAAAAAATATCACGTTTCGTCCTAAAAAATATGCCTCCTTCGCCCCAAAATAGAAATTATTAAAAATATTATTATTTTTGTCCTGATTCGCCCCATTTCATATTACTCATTCGCCCCACGTGTTTTTTATTACCTACTTACTTTTTCGTAGGTACAATCAGCAAAAAGGTTTCGTATTATTTTAAATGCCTATGTTTTTAACATCAATCAATTACTTATTTTAAATAACTAGTTCTCACTGTCTGCCTTATTTGATTTTGATTTAATGATAATTAAATTTATTATTTCCAAGAGGCTAATTCGTTCTTTTCTTAAAACAATGTTTTTAGAAAAACAATTATTTTTCCTAATTAATTTTCCTGTTTTTTTAATTAATTTATGTATTTGTATAAGAGTTATAAGTTTATAACTTATCAATTTCTGTATGATGTAACTTTCTGTAAAATGTATGTAACATTTTTAACATTAACTTACCTTAAATTTCTTTCCTTTTTTCAGGTTTTGAATGTAATTTAGTTTAAAGATTCTAACTAATCAGTGTGCTAATGCTGGTACTTATGGCACGAGTTTTCCCAGTATATGTGCCAGCTGTAATATTTCCTGTGTCTAGAATACGTTAGATAAATAAAATTGTGACACAAATTATGTAAAAAATAGGAAAAAAAGATTATTTATTTATTATTATCTACTTACTTTTCTTTATGTACTCGTAAGTATTGAGTTAAAATCAAATTAAAATCTCTCTTCTATTCAACTTTCGTTCTCTTCATAGCGAGAAGAACCGATGGCCGTTGGGGCAGAAAGGTTCTGGAATGGCGACCGCGCACCGGACGACGCTCCGTGGGTAGGCCCCCGACAAGGTGGACCGACGATCTGGTGAAGGTCGCGGGAAGCCAGTGGATGCAGGCAGCGCAGGACCGATCGTCGTGGAGATCCTTAGGGGAGGCCTAACCCAGCAGTGGGTGTCGTGCGGCTGATATGATGATGATAATGATGATTAGTTAAATCATAGAAAAAGCATAAGAATTGAATATCTAATAATAACTTACGATTTTCCTCGTGAAAGAAATCAAAAGATCAGTGTTGTAATCAAAGAACTATGAACAACGTTAATAATTTGCAAATGATTAAGACATTACAATAATCAATTTATCTTGTTTGCTGTCAAATAATACACATTCATAAATATGTAAATGCGTATAATAAAATCAAAGTGGCTGACAAATGTGTGTGAAAAGATATGCATATTTATAATATTATCGTCTTGTTTGACTTCAACTGTGCCAGGGTCAATGTCAGTGCCAAAGCTTTCTTTTATTATACTAATGATTGTATTAAATGCGACGATGATGAGGAGTTGATGAGCAATGACTTGCATTCGGCCACTATTGCTGCGTTTGAGCAATTTTTGTTGGAGTGGGTAAAGGATTAACATACGCACTCTAAGAAAAGTTTTCATGCTCAATAGTATCGATGGCATATTTAACTTTAGGCCACTTTCCCAATACAGATTAAATGAATTAAATTCATCAACGCCCGAGTGGTCTCCGGCGACCGGATAACAATAGAAATTATATTGTGTCTCGTTTTCCGGGCGTTGACAATTTAAGACTAAAGACACAAAATAGAGAGAGTATACCTACTCTCTCTATATTGTGCTGAAGATTAAAACTTAACCACTGCTAAGGTCAAAATCGCTTGCACGCCGCGCCGTCACAACCATACGTTTAGTTCGTGTAGGGGCGATACGCGCGCACACGAATTTTGTTGCAAACTGGTTAAGCGTCGCTGTTGCCCATAGTACCATGTCCTTTTCTGCACCCCTGACAATGTATGTAAGTATAATCGAAAAATTTCATGATGATCGGTTGAGTAGTTAGAACATGAAGGTGTTACAAACAAAACAAACAAACTTACTTCACGATTTATAATATTAGTAACGATTCATAATATATTTCTAATAAGGTTTTAATGGTAAGATTAAACAGATTATCGCTGAACTAATCGTGATTGCAACAACTTCGTGTATTGACAGTTTATAATTATTGATCAACGATTAATCACAACAAACATGTGTACTTACTTGCCTATTTAATTATAATGTATTCATTTGATGTCCTAGTTTATTGAACATGTGTCTTATATGAGATATCTACTTGGTTCAATTAATGTGTTATAGTTGGAGTGTAAAGTCAAGTACTGAAATGTAATGATATATTTTGACACTTTAGAAACATTATGCACTTTGTAATATAAGTAAATAACAGTAAAAAGTCATAACACTATATCACTATATAATGTAAAAGAAAGTCGCTTTCTCTGTCCCTATTTGCCTATATATCCTGGTTGCCTATATCGATATGTATGCTTAAATCTTTAAAACTACGCAACTGATTTTGATGCGGTTTTTTTAACCGACTTCAAAAAAAGGAGGAGGTTCTCAAGTCGACGGTATTTTTTTTTATTTTTTTTATGTATGTTTTAACATAGCTTCGTCAGTTGTTACCCGATTTGTACAATTCTTTTTTTATCTTAAAGAACATAGTTCGTGTGTGGTCCCATTAAATTTGTAGAGATCTGGCTAGTAGTTTTTTCATAATCCTGAAAAATATCAACTATTTAGCTCGCCATCGCACGAGTTTTTATGGAATTTCGGACATAACATCTTTGTTTATGAACCGATTTAGATGATTCTTTTGTTTAAAAGGGTATACTTCAAGAATGGTCACAATTTAATTTCATCGTTATTGGATTTCGAACTTCGAAGATACACAAGGGAACTCCTTAAACTCAAATAGTATATGTAAAGTGATTTAGGTTTTGGTAAGTTTATGGCAATCCAAAACAAACCAAATCATGGTTTGCAATGCAACGTTCTGGACTAGACTTGGACTACGAAGACACAACGGAACTCCTCAAAAACAAACAGCGTAAATTTGGAAATTGAGTTCTGGGCATTTTACAATTGAAAATATTATGATATAAAGTTCAAAAATATTTACACGCTGCGCTTACATACCTACCACTAAAAAGTTTAAAATAAAAAAGCTTTTAAAAAAAAAGATAAACCGCCTTCAAAAAACTGAAAACAAAAACAGCTTAAAAATTAAATACCTCTAAAAAGCAAGAAATAAATTCGAATCATTCGTAACACATATCAATATTAATAAAACACGTCTAATGAAGTCGGGTGGGGCTTTTAGAAAAAAAATAAGTTGTCCTCCAGCCACACCCGACTTCAATAGACGTGTTTTATTAATATTGATATGTGTAACGAATGATTCGAATTTATTTCTTGCTTTTTAGAGGTATTTAATTTTTAAGCTGTTTTTGTTTTCAGTTTTTTGAAGGCGGTTTTTCTTTTTTTTAAAAAGCTTTTTAATAGATAGAGTGATTGAAGAGGAAGGTTTATAATGTATAATACATGGTGTCAAATTACAGTCGGTGTCGCCGTACAGTCCCGGTTAAGAATAGGACTGTCCCATCTCATCCCGTGGGTATCGTAGAAGGCGATAGAGGCAAGTTTTTAGGGACTCGGTACAGACCATCGCACCAAGGGTCACTCGAATGGCAGCGAGGAAACTGTCAACAACAGCATTCCTGAGGAGGGTTGGTGTCAGGCAGGTGGCCGACCATAAACTTTGCCAAAACCTAATGCAGTATGAATTACATGCCGCGCCGACCCCAATAGTGGTCGTTCTACGAGCTCAAAATTTGATTTCGTGTAGAACACTATAAATGAATTGGGATAAGGGCAGGAGGATGATGACATGGTGTCAAATTCCACATTACACCGAAGCGAAGCGAGAGCGGGTCGCTAGTTTGTGCATAAAGTAGAATCATGTAAATATCCCCACTGTCTCTTCTTCATATACCCCACTGCTGGGGTATAGGCCTTTTCCTTTATGGTCCAACCATAAGAAGTAAATAGTTATGGTCCACATAACCCACCACGTGGGCCCGATGCGGATTGGTGGGTGTAAACAACTGCAAGTGCTGCCGTGACCAACGGCTTAACGTGCCTTCCGAAGCACGTAAGTGCTCGAGATAATGAAACTATAATGGTTTTATTAGTTAAAAACAAGCATGTTATTATAATATAAATCATTTACAATAATAACTCTTGAAATAAAACCTTAAAGACTAATTTAATTAAGCTCACGATTATGTAAGCGTATTTTGTTAGAATTAACATAACAAGCGTTTTATAACACTCGTCACGAGAGATGTAATCGTAGCGAAACGTGTGAAATAAACCAGATAAACGAATTGTTGTTAAAAAACACTAATTAGCACGCTTTTGTTAGTTTTAAAATGAATAATAGTTTGAACAACTTTGTTTCATGTTTTATGAAAATGATGTTGGATTTATTGTTGATAAATGACTTTCAATTCTCTCCAGGGGCAATCGCGCAAATTTTCAACGATAATATCAAAGCTACGTCTTCGTTATCGTTTCGTTTCGTTTACAAAAAATACTCGTTTTTAGTTTTGTTAAAATTATTGAAAGCTACCTAGGGAGTTTAGGATGCCAATCTTGGACAATTTAAATAAGAATTCCAAAGCTAAACCAAAGATTTTTAGGAAATACAACCTAAAAAATAACGTTCTAAATAATAACGTAACGGTTTTGATTTTATCGTTCGGAATTAGCGCAATTGGGTCCCAGGATCGAGTCATTTGGTAAGTCTCAAATTTGGTATCGGTTTGTCATAATTAGGTTTTAATTTGCTTAGTGATGACTTTTTACCTACTTTTAAAAAACGTGAATATATGTAAAAATAAGAAACTAAAGTCTTTCAATGTCCATTTATAGATTTGGTAAATTGGTTTGCCAGTTATGAATTTGGTTTTAACAAACATTACACCAAATTCCATGCAGGTGGAGTATGATATTTTGTTGTTCAGTCAATGTATTCTGTGGTTCAGTACCAAAGCTTTTTTATTTTGTTAGAAAAAAACGGCATTAACATTTTAGGATAAAATTATAATATCCAAAATTCAATGAGAAAATGATGGTGTTTAATCACAAAAAACCCGCTTCTCAAAGTCATCAATCGCCATTAACGGGAAAGGATAAATAAAAAAAACACCCAGTTTTATTAGTTAACAGTTTCTTATAATTACTACGATATGTAAATGGCATGGTATCGATAAGTCATTGACACGGTAAGGCGCCGTAGAAAGCTGTTTGTATTCAAATTAGGTTGCTCAACGTCATTGTTGCTCATTGGTGGTATCAATCGATAACTTTATGTAATCCAGCCGTGACACTTGTACTGTTTTACTATTGCACTAAATTATAATTATAAATTTTAGTACAGTCCAATTACTAAACTTTCGAAAACACATCTTCTGAAAACGAACGAAGTTTATAAGAGGTGTTTCCCAATCTTCATTGTTAAGGTGGCACCCTGAGCGAAAGTGGCGCCGCGGTGAATTTCATTTAATTTTAAAATTCTCATATACATTTTTAAAAATGTTTTACATGGAATTTTTAGGGCCCACGGTCTAGTATTTTTAGACGGTATCGTTACATTCTCTCGTAGTCACTGCTAGAAGTAGATAGCAAAACTGCAAAAAGTGTCCGTTTATGACACATTTGCTATCTACTTCTACGAATGACTACGAGGGCATGTAGTGATACCTTCTTAAAATACTATACCATGAGCCCTAAAAACTCCACGTAAAATATTAAATAACTTATCATATAAAAACCTCTGTAGGCGCCACTTTCGGTCATACAACCGCCTTAAGTAAATTAAATTAGCGCAGGTGCTTCGTCAATTGCATTTGCTAATACTCGTACTTCTATTAGGTAATCAGATTTCTGTCAACTTCTGATAGATCCACGCCTCATAAGCTGATACCTTAGTATAAACGCCAGGGTAGTTGACATCAGCACAGCCTTCTCCCCACGACACAATGCCGATGAGGTAGTTGTTGTAAACAAGAGGACCTCCAGAGTCACCCTGGCAGGCGTCTCTGGGAGGGCTGGTGCCGCTAGCGCAGATCATGCCTGATGTGATGGCGGCGATGCGCAGGTATGCGCGGACGCAGGTTGTTTGGTCCACGATCTTCACCCGAGCTGCTAGTAGCATGGAGGATGCGGGACTTTCGAACTGTGGAATAAATTGATAATGATGTGAAGTTCAACCTTGGAAATTTCAATCGGTTAATCTTTGCAGAAAACTAATTAATTTGATCATTTTCTTTTTTCCTACTGAAACTGACGTAAATAATCTAAAATGAAAACAACTAAAGAACAAATGTATTAGTAAGTTTTGTATTTTCCTGGTCAAGCTTCAAATATGAAGCTTGGATATCAATGCGTATTTTTTTAACATTTAGTCGAGTTCGTTTAAATATTCACATCTAATTCAGTAACAACAAGTTTTAAATCAGTTATCGCGCTAAGTTTCAAAATTATTTATAACCTAAGATTTTTTGGTGCCAACAAAACTTAGATTGGGGTTATCGTAGATCCTGTGGGCACTTTGACATTGACATTAACTTGATTATAATCCTAAAGGTATTATACTTACAGAAGTAGCCCCGAATCCAGTAATCTTGTAGTGAATTTGGATATCAATACGTGTTTTATACATTTAGGTGAATTTATGTAATACTTAACAATGTAGTTAAAATTATTCACATCTAATTCAGTAACAACAAGTTTTAAATCAGTTATCGCGCTATTCTAAATTTATAACCCAAGATTTTTTGGTACCTACAAACTTTGACACTTAGACATTAACTTGACCAGGGATGGCGAACCTTTATGTGTCAACGTGCTGTTTCATGAGGTCAAAGACATACCAGCAATACGTCGCGTAATGAATTTTGTGATCGGTGCGTGCCCAAAATATTGTGTCGCGTGTCACGCGTGTCATTGGTTTGCCATCCCTGACCTCTAGGTCTACGGTCTACCGTTGATTATAATTTTATTATTATACTTACAGAAGTAGCTCCGAACCCAGTCACAAGAGCTTCTGCATTAGTTGGAAACGTCATTCCAAGTGGTGCGATAGTCACTGGCGACACCGTTGGACCGAAGACAATGTTCTGAACAGTGATGGCTACTGCAATGTCATGTTCCAGTGTGACGTTGCTGTACAGCTCATGGACCATGAAACGGGATATACTGTACGTAGTGCCCCCTGTGTTCCGCTGCGAAGAGCCTACTGCAGCGACGATTGATGATGGTTGATTGACAAAGCTGAAATCATTGAATATTATTTCTTACCTGCCAAAAAAGCTGTGTATTATAATTTACAAAAATCAGACTAAAAAGTATGAAAAACTAATTTAAAAATGTATGGCAGGGCCTTCCGGTTGCGCCATCAAACCCTGGACCTCGTCTCCCATCAACTTGTCAAGACGATCCCAACGAGCCCAAACACGATGGGGTTGACTGGTTTCATCATAGAGTTCCTGTGGCCTTCTTCCGGAATCCGGAGTCATCATCATATCAGCCCTATGACACCATAATATTGCATTGTCTTTTAATTCTGACATGTTTTAAAAGTTTCAAGTCTCTAGCCAATCGGGAAGTTAGTATAAAACCGTTTCCAAAATTTGTGGACAAACAACCAAACAATCAAGTAATCTAATAAAAACGTGATAATAATTTAACATTTAGTTTGAATAAAATTGTAGATAAAATAAGAAAAATAAAATAAAAATTCATTTATTTCGGTAATCTTAGTTATCTACATAAATTGCTGAGACTTTCCTATTAAGTAATCTGACGATACTTGTATTGGGAATGACCCGCTACCATTTCTTCTTTTTCTTTGAATTGATTCTCTGAACGGTAAGGATTTATGAAACTTTAGGGTCAGATTAAGTAAGTATAATTTTCGAACTGAAAGAAGATCAATTTTATTGTAAGTCCAGAAGATTATCTACATAATGTTCATAGGGTGTTTGTCCTTTTGTCAGTTAGTATTGTTTTTATGGCACCATTGCTGGGCACACACATTTCATATGGATATATGTAGGTAGGTATAGTAAGTAGGACGAGTCAAAATCCACCACGCGGGCCCAATGCGGATTAGTGGGTGTAAACGACTGTAATGTAGCGTGTTCCAACAACAGCTTTTCCTGTCTTTTCAAGCACGGCGGAGCTCTAAGTAACTTTTGGGTAGCAAAAGTTACAGATGTCAAATATGCGCTATGGCAATAATAAATAATAATAATAAAAATCATTTATTTTCTCTTTTTACAATAAGTGGCTTAGGATAAAGTTTTATAACTTAAAGGAAGAGACTAGTCCCCGAAATAGGTTCCAGAGGAGCCTGAGCTACAGGTTACTAGGCCCCACCCGCAGATAACCTTAGCTTTATGAGGTGACAGTATTTATTGTTGAAATAAGAAATAAACTTACATAATTGATGTTTAGTTACAAAAGCAAGACAAGGTAAAAGTATAGGTAATAAGAGCATAGGTTTCTAAAATTGTAATTACTTAAGTATTTAAAACGGTGGGGGTTGCAGTGCATTGTATCCCAATTAGTATCAGTGAGTGTGTGTGTGTGTGTGTGTGTGTGTGTGTGCGCGAGTGTGTGTGAGTGTGTGTGTGGGTATGTGTGAGTGTTCATGTATGTAGGTTGTGGAGGAGGGGGGAGAGAGTAAGAATGCTATTACTCAAGAGAGTGGACAAAAAAGATATATTTAACCGTAATATGATACGAGCTAATTTTCTCAATCAATGTAAGTATGTCGTTACTGTATAGGTTTAAGTAAATTTTCCGTTTCTGTATAGTCCAGTGATTTCAGGTATTGGGTAACTAGGGATTTGAAAGCGAATTTGTGGAGAGGGTATATATTGAGCTGTTCATTTATTTTGTTGTAGAGGTAGGGTCCGAGGAAGCAGAAGAAATTGTGAGATGTAGCCATATTTAGCGATTGGGTTGGGCAGACTGTTGCCTTTCTTCGTTTGTTCTTCAGCAGTTCGGGATTATAGGTCAACTGCGAGTGCTGTTTCAGTAAGACGCCAAAGATGAATAATTGTCTCACTGAGAGAACGTCCCAGTGTTTGTACAGGTCGGTCGTGGGGTAGCGGTAGGGGAGGCTGGCAGCGACTTTGAGTATGGACCGTTGAGCTCTTTCTACTTCTAGAAGGTGGGTCTTTGCTACACCGCCCCAGGAAGAAACACAGTACGTGAGCAGAGATTGGCATAGAGCATAGTAGACCATTCTTATTATATGGCGGTCAGCAATGTATCTTAGGGACCTGAATATGTATATAAGTTTACGGAGTCTTGGAACTAGTGCCTGGATGTGGGGCTTGAAGCAAAGCGTTTGGTCTAGTATAATTCCTAAATATTTTATGCTTTCCGTACTTTGGAGAGCTGGACAAGGCAATGTGCCATCCTTAAACGTATTTGGATGAAATTTGGTTGGTAATCATTATTAGGACCTGGATTAACATTATAGGCCACTTTTTATCCTAGTCAAAGATTACCTACGGTCTAGGGGCCTACCTACTTTTTATTCTTTTTTACCTGGTCAAGGATAACCTAGGGTCCAGGCGCCAGTACTAGGAGCTGCTAATTAATAATAACGTTGGGTAATACCTAACTGCACAATGCGCAGCAGTCACCAAAGACCTGGTACTGACGACCACGGCACCACACATATGTGTCCAGGTAGCCGTACTCCTGCGTCGGAGAGACGCTTGGTAAGGGACTTGCGAGATGTCCACGGCATACCCGTTGACTATGCGAGCTGACTGTTCTGCTAGCGAGAGAAGCGTAGGTTGGGACGTAGTGGAGCTTGTGAGCCCTGAAAGATTATTTTGACAAGTGTAGTTATTTACACGGACACGTAAATACATTGGAAAAAATGATTTGGAACTACTCCGATTTCACTGAACTTCAAGCTTAGTCTGTCATACTCAAAAGAAACAGTAGATTATTGCATCGAGCACAATGTAATTTATTATTGCACCGAGTGATTTACAGGTACTATTAACAGGCACGATTGATATCGGCTGGCTGAATAGAGCTAATCCATTGAGATTGGCACCTTTTGGTGCGATTAAAAAAAATTGTGTAATAATGAAATTTCATACATTTTTATTGCTCTAGAGCATTAAGCACTCGCTTTGTACTGAGTTTTTAGTGTGATTGTGATGAAATTAAACCATAGTTGGAAGAAAATATTCTTACGTGAACAACTGTTTATAAAATTATTAAGATTTAAAGTGGGTTTTTCAAAGATCTTAAATATTAATAATGAATGTGAAAAAATTGTTTACTTACAGAAAAAATATACAATTATTGTCCACTTTGAACACAACTTACCTAATAAAATAAATAATGTGTAATATAACTTCATTTTTGAAAATCCAAATGCTGACTAACAAAAGAATTGAGATCAACGTACTTATCGCGCAAAGATAAAACCTATCGATGATTACCAAGAGCAAGAATTTTATCAGTGATAACTTTGTTTCTGATGACATCAAGACTTTTATTAATAATATTAGAAACAAATGGGAAAATCCATTATACAGCATTATTCAGACATTTTTGTAATTTTTTTGAGATAAACAATTTCAGGAAAACTGCGTCATGCTGCCGAATGGTGCCCTGCTTAAATGAGCAGGTTAAAATTATTCCACATTTTCTTTCCAGTATGATAACAGATTATACATTGCTATTCTTAATATGACGTCTTTTTTTCCAAATTTGTTTACAAAGTAGGTACTCACTTAAAAAATTCAAAACATTATCAACACTAAACTGTACTCGTAAATTCTCAACATCAACTTGCGATCGCGAGCAATTGTTTCCTCGGATCGTCAATTGAGTGAATTAACCTCAAAACGGACGTAATAAGCTTATTGGGCAAGATAAGATAGTGTTCATTAAATCAATAGAAAGCGCGGGCGCTGGGAGCTGCGCCCACGCACATTCCTTTAGGAGCCAAAGACCCTACGCTTCCTGGATCGAATAGACCTACTTGTTGCACCGTTACAAGTCCAGAAAACAATAAACTCAGTGACAAGTTTCTCGATTCGGCTTTGACCGTTGAAGCCTTAGCGATGTTATAAGCTGTTTACCATAATACTCTTGGGTTACAAAAATTGTTATAAGTATTTAAAGTTTATTTTTCCATTAAAAACATATCTTGTTGAAACAAAGATGGTTTGAAACATCACATTTAAAATGTAAAAATAAGAATATCAGCTATGATTTTACAACTAATTTTCACGCTGTATCTAGCATTGATTGTTCACGTAAGAGCTTTTAAATTTGAGACTTTTCCATTTACTAAACTTTTTAATAAAAACATAACTTGTGTCTGTTAGCCCAAATACAAACTGTGTAAGTAAGTAATTAAAATTGCTATACATGGTGTTTGGTAATAGCCTTATAAAGCCGAATATGGTAGAAAGGGCATAAGAATAAATAGACTTATTTATTCTTATGGATAGGGTACCATGCATACAATCCCGGAAAATTATTATAAACATTGAGAAACCGCCGCATGGCTGAGAAATTTTGTTTATTTATTTGTTTGAAAAAATGCAAAATGATACCCTAGACGCGAATAGACTATTGTATTCGGTAATCAATCCCATTAAATAGGCAAATGCAAAACACAATTTCGGCCTAGGGTTGCCAATATGCCGTTTTTTTAAGTGATGGTTTTCAGTGCTTATAATAATTTTCCAGGGTTGTACGCATCGTACCTATCTGCCATATTCGACGTTAAAAGACTATTGTTAAAAACCTCGTAGAGCTTAAGTTTCTATAAAAAATAAGTTGTGACATAATTAAGCATTGTTCCTTTTGCCTTTAGCCAAAAAATCAATTAAACATTTTTAATCGTTGGGAGACTACAAATGCAAACGAAACTCAAATACCAATCAAAATATTTATAGAAAATCAGACATCGTCTTGCCCAACTCGAACCAAATACATTCTAATGCGACACAAATGAGGTAACGCGATTGTGGAACAATAGATCTGAGTCGATACGTGCATAGGTAGCGGCATCTGGTCGGTGAAGCGTGAAGGACGAGCGCGATTTGACGGCCGAGTTCTAACCGCTTCTCACCTTTGCCTATGGCTTAGTGCAAAAGCGAACGCGGATGAGACGAGGAGCTGTGACATCTCTAATGCGCCACAAATAGTATGATCGTGGTGGCAGTATAAACGTGCTTAGGGGTCGACATGTGGTGCATAGATAACGGCATCTGGTCGGTGAAGCGTGAAAGACGAGCGCAATTTGACGGCCGAATTCTAACCGCTTCTCACCTTTTCCTACGGTACTGTGCAAAAGCGAACGCGGATGATACTAAGAGCTATGAGATCTCTAAACCACCAGAAATAGTAGATATGATTGTGGTGTATAGGTAGCGGCATCTGTCCGATGAGGCGTGAAGGACGATCGCGATTTGACAGCCGAGTTCTAACCGCTTTTCACCTTTTCCTATGGCTTAGTGCAAAAGCGAACGCGAATGAGACAAGGAGCTATATTATGACATCTTTAATGCGCCACAAATAGTATGATTAGAAGAAGTACGTTAGTATGACAGAAGAGTACGGCCGACTTTTTTATCCGCTTCTCACCTTTCATATGGTTCAAGCCAGAAGCGAACGCGAATGAGACAAAAGGTTTTACCAGGAAATCTAAGTATCTAGTTTTAGCCATCAACACCGAACACCCTAATTATTAGAATGATTCCTTAATTGTTTAATTATATTTTAAAACTCGCTTGCACTTCATGACTTGTACTACAATCGTGTTTAGATATCGAATGTCCAGCAAGTTGTTATGGCATTAACGTTATTGCGTCTAGTGGACATCTCATTGACAGTTATGTGGCATTTTGAACTGGTTTTGCATTAGTCCACTTTATTTATAACATAATGCAGTCATTTGTCGACTAAGACAGCAAATGCAATAAATAATCAAGACCTCGTCTCGCTAAAATATGTGATTTACGTTGATTGAATGTCGTATAAAATGTAGAATAATGAATTTCTTGAGTTACTTCTTTATTAGATTTCTTTTACAATACCAACCAAACGAAAACAAATATTTATGATTAATTTTGAAGTCAAATTCTGTCTTATATCATAAATTAGTTTATCGGTAGTACCTTATTCATATGTAGTTATAAGAAATCTAAAACTAAATAAGAAGAAAATCTCTCGCAATCGGTTTTGTTATTAAAATGTCCAAGGCCTATGATAAAAGAGACCAATAATGGGTGTACCTACATGCAGCCATTAAACTGTCAAACTTAACTTTTTTGGCATACCACAGTACCAGCACTGAGTAGTTTTAGACTTTGGATTGATTTGAGATGTTAATATTCAATTTAGCTCAGCTCAGCTGAAGTGGCAGTGGGCGACACATAGCGAGAAGAACCGATGGCCGTTAGGGCGGAAAAGTTCTGGAATGGCGACCGCGCACCCGACGACTCTCCGTGGCGTGGGTAAGGCCCCCGATAAGGGGGACCGACAAACTGGTGCGCGGTCGCGGTACGCCACTGGACGCGGGCAGCGCAGGACCGGCGATCGTCGTGGAGATCCTTGGGGGAGGCCTATACCCAGCAGTGGGTGTCGTGCGGCTGATAAGATGATGATGATGATGAATATTCAATCTTAAATATGGTATCAAATAGTACTTGAGTTCGTTATCCACTGATTAGTATGCTGTCAATGCAATAACATTGTGTTCTATAGAATCTTCCGCGTAGTCAGGTTAATTGCTCACTCAATTGTCAAGCTGAGAAAATGCATAAATTATTCCGTATTCATACAAAAACAAGTAATTATAAAGATTTAATTAATAATAACTGTTATGGAAAATAATTAGATCCTCATTGTTAAATATTCACATCACATTCAATTCTACATAGCTTCTGGGGTTTGTGTTTACAATCTTTTATAGGCTTTCAATGTTATTTAAAAAGAAATGTTTTTTTATCAATTATAATCAAACTTTATTATATTTTCTTAAAAATTTTAGTCAACAACGCGTCAAAAGTCTATGAACAGTGTGTGTTGCCAGTGATGACTTACGGCAGTGAAACGTGGCCGCTAACTATGGGTCTCATAAGGAGGATCTGATGATCAGGTCGTACGCTGCCCGCATCCTTCGCAAGAGTAGTGTTTTCTCAATCTTTATCGTTAGTTTAGACAAAAGCCAAATATTTCTAAGTTATTCACGATTTTGTCGAATCCTGTAGAGAACACTACAAATTTAATTTGAATGTAAAATTGCAATTTTCACGTGCTAGTAAGGTTAGCGCATTATCCGAGCCAGTGGAGCGACGATTTCCTATTTATACTTCTCTATTGTGCCTTTATTTGTAATAAGGTAGTGAGCGGAAAGAAACATTTGTTAGATAAGTCGAATCAAGATACTAACATAGATATGAACCTGAGGATGGAATGATTTCCTTTATTGGTACGATTTCGTTCTGCTGCGATATTTTTAAAAAGGGTGACATCTCTAATACCTTTCGTGAACCATAAAATGGACAGCAAGTAACTGTCCAATACGTTCTCTGCTCTGAATTTAAATCTTCCAAATTTTTCATTAGATTCTTTTGTTTTGTTTTAAACTCATATCGAGGTGATTGGGAATGATCATGAGCGTACTATCGCGTAACAAAGCATTACGTAACTTCCAGTAGAAATAGTCATTGTTAAAAATAACGCGTTCAAAACTTCCCGCATTGTACAAACAGTGACAGCTATTTACATACCGCAGAGCAATGCAAGCGCGCCACATGTTTTCTATTTTTCAATCGCGCCGTTCCGGCTTTCGATACTTTCGTATACTAATACATGAACTAGACCAGCGTATGTTGGTCTTCTTCCCCTTTCTCTGTCCGTACTGCATGATACCAAACCAGCGGGTTTATTAGCCACTGATAGAGGTCTTAGTTAGCTGGTTGTTGAGGCGGAAGGCGCCTGGACTCAGGACAATGGCCGCCAACGATCACCGCTATGTTCCCAGCTCATTACGTATTTACTATAGAACTCCAGACTAAACTTTGTATTCTTGTCGAGATTAAGTTTATATTAAAGGATAAACTTCTTGAATATAACAAATTAGCTTTTGGACGACAATTTTCTTAGCTTCCATTGAAAATATCAGAATTCAGTATTCTGATAAATTTCTAAGCAGATTTTCTTCAATAATTTTGTTAACTCTTTTAATGTTTCCAAACCAGCCAACCACAACGTACAGTGATAAGATAACAGTAAGTTACCGCGTTCAGCACCTGTAAATTCCACTACTTGTTAATTCCAAATACAAATTTATACATTCTATTCTATTCTTAAGAACAAATTAATATGAAAAGTGCTTGAGGTTCGTCAACGTTTCGTTGGTTTGGTTTATATAATTTCCACTTCTATTAAATTCATCATGATTAGTTCATAAATAAACAAAAATTCACAGATTTTACAGTCCCCGCAAGAATCGGAGCATTGAAAATGAACACAAAAATTTACGAAAAGCCAAAATCAAATCAAATGCAAAGTCCTATCATATTTTTAAAGTTACCTAGGTAGTACCTATTTATTTTTACGATTGTGACACTCGGCTCCGCCTCGTGTCACAATAGCGCCCGCTGACTGCCTCGACGCGGCCGAAATAATATTAACCAATTTTCAAAATTCCAACGAATTCACTCTCGTCCGCTTCTGCATCTTTTAACACTATTACCATGACGATCGGTCAATAATCATAGAAGCAACATCACTTTTTATTTACGGAAACAGCCGTTTTTCTACAATTCCAAATCTAAAGGGACCACCTACAGGTCACAATTATAAACTGATTTTCATAATTATTTCACAATTTGATAGCTAAACTAATACCCTAGGACCCTTTTTTTAATTTTTTCTTAAGTAAGTTTTTTTTCCGAAATATTTACAATTTAGTAAACAAACATGCCCCAAAAAACCCGAAATTTTTGGAATTTCGCAAAATTCCAAAAAAAGTTACCAGTAGATTTTCAAAATTCAAACGTTCACTAGTGTCTCGATAAACTCCTCAACTTTTGGTACTATTTTTATTTCGATCCTCTTAAAATCCTAGGAGATATGGCCGAAAATACTTCTCAGGCGATTTGCATCTGATAACCATTTTCAATGGTAAAAAAATCTTAGAATTTAGTACTTATATTAATGAAATTCAGCAGAAAAGCTAGAAAGGCCCTTTGGAGAACAAAAGTATTGCGTCAATCACCAAACATTCTCGTAAGATACATACATCCGATGACATTTAGGAGTACCTAACATCAGGTTACGTTACTCAAAGTAATGTCTGCGATTGACATTCGTGATTTTATGCATAGTCAGACGTACTCTTTGTAATCATAAAATAAAGGCAATGCAATCTCTAATTGTGAATGTTGTTTGCTATAAACTATTAAAAGCCATTTTTAACCGACTTCCCAAAAAGGAGGAGGTTCTCAATTCGATTGTATGTTTTTTTTTATCGTTGTTCGCGCGTATCTTCGACATTTATGGACCGATTTTGATGATTCTTTTTTTGTTCGATTGAATTTTCTTGCGAGATGGTCCCATTTATTTTTTTTTCAAATCAGTTCAGTAGTTTTCAAGATATCCTGAAAATACTATGATGCATCAATTAAATTGTCGATTTTGTTATTTATGAACCGAATTAGATGATTATTTTTGTTGGGTAAGAGGTACTTTTAGTGTAGTCTTTTTAACCGACTTCAAAAAAAGAGGGTTCTCTCTCAGTTTGACCTGTATTAATGTATGTTTCTCCGCGAATATCTCACGTTTGACTGAGCCGATTTTTCTACCAAATAATATACCTACACTAGGTACCTAATAGATAAGGTACTTACATTAAAAATAAAAAAAATAAAAAATTGTTTTAAAAAACAAAAAACCGACTTCAAAAAACCTGCCTCTAAAAAGCAAGAAATAATATTCAAATTATTACAAATGCATTATCATTGTTATATAATAACAACACGTCTATTGAAGTCGGGTAGGGCTTTTAGAATAAAAAAAGGAAGTTGTACTCCAGCTTTTTAGAGGCAGGTTTTTTGAAGTCGGTTTTTTGTTTTTTCAAACAATTTTTGTAACTCTAAAATCTTTAGTTTTCACCTCACAGATCTTATTTCTCTCAAGAGATACTGAATAGTAGCTCGTTTTAAATAAAATACAATAAACGTATGAAAAGCATGATTAACATTTATTTCGAATTTAGTAATTTTGCCTAATTCAGGGTGCTATTAATGAAGGGACCCTAAATGGGAAAAAAATTTCTTCGAACCATCAAACTGAACAACTTTTACTATGGGACCAACTCTGAAATCGCGAAAAAAAAATTCAGCTGTTTCACACATTTATGATATTTTCCTTATTAATTTTTGTATGTGATGGTCCAAAAAAAGGGTTTTCCCATTTTGGGTTCATCCATTAAAACGTTGTATAATTATTATCATTACCTATATGGGTACGTCCCACTTTTTTGTACCTATAGTAACTAAGAATAAGTTAATTATTTAAATGAAAAAAAATAGTAGCTACTTTATAACATTTTAGTGAAGAAACTAACGTAGGGGCTAAAACTAATCCCTTGTGGAAACTCCAAATAGTTTCATCAACAAACGCCCACTCTACAGCATGTAAACAATTTTTATATAAAATAACACTCTCACACAATAGAAACTTCAGTCTTTGTGTGTCCAGAAGGTACAATTATCAAGTTTATTTAAAACCAAAAGCAATTAGCTCGGCTAACGGGCGTAGGAGGAGTCGTCGCACAATTCTTAATAAGTCGACAATTATACGCATTAAACAACCAATACTGTCGAGTGGGCACCAAGGACTTTGTCCTTATTTGGCAAAATTGTGCCTGACACGTGGTCTCTATAAAAACGTCTTTATAGCTTTATCGGTGACTAACAATCTTAGTGCAGCCTCGATAGTTACATAATAGTTGTCTTTGGTAATGTGGGAATTTCGATCTGATATTTCAGTAAGTTTTTCCATCGGTGTAGGTTCAAAAGTATAATATTTTATGAGAAAGACAGGTGAAGGTTAGTAAGGTTACGCAGAATAAATTATCAAAAGAGGTGAAACACGGTTGATTTTCAATCTTGTGGTTCTCTCTATAATTTTTAAGCTCATATTCTAGGGTTTATTAATAAGAGAGATGTCACATCAAAGTCTGCATCTATTATCAATTTACAATATATGACCTTATAACCAATAATTGCTATAATTTTATTCTTCTCGTTTCTATTTTCTACTATCTAGTATATCAACGGTCATCAAGTACTTCTCTGACCAGTTATTCATTAAGAACATGACTTCCATAGATCTGCATATTTCCATCGTTTTTTTTAAATTGATAGTTTCATCTTAGGTAAAATTTTATTGACCGAGCGAGCGCAAAGCGTCTCTGTTTCAGCTTGTGCAAAAATTATTTCGTATGTCCATCTGTTCTCCTCTACAGGTCGCATTTCTCAACCGATTCTCGTGAAAATTTGTGAAAAGGTTCGATAATTGTGTCGTTTTTTTTGTCGATCAAGAATTTTCGAAAAAAAAACATTTCAGCCATTTCAAAAATGTCACAGACGCGAGGTCTACAACTCACAGAGCCACTAGCTTAGAGCAACGCCGGCTTCTGAGCCCGTGTTGCGCTAAGGCCACTAGTATATGTAAGTCCTTTTTCATCTCGGGCTGTGGTGTTGTAAAGTACTAGGTTTATGCGAACGCGTATGGCTTAGTCATGCGCGTGCAACACAGTGCAGCTAATTTGCGGTGACTTCCAAACATCAATTCTGCCACAAGTTGAGAACAAAATTGACTGCCTACGCGTAAACACATTAAGAATAGAAGCCATACGCCTACAGCGCCATTTACATATGTCCAGTGTACCGACAAAGAAAAAACCTGGATCTCCATTTAAAGCAATAAGACAATGTAATTCATTATGTTTGGCCACTCGCCCACGCGTCACTTTCGGCTTGGGGACAAAACATAATCTTTTCTGTTTTATTTGAAACGTGTCTACACAAGCTTAGCAAGATAATTATAAGTATCAATGAACATTAAAACCTCGGGCATAATATAATGACTATAAGGGTTGTTTTAATATTCGTTAAATTATGCAATATTAACAATTCTCGATGACGTTCGCGGGGGAAGGCGATTTGGACCTAGAAATGCCATACCTGTGTTGAATAGAATTTGTTCAACAAGCCGTAAAAATTGGAAACCTTTCATAGAATGCTCAAAGCAATTTCTTATATGAAGGGCACTTTCAGCCACGCTAGTAGCTGCTGAATCAGTTGTCAGTAAGCTAGGATACGCAATGGTACCTTATTGTGTTAATTTTGTGGGTGGTTTATATCCTTAGTTCACCACCATTATTGTAATCTACTTAAAATATTGTTGACCTTCAAGTTCATCAATTGAACTTAAAGTTCATCAATTGAATAGAGGCCTTGTGCCCAACAGTGGGATGATTAAAAATGTATGATGTTATTTACTCTAGTACATACAAGCGTGAGTTATGCGCCTGTTTTGTGTCATTATCATTACCTGCCGATGTCAGCCCACGGGAATAGGTGCCAGCCAATGCTTCTATGTCGCTCGATTTTCTACTGACGTTTAAAAACGCTGAGAAATAAAATACAACTTAGGAGGATGACGATTAAAACATTACAGATGTTGATTTACCTTTGCGAAATCGAGCTTCTATCAGTTGACCTATAAGCGCATTTCACATTACTTACGTTACGCATAGTTCATAGCACAACAATATCCCTCACCATACCTAAGGAGCATCCCGTCAAAAATACCCAGTTTCAAATGTTCAATAGTACTGTGCAAGTGATGCTAGTATTTTTTTTCTTTACAAATGATGTATAAAAGACCACGAATAACATCATGATCGAAACCAAGTATTTTATCAGAAGGCATTTTGATGCACTCAAGCTTACTTACACCAAGAAGTTCTTACAAACATTCACTAGTCCACACGATTTAAATATCTGTTTCCAACGCGCGCTGTTATTCGACGCCACTGGACAAGATTTAAATTTGTCTTATTGGGCAATGAGAATGATATGCAGCAACAAAAGATTTCCAAGAAGCGCCCGTCCCGACCTGTCCGTCCCATTGACTCATACGTGTTTCAATAATAACCATGCTTCCTTTTAAAGTAATTTTAGTTCGCTAAAGAGTTGCTACGGTTCGTAATTTTGCATACAATGCGCGAATTTGGAAACATCTTACGATAGGTGCTTTATTGTTATTAGCTTAAAGATAATTTGGATTTCAATCTTACTTAATAATCCGAAGGTTGTGTTTCGAAATAAATATTATACAATATCAATATCGACAGTAGGTAATAGATATTCCAATTTTAATTACAACTTACGAGATCAATGTGAAGTATTTTTTTCTTGTTGTCTTTGTAAATCTTGACCAAACTATTGCATCAAATTCATTTCGATTCTCGGCCTCAGTCGCAGTTGGCTGATTATTTCTCAATATTTTAGTTTCTTCAATTACTCTTTTACCTTTCATATTTGTCTCGACGATTTCCGCAATTCTCATGAGTGATGAACTGCTTGGTAGATTATACCGTTCTAAGCTCTATTGCATTACTAATAAGGGCTGTAATGAGGATTGAAACTTGAGTAGAACGTGTTAATTCCTCATAATCTTAGCGAGTTGGGTCACGTCAATTCTGTGATTTGCGGTAGGTATAGTAGTACAGCAGGGCTACTTATGCAATGCACTTTCTCCAAGCATTAAAACGGAGAGAGTCCCTGCGATAGACTATTACTAGATTAGCTTGCGAAGTTGAGAAAATAAGAAAGTGTGTAATGGCTCCTCTAGTGTAGGACGCAATGGTCAGAGTGAAGGATACAGCGGTAGGCAACCTCGGCACTTGTGGACAGTCCAATACTGTCCGTAATAACAAGGAAAGTTATCCGTTGTAGGTACTTTACTGATTTTTATTTAATTCTAAAGTAGAGCATCAAAAAATAAAAGTAATCGAAAAAGTAGGGTTATACGCACACTCGCAATTGAAACACTCCTGCTATTTTGCTAACCAATTTCGATGAATTGCGTACTTACTTTGTGTTTGTCAGTATTAATTTTATTACGGGTAGAAATAAGTGGATTGAAGATTTAAACTAGCTTTAGTATTTTTTTCCAATCTTTCTAAATGTTTCACAATAAACTTTTATACATTACTAGCGGCCGCCCGCGACTTTGTCTGCGTGGAAATTTTTTGCTATCCCTCAGGAACTATACGTTTTTTCTGGATGAAAAGGTACCCTATGTCCTTTTCTGCACCCCTGACAACATGTATGCAAAATTTCATGATGATCAGTTCAGTAGTTACGACGTGAAAGCGTAACAAACAAACAAACAAGCGGGCTTTCGCATTTATAATATTAGTAAGGATTATTTGGGCAGATCTATTAAGGTGTTATTCTACCGAAACCACATTTACTGTGCACGTGTTTCGCCAGAACAAACGTGGTTTATACAATGAGGACGCGACATTGTTACACTGACGGCAGTCTGTCGCTCGCTATAATTGAATGCCTTTTGTTGTTATGTGCAGAAACGATTTCAATCGTTATTTATTAAATAAGAGAACAATAAAATTACTTAAACTTTGAGTTTACTGGATCGGAATTGATAGGAAGTGGTGAAGCGTATTTCATATCATGCAACAAATCTATCAATTAAAGTATTTATAAAATTAAATATGTCATTTTTGTAACTCTTGATCAGTCATAACGAGATTGATCCTTTCATCGGTAGTTAGAAATGTGCCTTGATTGTTATTACGAGAAAATATTAAATCTTTGATTACGAGAGGTCGAATGGTTTTCATATTGTCTATATGCATGTCTAGACCACCTGTGTCATATGTTGAGGTGTGTAGTATTTCGTATGTCGTAGATTATAGTGACAATTCTTTTAAGTAAGTCTCTATCACAACACAACAAACGTTACTAGTTTACAATAACAACAACAAAAACATCTGTGTTCAGTGAAGTTTTGAATAAAACAAAAGAAGTAAAAAAGGAAATGTTTAAGATAAACATAATTTTCTTTTCAATGACAAACGGCGTATTTGAAAAAAACCTTAATTTAAATAAACGTTAAATAGTTAATGAAATTAACTTCTAATATTAATAACATTGTTTTAAAAGTTGAAAAAGTTAGCAGGTAGAGTAGACTCTAAAGTGTTTAGTCACCCATGACCACGGCAGCTGCAAAGATAGCAAGGCGTCAGAAAACCCAAAAATGAAACAAGAACCCAAACAAAACATCAAAAACCTAGCTGTATCCGTGAAAACTCAAATGTGGAAACTCAAACGTATGTGAGGATTATGAGTCAATCGGCAAGCTAGCCAGCTAGGCTTTCGAGAAACACACTGCCTCTCGTTCGGGTGACGACCTCATGATGAGTATGAGCAAGGTTGTTCCGCGCAGGAAGCAGGAAAACGCGGCCGCAGCAGCCTTGCTGTGACACTGGACATAGTGATGCACTTTCGTTGATTATGCTATTTATAGTGTATGCAATACTTGCATTGGACGTTTTATCAGAAATTGGTGGAATGTTTATCTTATTTCTATGAGTTATGTTAAGCAAACTATTGTTATACCTAGTGTGCACCTAGTTTGCAGAAAACAGTTCTTTAGTTTAGCTCTTCGGGGGTGACTCCCGAACGCGTACGAGAACCAAACCATGGCAACCGTTTTAATGTACTAAAATAACAGATTTTTGACGTTTATTTGATCAATGTGAACTCGATCTCGTTAATTCCCATCGAGAGGTAGGGGGGCAGGTTTATAAATATTACAAACTATCACTTACTAAGAAGATTGCAGTTAAATTAACTCAGTGCTAGTACCTAAGTTCAGAAAATTTCATTTCTTAGTTAAAAAAAGTGAAATTGTATATTAAAAAAGAGTTTAAATTAAATTTAGTTTGTTATTACACAACTTTGTATTGCAACGTGAACTGAATCGATTTCAACCAATAAACTAAATGTGTCTGAAATAAAGTAACTGTTGAGTTTTCTTCTGTTATTCTATTTAAGTAAGTATTTGAAATGTTAGAGATCTGAGGTGCCGTTATGTAATTACCTACCGTCTTTGTTTGCTTATGTTCTATTTACGGTTTTAAGAAGTGATTGTGATCAGTGATACTACTCGATTTTGTCATGCGGAACTGAAGTTTTTGCTTAAACGTAGTAGCGGATTACTGTGTAAAACTTATCTTTATAAATTCTCTGTGAGATTTTAGAGTTTTATAACATTTCAAATAGAAGCACAGAGAATAATGACATAAATTCTCTTGAACACAAATTGTTTTGAAAAAAAAATCAAAGGAATAAATTCAAAAAGATAATAATAACTTATTATTATGTTATGAAATAGTGCAATCTTAGAGTCTGTTCGGCACTGTTGTAATTATAGTGCAACTATCTTGACTTGATAGATTTCAAGATATTACAGTCGCACTAAAACGTTACAGTGCCGTCATCATGTCAAAAACGGTAATCAAGCACAAATCCCAAGTCGGTTCTCTTTCCGAACAGACTCTATGCCCATTTTCTTCTCGATTACCAAATCTTTTATTGGAAATCGCTACATTTTAAGTACCTACATGCTTTTTAAATTTATGAGTCTGTTACCAAGAAACAACTTTAACGCTTGTCCCTGATGCGAGAATCACCAAGAAGGTTATGATGCACAAACTTCATTTGCTGGTCAATATTTCAAAGGATCGAAGAAGTACCGAACATTATTTACGATTCATTCAATATTTCGAAAAAAAAACACATACAACACTATCTTTGTTAATTTCTTTTCACGTTCATATTCTTACCGTCAACGTGTTTAATTTTATTTGAGGTCCGCAATGTATTTTATGGTTGACGTGTCAAGAGTTTTTTTTATGTATTTGCAATACATTTTTTCGTGCAACTTTTGAAGTCTTCGAATTCTTAAAAGGTACGTAAACAAGTTTGTCTGTAAATCTTGCAGGTGATGACCATTGTGAAGGTTAAAACACAAAGGCCGGCAAACAAGAAGCCGATGAGATAAAACAACCAGGAAAAGATCCGTATTAGTAATAAGGGACGAAGACAAAGATCTGGTAAACGTAATTTCATATTTATATGATTCATGTTAACACCATTTTATAAAGAGTAATTAATTATCATTGCTGAGATTTTTTTTGTAAATCCTTTGACTTACACATAACACTTAAATATTATATTTAGGTTTTTACGACCTTATTGACTTAAGTTAGCTTTACGAAATATCGTGGGGCATCTAAACCTAAGCTACCCTGAGCTACTTTGCGTATCACTTTTGCTATGTTACGCCTATAACTTGTAGGTGATTTCATGCATTCCCTTTTGTTTTTCCTTTAAACTTACGTATCTAAGTTCAATCCTGATTCCATTCCCTATTTAAAAGTTTTTTATCTGTGATCAAGTAAACATTACAACTCTATAAATACGGGTGTAAAACAGCAACTAGGTTGGATCGAAATAGTTTTTTTGTTTAACTTCAATAGAGTAAACAGTACATTTTCCTGTTCGAATTGGAGCGCGATACTATCATTTTTCTAAAGAATGCAGTCAAAAAACAGAAAAGAGCTTAGTATTTATCAATTTCAATAGAATAAAGTGTTAGAGGAAAGAATTTTATTATCACCCTTCCTCAAATTACGTTTTGACAGAAAATAACGATCTGTCTTATTTTCGTGTCTGTCTGTTTGTTCGCGATAAACTTATAAACTACTGCCTGGATTTTCATGCGGTTTCTTCTATAGATAGAGTGATTCAGGAGAATGGTTCATAATATAAATTTGTCAAGGTTTTGTGTAAATTAGTTGAAATATAACGATTTGTTGGAAGTGTTGGAAAAATTCAAGCCGCCTTACCTGGACACTTTCATCAAAAACGTTGCCTAATCCCTATGATATAAGTATAACAAAACAAATTGTTATTTTACTGTATAAATTACTTTAAATATTTTCTATACTGAACACATTATAATTTTATTTACCAAACGAATTATTATAATTAAAAAAAAGTAATATTGGTCATGAGTCTATAATATTGTCTGAAGTTCTCTAAATCTACCATAGCGCTAATCACAAATATTTATGTCTAGTATAATAGAGCCAATAATTATTTTTAAAATATCAATATTAATTATTATTAATTAATCAGATTCTTTGAAATATTGTTGAAGTTAATTACTTCTTAAAATAATTAATAAAAGGGAAATAAAGGCTCTCAATATTTCCGCAACACGCACAACACCCTTGTTCCTCGGAGATAACCATGGCCAGATAACTGGTTATCACATTGTCACGCCACGTGACGTGACAGGGGGTCAAAGAGTACAACAAGAGGTGCATTCCAGCAGACCAATAGTAAAATAATCCATCACCACAGATAACCATCAGCTTACCAGTTTCTTACACCGATTACGGGACTCGAACGGGATGGAAACAGACTTTTGGAGCGAATGGAGGTAACAGACTTTGGACTTAAAGGTATTTGTTTTCTTTTTGGGTGTTGTTACAAGGTCGAAATTGACAAAAAAAACCGAAGCTAAGCATGGGCGGGTCGTTAGTACCTAATAAGGACTAACTTATTACTTGGTTTTTTGTATCGTGTTAGTAGAATTAAGTCAATGAGCATTAATTTTATGTAAGTTCTTATAGATATAAATTGTTAATTAAATAAAAATATCAAAAATTAAAGAAGATTTCAATTCCTTTTGGAATTGTTTCTTCTTTACAAAGTTGATCATGTTTAGATCATTTTGGTAAGACTCTTTAGTACCTTACGCAGATTGAAAAGATAATATTTTTACACTATTTCAATAATGTAAGATTGTACCAAAACATGAACATTTAAGCAATCAGTTTTCGCATCAATTAAGTGAAAATTGTCAATCGCAATTGATTGCTACTAACAACATTACTATTTTGAACTTCTTTAGGAGTATTGGAGTTCCAATTTAAACATCACTGACCATAGGCATCTAATATTAAACCAGTGTTTTTGGTACCTCCTGCGTGAGTTGTGCGACTCGGTCCATTTTTTGTGCATCATTATGATTCAGATCTTCGCCAATTTGTCTCCGGGTCAAACACCCAACCGTTTTTGGAAATGTAGGTTCAATTTTGCGATACCTCTGACATGTTAAACCAAATTAGGTACAAATGGTGAACATACTTTATTTGAAAGAACATAGGTAGGGTTTACATTAACAGGTACACCTACTTATCACGTTATAAATGGATAATTAGAAATATTCTCACTTTACCTACTCTATACGTACCTACGTAGTATTGTTTAGGTACAAATGGTGTGTTCACCATTTACTTTATTTGAAAGAACATAGGGTTTACATTAACAGGTACACCTACTTGTCACGTTATAAATGGATAATTAGAAATATTCTCACTTTACCTACTCTATACGTACCTACGTAGTATTGTCACATGAGTAAATAAGTGGCTTTCTCGTTTGTTTGATTATTTGTTTTTTGTCATCTCGATTAGGATAAGAGTCATCTTCTTTTAAATAAAATATGTGCCAAATTTTTTATGTTTTGTGTGCCCTAAGGTTGTCGCCCAAATAGTAATTTGGTCGCCCGTTCTGAATAACTAAGTAGTTACCCAATTTGTATTTTAAAGTCACCCATTTTCAATATCTGTAGTCGCCCTCGGTCCGTCGCCCACTTAGTATTTCAGTACGCTATATTCAGTATTACTACCCGTAATAAATTATATAAGCAAGGATTTTAGGTTGACAAGACAGACTGTTTTAACTTTCAATCTACTTTAGTTTATATGTTACCGCTAAAGTACGGAATATGTTAATGTACGAATTAACTAGGTAATATGCAAATTACCAGGTACGATCCATTAAGGTGCAAAATTTTTCTTAAAGTAGTAGGTATTTAGTATTTCCACGCTTTACCTAGTTAATCTGCATATTAACGGATGCTACACCGTTAATGTGCGGAAGACAGTGAGTGAAATAGCCAAGGCTTCAGGAACTTTAAGTTAAAGAGCTCTATTGAAAGCTAATTTTCCAAAAAAACTACATTTTTCATCGTCTTTTTTGCACGATGTTGGTCGCAGTTTTAACCCAACCTAATGAACTCTGGCTTTTTGATAAGGGGGGCTGTGCCCTCCCGTCGTCCCCCACTTTTGTGTCTACTCCCTTTTATGTGATTACACTATTTTTTTCAATTAAAGAACCTGTTTTCTTACTTCAACTGATCCTTATGGTCGTTAATCTGCAGATTACCTAGTTAATGTAAGAAATGAAATAGATTTTTGCACTTTAACGAACTCAACCAGCAGATTATCTAGGTAATCTGCAGATTATTACGCACTTTGACGGTAGCATAATAGATCAGGGACATTTTTTCTTGTCATCTAAATATAGGACACTGACTTTTCTTACTGATACCAGAATATACACTCAGATCAGCACAGAAACAAACTTTCTTATTGCCAATTCCTAGTTAAAATTATAAACCTTGACAACAGTTTCTACTTATAGGTGTAGCGATCGCTTTAAAGTCCAATTAAGGCGATAATCCACTAAACATAAAGTTCAAATTGATTTGCATCCAACATTATATCCAGTACTCACGAACAAAGAGTTGACAGCATTCCTGGTATCAATCTGAAATATACCGACCCTCTGAACATCGTCGCCTATCCCGCACCACACCTATAAGCATAAAATTGGCTGCGATTATTGCATTCAGGTAAGTGTGTGGGTGAATATTATTGGCAGGTCTCCGACACGACAAACATATAAAGTCGCTGTTCACATAGCGATCGGGGGCAATTTTGGAAAGACTTCGAGCGCTCTTTCCTTACTACTCATTTTCATTTGACAGCTATGAAAATGAGCAGTATAGAAAGCTCAACGCTTTTCAAAAATAGGGCCCCTGTGCTTTCAGCTGTCACTTAAAAGAAAAATATTATTGGGTGGTTTTTTCTTTATTTCAGGATAATATGGAAATAGAAAACAATTTATTAGCAACTTAATAAATATATTTAGAAATTAATGTTAGAAACAATTAAAGATGGCAATCAACAGGTTCAATAATACTTGAGGTCAAAGTTCAATTTCTCATTACAAAGATAACATAAAAATGGTATACGGTAAGCTTCCTACAGCATTTAAGTAGTTGTAAAATTACAGTGCGACTTTTATGAAAACACCCGACTGCTTATGGCTGGCTTTAGTCCGCTCTGGATGCAGGAAGGCTCCACAAATAAAATATGTGACTCGAAGGCGACGGAGAGGTGCCGCGACGAGATGAGGCTGCGCCGGCTAGAGGGAACGAGACACCAATACCATTCCCCACTAGTAAAACAAGGACAGAAACATACGCTTGGGTATCTGGAGAAACGCGAGCACCTCATTTAATCGGTACGCGCTTCGTTTTGTAGGATAAGGGAAAATTTGCGATGTTTAAGCACAACTTACTGTTATTTTGTGGATTTTGTGGAGTATGCGTATGTTCTAGGGAAATTACTATTGTTTGTAGGAAAAGCAGTGAAAATGTTATTAAAATTTATATTCACGGAAAAAATGAATTGGGTCTGAATTGTATACCTACATACCTATTTAATGATAGGCGGACTATGGTTAGATATCGGTAAATCACATAACATTGGCATGTTCTAAGTAGTCCTTTTGAAGTTAGTATATTATACTATTAATTGAAAATTATATAAAAATCAGAAACAAAATCATGAATATGAAAATCGAATTTAAAAAGTAGAAAATGCCTAGATTCGTAAGCAAACATACTCCATAGAATACTCGTACATAAGTTTCAGTTAAGGCTTTAACATGCCTCAATCCGAGCGTGTCGATCCGTGATAGTGTGAAATCGAACGTAACTCTACTCACTTTGGGTTCAAATCAGTGCGCGTTCCAACGTGGCGGTTACGTTGAGAACTAGTGCCGAATTCTCAATTTTTACAGGTTTTTATTAAATTTATTGGCTTTCAAGTAAGTTAAAAAAAATCTGTTCAATTAAGATTTAAGGTATTAACATCGCCGATTTTTATGTGTTGGTTTTAACATTAACGAATGTTCTGTTTCCGAGAAATTTTGCAAATAGGACCAGAAACAGGGTCCACGGAATATTTTTTTACATCAAAGGTGGTAAAATTTTTACAAATGCTTTCAATTAAATCTATTGTGTATTATTCCAAGTACAATATTTTTTTTCCATGATAGCTTCACGCGCGTAATCTTTCAATAATTTGAATTGAATATTGGGATTTGAGATAATTTACAGCGCTTCGGTAACAATCATTAGCGATTGTCAATTTTTACGTAATTGACGCTCATTTAGGCGAAAATTGATCGTTTACACGTGCAATAAAAGCAATTTTCAATTCCTCCAACAACGGCATTGACGAAAAAATTATCAATTAAATCGTTACCAGCGGCCTATAAATCATTTGAAACTCACATCTAATTTTAAATGAAACTAACGGCCGTCCGCGACTTCGTCTGCGTGGACAGTTATTTGTTTATCTCTCAGGAACAATACTCTTTTCAGGATAAAAGATACCCTATGTCCTTCTCTGGACCCCTGACAGCGTGTATGCAAAATTTCATGATGATTGGTTCAGTAGTTAAGTGAAGGCGTAACAAACAAACAAACAAACGGACTTTCACATTTATAATAATACTAGCGGCCGCCCGCGACTTCGTCTGCGTGGAAAGTTTTTGCTATCCCTCGGGAACAATACTTTTTCTCGGGATGAAAGGTACCCTATGTCCTTTTCTGTACCCCTGACAACATGTATGCAAAACTTCATGATGATCGGTTCAGTAGTTAAGACGTGAAGGCGTAACAAACTAACAAACGGATTTTCGCATTTATACTATTAAGGCTTTAACATGCCTCAATCCGAGCGGGTCGATCCGTGATGGTGTGAAATCGAACGTAACTCTACTCACTTTGGGTTCAAATCGGTGCGCGTTCCAACGCGGCGGTTACGTTGAGAACTAGCGCCGAATTCTCAATTTTTACAGGTTTTTATTAAGTTTCTTCGCTTTCAAGTAAGTTAAAAAAAATCTGTTCAATTAAGATTGAAGGTATTAACATCGCCGATTTTTATGTGGTGGTTTTAACATTAACGAATGTTCTGTTTCCGAGAAATTTTGCAAATAGGACCAGAAACAGGGTCCACGGAATATTTTTTTACATCAAAGGTGGTAACATTTTTACAAATTCTTTCAATTAAATCTATTGTGTATTATTCCAAGTACATTATATATTTTTTCCATGATAGCTTCACCCGCGTAATCTTTCAATAATTTGAATTGAATATTGGGATTTGACCCTTCTTAGCGCCTTAAGTAAGGATAGTAAGGGAGAAAGGATAGGTAGTTCACTCTAAGCTCATAAAAAATTCAAGTCCTGTTAATAATATTGTTTTCCCGCCAAAAACGATTCATGTGAGCTTTTCAAGTGTTCTATAGTTTTAAACGCTTAGGTACAAACAAAAGTAAGTTATTGCCAGATGCCGACGGCTCAGCGCAGGTTACATACTTGTGTTGTCATAAACTGCGTCGGCGCGTATTACCCGGCTAAAGAGAAAATGCCCAGGCGCAAAGGATCATCGCCAAGAATGTACCACATTTAAGCCGTTTCGCTTATACAAAGCGCACTTAACATGAATTTCAATCATTTTATTTTGTAATTGCATTGAACTCTGGTTCTTTAAGAAGTGCTAGACTTATAAATGGGATGGCATATTCGATTTGCATGTTTTGTTGTACAGTAAAGAGGCAATTCTGAGGCTTTTTCCGTGAAAACTTTTCCGATCTGTTTATTTGTAAAGTACGTCGTAGATACCGTCCAGTAAGGAAACACTGAAAAGAATTACATTATTAGTGAGAGATCAACAGTCAGTCAGCATTTGGTGACTTTGGACGAAGAAGATTTAATAGAATTTACCAAATAAAAAAAATACACAATTCCACTGAGCGAATTTTCCGCTTGGGTCACATAGACCGCTCGTGAAAAACATATAATATGCAAAAATATGGCAAATATATGGCACAAAATATATTGATGACATTAAATACAAAACACATGCCAACAACAAATCGTGAAATCAGGAACCAATATTCCGATTTTGAGAGTAAAGATGCCACGCTCACGCACGACCGACTTTTTGCAAGACCGATCAGACATCCTGAGTGTATTTGCAGGTACGACTTTTGTTCTACAAAATGTACAGAGTGCAAGTGTCGTGAGCATTAGTATTCTGAAGTTCGTAATAATAATATGATTATATTCTACTATCCGATATAATCAACCCTAGAAACGCTGAGAAACAAAATGCAAACAGTTGCACTCGGCAACAACCGCAGTTGAATCCCGCAGTAGCACCACACAGGCGCAGGAATGGCGGAGTTGGGAAATACAACCTTACTTCCCAATAAATACTACCCCGACTCTCCTAATTCGCGTGGCACTGAAGATCCTAAGGCCGATGCATCTAGGGTCACAGCGTTCCCTTGAAACCAGTTCGCACAGTCCACACATTTCGATATTACGCCGATACAGGGGGGCTACTTTCGATGCCCGTAGTTTGATTTTCGAATTCGAAACGAAACTTTGAGGGTTTCCAAAACGTAATTTGTCAATTTGAATAATTCGTATGAGTGTTATCAAAAATAATTAAAATAATTTGTTACTACTTAGGTACCTATATCGTTTTGAGAATAAAGTGCAGCTGTCTAATAGGCAAATATTAAGGGGAATATATAATTGCACTTTAAAAATAATGTAACACACTTTAAAATGTTTAGCTTCAAAATTTATTGAATTCACTTTAAAAATAATGGTTTCCACTATAAATATGCTAAGCTTTAAAATTAATACTTTGCACTATACAATTTAATTGTTTAGCTTTAAAATTAATACTTTGCACCATACAAATTAATATTATAACATTAGTACTGGTAAACAGACGACTAGGTGCGACGACGAGCGGGCGCATCGAGAGGGGAGCTGAGGAGGAGGTTAGGTTCCATTGCGACCAACAACGCTAGAACCGACTTGGTGAGACTTGCCATCTCATTAGTCTGACATGGTTTGACAGAAATTAAATGATTTCGGAGTTGGGACACAGTTATAGTGCAATCCATTATTTTTGTTGTGATAATATTAATTTATAGATCTATGATTATTTTAAAGTGCAAACCATTATTTTTGTAGTGATAAGATTAAATTGTAGGTCCATCATTATTTTAAAGTGCTGATATACAATTTTATAGCTGTTTTCATCAAATTTAAAGTGCTATTAAATACATCCCAAACATTAACACTTAGGAGGAGTTCGTCCGTAAAATGAGGTGTGGTATAAGTATACGAAATTTTTTACAGATGTACTGACTTCGTACGATAGAGAGTAGACCCCAAGATATATGCAAGTTGCTTATTTACTGTTGATATTTATCACGACCAGGGCTGCCGTTTGATTGCTTTTATTGAACGTATCAAGGTTGCTAGTTGCAAAAGGGACGACTAAAATGTTGTTTTATGGTCGTGAATCTTTTGAGTCCATCTTTTCGTTTGGTATTATTTACTGATAAAACTTTTTTTTACTTGGTTTGGGGGATATCGTGGCCACTTCTGTAATGTCAAATGGGACCGAAAGGAACATGACGAATAGAAATAGAAATTCGTTTATTTAGTTTATTAATAAGGTTACATTTTAAGATGGTCATAATAAATAAGATTCAGCTTATTCAGCCATCAACAAATTGCATGCAAATTCAAAAAGAGAAAATAATAATTATAATAATCCGGAACAAATCTTAAAAAATATCTCACAATTTGTCTGAATGTCAAAAAATTGTGTTTGGTCGTATAAATTATCGTAGATTTTTTTGAAGTGTCCCTTACACTTCAAAAAAAATCTACGATAATTTATAACTACTGAAGATTTTGTGAAAACTATGAAAGATTTTGTGAAAGTCACTTAAGCACCGAAGTGTATTTTAGGTGGATCGTTACTTCTCTAACTCTCGGGAACAGTACTTTTTACCCTGATATCGTCTATTAAAAATTTCATGTAGATCGGTTGAGTAGTTGAGACGTATAAGTATAACAAACTTACTTTCGCTCTTAGAATAATTACACCTAGAAGCCGTGTCCTTGTATGCAAAGTGAGGCAACTTATACTGAGCCAAAATGGCTCAGTTCTCAGATTTATATCCTTCATACGTTACCTAATCGTAACTAAAATCCAATAATATAATAATGAATCTCTTTAAGGTAGGGAAATTGAAACTGTTTTGTACTTATTAGCTAGCTGATGCCCGCGACTTCGTACGCGTGGACTTTATGACTTCGGCGTATGCATATAAATGAACTAATGTAGTTACATAAGAAAATACTTGTAGCAGTGTTATAGTCCTGCATCAGGTGTTCCAGATCTTCGATTTTTATACCTCAACAAAAAATGCTCATCAGGCTAAACAACTTTTGCAAAGATGTAATTTTTAATTTTGTATAGTTTAGCTAGATCATTATGGTTCTGCATCGGGTGTCCCAGATCTTCGATTTTTATACTTCAACAAACATGCTCATCAGGCTGAAGAACTCTTGCAAATGCAAGATGATGAAGATGATGATGCAGATGTAATTTTAAATATTTTGTATAGTTTAGCTGGACCATTATGGTTCTGCATCGGGTGTTCCAGATCTTCGATTTTTGTACCTCAACAAAAAATGCTCATCAGGCTGAACAACTTTTGCAAGGGTGTTATTTTTATATTTTGTATAGTTTAGCTGGACTATTATGGTTCTGCATCAGGTGTTCCAGATTTTTGATTTTTATACCTCAACAAAAAATGCTCATCAGGCTAAACAACTTTTGCAAAGATGTAATTTTTAATTTTGTATAGTTTAGCTAGATCATTATGGTTCTGCATCGGGTGTCCCAGATCTTCGATTTTTATACTTCAACAAACATGCTCATCAGGCTGAACAACTCTTGCAAAGATGTAATTTTAAATATTTTGTATAGTTTAGCTGGACCATTATGGTTCTGCATCAGGTGTCCCAGATCTTTGATTTTTGTATCCCAACAAAAAATGCTCATCAGGCTGAACAACTTTGCTTAGGTGTCATTTTTATATTTTGTATAGTTTAGCTGGATCATTATGGTTCTGCATCGAGTGTTCCAGACCTTAGATTTTTCATACCTCAACAAAACTGCTTATCAGGCTGAACAACTTTTGCCAAGATATCATTTTTATATTTTGTATGGTTTAGCTGGACCATTATGGTTCTGCATCAGGTGTTCCAGATCTTTGATTTTTGTAGCTCAACAAAAAATGCTCATCAGGCTCAACAACTTTTGCAAAGGTGTCATTTTTATATTTTGTATAGTTTAGCTGGACCATTATGGTTCTGCATTAGGTGTTCCAGATCTTCGATTTTTATACCTCAACAAAAAATGCTCATCAGGCTGGACAACTTTTGCTAAGGTGTCATTTTTGTATTCCTTATAGTTAAGTTGGACCATTATGATTCTGCATCAGGTGTTCCATTTTCCAAAATCAATTATACCCTAAGTTACTAAATTCATTCGAATCCGTTCAGTATTTCCGGAGATTAGCGTGTTCAAACAGACAAACAGACACACTTTTTTTTCAAATTCTTACTCTATTACTATGTTTCTATCGCCCCAGATATTTTTTTTGAAATAAATGTAATGTACAGACACACTTTTTCTACTGTTTTATTATATTTAAGGATGGACAATAAAAATCTGAAAACGGCGCCATTTTGGCTGTTTTTGTTGCCTCACTTTTGACAGCGCGCATTGTAGGGAATTATCGGTCTAGGTGTAATTATTCTAAGCTTTCGCTATTATAATATTAGTAAGGATAAGATAAAAACAATAAGACATTTTAATCAAAGGTAACGGCTATTTTTCTTAATGACTTTGTTCGTTTAATAAAGTCGTTGCCGCCACAATCTAAAGTTATTAATACAATCAATTTTAAAAACAAGTTCGTGGTATTGTTCTGTTTCAATGATTTTTAGCAAAAAATAAAGCAGTGGAATTTTTATGACACTGCGATCAAAATAATGAATCATGACATCATTTTCGTCTCTAACTTTTTTGACAAATGTCATGCTTTATTTGCGGACTTAAACAGATGAAAGAATCACTTCGTTTTTTATTCCATCCTTTTTTACGTTTGCTTATCAAAGTATACAAAGTATCAGTACCCTAGTACTACAGAATCCTTCAAATTAATTGTAGAATAGACAAAACACTTTGTCAGAAGATAGGATTGTAAAGAAATATCTTTACAATGCTATAACAAAGAATAGTTTAGTTAGAAAATAAGCGCAAGATCGAATATTACACGCTATGCATTGTAAATAGATAATAATATTGGTACATATAAACATTACTTAAAAATTATGATAAGTTAAGTTCGTTAGCAGCTTATTTGCATTTGTATGCGCAGCGGGGTTAGGTACTCCAAGCCGTAAATAGCCTTTTCTGCGCCCTGTGCGAGCTTCTATAACTGCGCCCTTTTTTTTAATTATAGGTAGTTTTTGTTAATGCGAAAGTCCGTTTGTTTGTTACGCCTTCACGTCTTAACTACTGAACCGATCATCATGAAATTTTACATACATGTTGTCAGGGGTACAGAGACGGACATTACTTTTCATCCCGAAAAAAAGTATTGTTCCCGAAGGATAGCAAAAACTTTCCACGCGGACGAAGTCGCGGGCGGCCACTAGTCTAATATAAATAATAAACTATTCATCTTAATAAAACTTGGACTAAATAAATAATATTAATTTCAAATTTGAAACGTGTCAACCCTGACTGCCAAATATTGGGCCCAATACAGATTTAGCTCGAATTCGTATACTCCTCGAGATTAGCATCCAGTTTTTTTGTGACACATTGAATATGGTCTATGGATGTGTTTTATGTGAAAATTGAGTGCTAATACGAATCAGTTTCAGATAAAAAAAATAAAAATGAAAAAGGAGAAAATACGAATTACTCGTATTGTACCTACTGCACAAGGTTCGAAATTAGCTGAATATACGCACCTTTAGTCGTTCCTTCATGTCTAGCAATCAAACTTTATACAAATTGTATAATTTCAGCGCAATAATTTTTTTTCTAATTACAGGCCCAAAAAATCCGCCGTTTTCAACATTTTTTTTCTCTGGCAATATACATAATTGGCACTCGGGAGTTTTAATCTACCTTTTCTAATACTAAACACTCCCTAATTCTGTAATAAAAAGAACGTGTCCGAAAATAAGGTCATATTCCACGGTTCCCTATGTATTTGCATAAAATTTTAAGGCATAATATGTCTTAGCATAATATGATTTTGCCGAATGATGTTTATGCATAATATTACTTAGTCATAACAGCTTATGCATAATTTTTTTAGGCATAACTAATTTAAGCATAATCATGTTTAAGCATAATGTTCTTTAGCATAAATTTAAACACGCATAATGTTATTAACGCATATTTTTATAAACAAAAAAATGAATACACTTCGAAACTTGTATATTTAAAAGCAATTACTAAAAATTTACACTTGAAATAAATAGAAATATTGTTTGTCACATGCATGGCTAGAGGTATGTATTTACAATGCCAAAATTGAAAAGACCGAATTTTACAAGACAAAACACCGAAAATCAAATAGTCGAACGGTTGTTTGACCGTACGTTTAAAATCACAAAAGGACATTAATTTGAACTAAAATACTAAATCCCCAATCTTAAAAAACTGAAGGTTAAATGAGGGTTACATGCCAGCAGATCGGTTCTGACACTTCGCCGACCGCTGCCGCCGCACGCTCGCTTCGCTCGCTCGGCTCGTGCGTTGTAGGTCGCAATGAAACTTAACCTCCTCCTCGCTCGCTACGCTCGTTCGTCGTCGCACCTAATAGACCTAAACAGACTTTTGGGATTTTGAACTATCGGCATTCTAACTTTCGGGATTTCGAACTATCGCTCATTTAATAAGCGATCTTTTAAGTTACGGTCTATCGGATATCGATATTTAGGATTTTCGGTATTTTGAAAATAGGTGTTACACGTCGATATTTCGGTCGTAAATAAATTAGTATGAAATTTTCGGCATTTTAATACATACCCCTTTTGCAAGTAAATAAATAAGTACATAAAAATATGTATTATTATTGTTTTTTATTTTTATGTCTAAATAATATTAGGTGAATAGACAATATGCCAAATAACATTATGCGAAAACAAATTAGTCTAAATGATTATTATGCTTATATAAATAGTATGCCAAAAAACAATTATGCCAAAGTATTATTATAACAAAAAAAATATGCCAAATCCGTTATGCCAAATCAAATTAGGTATAAAGCCATTATGCGAAAACAAGGGATCCCATATTCCACACAGTGAACCGTGGCTCTAAATGCTCAATTAAGAAAGAAAAACTGACAAAAAATTAAGATTTTTTGTCAGTTTCATCCAGGTAACCTTGTTATCTTGCCTGTTTATTGCAAAAAAAAACGACTGCGCAGCGCGATTTTTATTAATTTTCATCCAGGTAACCTAGTAATCTTGTCTGCAGTTTATAAAGAAAAAGGCCGCGCTGCGCGATTTTTAGTCAGTTTCATCCACTAATCTTGTAATATTGCTTTTTTATAGTAAATAAAAGGGCCGTGCAGCGTGATTTTTAGTCAGTTTCATCCACTAATCTTGTAATCTTGCTTGTTTATAGTAAAGAAAACGGCCGCGCAGCGCGATTTTTAGTTAGTTTCATCCTGGTAACCGTGTTATCTTGCCTGTTTATAGCAAAAAAATGGCCGCGCAGTGCAATTTTTTGTCACTTTCATCTACTAACTAATCTTGTAGTCTTGCTTGTTAATAGTAAATAAAACGGCCGCGCAGCGCGATTTCTATTCAATTTCATCCACTAATCTTGCTTGTTTATAGTAAAGAAAACGGCCGCGCAGCGCGATTTTTAGTTAGTTTCATCCAGGTAACCTTGTAATCTTGCCTATCTATAGCAAAAAATGGCCGCACAGCTCGATTTTAAATCAGTTTTATCCACTAATCTTGTAATCTTGCTTTTTTATAGTAAATAAAAGGGCCGCGCAGCGCGATTTTATTTAGCTTCCTCCACTAGTTAAAAAAAAACGGCTGCGTTGCGCAACTTTTAAACAGTTTATATTTTATTTTATGTGTAGGGGCTGCTCCGTTAAATGATACGACTTGGTGATGGTAAAAATGGTATATTGGAACAACCCTTAAAATAACTATTAACTAATGATTTATGGTAGTGAGTACGCGCGACTTGGTAGCTTGGTAAATGCGAACTGATTTATGCAATACAATTTCGTGCAATTGTGTAATTGAGGTCAACATAAAAGTGATGATGCGGGGAAAAGTGCATTGTACGACGCTAGCTCGTACATTATGTGACATTGTCTTGCTAAGTACAATGTCTCCCAATGAACCAACTGCTTTTGTTTTAGCTGTTTCTCCAATATATATGAACTTCGTAGTGAAAGCTTGAACATGTTCATATACCTAGCTGCAGGCATAGTTGATGTTTTCCTTGCATTTATGATGTTATAGGTTATGGGGCGCAATGGAAGTTATCAGGAGCAAACCAAACATTTGTTCGGTCGGTTTTCTCCGCCGCGGGGCGCCGGGGCGCAAGAATAGCCAGATCAGGACTAATATTGAAAAGTCCTGGTCTGGCCATTCTTGCGCCCCCCGGAGTCTACGCCCTGTGCCTGGGCACCGGTGGCACACCCCTATTTACGGCACTGTCAAGTGAACATCAAACAGCAAAAGATTTATAAATCTTTGTAGACACGATAGTCTGTTTGTTTACTTAACATCACTATAATTTGAATGATATTCTTAAGTAGGTATTACTTATAGCTATAATTAGATAGTATTTTACAAATTAGATTAAATGCTTACCTCTTAATGTTTTCATATTGCTGATTTTCTTAATATAAAACATTTTAATGGTATATTGTACAATCGTTACGGTTAAATGAATTTGTACTCTGATTAAAAATTATACTCTGATTTGATTTGGTATTCTTTTGACACTTTCGAGGCTGAAAATGATGTAGAAATATTTCAAGTTTCTAAGCTATTAATTTATCAAACATTATGTGAATACATTATTTATTAGAAATCAGTGGCATAACTATTAATCAAGGGAAAAACAATGATTTAATCTATCCGCGATTAAAAATAATTTATAGATATTTCAGACCAAATGACTACTTTGTTTTAAATACATAATTTATCTTTTTAATATGCGTAAAACATTATATTATTAGCTACGTTAGTGGAAACATTATTTTGGCATTTTTATCTATTCTAGGGTTTCTCGCCATTTGTGCAATGCATTTTTACAATTTTCGGTTCATAATACAAGTTTGACAAACAGAAGAATGCTGATGAAAGTCTTGATCGTTCATGAAATCACGTCACCGGCTTCTGAAATTCCGTTGGGTTCTTACTCAATAGTAGTTTTTACTTGGAAATAGAAATAATAAAAACTTGTGTATGAATGGAAGGTAGTGGACTCCCAGAGCAAAACCCCAGTAGACGAAACTTAGGAGGATTTAATGTTGGGGTCTCCATACAAAAGATCGCTTCATTTCCTACACTATTAGTAAGCATACTTATAGTTATTTATTACATTAGTGGGAACATTATTTAAGCATTTTTATTTTTCTCAGGTCTGTCGTCGTGCTATATGATTTACTTGTGCAATACTTACATTTTTACAATTTTCAGTTCATGAGAAATTATAAAGTAATTCAGTTAGCAAACAATTTAATTCATTTGAAATCGCTGGCGTTATTTGTTTAATACTTATTCTATCAAGTCTTGTAATATTTAAAATTACAAATTTAATTTTTTTACACGTATAAAGCTATAGGTTTGAACCTTTGCATTTTTATAAGACTTGATAACTCGTAGTACTGGATACATCTTTAACTACTTACAGATATAGGAGCAGAGCTACTATAGACGTCTCATAGGTCATGATTACTCGACAGTCTTGTCAATCAATGTTAAAGTATCAGTGATATGTATTAGAATTAGAGAATTGACAGAATTGGAATTAAGTACATTTATTTTCCTCAAGACTAGTGAATTTTAATGAAAAAAGTATTAAATTCGGTCCTGTTTTGGAGGAAGAAACTTGGAACTATATAAATCGTTAATTTTGTCCACTTTCTATAGGAATTTTTCAATTCTTTCGACTGTGGTTTTTCCAGTTAACGCTAATTCTCATCTTCAACTAGTTACAGAGTTATCCTAATGGCGTCTCGTAGTTCACGATTTGAGGATGGTGAATAAACAACACGATGAAGTATCGATGGTCGGGTACCAATACCAAGCAGTGGATACGATAATCTTGCCAATCAATGTGAAAATAACAGAAGTTTTGAGGAAAATAAATGCAACACTAATTCTCATCTTCAACTAGTTATAGATATAGGAACAGAGCTGCCATAATGGCGTCTCATTGGTCAGGATTTGATGATGGTTAATAAACAACACGATGAGGTATCGATGGTCGGGTACCAATACCAAGCAGTTGGACTCGACAATCTTACCAATCAATGTGAAAATAACAGAAGTTTTGAGGAAAATAAATGCAACACTAATTCTCATCTTCAACTAGTTACAGATATAGGAGCGGAGGTACCATAATGGCGTCTCATTGGTCACGATTTGATAATAGTGAATAAACAACACGATGAGGTATCGATGCTCGGGTCGTCGGCCGCGGTACCGTTCTGGCTCCGAACGCGACCAAATTAATCTTGGAGGTGCGATGCGTACGCGCAAGATGATGGAGGAGGCAGCTGGAAATACCGGAAAAATATTAAAAGTACTGCACAATCATGTTTTTCAATAACAATCTGTGCTTCTTATGAAATTTCATAAACCTTTAAATTATCCAAAACTGAAAAGATAATATTAGTAACCTGAAAGACGAATTACCTATCAAAACATGTTTAATTAATGTAGTAAGTAAATGAAAAAAGATGAATTTGTTAGTCCCCTTCTTAAAGACTATCACATCTTCGGCTAGGGTTCCCACCATGAATGTTTTTATACTACTTATAATCAGTCATAATAATTATGAAATAGCACTAAAGTTTAAAACGACTCCTTGCCTCTGGATGTTTACAGACTACGTTGTGATTTGTCCGCAATTATTATTGTTAGTCTGTTAGCACTTATTTATGAATTGTTCAATCTCATTAAAAGCTTCTGTAATTGAACAACAAAAATCTTATCTAATTTTCTAACGATCTTCTTCTTCTTAATTTTCTCACGATCTAATGCCGCATTCACCGTTTCTAGCCTCAGGTGCTCTTCATAGACGAATTCCGACGTGACCATTCCGCTAATCAAATTTTGTAACTGTGGTATTGTAACCACTACATTTTTTCAGTCTCCGCCATCAATTATATATTACCGTTAAGTAGCTAGACATATTGTTGAGATTTTAAGATTGTTTCTTTCCTGGTACAAATTGTTACAATAAGCTTTGTATATTTTACTTGTATCATTTACAATTGGAGGTTTATTACTGTTACGGACAGCTTCAATCAAGTGAAATCAGTGGAAAAAGTGATTAAAATGTGTATAGCAAAAAGACTATTTGTGGACACTAAGTGCGTTCCTAGTGATAAAATCTGTGTTTGTGATTTTCTCATGTAAGTACTGTAGTAGCTTGTTATAACTAATTGAGTTAATTAGTTTGTGTTTTTAATTACTTTGAAGTTTATTAATGTGTAACGTTCTATTTGGTTTTAAATTGTTGCTTTCAAAATGTTCTGTAAAATGAGATATTTAGCGTAGCTGTAAGTTTTATACTTTGTGAGATATTCAAGTTTTAGCTCAAATAGGTATTGTTTAGGTATTTAGGTATCCTAGGAATTAAATGATATTAACGCTTGTGTTTTACTTACAAAGGTACTGGTAAAGGTTTTGAGGTAATGGGCTAGGTAATATGGGTCTAGGAGGTGGTAGTTTCGACCTAAAAGATGTCTAGGTCATACGCCAACCTTTGTCCCATAAGCCCTAAAGGTTTTGATGTGGTACTAAGAGGTAAGATTATAAATAAAGGCCTCTTGTATAGGTCTCTGGTTAAAATAATGAGGTGCCTAAACACCTAGATCTTCTAACATAAAATGTAAAAGGTAGACAAATAATAAAATGAAGTAGGTAGTCTCGCAAAGAAAAAGGAGTGGGGGCTTCGCTACCCCCACCACCTCTGCTAAGTTGATTGCAGGCGAGGAGTGGGGGTAGGCGCACTCCCCACCACTGCTAACAATTTGTAATAGCGTAGGGTAGTCATAATTTGAATTTTGTAAACTACCCCAGATAGGTAGAAAATATAAGTTTTTGTACTAGTGGATATTTGCTATCATACAAAATGTTACCTTAGGACGTGTGAACGTAGGAAAATTTGTAAGCTCGCACGCCCATCTCAAGTTGTAACCATAACCACAATATATGGGCATATATCAAGAAAGGTGTTTTCATTCTGCTCTGCTCCCGCTCCTGCTGCTTGGCGTTTCATCCTATGGTACAGTGTTGAGGTTGTCGTCATCGGCAACAGTGCTGTTGGTCCTTCTGCGCGCGGATAAGAAGAATCCGAGTGCTGCGTGGTTCTCCAAAGAAGAATCTGCGTGTCAAGCGAGAAGAAAGAAGCGAAGCATCAGAGTAAACATAATTATACGTCCAACGATCACTGAAGACTGAAGAAAAGAAGAATCACAGTAACTAGTCACCAGTACGCGGGTGGACCGCGGCTCACACTGCCACACCCTAACGGTGCCAAGTGTGGTTAGTGTGAGTAACGCCGTTCAAGGCGGTGCAGCCTAACGGACACGGCTGCCAGCCGCCTTTTTCAAGGCAGCTGAAATTGTCCGGCTACGCCGGTACGGGTTTGTCAATCTGAGGGCCGGACTGTAGGCACGCACGAAGTTGCCGGGCGTTCCCCCCGGTGACAGAGCACCTCGGAGCGGCATATCCCCACTGCCGGGTAGTTCCTCCCTTCCACTCCTGCTACGACCTCCATCCTCACCTGGGCTCCCCACGGTAGTGTGCCCGGGCGAGATTGTTAGGAGTAGGCTTCAAAGGGGAAAAGGGGTAGGCTTCAAGAAAGAAGAAGATGCCAATCACAAGAAGCCAAGCTGGAGGGAAGAAGAGGGGGGCAATCACACATGAAGAGCCACCGGCGTCACCTTCGACGATCGCGCCACAGCCACCGCCACCACCACCGTTATTGACTACAGTCACGATGCAAGAAGAGGCCACAGAAAGTGGTACAGAGAGACCGTTACCGCTGCCGCCGTCCACCAAGGAAGTTGACGATGGCAACGCCGCCGCCGCCGCCGCCACCGACACTGAGGCTTTGAGACGTAACCCGCCGTCAGTGTGTTCGTCGAGTATCGCTGCGCGCGTCCGGCAGGCGCAACTTCGGGCCGCGGAACAGTTGGCCGAGATTAAGAGACGAGAAATGGAATTAGAACGTGAATTAATTCAACAAAGGTTACAAGTTGAAATGGATACTATTATGGAAGAGGAGACCCGTGCAGACTTACCCACCGAGAGCATCCCAGAGAGGCTGAAAGAATGGTTGGATACCACAGCCGATCCTCGGTGTCGGGTAGACGAAAATTTAGAGAAAGACAGAGATATCGTTCCCGTCGTTTCGCAAGACAGAGACAGAGAGATCGCTCCCGTTATCGTGCAAGACAGAGACAGGAATATGAAGCGCAATGAGGCGCGCGCCATTGAAACAGATAGAAACCGAACGTTTTGTGTAAATCCAATGGAGACTGACGCGAGGCCCGTAGTCGATACGCAAAAGGGCTACGGGGTGGAAAACCTCGCTGAAACATTGGACAGGGTTCTAACTAGACGACCGATGCCGCGGTACGCGCAAGAGCTGCCCGTGTTTTGTGGCTCACCGAATGAATGGTTGTTATTCAAGGCCGCAGTGCGTGATTCCACACGATTATACAAGTTCACTGCAGAGGAAAATCTAGCAAGATTACGCGTGAGCTTGAAAGGGGAGGCGAGAGAAAGTGTGTCGGCGCTATTATGGAGTGCGACCGACCCCGATCGTATTATGACCACACTAGAGCAATGCTACGGCCGCCCTGAAGTGCTTATAGATAGAGCGCTCGAAGATATGAAAAGTTTACCGCGTTCTGGTACGAGTGCCACAGAGTTGAATACCCTCGCAGTGAAATTGCAAAATATAGTTTGCGTTATTCAAGCGGTTGATGACCGAGGGTACTTACGAAATCCGCTATTGGTTCGAGAGGTAGTCAAGAAGCTCAGCCCGCATTTGTTATCAAACTGGGTCGCCTACGCTGAGAAGAATGAATCGAGTGAACCTGAAATCATTGTTTTATCTCGATTTCTTATGAAAGAGGCCGACTGCGCGCTGCGTTTTGCCTACGTACCGACTACGTCACAGCAAAAAGAAAACGTCGCTGTAAAAAACCGTAGCGAGAAACGCACCGATAAGAAGAAAAATGTGGCAAGAATATACACTTTGGGCCGGAAAGAGACGCCGTCTGCACCGTGTTTACTATGTGGAAACGATCATGAAGTACCTCACTGCAACAAGTACAAAGCCATGACGGTAGATGAGAGATGGCAGTGGGCAAGAAATAATGGAGTGTGCTTTCGGTGTGTGAACAATAAGCACCGGAGGTTCCGCTGTACACACAAACTATGCGGGGTGAACAACTGTAATGCGCGTCACCACGCTACGTTGCATAAGGACCGTGCCGCTAGTAATGAAGAGACGTTGGTGCGAGAGTCGCAGACTGAGACGATCGCCACGATTAATAGGGCCAACGTCGCGGCGAATGTCATGTTAAAGGTGTGTCCAGTGACAGTTAAAGGACCCGGCGGCGCTGTACAGACATACGCGTTGCTGGACGAGGGATCCACAGTGACGATCCTTGATCAAGACCTGGCGGACGAAATAGGTGCGAAAGGGCCTGTAAGCGACTTGCGCATATGTAGTATAAACGCGCAAGGGAGCGTAGCGAACAGTGAAGACGTAAGCCTGGTGTTAGTAGCAAGAGATGAAAGCACCCATCATGTTCGCGCTAAAACGATGACAAGTTTGACGCTCAATCATCAGACAGTTAGTGAAGATTGCTTACAGTACGCACACTTAAGAAGATTAACGGCTAGTGACGTGTGTTATGACAGAGTGAAACCACGTTTACTGATCGGGGCCGATAATTGGCATTTGATTGTGTCAAGAAAGTTGTTAATGGGCAATAAGAGACAACCGGTAGCGTCATTAACGAAACTGGGGTGGGTCATACATGGAACGGCGCCTCGAATCACGGCGCTAGAGGGCGCGTCGAACGTATACAAGACGGAGCTCATCGCACCCGAGGTTGAATTGCACGACATGGTGAAACGTTATTTTGAAATAGACGCACTCGGTATCGCTAGGAGGGAACGCGAAAACCCGATGGAAGTGAGAGCGGTTAAAGCGTTCAATGAGAGTATTAAACGAGTCGGCGGCCAGTGCGAAGTACGACTACCGTGGAAGAGAGATGACGTCACGCTACCACCCAGCTATTATAACGCTGTAAAGCGCTTGAAGTCTATAGAACGCAAGATGGACCGGTCAAGCGACTTTGAAAAAGCTTATACGACACAGATAGAAAATTTATTCACGAAAGGCTACGCGGAGCAGTGCAGTGGGAAAGAGACAGACGATCCACGAGCATGGTACCTGCCTCACTTCGCAGTTACCAACGTGAACAAGCCGGGGAAGATAAGATTGGTTTTCGACGCGGCAGCAAAAGCCAATGATGTTTGCCTCAATGATGAGCTTTTAGAGGGGCCCGATTTATTACAAGATTTAAATGGGCTGCTTTTGCGGTTCCGTGAGAAAAGGATAGCAATAACAGCCGACATTCAAGAGATGTTTTTACAAGTGAAGATTGCGCCTATAGACCAACCGGCACAGATGTTTCTATGGAGAGGCGGCGATAGAGATGGACCGCCACGAAAATATAAAATGACGTCGATGATATTTGGTGCAAAGAGTTCGCCATTCTTAGCACATAGTGTGCGCGACTGGAACGCGAGAGAGAGCGCCGACGAGTACCCGCTAGCATGTCAAGCGATAACGAGCAATCATTATATGGACGACTGGGTGGACAGTTTCGATGATAAGGAACGGGCGATTGCTACGATGAAACAAGTGATTGAAGTGCACAGGCGAGCAGGATTCAAGCTGACAGGCTTCAACTCAAACGAAGCTAGAGTCTTAGCTGAGCTGCCATTGGAGAGCCGTGCTACGTCATCGCCTAAGCAACTGGGGTCCAACCTAGACGATTGTGGTCGCACGCTGGGGCTACTATGGGATGCGGCGACCGACACACTGGGGTTCAACACGACGCTCGCGAGGGTACCGGCTGAAGTAAAGACGTTAGCGAGGCCGCCGACAAAGAGAGAAGCGCTAAGCGCGGTGATGTCGGTTTTCGATCCGTTGGGCTTACTAAGCTACTACACCATTCGAGCGAAGATTGTATTACAAAATATTTGGAAACTAAATATAGAGTGGGACGAGGCTCTACCAGGGCCGGAGGCCGAAGAGATAATCCAATGGCTTAGAGACATAGAAAAGCTACGAACACTAAGATTACCGCGCCTCTACGCTCGAACGGGGGGAGAGCCGAGCCGAGAACTACATGTATTTTGTGATGCAAGTGAAGTGGCTTACGCGACCGCGGCTTACTGGCGCGTCAAGAATGAAGATGGTGAAATAGAGGTGACATTAGCGGCCGCTAAAGCACGGGTAGCGCCAATGAAACATCATAGCGTACCAAGACTCGAATTACAAGCGGCTCTGATAGCGACGCGTCTGGCAAGCTCTATCAAGAGACAGCAAGGCTGGGAACCCGAGAAAACTGTATATTGGACGGATTCGCGTACCGTGTGGCATTGGATACGGAATGATAGCGTGCGTTACTCACCATACGTAGCGCACCGCTTAGGAGAGATAGCCGAGACTACGGACGCTAGCCAATGGAGATGGGTTCCGACAGCGCTGAATGTGGCGGACGACGCAACGCGCCCTAATGTAGAGATGAAGACGTGTAATGACAGATGGTTTAAAGGACCCGAATTTTTATATGAAGATGAGGCTTTATGGCCAACATGTGATATCGTAACGAAAGAAGACACGGTAGAGATAGTGCTCACGACAATGGGAGAAGCAAACGATAGTGTGCCCCGAGCCGAGCGTTTTTCCTCATATGAACGCTTGGTGAGAGCGATGGCGAGAGTATTACTATTCGTACGCAAATGTCGTGACCGTGCCGCTACGATGAATGTAGAGCTTTTAGAAGAGGCTGAGATGAGATTGCAACGAGCTTCGCAGCGCCAATGTTTCGCTGAAGAGATAGAACGCATCACCGCAAAGCGAAACCTTAGAGCGGGAAGCCGGCTGCGAAAGCTAGATCCGTATTTGGACGAACAAGGTGTGCTGCGTGCCAGGGGACGAATAGGGGCAGCGGGTGTGTCTGCCCCCGCTACTCACCCCGTAGTACTGGACGGCAGGCACCCGTATGCGCGGTTGCTACTATATCGTGAGCACCGTCGCGCCCACCACGCACACAATGAGCGCGTTGTGAATGACGTCAGAGCCAAATACTGGATACTGCGACTGAGACCGACGATACGTACAGTCGCTAGCAAATGCGTGTTTTGTCGCGTAAGAAAGGCACGTCCTGTGGTTCCAGTGCACGGAGATTTACCTAAGGCAAGATTACAGCCATTCACAAGGGCCTTCACATACTGTGGGGCTGACTATTTTGGACCTCTAACTGTGACGGTGGGACGGCGGCACGAAAAACGGTGGGGCGCACTATTTACGTGCCTCACGACGAGAGCAATACATATAGAGTTGGTGGGTTCGCTATCGACAGACTCGGCAATCATGGCTCTAAGAAGAATGGGCGCGCGCCGCGGGTGGCCGCGCGTTATGTACTCAGACAATGCAACAAACTTCAGAGGCGCCGACGTAGAGTTGCGTCGTGCGATAGAAGAATGGGAACCGGCGCTACGTGATTACGCACTAACAGAGCGTATGGAGTGGCGCTACATCGCTCCGGGCGCGCCACATCAGGGAGGCGCGTGGGAGAGACTCGTGCGCTCAGTCAAAGGCGCGCTACGAGTCACACTGAACGAGAAGTCACCGCGAGAAGAGGTACTAGCAACGCTGTTGGCGGAGGTAGAGCACACCATAAACGCTCGCCCGCTAACCCATGTACCAGTCAGCGAAGAAGATCCAGAGGCGCTCACCCCAAATCACTTTCTTCTGGGGGGTTCGCGCGGTCTGCCACTCACTGGGCCGTGCGAGCCAGCTTCACGCAAGCTGTGGCGTGCTGCGCAGGCGCTGGCCGACGAGTACTGGCGCCGCTGGGTGCGCGAGTACCTGCCAGAGCTCATTCCGCGCGGGGGCGCGCGTGACGTCACGGGCCGCTCACTTAAGCCCGGTGACGTCGTCATCATCGTCGACTCCAGCCTGCCTCGCAATGTGTGGCCGCGAGGCGTCGTGACGGCGGTGTATCCTGGACCAGACGGCGAGGTTCGCAACGCTGATGTCAAGACAAGAGGAGGAGTTTTTCGTCGCCCGACAGCGAGATTGGCTGTCCTCCCTACTGAAGAGGAAGGTGCCGCGAGTGCTGCACCGGGGGGAGACTGTTACGGACAGCTTCAATCAAGTGAAATCAGTGGAAAAAGTGATTAAAATGTGTATAGCAAAAAGACTATTTGTGGACACTAAGTGCGTTCCTAGTGATAAAATCTGTGTTTGTGATTTTCTCATGTAAGTACTGTAGTAGCTTGTTATAACTAATTGAGTTAATTAGTTTGTGTTTTTAATTACTTTGAAGTTTATTAATGTGTAACGTTCTATTTGGTTTTAAATTGTTGCTTTCAAAATGTTCTGTAAAATGAGATATTTAGCGTAGCTGTAAGTTTTATACTTTGTGAGATATTCAAGTTTTAGCTCAAATAGGTATTGTTTAGGTATTTAGGTATCCTAGGAATTAAATGATATTAACGCTTGTGTTTTACTTACAAAGGTACTGGTAAAGGTTTTGAGGTAATGGGCTAGGTAATATGGGTCTAGGAGGTGGTAGTTTCGACCTAAAAGATGTCTAGGTCATACGCCAACCTTTGTCCCATAAGCCCTAAAGGTTTTGATGTGGTACTAAGAGGTAAGATTATAAATAAAGGCCTCTTGTATAGGTCTCTGGTTAAAATAATGAGGTGCCTAAACACCTAGATCTTCTAACATAAAATGTAAAAGGTAGACAAATAATAAAATGAAGTAGGTAGTCTCGCAAAGAAAAAGGAGTGGGGGCTTCGCTACCCCCACCACCTCTGCTAAGTTGATTGCAGGCGAGGAGTGGGGGTAGGCGCACTCCCCACCACTGCTAACAATTTGTAATAGCGTAGGGTAGTCATAATTTGAATTTTGTAAACTACCCCAGATAGGTAGAAAATATAAGTTTTTGTACTAGTGGATATTTGCTATCATACAAAATGTTACCTTAGGACGTGTGAACGTAGGAAAATTTGTAAGCTCGCACGCCCATCTCAAGTTGTAACCATAACCACAATATATGGGCATATATCAAGAAAGGTGTTTTCATTCTGCTCTGCTCCCGCTCCTGCTGCTTGGCGTTTCATCCTATGGTACAGTGTTGAGGTTGTCGTCATCGGCAACAATTACATTCATTGGTTTTAATAAGCCAAATCCTATAACAAAATACACCTTGTTAGCAACGACAGAAACATAATAGATAAATTATATAGTTGTTTGATTTCTTTGTTATGTGCTACGCATTGATTTTTTTGTGAAACTTGATCTACAGGTGCTACCGACTTAGATAAAGGCTGTATTTTATGAGCTGATCTCACTGCTAGTTTTATTCTAATTTGAGAATTTTCAACTTTTTACCTAACAAGTAATGAATTTAGTACAACAATATATGATCAAAGATTTAGTACTTCAATTATGTTAATTATTTCTTATTTTTTTTACTACACCATCGCCAAACATTCCTATTACCAGGGTGACCTTGTTAGTTGCGAACAATCTCACAGTTGGAAATTATTGTCCACAAAGTAGAAGATGGTGTAGCCCATGCTTTAAGTCATTGCTTTAAATTAATAAAAGTATGAATAATTACAATAATGACCAACAAAAATAAGACAAACACAAACAAGGAAACATACAATAGGCGGCGGCTTTAAAATGCTATAACACAGCAATTTCTTCCAGGAAAATACGTGGAAGAAAATAAATAGATCTGCTGATGGAAGTTATAGGTTACAACAAAAGGGGAAAATAAGTCTAAACATAAAAATATGCTAGTTATTCTGTTTCAAATCTAGGTCGAGAGCTAAGCGGATATTGACAGAGTGCAAAGTTGCGTGCCCCGGGCAGAACTCGGTCGCTCTGCGCCCTACACACTTAGTATTTTACTGCAAGCTGTGATCTATCCCACTTCCATGTAACAGCGTATTATGGTTCATATAAAACGACGTGTTACAAAATAACCGCCGAATATGGTAGATAAAGACCATCAAACTCTGAAATCACAAAAAAACAGCTGTTAATAAATTTTTTCGTGATTTCAGAGTTGGTCCCATAGTAAAAGTTGTTCAGTTTGATGGCCCCTATCTACCCTATTCGGCATTAGGGGTTATTTTGTCACACATTGTATAATCCAATGTGAAGATGTTATGAGCTATTATATTTTTAATATTATACATTCTCAACGAGATTTTTGAGAATGTTGCATAAGGGACTATAGGTCTTTGAAAGTCTTTATATGCAGGTGTAATAGGAGAGTTAAGATTACTTAAGGGTTGCTCCATCAAAAGTCAGATTACTCCTTTCGGAAAATTAATCGAATAATAATTATTAATAATAAATTATTACTTTGATTGAACGGACACAATATATTTTATCAAGTTAAAAAACTGCTTCAGAAAAATATCTTCTGGAACTGCCTGCAGCATTTATGATGGTAAACGTTAGAAAACACAGATAAATTTATAAAAACAGCGTTTTGCGGAAGAAGTTATTCAATTGGCGTCATAACTTAATCTAATAAAAACAAATAAAGCACCTCGTTTCAAGGTTGAAAGTTGTAAATGGAATTCAAAAAACTCGTGCGAAAACTCCTTGCTGCTTCGACATATTTTGTTGTTTATTTACGGTTAGTTCGATGGATGAAGGCGCGAGCGCAACGCGGAAATCAATTGGAGTCCACTCATTATCCGGCGGATCGAGACCAAGGCACCCTAGTGAAATGCTGGCGTCGTGGCCAACTGTACTTCTAGTATCCTGAATCTTTAAATAAACTATGAACGCCTTCCGATATCCCGATTACCAGAAAAGCTACCAAGTATCCATCACACAGCACGACAATGACGATCAGATATTTTTTCTTGTAATTTTAGTGATCACTGTTTTACTCAAGCAGGTAATTGATAACATTAAAAGAAACTTAACTTTTTTTTTAAATAACAACGCTCTCGTATTACGCACACTAAAAAAATGTGCATGTGCAGGTGCACGCCAGAGATAGTAGAACCATAACTAGATTACGGCTACTGAATCATGGGAAAGATGTAACTTAAAGTTTTACAACTAGGAAATCCAGTTTATTCCTGGTAACTAATTAAAATACCTTCGGCTAATACTGTGACATGGCGTTTATGCCGTAACTTTACGACTTTCACGAGCCATATCTCACCTTAGAACGAAACAAGTTCAATATAAATTAAGGGGCAATTATTGCCGGTCGGCGTTCACATAGGCCACAATGAAAGACGTAAACGTCACGATGTTTGGCGTCCCATGGTGCAGGGTGGATCTGTTAACGAGATATAAACGCGTCCTAAACCGTCCGCAAAGAATAGGAAAAGTATAGAAAGGTAGATGCTTAAAGAAGGAAATACCTTTTCAAGAACCTACGACAATGCGTTGACGACAAGTAGTCGTATTTTTAAATGCTTGTACATGAATTCGTTTAAAATAAAATAAAAACCGTGATCAATTGTTTGTACGTTTTTTTTTGTTGTAGAAAAATGTTAATGATGATAATAGTTATTAGAATTTTCAAGTTTTGATAATTATTATTCGCTAAAATAAATTAAATTAACTTATCCTCTTTTACACATAAACAAGAGTAAAAGAAAAACACCATTACAGTTTTCTGTGGCCAAAGTTGATTAACATATTTTTTTACTTTATTTATTCCAATATTTTTACGTCTTTGCAAAACTTTATTTCAGTTAAATAAAGACCTTCGTTACTAGTATTCTAAGTACAAAAATCCACTTGTTGAACTAGACTGTAAATGCCTAACGCCCCCTCTGCGCACGTAGTCACGCGCAGGGCGACGACAGGCGTGCGCGCCGGGGTCAATGACCGGCCCGTTACGCGCTTACGTAACTAAACGTAGCTTACGGGCGGGCGTAGTCGCATAGTGAGTTACCCCGTAGCGGACTTTAACCACAGCAAATATAAAGCTAGAGCAGTATCTCAAATAAGCCATTTTTACTCTTGTGTTTGTTTATTTGTATGCATGTCTGTTATCATTTTCCTCGGAAAATACTGGGCCCATTTCAATGCGATTCAGGCAGACATGTTTCATGGTGGTAGACCACCAGGTTGCGCTGCATCAGCAGGTGGCCAACACGAGGTAGTAAGCCCGGATAAACCGGGCAGGCCCCTGTACAGAGCGAGTGCGTCTGTTTCGGATCCCGCATGTTCAGGGGGTAGCCTCTGAGAGCGCAAAGTAGGGAGTTTAGTGGGTATGGCCTCACCAAAAAACTAAAAAAAAGCGAGTCCTACATAACCCCGTTGCTAACCAATTACGGGGACCACGGGGTATGCGTAAATGCATTCTCCCTACTATCAAAAAAGGGTGCGCTACATCAAGCATCTGCGAAATCGTGGACGGTACCTAATTTTTAACCGACTTCATCAAAAGGAGGAGGTTCTCAATTCGATTGTATGTTTTTTTTTATCGTTGTTCGCGCGTATCTTCGACATTTATGGACCGATTTTGATGATTCTTTTTTTGTTCGATTGAGTTTGCTTGCGAGATGGTCCCATTTTTTTTTTCAAATCGGTAGTAGTTTTCAAGTAATCCTGAAAATACTATCATTTTGCATCAACTACCTTGACGACTTTCTTATTTATGAACCGAATTAGATGATATTTTTTTGTTAGAAAAGGGGGATACCTTAGTGTAGTCTTTTTTAACCGACTTCAAGAAAAGGAGGTTCTCAGTTTGATCCGTATGTATGTATGTTTCTCCGCGATTATCTCACGTTTGGCTGAGTTGATTTTTTTACCTAAATAATATACCTAATGCAGAAGGTACTTACACTAAAAATAAAAAAATAAAAAATTGTTTAAAAAACAAAAAACCGACTTCAAAAAACCTGCCTATAAAAAGCAAGAAATAATATTCAAATCATTAGATATCTATTGAAGTCGGGTGGGGCTTTAAGAATAAAAAGAAAAAGTTGTACTCCAGCCCCACCCGACTTCAATAGATATCTAATGATTTGAATATTATTTCTTGCTTTTTATATGCAGGTTTTTTGAAGTCGGTTTTTAGTTTTTTAAACAATTTTTTATTAAAAGTATTGTCAAAGTCAAAGTCAAAGTCAAATAAGCTTTATTCAAATAAACTTAATTATTAAGTACTTTTGATTGCGCCGGACAGTGCTAGACGAGCGGCTGGCTTGGCACGGACATTACACAGTAGTGTACGACTAGTAAGTAGGTTATTGCACAAATATGCTAGTAGTCTCGAAGCGGCATTGACTAGCTCCATCAACTAGCCATCGCGACACTAGATTATTCAGAAGCCACATTATCGCGCTAATACGAAGATTTTCGTTCATTGTCGTGTGGTATAAATTAGACTTAGATTAACTATGAATTAAAGTTTATTTTTATTAATTCCCTTTAATTTTTTTTATGGGCTGATTTTTCAATCCTCAGATAACAGATATCAGTCAGTTAAATTATAATCCGAATAACATAGAAGTCATTCAAAAAATTGGACAAACAAACATATGACAATCATTTTCAATTTGGCGGCATAATACGTTATCAAACGAATAAAGCTTTATGGGCATTGAAAAATCAGCCCGAACCTAAGTGAAATTAGAGTCTGATTTCTTGACTCAAAGTTTCTGATTGCAACAACACTACAAGGAAAATCTTCGCGATAGCGCGATTATGTGGCAGCAGCAGCGCCATGCGCTATTCCAGACGTTAGTATATGCGTTATTTGAGTTAACATTTTTAAAGTGGTAAGGTTAAAAATTTACGATTCTAATGCTCATTATCAATAGAATAACGACTTAAAAGCATTCGCTCTTATCGCACATATATCTGTTAATTCAAAACCGTAACCGTTGAGTTCGCAGGGTCACTAACCGTTGTTAAAAATCAAGTTAGATGAACAAAGTACAAAAAAAAAACATTTCAGATCGAATATATTGTCAGAGATGGCAATCATTTTTTTTATCAGAGCTAAAAATAATTTCTTCGCGTTCAACTCCGCATTTATAATGATTTACATTAATTACGTGTTTAAACGCGGTTATTCTTTCAACCTTACAGTTAGTTTAATCAGCTTAGCTAATTATTGAATTAATGTGTTCACGATACTTATCACATTACGATATTAACTTTAATTGTGCCAAAACAAGCTTATTTCAACAAGTGTTCAAACGCGTTTATAATCTGTTTGTTGATCTAATTATTTTAATAACATCTTATTTGTTATGACAATTATTGTTAAACAAACATGTGTTAATTAATAACTTATTTGGTAAACCTGTTATCTGTTCTTTGAAGTTGTATTTATAAGTTTCTTGTGTTTTATTAATAGTGAATGATATACTATAGCGTGTTTCAAAACTTCCAGTTCTTAATCCAATGGACTTAGGTACTTGATTTATTATTTCATAGTTTCAACATTTTATTCAAATTAGTGCTTTTAACTAATCCTTACTAATGTTATAAATCACGTCACTTCACGTCTTAACTACTGAACCGAGCATCATTAAATTTTGCATACACGTTGTCAGGGATACAGAGAAGACCATAGGGTACCTTTAATCCCGAAAAAAAGTATTGTTCCCGAGGGATAGCAAAAACTTTCCACGCAGACGAAGTCGCGGGCGGTCGCTAGTAAATGGATAAATGGCACACATATTATAATACAACACTTTATCAAAAATGTTTCTGGTTTTGTATTTTTCGTACTACGTATGTAGCTCTTTTCACGATGACAAATTACTAACGTAGTAAGATTTCAAGTTATCCATTTCGGCAAATAAACTTAACCTAAACTATAACCATTCATCAAACCTTCCCTTTTATTAAGATATTCTAAGGACCAGCGACTCAAACTATTATGAGGATCAATATCGGATACAATAGGATTGTAAAAGGGGGCTCATATTTTGATATTCACAAAAAACTAACTCTTCCATGCGGTCCCTCTTTCAACACCGCCCGAATTTGAATTCTATCACCTTATATTAGAAGTGATATTGCCTAGACGATTTTTTGTTGTTCCAATAGACTGGCGAAAAAAATCCAATGTTTGCTATATAAGAAATCCACTTACGGTGGTGAAATATAGGGTTTAATTTTGTTTGGAGTGTCGGGAAGAAAGCTTTTACATCATCCAGTAACGTGTATTGATTGGAGTGACTCCCGTTATGTTTTTACATAATATCTGTCTTTTATCTGGGGTGGGTGTACACTGGATGTGTGTTTACCTTGTGCGGTGCTTTTATTTTGATTACAAACGATAAAACATTTCTTTCACGATGTCATTGATTTGCAATATCATTTTTCAACATAATTCCTGAGTTTCGTAACTTCATGACTCAGGGATTGATAACGTAATTTTTTAAATGTAACGTTATTTCTTACCGTTACTTTTAACATTAACGTTATGTTAATAAATAACGTTAATTTAGATAACGTTACATTGAAATTAACGTTATTTCAGTAAATAGCGTTAATTTTAACGTTATTTCTTACTTTTTGTTACCGTTACTTTAAAATTAACGTTATTTCAATCAATAACGTTACTTTTGTACCGATAATTTTACCGGTACTATTGTACCGGTAAAGTTTTACGCTATATTTAACGGTAATTTTACCGGTACAAAAATTTTAACGTGATTTTTACCGGTAAATTTACCGATATAATGTTTTAGCGGTATTTTTAAGGGTATTTCAATCCCTGCTTCATGTATTTTGTATGTAAGTAGTATCATACTAGATACGTACGTATAATAATGACTTTAATTATTAAGTATGTAGGTAGTATATATAGCATGAATACTTCAGACATCATACTTTCCTAAAGTATGATGTCTGAAGTATTCATGCTTTAGGTCTTTTTCAGTTTAGACGATTTGAGACGGACTGCTGTCACACATCAGCAAGCAGCGGCAGCAGTCCGTCTCAAAACGTCTAAATTGAAAGAGCCCTTATTTGAGAATTGCTGGCCATCCTTCGCAAACGTGCGTCGTAGAGTGGCATGCAATACGAATAAAGTGTAAACAGTTTTCTGTAGAATGTAGAACAAAAAGTTATACTTAACGTTCGTCTATAAACACGTAGAAGGGTTATGACAAAAATAAAATTATTACCGTAAAGATTCTCTGCGTACCACAATCCGTTGAATGTATCCTGATCTTGATAAATCTACCTGACAACAGTATAAACATAAACGGCCGCAACGCCGCGAGGGCGCCACGGTCGCTCTTCCTCCTCGTATTTTTTATTGCCCCTTTATTTATTACAGTGAAGATTGAAAGGGGACCCATTGTGGACCTACTATGATTGTGACGAACCCTTATGGACGTATGTCTACTAATATAACTCTACATGTGTCGATACATAAATCGATATTCGTGGCACTTCTTAGATGATTGGGTTAAAATAAAACAATCACACTTTACGGGTAATGTGATCTAAGAAAACTAATTTATTTTGATTTAAGGCCTGGGCATACCGGCTGCGTAGACACGCGCGTAGTGATGCGCAGCAAAGATACGTGCGTGTTCGGTGTGACGTCCAATAGGGAATGCCATTGAGTACAACGTCATGAGCTTCAATGCGTAGGGTTACGCATCAGTCTACGCGTTCCGCAAGCGGTGTGCCATGTCTCATAAATTTTCAGACATTCCAACGTCATGGTACGTCTCCGTGCACGCTTACGCATACGCTTACGCATACACTTACGCATACGCTTACGCATACGCTTACGCATACGCTTACGCATACGCTTACGCATACGCTTACGCATACGCTTACGCATACGCTTACGCATACGCTTACGCATCCGGTGTGTTTCGCACTTTATTATTAGTAGAATGTAAGTTACAGAAATCTCTAGAAAGTGTCGGTCAAGCTCTTTTGTGACTTGAAATATTTGGTTTATTGAAAGAAAAAGGGAAATGGCCAGTGACATTATAGAAAAAAGATTAGTGACTTCATTAAGTATAGGGTAAACAAAGTGATCCTATAAGGATTCCGTTTTTCCTTTTGAGGTACGGAGCCCTTAAAATAGCTATCCTTGTTATAGCGCAAATACAGTAGGTACATTGCTTTCTGATCGCCGTCGTACTTTACTTCGCTCATACGATTAGAATAAACTTTAAACAGTCGAGGAGATTAAAATCCAAAAGACCTGAAAGGAAAAGCTTATGTACGTATGTGATGGCCACATACGTATCTTATATATTACAGGAATTCTTAGAAATAAGGACACTTTACAACCTGCTAGAAATAACGATGTTCGTATAACACGTGATTTAAGCTATAATTGATAAATTAAATACCGATAAAGTTTTCAACAATGGCCCTTAACCACAAAACGAACATGTTAATCCAGCGGGCAATCTGCAAAATCAATAGCTTACAACGGAACACATTTTACCTTTCCATAAAAGCAGTGCACTTCTCCAAATTTATGTACAGGGGGAGACTCCCTATGAAGTTCACATGTGCAGTAACGACCAGGCCAGTTTAAACCGATATTGCCCGCGCTATGAAATATTGATGTCCCATGTAGGTACTATGAGTAAGTATTTGCATGGGTTTTATCATAACTATTATTTAATCTGCGGTATTATCCTAATCGGTGTCAATGAAATATATGTTTTTTTACAAGTTTTTTTTTTATTTATTACCTACATTATTTTTAGCTCGTGGTTTCTTATTTATTTCTTTTCCCAATTTCTGGTATCGCAAATTAGTATTACGTAAAGGGCTGGGGGAAGGCTTTTGTCCAGCAGTGGGTGTTGTGCGGCTGATATGATGATGATGATGAAAGGGTTGAAGATCCTCTATATACTTTCAACGTGTAGTAACATAACAGTATGCATTCCAATATAACATCCTCTTCGACGGTGATGACACCTCATGACTCATGAATCTTTTCCGAGGATTAGGTATTACTAATTAGAAAAACCTATGAAATTCCATTACGATTCTCCCACAGCCTAAACTGCTGGTTAGACAAAATTTAACAAAAGATAATCTTTTCAGTGATGAGGCGTAGAAAATTTCAGTAAAACAATTTTCAAGCTTTTCCAAGCTTAATGGCAAATAATTAAACCGGTAGTTCGTCAATTGTATTTGATTTGTAAACGAGCAAATGTTTCAACTGTATCGATGCACGTATACGGGGACGGGTGGTGCGGAATGCCAATACTGCTCTCACTGTATGAAATATAGAAGTGGCGTTTGCAAAGATTATTCAATTCAGAAGGGACATGTCATGTGCAAAAAATATTTTTAATAACCTGTGATAGATTCTTGTAATTAGCCGATATAAAAAAGCCATCGGACATTTATGTATGAAGACTGGCATACCTAGCTTTCCGCTATTTTGAAAGAAGTCGATTTTGGAGGCCTGTGATAAAAGTGGTGTCAATCGATAGAAAAAATCATTACCAAAAAATTACTGATTCTGTTTTTAAACTTCAAACTCAAAACTCTCAGTAAGTATATCACTAACGAGATTTTTTACTTATAACTTTTTGTTTGTAATGACTTATTCTATTCATTAACACCACTTTTATCACAGGCCTCTAAAATCATCTTTTTTCAAAATGGCGGACAGGTAGGTATGCCAAAGGGGTGCATGCACTGCAAAGGTACAGTTAATAAAGGAAATATGAAACATTTTTAATCAGACATTAATTTAAATTTTAGTGTCTTTATAATGGTTTCTGGGATCAAGGATCACGCAAACTTGATTAGATAATGAAACTATGCTAAAACTGGACATCTCAAATCTAGCACTGTGAATGTTAAAATTTTTGAATTAAATAGTAAAAAATATAATAAATTTAATTATTTAATTTCAAATTTTTGATGTCCTCCGCAAACAAGTTTTTTATTACATAATCTTGTGACATTAAGTAAAACTTATAAAAACCGGCCTAGTGCGAGTCGAACTCGCGCACGAAGGGTTCCGTACAAAAAACGGCAAAAAAAAAAAACACGTTTGTTGTATGGGAGCCCCCCTAAAATATTGATTTTATTTTGGTTTTAGTATTTGTTGTTATAGCGGCAACAGAAATACATCATCTGTGAAAATTTGAACTGTCTAGCTATCACGGTTCATGAGATACAGCCTGGCGACAGACAGACAGACAGACCGACGGACAGTGGAGTCTTAGTAATAAGTTCCCGTTTTTACCCTTTATGTACGGAACCCTAAAAAAAGCAATAAAAGGATATCGTATTTTTTTTTAGCTGCCCATAAATCCCAGTGTGTAAATGGCGCGTCTGCATAATACTCTTTGGAATCCATAACTGGATTAGCGTCCGCCGCGGCGCGTATCGACGCAATATATGATTTCGATTGAGCTTTTCGTGTATCATCCGTGGAGAGATTCCCTCGTACCAACTACCCTACGAGGGCGACGCCGTACTTTGATCATTTGCCTATGATTGCGGTTCGATGTTTATTTTTTGCTCCTGTTTTATTCACTGCTTGCGTAAACAAAAAAGCGAAGAAAATCGAGTAAAAGGTAAGCTGGATGAAAAATAATTTGTTTTATACACAAATACCATTAATGTTTTTCTTGTACATTTGTTTCAACCTTGATTTCTTTAGTCCATATTTTTAGTTTTCATTGCAAGCAACATCACTGGGGCCCAAGTCTGTTATTGTTAACGTCAATACCTAATCGTATTTGAGTTGTAATGCTTTTTGAGTCAGTTCTTGTTTCTTAAACCCAAAACTGAAATTATTGAAACATGATTATGACGTTAACAATTGCAGAATTGGCCCCCTGGTTGCACCACTTGCACCCAATTTGTTTAAAAGGCAGCATTCAAGAAATAAAGCTGTTCTGTAGAATTTGTATCTCTGGTTCACTCCATAATTTAACCGCCTCTGTGGTCTGGTGGCTTGCCCACTCGTGTAAGACACCGGGGTCCCGGGTTCGATTCCCAGGGGGGTATAATTTGTACTCGGTTTGGTTGGTAGTAGGGCTTATTTCAAGTCCGCATGGCTAGCTACCAACATCTTACCTAAGTCTGACGCCATAACAACAATTTAAAAATTGTTGTGTTCCGGCAGTTGAAGGTAAGATAGCCAGTTCCTCAGTGATGAGGATTCCGTGTGTAGTGCGATTCCACCTTCGGCCTTATAGTCACTTAACATCAGGTGAGGTGAAGGCCCTATCCCGTTAGGCATAAAAAAAGATACTTAAGGTGAAAAAGCACAGAATAAATAAACAAGCTCTTTAATGCTTGCAATATATTTGAAAAGGAAAAGTTAACCATCACAATTTCATAAAACTATGAGCACAGTTAACACCTTGTTTTAAATGAAGGCTCCGTATCTTGTTAATCCATCATTTACCTACAATTTGCACCTTAAAATACCAAAATATTAGTCATAAATCAAGGACTATATGTGCCATTCACTTTTAAGTAACATAGTTGGTTAGGGCCACTCCACTATCAAGCCCGATTAATATTTTTCCTAAAGAGCACAAGTAGATTTGCGGTGTGAGCAAAGTGTGACTCATGCGCATGTGCGCTATCATGCCCGTGGAATGTAGGCTGTGGTCTGATTGATTATCGTGAAAATGATGTCACTAAAACCTTATAGTATGACACCAGTGCCCTGTTTATCAAAACTTACACGTCTTGTACTTTTTAGGGTTCCGTACCCAAAGGGTAAAAACGGAACTCTACTACTAAGACTCCGCTGTCCGTCTGTCTGTCTGTCTGTCACCAGGCTGTATCTCATGAACCGTGATAGCTAGACATGTGAAATTTTCACAGATGATGTATTTCTGTTGCTGCTATCACAACAAATACTAGAAACAGAAAAAAAATAAGGAGGGCTCCCATAGAACAAACGTAATTTTTTTTGCTGTTTTTTGGTACGGAACCCTTCGTGAGCGAGGCCGACTCGCACTTGGCCGGTTTTTAAAAACAAGCATGTTCCTTATGAAAATAATTATTCCACAAATCCGTTTATCACACGTAAAACTAAACGCTACAAATGTTTTTTTTATTTAACTGATATGTTTTCACCCTTATATTAGTGATTTTATTAAATCAAAAAAAATCAAAACTTGTAAAAAAAACGTTTAACTTGTATTAAACTAAATGGAAAATCCTAAGTATTTCTGATGGTGTTCGGTAACTCTCCATTCCGTCTAACAATTTTTACAAGTGTCTTGCTTAAATTATGTAGACTTGTAATTTTCGATAAACAGGGCACAGGTATTTTTACTTTTCTAACAAAAATAGGATCTAGATTAATTCGTCCAAGGATCTAAAAACGATACTCAAGTATGAATTCGTTTAAACAATTGCACACTGCAAATACAGGGTAATTTTGCGACCCCTTTACAAAATCAAATATAAGTTCAAGAAAGTAATAAAAAAAAAGTTGGTTAGATAATTATGAATTCTTTATTTTTAAATTCATTGTTTTCAGCCACTTTTTATATCCTAAAAATCTAGGCGCGCACGCACACCGTCGCGCACGGGGCCTGAGCGGGGCAAAGCGGGTGGCGGGAGGGGCCTCGCGCGAGTCGACCTGTGCGACGAGCAAACAGTGACAACAATTTTAATTTGTGTAGGGAAAAGTTTGGGGTAAAAATGTAAAAAATTTTTTTTTTTTTACTTCTTAAATTGATTGTACTGCTGTTATAGAATGACCTGACAAAATTTGAAAAGGGGTCCAAAAATGACCCTTTGTTTGTCTTGCTGTAACTTCAGGCATGCACCAGAATTACTAAAAACGTATTTTCTTTAGTGATTTCAGTGATTCAGGATAATAAAAAACTATTTGTGAATCACAGTAAACTTCAGGGAGGCCATAAATCGTTTAACCATTACGTTTGGAAGGAAGACCGTCTAAATGCACTAACTGACCATTCAAATGAGCCGAAACCAAGTGCGGAAACAAATAGAAGTGCTAATATTCCGGGGCCAATACGGCAGGCGTAATTTAATCCGGCTCGGCGGGGAGCCGGGAAAATCTATAAATCTGCCACCATTAGAGGAGACTCCCTGGTACTCTTATTTACTTCGGGCACGAATTCAGATGACAATGTTTTAGGGGAAGGAGCGAAGTAACTGCCCGTTGGTAGGGCTGCCAAGTGGCTAGAGTTGTGGTTTTATTTCATTACTAGCTTTCGCCCGCGACTTCGTCCGCGTGGATATTAGAGAAAATCCTTAGCGAACCTTCAACCAGGATCCGACCAGCCGTTTTTACGCGATTAGGCGGGCACCACCAAGCGCACTGCCTCACTTGGTGGGGACCCGCCTAATCGCGTAAAAACGGCTGCTTGGATCCTGGTTGAAGGTTCCCTAAGGATGTTCTCTAATATCCACGCGGACGAAGTCGCGGGCGAAAGCTATCTTTTTACAATAATAAGAATTGTAGGTAGGTATTTCGTTCCCGTTCCCGTAACCGTTCCCGACGTGCTCCTACGAATTTTAAAATTGTAATGTGTATTTTATATTCTCTTTTCTAGAATACAAAATTTGAACCCCATTTTTTACCCCTGTTTTACCGTGTTGGACTATAAATTTATGTCATTTTCGCAATCACCATCCAATAAAACCTCAAAAACGACATCCACATCGATTTTCATGTTTACTTACCCATTTACCGCTAAGGGATGATTTTAAAAATAACAAAATATGTAATTGCCTATTTATTTTTAGACTTGCTACTACGAACTTTAAAGTTGTAATGTTTATTTTATATTCTTTTTCCATACAAAATTTGAACCCCGATTTTACCCCTTTAGGGGTTAAATCATGTCCACCGTGTTGGACTTCAAAATTAATGTCATTTTCGCAATCACCATCCCATAAAACCTCAAGAACGACATCCATATCGATTTCTACGTTTACTTAGCCCATTTACCCCCTAAGGGGTTGATTTTCAAAACCACAAAATATATGTTTGCCTATTTATTTTAAGACATGCTCCTACGAAGTTTTAAGTTGTAATGTCTATTTTATATTGTTTTCAATACCAAATTTAAATCCAATTTTCACCCCTTTAGGGGTTAAATCATGTCGACCGTGTTGGACTTCAAAATAAATGTCATTTTCGCAATCTTCATCCCAGAAAACCCCAATAACGACATCCATATCGATTTTTAGGTTTATTTACCCCATTGCACCCCCATTTCATCACCATGGGGGTTGAAATTATACCAATACAATATGCGTTGCGTTAGATTTCCATCCATAAGCCTAAATTACAAATCTAGCGATTTCTACTTCAAAAATGAAGGATTATCTTCTAAACACAACTTCATCCCCCTTTTCACCCCTTTGGGGGTAGAATTTTGAAAAACGCTGAGACACGTATTTATTTATTTTCAATCATCAGCCTAAACACAAAATTTGAAGATCCTAGCTTCAAAACTGAGGGACTTTCATACAAACTTTCATCCCTTATTTCATCCCCTTAGGGATGGAATTTTCAAAAATCCTTCCTTAGTGGATGCCTACACTGTATAAAGTATCTGTGTGCAAAATTTCAAGTCTCTAGGTTCAGCGGTTTGGGCTGTGCGTTGATATCTCACTCAGTCAGGACTTTGAATTTTATATATATAGATTATAATTAAGGCGGTTGTATGATCGAAAGTGGCGCCCTCAGAGGTTTTTATTAATATAAGTTATTAATAGAAAAAGATTTTAATAATGTTTATCGTGGAGATTTTAGGGTCCATGGTCTAGTATTTTTAGAAGGTATCACTACATGCCCTCGTAGTCATTTGTAGAAGTAGATAGCAAATGTGTCAAAACGGCCACTTTTTGCAGTTTTGCTATCTACTTCTTTCTAGCAGTGACTACGACGTAATGTAACGATACCGTCTAAAAATACTAGACTGTGGGCCCTAAAATCTCCACGATAAACATTAAAAAAAAAAATTCACCGCAGCGCCACTTTCACTCAGGGTACCACCTTAACAGTTGATATTGGATAGTGATCGTGAAACTCTTACGGAAATTAAGGGAAAATGGAAGTCCTCGAAAATTGTAAAAAAAAACGAATTACTCTTTCAGTACCGATAGCACGAACAATTATCGAAAAAAAAACCACGCACAAAAATTTTCGATAGAGTAATTTTGTACGGGAAATTCGTACAGCGCCATCTCCTGCCAAAAAGCGACATGAGATTTCCCATACAGAATTACTCTATCGAGTACTTCGCCTGGTTTTTTTTTCGATAGCTGTTAGTGCTAAGGGAAGATTAGTAGATCTAAAATAAAAAACGAATGAAAATAATGCTTAGTTTGAAGTGCACAGAAATAACGAAAAGCAGAAAAGTAAAATTATGAATTGTTAAAATAATTGGTTCATATTAATAAAGAATATCTTTCAGATAGAATTTTCGTTTTACTTCTTATTTTTAGCAAATAATCTCATTTAACCGCGTAGACCCATTTGCGAACAAGACAAGAATGTTGTATCTATCTGCCATTTAATTTAGCCATTTGCAAAATCTATCAATGAAACCATTTGAAGCCAGTTTAATTAATCTCTCAATTACCGTCGAAGTGCCAACCCTAGTGTGGGTGTTCCCTCTCCCCGTCAATTACCAACCCTGACCGATCCGAGGCGAAACTTATTGACGGACTGTTTCTGGAATATCTGTATACGGTCTTTGTCTTCGCATCGAACTGAGCAACCATTGTATCAACTAACATGTAAACTTGGTTATTATAGTGATTTGATGTATTTATATCTTAAGAGGTCAAGCAAACGGTCTCCATACTTGCGGCGATAACGTTTCCCACCCTCTAAACCTTAACCTACAGCAATGAATTTTTGGTATGTTTTTAAAATGCCTAAAAACTAGGGCTGTACGTTTTGATTTTTAAAAAATCTATAATAGATTTTTAAATATTTGCATTTTAGTGATTTCATACAAAACAAAAAAGTGCCAATATTTTTAAATTTATACAATTAATATTTAAAAAATCAAAACCTACAACACTAGTTTTTAGGCATTTCAAAAACATAACAAAATTTCATTGCTGTAGGTTAAAGGTTTAGAGAGTGAGAAACGTTATCGCCATTTTTATAGAGACCACTTGCTTTATAGTCCTCTTGACGGTTTTTAAATTACATAAGAATCCAATTTTACACAAATACTCGTAGATTTTGGATGAGGAAAATGAAAAGAGGTATATAAATGTTCTGAGAACAACTAAAACGCCTCCTCAACTTAATTAATTTAATAAGTCAAAATTTTTGAGTTGAGATCTTTTTCATCCAGGACGACTACGTGTATATGGAATAATAATGTGTTACGAATTTCAGTGTTAACTATCAACTTTTAAATTCTCATCGAATCCCACAATAAGTCGGTTAAAAAGTGATAAGTAGGTAGTTTTCTACGTTCTATTGTTTTTATTACTATTGATTTACAAGAAGAATCATACAATTTAATAAAAAAATCGGTATATAAGATTTGGTTAACATTGACCTTTGCCAAAAACAGACGTAAAAAAATTAAACAATTACAACCAAACGATATAATGAAACAGTAACAGTTAAAACTTGTAACATTACTTAGAGATTCAATACCGTCATCTCTAATACGATCTCGCGTTTTTACCCTTGGCGGGAGGGTCGCCGCCCGCCCTCCCTTGATTTTTAAAATCGCAGACGGGTTAAGTCGGAGCATTGTATTAATGTTATTCGCCCCACTCAGTCGCCATTATACTAGAATTTTTATTATCGTAATAACCCCGATGAGAAATGAAACAACGAAATTCGATGTTATGCTGATATTAATTAACATTTGTTGTTGATAACGCAAATTGATTAATTAAGGCTTTTAGATTTCCATTAAAAGTGACCAAATAATGTTTTGGTAAACTAATTTAGCACTGTTTAGTGTTTTCGGTTCTATTTTGGAATTTGGAATGTTATATGTTGATGATATGATCCTTAATTGACTAAACGAAAAATCAAAAACTTTATGATTTAATCCTTTATAACGGCAGCGAAGTGTCAAGACTTTCTCTATCTATCTACATATTTACAAAAGGAAAAAAGGATTAGTAATATAGATAGGTAGTGACAGTAGTGGCTTTTTAGGATTCCGTAACCAAAGGGTAAAAACGGGACCCTATTACTAAGACTCCGCTGTCCGTCTGTCTGTCTGTCCGTCTGTCTGTCTGTCTGTCACCAGGCTGTATCTCATGAACCGTGATAGCTAGACACTTGAAATTTTCACAGATGATGTATTTATATTGCCGCTATAACAACAAATACTAAAAACAGAATAAAATGAATATTTAAGGGGGGCTCCTATACAACAAACGTGATTTTTTTGCCGTTTTTTGCTCGATATTAATAACGACTGCAGGTTGACAGTTAAAGTTTTCACAGATGATGTATTTCTATTGCTGCTATAACAACAAATACTAAAAACAGAATAAAATAAATATTTTAGGGGGCTCGCATACAACAAACGTGATTTTTTGCCGTTTCTTGGTACGGGACCCTTCGTGCGTGAGTCCAATTCGCACTTGGCCAGTTTTTTGCAAATTAAATTAGCAGCTAATGCATCTTACTAAATTTAAAAACATATACCTCTTCTTTGGTCTTTAGTAAAGAAAATTTAATCGCTGCATTAAAAATTGAAAACGCCAAAATGTAAGTTACTCGTAGGACATCCTGACACTTCGCTATCAATAATCACTTCGTTTGTTTTCCTACAACACTTTTATAGCATCTAAAATCACTATTGGAAATTGTTTGTGTACGTACAATCACTGACGTAAACACTGGAGTACATTCAACTTATTCGTGCCCCTCCATTGTTTTTCAGCAGACACACCATATTACTTCCCTTTATGCACGCACTTCTAATTTACATTTTCAGGGGGCTGAAGCTAAAGTTATGTGCCTTTATAAAAATGGGCAAGAAATTTCATGTCTTTGTTCATGTACAGATTTCACAGTAATATTGTCTTTGTTGTCTAATGGCTCGGCTATTTAAGCTCGGTTCACCATTAATGTATAGGCATAAAAATAAATATAAATTATTCGTGGTATGTAAAACGTGTTACGAAAAACCCCTAGTGCCGAATATGGTAGATAGAGACCATTAAACTGAACAACTTTTACTATGGGACCAACTCTGAAATCGCGAAAAAAATCAACTGTTTCGATTTAGAATTGTTTTTTCCTCATAATTATTTGAACAAAATGATAATCATCTACATGTTGCAATGTTGTCAGAACTTAAGTAGGTGATAAGGCTGCGTTAAAAATATGTTAGGTATATAATTTGGCTATAAAACCTACATTAATTATGTAAAACATCTTGTTTAGTATATCGTATATCCATAATTCGCAAACTAACCAGCTATTCAAATCAAAGCCTTCTCGTTATAAAAGGCTCATAAAATTAACACCCGTTTTATGAATGCACAAAATATGATTCGACCAACTTATTTCTCACTTTCAAGACACCGAATAATTCTTTTTCGCCGTTACCAGTTACTAAAATTTTAATGCTCATAATAATTATGTTTATGAGTTTTGCCACACGCCATCGCATTAAATTTGTTAAAGCTTGAGTTTTATTGTTTACAGTCACAGCTTCATTTGTTTTTATGTATACGAATTGTTTTATTGTCGCAATAATTTTTCAGCGTATCAACTCTTTTTTTTTTCTTTTTTTTCTTGTATTTTTTATGACGCGAAGTGAAGGTGACTAATGTGGTATTTACACGGGTTGATTTGGCAGGCGATTTGCTGGTTGATTTTAGTCAATGAAGTAGCGCGACAATCGCTTGGAAAATCTAATCGCACACCTAATTTCAAAGAGGTGGCGATTTGATTTTACAAGCGATTGTCGATAAAAAGCCCAATTCAACTAAAGTCTAACTAAGTCGCCTAGCAAGTCGCCCGGAATATTATCCCGTCTAAATACCCCACCTTCATACAGACATTCAATTGAGTCATATAGAAGCGAAGGCAGCAACATCCAGTTTTTGAAAAATGGCGGAAAACAATGTTTTTTGGTTTCGAAGCAGTGCAGTTACTATGAGATGTTGCTGTTTTTGCTGCAATCCTATGATTTTAACGGTGATTTTATATAACTTGTTGCTGTTTTTGCTGCAAAATTATTAAGTTAAACGGTGAAGATAATTTCACATTAGCAGACTGCATTCAAAGTTCAAAAAAAATATGTTGCTTGCTTCTATATGAGTCAATAGGTAATATCCATCAATTTTTTTTGTATCAACATCGAAAGTCTAATGCGTGAGAAAATCAACTGTAATATTAAAAATTTTGTCTTTTGCGTTTTTTTTCTTGTGCTATAGTTACTTGAAGTTAGCATGCATCAGCACTCGCCAAAAACGCTCCATACAAAACGGACATGATTTGTGACGTCACTTGTCACGTTTCAGGCCATTTTCAGGCGCGTTTATTGTGGAGTTAGCCAAGAATTTTCAAATGTTCCCTAAACATTGCGTTTAAGTAGATATTTGTCATACAAAATATTATTTCTTATCCAATATTCTATCTGCCTGTTAAGTGCATTATATACGAAAATGAAAAAAAAACGTTATTTTCCCCTGATTTCATCGCGTGATAAAACTAAAATAATTAATTTTTTAATTTTATTTTTCTGTTTCATCATGTTTTTATACGTGTCCGCAGCGACCAAGCTCAAATTTATCAAAATCGGTGACTTATGCATATTCCCTAAAATCTTTTTTCGACTTTACTTACTTTACTACTTTTATAGTAGGCGAAGATTAAAAAAATACACAGCACCAAACAAAGTATCTCTCTTATCACGTAAGCTTCATCCCTAGCTACAAATCGTTCTAGATATCAATGACGTCAACCAAGTCTATACCGTATACGCCTATAAACTGGAATATAGTGAATGAATAAGCAGTACCACCATGACCTCTTGAAGTTTTGTAATTATACGATATGAATTACTGATAGAGCTGACACAGACACTCAGTGCTATATTATCGATTTACAATGCTCTGATACTGTTAATTTTATGAGGTAACTCCTCATGATATCACGGGTATTTACATATTTTGCATAGTTATGATTTGTACTGAAATGTTCTTTTGTTTTTCATTGTTCATGTATTGTCGATTCGTGATTTTAGCCCTTGAAATTACCGTAAACAATTACTTCAAACTTTAAAGAAGCCTTAAGGAAAACTTTTTAAATTGTTTCAAAGCAAACCATTAAAAAGAAAGTTAACCACAACTTGATTACGATCCAACGGTGTAACAAAAATCAAATATGTCGATTACTCGGAACTATAACAAACATTCTTTTGTAGAAGTTTGATTACGCAATCCAGGGTCATAAATCAAGAGGAGAGCATCGGTTCCCAATCTCTTGTCCCTATTACACGGGGCACAGACGCATTAATCATTTACAATTACGTTAAACGGCCAGGATCCACTGGAGCAGACTCTGGCCGCATTGTGAAAAGGTACTCAACTGACAGTGGACAAATAACAAAACTGGGTTAATCTTTTACCTCCCGCATCGGCTGGAGGTGGAGGATCACCCCCTCAACCCTCTCTTTCCAATAGCAACGAACGAACGAGGACAGACAAAAACCTCTCGCCTCTAAAAGGCTTTATAACAAAATCGAAGCCGCTCCAAAGCATCTCTATCTAACAGAACATGGAGTCTCGATTCGATTGTTCTCGGATTTTTTTACCTTAGGAATTCAAAAAAGTTTCTATCGAACGAAATGTTTTAGACCTTACCAGCTTCAAATTGAGTTGGGATTTGTAGGAGCGCCTGAAAATTCTAGATTTTAGTATTATATTCATGTATTTGTTCCATCACGTCTGTGCTGAGAGATGAAAACGCCATGAAAATTTCGTCCTTGTTTTGCTTATGGGCTTGAAGAGAGAGGGTGCGATGTTACATTAAGTCACTGTGGAGAGTACGTATTGCTACCATTTACTTTGTTTGCCCGTAGAAAGTCTTACAGCCGAATTTTCGTATGAATCTTACTGAATTTTTTGTTCACCTTGAAGAGTCCAGACGATCGTTGCTTCAATCGTGTGACTTTCAAAAGTTTTCGATGCACAGCGTGATTGTTTTTATATTGGATTCTTAGGGATAATTAATTACTTAACACATTTCAGAACATTTTTTTTATTTTATATTTTATAATTTTCCCATTTATTTACTTTTGAAGTGTTTACACAACGGATTTCTTCGAGCTGCTGTAAAAAGAACTTACAGGCATTTTAACATTTGAATACTTACACACTGTAAGATTAGGTACCTAATCTTCAAGTTAAAAACTTCCACAAAGTTTATTTCTTTTGTTTCCTAATAGAATACATATTTTTGGTTTGAATTAAGTTTATGAGTATCATTATCAGCCCAAGTCTGCTATTGTTACCATCATAATCGTGTTTGAATTGTAATTTTTGACATAGTTCTTGTTTCTTAAATGTTAGGCGGCTACTGGTCCTCTTGCTATTGGACCCAGGGACCAGTAGCAAGTGGACCAGTAACCATTTAACCCTTTCTTAATCCAAAAACTGTAACACAATGAGGATCAGTAACAGGTTTGAATCCTATAGTTTTATTGGTATAATGTAAAAACATATTCATAACTATAAAACTTAGTGAAAGATTTTTTGAAATCTGTTTAGAAATCGTTGAGTTAAAAGGGTTTTGAAGGGAATGCCAAGCTCAATGCAATATGTGCTTTATCACGTATGACATAAGGTTCGCGTACGTCTCGATGACGTCATAAGGACCCCCCAAAATAACAGTGTTTTAGCACGCTTTAGCTCGTATATCTTCTCATGTTTAAGAAATATCGTAAAAATTTCTTCACAGTTAATCATGTGGTGGCATAAACTTTCTGATAAGCCACTAAACAAAAATCGTTACTGATCCTCATTGAAACATGATTATGACGTTAAAATAGCAGACTTGAGCCCCAGTTCATTATGGTCCACATCAGCAGACTTGAGCCCCAGTTCATTATGGTCCACATCAGGACTAATACCTCCTTTGTTGTTGTTGACATAATCTCCACATTTGGCAGACGGATCAAAAATAAATAAATATAAATAAATAAAATGTTTGTTTATTTTTCCCATTACAAGTTATATAACTTAGTGGCAACTATAAGCTACACGTAGAGGGTTTCTATAACGGGTGTAACAAGACCCTCAACGAAGCCGAAGTCCACGCATTCCGCCCATCATCAGGATCTTTTTTGTCTTTTAGACTATACCTGGGAAACCAATGCCTACGAAGTTATTGAAGGTCAAAGTCAAATTTTTTTTTTTAATTTTTTTATGAAATCTTATTTTGTTCGTATTTCCAAATTTTTGTCTACAGAAACATTATCAAAATTTTTAGTATTTCGTAACAAACAATGGCTTCAAAACGTCATCACTCAATGTATTTCATGAGCACGCACATAAACGTTGCCTTTCAACTAGGCCGCACGGCACGCAGCTGTATAGCATTCACTCGCAGGCGCGGTCTTTTGTACGCGTTACATTGCGTGGTAATGTATGCAATGCTTTTTTAACACCAAAAATGAAAATCGTTTCCCAGCAATAATTTTGAACAGAAATGGTCCTGATGATGGGCAGAATACGTAGACCTCGGCTTCGTTGAGGGTCTTGTTACACCCGGTATTTGTGTTTCAGTAGATCGCAATGTTGGATCGTTTTTATCCAAAACGAAATTCTATTGCACATTTTTTGGTGCACAGGAGTATTACATAATGTACTTTATGCACAACGGGATAGTGGCCTTCACCTCACCTGATGTTAAGTGACGATAAGGCCGAAAGTGTAAGCGCACTACACCCGGAAATCTCACCACTGAGGAACTGGCTCTTACCTCTAACTGCCGAAGCACAACAATTTTCAAATTGTTGTTATGGCGTCAAACTGAGGTAAGGTGTTGGTAGCTAGCCAGGTGGACTTGAAATAATCCCTACCACCAACCAAATAAATTGTTGTTATGGCGTCAAACTTAGGTAAGGTGTTGGTAGCTAGCCAGGTGGACTTGAAATAATCCCTACCACCAACCAAATTGAGTACAAGTACCCGTCTCCTAGGAATCGAACCCGGGACACCGGCATCTTAAACGGGTGGGCGAACCACTAGTCCACGCAGTCGGTTAAACCACCTCTGCCTTTTCCGACACCCCTAAGAGGTGGAAGAGACTTGGCTAGCTATCTTTTTATTAGTAAAAAACGACCTTTGTGTAGATTTGGAATCTGGAAGTGTTTTGCATACTATTTATTTGTTAGTAGCCTCACTGTAGCACTGAATATTTCAAAATATTATCAAGATTATTTTAAAGTCGTGCAATTTTTTATTGAAGACCTACTTTACCAAGCAGTTAAGTATAAATCTGCTTGCTTCTGGAGAGGTCAATGCTAAAAAGGCATTTTATTATAATACTAGCGGCCGCCCGCGACTTCGTCTGCGTGGACAGTTTTTTGCTATCCCTCGGGAACTGTACGTTTTTTCTGGATGAAAGGTACCCTATGTCCTTTTCTGTACCCCTGACAACGTCTATGCAAAATTTCACGATGGTCGGTTTAGTAGTTAAGACGTGAAGGCGTAACAAACAAACAAATAAACAAATAAACAAACAAACAAACGGACTTTCGCATTTACAATATTAGTAAGGATGTTGCCTTCATTCTTAGCATAATATTAGGAGCTTTCTCCAATAGGATTGTAGCCTACATGCACGAGATATGTCTCATTGTATTAGTCGTGGTCCAATGTTTATAGCTTTAAAAACATTCTACAGGTAAAAAGAAAGATAAAACAATGACGATGATTAATTTATTTTAGTAAAAAAATTGTTTAAAAAAACAAAAAACCGACTTCAAAAGCCTACGCTACCTCTAAAAAGCAAGAAATAATATTCAAATCACTAGATACGCATTATCATTGTAAATAAAACACGTCTATTGAAGTCGGGTGGGGCTGGAGGACAGCTTTTTTTTATTCTAAAAGCCCCACCCGACTTCAATATACGTGTTTTATTTACAATGATAATGCGTATCTAGTGATTTGAATATTATTTCTTGCTTTTTAGAGGTAGCGTAGGCTTTTGAAGTCGGTTTTTTGTTTTTTTAAACAATTTTTTATTTCATTCTTTTTAGTGTAAGTACCTTCTGTATTAGATATGTTATCTAGGTAGAAAAATCGGTTTGACCAAACGTGAGATAATCGCGGACATACATGCATATGGGTCAAACTGATACCTCCTTTTTTTGAAGTCAGTTACAAACCCTGTAAAATATCAAAAATACTTTTCTAAAATCCGCATCAAAATCAATTCAGCCATACACGAGATAATCGCGGACAAACATTCATGAATACATAAGGATCAAGTGGGGTCAGAACCTCCTTTTTTGAAGTCGGTTAAAACACCAAAACGTTCTCCTAAATCTAATAAATACTTTTCTGAAAACCGCAATAAAATCGGTTCAGCCGAACGCGAGATCATCGCGGACAAATATACATACACTAGCTGCTGCCCGCGACTTTGTACGCGTGGCACTAGCACTTGTTTACCTATGGTTTTTTTGTGGCACTTCGTCCGCGTGGTAATCGGTTACCGTTGTCAAAAGCACCCTATGTTTCCAAACAAACTTACATCCCATTTCACCCCTTAAGAGATGAACTTTGTAAAACGCTGAATTACGTTTACCATAAATTGTGAAGAAGAGCACTAATGTCAAGTTTCAAGTAAATCTCATACCTACGCTGAAAGACATAATGCATTATTTCTATTATGAAGTCTGAAATATAAAATCGCGAAAAAAAAAACAGCTGTTTCATACATTTTGATATTTTCGTTATGAATTTTTGTATGAAAGTTATGAAACTGCTTTTTTTCGCGATTTCAAAGTTTGTCCCATAGCAAAAGTTGTTCAGTTTGATGGTCCCTATCTACCATATTCGGGATTAGGGGCTATTTTGTAACAAGTTGTATGCACCTGGAATACAATGTTATCCTGTTTAATGGTTCCCTAAGGATTTTCTCTAATATCCACGCGGACAAAGTCGCGGGCGGTAGCTAGTTTACTACAATAATCAGAATTGGGTCCAGAGATATTATTATCCCGTTCCCATTTCCTTACTCTTTTCAAAATAAATGACATTTTCGCAATCACCATCCCATAAAACCTCAAGAACGACATCCACATCGATTTTCATTTTTAATTACCTCATTTACCCCTTAAGGAATAATTTTCAAAATAAGAAAATGTGTGTTGCCTATTTATTTTTAGACGTGCTCCAACGAATCCTAAAGTTGTAATGTCTATTTTATATTATTTTCCATACAAATACAAAATTTGACCCCATTTTCACCCCCTTAGGGGTTAAATCATGTCAACGTTGTTGAACTTCAAAATAAATGTTATTTTCGCAATCACCATCCCATAAAACCTCAAGAACGACATCCATATCGATTTTCATTTTTACTTACCCCATTTACCCCCTAAGAAGTGAATTTTCAAAATCACAAAATATATGTTTGCCTATATTTATATTTAGACGTGCTTCTACGAAGTTTGTAGTTGTAATGTCTATTTTATATTAATTTTCCATACAAAATTTGAACCCCTTTTTCAACCCTTTAGGGGTTAAATCATGTCCACCGTGTGGGACTTCAAAATAAATGTCATTTTCGCAATCGTCATCCCAAAAAACCCCAATAACGACATCCATATCTTTTTTTTGTATTTTTACCCCATTTCACCCCTATTTCATCCCCATAGGTGTTGAAATACTACCTAAAACACTATACGTTTTGTTGAATGTCGATTCATAAGCCTAAATTATAAATTTAGGGATTTTTACTTCAAAAATGAAGGATTTTCTATACACAACTCCATCCCCCTTTTCACCCCTTCAGGGGCAGAATTTTCAAAAAAGCTGAGATTCGTATAAATCAATTTTCAATCTTCAGCCTAAACACAAAATTTGAAAATGCTAGCTTCAAAACTGAGGGACTTTCATTCAAACTTTGGACCCCCATTTCACACCCTAAAGGAGTCAGTTTTGAAAAATCCTTTCTTTAGTGCACCCCTAACCCTCATAAGGAACCTGTGTGCCAAATTTAGAGTCTCTAGACCCAGCGGTTTGGGCTATGCGTTGATATGTCAGTCAGTTTCTTCTTTTATATATTAAGACTAGCTTCTGCCCGCGACTTCGTCCGCGTGGATGTTAGAGAAAATTCTAAGAGAACCTTCAACCAGGATCTGACCAGTCATTTTTACGTTTCCCGTTTCGTTTCCGGTTCCCGTTCCCGTTCTGTTCCCGTCCGTTCCCGTCCCTTTCCTGTCCCGTTCCCGTACCCCTTCCGTTGCCATTCCCGTTCCCGTACCGTTACCGTCCCGTTCTCGTTCCCGTTCCCGTACCGTTCTCGTCCCGTTCCGTTCCCGTTTCATTCCCGTTCCATTCCCGTTCCCATTCCATTCCCGTTCCGTTCCCATTCCGTCCCGTTCCGTTCCCGTCTCGTACCCCTTCCGTTCCCGTTCTCATTCCGTTCCCGTTCCGTTCCCATTCCGTCCCGTTCCGTTCCCGTCCCGTACCCCATCCGTTCCCATTTCCGTTCCCGTCCCGTTCTCGTTCCCGTTCCCGTTTGCATCCCGTTCTCGTCCCGTTCCATTCCCGTATCGCTCCCGTTCCGTTCCCGTTCCTTCCCCCTCCGTTCCCGTCCCGTTCCCGTGCCGTTCCTTTCCCGTTCCCATCCCGTTTTGTTCCCTTTCCGTTCCTGTTTCATTCGCGATCCCTTCCCGTTCCGTCTCCGTTCCGTTCCGTTCCGTTCCGTTCCGTTCCGTTCCGTTCCGTTCCGTTCCGTTCCGTTCCGTTCCGTTCCGTTCCGTTCCGTCCCGTTCCGTTCCCGTCCCGTTCTCGTCCTGTTCCCTTTCCCGTTCCAGTTCCCGTGCCCGTGCCCTTGCCCGTTCCCGTTCCCTGGATGTCCAGGTCCAGGTCCAGGTCCATGATGTGTCATGTCCACCGTGTTGGACTTAAAAATAAATGTCATTTTCGCAATCACCATCCCATGAAACCTCAAGAACGACATCCAAATCGATTTTCATGTTTACTTACCCCATTTACACCCTGAGGGATGATTTTGAAAATAACAAAATATGTGTTTGCCTATTTATTTTTAGATGTGCTCCTACGAAGTTCAAAGTTGTAATGTCTATTTTATATTATATTTCCATACAAAATTGGAACCCCATTTATTTATTTATTTATATTTATATAGGGGTTAAATCATGTCCACCGTGTCAGACTTCAAAATAAATCTCATTTTCGCAATCACCATCCCAAAAATCCTCAAGAACGACATCCACATCGATTTTTATGTTTACTCACCCCTATTTACCCCCTTAGGGGTTGATTTTCAAAATCACAAAATATATGTTTGTTTATTTATTTTTAGACGTGCTCCTATGAAGTTTAAAGTTGTAATGTCCATTTAATATTTTTTTCCATACAAAATTTGAACCCCATTTTCACCCCTTGAGGGGTTAAATCATGTCCACCGTGTTGGACTTCAAAATAAATGTCATTTTTGCAATCGTTATCCCAGAAAACGCCAAAAACGACATCCATATCTACTTTTAGGTTTACTCACCCCATCCACCCCTAAGGGGTTGGTTTTTAAAATTACAAAATATATGTTTGCTTATTTATTTTTAGACGTACTCCTTCGAAGTTTAAAGTTGTAATGTCCATTTAATATTATTTTTCCATACAAAATTTGAACCCCATTTTCACCCCCTGAGGGATTAAATCATGTCCACCGTGTTAGACTTTCAAATAAATGTCATTTTTGCAATCGTCATCCCAGAAAACCCCAATAACGACATCCATGTCTATTTTTAGGTTTTTTTACCCCTTTTCACCCCCATTTCATCCCCGTAGGGGTTAAAATACTAACAATAACAATATACGTTGCGTTAGATTCCCATCCATAAGCCTAAATTATATATTTAGCAATTGTTACTTCGAAAATAAAGGAATTTCTTCAATTCACAACTTCATCCCCCTTTTGACCCCTTCGGGGGTAGAATTTTGAAAAACGCCGAGACCCGTATTTATTAATTTTCAATCGTCAGCCTAAACACAAAATTTGATGATCCTAGCTTCAAAACTGAGGGACTTTCATACAAACTTTCATCCCTTATTTCATCCCCTTAGGGATAGAATTTTCAAAAATCCTTCCTTAGTGGATGCCTACACTGTATAAAGTATCTGTGTGCAAAATTTCAAGTTTCTAGGTCCAGCGGTTTGGGCTGTGCGTTGATAGATCAGTCATTCAGTTTACGATTTTATACTGGTCAAACTGAGAACCTCCTTTTTGAAGTCGGTTAAAATACCAAAACCTTCTCCTAAATGTAACAAATACTTTTCTGAAAGCCGCAACAAAGTCGGTTCAGTTCAACGCGAGATAATCGCGGACATACATACATACATACCGGTCAAACTGAGAACCTCCTTTTTTAAAGTCGGTTAAAATACCAAAACCTTCTCCTAAATGTAAGAAATACTTTTCTGAAAACCGCATCAAAATCGGTTCGGCCAAACGCGAGATAATCGCGGACAAACATACAAACATACAAACATACATACATACCGGTCAAACTGAGAACCTCCTTTTTTAAAGTCGGTTAAAATACCAAAACCTTCTCCTAAATGTAACAAATACTTTTCTGAAAGCCGCAACAAAGTCGGTTCAGTTCAACGCGAGATAATCGCGGACATACATACATACATACCGGTCAAACTGAGAACCTCCTTTTTTAAAGTCGGTTAAAATACCAAAACCTTCTCCTAAATGTAAGAAATACTTTTCTGAAAACCGCATCAAAATCGGTTCGGCCAAACGCGAGATAATCGCGGACAAACATACAAACATACAAACATACAAACATACATACATACAGGTCAAACTGAGAACCTCCTTTTTTTTTTGAAGTCGGTTAAAAAAAAAAACAAGTCAACTTTTTAACCCGTCTAGACCCTCCAAATTACACCGAGTGGAGAACGAATCGAACAATAAAAAGTTAAAATTCCACAAACGGTATCGGCCGAGATGTATTGAAATATTATAATACGCTTCAACCTATAATTTGATTAAATTCGAGGCGAAAAAGAAAAGGATCGGATTGAAATGGATCATTAGAATTCGGGTTTGGTAATGATCGTGCGCGCATCGCCGTTTTTGTTTGTTATCTTATTAGTTTGAAACGTTCAGGCAGGTATATTAAATGTCTGGCGCTTTGGTGTCCTGTTTTGGAGCAGTGGCAAATTTTAAAGCTGTGTTTGATTTTTATACTGCTCCTGTGTCAAATTGTGCAAACGAAATAAATGAAAGTACTCGCTTATATACAACATATACATTGCTTTTTTATATTTTGTCCTAACCTATCCAAAAACAATATAAAACTGGTTTAATTTTAATTGCATGCCTTTTTGTCAAAACCACAAAACGAACGTTATATTTAAGTTTGATAAGGAACAAGTTCGATCAATCAAATTTGATCATTAGTCCTATAAAATCAAATACGAGAGAGTTGAAATTACAATGACAAGCTTGGATATCGATAATATACGAGTATAATGTAAATACCATGACCTCGCACAATCTGGGCCAGCCATCGAACTCTCACATAATATGCATATTGAGTATGTCGTCAAAAATAATTAAACGCCCTTTTTGCCACTAGATAAGTTAAAAATAATGACAATTGCTTTTACGTTTGCAATTTCAGACATGGTTTAATTTTGTGTGTGAGTTTTACGTTAAGAGAAAGATAAATCGAGATTCAAACTATTCTTCAGTAGGCAGAGAAGTCACTGCGCACACTGAATTTACTTGCAGAAATTATCGACCTTTTTTCATGTAATTTGAGTGAATTCACAAGATATATGTTATATGTTATAAACAAAATAATTAAATTTTATGTTGTGTTGCGACTTTACCGTAGGGAAAACATCCTGTAATGGTAATTGTATGTGTGAAATAAAAATAAATAAATAAATAAATAAAGTCGTCTTACAATTCCCATTCATAATTATCTCAAAAATAAAAAGTCCTGTTAAAAAATTGTACAAAATAAAGTCAAAGAACATTTTCTTAGACTGCCAAGAAGTTTCAAGTCTCCATCTTAAATATAGGGAGTGAGGAAACCAAAATACTCGCAAGTTGGGTCAAACATGTGGCGTTGTGAGCAGATATCAGGCTGGGTGCTATGCAGAGGTTCGGTATCATTGCTACAGGGTACGGCAAAAGCAATTTCAGCCGGGCCGGTTGGCATCCGGCCAGTAGAAATAAGCTTCCCACGACACCCCAAAAGCACCAATACATACACCCTTTAACTTAAGTACACTTAATTTGTAATTTTTAAATTGGGTGGACCTCAATTCGAAAAATCTAACGTTCAAAATTAAATAATTGTTTGCCTTTAGAGAAAAAGTTTTCATCAACAGCTTGAACCAGCTTTATAATCGGTAAAGGCTTCTAAGGAACCAATCACACTTTGTAGGCCGGTCGCAGTTGTTTTTATTGAATGTAAACAAAGGAAACGTTTGATAATTAGGCACGAGAGGTAGTCATACCACACAAACAGCGATTGAAAACAATATCACTAAGTGCTGTCAAATACTTGGCAATAGTGACATTGTTGAAGTCATCTATCAACAGAGCACTGACCAAACTAAACACTTGACTAATTTTGAAAAATTTTGTAAATTGCTAAGTTTCTTTATTAAAATAATTTCTGGTCAAAATTAAGCGGTAGTGCTTAGAAGGCTATTTGGACCAAAGAAGTCTGGCGGCCAGCCAGGCCTTCGGGTCTCGGGTACAATAATGTTGGGTATTGTAGATAAGGGCAAGATTGTGTCATCATATCACACTTTAGAGACCATTTTGAGGCTCTAGTGTTCTGCTGAAGTTGAACTAATTAGAGATTTTTTTTGGAACATTATGTATTTAGTTTTTTTTTTGCTGTCTTCAATAGTGAGATTTTAAGTATTGCAACTGCTGCTGGAAAAAAAAATCCATGAAATTTTAAGTATACAGAGTTCGCACGTAAACCACAGAAGTCAATATTTTCACCTAAGTTAGTATCCTTGGTTGATAATAAGTACAAATTGTGTGACATCATTAGTCAACATCACAACAAAAGTTACACAACAGCAACTAATTAAATCAAAGCGAACAAACAAACAGTAAAAACTTCACCACTCTTCACATATCTCACCTCACTAAACACAAAATAGTTTCAATAACAACACGTTGACACACTTTTCATCAGCGGAAATTTAATTAGCATTTCTAATACATTCAACGGGAGCAAAGAGTTTTGCTGTAGCAACAGCAAAATCAATTTGAGGTCGAGCCATTGGCAAGGGGCCAACAGTCCTCTGTCCGAAACGGTATTATATGAAGCATCTACGTACAAAATAACGTCAATCAGGAGCCACTAGTTATTGGAATAATCGTTCATAAATTAAGAATAGATGCAACCTTTGCTCTTTGTTCTATGAAACTCAGCTTTTGAATTTAGCTGTAGCTACTTGCTACAGAAAACTTTAACATCCTGTGGGCTCAGAAGGAAGCTAGTTCACCCACGGAGAAATTGTATTTCATAAAAATAGGTTTATATCGAAATGATCGAAACTTATTCCAAGTTTAGACACTGGGGATGAAAAATGTAACTACGTAAGCATTATTTCAGAAGATAAACCACTTCATTTTAGATGCAAAACTATTGTGTTTTCATCGAGTTACAAATTATTTAGAAAAACTGTTATAATGTGCATGTTGAAGACTATCGATATCGACATTTATTTATGAAAAACATAAAAGGATCGTAGCGGTATTCTGGAAAGAACTGAACGTGCTAGTAAGCATTTAAAGTTTAAATCGAATGAATTTGATATGATAAACAGGTAAATCTTTGGTGATTTAATAAGTATTAAGTTTTCCCCGTGAGGCATGTATGCTATTCCCACTGAATTTTAGCAAAACCTTAAATAATTTTGCGTTTGCACGAGTTGCGTGCGCGCAGGCTTCTGCAGAAGCCGAAGGGAGATGCGGCTAGTCTTGTGATTTGGTTTAGATACTTATTTATGCTAAACGTAATAATGTTAAATTTAAAATAATCTAAATATTTTAAAATTAACATTCAAATTTGCCTTTGTGTTGTATCGGTTGGTGAAATTATAACTGTTTCGAAGATTTCGGAAGAGCCTACTTAAGAAAATTACAGAATAATAATTTAACAAAGTATTTCCCTTCTTTTCTATGTTTCAAGACACTAACTTTATAATAAGTAAATGTACACTTAAACAAATTCCAAAACCCAAAACCTACCTAATACATTAGTTTTTCAAAGGGAAACAGCAGTACACAATACAGTCCATGTTGACTAGACACAGATGAATATTGAGATGTCATGAATTATTTTTGTGTTCTTTAAAATATAATCTATATTTTTTTAAGGGATGTATTTAATAGCACTTTAAATTTGATGAAAACAGCTATAAAATTGTATATCAGCACTTTAAAATAATAATAGACCTGTAATTTAATATTATCACTACAAAAATAATGGTTTGCACTTTAACTGTGTCCCAACCATTGGTCCCAACTCCGAAACCATTAAGTTCTGTCCAACTATGTCAGACTGACCACTGTTAAAATGAGATGGAAAGATGAAAACAACTTGTGGCATAATTCATATAGGTACGCCATCAGGTCGGTTCTGGCGTTGTTAGTCACAATGGAACCTAACCTCCTCCTGTGCTCCTCTCTCGCTGCGCCCGCTCGTCGTCGCACCTAGACGTCTGTTTACCAGTGCTAAAGTTATAGAATTAATTTGTAAGGTGCAAAGTATTAATTTTAAAGCTAAGCAATTAAATTGTATAGTGCAAAGTATTAATTTTAATGCTTAGCATATTTATAGTGGAAACCATTATTTTTATAGTTCATTCAATAAATTTTGAAGCTAAACATTTTAAAGTGTGTTACATTATTTTTAAAGTTCATTTATATATTCCCCTTTTTTAAGTTGGTTCTTTGTAATTACGATCTACGTTGAATTCTTCATGGCCTCATATTTTTTCTTTCCCTTCACACATGGAAAAACAAATGAAATGAAATTACGTTATGTTATGTGCAGTTAAAAGGAACATTTTCCTTACCTTTCATAGCTGTAGGTCACTTGTTATTATTTTCGTGATCCACTACAACAAATTCCATTGTCGGTACATTCTTCCTTATAATTAGGTACCTACTTCAAGTAATGGCCTTCCAATTATATTTACCTTCAATGGAAAAAAATATTTCCTCTACGTAACATTCCTGATTTTATAGCATTTATTATTTTTGGTAACCCTGACTTTTATGGCAGATTTTCCGATAACATTTTTCGATTTCAGACAAAAGTTTTAATTAAGTGCGTTACGTGGTTTAAAGAGAGACGAGAAGAAGAGAAGATTTGTTAGTTTCCCGACCTTTCCGCTGCTTAAGCTCATCTTCTAAATTTACCACTGAAAAGGATCAGAAAAGTCGGGAAACAAATCAGACATTTAAATATTTATTGTGATGCGTTTGATATGATTGACAGTTTAAATCAACTTATTACGTAGTTTTTCGTAAAAAATCTAAAACATTCGTAAACCGAGTTGTTTACACACTATTTTGTACATTAACGTAACAAACTTAACACCGACATCGCTCTGGAAATCGATTCCGGAACCAAGACAATATCGGTGGACTAATACGGTGTGTATAATTTATAGGGGGTGCTTACTTCGAAAGGCTTCCATACAAGATTAAATTATTTCATACGAAAATGTATCTTATACCAAGCAACGTAGGCAATGTTGTTCAATACTTACTAAAATGGATATATTTTTGTGTTGTTAATAAAAATGCGATTTGATTGCTATAAGGGAAGATTGACACTTTATTATGCATGGTTGGTATATTTTTAATAGTGCTCTCTTCAGGAACTTACTTAAGGTTAATAGTTACATAGAAAAGAAACTGATTGCGATGTGTGTCGGCGACAGTATTCCTTAGTATAAAAACTAGGACCTACCTATGAAATTGCCTTTATTTTGTCACATGCAAAGAAAATAATAAGAAACTTCTATGATTTAAAATATTTAACAATAGGTATCTTGAAATATATCGAATTATGACCATGATAGTCAACTATCAGTAAAAATAAAGTCCTTATTTTAGCTTTCGTAGCATTAAAAAAGATTTTGAAAGTGAATCTTTTTTGTGAGCAAAACAAGGCTGACCGGACGGGTTGTAACTTAGCCAAAACTTATTTTTTTCGCTTATCGTAAATGAAATAAGTTAGCATAGTGTTCAAACATTAGTACATAAAAATTTGGTTACATGAGTGTTCACGGTTGTTAAATGAACAAAGAAAATGCTAGTATGAAAAATGTAACTTCTTGAAAATTGTCCATACAAATCGGCAATTTCATTGGTAAACACGTATTATAAATATACCTGTTAAGTATATGAAATATTTTGTTTTTAATCTAGAACAGTAGATGCGAAAGTTGACTGATTTATGTTAAATAATAACTCATACAAAATATTGTATAACGAATTTTTCGCTCTAATATCTTTGTTAATATCCAAATTTTAACCTACCAATAAATTTTAACATACTATACAATCGTAAACTTGATAAAATATGAGCTTGTATAGCAAACCGTATCGTTTTTCTTAACTACTTATTACCATTTGTCATGAAGCCATATTCCACGTGCCGCCGCCATAAAAAAATCGAAGTGGTTATCGCCTCTAACCGATAAAGGCAAACGCTTTCCTCAATCGGTACTTGATCGATACTTCCCGCGCATTTATAACCGAAGTATACAGATCGAACATCGATTGAAATCGTTTCAGTAGTTTACGACTTTATTTCTGGCCGGCGTGTTTTCTTTGACTGCGTCAGTTAGGTTGGACGGCGCACAGTGGATGGACTCCCTACTGTAGGTTAGGCATAGAACTATAAAAATAAGATTTCGAGATTTGAGAAAAACATACGATGCCAATGGTAAATTATTCAAGACGAAAATGTTCTTACACATTTTCCAATACAACATTAATTTTGGAAGTTATTCGAAGAAAACTGATTTCGTTATATGGAAAAACTAGCTTCCGCCGCGACTTCGTCCGCCTGGGTGTTCGGAAAAATCCCTAAAGGAACTTTGACCGGCTAAAAAGTATCCTATGTTTTAATCCAGGCTATAAACTATCTGTGTGCCAAATTTCATCTAAATTCGTTCAGCCGTTTTTGCGTGATTGAGGAACAAATATCCAAACATTCAAATCCACAAACTTTCAACCCAAGAAAAAAAGTTTTCATGGTGACGCTATCTTCGAGGTCTCAGGGTCGATCCCCAGCTGGGTCCATTCATCATCATATCATCATATCAGCCACACGACACCCACTGCTGGGTATAGGCCTCCCCTAAGGATCTCCACGACGATCGGTCCTGCGCTGCCTGCATCCACTGGCTTTCCGCGACCTTCACCAGATCGTCGGTCCACCTTGTCGGGGGCCTACCCACGGAGCGTCGTCCGGTGCGCGGTCGCCATTCCAGAACCTTTCTGCCCCAACGGCCATCGGTTCTTCTCGCTATGTGTCCCGCCCATTGCCACTTCAGCTGAGCAATCCTTCGAGCGATGTCGGTTACTTTAGTTCTCCTGCGGATCTCCTCGTTTCTGATTTGATCACGTAGGGAAACGCCGAGCATGGCTCTCTCCATTGCACGCTGAGCGACCTTGAGCCTCCTTATGAGACCCATAGTTAGCGGCCACGTTTCACTGCCGTAAGTCATCACTGGCAACACACACTGTTCATAGACTTTCGTCTTGAGACACTGAGGTAAGTCGGACGCGAAGATTTTTCGAAGCTTCCCGAATGCTGCCCACCCGAGTTGGATTCGGCGAGAGATCTCTTTCTCGAAGTTGGACCTACCTAACTGGACTGCCTGTCCTAGGTATACGTAATGGTCAACAACTTCAAGTGTAGTGTTCCCAACATGAACTGGAGAGGGTACAACATGGGCATTTGACATAATTTTCGTCTTATCCATGTTCATCCTAAGACCCACTCTTTGGGAAGCACTACGGAGATCTTCGAGCATTGTGTTCAGGTCTTCCATGGTCTCAGCCATAAGGACTATATCATCGGCAAAACGAAGGTGTGTTAGGTACTCGCCATTAATGTTGATGCCGAGTCCTTTCCAGTCCAAGAGCTTAAAGATGTCCTCCAACGCAGCTGTGAACAGTTTCGGAGAAATAACGTCTCCCTGTCTCACACCACGCTGCAGTTGGATAGGATTTGTGTTCTGGTTCTGTACTCGGATCGTCATGGTGGCATTTTGGTATAAGTACCTCAACACCTCGATATACCTATAGTCCACTTGGCACCTTTGGAGAGACTGCAGCACCGCCCAGGTTTCAATCGAATCAAAGGCTTTCTCATAGTCCACGAACGCCAAGCAAAGTGGCTCATTATACTCCTCGGTCTTCTGTATAACCTGCCGCAGCGTATGGATGTGGTCTATGGTGCTAAAGCCTTTTCGGAACCCGGCTTGTTCGGGAGGTTGGAAGTCGTCGAACTTGCGAGCGAGACGATTCGTAAGGACTCTCGAAAACAACTTATAGACATGACTCAGAAGCGAGATGGGTCTATAGTTCTTTAAGAGGGACTTGTCACCCTTTTTAAAGAACAAGATCACCTCACTTATGTTCCATGTCTTTGGCGTTCTGCCCTGGACGATGACGGAATTAAAGAGCTTCTGGAGGACTTTGAGTATCGGCTTACCGCCCGCTCTCAGAAGTTCTGTATTTCCATCGTCACCCGCCGCCTTGTTGTTTTTCAGCTGTTTGAGAGCCATACTAATCTCGTACAGGCTGACGTCCGGGATATCTTGAGTATAGTGTCGGGTAAGCTTGGCTCTGGGGTCTTTAGCCTTGCTTTCAACAGGTGTCTGCGTGGAATATAACTGCCCATAGAAGCTCTCGATCTCCCTCAGGATTTCAGGCTTTGATGAAATGATGCGTCCGTCGTCAGTTTTCAGCTTCGTCATCTGGCTTTGCCCAATAGACAGATCTCTCGCGAACACTTTGGAGCCTTTATTCCGCTCGATAGCCTCTTTAATACGATTCGTATTAAATTGGCGAAGGTCGCTCGTCAAAGACTTAGATATCTGTCTATTAAGCTGCCGATAACGATTAGCATCTACTGAACTCTGGAGCCTCATTTCACGTCTCTGATCCATGAGTAGGAGTGTGTGGTCGGAGAGTTTCTTTATCTTGGGACGGCGGGTCTTAAAGAGCTTGGACCCTACCGTACGGACAGTATCCACCACCATGTTGTTTAGATCGTCCACATCTATGCTGTTCTCAAGGGCTTCGAAGCGGTTTTGGAGTTCGAGTTGAAAGCTCTCGGGGTTTTGAATATGGGCCGGCAATGGTCGAATTGTTGATTTTATCAGTCGAGATCTTTCCAGCTTTGGGTTGATATTCAATGTGCCACGTACCAATCGGTGATCGCTCCCCGTCTTAACAGCGTTGATCACAGTGACATCATTGAATATTTGCTTTTTCGTCGACATGATAAAATCTATCTCATTTCTGACTTTACCGTCCGGACTGACCCAGGTCCACTTCCGGCTTTCCGGCTTTCTGAAGAAGGAGTTCATCATAAAGAGGTTCTCCTTCTCCATAAAGTCAGCCAGCATCTGGCCTCTGTCATTCCGTTGCCCAACTCCAAATTGCCCCACTCTCAGCTCATCACCGCATCGTTTCCCCAACTTTGCATTGAAGTCCCCCATCACAACAGTGTAGTGGGTTTTGTAGCTATGCATGGCTTTAGAGATCTCCTCATACATAGCCTCCACTTCGTCATCTTGGTGTGTCGAGGTCGGTGCGTAAACCTGTATAACATTCAGCGAACACCGTTTGGATATTCTGAGTATAAGGTACGCCACCCTGGTCGACACACTTCCGATGGTAATCACGTTGTTGACAAGGGACTTGTGGACGATGAACCCGACACCACCTTGGGACTGTTGGTCGCCCTCCCGGTAGTAAAGCAAGTTACCGGAGTTGAGGATTATCGAGTCCTCTCCCGCTCTTCGGACTTCAGATAACCCGATAATGTCCCAGTGTACCTTGCTGATAACTTCTTCCAACTCGGTTAACTTCGCGTCTTCCCTTAGTGTGCGCGTGTTATAGGTTGCCAGGCGCAGTTGTCGTCGTTTTTGGTAGCCGAGCCGCACCCGGGGATTCTTAGCACCCCCTGCCCCGCCGTTACCGTAGCCGCTACCGTAGCTAGGAATAGCGGGGCTGCCGGGGACTGGGGGCCAATTTTTTGATCCATTGTGCATGAGGGGGGGGGTTTGCCATAATCGCCACGCTTGGCAGGCGGGTTGGCGATCGCAGTAGGCCAAGGTTTTTTGGAGACGCTGCTGCCCGTCTCTTGAAGGCTATGCTCCCTTAGTCGCCTTTTACGACACCCACGGGATGATAGGGGGTAGTGCTATTCTAGGCCGGCACATACACGGCTGGGTCCATTAAGATAACAAAATTTTCTATTATTTTCTCACGTCTGGGAGCGTGTGTTACTACCATTTGTCTTTGATTTCCATAACACTAGTGCTTCAGTCACAGAGTTTGGAATCGGAGCAACATATGTGGTGGTGTCCAATATATATTTATTTATTGCGTTGTATTTTGATGTTTTATTGTAAAAATATTTTCCAAACAATGTTTATACTCCTTTCCACCCCCTTTGGAGATATGTGGTAAAATACATGACATGAGCGTGTGTTTTCGTAAATCACGAAATCTTATTTGAAATTTTTTATGTCAAACCGTTGTAGGGAGTTGATCCACTGTGCAGCGTTCGTGTATCGGATAAATATTAATAAAGCTGCTCGGCCTCGTTTCTGGGAAGTTGGGAGGATCTTATTATAACCGCAATAGCACCTATAATTAGCAACATCCAAATTACTCGCGGCGTACGTGTTGCGCCAGATCGATGTAACGTGCGGCTACCTACTCGATTGTTAAATCGATCCGATTCTCGAGATCCGTTAAACACTTTATTATATGTTTACTCGTGATCGTCAGATCAAACAATAGCCGTCAAGCGGTTCCACGTGTGCCGTTATTAGGTTTTATTTTACAACTGTTCAAAAATCTGTAAATTGGAAAAACGGTTATTGAAAAGCAAATAGTAATTGAATTGATATAAAACATTTACGAAATTTCTTTTCCTTCAGCCAATTTTACTAAGTTTGAATAGACTCAATTAAATAAAAGTACTGAAAACAAACCAAAAACCTTTAGTAATGATTTTCACCAAAAAGTCTGTCTCCTTGACAAAGCTAGGGAGGTATTCGTTAGCCGATGACGTGCCAACAGGTTCGTTACTATCGATCAGGAATCGTGACGCCGATTATCGTTATATGGACTGAGCATTTATCCTCAAACGAAGTTGTGTGTAAAAACAAAAGAATGAGTCAGTGATGCCAACGACCGCTCCTCCAGGGTGATCTTTCGAAATTCCCAAATAATTGTCGACGAGTAAGGTGGCGACCGAAATAAAACGCGACGTGTCGTTCCCCCACGGCGAAACAAATATATATATATTTTATTTATATATTGATGAATCGCCTTATTTATTTCACGTCTCGGGTATCTAAGGTTTCGAGTGACTGTTTATCGAGTTGGATCTAGGCCAAATAAGTGACAGATTGTTATAGGATAAATGGTGAGGTCGTCAGAGCCTCTGAATTTCGTGAAATCCGTTTATTGGAGTCGTTATCTGTGTAATTTAATATGAAAAGTGGATTTTGGTGTTTTGTATTTGATATTAGATATCTGGGTTACGGCGAACTAATTATGAATGATTTTTATATACGATTTGCTGGATGTTATGTGACGATTGAATGAAGTCTATCAGTATCTAAATACTGAAAACTTATACTGAAACATCTGTATTCATTTCAAAGTATAGTAGTTTAGTGCTACAAGTTACTTATTTAACAAAAGGCCGTACAATCTACATACATCGGTATTATGTGGAACGAGGCGTTTTAGCAATAAATATGAAAGTATAATATCAGGGGAGCATGATACCGCTTTGAATGCTAAACCCGTACTGAACTGCAAACAAGTGTGCGTGGGACAAGGGAGGGGTGCGCGCGGGAAGGGGAAGCACACACTCAACTAACCGTGGGAAAAGCCTGCGTATATGGTGTGAACAGTAAAACATGAAGTATTCATTTGTTATTTTGATGCGAATTCTTTCGCGCTGACTTTGAAGGGCATTTACGATATTTAAACGTCAACTTAAATCTTTTATGACGTCATAAAAGTCCGCATCGTCTTACATTTTGAAGATCAATTAAACTTTCTTCAAAATATTAACGCGTGAAAACTGCATCACGGTATTAAAACTTAAAAATCAGTTGAATACGAGTTATGGAGCAATATTGACTATAGGAGTATATTGACCGGTGCTCTTGAGGTAGATATTCATTTGGATAATGATATTCTGCGAATTACTCCGTGTTTATAACCATAATGGCATACTTCGTAGTGTGTCCGAATCGAGGTTACACACGAGCGCAAATACACCACGGTGCGCCTTCACGTGGCAACAACGTACACATAGTTACATTATAGCGTGACTTGTTAATCTTGGTCTACGTGCTACCATCTTTTTGCCCCAATAACTTCGTGTTTCAGCGTTTATTCGGGAAGGGAGCTAGCTCAAGTAATACTGGATGCCGAGGCGTGCGGCAGACGTCACCCGCACACATGCACAGTCGCCGCACACATCGGCAAGTGACCGTGGCATTCCATAGGTATCCACACATACACTAACAAAGCTTACCTTATTAAAACGAGACGCGAATCGACGACTTATCGGGCAATTAGTCGTGGCCGACGTCAAATATTGCGGCGTTTGTAAGTTGGATTCGGCATACATTGACTTCTTAATTGATCAATTAAAAACATCAAATTTATCATTAACTGGAACGAAATCTTCTATAGATAATTTTGTATTCTAATTCAGCTATTTATAAACACCAAATATTTTTGTAATTTAGGTCAACGATAATAGTTTACTCGTTTCAAGAAACCTACAAAGTAGTTGAAACTCCGTTATTAAAATATTCTATTAAATAATAACCGAGTAATAACGCTAGAAAAATTAAAAGCGGCAATGTAAGCTGTTTAAATCGAAATCGTTGCTACCAACTCTCGACTACTCGTTGTCGTGGTAAAGCGGATTTCGAGTCGGCACGCGCGAATAAGGTGTCTGTTGAGTGCCAAAGAGGATTTATATTTAAAAGCACGGCACACAACATTGATCTCTATTTTTTATACAGAATGGTATATTTTTGAATGATTGCTAGTGGTATTTATGATATTTTTAATGAAGATTGGGGCAAAGAGGACGATCGCACTGCGCAAGTGCGCCTGATAACAACTCGCTTCGCAAATTATTCACGTGCTGTCAACTTATGAATTATTATTCTGTTAACAAAACAGTTTAAATACAAAACGTTGTATCTGCTGTGTTAATTAGACACTTAAAGAGCGTTGACGAAATACGGCTTTTCATCCAAACTTTCTAGTCTTTATTTTTCGAAATGAACGAACTGATTTTAATGAAACTTAATACACATTCAGAATACATTATTGACAATTCGTACCTATCCATATCAAACAATAAAAATATTTGCATAAACATATTAAAAGAAAATTATTTCGAAGAAAAATGCAAGAAAAAAAAACACTTAAACATGGATCTTGGAGACAGACACAGCAGTAATTTTATTAATACCTAGACATAACTTTGTTATGATAAATTCCATCGTTATTTATGTTTAATCCTAAACGTTTACTTAAATGATAAAAACTAAAAACAAAAACTCGTTTATGTATTAAGCTGTTAATCACAATTTGTCAAAATTATTTTAAAATGTAATAAAACAGCTACAGATTTGTCGGTATTTAAATTCAACAACCAATAAAAAATAAATAAAAAATCATTATTAAAATGCAAACTCCTAACACTAATAAATTCTTTCATTGATTTCTAATAGCAAAAGCCGATGTAATATAGTTGTATATTTTAATAATAAATTGTAAAATTATGTATATTGGTGAGAACTAGATGCAAACTATTTAGTAGTGGCGGATAAAAGTGCCACTTTGTTTAGTATCAGAATAATAATTAAATATAATTCAATAAATCTATCTGTAAATAAATAAAAATGTCATAAAATTTGTCTCATTCGCGTATTTATCGTTAAAATATGACTTTATTATGGTGTTTTGTGATTATGGTGCCATAAATGATGATAAAATTAATAAACTTGACTGACAGTGATACAAAATAATTATAATATATATTGAAGTGATAAGTTATTTATTAACTAAAGAAGTCGTTAAACCACGTTTATTAAGTTAAAGCTGATTTAGGGGAGTTATAAACATCTGATTGAATTGCTCAGCATAACTAGTTCCACATACAATTATTGAAATTACAATTATATTGTTAACAGTTGATGATAAATGCTTATTTAAACTTTCTAACATTTTGAGAATGGGCTGCATCTTTTTACTCATAATTCCCCATTTATTTTTCCCATAATTTAATCATTTTTCTTCAGACAAGTGACTCCCAAGTTTCAATGAAATCATAATTTTCATTAATTCGACACAACATGATTCTACATATGACGCGTTTTCCTAGTAGAAAAAATAAATAAAATTGTGTCATATAGTTCAGGCAAGTAATGTTCAAAAAATGTATAAAGGGAAATGCTTGGAACACAGTTTTTGACTTTGTTACTATGTTTGGACTAGTTAAGAGGTGAACATATCAAAAGTAACTTGACTGTTACGAAGTTACCTGAAAGTTATATACGATGTCAAAAATTGTGTTCCCGCTACACCTTTTCGTTTACTGTCTGTGTCGACTAGTAGACTTCGTGTAATTTTAGTGCTTTCAGCATTGTCCAGAAATGAGCAAAATAACGTGTGATATTTATACGTGGATGAGATAGCGTTAATTTATAACTACGGAACTCACGGCTCGCATGTTATGAAGTGGCCGGTTGTTAGGGTTGCCTGACTTTAAAAGAAAGCACTTCAGACATCATGAGCATAATTTTAGGGTGATAGACGTTACAAGTCCCGGTTAAGTTCAATTGACAGATTTCATACAAATTCTGTTGCATTTTTTAAATATAGAAGAAGTTAGTGATTATAAAACTGCTGGCATGTTTTACAAACTCACTAGTTACTTAAATACAGAAGTTACTAACCAATAAGTTGTTAGCATTTTAAATATATTTTCAGTGTAAAGTCCATCGAACGACGGGTGATTGATGACATGTGTATGACATGACAGCTGTCAACGGAAATAAAATCTAGAAGCTAGGAACCATAGCCTTCTTTAATTGCAAGCCGTGAACATAAGTTTGGCAACGTCTGTTACTGTCAGTTCGTGGTCATGTCGTCGGCCAGTCTCCATACTAAATGTATGGGAATATTTCAATTTTAAGAGGTCGATATTTTTATTCCTAGTAATCGTGAGAGGTTTAAAATATGAAAATAATTTAGTTCTTTTATTGAAATGCTTTGTATATTAAACAATAAGAAAAATATCAATGTTAACCAGGAAAAAATGGCTGTCAAAGATATCATCTTTTTTGTTGATTTTCTTCAGCAGGGAGTTGATTAACACGCCCTCTAGCAATAAGTGATATATCATTAGAAAGGTCTTTTAAAGACAAATATTTGCTGTTAATATATTTATATAACTATTGTTATTACTTTTGGAGTTAAAGGTTATTAAAGTATAAAAGTGGTTTATTGTCTATAGGAGTTGATCTACCACACCAATAGAAATGAATGATATATAATAAGAAAGTTTTTGTATGACAAATATATGCTGCAAACATACTTTCTATTAATTGTTAGTATTTTCGGAGTTTTAGGTCATTAATGTTAAAAAAATTGGTCAAGTTTAGAGCGTTATAACTCTCAAAGTACTAATAGTTGACGTTTATAGTAATATAATAAAGTGTTTCAAATTTAAATACCTTTCCAATGATGTAAGATTTATTGCTACAGGAGGCTTAGATCAAAATGCTCATCGTACTAAAGGACCCCCAAAAAGTTCAAATAATTTGACTCAAACCTTATGTTCTAATAAATAAATAATAATAATAAATATAAAACTTCATTGAAATAATCTTATATCACAATTTACAACTAGTTTAAACATAGATATTATAGGAAAAACAAATAATAAACAATTTTTAAAATAACTTTATACTATGTGCTTGACCACATGCGATGTTGCCGTTCTGCTCAACTTCAGGGCTTGGAAGATATAGAAGGCTATGTACATAGCCTTCTATAATTGCAAGCCGTGAACATAAGTTTGGCAACGTCTGTTACTGTCAGTTCGTGGTCATGTCGTCGGCCAGTCTCCATACTAAATGTATGGGAATATTTCAATTTTAAGAGGTCGATATTTTTTTTCCTAGTAATCGTGTGAGGTTAAAAATATGAAAATAATTTAGTTCCTTTATTGGAATGCTTTGTATATTAAACAATAAGAAATATATCAATGTTAACTAGGAAAAAATGGCTGTCAAAGATGTCATCTTTTTTGTTGATTTTCTTCGGCAGGGAGTTGATTAACACGCCCTATAGCAATAAATGATATATCATTAGAAAGGTCTTTTAAAGACAAATATTTGCTGTTTATATACCTTATATCAATTGTTTATACTTTTGGAGTTAAAGGTTATTAAAGTAAAAAAGTGGTTTATTGTCTATGGGAGTTGATTTACCCCACCTCTAGCAATAAATGATATATCATTAGAAAGGTTTTTATATGATAAATATTTGCTGCAAACATACGTTCTACTAATTATGAGTATTTTCGGAGTTTTAGGTCATTAATGTTAAAAAAATTGGTCAAGTTCAGAGCGTTATAACTCTCAAAGTACTAATAGTTGAAGTTTATTGTGATACAATTAAGTGTTTCAAAATTAAAGACCTTTCCAATGATGTAAGATTTATTGCTAGGAGAGGCTTAGATCAAAATGCTCATCGTACTAAAGGACCCCCGAAAATTTCAAATAATTTGACTCAAACCGTATGTCCTAATAAATAAATAATAATAATAAATATAAAATCTTTATTGAAATAATCTTACATCACAATTTACAACTAGTTTAAACATAGATAATATAGGAAAAACAAATAATAAATAATTATTAAAATAATATTATACTATGTGCTTGACCACATGCGATGTTGCCGTTCTGCTCACTTCATGGCTTGGAAGATATAGAAGGCTATGCTATGTAGGAACTCATTCATATACGCTTTGCAATTCCATAACTATTCCAAATACAACTGGGTGCATTATTCAAATCTAGTCTATTTAAGCAATCTGAATGGGATTTAGAAATTAAATAATAATTAGCGATCTTTCAGGCTTAGACAGTCAGCTGCGAAATGCTTACATAATACAAGGTGTATTTGTAACCACTCTCCAAATTTTAAGGATGAGTTCAGTCCATGAAACTGAACAACTTTCTCCATGAAACATGTGTCGAAATACGCCAAAAAATTTGGTCATCTCAAAATAAACTGATCAGTGATCTCTTTAATTTGTATGAAAAGCATTTTTTTACATATTTGACCCTATGTTTCTTAGAGAAAGTTGTTGCATCCTTAGAATTTGGAGAGTGGTTACAAATACACCTTGTATAACTTTATAGTAAGCCCATTTTCTAATAATCACTTTACCTTTACGCCAATAATATTTGTCTATAATAATTTCCATTTCTCCATCACATCCTTTCGGCATCTCGTACGTAACAGTCTTTAAAACTTGATATTTCCCAGGCACCTTGGTGGTAACCCTACGAACTAAGGTGGTGCATTGGTAGGAAATATTCACTGTTTTGAATCTAGAATCCTCGCTGGCTGCGGAGTGCACGATAGGACATCGCTCGTAAACTCAGACTAAAGACGCACACAAAAGACTGGCAACTGTGAACTCTAGCAGAGAAGACGGCGTGTAAAAAAAGAACACTCCTGTTTTGATTCCAAACTTTTTCGAAAATAGTTTTGTTTTTAAAAGAAAACAAAAATATGACACAAAAAGATCTGCCTTTGTGTCATACTTTTTGTTATCTTCTGTCTTGCAAAACTTTACATAAAAAACTATCAGCTACGAATTCGTAGCAAAAAAATTTTTTTTATTCATTTAAAGTAGGTTTTTCATTAAGTACCTCCTAACAATTTCAATAAAATGTTATACTTATATGACACCCAAGTATGACACTTATGTTACTATGTAACACTTAACTGCCATTAAGCTTGGACGAATTAACCACTGGACGCGAAATGACAGCCATATTCGCCTTTACCCCTTAGCCACTTACTGTGACCGATAGCCTCAGTAAACGATATCGCGTTGTCAGTGTGATGCTAGAGCTCGTGGCGAAACATTGGTACAAAAATGGGCAAAATGCTCCGTATTGTACAGCAAAAAAAATAGCGGGCAATCAAGAAATGTTTCTTTTCACGCGTAAGCACAATTTCAACTTATTATAGTAGCTATTTTTCGTAAAATAAATAATATTTGGTATGTAAACAAAGTAGGGTGCCTTAGCCGGTTTGCCGGCCCCCTTTGGTTTTCGGCCATTTCAGAAACATAACTAGGCCACCTTCACTTGCTCAAGGTCGCGCGGACAAGGACTTTAACAATGTATTGTGTTTAAAAATGTTGACTTCCTGTAAATCTATGCTACCCTGGTATTTTGGTAAACGTTACGTGTCCAGTGGTTAATTCGTCCAAGCCATTAAGGGATTTTTTACAGGTGATTAGCGTATGGTTAACATTTTTCTATTTTTTTACCGTCTCTATAATCTTTAAACAATTACGACAAAATTATTTTCTCATTTCATAGCGATCTTGACAAGTTCATAGTTCTATGGAAGCAAGCTCGCTCGGTGAGCAGGTTTGCCGGTTTTGCTACATATCCGTCCACATTGAGCTAAAGTGCGTATAATACACCTTGTCCTATTATTACTCAATGAATTTCGAAAAATAACCCTAAAGATCATAATCAAGTAGTTATGCTTAATGGGGAAAGGTAAAGGTCAGGTATTATAGCAATTAATGGGTTAGAGATGTGGAAGCCGGTGTTTAATTGGTGCTAATTAACAGCTGATATGTTACTCCAAGTAATTGTAAAAAGAATGACATAAATTTTAACAAAAGTGACTCTATACATTCTTTAATTGTATTTCTTGATATATATGTATTTGATGAAAACCAATCGTTTATTTACAAAAAATTGTGTAGTGTTCATAAGTTAATAAGTGTTACATAATTACACCTATAACTGATTTGGGTTAAGCAAATATTTGTCAGGACTTACGTGATTCATTCACTGATTAGATAGATCTTTTAACATATTTTTAATAATTTGTGAATATGTTTTGATATTTAATTAATTTTCAGTTCTGTAATTTGATTTCAACTTTCATTAACCGAATTTGAAGTGACAAGTGATGATCTGTTTTCTCATATTTTATCCGTTAATAATCGCGGTAAAACCTACGTTGTCCATCAGCAATTTTTCATGTCCCCACTGCTGGGGCACAGGCCTTCCTTATAATAAGGATAAGGAGGACGGGGACGGGCCATAACCCACCACGCGGCGGGCCCAATGCGGATTGGTGGGTGTTAACGACTGCAAATGCAGCCGTGACCAACGGCTTAACGTGCCCTCCGAAGCACGGAGGAGCTCGAGATAATAAATTTTTGGTCACCCATCCCATGACCGACCCTTGCGAATGTTGCTTAACCTCCGCAATCGCTGGGCCAGGCGCTAAACCACTGCGCCACCGAGCTCCTTAGGTTCAAAACCCACGTTATCGCTGGCTAATCAAAAACGATGTCCTATGTGAGAGAGCTACAATAATGATGGTGTGGAAACAACGGGCAGCTCCCAGCGAGTCTCGACGCCCACATTGCTCGAGATAAATTTCCTAGTTGTTTCTACAGCTCCTCTTTACGGCGAGCCAGTCTGGGCAATGGTGTAAGTTAGAAACTTTGGCGTTTTGGATCAATTTGCTAAGTTTTCAGATATTTCAGATCCATGGGCATGGATTTTTTAGGATTTAATCCCACGTATCAATTTAATCCCACGTAAACGCAAGCTAATAGAAAATCCTTTGCTCGCTGTATACCTAGAACGCAGTATGCCTAAGTGGCTTCTGCTGTATGTGAGTGAGCTACAATGATGAGTGTGGAAACAACGAGCAGCTCTCGAGCAATGTGGGCAGCGAGTCCCGATGCCCACATTACTCGAGATTTTCCAAGTTGTTCCTACAGCTCCTCTTAAAGTCGAGTCAGTCTGACGATAGAGTTAGGGAGAAGCTGTCCGGTGGCGGTTTTTTGGTCCGTGTCAAAGGGTTTGCGAAGCGCGAACGCGAATGTCACAAACGCATCCACATTCGCGGCATGTTCGCAGTTTTGTGCGAGACGCAGTGACAAGCAGACTCTCTGCTAGGAAGAGTCCTAGCAGAGAGTCTGCTTCAGAGCTTCTGCTTCAATCACAACATAGACAGAGGTCTATGTTGTGATATGGGTTGCGAGTAGGGGGCTATGTTTCGCGCCGTTTTCATGCGAGAATCGCGGCCGTGATTCGCGGCCGCGGTTCGCCCGCGAGTCTGGAGGGCTATATTTTTCGCGCCGTTTTCATACGCGAACTGCGCCCGTGATTCGCAGCCGCGGTTCGCGCGCGTGTGTGGAGCCGGCTTTAGAAATTACAATATTTGAATCTTCTGAATACAAACATTATTGCTCGGTATAGACAGAATTTAAATAAAAAAAATAGAAGAATAATCCTTTATTTTTTTTCATTTTATAACGTTTTGAAAGTATGTATAATAATGTGAGTACTATGAATCATGGGAGACGTAGCTACTTGACTAATACACTGTTTATGTGTTAATTTTTATATTTTCGATCCATGAACATATTAAATCTCTCGAACCTTTCCTCGGGGTTCGTATTGTCTAATCCGCTAATTTTCTTCATGATTTCTGCACCTGAAAGTTGAAACATAAAGAAACCTAACGGCACTCTTTCAAATGTGTTTCTTTAATAATTTTTATTTAAATAAATTTTCGATTTATACCCACAAACCAGACAGAGTTTGTATTACGTACGATACATACAGGCATTGCAGTACATAGCAGGCTGGGTACAAGCATTTTACCAAACAGCTACTTGACTGTTAACAATAAATGTTTATAATAATATCAATTTCCATTTATATGATGACTCGTTTTGATTTTCAGTTTTGCACTATAATGCCTACTATAATAATTATTTATATTGTCCTCTCATATGTCTCTCAGATACCAACCCGCTGTCCTTTCTACCCAGGCGCTGCTGCAAGACAAATACCGGTACTTACTTATCGGCAAAAATACAACCGTCTTCAAATGAAAAACTAAAAAATTTGGTCATTTGCATTTAATTCTAGGTGAAATATTATTTAAATTATCCATCATAGTGTTGCTTACGATTCGCTCGCCGCTTGTGACGTAACCCGCTAGACGTGCGTAAGTCTATGCAGAGCGCAGTCAATGAACTGGCAGAGGTCAGGTGAAATTATCTCGTACGGCTTACGCGACATCTCACAATGACCGGATGCTTTATCTCACACTGATGCTGTGGCATTCGGGACCCGGTGGGACTCAAGTTTAGCGTCAGGTAAACGTGTTCATGTGTATTTTGAATTTGCTTTTAAGCGATTAACAGAGTGTTTTTGTGGTTGCGTTTGTTAGTCAATGGAATGGTAGAGCTCGGGTGAAATTATTTCGCGAAGTCTCCAGGGCTGATGCATTTTGGACTCAAGTTTGGCGTCAGGTAGGTAATCACGTGGATGGTAAAAAGTTATTGTTTCTTGTTGTTATGTTTAAAAATGGTTTGTCAGTCAATGTAATTAACCTTGGTCGAAATTATACCGTAAGTTAATCTAAGACCGTAAGACGTACGTGATATCTCACAATGGCCGAACGTTTTATCGGGTGCTGATGCCGTGGCATATTGGGACCCAGTGGAACTCAAGTTTAGCGTCAGGTAAATTATGTGAGTGTTATATGTTATTGTTAGCTAGCAAATTATCTCGTACGGCTTACGCGACATCTCACAATGGCTGGATGCTTTATCTCGTGCTTATACTGTGGCATTTAGGACCCAAAACTCAAGTTTAGCATCAGTTAAACAATGATGTGTTTAAAGGTTTTTTTATTGTTGTTATCTGGTACCGTGATCATGTCAGCGAAATATCGTTGCTGCAACAAGATTTTCAAATTGTAAGGTACATTCACTTTAATTAAGTTTAATGTAAAAGAAAAGCAAGGGTTCATTGTTTTGCATTTAGATTATTAACAGTGCGCACTCAAGACGTCCAATGACTTGGGGGGAGGGGGGGTTATGGCAGCGACAGTGGTGCAGTCGACATCTCGCCGACTCTATCGGTGAAATCTTACAGATTATAATAATGTGGCTGTGGTACTGTGACAACGATGGTTTTGGTGCGACAAACATGGTACAGGCGTGGCATGGCGAACCCGAGAAAAATATTGTTTATACTGAAATTATTTTTTTCACAGATTAAATTGGTTTCTCTACATTAGGATGCCATTTTTAGACAAAATTCTATCGAACTCATCATGGCTACAGGGGGTGGGTGGAATCTATGTAAGTTTGTGAGCAATTGTTTGTTTGCGTGGATATACTAATAATAAAATTATATTTAATAAACAAGAGTGCAAACGAATGTTAAGTTAAAAGACAAATAATAACTGGTTAATAAATAGCAAAAGTAAGTATTCACCTCTTAAGCTTATGCGCTCACTAGACATGAAATAAAACACTTTATGACGGATAGAAGTGCGGTTTTATTGAAAATATTTTGGTAATTATGTAGTTGGTATTTGGCATGATTTTTTATTTTCACAAAAGTAAGTGTAATAATAATTATTAGGACGTTTATGAAGTAGTTTTTAAATTTCAGCTGAAAGTTAGTATTGTTATACAATGTGTTACAAAAAAACCATAATGCCGCATAGGGTAGATAGGGACCATCAAACTGAACAACTTGTATTATGGGACCGATTATTACTCTGGAATCGTGAAAAAACATCAGTTGTTTTATACATTCTGATATTTTAGTTATTAATTTTTGTATGATTCAGCTATTTTTTTTCGCGATTTTAGAGTTGGTTTAACAGTAAAAGTTTTTGTGTTTAATGACATTTTCGGCATTCGAGGTTTTTTGTAACACGTTGTATATACATATCATTACAGCATGCATCGTGTTGTCGCGACACAAGCTGATCCGTGCTTTCATTCAGCTAATTTTGTTAACACATAATTGGGATTTACTGAATTCTTATTGCTTTATTTGTATGGGGTAGAATGTCAACTCTGTACAGATACCGGTGCACATACCGGCCAGCCGCATCGATAACGCCGCGCTGCCCGCTCGCCCTCTCACTGTGCGTTCTTTTGTCACAGTGTACTTACACTGGTAAAAACCTTTTTAAAGATTTAATAATGATTAGGTACTAACGGCGTACCTACATAACATGTACATACAAATACTACGTACAATAGTTAAATGTAACTTTAAATATAAAAAAATATTTATATTTATTTAAGAGATAAAAAAAATTGACGAAAAACTAGTTTTCTAACTTTTTTTGTATGTATTCCCCTGTGAAAACGAAACTTAGTAATAGTAACCTAACTCTAGTCGTAGTTACTATCTATAGAGATCGCCGTTGTTTCCGAACTGCGAGCACATCGCCGCGGTTGCTGGCTGAAGTTAATATTTCAATTATTTTCTTTTAAACAAACAGCAAGCACGCCGTACCTAGGCATGGCATGGATGGTCACTGATAGTAAATTTTTGAATGAAAAAGTATAAAAAAGCTAATAATAAAACTTTAATATCGAGTCCCCACATCCATAAAATTATCTTTGAAATTATTTTACTTTGTATCGAGATGAGTGAACATCACTTTATCGAATTTCCGTACTAGATGCCATTTAAGCGTGGTTCTGGCTGCTAAATGTTGCAGTTTTTTGTAGATTTTGGATATAATAACTGTTCAATTCATTATGATCTTACAAATACTACAGATTATTGCATTTGTAGTAAGAAATGCAAATTTCGTTCCATTTCCTAACACTTCAGGATTCAAGCCGGTCAAAAAAAGTCCAACCCCCATTCCTATATTAGTAGAATTTTGACATGTTATTTTGACATGTCAACCGGCAACCGTAAGCAAAACGGATTTGTTTTCGAATATAGGAACCGGCCCTAAGATATTATACTGCGCTCTATTTTTACTATTCTCAAACATTTACCTTTGGGATTCGTAATTTGTGAGAATAGACTGCTGTAAGTATCTTTATTTGTTTTGTTTTATTTGTAAATTGTTTAATAAAGAGGAAAATAAGCTCCGAGTTCTTTGACACTCGTTAGTTATGTGGCTGTAAAATTAAAGTAAATTGTTGATATAATAACAAAAAAAAAGTATGAAATAATGCTGTTATTAAAATTGTTAGAGATTTTTTAAATATTAACTTCGTTATGGAATGGGTTTTTTTTTATATGGGCGAGGTTCGATGGTATGTAAACAACACATAAGACTCGATGGCGCAGTTGTTTAGCGCCTGTACCAACGAAAACGCAGGTTAAGCAACTTTCGCAAGGGTCAGTCATGGGATGGGTGACCAATTTTTTTTTATCTCGAGTTTCTCCGTGCTTCGGAAGGCACGTCAAGCCATTGATCCCTGCTGCATATGCCGTCGTTACACCTATACCAATCAGCATTGAGTCCGCGTGGTGGGTTATGGCCCACCCTCCTTATTCACCCATAAGGAAGATCTGTGCCCCAGCAGTGGGAACATTGAGAATGGCTGATGGTCATTTTACACTGAAGCACCGTTCTGGCCATATTCAAAAACACTACTTACCGTCATTTGTTTGATTGTAGTTATCTCCCAACTAGCATTTTGGTAATAAGAATTGGTGTTAAAAGAGTTATTTTAAAAGTGATTTTTGCAAGCAAGAGTTATACAAAGGTTTTAGCAATTGGTGTTAGAGCACGCTCTAACCCCTTACAACCTCTTATTTGGGCCCACGTCTTATAGCGCTATAAGTAATAGAATGGTTATAATGCTCACTCTTTTAACACTGAGAGTTACATTACAGCTATAGAGTGGCGTTAGTGGTAAACAATTTTGTGTGTCTATATTGGTGGTATAATATAAATCTTGCTACCTCAAGCACTTTAAAGTCTGTATTATGGTTACATTAAAAACTATAGGTGGTACACAAGTTCTAAAGTCTACTGGTATAATTTGTATAGTAATATATTAGTTCTTTTTCAGGTTCATTTTTTTCTTGGAGTTACTTTATGTATCTTGATCAGTGTTGATTAGCAACTCAGGGCTGTAGCGAGTTTTGTTCTTCTATAAGTTTTCATTATTTTAGATCCAAAAGTGTTACTTTATTTCATTCAATTCAATTTGTGATATCGTCTCAAAATGATGCCCAACTAAGGAAGTGAAATTAAGATTGTCAATAACTCCGTCGGTCAAGTGTGATTTCTTCATCATATGGCTAAGATTTATTGCGAGTGCTACTTTATTGAGTGAATAATATATGTTTTGCATCTCAATTTTGAAGGGCCTTGAAAATAAGTGATATTTGAATTAAAAATAATTTGCATTTTATCACGCGGGACATACACTCAATATACATTTAGATAAAAACACGATATTGGCTCTGTATTTTACAGTTATTGTGTATTGTAGTAATAATATTGCGTTTTTAAATCAGAAAATTATACAAAAATGTGTTTTAAACTAGTTTTTTTCTGAATTATTTTTAGGTTATGTTTGATTTAGCATGGCGTCTATTCCTTATTACCCTAGGTTCCTATTATTACTATTAATGAACAAGAAGTGCTAGATGGCCTGTAGTTAGAACTATTGTTGCACTTGTAATACCAGAACAGGGTTTTAAAGGTAATAAGAGTACAAGTTTAAAGTGTGGGGTTTTACTATGGTTCGACTTGGATGTAAAGGTAGTGGTATTTTAGGGTGACGTTTCTGTTCACTGACTGACTGACACTGACACTTTCGTTTTATCCACGTACTCATGGCAAATATCACAAAATTCTGACTACTTACTGTAATTTGCATGTAATCAGATCAGAAAACATAACATTTAGAGGTTAGAGACATTATACATCTATAAAAGCAATATTTTATATTTTTATGATTTCAAGTGAATATAAGAGTTACAATGGTTAAGTTGCATGTTAATATTGCTTAAAGTAGCATAAAAGTAAATTTGAACCCCGCTGTAACGATTAGGGCTCTAAAAGTAACTCCATAATACCAATTGCTATCATATATAGGGGTAACTGATTACTAAATTACGTAGCTGTAAATAGGTTGCGATTAATACTTTTATATCAACTTAGGTGGTAAAAATATTTTTCTAACTACTTTCAAGAGCTCTTGTCGGTAGAAAGAGTTATAAGAAACTATAATATTACTTTAAGTATTTTCTGATACTTGAATTTATAAAAGCAGATGCTATGATGGTTCCGACTATACCGTTTTTACCTCCTTAAGTAATATTACGTTTCCTAGCTAAGTTAAGTGGTATAAAACATTTACTTAGCACTCTTTAAGAACACTTGGAAATAGTGAGACTTAGTAGAAACCTTACTATTACCTTAGGTACTTATTGTTACTTGAAGTTACAATACCTAGTGTTACTGTGGTTCAGCTTTTCTCTTTTATACCTACCTAAGTCTTATTATGTCTTCTACTACTGCTACTGCTACTGTTACTCATCTTGATGAGTTATTTAGTTATAGTCATGACCATTGAACAAACAAAAGTTTTACTGGACGCTTTTATATACCCATTAAACCAATACAAACGTTAAAAAAGGTGGAAATTAGCGCCAAAATGTTTGTTGGGCTGCGCTACGAACTGCTACAGTATTTGACTAAAGACCTTGTCCAGAAAGGGTGAATTTACACGCGATTTTGGTTACATTTCACACGTTGCTCACGTTGCTGGTCCTAAGCGAACATTGTATAGCGAATCACGTCTCATTCGCACGTAGCTCTGGACAGGGTATTATTTGTATTCTGTACTACATATTATGTATTCTGTGACAGACAGGGTCAAAGGCTGGTTTGGTCTGAGATTGTCTTTACGTTTTTTATTTTATTGTATTTAGGAAAAATTACACAATAATTAGTAATTACAAAATAAGTAACTTTAAGCCATTTACAAGTTCTCACTTATGGGTGACTTATCATTTTTGTCTGCCTGAAATTTATAATTTATTGTTTAGTTTATTGTTTACATATGCGGTAAACAGTTTGTAGAGTCTATGAAGATGTTTTATTATAATAAATAATATAACATTCACGTAACGTCTACAGAAAGCAAACCTTCTGATACTATTAAGTCAATTTATCAAATTGAAAATAAAGTTTTCACAAGTTTCGTTTATTTTAAGCGATATACTTATGTTATTACTGATCGAATGAAAGCATATTGAATTAACTGTTTAATTCACGCAATTTAATATGACTCAAAATGACATCTTCACAGTGTGCTTAAGCGTATATGAGCAGTACTTATACACAAATTGAAACGCAAAGCTTTCTCTTTACATAATAACAGCTGGCATACTGTTGACGAAATCAGTGCAGTCGAAGTCATCTCTTACACAACTAGTTGAGCAAGCGCAGTGGAAAGTGCGGACGTATGAACGCAATAGGGAATATGCATAAGTCACCGATTTTCCTAAAATTGACCTTGATCGCTGCGGACACTTGTAAAAACATGATGGAACAGAAAGAAAAATAAAAAAAATGATAATTTTCGTTTTATCACACGATGAAATCAGGGAAAATAACGATATTTTTTTTTTCGTTTTCGGATATAATGCACTTTACAGTCAGATAGAATATCGAAAAAGAAATAATATTTTGTATGACACATATCTACTTAAACGCAAAATTTAGGGAGATAATTGAAGATTATTGGCTAACTCCATATTAAACGCGCCCGAAACACACCGAAACGTGATGTGTGACGTCACCGTTTTGTATAGAGCGTTTTCGGCGGGAGCTTATGCGTGCTAACTTCAAGTAACTATATTATGAGAAAAAAACGCAAGAGACAAGTTTCAATATTACAGTTGATTTTCTCACGCATTATACTATTGATTTTGATAAAAAAAAATTTTGATGCATATTCCCTATTGCATTTGCTAACTAAATTGATGGGATTAATAAGCATTTCACCTATTTCTGTCCCATAACACGCACAGTTTCTATTCGATTGACTGCTTGACCATCAGCCATTTTTAATGTCTCTACTGCTGAGGTACAAGCCTTCCTTATGGGTGGATAAGGAGGATGGGCCATAACCCACCACGCAGGCCCAATGCGGATTGGTAGGTGTTAACAACTGCAAATGCAGCCGGGACCAACGACTTAACGTGCCTTCCGAAGCACGGACGACTTGACTTGAGGTTGGATTGGTTAGTCTGTTTGACTACTTTAACTTAAAATGTACAAGTTACTTAAGAAAATACCAAAATCGCTATCGGTGTGCCTATAATATTTGAAGAGTTCCCTTGATTTGTAGTTATTGCTTTCTCTGTGCTTGATTTCTCCAGGATCCCATCATCAGATCCTGACCTCATGACAATGGGACCAACTTGGAGGTATATACTTTCAATCGAAAAAAGATTTTTTCAAATCGGTTTAGCCGTCTTCGAGTAATCGAGTAACATACATAAAAAAACAAAAAAAAACAAAGATTCCGACGAACTGAGAACCTCCTCCTTTTTTGAAGTCGGTTAAAAAGAAAGCAATGGTTTAACTACAATGTAGCAAGCTGTCAATCACAAATATGGGTGTTGTATGGAATCGACAAGCTTACAACGTATGATTTTTTAGTTTATTGCTTTATTAAAGCCAATGACATGATTTTCAGAAAAATTTGTTACTATTATAAAAAAAATACCAACTATCAGAATTGTCAATAAAGTATGTCATGATAAGTGCATAATATACAGGGTTATTTGTAAAACACCAACAACCTCGCAGGAGTAGATTAGTAACAGCATATAGGTAACAACATATAACAACATATAACAACATATAACAACAACATTTGTTTTCCAAAAACAGATAAAAAAAACGACTTTTCATACAAAACTCGATCAGCTGTTCGGACGTTTGTATGGAGAGTCGAACTTTTTTTGTCTGTTTTCGGAAAAGTCGTAGAACAAATGTTGTTGTTTATGATGATAGTAATGTACTCCTACCAGGTTATTGGTGTTTTACAAATAACCCTGTATTTGGCTCAAAGACCGAAATTACTCATTGAGCAAAAAAACCGCTCACAACGCATTGCGGTCACTGTCAAAAATCCACGCGTTGTGGCAAGGAAGAAGATTTTTTTCCTTGCCACAACGCGTTGTGGTCGTTTGGTACGATGACCACGACACGAATTTTGCTTTGTGGTTTTCTTCTTCTTCTTGTCAGTGCAGGGGGTTTCCGAAACTCGACGTCTGTTGCGCCTATTTTGCGTCGGAGAATGTGCGGTCGGATCACACCAGCCATCCCAGCTCAGCCAGGAACGCTCCAAGGGCTTTCACGTTCGTGATCGCTGCCCGGCGAGCCGAGGTATCTCACCCGGTAAGTGGCCACCCCTCTGCATTCCAGCAGAACGTGGTCGGCTGTTTCTTCTTCCTTCATGCATCTTCTGCATAGGGGACTGTCCGTGACACCTAAGTTAAAAAGATGTTTGTTAAATTGACCAGTAATGGCACCTGTTGCCAGGCGAAGTTGCGGTCTGCACAGTTGTATCAAATATTTGCTTTGTGGCCTTTCTGTAATTATCTTTACCCGTAGCACGAACAGCTATCGAAAAAATAACTCGCGTAAAAACATTAGACAAAGTAATTTTGTATGGGAAAGAAGACCGGCGAAACTCGACTTCATATTTTACAAGGACGTTCACAATCGGAAACATGTTAAATAAATAGGGTTAAATTCATAGAATTTAATTCCATAAAATCATGATTTTTAAAGAAGGGAGTCAAAAGATAAATAACTTTCAATTATATTATAACAAAACGTTTCTATAATGCAAAAACTAAACGATTTTTTCTTGTACGAGTATGTTTCAATTAACACAGAAGTTTTAATACCAAAGTAATCAATTCCATTTTCAAAATGCATAATGTTAAGGTATATTCAAAATGTTTTGATCTATTAAACATCAAGCAATACTCTAAGAGACATTAGAAAAAGGATACACCTGTATTTTGAATGTATTACTGAAATTTGCTTTGCTTATTAAATGAAAGCCCCATAGTAATAGAAAGATCAGACTTTATTTATAAGAAACTTCACAACACCATTCGGCCATTGCAAGAACAGAACCGCAGATTATATATCTATTACAGAACACCGTAGTAATGAATGAGCATAGACAACATAAACTTCCAATACCCTGGCTCAAGATCAAGTTTCAATTTAAATTATAAACAAAATGGCAAATTAACTTGAGCTTGCATTAAACAAAATAAAAAAACTTAGCAAAATTTAACTTAATAGCTAGCAACATTTTATACGTCATTATACATTTGACTTTGACATATGATTGACAACTAATGACATTTTTGACATTGACTGTCAGATTGATTTTGACAAGTGATAAAACTAAATTATAACCTCTTCGACACATTTGTTTATAGAACAGAATTACATATGAGAATTACTTTTTACGAAACAATAACAAATTAATGTACACTATAATAGAAACATTTTTTTAACTAATACAAACCTAGTAATTCACAAAAATAACTATGTTTAACTTGACATAATGATTTGGTAAGTATATCTGCTTTATTTTCATTAGTAGAAACATATTTCAAAGTTAATAAACCTTTGTTTACAATATCTTTAATAAAATGTACTTTGATATCAATATGTTTGGATCTCTTGCTATTTTCGTAACTTTCTATCATCTTTATTGTACTTTGATTGTCAATCGATAATGAACAAGTTAAATTTTTATCACATTGCAAATCTTTTAACACTTCTCTAATGAATATTATTTCACTTACAGATAATGCCGCTGCAATATACTCAGATTCCGCTGTTGATAGCGCTACAGATGTCTGCTTCTTGGAGCTCCAGCTGACCAAGTTGCCCCGATGGAATATTGCAACGCCACTGACGCTTTTCCGATCTATTTGTTCACTTCCCCAGTCTGAATCTGAAAAAGCATGTAAATAATTATTATCTTCTCTTCTGTATACTAATCCTTTTTCTTTTGTCTGTTTCAGGTATCTCAGGACTCTCTTCGCAGCCTGCCATAGTGTTGGTGTTGGACGATTCATGTATCTGCTGAGAAATCCCGTTGCATATGCTATGTCTGGTCTGCTGATGGTAGCTAAATACATAAGTGACCCGATGAGCTCTCTATAAGGGATGTCACTTAATATTTCTTCATTTTCATTTATCTTCAATCCAACTTCCATAGGTGTATTTAAACCCTTGCAATCTTGCATATGAAATTTTAATAAAATCTTCTCAATAATTTGTGTTTGTTTTATTTCCATTCCTTTTTTTGATCTTGTTATTTCCATTCCTAAAAATTTGCCGATATTTCCCATATCTTTAGCTTGAAATTGTTGTTTTAACTTCTGTATAATAATATGTCCATCTCCGATTATAAGGATATCGTCCACAAATATAAGTATGTATACATTTATTCCCATGTATAAGCAGAAATCACTATGGGATTGCTTAAATCCATTTTGTGTAAGAAAACTATTAAGCTTTTCATTCCAGCAACGTGGAGCTTCTTTTAAGCCGTATAAAGCTTTTCTTAACTTTAAAACTTTTCCTTGTTTTCTGTTTTCTAACCCTTCAGGATATTTTATGTATATGTTTGACTTCAATTCACCATTTAAAAATGCTGTAGGTATATCTAGTTGTCTGATAGTTAAGTTTTCCTGTATGGCTTTATTTAAAAATAATCTTATAGTAGTCATTCTAGCGACTGGTGCATATACATTCTGAGTGGTCTCCTCTTGAAATCCTTAAGCGACTAACCGCGCTTTCTTGGTATTGTCTGCCTTTGTTCGGAATACCCACTTTGTGTCAATGGCTTTGTGCCCCATCGGTAAATCACTTTCTTCCCATGTTCTTAGCTTTCTGTGTGCTTCTAGTTCCTTCTCTATAGCTTCTTTCCATCCTCCTTGTTCAATAGCCTCATTATAGCTTATAGGGTCTTCTGATATCAGTGCATAGGCTATATTTGACATGTCATAATCATCATATTTCTTAGGTAATATTATTGGTCTTCTTTGGCGTTGATCATGGCTTTCCTTTTGCTCTGTATTTTCATTATTTCCTATATTCGTCAATTCTATCATACTTTCATGAGACTTAGAAGTTTCAGTTACCTCATCTTCTTCATCGTAAGCGATAGTGTGAATAACTTTCTCGTTTTCATTGTATCTGTAGTCTGACTCGTCAAATCTAACATCACGTGACTCAATTATCTCATTTGTTCTTGGGTCCCATAGTCTGTAACCTGATCCACAGTATCCAATCATTATCATAGGTTTTGCTCTAGGTTCTAGTTTGCTTGGTCTTGGAAAGATCATTCCCCATGCTTTGGATCCAAAAACTTTTATTTTTTCTAGGTTATTCTTGCCATACCATATTTTAGCTGGTGTGTCTCCTCTGAGTGCTCTTGTGGGAGATCTGTTTATGGTATAAGCTGCACATCTGATAGCCTCGCCCCATAGATACTTAGGTAGATTTGTTTCCAGTAGCATAGCTCTTACTCTGTCGGCAAGTGTCCGATTCATTCTCTCACATATCGAGTTTTGTTGGGGGGTATATGAGCATGTTGTTTCTTGTATTATACCATATTCCTCGTAGAATGATTTAAGTGCTTCATTCAAAAACTCTTTGCCTCTGTCAGTTCTTATTCTTTTTACATTATTTCCATTATTCTTCATTATTTTTATATATCTCATAATATAATTCTTTGCTTCATCCTTCGAATGAAGTAGGTGTACTTCCATAAAATGTGAATAATCATCGATGATTGTCAGGTAATATCTTTCTCCGTCCTTACTTATGGGTGTGACCGGGCCTCCAATATCACAATAAATCAATTGACCAATAGCTTTAGTGCGTGGTATTGGGTTTTCTGTAAACGAACATCGACTTGCTTTGGCTTCCATACATACTGAGCAACGCTCATTGGACAATGGCAGTCCAAGGACTTTCATACCACCATAGTTTAGATGACACATTCTTCTATGCCATAAATTCCCATCTGTCTCCTTAGTCAGAAATGCATTTGTTACGTTTAAATTCATCTTCATAGTACATAATTTTCCATTACTTTGACCTTGTACTTTTATTTTACCGTTACTTATTAAAGTAAGTTTCTTTTGAAATGTTACTGTCATACCTTTCTCGTTTAACTTTAATACTGACAATAAATTGTGTGACAATTTTTCCATTATAAGACAATCCTCTATAGTTACTCTTATGCCTTCATTTGATGTTCCTATAAGTTTTCCTTTCTTATTAGCTGATATTGTGTTTCCGTTCGCTACTTGTATTTTTATTAATGGAATTTCCTGTATGTCTATCATGTATTTTTCATATTTTGTATTTACCATATGATACGATGCGCCGGAGTCTATTACAAACTCTATCTCATTGTTTTCATAACATGTGTCTTCTGCTGAATGAGCTTGTGCCGCAACGAATGATATAGTATTATTATTTATCACTTGATCTTCTCCAATGTTGGCAGCTAGTCTTCTGTTATAGTTTGTCCTGTTATGACGTTGATAACCTCGGGCTCTGGTATTACCTCGACCTCTTCCACGATGGTTATTTTGGTTAAAGTGACTTGTTTGTGTACTTTTAGGACAATTCCGAGCAAAATGGTTTGGCTCACCACAGTTAAAGCATTTGATCATAGTACTTTGAAATACATACTCATTATTCCTCGCTGAACTATTTGGCTTTTGATGGCTGTTCTCTTTTATTTCGGCATCTAACAATTTACCTTTTATAAATTCAACTGTAAGCTCAATGTTAGACATTTCTAGTGCTGTCACTAGTGGCTGATATGCATCTTCTACACTCAACAGTAATTGACAAACTTTTTCTTTTTCTTCCATTTTTATTCCGTTCGATTCAATATCCTGTACCAATTTTTCAAACTTATTAAGGTGTTCTTGAATACTGTCCGTTTTCTTGCACTTCAGATTTATGAGCTGTCTTTTTAAGCATAAGGTACTTAGGGTACTTTTTCTTTGAAATGCACATGTTAATTTCTCTATCATATCGAAGGCTGTGTTTGCACCTTTGACATATTCTAGGTACTTATCTGGTAATGCTTGTATGATAACATTCCTTGCTTTTGCATCCTGCATAGCTATTTTAACATCTTGTTCATCAATCTTGGCTTTTATAAGATTTCTAATGCCTTTCTCATCAAGCGCAATCTCGATTCTGAAGAGCCAGTTTTGAAAATTTCCACTTTCTAATTGTGGGATTTGTGTTGCCGTGGTAGTCATTGTTCTTATTTTGTTTCTGAAATAGAGAACCACTACCCCAAAATACGAAATTTAATAAACGCGTGTTCAGACTTTCTTTGGTCGAACAAAAGGCCGTACACAGGCACACTTTTCCTAATCTAAACTGTGTCGATCTGACTTACTATGGACACCTGGGCCCATAACCTACTGAAATTTGCTTTGCTTATTAAATGAAAGCCCCATAGTAATAGAAAGATCAGACTTTATTTATAAGAAACTTCACAACACCATTCGGCCATTGCAAGAACAGAACCGCAGATTATATATCTATTACAGAACACCGTAGTAATGAATGAGCATAGACAACATAAACTTCCAATATGTATTCTACTACAAAGAGAAAAAAAATACTGAAGAATATGGCTGTATGAACATAGACTTCGTTGCCATATCCCATTAATAAAGGCTATATTCCGAATCACGATAAAATCGATGTCAGCGCTCACGTTATCTGTCAAACCCATACAAAATCACTGACTCGGAACGCATTTTAGCGCGCTGACATCGATTTTATCGTGATTCGGAGTATAGCCAAAGTGTGCAGTGTCAATGTCAAATCCATCACTGACATTGACGTTCGGGGTTGCCAGATCGTACCTTTTGGTACGATTTGCGTATTATTTGAGCGTGTGTCGTACTATGGTTATTTAATACTTTTTAACGATTGAACCCCAAAATGTAAAAATAGGCGTATGTTTCCCAAAACACAGTAAAAAAAACTTAATTTTGTACCTTGATTTATTGGATTGCGTGCCCTTTTTGCCATTTTCGTACTATTCTAGGAGTCTGGGCGTACCTTTTTTGGAAACGACTACTGGCAAGCCAAAACTCACGCACGTTTGAATTTCTGTGTTCGTTTTCGTATCATCGTGCGTATTTAATATCTTTTTTTATCCCAGCTTTGAAATAGTTAAAACGATTGACTTTTTTGTTAGTCTAGTGTAGGTCTATAAATATCAGTCAATTCTTTTCATGAACGGGACCCATAAGTAGAGGTCTGAAATTACATAGAAGTTCGCCGGTCTTCTTTGTACAGCGCCATCTACCCTCGAAAAGCAAAATAATATTTCAAGGGAGGGTGATTTAAGAAGGGTACAAAATGCATTAGACGTTTTTATAAGAACCATAACTCGAAGTCACGTTGTGGATTTTTGACAGTAACTACAACGCGTTGTGAGCGGTTTTTTCGCTCAATGAACGATTTCGGTCTTTGAGCCTAAAACATATAAATTGTAAATATAATGTTTGGGCTATAACTATATTTTATCTATTTGTATTACCGAAGACTAAAGGGTGGTTAGGGATGGTTTGTTTACATAAGCACGGTGTCAAGGGCAACGACTGATACTATCGAGATTGTTTCTATTCTGACTGAACTCAAGAACAGCTATTTAAATTAAAGTGAATAATAAGAGTTGTGTAATATCTTTTAAACCATTTTAATATTATAAATGTGATATATAAACTGATTATCTGATACCTTCTCACGCCTGAACAAATTTTCATGAATTTGGTATAATCAGACCGAACTATGGGGAAGAACAAACGACCTTTTGTCGCGGAAATGAATATTAAAGGGGGTGTAAAAGTGGCAGGAAATTTTGGGACCTGGATACATGGGCAAAGTTGCAAGCGGAAGCTAGTTACAATTATGATTTTTGGTACCTACCTAATACGAAATGCCTACTACAAAAAAAAAGAGATACGATAATCGAACAGCGAAACTACGTCGTTCGATTTTTTTAATTTTTTTTTTGCCTTATAGACCGGGATGCCACCGTTGGTAACCCTACCTCATCGAGTACCAACACGAGACAGTCACTTGATGAGGTAGGGTTACCGACGGTGGCATCCCAGTCTATTATTATGTTACAAAGTGGAGCGAACGAACGTCATCTGATTGTCGTTTTATTTCTTTCATTATAGGTACTACAAACTAAATTTCCATGATAATCCATCAGAGTTTTTGTTTTTATTCGTCACAAAATGAGTAAACACGTTATTGTACAACACGACACGGTTCTTGCTATGTGGAAAATCTAAGAGGTTCGATTCCTGAATTGTTAAAAATGTGTAATATAAAGGAATGTGTATTAGTAAAATAAAAACCTCTTTTTTTCTTTCAGAATTTGTGGTACAGTAGGTACTTACAGTTACTCACATGATCTTTCTTTCTTTGGAATCTTGTCAATACTGTAAGTCTAAACTTTATTTTTATGTAACTTCTGGTTTTTTTAATTTATTTCGAATAATAGCTTAAAACAGTATCGAAGTAGGTACTCGTAAATAAAAAGAGATGTGCCGACCGAAAATGTATACAAAAATAAACGGCAAAGGTTTTACGGAGTGAAATCTACGTGGAAATATCAACGGCTTGTACCCTGATGACGAGAGCTAGTGACGTGACAATATCGACGAAGAAAATACTCCATATCGTTACTTTGAGAAAAACCATAAACCAAATTTCAATTATTATTGTCACATTTCAGAGCAGTATTATATAGAAAGTTCCGTCGAAATAAAGGTTCGCGAACAAGTGCATATCAAAGAAGAGTTCTGTCAAATTAGTGTTTTTCGAAGATGTGTGTTGTCGAAGTGTGTTGCTGTCGGACTAATGCTAGTCGAATATAATTATGTTCTGTCGAAGCAATGAGAAGTCGAACTATTGTTTTTCGAAAATGGGACCGTGTCGAAATAATTAACTATCGAAATTCAGAATGACATTCTTGTAAAATCGTACTTTGCGATCTTTTTGCGACACTTTTATTTTTTATAGTAGGTATGTATCATTAAAGTTTTAATATAAATTCTAAGAAACGGTGTTAAACGGTGAATATGTACCTACTCCGAGTTCTCAATCTTTATAAAGACGTCTATCAATTATGTGCTATCTAAAAATAAATTTGCTTCGAACTCAAGACATAATGTAGGCATTAGTCAGTTAACTTTCACATACTTACACATTACCAAATTTCATTTCTGTGATAGGAACCCTTGGCCTATGTTTTACCCTGTGTTTCTTTACAATGTGATTAACCGTGACTCAATTCATAGCGCTTGCGATACAAAACGATATATTTTTATGTGTAAAATTTACTCTTTGCCATACATTCTTGAGTAAAGTTACCGCTTGTGCCCCCCTACTCAAATGGCCACTTTTCTATTCGTTCGCTAACTTAAAACTTAAAAATAAGCAATTAAACGATCAAGTCACACGTCGCAAGTTTATGTAAATCACAGACATTGTTGTATTGTATAGAATTGACAAGCCTACGACACGTTATTTTGGAGTTTATGGCTTATTTTTAATTTTTAAGTTAGCGAACGAATAGAAAAATGGCCATTTGAGTAGCCCCTCTGTTGTACATTGTTCATTTAATCGCATTTTATATACCATGTTATCAGTTTATTGCACATGAAACTAGTAATAGAATAAATTATCAATTTTAACTTCTTAGAGTACCTATTATTACTGTAAACAATAAATAAGCAATACCTACCTTATTTGTAAATCTACAAAAATAGTAAGAAAAAAAAGTTTTTAATAAAAAAATATGATTTGGATTTATCTATTTGCTTCGAACACAATGCTACAATTTTGCTATACATGGTGTAATTAAATTATGTGCCAGAATTTTCAGGGGGTGCGTAGAGTAGAACACATTGGTGAAAGAATTTAACAGATTTTTTATTCAAATTTAATTTATTTTAGGTTTTCTTAAATCGCCGATAACAGTTAAGTCAGCTGTTCTTAATTATCCCTCTTATGATTCTCAATTAACTATTTGCTTTTATTTTGCAAACCTATACTTATTAATTAAGATGTTATATCGGTTTATCCATTGAAAATCTTTTTAATTACAAAGTTTGTGTAGTGTCCTACGGCTCTACGGCGTTAACGCTTTTAAATAAATACATCATCATCATCATCATATCAGCCGCACGACACCCACTGCTGGATATAAGCCTCCCCCAAAGATCTCCACGACAATCGGTCCTGTGCGCTGCCCGCATCAACGGCTTCCCGCGACCTTCACCCTCACGTCGGTTCACCTTGTCGAGGGCCTACCCACGGAGCGTCATCCGGTGCGCTGCTGTCGCCATTCCAGAATCTTTCCGCCCCCAACGGCAATCGGTTCTTCTCGCTATGTCTCCAGCCCACTGCCACTTCAGTTGAGCAATCCTTCGAGCGATGTCGGTTACTTTAGTTCTCCTTCGGATCTCCTCATTTCTATTCAAACGAAAATAAGAACAACACTGAAAACAATCAGTAAAATAAACACTTCAACAAATAAATTATGCATACAAGATACAAAACAAATGTTATGTGTAAAACTAAAAGTCATAATCTTAAACGAGTTCATACAGATCATTTGCGTACCTTTATGATAATTATGTAAACAAGTCATAAAGGTGACTGCGAATCCTATTGTAATCGTGATTCGCGTACTTGACGTGTTCGCAATGTCATGCGCAATGACAGATATAAATTCTTACCTCACCATGTGACCGTTTAAACAGAATGCAGACTAAACAGCAAATCAGTAGGCGATCTGCAAATGTAAATACATGATAAAAAGGTGATATCTTGCGCATAAACTTTTTTAACATAAGATGCAAATAAAATTTACTGAAAAAAAAACTTTTTTAAAAACATGTTTTTAAAACGGACTAAATTATTACAAAAAAAATTGGACTAAAACATTAAAACGGACTAGTAAACACAGACTAAAAAATATCAAATAAAATTTTCTGTAAATATTTATAACCTAGAGAAATTTTGAACTTAAAAACGTGGGGCGCATTTTGTAAAATTTATCATCCATATTGTCTTTAGCATGCGCCTCACGTTTTTAGGTTTAAATTTCTGTAGGTATAGGGTTATAAATATTTACAGAAAATTTTATTTGACACTTTTTAGTCTGTTTTTACTAGTCCGTTTTAATGTTTTAGTCCGATTTTTTTGTAATAATTTAGTCCGTTTTAAAAACGTGTTTTAAAAAAAAAATGTTTCAGTAAATTTTTATTTTCTGCTTTTTAGTTAACGAGCTAAGACTAAAAATATACCATCTCCTATCGGAGCACTCGTCAAGATGATTCAAACGAGCCCAAACTCGATGGGGTTGCATGGTTTTATTACAGAGTCCCAGTGGCCTTCTTCCGGCTCCATCATCAGACCCTGGAAACTATTTACCAACAAAGTACTCGTCAAGACGATTCAAACGAGCCCAAACTCGATGAGGTTGCATGATTTTATTATAGAGTTTCTATGGCCTTCCTCCGGCTCCATCATCAGATCCTCGGCCACTATTTTCCATTAAAGTACTCGTCAAGATGATTCAAACGAGCCCAAACTCGATGGGATTGCATGGTTTTATTACCGAGTTCCATTGGCCTTCTTCCGGCTCCATCATCCGACCCTGGACACTATTTCCCAACAAAGTACTCGTCAAGACTATTCAAACGCGCCCAATCTCGATGGGGTAGCGTGGTTTTATTAAAGAGTTCCTGTGTCCTTCCTTCGGCTCCATCATCAGACTCTGGAAACTATTTCCCAACAAAGAACTTGTTAAGACGATTCAAACGAGCCCAAATTTGATGGGGTTGCACGGTTTCAATATTAAGTTCCTATGGCATGGTCTTTCGGCTTCATCATCAGACCCTGGACCTCGTCTCCCAGTACTCGTCAAGACGATGCTAACGAGACCAAACACGATGGGGTTGTATGGTTTCATCATAGAGTTCCTGTGGCTTTCTTCCGGCTTCATCATCAGATCAGCTCAATTACACCATAATATATCATTGCCTTCCAGTTCTGACCTATGTTCAAAGTTTCAAGTCTCTAGCTCACCGGGAAGCTAGGTGTTACGGACAGCTTCAATCAAGTGAAATCAGTGGAAAAAGTGATTAAAATGTGTATAGCAAAAAGACTATTTGTGGACACTAAGTGCGTTCCTAGTGATAAAATCTGTGTTTGTGATTTTCTCATGTAAGTACTGTAGTAGCTTGTTATAACTAATTGAGTTAATTAGTTTGTGTTTTTAATTACTTTGAAGTTTATTAATGTGTAACGTTCTATTTGGTTTTAAATTGTTGCTTTCAAAATGTTCTGTAAAATGAGATATTTAGCGTAGCTGTAAGTTTTATACTTTGTGAGATATTCAAGTTTTAGCTCAAATAGGTATTGTTTAGGTATTTAGGTATCCTAGGAATTAAATGATATTAACGCTTGTGTTTTACTTACAAAGGTACTGGTAAAGGTTTTGAGGTAATGGGCTAGGTAATATGGGTCTAGGAGGTGGTAGTTTCGACCTAAAAGATGTCTAGGTCATACGCCAACCTTTGTCCCATAAGCCCTAAAGGTTTTGATGTGGTACTAAGAGGTAAGATTATAAATAAAGGCCTCTTGTATAGGTCTCTGGTTAAAATAATGAGGTGCCTAAACACCTAGATCTTCTAACATAAAATGTAAAAGGTAGACAAATAATAAAATGAAGTAGGTAGTCTCGCAAAGAAAAAGGAGTGGGGGCTTCGCTACCCCCACCACCTCTGCTAAGTTGATTGCAGGCGAGGAGTGGGGGTAGGCGCACTCCCCACCACTGCTAACAATTTGTAATAGCGTAGGGTAGTCATAATTTGAATTTTGTAAACTACCCCAGATAGGTAGAAAATATAAGTTTTTGTACTAGTGGATATTTGCTATCATACAAAATATTACCTTAGGACGTGTGAACGTAGGAAAATTTGTAAGCTCGCACGCCCATCTCAAGTTGTAACCATAACCACAATATATGGGCATATATCAAGAAAGGTGTTTTCATTCTGCTCTGCTCCCGCTCCTGCTGCTTGGCGTTTCATCCTATGGTACAGTGTTGAGGTTGTCGTCATCGGCAACAGTGCTGTTGGTCCTTCTGCGCGCGGATAAGAAGAATCCGAGTGCTGCGTGGTTCTCCAGAGCTCGGATAAGAAGAATCTGCGTGTCAAGCGAGAAGAAAGAAGCGAAGCATCAGAGTAAACATAATTATACGTCCAACGATCACTGAAGACTGAAGAAAAGAAGAATCACAGTAACTAGTCACCAGTACGCGGGTGGACCGCGGCTCACACTGCCACACCCTAACGGTGCCAAGTGTGGTTAGTGTGAGTAACGCCGTTCAAGGCGGTGCAGCCTAACGGACACGGCTGCCAGCCGCCTTTTTCAAGGCAGCTGAAATTGTCCGGCTACGCCGGTACGGGTTTGTCAATCTGAGGGCCGGACTGTAGGCACGCACGAAGTTGCCGGGCGTTCCCCCCGGTGACAGAGCACCTCGGAGCGGCATATCCCCACTGCCGGGTAGTTCCTCCCTTCCACTCCTGCTACGACCTCCATCCTCACCTGGGCTCCCCACGGTAGTGTGCCCGGGCGAGATTGTTAGGAGTAGGCTTCAAAGGGGAAAAGGGGTAGGCTTCAAGAAAGAAGAAGATGCCAATCACAAGAAGCCAAGCTGGAGGGAAGAAGAGGGGGGCAATCACACATGAAGAGCCACCGGCGTCACCTTCGACGATCGCGCCACAGCCACCGCCACCACCACCGTTATTGACTACAGTCACGATGCAAGAAGAGGCCACAGAAAGTGGTACAGAGAGACCGTTACCGCTGCCGCCGTCCACCAAGGAAGTTGACGATGGCAACGCCGCCGCCGCCGCCGCCACCGACACTGAGGCTTTGAGACGTAACCCGCCGTCAGTGTGTTCGTCGAGTATCGCTGCGCGCGTCCGGCAGGCGCAACTTCGGGCCGCGGAACAGTTGGCCGAGATTAAGAGACGAGAAATGGAATTAGAACGTGAATTAATTCAACAAAGGTTACAAGTTGAAATGGATACTATTATGGAAGAGGAGACCCGTGCAGACTTACCCACCGAGAGCATCCCAGAGAGGCTGAAAGAATGGTTGGATACCACAGCCGATCCTCGGTGTCGGGTAGACGAAAATTTAGAGAAAGACAGAGATATCGTTCCCGTCGTTTCGCAAGACAGAGACAGAGAGATCGCTCCCGTTATCGTGCAAGACAGAGACAGGGATATGAAGCGCAATGAGGCGCGCGCCATTGAAACAGATAGAAACCGAACGTTTTGTGTAAATCCAATGGAGACTGACGCGAGGCCCGTAGTCGATACGCAAAAGGGCTACGGGGTGGAAAACCTCGCTGAAACATTGGACAGGGTTCTAACTAGACGACCGATGCCGCGGTACGCGCAAGAGCTGCCCGTGTTTTGTGGCTCACCGAATGAATGGTTGTTATTCAAGGCCGCAGTGCGTGATTCCACACGATTATACAAGTTCACTGCAGAGGAAAATCTAGCAAGATTACGCGTGAGCTTGAAAGGGGAGGCGAGAGAAAGTGTGTCGGCGCTATTATGGAGTGCGACCGACCCCGATCGTATTATGACCACACTAGAGCAATGCTACGGCCGCCCTGAAGTGCTTATAGATAGAGCGCTCGAAGATATGAAAAGTTTACCGCGTTCTGGTGTTTACCGCGTTCTGGTACGAGTGCCACAGAGTTGAATACCCTCGCTGTGAAATTGCAAAATATAGTTTGCGTTATTCAAGCGGTTGATGACCGAGGGTACTTACGAAATCCGCTATTGGTTCGAGAGGTAGTCAAGAAGCTCAGCCCGCATTTGTTATCAAACTGGGTCGCCTACGCTGAGAAGAATGAATCGAGTGAACCTGAAATCATTGTTTTATCTCGATTTCTTATGAAAGAGGCCGACTGCGCGCTGCGTTTTGCCTACGTACCGACTACGTCACAGCAAAGAGAAAACGTCGCTGTAAAAAACCGTAGCGAGAAACGCACCGATAAGAAGAAAAATGTAGCAAGAATATACACTTTGGGCCGGAAAGAGACGCCGTCTGCACCGTGTTTACTATGTGGAAACGATCATGAAGTACCTCACTGCAACAAGTACAAAGCCATGACGGTAGATGAGAGATGGCAGTGGGCAAGAAATAATGGAGTGTGCTTTCGGTGTGTGAACAATAAGCACCGGAGGTTCCGCTGTACACACAAACTATGCGGGGTGAACAACTGTAATGCGCGTCACCACGCTACGTTGCATAAGGACCGTGCCGCTAGTAATGAAGAGACGTTGGTGCGAGAGTCGCAGACTGAGACGATCGCCACGATTAATAGGGCCAACGTCGCGGCGAATGTCATGTTAAAGGTGTGTCCAGTGACAGTTAAAGGACCCAGCGGCGCTGTACAGACATACGCGTTGCTGGACGAGGGATCCACAGTGACGATCCTTGATCAAGACCTGGCGGACGAAATAGGTGCGAAAGGGCCTGTAAGCGACTTGCGCATATGTAGTATAAACGCGCAAGGGAGCGTAGCGAACAGTGAAGACGTAAGCCTGGTGTTAGTAGCAAGAGATGAAAGCACCCATCATGTTCGCGCTAAAACGATGACAAGTTTGACGCTCAATCATCAAACAGTTAGTGAAGATTGCTTACAGTACGCACACTTAAGAAGATTAACGGCTAGTGACGTGTGTTATGACAGAGTGAAACCACGTTTACTGATCGGGGCCGATAATTGGCATTTGATTGTGTCACGAAAGTTGTTAATGGGCAATAAGAGACAACCGGTAGCGTCATTAACGAAACTAGGGTGGGTCATACATGGAACGGCGCCTCGAATCACGGCGCTAGAGGGCGCGTCGAACGTATACAAGACGGAGCTCATCGCACCCGAGGTTGAATTGCACGACATGGTGAAACGTTACTTTGAAATAGACGCACTCGGTATCGCTAGGAGGGAACGCGAAAACCCAATGGAAGTGAGAGCGGTTAAAGCGTTCAATGAGAGTATTAAACGAGTCGGCGGCCAGTGCGAAGTACGACTACCGTGGAAGAGAGATGACGTCACGCTACCACCCAGCTATTATAACGCTGTAAAGCGCTTGAAGTCTATAGAACGCAAGATGAACCGGTCAAGCGACTTTGAAAAAGCTTATACGACACAGATAGAAAATTTATTCACGAAAGGCTACGCGGAGCAGTGCAGTGGGAAAGAGACAGACGATCCACGAGCATGGTACCTGCCTCACTTCGCAGTTACCAACGTGAACAAGCCGGGGAAGATAAGATTGGTTTTCGACGCGGCAGCAAAAGCCAATGATGTTTGCCTCAATGATGAGCTTTTAGAGGGGCCCGATTTATTACAAGATTTAAATGGGCTGCTTTTGCGGTTCCGTGAGAAAAGGATAGCAATAACAACCGACATTCAAGAGATGTTTTTACAAGTGAAGATTGCGCCTATAGACCAACCGGCACAGATGTTTCTATGGAGAGGCGGCGATAGAGATGGACCGCCACGAAAATATAAAATGACGTCGATGATATTTGGTGCAAAGAGTTCGCCATTCTTAGCACATAGTGTGCGCGACTGGAACGCGAGAGAGAGCGCCGACGAGTACCCGCTAGCATGTCAAGCGATAACGAGCAATCATTATATGGACGACTGGGTGGACAGTTTCGATGATAAGGAACGGGCGATTGCTACGATGAAACAAGTGATTGAAGTGCACAGGCGAGCAGGATTCAAGCTGACAGGCTTCAACTCAAACGAAGCTAGAGTCTTAGCTGAGCTGCCATTGGAGAGCCGTGCTACGTCATCGCCTAAGCAACTGGGTTCCAACCTAGACGATTGTGGTCGCACGCTGGGGCTACTATGGGATGCGGCGACCGACACACTGGGGTTCAACACGACGCTCGCGAGGGTACCGGCTGAAGTAAAGACGTTAGCGAGGCCGCCGACAAAGAGAGAAGCGCTAAGCGCGGTGATGTCGGTTTTCGATCCGTTGGGCTTACTAAGCTACTACACCATTCGAGCGAAGATTGTATTACAAAATATTTGGAAACTAAATATAGAGTGGGACGAGGCTCTACCAGGGCCGGAGGCCGAAGAGATAATCCAATGGCTTAGAGACATAGAAAAGCTACGAACACTAAGATTACCGCGCCTCTACGCTCGAACGGGGGGAGAGCCGAGCCGAGAACTACATGTATTTTGTGACGCAAGTGAAGTGGCTTACGCGACCGCGGCTTACTGGCGCGTCAAGAATGAAGATGGTGAAATAGAGGTGACATTAGCGGCCGCTAAAGCACGGGTAGCGCCAATGAAACATCATAGCGTACCAAGACTCGAATTACAAGCGGCTCTGATAGCGACGCGTCTGGCAAGCTCTATCAAGAGACAGCAAGGCTGGGAACCCGAGAAAACTGTATATTGGACGGATTCGCGTACCGTGTGGCATTGGATACGGAATGATAGCGTGCGTTACTCACCATACGTAGCGCACCGCTTAGGAGAGATAGCCGAGACTACGGACGCTAGCCAATGGAGATGGGTTCCGACAGCGCTGAATGTGGCGGACGACGCAACGCGCCCTAATGTAGAGATGAAGACGTGTAATGACAGATGGTTTAAAGGACCCGAATTTTTATATGAAGATGAGGCTTTATGGCCAACATGTGATATCGTAACGGAAGAAGACACGGTAGAGATAGTGCTCACGACAATGGGAGAAGCAAACGATAGTGTGCCCCGAGCCGAGCGTTTTTCCTCATATGAACGCTTGGTGAGAGCGATGGCGAGAGTATTACTATTCGTACGCAAATGTCGTGACCGTGCCGCTACGATGAATGTAGAGCTTTTAGAAGAGGCTGAGATGAGATTGCAACGAGCTTCGCAGCGCCAATGTTTCGCTGAAGAGATAGAACGCATCACCGCAAAGCGAAACCTCAGAGCGGGAAGCCGGCTGCGAAAGCTAGATCCGTATTTGGACGAACAAGGTGTGCTGCGTGCCAGGGGACGAATAGGGGCAGCGGGTGTGTCTGCCCCCGCTACTCACCCCGTAGTACTGGACGGCAGGCACCCGTATGCGCGGTTGCTACTATATCGTGAGCACCGTCGCGCCCACCACGCACACAATGAGCGCGTTGTGAATGACGTCAGAGCCAAATACTGGATACTGCGACTGAGACCGACGATACGTACAGTCGCTAGCAAATGCGTGTTTTGTCGCGTAAGAAAGGCACGTCCTGTGGTTCCAGTGCACGGAGATTTACCTAAGGCAAGATTACAGCCATTCACAAGGGCCTTCACATACTGTGGGGCTGACTATTTTGGACCTCTAACTGTGACGGTGGGACGGCGGCACGAAAAACGGTGGGGCGCACTATTTACGTGCCTCACGACGAGAGCAATACATATAGAGTTGGTGGGTTCGCTATCGACAGACTCGGCAATCATGGCTCTAAGAAGAATGGGCGCGCGCCGCGGGTGGCCGCGCGTTATGTACTCAGACAATGCAACAAACTTCAGAGGCGCCGACGTAGAGTTGCGTCGTGCGATAGAAGAATGGGAACCGGCGCTACGTGATTACGCACTAACAGAGCGTATGGAGTGGCGCTACATCGCTCCGGGCGCGCCACATCAGGGAGGCGCGTGGGAGAGACTCGTGCGCTCAGTCAAAGGCGCGCTACGAGTCACACTGAACGAGAAGTCACCGCGAGAAGAGGTACTAGCAACGCTGTTGGCGGAGGTAGAGCACACCATAAACGCTCGCCCGCTAACCCATGTACCAGTCAGCGAAGAAGATCCAGAGGCGCTCACCCCAAATCACTTTCTTCTGGGGGGTTCGCGCGGTCTGCCACTCACTGGGCCGTGCGAGCCAGCTTCGCGCAAGCTGTGGCGTGCTGCGCAGGCGCTGGCCGACGAGTACTGGCGCCGCTGGGTGCGCGAGTACCTGCCAGAGCTCATTCCGCGCGGGGGCGCGCGTGACGTCACGGGCCGCTCACTTAAGCCCGGTGACGTCGTCATCATCGTCGACTCCAGCCTGCCTCGCAATGTGTGGCCGCGAGGCGTCGTGACGGCGGTGTATCCTGGACCAGACGGCGAGGTTCGCAACGCTGATGTCAAGACAAGAGGAGGAGTTTTTCGTCGCCCGACAGCGAGATTGGCTGTCCTCCCTACTGAAGAGGAAGGTGCCGCGAGTGCTGCACCGGGGGGAGACTGTTACGGACAGCTTCAATCAAGTGAAATCAGTGGAAAAAGTGATTAAAATGTGTATAGCAAAAAGACTATTTGTGGACACTAAGTGCGTTCCTAGTGATAAAATCTGTGTTTGTGATTTTCTCATGTAAGTACTGTAGTAGCTTGTTATAACTAATTGAGTTAATTAGTTTGTGTTTTTAATTACTTTGAAGTTTATTAATGTGTAACGTTCTATTTGGTTTTAAATTGTTGCTTTCAAAATGTTCTGTAAAATGAGATATTTAGCGTAGCTGTAAGTTTTATACTTTGTGAGATATTCAAGTTTTAGCTCAAATAGGTATTGTTTAGGTATTTAGGTATCCTAGGAATTAAATGATATTAACGCTTGTGTTTTACTTACAAAGGTACTGGTAAAGGTTTTGAGGTAATGGGCTAGGTAATATGGGTCTAGGAGGTGGTAGTTTCGACCTAAAAGATGTCTAGGTCATACGCCAACCTTTGTCCCATAAGCCCTAAAGGTTTTGATGTGGTACTAAGAGGTAAGATTATAAATAAAGGCCTCTTGTATAGGTCTCTGGTTAAAATAATGAGGTGCCTAAACACCTAGATCTTCTAACATAAAATGTAAAAGGTAGACAAATAATAAAATGAAGTAGGTAGTCTCGCAAAGAAAAAGGAGTGGGGGCTTCGCTACCCCCACCACCTCTGCTAAGTTGATTGCAGGCGAGGAGTGGGGGTAGGCGCACTCCCCACCACTGCTAACAATTTGTAATAGCGTAGGGTAGTCATAATTTGAATTTTGTAAACTACCCCAGATAGGTAGAAAATATAAGTTTTTGTACTAGTGGATATTTGCTATCATACAAAATATTACCTTAGGACGTGTGAACGTAGGAAAATTTGTAAGCTCGCACGCCCATCTCAAGTTGTAACCATAACCACAATATATGGGCATATATCAAGAAAGGTGTTTTCATTCTGCTCTGCTCCCGCTCCTGCTGCTTGGCGTTTCATCCTATGGTACAGTGTTGAGGTTGTCGTCATCGGCAACACTAGGATAAAGTCGTTCGCAAACTTTGTGGAGAAACACACAAACAAACAAACGCGAAAGCAACCTAATAAAAACGTGTTAATAATAAAAAAATGGAGTGGGTTTATTTCATCTTATTATTCATTTGCGCATACAGTGTGAAATTTTAATCATCAGGTTCCCGCAGTGGGATGGTTCCACTCATGATTACAAGCAAATTTTACTATGGAGCCAACTCTGATATCGCGATACAATAATCAGCTGTTCCATACAAAAGCACAATACCCACTCGACCTTTATGTATGGAACAGGAATTTTTTTTTCGCGATATCAGAGTTGACCTCATAATAAAAGTTGCTTGTAATCTTATGTGGAACCAACCCACTGCGGGAACCAAATGATTAAAATTTCAGCGTGTTTTTAGCGATTAGCGATTGACAATAATGTTATCAATTTATTTAGAATCACAAACCACGAGCCACTGTAATGTTGTTTCTGAATTTCGGTCATAAATACAATATTTTGCTTGTTAATTGCTAGAAACTTTTGGTTTCTAATCGTGTGATTTACTGATTTGCAAGTTTGAAGTTTTGGCGCTATAAATCTCAACTTGTCCTACTGTTTTCTTGTGTATTTAACTGTGGTAATACGTGAGGTGATTTTTAATACATCACTATGATTCACACAAAGCATTTTGTCCATGTTTGTACTAATTAGAAAACTTGGTTTTAATCGAGAATAACAACTCTTGTGCCTATTTAATTATAATTACTTTATTAACGTCGTCTTAGAATATCTAATTATTAAATTGAAATTCGCAAATAATTTTGGTTGCTATCTTGAATAATGTAAGCGGTGAATGAAGTTATTGCAAAACATATTAATTAAATTTACATAAACATATACCATTGCAAAGAGGAAAATAAAATCGTTTTTGATAACGTCGAATTTGTTAGAGATTTTTATTAAATTGATAACACTTTCGTCGTACTAAATTGTACTTCAGACTGAATTTGGGAATAATAATTATTAAAAGATAAGAGTTGGTACCTACTTACCTAAATATTTTTTATAAGTACATATATGTAGTTCAAAACAGTGAAATAGAGTGAAGATGAAAACAAACTGCAATTTGGTAAATAATTATAAAAATATTTATTTTTGTAGCTAATGTTTAAGGGCTTAGTTCCATAGGTAAATTATGTGTGTCTGTCTGTTTGTTTGTAATGTTTTCAGGTATAATCCGCTGCTGATACAAATAAGATGGATTTTGATATCAATCTCTATCGAGATATATCTACGAATATCTCTATAGCGAAAGATTGGATAAGAAAAGAACATAATGCTATGATAATTTGGTTCACAAAATAAATCCTTTTTTCTATACTTATTTTTAGATAAAAAAAGAGTCTCGGAACAAATCACTGTTTCCCGTGCACGCACACATAGACACCACGTACTGGTAATCTTGAACTAAACCAGGTACTGTATATAAAGCAGCTCCTAGAGCTCAACAAACAAATGGCAAAGTAAAAGTTATTATCGAATACGGCCAGTGTGACACTTCTGCCTAGAAAACACAGACAGATTTATATTTTGTGTCCACAGCATACTTAAACACCATTTCCCCTCACTAGAGGCGGTTGAGTTCTCCGTTGTTGCTTTTTTCCCATTTACGAGTTTCACGGCGACCGTTGCCTGAAACTTACACGTACCCAGAATACAAATGCCAGCTATTGCTGTCTTTATCTAGCTCTAGAGCCGCGGCACTGTCTAACTCACTCACCCCACAAATAAAAATGTGTAGCCACCTCAATGTTCAAATAGAAGCTGCAATATCCATTTTCTCATTGCATTTAAAAATAACCTTTAGTCAAAGTAGTTTGGATTCACTTTTGAGGATACAGCCTCTCTCTTTTAAGGTCTTTTCACAATTTTAAAGTAAAGTGTTGTCTTTTTCGAACAAGTTGCATTTAAAATCCTCTATCTCTGTTGTCTGGCCGTTGTGTGGAGTATCTAAAATCATCTGGACCAAGTAAAGCGATTACTTCAGCGGTAAGTTTATGAAAATGTGCAAACTTATTAATTTCCTCGTTTAGATGGCAAAATTTGTCCGAGATAAATTGCCTTGGATTAAATTACTTTGATATTTTGAAATATTATGCACTTGGTAACTTTGTCGCTCACTTTATATTATGTAGATTTCCATGGGGCATTTCTATTGTACAAATTATGGAACCGTAGCAATTTATTCATTAATTTTTGCATAATAACCACAATGCCAAAAAGTTATATTTTATAATAATTAATACATTGCTTGTTATTTTAATTTCTCTCCGATAAAGAGAAATACATTTCGTAGTAGGCAAAATTGATTCCCTAGAATGTACTCGGGAATGTTAGGATAGTTTTTAAAACCAGTTCCCGGTATTCATGTTGCCTGATACATTCAATATTTATCCGTACTTCTAGGCAAAATAAACAATTTTTTCCTTATGTTTTGATTTGAACTTTCATTTACCGCACACCACAAATCACTAACAAATCAGAAATCACTTGGAAAAGTCAGTCCAATATTTTTCCTTTTAAATCTTTGATAGCTTAGTTTGCATATGGAAAGTTTATAAGTACCTACCTATAGGTAAATAATACTCACGTTGTGTTCAAACTTCAAGTGTAGATTTTAATAATTGCAATATTGTACGATAGGTAGGTACCTAAGTTAATTACTATTGTTCAATAATTACACTTTACCGCTCAATTACATTTCATTAGTTTGCTTTTAAAATTCGCTTCTAACCCTAAAGTGATGTACGGAACATGAAAAGCATAGCTCACAATCGCCTATCGCATATTTCCATTTCCATATAGGTATTGTTTCGCCGAAGCAATCTATTAACATGTGACACATACGACATACGTCGAACTCACAGTATTGATTCGAACGAACAGACTCCACTGCTTTAGGTAAATTATATGCAGGCTACCAATACCTATTTATCAAGTTAGTAAAGCCTTTACCAATGGAACTGGTAAAATTTCTATTGATAGCATTGTTAAACTAGTGGCAGGCGAAAACGGTATCCTTAATGGGATGATTATACGATTAGGGATTTCTATTTTAAAATAACGAATGGCATCAAATTCTGCAAAAAAGAGATAACCTTTAATAAAACCGAATGAAAGTGTTGCCGAAAATAGCACCACCTACAACTATCATTTAATTTTCGTGCAAATTGGATACATATCTTCGAATTATTTAAAGGTTATACGTGAAATTCGACGTCCAATAAGCATGTATAGATCGGCGATAACGTGATAGTGGCAAGCGAAATAACTGTTATCGGCACTGTTAGAAAACATTTTCTGCAAATTCTACTGGGGAAAATAGGGCGTCAATATTAATGGATTACAATGCACCATCTTAGATTTGCCGACGATCTTGTAGTCATGGATAAAAAACCCTGAAACTCTTGAGAGCATGATAAACAGTTTAAATGAAGCGAGCACAGCAGCCGGACTAAGAATAAATACCAGCAAGACCAAATAATGGCGAACACCACAAAAGTTGATATCAAAATGAAAGAAGAGTCCTTGAAATATGTGGAAGGCCTCAATGTACCTTGGCCAAGTTATCTCCACTAAAAACCAAATGTCGAAAGAAATGAACCTAAAATTGCCTCTGGATGGAAAAATATTGGTGGTAAAAAGAAATAAAGAAGTCCAAATACCTGGGCATGGTAATTAAGAGGAAGACATTCAACACCTACACACTACCTTGTTTAACAAATGAATTCGAAACCTCACAAGAGCTTTAAGGGAAAAACTTGCCATAACACACAGAGAGCGATGGAGAGGAGTATGTGTGGCTGCAAACGTCAGGATAATGTCAGGAACACGGACCTGAAGTCGATAACAAAGCTCACCGACACACTCACTCGAGTTGACCAACAAAAGTGGAAATGGGTAGACCATAAATATTGCGAGATGAAAATGAGAAATGGAAAATGAGAATAACAGAATGGTATCCCAGAGTTGGTAGAACGATTCGAGGAATACAGCACTTAAGATGGGAAGATGAACTGAAACTAACAGCTGGTCCAAAGTGAAGACGAGGCGCATAAGACAGGACAGAATAGAAGGCGCTGGAAGAGGCCTTTGCCCAAAGGCACGGCGAAATAAGGGGTATACTCAGTATACTGTAATCAAACCATAATCTTTATTTGCAACGAGTAGTTTTGTAGTTTTAAATTGTAAAATATATTTTTGATTTCGGAATACAGGGCTTTTATTATAAGTGAAATAATTACCTTATTCGTGATAGTTTTAGTACATGTGGGAATCTAATGAATGTTTAAACTTTTAAATATACTTAACTAGCGGCCGCCCGCGAATTCATCTGCGTGGAAAGGTTTTTTGCTATCCCTCGGGAACAATACCTTTTTTCGGGATAAAAGGTACCCTATATCCTTCTCTGTACCCCTGACAACGTGTATGCGAAATTTCATGATGATCGGTTCAGTAGTTAAGACGTGAAGGCGTAACAAACAAACAAACAAACGGACTTTCGAATTTATAATATTAAGTAAGGATTGTTAAGAAATCACTTCGAGTGCTAATTTACTTAAAGTCTGTCTTATTTTTTCAAGATAACTTTCCCCATTCGCGTTTTTCCTAAATTTAAATAATCACACACACACAATCAAAAACTAGAGTGTGTAACTAACGGAAGTTCAAACGTCGATACTCGATGTAAGTTTGTGTGCGATGCACGTTCCCAGTGTCTCAAACACTAAAATCTCTACATAAAAAGAGAACTCTAGAATTTTTTTTTCCATTTCATAATGTGTTAGGTGTAAACCATCTTCAATTTTAAAGAATTAAAAGTAAAAAAAAAAGTAAATTTTGTTTGCAAATTGTCAAATTTGTACCAAAAACAAGTTGGTCGGAAGACTTTAAAGTATTGGACTAATGCCAACAAGCAAAAGATGTATGTCCTGCAATGTGTTTCTACTAGATTTTGAGATGAAAATTCCTACTACATGCAAAAAAAATAATTTGAATAAATTTGTTACATCATATCAGCCGCACGACGCCCACTGCTGGGTATAGGCCTCCCCCAACGATCTCCATAAAAATGGCTCCTGCACTGCCTGCATCCAGAAGCTTCCCGCGACCCTGCACCAGATCGTCGTATCTCGGTCCACCCAGCATGCCTTCCATACGGCCCGGCCACAACCAGGCGGCACGGCAATTGAATTCGGTAATCACTGCGCGGTCGTGACGACGAGCTGAAAGGCCGCCATCGAGATAGCACGCAATGATTACTGAACGCCGCCTGCCGAACTGTAGCCGGACCGTTATGGAACGTCGGCGTCCGGTAAGCAAAATACTTGTTATTAACAAGTTTACTCATAGTAAGGGCTTCATATCTACTAAATATATTGTTAGCAGCTGTATATTTATTAGGTATATATGAAACGCAAGCATACTCAGGTAGAAATTTAACTGAACAGTCCACGTGCCGGGTAGTGATCTAATTTGTTATTCATGCTACTACAATATTAACGTGTTTAGTTGCGAATCGCTGGAGTAATCATGAAGGGATTATTCATTACCAGTTAAATAGTCACAAGCTTAGAATAAAATGTTATTTTCAGTTTAGGATTACTATTAGGTAGTACAGATGGATATTTAAACTCTGTTGATCTACTTAAGTTTGATTTAAAAAAAGAGAGAGCTTTCTCTCTTTTTTGAAATCAAACAACACTTTGTAGCTAAATATTTGTTAATTAAGGGTCTTAAGTATAACGTATTGTATATTCAAAATCGTCCTTCAAGAAATTACAGATTCGTCATACGTACACGTCTGCAGAAGTTTTTTTTAAATCACGCGTAATTTAGCTCTAAGTATAGGTACTTATATCTTTTTACTTCAAATGATAATTATTATTACATAACAACTATTACCTACCTTCTAGCCCAAAATGTTTTCCCTTTACTAATGTTGCCTTGTTCTTTCGTTCTCTTGTTTTTCTAAGCTTCAAGGGATAATATCGTATTGAAATTGAAATACATTAGCAGGTTTTTTCTGTGAAAAAATTGACATACTCAAAACGTTCCGATGTAGTTTTATATAAAAATATGCTGAAATCTCAGTATAGTTTTCCTAAATTAAAGAATTTGCTCTTAACTCACACTGTATTACACGAAAATCGTTTCAGCCACCCGCTGTCTGGCTGGTCCAAGCTTTTTAATGTCATTACGTAGAAATACATAAGGAGAACTTACGCTTTTTCCTCATAAGTAATGCAATATAGTGTGATGTGGTAGTCTATTGGTTCAGTATCCAAAGATTAGCATACCTAGTGTTTCTCCACTACCTACTTATTATAGTAAAATAAAACCAATAAGCATATTGATAGAGAGATAGAAAGATGACGTAGAAGCAGAAAAAAATGTGTCTCTTACTTTTTGTAAGACTTAGAAACGGTAAAACCATAGAAATAGAATGTCAAAGAACAACAATGTCAATAAACAGGTGATCCGAAAACGAATGCATACATTTTATATGAGATACGTAAAATATGATTAGATTCATAAAATATGACTATATATGGCAAAGGAAATTAATAAACTATGTTCCATACTGTTTTCTTCGTCGATAAACGAATAAATGTAGAGAAATTTAGTTTTAGAGAAATGTGCGGTATTTACCTGGGAAAAGTGTGATTACTTGGATATTTCTTTTTGTCACATCACAATTACTTAGAGCACACAAGACACCATGGCTCCACGATACCTTTATTTTAAATTATAATTAAGATTAACAAATATTTTAAACAAACTGTGATTGCTCATTTGCTTGGCGGGACGCTAGGGGCTCTTACTGTAAAAAATGTTGGCACATGTCTCTTGATTCTTTGTCTCTTTTTTACATAGACCATGTCCGTATGATGTCAACTTCTCTTTTCCACGCTTTGTTGGTCTTCTTGAGCGCAGCGAAAATTTTTCTATGTCCATGGTAAAAACAGACTTCCTAATAAAAACAAATTGCTTTGAATTAAGACATATTCATTGAATCCAAGAAAATGATCCTTTCCTATAGACGCTAAACAATAATTTCTTCGTCATAGTATTCTTAATGATATTTAATTGTTAAGAGAATAATAAATGTAATCTAAGACACGTGTTGTTTCTTTTAAGACACAGTTATTTTGTACAGTCAAGTAAATGTATTCTTGATACGAAAAATCTTCTTTATATCTTTTGTCTTGTAGACGTTACTGATTTTTGATGAAAAAAAATTAATGAAAAGATAAGATTTTGTGTATTAAATGAAGATTTAGATTTTGTTGCTGTTAGGGCGTCCGCTGCGTTAAGCGGGACACGCGCGCCGGGCGACATAGATTAGAGCTTACTCATGCACTGCAAGCATCTGTCCCTCAGAAAACCAGCAATCTATTCTCGCGCCGCCGGGATCCCGCGCACCGCCGCACATGCCCACACTCGTATTGGTCGTCACGAGCCGCGTGCGAGTGGCCAGATTAAATTATTTCGATGATAAAGATAAATAAATAAAATAAATAAATAAATAATGCGTATCTAATGATTTGAATATTATTTCTCGCTTTTTAGAGGCAGGTTTTTTTTGAAGTCAGTTTTTTGTTTTAAAACAATTAAATTTTTTATTTTTTTATTTTCAGTGTGAGTACCTTCTGTATTAGGTAGTGTAGGTAAGTATATTATTTAGGTAGAAAAATCGGCTCAGCCAAACGTGAGATAATCGCGGAGAAACATACTACATACAGGTCAAACTGAGAACCTTTTTTTGTAGTCGGTTAAAATGACTGCACTAAAGGTATCCCCTTTCCAACACAAAAAACTTCATCTAATTCGGTTCATAATTGACAAAGTCGTCAAGGTAGTTGATGCAAAATCATACTATTTTCAAGATTACTTGAAAACTACTCAACCAATTTGAAAAATTAATGGGACCATTTCTCAAGTAAACTCAATCAAACAAAAAAAGAATCATCAAAATCGGTCCATAAATGCGGAGATACGCGCGAACAACCATAAAAAAAACCGGCCAAGTGCGAGTCTGACTCACGCACGAAGGGTTCCGTACCAAAAAACGGCAAAAAAATCACCTTTGTTGTATGGGAGCCCCCCTTAAATATTTATTTTATTTTGTTTTTAGTATTTGTTGTTAAAGCGACAACAGAAATACATCATCTGTGAAAGTATCAACTGTCTACCTGCTGTCGTTATTCATATCGAGCAAAAAACGCCAAAAAAATCACGTTTGTTGTATGGGATCCCCCCTTAAATATTTATTTTATTCTGTTTTTAGTATTTTTTGTTATAGCGGCAACAGAAATACATCATCTGTGAAAATTTCAACTGTCTAGCTATCACGGTTCATGAGATACAGCCTAGTGACAGACAGACAGACAGACAGACGGACAGCGGAGGCTTAGTAATAGGGTCTCGTTTTTACCCTTTGGGTACGGAACCCTAAAAAAACATACAATCGAATTGAGAACCTCCTCCTTTTGTTGAAGTCGGTTTAAAATACGAATCATCTGTGATGTTCCGCGCGGGAAAAGCGGGAAAAGAACCTGCGATCTCCATTTTATTTGTCCAAAGAACAAACATGTTATTTTAAATAAAATGTCTTTGTAATGCAAAAGCCAAAATCAGAACGACGTCTCATCGTCACAAATCAGCAGTAAAGACATACTTCCCTTATAGCGGCTATATACACGAGGAATCTAGTTTATGGCTGCATCAATTATGCCCAAGCATATCCTAATTACAGTAATGGTATTAGCTCGGGGAGAGGTCAAGGGGGGACTTCCACGTGCTTAGAAATGCTTGTTTCGTACCATTATATGGGCTTGAAAACACGCTCGCTGTCTCCGAGAAAGACATGTGTTCTTTACGCGGAAAAGTTTTTTCTGCATAAAGTGTGTATTTTGTTCCTTCAATTAGTAAAATGCACTTAGGGTTTTCGTATTTGGGGCTTCGTGTAAAATTGATATAATGTACTGTTGTTATTTATCATAAGTATTTTATCGAAGTTTTCTTTGAATATTACTTAGTTATTAATTCATTACGTTTTCGAAATGATTTTAAAGAACGCTTAGCAAATCCTCATAAACACTAAGTAGTCGATTACTTACGGTAATTGGATGCCATTTTTCTTAAAAAGTAGTTAAAGTCTCTAGACCACTTCTCATCGGAGTTATTGTTACATAGTATTACGTGTCGTCGTTTGTAATTAAGCAAAGAAGGCGTCGGAAAGCTGAGGGTTGCGACGCCGAGAATGTTTACGGATCTCATTTCCATGCAAATGAGGGTAGGAGGTGCTATACGTCGGATGTCGGTAGGCAGCTTCTCTGGTACCGAGCTGGTACATGGAGCTCTAACCGAAACAGGCCGGGTTATATACGCTCGATTAGTAATATATTATGCTAATGGCTCGAACACGTTTTCACGCTATTCAGATTTGTTATAGGGTATGTAAATAGAGCCATATCTTCACACATTACATTATCACTGGCTTATAATTCAGTTTAGTTAGGTTCAATAAAAGAAACATCTTCTTGTAGTACTTTATTGGTTTTCGTTTCTTTCATTTTCTATGTCATCTATTAGGGTTAGAATTCCCATTTTCAGTCGTCGTTTTTCTTTTGGAGTGAAATTAATTATATCAGGTAAAATACTTTTGAAGAACTGTAAATCATCATTTTCTGCATCGGCACCACTACTATTGGAACATCTTCTTTTGCTTCCTTTTTTAATTTTACTATTTCTGTAAGATTCTTCGTCAGTTTCTGTTATCGGTTCTTCCTTATTAGTTCTTGATAGAATATCTTTTACTTCGACAGACGACCATTTTGTTAAAGTATCGTCATAATCATTCGAATTAATTGAAACCTCGTTGTCGCCACTATCTTCATCAACAGAAGCCTCAGCATTGCCTACAACTCTGAAATTTTATACATTCTTGAATAAAAAAAGAACTAACTACTACAACCACCTGCTACGTCCGGCTATCCCGACAACGCTTGTGTATGTATCTCGTCTACACTATAGCACGAAGCCTGATGACATCGGAGAGTACATCAGAGTGAAGACCAAATTCAGTCTGAGGGTCGAGCGGTTGGAGCCACAATGTGAACTCATTCGTGGTGAGGGTACCGACCGAACATCTGTCGACCTTCATGAAAGAAGATTTTTGGCCGAAGGGTGTTCTGTTCAGACGCTTTCGCGGTCGGATGCCGGACACTGCATTGCGCAACACGTCTCCGCCTTCGATACGTGTAAACAAATAGATTGTATTTTTTTTATTTAATTATTATGTATGTTTGTCTGTAAGGTATATATTGTATGGACCTAGGAGCCTGAAATAAATGGTTAAATAAAAAAAAATAAAAAAAATCTGACATTGTGCAAGAGGCACAAAATAATCAGTCTGTGTGTTCACGAGGTGTGACTAACTTCACTTCACTGCGCTTGTGGTGATATTATTGTAAATCTGTGGTGTGGGTGCTAGCTAACCATACTTTCTCAAATAAAGTTTCTGAAGACCGGCTACATTGTCAGATTATTCACATAATAGCTTAAATTGCTAATTAAAAAAAGGATTAGAGCAGCAGCCAAATTACGCCATATTATGTCAATTGAAAAGTTTTTTTGGGCCCAATTCCACTAACTTATTTTTGAATAGTTCCTTTTCGATGCAGTAGTGATAATTTACGTGACAATGTATTGGTGAAATAATATCCTAATCTTACTAATTTTGATGTGAAAGTTTGTGAGTTTGGATGTTTCGATATTTGGATGTTTGATACTCAATCACGCAAAACCGGCTGAACGGACTTGTATGAAATTTGGCACACATATGGTATATTTTATAGTCTGGATTAAAATATAAGACATATACTTTCTTATCTCGCTCAAAAGTTCCATATAGATTTTCCGAATGTCCACGCAGACGAAGTTGCAGGCGGAAGTTAGTGAATTATAATGCGAAATGTGATTTATTTGTATTTCTTCTCTATCATTTGTATTCTGTGCTGCTATTGCGTTTACGTAGAATTTGGTCATTATTATTTTTGGTAAAAAAAAAATTAAGCATCTTACTTCCTTGACGTAGTGTAGGGATTTAAAAACTTCAAGGCATCGTAAAGTTAATATTTCTTATACGGCTTTTTCCCATCATTCCTCCTTTTGCTTAGTTTATATCTGGTGAATGAGGATCTGATACTTTTCCATCTATTTTTTGCTTCGTCAGCTAAAAAATTATATTAATTAATCATAAAATTAAATCACAAATAAATAATGATGTGCAAATACATTTTATTATATGGACACATGTCCGTGACCATCAGCTACTTTTATTGTCTCCACTGCTGGGGCACAAGCCTTCCTTATGAGTGGATAAGGAGGGTGGGCTATAGCCCACCACGCGGGCCCAATGCAGATTGGTAGGTGTTAACGTCTGCAATTGCAGCCAGGACCAACGGCTTAACGTGCCTTCCGAAGCACGGAGGAGCTTCGTTTTTGGTCACCCATCCCATAACTTTTTTATTAGAGTTTATTTTATGGTTATTACTATTAATTTGATATTACCTACCTGTACAATCAATTTGCATTTCATTTTTCACGCATTCAGCTACCTGGACCCATGCTTTTTTTGTGCTAAATCTTCGATATGTATCTTTATTATTATCGTATATATCAGGAAATCTTTCTATGATCTTCACAAAATCCAAAGCTTTCTCTTCGTCGTAGATCGTTCGGGTGGTCATTGTTGATTAACTAGATACCTACAAGATAAAAATTGTAAATTAAAAAAGGCGGAATAAAATTATGACTTCAGGAGAAAGTCAACTGTTGGACTCTCAAGAGTATATTTTGACTTGATTCTGATGTACTTCACGGGATCATCTGGTTTAGTGGATTAATGCAGTTTTATTATGTATGTTATTCTATAGGGTATTTATTGTATGGGCCATTAATGCCTGTAATAAATAGTTAAAAAATAAAAATATATCTACAGGTGTAGTATACAACATAGAAGTCTTTGATCAAGAGTAAATCTAAATAATGTTCGCACTACGTGTACGGACCTACCGACATTGAAAGGTCAACCATTATTCGACGACACCCCGTATACACGCTAACAATGTTATTTTAACTCAACACTCTGCATATTTTAATATCCGTAACTAAGTTTCACCGCAATGATATTTGATTGACAGATAAAAACAAACAATATTACTTACGTGACCGCAATCCGGTGAGTCGCAGCTGTACGACACGCCAGCCGCACAACTCGGCGAGGACTGACTGTTGTATGTGGTTGTAGCGTATAGTACGATAAGCCACACGATTCGACGAGAAAACGGGACGGCTGCTATCGACCGCTGCGGCGCCACACAGCCACACGCCGCGCAACGTTGCCAAACCGCTTTTGTTTGTTTATTTTATGAAGGTCTAGAATGCCGTGATCCACGCTTACAGACCGACCAACACTCTTCAGTGGTGAAAGATGAAAGTACGATTAAGCCATAGATTTTTGACACCTAATGACATTAATTCGATCTTCACCACTACGACGCCACCAACTGCAACAGTTCTGTACGCATAGTTATACAAACATAGCACTACGACAACATTGAACTAGTTTGAAGTATTAAAAGGATAAGTTGATTTAAATGAAACTAATTTTCCGACCCTTGCAACCACATCGTTGTAGTCAGACAACACGACTGCAAGAAGTTGTTGGCTGCTCGACATTTTTCAGACGCGACCCAAAGAAATCGTAATAATTAATTGATGACACGACCGCACTGCTATGAATGACACTGCTAGCCAATGCTGCTCGCCCACTTTTTGTTGTTGCGATGTGGTGTGGTTAGTACGTGTGAAAAGTTTCATTCAGATAGATTATTATTAATCTGCCGAAAAAAATGTTTTGTAAGGATCAAAATTTTTCGAAAGTTTTTATTTTGTAAGATATATTATATTTCAGGGGTGGCCAATTTGTCTAGGGTTGCGATCGATTTTAAAATTTCCTGGCCTATTGAGATCGACATAAAGCATTTATGGGGTATTTTTCACTACAAAAACGCCGCACACGTATCAGTTCTGTTGCTACTTGCTTTGCTAAGCACTTTTTGTTATGTCTCTCGCGCGATCTATTGCACTGTCTCCAAAGATCGACTGGTCAATCGCGATCGACTTGTTGGCCACCCCTGTTATAATCTACCGGTATTTACAATTTTACGATGACACACCACAGTTTACTTAGGTATATACCTAACTACTTTTCACTTGAACAATATTTGAGGCAAAAAAACGCTGGACTTAATATTTCCAGTTTAACTGTCTATATAGTCGAGTTTGACATTGTATTTTTTTATTTATACTTTACTTTTTTCTGCTTCACTTCATGGGATGACGTCACTTCAAAAGCAATAAAAAGTATTTAATGAAACTCTCGACAAACGACGGTCTTTTCACCCAAAATACTTTAAAATCTTTAAAAAAGCTTTGAAACTCAAAGCTTTTTTAAAATATTTTGGGGGTGAAGAAATAGTTGAAATAATTGAAATCTGAAAGCTTTATATCATGCAAAAATGTGACCGTCAAAAACCAACCAGTAATGTGTTAAAACTTTTAGAACAATAACACCTAGAACGATAGTTCTCTACAAAGCGCACTGTCAAAAGTAAGGCAACTTAAACAGCCGGCTCCGTTTTCAGATTTTTTTACCGACTTCAAAAATTTGAAAAGGAGGAGGTTAGCTATTCGTCGCGTATATTTTTTTTATATGTATTTGCTCGAAGACGGCTGAACCGATTGAAATGATGCAAACGTTACAACATGAAATTTGCTCCCAAGTTGGTCCCATTATTTGAAATTTTGAAATCAGTTCAGTAGTTTTCAAGTAATCTTGAAAATACTGTCGTTTTCGTTACCATTTTATATGAATTCAGACGGATTTTCAACCATTACTTTTTTGTTTATGAACCGATTTAGACGATTCTTTTTTTGATTGAAAGAACACACCTAAGGTTGATAGCATATTAATTTCATTGGTATTGGACTTTGGATTTTGAAGATACATGAGGGAACTCATCAAAATCAAATAGGAACTGTACAGTGATTGAAATATTGGTAGTATTGTCAAGGACGTTCTGGATTAGAGTTGAACTGCGAAGGCCCAACGGAACTCCTGTGGAAATTGAGTTACTCGGGGTATACCATTACAAAATTTAAAACATTATAACGTTTTATTTTATAATATCATCGCTTACATAACTACCACAAAAAAGTTTAAAATAAAAAAGTTTAAAAAAAAAGCAAAACCTCCTTCAAAAACCTTAAAAAACAGCTATATAAAAAGCAAGAAATAATGTTCAAATCAATTAATTAAAACACGTCTATTGAAGTCGTGTGGGGCTTGTAGAATATAAACAATACAATAAGTAAAAAAAATACTTCCAGCTCCACCCCACTTCTAGACGTGTTTTAATTAATCGATTTGAACATTATTTCTTGCTTTTTTATAGAGCTGTTTTTTTAAGGTTTTTGAAGGAGGTTTTGCTCTTTTTAAAAAGCTCTTATCCTCCATTATTACCTAATACAGTTTCAGTTTTCCTAAATTTAGGAGATTAGTTACTATACTATTGGATTTTAGTTACGATTAGGTAACGTATGAAGGATATAAATCTGAAAACTAAGCCATTTTGGCTTAGTATTAGTTGCCTCACTTTGCATACGAGGACACAGCTTCTAGGTGTTATTAAAGGTTAAAACTTAAAACAACTGCAAATAATTCAATTATTTTCTGCTTAGCCAACAAATGCTACAGATATATCGAAATTGCCGTTTCGCATATTATATTTATTAACTTTATGGCAATGAATATAAGGTCGTTAATGTAATAAACACATCTTAGCCCACATCTGCGACATCTGGTGATAGCACGTGGCCGGCACACCTTTTGTCTGAGCCACCTTTTTACCAATAAACCTATTTATACTCTGACACTATTCTATATTTAAAACCACTTTTTATAGGCAATGAAGGCAGTATCCACGCAAATAAAGCGAAGGTCATACAGAAAAGGAACTTACTGCCTAATACGTATTCACTAGTCCTGGGGAAAAAATGGAATAAACATTCGTGTATAAACAGCTGATCTCTTTGCTAAAAGTGAAGATCATACATCTATCAGCAACGGGGATCAGCAGGACCATCCAGAAGTTTTCCACCTTTAATTGTATATTTTTTACATAACGTTGCATACTCAAAACAAATTACGTACCTAACGTGATACTTACTATACTTTTAAGATGATGAGATTCAGCAAAACATTTGTCTTTCTGATTAGCACTTGACTCTTGTCTGTAAAAAGTATCGAGGTAAAAAGTAAAGCTATCAATGACTTTTTATTTACTAGCATTTTTGCCTTTGGCCCCAGCTCCATATGGGACCATTAACCCGGCTCCAGGGGAGACAGGGTCACTTCCCTGTTTCCCACTGGAGTAATTCCTGTCCGGCGCGTCCACGCCGCGGGGGTGGAGACCCTTCACTTCAGTAGGCCGGAGTGAAGTGGTTACCAAGTTCGGACAGGGACCCAGTTTCACAGGGTATAATGTGAACCCCTTGCCCTGGGATACGGGCGAAGACCTTAACGGCTGCGGAGGCGGAGATGAAGGACATCGGTACGGCGAAGCAGGCGGAAGAGGCACACACCCAGTATAAGGCTGCCCTCATGTAATCGAGGGAACAGGCTTTGCTGGAGATATGCCATTAGGCAGGATGGCATATTAGGGATGGCGGCGAATGAGACATATGAGGTCCACCGGCGGCACCCACAACCCTCCAAGAGGGATACTGCCTTGGCGTCAGGCGGCAGCCGGCTGTAAAACTTCATAGCCAAAACCTTCTCCCTGTCCAAATATGAAAAGTACGAATAAGAAAAAGAGTATAAATGCTAGGGCGTCCCCCTCAAGCGACGGTCGAGGTAACACATGCGATTCCATATGCAATACATTGCGACTAGCGACTTGGAACCTCGGTTCCATGACTGGCCGGAGTGCCGAACTCAGCGAAGTCCTAACAAGACGACGCATCGATGCATGCTGTGTACAAGAGACCAAGTGGGGAGGGTCGAAATCCAGACTTATTGGAAACGGCTACAAACTTATTTACCATGGTTCCACCAGTGGAAGAAACGGTGTCGGAATAGTCCTGTCTGAAAAACTTTGCCAGAGATTAGTAGACGTACAAAGAATATCAGATCGACTGATGTCTGTAAAGATAGCACTCGAAGAGCAGCCAATATTAAACATCATATGCGCTTATGCGCCACAAACTAACGCTACCTCTGATGAAAAAGATTCTTTCTGGGACGATCTGCTCTATTTAACTAACAATATCCCAAAAGATGAGAGTATCCACCTCGGTGCCGACTTAAATGGCCATGTTGGAAAATCAAATACCAATGCCGAAGGGTGTCACGGTGGCTATGGCTACGGTACTCGTAATCAAGACGGAGATCGAGTCTTGGAATATGCAATCAGCTGCGATTTAGCAATCATAAACACCTATTTCAAAAAGAAAGAAGATCATCTAGTCACTTATCGTAGCGGTGGCAATTCAACGCAGATAGATTATGTCCTGGCACGAAGAAAACACTTAGGAAAGTACAAGGATAGTAAAGTCATTCCCGGAGAGGCATTAACGTCGCAGCACAGAATATTGGTAACAGTCTACAAGCTAGTGAAACCAATTAAACTAAATCAGAATCTAATACCAAAAATTAAATGGAAATCACTTAACAGCGATGCGGGCATGATATTTATCAGCGAATTAAAGGGATACATTACTAAGGCTAATCAGGAGTGTAAACAGACTGCTAATGAAATGTGGAGTGATTTCGAGTCAACGTGTATAACCCTAGCCGAAAAACATCTAGGCAGAACTAAGAAAAGAAAAGGCCCCTTTAAGGAGACCTGCTGGTGGCAAGATGATGTCAAAGCTGCAGTGCAGGCTAAAAAGGAAGCATTCAAACTATGGCAGTCTACTAACGAAGACTCGGATCGAGACGCATACAGAACAGCGAAAGCAGAAACAAAGCGTCAGGTAGCAATCTCGAGAGCAAAATCAACCTCAAAATTTTATGAAGATTTAGAATCAGCCAAATCTGAAATAGACATACACAAAATTGCAAGGGTAAGAAACAATAACAGTAAAGACATAAATTCTGCGAAGTACATCAAGGACAACGATGGTAATTTACTCACCGAGGATAAGAAAATTCAGAATAGATGGGTCGAATACTACAAAGACCTCTTAAATAAATCAAACCCCAGAAATCTTGAAGACCCTAAGCCACCCCCTGTTTATGGCCCGGTGCCTCAGATCACAATAGAGGAAGTTTCCAGCGCCGTTAAACGCATGAAGAACAATAAAGCCCCCGGCCCTGACGAAATACCTGTCGAAGTCTGGAAACATCTAGGACCGATAGGTATATGTTGGTTGCATATCTTATACAACAAGCTAAACGCCGGCCAAGCGATACCTGATGCATGGCGTGAGAGCTACCTCACCCCTTTTTATAAAGGAAAAGGTGACGTCAGGGAATGTGGGAATTACAGAGCTATTAAACTAATGGATCACACATTTAAGATCTGGGAGAGAATAATAAACAATAGAATTAGTAATATAATCGAGCTGACACCCAACCAATGCGGTTTCGTCGCAGGAAAATGTACTTCAGATGCGATACAGACGATCAGAATACTTATGGAAAAAGCTAAAATAAGTAAAAATAACTTGCATATGGTCTTCATTGATTTAGAAAAGGCTTTCGACCATGTGCCACGCGATTTAATATGGAAGGCTTTACGTGCGCAATCTGTCCCGGAGCATTACATCAACCTTATAAAGGATATGTATGAAGACGTATCGACGAAAATCGCTAGCCCCGCAGGTATCACGGAATGTTTTGAACTGAAAGTCGGTGTCCATCAAGGATCAACACTTAGTCCGCTACTGTTTAATGTAACTATTGATTACCTTACAAAACACAGGCAAAGACCAGTGCCTTGGAACATGTTGTATGCTGATGACATCGTACTAATAGCTGAAAGTGCAGACCAGCTCCAAATTGATCTAAATGATTGGGTAGAAGCTCTAGAAGAAAATGGACTAAAAATCAGTCGAAAAAAGACCGAGCTAATGTCCTGCATATTTGATGACATCACGGACCCAAATGACATAAACATACTTATAGATCACGCACCATTACATACAGTCAACAAATTTAAATACCTAGGCTCAGTTATCAGTAACGATGGAAAAATAGATTCAGATGTGATACACAGAAGTAATGCTGGATGGCTGAAATGGAAGGAGCTGACAGGCGTAATGTGTGACAAGAAAATGCCTCTTAAAGTAAAAGGAAAAATCTACAAAACAGCAGTAAGACCTGCTATACTTTATGGATCGGAATGTTGGGCCACAAACAAAAGTCATCTAAACAAACTCCATACTACAGAGATGCGCATGTTACGCTGGTCAGCGGGGGTCACCTTACTCGATAAGATTCAAAACAAATTCATCAGAGGCAGTTTCAAAATAGCACCCATATCAGATAAACTGGTGGAACGTCGCCTGAGATGGTTCGGACATATTCAGAGGCGGCCTCAAGACCACATGGTAAAATTGGCTTTAGACTTGGATATTCCCATGACGACGCGGAGACGCGGAAGACCCACCACTACTTGGTTGACGACGGTTAAAAGAGACCTGAAAGCCGCTGATCTGGATCCAGATATAGCGCTTAATCGTAGCGAATGGAAGAAAAGGACAGGGAGGGCCGACCCCAAATAAATGGGACAAGGTCTGGGAAGAAGAAGAAGCATTTGGGCGAAGATATTTAACTCTAATGTAATTAGACTATAATTAGCTGAAAAGTTGATCTTTAATCAGAAAATGACTCTAATCTATAACTACACTGAAAAAAAAGAATTGTTGAATGCACTAAAGTAGCGTAGGTTGCCTAGTGAACTGCCATAGTCAACCCATTTCATAGTTAATTTTACTATAAAAAGGGTGAATTTAACAATATATACTTTGTTGATTTTACATAACAAAACAGATTGACTAAAACTATTCTTAGTACAGTAAAATTAACCAAACAATTATTTGAATACACTAAAAAAAGTTTGTAAAATACTTCTCCAAATTTTCAACAGGTAACGCTACTAAAGTTGTTCGTAAAAACTACCAAATTAGAAGATTGATTTTACTTAACACAAATTATGATATATATTTAGTATAATTGACATTAGAAATATGTACATTTTACACAAGTTTGTCAATAAAATCAACAAACAACTTTTGTTTAAACAACAGTACGAGTTTAGCAACACAGTTCTCCGAATTTCCGATAGGTGACGCTTGCTACTCTACTAAAGTTGTTCGTAAAAACTACCAAATTAGAAGATTGATTTTACTAAACACAAATTATGAGATATATTTAATATAATTGACATTAGAAATATGAACATTTTACAAAAGCTTGTCAATAAAATCAACAAAAAACTTTTGTTTAAACAACAGTATGAGTTTAGCAACACAGTTCTCCAAATTTCCGATAGGTGACGCTTGCTACTCTACTAAAGTTGTTCGTAAAAACTACCAAATTAGAAGATTGATTTTACTTAACACAAATTATGAGATATATTTAATATAATTGACATTAGAAATATGTACATTTTACACAGGCGTGTCAATAAAATCAACAAAAAGCTTTTGTTTAAACAACAGTACGAGTTTAGCAACACAGTTCTCCAAATTTCCGATAGGTGACGCTTGCAACTCTACTAAAATTGTTCGTAAAAACTACCAAATTAGAGGATTGATTTTACCTAACACAAATTATGAGATATATTTAATATAATTGACTTGAAAATCAACAGATTTAGCAACACAGTTTTCCAAATTTCCGATAGGTGACGCTTGCTACTCTACTTAAATTGTCTTGTTTACCCTTTGATGTGACTTTATGTACAGTCGGCAACGCATGAGTTTATAAAGAAACTAACTTATTTTGAACCTTGATGGCTTGCATTTGAATATAAATTGATTGAATATCATCGTGCTCAGCGTGCCGTTGACTGTATATCTAGGAGGGCATTCAACTTACTTGTTGAAAAACTGCCCAAGAATATACTTCTTTGTTTAGTTACCTAGTAAATGCTTTTAAACTACTATAGTCACAGACTCACAGAATACATAATAGTACTATAGTAATGAAGTTCAAGTTGGACAATAGCGCCCTCTCACGGATTTTGCTTTTCTCTCTCTCTCTTCAAAATCTAGTACAGACTTAACTCAATCTTATTTAGCTATTATGATTCAATTACATGAAAAGAGATAAGTTGTGATGACTTGTGGTTCATTATGCGGATTGGCTTAGCACTTGAGAATTTTACTGTGTGGACGAACGATCTTAACTTTTTATTTGTGTATTAGTCATTATCCTCAATTTATTTTATACAAATAAAAAAAAAGTTGATGTCTCAGTGACTCGATAGTTCAGTGGTTGGAGCGTTGAACCGGATGTCCAGAGGTCGCGGGTTCGATTCCCGTTGACCTGGTGCGGGTTGTGGTTTCTTTTCGTATATTATTTAGTATAAAATACTAAAACTTTCAAACTTTTATTTGCTAATACAAATTAAATAGGTTCTTCATAGTGTCGAAAAAGAAAAAAACCGGTCCGATCCAATCCGATTTTGTATTCCAATTTTAAGTTCGATTTAGACTTCAGGTTCGTGTTTTGTTTCGTTTTACGTTTCGTATTACGTGTTTAATGTTTATAAGGTTCGTGTTCTAAATTCGATTTCGATTCTTATTTCATGTCATGGTAGGTACAAAAAAAACAATTTACATTTTGGAGACGCTGGTTATTAAATCCTAAGTGATATTTTGCTTGTAGTAAGATTTATAAGACACGGCTGTACAAGTACACTACCTATTTTTTCTCTTTCTATTTATTTTTGTGCTACGTTAATATGACTTGTTACATAATATACATATTGTGCTAGGTACATAACAAGCAAGGACATTTGGAATGTCACATGACATAGATGAAACGTGGAGCATCAAGCAATGACCATTTTAGCCGCTAACATTTAAGTTGCCGTGGTGTAATGGTGTGACTGCTCGCTAAATGCTCAAGAGGCCGCGGTTCGAACCTCAGTCATTGATGGTTTTTCTGATATCAAAAATGTTTGGTTGTATTCAAATGTACATATTTAGAATGTTAATAAATAGAAAATGCTAGTATAGTTAAAAAATAATAGTAAATATGAAAAGGGCAGAAAATGGTTATTAAGGGACACAAACGAAAGAATAACAAAGTGACTCAAAAATTGGGGTAGGGGGAATATAAAAGAAGGTAAGTAGCAAATAAAAAATAAGAAGAAGTGAAGAAGAAGAAAGCCGAAACAAATAAAGTGACATAATATCTCATCGTAAAAGATCGATGTAAAATATACAGGACAGAACTGTATCAGTTGAATTTACCAAATGAAATGAGTAAATGTAGCAAAATTAATTTCACATATTTTACATAACAAGTTTAGTGACATTTATCAAATCTCATCGTAAAACCTCGAAAGTAGTCGACGTAAAATATACAAGACTTTTTAGTCAAATATACAAAATGAAATGAGTAAATGTAGCAAAATTAATTTCACATATTTTACATAACAAGTTTAGTGACATTTATCAAATCTCATCGTAAAATATCGAAAGTAATCGGTGTAAAATATACAGGACTGAATCAGTTGAATTTACTAAATGAAATTAGTAAATGTAGCAAAATTAATTTCACATATTTTACAAAACAAGTTTAGTGATATTTATTAAATCTCATCGTAAAAGATAGAAAGTAATCGACGTAAAATATACAGGACTTGATAAGTTGAATATACGAAATCATACTATTAAATTTACTAAACGTATGGGTTAAATAATCAACCAGTTTTATTTGGTAAAATCAACAATTTAGTGTGTAGGACCTATATTAACCCGCGGATTTGATAAAATTTACGAGGAATTTAGTAAAATCAATCATTCTTTTTTTTCAGTGTAAACATGTTGAATTGTAAATTAAATAAAGCAAAACCTTTGAACTAAGTTTAAAGTCCATACTTACAATCAACTTTTTGTATGGAAACAATCCTGGAACCGCAAAATAATTCAACTGTTTCATAAATTTCAGCAAACTTCCCTAAAAATGTTGTATGAAACAGCAGATTTTTTTGCGATTTCAAGATTGCTTCCATACAAAAAGTTATTCGTAATTAAGAGCCTTATTTAGTTAAAACGATTTATGCTTTATTTAATTTATACGTTGTATAATAACTTGGATTATCTCCGGTATAAGTAGCGATTATACCTCTTGTGGTTGAATTGTAAATAAAAGGAAGTTACAAAAAAATATAACGGGTGGCGCAAAAGTAAAGACCCTATTTGGTTCAGCTATAAAATTTTTTCTAAATTAGAAAACTAGATTTAGGTTTTTTTAAATGTATATTTGTGCCATTAAATTTCGTACCATTAGGATTTAAAGATGATGTCTTTTAAATGGTGACCTCCAGAGTTGATACACATTTGAGCCCTATTTATGACATTTTGCATAACTTGCCGTAACACTTCCTGCGATATGTTCGTTATTTCTTGACGAATGTTTTCTTTTAGAGCTGCGAGAGTCTGTGGCTTGTTCACATACACCCGAGATTTCAAAAAACCCCAAAGAAAGAAGTCTGGACTGGTCAGATCGGGTGATCTTGCAGGCCAAGGCAAATCGCCAAAACGAGAGATAACTCGGCCTGGAAAAGCGTCCCTCACTAAATCCATATTTATTCCACGTTCTTGGGGAGTAAAACGGTCCATGTTTATTTTCAGTGTATTTTATATATGTTCACTACACAATTTTCAACAACAGAATGACAGAAAATGTCATATAAAAAAAATAAAAGTATTTTCTTTAGTGCCAGTACTTTTGCGCCACTCGTTATATTCCGTAACCTTGACTTTTACATCGTTAATGTGATGATTCCAATGCGAATGCGAAAACGGAGAATTATTGCAAAAATAAAATCTATATATATAAAATTCAAAGTCCTGACTGAGTGAGATATCAACGCACAGCCCAAACCGCTGAACCTAGAGACTTGAAATTTTGCACACAGATACTTTATACAGTGTAGGCATCCACTAAGGAAGGATTTTTGAAAATTCCATCCCTAAGGGGATGAAATAAGGGATGAAAGTTTGTATGAAAGTCCCTCAGTTTTGAAGCTAGGATCTTCAAATTTTGTGTTTAGGCTGATGATTGAAAATAAATAAATACGTGTCTCAGCGTTTTTCAAAATTCTACCCCCAAAGGGGTGAAAAGGGGGATGAAGTTGTGTTTAGAAGATAATCCTTCATTTTTGAAGTAGAAATCGCTAGATTTGTAATTTAGGCTTATGGATGGAAATCTAACGCAACGCATATTGTATTGGTATAATTTCAACCCCCATGGTGATGAAATGGGGGTGCAATGGGGTAAATAAACCTAAAAATCGATATGGATGTCGTTATTGGGGTTTTCTGGGATGAAGATTGCGAAAATGACATTTATTTTGAAGTCCAACACGGTCGACATGATTTAACCCCTAAAGGGGTGAAAATTGGATTTAAATTTGGTATTGAAAACAATATAAAATAGACATTACAACTTAAAACTTCGTAGGAGCATGTCTTAAAATAAATAGGCAAACATATATTTTGTGGTTTTGAAAATCAACCCCTTAGGGGGTAAATGGGCTAAGTAAACGTAGAAATCGATATGGATGTCGTTCTTGAGGTTTTATGGGATGGTGATTGCGAAAATGACATTAATTTTGAAGTCCAATTTAACCGCTAAAGGGGTGAAAATGGGGTACAAATTATATATGGAAAAATAATATAAAATAGACATTACATAGTTTACAGCTTAAAAATTCGTAGGAGCATGTCTAAAAATAAATAGGCAAACACATATTTTCTTATTTTGAAAATCATCCGTTAGGGGGTAAATGGGGTAAGTAAACATGAAAGCCGATGTGGATGTCGTTCTTGAGGTTTTATGGGATGAGGAATGCGAAAATGACATTTGTTTTGAAGTCCAACACGGTGGACATGATTCAGCCCAAGGGGACGGGGACGGACACGGGAACAGGAACGGGAACGGGGGCGGGGACGGAAACGGGAAAGAGTAAAGAAACGGGAACGTGATACTCTTAATATCTCTGGACCTAATTCTGATTATTGTAATAAACTAGCTTCCGCCCGCGACTTCGTCCGCGTGGATATTAGAGAAAATCCTTAGGGAACCTTCAACCAGGATCCGACCAACCGTTTTATACGCGATTACGCGGGTCCCCACCAAGCGCGCAGCCTCGTGCGAGGCCTGTCACACGTCGCAAATGTTTTGCCTCGCGAGGCAGCGCGCTTGGTGGGGACCCGCCTAATCGCGTATAAAACGGTTGGTCGGATCCTGGTTGAAGGTTCCCTAAGGATTTTCTCTAATATCCACGCGGACGAAGTCGCGGGCGGAAGCTAGTATTAAATAAACTTCTGTCCCATCCCAGTGCGTTCCCATTACTCAGTCTACTTGAAATTTATTTAAAAATGTCCATCAGCCATTTTTTTATGTCCCCACTGCTGGGGCATAGGCCTTCCTTATGGGATTAAAAAAATACTTGACTGTTATTAATTTTTATTTTGATTCCATAAAATATAACACATGTCATATCATAAAATAATAAGTATGCCTACCTTAGAAATCATTAAAGATTTAACTTAGATTCTTAAAGTCATGTATTTTCTTTATGGTAAAACAACATCAGGATTTAAAAGAAAAACTTACATATTATAGACATTTTTTTTTAATTTACTGAGAATAGCTAATATTGGGCAAGGGTTGAGCGTAGGGTCATGTATTCTGAAACTAAATGTACGATACTTAAATCAAAACTTGTCACTTTGTATATTTTGGTTGAACTTAGCCACAAATATTTGGGTACTTTAGTCTATATTTTCATTAGTAGTGCTGAGATTACATTGCATTTTACATTATGTAAATGAAACATACATTTCAAATACATCTTAGTCTATCCCACCGCCAAGTAGCTTGTCTGGCGGTGTTCTACAAGTTATACTTGGGAGAGTGTGGTCTTGAGCTCAGCTAAGGACTGGAATTACCTGCCTGCGTCTGTATTTCCGCAAGCATACAACCCAGCGATATTTAAAGCCTGAGTGAATAGGCTTCTTCTGGGTAAGCTCGCTCCATCTTCGGCCTAGCCTTATGGTTCTCGAATGTGGCCAAGAGTAAGAACATTTAATGTTATAAAATCTCTATTAGTAGAATGTTATCGTTGCAACCACAAATGCCGTATCCTATGACCAATGGAAACATCCAAAACGCACGTGGAACAGCGCGCGCGCAGCGTATTAGCGATTCGTCGGCAGGTGATTATAAAGACAGGTGGTCAAAACGAAATTATAACGTTCCCTGCAATGCGCTGCAGTGCCAAACGTTTTTGTTTTATCATTTCCTTCCAACATTAATCCGTCTGCTAAAATTAGAATACTTTTAAAATGTCTTTCTTGTCAAATTAAGTCGTTACTCACTGCATTTAGTCGTATGGCGTTTGGCAGAGTAGAATAGCATCATTAAGCACTTCAGACTAGGCATAGGCGAAGCCAGGCCAGTTTTTTTTTTGGGGTGTTAAAAAACGTTTTTGACTGATGGCTTAGTAGTAGGTACATATAAATCTTAGGCAGGAAAATGGGCAGAAGCGTTTTTTGATTTTAATGGTATTGCTCTATTCTTACTAGGTTTGGTGGAAATAGCCTTATAAAGTCTTTATGATAGATAAGGTACCTTATCGATATACCATGCATGCGTACAATCCCGGAAAATTTGTATAAATCTGAAAACCACATGGCTCAGAAATTTTGTTTTTTTATTTGTATGTAAAATTGGACACAACCCTGGACTTGTTTTCGATAATCAATCCCATTATTAGGTAAAAGCAAACCACAATTTTGGTCTAAAGTTGCCACTATGTAGTTTATCATAAAAGAAAAAAAAGATTTTTCAAAATAAGTTGTTAATTTCAGGGCTTATAATAATTTTCCGGATTTGTAGGTGTAGATGTGTGATGGTATTATCTACCATAATTATCACAGAATACATAATAGTACAAGTATCATATTCGGCTTTATAAGGCTTTTCCAAACAGGAAACATTATTTGGAATTCGAAAATTTCGATGTTTTTCTTGATTATTAATGATAATATCACAAACCCAGTGTCACGACAGTAATAATTGATAGTGAAACTGTTTGTCATACCTTTTGATAGATTAACTTAAAAATAGTCCTCTTGACGCATTCCAAATGAATTTGTCGGTTCGTAAATATATACAAAAATCTTCATTAAATTAGCACTGTACATTCAATACTGTTTAACTCTAATTGACCAATATTTATTAAAGTAACATCTATAATGTTACCTGAATCAGAGCCAATAACAACTCAACACTCATTAGCCAGTCTATTAGGGGCAACAGGAGCATTTCGTAATTTACAATCCAATTGTAAATTACAAAATCGAGAGGGTATAATCATATCGGAATAATGCAGACATATGTTCAACACCTTTCATAAGCCGGTTGGACGAAGGACATCCGCTTTTTGACTTATAAAAAATCGGGTTCGACATTCTCACAGGAACAGAAACGTATCCGGTGCGCGGGCGCAAAGTAAAAACGATCATTTGTTGAGCGTGCCACTATATAGAACATCAATTCAGGTACATGTTCACCTACCTAGTTTACTTTCGGTTTGTGAGCGACCGAAATGATTTTATCGGTTTTTAAAGCATTGGGACTATCAATCTTTGATACTTAATAATTACGATACGTTTCCATTTTCAGTACACATAGCTATTTTTCAAAACTTAGTTGAAAAACAGAAGGTAACAAAAACATTTGTAAATCATGTGTTTTGCTTAAAGGTTGTTTTTCTTACAGTTACAAAAATATTTTCGTTAAAAAGCAGAAATCACAGCTAGTTAGTCATAATTAATTAAGTTAGTCACAACAAAGACGTTCTAAAATAAAAGATGACTAGCTAACGGACGATGTTCGTAAAAATAGTTTCTTTAAGTCATTATTAAAGCGATTACTCTTTGTGGGACAAAACGAAATTCTTGTGTCAACCGAATTAGAACTCTCGAATTCTCAATGGTACAGTATGATGACCTCTAATCTACATACATACAAATGACTTGCACGCATGGACAACTACAATAACTCGAATGTCTCACCAGGTTAGATGTACAGTTTCTTAGAATAATGAGGTGCTTATGTCGTCGGCGTAAGATTTAAATTTGTAGATGATATTGAAATTGATGTTGGGGATTCTGTCAGTTAGTTGTTTGGTAATAGGTGAGTGAAAGGCTGGATAGGTACGTGAGAAAACCGACGCCTATTCTAACAATGCCATATTTTGCCGTCTGCGGATGATCGATCTGGTTAAATATTTTATTTTACTGTTGCACTGCACAAATTGTTCATGGTTAATGTTACCATTAAATTAATCATAGACGTGGGAGAGGATGGACTGCTAGTAAAACTCGTATGTCTTTTGAAAGATCTATTTTACCTTTGCAGCTTTCTATGAAAAAACATAAAAGCTGAGGTATAAATTTGCTAAATATGAATAATTACTTGATCTAGTTTAAATAGCAGATGAACGTCTCGGCCTATATGTTAAACTAGCGGCCGCCCGCGACTTCGTCTGCGTGGAAAGGTTTTTTGTTATCCCTCGGGAACTATACTTTTTTCGGGATGAAAGGTACCCTATGTCCTTTTCTGTACCCCTGACAACGTGTATGCAAAATTTCATGATTATCGGTTCAGTAGTTAGGACGTGAAGGCGTAACAAACAAACAAACAAACGGACTTTCGCATTTATAATATTAGTAAGGATTAAAAACTTTCATTCCACATTCGCATTAAAGTTGAATTCAATAATTTCTATATGAAATTTGTGACATTTTCACATTTCTGATTGCATTTTAAAGTACTTATCCGTAAAATGCACTTAGAAATTGTTCGTTCACTATTATTTGCAATATGCAACGATTTCATTTATCTCTAATCAAAAGCATTCATTGCCGTTGATCTGTAAAACCACTTTTCAATTACATACCTAATTTATTTATACTAATTTGTCGTCTTGGTAAACAAACAAGACCCCTGTGACGTCATTCAGTGGTCATGCAATCCTATATTTAACATTTTCATCGCCAAACTCAGCTTAACCTTTAGGGCAACAAGGTCTGACGGCTTCACATTTCAAGGATAGTTTTTACTGAAGGCTATTTACAAAGTGTTATACAACTGAAAGTCGCAAATAAGAGTCACGCGACAGAGCTGTTGCAACTAATTTTGTTTTGGGAATGTGATTAGAAATTGTTTATCCTACTAATATTATAAATGTGAAAATTTGTGGGTTTGGATCTTTAGATGTTTGGATGTTTGTTCCTCAATCACGCAAAAATTACTAAACGAATTTGCTTAAAATTTGGCACACAGATAAATAGATAGAGTAGATTAAAACATAGGATACTTTTTATCCCGATATTCCCACGGGGACGGGAACCACGCGGGTGAAACCACGGGCGGCCGCTAGTTTGTTATACACGGTTAATTTTAAAGTATATCTAAAAAAGTAATGGCCGTATCTCTTAGCTTTTCTAATCAAATATGGGCAGTTAAAAGTTTCAATCCTACTTAATATTATAAATGTGAAAGTTTGTGGGTTTGGATGTTTGGATGTTTGTTCCTCAATCACGCAAAAACCACTGAACGGATTTAGTTGAAATTTGGCACATAGATAGTAGATAGCCTAGATTAAAACATAGGATACTTTTCATCCCGATATTCCCACGGGAACGGGAACCACGCGGGTGAAACCGCGGGCGGCCGCTAGTATTTAATAACTAGTCAAGATATTGAGGTTGTTTGCATTCGAAATTTTACAGATTACTGGATTTAAAGTTCATTCTTACACTTACACGTACGTAATCAAGTCTTTAGTTTAACGATTAATTAAAATATTTCCGATTTTTTTTTACTTTTAAATACACACACACACACATTTCAGTGACGTGGTCTGATAGCCCCATTACATTTTGAAAATTAAGTGTGTACTTATGTCTATGTTGCATATTATTATCTAACTACAACTATTAGTGGATAATAGTAAAGACGGTTGTCATAAGCACTAACTTTACTAAAAACTATAAGTTGGTACCCAAGCATTGCATATTTCTTCTATAAGTATAACATTTTAATGTTTTAACATTAAATTACAGAAAAAAAACAGTTTGGATCATTAACAGTTCCTAATCAAATTAAAAATAATTAAGGGAAAAACTATTTTGCGCATTTCTTAAATTTTTGTTTACACGTTTGTTTGACAAGAATCTTTCCGGAAGTGGTGTTTAACCGTAACTCGGCGCGGCATTGTGTGAGCAGTATTTCACTTCCGGAACAAAAAGATATGCCTGCTACCTCATTCATCCCCTCAAAGAGTAAGTAACCTCTTCGCAGAATTGCAAACTACTATTTTGATGATGATAAATTGTAGACCTAAAGTATGGCCAATTTAATAGAACACATTTGACACTTCATCAAAATTCAGCAACGCAACCTTCTGACGGCAGGCAAACAATTTTTATTTTTTTAAAGGCAGAATCGCTTAAGTGTTTTTTAGTTAATAATAAATATTTATTGTAATAAAAATGAAAGCAAATTTAGAATATACTGATATATTATGTCAAAAATGATTTAACGAGCATAAAGCGAGATGAAAGTTTGACTTCTCTAAGAGCTAATTTAATTATACGGCGATGACTCACGGTATGAAGATAGACTTATAGGTTATTATGGATATGAATCTAAATAAGCTGAGCATCAATCAAATCCAAGTCGAATAAACCTTTGACGACCGAATGAACGACAAGCGAAGCAGGTCGCTTCACTTGTCATTCATTCATGTCAACTTTGATTTGATTACATTGAATCGTAAATAAATACAGCTACTACAATTAAAATCTTGACGAAGAAGTATATGAAGGGTTGTTATCACATATGACTCGCACGCATCAATACAAGTGAACTTGTTAATCATCCATTAGTTAAACTTAGTAAACCCTGCATCGGTAGCTTCGCTTTGGTTTAGAATTTTAGGCATGTCATGAATGTCACAAAACACTTCTGTATATATTTGTCGCTTACTCTTTGTTCCACTATCCAATGCCACCTCTACGGTACGTATGTCCACGGGCGCCGGGCGGGGTGAGACAGAAGATCGAAAATAAAAACACCCTCGCGGGGGGAGGGTGGAGGCTCTACCACGGGCCCGGCTCGTACTGGAATCCTTGATTTTTGCGATAATAAACACGGATGAGCCTCTTTTGTGGCGATATGAACGTGGGATTTTTTACTAGCACCTCCTGTTTATTCTAAACGATAATACGTAGGGGTTTCCCGTGTTGAGATTTATGATTTTATTAACCTTTGTCCTTTACTTCAAATGTGTGGTTTATGACTTTACTTGCATGAGAGCTACCTCTTTTTAATTACTTTTTTTTAATTACTTAATTTTAAAAGGCTTAAATTCCAGATTTTCGAGGTCCTTCGCGTTGGTTTCAAAACAACACACATTTTATAGAGGTACTTACTAATACGAGTCTAAGGCGTAAGTTACTTCAGAAAATTGCAGAGCAACAATTTTCTTTTTCTTTTCCCGTATTCCTAAGAAAATCAAACCTTCAATACGGCGAAGATAACGTATTAACTATATCCATTCAGGTAAATAAAATGAAGATAGCCGTGAACAGGAACGGGCGGCAGATTCGTTCGCGGCCTCCGAAACGAAATGGCTTTTCTATTCAATTTTCGATAGAGATTTTTTACCAACCCGCAGTTTTGCGTACGGCGGAACCAATAAATCTCTTCTCGGAGGTAAGGGTCGAATTAATCACCCGACTGGTTCACCGACGCGTCTGTCGACGGAGTATTCTTTGACAGACGAATGTCGGTCTTACAAAGTTTGCAGTAGACTGAGTTTTGGTTGGTGTGTTACCTTTATTTACAGGTCGGCAGGTGAAAATAAGAAATGGGAATAAATAGTAGGGCTTTCTCCGCCGATACACTTGCGAGAGATTAAAGTGTTCGAGTCGGTGGTGCAACATAAATTAGAGAAATAGCTTCGGTCTGATTACATACCGATGCGGCATTGTTTATTTATCCGCCTTCCTTCAATTAATGTGTATTTCGGTTCGAAAGCTTCTCACGTAGTTAATGCTGGTTGCCCGGCCATATAGGATTCCTTTTTTTTATTTTTGATCGTATAAACTTTATGTGAAGACGAAAAAGCCTGCTTTTTCAGTGAATCATATTTATAAAATACGTATTTTCAAAGTTTTTTTTTTCTCTTTATTTTATTTAGGAACTTTGTTTTTAAATATTTTCAAAGTTATTAACGTTGATAAAAGAAAATAAACCTTGATACCTAGTGGTTTGATCGGATATTTTCAATACCACCTATAAAAAAAATAAAAAAATGTCCAAGCGAATTCCTTTTCAGCCATAAACCAAAACACTAAACTGAATTTCGGGAATGAGGCGAAATTTAAAAGGCCCGTTGTTTCCCGCCCATTAGGGCTAGGGCGGGCGGATGGGTGGCACGAATTAATAAACAACCCGGCCAAGGCCGCACCGTGCGACCTTTGGACCCTATCCTTGTACGCTTTACCGGTTTCAACTGTTAGGTAATATTGAGTACGATTACAAAAAAGAATTCATCAATTAACGAAGTAAACAGGATTTAATGACAGAAGACCTATAAAAGCAAACGTTCCTATAAGTTACGACAAAAAAAAATAAACAAAAACGAAGCGCTCCAATTAAAAGGAAGTCAAATTTAAAAAACAAAAGACTAAAGTTGATCGTCGGGAATCCTCAAATCGCCATAAAACGTCGTCGAGCCCCCGACCAAGGAAACGTTGTCATTCAAAATCAGACCACGTGTACAATATTTCATCATCAGGGTGGGTGTACCCCCACTCCTGTACTCTGTTGCCCCCTCTCCCCACACCCGATGCCGACCCAAAAAGTCTATCTGCACTTGACACGGGAGGAAACGGGACAGATTAACCGTAGTGAAGGGAACAAAGCTAAATATGTTTCAAGCTGATACTTACTCCTGTATAGTAAAATGAGAATTGGCAGATATTTATACTAAGTTAATTATTCTTATAGCTTTATGTATCACAGAAAATCTACTTTCTCAAAAGTAATTACATAATTTACATTTAGGAGCAATATTATGCAGATGAGGATTAGATTATTTAATTAATTCCTATGGCTTTTGAAAATATTTGACTAAAGACAAATAAATAAAATATCTAATAAATAGGCAATTCTCATAATATAATCTATTAAAATAATTCTAAATAACAAAACTAGTAAATAATCCTTACTAATCTTTACTAATATTATAAATGCGGAAGTCCGTTTGTTTGTTTGTTTATTTGTTTGTTACGCCTTCAGGTCTTAAATACTGAACCGATCATTATGAAATTTTGCGTACACGTTGTCAGGGATACAGAGAAGGACATAGGGTACTTTTCATCTAGAAAAAGTACTGTTCCCGAGGAAGAGCAAAAAATCTTTCCACGCAGACGAAGTCGCAGGCGGTCGCTAGTATTATAAATGCGAAAGTCCGTTTGTTTGTTACGCTTTCACGTCGTAACTACTGAACCAATCATCATGAAATTTTGTATACACGTTGTCAGGGGTGCAGAAAAGGACATATTAGGGCATCCAGAAAAAACGTACAGTTCCCGAGGAATAGCAAAAAACTGTCCACGCAGACGAAGTCGCGGGCGGCCGCTAGTACTCTTATAAATTCATGATGTTCTTTATCCTCCAACTTGTTGACTATTCACCAAATTGATCTTTATCTTCGCATATACTGTGTCATGCTGATACAAGTTACAGAGCGCTGAAAAAGGATGGGGAATGAAATGATGGAACCATTTTCAGTCCACGGACACTGCATCTGTGTGCGTTCGCCGCGTACGCAGGGGGGCGGGCGTGAAAAGTTTGAGCGGTAATTTATATGGCGGTTTAATAATTACCCCGCGTTTTCGGCTCAATTTGTAGATGAGCCCGCCGAATCGGCGGTTGGCGTATTCGGCGGCGCCCGTACGTATCACTTTTACGTTGCGGTGCCGGTATGATGAAATTGTTAATTGTTCTGCGAGGTTTCGCGTGTGTTCTGTTTCCTTTTACGCATCCCGTTCTATTACTTTGAATTTATGCTTTCAGAATTCTGTTATTTTTTTTATTTTAAATAAACAAATAATAAGTAAAATATATTGTTGCTGTGATATCATCTAATAATAAAGTAGGTAAGACCATTTTATTTTTGAAAATAATATTTTGATTCATTAAGTACTTGTATTGTAACGTAAGTTCATAAGTATATTTTAGAAAATATAAAACCTTATTAGTATCCAATATTTTACAGTTAATAATAATTACTTACATGTATCTAACGTGTCTATACGACACGCAGCATCGAGATGTCAAATAATTTTTCAAACTTCTATTTAACTCATACGCGTCATAATGACCCTACGTTTTTCGTAACAAGGAGAATCTTTCGTACTCCAATTGCCATCTGCACGGAAAATAGATTGCTTGTCAATAAAAATGTAAATTCGCCGCTTCAGCTCTCAGCTAATTCATTTCCCAATGGAAAATCCGGGAACGCGTCACCGGAGATCGATCGCCCGTTCATTTCGACCTTTTTGCCTCTTTTTCAGATTTCATATTGACCAGCAGCAGTTAGTTTGCATACAGACTAATGTTGGCCCCCGCCACTTCGCAATAACGCCGCCTGTCCACACCCTTTTCCACAATACACGCTCTTTTTGTGCCGAGTTCAGATATTAACGTCTTTTACGATGATTTATAGAGGTCCTTTCCCATGAAAGACGAAGGGCTTTCGCACGACTCGGTATGAATTCTAATATGCGATAACAACTAACGTGCACGAGCGAAATGAAACTGTAATGTCGCTGAAACAATTTCGCATCAATTTGTTGTACAGACACCACGGGTGCGAGAAGAAAAAAAATCGAAATACGCAAATTTGATCCAAAACCTCGGGGCTTGGCTCACACTCTCGCGGTGATATGCCTGACACCCTAATCAAATAAGTACCTTTTACCGGGATTTTAGGGTCACACGAAAGGTGGTCGTAAGCTGTGTCGTTAAGGTATATTTTGCGTTGGAGCACTCGAGTCTGACTAGCTTCCGCATAAAACGTATTTGTAGGAAGGACGACCCAGAAAATGGGTATAATATACCTACTCGTACTCACACTGGCACGCCGCTTCCTCGCCTTATTCTCCCGGGCGTCCCCCAGGAGCCGCAGAAATTTATATAACAAGCTATCTCGTCGGGCCTCGGTTATTGTCGAGGAAACACTGCCTCAGACATTATTTTTAATTAAACAAAAGTACTGGCTAACGCCCCGATTCCGACGGACGCGATTCTGCCGACCAGGAAGTACCTACTTTTTTTATTAAATAAAAAAAAATACAATTTTAATATTCCATTTAATAGTAACTTTTTTGTCACTATTTTACATAAGACAAAGGAGTTCACATATTTTTAAGTCAAACATGAAAACTACTAAAATAAAACAATAAGTCTAAATATCATAGAAAATTTATATTCAAATATAATTGAGCACGTCCATTAATTGCACCTCCATCCAATATTAATCGCCATTTTAAAAATCCTTTGGTATAAACAATTTTCCATTGAATCACGTAACAGAGTGGGGGGCGCCCCCCTCCTCATGCCTACGTAAACGCACCCCTACTATGGAAACGACTTTTTCCAGGAATTCAGTAACATTTCCGTTAAATAACTGTATCAAAGTCAAATACTTTTACTGCGTACTAACTACTGCTAGTACTTTTAATACTTACTTTTACTCACTATATTAAGAAATGTGTTTATGTATAACATAGAGAGAAGGAAAAGAGAAAGTCAAAGAGGTGGGAGGATAAGCTGAAATTGAGTGCGGTTCAGCACACATCCACATTAAGCTATTTAAATAAAAATTACCTACTTAAAAAAGCTTTATACTAAGAGCTAGCCCCGGAAATAGGTGGACAATTTACAGAGCGACGAAATCCCTCTAGTTAGTTATCCATACTATCATTATTAACAGATCCAGGCACCTCGCAGATTTTCAGTGGTGAGGGTGGGAGAAGTTGAGCAACAAAGGGGCTGAAAAGTGATTGAAGGTATATAATTTACAGAGCTCTGGATTTGGTGTGGCCACCTAATGATGTATCTAAATCGAATATAACATTGCCAGGAATTTTGACTGGTGGAAAAGTAGTGCCAGGCGGCATCAAACTTTACCACTTTTTCGCGCATTTTGATGCCGCCTGGCACTGCTTGTTCGTCAAAATTCCTGGTAATATTATATTCGATTTAAATACATGATCGGCTTGCTATAATACCACACCAAATATATAGCTGTGTAAATTGTATACTTTCACTCGCTTTTCAGCCCCTTTGTTACTCAACTACTCCCACCCCCACCACTGAAAACCCGGCTCTGTTAATAATGATAGTATAGCAAACTTATAAGAGGGATTTCGTCGCTCTGTAAATTGTCCACCTATTTCCGGGGCTAGCTCTTAGTCCATTGGTCACTTGTCACAATTACAACCATTGTCAGAAACTTCTATAAAAAAGCTGGATATAAAATCATGATAATTTGTCTGTTTTCCTTACTTGTCTTAAGTAAACATATAAATTAAATTGTCATATCAACTTCTTTCGTAATCTGTATGTGGAAAAAAAATGTATTTTATAAATGAATATTATTCAATAAAGAGATGGGTGAAGATTGTTTACCAAATAAGACAAGAAGGGAAAAACAGAAATACATATTATTAAGATGATCAATACATTTAAAAAGAATTTGAAAAAACTATTCAACTAACTAAGTATGTAAACTAACTGCAACAAATCTATCTAAGAATGTCAAGACTGGAAAAATGGATGCAGACAAAGTGAGTCGTCCTTAGATGACCTGCAGACGCTCTTGCAGAATGTCATCCAGATTATCGACTTGGGCACTCGACGGGAATTTTAATCGATACGAAGCGAATGCGCTTCTACTTAGATTACATTACGACACTTATCGAATGAAACAAAAGACACAAAATATACGAGTAAAGACCGTTTGTGACATTGTTGATTATTTCTCGAAATGGCTGAAAAAGCATTTTTTTTAACTGAATCAACAATGAAATCTGTATAATTAATATCGAACCTGCTTACAGAATTTCACGAGAATCGCTTGAGAAATACGACCTGTAGAGAAGAACAGACGGACAGCTGGACAGTTGACAGACATACGAAAGCATTTTTCCCAAGCTGAAACAGACGCTTCGCGCTCGCTCGGTCAATGAGGGCTTTACAAAGTGACATTTAAAAAATAAAAATAGTAACTATTTGCCTCACTAGATGGCGTTGATGGAAAAAGATTATTAGAGTCTAGAAATTGCCTTTTGAAAATAAACTGTCTGTACCAAAGCGGCAAGTAAGCGCTCGCTTTCTGACATCTCCCCAAAGAGAAGCATTTTAGGGTTACATCTGCCTGTCTACCTGAGTACCTATACAAGTAGAGAAACATATATTTTTATCAACGCCATCTATCGAGCCTACAGCTTTTTGTCATTTTGAAAAGCCCTCATTGGTTCCTTAACGAATAGAAGCGCTTGGTCGTATTCGATAATACTTTGGTACTTACGTCATCTGTTTTTTTTTGCACTAGGCAACTGCTGCAGAAGGTACTGACCAAAAATTGTTTTCACCCTGTGGCTCATGTTTAAGATTACATCTTAAACATGCTCAAACAAATATGCAAAAACCGCGATTTAATTCGAACCGATACAGCTGTTAACTTTTTACATACAGTGTACGGTTTCTGTAATACACGGACGTGACAAAACTTTATTTTTGTCCACACTATTTATTTGCACGTGAATAAAGGATATCGATAGGATAGTACAGATTTTAAAAAGTATTCATAGAATTGTACAAGTAATTTCCTTAAAATTAGTAATTAATTAATTTGAGTGAATAAAATGTAATGATCTAGGCTATCTGAATCAGCATTTTGAAGGAAACACGAAGCTTGACCTGTATGCAGATTAGTCCAGTTTAGTGCGTAGATAGTAAATATTAAAAGCTTTCAAATAAATTAAATAACGTTCGGGCCACGCCTGTGACGTTATAGAGCTTTTCATACTACCGAGTGCACAGATCTATGGACGGATAGAACTTCCACTACAATGTGTAATTAATTAATAATAAAATACCATTAACCATTTTCTTTCTTATAATTTCTTTTTCAGAAATTAAAACAATCTCGCAGCTCCCTAATTTTAAATCTTTAATTTTCAATAATTTACATTTAGCCCCACTAAGGCTTACTAAATAGTAAAGTACACAAAACAAAAGAAAAAAAAAGGATTACACTTTAAAGTCATCATTTACGTAAAAACGTTATAAACAATGCTTTTTATAAAATTATACTTAAACAAGTAACAACGGAATTTTGATAAATTAAAAGAAAATGGTAGCAAACAGTACACTTAGCACGAACTGTTATCGAAAAAAATAACTCTCGTAAAAAAATTCAATAGAGTAATTTTGTATGGGAAATTTGTACAGCGCCTTCTATCGCCGCAAAGCGAAATTAAATTTTCGATAAAACTCTATCGTCTACTTTTACGCACGTTTTTTTCTCGACAGCTGTTCGTGCTACGCTATACAGACCTCCTGTACAATTCAACTCTAAAAAAAGATATCCATGTAAATTTTTCTTTAGCTCTACATCGTTACACATATGAAAATATCGGTCTACTGATATTATTGGTTAACAGATATGATAAGAAGGCCTGATAGCGCTCCAACAGTAATTACCAGCATGTGCTATCATCAAGCCCATTTATTGATTAACACTTAAACTTCAAAAATATAGTGACACAACGTTCCGGTGAAATATGGATCCTGATTGTGAAATTCTTGGTGAACCTATGTTGCAATCGTAATGTAAGTATCCACTGCTCCTTCTCTCTCCCTCTCATTATACTAGACTAGCTTCCGCCCGCGACTTCGTCCGCGTGGACATTCGGAAAATTCCGAGGGAAGCTTTGACCGGGATAGAAAGATATCCTATGTTTTAATCCAGGCTTAAACTATCTGTGTGTTAAATTTCATCCAAATCCTTTCAGACTTTTTTTGCATGATTGAGGAACAAACATCCAAACCCTGACCACAAAATACATAATAGTACTTACGTCCTGACTGTCTTATTCAGAGTGCGTTCGTTAAACTGGGGCCAAAGTTAACATGGCGTTAGACTGCGGACTAACGCCATTTTAGCGCAAATCGTATTCAGAGTGACAGTTTAACGTTTAGTCCCACCGTTTAAGGATTAAAAGGTGCATTGTGATTGGTTTACAAGCATTAAACCAGGTTTTGTTAAAACAGTCTTGCACCCCAGTTTTGTGAAACATCTCTGAATAAGACAGACAAAGTTTAATATTTATAATATTAGTGGATAAAGGATTCAATGTATGAAAAAAGAGCTTTAAACAGCTTTTTCTATCGTAAGCACTTAGCTACAAACAAAAAACTTTTACAAGAGCGCATGTTGCTTTCAAAACGTATTGATTGTTTTCCAATAAGCATTAAACATTCCATTACATAATATAGGAACTTAAAAGAGACTTTTAGTTGAAGACGGTGAAAATTTAAAGACCACGCCTTTGGCATTATATCTAAAAAATATATGAAATAATTTTGAAAACACGAAAAAATATTTATACTTACAAAAAATCAACTCGTATACGTAATTGATTACATATCATATTTGATTAATAAATCATATTGTTTCATTGTGCAAGACGATAAAACACAATCATCAAAGAATAAATGAAAGTTACTATCATCTATTATTAGGGTTAGTATACGAATTGAGTGGGAAAGACTGGCAATACGTAATAACGCGTTAATAGCAACCCGGGAGAGTACGACGTGATCAGCAACCCTAAGTTTGACCTCCACTGGGGTTGCTATTGCTAGATGTCCCGTATTTCCCGGGACGTCCCGTGTTTCGGGCATAAATAAAATTTTAAATGTACTGTCCCGTATTTCAACATTATTCATAAATTTTAAACTTTTAGATTTTTGCATTCACAATGCTATTTTTATATTAAGATGAATAAATAATGAAAAATATTAGAAAAAATCGACTCACCCGTAGCAACTCAGACGGGATCCTGTCTGAGTTGCTACGGGTGAGTCGATTTTTTCTAATATTTTTCATTATTTATTCATATAATTCATAAATTTTAAAGGTTTTTTCCCAGGAATGAAATCCCTAACATTTTTGTATTATTAATGTTCTCCAGATTTGATAGAGCTAAATAATGACTTTGATCTATGGTAATAACTGTATTGAATTTCACTAATACTTATATGTGAAATTTAAACAAAGATGTGTTAAAACTTACACGATCTTCTTTAAAATATAACTAGCTATAAAAAACACATGAAAAAAAGAACCAACTTAAAATCCTTCACATTTTTTTGGTTGTCCCGAGAAACTCAGAGAAGGTTTTTTTATTCTTGCGATTTCTTAAAAAAATATTCTTCAGTTCCGTTGTTTCTGATTTCTATAGCACAGGCGCTTTAACTACTTGTTCAATGTCCAATATGTGTTTTTTATTTTATTTATTAATTCAAATAAAATAATGATGGACAGTTAAGTCAAGACAAGCATTCAAGACAAGCATTCGGGAAGCTTCGAAAAATCTTCGCGTCCGACTTACCTCAGTGTCTCAAGACGAAAGTCTATGAACAGTGTGTGTTGCCAGTGATGACTTACGGCAGTGAAACGTGGCCGCTAACTATGGGTCTCATAAGGAGGCTCAAGGTCGCTCAGCGTGCAATGGAGAGAGCCATGCTCGGCGTTTCTCTACGTGATCAAATCAGAAACGAGGAGATCCGCAGGAGAACTAAAGTAACCGACATCGCTCGAAGGATTGCTCAGCTGAAGTGGCAATGGGCGGGACACATAGCGAGAAGAACCGATGGCCGTTGGGGCAGAAAGGTTCTGGAATGGCGACCGCGCACCGGACGACGCTCCGTGGGTAGGCCCCCGACAAGGTGGACCAACGATCTGGTGAAGGTCGCGGAAAGCCAGTGGATGCAGGCAGCGCAGGACCGATCGTCGTGGAGATCCTTAGGGGAGGCCTATACCCAGCAGTGGGTGTCGTGTGGCTGATATGATGATGATGATGATGATGAAGTCAAGACATGGTATTGCTGTTGGGTCAGCTAAGGTTGCCAAATGTTTTAAATGCTACTACTACTATAATCACGATTAACTTAATTTTGAACCTTAAGCTCTGTCTTAACTGTTATAAAACGATCATAGGTAGTAGGATTATCATCGCACTTCGGCTATAAGAGTTGCACTTTTTGCTAGTACAAACTTTGTTTTGTTTGATATAGAAAATTAAATTTCAAACGTTCAATACAGCGTAGGTTCAAATGTCACTGCACCGCAACCGTGTGACCCATATAATTGACGAGAATCGTACCAATTCAATTCCATCCAATTACGATCCAAATATAAAAGTATCTATATATATAAAATTCAAAGTCCTGACTGACTGAGTGAGATATCAACGCACAGCCCAAACCGTTGAACCTAGAGACTTGATATTTTGCACATAGATACCTTATATAGTGTAGGCATCCACTAAGAAAGGATTTTTGAAAATTTCATCCCTAAAGGGTTGAAATAAGGGATGAAAGTTTGTATGAAAGTCCCTCAGTTTTGATGCTAGGATCTTCAAATTTTGTGTTTAGGCTGATGATGGAAATTAATAAAAATGTGTATCATCGTTTTTCAAAATTCTACCCCCGAAGGGGTGAAAAGGGGGATGAACTTGTGGATAGAAGAAAATCCTTAATTTTCAAAGTAAAAATTGCTAAATCTATAATTTAGGCTTATGGATGGAAATATAACGCAACTTATACGGTTATTGGTAGTATTTCAACCCCTATGGGGATGAAATGGGGTAAATAAACCTAAAATAGATATGGATGTCGTTATTGGGGTTTTTTGGGATGACGATTGCAAAAATGACATTCATTTTGAAGTCCAACACGGTCGACATGATTTAACCCCAAAAGGGGTGAAAATTGGGTTCAACTTTGGTATGGAAAACAATATAAAATAGACATTAAGCAACTTAATACTTCGTACGAGCATGTCTAAAAATAAATAGGCAAACATATATTTTGTGGTTTTTTAAATCAACCCCTTAGGGGGTAAATGGGGTAAGTAAACATAAAAATCGATATGGATGTCGTTCTTGAGGTTTTATGGGATGGTGATTGCGAAAATGACATTTATTTTGAAGTGCAACACTGTGGACATGATTTAACCGCTAAAGGGGTCAAAATGGGGTGCAAATTATGTATGGAAAAATAATATAAAATAGACATTACAACTTTAAAATTCTTAGGAGCATGTCTAAAAATAAATAGGCAAACATATATTTTGTTATTTAGAAAATCATCCCTTAGGGGGTAAATGGGTAAGTAAACATGAAAATCGATGTGGATGTCGTTCTTGAGGTTTTATGGGATGAGGAATGCGAAAATGATATTTATTTTGAAGTCCAACACGGTGGACATGATTCAGCCCCAGGGCACGGGAACGGGAACGGGAACGCGATCGCTCAAAAGCGAACGCAAATGGGAACGGAAACCGGGAACAGGAACGGGACCAAACGGGAACAGAAAAGGGTAAAGAAACGGGAACGAGATACTACTATTATCTCTGGAACCAATTCTGATTATTGTAATAAACTAGCTTCCGCCCGCGACTTCGTCCGCGTGGATAAGAGAGAAAATCCTTAGGGAACCTTCAACCAAAATCCGACCAGCCGATTTTATGCGATTAGGCCGGTCCCCACCAAGCGCGCTGCCACGCGAGGCAAAACTTTTGCCGCGTGTGGCAGGCCTCGCACGAGGCTGCGCGCTTGGTGGGGACCGGCCTAATCGCATAAAATCGGCTGGTCGGATTTTGGTTGAAGGTTCCCTAAGGATTTTCTCTCTTATCCACGCGGACGAAGTCGCGGGCGGAAGCTAGTCACAATATAAGAATAAGTGGTATGTGATATTCGTCGTATTTTCTTCATGATTAATATTTCGATATGCAAGAAAAGAAAATGAGACACTCGCAATATTCCCTTATTCCTCGGAGATAACCATGGCCAGATAACTGGTTATCTGTGAAGAATTTTTTTCATCCCATATAACCGGTTATCTCTTAGGAATTGAATTAAGAACTTTTTTTATAAAAGTTTGTTTGTTTGTACTTCAGGTACCACTTCTTGTGGCTTGCTTTGTGTTAAGGCAATTCTAAAGTGACTGACCTAAAGTGGCACTATCAGAGGTTTTTATTTAATAAGTTGTTAATGGAAAAGTGTCATAGTCTAGTATTTTTAGAAGGTATCACTACATTCCTTCGCAGTCATTCGTAGAAGTAGATAGCAAATGTTACCAAAACGGCCACTTTTAGCATTTTTGCTATCTACTTCTAGCAGTGACTACGAACGAGGGAATGTAATGATACCACCTAAAAATACTACACTATGGGCCCTAAAAATTCCACGAAAAGTTTTATAAAAACTGTGTATTAGAATTACAATATCAAATAAAATACACCGCGGCACCACTTTCGGTCAGGAAAGAGCTTTAAAAATTTTAAAAAATTAGATATTAAAAAAAAACCCGCCTGCATAAAAAGTTTTCCACTACGTATAATAGCACCGTACAGCCGCCATGTTGTTTTTTTTTATAACGCCACCTTCTTAAGAACACTTGGGCTGACGAAACAAATCTAACGATATCTTAATTACAGAAATCCATTCAGCCGTTTGAAAGATATGAGGTAATAAAGAATATTACATACAAACAAACAAACATACTTACATACAAGATACGCGCGAAAAACATAACCCTTTCTTTGCAGTCGGGTAAAAAGAACTTCTCTTGTCTTTACAAAGCATTAATATTAAACCTTCCGTTGCTGTATACACTATGGATTGTCGTCTTTCCTGTAGGCCATCACATAGAACACGTTTAAATTGATTTCACAGCACAGAAATAATTAATCACCGATGAAAGGCTTAAATGGCATTGACTGGTGTGACTTAAATAATCCTGCAAAATGAAATTGTATTGTTTATACAATATCGGTGTCAGGTTCAATGAAATGTCATCGGATACCATTATTTTACGAATCATCATGAATCGTTGAAGGACGCCTATTTCTGACCAGTCAAAATAAATTATCGTATGTAGAGATGTAATATAGCTCATAAAATTTCATTTTTATTGTTATTATAAATTGCTAACTAAAATATAAATTGTCAATACAAAAATAGAGAAAATTAATACTAAAGATTGGCATTAATTACAATTAATAAAAACTAAATTTCCCCATTACATATTTTTCCGATTGTCAAATTAAAATTAAATTGGTAATAATTACCTACTAAATTTCCTGCGGTCATAGTAACAATTTCATATTCAAATTTAACTTTATTATCATTTTACATCAACTTTTAAAAAAAGCTATTTGACAGGTCAAATTATATGGGAAGTGGTCGTTGTTATTTTCAGGGACATTTTTTTATTCATTTTCGCGGGAAGCCTCTGGATGCAGGCAGCGTAGAACCGATCATTTTGGAGATGCTTGGGTATTTCCAGCAGTGCTGTGAAATTCTTCTTAGAAACTTTTTATTCGTTTTCCAGTCTTGGTGATGCGTAAGGTGCCCTACTATAATCTAAATTGCTATCTCGTTTTGTATCTTTATACTATTACTAGCGGCCGCCCGCGACTTCGTCTGTGTGGAAAGTTTTTTTGCTATCCCTCGGGAACAATACCTTTTTCGGCATGAAAGGTCCCCTCTGTCCTTCTCTGTACCCCTGACAACATGTATGCAAGATTCTCGTAAAATTTTGTAAGCAGGTTTGAAAATTGTATAGATTTCTTATGTCAAGCCAGTTTTTCATTTTTTTTCTAAATGGCGGAGATAATGTAAAAAAACTAAATTTCAGTCCGTATTTCCAGCGCTGGCTGTTCTCCTCTACAGGTCGCATTTCTCAACCGATCTCGGTGAAATTTTGTGAGCAGGTTCGATAAATATATAAAAAAAATTGTCGAGACAATTTTTTGAAATTTGTGAAAATGACGGAGATATGTAAAAAACCATATTTCATTCCAGCTTTCCGGCTGTTTGATCTCCTCTACAAGTCGCATTTCTCAACAGATTCTGGTGAAATTTTGTGAGTAGGTTCGATAATTATATATAACTGTTCAGTCAAGCCAATTTATCAAATTTATAAAAAAAATACTCACCCATTTTGAAAAATGATCAAAATTAGAAGCACCATCTAGCTGCAATACTCACGTATCTACTGTGTGCTTTAAAAATTCATGGCGACATTTTTTTTTTCGCGAGGTCTACAGCCATCGGAGCCACTAGTAATATTAGTAAGTATTAATTAATATTTTCGTATAAAAAATATAAAAATCCAGAGTTATCTGACTCAAAAAGCTACTTTTTGAAATATTTGAAAGAATCAAAAAATTATGTTAGTAGATTTCCAAACAACGTTTGAGTGATGTAAACAGAACGATGTCGAACTTTTAGAAGCTTGATCTCTATTTATATTCAAATAATATAAACAATCACGTCTTTCATTCATTATACAATACGACCCGCCCTCGCTTCGCTTCGGTGTAGTGTGGAATTTGACACCATGTAGGTATACATATAAACCTTCCTCTTGAATCACTCTATCTATTAAACATACATGCATGTTGACATAGGATTTGATTTTTAATTTTGATTTTAATTATGTAGGGATTAAACTATAACATGATTTTAAAATATTTGCACATCGACTGTTTATCGATTGAATATGTTGGACTGGACATAATAGGGAACATGCATCAATTTGATTTTGTATCAAAATCAAAAGTATAATGCGTGAGATAATCAACTGTAGTATTAAAACTTTTCTCTTGCGTTTTTTTCTCGTGATATAGTCACTTGAAGTTAGCGCGCAGCAGCACCCGCCGAAAACGCTCTATACAAAACGGTCAACATTTGTGACGTCACTCATGTCACGATTCAGGCGCATTATTATGGAGCTAGCCAAGAATTTTCAAATATCTCCTTAAATATTGCGTTTAAGTATATATGTGTTTTACAAAATATTATTTCTTATTCGATATTCTATCCATATGTTAAATGCATTATATCCGAAAATGAAAAAAAAAATTCGCTATTTTCACCTGTGTAATAAAACTAAAATATTATATTTTATTTATAATTTTTCTGTTCAATCATGTTTTTATAGGTGTCCGCAGCGATCAAGCTCAAATTTATTAAAATCGGTGACTTATGCATGTTCCCTATTTAAGAACATTTTGTAACCATATTTTTGCAAATAAATAATTTACTTACTTACTTACTTACTAAAAAAATTCGCATCAAAACCCGTTGTGTAGTTTTTAAGATTTAAGCATACATAGGGATATAGGGACAGAGAAAGCGACTTTGTTTTACTAAATTTATACTATGTAGTGATACAAATGAGAAGGAAAAATCACTGTACGCAATAATATATGTTTTTGTATACATAAGGCTTACTTGAAGTAAATAACTTTACTTGAGTTTTTTTATGCACAACGGTGTGCTTGGTTTTCACCTCACCTGATATTAAGTAACGAATAAGGCCAAAGGTGAAAGCGCACTCCTCCCTGAATCCTTATCTGCGAGGAACTGGCTATCTTACCTCTAACTGCCGGAGCATTTTTTTTTTATTGTACGCCATAGCGTCAGACTTAGGTAAGATGGGGGTAGCTAACCAGGCAGACTTGAAATAAGCCCTACTACCAGCCAAACTGTGTACAAATTGTACCCCCCCCGAGAATCGAACCCGAGACCCCTACTCTTAACTTTATCTAAAAAAGTGAAATATATTTTATTTAAATAAGCTCACATAATAAGCATTTTTAAATCGTCAATTCTTTTACCCTTATTATTATTCATCATTATGACGTCTTTTAACTGACAAGAAAAATGGGCGCAAAAAACTTGTCAGCTTTATCAATCAGATGGAACGATATTTACAAATATGTATATCGTTTCCAGACTTTATATTAACAAAGATTAACAAATAAATAACATTATTGAATTAGCTCATTTCTTAATGAGTTTCAAATTTCTTAATCAATTTACAGATTTTAAGCTAAATTCAAAGTTTGAACTTGTTATTCAGTCTAGGCTGTTACAATAAATAAAAATAAAAGAAAAACATACAACTCAATATGCATTAAGATAGGTAGTCAGAAGCAGACCCATTCCCACTGGCAGCACCAGTTCCCGAACATGACGCATGAACCAGCCATCTCTTCGCTCAACCATATTTGAGGGAACGTAACGACCCGCCTCATACGACACCACCGCAGAAATGATTAAAGATAGCATGACATACTAAGACTACCCATGTTAAGGCATCGAATTGAAAATTTATATCCAAAAGCTTTTCATAGGTCTTTCACTCATCATCATGCGTCATGCTCGTGAACGGGTGCTGCCAGTGGGAATGGGTCTGCTTCTGTCTGCTTGTATTAAGGGCGTCGTATAACTCGTATATAAAAGATCTGTTTTATATTGTCTGTATGTATGGCACTTCTTACTCAAAAAATATAATTCTTAATAGCTTACCTTGTTTTGATTTATTTAATTGCAATATTTTTACTTTCTATAGTCAGTAGTTTAGTGAAAGACCTATGAAAAGCTTTTGGATATAAATTTTCAATTCGATGCCTTAACATAGGTAGTCTTAGTATGTCATGCTCTCTTTAATCATTTCTGCGGTGGTGTCGTATGAGGCTCAAATATGGTTGAGCGAAGAGATGGCTGGTTCATGCGTCATGTTCGGGAACTGGTGCTGCCAGTGGGAATGGGTCTGCTTCTGACTACCTATCTTAATGCATATTGAATTGTATGTTTTTCTTTTATTTTTATTTATTGTAGCAGCCTAGACTGAATAACAAGTTCAAACTTTGAATTTAGCTTAAAATCTGTAAATTGATTAAGAAATTTGAAACTCATTAAGAAATGAGCTAATTCAATAATGTTATTTATTTGTTAATCTTTGTTAATATAAAGTCTGGAAACGATATACATATTTGTAAATATCGTTCCATCTGATTGATAAAGCTGACAAGTTTTTTGCGCCCATTTTTCTTGTCAGTTAAAAGACGTCATAATGGGTGGCAGGGTAAAAGAATTGACGATTTAAAAATGCTTATTATGTGAGCTTATTTAAATAAAATATATTTCACTTTCACTTTCACTTCACTTTCACTTTCACTTTCACTTTCACTTTCACTAAACTACTGACTATAGAAAGTAAAAATATTGCAATTAAATAAATCAAAACAAGATTATATTTTTTGAGTAAGAAGTGCCATACATACAGACAATATAAAACAGATCTTTTATATACGAGTTATACGACGCCCTTAATACAAGCAGACAGAAGCAGACCCATTCCCACTGGCAGCACCCGTTCACGAGCATGACGCATGAACCAGCCATCGCTTCGCTCAACCATATTTGAGGGAACGTAACGACCCGCCTCACACGACACCACCGCAGAAATGTTTGAAGTGAGCATGACATACTAAAGCTACCCATATTAAGTCGTCGAGTCAGGAAGCCAGAAGTACGTTTTTAAGTAGGTAGGATACTTCTCACAATTTTATACTTAGAAAAGAAAATCACGATTCGAGTTTTAAACGTGTGTTGGAGTCTACAAAAACCAGTGTCTATATTAGCGTATCACTTAGTTCTACATTTTTAGTTCGAAATATACAGAAAAAGTTTATTAATAGTCACTTTCAGCTGTATTCAATTACCTAAATGGCTTTATTGCAGACTATATTTCAGACACTCAAATATTATGATACAACACTAATCCAATTACAAACACTAAAGGGTTTTCTCTTCATTTTTCGCAGCACTGCAGGAAATTAACAGTAATCTATCATTTGAAGTTTCTTTGACTTCAATAACAAGTCTGGAGGTGAAATGTCCACAAAGGTCAATAAACTGCGACCTAAATAACCGCTCAATCCAATTATCAACAATATGGATGGCTATAACTGGACTTATGGACAAGACATGAACTCCATATTGCTATGTGTCTAGTTCTTGTCCGCGTCTTCATTCGCTTTAATATAGATTTGGTAATGAATGGTGCCCTATGCCCTTTTCTGTACTCTTGTAAAGTATGTTAACCGATATCGTTTGAATAGTGTGAGCAAAACAAACATCTACTTAACATACACACTCTTTTTTAGGGTTCCGTACCCAAAGGGTAAAAATGAGACCCTATTACTAAGACTCCATTCTCCGTCTGTCACTAGGCTGTATCTCCTGAACCGTGATAGCTAGACAGTTGAAATTTAAGAAATACTAAAAACAAGAAATTCTCAAAACAGAATTTGTATGGAACCGTCGGTGGGTGAGTCTGACTCGCCCTTGTCCGGTTTTTGTTAGTAAAGTAAGACTGTAAAATGCTCATCAATAATAAATTTGACCTTGGAACAAAGCATTGTAAGTCGTGCCGAATTCATTACGTATTTCGCCATTGCGCTAGAAATGTTAATAGGCATCATCTTAACTGTATTAATTTATCTAAATAAGGTAGATATTTAAAAGATATCACTTGAAATAATAAATGAAATAAGGTTTTCAACTTTTTGTTAAAAATATATCGGGTTGGCAACGCAAATCTAATTGTAGATGTCACTGCGTATGTGTTGAATCCTCTTAATCGTTATTGCTGTTTTTATTTATGTTATTTCGGCACCTAACTTAACTCTACTCAAATATTGTGTACTACTTTAGTATGAAAACAGTCAACAGATGTCGCTGTAGCGAGATCACTCGCGATATGGTTTTTCTTTCCTGAACATTACAAGCATTTGGAACATTATTTGAATAAACGTCTTCGCCTTGGGAAACGGTGTTTTTCTTCATGATCCTGCGAGCTGGATAAAGATCAAAAAGGAACGAGCGACAGTGGCGCTACCTGGTGATAAAAACGGAGTGAGTGAGCAAAGGTTGTATGGGCGAACAAACTGTAAGTACTGCATTCATTAATAGTAGAAGAATTCAAGCAATAATAACCCGTAAGCCATAGAAGTAAATAACTTAGAAGAATCAGTAGAAGTGTCATAGACTTGTAAAATTTTAAGCTAATTTGTGGTTTTACGGGGAATCCATGCCCAATTTTTTCTAAGTCTATGAAACTGAAACACTTAGAAAAATTTCGCCCATACTGGACTTAGAAAAATTTTGCTCACCAACTGGACTTGGAATTATTTTGATTGCGAAACTTGGAAAAAAAAGTCTTGAAAATAAATTTATACAACTAGACCTGAATTTAAAATTGTTGATTTATCATGGATTCATTAATAAGAGTACAAGAAGATACACAACAAAAGATTCAAAGAGGCTTTACCAATTTCAAAAAATCTCCGAAAGACAGACTAACTACGTCTTATATTGAGACACGAATTGAGACCTTAGAAAAGCAATGGGATACGTTTGATACAACACATCAGAAACTAATTCGTGAATCGAAAAAGGAGGATTTTCAAAAATTAGAATATTGCATCAAAGATGTTTATGGTGAAGTGGAAGATTTGTACACCGATTATAAAGCCGAACTGAAAGAATGCCTTAAGTCATTCACCAGCGTTCAGAAACAAACTTCTTCAGAAACGCATAATGATGTAGAACAGATTGGTGTCAAATTACCCAGAATCGCAATCCCATCATTTTCTGGCAAATATGCAGAGTGGACAACATTCCGGGATCTCTATGTATCTCTCATCCACAATAATCAAGCTCTTCAGAATGTGCAGAAACTCCATTACCTAAAAAGTTACTTAACGGGGGAAGCAGAACAGCTACTGCGGCATTTACCAATATCGAGCGACAACTATGATGTTTGTTGGGAACTGTTAGAGCATAGATTTAACAATAAGAGATATGTAACTAATTGCATTTTGAAAAAGTTTTTTGGTCAGAAGGCTATTGTAAATGAAACGTCAAGTGCTCTTAAAGAACTTTTCGACACAACTAACGAATGTCTTAATGCATTAAAAAATGTAGGGATAATCATAGAAAATTGGGATGCTATTGTCATATATATTTTATCACTGAAATTGGACACTGAATCTCGAAAACAGTGGGAGTCTAAGATTTGTGATCTTTCTAATGAATTACCAACATTAAGTCAGTTTTTAGAATTTGTAGAACATAGGTTCAGGTCTTTGGAATTTTTGAGTCCTAAAAGTGCAAAAGTTACTCAATCGCATCATGCTATAAATAACATTAAGGTTAAGAATGTTGTTCCATGTTCTTTCTGTTCCGATAGTAATCACAAACTAGGGAATTGTAAAAAGTTCGCACAAGAATGTATAACAGCACGTCGTAATTTTGTTCAAACCTCAAGTCTGTGCTATAACTGCTTAGGTCCGAATCACTCCGTTCTGTCTTGTCGATTGCTCACCAGATGCCGAATCTGCAAGAAAAAACACCATTCATTATTACACATGAACAATCCTGATGTATCATTGGACAGTAACAGTACCTTGCAATCAGGAGACAACAATGTTGTGGCAGCAACAGCGACAACATCAGGCGAGATCGTAGAAACTAAGGTTACCACTTGTTTCTCTAACAACAAAAATCAAGTTGTACTAGCAACAGCTCTAGTAAGGGCTGAAACGAACAATGGATCTCAGGATCTCAGGATCTCAAATGACACTAAGATCTTTATTGGATCAAGGATCGCAGGCATCCTTTATAACGGAGTCTGCTGTCCAACTTCTTGGACTTAAGAAAATGAATACCCATAGTGTCATTTCGGGGGTAGGAGGTGATGAGAACACATCACTAAATTTTAAACATGTAGTACATATCAAACTACATTCAATTCAAGATCCAACGTTCACTATTTATGTGAAAGCTTATGTACTTACCAAACTGACGTCATTTCTCCCTGAAAGAAAGTTTGTGGTCAAGTTGTGGCCAACTCTACCAAGAATGACGTTAGCAGACCCAAGCTTCAATGTACCGAACAAGATAGACCTTTTGTTGGGAGCAGAAGTGTACTGTCAAATATTAACTGAAGGTTTAATGAGATGTCCACAAGGATCACTCATCGCACAAAACTCGAGATTTGGCTGGATTCTGTCTGGCGAAATCAACACTACCAACGACGGATCGACGTTAAGCTGCAACAATGTAGTCACCCTACATGTTGGTCTAAGAAACGAAGAATTTGATCTGAAAAAGTTTTGGGAAATTGAATCTGATAATTTTTCCCTTAAGAAACAACTTACACCTGAAGAACAACGTTGCGAAGAATTCTTCAAACAAACTACTACACGTGACTCTTCGGGTCGCTATGTAGTGAGATTGCCATTTCGAAATTCTGAACCCAAGTGCAAGTTTGGAAACTCTCGAGAAATATCAATCAAAAGATTCTTTATGTTAGAAAGGCGTTTACTGAAGTCGCCACAGTTACGAGCTCAATATGCTGACGTAATCTTAGAGTACTTAAAACTCGGCCATATGGAACCTGTACCACCTAATGAGATTCACAAACTTGACAGCGTTTACTTACCTCATCACGCTGTAGTCAAAGAGGAAAGAACTACAACAAAGGTTAGAGTCGTCTTTGATGCCTCTTGTAAAGATAACAATGGCATTTCTCTCAACAGCGAATTGATGGTTGGCCCTACTTTGCAATCAGACTTACGTCACGCAATAATGAGGTGGAGACTGCACCCTATATCTTTAGTAGCGGACATTGTCAAAATGTACCGACAGATTAAGGTCGCAAACGAAGATGCGGATTATCAACGTATAGTATGGCGAAACACACCTAACGAAGAAATCAAACATTTTCGCCTCTTACGGGTCACATTTGGTACCGCTTCCGCACCCTACCTAGCGGTAAGAGCTTTACAGCAAGTGGCTCACGATGAAGGAAGTAATTATCCGCTTGCATCTGAAAGAATCTTAAACGATTTTTATGTAGACGATCTGCTCACTGGCTGTCAATCAGTGTCAGAAGGAAAACAAATTTTCGAAGAAATTAATAAGATATTAAGCTTGGGGGGATTTGAACTTCAAAAGTGGTCAAGCAACAGTGAAGAATTACTAAATATTATAAGCAATGAGAACAAGACTACTACAAGCAATCTAGAACTAAAAACAGATGAAGTTATCAAAATATTGGGACTTACCTGGAACCGTTGTGCTGATGACTTCAAATATTCTGTGCAGCTGCATCCAATAAGTGAACCTGTAACTAAAAGAAAAGTGATTAGTGACATTGCAAAGTTGTATGACCCTATGGGATGGATTGCTCCAACCATAGTCAAAGCAAAAATATTTATCCAACGGCTGTGGCTTGCAGGAATTGGTTGGGATGAAGAGCTATCACCACTACTATTGAAATATTGGTTGACTTACCGTGAAGAACTCATAGCACTCACCCAATTTCGTTTACCGAGATGGATTGGAATCACTCAGAAACATCACTCTCTGGAACTTCATGGGTTTAGTGATGCATCGAACGATGCATACGCCGCCGTGGTATACGCACGCGTAATTGACGAATCTGAAAAAGTGCATGTGCATCTAATAACTTGTAAAACTAAAGTAGCTCCAATAAAGCAAGTCTCTATTCCGCGGCTTGAGTTATGTGGCGCCGTGTTATTGGTTAAGCTATTAAGAGAGGTCGCTGAAGTGTTAAAAGTGGCCAAAGAAAACATACATGCTTGGACTGATTCAACCATCGTGTTGGCTTGGTTGAGTAGTCACCCAAGCCGCTGGAAAACCTTTATCGCCAATAGGGTCTCAGAGATTTTAAACATCTTAGATAGAGATCAATGGTCACATGTAACATCGGCTGATAATCCAGCAGATTGTGCGTCGCGGGGCATTCGTCCATCGGAATTCGAAGCAGTCAGTTTATGGAAAACCGGTCCAAAGTGGCTGGGAGACTTAGTCATAAATTATCCCCAAACAAACATAGACGACACAAGCTTAGAGGAGAAAGGTGGAAAAATGTCATGTAATGTGACGAATGAGAATCAAAACAGTTTATGGATCAAGTTTTCGTCACTACGGAAATTATTGAGAGTGATCGCTTATTGTAGAAGATTCATAGTTAAATCTAAGAAAACAGCAAAAGTGTTTCCAACATGGTTAACGAATGAGGAATTAACTCAAGCACTACACATTGGTATCAGAGTGTGTCGAAACGAGCACTTCTCTCAAGAAATCTATGATTTAAAACTGAAAAGGACTATTAATAAGAAAAGTAAACTTACTGTATTGACTCCTTTCCTGGATCACGAAGATGTTTCTAAGACAGTAGACGTTCAGAACAAATGTATAGAAAAAGGGTACTTATTTATTTTGTGGTATTTTTGTGCTACTTTGACAGTTTGTGACCTTTCTGAAAAAATCAACCTATAAAAACCATAATGGAGAATTTTTGTTTGCTTAGCTGTTTTGCGGTTTCTGAAGGATTTACTCTTGTAATTATTTTTTGCAATAAGTTTATCCTTACTATAATATATAATATTATAAATGCGAAAGTCCGTTTGTTTGTTTGTTTGTTTGTTACGCCTTCACGTCTTAACTACTAAACCGATCATCATGAAATTTTACACACACGTTGTCAGGAGGTCAGAGAAGGACATAGTGTACCTTTCATCCCGAAAAAAGGAACTGTTCCCAAGGGATAGACAAAATACTATCCACGCAGACGAAGTCGCGGGCGGAAGCTAGTTTAAAAATATATTTCTTGCTATCAAGGGAATTTATTTGCATTTATAAACTATATAATACTCGTAGGTATGATCATTGAACAAATTGCGACAAATAACTTAGTGCCATGGTGTTTGCATACAAATAACTGTTTGATTCTATTTAAATGAGACTGCCAACGTAATGTGCTATATAATTGAATATTCACTAGTGGTGTCATCGGATTATACCCATTTTATATAAACCATCCATGTTTTAAATTTTAATCTTTGTTTTCATTTGTTTCACTCTTTCTCTTTTTCATAATTGCCATTTTCCAAAAAGCACAAAATCGTAGATACATAACATATCATAAAGCAGAGTCAACTAAATATTTTTTCTATTTTAATTGAAGGGCTTTTTAGAAAAACAACCAATATCAAATTCAGATTTTAGAAAAACAGCCCCAGTCAGTAGATATTCCTTGTAGAAGTTTGTTCCGTATTTGGAAAAAGAACCAAAGTCAAGCATACTCTTATAATTTATTGAAAGAACAGCGAATGTATTTGCCTAAAACAACCGATGTCAATCATTTCATAAACTGTTTTTTTCTTCTCCTGCAAAATTTGCTGAATCTGACTAGGGTTGCTTTTCCAAAAACCCCTTCAATTGTATTGTCACAAATTTCTATAGACCCCGACTCAATTTAGCATAAAGAGGCATTAAGTACTCTAAGTTAATGCAAAACAATAAATTTTCACAAACAAAAAAGTTTTCAACGTAATTCAAAGGACATTATTCGTCAAAGTATATTTAAGGTCAACTAAAACTTAACCTTTCGATTCGTTCGCTGCTCTGTGGCAGCGTGCAAGGACGGCCAGCTTCAAATATTCATACCAAGATCGATATGATTAGGGTTACCAGATCTAATACTGAGATTTCCTGACTTTTTTCCTGACCTTTCAGTAAATTTCCTTCCATTTTTTACACCTACATCTACATTCTTCATTTAGTTGACGTTTGGTATTTTGTTCTATCAAAATGATTAACAAATTAAGTGTTTTTACTTACTTACACTTTTTGGGATATCAAAAATCCCTGACAACTACAGTTTTTCCCTGTTTTTCTGAAAGATGCCTTGTGACAGGGATGTGAAGTAAAACTACAAAATCCACAGTCAACCAGTATAATTCAATAGTTCCAAAATTCAGGGGTAAATTAAAAACTTGTAGATAGATAAAGGTTTACTTTATTTGTTCAATATAAATTCTTCACATATCATAAAATTCAATACTTCACATTTAATAATTTACAACTTATTTCTTCAAATATTTTCGATATACTCACTCTTTAGAGCGAATAAAATATCTCATGACAACGAACGTAGCATTCGAATTATCGCTTTTCAGAACAAACGTAGAAAGACAGTAGTTTCGTATTTTCATAAAGAAGGTTATATTATGTAAGAAGGAGGTTGCACCGACAACGTTACAGCCTTAAAATCCTGACATGTCAGGAAAATTCCTGTTATCTGGTAACCCTAGATATGAGTGGCTACAACTCTATGCGCTTGTACGAGGCCGGGCTCCACTAATCAAAACGTAATTCCGAGCTAATATTGTATTCAGTTCACTATTAAGTACACCCACAGTAAAGGTTAACTAATGAATTGATTTTGTTCTGGGCGTACGCGATGACCTTTCGTTCTTTTGTACAGAACGATGATGCAAAGTGTGCGAGGTGTCCAGTCGGAAATTTTGATGTGCAATTGTTTATCACGACCAAGATCATTGCAACCTTCGATTATTTAATTTACTGTGGATATGGTTCGACGCCTTTGAAAGTAAGGAAATCTTCCGCCTACTGCTTGTGGAATGAATCCCTGTCAAGGTTTTCCCATAAGACCACACATGGGTTTCGTTGAGAAAGTTATTTTTAGGGTTGGAGATGCGCATGTGAACATCGTGGTAAATCGATGAAGCTTTGAATGTTGAGACACAAAATCAACAAAATACGTTGGAAAATAGTTAAACCCCATCCTCTCAAAATCGCCTACCTATGGTGAAAGACTTTAAACTTTACTATCAGTTTTTCTTTCAGTTAACATTCTCCGGGGGGGCAATTAAGAGGTTCGGGGGAGTTCGTCCGTCGATCACTACACTAGTTTGCCCGTCTATCTACACACAACACATTTTTCTCCGGGGGGGGCACTAAGGCTGCTCCGGGGGGGCTCGGCCCCCCCGGAATAGTACCTGAAAGAAACAGTGTTTACTATATTAATTTCTATCTCTTTTCGCCGCTCAGAAACGTCGTTTGCTAGAGCGAGAATACCGCTCGCCTGTGACCGGCTTACTAACGCCGATGCGAGGGGAAGCGGCGAAGTGATCTTTTCTATCTAGTGAATGGGTGAGCTTCTCGAGTGACAACTCAAAGAAATATACTTTTGGAAAAATTAAATTTTCAAGTTCCCTACATTGCCTTTTAAAGATGATCATGATTGAGAAAAAAGAAGAAACTAAATTAATATTTTTCAAAGTTTTCAATATTTTAATATATTTATGATTTTAAAAGATTAACTAATAAAGGACAATGGTATTAATGTGAAGGTACTCAATAATGAAAGAGGATTCGAAATTCCAAAGGTTCAACGAAAAACATGTTGTAAACAAATTATTTGGATACATTTTTTTTATTTTACTTGCAATTAAAAAAACTTATTTTATATTATAAAGCTCACACTTAGCTTTGAATGTAACTTCATACAGTTTTAATACAGTGTAAATGGACTAATAAAGGAGTTTAAAGTTAGCGTCTACCCTGCTGCATTCTGACCGTAGGCTGTGGCGGCTTTCTACAGAATTAATAACTTTTCCATCCCCACCCCCACCCGCCGGGCGCTGCCGCCTGAAGCTACTACTGTTGGTCTACTGTCGATTAACCGATTAACTTTACTATGCGCGCCAAATAAGAATAGTACTGTCAAAAACTGTTCAAACAATGGAGTTTGCACGCCTAGTATCATACTGAAGATTGAAAAAGACTCTTTAGTGACGTCACGGCGTATTGCTATCTCTTTCTTTTCGTTTTACAATACGTTTTCGTTTCTCACGAACGAACGAACGAACGAACGACGAACAACGAACACGTATTGTAACACTAAAGAAAGAGGTTGCAATAAGCCGTCACGTCACTAAAGGAGCTTTTTTCAATCTTCACTATGACATAAGGCACATATAACAAAATATATAAAAAAATATGTTTTTTTTACTGGCATCGATCGGCATGGCAAATGATCATTGATTTTTTTTGCTGCCAGTTCAAAATTGTCCAGTGCCTTGAAGTTGTCGATACTATTCTTTTTGGCGCGCATAGTACGTTACGTATTTGATTGTATAACCCGCGCGCGATGAGAATGGGATGGAACCTTGTCAAACTGACAAGCACGGTACGCCGGCTAGCCACAGGGATAGCCACACGGTGTCACGCATCCGAGATGAGGGAACTTTTTCTGCAGCAACTTCAAGTAAGATTGTTATCTTAGTAAACAATTATATAGTTGATTTATTAAATAAAAAATATCTTCTAATTAATCAATTTTGGTGTCAGTCATTTAGTTTGACAAGGTTCCACCCCTTTCTCATCACCTGCGGATTATATCCTGCATAAAACGGTTATTCGATTCAACAATAATCATTTATTTACAGAAAAAGGTTTTACGCGATCGCATCGGGTGGCTTAAACTTATTTTTTCTGATAGTAGGGAAAAAAAATTGTGAGGAATCTTAAATTATACTTAAGAATATTACATGCAAACATACAAGATACGCGCAAAACACATAACCCTCTCTTTGCAGTCGGGTAAAAAATGCCACATTTTGGCATTTGATAAACAATGATACTCGTGTAAATATCAAAACATTATTATTAATTTATTGATTTGATCCACACAACAACTGACCAATAAAGTGGAAGTGATTTGAATCTGAATAATAACTCCTACAAGGCTAGTTATCAGCAAAATACAATGCCAAAAGTGGATAAAAAAATCATTAATAAAATCACAATCAGTTGCACAAAAAAAATCTTTCTTCTTTGTTCTGTGTTCGGAAGATGACATATTTTGGGACTCTAGCAACGCCCGAAATTGGTGTCAAATCTACGCCAATTTAGTTGCCACAATGTATGTACGCGTGAATTATTAGGTTTCTATGGTACAAGAGTCAAGAGTGCCATTTGTTATTATTCTAAGCTTACAATCGAGTTTCCTTAGTAGCACAATGTCCTCTCCCATCCCTCTCTCGCGGCAAGCTTTCGGAAGTTTCAGGAGTGTTTCGGTTTGCCTCTTTGACTCTGTTTGGGTGTGTAATGATTTGGTGTGAGCGTAATTTGCTGAAAAAAATGTCGTACCTACTCGCGTTCCGGATCCGAAGATATTTATGGGGTTTATAACAGTATAATAAAGACTTTAATCAAATACGTGGTTGAAATATTTGAGTGGGTTTTCCTTTTTTAATTTGGTGATGAATGTACACGGAATTGAATTCAATGCAAATTCATTTTACACAAAGAAAATTGGAAAATATGAAATGATGATAATACCTATACATTTTAAAGATGATTTGGATATAGTTTAAATTGCCGGTGCGTTGGTCAAATCAAATGTAAAACTGTTAATGATTTTAACAGGTTCGAACTTCGGATTCTGCTCAAGATTTATATCTTGGTAAACTGTAGTCGTTGTAATCGTTTTACACACTTAACAAAATGTGTATTTACACCCTTTCGAGTTTGTGTTTTTTTATCATGTCTATGAAACATTTGACCCCGAAAAAAGAGTTAACAGTTTAGCATAAAAAAGCACACATTTTTGTACTTATACAAAACTCATACCAAAACTCAGTTAAAATTCAATGCAATTCTAGGTAAAGTTTGAAGACGGCTTTGGTTAAATACATACAATGTTCTGGTCTTCTGGTAGTTCAACTTCGCCGATTTTGGCTAGGTATCAAATACTAGACTGTTTTAGCTATTCCGCGTTTCATAATATATTCGTGGTCCCTATTTTTCAAGAAATTTTAGTTGTTCGCCTCTCTAGCTTACGCGCTCACTAGACAAATGATATTTTAATGCAGATAAAAAATCTAATCTAAATTTAAACCAATGAAAAAAATATTCTGAACGTCTTTATAAATTCATCGCTTGAGGTTAGGCTCACGAGCAGCTTCAGTCCCCCGTGACCACGGCAGCTGCAAAGGTACGATACGTCGGGAAAATCAAAAATCAAACCAAATACCAACTAATTACCAAAGTACTTTCAATAAAATACCGCACTAATATTCGTCACAAATGTTTTAGATTTTTGGCTGTTTAGTACATTTTTTTAATTATAAATTGACATATTAATATTTTATCAATAGTAGATTTTTTATTTATTGAGCAGTTAAAATCATTTAAGTACTAACAATCTCTTATATAAAAGTGAAGGGGTGACTGACATATCAACGCACAGCTCAAACCGCTAGGTCTGGAGACTTGAAATTTTGTACAAAGATACTTTATACAATGTAGGCATCCACTAAGAAAGGATTTTTGGAAATTCGACCCCTAAAGGGGTGAAATGGGGGTTCAAAGTTTGTACGGAAAAAAATATTAAATAGACATTTCGACTTGAAACTTCGTAGGAGTACTTCTAAAGACAAATAAGTAAACACGTGTTTCGTGGTTTTCCGAAAATCAACCCTTTAGGTGTAAATGGGGCAAAAAAAGCCCAAAATGACTGACAAATCAACGCACAGCCCAAACCACTGGACCTAGAGACTTGAAATTTTGCACACAGATACTTATACAGTGTTGGTATCCACTAATCAAGGATTTTTGAAAGTCCATCCCTAGGGGATGAAATAAGGGATGAAAGTTTGTATGAAAGTCCCTCAGTTTTGAAGCTCGGATGTCAAAATTTTGTATTTAGGCTGACGATTGAAAATTAATAAATACGTGTCTCAGTGTTTTTCAAAATTCTACCCCTGAAGGGGTGAAAAGGAGGATGAAGTTGTGTATAGAAGAAAATTCTTCATTTTCGAAGTAAAAATCGCTAAATTTATAATTTAGGATTATGGTTGGAAATCTAACGCAACGTATATAGTTTTTGTTAGTATTGCAACCTCTATGGAGATGAAATGGGGGTGAAAAGGGGGTGAAAAACCTAAAAATAAATATGGATGGCGTTATCGAGGTTTTGTGGAATGACGATTGCAAAAATGTCATTTATTTTGAAGTCCAACATGGTGGACATGATTTAAACCCTAAAGGGGTGAAAATGGGTTTCAAATTTTGTATGAAAAAATAATATAAAATAGACATTACAACTTTAAACTTCGTAGGAGCACATCTAAAAATAAATAAGCAAATATATATTTTGTTATTTTGATAATCAACCCCTAAGGGGGTAAATGGGGTGAGTAAACATAAAAATCGATATAGATGTCGTTATTGGGGTTTTCTGGGATGACGATTGCAAAAATTACATTTATTTTTAAGTCCAACACGATGGACATGATTTAACCCCTAAAGGAGTGAAAATGGGGTTCAAATTTTGTATGGAAAAATTATATAAAATAGACATTAGATACAACTTTAAACTTCGTAGGAGCACGTCTAAAAATAAATAGGCAAACATATATTTTGTGATTTTGATAATCAACCCCTTAGGGCGTAAATGGGGTGAGTAAACATAAAAATCGATATGGAAAGCGTTCTTGAGGTTTTATGGGATGGTGATTGCGAAAATGAGATTTATTTTGAAGTCCAACGCGGTGGACATGAAACATCATGGACCTGGACCTGGACATGCACATCCAGGGGACGGAAACGGGAACAAGGGCGGGAATGGGGCCGGGGACAGGAACGGGGGCGGGAACGGGAACGGAATGGGAACGGGATGCGAACGGGACGGGAACGGGACAGGAAAGGGACGGGAAATAGACGGGAAATAGACGGGAATGGGACGGGAACGGAAAGGGAACGGAACGGGATCGGAACGGGAACGGGACGGGAACGGAATGGGCACGGAAACGGGCACGGCAACAGGGACGGGAACGGGACGGAACGGGAACGGAACGGGAACCGAAAGGGAACGGAACGGGAATGGGACGAGAACGGGACGGGAAAGGGACGGGAACTAGACGGGAGCGGGACGGGAAAGGGACGGGAACTAGACGGGAACGGAACGGAAATGGCACGAAAATGGAAAGGGAACGGAACGGAAACGGGACGGGAACGGAACGGAACGGAAAGGGAACGGAACGGAACGGGAACGGGAAGCCTCGTGCGAGGTCCGCCACACGCGGCAAAGGTTTTGCCTCGCAATGCAGCGGCTTGTAAAAATGGCTGGACGGATCCTGGTTGGTTCAGGTTCCCTGAGGATTTTCTCTAATATCCACGGGGACGAAGTCGCGGGCAGAAGCTAGTAGCAGATATAATCTGAAACGTGCAGCTTTTTTATTATTGTATTTATTGGACCGATATAGGTATCTTAAAAGTTCTATTTCCGCAGACAACATTTGAAGTACCTACCTACCTTCTTACAATAAAATTATACTAACAATTACCAAAAATACTACCAAAAACCATAGTTATTTAGCTTACGCAACCAATCTCCAGAATGAAATATCCCATCCCGGCCACATTGATCCACCCGAATGCCCGAGAAGCCTCCAGATTTATTAGGGCTGCCCTGCGAGACCCTATCTGTTACGAGACTGCGCCACTTTTTCTTTGTATCCTAAAGCACCTTGTAAATAAGTACCGCGGTTTGCTAGTGTGGGTTGGTAAGCTGTAAACACAGAATTTTAGCGTACAGAGTATGTAAAGTGCGTAAAAAGTAGTAGTACGAGTAATTATCTATGGAAAAATTTGATTCGCTTTTCAGCGGTACATGGCACTGTACAAATTTCTTATACAAAATTTCTCTATCGAATGTTTTACGCGCCTTATTTTTTTGATGGCTGTTCTTGCTACGGTTACAGATTGGTAAAAAATCGGATTGAAGTGTTTCACATTTTTTTATTATATTAAAAGTCTATAAAGTATTTTATCCTTAATTTGTCAACCCTAGAGTTGTTCTTAATATGCCATATCGACGTAAAAAGATAGTACTTTCAATTTACTCATAAAAATAGTTGAAAAATCTATTCAAAGTTACAAGTGCTACAAATTCACAGTGTGCTACGGCGTAGCGTTACGACCGCCCATGCTCCTGCTACGGATTTTTACCTCCATTTTAATAGAGTCTTCGAATCAAGAAAAAACTGTCTAGGATCCGTTAAAAACAGTATGAGAAAGTAACAACGTACTTGCTCTCCGCTTTTCTGCGGGAATTTTAAAAGCGGGAAGCAAGAAACAAAAGGTTTCTCAGTGGTGACGTGTAATTAAGCTTCTTTTATAAAAGTCTGCTTTTTAATTTCAACACGATGTATATTTCCATGAGTTTAAATATATTTAAACGCTTTATAAATATAGTCGGTTTTGTTAAATAGTAATTTAATAATGGAGACTGAGTGAAGATATTTGCAAGAAAAGTTAATATATACCTACAAAAATTTACACAATCAAGTATGAATATTAATATATAAAATTAAGATCTAAATGAGATTTTTCTGATGTAGACTTAATGGCTAAAATATGGCATAATTTAACTAATTGGTTTATTTGCATTTTAAATAAAATGATTTTTTATTATGTCACAAAAAAAAGATGAACCTGTGACGACCGTGCGTTTCAGTCTGGGTTAATAGCCACTTATCCAGAAAGCTTATTTTCCCTGATACATTTTCTTGAAACAGGAAAATCACCCTTATTTATTTAGAAAACGAACGTGCGATTCATTTAGTACATATCAACAACAAGTGAATTTGTATCTTATTGCGGAAACAACAGTGTATTAAATGCTTTACCCTTTAAGAGACGAATAAATCTTTTTCTAGGAACTGCTGGATATTTTCAATGTAGGCCATGTAGCGCACTCTCTATTTACGGAGTAGAATTTAATATGGAGGCAACACAACATATAATTAGGTACTTATAACTTTATTAATAAGTTTTGTACTTTAAAACCCAAAATAAAATTGGAAAAGTCATTGTCATCATGCATCATGCAATATTTATAACGTATTTAGTAATGGAGTAAAAGCGACGAAATAGTTATTCATTGTTCTACAATGGGGAATGTCCGAAAAAAATCAAATTAGCTGAATATTTTTTATAGGTAGGAATAAGCTCCCTTATAGTACAGTAGCCCGTAATACATTTAAAATACCAAAAAGGTTACCGCTCGCCGTTGTGATATAGTTATTTATTACGAAATTATAGATCCTTTAACCCAAGTCTTACAGATCGCAACCCGCCGTAATCTATATTTGTATATCTCCAAAAATGATATTTTTTTAGTTTTCGAGGTTTACCACATGGTTTAGCTATTGTCGTGTTCTACAGCTTTGTTTGATTGCCACTGATAATAGTAAGACTATGAAAAGCAGCCATAGACAGATTTAAGACCAGATGAAAATGGATGGACTTTATCTGGTCTTAAATCTGTGTATTGTCACTTTCCATAGGCTTACTATTATTAGTGGCAATCAAACAAAGCTGTAGAACACGACAATAGCTAAACCATGTGGTAAACCTCGAAAACTAAAAAAATATCATTTTTGGAGATATACAAATATAGGTTACGGCGGGTTGCGATCTGTAAAACTTGGGTTAAAGGATCTATGATTTCGTAATAAATAACTATATCACAACGGCGAGCGGTAACCTTTTTGATAATTTAAATGTATTACGGGCTACTGTAGTATTAGTAATAGAAAAAATATTCAGAATTTTTGGTTGCGTGAAAAAGTTTAAAAAAATTAAAGTCTCTTCGACTTCACAAATATACAAAAGTAACAGCAGAATGGAAATTATACCTTTGCCACCACCTGCCACAACCACAACATGGTATTAAAAAAAGTTTCAAAAATGACAAAAGTCAAAGTGTCAAAACTTATTATTTTTTATTCATGTTGTTGTTGTGGCAAAGGTATAATCTCCATTCTGCTGTTACTTTTACACATTTGTAAAGTTGAAGAGACTTTAATTTTTTTGAATTTTTTTTTACGCAGCGGAAAATTATGATTTTTTTTCTATTACTAAGAGAGCTTATTCCTGCCTATAAAAAATATTCAGCCAATTTGATTTTTTTCAGACATTCCCCATTGTCCACTAACGAGCTGCTGGAGTAGTCATATCGATATGCATACGACTACAATATCGAATTAAGGAGGGATCTAAAGTGGCGCCCTCTGAGGTTTTTATTTAATAAGTTATTAATAGAAAAATTCACAGATCTCGTGCCTTTCACGACCTTCGGGTACATTGAAAATGAATTTAATAATTGAATTTTATAAAAAAAATATTCCTTTCTTTGAATTAGTACTTACAATACTTTGAAATCACAGCAAAGCCATGAACAATTTTGGATTTACTTTTCTGTGATTCGTGTGTATGATATTCATATAAAAATATTTCATTTTTATAAACATTAGGTACTATTTTATTGAAAGGTAGTAACTATAACCTAAAATATATAAAAATCTAAGATTTATTTTTCAGCTACGTCAACTCAACGACGCGACGCGCAACTAAGGAGCGCGCTTCCCGAAATTACGCCAACACGCTACATTTTGTAGCCCTCGTTGATACGCGTCTTTTGATTTGAGGCTTCAACCATTCATGTAGCCTTAAAACTTACGACACCAAGGCGATGTCGCACTCTGAGCGAAAATGGGGGCTATACTGAAGCGATCGAAAAAACATTTTCAATGTTAAAGGTTAAGCTACAGGGCAAACTCTTAACCCAATCGTCTTTGTTTTAGGCTCAAATTGTAGCTGACTAAATTGTTCAGAGGATTTTTTTTCAAAATTTTGATATCATTCTTCGTTTCTAAAATATCAAGCGCCAAAATAAAAAAATCGGAAAAAAATGAGTTTTTTTCCACCATTTCTGCCATAATTTCTTACGTTTTTTATTTTCTCGAATAATTCTTTTTGCACCTTATAGCTCTTGTAAATACGCGTCTTTTAAGTATTTTTGAATATCATATCTTCACAACTTTTTGTGATATAGAGGATCACACTTTTTCGTGAAATCGGTGCCTATACTGGAGCGAACGAAAAGACATTTTCAATGTCAAAAGATTTTAACAATGTTTTAGGTGGAGTTTTTAGGGCCCATGGTCTAGTATTTTTAGAAGGTATCACTACATGCCCTCGTAGTCATTCGTAGAAGTAGATATCAAATGTGTCAAAAACGGCCACTTTTAGCAGTTATGCTATTTACTTCTAGCAGTGACTGCGAGGGAGTGTAACGATACCGTTTAAAAATACTAGACTGTGGGCCCTAAAAATTCCACGTAAAACGATATTAAAATTGTGTATTAGAATTATAATATTAAATAACATTCACCGCGGCGCCACTTTTGCTCAGGGTGCCACCTTAACAAAATTCTTGTAATGCAGCTGTTTAACAATTTTTACTTAATTTTTATCATGATGATTGCCAAGACTGGGAGATAAGAATGATCCATCAAAAACACAGTTTGAGAATTTCATAGGATTCTTTTTGTTATTTAAGTAAGTATGAGAAAATCAACTTAAAAGTTTTTTTTCAACAATTTCAATTAACAAAAGCTTTTGAATAATAAACTGATTGATGGAAAATTTCAACGAAACGTGAAAAGAAAAAGTTGTTGCTTTGCAAATTCGCAACTAACTTTGAATACAAAGAATAAAACGTTTCTTTACGTAAATAAACAATATTCCGTATTAAGTTCGTGAGTTGGCTTGGTTAAAATGGCACCTGACGGGATTCGAACCTGTTGTCGTTGTTTGCAGACAGAGTTCTAAGTCGTTTATTTCGCTTTAACAGGCAGAAGCTTTTGTATCTCTTAGTGAAATCGCTCCAATTGGTTATCTATGACGCGTTGAAGTCTTTAGCTCTATAATTAATATTAAATTATGCATTTTCATTAATAAATTGAGTCATTCGCTTTTCCGCGAATGATTGATTTATGTAACACAGGTACATTAATTATTAATTGTTAAGTGTAGACTTACTACAGTTCAAAAGGAACTCACGAAAATGTAACATGTTTTCTGTGATCATTTCTAATTTTCGACTACAGCAGATTAAAGTCGTGACTGCTGTCAAAACAGTACAAATACAGTGTAGTGCCATCAGCTAATCTTCCATAAACTTTTGGTCCGTATCAATAATTGCCCTTCGTGATATCTCCCCGAAATGCAGTCACATCTTAAATCATTGAGCAGGTTACAAGCCGCATAATAAGTATAATGGACAAAAGACAAAGACGGTAGGCAGCGGGGCGGGGCGGGGCGGCGCGGGGCGGGTCGTGTGCACCATACGTACAATACAACGATATGCATCACTGCAGTCGCCGAGCTGCATTCCAGCTCCGAGCGAACAGCACAGACTTGTGGATAAGACAACGGTTAATGTTTGACTGAAGGGTCTCCTAAGGACTGCTTTCACAAGTCAAAATAGTTGGTATCTTATTGAAAAAAGGATAAAATCGGTTTATTTTCATTCTTTAATTTTGTAAATTAAGGGATATGACTTGTAGAATTACCCTAATTGATGTTAGTAAAGATTTACATAGACGAAATGAAACATCATTAGCGAGTTATGTTACCCAATGAGTAATTAAAAGATATTGTAATAAATACTGAAAACAGATTGAAATTGTATTATTCACACGCAGAGAAAGTAATTTTTCAGGAGCTGCTGTAATCTACGTATTTAGGAAAAGGTAAATATGTGGTAAAAGATCCCTTTTACAACCTTTTGTACCAATGTACAATACAACGTGTTACAAAATAACCCCTAATGCCAAATATGGTAGATAGGAACCATCAAACTGAACAACTTTTACTATGAGACCAACTCTGAAATCGCGACAAAAACAGCTGTTTCATACAAAAATTAATAACTAAAATATCAAAATTAATGAAACAGCTGTTTTTTTCGCGATTTCAGATTTAGTCCTTTATGGGGTTATTTTGTAACACGTTGTATTGTACATTGGTACAAAAGGTTGAAAAATTGATCTTTTACCACATATTTACCTATTCCTAAACCTAAATTACAGTTCCTGAAAAATTTCTTCCTCTGCGCGTGAGTAATACAAGCTCAATCTGTTTTCAGTCTTTACGATCATGTCTTTTAATTACTCAATGGTAACATAACTCACTAATGATGTTTCATTCTTCTATTTAAATCTTTAGTAACATCAAATAGGGTAATTCTACAAGTCATATCCCGCCTAAGCTGTCTTCGGAGCGCCAGTTCAACTCCTCTTAGTTTAGTTATAGTCCGGTCGGTCTCTAATTTACTCGCCCGCCGCCGCCCGGACCCGCACAATAACGTAGCTATCCACCTTCACCGATTATAACACTTTTTGCATGACTTTAGAACGCGTTTTGGTTTTTTAACCCCCGCATTTTATTGAGTTCTGTAAATAAAGCGACTGAGAGGTGACCAGCAGGCTTAGAAACGAACCTCTTTAACATCGACCGTACAATAACGTAGCTATCTACCTCCGCCGATTACTTATAACACTTTTTGCATAACTTTAGAAAGCTTTTTGGTCTTTTAACCCCTGCATTTTATTGAGTTGTGTAAATAAAGCTACTTGAGATGTGACCAGCGGGCTTAGAAACGAACGTGATAAAAATATTGTCTTCAACATCGACCGTACAATAACGTAGCTATCGACCTTCGTCGATTATAACATTTTTTGCATTACTTTAGAACGCGTTTTGGTCTTTTAACCCCTGCATTTTATTGAGTTGTGTAAATAAAGCTACTTGAGATGTGACCAGCGGGCTTAGAAACGAACGTGATAAAAATATTGTCTTCAACATCGACCGTACAATAACGTAGCTATCGACCTTCGTCGATTATAACATTTTTTGCATTACTTTAGAACGCGTTTTGGTCTTTTAACCCCTGCATTTTATTGAGTTGTGTAAATAAAGCTACTTGAGATGTGACCAGCGGGCTTAGAAACGAACGTGATAAAAATATTGTCTTCAACATCGACCGTACAATAACGTAGCTATCGACCTTCGTCGATTATAACATTTTTTGCATTACTTTAGAACGCTTTTTGGTTTTTGATCCCCTGCATTTTATTGAGTTCTGTAAATAAAACGACTTGAGAGGTAAACAGTAGGTGTAGAAATGAACCTGATAAAACCTTTCACGACCTTCTGGTACATTGAAAATGAATTTAATGAATTTAACAAAATATTTTTTTTATTCCTTTCTTATGGACATTAATATTTTATTGAAAGGTAACCTAAGCACTATGTTTAACTAAAACACCTGAATTTCTAAATAAATTAACCGTAATAAAAAAATAAATCAAAATCAAATGCAGCATGCGAGACTCTCGCGCCGACTTCATCATCACTCGAATGTGCGATAACAAACAACCGTCATGTTTACCTAGGCATCATCATCACACTCTCATTCTAAGAGATCATTATAAAAATTCATTTGGAATCGCAGAGTCTCTAAGAAAGACGTGACTGATCGAGTAATTTCAAATCTCGAAATTGAAATAACAGCAACCCACGATATATAATATTTTGGATCTAGTAGATCTAGTAGAGACCCTCGGCTTCGCCTCGGGCCTCAAACTAAAACCTCTCTTCTGTTCAACTTTCGCTCAAGATTCGTTTATCTGTTTATCTACACACAAAAACTCACTACGATGCCTAGCACGTGTACTGGAGATAATAGCGTCATCTCTTTTGCTCCTACAGTTATTGCTAACACTACTTTCTCTTTCGTTGTCACATAGTAAGCGACGTCACTTACTTGAATATGGACTTATGGAGACATTTCAGTGCAGTCACACTATGGTACCGCCCCGCGCCGGCCGTATCTAACGATTTTTAAATCTTTCTATTCACGTCATACCATCTGCCATCTGTTGACCTGCTAGAGCTAATCAATATCAATATTATTATTATTATTATTATTTATTATTATTAAAACACTGATTACAATAATGTTTTTTTTACATTTAACAGTGCTATATAAACCTATTTAGGTTTTACCAAGCACTGGGATTCATCCTCTTATTAACAATTTAAGATCTAAGTATAAATTAGGTAGGTAAAGACTATTTTAAAAATCTTTGATTAGACACTATAGTAATTCTGGTTTAATTTAACAATAGAACAGTGTTCATATTAAATTACTACGACATATTGATTTGAACTAATCGAACTAATCTTATAATAAAGAACAAAATATCAGTTTATAAATTGTGAAGGTAAAGTATGACACTTTTTTATTTCTACTACCTTCCATATTGGCTCGATCACAACGATGTTTGCATTACGGAAACGAGTGAGTAAACACGGGCGGATTCTCAGTCCGGTTAATTTTTATATTTTATAATATTAATTAATTTTGTTACTTAATTTTATTGGTAGTATTAAATATCAATTAAAATTAAATTTAAATGTAATATTAATATCTATTTTAATCGTGACAAATAGTGTTTTTTTATTATGTTTTTAATATTAGTTGTGTTAATTTCTTTTTTACATGATATTGGTAATTCGTTGATTAATTTAGGTATCTGAAATTGTAATAATTGCCTACCATATAAGTTATTGTAACGCGGGACGATTAGTTTAGGATCTAATGCACTACGTGTTTGTTTATTGTAGTGTTTTATATTACGGAATTTATCATTAAAAAAGTTTTCTGTGAGGAGATTAAATTTTACTTGTTCATGTACGGGTAGTATGTTACAATGATAAAAGAGTTTGTCCGTGTTGTCTTTAAATTGCATTTTAATTTTTTCTGGTACTATAGATTTTAAAATTCTTAGCTGTAGCTTGTATATGGCATCCAGATGTGACCTACAAGTTCTTCCATAACTACTAATACCATAGTTTATTAGGGTTTCTCCTAATGCCTTATATAATTGCAGACGAATAGAATAAGGAATTTTGTTTTTTACTAGCACAAATTTGGATAGAATTGCTCGTAACTTGTCACACACATAGTGAATATGTTCGACCCATTTCAATCGATCGTCGAGTATTAATCCTAGATACTTCTGTTTATTCACGACTTCGATGGGATTACATTTACAATTCTGAAGATTTTTATGTAAGCATTCATGACTGTGTGCAATCAGTTTAAGGATCTTATGCTTTCTATTATGACTACTGCTGATGTACATGAGTTTAGTTTTTTCTGTGTTAAGCACGAGTCCTGCATCATGGGACCATTTCGAAAGCAACGTGAACTCGGCCTGCAGGACTTTTAAGGCTTCATCTAAGTCTTCATGACTAGCAACAAGACATGTGTCGTCAGCAAACTGATATATTTCACACTTAGTTATTACATTGACAGCATCATTCACATAGGTGATGTAATGAAGTGGACCAAGTACTGAGCCCTGCGCTGTGCCTTTAGAAACTGTGACCTTATTACTAATAGAGTCAGATACTTTAACTACATACGATCTGTTAGTCAGATAATCTTTGCACCATTCTCCTAAGGGTCCACGTATGCCACAATCATTCAGCTTTTCTATCAATGTTTCGTGAGCCAAAGTGTCAAATGCCTTACTGTAGTCAATTAGTAATACTAAAACGTGTTTTTTGTTGTCAAGATGTTTGTAGACACTATCTGTGAATTTAGACAGTAACTGACTTGTACTTTTGCCACATTGAAAACCAAACTGTGTATCAGTGATAATATTATTAGTCCTATAAAACGTATTTATTTGCTTTGATATCACTTTTTCTACTATTTTATTAACAATAGGGAGAATTGTAATAGGGCGATAGTGTACCCGTCCGGCTAGCACTAAAGGAACTAGATGAACACGGCCTATGAAAGAGACTAAAACCTAAGTGGAAACCTAATAACCTACAGGACAGGAGGACAATCAAAATCCGCTTACTAATTACCGTTGATTATAACTAAACTACTGGAACCTAATTTTACTGGATTAAATAACCTCCAAAACGCAATTTACTAAGTTTACTTTATTCAACCTTAACTAACCTACAAAGAACCTTACTAACAAGCTTTGTGTGATCTGAGAGGACCTGTGAATGTCTAATGGAGGAACCCTGGATGTGATAATTAGTGAACCCAAATTCTTTTAAAAGTGTGATTAGTATTGATTTTCATTTTCCAATAGAAGTATTCGCTTTTATTACTAGATTTTAATTATTCCTGCTACTACAATTATTTCTAAATAAAAATACCACTAAAAGAAAGTTATTGCTCTTTTGATACAACCAGAGAAATAGAAATTAAGTCTGTGTTTTTCCTAAGTGAGCCTACTTTAACTTCATATTAATTCTTAATATCTGTCATATTGCCAAGGGAAACCCCATAGCTCTTTAGTGTCAAAAATGGGAATACTATAAATAGAGAGGAAAGCGTTCCCAACTACGTTCCGTTGATGAAGTAAGTATGAGTGAAATAAACCTACGTTGATAGGAAATGATCAAAGTGAATTTATGAGTTAAATGGAGGATTGTTATAAGGTAAAAGAGGGTATGTTCAGCCATAATAGACTGTAAGGTAAAAATAGGTAAATCGGGTTATAGAGAAAAGTTAAATTTGGATAATTCTCTTCCGCTGCCAAGTGTCAAATTATAGGTCATGTATGACGTTATCCTAAATAATGTAAATTATCTATTGTCAACTTAATTCATTAAAATAAGAGAGATAATTGGAGATAAGTTAAGAAGTTATAGTCGCCTGAGATCAAAGCATAATAAAACCCTCAACGCTTTTAAATAAGGATTCTTTTACTTTCTTAAGTTATTGTACAAGTAGTGAATATGCAAATGTGATGTTGCCAGCTAAGGTACAAAGCACCGCCCCGCTTTATACAATGGATCTCGACACCGAACGTGGGCAACCCTCTTCTGGCCAGCCAAATTGTTTTTCATGATAAATCTACTTAGTAAATTTTATTATATTAAGATATTTGGTCTTTGTCAGTCTGTTTCTACAAAAGAGGACGGAGCAAAATGCTCCCAAGCGAACTATCAGTTTTCACAATGAGGAATTCTCCTTCAATTGTGATGGCTGAATTACAATTTTTTTTTTCTTTAATAATTAATTCTAGTATGATTGTTTAACATTATAACAGATGGACACAACATTACTATCCATTTACTTGGGACACTGATAGTTCTCATATTCTGAAGGAAAGACAATTCTAAACAAGGTAATAAAGCTCTATGAAGGATTCTTCATACTTTAATCTCGGCTAAATTATAAATATACAACCATAAACCGAATTGACTTCAGTTCATTTCATTTAAAGTTAAAGGCGATATTTCAATTAAATGTTGAGTAGACTAGGCAATATTTGATTTCAATAAAATTCTATTTCTTTCATCCTCAAATTGAGTTGGCTGAACCTAGTTGTAATATTTGAACTCAGATAATATGTTGAACTTATTATTTGTGAATTTAATGTATTCACTAAATAATATAATATTTTCATAGTAGGTAGATACTTTTCAAAGTATTATCTCACTGTTAGTCATAACCTTCATTCTGTTAATTTGAAAGGTTTACTCAAACTATGATCTAGTGTTCCATAAACTGTGATTCAACATTAGTTTAATGGTTACACGGGCCATCCATACACCCAGATCTTGTTTTAGCACTCCTTCCTCAATCACCAAAACAGATTATCTCAACTGTAATCGACCATTTGAAAACAGGTTCAATTTAACCAATCCAATTCAAAGATGAATAACTAATCTTTATTTATGAATCAACTTTCACTATTAAATCATTATCCAATGTTAACAGAAGAATTTGTCTAGCTCTAATTAATAGTAAATCAAACTGTAGGTACTACTGAAGCTTGCAAAGTCTACTCAATTGAGCACATTATAATGATTATTCACAACACTGTGTCAAAGCATTAATAGATCTTTGTTAAGGCGCCTACTATGGAAGATTGATAATTTTCCTTCGGATCGGTCAACTTGTGGGTACTTACTGGAGCTTGCAAAGTCTACTCAATTGAGCACATCGTAGTAATTATTCACAACACTGAGTCATAGCGTTAATAGATCTTTGTTAAGGCGCCTACTATGGAAGATTGATACTTTCCCCTCGGATCCTATCCAGTAGTTTCACATAACCTTTCGTTCACTATATTTAACACTTCTGCGCTTCCTAGATTCCGTTCCTAAATCATCCTACCTCATCACATCCTAGTCAAGTTCCTATGTACCACTGAATGACCTGCGGCAGCCATCTTGTTGGTACCATTCTCGACACCACCTGCCTATGTCTCGCTTCGACAGCCATTTTGTCGTACACCAACCTATTTGCGGCCTACCTAAATCTGATACACTGCGAATTGACCTACCTCTTCTTCGCCTATGTAAGAGTTCCTAGCTTATCTAACGTTACTGCTGTTACCTTGCTGACAGCTCGACCTTCTTGAGAACGTCCATTCTTTTACCAGCATCCAAGTTTCCCTCCCGCCTTGAGATGCAAACCTAACCTACTGTTCCTACGCGCCTAACAATGAATTTATAAACCTAATGAGTTTACCTGCCTACCAGCGACTAAATTTAGATTTCCTATGCAGTATTTGTGATGCTTACCCCATCACCGAAGCCCGAATCTGTACAGCGTGAGCAAGCATGACTCGCCTAATTCTCTCCTAACAGCTTGGACGTGCTCAGCGCTGGTGGGACGGGACAGCGCTGAGTCCTGACAGAAGAGGATTAACACCACCAAGTCATATCCTCCACGATTGGGCGAGGAACACTCCTGCGCGCCGTTCGGTTCGTTGGCTCCCAAGCGAGTTGGCTAACTTGGTGATATTAAGTGACTGAACTAGGTGTCTTTTAACAGAACCCGCATTGCACGCCACAGAGCAATGCTACATTACCTACCCCTTTGAGGATTGACCGAACGCCCCTTAGAGACACAAAACTATTGATATTTATTCAAAATCAAACCCCCTTTATCGTTCCCCAACTGCTTATATAAATTTCAAACTAATTTGATTCGGAAACTTCTTCGATTTATTGGGAAATTTACTTTACTTTATGAACATTCGCAACCAAAATCTACCTACTTTAATTTCAAGCTTACTTATACCATATAAGCCCTAATTAAAGCGTATATGCAAGAGACTCGCACCCGGTTGCGGACCTATACGTCAAAACCTCAAATAAGCACTTTCTTCCTGACTTCTTGCTGTTTTCTTGCGTTATAAAAATACTACTTGTTCGAAGCTATCTTACAAAGAGGGTATTGACGGCTTCTACCGAGGTTCCACTTGATGCTACGTTGACGACGAGGAAAGTAAAGAGAGCGATTTCCCTCGAGCCGCGTCTTTTATAACCCCCCAAAATCATTCACTCACTCCAGGAACCTCACCCCACACGATCTAAGCATCTTTTTTTTCTACCTTCATTTCCCTACTTTACATAAATTGTTCCTAAAATTTTCCCTTCTCCTTCAAAAACGGGGAGAATTCAGTTTTGTCTTACTCAACTTGTAAATATAATATTTAAGTTACTAATCTTACAAAATGAACCCCTATACTAATCAATAATTTCAACGTACAATTCAACTAACTAATGACCTCCTATGTTCAAGATTCTCTATACTCAAGCGCACAATGACGCTCCATTTTTAACCAAATTAAAATTAATCTGTTACCTAAATATTTCTCTATACTGATATTTCAGCTACATTTGATTTAAGCAATTCATACAATTGTATGAAATAACGTTTCAATCATAAATAAATCAACAAGTTTTCCCCCTTACATCATTTCTAACAAAACTAACAACTTTGAGTAATATTCAGCATATTTATCCAGAATCATATGAAATTATTGTACTATAATCATAGAACTCTGATTAATACGAATTTTATATTCACAACAAATTGAACCTCCCATATGCTACAATTATAATCCAACCTTTTCAATCTTTTTATCTCGCCTTCCCCAAAATATCATAACCTCTAGAATCAATTTGCTAAAATACGTATTACAACATTTTCCATTAAATATTTGGTCCAATTAAACCTAAAATTTCCGTTCAATTTAGCATCACAATGTTGGTACTTTAAAAACCCTAACTGGCAACACTCATCCGCCTACTTTTACATTTCCTAAATGCCTACCCTCATTTGAATTATAAACCTGCAGCATAAAATCCCGCTTTCGAAGAAACTTCATATCAATCTTTCTTCGTACAACACCCAACGACAAGACAAACTTTATTAGGCTCCATCCACATTTTCCCATGAAATACTTTCTTATTACACCTTCAATAACTATTGTTTATGTTTTTTTTAATAATATTTCTAGATTTATCCTTACAATATTTCTATTAATTAATTATCTCCCCTTTTATTTTACAATTCGAGTTTTCAATTTACCACTAAACTGTCAACTAAACTCCGCCCAGAATAAAACATAGTTTCATTTCTTTTCTTTCCCTCTGTATCATCCCTGAACATCAAACCATATTATAAAATCAAATTAAACTTCCATTTTAATTTAAAATCTCCAATTTAACTGTGTCATGAAGCAAGGCATGATATAACAAAATACCCTTATTTAAACAAATACCGCCTACGATTAACGAAATGTACTAGATCCGCTACAAAATTCTCCAAGCCAACTAAACTTGCATTTATCCCCCAAATCTAACTAATGTCTAATATTTCCTAAAACAAAATTTAAATTTACAACTATGGTTTGGCAAAGAATATGGGACTTGCCTTGCGACCCTCAGTCACCATTTGGCAATCGATTTCTCATCGATTGATCCACTGGAATGACCTACTATATTTAATTTCGTTCTTTAGCTAAAACACATCACGTGGTGTGACACTACTGACAACTTACAAAAATAATTAACACCGAATTCAATCCTTTTTTAAGTAATCTTCTAAAATAAACTATTATAATGATATTCGAGAGGCTCTAATAAAATTTGATAAATAAACAATAATAAATATAAATAAATTTTAGGCCTATTAGCGTCGTTACTTAGACAGAGACTAATATTTGAATTTTAGCGCCGTGAAAGATTAAAAGAACTTCCGATATTATTGCTAACTCAAAACCTGAACTACTCTTTATTATAATAACTTGTTCGATAGTTAAATAATATTATGCTCAATATGAAACAAAATTCGAAAAATATTTGAGACAAAATAACATGTTCAGTTTTGAACCGTTACAATAGTTATCATATACGCTTTGACTACCTCTCTTATATATTGGTCTGACTATGCCCAACTTAAGTTCTGGTGGATATTTATTTTGTTTTACAGTGGTATTAATAAAATAGGCTATAATATCTGCAATTTTTGGGCCAATTGTTTTTAAGTCGCATGCTCTTATACCATCTATGCCCGGTGCTTTTTGATTATTAAGAGATCTAATTTCTTTAAGAACTGTTTTAGCAGAAGTACACTGAAACCTACAACTAGTATTGGTAGGATTCGAATAAGTTTCTTTTTTAAGTAATTTGGAGTCACATTTTGGCAAATTTCTTACGCTATTTTTAAAACATTCTGCGAAATTGTTTGCTATGTCGTACTCGGTATTATTATTGTTGAGGAACGCGTTTAAAATAATAGTATCTGCTAAGAGTTTCGACCTACCTGTTATATTGTTTAATATTTGCCATAAAGCTCGAGGATTATTCTTATTGTTGGTTATTTTATCCCGTATTTTTTTATTTTTATTTTTATTTATAATTTTATTAGCGTAATTTCTCGATGCATTGTATTTTTGTTTTAATAATTTATTTGTTGGATCGTCTATCCATTTCATAAATAATTGATCTCTATATATACATGCTTTTTTAATTTTACTATTTATCCAGTCATTTTCAATTCTATTTTTATTTTTTGATATTTTAATTTTTGTTTCAGCTTTTTCTCGACATTTTCTTATGTTTTCGACAATAATTGAATATATTTTATACGGGCAGATAATTTTTTTGATAGGTTTCCAGTCTACTTGTCTTAAGTTTTCAGCGAATCTATCATAATCACAACGAGTGACATATTGAGAATCCACCCGTGTGTTTCCGTTTTGATACTGTGAGTCAACAGTTGCAAGTGCTATCACGCGGTGATCGGCCAGTGCAGTGCCGAGCGCCGCGGTGTACAAGTTTAGTGTGCGGGATCGAGCGTAGATGTGATCTATACAAGTCTTACTAAGTCTGCCATTTGATATCTCTAGTCGTGTATATTCTGTGATCCCGCATGCTAAGCCATGGTTGTACATAGTATTGTTGTAAATATGCTTTATAGGTCGTTTACTTTGCAAGTCGATGTTCAAGTCACCCAACAGATAAAGATCATTTTGCCTACCTACTTTTTCTAATAGTGTATCCAATTCTTTAACAAATAAGTGCTTACTAGATTTAGGAGGACGATACATACAACATAGAACCGCGGAATAGTTGGACGAGGTGGTTAGCTTCCCCAATAGATTTTCACAGTGTTTCATTTTGTAATTATTGATTTGAAATTTATGTTCATTTTTGACGTATATTAAGATCCCACCACCTTTCTTGCTGGTTTTAATATATATCTAAATACTTTTTTATTTATAAGAAATATGGAAATAAATAAAAAATATAAAACACTATTACAAGCTTTGAAATATTCAATAATTTACAAACTTCAATCGTACTATGTATTATTATTATCCCGCGCCGCGCACGTCGCCCGCGGTATCCCAACATTTCGCTACATAAAGGATAAGCTACAGCCCAGACCGTAAGAGTCAGGGACATATACTATTTTCAATAGGTAGCCTAACTTAATATCTCTAGGGGTTTTTTCATTTTTTCGATATCGATTTTCGTTTTTGAGAAATTGTCGATTTAGTGAGAAAAGACCCCGAAAAAGTGTGTAATTTTTCTACATTTATGCGATTTTCGAAAAAAGTTTTTGACTTTTTCAAAATTTGTTTTCACCATATTGTAGCCCTTGCTGAGACGCATCTTTTGACATTTAGTACATACACGTAGACCCAAAACTCACTGTACCAGGGCAATGTCTCACTTTGGCTGAAATTGGGTACCTTACTGAAGCGATCGAAAAAACATTTTCAATGTTAAAATTGTCTTTAACATTGACCGTACAATAACGTAGCTATCCACCTTCGTCAATTATAACAATTTTTGCATGACTTTAGAACGCTCTTTGGTTTTTCAACCCCAGCATTTTATTGAGTTCTTTAAATAAAGCGACTTGAGAGTTAACCAAGGAGGCTTAGAAACGAATGGTCTTTAACATCGACCGTACAATAACGTAGCTACCGACCTTCGCCGATTGTAACACATTTTGCATGACTTTAGAACGCTTTTTGGTTTTCTCACGCCTGCAAATTAATTGTTCTGTTTTAAAGAACTGCCGTATTTATATGGACAGCGTTTTCACAGCTTTACCATGTAGCTCGAGTCGCATTCGATCGGGATTGCCGTAGATTACGGCAATTGCCTTCGTTTTATTGAGTTCTATAAGCTTATTACGAGAAAAATCAGCAGTATGACAAACCCAACAAAAGTATTGATACATCGACATGTAATTTTGATAAGTAAATAAACAAAATGGTTTATTAGTATCGGGAATCGGGATATCATAACATTTTGATATTTACAAAACCTCTCTTTGAGATCATTGTTACGCACAGCAGAAATAGGCCCTGTAGGCAAAGTAAAATTTGTAAAAGCAATACTTAACGAATTTCACAAAGTACCTAGGTAATTAATTAAATTAACATCTGGTTAACTCTTGTTTACAAGATTATTTAATATTATTTAAGTAGTTATTTCTCGTAATTTTCAGTCGGAGAATATTTAAGCAGGTACCAATATTTAATCAAATTCCAAATTTATGAATGTAGAGATCTACCTTTATATCACGCCTAATAAAATGTGATGATTTACTAAAGTGATATTAATTATGTGATCGATCAATCACATAAAAACCAACATTGTAGTGAAAACCACAAAGCATTTCACTAACACGCAAATCAACATTCAAGATCAGCATCAATTGTTTACCGCATTCCAATGTCAGAGCTCCGATGTAGCGAATGAAATCCACCGTTAAATTAAATAATGCCTATTAAACACAAAAATTCAATTTGGCCGCGTTGCTAGGTCGTCAGTTCGAAAGTCATATCGCGGTCCACTCGAAATTGTGATTAAAACAACCTAATACACACAATAACAGGTCACGCGCTTACCAACACCGGTTAACCAGCCTTTAAAACAACTTATGTACAATTCAAATCCAACAACAAAGAATACACTTTAATACTATAGCTTTACTGTTGAAATTCTATTGAAGTAGCGTATTGTATCGTCCCCATACGCTTGTGTGCTCGTGAAAGCTACACATTTCATTTATAATAGTAAGTACAATACGAAAACGTCATATTGTACACAACACATCGCCTACTGTACACGTAAACAGATCAATGTGTGCGGTGTACATCAGGCGTGCGTGAAAAGAGACTTAAGTGCGTTTGTGAACCTTCGCACTTGTTACGTTTGTAATAAAGGTGATTTTATTGTTGATTAGAAAGATGTATTAAGGCAATGAGAATGTTTTGTAACTGTGTGTGAGCCACAACGGCTTGAGCAGTATCGAAGAATGCGGCGTGAATTACCATGTTTAGGGAGTTGTCAGTTTGACAATTTGCTCTTATTTGGTTTCGCTTGCTTAGATTAATGAGGGTTGTGTCTAAACAATTGATTTTTATTTGTTGATGATTTTTGTTAAAAGATATGATCATATGATTTAATTCATGGTAGGTACTTAATGATTTTATATTAATATACATAATTCCATTTTTAGTAAAAAAAATATACATAATTATTAATTAATTAAGTATTTTTTTAAGTAAAAAGAACTTAAATTGATTGGATGAAATTATTTGATTCCGAATAAAACTCATTAGCATTAGTTATTAATTAAAAATAGGAATTCTAATTTATAAGTACAAACAAATGTTTTAATGTTAATTGAGTTAGTTATATTATAAAAATATTACACCTTTGTTACAAAAAGTTGTTCAGTCCGTCTAAATTAATAGCAAAACAATATTTAATTAATTATAGTACCATAGACTTTATTTAATCATGCCATATTCATAGTCCCAAAAGATGTTGACCGTAAAGGCGATAAAGTCAACCGACAAACGTATCAATTACTAAATTGAATTAATCGCTATAAACCGCGCGAGCGCTACACCACAATAAGCGATCACAACGCTTCGCATTAGCTACCTTCTGACAAACCGCGTCCGTGTGTGTACCACGCTCGTTACGTTTACGTGACGAGCACTCCATCACAAAACTAACCCCAACACCCACACACTCAATTATAACCCTTACTGCCTTCAAATAAGACTCAACACTTCCGCATCAATAACATTGCCGCTCATAACTCCCGCCCGCCACCGCACCGGGTGGTGAAGACCGGCAACGTCGCGCCCAAATTATTGTGACATTTACTCCATTTGCTGCCATAAAAACGAGACTGCTAGTGACATCTATCGACGCGTAGCGCACTAAGCGCTCGGCTTTTAGAGCGAGATGGGCGCACTTGACAATATCACTTTCACGGTCTCGTACTTAAAGCTAAGCGGTTTGCTGTACTGTTTGTTTGTGTCTGTAAACAGTGCGCCACCGCCGAGGTGTACCGCGCATGAATGAAACGGATGACCGTAGGAGCGAGAGGAGGTATTGCGGCCGTAATGTGTGGGAAAAAGAAGGCGGTGAAGCGCGAAGCGTGCAGAGTACATCGTTTATCAGATTACATGCGAAGTATCGCGAGCGTGGCGATGTTTTGACACGCGATAATCACGAGATAATGCGGGCGATCTCAGCGACGTTTAGGTTTATATTGGCTTTTTATAGCGCCAAGTCGAGTGTTGGCAGCGAATATATTACCACAGAATAGATAATAGTACTAGCGTAATATTACTGGCTATGATAACTAGAGTTGAAGCGACTCGCGCCTAGGCTTACCATCCGTCCGGATTAGTCCGGACATGTCCGGACTTTTAGACTATTGTCCGGACTTTGTCCGGCTTTGTAATTTGTCCGGCTATTATAAGATTGGGCGGTGTAATACTAGTTAAAAAACACACATAGCAGTAGTGTTCGAAAGAGAAGTCCCAAAAAGTATGGAGTCTATGGATCTGTCTGAAAATGTCCGGACTTTTCTTGTCCTGTCCGGCTTTTTGTCAGGAATTTTCAAATTTCTCAATGGTAACCCTACTCGCGCCGCTCGCCAGGTGTCATCACACACATGATGTAGTTGACGCATTTGTAGTTGTAGTGGCAGCTGATGTGCGCAGCGCAGACTAATAAAATGTAGGTAGGTAGGTAGGTGTTTTTTTTAAAGACAGGTACCTTACTAGGAAAGTATTAGGAACCTAAGGAATTTTATATTGATCTCATTTAATTAATTTTATTACGTTCCATGTTAGACAAATAGGATCTTTCATATAATTTATTTTTTGATTTCTCTGAAAAACTTATTGAGTTACGAACGAAAGAATAGAATAGAAATTAAAAAAACTGTAACTCTACATTTTTGGCCTATCAAACTTTACTGAAACCTAAATTCGTAACAAACAATCTACTGAAAAGTTACAAATAGGAAAACATCAGCCGGCAAATCTCTTTAAAAGTAGCATTAATATACCTACATAGCAATTAGCCAGCCAAAACCGCTCTACTCTCGGGGAAAATCTAAGCTTTCCAAACTAGTTGGACAGCAACAAAGCGGCTGCCAACTGACTACCGAAAGCGAGATAACTTGCGAAATATTACGCTTGAAAGACGACTAGCGACATCTAGTAACCGGTAGCTGTACCATAATAATGTAAACAGACATTTGCAATAAGTAGCTGTAGACTTGTACTATTAGCTATTCTGTGGCTGTAGCACGATTTATAATAAATAATATCGAAAAAAAACGCGCGTATAAAATCGATATACCTACCTACCTAGTAATTTTGCATGGGAAATTTTTAGTCTCATCTACCACCGAAAAGCAAAATTAAATTTCCTGGATCGAGTAGGTAGTTTTGCGTGCTTTTTTTCTTGATAGATGATAAGTTAATATTATTAATATTAATGTTATTTATGATTTTATCAATTTACAAAATAATTAATTTAACACTGTGCAACAGAAGTCACTTCAGTACCCTTAGCATGAACATCTGTCGCTGTCGAAAAAAAAAACGCGCGTAAAACTACTCGATAGAGTTTAAATATGGAAAATTTCATTTCGATTTCAGGCGGTAGATGGCAGTGTGCAAATTTCCCATAGAAAATTACTCTATCGAATGTTTTTACACGCGCTATTTTTTTCGACAGCTGTACGTGCTAAATTAAGGGTACTTACCTACTTACTGTACTCCTAGCAAGAACATATCTACCGAAAACAAAATTGCGCGTAAAAAAATTCGATGGTGTAATCTTGTATGGGAAATTTGTACAGCGCCATCTATCACCGAATAGCAAAATGAAATTTACCTTAGATAACTACTCTATCGAGTACTTTTACGCGCGTTTTTTTTTCTCGATAGATATTCGTGCTAAAGGTGCTGGCACAGAATAACTGGTGCAGGTCATTGTCTCATGCAATATCTAAAAATTAGTTATTTTGGTTTAATAAAATACTGAATGTTGTTTAAGGGTCCATGATAGGAAAACATGGTTTCCGCGGCCCATATTTTATATAGAAAACGTAAAGTTGTTGCCACAAAAAAACATACGACAATAACTTGTGAGATTGCGTATAAACCTCACAGGTGATTGTTAAAAAAAATAAAAATTGTTAAAAAAATACAAAAAACCGACTTTAAAAAAATCTACCTCTAAAAAAAGCCAGAAATAATATTCGTAATTATAAAAACACGTCTATTGAAGTCGGGTGGGGCTGGAGTACAGATTCCTTTTTATTTTATTTTATTCTAAAAGCCCCACCCAACTTCAAATTTTGAAATCGGTCCAGTAGTTTTCGAGGAATCTTGAAAATACTGTCGTTTTCGTTACCATTTTATATGAATTCAAACGGATTTTCAACAACCATTACTTTTTTGTTTATGAACCGATTTAGACGATTTTTTTTTTGTATGAAAGAAGACACCTAAAAGATGATACCATATTAATTTCATTGGTATTGGATATTGAATTTTAAAGATACACGAGGGAACTCCTCAAAATCAAATAGGAACTGAACAGTGATTAAAATATTGGTAGGTTTATGACAATCAAAAATAAGTTAAGGACCAATCTATTGTCAAGGACGTTCTGGACTAGAGTTGAACTGCGAAGGCCCAACGGAATTCCTGTGGAAGTTGAGTTACGGGGTATACCATTGAAAAATGTGAAACATTATTAAGTTATAATTTATAACGTTTTATTTTATAAAATCATCGCTTACCTACCACAAAAAAGTTTAAAATAAAAAAGCTTTTTAAAAAAAGCAAAACCTCCTTCAAAAATCTAAAAAAAACATCTCTATAAAAAGCAAGAAATAATGTTCAAATCTATTAATTAAACCACGTCTATTGAAGTCGGGTGGGGCTTTTAGAATATAAACAATACAATAAGTAAAAAAAATACTTCCAGCTCCACCCGACTTCAATAGACGTGTTTTAATTAATCGATTTGAACATTATTTCTTGCTTATTATAGAGCTGTTTTTTTTAGATTTTTGAAGGAGGTTTTGCTTTTTTTCAAAGCTTTTTTATAATTACGAATATTATTTCTTGCTTTTTAGAGGCAGGAAAGTAAGTCGGTTTTTTGTTTTTATTAAAAAAAAAATTTTTTTATTTTTAGTGTAGACTGTAGCTTGTAGCTTGTAGGTATATTATTTAGATAGTTAAATCGGCTCAGCCAAACGTGAGATAATTGCAAAGAAACATACATACATACGGCGGTCAAACTGAGAACCTCCTTTTTTAAGTCGGTTAAAGAACTACACGGATATCCCTCTTCCAACAAAAAAATAATTATCTTATTCAGTTCATAAACAAAGAAGTAATACGACCATTATTTTCGAGGTAATTCACACAAAATCACACTATTTTCGTGCTTTTTTCAAGATTACTTGAAAAGTACTGAACCGATTTCCAAATTTTAAAAAATGGGACCAATTTTCGAGTTTACCTATTTCAATCGGTCCAGCCGTTTTCGAGTAATCGGTGGACATACACAAAAAAAACAAATATATAGACAAATAGAGAACCTCCTTCATTTTGGAAGTCGGTTAAAAACATCAGAATATCATCAAAATTATAAATAAGAAAACAACGAAAAACATCGAAAAAGAGCAGACGTGGGGTTATTTTCCATACTCTTTGCACGTAAAGAAAAAGTTAGAGACAAATGTTTCCGCATAACCAAGCCTTAAGTAGGTACCTACACCTTTTTCTGAGGCTGTTTGTTTACCGTCTCGAAATAAATTAATTAAATAATTATAGTTTTCCAAAATTTTTAATATCTAAATTACCAGAAAGGTGTATATTTTGACATTTGAGTTACCCACTTAAGCTTCTAATCAAAATTACTCCCTTTTGATTAGAAGCTTAAGGAAAAAAGTAAAATTACTCTATTAAAAAATATACAGGCAAAGGTTGCCTTAAAAAACAAAAATATTACGTGACCATTACTTCATTAATATCAATAATTTTCCGAAGTCTTAAAATAGATATTACCTAGTTTCTCGCATTCTTTGGCCGATATATGCGATTCCTGGAGATTCAATGTTTACTTTTCGTCTGAACTGCGTAATCGTTATACATACATGTATAAGTAGGTAAAGGTATATTTTACATTTTTACTCGTAATTTACCTAGCTTTTTATATGATCAGTAACTTTAAATCTCTTTCTCTAAGCAGATAACTTGATCCTACTAATATTATAAATGTGAAAGTTTGTGGGTTTGGATGTTTAGATGTTTGGATGTTTGTTCCTCAATCACGCAAAAACTACTGAACGGATTTAGTTGAAATTTAGCACACAGATAGTAGATAGTCTAGATTAAAACATAGAATACTTTTTACCCCGATAATCCCACGGGAAAGGAAACCACGCGGGTGATACCGCAGGCGGCCGCTAGTTATAGTATACGAATGCCTTATTCAACCAGTGTAAACAACTAGAGACGCCTAGGTGGTTCCATCTTAAGTAAAATTAGAATATCGAGGTGGGATAGGCTTTGAAAAAATAAGATAGACGTGAACCAAAATAAAAACTGAACTTGAGGTCGGTACAAAAGGACGTAAAGGTGAACCAAAAATAATCCCACTGTGTAACATCTACGCTAAGTTATTTATTTTCTCCTATCTCGGCGATAAAACGGTATCAATTGGTTATCTTAGAATCACGTTTTTTGTTTTTATCTTTTAAAGTTATTTTAAATATTATTTTGTACAGAAATCACGTTCTTTTAAATCTAGAGTCGGTTATGGCATACTTTAAAGTTGTTAAGACAAATAAAATTACTTCTGGGGAAGTGGCTAATCTCTCCTGAGGACGTAATAAGACTTATTACCTATTTTAAGTCTTTTTGACGATCAACTTGTTCTAGTATTGATTGCAGTCTGACTCATTTCGAAATGAATCGATACGTAAAAGTTCATCACGTAATAGGTGCGATGTGACCTATATCCTCAGTATATACTCTTCCACACTTAGACGAGAGTCGTGATTTACTGCTGGCATAAAATACACCAGATGCGGCATCTCCGAGCGACCAGATTGAGGATAATTGTGATGCTTGGGTGGTCGGCCTATCGCTTTGTTTACCTTTTAACTAAAACGAGTTTCTCGTAAAGGTTTTACTGTAGAAATTTTAAATAGATGAAAGTGCGTGGAAAGTATATGGTCGTTAAAGACGACTAGATTATTGCAACATATAAAATAGCTAATGTCGTAGTTATGAATGTTATGTTTATACTAAAGTAGATACTTGATCAGAATTTTAATCTAAAATTATCGATTTATTTTTGATGTTTTTCCAAAATATTGTGGTTTGCCTTTGAGCGAAAGAAAAAAAATTCACAGATTTTACAGTCCCCGCAAGAATCGGAGCATTGAAAATGAACACAAAAATTGACGAAAAACTAAAATCAAATCAAATGCAAAGTCCTATTATATTTGTAAAGATACCTAGGTAGTACCTTTGTTTTTACGATTGTAGTACAAAAAGTAGTGTACAAAAGGTAGTGTACAAAAGCGCCCGCTGACAGGCAGTCGACGCGGCCGAAATAATATTAATCAATTTTCGAAATTCCAACGAATGCACTTCTCGTCCGCTTCTGCATCTTTTAACACTATTACCATGACGATTGGTCAATAATCATAGAAGCTACATCACTTTTTATGTACGGAAACAGCCGTTTTTCTACAATTCCAAATCTAAAGGGACCACCTACAGGTCACAATTATAAACGAATTTTCAAAATTATTTCGCCATTTCATAGCTAAACTAATACCCTAGGACCTTTTTTTTCATTTTTTCTTAAGTCGGTTTTTTTTCCGAAATATTTACAATTTAGTAAACAAACATACCCCAAAAAACCCGGAATTTTAGGAATTTCGCAAAATTCCAAAAAAAGTTACCAGTAGATTTTCAAAATTCAAACGTTCACACGTGTCTCGATAAACTCCTCAACTTTTGGTACTATTTTTATTTTGATCCTCCCAAAATCCTCGGAGATATGACCAAAAATACGTCTCAGGCGATTTGCATCTGATAACCATTTTCAATGGTAAAATTAAAATTCCCTAAGAAATCTTTGTGTTTGTAGATAAATAAAACCGACATCAATTTAATAAATTCAGCTTCCTTATTATTTGTATCATTATAAAAGTAGTTTATTGCCAAAAATTATGTAAAAATGTACATAAACCAGAAACTGGTTGCAATACAACTAGGAATTTTAATCTTAAAAGATATTTCCATAAAAGTCCACATTTCAACATGACCTCGTAATTTTTTCGTATACACACCCCGACACGGTAACACTGACATTCAGGGTTGACACACGGTAGGGGAATTGAAAAATTATAAAACATACCTACCTCTGGCATTGTGATGTGAATAAATAATAACCGCTCACAACTTCGCGTCCAGTATAACTAAAGCTCTAGCACCTCTCTGGTTGTTGGAAATTCTTTCTGAATCGCGTAAAATGGTAGATTAACGGCAGACCTGAGTGTAGCGGCCACCGAACGACCCACTTACGCCTGTATTCTCGATATTGTTGTACCAGATCTGTACTAGGTTAGCGGAACCTTCATTCTAGGATTATTAAGTTGCCTTAATGGAAATACGCCGGGAAATAGGTCAGTTGTATCAAATATATTAACTAGGTATACGTGCTACTTACTATCAGTAATTCAGTAAATGCTGATGTGTTTATGGCTGAATAACTAAATCATTATTCTCATTACACTTTTTTATCGACCGACCAATTCCTGTATTTTATTTCCGTAACCAATAACTTATCTTTCTTGAGATTGAGAATTTACGAGTTAAAAGAATAAGGTAAAGTCAATGATATTAAAAGTTTTTAATATCATTGGATAAAGTAGCCTTTTAGTCCAATCAACGGGGCTTATGCAACCCGAATAATTCTCCCGTCTATGAAATTTGGCATGCGATCAAGTTAGGTAATACAGATTACAGATGAACAATAATCCAATAAATTTTGTTACGAGAAGTTAGGTATTTTTAGCTAAACATGAAAATCGCTTTTATCTCTCTGTGAATATTTCCTCGGGCTAAAATACTTTCTGTATACGTACTTAAGTATTAGTTAGAATAAGTATGTAAAGAAATCCAATATTTTTTAGATTTCAGAGATACCCCAAATTTAAATTTTAATATTTTTCAGTATATCTTCTGTTGAAACATTTTTTTGCTGATTATTATTTTTTAATATGTTTTTATACCTTTAATATATAGCTTTGTTCAGTAAGCCAATAAATTTTCTTCTTTCTTCTAACTTCATCACATGCCAAATTTCATAGACGGGAGAATTATTCGGAAGTCGCCATACAACAAATATCCTCATTGATTGGACTATTTATAGTTTTTTTGACATCGGTCATCGGAGTTGATCTATTTTTTTTTGTGACTCTAACTTGTTAAACCGACGGTCATACTATCACTCATATCAGCAGCAGGTAAGAAATGAGGAAAGCCAGTGTACCTATATTATGTATTTTTGTAGGTATTTGTATTTTTTTTATGTACGTAGTAGATAATTCTTGAAAGACAAGGTAGGTAAGTACGGCGACCGTACACTGGTTTAAGATGACGAAGAATTGCCTTCTTAATTAATTTAGTTTTATTTCCCGCATTAAACGGAGGGTATTTCGTCGCTTCATACCATGAGTGTTTCATCCCACAGTATGAATCGCACAAGGACGCTTTTTGAATTCGCTGTTTCATACCCAGCAACCTTTTTAATGTAATTTTGCCAGCAAAGTAAATATTTGTTTTTTTTTTTGGTAACATTGATTTTATTTTCATGCCATGGTATGAAACAGCGAATTCAAAAAGCGTCCTTGTGCGATTCTTACCGTCGGATGAACCAGCTCTGGTATGAATCGACCAAAGACCCAAAACGGTGCCGTTTTACAAACACAAAACATAATGATTAATCCTTTCATACATTTTATTAAAAGTAGCGGTTCTCTATGCAAAGCTTCGGACGCATCTACTTTTGGCAACTTGTCTCACTCTACCAATGTGGCAAAGAAAGATAGAAGTGTTCGTGTGCCTTTATTCTCGACTTAATATTTTGGCCCGTGATAACTTCGCACATATTAACAAGTTTGTATCGAATTAGTGTTATGAGTCCCTTGAAATTAATTTACTGACCCTCGTGTCGTGCTTGCAATCTGCCTGTCTTCGCTTCAAAGATTTAGTCACTGTCTCATATTCATAGCGGCTTGCAACTTTGATAATCTTTGCAAACAGATAATTGAGTTTTGCATAATAATATTGCAATAATCACCGACTTGGTACAGCGTTGATATACCTGTATAAGGTCCTTCTGAAATAGTGCACATAATTTTAAGGGGTCAATGTACACATGCATACAAACAACTTTTACAATGGGACCAACATTGAAATCGCGAAAAAAAAAGCAGCTGTTCCATAGAAAATTTCAAATAGAATAGATCAAAATGTATGGAACAGCTGATTTTTTTTTGCGATTTCAATGTTGGTCCCATAGTAAAAGTTGTTTGTATGCATGAGTACATTGACCCCTTAAAATTATGTGCACTATTTCAGAAGGACCTTATATAAGACCGCGACTGAAGATACTGCCTCATGCCTAAAGTGTACCTACTTTCCTAAAATCAATGGCTGCCTTTATCAACCCATAATATTTTGTCAAAGTTTAAAAGCTTTACACACCGTATCATTTCGCAAAATGTTCAATGTTTACTTAAAAACTAAGGGGGCGTCCATTAATTACGTGAGGAGATTTTGGTGATTTTTAACCCCCCCTACCCCCTTGGTGAGATGTCGTGAGATTTGGCTCGACCCTCTCCCCCCTATAAATCTCACGTGAGATTTTTCAAAATGTGTATTTTTAGTGTGATTACGTTAATCTGTGCTTGCTTGCTTTGCATTTATTTAAATAAACATTATTGTTTAGGATTTAGCCATATTTTGGTATGAAAAATGTTTATCTTGATTTAACCTAGTTTCTTCGCGATACTGTTCCTGCAGAAAAAAAATTACGTGATATTTGCCGAGACCCCCCCTCACCCCCACGTGAGATTGGGTGAGATTAGGCTCGGCCCCCTCCCCCCCCCCTAAATGCCTCACCTAATTAATGGACACCCCCTAATAACAATCCCGGAAATAAAACAAAACAACAACAGACAATGTGACTACACAGCTACAGTACTACAATTACATTCAATTATTGTTTTTAACCAATATTTCTAAAGCTATAACCACAGGATATAAGGATTAGGGTGTTTATTAATTACCCATAAAAAATATTTGTATGGAAAACTACAAAGTGACAACCCTAGACTCAAATAGACATTTTTTTATATCAATCCCATTAATGAGCAAATTAAGCAAAACACAATTTAGGTCTAGGGTTGCTGCAGAAAAAAATAATATTTTTTTCTCAAAAAGATAGTGGTTTTCAGGTGTACAATTGTATGCATATACTTATCTACCATATTCAGCTTAAGCGGTTTTTTGTAACACATCGTTTATTTTACTTTGCTAAAACTGACTTTTCGAAAGTAGAGTTTCTTTGGTCCTTCTTTACATGTGCGAGCACGGGGTTTTTTTCTTTATACCTACTGTGTTTACGAGCATCAAAGTTTGTTCAAACTATTTGAAGGGATACAGGGCGCGGGAAAAAGCTTCAGTAACCCTAGCACGAACATATATCGCGAAAAAAAACGCGCGTAAAAGTACTCGACAGCGTTATTATCTATGAAAAAATTCATTCCGCTTTTCGGCGGTAGATGGCGCTGTACATATTTCCCATACAAAATTACTCTATCGAATGTTTTTACGTGAGTGATTTTACGGAGCCTTTTCCACAATGCCAAGATTACTCTTTATTACTACGATATAAAACGTGAAGTTGTACATATCACATTATTTAAATATTAAAAAACAAGCACTTATAGTATGTATATGCCTAGATACGTCCAACATTCCTACCTGCCCAACTAAACCATTAAATACTTATTAATCTTTAACGAAGTTCGCCCACATTGATGTGTGTCAGTCGAAATTGGGTTGGAATTACTCAACGGTAGAAATTATGGCGTTTGTAACTAATGTACGGGTATCCGGAAGTGACCTAGGTAGGTGGCAGAATTTGTGGGGCAACATGCTTGTAAATTACTGGGTGATAGCATCTCCTGTTGTCGCCACTCGACACTAGATGTCGTTAACAAAGAAGCGCCCTCAAGCGGCCGATAGGATGTTCACGGCAGACTTTCGTGCCTTCGTCACATGAGTAAAAAGAAAGGAACAGAGACAAAGCTTCCTAAGAACGTGAAATTCAAACTTGCAACTAACAAAACAAATGATGCCCTATGATTGTCCACTAGCTGGCTGTCAAAACAGGTTTTTTCCTTGTACGCGACAAGCGGCCAGTGGACACGCACACATGCCCCGCGTGCTTGTAGTGGTGCAACCGATTTGCGCGGTTGTATGAAGCTTTCTCTCTGGTCCTACGTAGTAGTGATTATTTCCTCTGTGCCTTCGTGATTAAAATAAAAATATATTGTTGCCAAAATATTTTTCATCAAAGTTCCCAAAAAAATATTAAAAACAAAATTACATTTGGCATTTTATTCTCATAAAGTATAATTTGGCATATTTTTACTTTGTCAGCTTTTATTAAGGTTTTATTTCGTCAAATATTAAACCTGAGTAGGTAGTCCAAATTCGTTGTTGTTGACCAAATTGCTTGTTCAAATTGTCACTTTACAAACTAAAATATATTTAACGGGGCTCGGTGTGGCTCGAAAAATAGTCAAAGTCAAAGTCACAAAAGGGGGACTGAAAAAAGTCTTAAAGAGTTCATTAGGTTAGGTGAGGTTAGAACTGAGACCAAAAACTCGCGAGCCGAGCGAGCGGAGCGAGCATGCCGCGGCGCGGCACGGCAACTGCCGGCCGGCGAAGTGCTAGAAACGACGTTTTGTTGGTAGGTAATTGCCGGAGTACCTATATGCCAAACGATACATTTGACTAAATACCTAATACCTACTTGGTAAAAAATCTAATACATTGTTGGTAAAATGAAACATGACCAAGTAAAACTGCATGCCAAAAAGAGTTTTGCTACCTATCTGAAAAATAGCGACAAGTTGTTTTGACCAAATGATACTTAGGTAGGTATAATGAAAATTTACAGAAAATAGTTTGCAATGTGATATTTTGGGCAAAGTTTTTTGGCCATACATTAGTGAACCTTTTGCCGTGCCTGGGCAGAGTTGTTAATTGTAATATTTTCTGGTTTCCGTACGTAGGTAGGGACTAGGTATAGGTGCCGGCATATTACTTGGCAAGACAAAGATAAAAGATGCGCCGAGCTTAATGTTTGTAGGTAGCAGTGGCGAGGGAAGAAATTATGGCGAAGGTAAGCCGCTCTACAAAAATCATGGAAAATTTTATGATCTGCATAGTGGATCATTGGGGTGAGATTTCCAAAGGTAAGCCGATGGAAATCGTCTTGTATGGACCCTTCGCCACTGGTAGGTACCTACTGCGCATCTTTTGGCTCGATTTTATCTTGCCACGTTACGTGCCGGGCGGGCTACTAGGTAGGTAGTTACTTACTTGATTTGATATGTCACTAAATCATAATAAACTTTTTTATTTTTTATAACGTAAACAAACATGACGACATTAATTAAAAGCACGTAAGGTAAATGCATACATTTTATTACATACTAAAAAAGTTTTAGTTTCCAACGTCAATTGATACTTAACTTCCGTCAGAAAATTAAGTAATAGTAGATAGGTAGGTACCTACCTGCCTACTATAGGTACTATCACAGAATAGATATTATACCTTAGTTTTTTAACTAATATATATCTATACTGTGCTACTATGAAAATAAAATTAATTTACATTTACATCTTTACTTATTTAAACTTGTTTATTTATTAAGTGTGATTTATTATTTATTGTTATTTTAACATATTTTACGTAAAATACATGCCGTAATACTTTTTATACCTATTACATCTTTACAATATATCTAGGTACCTACATAATACATGAATAATCGTGAATTAAAATCGAAAAAGCGAAAATGGCAGCAAGTTTTTGTACCGCAATCACGCAACATAACAACCGCGTCCGTTTCCGTCATTCACGGAACGGAAACCGGTTCCCGCCGTGGACGACGCCAAGCTTCCTTTGTTCAAGTGAGTGAGGGAGACGCCGCCATTTTATTTCGTCAGTCGCACATTGTCCGTCGAGCGGACGATCCGCATGCACTCTCCGCGCCGGTTTTTCGCGCCACGCCTGCTCTGTGCCGCCTTGTCAACCGAAACGTCTGACGTTGGAATCTACGGTGTTGCCACACATCTGTTGGAAAATATACCACTTCATACGGAACATTTTGTAATAAAACTTAATGATGTTTAACACAGAGAAATTCATAACTGCCGTACGCGCCAAACACGCTATATGGAAGGTAGATGATAAATCTTATAGTAATCGTACGATCAGAAAACAATCTTGGGATGAAATTGCGCAGGAAATAACCGAACCTTGGCAATGGAATACCTATTCGGAGAGGCAAAAAGAAGACATAGGTGAGTTCTAAAATAATTTTAAGACAAATATTATATTTAATTTATTCATTAACTAGCGGCCGCCCGCGACTTCGTCTGCGTGGAAAGGTTTTCTGCTATCCCTCAGGAACAATACTTTTTTTCGGGACAAAAGGTATCCTATGTCCTTCTCTGTTACGCCTGAAAACGTGTATGCAAAATTTCATGATGATCGGTTTAGCAGTTAAGACGTGAAGGCGTAACAAACAAAAAAACAAACAAACAAACGGACTTTCGCATTTATAATATTAGTAAAGATATTAGTAAGGATAATTATCATAGTAGTAAAAATATAAATATCTGCATGTTTTTATTTATGGATTAGAGTTTTTCTACATTGCAACAATTTATGACATTACATTTGGTGACAGATTTTAATCATAATCAATAATTACTTCTCAAGCTTACGCGCTCACTAGACATGAAATAAAACAACTTTTAACGGATACTAGCGCGGTTTTATTGAAAGTTCTTTGGTGATTAGTTGGTATTTGGTTTGATTTTTGGTTTTCCCGACGTTTCGGCACCTTTGCAGTCCCCCGTGACCACGGCAGCTGCAAAGGTGCCGAAACGTCGGGAAAACCAAAAATCAAACCAAATACCAACAAATTACCAAAGAACTTTCAATAAAACCGCGCTAGTATCCGTTAAAAATTGTTTTATTTCACATAATCAATAAAATGAGTTTTATCACCTTCACCATTACCTATCCATTTATTTAGTGACATATCAAGAAAAAAAAATTGTGTGATCTAAATTAAGATTAACTAATTAATATTTTATTCGTTTTTTTTTCAGTCGAAGAGTTACAAAAAAAGTGGAGAAACTTAAGAGACTACCACATCAAATTAAGAAAGAAAGACAAAGTTTCAAGTCGAAAAGCTAACTATTTGAATATGCTCAACTTTTTAGATTCAAATGCAATCGACAGCGACGCAAAGAAAATGAAACGATATGAAATTTTATACGATAGCGATGAATATGACAAACGTGCGTCAAACATAAGTCGTGAGACAGAACGTGCATATGAAATACCAGCTGAAATAGAGATTGTAGAGGACGTTGAGGATTCTGACACTTTTCAAACTTCCATGCTAGGTGCCATACCCAGTGTGAATGATGATCCAGATAGAGGTTTCCTCATATCTTTATTACCCGATATGAAATCCATGAATGAAAGACAAAAGTTCAAATTTAAATTACAAATCATGCAACTAATTGATAAAATAAAATATTCTGAGGAAAGCGCAAATACATGTAAAAAAGATCCAATCACTACAGAGGAAGAAGCACACTTTAATTTTCCCAAAGTTGAAATAGTCAATGACTGTTCACGTTCACGGGATTCAGATGAATAGTATTTTGGTCTGAATTTATTTTGGTTTCGTTGTGAAATACAGATAAATATTACATTTTTAAGGAAAAATTTAAAATACATTGCTGTATTAAATTGAAATTTTGTAAAAAAAATTGTTTTATTTTCCTTTAAGTTCCATTATTAACAAAAATAGATTTAAAAAGTAGGGAATTATAAAATACCTTCTTACGTATTTACATATACTTACTCTTAAGTTTCCATTTTAGATTAGTTACTTTACGCAGACAAATTTCTAGAATGAATACCAAAAAATACACAACTTGTATAGTTCTCGTTTACCTGGCAACACTGGCAGACATGACGCAAATGCATGCAATGAGCACTCAATAAGGACAGACTGCTACTTGTGCTATAAGGTTATTTGCTTAGATCTTTAGATAACAGAAATATTTTATTAGAATCTGCTTTTCATTGTTTAGGGTTTTGTCAATAGTTTGTAAACTGCAGTTTGAAGAGTTGTCACGTTTGCTAATCCAAAACTGTTAAACTTGTCCAGGTGATTTTCATCCTTATCAGAAAGACTTTAGGCTCAAAATCAATTCATGACATATTTATCATTTGTGTTTGTGTCGGCTTTTTCCGCCATTGTCGACCGAGATTCTTTCGTTCCGATCCCAATAATGTGTTTCAAACACTGGATTTGATAAATGAAATAATACTTATCCTACTAATATTATAAATATGAAAGTTTGTGGGTTTGGATGTTTGTTCCTCAATCACGCAAAAACTACTAGACGGATTTTATTGAAATTTGGCACACAGATAGTAAATAGACTGGATTAAAACAAATAATACTTTTTATCCCGATATTCCCACGGGAACGGGAACCAAGCGGGTGAAACCGCGGGCGGCCGCTAGTCTGTAATAAAGTCTGATGCCATAACAATGATTTAAAAATTGTTGTGCTCCGGCAGTTAGAGGTAAGATAGCCAGTTCCTCAGTGACGAAGATTCCGGGTGAAGTGCGCTTCCATCTTCGGCCTTATCGTCACTTAATATCAGGTGAGGTGAAAGCCAAGAACTATCCCGTTCCGCATAATAAAAATCAGCCACTAACTATTCAGTCCGCGATTCGTCTCTTCTGTTTTTAGGGTTCCGTAGCCTAAATGGCAAAAAACGGTACCCTTACAGATTCGGCATGTCTGTCTGTCTGTCTGTCTGTCCGTCCGTATGTCACAGCCATTTTATTCCGAAAGTATTAGGATTACACAGTTGAAACTTAGTAAGTAGATCTACTCACTAAGTTTCAACTGTGTAATCCTAATCTACATCTATGTATTCTGTTAACCGCTTAACGAATTTAACACAAAAATAAAACAAATAAAAGATTAAGAGGGGCTCCCCATACATGGAACTGAAACTGAAAAAAGTTTTTTGTTCAAACCAATATACGTGTCGGGTATTTATAGATAGGTCTTTAAAAATGACATTGAGGTTCCTAAGACGATTTTTTTTCATAGTCAACTGTTTGAAAGATAAACACTGCCAGTGGTAAAATTTGTGTACCCCCCTCCTCTAACTTTTGAAATAAGAGAGTGAAAAATTAAAAAAAAAATATGCTTAAATCTTAATAAACACTTTCAACGAAAATTTGTTTGAACGAGATATAATAATTAGTTTTTGAGATATAGCACATTTTCCAAAACCGCAAATATAACTTTGTCATTCATACCAACACTGTGAAAAACAAAGTTGTTTTTGCAGACGAAAAATAATACTGGTATTAAATATCGTACGGTATAAGGTAACTACGGAACCCTACGGCGCGTGGCCCGACACGCACTTGGCTGTTTTTTTTTTGTTTCAATAAGTTTTCTCTAATGATCAGTCAATTCCATTTACTTCATTGCTTTTACAAAAATTTCTGTTACATTTTATAGAGGGCCTGATAATACTACAATACAAACAAGAGATAAGTAACACGGTTATACCTACTTATCTACAAAACAAAGTTCCATAAGTACCTACTCACTTTCTTCTTTTCATTTAAATAAGTATTTAGTTTGGTACTACGAATACGATGGTAAAATAAGGTACCAGAATAGGTACCTACCATAAGTAGGTACTTACTTACCAAAATATTGTGTGCTAAAAATAACACGTGTTTGTAGAGAAGGGAATTCAGTTTCGGCTATTTAGGGAGTTCATAACCTTTCTGTATGTAGGTATGTATACAATACGGGAAAAGGATACGTTTTATTCCTAAACGAAATTAACAGGAAAACAAAGTCATTTAAGATATTCAATTTGGATAATTTTGCGGCAATTTTTTTTTTTTTTTACTTCTGTTGTGTTATAATATCTAATACTTTTAAGTGAGTACATTAAAACTACTAGGTACCTAGTATAGTTTTAATATAGTTCGATCGAATCACGAAAGATGACCACAAATGGCGCCCATCTTCGCGTCATAACTCATGAAGAAAAGACTTTAGACAAAATAATATTTCATATTTATATAGATATATCGATATTATTTAAATATATTAAATATTATTTTGTCTAAAGTCTTATCTTCATGAGTTATGACGCGAAGATGGGCGCCATTTGTGATCATCTTTCGTGATTCGAACTGTACCTACTCTACTCTACTACTCTCTCGCCTCCCCCTCCCGCCCCTCCTTAAAAAGGGACGTTTTACAGATTTTCTCAATTTTCAGAAAAAACTCTACAAGCTAGGACAAAACTATTTACTACTACCTATTTATTAATAAATTACTTACCTACAAATAAATACATTTGCATACCTACATTGATTTATTTTGATACGTGAGTTAGTACGTCAAAGTTGACTGAAAAGGAAACTTATTCTGAAAGTATTCACAAATAGTATCTGCCTACTGACTGAGTAATTTTCTTTTTATTTAAATCAGTTTTTTTTAATATTTTCACATCGCAATAGGTTTCCAGTCGCAAAAAATGGTTAGGTATAAGTTTCCATACAAACAACCATCGGTGACGCAGCACCCTTTTATGATTTTAAAACTCGTGAAATTATTTGACTGCCTTTTAACAAAAAGATTTGTTATTTACTCAATATATTTTTTTATTCTTTTATAAATCTTTGTTGCAGCAACCGCTGCAAATTGTTCAAAAGAGAAATATCAAGTTAGTCCAAACTTGTATGTGGCCCCAGGTTTTATTTGTCACATTGATTTGAAAGACGGGGTCAAATACATCATTTTCGCCTATAGAACCGAAAAATAATTATCCTATCGTATTTTTAATTACTAATTATTTATGTCAATTTGATTTGAAATGAGTGCATTATATTAAATCACGATTTAAATAGGACAAGTTAGGAAAAACGATGTGTTATAGTTTTCTTTTTGACAGCCGCGTTCGTGCAAGAAATAGACTGACGTCACGGTACCAACTCGCGCGCCGCGCCGTCCTCACACCCTCGCTCGTCACCTCTCCTCTAATCAAAAATATCGTTACTTCGATACTTTATTTATATCCCACCGATGTCTGGAAATGTTTAGAAGCGTAAATACCGTTTATTGCCGCACACGTAATCGATAAACTCTGACTTTTTGTTTTACGACTCGGAAGAGTTTCGCCGATGCTAGTAGATCTTCTATTGTTTATACTTAGGTACTGTCTTAGAATAATTACACCTAGAAGCCGTGTCCTTGTATGCAAAGTGAGGCAACTTATACTGAGCCAAAATGGCTAAGTTCTCAGATTTATATCCTTTATACGTTACCTAATCGTAACTAAAATCCAATAATATAATAATTAATCTCTTTAAGGTAGGGAAATTGAAACTGTTTTGTACTTATTAGGTATGATTATTTAATAATGGACAATAAAAATCTGAAAACGGCGCCATTTTTGCCTCACTTTTGACAGCGCGCTTTGTAGGGAATTATCGTTCTAGGTGTAATTATTCTAAGGGTACTGTTGAATTCTAAATTGAGTCGAATTGAACGATTCTACTTCAGCTATTTTTGTAATTTACCTTTCCTACATCACTTTGAAAACGATTTTAAGAGAAACGTTAAATTCTTTTTTTAAGATCACTGAGGTAAATTCTATCGCCTTACTAACGCACAACGACAATTGTATGTTTTTTTTGTCGATATACTTATTTAAATTTTGATATCGTTTCGTTACTTAAAGCTGATACGTTTTTTGCGCCCGTTCTTCTTGTCAGTTAAAAAAGTCTGGAACGGGTGGTTGGAAAATATAAACGGTTCAAAAGTGCATATTAAGTTTTTTTGAATAAAGCCATTTTGACTTTGACATTGACTTATATGTAGAAATAGATAAATAAATAAACAGCAAGAACTTATGTATTTCAATAACTTCTCAAAATATTTATATGCGATTAGACACGATTGGATGGTTTATTAAACACTTTTTGAACACTTTACATTTCAATTAGTTACTTCCCTCTATTTACAGATGGAGCCATTTGTAGTCGGTCCGAAACTGCTGTGTATGCAAATTGCTTACTTATACCACATTCGCACTGTAGGGGGAGATTCTCGTATCACAATTAAAATATGCAAATCGAACATATTACCCACTACTTTTCATTCCGCTTCGATGAACCTCGAAGTTCGGTTCGAGGCTCCAACCGTTTCACCCTTCGATGACAGTGCGTTCCGTCCTAAACTTAATTTTAACTACAGTAAGTGCATCTCTTTCTAGCGTTATTGATAGGATAGGACTTGTCAGAATAAAATAGAATACGTACGTACGTACGAATTAATTTTCATTGATGCTGATACAATGTATTTTTTGCAATTTACGTTGCAAAAAAATTGGACAGCGAGAGTTTTCTTCGTAAGAAGTTTACAGCCAGACCTGCAAAAAAAAATTAATACACGTATGTTTATTGTTATAAATATCGATTAATTTTATATGAAAATAATTTTTGAAGCCGCTCTCGAAGTTAAAGAAAACCCAACCAACCAGCTCGTTGTGGTTAAAAAACATTGTATGAAACAAAGTACTTTATTATCTTACGCAACGCATATAAAAGTAGACAAGGTAATCCTGTCTAATTTTAGAACATTATTCCATCAGTTAATAGAACTAATAGAACACGGCCTCTATAAAGTGGAATCAATTATCCTACAAATATTATAAATGTGAAAGTTTGTGGGTTTGGATGTTTGTTCCTCAATCACACAAAAACTACCGAACGGATTTGGTTGAAATTTGGCACACAAATAGTAGGTAATCTTGACTAAAACATAGAATACTTTTTATCCCGATATTCCCACGGAAACGGGGACCACGCGGGTGAAACCGCAGGCGGCCGCTTGTTTAACAATGTACTGAAACAGGTTCAACTGAACAATTTTCTCCAAGGAACATAGGAAAACTTCGCCTTTCCATAGTAAGTCGGTCAGCTGACCAATAAGTTGGGAGTATGTTTTTTTCGTATTTCGACCTACCTGTGTTTCAGTATTGATAATTTGGCTCCACTTTATACATCGTGGTACAAAATAACCCCTAATGCCACATAGGGTAGAAGGGGACCATTAAACTGTTTTTTTTTTACTATTGGACCAACTCCGAAATCGCGAAATAAAATCAGCTGTTTCATACAACAATTAATGGCGAAAATATCAAAATGTATTGTAGTGTTATTTTCTAACACGTTGTATATGTCATTTTATTGCAAATATTTTTTCTTTAGGAAGTAAAACAGTATTTTTGCATCTGTCCAATAATGTTACATGTAGTGGCGGTCAAAATCAATCACAGTGTCAAAAAAAATGCTGGTTTGTTTGCTATGAACAACTGGTTTGATAGTGTTCACGTAGTTCTGTCTGTCGCAGGATTATCGTGAAAACAGGAATTTCAAAATCTTACTAGGAAAATAAAAAAAAAATGTGACTGAACGCCATCAATGATAGCTTCATTAACATTATTATATACGAGGCATTTTAAATAAATTGAATGTTTTTAATAGTACTCAAGAGAAGACGGATATAAATTAATAATACCAATTAACAACAGTTTAACAATCTACCACCTCTACAAACTTCTATTGTATAGTTGTTTGTAAAAATTCTGTCACCGTAAAATCATGAGAACTGTTAAATTATTATTATTATTAAAAACACAGGTATTAAACGCGTTAAAACTAAAACATATAGTTGTTTAAACACCTACTTAATAAAATGCAACGAAAAACGTGAAAAAGTGTATAACTATAACTGTAAATTGTATTTAATCTCAAAAGATTAAAATCTATCGTGAATTTTATGAGGAAACTTTATAAAATTCTGATTGCCACAATTATCCCGCGACATATTCGAGTGACCTTTAGCCAATAACGTTTCCACGGTGTAGTGGACTCGTTTTTCAGTCTACGTTTTGTTAGTGGACAAACGCTTCAAAAATGCAAAAAGGCATCAAAAATTAATTTTGTTAGGTACTTACATGTTATTATTTTTAAAGTAATGTTTTAAATATTTTTGAAGTCTTATTATTTAGTTTAGTTTTACCTGAGTTTCGGCACCTCCTCAAAGATCGTGGTTCAGGATGACTGGAAAAATTAATAACCAAACCAACCGAATAAAGTTATATTCAAAGACCAAAATGACTTATCGCCAAAATAAATCGCCAAAATAAATAAAAAATCGACAACTAAATAAACCTATTAAAGTTTACATAAATATAATTTATTGACGATAACTCTCGCGTGAATGCTCAGTTTTGAATTTGATTTTCTGAGTATGATGAAATATTAATTCAACATAATTATGTAGGTAGCCCTCAAATCACAATTTCTTGGTAAGTATACTTACTTGTCTTAGTCTTCATGTTTTTGAACACTAATAAAAAAATAATTTTTAACGAATATTGTTTAAAAAAATTTTTTGAATATGAGGATAATTAATAAATAGTAAAAAAGCATTTCTAGAGACTATAATATAATAGGTACTTATTTACAGCAATAGTAATTAAACATTAATACTACATTAAAAATGCATTTTGTAATATAGAGTCTGGAATTCTGGGATAGTTCTAGAATCTGAAAAACTAACTTCCTGCAGAAAGTATAAGCATCCTATATTTAAAATAAGTTTTATCGAAACATTGACACTCCAATCTGCCAATTCACTTACAAAAGCACAATAAAAGTTGACAGCGGAAAGTTAATTGAACAAAGTCCCAGCGCAGTTTGAATAGTAGTTAAATCGTTAAGTGGGGACCGTCAGTGACGCCCTGTCGCAGCCCGCGGCGATCAATTACTGCAAATCAACGGTGAATCAATGTTCATCGACTACCCTCACTGTCAATGTATGGGGTGGCGGCAGTTACACTTGTGTCCATTGAAGGTTTAAACTCATTTTTTTCTTTATACATAGAATGTCAATACAGCCTTTTTAGAGTTCTGTAGCCTAATGACAAAAAACGGAACCCTTAGATTCATGTCTGTCTGCCCGTCCGTTCGTATATCACAGCCACTTTAATACCGAAACTATTAGGATTGCACAGTTGAAACTTGGTTGGTAGATAGAGAAACCGCTTTACAATTTTCACACAAAAATAAGAAAAAAACAAAAGTTTAAGGGGCTCCCATACATGGAACTGAAACTGAAAAAAAAGTCCTGGGTGTCTATAGATATATAGGTCTTTAAAAATGGTATTGAGGTTCCTAAAATAATGGTACAAGGTACCTATACCTATGTCCCTCGCTGAAGTTAAATCTATCTACATATATTCCCAAATTCAGGTGTAAAAACGTAGCAAACACACTTGACAACTGTACAGACAGACCATTTTGTATTTGTAATACTTATTAGTTTTGGATATAAATAACACAAAAAAGTTTCGTAAAGAAAAAAAAATGTTTCCCAACATTAACTTAATTAAGAGTTGATCGTAGTACATAAAGTTTGACTACACAATACATATGAAACAGCAGATTTTTTTTCGTGATTTCAGAGTTGGTCCTGTAGTAAAAGTTGTTCAGTTTGAGGATCTCTATCTACCAGTACACTTGAACTAAATCGCTGAAAATCTTCACAAAATAAATAAAAAAGAAATAGAAAATCATACAATGATGATATCGATGATGTTCAAATCAGTCATGTACTATAGTTCAGGGGTGCCCATACCTAGCAAAAATGTTTGACTATTAGCCGATTGCACTAAACTTAAGGATCACCTAAGTCTTTTCCTAACTACAACATGACCAAATTAAAACGGTGTCATAAACTTAGCCTTCAAGTAGCTGTCATTCGCTAATTTAACTTGGTCGAGTTGTAGATAAGAAAAAGGCGATTCTTAAGTTTAGTGCTTTCACGCGTAAGGCTCAGTGGCACCACCTAACTTTGACGATAACAAGCTCTTACCGGTTAAGCACAAGTTAGCCAAAAAAAACCGGCCAAGTGCGTGTCGGGCCACGCGCCATAGGGTTCCGTAGTTACCTTATACCATACTATATTTAATACCACTATAATTTTTCGTCTGTAAAAATAACTTTGTTTTTCACAGTGTTAGTATGAATGACAAAGTTATATTTGCGGTTTTGGAAAACAAGATATATCTCGAAAACTAATTACTATGTCTTGTTCAAACAAATTTTCGTTGAAAGTTTTTATTAAGATCTATAGCTTCTATTTTTTTTAGATTTTTCACTCTCCTATTTCAAAAGTTAGAGGGGGGGGGGGACACACATTTTACCACTTTGGCAGTGTTTATCTTTCAAACGGTTGACTTTGAAAAAAAATCGTCTTAGGATACTCAATGTCATTTTTAAAGACCTATCTATAGATACCCCACACGTATTGGTTGGGACAAAAAATTTTTTTTCAGTTTCGGTTCCATGTATGGGGAGCCCCCCCTTAATCTTTTATTTTTTTTATTTTTGTGTTAAATTCGTTAAGCGGTTAACAGAATACATCTACCTACCAAGTTTCAACTGTGTAATCCTAATACTTTCGGAATAAAGTGGCTGTGACATACGGACGGACAGACAGACAGACATGACGAATCTATAAGGGTTCCGTTTTTTGTCATTTAGGCTACGGAACCCTAAAAATGTGTCTCGGCCACTTTTCGCAATATAAGATTATATAAAAAAAACTGAAATTTATGTTAAAATGTTTGTAATTTTATGAAAAGTGGCCGAGACACATTTTTCAATAGCGCACTTGAGAAAACATGAAATGTGCGAGCGAGAGAGCAGCAGTCAGCGGCAAAATCGCTACGGGCTCTTAAGCGGTTAACAGATTACATCTACTTACTAAGTTTCAACTGTGTAATCCTAATACTTTCGGAATAAAATGGCTGTGACATACGGACGGACAGACAGACAGACATGACGAATCTATAAGGGTTCCGTTTTTTGCCATTTTGGCTACGGAACCCTAAAAAGAGGTTTCCAGCCAACAAGTTTGACGTGACAAATAGGGTAGCATTATCATTTGACAATAACTTTAACTTTGACAGCATTTTGGTGCAACTCACACTAAGAGATCGACATTTTGATCGACCTACCACATATTTATCAAGAAAAAAAAATACATAAGTAAAACTACATTGGGTGGCAAAGTGTCAAATCTGTTATCTTTGGCAATCGACCTTAAAACCTCTCGCGATCGACCGTATGAGCACCTCTGCTATAGTTAGTTAAAATATTCGTATTTATTCATAATTCACTTGTTGAAACTTGCACACGTAACATTATATTACAATGAATATCCTCTATATTTGTATGCGCTACGTCACGGTGAGTCGCTACAATGAACTGTAAAGATTAATTATATTCAAGGGTATGACGTCAATCCACAATCTTTGCCCGGGCGTAATTCAATTTGTGCTATCTAGAGCAAATTACTAGTACCTACCTGCTTTATATATGAAGCAATGATATGTAACTGTAACTAAAATATTAGATACGCAACAATATCCACTCCAATTTCGTGGTACTGTCCCCTAAAAATTCGATTTCGAATATTGACAATCACGTCGAAAGTCATGTTTAACCATTACCTATACAATTTTCAAAGTTGTGCTACTTTTTTCAAAAATGTATAGTGCAATTTTTTCGATTATGTAGATTATAAACCCTTACGTCACTTTTAAAACAATTTGACTTTAGTACTAAGTACTAATAGATTATTTTGTGCTTACTATTTTTATTTGAGCCAAAAACTTAGAATAACTGTAATCATTTAATAGAAAATAATTAACGTCCTATTTATTTACACATATATTTTATGTTTTGCAGAGGAGGTGAGAAGAGATATTCACTTCAAACTAGAAAATAAAAATGTTTTGAGACACGAGCTACATGCAATGCATTATAATAAACATTATTTTTAACGCCCAGACGGCAGAAGCAGACTGCAGAAAGACCCTTAACGAAATTGAGTTCTTAAAATAGTGTCGGCAGTGGGATGATTCATAAATTGATCGGCGATTGCGCCGAGGTCAGTCCTCCGAAGGGTCGCAATATGTCTGGGGGTGTCTGTTAGGGGACACAGGAAAATGCACCCGCTCATATGACCCGTTTGATTGAAAAAAAGTTTGTTTGAAACACAATTACCGTTTGGTTTTGTTGTGAAAACGGTGGCGTTCAATCGTATTCTTCTGTTAATAGATACTCACGATCATAGATAAATAGTTCTTCACGAATACCTGACCCAATGAAGATTCTTGTATCAACAGGAACTACAGGTATAGGACTAACAACCAGATTTAAGCCAGCGACTAAAGAAGAATCATCACAAATAGTCACAATGCTTTAAGAAGAGACTTTCATCTTTCAGTAGAACCGCCTCATCATCATCATTGCTATGGCCAACTGCTTGTTAATCATTATTTCTTATTTATTTTAAAAATATGTCTAAAGCCCAGTACATCTGTTGTGCGAATGATGTCCTGTATAACATTACGTTTGCAGAAATCTTTAACAAAACTTTGTCAGTAATGGAACTGAACAAAACGTTAACGTTTAACATTGACAGGTAAAAATTTGTCAAGCTAGATGTAAGTATAGATTAAATCTAGTCCGTGGTTTAATCACTAAGTCACAACTTTATAATAAGCAAGCATTGATAACCCAAGTACCAACTCTATTAGCATTACCACGTTCGATTTGCAATCATTAATTACCTATATTACTCTGTGATGCGAGTGGAATGGTCCCGTTTAATTAGGCATACGATATGTATATGCTATCTTGGGCATAATCCACAAACAATATTATTGGAATCTGCATTAGTGTGAGCCTATCGATTGCATACCAATGAAGTACTTTGTTCGTCCACGTTTGTAATAATAGAGTTACTGCACATAATTTGTCAGGTACTCCTGTCGATCTTTCTATTCCGTTTCATTACGCATGAAATCATTTTGAATAGAATCCAAAGAGGGAGGAAAATTGAATCGTGGTCAACTTACTGTGATCTCTGGGTAAGTGTACTTTCAAATAAATAAGTATAGCGTCATCAAATCACTCAGTGGACTGTTAAGCTAGGGTTTCCTAGGATGGCGGTGCCGTCATATTACGGCCGTAATATAGCGGCGTTGAATGTTGTCTATGTAAACAATATGGCTACACCGTAACGTCAGAAACCGCGCTATATTGTTTACATACAAGGTGTTTGGTAAAAGCCTTATAAAGCCGAATATGGTAGTAAGGGACCATCAAACTGAACAACTTTTACTATGGGACCAACTCTGAAATCGCGAAAAAAAAATCTGCTGTTTCATACTAAAATTAATAACGAAAATATCAAAATGTATGGAACAGCTGATTTTTTTTTCGCGATTTCATAGTTGGTCCCATAGTAAAAGTTGTTCAGTTTGATGGTCCCTATTTACTATATTCGGCTTTATAAGGCTTTTACCAAACACCTTGTATACAATGTTCTACGCCGCTAAATTACGGCCGTAATATGACGGCGCCGTCATCCTAGGAAACCCTAGCTTTAGCTGCAACAGCTACGGATTTTGCCTTCTCTATTTTTATAATACTATAAAATCTAGCTTGTTAATTTCGTAGCTTTTTGGGTTTTTGGGTAAACAAGTGCCAAATCGCAGACCAAAGTGCAACCAAATGTTAGACCTCCCGTACTCAGATCAAATAAAAAAGTAAGATGGAGCGTTGCAAACAATGAATTGAGGCCGGTTTTTGATGGTGCATGTGTGCGTACAAGGGGGCGGGCGAGGGCCGGGCGGCAGGGTTTTATATGGAAAGCCAAGGCGTAGTGTCGTTACACGTGTGTGCGTGAACTGTGTATGTACACAGCCAAGGCGTAATTTTACTGGCCTCACCGCTTTGTTCGGAAGACTCCGTCTTACTTTTTTTATTTGGTCTGAGCTCCCGTATGGTTGACACCAATATTACCTCTTTAATAATTTCTACAGTATCGACTGCGCCGGACGTTTATCTACAATAATTATCGATTACCAATTACAATTTCAATCAAAATGTTATCAAACTTTCGCCCGTATACTGATAATCAAATGGAAGTTTATTTACAATAAGTATCTAATCTGTATACTTACCCTGAAATTAAAGTTGCAAGAAGTGACACATTTTACCACATTTTTTTATTTGGCAAATAATTTCTATAAATTAAACGTTTTGTAGTAAACTTCTGTATTATTGTAATGCAAAGCTAACTATATAATTTATCTACTTCCCAAATTGTTCATACTACTCAACTAAATTTCCAAAAATTTCCACTTGTTTATAGGAATTGAAATTATTATAATACACTTTGAATAAATTAACTTTAAAAAAAATCACTAGTTAACATAAAAATAATTGAATTTTTTTTTTATACCCAATTGGCGTAGCCACGCGAAACAGAGGCCGGCCGCATGGTAAGCCTATAAGCCATTTCTTGTACTTTACTTTTTTTATAGTAGGGGGAATGCATTAACGCATCCTGGAGGTATGTGGGACGCGCTGGGGCACTACGCATAAATCCCCTACTACATCCCGCACTAACACGCAGGACCTGCGGGATACGTGATGATAAGGCAAACGGCCATCCCCTCTTGAGGACTAGGGGGGGAATGAAGTGTGCGTAGCGCCTCTTTCTCCCTAGCCGCCGTCGCCAGAGCTGGTCGGCGTTGGGGTCCACCTCTCAAACCAGTTCCGAGGCCTCCTTCTGTGAGATAACGTCTTCACAGAAGGAGAGCTCCACCTTCCATGCAGCCCACCGCTTTCCATGCAAACCACCGCCTTCTATCAATGCTAACGCTTAGCTTCTGTCAATCCCATACATTGTCATTGTATTCTACTATGTAGCAATTTTTTTTTTTCAAATTGGGCCTCATATTGACATATTCGTAAAGCGCATGCTTGCCTGTTAAAAGTGAGCGCTCAGTGGTAATGGCTTTGCTGCGTCACTAGTCAACCCTTCACGTGGCCTAACAAAGCTCTTCCAGTCACTTTATATCGTTCTCAATCGGACTCACCGACAGACGGGGGTCCAATCGAGTTACGTCCCCATTATCATTTGGGGACGCTATGGGTTGCATAACAGGGGCGACATGTGTATCCAAATCTAGCAGTTTGCAAATTAATTTGAAAATCAATCATGAATGTATTTTTGGGTTTTTTAACACCACATTAATTGAAGCTACACAGGCATCTACATAGGGCACTGACCTTTTTCATGGATTAAAAAGTTTCAGATGCTACAATACCCTGAGTATCACCATAATCATCATCATCACCATCATCATCACCACCATCATCATCATGGGATGCCATCATCCCACAACATTTTCTCTGTACGTACATATAGTACATACATAACATACAGACGTTTGATTAGAAGCCCAAGGCTGGAATCTTATTCTTGTCAATGCCTATCCTTGATGTAAGTATGTTGAACTAAACATGGAAACTTGTAGAAAGCAGTTTCCTGAGAAAATGGCATGTTCATTCATACACACTAGTTTATTGTATTAATCTAATTTAGCAATGAGTTTGGAGACTGAAGAGGAATGGTTCTAGAATGACAACCGTGCACCGCGACCGGACAACGCTTCGTATAATGGACCCGCTACAAGTGGACCGAAAATATGGTGAAGGTCGCTGGGAGCCGCTGGATGCGAGCAGCGCAGGGCCGATCGTCGTGGAGATCCTTCGGAAAGACCTATATTTTTATGATGATTTATGACGATTATTATGATGATGATAATGATGACGAAGATGATGATAATGATGATGATAATGACGGTGGTAGTGATGGTGATGATGAAAATAACATGACCAACAGATCAGTGATACCCAAACAGGTGCAGTAAGTATGACGAGCCCAACAAAAGATTGCGTCATCAAAATTAAATTTTTTCATCGGTTTTACAAAGAAGGGTTTGATATGTCGAGCTTCGATATGCCATTATTTACATTTTGATTTGGTATGGTAGGTATCGACAAAACAAACTTGATCAACAGTACCGAATATAATACTATTGTTTCAAGATGAATTTTTCCATTGCTTGTCTGTTATTATAACGTAATTAACAAAGTTTTCTAAAATTATAATCCGCAAAAGAATAAGTATTTATTAAATACTTAACTCGATAAAAATTTCAAAACATACTTTAACTCTCATATAATTGCGCCCACTAATCTAAGGAACAAAGAAGTTGGCTTACTGTGTAGTTGTTAATCTTACAGCAAACTTTATGTAGGTACCTACCTATTTGAAATTTTCCTTTAAGATTTTTCCCTCGCCTCTCTCGGCTTTTGTAAGTAAACTCCTTTGCCAACTTTTCTATTGCGAAAAAAGTAGTATCTGCAAGTCAGAACAATACCACCGGAAGTTATAAACAATAGATTAAGTTTCAACATACCTAGGAATAAATAATGAAATATCATAACATCAAGCAAGAAACCATAAAGAAACAATGAAATTACTCTTTCTTCTCTTAAAACAATTGAAATCCTTTGAAAAAGTTAAGGTGAAACTTTTAAGCGCAGCGGTGGCGGGGTCCTAATTACGTAAAGAACGACATTGGTCAAGTACAGTCGTCATAATAAATAAACTACCCGCATCGCATACCCACACAGACACCGTCAATAAAAACAAATATATCGCTAACAACCCCCCTCCACTCCCACTTCACTTATCACCACTACACCATAAATAGGTTATATAATTACATATCACGCTTCATTGTCGTGATAATACTTTCTCACAGTTATCATTTACCAAATCTACGCCACTGTCCATTTTAGATAATGGTGCGAGAGGGACAGCGTTAACGGGGCAACAGGGCATCAGAGGAGCACAGATATAAAATAACATATATTATTATAGTGTCCACAAGCCAAGCGGATATTGATTATCTGCCACAGTTGAGAGCCACCGACTCCCCGCCACCCCTCCGCCTTTCGCTGCCAGTACAACCTATATCGCTCGACATGGAAACAATTTTCCCCTTTATACCAACAGTGGAGGGTGCAATTTTCCATTTTGTGAAGAAAAGTGTTGCGCTTTTTCACCGCTGTCGCGATATTCAATATTTGATCTCTGTCTAACCGACTGAGCGGCGAGTGACTGCAATCTGCTGTCCCGTTCGAACACATTCCGTAATCATTTTCGATGCATTCCCTTGTCATGATTTTCCCGCGGCACTTGGGTATTCCAGGATTTTATGTTTTATGTCATTCAAAACAAAAGATGCTGCATTTTATCACATATTGAATGCTGGCTTTTCTACTCTTTTGACTTTAGCATGAACTATACAAAGTAACAACTGATAAAAAAAACACTAAGTGTCCGGACACGAAAGTGGCGGCGGCCGAGCGGTGGCGGGGCGGCGCGGCAGCGGAGCGGCGGCGGGGCGGGGCGATGAGAACGTGGGCACGAAACTTAGCGGTCGGTCAGCCGCGCTAGTAGTGTTGTGACAGATGGGCTAAATACCATTAAGGGCCCGTGGACCTACCGATTTGACCTACTGGTAGGACCACGGTATACCACTAAAGTAACTTCTTATTTTTTTTAATTTCTATTGATGTGTCAAATGTGATGTTGCTATGGAAACAATTTCTTGTTAAATCAATACGTCTAAAAATAAATAAAAACTAAAAATCATAATATGTCTAAAAATTTTATTTAGTTCGAAAAAATGGTCTAAGTATAGGCGTTAACTAGTTTCAAAACCGGATTCTTTGCTCATCTTGTGTTTTTTAAATGATGTCCAAGATGCCGACATCCATACTGAATAAATAGGTACTACCTAGTAATCAAACAGACACTATTATATTATTCAACACAACACTACTGTAATCGCGGGCTACCAAATCCAACTAGTTTGTTCATTTGTTTTCGTCGCTCTCCTCCCGCCCGTGCATCGCTCGTCGCCCCGCGCCGCCACCGCCCGTTTCGTGCGCGTCTCCATACTGTGCCATACTGTTGAATGCATCGCCGCCGCTCCGCTGTCGCGCCGCCCCGCTGCCGCTCCGCCGTCGCAGTTTTCGTGCCCGGACACTAAAAACAATGACATGTTAGATATTGAAAGCAATATTTATATTTATTTTTATTCTAATTAAAAATAATAAAATCATTTTGCGAAATAATATTTTTATAATTACATTACATTATTCATTTTTCTCCAATCTTTACTCGCTTAGCATATTGAGGTATAATGTACACACGACGACACCTCAGACTATACATGTTGACCTTGAGACCGCTTTTATGCCTTGTGTAATAAAAGCTGTTTCCGCAGTTTAACTGTATAACATGACGTGCTGTCATGTGAACTAACGTACTAATATAGTTTAGTGGCTAAGCAAGAATGTTAGTTAGAAGCGCAATATCTAATTCATAAACAAAAGCGCCAGGACCACCCAATCCACACTTTTACAATAAAATTTCTAGTAGTTATTCATAGCAAGTTCATGAAACAAATCTCCACGGATTCACCTCTAACTTAAAAGCACGGCATGTCTAGACACCACTAGTGAACAAATTTTGTACTACAAAACTTTTCGTGGGGCAAGGGACTCACTACATTCGTCTTACATTGGATGTGTGCGTAAGGTAACCTGTGAAAAATTGCTTTTTGCCATGTAGTAGTGACGCACACAGACTAAGAAGGGGTGTGTGGGGTGTCGCACAAGTGTGTGCGTGCGGGGAGATTGGGCGGAAAGGGGTCGGAGTCGTGAACTAAATAGCTTAGTGTTAACATATATTGACATCAAATTCACCGCGATGTTATCATTTATTCAGGTTGCAATAATCATTGCGCTTTTTGTTGCGTTAAACAATTTTTGTGCTTACACACAGCAACCCTTACGTTTTGCAATGCGAGCGTGTCAACGATTAATTATTTTTCCCGCTTTGTTTAACTTACGTTGACTTTGCTTTCGAGTTATTACGAATTTTAATTGCCCTCCGGAGGCTCTGCCACTTTTCGTCGCCATTTTCTGTTGTAAGCTGAAATGTATTACGGGCAAAGCGGCGCGTTGATTAAACGTAACGGGTATTTTTTATTTATGTAGGTACTTAGATAAGGAAATTAAAAAAATTGATAGAATTTACGACTTATTAGAAGAGTCACATTTTCATCTGATAATTCTTACTCATCTGCTCTTATATTTTCCAACTATTTTAAAATTCGTATAATTAAAATCACCTTTACTTTTTAGAATTAAGTAGGTAGGTAACTAAGTATTATTTTTCCATACAAATAAAAAATTGTAAAATAAAATATTTTTCACAATTTTATCCGAACAATATAAATAAATAAACAGTTTCAGTACATTTACGTCTTACAATCTGCAGCGAACTTATGCATTACGAACCTACTCGAATCATATCTCCCCCAGCACTGAAAGAGTGAGTTACTTCCATAAAACATTTTAGAGAACTAACCCTATTGCAATCGCTTAAGGTTGATATTTCTCTAAACTTAAATCCACTAGTCATGCTGTGTTTCAAAGATGCAACTAATAATACACGAAGTGTAAAATTCTCTTCAAAGTTTTAAAATGTTTCAACAGTTTATAGACAATTTCATTTATTTTACTAAACATAAAAATCATTGGAACTGTGACTGATCGAGAAATAAAAAAACAATGTGTTCGATTAATTAACGAAAACTCATTATTATAAGCCGATTGGTTGAGGTGCTATGGAATATGAATTCCCCTTGAAAATTTTAATGGTTTCGAGGGAGTACAATCAATATTAAATGTTATAGGTACCTATTTATAGTTTGCATTTTGATTCCCAAGTATTTACAACTTACTACTTACTTTAAAGCACTAGAATTAGCTTGTATTCTAATAAATGAGGGTAAAGATGTATGACGAGCCATTAAAAAATATGAGAGCAGTGTCGTTATTATGTATTAGAGGCTGGTAAAAAATATTCAATTATTAATATTTCGACTGTGAAAAATCTTCAACAATTAGATAAATATAAGTACTTAAAGAAGACAGAAAAAAAACAAAAAAAAGATTTGACGATTTAAAAATGCTTATTATGTGAGCTCTTTTAAATAAATATATTTTCATTTCATTTCATTTCACAGGAATTTAAAAAATATGCACTATAGTCTATTTACAATCAATACACAATGCTTATAATTTTTTCAAACGTTAACAACATTTTTATATCAATAGAGTGAAAATGACTAAAATAGAACATACGGTAAGTATATAGGTACTTATAGTTCCCTTATGAGTCGTTGTCTATTTTGGTATTGCCCTGTATTACATTGTCTTTGAGATGACGTTTAGATGAGCTTAATAAGGCAGACGGACTAAACTAGAAACGAGGAGTCAACTGCCGAACGGCCTCATAATGAACTTGTAATAAAATTATTGGCCACACACAGTGCTGCTCAGGCAACGCCCAGCGACGAGTTAACCTGAATAGGGATGTGCAACAGGTCGATGTATCGATAAAATGTTGAATGTTTTATTCGATAAACACTTTCATAATTTACCTGCGGACCACTACCACTTCAGTAAAATAACTGAATTTCTGAAAGTAAACAAACGCAGAAATATGTGTACAGCGCGTTACAAAAATACCCCCAATGCCGTATATGGTACATATAGGGACCATCAAACTGAGCAACTTTTACCATGAGAGTTGGTCCAACTCTGAAATCGTGAAATTAGTTTTTCGTTATTACTTTTAGTATGAAACAGCTGTTTTTTTTTCGCGATTTATTGAATCTGAATGTTCCAAGTAGGAATCTTCGTCATTTTAAACCAATTCACCTACCACTGTCGCATACCAATTATAGACGAAATTCTTTCTTTCTTCGTGCAGGCAAATGTTTCAATGAGTTGTGCAGCAAACTTGATATTGATATGTTTAACACTAGTTGTGAAGCTGTAAGGCGTAATCTTGCAATTTTACTCTCTGAATATTGAAGTGGGCGTGATTTAACTATGAAATCTATTTATTATGATATATTATTCTGATATTTAAGTTTTATGGATTTGTATCCATAATATTAATTAGTGTTATTCACAAAAATAAAAATAATCTTTAGATAAGTATAGGTATTATCTTTTGTATAACTCTTGGCGATCGATGTTTTTGTGGTTCAAATGTGCATTTTTATTACCTTACTTTTTATTTGTGTGAATCTGTAAATTATTTTTTGATGTATACTGAGATTGCTATAGTTAACATAATAACTGTTGATTCACCTGTGAATATAAAATAAAATAAAATAAATTTCTGAGTTGGTTCTTTAGTAAAAGTTGTTCAGTTTGATGGTCCCTATCTACCATATTCGGTATTAGGGGTATTTTTATAACACGTTGTATGCGGATAAAAAGCAATCAGATATTTTCTGTTCTATAGAAAATAGCTTTTGACAATACAAAATTAAAACGGTATGGTATGTAAGATATTAAAACGGGTATTTACTAATTACAAACCAAAGCTTGCGTAAGTCATGAAAAAAAAATTCAATCAATTTATAAAATTAAACAATTTAACCATCGCTTTGTACACATTCCGTTTTCTTTTTGTTTCCTTTAGAAATTTCATCTATTAGTAGCTAAATCAATTACCAAAAATTCCCATTTCAAACGTACGCAAAACCAAAGCGAGAATTGTAATAAATCAATCCAGGTTTACCTACCCCTTTTATTCAAATTAAAAACGATTCCAACCACAATACCTCTAAATGGCAACATAACGTGGAGCGTAAACATAAAACATTAAAGTCGCTCGATCCAATCCGGTACGCACGGTGAGAAAAATAACACTCTATTGCGGGGTATATCGACATCGATAAAGCACCCCACTGGTAGTATCTAGAGAGGCGAGCTACAATAAAATGTACCGAGCTAGCTTCGAGCCTGAGCAGTTACTCGACTCCCTCCCCCACCCCCTTGCCATATGCGCAGCACACATGCACAGCTCACATGCACAGCCACCTGCGAATCCTGCGACCACACATTCAAATATCGATAGTGTAGTTGACACGCTTATGCCAATCGCTATTTCGCTAATGGCTACATACATGGGCACAGATTGATTACTAATAATTGACTCCTACCTATGAATAGTTAATAAGTTAGTGATAGCTCAATTAACTCAATCTCCTCTCTGTACCATTAAACTTTTTTGTCATCAAAATATGCGGTATTAACAAAATAACCACTTGTTTTTTCCTTTTTCTCCTGTTTCTTTCACCTTCATCTAGCCAGCATACAATTATTTTGTGACTTGTAATATAATCTAATATCAATAATAAAACACATAAGTACTGATATATTTATATAACTGAGCTTGAAAGCTTTATTACACTGTAACGCATTTTGACCATTGACAATAAAATTGACATTGATTAAAGTTTCCGCACTGTATCTGCATCAAATTCTGCGCTACCTATATAAAATCGAATAAAACTCAACTTTTTTAACTTTTATAAAAAATATCGTGTTCCTAAGAATTAACTAATTCAAATATACAACATGTAACATAATGAATCCCGAATATAAGCCAGTTCACACAAAAAATAATAATGAAAATATCAAAATGTATGAATTACGTGATTTTAGAGTTGGTCCCATAGTGAAAGTTCTTCAGTTTGATGGTTCCTATCCTACCATATCACAGTATTATAAAGCACCTTTTAAGACTCCATATTCTGGTTGTGCCTTTTATTGTGTTACACGTTGTATATTTTAGAAATGGAATGTAATATAATATTAATATCTCGACAATTTTTACTCGAGCAATATGAAATCGCTGGCTTTTATTTTTTCCACTTGACTTTTACTTCATCTGTTCTACCTCATAATGACTTTCGATGTTCTTCGACCTTTCCGACATTAGGTACACCTACAAACAAAAGGTTTATTTCAACGATATCGTGGGTGGCTGACGCAAAGAGTGACGGTTTACCCCAACACCCCCTACTTAGATCGTGTGGGTTTGAGTCTATCTCATACAATCACAGAGTCCTACGAATAAATTGTGATACTGCTAAAAAGTTGTTACTTTTCAACCATCGGTTTGTAGGCTGTGACACAATGGGGAGAGTGGACACATAATTTTATTTCTTATCAAATTGAAAGCTTTACAAATCAAATAACCTACGCACGCTGACGATAGCTGAAGTTTATTTATTTTATGTCAAATAAAAGGTGCAAGATTTGTTTTTTTTTTGCATGCATATCAACTATCATCATTAGTTACATCCAAATCCTACTAAATCCTACTAATATTATCAATGTAAAAGTTTGGATGGATAGATGTTTGGATGTTTGTTACTCAATCACGCAAAAACAGCTGAACGGATTTCTACGAAATTTTGCATACACATCCTTATCAAAGGTTTTCTAGCGTCCACGCGGGCGAAGTCGCGGGCGGAAACTAGCTTTTAGATAGTTACTAGGATCTTCACATTATTAGGAAAGAACGCAATAAGGCGAAAACGTAAATCAGTTGGTATAGATTGTTATTTATACTTATTTTTGTTTCTTATAAACTCAAGTTAATTATTAAATCTAATATTTATCACAGGTCAAGCTTCTTCTACCCATCGGGTGGGCATCCCCCCCACCACCGTCAGAGTGCGCGAGAACGTCGAGCTACTAATATTAAACCTCTAAGAAATATACTAAGCTAACTTAGAGAAAATATGGTGTTGGTACAAACCTCGGCACGGATCTTGAGCGATGAGGTGATATTGCGAATGTGCTGTGCTTTTTAGGTCTCCTCCAAGTCTCCTCGGAAAATGGGGTGCGGGGTGACTGCAAAAATGCGCAGTACCTAATCCCCTCCAATTTCTCTCACCGCTCAGGATTCGTGCCAGCACCTATATTTTATTTGCAAAATTTAGAAAAACTGGCTCTACAGAAAAATCTATATACGTGTACGTTAGTAATTATGGAACCTGCTCACTAAGTTTCACGAGAATCGGTTGAGAAATGTAACCAGGGGGATTTACAACCTCTTCAAACTTGCTAGGTTTATGTATTGCTATAGTTAACACTCTTTCTTGCTGTATAACCATTCAGAAATCTGGCAAGTTTTAAGAGGTTTATGGGGGGTGTAGAGGATAACACAGCCTGAAAGCCGGACAGACATACGAAAGCATTTTTGCCCAAATCTCAACTGGGACACGTTCGCCTTTTTTTGGTCCTTCAAGCCGGATAAACATTAAACAACAAATAATTTGTTACTTAGTAAGAATCGATTGTCATTTCTCTATTTAACAGAACTAGCGGCTGCCCTTGCGCAACTTCGACTACGAAAGTCACCATACGAACTTTTAAGCTCTATTTCACTTACTTTTGATATTAATTGTGAATGGTTAAAGTACATTTTGATGCTTAAATCTACCTTCAATACCTCCATATAGTCAAATTTATCAAAATTGGTTTAGTTTTTCAATGTAAAATGGTAACAGACATAGTTACTTTCTTATACTATTATCCACCGTTACTTTATCCCCAGGAAAATTTCAGGGCCGATTCCTATCTCGATATTAAGAGCCTGTTTTACAATGTATTTTTTTTACTTTATCCTCCTCAGGGCCTGTTTCACAATGTAAAAGTTAAGTTCTGAGTAGCATAATATACTTAACAGATTGGCATATTTTTATATCACAACTGTCAAATCATCTGTCAAGTAAGCAAGTCGGACGGAACTTAAATGTAAAATGGTAACAGACATAGTTACTTTCTTATACTATTATCCACCGTTACTTTATCCCCAGGAAAATTTCAGGGCCGATTCCTATCTCGATATTAAGAGCCTGTTTTACAATGTATTTTTTTTACTTTATCCTCCTCAGGGCCTGTTTCACAATGTAAAAGTTAAGTTCTGAGTAGCATGATATACTTAACAGATTGGCATAATTTTTATATCACAACTGTCAAATCATTTGACAAGTAAGCAACTCGGAACTTAACTTTTATATTGTGAAACAGGCCCTAAGTGGGATAATATAAAAATAAAAAAATACTAGGGTAATTCGGAAACATTCTTAGAAAATATCCAATTAAACACTCCACTTTCACGGACACTTCGTTATAAGATATTGATATAAATTTGCCCCTTCTACTCTAATGGCGGACCTACAAAACAAAGCGAATGTTTTGTTTCTGTGATCACCAGTGTATGTGCCTGATGTTCAGCCGAACGGTCAAAATTGAAGATATCTCTATGAAAGAAATGTGCAGGCGCGGAGATCTATTAGTGTAGGAAAAGAAGGTAGTGGACCCCAACAGTAAATCCTCAGTAGACGAAACTTATTGATAATATTTCTTTAAATTATTACACCTCTGCAAAGTTTCATCGACTGAGGATTTAATGTTGAGGTCTCCATACAAAAGGTCGCTTCATTTCCTACACTAGATCGCATCGCGATTGAATTTTAAAAATCATTCCGGTAGTTTTTGAGAATGTAGAAAAAAGAAAAATGTTTCCTTGTCGGACAAAAATTAGTATTACTTTTTTTCGAGGAGCTTTATCAAAATTCAGGAAAAAACGCATCTGGAAATTGAATTGGGCTACAAAAGTAAACTCACTGGGTAGATGATCGGACGGTAAATGTGGGCTGCGGAGGTTCCTAAAGATGGAAGTGGTTTTTAGTTCGGCCGCGTTGATGCAGTCTATAATAAAATATAGTAAACGATGTCGTGAGGTCTCAGTATAGAGTAAAGTGTATTTGGATAGTTTTATGTAGTAAATGTATTATTCAAAGGTCCCACACAGCCAGCTTAAAAATTTTCAAAAACAAATCTTTTCAATGGACTCTGATAGTTGCGTGGAGCGTGAAATCTGTTTTTTTTTTAAATCTATTGTACTTATAACATTTATCGAGTTACCTCAATTTTTTTCTGGTTTGATAAAAATGTAACCGTCTATTATAATAACATTGTTAAAAGGGAAAATCTTAAAAGCTGTTCATGCTTGTCCATATGATTACATTAACAAGTTCGTATGAGAAGTGTGAGGGCTTTCTAATAAGCTCGCCCGTAAGATTAAGTGGTCTAATCGAGGGAGAGCTCGCCCGTCTGTGGTTAGTGAATGGGTTCCCAACCAGTGGGGTGCGCCCCTCCTAAGGCTAGGGTTTCCTAGGATGACGGTGCCGTCATATTACGGCCGTAATTTAGTGGCGTAGAACGTTGTCTATGTAAACAATACGGCGCGGTTTCTGACGTTACAGTGTCGCCATATTGTTTACATAGACAATATTCAACGCCGGCGCCGCTATATTACGGCTGTAATATGACGGCACCGCTTAAGGGGGACGTAGAGCTATCCAAAGGGGGGTGTGACAACGGCTGCGGATAGTTAGTTCCTACATATAAAAACCCTAAAAATCATATTTTCTCACGGCGGGAACGGTGCCACCGATGCGTAGTGCACCACTTGTGTTTGATTGTTGATAATCTACTGGAATGTTAATAAAAAAAACAAATCTATTTATATTTTCATCGTATCTTAATATGATCGTTGTCGTGGGGGTGGGGGCGTAAGTATTTTAGCGTATCATTGGGTGGGGCGCACAGGGTAAAATGTTGGGAACATCTGGGTTAGTGAAACTAATGAAAGCGTTTGAGGTAAGAAGTGTAAATGCATTTGAGTATGCGAGCAAGTGTTGTGGCTTGAATAACTAATATTAAGCAACGTTGCCTTAGGACTGAATTGGGATGGGTGAACAAACTTTAGCGCGGATTTCTGATAAATATGTCTGGATCATTAAACTTCAGTGTTAGTTTATCAAAAGCATTACATTGGACGTTTTTTTTCAACACTCAGTAACATGAAACTATGTTGTATTTAAGAATAACACCTGAATTAATCTTACTATCCTTACTAATATCCTTACTAATATTATAAATGCGAAAGTCTGTTTGTTTGTTTGTTTATTTGTTTGTTTGTTACGGCTTCACGTCTTAACTACTGAACCGATCATCGTGAAATTTTGCATACCTACACATTATCAGGGGTACAGAAAAGGACATAGGGTACCTTTCGTCCCGAAAAAGGGAACTGTTCCCGAGGGATAGTCAAAACATTAAACACGCGGACGAAGTCGCGGGCGGTTGCTAGTTATCCTACTAATATTATAAATGTGAAAGTTTGTGGGTTTGGATGTTTAGATGTTTGGATGTTTGTTCCTCAATCCCGCAAAAACTACTGAACGGATTTGGTTGAAATTTGGCACACAGATATTAGATAGCCTAGATTAAAACATAGGATACTTTTTATCCCGATATTCCCACGGGAACGGGAACCACGCAGGTGAAACAACGGGCGGCCGCTAGTTAAGTATAAATGCGTTAGTCCGTTTGTTTGTTTGTTACGCCTTCACGTCCTCACTACTAAACCGATCATCATGAAATGTATGTATACACGATGTCAAGGGTACAGAAAAGGACATAGGGTACCTTTCATCGAGAAAAAACGTATAGTTCCCGAGGGATTGCGAAAAATCTCTCCACGCCGACGAAGTCGCGGTCGGCCGCTAGTATAATATTACTAGCGGCCGCCCGCGACTTCGTCTGCGTGGAAAGGATTTTTGTTATCCCTCGCGAACTATACTTTTTTCGGGATGAAAAGTACCCTATGTCCGTCTCTGTACCCCTGACAACGTGTATGCAAAATATCATGATGATCAGTTCAGTAGTTAGGAGGTGAAGGCGTAACAAACAAACAAACAAATAAACAAACAAACGGACTTTCGCATTTATAATATTAGTAAGGATAAATGTGAAAGTTTGTGGGTTTGGATGTTTGTTCCTCAATCACGCAAAAACTACTTAACGGATTTGGTTGAAATTTGGCACACAGATAGTAGATAGCCTAGATTAAAACACAGGATACGTTTTATCCTGATATTCCCACGGGAACGCGAACTACGCGGGTGAAACCGCGGGCGGTCGCTAGTATACATGCGCTGTTATCCGTAAAAAGTTTTTATTTCTAACGTTGTTTTTTTATTTTTATTATCTACATAACTGTTTTAATAATTTACATTTCAGTATCATGAATAATACGAACAATACCAAATAATTTAAATATCACGAGCAAATTCACAAACCGTAGAGTTTTCCAAACTCTTTATACAAAAGATACTTACAATTTGATTCCCTTAAATCATGACACACTTGAGCGTCCTTTATCGTTTCGTTTTGCATTACCAAACTGAGATGAAAGGCTGAGTTGGGAAGGCCACAGGGTGAAAAGGGAAAGGGAGTTGAATTCCTAGTTTCCAGAAAAATTTCTCCGGGAGCCGGGGGACGGTTAATGATCAAAACGCCTTCAATATTGTGGAGGCATGAGTCTTATCATTATAATTTATTCACGGCGCAGTTCCGAACTCCGTTGCGTTCCGTAACAAAAATCTGTTGGGATATCTACGAAGTTGCTTGGATTTTAAACTTTTGACTAAATAATTGGGATGATAAACGAAAGTTATGACTGAATTATACAGTTTTGTTATTGTCTCTGAAAAGGAGGAAACAAAAGAGAAATGCAATAGTTGACATAAGTCTAGATGCCATTTTGTTATGTTCGAGTTCGACTGGCATATGGCTTATGTCCATCAGCCATTTTTGATGTCCCCACTGCTGGGGCACAGGCCTTCCTTATGGGTGGTAAGGAGGATAGGCCATAACCCACCACGCGGGCCCAATGCGGATTGGTGGGTGTTAACGACTGCAAATGCAGCCGGGACCAACGGCTTAACGTGCCTTCCGAAGCACGGAGGAGCTCGAGATAATAATTTTTTGGTCACCCATCCCATGACCGACCCTTGCGAACGTTGCTTAACTTCCGCAATCGCTGGGCCAGGCGCTAAGCCACTGCGCCACCGAGCTCCTCAATATACGGCTTATACAACGTGTTAATGAATTAACGCAAAATGAGAAAACCGTTACTTCGGACCATCAAACTGAACAACTTTTACTATGGGACCAACTCTGAAATCGCGAAAAAAAAATCAGCTGTTTCATACAAAAATTAATAACGAAAATATAAAAATGTATGAAGCAGCTGTTTTTTTTTGCGCGATTTCAGTGTTGGTCCCATAGTAAAAGTTGTTCAGTTTGATGGTCCGAAGAAATGGTTTTCTCATTTTACGTTAATTCATTAACACGATGTATGTTTAATCATTTACACGAAGAGCTGGCCCCGGAAACAGGCGGACAATTTACAGAGCGACGAAATCCCTCTTTAGTTAGCCATGCTATCAAAAAATAATGCTTACATCGCGTATTCATATGTCGCAGACACTTATAAAATAATTAATGTTACGGTTAAAGTAACAAATCAGGATACTTCATTATTAACAGTTTCGGGCACCTCGCCATAGTAGTTGGGGTGGGAGTGGTTGAGCAACAAAGGGGCTGAAAAGCGATTGAAGGTATACAATTTACAAAGCTCTGAATTTGGTGTGATAGCAAGCCAATCATGTATCTAAATCATAATATCATTGCCAGAAATTTTGAATGGTGGAAAAGTAGTGCCAGGTGGCATTAAACTTTACCACTTTTTCGCGCATTTTGATGCCACCTGGCACTACTTTTCCTTCAGTCAAATTCCTAGCAATGTTATATTCGATGTAGATACATAATCTACTTGCTATTATACCACACCAAATCTAGAGCTCTGTAAATTGTATACCTTCAATAGCTTTTCAGCCCCTTTGTTGCTCAACCACTCTCACCCACACCACTGAAAATTGTCCACCTATTTCCGGGGCTAGCTCTTAGTACTATTGGAACTATGTAACTCGTGTTATTATTTCCCTGGTTTATTATACATTATTTGCGAGTACTCTTGCGTCTATGTAAAGAATTTTTTACTAGTCTCTAAGACTAAATAAATTTCAAATACCTAGGTTCATCAAAATTTAAGTCAGCATTTTTACAAAATTCAGGAATAACAAAAGTGTCTTTGCAATGACTTTGACAGTATTCTAAAGGCTTCCCTTTAAGACGACGCCTCGTGAAAAAATTTTTTTACAGGCTCCGCCCACTCACTCCTCGTATCCCATAGTGACATTCTGCCTTCAATCGTAAAGTTTGATTTTCGCGCCAAATGCCTGTGAGGTTTCATCGAAAGTTTCAAGAAGAAGAATAGAGAAACGATGGAGTCGCAATACATTGTATTTAGAACATTTTCTTTGATAATTTAGGTATCTTCAAATTGAATGAAAAATGAAAATGAATACCTAACAATAGTTTATTAATTGTAAAAAAATACTATTATTATTAATAAAGTTGTACAATTCGGCGTTTTTCAATACATTTGCGAAAAACAGATTTGTAACTTTTGCGACAGAGGTCCATTTGGGGCCATCCATAAATTACGTCACACGTTAAGGGGGTCGACGACGTGTGGAGGGGTCCTAAATTCGTCAGTTCCAATTCAATAATTATTACTAGATATAAATCGTAAAATATGTGACGCCATCGTTTCTAGTTTTGCCCTTCAGAAATGCGAGAAAAATAGTTTTAGAATTTTTAAAGCAATATTTATGGAGAAATGGAGAATGTGACGTCACTAAGGGTTTTTTACATTTCATTTAAATGTAAAAAAACCCTTAGTGACGTCACAGCTCGGCACGGCGAAACACACCCCTTTGCTCACATTTTTTTATCTGGCCTACCCACATAAAAGAAATAGGCCATTCAAAATGTCACATAAAGAGAAATGGGCAAAAGACGCGTTTAAGCCCGACCATTGGGTTTAAACACATAATTCCCCCCCTCCCCTCCCCCCCGTAGGAGCTAAATTTAAATAAACAGATTTTATGCAATATGTTGTGTTTAAAATGAACATTATTGAATTTACTCAAAAAAGCTTGTAATATGGTAATTATTTTGACAACCTTCTTTGAACAAAGTCGAGGTTGCCGTGCTCCTCCGATGGTGACGCAGCAAAGTTGTATGGGATATCATTATTGTCGAGTTTTAGCCACCAGCAATTTCCTTTGAGAATCCATTATTGTCGAGTTTTGTTTCAAACATAGTTGGCTGAAAATACAACATTGTACAACGCACTTGACGTCGTTCATAAACACATCCCGCTCGCACACTATACGCCACACCTATCGCTCTCTCATTCACACTTGTTGTGGTAAGCGTGGTGAGCCGCCATTTTCAATCTCATTCTTTTTCTGCGCGTGTGTTGTATTATTGTATGTAGATGCATTATCGCTTCGCCAGGTATTCAGTGAAAAGGGAAGTACTTCCACCGAGCTAGGTGACTGTGCTCGGGGACCGCGGTCCAACCGTTGATGGTTGGTAGTTGTATATATGCAAAGTCGCTAAGAAAACTCCGATAGCGAGATAACTTATACTTATGGTACTGGCTTCAAAAGCATATTTTTTCGAGCAATAGTATTGAAAATATGATTTGATTTTTGAAAATCTACAACTACTACAGTTACAAAACCTAAAATTCTTGACGTAATAAGTGTCTACCACGGCTATTTTTTACAGCTGTTTATTTAATTATAAGTGTACTAGTTTACTTGCAAATTCGTTTTTTCTGTTTTTAGAAACTATTTAATTACGTTGGTTTGCGACAACCAAATCAAAAACTAACGTTTAAACAAATTTAAAGAAATTAAGGTCTCTTAGTGGTATTTTTTTCAAACTTCTGCGTTGAACCGTTTTCGAGATCTGGGAAATCCCAAAACGTTACCCCAGCAAAAACTTAAATAACTCAAGAACCATAACACACACAATTTTTGCTATTTGCTAACATTTACCATGCAACAAAAGCTATCTATTCATGTATTTGGTTCCAGGCTGAAACAGCTTTTTTTGCCAGGGTAATGTTTAGAACGTGACCCCAGCAAAATCTGTTTTTCTTAAATATCTTAAAAACTACAATTCACACAAATTTTGCTATTAGTAAACAAATTTCTCCTCATGACACACTAATTATCTGATAAGGTCTCATCTCTCTAAAGCACAACTTTTTGCTGGGGTAACGCACACCATTTAACCGGTCGGCCTATAGTTTTCGAGTTGTAAGCTATTAAAGTTGAACTGGTGGCGACACCACTGGGTAGATTTGAAGCTAAAATAAAACGTAGGTATGGGCTCTAGAATATTGTTTTATGGTCATCTAGGTCCCGTCTAAGTTGCTACGGGTGAGCCGATTTTTTCTAATATTTTTCATTAGTTATTCATCTATAAAACAGCTTATGTCACTTTGTTAGATACCTACTTATTATAGCGTGCGCATGATGCGTGCCTAAATAAATAACGTAATAATGCGAGACGTAAGTATTCGTTTTGAGATTATTTATTATTATTGCTATTCTTTTTGCTTTGCCGTTGTAACGTAAAGAGACTAATGATTCTGCAAAATAATAATATTTGTTCACGATCGAAACTTGTAAAAGTTAAAAGTTGTACCACGGGTCGGGAAAGAAATTTTATTTTACAATATTTATTAGTTTATTGTTTTGTTACGCAATGGCGACTCTTGGAAAGTTTGTTCTGTTGATAATTTTCATCTCCTAAAAATAGGTTGGATAAGTATTAGAGACTCTTTGTCTTTGAAATGTGGGAGAAATTAAAACTGTCATTGTCAGTATACTGTCATTTTACGTGTTTTGGATAGTAAATTTTTGGAGCGCTCAAGCACAGGTCTGTCCTCAAGGAAGGCTCGCGGCCGTCTGAAATTTCGGTGCAAAGTGGTAAAGTAATATAGCTTCCCAGCGCAAAGAAAGGGACAACAATAGCGCACGCATTCCGAAATAAAATAACGTAAGCGACATTATGAAAATAGTTGATTTATTAAAAAACTTAATTATTTTTGAAAAAATTGGTTTTATCAAAAGTTGGAAATATTTATTACTTATCTTATTAACCTAATTTCAGTTCAAACTATGAGTCCGTTTGCTTACAGTACTGCAAAAATGATATGAGAGGCATCAACTTTGGATTTTTTTTCTATCGAGAAAATTGTTTCCATTCATGTTTTGAGCTTGATCAAAAAATTTAGTTATTAGTCTATTTTAACATATTCCAAAATTAGAACAATAGTAGTAGGATCAATAGGACTAAATCTAAATTGAAAACCATGAAAATCCACGAGGTATCCTCTTAACAAATACTAGGCAGGTACTAAAGCACAACTTTGTTAAGAATTCATTATTCTATGCAATGTTTTTTAACCAAAAAACAAAGTATGGTCAGAAAATTGAAGTACGAAAAATTTTATGCTTAATTTTCCGATAAATGAGTTGCCATCGCGAGTGATTTCGTTCCAATAAAGGTTCGCCTCTCGGTATAGATGGCGCTTTGTCTTGGCGGCTCTCGGAGAAAACTTTCCTTTCCGTAGGTAGTCAAACTTAGATCGCGCCGGGCGTCTAGGGGCATTTCACTGGAGCGGAGTTGGGTGTGACTACGGTCGTTTATGTGTGGCGATCACATACTGGTATGTTTATGTGAAAAAAGTGGCATGACAAGTGATTGAACGATTTTTTACTTCCACACAGATACCTACTTCGAAATTAGAAAAAATATTTGTAGGTACTAGTCTAGATTTTGTTATTATTTATATAAACTTCAGAATATTAAATACTAGCGGCCGCCCGCGACTTCGTCTGCGTGGAAAGTTTTTTTTGCCATCCCTCGGGAACAATACCTTTTTTGGGGATGAAAGGCAACTCTTTGTCCTTCTCTGTACCCCTGACAACGTGTACGTAAATTTTCATGATGATCGGTTCAGTAGTTAAGACGTGGAGGCGTAACAAACAAATAAACAAACAAACAGACTTTCGCATTTATAATATTAGTAAGGATAGCTATCATTATAAGAACTTATTTTATTATTATTTATTGTTAAAAAAAAGAATTTCAGTTATTCTTAAATTCGGCAAACTCATTAAGAATGTTTACCCTTTGGTTAATTTTTATTATGTGGTTAATACCTATTTAAACTCTCCCAAAATGTAATTATAGCAAGGCCTCAATTGACCAATCCTTTGGACACAATTCGGTACACTTGTGAACAGGGCATCGATCTATGAGTCGTTTAAACATGAAATGAAGAAAACCTGGTCACCTACTTCCAGGACACCGTAAAACCCACTCAGTCGTCTTTTACGACTTTCACATCATAGACAATTGACGCACTCTGTTTTTCTTTCTTTCCACAATCACGCAAATTTTCTACGATAAAACCAAAACTAAATCTTTACTGTTTCAGTTTCGTTCACAGAAAAATACTCGTCTAAGTTATGTTAAAATTGTTAAAGGGTAGGGACGATGCCAATCTTGGACAATTTAAATAAGAATTCTAAAGCCAAACCAAAGATTTTTAGGTAAATATAACCAAAATGACAACGTAACTGTTTTGTTTCATCGTTTAGAATTATCGCGATTGGGCCCCGGTTCACCTACGAAGGTACTATCCCCGTCAATTGGTAATGCACCTGGCGACCATGATTTTAACCTCAAAAACAAAAAACTATTGTAATTTTTTTATATACCTAGAGCCTATCTTATTGAAAATAATAATTCAATAACTAATACATTAGACAACCTATTAGAATTTTCTTGTTTCATGTCATTTTTGATGTTAATGTGACAAGGTTCCAGCGCATTACCAATTGACGGGAATAATATGCATACATAATATGGTGGTTAATTATACTTTTAATAGGTATATTATGTTTATTACTAATGATAGATCTGTTACATCTTTATCCCTGTCAAAAGGCTAAGTGCCCGGACTTTTCCAGGTAAATAAAGTAAAATTCCGTCAGCTTTTCGATTCTTAGTACAAAGTATCACATAAGCTTGTCCCAAAATCGCTCGCTTAATCCGCCCTACACCTACTAATTTGCACCGAATAATTCCGTGCTCATAAACAATGCAGGCTAACAAAACAGGCAGGCGTCTTAATTAAAGTTGCTCTATATACTTACCTACTCGATCTCGCTAAGTTAAGGAAAGGTTAAGACACCCCCCAACGCCTGCCTCCCATGGCATGCCCGAATTTTCCCAAAAGTATCGTATAATGCAACTTTATTATCTACCGTCGGTCTTAAAGTAGTAATTAATAGTTTTTTTTTTCAATTCTGCTTATCATAATAACAAAAAATCTATTAATTGATTTACCGGGCTGCTTGCTAGGTGACTTTGTGGACTACTTAGGGCTTTTTATCGACAATTGCTTGTAAATCATAACGCCACCTCATTGAAATTAGGTTTGCTATTGTCAATTGTGTTTAAGAAAAGTCCTAGCCTAGCAAGTCACCCGAAAAATCAACCCATGTAAATGCCTCATTTATCAAGTTTTCTTCTGTTGTGGGAAAACAAAAGAGGTTTTTAAATTCTGTTCAATAACGATTATGCAATTTCTGGTCTGCTAAAACAATAAAATTCATAAGCAATTTATACAAAACTTCGTTTCTATGAAAACAATAGAAAATAATTTCTTGCGCAGTTAAAGTTATTGAATGGTTTCATATTGCAAGAATTCGAATCCAAGCATACCTATGCTTGGATTCTAAATCTCGCAAGTAGGTACTTATAGACTATTAGAAAATTTCGCAAGTATATAGACTTGCAACAGTGTTTTGTTGATAAAAGTTTATCATAATGATATGATTTATGAATAAAAAACCAATAAAGGGTTTTTAATGTTGATAAAAAGAAAGAATAACGAAAGCATGACACTACGCGGAGAAGAATTCAGATTTAAAACCAAAAAACGCCTTAAAAAAGGAAAATGCCACTCGGACTCGGACCATATAAAAGAACATGAAAGTTAAAATCTTAACTTGTAGACAAGCTGATCACGATAGTCGTCAAATAAAATTATTGTTTACTAATATGCATTTCAAAGAAATTTAACCCATAAAAGCATGTTTTACTATCATGGCGTATCCATGGTTGCAGGACCTATGTACATATACACTGATTTAAGCCACCGAGTTAAGTACCGTACCACTATACATAATTTCAGTGTCCCAAATGATTCCACCTCAGCGAAATTTTAGTGCCCCAAGTGACAATTTTGGAGCGATTTGTTTTTCTGTAATCGTAAGAAATATTTGTTTTTTTTCTACAGAATTCAATAAGTCAAGTGTATTTTTACACGAAGAATCTACTTAAGAACGGCTTTAAGCAATTCATTCTTATAGGCATTACAAGCGAAATCTTTCACATGCTGATGAAAGAAAGTGAGAAAAACTTTTCTTTTTACCCGACTACGGCGAAGCCAAAACGGAGGGTATATGATTTTGACCTGTATGTATGTATGTTTGTATGTATGTATGTTTGTAAATTCATCTGTTCCCTGATAACTTCTAAACTACTTGTTATAATTTGACAAATGAGGTATCGTTAGAAGCGTCTTAATCTAGTATGAGCTTCTGACCGCAGAGAAGCTAAGGTGTCTGGACACACCCACAACTCACGCGGTAAAAGCGGATATTGATAACCATGTTGATCGCATAACAACAACACTAACCACTAGCTTTGAATAAACATGCCCACTTTCTACTCCCAGCTCCCGGCCAGGCAACAAGAGTCACTGGTGGGGACCTGACTTGGAGAAACTACGCCGCAAGGTAAGAAAGTTGTTCAACAAAGCAAAGAACTCTCGGGAACCGCACCATTGGGACGCATAAAAGCAAGCCCAATACGACTACAGGAAGCGTATTCGCCTCAAGAAAAGAGAATGCTGGAGACGCTACTGCACAAACATTGAAACCAACAACGAGGCTAACAGAGTGAAAAACATCCTGTGCAGCGAACCAACACACAATCTTGGTTTCCTGAAAAAGCCTGACGGAACATATACCAAAACAGATCAAGATACCTCAGAACTGTTAATGACACTCACTTCCCCGGATGCCGCATAACGGAAAGTCGAACATGGGAAGAAAAAGATGAGTATCTACCTGCTGAAACCGACTGGACCACCGCCCACAAGGTTGTCAACCCGGAAAAAGTAAGATGGGCAATCAACAGCTTCCTCCCTTTCAAATCAGCGGGACTAGATGGAATTTTTCCAGGGCTGATGAGGTGGAGCGACGGCGGTCTCACTGACCACCTCGTAGCCATCTACAGAAGCTGCCTAGCACACCGCTATATTCCCATGAAATGGAGGGAAGTCAAAGTAGTCTTTATTCCTAAACCCGGCAAAGGAGACTACACTCAACCTAAATCATTCAGACCAATTAGCCTCACATCATTCCTTTTAAAGGTGTTGGAGAGACTAATAGATCAGTGGGCTTTTGCATAATAGTCAGCATGGTTTCCGTGCAGCGCGATCAACTACTACCAATCTGACAACACTTGTGGATTATGTTTACGCTGAAATGGACCGCGGTAGACAAGTGGATGCTGCCTATTTCGACTTCAAAAAGGCATTTGACCTTGTCGATAATGACATACTGCTACAGAAGCTGGCGAGGATGGGTTTTGTATCAAAACTTCTCCAATTTTTCGCTAATTATCTTAGAGATCGATGCCAATATGTAAAATTAGGTATCTACGAATCTGAAAATTATTACACGAGGTCAGGAGTAAGTCAGGGGAGTACCATTGGTCCGACGTTATTTCTGATCATGATTAATGACCTACCTGAAAATGTTAAAACCGCGCAGTGTCTCTTGTTTGCCGATGACCTTAAGTTGTTTCTAGGTGTTGATGACGTTGAAAGTACATTTAATCTACAAAAAGATATAAATTATGTTTCTGAATGGAGCTATCTCAATCATCTCCCTTTCAACCAAGCTAAATGTAAAACAATTACATTTTCACGAAAACGCTGTATACGTGAGACTGATTATAAACTATTTGACGACACTTTAGAAAAAGTAAATGAAATCCGCGACCTAGGTTTAACTTTGGACACACAGCTTGACTTTCACAAACATGTGACGAATATTTGCAAAGCGGCTAATAAGTTATTAGGATTTATCATAAGAACGTCTTCAGAGTTTGACAACTTATCTGTTGCCCGGGTATTATACGCCGCCTATGTGCGTAGTAAATTAGAATATGGTGCAATTATCTGGGATCCACACGAAACCAAATATGTCCTAATGATTGAGAGAATACAGCGGAAGTTTGCGCGATGGCTCTATAAAAAGTCTTACGGATATTATCCTTTTTTGTATCCATCTCTTTTTGTGTCGGGCATGGTCAATCTTGACACTCTCGCATTTCGTCGAAGACTACTTCTTGTGGTACACTATCTCTCCATAATTTATCAAAAGGTGGACTCTTCGGATAAGCTAGAAAGGTTACGTATCTTGGTACCCGCGCGCATTTCCAAGACTGCATCGGGATTAGTCGCACCGCGCCGTCAGCCCCGACTTTTGCCCAGACCCGTGACGCGAACCGCATACGCTGCACAAGCGCCGACAGTGCGCGCACTGCTCCTCATCGGGGACATGCTCGCTCATAATAGCCATTCTGATTTATTCTTTGATGGTATAGGACAATTAGTAGCCACTACTCGTCAATTCTTAAATTTTATTGACAAATAATTTATTTTAATTTATTATTATGGTATCTAATTTCATATTTATTTTCTGCCAATTTTAATTTTTAAGCTGACATTATTATGATGACATTTATATCTTTCTAATTTTATTTATTGCTAGAATTTTTAATTATTATTATTTTCATTGGTTTATTTGATTTATATAATTATTTTCTGACATTTTGTTTGACTTGCTGGTGTGTTGGTAGCTTAAGCTCTGTAAGCCTGCATGTGAATTGATAAATAAATTGAAAAATTGAAATTGAAATAGACAAGGAGATAAGGGGCACTGCTTTAGTCAGGAACCCCTTAAATCCAAACCAACATGCCTACTCTGCAGGCAAATCAACAGAGTCTGCCCTACATAAGGTGGTTTCTTATATAGAAGGTAATCTCAAACACCAAATACCAACACTAGGCACCTTCATCGACATCGAAGGAGCCTTTGACAAAACCAATTTTACCAGCATAAGCCAGGCCCTCTCTAAACATGGTGTCGATCCCACTATTGCCGGGTGGATTGACAGCATGTTAAGAGATAGAGCTATACAATTTACTGTGAATGGTACTACCAGAGGGGTAGTAGCTAAAGGATGTCCCCAAGGGGGTGTCCTCTCACCTCTCTTATGGAACATTGTGGTCAATGAGCTGATTAGTTGGCTCAACGACCGCAATTTCCTCACAGTAGGCTATGCAGACGACCTGACCATACTCATCAGCGGACGAGTTGAGAGTGTGATATGTGACCGAATGAGGTCCGCATTGAAGGTCGTCGAACAGTGGTGCAATACACACAATCTAACAGTGAACCCAACAAAGACGGAATTAATTATGTTCACAAACAAACGAAGTCTAGGCAATCTTAAACTACCTAAACTTTTCAACACCAGTCTGTCCCTTAGCAAGGAAGTCAAGTATCTAGGAGTGATACTAGACAACAAACTCCTCTGGAATAGACATCTCGAAGGGAAACTAAACAAAGCCACCATCATCTTTTGCCAATGTAAAAGACTACTCGGCAAAAGCTGGGGGCTATCACCGAAAATAACAATGTGGCTGTATAAAACCGTTATACGTCCCATAATCACATACGGAGCCGTTGCCTGGTGGTCCAAAACAGAGCAAATCACCGTCATAAACAAGCTGCAGAAATTCCAAAGATTGGCATGTTCTGCGATAACCGGCTGCATGCGAACTACCCCCACAGCCGCCCTAGAAGTAGCTCTGGACCTAACACCTCTGGACCTATTTATACAACAGGAAGCCTCCATGGCTGCTATAAGGCTTAAACACCTGGGTCTGTGGTACAACCGAGAGGGTCCTCACTCCACATTGTGGAATAATCTAGTGAAACATGAGCCACTAATCGCTGCCCATGCGACAGGATCCCAAAACAATACATTTTCGAAAAGAAATACCAGATTCAATTATTTGAAAGTGACCGATATTATTCCGGCATACATGAAGTCCGAATTTATACAGACGGTTCCAAGATGGGGACTGGTACTGGTGCTGGAGTATTCTCACAAGACCTAAATATCAAAATATCACAAGCATTAGGCCAACACAGTTCGATATTTCAATGCGAAGGTGTTGCAATAATAAATGCCGCTACCACGGCACTGTCTAGAGGTATGAAGGAACTAAACATCCGCATACTGACAGACAGCATGGCCGTTCTAACAGCACTGGAGGCCAACACGATCAACTCCAGTATCGTCTACGAATGCCACCAAGTTTTGGATCGCTTAGCATCCAAAAACAAAGTAATCCTACAATGGATTAAAGGGCATAGTGGATCACACGGGAACGATGCCGCCGATGAGCTGGCTAGAAAGGGATCTTCTACAACAGTGGCAGGACCCATACCCATTCTGCCACTCCCGTTCAGCCAACTGCGCTCATGGGTGAGACAACGTACTCGTGCTGCACATAATACTCGTTAGGTAAACCTAACAAGCTGTAGACAGTCCAAGTTGGCGATGACCGCAGTCTCGCCGCGGTTGACCGTTGTAGGTACACTTACAGGTCACCTTGCCTTAAACCGACAACTATTCATCATGAATGCGACAGACAGTCCCCTATGTAGAGGATGCCTGGACGCAGAGAAAACAGCCGCCCACGTGATCCTGGAGTGCGTGGATTTGGCTGCATACCGGGCAGAAATCCTCAAAGACGTGAGGTCGCTCCTAGAAGCCTGTGAACGCCCCAGGAGGCTTCTGCGCTTCTGGAAGGAGCTGGGATGGCTTGACTAGCCACACCAATGCTGTGTTTCACGCATAACGGACCAAATGAGAGTCTAAATGCGGAAAAAAGAACCCATCACCAATACCAATACCAATACCAAGCGTCTTAATCGTCCAATAAACATAGGCTATATGACGTTACATTAAATTGAATGTGGCGCCCTCTAGAGGAGTTAAAGACATGAACTAAAATAATTTTTTTTTTGATAATGCCGTGTTGGGTACCAAATGAAAGGGCTTAATGAGCACTTTTCAAAAATATATAAATTGTTAGCTTTTGCTCGTGGCTTTGCTTGCTTTCACCCTATTGACAACTCCAAAATAAGTATTTAAAATAAAAAAGAAGTTTAAAAACTAAAACCCGACTACGGAAAAAACGTGCTCTAAAAAGTAAGAAACAAGAAAATATTCATAAAAAGGATAACCGTAGTCGCATGCCACCTCCAGCCCGTGTCGTGCGTGTCTAGGACAAAGTGGCATGCGACTACGGTTATCCTTTTTATGAATATTTTCTTGTTTCTTACTTTTTAGAGCACGATTTTTCCGTAGTCGGGTTTTAGTTTTTAAACTTCTTTTTTATTTTTACCTTATGGTTTGAACAACATACATTTTGCGGATCATTCTTACCTTTGAAAAGGTAAGATAGATTTTAGAAGAATTAGATTAGAAGGTAGGTAATAGGTAAATTTATTTACCTTTTTTGCCACCTCGCCACTAACAAAGAAAATTATACATACACCCTACAGATTTAGCTATCAACTTACAGAGTTTGATAAAAAAACACGCGTAAAAAATACTCGAAAGAGTATAATTATTCTCTATGGGAAATTTCATTTCGATTTTCGGCGGTATATAGCGGTGAACAATAAAGATGGACCATTTTCCAGGGACAAAACATATCACTGTAAATATTTTTGTGCCCTAGTGATTTTGATTGAGTTTAGTAGCTGGAAAAGCCTAAACTGTAATCAGTCAGTAGTGTTTCCTTTTCTTTTCATGGTATTACAAGGTGGAACCAAATTATGTAACAATACTGAAACAGGTGATAATGTTGTTTTAAATTTCCATGGTTATTATGGTTCCATGGTATTCTAATAAGGTGATAATGTTGTTTAAATTAAACAACTTACTCCGAGGAACATGGCGATCAACTACTTTTAATCTTTCATTTTACGACTTTTAATTTTTCACCAACCTTTTCTAAAATGGGAAGTAAATGAAGTGAATTAGTGTGTCAGTTATTTTTAAATTAGGTGTAACGGTATGGAAATATAAAAGTTTTATTAAAGTTTTCTGTGTAAATTTCATACCTGTCTTCAAATAAAGCTCTGAACCCCTAGCACAAACATCTGTCAAGAAATATAAACACGTGTAGAGTGTATAGAGTAATTTTATGTATGAGAAATTTCATTTCACTATCTTACTCTATGAATACTTACTTTAACTCGATAGCTGTACGTTCTAAGGGTACTGATGATAAAAAATATAATTAGATTATATCCACTATGGCTCGCTACAATTTTAACTCTTCCCCGCTCAGTTAGTGCTTTGCACCACACAGCTTCGCCGACCCCTATTAATAACGGACGTCGATCTTAATTATTTAACGACGTGTATCGGCGTCTGCGATATACCAATTGTATACTAAAGTGCCGGTACATGAATCACCAAGATCTATGTACAGGTGGGAAATTGACCTTCGGCTAGAGAGCTTTAAAGTCAATGTCAAAATTGCTTTATTCAAATAAACTTAATAAATAAGCATTTTTGAATCAACTAAGTATATTTTCTTCATTTACTTTAGGTTTTTTTATTTTTTAGATTATTTATTTTAGTCTTCTTTATTGTTGAAGAAACGTTGTATGATAAGATTTCCAAAATCATGAAAAAGTTTAGCATTCCTTTGTCTGTCACAAACCACATAAAGACTTGAGATAGTACTTATTTATCCAGTTTTTTTAGTCAGGTCTCATCATGTTCATCCAAGTAGACAAATTCAGACTTTAAAGATCGATAAACTTTTTTCTAATTGTAATTAAACGTACGAAATACTATAAAATAAATCACACTACATTTAACTACAATCCTAGAAGCCGATGATCTTAAACAGAAGTTAACTAATCAAATTAATCGGAAGGAAGGCCGATACCAACATTATTAATGCAAGACCACCCCTCCCCTCTCCCGCAACGGCCTTCCCCCCATTTCCCTCACCCCTGAACCCTTCAGCTTCCATCTTCCGCAAAGAGGAACAAAAAGTCACATAAAAATATCACCAAATCAACCGACAGCCTGAAATATATGACATTTCGAATAAAGATAATTTAGCAAGTCGTGATTCTTTCCGTCCGTTTCATATCAAAATGCCATGGAAACAGTGTCAAAATACAAAAAGTAATTTTACAAAAACACCCCCATTAATAGACCTAGAAATGAACTAAAACTATAAAACATCAGATTAACAAACTGTGACCAAAGTTTACTCCTGTTGCGTGTTCGACGAAATCCATTCTCATGGATTGTCTAGTTTTCCGACAAAGAAACAGCAAAACTTCCCTATTACCGTTCATTAAGTGCCTAAGTTGCGCGGAAAAACTGTTTGGGTACCGAGAATCAACTATTGCGTATTTGCTTTGTTACGACAACTTTATTCCTGCGGGAATAACATTTTTCTGTAGCCGTAGTCGTTATACATTTAGAGTTCTCATTTCTCTGGCGAGGGTTCCTACATATTTGCCGAATGTTGTTTCGCAGAATGGGGTTTGGGTGCACCCCACCCCGTCCTCTGAACTCTACATGTTATTTACGTGTGAACACAACGCCACGAAGGGTTCAATTTATCTGACCTACTGGGCCTTCCACTAATATAACCGTCGGAATTGCTTGTACCTCTTTTAGGCTGCCCATTTTTTCTGTTTCTCGACGTAGGTACTACTTGCACGAACAGTCGAAGACTGCGCACTTTTTATATGTGCTTATTTATAATTAAGAATAAAGTTGACCCTTTGCGAATATTTTACTTCTCTTATTCCTTCAGTAAGTTCATATTTTAGTTACTGAAATTGCTTAAATAAGTAAGCACGGGAATAATAAAAAATGGTTAAAATAATTCCTAAAACACGAGGCTCACAAAAACTCTACCTGAAGATTTTTCCGGATTCTCAAACAATTTTCTTTTACAGAACAACGACTGATTGCCTAGGTAGTTGAGCTACATTCATTAAAACGTAAACAGGTCGCAAACTTTTTCTACCCTGACCTACCTCAAAAATTACAGCAATCCTCTTAAAAAAAATCAAAAAATGTAAGTATTTCACGGTTTAAAATGACAGCTAAAAGTATAATAAAAGATTGAGTGGCCTTGAAATTATTAGTCGTGATTTGATATCAAAAGTAACACGAGAAACACTTCTATTGGAGAAAGCGGCGAGGCGATTCCCAATTACAGCCATTTTAGGGGGCGCACCCCGATCTATGATGGACTGGAAATATTCCATAATATCAAGAGCGTCGTTACAATGCCTTAGCAGAATATTTTTCTTGGGCAGAAAGCCGATATTCCCCCAAGAGTTACGACATTTCAATTTGCCAAGGCGGGCGGAAAATGGAATTACGATTGAAGCGAGAACGCCCGAATGTCGACGAGGCGTCCCGCTCGGAGCCGAGTTTAGCCGAGCTCTATCGAGCAGGGCCGAGCGCGCAACGCGCCCGCCGCGCCAAGCCAGTGTATTGATTAGATGCGGAGCGCCCGATGCCATATAAATTAGGCCGCACAGAAAAACAGGTTTCAAGTAAGTGTTTTATTAACAATGAATAAAAAATAAAATTTGAAAATCATAGATGAATTGTTTTATAATACGATTTTTTAAAGTACTTAGATCCTCACCAGCGCTTTCGCCGCAAACTTTGGAACTAAACCAGCCGACCAGATTGGGTGCGTTTGAAAAGCGCGGTAAAATACAAATACGACCGACGCTCGGTTGTTGCGATCATAATTTATAATAAACAAATACTTAATAATATTATAAATATTATATTCATCATGTTTTCTTAATCTGATTCATCATGAGTTATTAAAAAAATATTATTAATCAGTCCCATTAAGTAAAAATGGGCATTTTCCCATGGAGGTGCCCACAATACCAACCAACATCGTCGTGAAATAATGTAGAGACGAATAAATAAATATACATTACATTATTAACGAATGTTGGCCTCGTTTCTCGCTCTCTTTGTTCGTTTCACGATTTTCCATACGGATTAATTGAAAATAAGTTTTCCTCATTGTGGTTGCAAGGTTCAAAATAATTTGTTTGCAGAAACATTTTGTATCCAGCGATTGCCGTGCTGAATTTTCGATAATAATGGGTCTTAATGTGTGAAGGGTAGAGTTTGAAATTGAGTGAGTGGGTGATGGTACGTTTCATGATTTGTGAGTTTATAGCAACGGTGAAGTGTCGGTGGTTAATGGTGGCAGCGTGTGGCTCTCGCCAGTCGCCATATTGAAAAAGTTTGGCGCGAAAAAAGGGCGGCAAACGCGGAATACCATAATAGATGAATGAATTATTTCCTAATTATTGATGTATGAAAAATATAACTAACCCTATAAGGTTTCATGATTGCATGCAATCGATGTTTATTGTCTTAAAACATTTTTGGCGTGAAAACAGAGTATATTAAAGATAAAATCCCAATTGTGTAGAGGTTTTAAATTCGCAAAAGGTATAAATAAAGAGATAATTTACTGTCAACATTTTACAGGAAAAGTTAAAAAAAAAGATAAGACTTCAAGAGATTTCATAAGAGACTTAGAAAACGATTTTACCACGGATAGTGGTCGGCGTTACTTCGCCTGATGTTAAGTGAAGATAAGGCCGTGGGTGCTGGTGGAAGCGCACTACACCCGGAATCCTCATCACTGAGGAACCTAAGTCTGACGCCATAACAACAATTTAAAAATTTACTTAGGTAAAAAGATGGTAGCAGCTACCCAGGCGGACTTGAAATAAGCCCTACCACCAACCAAACTGAATACAAATTGTGGACACCTGCGTTTTACATGGATGGGCAAACCACTAGACTAGATCACAGAGGCGGTTAAACGGAGTGGAGTCTCCGGCAGCCTGCCACAGAGTAAACAAAAATCTTCTCTGAATACCAGAGAAAAGCTTGGAGCGTTGTTCCAAAGATGTTCGAAATTTAAATAGTGCACCCCAACGTCACATGAGTAAAGAAAGGACCAGAGACAAAGCTTCTTAAGAACGTGAAATCCAAACCTGGGACTAACAAAACAAGCGATGCCATATGATTATCCACTGGCTGCAGTTGTCAAAACAGTTTTTCCGCGTACGCGACAAGTAGCTAGTGGACACGTACACATGCCCCGCGTGCTTGTAGTAGTGCAACCGATTCGCGTAGTTGTATGAAGCTTTGTCTCTGGTCCTTTCTTTACTCATGTGCCAACGTCTCTATTCGCTCGCACCCACCGATGCACCTCCCCGTGTGTAGTGTACAATATGCGCAAAATAACTTGGCGGTTCGGAAGTTAGCTGCAAGTGATATTTCACGCAGGGTCCATAGTTCCGAGTGCTTCCGCCCGCGCCCCGTCCCCGCGCAAGCCCTGTATTCGTCTACTGCGTTTCTGCGCTGCGCAGCGTTCCGCGCGAAGTTCAGAGGGCCTAGCCAAAGTAACATTCGTTAATCTTCGTTATCGCTTCGCTTTCGAAATATGTATGGTATTGACATAAGGTTTCGTTAACAATCGAATTTTAAAACGTCAAATCCATACATGTTTCGAAGCGAAGCGATAGCGAAAATTTGCAAATGTTACTTTGGCTAGGGTGGCAGAACCGCCAAGTTATTTTGCGCATACTGTCTGTACCCGTGGTGTACCCGCGCTTTACGCTTGTTCTATGCTTTTATTTATTTATTTAAATAAATGAATTCTGTATGATTATTATTCCTTTGCTCCTACAGCTCCCGCTCTCCAAAATGTTATCAGCATTCAGCGTGCACTCTACAGAGCGCCGCAGTCAATAACAGTACCAAAAGGATGTATAACATACGCACAAGTACCAACTACCAGCACTCTGTACACCAGGAAACTCCATGAGCTCCCATACATTATATTATTTGGCTTTTCAATTACTCCAACATTAAACAGCCGCTATCACCATTCGGACTGACAGTGACAGTTCAGTATTGCCATAATACTCAGTGTTGCCCTCTTGTGCGTGTGAGACAGAGTATTATATCTATTCCATAGATACAAACACTACAGGATGCATTGAATCTGTCGGTGAAAACGTTGCCACTTTCTACAAAGTTATAGGGTTTTACCATTACGCCCTTCCTATAGGTGGATAAGGTAATGGCCAACGAACTATTGGTAATAGCACAGATTACATATAGTCCTACGCGTACGCAAAAAAAACCGCAAATCGATGTACAGCAAAACCCTTTGGTACACGTATACTTGAGGTAAAAAAAAAAATTGGACCCGCAGTTCTTAAAAATTTTTCCCTTAGGAAATGAGTTATGGCGTCATCTTTTTTTGTATGGGAAAAATTTTTTTTTTTTAAAACCTATCGTGCATGGTATCGAATGAAAAGGCTTGCTGAGCCGGTTCTAAAAATATATCACATCATTATATTTCAGTCACTTGTCTTAAATTAAACCAAAAAACATTTTCAAAACATACCAAGTTTGGGCTCCTTCAGATCCGATTTGGTTGAACTGTTTCTTGTAAAATACACCTTAAGAGTTACATAATATCCTCATATCAAAGCACAAGAAAGTAATTTTGAAAATATCTAAATTTAGTTTTTTTTTTATGTTTGCCCAAACTTACGTTTTTATGGGATTTTTGGAAATTGATTTATGGTTTAATTTAAAACAAGTGCTGAAATGTAATTGTGTGATATATTTTTAGAAACAGCTTTCATTCGATATCACACAAGATAAGTTTTAGAACAGTATTTTTTTTTAATAAATATAATCACTTTGTGAAAGCTTTGAAATCATGAAAAAATTAAAAAAAATACTAAATATCAATATTTTCAAAATTGCTTTCTTGAGGTTAGATATGAGAATATTACATATCATTTGAGGTATATTTTATGAAAATCAACCATATTGTATCTGTAGGAGCCCAAACTTGGTTTGTTTTGAAAATGTTTTTTGGTTTAATTTAAAACAAGTGGCTGAAATATAACGATGTGATATATTTTTGGAACCGGCTCAGCAAGCCCTTTCATTCAATACCATACACGATAGGTATTAGAACAAAATTATTTTTTTTCTCATACAAAAAAAAGATGACACCATAGCTCCTCTTCTAAGGGAAGAATTTTTAAGAACTGCGGGTCCAAAATTTTGTTTTCACCTCAAGTATACATGTACCAAACGGCTATACTGTACATCGATTTGCGGTATTCCATTGATTTTGAGCTCGTAGAACACCCACTATTAATAGGTAATGGTAAGTAAGATAAAAAATTACGCGTTTTTATTTTCTGTAGTAAGTACTTTAATATTTGATTAAAGTGGCGGTAAATTTAAAAGATTGTAATTTTGTAACCACGGCAAAGGTTAAATTCATAGTCAAATTTAAACAACATAGGTTAAAAAACACATATTTATCCATTTATGTTTAATAAGAACGCCCTTTCTTATTTTTTTTTCCAATTAAGTTAATATTTTTACTCACTTATGCTCTGAAATGTTATCATTCCATTTGAAAAAAGAATGCGGGGCGTTCAACATTTCCGTGGGGGTCTGGTTCATCACATTCTAAATTTGAAATTCAGTGCGGAAATGAAATTCAATACTTACTTCCCGCACTGAGTGCGGGAAGTAAGTGTTCCAAATTCAAATCGGTAGAACATATCAGCTAGCATTCTTTTTATGAAACTTTATGGTTGCATGACCGGTCAGTAAACATGGCCACGCGAACCAATTTAAATATCACATTTTTACAAAGAAAAATGTATTTCCTCGCATTTCGTGAGTAAAGTATTATACAAACCTTGTACTGGAAGCTACTTGCATTGCCTCGAATGATTAAAGCCCTCGCCTGCGGCTCGGGCTTCAAACCATCCTCGACAATGCAATCGCTAGCTTCCCGTTCTCGGATGTAATGTACTATTACTTTATTCACCTTGTTCTTAGTGTAGAAATGTTACATTCAAGCGACTACAGATGTAAAGAAATTCGCCACTGAATAAATAATACTTTGACGCACTCAACGAGCGATATATTTTTTAATATTTTTTTTAAATTTTAATATATTATATTTCCAAAACAAATATAATATTTACGTTGCTGAGCTCTGACAAAGTGTAAAAGTAGAACAGTGACACAAGGCATCATTTCTACCTTTCCTACAAAATAAAATATTACCTTAGCCTATTACTTAAATTCCCTTATTTCTCGTCATGGCCCTAACTTGTGCCACTGGGGCTGCCACGAACAGACTTTTCATTCCTCGCCGTACCACTGAATGATACGTAATAATTGCTGATGTAACTTTTTCACAAGCATGAAGATATTGATACAGTTCAAATAAGTATTACTATACTGTACAAGTGCAATGTCAAAATGTAAGTTCTTACGAGTTTGTTGTAAAATAATAAATTTTTCAACTCACTTGCTCATAAAGTGAGCCCTAATACATCGCTTTTAGGGCCATAAACCGAGCTTTAACAAACACCGTGCGTAAAAATATTATACACTAGTGCGTTATAAAATTATCCCTACAAAGTTCAATTAGTACCTTGTCACCCTTAGCATTCCCAATTAAACCGGGTAATACAGTTAGTTTTTATTAACGAAAAAGAGGTTTTATGCCGCTGAAAATTCACATACATTTATGGAATAAGTAAATAAATGATTTTATTATTATCAAATTATTAATAATTCACAATATTTTGTTATAAAATATTAAAATACTAGCTGATGCCCGCGACTTCGTACGCGTGGACTTTATGACATTTTTTTAAATTCTTACTCTATTACTATGTCTCCATCGCCCCAGATATATATTTTTTAAATATATGTAATGTACAGACACACTTTTTCTTCTGTTTTATTATATGTTAGGATTAGGATAAGGATAAGGATTATTTTTATATTTTGTATAGTTTAAATGGATCATTATGGTTCTGCATCGGGTGTTCCAGATCTTCGATTTTTATACCTCAACAATAAATGCTCATCAGGCTGAACAACTTTTGCAAAGATGTAATTTTTATATTTTTTATAGTTTAGCTGGACCATTATGGTTCTGCATCGGGTGTTCCAGATCTTCGATTTTTATACCTCAACAAAAAATGCTCATCAGGCTGAACAACTTTTGCAAAGATGTCATTTTCATATTTTGTATAGTTTAGCTGGACCATTATGGTTCTGCATCAGGTGTTCCAGATCTTCGATTATTGTACCTAAACAAAAAATACTCATCAGGCTAAACAACTTTTGCTAGGGTGTCATTTTTATATTTTGTATAGTTTAAATGGATCATTATGGTTCTGCATCGGGTGTTCCAGATCTTCGATTTTTATACCTCAACAAAAAATGCACATCAGGCTGAACAACTTTTGCAAAGATGTCATTTACATATTTTGTATAGTTTAGCTGGACCATTATGGTTCTGCATCAGGTGTTCCAGATCTTCGATTATTGTACCTCAACAAAAAATACTCATTAGGCTAAACAACTTTTGCTAGGGTGTCATTTTTATATTTTGTATAGTTTAAATGGATCATTATGGTTCTGCATCGGGTGTTCCAGATCTTCGATTTTTATACCTCAACAATAAATGCTCATCAGGCTGAACAACTTTTGCAAAGATGTAATTTTTATATTTTTTATAGTTTAGCTGGACCATTATGGTTCTGCATCGGGTGTTCCAGATCTTCGATTTTTATACCTCAACAAAAAATGCTCATCAGGCTGAACAACTTTTGCAAAGATGTCTTTTTTATATTTTGTATAGTTTAGCTGGACCATTATGGTTCTGCATCAGGTGTTCCAGATCTTCGATTATTGTACCTCAACAAAAAATACTCATCAGGCTAAACAACTTTTGCTAGGGTGTCATTTTTATATTTTGTATAGTTTAAATGGATCATTATGGTTCTGCATCGGGTGTTCCAGATCTTCGATTTTTATACCTCAACAATAAATGCTCATCAGGCTGAACAACTTTTGCAAGGGTGTCATTTTTATATTTTGTATAGTTTAACTGGACCATTTTGGTTCTGCATCAGGTGTTCCATTTTCCAAAATCAATTATACCCTAAGTTATGCCCAGGTTTAACAGCTATATAACAAACAAAGTTTCATTCGAATGCGTTCAGTATTTCCCGAGATTAGCGTGTTCAAACAGACAAGCAGACACACTTTTTTTTTCAAATTCTTACTCTATTACTATGTCTCCATCGCCCCAGATATATATTTTTTTAATATATGTAATGTACAGACACACATTTTCTACTGTTTTATTATATGTAAGGATAAGGATAGTTTAACTGGATCATTATGGTTCTGCATCGGGTGTTCCAGATCTTCGATTATTGTACCTCAACAAAAAATACTCATCAGGCTAAACAACTTTTGCTAGGGTGTCATTTTTATATTTTGTATAGTTTAAATGGATCATTATGGTTCTGCATCGGGTGTTCCAGATCTTCGATTTTTATACCTCAACAATAAATGCTCATCAGGCTGAACAACTATTGCTAGGGTGTCATTTTTATATTTTGTTTAGTTTAACTGGACCATTATGGTTCTGCATCAGGTGTTCCATTTTCCAAAATCAATTATACCCTAAGTTATGCCCAAGTTTAACAGCTATATAACAAAAAAAGTTTCATTCGAATCCGTTCAGTATTTCCGGAGATTAGCGTGTTCAAACAGACAAACAAACAGACAAACAGACACACTTTTTTTTTCAAATTCTTACTCTATTTCTATGTCTCCATCGCCCCAGATATATATTTTTTTAATATATGTAATGTACAGACACACATTTTCTACTATTGTATTATATGTAAGGATATATGCATTTTATCACTTAAAATTATAATTTTGAAGTAGGCTGTATGCTCACTCATCCCATTGTTTTCAAAATATTCTTGCATTGGGCGTGTGAAAAAACTGTTTTGTTTTTGTCGTATTTGTTGCTGTGTGGTAAATTACTTTGTTTTTCTTAGCAAATGTGTTGAAAAACGTCGTATGAAACTCGTGAGCTCTTTGCGCACTTGGCTGAGTTACGCCCACGCCTACGGGTCGGGCTGCAACCCACAGCCTTGTGTGCAATGAGCAACTTAAGCTAACTTATCTCATAATGTACTATACTATTACATCATCATCATCATCATCATCATCATATCAGCCGCACGACACTCACTGCTGGGTATAGGCCTCCCCTAAGGTTCTCCACGACGATCGGTCCTGCGCTGCCTGCTTCCCGCGACCTTCACCAGATCGTCGGTCCACCTTGTCGGGGGCCTACCCACGGAGCGTCGTCCGGTGCGCGGTCGCCATTCCAGAACCTTTCCGCCCCAACGGCCATCGGTTCTTCTCGCTATGTGTCCCGCCCATTGCCACTTCAGCTGAGCAATCCTTCGAGCGATGTCGGTTACTTTAGTTCTCCTGCGGATCTCCTCGTTTCTGATTCGATCACGTAGGGAAACGCCGAGCATGACTCTCTCCATTGCACGCTGGGTGACCTTGAGCCTCCTTATGAGACCCATAGTTAGCGACCACGTTTCACTGCCGTAAGTCATCACTGGCAACACACACTGTTCATAGACTTTCGTCTTGAGACACTGAGGTAAGTCGGACGCGAAGATTTTTCGAAGCTTCCCGAATGCTGCCCACCCGAGTTGGTTTCGACGAGAGATCTCTTTCTCGAAGTTGGACCTACCTAACTGGACTGCCTGTCCTAGGTATACGTAATGGTCAACAACTTCAAGTGTAGTGTTCCCAACATGAACTGGAGAGGGTACAACATGGGCATTTGACATAATTTTCGTCTTATCCATGTTCATCCTAAGACCCACTCTTTGGGAAGCACTACGGAGATCTTCGAGCATTGAGTTCAGGTCTTCCATGGTCTCAGCCATAAGGACTATATCATCGGCAAAACGAAGGTGTGTTAGGTACTGGCCATTAATGTTGATGCCGAGTCCTTTCCAGTCCAAGAGCTTAAAGATGTCCTCCAACGCAGCTGTGAACAGTTTCGGAGAAATAACGTCTCCCTGTCTCACACCACGCTGCAGTTGGATAGGATTTGTGTTCTGGTTCTGTACTCGGATCGTCATGGTGGCATTTTGGTATAAGTACCTCAACACCTCGATATACCTATAGTCCACTTGGCACCTTTGGAGAGACTGCAGCACCGTCCAGGTTTCAATCGAATCAAAGGCTTTCTCATAGTCCACGAACGCCAAGCAAAGTGGCTCATTATACTCCTCAGTCTTCTGTATAACCTGCCGCAGCGTATGGATGTGGTCTATGGTGCTAAAGCCTTTTCGGAACCCGGCTTGTTCGGGAGGTTGGAAGTCGTCGAACTTGCGAGCGAGACGATTCGTAAGGACTCTCGAAAACAACTTATAGACATGACTCAGAAGCGAGATGGGTCTATAGTTCTTTAAGAGGGACTTGTCACCCTTTTTAAAGAACAAGATCACCTCACTTATGTTCCATGTCTTTGGCGTTCTGCCCTGGACGATGACGGAATTAAAGAGCTTCTGGAGGACTTTGAGTATCGGCTTACCGCCCGCTCTCAGAAGTTCTGTAGTGATTTCATCGTCACCCGCCGCCTTGTTATTTTTCAGCTGTTTGAGAGCCATACTAATCTCGTACAGGCTCACGTCCGGGATATCTTGGGTATAGTGTCGTATAAGCTTGGCTATGGGGTCTTTAGCCTTGCTTTCAACAGGTGTCTGCGTGGAATATTACTGCCCATAGAAGCTCTCGATCTCCCTCAGGATTTCAGGCTTTGATGAAATGATGCGTCCGTCGTCAGTTTTCAGCTTGGTCATCGGGCTTTGCCCAATAGACAGATCTCTCGCGAACACTTTGGAGCCTTTATTCCGCTCGATGGCCTCTTTAATACGATTCGTATTAAATGGGCGAAGGTCGCTCGTCAAAGACTTAGATATCTGTCTATTAAGCTGCCGATAACGATCAGCATCTACTGAACTCTGGAGCCTCATTTCACGTCTCTGATCCATGAGTAGGAGTGTGTGGTCGGAAAGTTTCTTTATCTTGGGACGGCGGGTCTTAAAGAACTTGGACCCTACCGTACGGACAGTATGCACCACCATGTTGTTTAGATCGTCCACATCTATGCTGTTCGCAAGGGCTTCGAAGCGGTTTTGGAGTTCGAGTTGACAGCTCTCGGGGTTTTGAATATGGGCCGGCAATGGTCGAATTGATGACTTTATCAGTCGAGATCTTTTCAGCTTTGGGTTGATATTCAATGTGCCACGTACCAATCGGTGATCGGTCCCCGTCTTAACAACGTTAATCACAGTGACATCATTGAATATTTGCTTTTTCGTCGACATGATAAAATCTATCTCATTTCTGACTGTACCGTCCGGACTGACCCAGGTCCACTTCCAGCTTTCCGGCTTTCTGAAGAAGGAGTTCATCATAAAGAGGTTCTCCTTCTCCATAAAGTCAGCCAGCATCTGGCCTCTGTCATTCCGTTGCCCAACTCCAAATTGCCCCACTCTCAGCTCATCACCGCATCGTTTCCCCAACTTTGCATTGAAGTCCCCCATCACAACGGTATAGTGGGTTTTGTAGCTATGCATGGCTTTAGAGATCTCCTCATACATAGCCTCCACTTCGTCATCTTGGTGTGTCGAGGTTGGTGCGTAAACCTGTATAACATTCAGCGAACACCGTTTGGATATTCTGAGTATAAGGTACGCCACCCTGGTCGACACACTTCCGATGGTAATCACGTTGTTGACAAGGGACTTGTGGACGATGAACCCGACACCACCTAGGGACTGTTGGTCGCCCTCCCGGTAGTAAAGCAAGTTACCGGAGTTGAGGGTTATCGAGTCCTCTCCCGCTCTTCGGACTTCAGATAACCCGATAATGTCCCAGTGTACCTTGCTGATAACTTCTTCCAACTCGGTTAATTTCGCGTCGGTCCTTAGTGTGCGCGTGTTATAAGTTGCCAGGTGCAGTTGTCGTCGTTTTTGGTAGCCGAGCCGCACCCGGGGATTCTTAGCACCCCCTGCCCCGCCGTTACCGTAGCCGCTACCGTAGCTAGGAATAGCGGGGCTGCCGGGGACTGGGGGCCAATTTTTTGATCCATTATGCATGTGGGGGGGGGGGGGGGGGTTTGCCATAATCGCCACGCTTGGCAGGCGGGTTGGCGATCGCAGTAGGCCAAGGTTTTTTGGAGACGCTGCTGCCCGTCTCTTGAAAGCTATGCTCCCTTAGTCGCCTTTTACGACACCCACGGGATAATAGGGGGTAGTGCTATTCTAGGCCGGCACATACACGGCTATTACATATTCCATGAATATTTCTTCGTAGTATAATTATAGGTAGTTACCATTTTGTTTGATTGTAAAATACGAAGTGATCAGTGAAGGCGATCTGCTTTGTTCGACAGTTTCTGTAGCCGTACGTTTTCATACCGGTCAACTGATACGGATAGGTAAGTATATATATCTCGTAAACAAAGAAATATAAATTAATAAATAAATAATACTTAAATCTACATAAGAGAAGTAAAACTAATTAAAAGGGTAGGAATATGTTTCACCCTGCCATAAATATAACAAATTAGAAACCCACCCAAATTGTTTCACATTACGAGCACATAATAATATCCGGGGAAATATCAAGAAGTTTGTACCGAAACATCTTTTCGGTAATTCGCTTCAGAATCCCTCGTTCGGGAGATTTAGATGGGATCCCACCCCTCCCCCGGCGACCCATAGAGGAAAACCCGTTGTTTCTTGAAGAACTTCTACGCAACGGAATTTTGAAACCGTATTAAACAGTTTTAAATTATTTCAAATCGACCTTTACGGCTTGTAGATAGGGTTGGAACTGCTTTCATTGTTATTGGTGCTTAAGACGTTGTGTAATCGTTTGTTTATTGGCACCTTTTCAGGTACTTAGGGTCGGATCGCCGCGCAGGATACGCCGAGAGTCGGGATCGCATATTCGTCAACCGACCCGCAACCCCTACTACTTGTTCGTGTTAGTATTTGGTGCTGAAATTATTTGTGCTAACTGGAAGCGAAAGTCATCGGATGACATGGAGCGAAGTGACGAATGAAGCTCAAGACCAAGGCAATGGAAGGTCACTGTGGACGCCCTCTGCCCCATCTAAAGGTCATAGGAAAACCAAGTCTATCTGGTGCTAGAAACTTAATAGCCGCATTACCGCGTAACACGTCGTTGGATAACCAACGACAAACCAACGACACCAAACCAAAAGCGTAAGATATTGTCATTTAAAAAAAACAGAGAGAACACTTTAAATTGAATGTCTACCTAATGTTCAGGGTTCATGTACGTTTGTGGGTATGTGGGTCTTTATTCCACCCTAACTTCTAAATGCCTTAACGGATTTGGGTGTATGGTTAGTATCGTTAAAATCCTTACATCATACCAAGTGACACTAGCTATATTTAAAAAAAACAATATGACAACTACCTACCTATAAGTACGACGCCACTTTCAAATGTGATAAAAAAAATCTTCAATGATTGATTACAATAATAATAGGCGTTGATTGGGCGTTGATGAGCACATTCCAAAACTATACAAATTGTCGTTAAGTAAAATGTGAGAAACTAAAATGACACTTGTGATTAAATTTTTAATTAGTTTTTGGCAGGTAAGTAATGTTTTTAAGATTTTTATATTTTTCCGAAATACAAAAAGAACATCGATCGGAAAATTAAAAGCGACATCATAGTAGGGGTATCGCAAATATGTTGCCATGTCTTTTGTCTGGATAAGTCCACAACAATTACGGGACCACGTATCAAATCACGTTTAATGGGCCATTAAGTTAATTAATATTTTCTTATATGGTATTACACTAAGTACAGGTGTTTCATAATAACCCGTTAAGTCTTTTTTATTTTGGAAAACTGCAAAGTGACAACCCTATACGCAAATAGACTACCTACTCATTTCGATAATCAATTCCATTAACGGGCAAAATCAAAACACAATTTGGGCTTAGGGTTGCCACTATCTGTTAATCAAGAAAATAAAATTTTCTTTTTCTAAAAAGTGGCGGTTTTCATTGTTTATTTTCCATATTTACTTATTTACCATATTCGGCTTTAGGGGTTTTTTGTAATACTTTATATGCATAGGTACCCCTACAGTGTAGCCAAAAAATCATAAATGCAGAAGGATAAAAATTACATAAGGTAGTAACTACCTACTATATTTCGTTACATTGTACAAGTGTGTTAAAGTAACAATGTACCTAACTAATAATAGTCCTAAATGTCAAAGATCATATTATTTTCTATTGGTTCAACTTGAGCTAACCTACGTTACGTACTACGTTGCTAAGAATGTGTGATAGACAGGACAAACTATAGATCATGGTACCTACTCTGGACGCTGACTCTCTAACACTAAAGTAATTTTCTACATATTTATTTGAAAAAAAAACCTACATATGATGATCCTTAAATATGATTTATTTAACAAACTAGCGGCCACCCGCGGTTTCACCCGCGTGGTTCCCGTTCCCGTGGTAATATCGGGATAAAAAGTATCCTTTGTCTTATTCCAAATTCAAAAATAATTTATTCAGTCTAGGCTGTTACAAGTACTTGTGAATGTCATAGGCACTTGTTTATCCAGGCTATTTACTATCTGTGTGCCAAATTCCAACCAAATCCGTTCAGTAGTTTTTGCGTAATTGAGGAACAAACATCTAAACATCAAAACCCCAAACTTTCACATTTATAATATTTGTAGGATAATAATGATTTTTCACAAATTTCCGGGTATGCTCTTGTTGAAAGGTGGCAGCCCTAGATGTGTTTATTTTATTTTATGTTTAGGTAGGTACACCAACGTCAAAGCATACAAGCGAAGTTTAAAATAAAACTTAAAAAAGAAAACAAAAAGGCAACATGACATCTTGGTAAATAATAATACTACGTGATAGAATATGTTAGCTTAACTTGGTAAACTTTTAAGAGTTATTTGCTACAAATTAACTTTACAAAACTGTAATATTCATTATTAAATTAATGTTCAAAATAACAAAGAAAATAAAATTTCATCCAAGTAAAATAGTATTTTGCTTAAACTTATCAAAACAAAACAGCATCAGCCATAATAATAATACGAACGACGTCAAGGCATTACCGAATAATTTTTCGGGTCGCTTAAAACACACATCACACACCGGGATTATTACACGGGGAAAACAGCCATGTTGGATGTTGCCCGTTATAAAAATGTAGGATCTGGGAAAAGATCATCGTGGGTGGTGGCTCCCTCTACCCCATCTGATTTATGGTAACATGTCGCGAGGCGCCGCGCGTACCTACGGCATTCCCGCTTTTTTTTGTCATTAACTGATTTTTATTCCGTTTTCTCGCTTTTCCGTTTCCGTGTGCAACCTTCATGCTAGGATATTGGAATTCCTAATGTTCTTAACAAGTTTTAAAATAAAGGAAAAAGGATACCTACATAATATGATTCTCAAAAATAATAATTTAAAAAATGCCAAATTAGCCTACCTATCATTGTGATTATAATTTCTATCGTAGGTAATCTTAATAACTTAAAAATAAGAAAAATAAAAAAATTCAACTCCTCATAGTTAGGTCGGTAAGAATTTATTTGTTATTTATATTTTTTATAATACCGTCCTACCTACCTAGTAATGTATTTTACACAAAAATGGTTCTATCCTACCTACCCTATGCGAAAGTCGGTTTACTCACACTGAAAACTACAGAAACGTAACAAAAGGTAAAGGTACGTTTTAAGTATGACCATCAATTTACATTTAATTTGCTATTTTAATAAAAACAACAGAACAAAAAATACGCAGTTTGATATGACCTAATTAAGACGATGAGATGGGTCACAACAAGGTAGGTAAAATGTGACATTTACAGAATTTAAATCCTACTAGTGACATCTATTGGCGAGTAGCAATCACTGATTTCAGTCATATTTGTCTGTGAAATGCTCAAGGGGAATTTAAATACAAATGAAATATGCGAAACACACTAAAATATTATTTTTTGTTTAATATAAACAAAACTAAGTGAAAAAACTTACTTTTACGAAAGATAATGAAAGTTAAGGTGTGCCATCTATCGAAATTATTTGTCACCGTCAAGAAGGTCAAGCGTGTTCACCTTAAACAATCTTTATACACTGATTAAACAGATGGCGCTTTCATGAAAGTAAGTTATTTTCAGAGGTTGCTTTTGTTTTATTTTTAGTCTGTAAAGGTGCCTTCCCACCGGTGCGTCTGTAGACGCACGAGAGTTGCCGGCGAACGCGTCGTTTCTATAGTTGTAAAACAGCGGTTGTTATCGGGTAGTTATCCAAAGCAGCCGATAATATCGTACAGACAGCGGCTGGCAACCGGCTGCTTATCCGACTCAATGCCAAAAGGTCTTACAATTTTTACAATTCCTGAATAGAAATTGTTATAAATACAAGCCGTTATATAAAAATAGGTATTTTTACTAAATTACCTACTCTGACATGGTTTAAAACATAAAATGTAAAATTTTATGAATTAGGTATTTTGCAAAGTCCTTCAATAAGACAGATAATATACTAATGTACCTACTTATTTATACGGTACATAATTAGTATTTAATCTGTAGGTATAAAACTCCGTTTCGCCATTTTTATTATTATTATCATATAACCGTAAGAAGTAAGTTAATGCAAGGCTCGCAAAGCTTGGCGATTCGCAAAGTTTCACATAATATGTACCTACAACGTCCATTTTGTGTTTCGTGTTTTTGGTATTAATGTGATCAGCTCGAGTAAGATGAAACATCAAATTCAAAAGTTAAGTATTTTGAAATAACATCGCCGCAACTAAGAAATAAGAAAGAGCGCTTGCCTGATTTATTAAATCTGAAGTAATGTATAAAGTAAATAGGTAGTATGTAGATAAATGAAAATAATCACTTAGAACATAAAACAGATTCAATAAAACACAATGACATGTCTTCAACCGTAGACAGCCGCTGTTTATGGGTGATCACCGTAGTCAGCGAAAAAAGCGGCTGGTAACCGGCTGGCTGACTAAGATAACAACCGCCTTCACATCTATAGTCGTTTCCCACGATGTGTGGTCTTGTCTGGTGCGCTCTCGTGCGTCTACAGGCGCACCATGGGAACGCACCTTTAGGTAAATTGAAATCGCTTGGTGATTTCAAAATTCTTAAATATTTATAAATTAAAAGCCTATCTATACTACAAGGTGTTTGGTAAAAGCCTTATAAAGCCGAATAGGGTAGATAGGGACCATCAAACTGAACAACTTTTACTATGGGACCAACTCTGAAATCGCGAAAAAAAAATCAGCTGTTTCATACATTTTGAAATTCTCGTTATAAATTTTTGTATGAAACAGCTGATTTTTTTTTCGCGATTTCAGAGTTGGTTCCATAGTAAAAGTTGTTCAGTTGGATGGTCCCTATCTACCCTATTCGGCTTTATAAGGCTTTTACCAAACACCTTGTATAATACAGCATTATCTCAATTTCTTGTTTTGTAATATTTGGTGAAATTCCTACATAAGCGGTCAACGGCACGCTGGGCTTCCACGACAGCGTAATGATATTCAATCAATTTTAATTTTATACTTATATGCAAAGCTATTAAGGTTCAAATATATTACATATTTTTGACAGTTTTGTTTAACCTCATGTGTGAGTACATTATTATAAGATTACATACATAGGTAGGTACCTACCTAGTACCTAGGTATACCATAAAGACACCAGCAGATTTTCCTACAAACGAAAAAGAGGTGCCTTGATTCTCCGCCAAGGATTGACCTAGCTGTGTGGTGTGACCATACCCTTAGCAAATAGCACGAACATCTATCGAGAAAAAAAAAACGCGCGTAAAGTACGTAGGTTATTATCTATGAACATTTTAATTTCACTTCTCGGCGGTAGATGGCACTGTACAAATTTCTCATACAAAATTACTCCATCAAATGGTTTTTACTATCGAAACATACAAGATACGCGCGAAAAACATAACCCTCTTGTAGTCGGGTAAAAAACAAACGCGCCTAAAAACATTCAATAGAGTAATTTTGTATGGGAAATTTGTACAGTGCCATCTATCGCCGAGAAGCGAAATGAAATTTTTCATAGAAATTAATTCTATCAAATAAATACCTACCTACTTTCACGTTTTTTTTCGATAGATGTTCGTGCTCCTTAGCACCTTTGTAGATGATGGCCATTCAGGGAGTGAATGGAGGAGATTCAGTACCCTTAGCATAGGGCTGCCATCCGTCCGGGTTTCCCCGGATTTGTCCTGTGAATGGAGGAGATTCAGTACCCTTAGCATAGGACTGCCATCCGTCCGGGTTTCCCCGGATTTGTCCTAGTTTGTAGGGCGTCCGGGGAGCGTCCGGGCGGGATTCTGATTGTAGTCCGGGTAAAACCCAGACTATAATTAAAGTCCGGGTTTTGGATCAAACTTCGCTCAAAACAGTACTATTATTCAATTTATTCATTCAGCGCACGCGCCACCGGGCGCCTCATATCACCTAACATATCATACCTATCACTACGCACCCCGCGAAAAATCGCGCTGCGCGACTCTTCTTTTTTACTATAATCAGGCACCGCGCACCCCGCAAACAATCGCGCTGCGCGGCCATTTTTTTACGGGCCGCCCCTAGCTATTTGGGCATTTATTTTGGCCTGCTGACGGTTGCAAAACTACTAAACCAGGTCCCAGGCCCTCCACAAAATTGTGTTGGAGACTCTTACTCTACATCAGAAATAGTAAAACACACTATTTTATGCGAAAAAAGGCTTAAAATTCCATTTTTTTCAGTCAAGTATTGGGTAAAATGTATTTTTAACCAAGCTAAAAGTAAAAAAAATCAAATGTCCGGGGTCAAGGCTCCAAAGTCCGGGGTTTTTACGCTTCCGGTCCTGGGCGGCAGGTTTTAGAGATGGCAGCCCTACCTTAGCACAAACATTTATCGAGAAAAACGCGCGTGAAAGTTGGTTCTCGATAGAGTAAAATCTATGGAAATTTTTATTTCACAATTCGGCGCTAGATGATGCTGTTCAAATTGCCCATACAAAATTACTCTAATGTTTTTACGCGCGTTATTTTTTTCGATAGAGCTGTTAGGCCGTCCGCTGCCTTGAGCGGGATCCCGCCGCGGGTACACGGCGCAGGAATATAGATTGCTGGTTTTTTGACGGACAGATGTTTGCGCAGTGCAGAGTAAGCTCTAATCTATATCGCCCCGCGCGCGGGTCCCGCTTAACACAGCCACAGTTTTAATACTGTACTTGCGCTGGGCAACGATGGGGGGTACGCGGGGAAGTGAGCGGCAGAGTCGGCGAGCGCAATCTCCTCTAGTTTGTTCTTTCTAATTTGAAGGGGTGTACGTTTTAAGAAGCGTAACGAAATTTCAAAATGTCATAATGGTTCACAGGATTTGTTCAATTTTTAATTGTAAATCCACGTCAAGGTTTAATAGGGACCATCAAACTGAACAACTTTTACTATGGGACAAACTTTGAAATCACGAAAAAATGTCAGCGGTTTCTGTTTAATCTCTTACGATGTTATTCTTGAAAAGGTTCTATTGACTATTTTTATTCTTTCGTTATTACAAGTTAAAAGTTTTATGTAAAATATTTGAGTAGTTTTTGCTGTGACAACCCTGATCCTTGTCGGAGTTTCTGTGCACATACCTACGCATTGGCGGCATGCGTTTATCAACAAAAGAGTCAAATTACTGGTAGGTGCTTTATAATACTGTGACACAGCGGAGGGCCTTAATTAGGGATGTCGAAAGTGAATAAAAAATCGATATATCGATACATCGATATTTATAAAAATATCAATATCGGCCTCGATATATCGCGAAAAAAATATCGATATATCGATATATCGGACCAATTTTCAAAGAACGTCTGCGGTTTTTAAAGAACAATGTATTTATTTCAGTCTAGCTCAGTAATTACAATAAATTTTATCAAACAACACACATTACTTTAATGTATGAAAATCTCAATAAAAACGAAGATAATTTATAAAATCAGGCGCATATTTATCACATAAGATATTCAACGCAGCACAAAAACATACCAGTCATAGACAATGTTATGTTTTAATATTAAAATAAACTATGAATTATTATTAAAGTACAGACAAGTTTTTTCCATTCCAAAAATATATCGTTTTTGATACGATTTTCGATATTGGTTATTTTGTATCGATATATCGGTTAGAAATATATCGGCTAAAAATATCGATATATCGAACAAAAAATATCGATATATCGATGTATCGATATTTTTTCAACAAGCCTAGCCTTAATTCGATACATACACCCAACTGATCAGAGTCCTTTAAAAGTGTTCAGTTTCAGGGTTTCCATTGCTAATTTAATTTCGCGGTTTTTAAACATACTTGTCCCTAAGCCTCTTAGAATGATGATGATCAGTTGGGTGCATATGGCGATCTGAATCTCCTCCATTCACTCCCTGGATGGCCATCATCATCACAGCTAGGGGGGTTATTCACGATTGTCGGAAACCAACGTTCCGAATCGAATCGGCAAGTCTATAGTCTTTGATCTTATTTTCTACGTTATGCTACCTAACTTTGTAAATGCATTGGGCTTTCCCGTCGGAAAGTGAATCGAATGCCAGTCGAATGTATTTGTGAATTGCTAGATTTATGTAATATCGGAGGATATGGATTCGAATCGAATGCTTTCGACTAGATTTCCGACAATCGTGAATAACCCTACAGGTCAATCCTTGGCGGAGAACTAAAGCTTCATAGTTACCTCGTTTGTATGATAATTGACTGGTGTATTTAAATATGTGACCGCCACTGGTATGTGTGTTTTTATTTTGGTGCAATAAAAACATACTTATTTTAAAAAGTAGTGGTTGGAGCAAGATCCGGCGAGCACGAAGGACGACAAGTACGAGTCGACGACGTATGATGAACGTAGTACGTAGAAAGGGCGTAGAAAATCAATTTATTTCTGTAAGTCCCTACCAAATTAAGCCATAACATTTTGATTTTAAATACAGCAGCGTTTGTTTATACGATTCCATGATTGCAAGATAACTTTAAAAAATCAAAAATGAAGAGCGAATGCACGGGGTTCCAGACATAGGGTCAAATGATCCTTGATTTCGATCAAAATTTTTAATGTTTCTTTGACGTGGCTAGGATGAAAACTTCTAATTTCTTTGATCAATGTCAATGTGATTTGGACGTTGAATACCTACCACTTTTACCGTTATTTACAACGCTTTGCTGTTACTATCAAGCTACACTTTCTGTTACAAGCCACCACCAGTCACCGCTCTGTCAGCTGCCACAAGTTGACTGTGCGCGCCGCACCGAGCGCACGCGTCTATCTATCAATCTACCGCTGGCGGGAGAAAAGTTTGAGTTCGATATTCAAAGTGTTTCTTGTCGAATCGAAAGTCCCACCGAAAAGTAAGTGGAACTTTTTTCTTTGCATCTTTTGTTTCTTTTAGTGCAGTGATAAGCGAGAGTGTTCCTATTTTGAATAAAAATCAAAGTGAAAACGGTTTCACTTTTAGGTTTTTTAGATAAGTTTATTATTAACAACTTTTAGCTGAGCAATGCTTGAAAAATATACTTTTTTTCAAAACCTATATTAAACCTTTCATATTCGGGTTTCATATTAAACCGTAAAATTTTGTTTATTATTTGTATGAAAAACTGCGAAGTGGAAAACACTAGACGCAAATGCAAATAAAACAAATTAATCCCATTTCGCCTTATGCTAAACTAAAGCAAAACACAATTTAGGTAGGTATACTTATATGAATAGAAAAAAAATCGTTTTAATGATTTTCCCTAACTACCATATTTGGCTTTAAGGTTTTTTTGTAACACGTTGTCTAAATGCACTGGTATAAGAACAGCTGTTACTTGGATTGCAAAAACCTGGTTTCAAACCTGTATTAGTAGACACTTGAGTATTTAAACTGTACGAGATCGTTGATTCTTTAATATGTAATAAATACTTTCCAATCCTTAATTATTTCAAAACACCAGCAGTGTTATTTGTAGAGCCAGGCAATCTTTTCTTCGCCTTTGCCACCTCGAACATCATTTATTAAAGACAAAACTCGTGAAACCTATAGAAATTGTCTTAGTACGCACCTTAATTAACCTCAGACAATGTAGAAACTCATTAGTATTCAACACAAGTTTTATGAACTCATTACAGACCTGATGAACATACATTATTCATACAAATTATGTGTACTTATTCGCAAATATGGCAAAATACTTACCGATTCCTTACGCACTTACTACCAAAGACAAGTAAACAATCTATCTATTCTAAAACGTGGGGTGGATTTTGTAAAATTTGTCATCCATATTGTCTTCAGTTTAAAATTTCTGTAGGTATAGGGTTTTAAATATTTACGAAAGAATTTATTTTTTAATTTATAGTCTGTTTTTACTAGTCCGTTTTAATATTTTTAGACCGATTTTTTTTAGTACCTAATAATTTATTCCGTTTTAAAAACGTGTTTTTAAAAAATATTTTTTTCAGTAAATTATTATTTTATGCTTTTTAGTTAACGATCTAAGGCTAAAAATATACCATCTTCTATCGGAGCACTCGTCAAGACGATACGAACGAGCTCAAACTCGATGGTTTTGCATGGTTTTATTATGGTTTTATCACAGAGTCCCAGTGGCCTTTCTTCGGCCCTCCCGGCTCCGATTTTTCACAAAAAAGTTATTTTTTTACATTATAACGTAGGTACTGTAACTATTTTTCCCTTGCAGATCAGCCCCCCTGCTCAAATGGCCAACTTTCTACTCGTTTGAACGCTACACTTACTTTTAAAGCTTAAATATGAGCAAAATATGATTAAATCACATGTCGCAAACTTATGTAAATCACAGACTTCGATGTATTGTACGGAATTGTTAAGCTTACGGCACGTAATTTTATAGTTTACTGCTTATTTTAAAGTTTTAATAGTAAGCGTAGCGTTCAAACGAATAGAATGTTGGCCATTTGAGTAGGGGGGCATGCAGAACAGACAGAAAAACTTTTTTTAAGCATGAGCTCTTAGAAAGTGGAACGTGCGAAATTGGTGTTATAATATAATGCAGTTGAGTTGACACAAAATGGCGTTTTATCGCCATAAAATTTCACTAAATTTCTCTGCTGCTAAAGCGGCACTAATGTTAAATAGATGCTATTGTCACTTCATCCGGATATTAGTGAAACTCGAGGAATAAAATCCATTGTATTCGAATTCGAACTCCTCTTTGTAACAAACGTACTACCTATATTTATTTTTTCAATAGTATACACTTTTAAACTTTCCCGTTGCATTTTATTAAAGTCACGCGTTTTTAAACTATAAACAAGTGTTTAAACACTTTTTACTGGTGTTACGTTTAACGCTTTTCTTAAAGCGCTTATAGGTACTATACGTATTGCCGAATATGGTAGATAGGGTACATCAAAGTGAACAACTACTATGCTACGGCATAAGAATAAATAAAACCGTTTAATTTATTCCTATGGCTACGGGACCAATTCTGAAAGCGTGAAAAAGAAATTAACTGTTTCATAAATTTTGATATTTTTGGTGTTATTTTTTTATAAAACAGAAAATTTTAATCCCTTCTAGGTACCATCTGTACCTATATACTCGTAGTTAGGTAGGTAGTTAATTATAAAATATATAAGATATATTCAAGTTTGTAAATATCGTTACTTATGGCTGTTACAGCTGATAAGTTTCTTGCGCCCGTTCTTCTTGTCAGCTAAAAAAGTCTGGAACGGGTGGTAGGAAAATATAGACGATTCAAAAGTACTTAATAATTAAGTTTATTTGAATAAAGCTTATTTGACTTGACTTTGACTTTGACATTACTGTGTGTTTCACAACCAAGACCATTTGTATACTCGTAGTTGGTTAATTGCTGTGTGTTTCATCAACCAAGGTTTTATCTGTAATTCGATACTTTTTTCCAAGAAGCTTATACCTCCCTCCAATGGAGATTGCACGGCCATATGTCATAGTGAAGATTGTAAAAAGCTCCTTTAGTGACGTGACGGCTTATTGCAACCTCTTTCTTTAGTGTTACAATACGAGTTCGTTGTTCGTCGTTCGTTCGTTCGTGAGAAACGAAAACGTATTGTAAAACGAAAAGAAAGAGATAGCAATACGCCGTGACGTCATACGCCGAATCTTCAGTATGATACTAGGCGTGCAACCTCCATTGTGGGTTTAAGCTTCTTGCTTTTTTAAAAATGTATGTTTAATTTTCTTTATTGACCTTCTTTAATTTTTATCTCCTCTTTTCAGTGTTATTTGTAATTTTTGCATGATTATGTAAATGTTGTCAGTGAATATCTATTTTTAGGTAAGTATTAATATTTCCTCATTGAAGTAGGTAATTCCTCAAAGTCTCAAACAATACCTATAGGTATTTAAAATAATGTAATATCCAACTTTGGTATTTTCAGTAGATGTGGACAACTTTCCTCTCTTTCAATCTGCCTCCCTACTCTCGACGAGATCGAGTTCATATCAAGATCGAATAAACGTCTTTTTTTTATTTTTGTACATTGAAAAGGGTTATAGTTTCCATATTACCGTTTCGACGTTTACTTGATTCCAACTCAATCTCGATCATCATCAGATTTGTTGATCCTGATTTGATCTTCGGATGAGTGTTGTTCGGATTAATTACTGCTTAATACTGTTTTTTTTTCTAAAAAAACTGCCATATCACAAATCCTTCCTTTTGTCTTCCACCGGGAATTTTACCTTTTTTTATTGACTTTATTTGTAACTTGTGTTTCTACCGAATTAAAGTGTCAAATAAGTTAAATAAAAGCGCGTTGTGGTTTCACGCACTACTTATTTTAAGTGGCGTTTAAAGGCTCGAACTTTTCGATTTTTTCCAACCCTGTATATTGTGTCCCATCAATGTAGCTGATGATCATTAAAACAATAATCATGCTATTTAGCACATAGAAGTGTGTCATATCATATCAGGCGCAATCTCAACAGAACAGACACGGTTAGTTGCACTCTCCGTTTACCGTACGTAGGTAATGACTGTGTTGCAACTTACAATCTTGTATCTGGTTTGAAAGATCATATTCCTACCTTGAGTTGGTTCACTAGTTGAACTAAGTATTAAAGGTGAATAAATAATGAAAAATATTAGAAAAAATCGGCTCACCCGTAGCAACTTAGACGGGATTCGAACCCGCACACTTAGGATTCCGGCCCAATGCACTACCAATTATGCTACCAAGCCGCTGAGGGATGTGGCGAAATTTTCTAATACTTTCCACGCTTCCGCTGAAGATCAGCGTCATCCCACCAATGTGAAGAGAACTACTTCGACATTCGGTTGTAGTACCCTTGCAGGTGCCAGACAATCAATTAAGGTGAAACAGTACAATTTTAAACTTTTAGATTTTTGCATTCACAATGCTATTTTTATATTAAGATGAATAAATAATTGGTAGTGCATTGGGCCGGAATCCTAAGGGTGCGGGTTCGAATCCCGTCTAAGTTGCTACGGGTGAGCCGATTTTTTCTAATATTTTTCATTATTTATTCAACTTAATATAAAAATAGCATTGTGAATGCAAAAATCTAAAAGTTTAAGTATTAAAGGCGTAAAATAAAAGAAAGAGTTTTGTGAGTAGGGTAGGGTAGTATCGAGTTTGAAAACTTTGAAATCCTTACTATTATTATAAAAGCGAAAGTCCGTTTGTTTGTTTGTTACGCCTTCACGTCTTAACTACTGAACCGATCATCATGAAATTTTGCATACACGTTGTCAGGGGTACAGAGAAGGACATAGGGTACTTTTCATCCCGAAAAAAGTATTGTTCACGATGGATGACAAAAAACCTTTCCACGCAGACGAAGTCGCGGGCGGCCGCTAGTAGTGGAATATTACTGAAAATTGAGAGCTTTTTTAACACTTCTCTAAGGTTTTATCAATATTTTTTATGATCGTTTTTCTTTCTTCAGCCCATGTTTTTCAGTTTCCTAAGATTAACCTTAAAATTTTAACCTTAAAAATTTTAAACCTAAAAATTTCTATTAACCTAAAAAACTCAACGAAGTTTAAAGCAGTAATTTAATACTAATCAGTTTCTCAGTCTGACAATCACACGGTAAAAAGTTGTTTCAAGTCTGTCAAAAGCAACAAAGATTTGACTTACCTACTGCAATATCGAATAATACCTATAAATAGGAGTTAAAGTATGAAATTGGCGGTTTTTTCTGACACACAGAGACTCGTATTATCTTCTATGATTTTATTTTATTTAAGTCCTACTTGTGGAGAACACAAATATTATATTTTTATTTTTTTTATTTTATGATGTACCTAATGGTATGTCTTCACCAGTAGAGTAGCTTCAACTTACATTAAACGCATGCTATATTGCCTCCAAACCATGCGCTTTTCCTTTCAACTTTCTGCCATGCTTTGACGTTTTTTGAGATAAAGCATGTGCTATTGCATGCGCTGAAGAATAACTCTGTTGAAAGCGCTAGAGGAAAGCGAAAGCACGCGGTTATCGGCGTGCACTATTGAATACCTTGAGGCATGCGTCAGATGAAAGTGAGAGGGAACGGGAAAGCGATCGTATGAAGATAGATAGGTAACTGTTTATTTCATTAATAACAGCACACACATCCTCGTAATAAATATAAAAATACAAAGAAAAACTTGTAAAACTGTGCCGCGTCGACTGAAAAAGCAAAAAACTCAGTGATACCTTTGCTTTACAGCAAAGCACTGAAAATGCGCGTAGCCGCGTGTCACGGTACAGCTGTTACTACGTGTGCGATTATCATTATAAAAAAATTTAAAATATAAATCCATGATTAAAAATTGAAAAAAAAGACAATAATAACATTAAATTAGCAAAAAAATTCAACATCGAAAATACCAGATTAGTTGATAGATAAAATAAATTAAAATAAAATAATACATATATACTGATGCTTCAGTTGCCTGTTATTTAAGTATTTCGAATTTAATATACGTTTAATACGAGCTGTACCTAATTCAATTTTTTTTTCAAAGTTATATTTCGTTACTCGAAATGCTACTTTCACTATCATATCCAAAAAGCGTTACGTCATTCATTAATTTAAATGTAGTTTGCAATCCAATTTTGGCGATTTCTTCTCTCTAATGCGTCTGAGCAGTTGGCAACAAATTGTCGGACCGAGGAAACACAAAATGTTGCAATGTAAGCCGTTGATCAACGTATTGTAAAATCTTAGTTGCTTAACTAAACTGGGCTCATGAAAATGTTGAGACTTAAGAACCTCTTTCCAATCTTTCAAAGTAAGAAAATATAAAAGAACTAAACTTTTTCGTAAACGTTTTAATGTTTTTTATAAGTGGTAGCCCAACAGCAATACTAGGTGGATAAAAAAAAAAGTTAAATAATAATATGTCCGTGATGATGGCGTTAATTTTATTTCAGAAACGTCAAGAAATACATATTTACTGCCCCGATGGGTCTAAATGCATGGGTAGTCTTTATAGCTTCGTAGCAAAGTATTATTTTCGATTTTTCACAAAAAAGATAATATTTTTACTTATACTTAGGTACTATGCCTAAAGTTGTTAAGTACTATCACAAAGTTTTGATTTTATGTGCCATTAGTACCCTTAGCACGAACAGCTATCGAGAAAAATGACGCGCGTAAAATTACTCGATAGAGAATTCTCTATGGAAAATTTAATTTCGCTATTCGGCGATAGATGGCGCTGTATAATTTTTTCATACAAAATTGCACTATCGAATGATTTTACGCGCGTTATTTTTTTCGATAGCTGTTCGTGCTAAGGGTACTGAACTTCGAGTAAAAATTATCTTAAAAAGAAAAATAAATTTGAGATTTTTGCATTCACAATGCAAATTCCCAAATCTTCCCGGATATCCAAAGGTCGCGGGTTCGATTCCCGTCCGAAAATTGATCTGGTGCGAGTCGTATTTTTTCTAGTATTTTATTTAGTATAGAAAAATAAATGTTTGAAAAGCAAAGCGAAGTTTGATATTAAATTTGTATAAATAAAGAGTGACATCATTGACTTCTTTACGAATAGACTAAAAAACGAATGATTTTAAATTTAAAAAATATATTATTATTATCATAGGTAGTTTTGTAGTAGCAATCGGCGTAATCTCACAGAATGTAACGTTCTACACTTATGATAAAAAAATCCTTTCACATGCCTTGACATACATACATTAATACATTTTGTACCTACTGAGGCCCTGCTCTGTACCCTTAGCACGAACAGCTATCGAGAAAAATAACGCGCGTAAAATTACTCGATAGTGCAATTTTGCATGAAAAATTAGTACAGCGCCATCTATCGCCGAATAGCGAAATTAAATTTTCCATAGAGAATTCTCTATCGAGTAATTTTACGCGCGTTATTTTTCTCGATAGCTGTTCGTGCTAAGGGTACTGATATAAAACATTACTTTTAAAATCTTTACGTTAAAGATTATAAATTATAAATACTAAATATTTAATTATATTTAATTATTATAATTATTATAAATATTTAAATTTATAAATAGTTTATCAATTCATAATCATAATAAATACTGACACTTTATTCTTAGCTTAATAAATAGTAGTTGCACTACATACATGGCACATCATTATATTATGTAAAAATTTATAAATTATAATTATAATAATGTGGTGTCAAGGAAAAAGGAGATGAGTCAATTTTTTTTTTTTAATATTTGTTCAAAACATTAATAATGTGCCGATTGACTTATCTCCTTTTACCTTGCCCCACAGTTTATCGTAATATAAAAAAATATTAGAAAAAATCGACTCACCCGTAACAGCTCGTGAGTCGATTTATTCTACAATTTTTTCTTCAATTAGCATTGTGAATGCATAGTTTAAAAATATTTAAGTTTCTTTCGTTTTTGCCTGTGTTATCTACTCTGATATGATAAATTACCTATGTACTATCTTGTAAATAAACAACGTAACGGTGCGCTCCACTCAATAGTGGTGTCCATTTTTAATCCCATTAAAATAATAAAAAAACACTTTTTGGTTATATACTTATTATTATAATGTCATTAAAACTTAAACGATATCATGATTTACCTCCACCACTAAATTTATATATTTTTTGTAAAATGCGATTACAACAATAGACAGTGATTTGCTGCAGCCTCGAAAATGTAAGGCAAAGAGAAAATTTTATAGATAAATCGCTTTGTAACACAAGCGCTCTAAAGTTAGTCACTTCGGTTGTACATTATTAAATGAATGGTATTGTACTATCAGTCTTTATTTGTAGATAAAGTTTATCCTTCTTTGTGATTTGACCTATATCTATCTCATTTTCCCAGTGCATTCTCGTTACTCAAGCCAAGCGGACGTAATAACATCGATAAAAAAATGATCCGCTTTATAAACAATTATTTTTTAACTTGCTTCAATATGACCGTCAATGTTATTACACGAATAGTTTTATTAGTGACATGTGCAGTGATTTACCATGCATTTGTTATAATGGAAATGCTTTTGAACAAATTCCATTTAGTGTACCCACCATATTTTGAAAAACCTGTTATGAAAATTGGGAGTACTGTTTCTGGCGCCAATGGATTTGTCGTAAAAGTTGCGGCTGTAAAGGTATTTGGTTAATTTACATATAGATTTTGAAAATTACGATAAAATTTTTAAAAATACATTAGTAAATAGAAGAATTGAAGTAACTTTACTTCAAACCATAAAACAATCCAAGTTTTCAAGATTACTTCAAAGACACAAACTTTTCATTAATTTTGCGCTTTTTACCATTGAAAATGGTTATCAGATGCAAATCGCCTGAGACGTATTTTTGGCCATATCTTCGAGGATTTTGGGAGAATCGAAATGAAAATAGTACCAAAAGTTGAGGAGTTTATCTAGACACGTGTGAACGTTTGAATTTTGAAAATCTACTGGTTACTTTTTTTGGAATTTTGCGAAATTCCGAAAATTCCGGGTTTTTTGGGGGATATTTGTTTACGAAATTGTAAATATTTCGGAAAAAAAACCGACTTGAGAAAAAATGAAAAAAAGGGTCCTAGGGTATTAGTTAGCTATCAAATGGTGAAATAATTTTGAAAATCGGTTTATAATTGTGACCTGTAGGTGGTCCCTCTAGATTTGGAATTGTAGAAAAAAGGCTGTTTCCGTACATAAAAAGTGATGTAGCTTCTATGATTATTGACCGATCGTCATGGTAATAGTGTTAAAAGATGCAGAAACGGACGAGAAGTGCATTCGTTGGAATTTTGAAAATTGGTTAATATTGTTTCGGTTGCGTCGAGGCAGTCAGCGGGCACTTTTGTGACACGAGGCGGAGCCGAGTGTCACAACACAATCGTAAAAGTAAATAGGCACTACTTACCTAGGTAAATTTAAAAATATAATAGGAATCTGCATTTGATTTGATTTTGGTTTTTCGTAAATTTTTATGTTCATTTTCAATGCTCCGATTCTTGCGGGGACTGTAAAATCTGTGAATTTTTGTCACATAATTTAAGAAAAACAAACAAATAAACAACCTAATAAACGTTTTGTAAATAAAATAAATGAAACGTTTAAAAAAACTTTAACCTTTAACTACAAAATACACTCACATAAAATAAAGTCGGATTCTTTACACCATTTATAACTCAAGAATGGCTGAACGGATTTGGATGAAATTTGGCACACACATAGTTTATAACCTGGATCAAAACATAGAATAGTTTTTATCCTGGTCCAAGTTGCCCTAGGCTCCACGCAGATCAAGTCGCGGGTGGCCGCTAGTACGTGATAAATACCAGTTTGATAATCATATTGGTGATCATAAAAATCTGTTTCGCTGATAATATCCAGCTGATGGTACAAAGTACAACTAGAAAGAGGTCAAAGATAACAGAAAATTCAATGAAATTTATGTTTTATAATAAATAAGTATTGTTATCACACGGGAACAAAAATATTTTTTATTACAATTTTCCCTACTGGAATGTGCGTTATCAAAAATGTTAATGGTATACTAGATCCGGCTCTAAAAATATTTTCGTAGGTACCTACATAGTTGAAAGATAATTATTCTTGTCTGTAGTTTGTATTTGTGTCATATCATGTTGATGAATTAATTATTGATTTCAAAACCGGTCGCGAGTAAGCCAGTGATTTTAATATAGTCATTTCAACATTCGATGAATTTGAAATTGTCTTTGCTTAATCAGTATGAGAGAGCCATATGCTAGGTGTTTCCTTGCGTGTTTGAATTAAAAAATGAGGAGATCCGTAAGAGAACCAAAATAACAGACATCGCTCAAAGGATTGCTCAGTTGAAGTGGCAGTGTGGGCTGGACACATAGCGAGAAGAACCGATGGCCGTTGAGGCGGAAAGGTTCTGGAATGGCGACCGCGCACCGGACGACGCTCCGTGGGTAGGCCCCCGACAACAACGAATCTTAGTTCGTTGCCCGACAAGGACCGAACGATCTGGTGAAAGTTGTGGGCTTGCGGGAAGCCGCTGGATGCGGGCAGCGGAGGGCCGATCGTTGTGGAGATCCTTGGGGAGTTAATAGCTACAATATAAGTTCTTTATAAATAACATTAGCTGTAGGAGGCAACAAACGGTGCAAAGAAATAAATAATGGGTAACTTTAGTGGGAAGATCTACATTTTGTTCCAATGTTAAGTTAAAACGCCCGCCAAGTGAGGAGAAGGGACATTATAGAACGCAGATATCTGAAGAACAAACTGTCGCTAATGATGTGACTTCACCAGTAGTTTTTCCGTTTTCTTCTCTTGCGTCTTCAACTTTCGTCTTGCGTCAAACGCATGCCATACTTTTGAGGTTTTTTGAGAAGATAGCTAGGGCATGCACTATTGCATGCTCTAAAACATGCCGCTGGTGAAAGCGCAAGACGAAAAGTGACTGGCTGAAATCAGAGGCTAAGTTTTCTCTAAAATTCAAATCGAAAATCTTAACTCTAAACTTTCGAAGCTTTAATAACCGGTGTTTCACTAAACTTCCCCTCTCCATGACCACACTGAAACACGATAATGATAAAGCGATTTATCACATTTAACCGTCCAAAGACAATGTATTTTGATACCTAGTTGAGTGTCGATAAACGCTGCATCACGCTAAATAAATATCGGTGGTCATGTTAGGAGGGCTGTGCCAATATGGATTGAACTAAATTCAGGGATTTGCACAACTGGTTTTTTACTAACAGGTCTCGTGTCATTGCACTCACGGTCTGTCCGGCCCACACGGTTGATGCCTTTACTTGTTCATCTGCTCCTAAAACGAACTTTATCATCCCTAAAGAAAACTACGCATTAAGTACCTAGTTAGTTGGATACTAGGTACAACTGCAACTAATATTTAAAGAGTTATTTTAAGTAAGTATCGGTGTCGCAGGCGTATTGTATATTTAGCCGTATTACATAGCAACTAGCCGTTTTAGAAAACGGCGCCGTATTGTAATGCGGCGGATTAAAGATACGCCGTATTCAAAACGGCTGATCAAAAGTACGCCGCATTGAATAGTGCGCTTTGCGATTTTCAATACGGCTAGCCGTAATGTAATTGGGCGGTTCATAAGCCGCTTTTCCGTCAGTTTTTAGTTCTAATTATCAACACTTGCGGCGCTGCCTACCATAACAATAAAAATGGCGTCAAGATCGGATATTGCATCGAAAATAAGTAAGAATACGGATGTATTAAATCAAGAAAACGTGCCAAATGTGTACAGATAATTGTTTTAAGGACAATTTATAATGTGCAGTTAAATAGTTTTTACGCAGCTCAATGCGGAAGTGTGAAAAAGCCGTGGATTAAAGAACGAGATTAAAACTGCTAAGGTGGCAATGGTTTCTGATGTTGTGCGGAATCCTACGCAATATTATTGGTGTAAAAAATACAACGTAATGAGTGTAGCCAGTGAAGATTAAAGAAACATATTTCGTAAAACCCTACTTTTTGAGCAGTGCCCAAAGAACAATTTTTTAATGCATTACATTTACAAAAAAAAGTGAACTTTTAAAAAGATTTGAAATTATTTAAACAAAAAAAAAATAGCTAAATGATCTAGTAAGTCTAACTAATATTACAATTTTACAAACAAGAACCAAACCGTTTTTGTACCGTACCTACTTATTTGATAGAAGTAGTACTTATACATTCCTTAAAACTAATAAAAAGAACATATGTTTCCCACTACTTAGGTACTAGGTGCTTTAAAAGTTACTTAAACCTACCTTTTTTCATAATTATTAAAATTAAATTATTTTTGATTAAGCACTGTTTCGTTTTGTTAGTGTGGTCACCCTACAATAGAACTTTGATACAAAACGGCTAAACGTGCTCCGCCGTATTGAACAACGTATCACATTAACAATCTGGCGTATCGTTGACTCGCCGTATTACAATACGGCGCCGTTTTCTAAAACGGCTAGTTGCTATGTAATACGGCTAAATATACAATACGCCTGCGACATCGGCACGTACTTATGCGATATGTTTGAGCTGGGGTGGAGTGCTGGTTCGTGCAAATGAAGTACTTTTTGAGTTTATTATAAATGTAATATTAAAAACTTAGTACATTGGGTTTGATTTTGTCGTTATAGTATTTCGAGTGGTATGGAAGATGGAAGACGAGAGGGGAAGAGACGCCCGTGAGTGAGGTAGGGTATGTATACCCGAAAAGTTTTAAAACGCAGATTATTTAATGTTCCTGTGGTTTGCAATTCCCGTCGTCACAGTAGCAGGAGATAAGGGTGCAGATGGTGAGATACAGTGATGAGTGTACTATTGCGATGGCATTATCAGGAGATACACGAGCGCAAAGATAGGCAGGGAATGTAATATCCGACCTTGCAGTCGATATATTTTAATTATGAACTATCAGTGAGTTCATGATTTAGAGTTAATTATTCAGTCTTGAGATGTTTTATGTAGGAAAGGAAATAAACAAAAGCTACAGAAATATTTAAAAACTAGATGAAAACCCGGCTTCGCTCGGGTGAAATGACTCATACATAATACACATCTAGGTACAAAATGTAGGTAGATATTTCTGTAGTCATCGGTTCTCAAGGAATATTAAAGGTAAGCAAGGCATAGATTCGTATACCTAGCTGCGTTCGTTGTGTTTAATATAGTAAATAAAAACTGCAAAAGTTTTTACAAAAATATTTTTTAATTCAAAATAAACTACCGCTGTTTTAAGCACTCAGTATTTTTCTCTACTTAGGCAGGTACAATCTGAAATGTGTCGGAATTTCAGTGTAAAGATATTGTCGAGCACTTTCTTTTCTTCTGTTTAGTTCAAAAAATGCCAATAATGTTGATTTTTCAGCTGATCTAGCTGCTGCTTCATGAACATTCTGATTTGTAAATACGACAGTTTGTTGGTTTCCCAAATGAACACCTGACTGTATAACTGTGTGACTTATTTTGTGCATTGAAAATTCAAATATAATTTCATCATGCTTTTCATTGCTTGATGTCGATTGATCACTGAACTCTTGTGGCGCTACTGTGATTTATATCTTTGCTTGGTCATGACCTTTATAAAAATATTTATTTATATATTTCACACATTTGACACTTGAACAAATTTCCACATTTATGTGAGCATTGTTTTTTTACATAGATAGGGATTGTAGTAGAGCACCACCTATCCTATCTGTTATTATCACACTCGAAATCCTTCTTTTTATTATTCTTCCATCGTCTCTTCTTATTATAGCATAACCTCCATTTTGGGTACCATCTCTAGTTTCTCCGCAAAATGTCTTTGGATAGTTTTTAGAACATTTAGAGGCAGTTCCAACATTTTTTACCCACGACGGACGGAACTGAACGGAGGCGGTATATGCGTTTGGGGTTAGAGGTTGTGCGTTTGTTTGTGTGTTTGTCTGTTACCATTTTCCTCGGAAACTACTAAGCCGATTTCGATGCGGTTTTTTGCATTCAAATGGTTTCATTTTAGAGCAGGTTCTTAGACATGTTTCATAGTGGTAGACTACCAGGGGGCTCTGCAGCAACCAGATAAGTCAAGTTTGTCTATTACCATTTTCCTTGGAAACTACTGGGCCAATTTCAAGGCGGTTTTGCAATCAAAAGGTTTCATTTCAGAGCAAGTTCTTAGATAAGTTACATGGTGGTAGATCACCAGGGGGCGCTGCAGCAACCAGATAAGTCGCGCTTGAGAAGTTCTCAAAAACTACTCAACTGATTTCGATGCGGTTTTCTGTAATGGGTTTGTAGGTTATCGGCGATGGTTCTCAGATAGATGTTATGGTGTTTAACCGCTAGGGGGCGCTGCAGTTATCATTTTCTCATTTATTTCCAAAGCGGATTGACCAATTTGGATGCGGTTTTCTGTACCTTATAGTTTTGTAGTTTGTCGGCGATGGTTCTTGGTGTTATGGTGTTCAGCCGCTAGGGGGCGCTGTAGTAATCATTTTCCGAATGGTTTGACCGATTTAGATGCGGTTTTTAGAGTAGATAACGTATGAATTCTTTAAAAAGTTTAAAATAAAATGGCAAAATTAAAATTTTTGAAAAAACCCACGACGGTTAAAATTGTAACTCTTTATTTAAAAAGACTAAAATAAGTTTTACAAAAATCCCTCGTTTATGCACATTGGGCCACATGGCCCATAGATCATGTTTTTTGACACAGTCTGAAAAAGTTTCTGGGGGGTAATTACGTAACTTTTTTGCAATCAACTCTGACAGAAATCGCAGTTACATCGCTGCTTTAGTAAGAACCAATGTGACAACTATCTTAACTAAAGCAGCAATGCAACCGCGCTTTCAATCGATTTCAATCGAGAATTGTTAGCAACAGCTTTACGTAATCAAGGTACTGGTCTTTATCTGGCTCAGGTATTTCTGCACACACAAATTTATCATAATATTCTGATGACTTTGGTTTTTCTTAGAATAATAAGCATATGAGCACGTGGAAGCTCTCGTTTCTAAAATTCAATGGTGTAAAGTAAAAGCACGCACTCGGTAGGTACTCCAAAAATATGTTTGGAGTACCTACTGAGTGCGTGCTTTTACTTGTAATGTCATCTAAAAGTTCCTCCAATTTAAGTTTAAATCGGGTCTATGTTCTTTTTTAGTCTCTTGTAAATTTATCTAAGATTTCCTGCCAATTCAGATTTTATGAAATACGATTACAAACAAAGTAAATCACTATGCAAAACTAAATGTCAATGTAAAGGTTATGGTCAAGAATCTTATATTCATATTCTTGGTTATGGTTGGTATTCTTTCTTTTTTCTATGGTTGTTATCGCAATCGGTCAAAAAGAAAAAACACATATCAAAGAGTATATCATAAAAAAGTGTCAAAAACAATATTTTCGCGCGAAACGTCAACGACTACCCAAGATGGCGAATGTGGTTTGTTTGTCAGTGCCATTAGAATTTAACAAAATTCTCCATAATCCGAATTTTGCAGATATATGTTGTCGACTCGAAATCAATATTTTTTTATGTTTTGTTATTCATATAAGGTTTCAATCGAGTCTACCGTACCCCTTGACGAAATTATTAATATAGAAGTATTAAAATGCCTATGCTTGCGAGTGTGAATCTAAAAGTAAAAAAGAGTGAAGTAAATAATTCGTCAGAAATGACTGGTAGATTTAATTATGGTTTGGTGACTTGACTGTAATAAATAAAGATAAAAAAAATACCGTTTTAATTTTCAAAAACCTAGCTAGCAATATGGTAAACATGTGATTTTCATAATATGTGGATATTGCACTGATTTAGGGGTGTCATTTTGTGGCTGTGTTATTTGACTTTACTATTATTGAGCTTTTAAGACTTTAATATTGTAATTTTCTAATAATAGGTATAGTTAGGAAATAGCAATATATGTTAAGTATCAAAAAAGGTGAAGCTTTGTTAGGATTTTAGACGACAAAATATTAATCAATCACCAAAACACGTAGCTTTTAAATAGAAAATATTGATACCCTGTTATTGCAATGAACAATACACTTTTATCAAGCATAAACATAATATTTTTATGACTTATTAAATTGATAACTAGGTACTATTATTAATATCCAATGAAAAAAAAATCTTAATGAACAATAAATAGTATCAAAAAGCAGCAACAAAGTTTCGGGTATCTCATACGGTACGGTAGTGCGGACATCGAATAGATAGCATTCGTATTTCTTTCCTCCGTTATTTTTATCAGTATTTGTAGTTAAAAGTTATAATTAGTGATTGTGTTTATAACCATTTTTTAGCCCGTGAAGTGGGCTATCCGGTGGTGCAATTAGATTTGGAATCGATGAAGAACTGAGCTTGTAATAGCATAAAACATTTCAAAAAAATTAAACCAACCGTTACGGACCTGACCTACGACAACCCGCAGAGCGCCCGCTGAGGCGGAGTGAGTCATCGCGCGCTCGCCTCGCCCGCCGCTCCGTCCGACTGCGCTGTACAGTGAGCCACAACGCAAACATGACACCAAGGGTTACTCGCTGCGCGGGATGCCGTGACAGAGTCAGTGAAGAGGATTCATACATGAAGTGTACAAAATGTAAGCGAATCTTTGATTTACTATGCGCTAACATCAGTCAGGAATTATTTGTCACTCTGTCGCTGGAATTTAAAAAATCTTGGACTTGTGGGGAATGCCGAAGTAAGTTACCCAAAGGGGACAACTCATGCACACCGGTACGTCAACGTGTAGGTCACGATGTGAGCACGGCTAGCGGCTGTCACGATATTTCAATGAATAGCCCCGAAATTGTGGCTGAACGCATTGGAACGCGCGTCTCCCAAACTTCAGAGATGAATTCTGACCACGTGACTTTACGTCATAAAGCCCGCATAGTGCAACCTACCACTGCCGAAGATGACGTTATTAATAATACCCACGCTTTGAAGGCTTCGCTTATCGAAGAAGTGAAAAAGCTTAATAGCGAATTTGAAACCCAACTTACCGAGAAAATTAGAACGATAGTCTTTGAGCAGTTTGCTGCATTTAGAAAGGAGCTATTTGGTAAAATAGACCTATTAACCGAAAAATTCGAGGAATTTAATCAAAAATATGACTCCAAAGTGACTGTAAATAACGAACCTCGATTGAATGTGGCTGTGAACAGCATTCCGTCTAGAAATGATAACACTCCTACTCACACGAAGAATAAACAGCTGCAGAAACAACCTGGTATAGGAAAACAGGGTGCAAAAATATCACCATCCGTAGCCCCGCCAATCTCTTCCAAGTCCACGCAAGAAGCGCCTTCTGCTTCGGTTTCTTCAGTTTTTCCATTAAACGACGGCCAAGTAGACGACAAGAATGAATGGGTGGAAGTAGCACGAAAACGAACACGCGCCTCCCATCCTGGAATGCTGAGGGGTACTGCTGCTCCTGGTACTACTTCGCTGCGAGCCGCTGAAAAATGGAAGTATCTTCATCTCTACTACGTCCAGGAGGGTACTTCAGTTCAACAGGTTTGCGACCATCTTAAATCTATCTGTGGTAGCGATATCTGCACGGTAGAGGAATTAAAAGCGCGGGGGCGTTATGCCTCCTTTAAGCTAGGTGTACCGTTAAATTCTGCAGATGCTGTCATGTGTGCAACTAGCTGGGCCGAAGGTATATGTGTTAAGCCTTGGCGCCAAAATCATAACTTTCGATCCAAAGAGAGGCAAACGTAATAGACAGTCATCATTAAAAAAAGTTCATCTGTTTTACCAAAATGTACGAGGCCTTCGGTCAAAGACTAGTGTATTTCAAAATAACGTACTGAAAAATAAATTTGATATTATCGCCTTAACGGAGACATTTTTAACAAGTTCTGTGTGTAATGGTGAATTGTTTCCCCCTGGGTACACAGTGGTGCGAAAAGACAGAGCTGGAGACGTCGGATGGGGAGGTGTTTTGCTTGCAGTTCGTGACTGTTATTCTGTGCGTATTATTAATAATATCGCAAATCTGACTGCCGACAAGGAACTCTTGTTGGCTATTGTTAGTAATAAGGATGTAAAATGTTTGTGTTGTGTTGTCTATCTTCCTCCTAGTTATAATGATGAACAATATTTAAATGTATTGACATGTATTGAAGACGCAATCTGTACTTACTCTGACTTAGATACACTAATCATAGGTGATTTCAATTTAAATTCTTGTAGCGCTAATGTCAAAATGCACTTTAATTTATTTTGTGACTTCTGTTTGCTAAAACAACATAATAACGTGTTCAATAATCGTGGTGTCATGTTAGATCTAGTGCTGAGTGATCTTGAGATCGATGATATTAGCGTTACCATTAGTCATGATCCGTTAGTTCACCTTGATAAACATCACCCTGCCCTCGAAGTAGATATTCAATTCCCACGTCATGCACGGGTTCCGAATTCTGTGTCTCCGCCCACACAATCATCTGCATTGGGCCCTGATTTCAACTGGCGTAAAGGCGATCTGCACGGTGTATATATGGAACTAGTGAACACAGACTGGTCGGATCTATTAGCAATGGCAGACGTAGACTCTGCTGTTGAACTATTTTACAGTAAGTTATATGACTGTATAAAAAAGTTTGTCCCGATTAAAAAACATTCGGCTAACGATAGTCGGTACACGTATCCGACATGGTTTACGGCGGAGATAATAAAAAATATTCAGCAGAAATATTTTCATTTAAAACGATATAAACAAGAGGGCAAGGAGTTCAATCAAGAGCTTTTTAAATACTATCGGGAGCATGTAAAAAACCTTATTGATATCGAGTATCGGCGACACGTAAACCATATTCAAAACAAGATTATTGATGACCCAGTGCAATTCTGGAATTACATAAAAGATAAGAAAAAACAGCGGCAATGTGTAGATGCCTACTCCTATGATGGAGTTGATGTTCAGGGTCAGGAAGCAGCGAACTCTTTTGCCAAATATTTTAGCTCTGTGTTTCGTACGGAGGTTCCTCGATTAGACCACGTTGATGCTGCTCGCGCTGCTCACTCTCTATCAGATTCCACGTTTATATCGGTCTCATTGGTCGATGAGAATGACCTAAAGCAGGCTGTGAAGCGTCTTAAGCCACGTTCTTCGGAGGGTCCTGATCGTATCCCAGTTTTTTTGGCACGAGACTGTGTGGGTATTTTTAGTGTACCACTACTACACATTTTCAATCTCTCTCTCAGCAAAGGTATTTATCCTGAGAGATGGAAATTATCACGCGTTACTCCAGTTCCCAAGAGCGTGGGTGCCACAGATGTACCTTCTTTCAGACCGATTGCAGTGTTATCAGTTTTTGCCAAAATTTTTGAAATCATCTTGAACAACCAAATTAGCAGTCAAATAGGTAATTTAATACACGACAGCCAACATGGTTTCCGCAAGGCTCGCTCCACCACAACAAATCTTGTTTCACATGTAGATTACGTTGCTGCTGAGATGGATAGGGGTCATCAGGTGGATGTGGCCTATTTTGATTTTAGAAAAGCCTTTGATCTTGTCGATAATGACATCTTGTTGCAAAAATTGGCAACAATAGGCTTTACACCATGTCTACTAAAATTAATGGCTTGTTACCTCAACAATCGGTGTCAATATGTAAGACTGAATGGGTATGAGTCTGAAGTATACTACACAAGGTCAGGAGTGAGTCAAGGGAGTACGTTAGGGCCCACATTGTTCCTGATTTTTGTCAATGACCTTCCGAGGAGTGTGGAAGAAGCAAAGTGTCTTCTCTTTGCTGATGATCTCAAGCTGAGTTTGAGTATTGCGGATGTTGGTGACACTAATATGTTACAGAAGGATATAGACTCTGTTTGGGACTGGAGCCAAGATAACCATCTTCCCCTCAACAGTGACAAATGTAAAGTTATCACATGTAGTCGCAAGCGACTGCCGCTACATGCAACTTACTATATATCTGACGCGCCATTGGAAAGAGTGAGTAATATAAGAGATTTAGGTTTAGAAATAGATACAGAATTTGACTTTCATACGCATATGACAATAATCTGCAAACAGGCTAGTAAAATGTTGGGCTTTGTTATAAGAACCGCGGCCCAGTTTGACAACCCGAAGGTTGCAGTAGTTTTATTCACTGCATACGTTCGGAGCAAATTAGAATATGGCGCTGTGATTTGGGATCCATATGAAGATAAATATGCTCTTTTAATAGAAAAAATTCAACGCAAGTTTGCACGCTGGCTCTACAAACAACGATATGGTTATTACCCGTATCTTTATCCGTCAATGTTTGTTTCGGGTATGGTGGATATGGAGACCCTGAAACTCAGAAGACTAATGCTGCTGTTGAAACACTATCTGTCTATCATACACCACAAAGTAGATAGTCCGGAAATATTGGAACAAGTACGGCTGATGGTTCCCAGAAATATTCCTCGGGATGTGGATGGTCTAATCGCGCCGCGCCGCAGGCCGCGACTGCTGGCCCCGCCGACGACGCGCACTAAGCGCGCCAAGAATGCGCCCACTACACGCGCACTGCGCCATATAGGAGACTTGCTCGCCCAGCACAATGACATTGACATTTTCTTTGACCAATTAGGACATATCATTAATAAATTCCATTTTTATTTGAATTACGTGCATATTGACTGACATATAATAAATTATGCGACTGACGTAACATTTTCATTGACATAACTATTGTTGTTAATATTGTAAAGTTGACATTTATCTAAATCTTGTGTATGTTTACCAATTTAGAATTACCTAATTTTAGTTGTTGACATTATAAATCCTAATTTGGCTTAGTAGTTTAGACCCTTTGTTTTATAGTATTTTTTAAATCTTATTGTTATTCTATTTTCTTTGGACATTATTTAGAATTTTATTTTTTATTGCATGTTTATTATTTGACATTTGTTTTTTTGTTATTTTATTGTTAGTGTATTTGTAATTATGGTAAACTTTAATTAATTCATTTATATTATTGTTAGATTAAGCTTACTGGCGTTTTGGAAAATTCTGTAAGCCTGTAAGTATTTTTTGAATAAATAAATAGTGAAAAAAAAATACCCACCTCATAGCTGATGTTACAATTTTTCACCTATTCACGCCACGCCGCCGCGCCGGGTTAAAACAATGTGCTTATCGAACTTGCAACTTTTTTTTTAGCCTTGAGCTGTTCCTAGCGTTGTGATGGTGGAACGGAACCACTCTTGGACTCTTTTAACTTTTGTAATTAAACAGTGTTTGTTTTTTTTAATGCGGTCGCCGTCAAACAAACAATCACCCTACTACTGTCTTGTTTGAAGTTCAACATTACTTACAAGTCGCTTCTTAATGTTAACAAGATGAATAACTACCTATTCAAAACGGTTACCTACATAAGATTCCAAATGAAAGTGTGTAACAACTCTGACCCACTCTTTCTATGGATCTCCTTACTTTCAATACGATTAATAATTTACATTAAGCCTAATCGACAATCCGAACAGAAACTTAAAGATTTTACCGCTACTAATATAATAAGTCTATGGATTTTACATATTTTTATAAGCTAACTGGTTTCTTAGTTCTATCTTCTCTTTATCTACCAGCCCCCCTAAACCGGAAGGCGATACGCACCCTGATTATCTAAAAAGAAACTATTTAGCGACCGGTTGCATTTGACATACATTGCCACTTTTCTTTGGTATGTTTTTTTTTTACCCAAAAAGAAGTAGCAATGGATCACGATCATCTGTGAACTGCAACCAGTCGCTAGGTGGTTTTTAATTAGATAATCAGGCCGCCGATATAGCGATTAATCACGTTTAAGTGTCAAAAGACAATGGATTTTGACAGTCGAGTGTCGATAAAACGCTATGTCACGCGTATCGTCTTTCGGTGGTCATGCTAGGTTGGCATTAAGGTTAAGGCCTATCAAACGAGCTAGACCTAAAAGTTTTATGTGTAAATATAACTCTAATGACCGCATTCAACACTCATCCGTTTTCATTCGGTCCTCAGACAAGCTATAATCATCGTAATCATACCCACGAACAGCATTAAAAAGGCAATCATTACTTTTGTATTTACTTGTCTAGGTGAAACGTCTCAGCATGATCGTGCGTTTCATTTTTTGACAATCTTCATTCGTGCATTATTCAGACAAAATTCTAACTAAATTCTAACTCTTACCTAATTTATAAAAAATGGTTTAGTATTTCTCTTATATTATGACTAGCGGCCGCCCGCGGTTTCACCCGCGTGGTTCTCGTTCCCGTGGGAATATCGGGATCTATCTGTGTGCCAAATTTCAACCAAATCCGTTTAGTAGTTTTTGAGGGATTGAGGAACAAACATCCAAACATCTAAATATCCAAACATCCAAAGCCACAAACTTTCACATTTATAATATTAGTAGGATTAAGATAAATAAATAAGTAGTAGAAAAAATAATTCTCCCACAGTATCTCAAACGGGACACGAACCCGCACCCTTGGGATTCCGGCCCAACTTCAATTTCAATTTATTTATCAAGTCACATGCAGGCTTACAGACACCAGCAAGTCAAACAAAATGTCAGAAAATAATTATATAAATCAAATAAACCAATGAAAATAATAATAATTAAAAATTCTAGCAATAAATAAAATTAGAAAGATATAAATGTCATCATAATAATGTCAGCTTAAAAATTAAAATTGACAGAAAATAAATATGAAATTAGATACAATAATAATAATTTAAAATAAATTATTTGTCAATAAAATTTAAGAATTGACGAGTAGTGGCTACTAATTGTCCTATACCATCAAAGAATAAATCAGAATGGCTATTATGAGCGAGCATGCACAATGCACTGACCAATTAGTTATGCTACGTGAGATGGGTTACCTCTATCTGGCAGAAACTTGATGCTCCGAAATTTATTTGGCAGAACACACTTGGCAGAATCTTTTTTAATCGAATATTTTTAAGGCATAAAAATTGTTTAATATAATTATTGTTTGGCAGAATGTTTACATGTCCGAATTTACAATGGCATACTATTCAGATGGCAGAATTTCATTAGGCATAAATGCCTTTGGCAAAATTTTTATTCGCAGAATTTCGTTTGGCATAACGTTCATTTAGTCGACAATTATTTGGTATAATTTTCACATGGTATACAAGGAATATGGCAGAATTTCATTAAGAATAATGTCATTAGGCATATTGCAATTACAAAAAAATTGCATTTTAATTAAATATTTGTCTTAAAAAGTCAATATGTAAATGTTGTGCTACAAAAGTCAACAACAGAACAAATCGCTGCAAAAACGACATGCATGCTGCTTGCTTGCTTGCATGCATGCATGCATGCTTGAATGCTTGTTTGCATGCATGCTGCCTGCATGCTTGCCGGGGGGTGCAGGGGGGCTGGCCCCCCTGCTCGAGGGGGTCGGGGGGCCTGAGGCCCCCGCTATAAAGATAATCTTTTAATGCACCTACCAGTAGGTTAGGTTAGGTTAGTGTTTTGACCACTCGCAGCGGAGCGAGCGAAGCGAGCGGAGCTCCACAATGCTTGCATGCATGCTGCATGCTTGCTTGCATGCTGCATGCTTGCTTGCATGCTGCATGCTTGCTTGCATGCTGCATGCTTACTTGCATGCTGCATGCTTGATTGCATCCTGCATGCCTGGTTGCATGCTGCATGCTTGCTTGCATGCTGCATGCTTGCCTGCACGCATGTAGCATGCTGCTTGTTTGCTTGCACGCAGGCTTACTTGCTTGCCTGCATGCAGCATGTAACATGCGTGTAAGAAATACAAAATTATTCTAGATATGAATTTTCTATTAAATGTATGCCAAAAGATGATTCTGACTCTCAGACCAAATAAAAAAAGTAAGACGGAGTCTTCCGAACGAAGCGGTGAGGCCTGTAAAACTACGCCTTGGCTGTGTCCATACACAGTTCACGCACACACGTATAACGAAACTACGCCTTGGCTTTTCATATAAAACCCTGCAGCCCGGCCCCCGCCCGCCCCCTTGTACGCACACATGTACCATCAAAAACCGGCCTCACTTCATTGTTCGCAACGCTCCATCTTTCTTTTTTATTTGATCTGAGTTCTGACTATAAACTTTCTGCGATATGATAGTTCTGCCTTTTAATGACTATAGATTATGAAATGTATGCCAAAAGATGATTCTGACTATAAACTGTCTGCGATATGATGGTTCTACTATTTAATTATTATGGATATGAAATGTATGCCAAAAGATGATTCTGGCTTACAAAATTATGAGTTTTAAGTGTATGATAAATGAGTGTAGGTATGCCAAACGATTTTCTGCGACATGAAGTTTATGCCATTAGTTGTTATGCATAATAAAATTATGACAAAAAGTTCTGCCATAAAGGGTAGACCCGAACGTGAGATCGGCGAAATTTTCTAGTAGGTACTTTTTACTTTTTCGCTATAAGGCGCGTCGATTTTTTCCAGTATTTATTTATCTTAATATAAAGATACCATTGTGAAATGAAAAAATCTAAAATGTAATTATTCTCTAATCTAGTTAAAATATGCGCCTTCTTAATCTACTACTCGAGGCTGGGTTTCCACCAGAAGCGATGTGATAAATATGGTGTGAGGAAGCTGAGCGGTGTAAGAACATACCTAGTAAGGAACCGTAGCGGACTCTAGTTATGCACAATGCTCTCGCACGAGGAATTCCCCTTGTACCAGTGGCGAAGGGTCCATACAAGCTGATTCCCATCGGCTTATCTTTTAGAATTAGTCCGGTCGTGGGACATTAAATTTCATAAAGAAGTTTTGATAATACTAAAAGTTTTAGTTTTTGCTGAGTGTATAGATTATGTGCATTGTGAGCTATTGTTGAAAAGTTAGAAGTTTTATGCCGGTGCTTTAGGTATAGTTTAGGTATTTCGTAATATTTCGTTTAACGTAATATATATAGAATTAAAGTTTGAAATGTTGATTGTTTCATAATAAGAACTATGTTATCTTCATGTTGTAAAATATTTAGAAAGTTATTATGTGTGGAAGTGCGTAAATCACTAAATCACTCTTTTGTGTTCGAATAAAATTTTAAAATTTCTGAAATCTTATTTTAAGACTTTCAGTGGTTAGATATACCAGTTCAACAAAGTTTTGAAAGTTAAGTGGTGTGCTTCTTTGATATTTTCATTTTTCCTTTATAACATACGGAATAATGAATTAAAAATTGATAAGATCGCTCTTATAATACCTTTTCAATGCACTTATATACTACACAAAAAATTAGAAAAATACATACAGTGGCTTTTGTTTAATTACGGATAAAATATGTAGTATTGTCGCTACAGGCCGCCCGCGCCGGTCCGGTGCCGCTGGCGGCGCGCGGCGGCGCGGCGCGGCGTGGCGGCCGGCCGCCAGTCCAGAGGGCCTAGCCAAAGTAACATTCGCTAATCTTCGTTATCGCTTCGCTTTCGAAACATGTATGGGATTGACATAAGGTTTCGTTAACAATCGAATTTTAAAACGTCAAATCCATACATGTTTCGAAGCGAAGCGATAACGAAAATTTGCAAATGTTACTTTGGCTAGGGGGTCAGGAGCCCTATTTTTGAATCACTCGACTGGTGTCGAGCGCTCGTTTCTACTGATTTTCGTTCGACATCCCATACATTTGAGTCAAATGTCGAACGAAAATCAATAGAAAAGAGCGCTCGGCGCCAGTCGAGTGATAAAAAAAAAAATAGGGCCCCACTCGCGCCATAAATAAGAATAAATTATTATTAAGGTGGCGACTGATCTGTAACATTTCGTCGTAACGTAACGATACGTTATGATGAAATGTTACAGGGGCTCTATTTTTGAATCGCTCGTATGACATAGTTTTGTTGCATGCGACTTAAGTCACACTCGTCTTCCAAGTCGCATGACGCCGATTTTCCGTATTTTTGAATCGTTAGTTTCCGTGCTGCCAACATAATACGAAATGTTGGGTTTTATCCGTTCCACGCAGAATTTAGAGAAAGCAGGTAACTACCACAACGAAAACGGAACGTAATATCCATGTTTCTATTGGCTGTTAAACAAAAATCTTTTCTTTTTAGTAGAAAAGAATATCGCTCGCCGTGCCGTATCGCTCGACTGCAAACGAGTGCCCTCACCCACTCGTTGCGGCCGAGCGATTCAAAAATATGGAAAGTCAAATGTTGAACGAAAATCAGTAGAAACGAGCGCTCGACGCCACGTCGAGCGATTCAAAAATAGGGCCCCAGGTCAGTCAGTTGCCACCTTTATGCTCGCGCGCGAAGTGTATGAAGGTACCTACACTACCTACAACTACCTACTTACTTACAAGTTGTACGCTACTTACAAGACGTGTCTGACCTATCTCTTATCCCGAAATGATATTATTATGATTCGAACCATACTTTTTTCGGGATAAAACCCTATCTCCTTTTCTAAACCCCTGGCAACGTGTATGTAAAATTTCATGATGATCGGTTCAGTATTCATGACGCGAAGGCGTAACAAACAAACAAACAGACTTTGGCATTTATAATATTAGTATGGATAGTGCGACTCTAATCTACCTAGCTCTCTAACTAATGTACCTACCTACCTAATTTATACAATTGCCACAAAATAGAAGGCCCTAAAAGACGACAGTAATTTTATGAAATTAGCCACAGATGTAGGCAGCTACATAGATAAATAAGACAAGTTGGTTTAAACACTTTGATCAATACCGTAAATTGCTGCATCTTTGCACGAAATTTAAGGTTTTTTTAAAATATCTCTTAAAGTATTTATTATCTGTGTCCATTTTTACATTAAGGCGCGAATTGGAGATGTATGCCATATACCTATATCTTAAGGTTTATAACGCCGAAACGGATTGATCTCCAGAAACCGTCAAAGTCGTAGGCAAAGTTGTGATAAAATATCCCAACTTTGCCTAGAAGATTATAAGCAAAAATACGAGCCGCATTTAAAAACTGGCTTAATTATAGAGCCATAAAAATTGCGTTACCATCGAGATGTGCATGGATTACCACATATCAGCATCAATATTTTTTTCTGGCAAGCAGGCGAAGTTGGGCACAAGCAGGCAAACTTTGAGCAGTATCAGTAAATATTTCCATAGTAAATTTGTAGCATACTACGGGTTGCCAACTTGCCACAAATAGAAAAACACAAAATTTAAAAGACTTACTATAATTTCAATAAAAATGGGTAAATCCGGACGTAAACCAACTAAATTCACAGGACTAAACTAATTTCATTTGATTTGTTTTAATTTCTTTATTTTGAATTTATTATTTTCTTTTGAATTTTTTTTTTAAAACTATTAAACCTTTAAACATTTATAATTACTTTTGTAAGATTGTTTTCTATTTTCATAGTTGTATATCTTTTTATTTAATAACTAAACAAAGTAAACATAGACTGCCCTCCAAACCGCTTTACTGTCGTTGAGTAAGTAGTGACAACCCTAGGGCTAGACAAACTTGAGTCACTAATGCCCGAGAAGCCTTTTACAACATTGCCTACCGTGGTTCTAGCCGTAAATGATTGACATTAACAAGAAAAACCCTTATAAATAGGAGAAACAGCATATTTGCTTACCCCGTAAATACTAAGAGAGCTGAAATTCTCGATTTTTCCAAGGAAAAACTAAAAGTTTAACACTCACCTAAAAAACGTGCACTCCGTCACAGAATACATAATAGTACAAGTACAGAAGCCGCATTCTGCAACATCATTTAATTAAATAGCGACTCTTGCTACGACTCAATAAGGCGCAATTCAGATCGCACACCGCTACAGCGCCTACAGTTATATTCACCTAGAAGTTTTCTCTCTTTCTATCGCGTAGCGCTCATCTCTTCTGACGCCGTTAGGGTTGTCTCCTTTTTATCTGTTTATCTGTTTGTCTGTTTATCTGTATGTTTGTGCGCTATTAACTTAAAAAGCGCTAACTCAATAGTAATGATGTTTACATAGAAATATACTATGTATTTTGCGAAGTAATTTAGTCTTTATCTCATCGCAATCGGTTCACTCAATCAAAAGATATACGACTTTTAAGTTTTTAAGAAGAGTTTACGATGAATTCGTTGTAACAATATCTTTTGGGAACTATACTGTTAGAACGACGACTACCTGGACCTGGTGTTTCCACATCTGGCATGGTAAAATGGTCAATGGCTTAAAAGTAAACAATAAAGTTTCGAGTTTTGGGGTCTGTCTTTTGTAATTTCTCAGAAAAAAAATGCACGTGAATGCAGTAAAATCTAAGCCCGCTTTCTAAGTATTATATTATTTTATACTACTAGCTTCCGCCCGCGACTTCGTTCGCGTCTGAGAAAATCCTTAGGGAACCTTTAACCCGGATAAAAAGTTTAATATCCTGCCTTGCTAGGTAGCCCGCTTGGTGTGAACGTGCCTAGCGCGCAGCAGGCCTCTGGCTGGTAAGCGCGTACTATAGCGACCGAGTGCGATGTCGGGCCGCATCCTAACGCGCAAGTGGCAAACGCCCTGCCTGCAAGCGAGGTACATCCACACCAAGCGTACTGCCTAGCGAGGCAGGACGTAAGAACATAGAATACTTCGTATCCTGGTTAAAGGTACCCTTAGGATTTTCTCGAATGTCCACGCGGGCGAAGCTAGTATTCTCTCATTATTTTCTTTTCTCTGGAGTTACTATATTCTCTAGTGTTACCCTGGTGTCCCCTAATTTTTGATTACTTTTATCTTTGATCAAGAATACCCTAGATGTCCGGCTAGAGTCTCAAAAATGGCACCTCAAATAGCGTCCCACTACAAACTGGGTGCTTATTTTGCACAAAGTAAGTGATAAAAGATGTATTTTTGTAAAAAATAAGCTTATTTTGTGCAAAATAAGTGATATAAAATGTGAGTTTGTACAAAATAAGAGGTGATCATGTACAAAATAAGCGCCAAGTTTGTAAGTGGGACGCTATTGAGGTGCCATGTTTGCATACTGTTTTAGTTCGTAAGCGTTATCTAGGATATACTTGATCGAAGGTTTTTATGTATAAATAATTTATACAATTCAATTATACTTGTAAACAATACAGTGAACGTAATATGTATAAAGAAAAGAAAGGTACTGCCTGACATAGACGTAAGTTTCAAGTGGCTGTTTAATATCAAATTATTTTAAAGTTTAACATACATTTATGTCAAAGTAACGCAGTGGAGTTAAAATCATGTAAATCTTAGAAACTATTACTATAAACATAGATACATTATTTTGATAGGATACTTTCTTGTTGTATTAAATACTAAATGTAAGTACCGTAAACTGCTGCAAGATTGCCCCTAAGCTTCAATTTTGCCTAATCTAGTAAAACTAACATTACTTCATAACCGCCATCTATTTTTTACTTTTGATAATGAGAGAAATACCTTCGTTTTATTGGCAACCCATTTCATTATTATTCAAAGTGGCAACACCGTTACTTTTTTGTCTGTCAGCTGTCAACGGTCGCAAACTTTTAGTTTTTCCTTGGAAAAATCGAGAATTTCAGCTCTTTTAGTATTTATAGGGTAAGCAAATATGCTCTTTCTCCTGTTTATAAGGGTTTTTTTTGTTAATGTCAATCATTTACGGCTAGAACCACGGTAGGCAATGTTGTAAAAGGCTTCTTGAGCATTAGTGACTCAAGTTTGCCTAGCCCTAGGGTTGCCACTACTTACTCAACGACAGTAAAGCGGTTTGGAGGGCAGTCTATGTTTACTTTGTTTAGTTATTAAATAAAAAGATATACAGCTATAAAAATAGAAAACAATCTTACAAAAGTAATTATAAATGTTTAAAGGTTTAATAGTTATATAAAAATAAATTCAAAATAAAATAATAAATTCAAAATAAAGAAATTAAAACAAATGAAATTAGTTTAGTCCTGTGAATTTAGTTGGTTTACGTCCGTATTTACCTTTGGATTTAAGTACATGATAATCAATTCGGCTTTAGGCCAGGACTTTCCACTGATACAGCTATCTTGAGTTTGAAGCCGACTGTCAAGTACTACACAGACCGTCAAACATCCGTATATGCCTGTTTCCTCGACCTCTCCAAAGCATTGGCCTGGTCTGCTATGAGACCTTATGGCAAAAATTAAGAGATATCAATATGTCATCGGAGCTTTGTAATATCTTTAAATATTGGTATCAAAATCAGGTCAATGTTCTGAGATGGTCGAGTGCCTTTTCGGAGCCATATAAGATGGAATGTGGGGTGAGGCAGGGAGGGTTGACCTCGCCCAGTCTATTCAATTTGTACGTTGATGCACTGATAGGTGAGCTCAGCGGCAGCCGTGTCGGCTGTCATATAGACGGTGTACCAGTCAACAATGTAAATTATGCCGATGACATGGTGTTGCTGAGTGCATCAGTCTGTGGTATCTTAAAGCTCCTCAGAATTTGTGAAAGGTATACCCTCGAACACGGCTTAAGATATAATGGCCTAAAAACTGAATGCATGGTCTTTCGGGTTAGAGGGAAATGTCTGACCACCATTCCTCCTATCAAACTATACGGAACACCGCTCCGATGGGTGGACCAATTTAAATACCTGGGTCATATCATTACCTCTGACCTGAACGATGACGCTGATATAGAAAGAGCGCGTAGGGCGCTGTCTGTAAGAGCAAACATGGTGGCCCGAAGGTTTGCTCGTAGCTCGGCAGAGGTTAAACGAACCCTATTTCGGGCATACTGTACTAATTTCTACACGAGCAGCCTTTGGGTAAATCATACGCAAAAACAGTATAGCGCCCTACGTGTTCAGTATAACAATGCGTTCAAGGTTGTGATGGGGCTGCCCCGATTCTGCAGCGCGTCAGGGATGTTCGCCGATGCACAGGTCGACTGTTTCTACACCATTATGCGGAAACGATGTTCATCCCTGGTGCGCAGGGTTCGGGCCAGCTCTAACAGCATCTTGAGCATGTTCGCGAGCAGATTTGACTGCCAGATCATGCGTCATTGCTGTATGGTGAATGTGCTGCCTAACAGCAAATATTGACCTGATTAATCTATTTATCGTATTTTATTATTATTTGATTTTATTGTATGTTTTTTTTTTGTATGTGAATATGGGCTACTTTGCCTGAAATAAATAATTTTTATTTTATTTTATTTATTTATTTACCCATTTTTATTGAAATTATAGTAAGTCTTTTAAATTTTGGGTTTTTCTATTTGTGGCAACCCGTAGTATGCTCCAAATTTACTATGGAAATATTTACTGACACTGCTCGAAGTTTGCCTGCTTGTGCCCAACTTCGCCTGCTTGCCAGAAAAAAATATTGATGCTTATTGTGGTAATCCATGCACATCTCGATGGTAACCAATTTGTATGGCTCTATAATTAAGACCAGTTTTTAAATGCGGCTCGTATTTTTGCTTATAAACTTCTAGGCAAAGTTGGGATATTTCATCACAACTTTGCCTACGACTTTGACGGTTTCTGGAGATCAATCTAACAGCCGTTTCGGCGTTATGAACCTTAAGATATACGACATACATCTACCACACACACACCAATTCGCGCGCTAATGTAAAAATGGACACAGATAATAAATACTTGAAGAGATATTAAAAAAAAAACTTAAATTTCGTGCAAAGTTGCAGCAGTTTACGGTATCTGATTTTCTTAGAAGTATCATTTTCATTCACAAAAAAAAACACAAGATAGGTAACAGAGGGGAAATTTCTAAGACGATCTTTTGTTATTCTCAAAAATCTCAAAAACTAAACGTCAAACATCGTGGCCATTCGTGGCCACCTTTAAAATCTAAAAATTAGATAAATGATATAAATTCTTGTAAATTCAATTAAATTTATTTTTGTTTTCTGTTTCAAAATGATCTGAAAGGAGTGCCTTAAAAGTTGATTTAGGTAGGTAGCTTTATTTTATTTTATAAGTATTCTGTGTAATTTCATCGATTACGCGACAAAAAGAGTGGCGCTTCGTAGGTGCTTGTAATATCAGGCACGCAGCGCTGTGAAATTTGAAATTGTACTTTATTGCCATGCAACGAGAGTAGCTTATTGTTTGTGGCCCCGCGCCCGCCCGCGCGCCGCGTGGCAGTCAGCGGCCCCTGCATGCACCCGCTCGCGCGTCCCGTATAATTCGTATTTTAGCGCAATAATTTATCCGTAATTTAAACAAAACCGACATTATGTATGTTTCTAATTTTTTGTGTAGTATATAAGTGCATTGAAAAGGTATTGTAAGAGCGATCTTATCAATTTTTAATTCATTATTCCGTATGTTATAAAGGAAAAATGAAAATATCAAAGAAGCACACCACTTAACTTTCTAAACTTTGTTGAACTGGTATATCTAACCACTGAAAGTCTTAAAATAAGATTTCAGAAATTTTAAAATTTTATTCGAACACAAAAGAGTGATTTAGTGATTTACGCACTTCCACACATAATAACTTTCTAAATATTTTACAACATGAAGATAACATAGTTCTTATTATGAAACAATCAACATTTCAAACTTTAATTCTATATATATTACGTTAAACGAAATATTACGAAATACCTAAACTATACCTAAAGCACCGGCATAAAACTTCTAACTTTTCAACAATAGCTCACAATGCACATAATCTATACACTCAGCAAAAACTAAAACTTTTAGTATTATCGAAGGTAATTTTTCTCTGGCTACGCGACTAAATATGATATTTATGTTGACGTTAAATATCACTAAAACTAAATATATCGCGTTCGCATTAGTAACTTCTCAGCTGCCGTCAGATAATTTTCAATTAACTGCTCATGAATGCATCCATGACCATGCGTTGTGTTCTTGTCCTACACTTGAAAGGACCAGTAGTGTAAAACATTTGGGTGTCATCATTGACCAAACTCTCACCTTCAGACAGCATATAAACTCCCTCGTACCCAGATTACGGAAGCTCATCTATATCTTTAAAACCCTCAAGCACGTAGCGGACCGCAAAGTTATCAAGACGGTATACTTTGCGCTATGCCAGTCACTATTGGAGTACTGTATTGTGGTATGGGGTGGTGTTGCAAAAACTGATCTCCTCGAAGTAGAGAGGGCACAACGTGCTATTCTTAAAGTGGCCGCTGGTCTTCCTTTCCGGTACCCTACAGTAGACCTCTACAGAGAGTGGAAAGTACTCACAGTCAGACAGACCTACATTCTGAACACCATCTTAAAAAAACACACTCAGTTGAACTATGATCCTGATTTGTTAAAGGACAAGCGTAGAAAGGGCACCGTTTGTCAAACTCTTTCTCTAAGGACAGCTACCTCACACAATTTCTTTGTTTTCATGGGTAACTACCTTTATAATAAGTTAAATGGGATTCTTAATATCTATCCCCTCCCCAGAGCCAGGTGTAAAGTAACGATTACAAACTACTTAAAAGAGCAGGACTACGAAAATACTGAAAGTTTACTTATTCCTCTAAAATAACAATGTAAATTACCTTCTGCACACATAAAAAATTATAAATACTTAAATATAAAAAAAAACAAATTATAAAAAAAAACTTAATGAATAACATTGGCTTCTCCTTTCGACTCCTTTCGACTCGAGTAATATCGGCAAATATAATAACATTGGCTCATTATACACTCACACATTACACAATCACACACACTTACACACACAAGCACTCATACACACACAACCACAAAATTCTGCTACTATTTAAAATGTTTAGTATGTATTAGTTCTCTAAGTTATCTTTATTAAGTTTTTTTTTTCTTGCAACAATTAACTATGAATAATACCACCTATGAAGACACATAGGTCTACAAATACGATTAACTGAACACATTTTGTATCCTTTTGCGGGGGTGGCCAGGGGGGTAATTACGTAACTTTGTTGCAATCAACTCTGACAGAAATCGCAGTTACATTGCTGCTTTAGTAAGAACCAATGTGACAACTATCTTAAATAAAACAGCAATGCAACTGCGCTTTCAATCGATTTCAATCGAGAATTGTTAGCAACAGACTTACGTGATCAAGGGTCTGGTGACCTGTGTAACCGGTTTTCTTTTTAAACCTATTGCGGGCACCAGCTTCTCACACTTCAGGTCTACATGTACTCAAATATTATGTTCTAGTCTTAAGCTACCTATTGTGAGAAGAGAAATAAATGATTTAATTATTTATTTAAAAAAAAAAAAAAAAAGAATTCCCTCTGCACCAATCCACTATGCGGCTTTTTTGTAGAACTTTCTAGGTACCTTAACTATAATTTCACCCCTTCCCACTACCTCGTACACACCTCACTCGCGACCCTCGCACCAGGGAATGATAACGTTATTTTAAAATATAACGTTATTTCTTCCTTTTTTTACCGTTGACTAATTTTAACATTAACGTAATAACGTTATGTCAATAAATAACGTTTATTTAGATAACGTTAAATTAAAATGACGTTATTTCAGTAAATAACGTTAATTTAAAATTAGCGTTATTTCTTACTTTTTTTACCGTTAAACTTTAAAATTAACGTTATTCCAATTAATAACGTTTTTTTTAGCGATAATTATACCGGTACTATTTACCGGTAAAGTTTAACACTATATTTAACGCAAATTTTACCTGTAAAATATTTTAACGTTATTTTTACCGGTAAATTTACCGATAAAATGTTTTAACGGTATTTTTAACGTTATCTTTTTTTCGTTATTTTTTTTCGGTATTTCAATCCCTGCCTCGCAGACTTTTTAGCTTTTTTGTGTGCGCATAAATATCTCGCTCTGCTGGACCATAGTGGACCTTTTCCATCAGAACTGCAGCTGTGCTGAACCAGTCTGGAAAAACAATTTGTGATGCTATTGATGGATTTTTTCTCGCACCGCTTAGTATCGTATATTTCTATGGTAGAACAGCAGCATTTTAATTTGACCAAATATTTCAGAGTAAAAATAATTAGAATTAATTAACATTTGTTTTTTTTTTAATAAACGATTATAGATAATTTTCGTAGTGTGATTTTCTAATAATACCTTACATTTTAGTTTGTTATTTCCTCCTCGCTTGACCTTTACTCTTCTCTTAATTAAAAGCTCACAGCAAAGGTCTTAAGAACACTAACTAGTTTTTATTTTATCTTGACGTACGTAGAGGTATCTAAATACTAAAGTTCATTTTTTCCTTATATTTAAGAACATTTCTATTGTTACAGACAAGCATGTTGCACGGCATTATCCGGCGTCTGCTGCGATTTTTAGTATCTCTAATAGCAATCTTAGTATACCCACTATCGTATATACTAAGTATCAAAAGAACGAGAAAATGCCCACCTCCAACCAACCCCATATTATTCAAGTCCGCTACAGCTTTAACTGTAATGATCAGAAACAAAGAGGTAAGAATTTTCTGCTATTACTTTAAAATCTTATAAATAGGAGGATCTAAGTAAATCCTTAGAAATAGGCTGCCAGAGAAATAACTGTTACCAGCAAAAACATAGATAGATTTGTTAAAAATATCCATCAGGCTAAAACTATTGAGGTGTTAAAAAGCAGCAAACTTTGTCGCTAAAAAGAAGCAAACTCTAAATCGATCGCAACGGTAAAGAATATGTAGAAAAACCAAATTTCAGAATGTTTTCATGAAATTAACCTAACCTATAGATATAACATTATCCATAAGCTTCTGGAAGAAATTACTTGAAAAACTGAAAGAAATATTTAATTACAGATCACATCAGAAGAAGTTGTAACAGCTTACATAGATAGATGTAAGGAGGTAAACCCTTACCTCAACGCAATTGTAGAGCCTCGATATGAGACGGCGTTGAGAGAAGCCAGGGCTATAGACAAAATGATCGCGACTACCACAAGAACACCCGAAGAGCTGGCCAAGGAGTATCCATTGTTAGGAATACCGTTTACTGTGAAAGAAAGTATAGCAGTGGAAGGTAAGATTAAACAGACAGACGTGCATGTTGTTATTCTACAAGCCCCATCCGTCCATCCGATCCGTTCCAATCTCAGAACACAGAAACAATCTGTGGTTCCACTCAACCATTCATCACCTTCTAGTATGATGGAACAGAAAATCCTTTAGACGATATATAGGTTTATCTCGTCATATTTCGTTTCCATAATGCCATCAAATCAAATGTATCAGCTTTCCACTTTAGAAGTCTTACCAAGGGCTTCAACATTCTAACATGGACTAACTGGAGTTTACATACCTAGCGCTTTTTGTGTGCGTGTCAATTGATTGAAATAAAATTTCATTAAGTAAAATCCGGTCTGAAACTAATGTAAAACCAATCTGACTATTTGCAATATAACTTATTTGCGTAACATACCTGTTATGTAAATGTTACAAATGTTACAATGTTCAGCGAAGCCTCTTCATAGCCTGAATAAATTAACGCTGTAGATTTCAGTACAAGAGGTACGTATCCTAACCCCAAAACCTCAAGTAATTACTCAAGAGTCAAGACATAACGTGATTTGTTTGGCAATTTCCTGACCAATACTTCTGACTGCAATCATTTTAGCAATACGTATGTTAATGTTTAAGTTTTTTGTCAATGTCAATTAATTGAATAGGTATTTGATTACATGTTAGCCATATAAATAACTCAACTCGTAATGCACTGTTTATGTCCTAACACTAAACCAGACCTTTGCAAATCGTAGTGAGCTCTGAAAATAAATAAAAATAAAATAAACCAAGGCATAGGTACCATCACTTTTTCTCTTATTGATATTTTGCCATGCTTTACTCAATTCTTATTTTCCCAATTCCAGGAATGAGCAATGACTGCGGAACGGTTCACCCATACAGAAATCCAGCGAAAGCAGACGCGACGATCGTGCGATACGCCAGGGCTGCTGGTGGCATACCCATAGCTGTCACGAACACCCCCCAGCTGTGCATGAACTGGGAGACTTATAACAACGTTACGGGGGTCACAACTAACCCTTATGATCAGAAGCGAACGCCTGGTGGATCTTCAGGTGGAGAGGTAAATGTAAAATATTTATTTAGAAGCAACCCAGACTCGAGCAAAGACGCAAGGTTGCTAGCTTATCGATTTTTTATCGGATACATTTCGGCGAGTGTGGAATTACACAACCTCATTCCGCAATCTCCCTTCTTCCATCTGACAACCAGACGTACGAATCAGCGGTTTTTGGTGGATATTCCACAGACAAGCTAAGCTTTTTGCTTCAAATTTTATCATCCGTACCGCCAGAGAGTGGAACTCCTTGCCCGAGTCTCTGTTTCCCGATAGGTACAATCTGGGGGACTTCAAGTCGCAGGTGACTAAGTATCTTCTAGGCAAGCGCGTTTCATCGTAGATCGCATCATCGCTTACTACCAGGCGTGATAGCGGGCAAGCGCTTGCCTATCCAGCATTAAAAAACCCCAAGAACTTGCTAGCAGTTTCCGATCGACCAAAGCTGTCACAGATATCAGCTGTCCATGAGCTGGGTGACGTTTAGTAAATGATAATTTCAGATATAGGTACCACAAATCCGTCCAAAATGTAATGTAGTAAAGTAATCTGACAAGTACTTGGCAGCATGTAAATATTATTGTCGTACCTACCAAAGTGATTCTTTCTTCTTTTATGGATATCCTTTATGACGTAAACAATAGCAGACTTGAGCCCCTGATAATGATGATGACACGATGGCAATCGTGTGGTGCAGACACTTTAATCAACTTTGTTATTTACATTTCAGGCAGCGCTGATATCCGCAGCCGCCTCGGTGATAGGCGTAGGATCAGACATCGCAGGCTCGCTGAGACTGCCGCCCATGTTCACTGGAATATTTGGACACAAACCCACACCTAAGTTGCTGTCTGTACAAGGTAGGATATTCCAGTGTTTCGGTTATGCTAAAGGATTTTATATAACTTACTAATTCCTCACTACTAAGTTAAAGCTCGTTCGGTTAGATAGTGTCGGTACACCCGCAAGCAAATGTGTTCAGAGACAGGCATACCGGCAAGTTTTTGGTAATGTTACTGATAACGGTAAACAATATCGTTATCGGTATCGATAATTATTTAAGTTGTACCATAGTGTGCGGGCGGAGGGAGGGGGGGGGGGTCGTGTTTTTAGTAAACGGTGTCCGTCCTTACTTGTGTTTATTGTAATAAAATACGAATTTAAATAATACACAAGCGAGGTGTAAACAGAATTTTAATGAAAAATTAAATAAAAAATATTAGACTACCTACTATTCTTCATCACTTGAAGTGTCGGAGTCATTATCACCTGTATTTATAATAATAGATCCAACATCATCACGTTCCGAATCCATACAAAAAAATTCGATTTTCTTCTTTAATTGCGTGATCTACACATCTTTTGTGTTTCCATGTTTTACAAAACACCTGTCTTTTTTTGTTGGTTCACTTAAAGTTTAATCTTGAGGCACTTCACTATCCTCCCAAGGACGAAAAAACATTTTTAGTATACGTAGCAGAGTCAACAAAAAACCTTTCACTACGGCGGCGCGGCGCTTCGATTTAACTGCCAAAATCCAAATTGGCTTGCGGGTGTACACCGCACGCGGTATCCTTTGTTTATGCGGCGGCATCCTTTGACAAGAAGCGGCACGTGCAAAGACGGCGCGATAAAAGGGCGACACTATCTAAGCGAATGCGCTTTACTATGCTACTAATTAAATCCGAATCATAGGTACTTGGCTAATAACTCGAACACTTTCGATATCGCAAGTTATAATATCTGTGGGGCTATCGCTGTTGTAGCTCGTACCTAGTCACTTTACAAGATGATCATAGAAAAACCTTTTTCTGTTTCTGATCTGAAGTGTTCTGTGTGGTCGTTGCTCGATGTATTATTACTGCTCCTGTTTCCACGAAACTACAGTGCTTTAGCTACATTAATTGGAATCAGAGAGTTTATACCTACTGATGAATAAATTTCTTTAGGTACAATTTGACTAGGTACTATCGGAAGACGAGGAATCATTAACTAGTGACATAATAGTGGCCAGGTAAGGTATTATTGGTTAGTTAACAATTTAACAATACTGTAAGTAACGTGTAACGTAACCGTATGTGATTGCAGCGACCTCGATTTCTAGCCAATTGCCCAAGCGGATTCCTCCAGTTACTGCATACGGAAATACATAGAGTACCTAGGTAACCATCAGCACGCTTAACACACGTTTCAAAATTACTTACTTCCTTTAGATACTTTTCAATTCTACAATGACTTAGAGGGAGTGCTGAATAAACTATGACCAACATTTCTTGACAAACTAATTTAAAATTTTACTATTTCTACTTTGGGTGAGTTCTTACTTATTTTGAGTGAATTTAACAATGGGTACGATAGTAATGGGGAGGCGAAGTCAAAGTGAATTACAGATGGCGCTTAGTCTTTGGAACAATTGTCAGTTTGAGCTTATATTGTCTTGACTGTGTATTACGTGATTTTACTTTCTTAGATTGTATTTTTTCGGTTTTGCGGACAAACAATGTATTCTATGCTAACTTTAGCTCAGATAAAAGAAGAATTACGGAAAAGAAAAGCCAAAACAACAGGCAAGAAAGTTTATAGCAACTTACAAAAAATTGCTAACAAGCATTACATTTCTTTAAATTTCGTGTAAGATTTACAAGTAATCTTTTTATTTCAGATTAGAAACATATGATTTAAATTTTAACAAAGCAACTGAGTGTGCATTTCCGTGTTTATAGTTGCCTCATGATGCCTTCTGTGCAATAGTAATTTTAGGTTTCTGTACTGGAATTTCTGTACCATCCAAAATTACACGAACCGTTTTATCATATTTATTTTATTATTCTAAGTTTCTTGAATGACTCTGGCATATAAAATTCTATTAATTCTCTGTTTGGCCCCAATATTGGGCTTATTCCATATTTGATATACCTATCAAATTCATCCAAGTTATAAATATGTTAGAAACTGCTGAGGTTGAAATATTAAAGAACAAAGCTGTTAATAATTCAAATGTTGTTTTATTTTGGCGAAGCTTCATCAAATTCATGAAACATTCCTTTTGATTTATAATGTTTCTCAGGCTCAGCAAAGGAGAAAATCGAGGGAAAAGCATCTTTTTTTTTATATTTTTTTGCCTACTATTTTTTTTGTTACTGGGAAATCGATGAACTCCAATATTTTACAAGTTACATGCATAACAATGCGGCATTTTCTCAGTATAAAATTAAAAAGTGCAATACTCCAAGAGTTTCCAATATGTTTTGACACTTTCTTTGAGGCGGCCGGGTACCAAAGACCAGACGCCATCTATCGGGATAAAATTGCGCTTTTCCTCAGATGAGACAAAAGATGCGCCGAGTTTAGTGTTAGTAGCTGCTGCGCATCTTTTGTCTCATCTTTGTCTTGCCAAGTTATATACCGGTATCTGTACCTATCACTTCTAATCCACACCTAAAGCCTCCAGTCCAAAATCTTTCAGCCCCGACGGCAACCGCTGAAGCCAAGGCTTTAGATATCGTAAATCCAAAGTCCAAAATTTCCAAGTTATTAAAATATTATATGCAATTTGTTTCCAGGACACGTACCAGACAGCAGTGATGATAATTTCGAAGAGTACTTTGCTTTGGGGCCGATAACGCGATACGCTGAAGATCTGACACTACTTCTGAAAATCCTGAAAGAGCCGGATGGTCCTTATGTGCCTTTGGACAGACCTGTAAGAATGCTAAAAATGTTACATAGACAATTTTTGTTTTGTGTTTTCTACACAGGGTTATTTGTAAAACACCAACAAACTCGCAGGAGTCGATTACTTACATCATAAACAACAACTTGTTCTACGACTGTTTCGAAATCGGACAAAAAAATTGCATTTCCTACAAAGCCCGATCAGCAGCTGTTCGTACATTTGTATGGAAAGTCGAATTATTTTTGTCTGTTTTCGGAAAACAAGTAGAGCCAAGTTGCTTTGTTATGATGTTAGTACCTACCTAATCGACTTCTGCGAGGTTGTTGGTGTTTTACCTGTTATTGGCTACTCATACAAATAACCCTGTATGAGTAGCCAATAACAGAGATTTTCAAAATCGTAACATTGATGATGATAATTTAATAGAAGATATCGATTCGATTGGCAACGACTTAACTAAATTGACAGGACAAAACTAAATTCAGTTTTCCATCCTTTTCTTTCTGTATTGAAAAGACAAGAACTGAATGCAAAAATTAAGTTTAGTCTTGTCAATTTAGTTAAGTCTTGCTAACCGAATCAACACTAACATAATTGATAAAGACAAAGATGATATAATATTCCACAATTTATTTCATTTGTACTTGTGATTACTTTAGCTTTAGCAGATCGAGGTGTATAACCAAATCGAACTAGTATTTATCAAATGAACTGCGTACCACAAAAAAGGCTTACTTAAGGAACAAAAATAATGACGTAATTAATGTCTATATTTTTTTAACAGGTGGATGTAGCAAAACTGAAATATTATTACATGGAAGGAGACGGTAGCGGCGTAACCAACACCATCTGCTCTGACGTGAGGCATGCTCTACAAAAAGCCAAAGACTACATGAAAAGCACTCACAACGTCGAAGTTGAACATGTGAGTATACAGCTTAGAAATTTTACTATAATTAGCACTACCGATTTCATAAATCTCGCGTTTTTGCTGCTGGTAAATCCACTCAAACATGTTTAACTAGTTTTCTGGCTACTCAACTCAGTAGCAAAAATATTTTGTCTTGTCTTGCCAAAATATCAGTTACCTAATTGAGCATTAATTTTGTACCGAGTTTTACACCCAGTTTACACCCGTCTAATTTTCTAACAATCATTTTTATATTAAGAAAACAAAATAAAATTAACACAAAACAACATAGACGAGTAAGTAATGACTTGAATAAAACTTGCAATTTTGAAATGCTTCTAATATTATATTTACATGCAATTTACAGTATAAATTGATCTTAAATGGAGCAGAACTGCACTAAAATTGCAATTGGGGATGTCCGAAAAAAATCAAATTGGCTGAATATTTTTCTATAGGTAGGAATAAGGTCCCTTAGTAATAGAAAAAAGTTTCAGAATTTTCGGTTGGGTAAAAAAGTTTTTAAAAATCAAAGTCTCTTTGACTTCACAAATGTATAAAAGTAACAGCAGAATGGAGATTATACCTTTGCCGCTAACTGCCACAAAGACAACACGTATTAAAAAAAAAGTTTTGACATTTTGTCTTGAAACTTTTTTTTTAATACCATGTTGTGGTTGTGGCATGTGTTGGCAAAGGTACAATCTCCATTCTGCTGTTACTTTCATACATTTGTTAAGTCGAAGAGACTTTGATTTTTTGAAATTTTTTCACGAAACCGAAAATTTTGAAAATTTATTCTATTACTAAGGGACCTTATTCCTACCTATAGAAAAATATTCAGCCAATTTGATTTTTTTCGGACATTCCCCATTAAAATTAATCCTACTAATATTATAAATGTGAAAGTTTGTGGGTTTGGATGTTTAGATGTTTGGATGTTTGTTCCTCAATCACGCAAAAACTACTGAACGGATTTGGTTGGAAATTGGCACACAGATAGTAGATAGCCTAGATTAAAACATAGAATACTTTTTATCCAGATATTCCCACGGGAACAGGAACCACGCGGGTAAAACCGCGGGCGGCCGCTAGTTATACTATAAATTGCATGTGAATAGAATATTAGAAGCATTTGAAAATTGCAAGTTTTACACAAGTCTATTCTTACTCGTCTATGTAGATAGGGGGGTAAACTACACCATTATTGCTGATATTGCGACATACATTATTAATTCTCAACTTATCGTTCTAGCTCAAGATCAAAAACATGAAGCACATGTGGGAAATTAGCATCAGGGTATTATTGAATATAAAGAAAGTCAGCAACATATATACCGACCCGGAGAATCCTGATAAACTTCTGTCGGTATGGCCAGAGGTCATAAAGAGGATATTGGGGCTGACAGATAACAACCTCACTTGTGTCGCTTACGGTGTAGTATACAAGTTCTTTAATGCACTTCCGAAGAGTGATTATGCGAATTTAATCAAGATGTTTGAGGAGATTAAGACTGAATTTCAAGTAAGTTGATATTACAATTTTCATATATATCATCAGTAATTTCAGTTTGCTGGAACAAAGAACTTGCTTATTTCCTTAAAAGCTTATATAAAAGTTCTGTGTCTCAGCAATTCTGTTACACAAATATTTTTCTCTGCTCTGTGCCTACCACGAACATCTATCGAGGAAAAAAAACTTGCGTACTAGTACTCGATTTGGATATTAAAAATCTTCATTGGTGGGTGTTGACGCCTGTACATGCAGTCAGGCAGGACCAAGAGTTTAGCGTGCCTTTCTAGGCACGGACGAAATCCCAAATAATACATTTTTGGTAGCCCATCCAATTACCGACCCTAGCGTATCGCACGCAAGTAGAGTTGCTTGATCACCACAAGCCAAAATAGCATTAAGCTCCAAGGCACTAACGAACGCAATTTCGTTGCAGCATTATCCAATCCTTTCTAAATGTTCAATACTTAAAATAATTCCAATCACTTTTGCAGAGTATTTGTAAAGAAATAGATTGGTAGACAACATATACCAACCCAAGCGGATTGCTGGGTATTAAGCTTCAATGAGTATATTTTTGAAGCCCAGCCAATCCGTGTGTTACCGTTAAAGTACAGAATCAGTTAATCTGCAGATTAACTAGTCGAGTCAGTTAAAGTGCGGAATTTTTCTTAAAGTAGACGATTTCCGCTCTTTAACTAGTTAATCTGCAGATTAACGGATGCTACACCGTTAAAGTGTGGAATACAGTGAGTGAAATAGCCAAGGCTTCAGGAAATTTAAGTAAAAGTATATTTTACAAAAACTTCGTTTCTGGCGCTTCGCCGGCCGCTCCCGCAGCACGCTCGCTCCGCTCGCTCGGCTCGCGCGTGTTTGGTCAATACTAACCTAACCTAACCTAATGAACACTTTAAGCCTTTCTCCATGGCGGGGGGCTTCGCCCCCCGTCCCCCCGCTTTTGTGTCTACCCCCTTTTATGTTATTACACATTTTCTTCAATAAAAGAACCTGTTTCCGTACTTTAACTGATCCTTGGTCGTTAGCTAGAGAATCTGCAGATTACCTAGTTAAAGTACGGAATAAAACAATTTTCCGCACTTTAACTGATTCGACCAGTGAATCTGTAGATTTGGTGACACATGCATCTTGCTTGTATTCTTGTCTGATTGACCGACCGACGTTTAGATTGGAAGGCGATGCAAGGTCTATGTGTTTTTAAGGCTCTTTTATTCTCACTGTTGAGTTTTCATCACGGTTTCTTTTTACACCGCAATCATTGGCGTTACTGTGAAAGTTAGTATTAGTAGTGTAAGTAATTGTAAAGTAAACTTTTTAACCATCCTTTCTAATTTAATGTTGCAGAACGCACTGTCCGACGATGGAGTATTGTTCTTCCCCACATTCCCATATCCGGCCGACCTACACTATAGAATCTACTACAAGTTCTTAAACTGCAGCTACTTAACAATTTTCAACGCCTTAGGGCTACCCGTGACAGCTTGCCCTATAGAATTTACCAGTAAGGGTTTGCCAATCGGCATACAGATCGTAGCGAACAAATGCAATGACCATTTATCTATAGCTGTTGCTAAAGAGTTTGAGAAAGCCTTTGGTGGATGGGTGCCGCCTAATAAAGATCTCCTACTGAACGTTAAGACTGCTTAAAGAATTTTAATGTTAATCTTTGGTTGTTAAACAACCGTTGCGTAATGAATGACATATTTATGAGGTTACGTTGGCTTTAAAATTGATGATGAGGTGATGGTGACGCCACTGTGTTCAAAGTTGAGCAAAGCACAACCAACCTAAAAAAATAGGTGGTAGAAACAAGCTTTAAGATGATGGATTGGAAAAATAATGTTGCAAGAAAACTCGCAACTAAACTTGTAAATTATTATTTTATTATCAAACTACCTAACTACATATTTATGGTTCAAGATGAACCGTCCAAATATTTTTACTTAGGTTAGTGTTTTTCTGTTTCTCTGCCCTAATTATTTAAATACTCTTAAACTTGCCACTTGACCTACTGAATAAAAATAAGATGGAATCTGAAAATATTTTTACTACACCCTTAGATTATTTATTCTAAGACTACACCACACTACTTTACTACTAACGTATCAAAAGGTTATACCTATAAATAGCCCCCAATAGATGATTTTAAATTAAAATGAAACTTAAATTTTTAAAATTGACGTTCCCCATCACTGTAAGTGAGACTGGAATAAAACTCTGTATTTTTTATAAATTATAATGAAACGGTAAAATGTATTTAAAAATACTGTTACTGTAAGTACTTACTAAGTATGTATTTATCTACCTACCCTACATAAATAATAAAAATACTTTGTGACCCAGACTCTTTTTTTTTACTTTTCCTTTACCAATAGAAATAAGTAAGTTCTCTACATTATGTGCTGTTATGTATTCTGTAACGTGATTATGCTAAAATTACACGTTGCGACTTGCAACTTATACATGACAGGTTGTTGGTTGGCACTCTAGCAAAAACTTTAAGGAATGATTCTACCCTTAGAAATAAGCAATTTTTCTCTATGGCACCACTTATCGCAAATGCATAGATTGTTCAGATATTGATTTTTTGAAAAACACACTCAATTTTTAATGACAAATGTCAAAATGTCAAAACTTTGAACTTGAAACTTTTTTTAATACCATGTTGTGGTTGTGGCAGGTGGTGGCAAAGGTATAATTTCCATTCTGCTGTTACTTTTGTATATTTGTGAAGTCAAAGAGATTTTTTACCATTGAAAATGGTTATCAGATGCAAATCGCCTGAGACGTATTTTTCGCCATATCTCAGAGGATTTTGGGAGGATCGAGATGAAAATAGTACCAAAAGTTGAGGAGTTTATCGAGACACGTGTGAACGTTTGAATTTTGAAAATATACTGGTAACTTTTTTTGGAATTTTGCGAAATTCTTAAAATTCCGGGTTTTTTGGGGGATGTTTGTTTACTAAATTGTAAATATTTCGGAAAAAAAACCGACTTAAGAAAAAATTAAAAAAAGGGTCCTAGGGTATTAGTTTAGCTATCAAATGGCGAAATAATTTTGAAAATCGGTTTATAATTGTGACCTGTAGGTGGTCCCTTTAGATTTGGAATTGAGGAAAAACGGCTGCTTCCGTAAATAAAAAGTGATGTAGCTTCTATGATTATTGACCGATCGTCATGGTAATAGTGTTAAAAGATGCAGAAGCAGACGAGAAGTGCATTCGTTGGAATTTTGAAAATTGTTTAATATTATTTCGGCTGCATCGAGGCAGTCAGCGGGCGCTTTTGTGACACGAGGCGAAGCCGAGTGTCACAATCGTAAAAATAAATAGGTAGGTACCTACTACCTAGGTAACTTTAAAAATATTATAATAGGACTTTGCATTTGATTTTATTTTGGTTTTTCGTATATTTTTGTGTTCATTTTCAATGCTCCGATTCTTGCGGGGACTGTAAAATCTGTGAATTTTTTTTTATATTTTCACTTAACCTAAAATTCTGAAACTTTTTTCTATTACTAAGGGATCTTATTCCAATCTATAAAAAAATATTCAGCCAATTTGATTTTTTCGGACATTCCCCATTGATGGTCGCGCGATCATGCGATGCGACCAAATTGTCTATTGTTCAGTTTCATCGCGAGATGAAATCGCAACGCATGATCGCACGGCCGATGCCAATTCTGTACCTTCAGTGAAAAGAGGTATAACTCTAAAAACATGATTTTTGGGAAATTGACTTTAAAGGCGGTGGTCTGCAACAAACGCCGGTGGCGACGCTGGAAGCCGCGTCCAGCGTCCCAGACGTCGGACGCGGCTTCCAGCGTCACTGCGATGGTCACTCGGAACTGTTTTTAAGTTTCGCATACGCTCAATGTAAACGGACGTGAGCGATTAAAATTTGGATGACCTGCATACTTTAGGTAGGTACTTACCAAAGTGAAGATAGTCATAAATGTCAGTGCTTAAATATTAAGTTGATTTTTATCGCATAGTACCTACGCAAGGTAAATAAATACAAAACCTTAAAACAAAGTACCTAGGTACTTACACAATTCAAAAACAAATAGGTAGGTACTTACGCAAGTAAATAAAAACGGATTCTCACCTGGTTCACCAACAACCAAGCTTATTTCTTCCCAACGTTTGTGTTTCAACACATTGTTTTTATTGCTGGCATCATAATAATATGAAACTATGTTTCATTTAACTAATTATATTAGTACTCCGGCTTGTTCCTACCTAAATTTCCTAAATTTCACCATTTCCAGAGTGACCGCGCGATAAAAACGCGGCGTCCGTGTACGCCAGAATGCTCCGAAATGAGTGTGCGTTACCCCAGCAAAAAGTTGAGCTTTAGAGAGATGAGACCTTATCAGATAATTAGTGTGTCATGAGGAGAAATTTGTTTACTAATAGCAAAATTTGTGTGAGTTGTAGTTTTTAAGATATATGAGAAAAACAGATTTTGCTGAGGTCACGTTTTAAACATTACCCTGGCAAAAAAAGTTGTTTCAGGATGGAACCAAATACATGAATAGATAGCTTTTGTTGCATAGTAAATGTTAGCAAATAGCAAAAATTGAGTGTGTTATGGTTCTTGAGTTATTTAAGTTTTTGCTGGGGTAACGTTTTGGGTTTTCCCAGATCTCGAAAACGGTTCAACGCAGAAGTTTGAAAAAAATACCACTAAGAGACCTTAATTTGTTTAAATTTGTTTGATTGTTAGTTTTTGATTTGGTTGTCGCAAACCAACGTAATTAAATGGTTTCGAAAAACAGAAAAAACGAATTTGCAAGTAAACTAGTACACTTATAATCAAATAAACAGCTGTTAAAAATAGCCGTGGTAGACACTTATTACGTCAAGAATTTAAAGCTTTGTAACTTTACACGATGTAAAGATATAAACAAATTTAATAAATTTTAGACCGGTCGTACTTTAGCGATCGAATACACAGTTTCCATAACATTAAGACACATCGCATACATTAAACAAATTTAAGTAATTCATTAACATTCCTTCCTGTTAATTTCAGCTTTCAATTACGCCTATCATGAAAGTTTTAACAAAAACAAGATTAAGACAGCAATTCTTGAATAAGCCGACCAAATTGTAAAGGTCACTAAAAAGCGACCGCACCATACGTACGGGTTATCTTCGCAAATTAGCAGCTTAGTATCCGATGTTTTGTACAGTTATGAAGAAAAATGTTATTGATATAGCTTAGATTCAACTAGTTTTCTATTTTATAAATTAATATCGTGTTCATTAATATCAAATAATACACTTACGCGATTAATAGTATTTTAAAAAGAATGTAATGATTCATGAAAGTTAAAAGTTTGAAGGCACTCAACATTACATAAACAAAGGTAAATAATAATCTAAACCTAATTAGGTAATAATCTCGCTAAGCAATTTATAGTGTGATTTATTTGTCAGTATCAATATATACATTTATAGTAATTTGTTGCTTCTGTTTTTTCAAACCAAATGTTTTATTTTAATACCAAACCTACTCATGTCAATCCAGTGACCACTATGTTTAACAGGTAAAAACATTTACCCATAAAAACTGTTCCTACCTAGGAACAGTTTTTACGGAAACTACCTCGCATTTTTTCCATATAGGTATATTTCTCACCATTTAAACTTTCCCTTGGAACTACGACAAACATTTTAAAACCAAAATCGGCCAAGCCAATCTTAAGTTTTCGCGAGACTAACGTACATTTTATATTTAAAGATAATCTGACCAGCAAACTTTTGTACGCAACTGTACTAACAAAAGATCCATATTATCCCGTTCATTTAAGATGGTTACGCTTATGTATAGCGCGGTCGCTTTTACGTGACCTCTACAATTTAGGCGGCTTATTAGAGAATTGTTGTCATTACCCCAGCAAAAACTTAAATAACTCAAGAACCATAACACACTCAATTTTTACTATTTGCTAACATTTACTATGCAACAAAAGCTATCTATTCATGTATTTGGTTCCAGGCTGAAACAACTTTTTTTGCCAGGGTAATGTTTAAAACGTGACCCCAGCAAAATCTGTTTTTCTCATATATCTTAAAAACTACAACTCACACAAATTTTGCTATTAGTAAACAAATTTCTCCTCATGACACACTAATTATCTGATAAGGTCTCATCTCTCTAAAGCTCAACTTTTTGCTGGGGTAACGCACACCCGAAATGACTGCGTAGGCAGCGTTCGACCTATGGACGCGGCGCACGGCGCTCGTGCGCCGCGTCAGGCGTGCGAAAGAGACCACACTAGTACATTTCCATAGTAAGCATTCGTAGGCCGCGTACAGCGTTACGCCGGACGCGACCTACGGCGTTTGTTGCAGACCACCGCCTAAAAAAATCCTACTCTTCATCTGAGATAGATAAAATAAAATTAGTGCTTGTAGACTGTAGATGGTTATGCTAGCTTTGTTTTCTTGTATAATTTATAGAGAAATGTCTTAGGCGTTGGTCTGCAACAAACGCCGGTAGTGGCGCTGGAAGCCGCGTCCAGCGTCCCAAACGCCGGACGCGGCTTCCAGCGTCACTGCGATGGTCACTCGGAACTGTTTTTAAGTTTCGCATACGCTCAATGTACGGACGTGAGTGATTAAAATATGGGTGACCTGCATACCCACTTTAGGTACTTACCAAAATGAAGATAGTCATGAATGTCAGTACTTAAATATTAAGTAGATTTTTATCGCATACTTAGTACCTACGCAAGGTAAATAAATACAAAACCTTAAAACAAAGAACCTAGGTACAGTCAACGAAATTGAATCATGACCCACCTTAAGGTAATTTTCTTACATTCATTCAAATACAATTAGGTTGAAATTAGCTTGAACATTCATTACCTTGGTAACGAACCTGTTATCATTTTATTAGACACTGACAGTGCTGACAGTCACTGGCTAGGCTATGGTAAATAGATCGGACTGACTCGACTATACTCACTCGTGACAACAACAGAGAAATCCTACTACTGTCTCTGTCATTCATAATATTTTTTTCATGATTTTTTCTCATGACTGACTACTATTTGACATCTGACACAATGTCATAATGTCTTTTTGAGAATATCATGTTTTGAGAATATCATGTTCAGCGAATATCATGTTCAGCGACGGAAGGTTCTTTTTCTTCTTCATTTTGGTTTGGCAATCTACTTTCCTCTTTAGGAAGTTATTTTTGCCAGTGTCAAGCGTTGAATAGTGTCATTTTATTTTTAAAATTATAATTTTTCTGCAGTATAAAGAGTTAGTATTATGAACCATATCTTATTCGATATTCAAATAATGACTGCTTTATTTAAAAACATAATCTAGTGCACTAATAATAAAGGTTAAAATTGCAACGATATCTCACACGTGATGATGCATTTTTATTCATATTCAAAACGTACTAAGTGCAACGTACATGATAAAAAAGAAAACCTAGCAATTTTTATGGTTTCAAAGGAATTATCGGCAAAGTGGGTCATGATTCAGTTGGGTCGACTGTACCTTCAGAATACAAAAACAAAATAGGTAGGTACCTACGCAAGTGAATAAAACGGATTCTCACCTGGTTGACCAACAACCAAGCTTATTTCTTCCCAACGTTTGTGTTTCAACACATTGTTTTTATTGCTGGCATCATAATAATATGAAACTATGTTTCATTTAACTAATTCTATTAGTACTCCGTCTTGTTCCTACCTAAATTTCCTAAATTTCACCATTTCCAGAGTGACCGTGCGACAAAAACGCGGCGTCCGTGTACGCCAGAATGCTCCGAAATGACTGCGTAGGCGGCGTACGGCCTACGAACGCCGCGCACGGCGTTCGTGCGCCGCGTCAGGCGTGTGAGAGAGACCACACTAGTACATTTCCATAGTAAGCATTCGTAGGCCGCGTACAGCGTTACGCCGGACGCGACCTACGGCGTTTGTTGCAGACCACCGCCTTACAGATTTTTCAGTATTCAAGAAAATGTTCAGTTATATCACTTGGCACATTTATTTATTTTGTGTATATTGATATAATAATACTTCTATCATTTTACAACAGGCACATCTGCTTTTGTGTAAAATGATACCTTACTTTAACTTTTTGTGTCAACTTTTTTAATTTTAGGTTTTTTTCAAGTTGTCGAAGAAACATTGTTAAACAATCTCTAAATATGATATGATAAAATTAGAATTTTGTTCTGTTGAATCGTTTAAAAAAATCGAATTATATCAATTTACACAACTATTTTGAAATAATATCGATGTGTAAATTGTTTCAACTCTTTTCACTAACGATATAACTACTAACTAACTACGATATAACTCTCCAGTTCATTTTGGGAACACTACACTTGAAGTTGTTGACCATTACGTATACCTAGGACAGGCAGTCCAGTTAGGTAGGTCCAACTTCAAAAAAGAGATCTCTCGTCGAATCCAACTCGGGTGGGCAGCATTCGGGAAGCTTCGAAAAATCTTCGCGTCCGACTTACCTCAGTGTCTCAAGACGAAAGTCTATGAACAGTGTGTGTTGCCAGTGATGACTTACGGCAGTGAAACGTGGCCGCTAACTATGGGTCTCATAAGGAGGCTCAAGGTCACTCAGCGTGCAATGGAGAGAGCCATGCTCGGCGTTTCCCTACGTGATCAAATCAGAAACGAGGAGATCCGCAGGAGAACTAAAGTAACCGACATCGCTCGAAGGATTGCTCAGCTGAAGTGGCAATGGGCGGGACACATAGCGAGAAGAACCGATGGCCGTTGGGGCAGAAAGGTTCTGGAATGGCGACCGCGCACCGGACGACGCTCCGTGGGTAGGCCCCCGACAAGGTGGACCGACGATCTGATGGAGGTCGCGGAAAGCCAGTGGATGCAGGCAGCGCAGGAACGATCCTTAGGGGAGGCCTATACCCAGCAGTGGGTGTCGTGTGGCTGATATGATGATGATGATGATGATAACTACTATATTTACTATGTGAATAGTGATACAATTCATGAAAAATAAATAAAATATTGAATAGACACCAGCAAATTAGACTAATCATCTTCATATCAGCCGCACGACACCCATCGCTGAGTATAAGCTTCCCTCAAGGATCTTCACAATAATCGATCCTGTGCTACCTGCAACTAGCGGCTTGCCGCGACCTTCACCAGATCGTTGGTCCACCTTGTCAGGAACCTATACGTCGTAGCATCGTCCGGTGCGCGGTCGCTGTTCCAGAACCTTTCAATCCCAACAGCCATCGGTTCTTCTCGCTATGTGTCCCGCCCACTGCCACTTCAGCTGAGCAATTCTTCAAGCGATGTCTGTTACATTAGTTCTCTTACGTATGTACTCAAGTTTTGGTTCGATTACGTAGGGAAAGGCCGAGCATGGTTCTCTTAAGAAATCCATAGTTTCACTGTTTCGCGTTTCACTGCCGTTAGTCATCACTGGCATTACACATTGGTCATAGAATTTAGTCTTGAGACATTAAGGTAAGTTAGACGGAAACAGTTTTTCAAAACTTTCCAAATGCTGCCTATCAAAGTTGGATTCGACGAAAGATCTCTTTCTTGAAGTTCTGGACTGCCTGTTCTTCCTAGTAATACGTAATGAACTACAACTTCGAGTGTAGTATTCCCAACATGAACTAGAGCTTGTACAACATGGCAATCGACTAATTTTTCGTCTTATCCATGTTCATTCTAAGACCTAATCTTTGGGAAGCACTACGGAGATCTACGAGCATTGTGTTAGTATTCAGTTTAATTCAAACTAGACACTTTTAATACTCTTTTTTTCGTTTGTCACGCCAAATTGTTTAACGTAGGAACTAGACTCTACCCACCAAAAATACAGAAAGATCAATAATAACAAAGTTGTAAATTATACACAATGCTTAGTAAATGTACTTTTTGAAATCGCTCGATTATTACCTAAGTACCTCGTAATAGGTACCTCGTATAATCACAGGTTTGAGTAGAACTAAAAGTCAACTTTTAAGAAAATATCATCATTGTATTTATTTTATTGTATTGCTCTTCCTTTCTCCGATTAGAGCTCGTTTATGTGGATCCAGTTCCAAGATTGGGTGATACTTTCTTCTTGCCCTGAGCTACAATTTCGCCCAAAAATAATAATTCAATGGATTCAAATTAGAGCTTGACGACAATGGCCACTCATTCGTACCGATAGACCCTGGTAAATTGTTAAGTATTATGTAATCATTGTCAAATACCTGAAGGTGCAGAGTACTGATGGAAAATACAGTTTTTGTTGTCAAAACAAGCAGGTTTCTGAAATGGTTTTGATACTGCGGCAGGTTGTATAGAACACCGAATAGTAAAAACTGCCACTTTGCTTTTATTTAGAAAGCTTTTAAATCGATCGAGACCTGGGCGGTGCTGCAGTCTCTCCAGAGGTGCCAAATGGACTAGATGTATATCGAGGTGCTGAGGTATCTACTTATACAAAAATGCCACCATATCGGACTGATTACAGAACCGGAGCAGAAATCTCATCTAACTTTAGCATTCGGGAAGTTTTTTGAACATCTTTGCTTTGAACCTGCCTCAGTCTTAGGACGACCGACGTCTTTGGCCAGTTTATGTAGTCAGTGAGAGTCATGACTTATGGCAATGAAACGTGGTTCATTTCTTTGCGTGATCGAATCAGCAATGAGGAGATCCTTAGAGAAACTAAGGTAATCGATATCGCTCAAAGGATAGCTCAGCTGTAGTGGCAGTGGGTGGAAAAAATTGTGAGAAGAACCGATGGCCATTGAGATGGAAAGGTTCTAGAATAGTTACCACGCACCGGGATGACGCTTCTTTTACTTCCGACTAACGATTTGGTGAAAGTCGCGGGAAGCTGCTGTGTGCGGGCAGTGCAGCGCATGACCTGTCGTTGTGAAGATTCTTGAGGAGGCCTAAACCCAGCAGTGGGTGTCATGAAGTTGTGTACCATTGATATTAGCAGCACGACACCCACTGCCGATGAAGAAGATGCTTACTACTGAAATCGAATACTAATTAATTTCTTGTATAAATACAACGTACAACAGTGTGAATAGTTAGTGTACCTAGTTGGTTACTAAGTTCTGTAACTATGGAAAACATGAATAATACTAAATTTACAAATAATGCTACAATGAATTATATACCAAACGAAAGCACAAATATTTAAGATTATCATGTATTAAAATTATTCGAAATGACCGCCTCTGGCATGAATACACGCCTTTAGACGACGAGGCCAGTCATCGATGGCAGCACGAACTACCACCATATCCAATTCTGCGACTGCCTTGAGAATAGCGCGCTTAAGAGAGTCGAGATTCATGTGGGGCTTAGCACATGCTTTCTCCTCAATAAGTTGCCATATGGCATAATCCAGAGGATTTAAGTCTGGGCTGGAGGATGGCCATACTTCCTGCGCGATAAAATCAATTTTGTTAGCCCGAAACCATGCTTGTGTAGATTTTGCTTTGTGCGCAGGGGCAGAGTCCTGCTGGAAGACCCATGGCTGGTTTTGAAATAAAGTGTGGCTTAAGGGTTTGACAACAGGTTCCAGAACGGTATCTTGATAGACTCTAGCGCCAGTTTTCACACCTTTTTCACAGAAATGAACCTTACTTAGCCCTGAATAGGACACCCCCAGCCAAATCATCACTGATGAGGGGTGGTGACCTCGTTGGACCCTCGGAGCAATCATGCTGGCTTCTTTACTATTCTTAGCGTATACTCTATCATTTTGACGGTTAAAATTTTCTTCGACTGTGAAGATTTTTTCATCAGTAAACAAGATTTTTCGATGGCCGTTTTGTGCGTACTGCTTTAGTAGAGCGCGACTTCGTGCTAACCTCATAGCCTTTGTTGTGTTTAATTCTGTATTAATATATCTATACGATCCATTGCTTCCTTAAGCCAGTATTCAATAAACGGTCGTACCATAAACATTGCGTTTCGCTGCACTCTTACCCGTCATTCGAATATCAACCTAATATCCCTCAAAATAACGTACATAGTGTTTGGTCCTTCGAGCCGGATAAAAAATATTGTGGAATTTGCGGACAAAAGGCGACCTTGGCTGCGTCGAGCGCATCGAACAATAGGCCTACAGAAAAAAGGGTCTATTCATAATCGATAATAGAAAAGTGATCTTTATTTACAAGTGTGCAAGGACGCAAAGTGCATATGAGCTATCGGAGAAATAACAAGTTGTTTACGTCAAACTTAATGGATTTCTTTTGTGATTCTTGTTAAATACTTACTGTGACTGTGCTTATAATTACGAACTATGGCGAAACCAAATATGGAACAATTATTACTACAACTTGAAGAAACGGCTACTTTGATGAATAAAACTCAAGTAAACTTAAAGAAATGTCCAAAAACTAGATTAACTAAGGGATATCTACAAACTCGAATACAGTGTATAGATGAATACTGGAACGTGTTTACTTCAACACATCGCGAACTTATAAAGATTACGCCGCGTGAAAAACGTGCTGAGATTCCATACTTTGCTAACGATGAGTATAATAGTTTCGAAGACGCGTACGTCTGCCTCAAAGCTGATATTCAGGATGCGATTTTACAAATTGAGACATCGACGCCGTCACGCCAATCTCCACATCGGGCGTCATGCAGTAATGAAGGTCACGAGTCCTCGGATGTACTAACCTCGCAAGTCAGGCTTCCTAGGATCCAGCTTCCTACCTTTTCGGGGAGTTACGAAGAGTGGCCTACTTTTCAAGACCTTTTCATTAGCTTAATACATGACAACGCATCACTTTCGAACGTACAGAAACTTCACTATTTGAAGTCCAGCATTGCAGGCGAAGCGGAAGCCCTCCTTAGACATGTTCGTGTTACCGATTCGAATTACGTCGACGCGTGGAACATTTTAAAGCAACGTTATGGAAATAAACGTATTATAGTGCACTCTCTGTTAAATAGGTTATTTTCGCAGAAACGGGTAAGTGTTCAGTCTGTCAATCTTATAAAAATGTTACTCGATAATACTACCGAATGCATTAACTCATTAAATAATTTAAATATTCCAACTGGTTCTTGGGATCCTGTAATTATATTTCTTGTAGTACAGAAATTGGACCCGGAGTCACGTAAAGATTGGGAAAATTTTGCATATAAAAATAACTCAGATGATTTACCATCTTGGTCTGATTTGAGGTGTTTTTTGGAATCAAAGTTTCGTACACTAGAGCTAGCGAACCCAACCGCAAGTATGTCATCAGAAAAAACCAGAGAGAAAAATATTAGGGAACGCTCATTTCACGCGGCCACGACTATTTCACGTCCAGTAAAACCGTGTTTATTATGTAAAGAAAACCACACACTGTGTCACTGTAAGCAATTCACAAACATGTCAGTTAGTGAACGAAGTAACTATGTTAAAGAACATAACCTGTGTTTTAATTGTTTGTTGATAGGACATTCTATTGTGAAATGTAGATTACCGATGTCTTGTCGTATATGCCACAGACGTCATCATACCCTTCTGCATCAAATGAAGTCGGAGGAAACTACGATGCATTCTAGTGTTGAAGATACAAATGCAGAAGAGGATGAAGCCCAAGTCAATACAATGATGACGTCACACTGCAATGCAAACCAGGTATACGCTTTATTAGCCACAGCATTAGTTAAAGTCAAGAGTGACACAGGACACACAATAACATTAAGAGCGCTTGTAGACCAAGGCTCACAGGCTTCTTTTCTAAGCGAACGGGCTACTCAACTACTACAACTAAAAAAGAAGTCAACTAGAGGTAATGTTATTGGAATTGGGTCGACCAAAACAAGAATCAACAATACAGTACAATTTCACATTGTTTCCACATATAACGAGAATTTTTGTATACAAACAGAAGCATATGTTTTACCTAAACAATTAACGACAAACTTACCTTCTAAGTTTATTCAAGTTGGAGACTGGCCCCATCTGAAAAACCTACAACTAGCGGATCCAACATATCACACACCAGCACCGATAGATTTGTTATTGGGAGTGAACGAATGTGCACAAATTTTACAGCAAGAACTTATAAAGGGACCTGCAGACGCTCCGTGTGCACAGAAAACTGCACTGGGTTGGATTTTGTTTGGAAGAATAGGTGAAAGAAAATCTAACGAGCCATCTTTAATAGTAATGCATCATCAAATAGACTTAGACGAAATGTTAAAATCAATGTGGGAACTAGACAACGAAAGCACAAGAAAACTAACTAAAGAAGAAAAACTTTGTGAAGAAATCTATGAAAAAACATATAAAAGAAATGAAGAAGGAAGATTTATAGTAAACTTACCATTTAAATCAGAAAAGCAAATGTCACCAGATGGTAATAGTAAAGAAATAGCACTGACAAGATTTCTACAGCTGGAAAGAAAATTACAAAGAATGCCTAAACTAAAGGAAGATTATACGAAGGTTATACAAGAATATGTAACTTTAGGACATGCAGAACAAATACCGGAAGACGAATGTGACAAAAGATCTGTTTATTTATGTCATCATGCGGTTATACGAGAAGAAAGTGAAAGCACTCCAACTCGCGTGGTATTCGACGCCTCTTGTAAGGGTACAAATGGTATCTCACTTAACGACGAGTTACTTGTTGGTCCAGTGTTGCAAGAAGATCTTCGCAGCATCATCATGAGATGGAGAATGCACGCCGTATGCTTCGTGTCAGATCTGAAAAAGATGTACAGAATGGTGTTAATAGCGAAAGAACATGTCGATTTCCTACGTATCTGGTGGAGAAATGAACCTACAGAAATATTAAAAGAGTATCGTTTACTTAGAGTTACGTTCGGTACCGCATCGGCGCCATACCTCGCAGTGAAGACGTTGATACAGCTGGCAGAAGAGGAAGGAGCTGACTTTCCAGTTGCAGCACGTATTCTGAAAGAAAATTGTTATATGGACGATATACTCGCTGGGTTTGATACTGAAACTGAAGCCGTAGCAGCAAGCCAAGAGCTAAAAGATATACTGAAAAGAGGTGGCTTCGAACTGCAAAAATGGTCGTCAAACAGTGCAAATTTTATGGAATCTATAGAGCCTGAAAATAGATCAACTAAAGTACAACTGAACCTAAACATCGAAGGAACTATTAAAGCATTAGGTGTACTATGGAATTTAGCAACTGATGAATTCATGTATAACATTAACTTACCTCCTATTTCAGAAACTATTACAAAACGAAATATCTTGTCAGACATTCAAAAACTTTTTGATCCACTCGGATGGATAGCTCCGTGCATAATCTCAGCAAAAATCCTAATACAGAAACTATGGTTAAAGAAAATCGATTGGGATGATGAAGTAGATGAAACATTAACAGAAGAATGGAAAAACATTAGACAAGATTTTGAAAACGTAAGAGATATACAGTTAAAAAGATGGATAGGAACTTCAACTAAAAATAGCAAGCGAATAGAATTGCATGGATTTTCCGATGCCTCCGAGAAGGCATACGCCTCAGTTGTTTACTGCAGAGTAATCAATTTCGATGGCACAATAACCACCACACTACTTGCAGCGCGAACTAGAGTCGCTCCTGTAAAGTCAGTGTCAGTTCCAAGGCTTGAACTTTGCGGTGCAGTTTTACTGTCTAAACTGTTAAAAAACGTAGCACAAGCAATGCGAATACCTGCATCACAAATATACGCCTGGACTGACTCATCCATTGTCTTGTCATGGCTTAGTGGTGAACCATCCAGATGGAAACAGTTCGTCGCTAACCGCGTCGTCGAGATACTGGATAATGTGAACGATAAGCAATGGCATCATGTGACATCTGAAAATAATCCTGCCGATGTTGCATCACGAGGCGCTCTTCTAACACAGTTAAAAAACTGCAAATTGTGGTGGGAAGGACCTGAATGGTTAAAACACACTGATATACATTATACAAGACCAAATCCGATACCTGTAGAATTAGAAAAGAGAACTATCCAAGTTAATACAAAAATAGAGGAAGAAAACATAATTAAATTTGAAAATTTTAATGATTTGAAAGAATTGTTAACAGTAATAGTTTACAGCATTAGATTTTTACGTTTTAAAAGCAATCCAGATGAAGTTAATAAAGAAATTACAACGCAAGAGTTAGAAGAAGCATTAAAAAGATGTATTAAAATAGCACAACAGGATTTTGAAGAGGAAATTGAAAGTCTAAAAGCAAATAGAAATGTTAAAAGAAATAGTAAACTAAAAACATTGAATCCTTACCTTGACGAAGAGGGTCTTCTCAGGGTGGGCGGAAGATTGAGAAACTCTGCTTTGCCGGAACACTCCAAACATCCTATAATCCTGAAAAATAAAAATGAATTAACTTACCTTCTTATAGCGGACGCACACAAGAGAACACTGCACGGTGGAACACAGCTAGTCTTGACTTACCTTCGGTCGAAGTACTGGATACTGCAAGTAAAAAATACAGTTAAGGCTTATTTACATAAATGTGTATTGTGTGCTAAAATGAAAGCTAATATTCAAACACAACAGATGGGAGACTTACCTCGAGCTCGTACAACAGCTGCACGTGCATTCCAACACAGTGCAATCGATTTTGCTGGTCCTTTGTTTGTTTTAATGTCTAGAGGACGTGGAGCTAAGCAACGTAAGGCGTATATAGCTGTATTCATATGTATGGCTACCAAAGCCATACATTTAGAGTTGGTGGGTGATCTCACATCCGATTCATTTATTGGTGCATTCCGTCGCTTTGTCGCTCGTAGGGGTGCATGTACTCACATATGGAGTGATCAAGGTCGAAATTTCGTAGGTGCTAATAAGATCTTGGCTGAAGCGTTAAAAACCGCGAATTTAGATCTTCCTAGTGACATTAAGGAAAGGCTTTCATTAGAAGGTACACAGTGGCATTTTATTCCTCCTTATAGTCCCAACTTCGGTGGTTTGTGGGAGGCTGGCGTAAAGTCGCTTAAATACCATCTGCGTAGAATACTTACTGCCAGTCTTACCTTCGAAGAAATGACAACCGTATTGTGTGAGATTGAAGCATGCCTAAATTCACGCCCGTTGATTCCAATAGACACTTCAGACCCAGACGCTGAACCTTTAACACCTGGTCATTTTTTGATAGGGGAAACTCCTGTTAACATACCTACACCTGATCTTAGAGATATTAATATCAATCGTTTAGATCGTTGGCAAGTAACACAAAAGCTTGTTCGAGATTTTTGGAATCGATGGCAAACTGAATACTTATCCAGGCTACAAACTAGACCTAAGTGGCTAAACAGGCAACCAGATTTAGAAATTGGTGATATTGTGTTACTTAAAGACGAACATTTACCACCCGGAAAGTGGTCATTAGGTAGAATAGTAAATAAACATCCGGGACAAGATGGTTGTACTCGAGTATATAGTGTCAAATGTAAAAATGAAATAACGAAACGATCAATTAGCAAATTGTGTAAATTGCCTGTTAATGATGATTAATTTAACTATACAAATTTGTATTAATGCATGCTCAATTAAAATATTTAATTTAAAATGATGAAACTTGTAAATTGATTCCTATAAAACAATTCTACTTTGACTGTGTTAAACTTTGTATGATGATTTTACTATTGGAATGCATACTATTGTTAAATTTAAAAGTCCTGTCGTACTTTGGTGGGCGGCATGTTGTGTTTAATTCTGTATTAATATATCTATACGATCCATTGCTTCCTTAAGCCAGTATTCAATAAACGGTCGTACCATAAACATTGCGTTTCGCTGCACTCTTACCCGTCATTCGAATATCAACCTAATATCCCTCAAAATAACGTACAGCCTTCAATCGTGCGTTTAGCAGATGGCCCTTTCGTCTACGGTAAGCGTGAAGCCCAAGGTCATCATTGATAATTTTTTTAAGGGAACTTCTCTTCACAGTCATCTGTATAACTTTAACTTTTGCTTCCGGACGGGATTTCTCGTGATTCTCGCCTTCACTGCCTTGATCACAGCTGGTGTCCGAACGGTGCGTGGTCTTCCTGATCTTTTTCGGTCATCGACGGTCAAGGTATTACTGTACCTATGGATAGTGCGATAAATAAATTGCTTGTTGATTTTCAACTTTTGTAGCAACTTGAAAATCATATTCGGTGGCTGCCCACATTTTTGCAGAGCAATTACAGCGACACCATTCTCCTTCAACCCCCATTCCATGGTGAAATAAACAAAATATGATATACGTGTGGTATGGAATTATAGCTTATAAAACTGTCAATAATATGTCATTTTTATTTTTTCTTTTCATTTGTTTTAATGGCCAGTAATCGATAAAGAAACTCAATAATAGAACTTTTGACCAACCTGTGTATATTGATACAATTCATTTTATGCATCGAAGCAATCTCACTCTTATTTTAAGCAACATAGGTCAGATATTGTCCAATCAATAACAATTTAGATCATTATAAACACTGAGGACTGAGGCAAACAACACAACACAATGTCGTGTCCATGTAGGCGCGGGGGAAGGGTACGAGAGAGAGGTGAGAGATCAAGAGTTTGCGGGGAGATTTTTAGGCAGTTATATCAATTTACACAAATAATAATCAAACGTTTTACTTCTTGTATTCTTGTATTTTTTGATATAAGTTAATTATATCATTTAACACCTTTCCCAAGTTTATGTGATTATTGATATAATTGAAATTATATCGATAAACACGAAGTAAAAATTCATTATTTTTTAATTTTCAGTGCTATTAGTCGAGTTGAATCAATGTGCACAAACTAGCATACTGTGATACACATATAATTATGTGTGTATTGATATAATTCTAGATAAATCACTACGCACAATTCAAGTCACTTGTTATTGAATTGTGTATAAAGTATTAAATCGAGTTATATTTATTGACACAATTTTTTTATAAGAATAGTCTCGGTACACTTTGTTTTAAGTAGAGATATATTAATTTACACATTTTTTCCTATAAAACATAAAAAATAAGCACTTATATCACTATGCACAAAACTTATTTCTGTAAATATAAGTCATATAAATACGCCAATTCTGTACCTTCAGTGAAAACTGATCTAACTCGAGTTGTATCGATTTTGATTTTATTTCACTATTCAAATCGTTGAAAAATTAGCTTTTTTTGTGTCTAATTGGCGTATTTTTATGACTTATATTAACAGAAATAAGTTTTGGCATAGTGATATAAGTGCTGATTTTTTTGTGTTTTTTAGGAAAAAATTGTGTAAATTAATATATCTCTACTTTAAACAAAGTGTACCGAGACTATTCTTAAAAAAAAAATAGTGTCAATAAATATAACTCGATTTAATACTTTATACACAATTCAATAACAAGTGACTTGACTTGTGCGTAGTGATTTATCTAGAATTATATCAATACACACATATAATTTCACAGTATGCTAGTTTGTGCACTTTGATTCAACTCGACTTATAGCACTGAAAATTAAAAAATAATGAATTTTTACTTCGTGTTTATCGATATAATTTCAATTATATCAATAATCACATAAACTTGGGAAAGGTGTTAAATGATATAATTGACTTATATCAAAAAATACAAGAATACAAGAAGTAAAACGTTTGATTATTATTTGTGTAAATTGATATAACTGCCTAAAATCCCCCCGCAACCTCTTAATCTCCCTCCTCTCTCTCGTACCCTTCCCCCGCCGCCTGCATGGACACGACATTGTGTTGTGTTGTTTGCCTCAGTGTTACACCGACGTTCCTGAGCTACGGTTACTACACTCGAGAGTTCGCGACACGAACAATATGAAGCGAAACGTAAATTGTATCACTTTACACAAAGCATAATGGATTGTGCCATTTAATTTATAATGATCTAAATTGTTATTGATTGGACAATATCTGACCTATATTGCTTAAAATAAGAGTGAGATTGCTTCGATGCATAAAATGAATTGTATCAATATGCACTAACTATTCATACTGTTGTACGTTGTATTTATACAAGAAATTAATTAGTATTCGATTTCAGTAGTTAGCATCTTCTTCATCGGCAATGGGTGTCGTGCTGCTAATATCAATGGTACACAACTTCATGACACCCACTGCTGGGTTTATGCCTCCTCAAGGATCTCCACAACGATAGGTCATGCACTGCACTGCCCGCACACAGCAGCTTCCCGCGACTTTCACCAAATCATTAGTCGGAAGTAAAATAAGGGTCATCCCGGTGCGTGGTAACTATTCTAGAACCTTTCCATCTCAATGGCCATCGGTTCTTCTCACAATGTTTCCCACCCACTGCCACTACAGCTGGGCTATCCTTTGAGCGATATCGATTACATTAGTTTCCTTAAGGATCTCCTCATTGCTGATTCGATCACGCAAAGAAACTAACCACGATTCATTGCCATAAGTCATGACTCTCACTGTCTACATACACTGGCCAAAGACGTCGGTCGTCCTAAGACGTGTGTGCGATGCGGATCGGTGCAGACGCATACTAAGAAATTAGAGAACGCGTAACGCGGCCAAGTGCCGCTAATCGTATTACGCCATGAGTGACAAACTTGTGGCAAATGAACTCCTGGCGTTCCTACAACAAAAGCTGGACGTCATGGATTAGGTGAGCGCACTGCAAATTTGCAAGTCCAGCTTCAGCGAGGACGACGTGGCCACGGCGAAGAAACTCTTGTTCGAGTCTCTCGGCAAGAGCGACCAGATGGTGTCCCGGAGACGTGATGGGACACAGAAGAGCTTGCAGGAGATCATCACCCTGTTCAAGGAAACCGACCCCGATGACGTGCCGACGTTCGTGGCGAGGGACCTCAACAAGCTGCCTCCCGTCACCTTCGATCACGTCGATGTGACCTGCCTCCTAAAGGACATCGTGTCCCTTAAGGCGAGTTTGGCCGAATTGATGTTGAAATTTCAGTCATCTGAAAATACGGTGAGTGAATTGCGTAAAGAAGTTGACGATTTACGTGAATCACTCGCCGTAAGTAGGTCAAATGTCAACACTCGACGTGGGGCCTGCTTCGATACATCTATGACGTCGAGTTGCAAGTCAGCAGTTTCGTCGCCGTCTCCGCCACGACCCGAACGAGCCCGAGCGCCACCGCCGCTGCCGCCGGCCGCGAGCGCCGATCCCGCGAGCTGTGCGCCACCCGCCCGCGCCCCGCCGCCGCCGCCCTCTACCGCGATGGAGCCGGAGACGCGTGCGCCCGTCAGCTGTCGACGCGACTTTGCTGCTGTTGCGGCCGCCAATTCAAGCTCGCGGTCGCAGAAGCCAGCACTCGCCGATGGGAAAGCTCCTTCGCAGGATGTTGTCCAACCGGGCCAAGATGAAGACGGTTTCCTCGAGGTTCGGAACAAGAAGCGACAGCGTCAGCGAACGAGACAGAATCATCATGGCACCGCACCGACAGGGCCCAACTTCCTGCTGCGAGCTGCCATACCGACTACGGCTGTGTACCTGTCCCGCCTGCACCACACCACCACCGTGCAGGATGTGATAGAGTACATAAAGAAGAAGGCTAACTTTTGCTTGAGAGTTCAGCCTCTGGAGTCGCGCCATAACACGAATTTTAAGTCGTTTGTGGCGCGCATCCCGACCACCAGGCTGGACACTTTCATGAAGGAGGACTTCTGGCCGCAGGGCGTGGTATACAGGCACTTTCGAGGGACATTGCCTTGTGCCACCGAACTGACACAGAAAGTGCCAAATTGAGTTTATACTAAATAAATAATAATAAATAAAATAAAAATTGTTTTATTGACCAACCAATTTGTGACAGATGTTTATATAATACCAACTTAGGACTAGATAACAGATTCTTAATATTATAAGCCTCTGCTGCCAAACTAGGCAAAAACCTGTATTTCAGCATTCAGCGCCATAACCCTCCACAGACATAGCAATTTAAACTAGTCAAAGCAAGTCTTAAATAAAAATGAGCACAATATTTTATGTATTACTTTGATCAAAGACAATAAAAAATAAAATAAAGGAAAAACAATAAAAAAGTGAATGTGTATTAGCCGTGTGTGTGTGTGAGTGTGTGTGTGTGTGTGAGTGTGTGTGTGTGTGTGTGTGAGTGTGTGTGTGTGTGTGTGTGTGTGTATGGTGTGTGATAGTGTATGTGTGATTACCTATATCTATATATGTGTGTTAATGGTTGTGAGTGAGTGTAATGTGTTAGCTTTGTAAAAGATTCCTGATAAAATTAACATTATAGTGTAGTCAGCAACTCTTCAGTTTCATCATAAGATAGTGATTGCAGCCATTTGTAAATTAATCGCTTGCAAGCCGATCTAGGCAGTGGGTAGATATTTAGCTTTTTATTGAAAAGGTTATATAAGTATGGACCTAAAAATAAGAAGAAGCGGTGGCTGAATTTAGTGCGAGTACTGTGCATGTTACGGCAAACTGTGAATTTTCGCCGCGTTGTTTGAGTGGAACTATCAAATGAAATCAATGAATGTTGTCTTAGCACAACATTGAGTAAAAACAATTGGCGAACCGTAAGCACATCGCAAAGTTGAAACAGGTCAAAAGTAGGATAAAGGAGTGGTTTAAACATGCAGATTTTGAGTATAGCTCTTTGAGCTACTTCTATCTTTTTTATTTTAGTTTTAGCTGCACCCCCCCAGCTAGAAATACAATAACACAGGATAGATTGACAGAGTGCATAATATATTTGCTTAAGACGATACGGCTCCAATACAGGTCGTAATGTTTTGAAGATGGGCATAAGTTTCCGAACTCTTGATGTTAGTTGTTCGATATGTTCATAGAAGTTAAGGTTTTTGTCAATTATAATACCAAGGTATTTGATAGATTCAACACATTCCATAACTGAACAAGAACATGGATTAAGTACGTTAGATTCAGGACAAACATGAGATATAATTCTATGGTCTGGACAATTATTTTCTTTAAGATTTATAATGGAAAATTTTATAAACTTGGATTTGTTAGCATTAAGTGTTAGTTTATTATTGATAAGCCATTTCTGCACCTCATTCAGACCAGATTGCGCGTAACCAAAGGCCCTCTCCCAATCATCAGCAGCAAATAACAGAGCCGTATCATCTGCATAAGATATTATTTTACCATGGGGGAATGCTAACTTTAACAGGTTGTTTATGTAGATGAGGAAGAGTGTCGGACCCAAAATGCTGCCCTGGGGGACTCCATACTGCAATTTTAGTTTATCACTTACGTGTGAATTAACTTTGACACATTGATATCTGTCGGACATATAATTTTCAAATATTTTAAGCTGTTGGTCACGGATTCCAATATCTTCTAACTTGGCCAAAAGGAGGGGAATTGAAATAGTATCGAAAGCTTTGGCCATATCGAGAAATATGGCAATACACTTTTTACCTATGTCAAGGTTAGACGTCAAGAAATCAGTCAAGGTCAAAACTGCATCATCTGTGGATTTACCTTTTCGGAAACCGAATTGATTATCAGAGATAATATGATTGGTTTCCAGGTAATTAAGCAGTCTGCTATTTAAGATTTTTTCGAGGACTTTAGAAATTGTTGGCAAAATAGAGATCGGCCTATAATTAGTGATGGAGTCCTTTCTCCCACTCTTATGAATTGGGGTAATAACTGAATGTTTAAGAATGTTAGGGAAGATGCCATGTTTTAGACAACTGTTAAAGATGTATGTCAAGGGTGACACAAGACAATCAATATTTTCTTTAAGAAGCTCGCTTGAAATTTTGTCTATACCAACTGAACAGTTATTTTTTAGGCCCAACACCAAGCGCCTAACCTCCTCCTCATCCACATCTAGCATCACAAAAGAATTAGCTCTAGACCCAACAGTAGCATTTGCCATAGCCGAGTTGTGCGGAGCAGGGTCCTGAATTTTCTCAGCAAGCAGCCGACCGACATTAATAAAATAATTATTGATGTCATTTACCGCATCGATAGGCGATGGATACAAAGACAATAACTCACTGCCAGAACTTGTATTAGTTTTGCTATTTGTAATTTCTCTTATCTCTTTCCAGATTTGTTTACTATTATTTCCAGCCCTGTCAAACTGTTTCTTTTCATAAGCTCTTTTTAGATTTTTTAAAATTTTATTGCAAAAGTTTCTATATCTTACATATGTAATTTTAATAATATTATTATCCGGTGCTCTTCTAAATTTTTTATGTAACCGATCCCGATTTCGTATACATCGTAGAAGGCCAGGCGTAATCCACGGTTTCAGCAAACGTCTGCGCTTAGAGAGCGTTACTGTCACCGAGTTCTCAGCAATAGCGGTTTCAAGGCAGTGTATTAAACGAGACATAGCTTCATTGGGATCAGTTATATCATAAATATGACTAAAATCCATTTTTGACAACGATGATTTAAGGCTATTGTAATTAATTTTTGTGTATTGAGTAGGAGAGGTAATCCGGTATCGTTTCTGTTCAAAGCACATAGCTACAGTTTCATGGTCTCTAAGAATAGTTTCAGTAACAATAGTCGTGACCCTACTATTAGATTTCAACATTGCATGATCCAAACAAGTCCCACTTTCAGCCCTAGTTACAAACAGGTGAGTTGGCATTAGACCATAAAATGCAGTCAATGTTAGGTAACGTTCAGAATCAGTGTCACGTTTTCCATGGTTAATGGCAATGTTAATATCTCCCACTATAGCTATGCTCCTGAAATTTAACAGACTATGCAAAATCTCGTTTAAAGATGTCAAAAACGAATCGATTTTTCGATAGGATGGAGAACGATAAATACAGATAATAGCCCAGTCTTGACCATATTTTACAATAAGACAGTTACCTTCTTGAAAGTTTGGTTCCTCAATATTACACTGCAATCCGTCTCTGATATACACCACCACCCCGTCATTTTGTATTTTATTATTTTTTGTCGAGAAAGAGACATAATTATTAAGGGGGGGAATTACGGGATTGTCACAAAGCCAACATTCGGTTAGCACCATAATATCCCAATCAACGTTCAGATTAGTTAAAAGCACTTCGAAACCAGGCATATTACAGTTGATACTTCTAACATTTTGCGACAATACAGTTAGATTGGACTGCAGTGGCAATACATGCGAAGAGACCATAGCCGGATCACACTCAAGTGATGTAGCTTGTGAGAAAGAATCTAAATCATTGAGAAACGTTGGATCCATAATTTAATTTTAATTAATTTTTTATTTTATTGATTTAGATGGTATGGATTCTAACAAATCCATTAAGTACTTTATAGGCAAGGTGAATAATTTACCAGGATAATATATTATTTGTTTAATATATAGGCAGTGTGTTTGTGATAGTGTGTGTGGATATTCATAGTTCGTGCTTACACAATATAAACTTAAACTTAAATTTTTACGATGTGCATGCAAAAATGTTATGATAAACAAGGTTAATGATTTGACAAAATAAAATATGTTATTTTCAGTTTTAGTTTTATATAGGTAGTGTGTTTGTGACGACTGTGTGTATGGATATTTATGATAGATGCTAATACAATAAAAGCTTAAAATTAGACTATGATGTACATGAGAAAAAATCAATTTGAAAAAATAAAAATAATAAAAAAATATAACTAGTCATTCATTCTTGCGCAGCTTTTCAATATCTTCCGTGGAGATAATTTTTATTTGAGGAGATTTTTCATCTTTGCGCAGATAAACAACTCCATGACTTGTCCAGCAGAAAGAGTAGGCATAATTCTTCTGAAAGGTTCTGCTTAAGTAAAATAATCTTTGTGTATTACTTGTTAGAGTTTCGGATACAAACACAGGTCTTTTTGGCTGTTTCAGTTGCAGGTGAGACGTGTTAAGTTTTTCGCCCTTCACTCTACTCTTATTAAACATTTTAACCTCCTTTAGTATTTTGTCTCTCAAAAGTACAGTAGTAAACTCCACAACTATTGGGGTGGAATTATCTTTTGATCCAGCTCTATAGATGTCTTTGATGTGTGATTCATTTAAATCAATATTTAAGTTCTTACTTAGGTTAATAACAATTTTACATAAGTCTTGTTTTGTTTCACCCGATTCTTTTACTATATTACGTATTTCAATTCCTGTGGAGCGAGATTTTTTCTCCAAAGTTTCAATTTTATCCTCCAAAATTTGTACATGCTTTTTGTCCTGTATTTTTTCTTCTTCCAGGCGCGTTAAACGTATTAAAAGTTCGTCATATTTATTAGACATTAATTCCACACTCTTAGTTAGTTCCGTGTTTTGCTGTTTAATAGTATTCATCGACTCCTCAAGTCCACAAAATTTGCTCTCCATTAATTTTGAGAATTTCGCGAACATATCATTTAAAGTTGCTAAAATATTTGAGTCGTCTCCATCAAATTTGCGTTTTTTACGCTCCGCAATGTGCGCAAGCGACGGTAAATCGGGCGCAGATTCACAATGTTGAAGTGATGGGTCAGTCGCACTCGTGAGTATTTGCGCGCCAGAGGTTCCGCCGCCGCCGCCGGATGCGACATCAGCTGAGGCGGGGGGTGCGCGTTTAGGCGGCATCGTGAGTAAGTTGAGGTGTACTAGGATGGCAGACAACAAATAGGTAATACAGCGCACTGCAAGCGGTGTGTTCTATCGTGACTGCGCCGGCTCACAGGGGTCTCACTAAATTGGTGGCAATCGACGATTTCATATAAATCACCTTTCCGTCCAGTCTAACTAGACCTCTGATTAGATTGAATGAAGGCACGTACTTTTTTCCTTGTTTCTCGGATGGATTACGTGTATAGCTGGGTCTTCTTTCTTAACAGAATACGTGCATTGATGCGTGTGTGTTTAAGGTGGATAATTATGCTTGTTACTCACACTACGTGCAGAAAGCTGTCGTCGCAATCGCAATCTAGTAGCCTCCGCGTGTGCGCTCCTTTGGTTTATGGTCTCCTATTATTTTTCTCACTATTTTAAATTAAAATTTGAATATTTTATAATAAAATTATAATAAAATAATTATAAACTTGCACAATAAATGCGTCTGAACACCTCAGAGGTCCGGGAGGAAGGGGGAATCCGGGTCCGGGAGGAATATACTAACGTAATATTAAGTTATATTTACTAACAAAATTGTCTATATATATTATATTTTAGTTTTAAGGTATGTATCTATGGGCCATTGTTGCCTGATAATAAATAAATAAATAAAAAAATAAAAAAAAATAAAAAAATAAGACTGAGGCAGGTTCAACGCAAAGATGTTCAAAAAACTTCCCGAATGCTAAATTTTGATGAGATTTGTGCTCCGGTTCTGTAATCAGTCCGATATGGTGGCATTTTTGTATAAGTAGTTACCTCAGCACCTCGATATACATCTAGTCCATTTGGCACCTCTGGAGAGAATGCAGCACCACCCAGGTCTCGATCGAATTAAAAGCTTTCTAATTAAAAGCTTTGATTGGACCAGGAAAGCCAAGCAAAGTGGCAGTTTTTACTATTCGGTGTTCTATACAACCTGCCGCAGAGTGTGGATGTGTGTCAAAACCATTTCAGAAACCCGCTTGTTTTGACAGCAAAAACTGTATTTTCCATCAGTACTCTGCGCCTTCAGGTAATGACAATGATTACAATTAAACTTAACAATTTACCAGGCTCTATCGGTACGAATGAGTGGCCATTGTCGTCAAGCTCTAATTTGAATCCATTGAATTATTATTTTTGGGCGAAATACAATAAAATAAATACAATGATGATATTTTCTTAAAAGTTGACTTTTAGTTCTACTCAAACCTGTGATTATACGAGCAGTGTGACCATATGTGGCAGGATCCTGCCTTTTCGGCAGGTTTAGCCCTTTATTTTACTCTCTGGCATATTTGTTTGACGTTTTAGAAATCTGGCAGTATTTGGCAGTTTATAGCAATATAAGCATTTTTTATTATTTGGCAATACATCCTTTAGAATTAGTCGGGTGCGGATCGACAAAAGAAAAAACAGTAGGTAGGAATTTTTAAACTTTAATATATTTTAAAGTTTATTTTCTTTAAATATGACAATTGTGCCCAGCCATAGAGTGCACAAACGAAAGCACGTGAAACTAGGCTCAAAATTATCGATAAAATCAGAAAAAGGCGTTTTATAGCATTTTATTGATACTCAATGGTCAAAATCCATTGTCATTTGACAGTTTAAAGTGATAAATCGCTATATCATATCTTTTTTTGTATGGGGCATGTTTTTGGCATTTTCTGGAGTCAGGTTTGGCAGATTTTGGCAGTTTTTTTGCCAGTGTCCGGCAGATTCGCCATTTTTGAGATGGTCACCCTGTATACGAGGTACCTATGAACGCGATAGCGTACTTGTAAACAATTTGGCGTGACAAACGAAAAAAGAGTATTAAAAGTATCTAGTTTGAATTAAACTGAATACTAACACAATGCTCGTAGATCTTCGTAGTGCTTCCCAAAGATTAGGTCTTAGAATGAACATGGATAAGACGAAAAATTAGTCGATTGCCCATGTTGTACAATCTTTAGTTCAAATTGGGAATACTACACTCGATGTTGTAGTTCATTACGTATAACTAGGAAGAACAGGCAGTCCAGTTAAGTAAGTCGAACTTCAAGATCCAACTTGGATAGGCAGCATTTGGGTAGTTTTGAAAAACTCTTTCCGTCTAACTTACCTTAATGTCTCAAGACTAAAGTCTATGACCAATGTGTGATGCCAGTGATGACTTACGGCAGTGAAACGTGAAACAGTGAAACTATGGATTTCTTAAGAGAACCATGCTCGGCCTTTCCCTACGTAATCGAACCAAAACTTGAGTACATACGTAAGAGAACTAATGTAACCTACATCGCTTGAAGAATTGCTCAGCTGAAGTGGCAGTGGGCGGGACACATAGCGAGAAGAACCGATGGCTGATGGGATTGAAAGGTTCTGGAATGGCGACCGCGCACCGGACGACGACGCTTCATTGGTATAGGTTCCTGACAAGGTGGACCAACGATCTGGTGAAGGTCGCGTCAAGCTGCTAGTTGCAGGTAGAACAGGATTGATTATTGTGGAGATCCTTGAGGGAGGTTCGCATACACATCACTTATACTCAGCGGTAGGTGTCGTGCGGCTGATATGAAGATGATTAGTCTAATTTGCTGGTGTCTATTTAATATTTTATTTATTTTTCACGAATTATATCACTATTCACATAATAAATATAGTAGTTATATCGTTAGTGATAAGAGTTGAAACAATTTACACATCGTTTTTTTTCAAAATAGTTGTGTAAATTGATATAATTCGAATTTTTTAAACGATTCAACAAAATAAAACTCTAATTACTCATATTTAGAGATTGTTTAACAATGTTTCTTCGACAACTTGAAAAAAAATCTACAATTAAAAAAGTTGACACAAAAAGTAAAGGTAAGGTATCATTTGACACAAAAGCAGGTGTGCCTGGTGTAAAATGATAGAAGTATTATTATATCAATATACACAAAATAAATAAATGTGCCAAGTGATATAACTGAACATTTTCTTGAATACTGAAAAATCTGTTAAACTTTTCTCTGTAAATTAAACAAGAAAACAAAGCTAGCATAACTATCTACAGTCTACAAGCACTAATTTTATTTTATCTATCTCAGACGAAGAGTAGGATTTTTTTAAACTTTAAAGTCAATTTCCCAAAAATCGTGTTTTTAGAGTTATACCTCTTTTCACTGAAGGTACAGAATTAGACACAAAAAAAACTATTTTTTCAATGATTTGAATAGTGAAATAAAATCAAAATCGATACAACTCGAGTTAGATCAGTTTTCACTGAAGGTACAGAATTAGGACAGGGCCTAACACTTAATTCGTCCAAGCCTAACACCCTGTAAGGTTTTTTTATATAAAAATTTGTTGTCCGATTTGTGGACTATGTAGGTATTAGTTATAGGTGACTATGTTATCGAATATTTTTGAATTATGTAGGTATATTGGGACTGGAAATTGTCCCAGGTTTTTGGGTTTCACCCCTCGGAACCAGAATTCCGTTTCCATGCATTCCGACCCTGTATGTTGCATGCAGCGTGTAATTTCAGCATAATCACATTACCTAACCCTGTATATTATCAAATACAGGGTGTTAGTAGTACAGTTCTGAATCATAGAGTGCAACCAATTAATTCTTTATTTATATACCAAATTGGCTGAAACATGGTCGCAGAAAGGCGCAGAAATGTATGAAAATTTTTTTGAGCAACCTGACCGAAAGAGGCGCCGCGGTGATAATTTTATTTATTGTAATTCTAATACACAATTGTAATAAAACTGGACGTGGAATTTTTAGGGCCCATAATCTATTATTTTTAGACGGTATCATACATTCGTTCTCCCAATCAACTGCTAAAAGTGGCCGTTTATGTCACATTAATAGGGAATATGCATCAATTTTTTTTAAATCTTAATAAAAAGTATAATGCGTGAGAAAGTTAACTGTAATATTAAAACTTTTCTCTTGCGTTTTTTTCTCGTGATATAGTTACTTGAAGTTAGCGCGCAGCAGCACCCGCCGAAAACGCTCCATACAAAACGGTGACGTCACACATCACGTTTCAGGTGTGTTTCGGCGCGTTTAATATGGAGTTAGCCAATAATCTTCAATTATCTCCCTAAATCGTGCGTTTAAGTACATATGTGTCATACAAAATATTGTTTTCACCTCTCCAGCACGAAAAGGGTGCTTTTGGCGCGTAAAAACTCGCAGCAAAATCGATTTTTGCTGCGAGCGTGAGACAAAGTGCTTTTTTAATTTCTAACACCACTTTTAAAATAATAAAGGAAAAACAAATAAAGTGACAAGGATGACACTTGTAAAATTGATATGTGAGAAAAGGATAGATAGAGTGCTTTATGGTGTCATACACGGATTAAAAAGTAAAAAAAAAAAAAATACACGGATATACCAAAGAGTTTTAAATAAGGATTGTTAAAAAAGAAGGTTGATAATTCGAAATAAAGAGTATGAAGGTAATGAGGTCACATGTATGAAACAAATATGAAATAAGAAAAATTAATGAAAATTACTAACAAATTATATGTTTTATGATTATAAATAAGACGGAATATTAATGAATAAGAGAAAAACACAACGTAATGTAATCAAAACGACGGGAATTACTGACTCTATGAATAAAATTTTTCAGCATAGGTTTGATTGAATTATTTTTGTGATAAATTACAAAAATGAATGTGTCCAACGATCAAGATAGTTTGCTAACTCCAAAAGAGTTAAGTGAACAAGTTTCTAATTCTGAATTAAGCTTTTTTACCAGGAAAGTCAAGTGAACATTTTCTCGCTGGTCGAGGTGAAAAGTTGTATGTGAGTGAAAAGTTTTACACGAGACCAAAATGTTGTTCTGCCTCGTGTCTTTAAATCACTCACTGTGCTCAGTAGTCTATATTAGAATCACTCGCTACGCTCGTGATTCAATTCTAGACTACTTCGCTACTTCGTGATTTAAAGTCGCCACTCGCAGCACAATTTGATTTTGGTCACTTGTATAACAAATAACTATTCTTATTCGATATTCTATCTGACTGTAAGGTGTATTATATCCAAAAATGAAAAAAAAAATATCGTTATTTTCCCCTGATTTCATCGTGTTTTAAAACTAGCATTATACATTTTTTTTATTTTTTTTTTCCTGTTCCATCATGTTTTTATAAGTGTCCGCAGCGATCAAGCTCAAATTCATCAAAATCGGTGACTTATGCATATTCCCTATTGCTATCTTCTCTTTACGAATGACTACGAGGGAATTTACTAATACCTTCTAAATATTCTTGACCGTAGTGACCGTAGGCTCTAAAAATTCCACGTAAAGTAAATATTGATATATTTTATTCTATTAACAACTTATTAAATAAAAACGTCTGAGGGCGCCACTTTCGGTGGTATAGCCACCACGACTCGCTGGCCAGCCTGCCTAGTATGACCGATTTATATCGCGTGATACATTGAAATGTAGTGATATAGCATTTTATCGACACTCAACTGTCAAATTCCTTTGTCTTTTTGACAGTTAAACCTGATAAAACGCTATATCACGCGATATAAATCGGTCATGCTAGGCAGGCAGACTAGTCTGATTTGAGGATAGGCGAACAAACCCACCGACCACCTATGACCTGGCGAACATCTAGGTTATGCAGGTGCAGGTCGAAGAAACGGGAATTGCTCGCGGAATGGCCTCCACCGCACCCACTTTCTTGACTCCCTACAAATCTTTCAATATCTGTCTCCTTTGTCCCTATAGTATAGGATAGGCGAAAAGTGGAAAACATCGGGCAGTCCGCAGTAAGTACGTTATATTCTACGCAGTCACGTTCTTGAAAGAAGTGAAAGAAGAATGGAATGCGCTGCTGATCTGATCATCATTCTAAGAGATATAAGGATCAGAGTATTTAGTTTCAGCATTTCCATACATGTTTACGCAAATTTCGCGGTATTTTTAAACATGCCCATAAAGGTATATCTTGGAATCTTGAATTTCCTCCAATCACTCCTTGGAGTGCCATCATCAGATCACAGCTAGGTCAATCCTTAGCGTAGAACCAAGGCTTAAATGTTACCTCGTTTGTATGAAAATCAACTGTTGTCGTTAATTATGTAGGAATGATGTAGGGTAGTATGGTATGGATATGGAGTGAGGTGGCCACTGATAGGAAGGCCACAGTGGAAGATCTTCCTCCGGGCTAGGTGGTATTTGCCCGGGGACCGCGGTCCAACCAATGATGGTTGGAAGTTGTATATATAGTTTGGTGGCTGAGAAAACTCCGATAGCGAGGTGTAGGTTTCTCCATATTACGAGTTGCTGTTCCTTACTAATCTTTGTGTTTATACGACATCTAGTCACATGATGATGAATCTTGTTGCAACCATGTGTTGGTATGTGCGGCTTAAGATAGATGCCGCTACAATTATGTGACCGATTCTTACACCATGTAAAGGTACATGATACAGATCTGGACGAGCTTTAAAATCTAAATCCACAATCGTGCTTTTATTCGAATGTAGTGTGTACCTATGACAACTGGATGAACAGTTAGCTAGGTCAGCTAACAGCAGTGTAGGTAATATTGATGTTTTTCAAGGTAAACCAGGGTAAGCCCTTATGTCTAGGACAAACACGCGACATGCTCGGTAGCATTAAGCCCTGTATGGCTTCACCAATCGTTATAACCTTAAATCATGAGGGCTGTTCCGTTAAATAATAGTTGGTCATTAGACTGTAGAATAGAAGATCCGATTTTTAACACGTTTTTATTAGGTTGCTTTCTCGTTTGTTTGTTTGTCCGCAAAGTTTGCGAACGATTTTATCCTAGCTTCCCGATGAGCTACAGACTTGAAACTTTAAACATAGGTCAGAACTTGAAAGCAATGCAATATTATGGTGTCATTGAGCTGATCTGATGATGGATCCAAAAGAAGGCCACAGGAACTCGATGATGGAACCATACAACCCCATCGTGTTTGGGCTCGTTAGAATCGTCTTGACAAGTACTTTGATGGGAGACGAAATCCAGGGTCTGATGATGAAGCTGGAAGACCATGCCATAGGAACACAATATTGATACCGTGCAACCTCATCGAGTTTGGACTTATTTGAATTGTCTTGACGAGTACTTTTTTGGGAAATAGTTTCCAGGGTCTGATGATGGAGCCGAAAGAAGGACACAGGAACTCTTTAATAAAACGACGCCCTACCCCATCGAGTTTGGGCTCGTTTGAATCGTCTTGACGAGTACTTTTTTGGGAAATAGTGTTCAGGGTCTGATGATGGACCCGAAAGAAGGCCACTGGAAGTCTGTAATAAAACCATGCAACCCCATCAAGTTTAGGCTCGTTTGAATCGTCTTGAAGAGTACTTTGTTGAGAAATAGTTTCCAGGGTCTGATGATGGAGCTGGAAGAAGGTCACTGGAACCTTGTAGTAAAAACATTCAACCCCATCGAGTTTGAGCTTGTTTGAATCGTCTTGACGAGTGTTCCAACAGGAGATGGTGTAATTTTTTTTAGCTTTACCTCGTTATTAAAATAAATTCTTCTGTAAATATGTATAACCCTACTGTTAGAGTTGATTATAAATCATACACCATGTTAACAGAAGTAATATTTTATTTCACGACCAGTTCAGACGACAGATCGAGCAAAAGTGAGTACAATTTACAAAAACCAACGCTTTTATACGCTTTACCATAACTATCATAGAATTGTCCATAGACTTGCAACTGTCAAGCATAAACGCACGTGGAGCATAGACTTAAGCCGGAAACACACCACTGTGCCGTGCCGCGTCGCTCCACGGCACGTCAATCAATCTGTCAGTCTTTGCTCCACGATTCACAGACTAGCATTAAACGTCAGAAGGATGTTTTGTCTGTGAGTGCTTACCGACAACTGCATGGACTATGGCAACACTAATACAATGTTAAGTAATATCAAGTTGACATGTGACACTCAACAAGAAAACAGCCGATAAATATTAGGATTGAAAAACAATTGATTTACAAAACCTTAATTACTAACATTCGGCCTTTCCTGACAAATTATTATTACGTCCTCGTAATATAAGACGTTTATAAATTCCATGCATTAATGATATTGAAATTTTAAAAAACAAAAATAAACTCATTTAAGTTAAAGGTAAAGGTGCGTCCGGGGGGGTAATTACGTAACTTTGTTGCAATCAACTCTGACAGAAATCGCAGTTACATCGCTGCTTTAGTAAGAACCAATGTGACAATTATCTTAACTAAAGCAGCAATGCAACTGCGCTTTCAATCGATTTCAATCGAGAATTGTTAGCAACAGACTTACGTGATCAAGGGTCAGATATGTTCTTTTGATCGTACCGTACCTCCGTTCCGTACCAGCGTTCCGATCAAATAAGTCTGGACGCTACTTTTGCCCGTTCCGTACCTCCGTTCCGTACCACCGTTCCGATCAAACCGCCGAACGTCGCCGCGATCACGTCCAGACTAGCGCCGTACCGTACCTCCGTTCCGTATCAACTATCAACGTTCCGATCCAATAGTACAGCAGCCCGTAGTAAATTTAAATTACGAAAAAGGTTACCGTTTGCCGTTGTGATATAGTTATTTATTACAAAATTATAGATACTTTAACAGATCGCAACCCGCCGCAACCTATATTTGTATATCTCCAAAACTGATTATTTTTTATTTTTCGAGGTTAATCACATGGTTTAGCTATTGTCGTGTTCTACAGCGCTATGTTTGATTGCCACTGATAATATTAAGACTATGAAAAGTAGCCATACACAGATTTAAGACCAGATAAAGTCCATCCATTTCATCTGGTCTTAAATCTGTGTATGGCTACTTTTCACAGTCTAACTATTATCAGTGGCAATCAAACATAGCGCTGTAGAACACGACAATAGCTAAACCATGTGATTAACCTCGAAAAATAAAAAATCTCATTTTTGGAGATATACAAATATAGGTTACGGCGAGTTGCGATCTGTAAAACTTGGGTTAAAGTATCTATAATTTCATAATAAATAACTATATCACAACGGCAAACGGTACCTAACCTTTTTCGTAATTTAAATGTACTACAGGCTACTGTACTACAAACTCCGAACGTCGGCGTCGCCGCGATCACGTCCAGACTAGCGCCGTACCGTTCCTCCGTTCCGTTTTTCCTTTGAACGGGGCGAAAAAACCGACTCGTGATGGATCGGAGCGTACCTGTCGGCGATCGAGACGGCGTACCTCCGCACCGTTCCGAACATGCGTCTAGACTAGCGTTCTTTGTTCGCGACGCTCAAGAGCGAGAGATACGGGTACGGGCAAAAGAGCGAGAGATTCGAGGTGGATCGGGGCGTACCTGTTCGGCGAACGGAACGGCGTACCTCCGCACCGTTCCGAACATGCGTCCAGACTAGCGTTCTTTGATCGCGACGCCGATCGGAACGGAGGTACGGTACGGGCAAAAGAACATATCTGGACGCACCTTAAGACATTTTCTTTTCATCACAATTATTATTCACAATCGAATCTCTGTCATTGTATGTCATAGATTCGGCCGTCCTGATAAACAATTACGTCCTCGTAATTTTCATAGCATCTATGTAGAAAAACTAAAATACAATATTACAAGAACGAAGTATTGATCTTTTGTAGGGAATTAATTATTAATGTATTTTTAATAATTACTAGCTGACCCGTCAGACGTTGTCCTGTCTCAGTTATGATTTATGAATCTTTAATTCGAATTTTAAACGACATTAAGTTTTTTTTTGCAGCCCGCATTCTGTCAATTCTATGTCAAACGTCATAAGGTTACATTAAAAAAAAAGTTTATAGTCCAAATTAAATTTTGTATGGTGGTTAAGTATTCCTAAATTTTCTTATCTATGTCAAACGTCATAAGGTTACATTAAAAAAAAGTTTATAGTCCAAATTAAATTTTGTATGGTGGTTAAGTATTCCTCAATTTTCTTATTTTTCGCGCAATTTTCCTTAATTTTTTTCATAAGAACCTTCTCCTGATAATATCAAACACAACAAAAAAAGGAATTAGCGAAATCGGTTCAGCTGATCTCGAGATTTGTGCTTAGCAAGACATTCAGCGATTCATTTTTATATTGTAGATTAGTTATAGTCTTATTAAGTAAGGTAGCGTTCAACGTTTTTTTTTTTCACCAAACATAGGTACCAAGGTGATTACAAATATGTGAAAAACTCGCTCAGACCTCTATTATTTATACTGCTGGACACACCAAAGCAGTTAACGCATAACCATATTTAACCACCGGACACACCAGGGTGGATTGAAGCTACTGGACACACCAAAGCAGCTTGTTATTTTTTTGTTGTTATACTGCTGGACACACCAAAGCAGTTAACGCATTTATAACCATATTTAGGAAAAAATGGTTTGATATTTTTTTATAAAGAAAACGTAAAGTTGTAGCTACAAAAAAAACATAAATGCGACAAGCTAAAGAGTTTATCTAGTAGCTACAAGTATTAAATTGCATATAAACCTAACAGATGATTGTATGAGAAAAAAAAACAGAATATCATGAAAAACGCATCATATTTTAGGCGTAAATGTATTGAACTCTACATCAAAATACACTTTACCGTACTGTGAATTTGCTCAAATAACTTTTTTCTTCAAGAAAGATAATTGCGATATTGATAAAAAAAGGAAAAACATAATCTGTTCATATGTAAAGAAAAACAGACAAATGTTTCCGCATAACTGAGCCTTAAATCTGTTTGTCTCACAACAGGGTTGTTACTTGCACTGGTATTAACTGGGTGAGATAAATTGATCAGTGATAGAATAAGGTGGGTAGGAGGAGGTAGACTCACTTAAACTTGCTGATTTTGCACGGCAGGCACGTTAACTTCAACAGAAGGTTGTGGTTTTAAGGCGGAAACATTGATTGATAAAATTATTAATATCTGTGGACGTACCTGGCATAATACATTCCTCATTGGAGACTTGGGGCGCTGGATGTTGCTGTGGCAGTAGTCTGATAATTTGTTCCAGCACTGGGTCCAGCCGCATAATTCGGTCGGTATTATTGTCAGTCGCCTCGGAGCTCTATTCGATTCTTTTTCATCGTTTCTCGAAGTAGGATGCCGTATGCGTCGACTGTTCAACGTGACACGTGGGAAAAAAAAAACGCGCACTTCTGAATTGTTAGAGTTGATTATAAATCATACACCATGTTAACAGAAGTAATATTTTATTTCACGACCAGTTCAGACGACAGATCGAGCAAAAGTGAGTACAATTTACAAAAACCAACGCTTTTATACGCTTTACCATAACTATCATAGAATTGTCCATAGACTTGCAACTGTCAAGCATAAACGCACGTGGAGCATATACTTAAGCCGGAAACACACCACTGTGCCGTGCCGCGTCGCTCCACGGCACGTCAATCAATCTGTCAGTCTTTGCTCCACGATTCACAGACTAGCATTAAACGTCAGAAGGATGTTTTGTCTGTGAGTGCTTACCGACAACTGCATGGACTATGGCAACACTAATACAATGTTAAGTAATATCAAGTTGACATGTGACACTCAACAAGAAAACAGCCGATAAATATTAGGATTGAAAAACAATTGATTTACAAAACCTTAATTACTAACACTACCTACAGAAATTTTAAACCTAAAAACGTGGGGCGCATTTTGTAAAATTTATCATCCACATTGTCTTTAGCATGCGCCCCACGTTTTTAGGTTTAAAATATCTGTAGGTAAGGTTATAAATATTTACAGAAGAATTTATTTTTTTCTTTTTAGTCCGTTTAAATGTTTTTAGCTAGGCCGATTTTTTTGTATTTTTTTTTGTTTTATGAGCTACTTAAATATTCGTATTTTTGTACCTAATATGGGAACGTGTGGGTGGGGTTCAGTGGATCCTTTTTTTGTAAGTAGGTCGGTATGTTGTAAGTCTGTACTGTAACTTCACATTTACCACTCCAAATCAAATTGACTCCGTGTTTTGACAAAATCTTTGAAAATACCGGGTGTAAACTTGACCTCGACCCTCGACGAAGCTGAGGTCTACGTATTCTGCCCATCATCAGGGCCATTTCTGTTCAAAACTATTGCTGGGAAAGGATTTTAATTTTTGGTCTTAAAAGATGTGTGGGTCTCCAGCTTCCTCATAGGCTATAGGGAAATTCTAAGCTTGCCATATTTTAAAGCATAATAGCAGCAATCAAACTTCCAGACAAAATAATAGCAGCCACCATAAGTTCGTTACCATGAGTTGTTTTATGTGTGTGAGCTGGCGACACGTGTCTGCAGCTTACACATCCCGTTAAGGCAAACCAGTGAGGTTACGGTTTTAGACTATAGTCAAAAATTTAGAGCCTAATTGCAGCAATAAGATCCAAAAAAACTAACCATCACACTCAAATACTGTTGTAACTACGAGCATAAAACTGTGTGCGAGCTGGAGACACGTGTCACTGGCTTGCACATCTGTATTTTCGTAATTACTTAAGCTACGATTATGTTATATACCTCAAAATTCTCAGCCGAATTGGAGCATTAGGCTCCAAATTTATCAAAGCTTTAACTCGAAAAGTTTTTGAGCTACGAGCCGATATCTATGTGTAAGCTGGTGACACGTGTCTCTGGCTGACACATGGTGAATTGATGTAACTGTATATGTTAGAGTTTCGTTTTAAAGATCAAATAATACGTTATAATTGCAGCACACACGAGGCATAATTTCAAATCTCTGGGCCTCTTAGTTTCAAAATTATAAGCCAAAAACCGTTTTCCCGCCAAAAAATTCAAAATAATGGCTCGGAAGCGCCTAATCGCGCCGATGCCGTTCCGTGCGCTACACTATTGCAATCTAATTTGAACCTAAGAGCTAGTATTATTTTGGTTCATTTTAATTTACGCTCTCGATCGTTTTAATTTCTGTACTGAGAATTTTAGTCTAGGAGGTAGAAGCCGTCTGATATAACTGGTTACCTAATTTTAAAGAAAATCAAAGTCTATTTATTTAGGAATGTTTATATCGCTATGCTTAGTTATTATACAAATTTTGTCTGTCTGTCTGTATGTTTGTTACTCTTTCACGCCGAAATTTGGCATACTAAAATAAAAAGTCAAATTTAAAATGGCGGCCATTCCAACAGGAGTGGGGATAGACCCCAACATGTGGGTGTTTTTGTCGATGAAATTAGGTGTATTTCACGTCTTTAAATTATCGTTAAGAAAAACAGGTGCAAGCTATTTTCGACCTTATTGACATTTGAAATTCGATTGGTTTTTTGGCGTATTCTCATTAACTAACTTTGATCTTTCATTAAAAACCGTGATTTTGATAAATGTCAATAAGGTCGAAAATCGCTTGTACTCATTTTTCTAACTTGTGATCACTAGAGAATGTTTTCTAGTAAGAAAAAACAGGTGCAAGCGATTTTCGACCTTATTGACGTTTAAAATTTGGTTGATTTTTTTGCCGTATTCTCGTTTACTAACTTTAATCTTTCATTAAAAACCGTGATTTTGATAAATGTCAATAAGGTCGAAAATCGCTTGCACTCATTTTTCTAACTTGTGATCACTAGACAAGGTTTTCTAGTTAAAAAAAAACAGGTGCAAGAGATTTTGACCTTATTGACGTTTGAAATACGGTTGTTTTACCATATCTCGCGTTCACTTACTTTGCTTAGCTAAATAGCTTTTGCATAATACTTACTAATTGACTTCGTTGTGTCATAAAAGTCCTAATCGAACTAACACAATATAAGGTCGCGCGCGATATTATACTCATACCTAGCGTGCTGCGAGAGAAACGCGCGTAACGCGTCCGGTAGCAACAGCGCGCACGCGATGAATGCCCGCGCACCCGTCCGGCCAACGATGCTACTTGTTGCCACGCGCGATATTCATAGCGCCATAGCGTCTACTTACATAGCGCGCTATATGCGCTATGTAAATATAGCGGGCTATAATATGGCGCTAGATGCTATATTAACCACCTCTAGTGCTAATGATAAAACAGAGCGCGCGCACACTGATATATTTACACGGCTATAATAATAATTCCTTGGTGCGCGAACAGATGGCGTGATTTTGTTTATAACTGTTTATAGGATTATTTTTATTTTTTGATTGTGCTAATCCCGATTCCAGTCCAGGCCATATTTATATCTGTCTGTATGCCAAATTTCGGCGTGCAAGAGTAACAAACATACAGACAGACAAACAAATGTTCGAAGTTTTAATGTAAGTGATATTAGTGTAAAAAAATTGTATAATAACTAAGCATAGCGATATAAATATTCCTAAATAAATAGACTTTGTTTTTCTTTAAAATTAGGTAACCAGTTATATCAGACGGCTTCTACCTCCTAGACTAAAATTCTCAGTACAGAAATTAAAACGATCGAGAGCGTAAATTAAAATGAACCAAAATAATACTAGCTCTTAGGTTCAAATTAGATTGCAATAGTGTAGCGCACGGAACGGCAACGGCGCGATTAGGCGCTTCCGAGCCATTATTTTGAATTTTTTGGCGGGAAAACGGTTTTTGGCTTATAATTTTGAAACTAAGAGGCCCAGAGATTTGAAATTATGCCTCGTGTGTGCTGCAATTATAACGTATTATTTGATCTTTAAAACGAAACTCTAACATATACAGTTACAGCAATTCACCATGTGTCAGCCAGAGACACGTGTCACCAGCTTACACATAGATATCGGCTCGTAGCTCAAAAACTTTTCGAGGTTAAGCTTTGATAAATTTGGAGCCTAATGCTCCAATTCGGCTGAGAATTTTGAGGTATATAACATAATCGTAGCTTAAGTAATTACGAAAATACAGATGTGCAAGCCAGTGACACGTGTCTCCAGCTCGCACACAGTATTATGCTCGTAGTTACAACAGTATTTGAGTGTGATGGTTAGTTTTTTTGGATCTTATTGCTGCAATTAGGCTCTAAATTTTTGACTATAGTCTAAAACCGTAACCTCACTGGTTTGCCTTAACGGGATGTGTAAGCTGCAGACACGTGTCGCCAGCTCACACACATAAAACAACTCATGGTAACGAACTTATGGTGGCTGCTATTATTTTGTCTGGAAGTTTGATTGCTGCTATTATGCTTTAAAATATGGCAAGCTTAGAATTTCTCTATAGCCTATGAGGAAGCTGGAGACCCACACATCTTAAAAGCACTGCAAACAGTACCATACCACGTGCGCAACAAAAAGCACCTGCGAGTGCGTTCTACACAGACGCGTGCGGCCGAGTTGAAAGCACGTTTATATGTGCGTCTTTTTTTTACATCCTTTATTCAACTTTGAAAAATTAACTGTTTTTTTTTTAAACACGTTTTTAAAACGGACTAAATTATTACAAAAAAATATCGGACTAAAAATATTAAAACGGGCTAGTAAAAACAAACTAAAAAGTAAAACTAAAAAGTAAAAACTAAATTCTTCTGTAAATATTTATAACCCTAATAACCATACCCCGTTATCGCGCGTGCACGAACGATTCACAGACTAAAAAATCAGAGGCGAAAGACCTTTAGGGCCACCTATTTACCTACGTTTTTTCTACTCAAAAACCTATTAAAGGTGCGAAAATTTTCAAGTTCTCACGCTCTCGTGTTCAGTAATGGCGAATGTGAACTATATTTTTAGACAATACCTATAGATACATAACTTTAATTCTTCCTAAAATCTAACTGCACGAAACGAAGGGCGATATTTAATTTGAATCGTGTTTTTAAATGTATAGAGCTTATTTTGCTATAACAGCGGGGACCGTACTCACGCGCACGCGGTTGCCGCGCGGTGTCGGTTTTGGACGGATGCCGACAAAGGCGCACATAAGCCCGCCGCGCGGTGTCCGCTTTGACGGATGCCGACAAAGGCGTACAGAAGCCGGCCGAACGAACGCCACTCGCGCGCGTGCTGTCACGTCGTCTTGTACTGTACCTAACCTAGTGTTGTCTCAGGCGCCACGCCCTGTCCCCTTTACGGGTCATTTAGTGATCGATTGTTGTCTAATTGCATATCATTTTTATCTTAACCAACAATATGCCTCTGAGAAAAAAATCTCGTCACGAATTTATGGAGTTGTGGATAAAAGATTATCCTGAAATACAGGTAAGCTAAAAAATATTTATTACAGATATATTCTCTCAGAGGTTGAGTGGGATTAGGCAGAATTATCAAATTAATCAAAAATAGACCTTCTGTTGTACTTTGTCTTTGGCTTCGATCATTCCTGCACCCGCGATAACGGGGTATGCTAATAACCTATACCTACCTACAGACATTTTAAACCTAAAAATTTTAAACCAAAGAACGTGGGGCGCATGATATAGACAATATGGATGATAAATTTTACAAAACACGCGCCACGTTTTTTGGTTTAAAATTTTTAGGTTTAAAATTTCTGTAGGTAGTTAGGTATAGGTTATTAGGGTTATAAATATTTACAGAAGAATTTATTTTTGACTCCGACTTTTCGGAATGTACCTATAGACATTAGTGACCATCTAGACCTCCTTGGACTTGATTTGTCACCTGACCTCAACTTCGGCCGTTTCATAGAACATAGAGCTAAAACCGCAGCCAAAAAGCTGGGCATTCTCTCCAGGGTAAGACGGTATTTCACGCCGGGACAGCTTTTAACTCTATATCAAGCTCAGTTCCGATCGTGTATGGAGTACTGTTCTCACCTCTGGGATGGATCTGCCAATGGCTGCCTTGGACTCTATCGAGCGTCGAGCAAAGAGGCTGATTGGTGACGATGATCTGGTCCACCGAAGGCTTCAAAGTTTAGAGCACCGACGAAGGGTAGCCTGCCTATCGGTCTTCTATAGGTTACATTTCGGGGAGTGTGCTCAGGAGTTACACAACCTCATACCTCTTTCCCCGTTTCATCTTCGGACTACCAGATCCCATCCCTATGTTGTTGACATTCCACATACCCGCACGAAATGCTTCGGTTCCAACTGTTTAATTCGAACAGCTAAGATGTGGAATGACCTCCCTGCGTCTGTATTCCCCAAACAATATAACTTGAGCGTCTTTAAAGCCAGAGTAAATAGGCATTTACTGACTGTGCGTGCTCCACTTAGTCATCCTTGTCACTTCCCATCGTCATACGTCAAATAACTCGTAATATAGGTACCTACTCTTATCTAACATCCTGGAAGCATTTTTGAAAAAATTAACATTAAGTAATTTTTTTGTTTTTTTTTATTCTGGTAACTACTTTAACTCATACAATACTGGGATCAAAATATTTCAAAATTTTAAAATGTTTTTTTTTCAAAATTGCTTCCAGGACGTTTGATAAGGCTAAGAGTATATTAGAAGTTGTTTGGCGTATGTTTCATAAAAAATCATTTAGTGGTTTTCTTCCTGCAAGAGCCCAAACTTAGTACGTTTGGAAATTATTTTTCGATTTTTTTAACCAGTAGCTGCAATGTAATCATACTAATCATCCTATCCTACTAATATTATAAATGTGAAAGTTTGTGGGTTTGGATGTTTGTTCCTCAATCACGCAAAAAGTAGTGAACGGATTTGGTTGAAATTTGGCACACAGATAAAAGATAGCCTGGATTAAAACATAGGATACTTTTTATTCCGATATTCCCACGGGAACGGGAACCACGTGGTTGAAACCGCGGGCGGCCGCTAGTATTATATTTGGAATTAGCTCAAAAATCCCTTTCATCTGATATCCCACACGATCGGTTTTGAAAAAAAAAATCAAATTCCATACAAAAAATCATATTGTATTTTATCTCCCTCCCATACAAAAATCCAAGATGGCTCCCCTTCTTAAAATGATTTTAAATTTATCTTTATTAAACTATCTTTTAATATAGATAAATTATCTTTAAGTCGTAAGTCAGACGCGAAGATTTTTCGAAGCATCCAGAATGCTGCCCATCCCGGGTAGGATTTGACGAGAAATCTCTTTCTTGAAGTTGGACTTGCCTAACTGGACTACCTGTCCTAGGTATACGTAATGGTCAACAACTTCAAGTGTAGTGTTCCCAACATGAACTGGAGCGGGCACAACATTGGCAATCGACATCATTTCATCCTGAGACCTACTATTTGACTACGGAGATCTTCGAGCATTGTATTCAGGTCTTCCAAGGTCACAGCCATAAGAACTATATCATCGGCAAAACGAAGGTGTGTTAGGTACCATGGGCAACAGCGACGCTTAACCACTGCTAAGGTCAAAATCGCTTGCACGCCGCGCCGTCACAACCATACGTTTAGTTCGTGTAGGGGCGATACGCGCGCACACGAATTTTGTTGCAAACTGGTTAAGCGTCGCTGTTGCCCATAGTACCTAACACACCTTCGGTTTGCCGATGTTTTCTTGCAGTAACAAGTTGGTCTCTATTACGTATCGCTTAGTTGTTGCCGTATGAGTTAGCTCAAATAGACATTGGATGGCAATGAATGACAATGCATTAAAAATATTTGTCAAATAATGTATTTTTTTTATTACTTTAAGAACTCATTTTGTAGTTTCTAAGCAGTAAGTAAATAGTTTGAGTGTTTCTGCCATAAAGTACAGCGTAGAAAATTGCTTTAATCACTCTCCACAAACAAGACTTACTAATCGTTCTTAGAATCATTTAAAAAGTAGGTAACTAGCAGATTTTAAAAAAATACCGAAATGCCGGTATACCGGTAATTGAAATTTCAATACTGGCATCAATACCGGTATAAAAATCATTCCTGTATTCCATGCCCTAACAAGGACGGACAGTGCACTGACGTCATAAACCAAAGCCAAAGCCAAGAGTCAAAGCGAGAGAGTTAGGCAGTAGACCCGCAGAAGGTACAAATACAACCGGCCAAAAGATATCCCTCGATCACCAAACGCCGTATTTTTACCCGACTGCAAAGAAAGGGTTATGTTTTTCGCACGTATCTTGTATGTAAGTATGTTTGTATGTAATATTCTTTATTACCTCATATCTTTCAAACGGCTGAATGGATTTCTGTAATTAAGATATTGTTAGATTTGTCTCGTCAGCCCAAGTGTTCTTAAGAAGGTGGCGTTATAAAAAAAACAACATGGCGGCTGTACGGTACTATACGTAGTGGAAAAAAAAATTTTTTTTAGAATACTGCAATATGGGTGTCAAATTAAAGGGCTTATTGTAAGGATTTCAAAAAGGTATATCATGACCGTAATATATAATAACTAAAAAGATATAAATAAAAAAAAAATTATAAAAATAAAAAAACCCGCCTACATAAAAAGACAAGTCCACTGAAAAGATGGAAACAAGATTAAATATTAAAGGCAACTTAATAACATGCAGTCGGAGGCATATAATTCAAATCATTCATAACGTCACTTTCTTAATGCATGCCTCCGACTGCATGTTAATTAAGTTGCCTTTAATATTTAATCTTGTTTCCATCTTTTCAGTGGACTTGTCTTTTTATGCAGGCGGGTTTTTTTATATTGAGTACACGGGACTACACGCCATGTTTAGTGTCATGTCATGTGTCATGCTAAATTTTGCCGGGTAAAAGATACTGTGCACTGTTACTACTGTTACGTACGCGGTCGTGTTATATTAGGCGTAATGCATTACTACTATAGCAGTAGTAGCAGTACTTACTTACACATCCCTAGAATCAATCAGTCAAGGGGTCGTCCATTAATCACGTGAGCCTCGAAAGGGGGGGGGGGGGGGGGTAGTGAGATATCACGTGTATTAATATTTTTCGTAGAACGTGTGACTTTTAACCGAAAACTGTGCGTGATTGTTGACTCACCGTTAAATACCAGGACGATTTCCCCGCCCACCATTTTCGCCCGACATTTTCGTACTGAAAATTGTTGAGATTATTTTGCACCAAAAAAAATACACGTGATTTAGAGGGTGGGGGGGGGGGGGGGGGGGGGTGGTTAACGTAAAACCTCACCATGTATCACCAGGGGGAGGGGGGGTTAAAAATTGGCCAAAAAACATCACGTGATTAATGGACGCCCCCCAATTACTATTCCAACGAAATAATGATAACGAGATTAATGTTAAATTAACTTATTAGTTAATGTCTGAAACTTTATGAGACATGGCACACCGTTTGCGTAACGTACGCGTGCACGTAGACCGATGCGTAACCCTACGCATTGCAGCTCCCATGAGACAAACAGGCTGCGTACCTACGCAGAGTGGAACGCATTGATGACGTTGTAGTCAATGGCATTCCCTATTGGACGTCACACCGAACAAATTCGGACACGCACGTATCTTTGCTGCGCGTCACTACGCACGTAACCACGCGCGTGACTACGCATTCAGTTGTATTTGTTTACAAATAGTACCGGTACTACCAGTAGTAAATGGTGTTTTATTTTGTTTTTAAATAAAAAAATAAAAATTAAAAAAAATAAAAACGCGTCTGCATAAAAAGACAAGTCAACTGAAAAGATGGAAACAAGGCAACATAATAACATGCAGTCGGAGGCATGCGTAAAGAAAGTGACGTTATGAATGATTTAAATTATATGCCTCCGACTGCATGGGTTATTATCGTGTATTCCCGTTGTCCCCATAATGGGGACAACGGCACGTCAAAAAATTTCAGTGCCATTGTCCCCATTGATAATGGGGACAACGGGAAGTTAAAATTTCACGTATGTCCCCATAATTTCTATTTTAAACGTGTGTAATTAACTAATACTTAAATAAACAAATGGTTATTAAAGTATACACACTATATTTATGTAAAGTAAGTACATAGAGGCATCTTCTCCGTGCTTCGGAAGGCACGTTAAGCCGTTGGTCCCGGCTGCATTTGCAGTCGTTAACACCCACCAATCCGCATTGGGCCCGCGTGGTGGGTTATGGCCCATCCTCCTTACCACCCATAAGGAAGGCCTGTGCCCCAGCAGTGGGGACATCAAAAAAAATGGCTGATGGAGAGGCATCTATTAATTAAATAAAAACATCATAATATATTTTTACCAGGCTTACATAAATATGGAGAAGGTTAACTTTTATATTTTCACCATGTAATTTTTTTTCTCCGTACCTAAAACATTGGTGAACTAACTGAAAAAAAAATGATTGAAAATTATAGAAGTTAACTTTCTCCATATTTATGTGATACTGGTACTTCGGTGATGTAATAAGAATAAAAAAAAAAGAAAATCTCTATATTTATGTGATCCTGGTACTTTGCTGATGTACGGAGAATAGGTATTTTTTTAACATTTCTTATTATTTGATTTGTAAATATTTTTTAAATACCTATAATTCATAAGATTACCTTATTTTATTGTATTTATGTATCTATTTTGTTTGCTGGTTGAAAAAGGTATGAACTGCCGGTCGAAACTGGAAGTAATTTAATGAATTTTATTTGCCGGAAGAATGTGGAACACAAAGTAATTCAACCCAGTTGAATGTGGAAAATATATTCACCGGTAAAAAATCGCCGGTTGAATGTGGAATTACCCATTGACTACTTAACTAAAAGAAGAGAACTACTTCTAGGTTTCTATGATTCTACACCCACACACATATATACTTTTTTGAAATGCATACCTACCTACATACTATACAAAATAACAAATATAGGTATTGTTATTATACCATAAATATGTTCATGCATACAAATATTTGTCTTGTGCGGGGATCAAACCCACAACCATACCTAAACCTATATAATAATCTGACGATTAACTCACTATTGAGGCACTCTTCCTTTAATTTCAACGCAATGGGGACAACGGGAATAAATTTTAATTATTTTATTGAATTCCCGCTGTCCCCATTAATGGGGACACGGTCAATGGGGACAACGGGAATACACGATGATTATGTTGCCTCTTGTTTCCATCTTTTCAGTTGACTTGTCTTTTTACGCAGGCGGGTTTTTATTTTTTTTAATTTATTTTTTTATTTATATTTTTTTAGTTATTATATATTACAGTCATGATATACCTTTTTGTAATCCTTATAAGAAGCCCTTTAATTTGACACCCATATTGTAGTATTCTAAAAAAAAATTTAAAATTTTTTCCACTACGTCTAACAGCACCGTACAGCCGCCATGTTGGTTTTTTTATAACGCCACCTTCTTAAAAACACTTGGGCTGACAAGACAAATCTAACGATATCTTAATCATATAAATCCGTTTAGCCGTTTGAAAGATATGAGGTAATAAAGAATACATACCATACAGACGGCAATAGCTAAACCGTGTGAAAAACCTCGAAAAATAAAAAAAAACATTTTTGAAGATAAACAAATATAGGTTACGGCGGGTTGCGATCTGTAAAACTTGTGTAAAAGTATCTATAAAATCGTAATAAATAACTATATCACAACGGCGAACGGTAACCATTTTGGTTATTTAAATGTACTACGGGCTAATGTACTAAATTAATCGCATTGGCTTTAGCACTTAGCAGCGAAGAATCTTGTATCGAATATCGATTCGAATGAGATTCGATGTCGATTAAAGTTTGCCCAGCTCTAGCCCACCAGCCCCTCCCCCTCCCTAACATTACATTTTTTATGGAAATGCAAAGGTATTATAAGACATTCTTCCTTATTAACACTGAATGTGTACTACTGTAATAATGAAATTAGTAAAAAAAATATGAACGATTCACACTTAAAAAGAGAGATTTAAAGATTTAAAGTAATTTGCCGTTTAAATTCAATTAAATGGCACAATAATCTATTTATAATTCCCAATAAAATGAAATAGGACGAACTGACTGACTGACAGATCAGATGATAAGTGACAGTTCGCTGTCATTAAATTTGATGAATATGGGAATTTCTCAACTTTTCTTATTCAAATCGTTATTAAACATAAATTAATTTATTAAAGTTTTGGTAGTTTTTACAAACCTACATTCAATTTCAGTTAACATTTTTTTACTTGCTAAATACTCGTACAACGCACGCGCAGAACATCCATCGCCCGAAATTTCCCAGCGCCATATTGAGAGGCGGACGTTGTGTGACTTGAGTGATTAAATCGTGGTTAGTGCAATAAATTGAAGTGGAACAGTTGATCGTGCCCTATGGATATACATTCGGGTACGTAAAAAGCTGGAAAAAGTATCTACGGTGCTTCTAACCCCGTGTAGTAAGTCTTGGCGAGTCTCATCGTAACCTAGACATAGGCCGTTCTAGTTATCAGTAGATTACCTAGGTATCATCAATCCGCTGTTTGCTTACAGTTTTAATCTTATTAATACACACGTGTGGTGAATAGCCATAGGTTTCTTGAATCTAGTTACATTAATGAGATTATACGGTCGCTTCACAAGGTTCTACGGACGTATATAAACGGATTCCGAAGTGTTTATATCGGCAGTTGACAGAAGCGTTTATGTAGGTATATGACCGATCATAAGTCACCACACCCAGTGACCGCCGGATTGTCGGTTTTAGTATAAAATAGTTCCTAGTTCGGATGATTGTTCGCGCGTCGTCGCGTTGGTACGTGATTTAGTGAAATGGTGATATTGTGATGGACCTGTAGTGAGATATGAGTGTAATAATAGATAATTTCTAGGAGTGGTGTGCCTCGGTTGAAAGGCCTGCCGAAGGGACAGGGCTCCGCGCGTGAGGACGGATTGCGGCCCTCCGCTCTGAGGAATCATGGAGTGCTGCATGTCAGAAGAAGCCAAAGAACAGAAACGAATCAACCAAGAAATAGAGCGGCAACTCCGGAAGGACAAACGAGATGCCAGGAGAGAACTCAAACTGCTCCTTCTCGGTGAGTGTTTAGTCCATAATGATGCTTAGATAGATAGAATGATGAGCTTTTCTCTTATTATAACCTAAAACCAAGTTTCTAATCTGCAACCATAAGACATTTAGATCATTTTCTACATATTATTTTGGTTTCTAGTAACAAATGATCTAATCCATATTCTTGGAACTATTAGCGCAGAGATCTTTATTACCTAAAGACTTCTTTATGTTTAATTGTTTTGTGTATTCAAGATTAAGCTGAAAAATCTATATCTATCTATACCTGCCCACTTTTTTAACCTGAAAAATTTATTGTTTTAAATATTTTAATATATTGGATAAAACATACTTCAATAAGAGTAAAAATCTACATAATTTACCTACCTAATCAACTAATCAGTTCTTTTTTCCTTTTGGAAATTAAGCTTTATAAGTTTTTAAGGCTAATCTATTGTCTCTTATCACATTTAATTGACAATAATGACCCAGTACTTGTATTGACTAACAAACCTAGGCTAAGTATGGATTGGACTTTCTAAAGTGTGACCGCACAGTTACGGTTAATATTTGGTATCACACAAGTCAAAACTCCCATGTAAAGGCTGTCTATCCTTACATGTCTTCAAGAAGCTTATACCTCCAATGGAGATTGCACGGCCAGTGTCATAGTGAAGATAGAAAAAATGTGATAGAAAAAGTGATGTGACGGCTTATTGCAACCTCTTTCTTTAGTGTTACAATACGTGTTCGTTGTTCGTTCGTTCGTGAGAAACGAAAACGTATTGTAAAACGAAAAGAAAGAGATAGCAATAAGCCGTGACGTCACTAAAGAGTCTTTTTTCAATCTTCACTATGATACTAGGCGTGCAATCTCCATTGTGGGTATAAGCTTCTTGCATGTCTTATATGGTAAACAATCTTCACCCAACTCTTTATTGAAATTATCGTTTATAAAATACAACAAATGGTTTTACACACATAGATTACGAAATAAATTGTTAATAATAAATATCAATTTCATAAAGTTACTAACATATTTTTAATTATTGATTTAAGTATAAAAGACTTATTACAACTGTCAAAAACTGTTTACTAAATAAGACAAGTAAGGATAGACAAACTTTAGTTAAGATATGGTTTACCACCTTAAATACAGTTCAAGTTCATTATTGATTTTTACTTGCAATAAAATTCTGACAGTTACTCTGTCATGTCAACCTTGCCGCTATTTTGCTTAAACTGGAAGTTTGTTAAAACTGGTACATCACTTTCTTGGTAGACTGTACATTTAGGGCTGATGTTCCAATACCTAGATAAAGCTTTATCCGTTTGAAAGCTTATTATACTGCAAAAATTTTGTTTATCACATTTTTAGAATGATTTTTATTATATTTTGTTAAAGGTACCCACTACACTGTACCATACCATGACTGTGTTAGGAATGTATCAAGCAAAAAAATAATATGTGTATTGAAAAGTGTCACACTATACACTCTAGACTGTTCATCATGCACTTATCATACTTTTCAATACAAAGACTATTTTTTTGCATGCCACGTTCATAGTACGGCCATGGTATGGTATGGTGCAGTCAGCAGAGACCTTAATACTTAAACTGATTGATATCTGTTAACTGAAGATTAAAAAATCAGACCAGTTTCAAAAATATTACAACAGCCTGAGTGGCAACAGATTTTAGAATTACAGGACAAAAAAACTTTTTCTTGATATTTGATGCTGACTATTACATAGCAAGTGTGATTTTATGTGTTTTATATCTATTTATCACTTTAGTAACAACATAGTTACATGCTCTGATTTACTTAGGCTTCAGTAATTGGCTTATAAAGACTAGCTTCATTGTTTACTTGCTAGTACCATACCAAAATGATTATTCTAAATATATTCTGAGAATCTCACCTGTTTGCCACATGGGGCATGGTAATTATTCATTCACTGTAATATTAAATTTGGGAAAAGTTTATCATTCATAAGGTATCAAAATCATCATATCAGTTGATGTCATAAATAATACACTCATCTCGCTGGGCATAAGACCCCAAAGGATCTCCACTTCAGAATAATTAAAATTATCAAGTTTTAATGTTTAGCTTACTCTTTTCTCTATCGTACATCATAATTTTAATATCATAACTTAAAATGTACATTTTAAGGAACATAGAATTAAAATGTAGGTAAAATGTTACCACATAGACATAAAAAAAAATTTCGCTGCGCTCAAGAAGACCAACAAAGCTTGGAAAAGAGAAGTTAACATTATACGGACACGGTCTATGAAAAAAGGAGACAAAGGATCAATTGACAATGTGCCAACATTTTTTACAGTAAGAGCCCCTAGCGTCCTGCCTAGCAAAAGAGCAATCACAATTTCTTTAAAATATTTGGGAATCTTGATTAGAATTTTAAATAAGGGTATTGTGGAGCCATGGTGTCTTGTTCTGTTAGTGATTGTGATGTGACAAAAAGAAACAATCCAAGTAATCATACTTTTCACAGGTATATAAGATATTGTCACACATTTCTCTAAAACCAAATTTTGCTACATTTATTTGTTTATCGACAAAGAAAACAGGAACATAGTTTATTAATTTCCTTTGCCATAATATAGACATTCGTTTTTGGATCACTTGTTTATTGACATTGTTGTTCTTTGTCATTATATTTCTATGTGTTACCATTTCAAATTTTATTTTCAAATTGGGGTTAGAAAAGTACTATTAATATTTAGGCACTACAATCCAATAGGATTTCGTAAAATAAATACTAAAATATTGTAACATTTAATATTTTTTATTACATCATCGTGACAATTATGTATTATCTTATTTCTAATTATTCAAGTTAATGTTAGCAGACTGTCAGTAATAAAGTAGTAAGTAATATGTAGTCAGTCATTGCTAACATTTATTATATCGATAATTTTTATAAACATAAGTAAGTTCAGCAATAGATGGTTCAAAATGGCTGATAAACAGTCAGAAAAAAATCGCTTTGATTTTAAAATTGATGAAATTTGTGCTATAAAGCTTCCACTTAATATAGTTTCATTATGTAGATAAAAATGTAGTTTCATCATCATGAATTTTTAGTTTCCTTATTATATTTTATGAAATAATTTACTTTCCATTTAAATTTAATTAACCTCAAATTGTGCAACATCAAATCCACAGAAATAAGTTGGTAATTAGTACTTATCAAATTTTCTTCACATGCCATAGCATAGAAGAATAATATAATCGATAACTAAAATAGTAAAACTTTGTTCGGCTGACCAATTTTCTGATTCAAGTAGCTATTGAATTTATAGTAGACTAGCTTCTGCCCGCGACTTCGTCTGCGTGGATATTCAAGAAAATCCTTAGGGACCCTTTAACCAGGTCGAATAGTATTCTGTTTTAATTTCATCAAAATCACAACAGCCGTTTTAACGGATTCACGTAATCACTTGGTGGGGTTCATCATCGAGCTCCTCAACAACGATTGGTCTATTATTATTATTAGCGGTCGCCGTTTTTTTTGCTATCCCTCGGGAACTGTGCGTTTTTTCTGGATAAAAGGTACCCTATGTCCTTTTCTGTACCCCTGACAACCTGTATGCAAAATTTCATGATGATCGGTTCAGTAGTTAAGACGTGAAGGCGTAACAAACAAACAAACAAATAAACAAACAAACGGACTTTCGCATTTATAATATTAGTAAGGATACACTAGCTGACCCGACAGACGTTGTCCTGTCTTAGTTATGAATATTGAATTTGAATTGGTATAATTAATGAAAAGTTGGGTTCAGAGATATTAGTAGGTACCGTTCCCGTTCCCGATCCCGTTCCCGCTCCCGCTCCTGTTCCCGTTCTCGTTTCCGTTCCCGTTTACATTATAACCCAACAGCTTTATAACCAATATATCACCTGTTATGTTAGTAACGTGTATGTTAGTCTATCCAAACTTACCAATTTAATATTAGGCGTGATGGCTCTGAACTTACCGTGATGAGCACTAAGAAATTCAGTTTTCTTAGACAGATTTTATTTTAAAATAATAAAATAAAATATCAATACCGTTACAATTATATGACATAGACTCAGACTCAGAAAAAGTCCCATGAAATTGTTAATTTTGGCATTTGTTTTTGTTTAAATCTCAGTTCATTAAAAATAATCAGTACGATTTAACTCAATTGAATGTCTAATTCAATCAAATGAGTGCAGCAGTGGAACAGTTACTGGTTTATTAAAAATCTGTTGGTTTTTTATACCAAAACACAATCACTCTCAGTCTCAGTACATAATTTATTACATTTTAGAATTTCTTTCTACCTAAACTTTAAAATAGGTACTAATTTTTTTCTTACCCAAAAGACGGAATGGGTCGACGTCTATGTTAATACATTTCTTACACTTGCTTCACGTAACCAGCTGAGCAGGGATTCCCAAAGTAGTCTATATCGACCCCTCGGGGTCGAAATTGGGTTCCCGGGGGTTGACATAAAAACGAATTTATTATAATAATTATTATAGTAAGTAATTTGGGTATGGGGGTCTGAGGTATTAGTTTATTTTGGAAAAGGGGTCTCTTGCCCAAAATGACGATAGATCTCATTTTGCCCACTCTTGGTTCTTGGGTTTTACTTGAGTTGTTCAAGTTTATATTTTTGTTGATGCTCTAGCTCGAATAATGTCACAAAATCCCCTTTGTACAGGAGAATATTATGATATATGGCCATCTCCCCCAATGAGGTAACAAGAATCTACATTAAGCTACCGGCGGCGGAGCCTATTACCTTTTCTTCAGTGTAGATACTCCAAGTTCTTCAGAAATCGTCCACAGAATCAGTAGTCAATCTCTCTGTGTATCTTCAGTTGTAAGTACACCTTCAGGAGAAATTCTCTTCTATCTTACCATTTTTAGCTAACAAACAATGTTAGGTCTGATTCTTGTTTATAAATATGAGAATATCATTGATAGCTTACTATGCTCCCCAAGTTGTATGTCCCCAACATGTAACAGAATTAATGGCTAAACTAGAATATGGTAGATATCCCGAACCATCAAACCGAACAACTATTACTATAGGACCAACTCTGAAATCGCGAAAAAACAGCTGTTTCATACATTCATATTTTTGTTATTTATTTTTGTATGGAACAGCAGATTTTTTTCGCAATTTCAGAATTGGTCCCATAGTAAAAGTTGTTCAGATTGATGGTCCCTATCTATATATTCTGGTTCTGTTTCACGTTGTATATAGTGTCAATTCACTAAAACTTTACCTATTTTTGGAAAAATTACGAAAAATGCACAAAGTTTTGTTTACAAACATTCTATCCGTAAATTGGCTGGAGTTAAGCTGTTCCGTTAAGACTCCAGGGGGGGGGTATTACAACCTCTTATAACTTGCCAGGTTTATGAATTGCTATAGTTACATCTCCTTCTCGCTGCATAGCAAATAAAAGAGATGCATTGATAGCCATTCAGAAAACTGGCAAGTTTTAAGAGGTTGTAATACGGGGGCAGGAGATAACAGATTTCAATGTTACCATATTGTTTGGCACCAGGCACGGGCGAGTCGGGCAAGTCGACATTTATCAAGCAGATGAGAATCATCCACGGGTCCGGCTACAGCGACGATGACAAGCGCGGCTTCATCAAACTTGTATACCAAAATATCTTCATGGCGATGCAGAGTATGATACGCGCTATGGATCTACTCAAAATACAATACGGGAATCCGTCCAATGCAGTAAGTATCGACACCTACTACGGCCAGCGAACTAAAATCTATGGAACAAGCATTGCGCTCAAAAAATGGCACCACACGAAAATTACAACTAACTGGCTGGAGCTAAAAATGCTGGCATTTAATTATGCAGCACAAAGCGTCTGAGCACCGGTTGCTTATTAGCGACCATTATTTGTATGATCATAGATATTTACTATACTTAAACTAAAAAATATGAACTGCCTTCTTCACGTTTATTACACCATTTGACTATACAGAACGTAATTTTTCACAGCCACTTTATTCCGAAACTGTTAAGATTGCACAGTTGTAACTTGGTGTGGTAAATGTATTGTGTGAACCGCTTTACGATTTTTACATAAAAAAAAGATTAAGGGGGGCGCCCCATACATAGAACTGAAACTGAAAATTGGTCTTTAAAATGACATTGAGTTTCTAAGATGAATAAATATTAGAAAAAAATCGACTCACCCGTAGCAACTCAAACGGGATACGGCTACGGGTGAGTCGATTTTTTCTAATATTTTTTCATTATTTATTCATCTTAATATAAAAATAGCATTGTGAATGCAAAAATCAAAAAGTTTAAAATTGAGTTTCTAAGACAATTTTTTCTCAAAGTCAACCGTTTGAATTATATACACTGCTAAAGTGGTAAAATGTGTGTCCCCCGCCCTCTCACTTTTAAAATAAGAGCGAAATATCTAAAAATAATATATGCTGTAGATCTTAATAAACACTTTCAATTAAAATTTGAACAAAATGTATTAATAGCTTTAGAGACCCTGCATATTTTCCAAAACCGCAAATTTAACTTTGTCATTTATACAAACTCTATGAAAAACAAAGTTATTTTTACAGATTAAAGTTACTTATGCTGAAGGAATAAAGCTCAAGAAAAATACCGTTCCGCCATTTTAGTGAAAAATTATGTTCGAAAATTATACTGTAATTTTCTTTGGGGTAGAGAATATTTTTCTTTGAACACGTTAACTGTCAAAACGGGCTTCTTATTTTGTGTTGACTTTAGTATTAAATAAGGTATGGTATATGGTAACTACGGAACCCTACTGCTCGTGGCCCGACACGACTCTCTTTTCTCTATAATACAAACTGCAATTATTGTAAAGAACGCTAACGTCAGTCACCGGGTGCGTGGCTGGCCCGACAAGCTGTGCGGGTTGTAATTTTTCGGCCCCGTGATGCCTTCTTAAGCAATATTTGTTTGCAATTACATTTCCATAGATTTTAGTTCGCTGACTACGGCATTATAGCTATTACGTCATCATCATCATCATCATATCAGCCACACGACACCCACTGCTGGGTATAGGCCTCCCCTAAGGATCTCCACGACGATCGGTCCTGCGCTGCCTGCATCCACTGGCTTTCCGCGACCTTCACCAGATCGTCGGTCCACCTTGTCGGGGGCCTACCCACGGAGCGTCGTCCGGTGCGCGGTCGCCATTCCAGAACCTTTCTGCCCCAACGGCCATCGGTTCTTCTCGCTATGTGTCCCGCCCATTGCCACTTCAGCTGAGCAATCCTTCGAGCGATGTCGGTTACTTTAGTTCTCCTGCGGATCTCCTCGTTTCTGATTTGATCACGTAGGGAAACGCCGAGCATGGCTCTCTCCATTGCACGCTGAGCGACCTTGAGCCTCCTTATGAGACCCATAGTTAGCGGCCACGTTTCACTGCCGTAAGTCATCACTGGCAACACACACTGTTCATAGACTTTCGTCTTGAGACACTGAGGTAAGTCGGACGCGAAGATTTTTCGAAGCTTCCCGAATGCTGCCCACCCGAGCTGGATTCGGCGAGAGATCTCTTTCTCGAAGTTGGACCTACCTAACTGGACTGCCTGTCCTAGGTATACGTAATGGTCAACAACTTCAAGTGTAGTGTTCCCAACATGAACTGGAGAGGGTACAACATGGGCATTTGACATAATTTTCGTCTTTTCCATGTTCATCCTAAGACCCACTCTTTGGGAAGCACTACGGAGATCTTCGAGCATTGTGTTCAGGTCTTCCATGGTCTCAGCCATAAGGACTATATCATCGGCAAAACGAAGGTGTGTTAGGTACTCGCCATTAATGTTGATGCCGAGTCCTTTCCAGTCCAAGAGCTTAAAGATGTCCTCCAACGCAGCTGTGAACAGTTTCGGAGAAATAACGTCTCCCTGTCTCACTCCCTGTCTCGCTATTACGTCACTATTGCTTTAATAAGTGATTCTTGCAATCTGCTGATAAATTTTACGCACGACAAATATCAGTTTGTGATGTAAGATTACTAAGTGAATCATTATCTTGTCTCAAGAACTTTTTCGAGCAAGATTGTTCAACTTGTGCCATCTAGATCTTTGTATGTCAACAAAGTACCATTTCCAATCCATTTGTTCATTATTGAAATTTACAGGAACAGGCGGAGTTGATATCGTCGATCGACTTTGAAAGCGTGACAACGTTCGAGAGCCCGTACGTGGAGGCGATCAAGGCTCTGTGGGCCGACGCCGGCATCCAGGAGTGCTACGATCGTAGGCGAGAGTACCAGCTCACCGATTCAGCAAAATAGTATGTAGTTATTCACAAACTCATATCTTAGGATGCTTTAAAATTAGAAGAGTAAAGAAGCACTACAGTGGTGCGATTGTGGCGCGGCTGCTGCGCCACTTGCATATAATATCTACACTCGGCGTCAGAAAAATCGCACCTTTTCAAAAATTTCTTCATAGTTAATGTAATTCTATCTAATTTAATGTTAAGTGTTGTTATAGACTTCTTCCCCTTCGGACATAGCCAACAGTCTCTAAAAACCTTTGGAATACTCGTCGAACGGAATCAATAACTGAGATTTAGTTTCCGAGCAACTTTAAATTGCCTCATTTTTTGCGATATTTGAGCAGCTTCATGGCCAATAGTATCTATCTTGGGAATTGAACTGTTGAAGTGTGATTTCTCCATCATCTTGATAACAAATTTACCCGAATTTCCTGAATTAACCCCTTTTATTTCCCTTTTAAGGCGGTGCAAGCAATAACGCTTTAAACGTTTAATTATGGTAACTGTTATGTTAAATAAATCAAACAATTATTAATTGAAAGCTCATTAAATGTATTTTCAATAGATATCAACATTTACACAATGAAACGTGAGCTCGCAAGGTGGCCAAGTCTAAACTTATTTTCGAAGAGGTGCGATTTTTCTGACGTCGAGTGTAGATGCAGTCGAAGCGCCCCTGAGTCAGAATCGCTTTAGAATTTGGTATCAAAATTAGCAGTTGTGCATTGTGTAGCTTCTTCACGTCCCTAATTTGGAGGCACATTTAGTAATAATTTCCTTTTAGAACTTAGGGTAATTCAAACAAGGCGTGATGTGGTTAACTTCGAAGCTACCGAAGGGGAGACGGTTCATACAGATTCGCAGTCTTCGCATTTATAAGCCACTTTCCACTTTAGATCTGGTGGAGAGAGGAGACAATAAACATGCCTATTTATTCAAATAAGTAACGACGAGCGATATTTTTAATAAGACATCATTTTAACTAAATAAATATGTCCAATAGACTATTTAAATTGAGACAAACTGTTGACATTTAAATTACAAAGTAGTTCACTTATTTAAAAAAATGGACCATTCTATTTATGTATAGCTGTTTTCAACTACAATATTTGAACGATTTAAATGCCAGATGTACACCTGTTGATTTGCCATTTAAAATATAATAAATAATGTCAGAATTACCAGTCCAAATTATCATTCCGTAGTTCCAAATTCATTAAAGTATAAGTATATTTTTTCTACATACATGTTTACAAAACTATCTGGCATTCATCATTGATATCGCAAGCCATTCAATCATAGGTATGCGTTGCGATTAATAGAGGATTGTGTAATTTTAATATAAATAATGGTATTAATAAATGGCTTAGGAACGATCGATGTCTTAGGTCTTAGGGGAATCGTGTGTAAGAGTAATGTCGTTAAAAGTTGCAATATAATTGAGAATATCGTTTTCTATAGCTACTTGCAGGAGATTGATCGTGTGGCTGCCCCAAATTACTTACCAACCGAACAGGACATCCTCCGTGTGAGAGTCCCAACCACGGGTATTATAGAATATCCATTTGACTTGGAGGAGATACGATTTAGGTAAAGAAAGCTGTTGTTCAACGCATGCTTTGCCTCGATGCATGAAGGGGACTGTCTTTATGTTCTGTCTTTTTACTCTATGTTCTTTTTAGGAATTCACTGTTTCCATGAAACAGTAAATTCTTAAAGCCGCATGGCAACGCTTTAGATGTGCATGATCTTTCAGCTACTTGAGCGATCTGGCAAGGATCGAAAAAGACGACTATCTGCCAACTGAACAGGATATTTTACGAGCTCGACAGCCAACTACCGGCATTCTTGAGTATCCGTTCGATCTTGATGGGATCATATTTAGGTATGTGCGGTTATGGGACATCCATCGCCCTGAGTTTCCCGTAGAAATGCTAGAACGGCACCTACCGCACTAAATTTTGGGAATCCTGAATCTTAGATTGATTAACATAACAAGTTTTTATATTCCCTAATGACCCCAATAAGTAATATAAGTCCTAATAAAATGTAATTTTACTTATAATTTGGAACGGAAAGCTAGACAGACAGTAACTTTGAGCTTAAAATACACTAAGCTATTTAATATACTAAGTGGTTGCTCATTTAGTAATCCTGATGGTCAAATCATGTCAGTATGACATGTCATGTTTCATATACATAATTGTTCAAGCATAGCGTAATGGTTTGGTTTTTGGTTGTGGTAAATCTATAATATTATAATCTCTGATTAGACTGCATAATAAAATATTGAATGGAATATTAGCAGTTTTGATTTAAAAATCTTTTCAAGTTCCGACTAAAAATATTAATAATTAACGTTTGTAAAAAGGGTCTTTATAACAGGTTCCAGATACCACTTCCTTCTAGGTTATTTTTAAAATGGAACAGACTATTTTCTAGTTTAGTTTTAAAAATTGGAACAGAATTTCTATCAAATTAATTGTAAGTAAACGGAACCTATTGAACAGATAAGTTACAAGCAAACTATATTTTACTTTGTTTACTGAAAAAAAAACGCGTTTCTGACAGATTTGAAAGTTCCTTATGTCAACTGAATAATAGTTATTTGTTATACAAGTGACCAAAATCAATTTGTGCTGCGAGTGCCGACTTTAAATCACGAACTAGCGAAGTAGTCTAGAATTGAATCACGAGCGTAGCGAGTGATTCTAATATAGACTACTGAGCACAGTGAGTGATTTAAAGTCACGAGGCAGAACAAAATTTTGGTCTCGTGTTAAACATACAACTTTTCACCTCTACCAGTGAGAAATTTTTAACTTGAGTTTCCTGATAAAAATCTAAATTCAGCATTAGAAACTTGTTCACTCAACTCTTTTGGAGTTAGACAACTATCTACATCGTTGAACGCACTCATTTTTTGTAATTTATCACAAAAATAGTTCGATCAAACCTATGCTGACAAATTTTATTCATAAAGTAGATTCCCGCCGCTTTGTTTTACATTATTACGTTGTGCTTTTCTCTTATTCATTAATATCCCATCTTATTTATTTATTTATAGTCATAAAATACTAATTTGTTAATAAATTTCGTTAATTTTTCTTATTTTATATTAATTTCATACATGCGATCTCATTTCGTCCATACTCTTTATTCCGAATTATCAACCTTCTTTTTTAACAATCCTTATTTAAAACTCCTTGGTTATATCCGTGCATTTTATTTTTTTACTTTTTAATCCATGTATGACACCATAAAGCACTCTATCTATCCTTTTCTCACATATCAGTTTTACAAGTCTCATCCTTGTCACTCTATTTCTTTTTCTTTTTATTTTAAAAGTTGGTGTTATAAATTAAAAAAGCACTTTGCCTCACGCTCGCAGCAAAAATCGATTTTGCTGCGAGTTTTTATGCACCAAAAGCGCCCTTATCGTGCGGGAGAGGTGAAAGGTATATTTTTTATTAGGTATCCATATAAGAGAATATCGAAAATCATAAGGAACTTGATAAAATCTGCCAGAAACACATTCTCTAGGAGGCCACATTGTAACTTCGTTTGTTGCCTAAATAGCACCAGAATTATTAAAAACTAATCATTGACAACTTCCAGAGGTCAATGATCAATGCGTCTGCTTTTAGTTTTGATTTATGCTAATGCTAATTTTGCATAGAGTTTTTGCTTCACCTGTAATCTGCAATTCTGAAAAGTTGTCTGTGATTGAAGGATGTCTGGTTGTTTTATGTTAAATTTTGATTCTTTTTCCTTTCTACTGTCTGAAAAATCATTTTTTGGTAGGTACCATAATTTGAAATAAACAAAAACTTTAAAAATAGGTCAGAGGTTATTTTATTTTCTTTGTTTTAAAATAAAAACCGGAATCAGTCGTTACACAGATATGACTGCAACTTCCAGTCCAGGATTATATAGGTGTTAACATAAACAACGACTCTTTAGTCAAATGCTTGTAGCATTTGACTAAAGAGTCGTTGTTTAACAGAAAATTACTTTATAGTTACAGAAAATACTATCAAAAGTCATAGTGTCTTGGCAACAACAGTTGCTGTCATTTTACTTGCACCCGTGCATAAGAATGTAATGATTTAATTTCATAACAGATCTTGCATATTAAATATTATGATAAAAGATTTGTAAACATAAAATTTCAATTTATTTAATAATATTTAACAAGTGACGGGTATTACTGCTATTAACCAGTCGTTCAGGTTTTGTTCACTTAGTTTGCAAATAAACATTTGATTTGATTAGTAATATAGGAAGGGAAACTATGAAATTATTTTTAGCCAAGCATCATTAGTTTTCGGAAATTCCCACAGTAACTTCCTGTATAATTTTAAAGTAAATTTTACGCTTTGAATTTATCTGTCGCTTTAATAACTGTGCTCGTTATAGCATGATAAGGTCATCCTCTAACTTTTAAAATACTGTTAATAATTTCCATTTCCACTCTTTTACTAAAACTATTGATGGTGTAATATTTAATGCCGATTGCAGACCAAGCTAAACTAAGTAGTTTAGCTAAGTTCGCATAGGTTAAGCTATAAAACGCCGTAAAGTAAGAACACTTCTCGTAGATAGTTTTTCATACTTGTTAGTATAGTTTCCGGTCTGCACACAAGTATGAAAAACTAGCTCAGCTATGCGAGCTAAACTAAATTTAGTTCACCTCTTGGTCTGCAACCGACAAAAGTGGTGTATATTGGCTTTACTGTTTGGGTTTGGTCTTATTTTTTCTTACGAAACGCCGTTTTATTTTAAGACGTTTTTCTAAAGAACATTTTTGAAAATAATTGCTTACATTTTTACATACCGTTTAAACAGGTAACGAACGCCTTGGCTAAATATAAACTCCTAATTAATGCTCGCAGTGTATTTTGTTTATGCTTGATGGTTTTTTTTTACTTAGAATATTCACAATTTTCAATATGTTAAACGAATTGCTAATAGTTAACATTAAATAGAGAGAGGATAGAAGTCAAGTTTAGTACCCACTACTCGTGCAAAGCACTCACACATAGACAGCTCTCACTGACCGACGGACGACACTCCGTCACGCGCTCGAACTGGGAGTCAACTCTGCTAATGTTAACGTCAAAATCGTGGTTCAATGGTGTTTGAATGTTTTTTGACACAAATTGTGTTTCTTAAACCCAAAACGGAAAAACATTGTGTCTCGATTTTGGGTTTAAGAAACAAGAACTGGGTCAAAAAGCATTACCATTAAACCACGATTTTGACGTTAACATTAGCAGAGTTGAACCCCTGTTTTGATCGTAGCAGAGAGCAGAGATTCTGTGTCGGTGAGAGGTATCTGTGCTCGAGCGCGCGTAGTACTAAGCTTGACTTCTGTCCTCTCTCTATTTTGAGTAGTTACCAAGTTAACGATTTTAAACTTCTTCATATAAAGTTCTAAACCTTTGTATGATGATTTAAACATTATGCGCTATGAGCTGCTCCTGGATGCCTACCATCAACTTTTATAAAGCGATTCAAAATAGGTGCGTTTCAGTTTAGGTTCCCAAACTGAATCGCTATAATTCGTACCATGAGCTATTTAGAACTAAATCGCATTTGAATAGCTAAATATGAATGACTGAACGGTTTGTGTCTCTGGTTCACGTGAGAGTTTCGTCACGGTAAAGAAATGTATCAGTATTCTAACTCGGTATATCTTTCTGGTTTTGTGAGTGTACGTAATATTTTAGAATCAATATTATAGGGTTTACCTTCGCCGAGAAATCAACTTCTAAGCAATAAAATACCTAACTAATGGTAAAAACAGAAAACTAAAAAAAGCTAAATACCTACTATCTCCGTTGATCAAAAGGGAAAAACAAATTAGTTTCAAATCCTTCTGGCCATAGTTAGTTGGTAATACCTAATTAATAATTATAAAAAAATATAAGTATCTTAATTTTATCTTAATCTTATTTTTTTGGACTTTCCGGGTATTTAAAAATGTTTTGTCTGGATTTATTTATTAATTAAATATAATATAAACGGCACAATCTGCACTTTGCCATAATAATTACTTGTATTTCAATCAATTATACGTTAAAAGTTTTAACATATATACCAACCTTGGAACAAATAACACTTTAAAACAGTGTCTGGGATTTCTAACACAGTTAATATCAATTTGAACACTAGAAATCACTCGTCACTAAAAACTTAAATCCTAAAAATTAGTTTAGCCTAAAGAAAACAGTTAACAATTCAGATTTTTGTCTAAAATAAGGAACTTTATTTGGATCGCTAAAATTGACGTATAAGCGGAGCAGTGTCGGCGCAAATATGAGGTCATGGTACGAAAAATGAATGAATGATAAGCCTTAGCGAGTCAGTTTGGGTTATGGACTAGCGCTGAATCGCTTGCTGCCGACGCCGCTGAAACTTGATCGCTATAAAGGCGTCATGGTACAAATAAGCAAACCAGTTCAGTTTAGGTCCTAAACTGAATCGCAATAATAGTTCATGGTAGGCCTCCTGTACTGACTAAAGGTGCTTACATGTCTGACTGAAGATGCGCTTCGCATTAACGTCCAATCTTAGCCCTCGTACGCACTGGCGGCTGGCCGCACGTTCCATTTTAATATGAAATTTTATACGTACGATCACGAACGGTTGCATATTAAGTTTAAACATTTACAACTTTAGTGTGTACATATACACTTATTTGTACACGTAAAGTTGTATTCGCCAAATACTACAAACAGTTTGCATTTAATGAGATAATTTTGCTTTGATAACATAGTTTATAGTTAACAATTGTCGTTAGTTGTCTGGTCACGCTAAAATATATTGTGTAAAAGCTAAAATCCTGTGAAACCATATTATGCGCCTACAATGGGGTTGGCAATGCAAAGCTAATCGCAGATGGCGCCAGCGGCGATCTAACCTCTATCAGTACTTTAATTGGTTAAAATATGTCACAAATGACATTTGATATTTAAAACAACCAATCAAACGATTTTGGTACAAACGCTTGTGGCTCAGTTTGCATCCCCATAGCGAGTCACGTGCTAACGTGAGCGTAAGTAACGTCAGCGTTTAACCCTTAAATGGAAAAAACGGCCAGCTGCGCCCTGCGGTCAACCGCCAGTGCGTGTACGAAAGCTAACACACTAAACAGATATTATTCGTAGTTTTTTATATGTTTAAACATCCGTCCTGGCGTTACGCGACCGGTGATGCGCAGCGCATCTTCGGTCAAGTATGTAAGCGCTCTAAAACTTATTTTGGCCGGAGAACTCTTCTATCTACTTCATATTTTGTGATAAATCAGTATTGTGTACAAATATTCATTTTAATGTTAATATTTTCCAATACAGAATGGTAGACGTCGGGGGCCAAAGATCCGAGCGAAGGAAGTGGATCCACTGTTTCGAAAACGTCACATCAATCATATTCTTAGTAGCTCTTAGTGAATATGATCAAATTTTATTCGAATCGGAAAACGAGGTAAGTGTTATATTCTTTTTCAACTCTCGAAAACAAAGTGTTTAGCCTAGTTTGACTTCATTGTTTACCGACTGTTTATACCAATAAAAATGAGCTTTTTTCAAATCTATACTTCACATTCACAGCACATATAATAGTATTAAAAGTAGAGAAGTCCATCTGCGAGAGGACAATCAAATAATAAACTACTCTTGCTGCACGACAATAAAGTACAATTTCAAATTGCATAGCGCTGCGTGCCTATTATTGTATACACCTTCTCTTTCTGTCGCGTTAGTCGCGTAGCTCTGTCCGACACACGACATCCCTAGTGCGCTGGTTCGATTGAGTGAGCCGCGAGTAGTAGTCTAATATTTTTATATTAAACTTTTGTTTAAGCGCGGAGTGAGCCCCTCTATTCAGTTTGAAATATAAAGCTTCGTGCAAACTGAGGCGAAGCCGCGACGCGATTCGATTGCGCCGTATTGGTATTGGTATTGGTGATGGGCTCTTTTTCCGCATTTAGACTCTCATTTGGTCCGTTATGCGTGAACACAGCATTGGTGTGGCTAGTCAAGCCATCCCAGCTCCTTCCAGAAGCGCAGAAGCCTCCTGGGGCGTTCACAGGCTTCTAGGAGCGACCTCACGTCTTTGAGGATTTCTGCCCGGTGTGCGGCCAAACCCACGCACTCCAGGATCACGTGGGCGGCTGTTTCCTCTGCGTCCAGGCATCCTCTACATAGGGGACTGTCTGTCGCATTCATGATGAATAGTTGTCGGTTTAAGGCAAGGTGACCTGTAAGTGTACCTACAACTATTCGGAGGTCTGGACGATTAAGGCTGAGCAGTCTACAGGTCAACCGCGGCGAGACTGCGGTCATCGCCAACTTGGACTGTCTACAGCTTGTTAGATTTACCCAACGAGTATTATGTGCAGCACGAGTACGTTGTCTCACCCATGAGCGCAGTTGGCTGAACGGGAGTGGCAGAATGGGTAAGGGTCCTGCCATTGTTGTGGAAGATCCCTTTCTAGCCAGCTCATCGGCGGCGTCGTTCCCGTGTGATCCACTATGCCCTTTAATCCATTGTAGGATTACTTTGTTTTTGGATGCTAAACGATCCAAAACTTGGTGGCATTCGTAGACGATACTGGAGTTGATCGTGTTGGCCTCCAGTGCTGTTAGAACGGCCATGCTGTCTGTCAGTATGCGGATGTTTAGTTCCTTCATACCTCTAGACAGGGCCGTGGTAGCGGCATTTATTATTGCAACACATTCGCATTGAAATATCGAACTGTATTGGCCTAATGCTTGTGATATTTTGATATTTAGGTCTTGTGAGAATACTCCAGCACCAGTGCCAGTCCCCATCTTGGAGCCGTCCGTATAAATTCGGACTTCATGTATGCCGGAGTAATCTCGGTTGCGCCGTTTGCGTCAGCTAACTTGTATGGAAGTGTTCACATTATTGGTGCGAGTAGTCGCACGTGATGCAGCGAAAGATACGCAGGACAGTTCTTGAATTTTCAAAATGCCGTAGAACCTTGAATTATTTTTATAAAAAAAGCAAGCTTCTGTACGCCCTCAGCCTTAAAGTCTATAAAATAATCTCCAATAATAAAATACTCTTCTAATTATATGCATTGAGTACTCAGCTCATGGACCCATTTTCTTTTTTCTTCCTCAAATCTTGAAATTCTTCTTCATTTAATGCCAATAACAAAAAAACCTCAGCTTCGATATCAAAAGATAGCATTGTGAATGCCTAAAATATAAAAATTCAATAATAAAATCACGTGCGGGATTCGTCTCAATTTATACGAAGCTTTATGCACATTATACATTTAGGCGCAACAACTAGGGTAGGGTATCCAAGATATAGGATCTTCTATATTTAAATAATCAACTCGATTATTAATATTCCAGAATCGAATGGAGGAGTCGAAGGCGCTGTTCAAGACGATCATCACATACCCGTGGTTCCAGCACTCGTCTGTCATCCTGTTCCTCAACAAGAAGGACTTGCTCGAGGAGAAGATCATGTACTCGCATCTCGTCGACTACTTCCCAGAATACGATGGTAAATATTTTACTACAACTAAGCTAAAGTTCTACTGTCTTATTCAGAGTGCGTTCGTTAAACTAGGGCCAAAGTTAACATGGCGTTAGACTGCGGACTAACGCCATTTTAGCACAAATCGTATTCAGAGTGACAGTTTAACGTTTAGTCCCACCGTTTAAGGATTAAAAGGTGCATTGTGATTGGTTTACAAGCATAAAACCAGGTTTTGTTAGAACAGTCTTGCACCCAGGGATTGAAATACCGTTAAAAAAAAATAACGATAAATAAAAAATAACGTTAAAAATACCGTTAAAACATTTTATCGGTAAATTTACCGGTAAAAATAACGTTAAAAATATTTTACCGGTAAAATTAGCGTTAAATATAGCGTTAAACTTTACCGGTATAATATACCGGTGAAATTATCGTTAAAAAAGTAACGTTATTTATTGGAATAACGTTAATTTTAACGTTTAACGGTAAAAAAAGTAAGAAATAACGTTAAAATTAACGTTATTTACTGAAATAGCGTTAATTTCAATGTAACGTTATCAAAATTAACGTTATTTATTGACATAACGTTAATTTTAAAATTAACGTTAAAAAAAGTAAGAAATAACGTTATATCTAAAAATAACGTTATCATTCCCTGCTTGCACCCCAGTTTTGTGAAACATCTCTGGATAAGACAGCTATAATTTGTAAATAAACTATAGAACCTAAGTTTCAATCAGTACATGTGAATTTTCGATACATTATGTTCTTAGCGAGCAATAAATTTAATTAAGATGAGGGCGCCACTTGAGGGCTATAGGTGCCCTCAAGTGGCGCCCTCAAGATGTGAAAGTGAGAAAGACGGAGTCTTCCGAACAAAGCGGTGAGGCCTGTAAATCTACGCCTTGGCTGTGTACATACACAGTTCACTCACACACGTGTAACGAAACTACGCCTTGGCTTTCCACAAAAAAAACCCTGCCGCCCGGCAACCTTGTACGCACACATGTAAAATCAAAAACGCTCCATCTTACTTTTTTATTTGATCTGAGGCTCGGACTGTCTAGTTTTTGCTGTCCGTGAGGTTTTCCAAAATGTATGATTGAATTGGTAAACTAAACGAAATAAGGGTCACCTTATGCATTTTGAAAGAAGGATAATAAAATCTACCTTGAAAATCTTTACAAAAATGAAATGTCAGTTAAACGATAAACTGCATTTATTGATTGACAGTAAAGATAAAGAATCTTTATATCGGCAAAGATTGTAGGTTTTGAGTGTAATTTAAGTAGATTTTTAGTGAAGTATATCCATAAATTTTTATCTATTTTATGATTTTAAGGGCCTATTTGACAATCAAAAAGTAAGTTCTGAGTAGCTTAGCTGAGTAGGCCCTAAGTCTACTCTTCAATAATTTTCATGACTGTATTCATTTGACATTGACAATTATTTAACAAGCTTGTCGTAATATGATAAGCCTTGCAGAAGGTTGCGATGTATGTAGGACTGCCTTGCTACGGGAGGTGGTAACAGTAATCCAATTTGAGCAGGCAATGGATAAACCGGTTTATGCAATCGATCTTTTACTGTAATGCAGCAGATATTTTTTTGTTTTCGTTGTAATTTATCAGCCTTAATTAAATTGGTTAGGTTAGAACCAGAAAAACAAAGAAAATTGTGGAGCATTTAAATTTGGGCGAGTTAATACTATAGCTTACGTCTTTTGAAGAGAGATAAATTACTGTTAAGGAGCGTTTATGCATTTCAGCCGTTATTTTTCCCCCATTACTGGGTTACAGACCTTACTGGGACCTATTCAATAAAACTTACAATTTATAATTACAAGTGACAGGTTACAATTTTACATGTTTCTGTTCAATACAAATATAAGTTACAAATTTGTAATTATTTGTCGAATTGTACTTACAATTTTACATATTTCTGTTCAATAAACATTTTCCTGTGACAGATGATAATTAGAAATTTGTCGGAAAAACTGCTTTATTGAACGCATAATAGGGTATTTTCCAAATTCTTTAAAACTGCTTTTATTTAAAGATTGAGACGAACGATTTAACAGAAAAATATTTAAAAAATAATTAATGTCTTTTTTCTTCATTAAACCAATTAATGTTAAACTTATTTTTAAATAGTTTTGAATTTACCGCCAAAACGCTCGGTTCGATGACGTCTACTGTGTGACGTCATCTTTGTGTAAACAATAGAGTAAATTGTTACACAGACTACATAGGTGTTAAAATTGTTGACACAAAGTTGACGTCTCACAGTAGACGACATCGAACCGAGCGTTTTGGCGGTAAATTAAAAACCATTAAAAATAAATTAGACTTTAATTGTTTTAATAGAGAAAAAAGACATAAATTTATTTATTTTTATTTTTCTGTTAAATCGATCGTCCCAATCTTTAAATTTAAGCAGTTTTCAAAAAATTGGAAAATACCCTATTGTATTTACTAGTTAACATATTTGTAGAATCGCCATAAATTTCTGACAGGTGACCTTACCTTCGGTAAAATTTTATAACTCGGCATTATTTTTTTGTTTTAGCAGCTTTTTTTTATTAAAATGGTGCTTACATCAAGTAGTGAGAGTAGTAGATACAATATTGTGATCGAAATCTACAAGCAATTATAATTGTAATATTTGTAAGATTTTTACTTGTAAAATTCTTACATAATTGTAAGGTTTATTGAACAGCACTTGTCATACAACTTAACAAATATGTCAATTATATTATTGACAAATTTGTTGGATTGTAAGTTTTATTGAATAGGGCCCTGGGTGAGTAAGGAGGATGCGTCATACATAACCCACCACGCAAGCCCATTATGGATTGGTGGGTGTTAACGACTGCAAACCCACCCGAGACCAACGGCTTAACGTGACTTCCGAAGCACGGAGTAGCTGTGGATAGTAAATTTTTGGTCACCCATCCTAAGATCGACTCTTGCGAAAGTTACTGAACTGCTGCATTCGTAGGGCAATCGAGCTCTTAGGTTACGGCCCTTCCATTTTTATGATAGATAGGCAAGCGCTTGCCCGCTATCATGCCTGATGGCAAGCGATGATTCGATCTACAATGAACGCGCTTGCCTAGAAGATACCTATTCACTCGCGATTAGAAAGCCCTCAGATTGTACCTATCGGGAAACAGACTCAGGCAAGGAGTTCCACTCTCTAGCGGTACGGATGATACAATTTGAAACAAAACGCTTAGTGCGAGTCTTTGGAATATCCACCAATAAACAGTGGCGCTGATTCGTTTGGTCTGGTTGTCCGATGGAAGAAGGGAGATGGCGGAATTAGGTCGTGTAATTCCACTGTACACTCGCCGAAATATATCTGATATCCTTAGACCTTCCATCTATAGGCCTTCCTTATCCAATAAGGAAAGCCTATGCCCCAGAAGTAGAACAAACTGCTTATGATGAATTTACTGTTATTTTCTGACATATAGGTCCAAAGTTAGATCCGCCCCCAGCGATGGACTATATCCTTCAGAAATATCTAAAAGAGAATCCAGACCCTGATCGGTCTTGTTACTCTCATTTCACCACGGCCACAGGTTGAATTAAGTTACTGAAAATAAGCTAAACGTTTTATAGATGCGCTAGGGTGTGTTAAAGTGTGTTTAACGGCCGAATGCTCAAAGACTTCTTAGTTAAAATCTTTGGTTACTGTCTCCTTAACTCTAAGGAAGCTGTCAGTTTCATAGAGATTCTATCAAATCTAATTTTTTATTATTATTTAGACCTTAACTTAAGGAATCATTTGAGTATTTGGCCGTAAGCTAGATATTTTATTGCGCTAGAGACATGTTTTCATCGGTATAAACATTAACTAGGTATACGAACTATGTTTCTAGAGTTGTCTTGCAGATGTTGATGTAATATGTGTGATAAGTTGTCAACTTAATAAGATGTGCGATATCTTATCAAATTAAGATAGTATCTTATTGTCAGTTTAAAACTGGTCTATTTTTTTCTGTTTTAAAATCATTTGCTCAGTGCTTTCCACTGTGTTCCTCGGGACATCTCCTTAAACTACTTCTATTACTTTTACACAAATTAACCTTCATTTTACTCCTTAACCACCTTAACCTTTAATCTTAACCTTAACCATCATTTTTCACAAATTAATTTTCATATTGATTTAAAGTAAGATCAGTTTGTTATCTCTTCGCTGAATACTATTTTCCTTGAGATACAAACAACTCCAAGCTTATATTGCATTTATTTTTAGAGATCAAACATTTAACCCGTTTACTGCCAAGTGACTGACAAACAATCGATTTTCTCTATTGTGTTTATACCAAAAATAGTTCGTATACCTTATAAAGTTTGTTTCAATAGATTTGTCCAAAAGGCAAACAATCTTAACCCTTTTTAAGATAAACGCTTTTTAAGTGAAATTAGATGACCTTAACTTGAAGAATCGTTTCAGAATTTGACTGTTAAATAGAAGAGGTAAATCGTGTAGTTAAATCAGAAAGGAATGTCGTATTTTCAATAAAAGAAATATACCAAGATCATTTGCCTTTCAGAGAAATTGTATTAAAGCGGACAATTTATACCGATGTAGTGTAATGTAATACTTGTATTATTTTTCCTATGGTGAGGTAACTCCTTTTTCTCGGCGACGAAAGCAAACACATAACTAGTACTACAGTACCGCACTTTCAGTAGTGAAAGTTAGGCACTTATCGCCTGTGAGGTAGCGGGGAGGACGCCCCTGCTCCGTACCTCACTTCATCAATGCCCTGTCAATGGGTTTGACGCAGATGATCCCATTTGTAATTGGTCACGTAGATCTAGGTGATCCTATACGCATTCTGTTCCATTCGCAAATGGTCACACTCAGCCCCCCTAGCCAAAGTAACATTTGCAAATTTTCGCTATCGTTTCGCTTCGAATCATGTATGGATTTGACGTTTTGAAATTCGATTGTTAACGAAACCTTATGTCAATCCCATACATGTTTCGAAAGCGAAGCGATAACGAAGATTAGCGAATGTTACTTTGGCTAGGCCATCTGATTAGATCATCTGAGTGTGACCATTTTCGAATGGGATCACCTTTTTTTACATTAAATGGGCTTACTCTTGGCCACATTCGAGAACCATAAAGCTAAGAAAAGCCGAAGATAGAGCGAGCTTGCCCAGAAGAAGCCTATTCACTCGGGCTTTAAATATCGTTGGACTGGAATTCCATCTGCGAATAGAACCAACTGCGTCTGCTTGATCAATTGCGATTTTAACACTGCGTCAAACCCCTATCAACGCGCCCGAGTTACCCCACTACAGTAATGATGAGGCTAGTGTTGTAGCGTAGTTGTGTAAGCTAGCGGTGTGCACAGGTCCGCAGCGCGACGCCATCACGGCGCGCGAGTTCATACTGCGGATGTTCGTCGACCTCAACCCGGACGCGGAGAAAATCATCTATTCGCATTTCACTTGCGCGACAGGTAAGATCTACAGCTACGTCTTTGCACTTCACTATTTTAGGAAAGGAATAAAAGAAACCTCGTTTTATTTATTAACGCCTGTAGTAAACCTCCGCTGCGAAATAACACCAGCGAAACCGCTGTAGTTCCGCCATGATTTGTCTTCTTTCGACGACGATATATTATTTATTTATTATTATTTATTTAACAATTGGTGAACATGCTGACTCACAGTTATCCCAAAACGCCAGCATGTTATAATTATTATTGAGACATAAAATCATTATAAGTACTTACAGTATTTTTTAATAATTAAAATAGCAAATTATCATCTGTCAATCCAAGAGCCAACTTAGATGTCAAACAAAATTAATTAACAAAACACACATACCTACTTAAAACTAACAGACTAAAATTACAAATGTCAATAATATTATGATGTCATTAAATACTAATAAAGTCAAAATTATTAAGATGTCAAATGAGGTGTATCACGCAAAGCTAATCGCAGATGGCGCCAGCCGCGTCCTGGCCGCTATCAATTGTTTTGATTGGTTAAAATACGTCAGAAATGACATTAGACATTTGAAACAACCAATCAAATTATTTTGGGACTGTCGCTTGTGGCGCCATTAATTCTTCAGTATCACACCCCATTGGTACAAAAAACGATCACATCTACGTACATCTAACGGTTTCGCGTCATTTTTTTCCCGGCGTCGGAGATGTGCCAACAGTCGGAGCCGATCGGGCGGAATCGCTCGAGAAAGAGACAGCATGCATCATGGTTAAATCTATGCATTAGAACAGGGGGTCAATTCTGCTAATGTTAGCGTCGAAATCGTGGTTCAATAGTCAAGTGTTTGAATGGTAATGCTTTTTGACACAGTTCTTGTTTCTTTAACCCAAAACTGAAACACATCATGTTTCTTAAACCCAAAACGGAACCATATTGTGTCTCGATTTTGGGTTTATGAAACAAGAACTGTGTTGAAAAGCATTACCATTCAAACACCATTCAACTACGATTTTGACGTTAACATAACATTAGGAGACTTGACCCCCAGGCTGTTTCGCTTGTCGTACAACTGACATGTCATGGCGGAACCTACTGCGGTGTTTCGCGGCGAAGGTGTGATACAGGCTTAAATGTATTTTAAAAGAGGTAACTTGCCACAAAGGGGTGACTAACCAACATTAAGGTGTGCTGGCTGTTAGTTGAAAAAAAGCGAGATAAACGGTACACTAGTACCAAAGTATTACAATCTTTTTTAGTAGTACAACGAAATGTACCTATTTGCATAGAGCAAAGGAGCCATACCCACTATTAGCTGTCGAGTAATAAGCCCGTTTTGACAGTTGTCTATGACAAATATAGACATAGAATTCTATGCGCCCCTAGAGGCTACTCTTGACAAGCGAGATCCGAAGCAGACACGTGCGCTTTAACCAACAGACACATAAATATTCTACATCGAAATCGAAATGTAATTTTTGACTGATAAACAATAGGTTTTTTTTGCATCGAATTGACATTTTTGACATTTCGATATAGACAAAACCCTTCTCGAGCGCGTCATGCTCGGGGTAGGGGCGCTTTGTGTAACAAAACAGTTTTGACAAGTGTTTTGAGTCTTCAATTATATCTTAGCAAGATGACAATATAGCATAGCACAGCCAAGCACACCTTTATGTTAATAAGTCAGGGGGTCAAGTCTGCTATTGTTAACGTCAAAATCGTGGTTCAATGGTGTTTGAATGGTAATGCTTTTTGACACAGTTCTTGTTTCTTAAACCCTAAACCGAAACACGTTGTGTTTCTTAAACCCAAAACGGAAACATATTGTGTCTCGATTTTGGGTTTAATAAACAAGAACTGTGTCAAAAAGCATTACCATTCAAACACCATGGAACCACGATTTCGACGTTAACATTACTATGACCGTTTTGGGCAAGCCTCCAATTAAAATAATATGGTGTAACGAATTATAAAACGATATTACATCATTCCATTTTGTATCATAAAATGATTATTTAAAAAAAATATTCAAAATTGGTAATGGTATGATTTAAATTACATATCAGTGCTATGAGAGGGAAAGCAAACAAAATTAACAACAAGAATATCACCGTTTTATTTTTTTATTATAGCATGAGTTTATAGGTGGTGGTTATGTTAACTCTTTTTATTGGGTAAGCAAGTTTTATGGTAAAATTTGATGCGTAACATTGCTCTAATATTAATTACACAGTTTGTCAATCAGAATTCCAGTTTTCCTTCATTTGCATGGAAAGGTGAGGAGCTTTTGCATGTTCTATTTTTTGCTTGGTTTGGTTTGGTAGTTTTATAGTTATGGAGCAAAGTAGATAGCTTGTTTGATCTTTTTCTTTAAAGTCTTTTTTGCATGAGTAATGTTTTATATTGTTTTTTTTTCTAAACAAAATAAAGCGTTGCTCTTGGTGACGTAATTTTGTAGCTTAGCGTTTGAAAGTTGTAAGCTTTAATTAGTTTTAATTGAACGTTTAAAAACCGTAAGTAAATTGTTTTGTTAATCATAACTTTTTTTGGTATTTTTATTAATACAACATTTGACACATTTTTGTTAGATCAAGGTAAAAGGTGTTGGGTAAAAAGGAGGACCTATAAATGTGCCTCCTGCTGGGAATCGAATTAAGGACCTCTAGCCCTTACACCGCTGCTGAAACCCTAGATCAGTGTTTTTCAATCTGTGGGTCGCGACCCGTAGGGGGGTCGCGAAGCCTTACTCGGGGGGTCGCCGACTCAAAGAAAAAGGCAAGGTTCTAACACTACAATAAAAACACAAGTTATTAACAGGCAAGATTACCTGGGTTACCTGGATGAATCTGACTAAAAATCGCGCTGCGCGGCCGTTTTATTTACTATAAATAAAGAAGCAAAATTACAAGATTAGTGGATGAAACTGACTAAAAATCGCGCTGCGCGGCCGTTTTTTGCTATTAACAGACAAGATTACAAGATTAGTGGATGAAACTAACTAAAAATCGGGCTGCGCGGTCGTTTTCTTTACTATAACTATGACACAAGGGGGTCGCCAGAATTTTTCAACTTGTAAAGGGGTCGCGAAATCAAAAAGATTGAAAAACACTGCCCTAGATAGACCACAAGAGTTGTAACGCTTTCTGAGTTCGTAATTTCTGTAACGTAACAATTTTAACAAGGGTCCAATTCTACTTACATTTTTAACTCGACATAAACGTTACCTGTAGCAGTCGAAATACGACTAATTGTCGCGGTTCGCATTCTACTAATTTATAAGCAGTACGTTTTCATGATTGCAGTATCACGTGAATGTCACGCAACTGCGTTTTAATTGAATAATTATACAACTCGTCGAATGAGGATCAGTAACGATTTTTTTTAGTTGCAATAAGAAAGCTAATGCCACTACATGATTAACTGTGAAAAAAAATTTACGATATCTCTTAAACTTGAGAAGTTATAAGAGGTAAAACACTGATTTTTTGGGGGTCCCTATGACGTCATCGCGACGGACGCGAACCTTATGTCGTACGTGATAAAGCACATATTGCATTGAGCTTGGCATTTACTTTAAATCCTTTTAACTCAACCATTTCTAAACGGATTTCAAAAATTCTTTCACTAGGTTTCATAGATATCAATATGTGTTTATATTATATCAATAAAACTATAGGATTCAAACCTGTTACTGATCCTCATTGGGTTCCTGGTCAAGTACAGAATTTACTATTAAGTTCAGAAATTACCTTGTTCAGTTGGTTTGTGTTCCTTTTTAGTATTTTTTATATAATTAATATTAACTAGCATGACAGATACGTGAAGTCGTTCAAAAAGTAGTATTTCCTTTAAAGGTGGAGGGATTAGTACTAACTTATTTTTGTTTACTTTTGCTGATATTATGTGTTTTGTTTTGCATGTACTATTATTTGTTTTTACTTTTGCATGCTGCCTTGGATATTTTTAAAGACACTGAAAACATTAAGCTTGTGTTTTGTGCGGTAAAGGATACCATAATGCAATCCGCTCTCAAGGAGTTCAACCTCGCGTAGTGACACTTATTTATACTAGTACATATTTTTTATCTCACAAACGCGGATGATCGATACTCACCGAGAATACCACCTTAAGGCTAGGCGTATGCTGAAACGCAGGCGACGCAGGTCCACGCAGGGCAGAGCAGAGCAGATTTTGTAAAGCATGGAACGTCATTGAACTACGTACGCTGCGGCGCAGGCACATACGACGCAAATATGTGTCTGTCCTGCACTGCGTCTCGTGGTGCTGGCACAGAATTCTGCGCGACGCGTGCACGTCGAGACGTGTTTATTTACAATACTTTATAATTTTTTTGCAATGACAGAACATTTAATTGAATTAGTTCGTTGTGAACCTTGTTTGTATTATACAAATCATCCAGACTATTAAAAAAAGACATTGAAAGAGTTTGTTCGTCAAACTGCTATTCCTTGTACTAGCTAGGATGTGAATGTCAGTTGCGTCGCAGCATGCGGAGGTGGCACATGTCTGCCTCAACTGCCCTGCCCTGCACTGTGCTGTGCTGCGTCGGCTGCTTCTCAGCATACGCCTAGCCTAATGTGTGTGGTCAGATAAACACGCGTGCGAAACGTATGACATGCGTGCGATTCGTATAACACGCGTGTGATACGTATAACACGCATGTGATGCGTTTAAACACGCGTGAGATGCATATGGATACGCCTGCTGTGCGTATAAACACGCGTACTATAGGCAGGGGGCCTCACTCCGCGCTTAAATTTTTATATTAGCCTACTGTTCGCGGTTCACTGAGTCGAGTCAGAGCATGAGGGGTGTCGAGTGTCAGTTGATACAGAGCTACGCAACTAACGCGACAGAAAGAGAAGGTACAATAATAGACATGCAGTGCTGTGCACTTTGAATTGTACTTTATTGCGGTGCAGCCAGAGTAGCTTATTATTTGGTTGTCCTCGCACAGATGGACTTCTGTACGTAGTACTATAATATTCTGTGCTATACGTATAATTATTTTAACACAAGCGTGTGTGTGTCCATATAACGAGTGTGCTCTCTCAACTAGACCGGTCAACCGCTTTCGTGAGATGAAACAACTGTAACATAATATTTGCATGTTGTTAAAGCCATTAAACATTTATTTTTAGTATGAAATGCATGTTGTTTATTCATTTTTATATCCTTTTACTAACCTAATAAACTGTTGTAAATAAAAAGAGAACTTTGATTTCATTATTAATAATAAAATAATTATTAAAATGTTTATGTGACTGATTTTAAAATAATATATAATTACAAATTAATGATAAATAAGTCAGAAATTTCGGATAACTCACAACCATTATTAGTAGAGATCGGATATTTGGATGCATATTTACCGAAAGTTCAGATGTTAGGAGTTATGGAAAACACTTTTTTATCGAAAAATCCTAGAGATTTCGAAAAAATCCAACGATTCCGGAATTAACAATGAATACTCCATGAGATATAATGTAATCCTTACTAATATTATAAATGCGAAAGTCCGTTTGTTTGTTTGTTTGTTACGCCTTCACGTCTTAACTACTGACTGGTCCGATCATCATGAAATTTTGCATACACGTTGTCAGGGGTACAAAGAAGGATATAGGGTACCTTTCATCCCGAAAAAAAGTATTGTTCCCGAGGGATAACAAAAACCTTTCCACGCAGACGGAGTCACGGGCGGCCGCTAGTAATAAATAAAGCGGATTCGACACAAATGACAGTTGCCTTGTTACAACGTAATTCGTAGCTTTTCTTTACTTTTATTATCAGTATTTGACGAAGCAAACACAATCTTACTACGTTGTAACAAGGTGTCAAAATCGGGCCTATTAAACCTAAGGCCATATACGCATTTTAAGAATTTTAAAATTTGAAGAAGCTGCTTCCACATTACCTAGTTGGTTACTAAGTTCTGTAACTATGGAAAACATGAATAATACAAAATTTACAAATAATGCTACAATGAATTATATACCAAATGAAAGCACAAATATTTAAGATTATCATGTATTAAAATTATTCGAAATGACCGCCTCTGGCATGAATACACGCCTTTAGACGACGAGGCCAGTCATCGATGGCAGCACGAACTACCACCATATCCAATTCTGCGACTGCCTTGAGAATAGCGCGCTTAAGAGAGTCGAGATTCATGTGGGGCTTAGCACATGCTTTCTCCTCAATAAGTTGCCATATGGCATAATCCAGATGATTTAAGTCTGGGCTGGAGGATGGCCATTCTTCCTGCGCGATAAAATCAATTTTGTTAGCCCGAAACCATACTTGTGTAGATTTTGCTTTGTGCGCAGGGGCAGAGTCCTGCTGGAAGACCCATGGCTGGTTTTGAAATAAAGTGTGGCTTAAGGGTTTGACAACAGGTTCCAGAACGGTATCTTGATAGACTCTAGCGCCAGTTTTCACACCTTTTTCACAGAAATGAACCTTACTTAGCCCTGAATAGGACACCCCCAGCCAAATCATCACTGATGAGGGGTGGTGACCTCGTTGGACCCTCGGAGCAATCATGCTGGCTTCTTTACTATTCTTAGCGTATACTCTATCATTTTGACGGTTAAAATTTTCTTCGACTGTGAAGATTTTTTCATCAGTAAACAAGATTTTTCGATGGCCGTTTTGTGCGTACTGCTTTAGTAGAGCGCGACTTCGTGCTAACCTCATAGCCTTCAATCGTGCGTTTAGCAGATGGCCCTTTCGTCTACGGTAAGCGTGAAGCCCAAGGTCATCATTGATAATTTTTTTAAGGGAACTTCTCTTCACAGTCATCTGTATTGCCAATAACTTTTGCTTCCGGACGGGATTTCTCGTGATTCTCGCCTTCACTGCCTTGATCACAGCTGGTGTCCGAACGGTGCGTGGTCTTCCTGATCTTTTTCGGTCATCGACGGTCAAGGTATTACTGTACCTATGGATAGGGCGATAAATAAATTGCTTGTTGATTTTCAACTTTTGTAGCAACTTGAAAATCATATTCGGTGGCTGCCCACATTTGTGCAGAGCAATTACAGCGACACGATTCTCCTTCAACCCCCATTCCATGGTGAAATAAACAAAATATGATATACGTGTGGTATGGAATTATAGCTTATAAAACTGTCAATAATATGTCATTTTTATTTTTTCTTTTCATTTGTTTTAATGGCCAGTAATCGATAAAGAAACTCAGTAACAGAACTTTGGACCAACCTGTGTATTTTTGCGTTTACTTTGGGCAAATATGCATCTGTTTAACTGATCTCTAATTATTAGTCAGTTCCAAAATAAGCTGTTCAGTACTATGCTATTATTATCAAACATTATAGGTACAGCATTTTTAAACAGCTGACTAGAACTAGTATTAAATATACTTAGGTAGGTCAGCCAGGTAACAGGACCTGTGAATCTAGCAGCCCTTAATCATCTTGAAATAAAGCATTGTAGCTTATTCCTGTTTTTATTTAAATATCTGATTCTAGAAGTTAAACTGAAAATTAATTTCAAAGTACTTTATTGAAATAAAAAGTAAATACTTGTGGACTAAGAGCTAGCCCCGGAAATAGGTATACAATTTACAGAGCGACGAAATCAATCTAGTTAGTTTGCAATACTGTCATTATTATCAGATCCGGGCACCCGGTAGATTTTCAGTGGTGGGGATGGGAGTGGTATCTACAACGTGTAAATGAATTAAAGCAAAATGAGAAAACTGTTTCTTCAGACCATCAAACTAAACAACTTTTATTTTTAACTATGGGACCAACTCTGAAATCGCGAATAAAATTCAGCTGTTTCAACAAAAAATAATAATAAAAATATAAAAATGTATGAAGCAGCAAATTTTTTCACGATTTCAGAGTTGGTCCCCTACGGGACTTTTACTACTAAAAGTTGTTCAGTTTGATGGTCCGAAGAAACGGTTTTTTCATCCCAATTCATTAACACGTTGTATATCGAATCTAGGCGGCATCAAAGGTGCGCGAAAAAGTAGTAAAGTTTGATGTCGCTTCGCACTACTTTTCCACCAGCCAAAATACCTGGCAATGTTATGTTCGATTTAGATACATGATTGGCTTGCTATTACCTATACCATACCAAGTCCAGAGCTCTGTAATCTATACCTTCGATACTATACCTTTTTACCCCCTTTGTTGCCCAACAAAGCTAATAAGTTTCTTGCGCCCATTCTTCTCGTCAGTTAAAAAAATCTGGAACGGGTGGTAGGAAAATATAGACGATTCAAAAGTACTTAATAATTAAGTTTATTTGAATAAAGCTTATTTTTGACTTTGACTTTAACAACCATTCCCACCCCCACCACTGAAAATCTGCCGGGTGCCCAGATTTGTTACTAATGATAGTATTGCAAACTAACTAGAGGGATTTCGTCGCTCTGTAAATTGCCTACCTATTTCCGGGGCCAGCTCTTAGTATATTTGTATGAGGTTCATCTGGTTCATAACTATAAAAAATAACAGACCAGCAACGCAGTTTTTCTATTTAAAACTACTATATCAACAAAAGCAATACCTAACAGGAAAATCGTGCGGCCGTGACCGCCTTGCGCGACCCAATTCGCAGTCGCATATCGGACGCCTCTTACGGACCTAGGTCATGTGCGCTTATTAGCCTTACGCGCTCCCATTCCGTTGTTATACTTTTCATGATAAAATTTATGTCGGCGGTGTGATACGGTAGTTACACTCATCGACATACATTTTACAACGTGTTTCAAAATATCCCCTAAATATGGTAGATAAGGACCATCAAACAGAACAACTTTTACTATTGGACCAACTCTGAAATCACAAAAAAAGCAGCCGTTTCGTACAAAAATTTATCATGAAAATATCAAAATGTATGAAACAGCTGATTTTTTTTCGCGATTTCAGTGTTGCTCCTATAGTAAAAGTTGTTGTTTGATGGTCCCTATCTACCATATTCGGCTTTAGGGATTTTTTGTAACACGTTGTATAGGCAAGGCTTGAGGGGGCCCTATTGGCTCTATAGGGCCAATTAGTGTTTAAAATATCCGGAGAAAAAGATAAAGCTTAGGATGTTGAGGCCAACTGTACAATAAACAGGAAAAGACTACGAGCACTTTACACATTTATAAATAAAAAAAATGGTTAGTTACTTTCGCACCAAAAAGAATATATAAATACACAAAATAAATAAACCCTTGTGACAAAATATGATCAGATTTAAACCGATTTTTGTCTGCATAGTACAAGCTCTGATTATTTGGACCTTGATGATTGGTGTGAGTTTTCAGGAATTATTTTATTTAATAATTTATTACTAAAATAAATATATAATTAATAGACCTAATACGCGTTCATTTCACCATTGCCGCTACGTCCCGGCCCGCTTCTTCATACCGCACGCAGGGGGTTCGGCATGAAGAAGTAGGCCGGGAGGTAATGGCAATGGTGAAATGAATGCGTAGAACAGTTGTTCTATCATAAATATTGTTAGGCGTGCACATGCACATTATTTTAGTGTGCGTAATACGACAGCGTGCAGACGCACACTAAAACAATGTGCATGTGCACGCCTATCAACATTTATAGCCGAATATCTCCGACTTCGTGAGATAGAGCAACTATAAGCCTTTTTGATTATGATACCAGCTTATAGCATTGATATGTAAAAGTGTCTAACCCATAATATTATTACTGGAAAAGAATATCTCTGGATGTGCCCAGACAAGTTATTTAGACATTAGGGCCAATAATCTATCACCTACAAAGATTTCAGACGATCCGTTTTAATACTTACACCTCTGTGATGGATGAAGTACTCTCAATTAATCTACTGCTACATTTTGTATGTTAATAAATATGAATAAAAAAAACAACTTGCATCTGGATGTTTTCAGACAGGAATCGAACCTCCATATTTTCAGCTCAAGTTGTTTTTTTTTTAGTAATGAAAAATATAAAATGTAGCATTGTCAATGCAAAATGTAAAGTATAAATAATCTAAAACTCAGCGTTTTGAGATATCTACACTTTTTTCAGGTAATGATTGTTTTTTTTATTATTTCTCTTATATGAAAAGCTTCGATTTTAAGTGTAATATATTCCTCTTTCAGACACTGAAAACATCAGATTTGTGTTCGCCGCGGTCAAAGACACAATCCTACAGTCCAACCTAAAGGAGTACAACCTCGTCTAAGGGAGACATCGTGGTCACTCACACAAATCTGTGATTGTGTAAAACACATAATTCAAACATCATCACTTCACGACAGAATGTGTAAATTCACGAACTGAGATCGGACGGACGAACTTATTCACCTTAAAATGTTTAATGAGAAATTAAGGATAGATTGTAAGTCATTTAACCCAAAAACTAGGTTCGGGTCTCGGCCCGCGGACTCCGCTCGCTCGCGTCCGGACTACGGACGGTCCGCGAAACACGCGACTGGTTTTTTGACATGTTTTTTTATGATGAAGTTATTCACAATTTATGTATGTGTCTGTATCGGTGAATATTAAATTGTGCATTTTAAAGTTATGGTGAGTCTTGGCCTTACCATGAGCTGCTTTTAGTCATTGTTTTAGGATTTTTGTAAAGTTTGTTGCCATAATATCTTTCTACATTAGTATACATTTTATTGTGTCCAGAGACGGATTTGAACAAACTAGTCCAATGAACTTGTGCTTGTATTTGTGGAGGCGGCGGCCCGGGCGTCCCGGCCGCCCTCTCGCCGACTGTCTAACTACAGATATATCAATATAAACCTAATATATATCATTACCGTTTGTTCTGTTAGCTTGGAAGATTTTATATATTTATTAATTATTCTATTGTAAAGTTTACGTTACTTTTGTACATTGGAATTTTATTATTTAAGCTGTTTATATTTAAATATGGTGTTTTTCTACACGAATTGACTTCAAGCAAATGATTTATGTTTATTGTAAGCTTTATTTGTATGCGATGGTCTGGTGTATTTGGTTTTTCCTAACGTTATCCGTGTACGAGAATTCCAATCAGCTAGCCGTATTCGAAATACGTATAGGGAGTTAACTACGTTAGTTGTTTAAGGACATTTTTGATGCATTTGATATAAACTTTTTTTACTAGAAACCCGAGGGATACCAATAAAGATGTGAATTGTAAAAACCGAAACCGATGTTTTTGCACGAAAGCTTTTACCACATGCATGTAATATATTGTACATTTGGGTCTAAATGTGCTGAGTGAATTGAGCCGACAGTTCAATGCCAAGTTTTGCTATTGGCACCATTTATATTAGTAACGTCGTAAAAGCACAAACTAAACATAGTTATACATATAAATATTTTCCATATTTTATAGTAACTTCCCTATATTATGCTTAATTTAGTGTGTTGTGTTGTGTTACTTTAGTTATTTATGTATAGTAAGAAACAAAGTTTCTATTTTGATATGTAACAAATATTAACTTATTCGTTGTCATTATTTTATACATTCTAAGCATATCGATTTTATCAAGTGTAAGCGCACCGTGACATCTGACACTGTCAATAGCAAAACTGTATGCTTTAATATATACAGCTGTCTGAAATGCTCAAAATATTGTGAAGATGAAACTTAGCGCACAATATTGGAACTTTCTATTGATGTTACCCACTAAAGTGCAATCTCTGTGTATGCCCTGTACATAGATACTATATTTTCTTTTGTGCAATTTGTACAGCAATATTTCGAGTTTGGGGCCCGGCGTGCGGCCGTATGCAAACGTGCACTCTAATGTAAGCTAAATAGATACCGATTTCCCTTGGCGCCAAGTCTAACTGGTGGTATTCCTCTTTGTCAGACTGATTTTACGAGGTCAACGACTGCCTTGTCGCCCAGCCGAGGAATTGGATGTAATAGCTGTATACAAAAGTTAACAAAGCACAATGATACTTATTGTATTGGTCAGTAGATGTAGATTAGCATGAACGTTTGAAAATGTTTGAGGTCAAAAACTCAAAACGAAACCATCAGTTGGCATTGTTGTTGGGTATCTCCGGTAGTAGAAGATATATATGTGAGACCTGAAAGAGATTAAAAAACAACAATTCGATCAATCGATGACGTTAACATGGCAGACAAAATGGCGGTTTTGCTTTTGCCCGTCAAACTGGTTGTTAGTAAACTTTAGATTTCACATGATATATTTTCTTACTCTGTGGTTGGGATTCTCAACAATGCTGCTTAGAGAAGTGTTTGGTCCCATTTGGCTACGGAGTCGACGTGAGGCAGCCGTAGGTGCACGTACACGCACGCACGCGCCGATCCGCGCCCGCACGCCGCGGATTCGTATCTTCCATACGAATGGACTGACATTCATGTACTGGTGTTGTTCTTACCTGTTTATTTTTACGGTTGGGCGATGACTACAAAAATATTGCTATAACTATATTATAGTCTAACGTTGCTTTACCTTTTGCGTGAGATTGTGAGAATTTTAGCTTAAGTTCCGACTGAAGATGGATGCCTGTATGAAATATTGTAAATTATAATTTCTCATAAAATATAATTTTTTTCAGCTATGCTAGTTGTTTGATTTCATTAAAACACATTTTTCATATCACCTATAGTGACTGAGATTCTTAACCTGTGGTGATTAATTTTGAAATCATACTTCCATATGTTTACAATATTTTTGTGTCGTATGGTATTATCACTGCAAGATTTGAGGCGACTGGCGAACAGTCTCTGCAAGCACTGAACGAAAGGTCTGTGTATAGACTGTTTTTTTTATCCTTACTTGTCCTATTTGGTCCACATTTCACCTATTTTATTAAAAAAATCGTTTATAAAATGCGACAAATGGTTTTCTACACAAAGATAAAACGAATGATTTATGTTTTAAAGAAAACTGTAGGCAAGGACGAGTAAAGATCTGAGGCTGTAGCCAATGTCACATTTGCAAATTTTCGCTATCGCTTCGCTTCGAAACATGTATGGATTTGACGTTTTAAAATTCGATTGTTAGCGAAACCTTACGTCAATTCCATACATGTTTTCGAAAGCGAAGCGATAACGAAGATTTGCAATTGTCACTTTGGCTAGGGGGTCTGAATAGTCGGGTTATTTTTTTGTCGTGTCTGTTTCGACTGCTCGGCCACAGTGTCGTAGAAGAGAAACGCTTTCGTTGCCCATGACACTGCGTGGCACTATCCGGAGTGGACTGCGTCAAAATTACGAAGGAATTAGCAGAAAACAAACAATGAAAGTTGCAAATTCGTAGATCCAATGTTGAGAAAGTTGCGCCGTCGAAACATGGAGAACCGCGCGACCAATGCCCTGCTTATCAAAACATACAAGTCTACAAGTATACTTTACAAGAAAAATTTTACATGTTCATGTAAATTGTCTTTTTCCAAATAATTTATGCAAGACACTTATAAAAATTGACAGACGGAATGGAGAGTCGCTGGACACCCTCAGAAATACTCTGGATTTTTTTACAAGTTGTAAGTTTTTTTTACAAGTTTCGTTTTTTTTTTCGAAATCACTAACACAAAGATGAAAACATTAGCTAACTAAACAAAAACATTTGTAGCGTTTAATTTTACGTATTTCGATAAACGGATTGCGGAATGATTATTTTCATAGGAAATTGCTTGTTTTTAAAAACTACAAGACTGGTAAGTTTTGATAAAACGGGGCACAGGCAGTTCTTTTTAAACGGAGCTTAGTAGAGGTCTCATTATTTTTGCTAATCGCTGATACAATTTCGAAGAAGATGTAGACAGTATGAATAAAGCCTTAATGTTTGGTTTTCACAACTTACAAAATTTGAATGCAATGGCCTCAAACGGAGGTTAGTATAATATGCGCAAAATAACTTGGCGGCTCGGAAGTTAGCCGCAAGTGACATTTCGCGCAGGGTCCATAGTTCCGAGTGCTTCCGCCCGCGTCCCGTCCCCGCGCAAGCTCTGTATTCGTCAGAACCGCCAAGTTATTCTGCGCATACTTTATAAGTCCCAATCTTTTTGCTAATCGCCGATACGATTTCGAAGAAAATATAGACAGTTTGAATAATGATATTAATGATATTCGATAATGACCAAACGCATATGCCCCGCCTATGTTACCTAGCAGTAGTTATTATAATATAAAGCACGACTGTGAAATCGGATAGTTATACTGATCTAAATGTCTACATTTTCTTCAAAATCGTATTAATGAGCGATTAACAAAAAGAGTGGGACCTAAGCTCCGTTTAAGAGAACTGCTGCGCGATGGATCTACTGAGATTGAAGGTATTCGCCATGGTTATAATTATGAATAAGTATAAGATTCTTGGTTAAAACATTTATACTAAGCTGGGGGCGCCACTGAGACAGCATAATTTAATTCAAGTTGTCAAAATATTTTTTATGTCACAAATTTTAATAAATTGATAGACAAAAAAGCATTTGCTGTAAAAATATCCCTTCGGACTGTAGGTATGTATGGTTCCATCATTGGGTCCAAATCAGAGTAATAAGTAGACCAAGATAAAGTACCTACTTACTTACAAGATGTTTTTAAATCCGTAAGTGTGTTTCGACTTAACTACCTACATACCTACTTGCAGTGATATCAATGCATCTTTTAGGCACCGTTATTCAGGTAATATATTCTTATACCTATTATGTTTATGTTCATTTGCATGTGTTTTAAATGTAATATTCTCATTTCAGACACTGAAAACATCCAATTTGTGTTCGCCGCCGTCACAGACACAATACTACAATCCTACATAAAACGCTACAACTTCGACTAGGGGAGACATGGTCACTCACATTTCTGTTTGTGATACAAAGCGTTTACGCATTGCATCCCCATCCGAATATTTGAATGGTGGAACCGAAGTTAACGTAGTACAGTCAGCGTCAAATTGATATAAGCGTCTAGAGTAGTCAAAATTAAGTATCTGAAAAACAAAAAATCTATTTGATCTACGTAGTTAGAATAATCATATTGTTGTAAGCACACAAGGTGTTCAAAATATCTTAGCACTCATTGTTTCATATTTCAAAATTATCTTAACAAACAAAGCTGTCAAAGTTATCTATGCATAATGCATTATTACATTGTTGACAAAGGAGATTGTTCTACGCCCATACATTGTTCGCCCCAGAGCCAACAGCAGAGAAATAAATATTTTCTAATCGTAAATGACTCGTATAAGCCCATAAGAACAAATTTTTCCCACGGACACTTTTGTGAACATTTTTATTTAAAGAAAACGAACAGATTTTGAGGTTATTTTTAATAAACGCCATCTATAAAAAGCTCTTCGAAAAATATATAATTTATTTGAAAAAAATATCTTTTTTAAGACTACATACCAAAAAATTTCGTTTAAGATCGTATTTAAACTGAAAACTTGATATACCTACTTATTACAAATATATTGATTCCAATATCGATGTTTTCGTAACACCTATCATCCACCACAGTATGACTAAATAATCGATAGCTCAGCGATTAGCCTGCGCTAGAATGCAGCCATTTTAACCATGGAAAGTATTTTTTATAATGTTTAATAATTTACTTTCCATGGTTAAAATGTACTCTATAGCGATCGATGATTCAGCGGTTAGCCTGCTGGAATGTATCTAATGACAATCAATCAATGCAAATGACAATAATTGTCTTAAAAGATGGCGGATTTCATGGTATTAAAAATTAAAGTACTTTTAAAAGTGTATTAAATATTTCGCAGTGTCCGCTTGTAATTATAATTCTCAAATCGTATATTAAAATATAATAAAAATTTAGGTACATTTCAAATGCTTGTTGGTTTTGGGGCGATTTAGAACAATCTCCTTTGATAGGAGCGTCTAGACGCTCATATCAATTTGACGCTGACTTTACCATTTGTATAATAAAGGCTCGCGCACCAAAAGCTATTAACGTTTTTCGAAGCCTAGAATATCTATTAATAATCTAAGATAATTTGAGGTATCATTCATGGACCAGAGTAACACGGTCAGTATTATCTATTATGTATTCTGTGGTATTATTTCGTTTTAACGCTGGGCACTGCGTCCGAACCATAACCATATAACAATACGTCCGAACCGATTTCGATTGACCAACTTATTTAATTCAAACTCGGACTTCGAACGTTAACTTAAAGGAAAGCAAAGCTTTACGCTAAAAAAATAAGGAACAGACGATTAAAATCACATGCCGCATGTTACTGAAAATCATAGAAACAGAATTGATGAATCTCGAAAACTCGTGCCAAACTTCTAGTAAAGCTCGCTTCGAAGTTGCTTCCCGAATGAGTAGGTACCTATTAATTTCCGTACTTTGCAAAAAAAAATATCGATTGCCTCGTGTTCAGACGGAGCTAAAACTTTAGCGCGAACTTTACCTAATGTTATAAGTAGTTTATTTCTTGTTTTTAAGATTTAAATACGCTTTCAAACGAACAAAAGTTTACAATGGTATGGATGGGTGTGGTAGAATATACGCAGCAACATACATTTTTAAACGGACGCAGCCAGTGCAAAATCTTTACGTTCCTCTTTTTTCTATTCACGTCGGATGCAGTGCGTAAAGCTAGACTTAAACACGTTTTGATAGTCACTGAAAACGAAGCAGAGAACATCATCACTCCACGAACTAACAACATCATCGGACAGACGAAATTATTCACCTGAGGTAAAGGTTATTTTGAATGAGATATTAAAGATAGATTCTAGCTAGGAAGGTATGATGAGATTAATTTAAAACTTTAGTTCAGTATGAAATATTGTACTTATGTAACTTATAACTTAACATATAAATATTTTTTCTACAACGCGAGTTGTTTGATTTTATAAAAAAGAAACCATTAGGTACTCATTTCACCCTACCTTATTATCTATAAATAATAATGCTTATTATTATAAGTTGAGATGCGTCACCTATTATTATCGACTGGATAATATACAATTGTCATTATGTTTACAACATAAATGCAAAATTGTGTCAGAGATTGAGTGTGAAGATAATCAATTTTAACCCATAACGGAACATAAACTACTATGTTCCTGATTTCGTGACTAGATCAAGATAAAAATCATTACACCATAGATTTCCGCACATAACAGTCGTTTAACAACGTTAATCATGCAAGTTATCACAAAATATGATTTACATTCGTTGATTCCAAAGGAATCTAGCGTTGAAAAGCTAGCAGAAAGTGCTGCAAAATGTGCGTTACTTAATTTTGAATGGCGGTTCATTACTCTAGTGTTGTTCAATTCGACTATATTAAGTGGAGTTGAGAGGTTCCTGGGATTATACGAAAAGGGCTGCATTGTCGGGAACTGCTTGTTTTATCCTTATTTTGCACAAACCACTCGTCAGTATGTAATATTTGGCACCGACATTGAGAATATTTCACTTATGTTGAACTGGATGACGTACCATGTCTTCGATAACACCGGCAAATTTATTATCGTTTGTCAGTCGGAAAAACCAAGCGACTGCAATGAAGTTAATGCTGTTGAAATGTTCTGGAACCACAAGATTACAAATGTAGTATTTATCAAGATTGAAGAATGCAACGTAGTTTTTTACACAAGTAACCATCCAGATGAAACTTGCGTCTACGCGAAACCTGTGAAGATAATTTGTCAGATGACTACTGATAAACCTTGCTGTCCGGATTTCCCCGAAAAGTTTAAAAATCTACATAACTGTCCTTTAATAGCGAGTACATTTATACAACCTCCGTATATGACCATACGTAATGGAATACCCGCAGGTGTTGATGGTGATCTAGTGCTGTTGATAGCTGAAGGTATGAACGCTAGTTTGAAGATGATGACGCCACGTTACGGGAACGGTTGGGGCAGACTCGAGGAAGACGACCAATGGTCAGGCTCTTTACGTGATCTGGCAGACGATGTTGCAAATTTTTCAATCACTTCAGCTGCAATAACTCTCTCCAGGTTCACACATTTTCAAATGTCTATCGGTTACTTTAGTTCGTATGTCGCCTGGGTCACACACATCGCACCGATGAAACCCTCATCCCTAAAATTGTTTCATCCTTTCGAAGTTTCGTCGCAAATTGTTATTGCGGCAAGTTTTGTATTTGTTGCATTCGGTGCATGGTTTATCAATAGCAAATATTTTGATCGGAAGGAGTCTCGTCGCCGAAAACTGAACGGACTGGTCACATCTGATGTAATATTTTATTCCTGGATGATATGTATGGGGCTGCCTTCCACTAAATTACCGATGAAGCAATCTTTCCTAATTTCCACGCTGTTATGGATATGGTATTGTTTCTTAATAAGAACACTATACCAAGTTTATTTAATCAGTTCTTTGCAAGGAAATTTCTTTTACGACGAAATTGATACTATCGAAGAAGCATTTGATGCAAATTATTCGTTTGGAGGTGGTGGAGCGTTACGAGACTACTTCATAGACGAACTTCTGATATATGACAACTGGAAAGTTTTAAGTACAAATGAAATAATTCCAACCTTGATTGAAATAGGAGAAGGAAAGCGATTTGTGCTTGCTACGAATACGGAATATGTGAAAACTTTAATCAAGAAGCCTGATTTGGTAGTGCATATTCTGTCGCAGAAGGTAATTGCTTGTCCGGCAGTTTTGTTTTATAAAAAATTCTCACCATTGACGAAGTCCATGAACGCGATACTGTGGCGGTTGGTGGAGTCCGGATTAGTACAAAAGGCGTATAACGACCACGCAACTAAAATGTCGTCCGACAAAGATGATGAAAATGAGCCTATGAAACTAGAGCACTACACTGGATGCTATGTTATTTTGATTATAGGATGGTTAACCTCTGCTTTATTATGCTTGGGCGAAATATTCTACAAGAAAGTTCGTAAAATATTGAATAATGCACTTTAAGCTTAGGCATTTCAAAAATAAATATGTCAACAACATTGATACTTAGTTGTTTTAATGAAGTCTTCAACATCGGCATCGTGTATTTCAGTTGAAAAAGATTTAATTTTGTTTTTTACATAAATAATTGTGGCATATTATTAAGAGGTCTTTGATTATATCGATGGGGTAGCGTAGTTTTATTGAAGAGTTCCTGTGTCCTTCTTCCGGCTCCATCATCAGACCCTGGAAACTACTTCTCAACAAAATATTCGTCAAGACGATTCAAACAAGCCCAAACTCGATGGGGTTGCACGGTTTCAATATTAAGTTCCTATGGCATGGCCTTCCAACTTCATCATCAGACCCTGAACCTTGTCTTCCATTAGAGTACTCGTCAAGACTGTTTCACGGTAAAACCTGGTCAGAACTGAGTGAGCTAGCTGCAATGGGCTTATGTACTGTAACATCTTGGTTAGAAGATAATCTTCTAACCATTAATGCCCAGAAAACAAAATATCTCTGCTTCAGCAAAACAAAGGCCAAAAGCCCCAACTCTGACTTTACTATCGCCCTACACACCTTCCCCTGTAACCGAGGCGACCTGAAAGCGGTGCATGGAGGTCCTTGCAATTGTCCTAATCTCTCTCGTGTAGGTTCGATTAGATATTTGGGTGTCCACGTAGATGAAAACCTAGTTTGGAGCCAACATTTGTCAGTGGTTTCCTCAAGGGCACGCAAACTAATTTATGTTTTTAAGAACCTGAGAATTGCTGCTAATAAAAGTTTACTTATTTCAATATACAAGGCCCTATGCCAGTGTTTGCTGACTTACTGTATATGTGTCTGGGGTGGCGCTGCAAAGACGCATCTAATCGAACTAGAACGCGCGCAGAGAGCCGTTCTCAAAGTTGCCCTTGAACTTCCCTTTCGTTCCCCAACCACTCAACTTTATCTGACATCAAACGTCCTACCAGTGCGTAAACTATTTGTGCTGCAAGTTCTTTGTAGATTCCATCGTAAGGAAATTCCTTTTATAACACTTCCACAAAAAAGAATATCTAAATATCCCATTGAATATGCTCGCTCCACCTTTGCAAAGAGACATTATGATTTCATTGCTCCACGACTTTACAATAAGATTCTTACTTTTGATAAATCATTACCAGATTATCTTAATTCTTCTTTTAAAAAGTTTGTGATTGAGTGGCTGTATCAGTTTGATTATGAATCCACAGAGGAAATGATTGAAAGTCTGTAAGTTCTACTTGTTGTTTTTGTAAAATGTTATATAAATTTTCCACTTTCGCAATGTTATTTTTATATTAAGATCAAAATAAATGATGTATGTACTAGAAAATATATCAACTTGAATTGCATGTTAAATAAGGTGTTATATTGTAAACAGCAATATTCCTTGCTATTCTCAACGAGAAGCCTGACTCTCATTACACAGGGAAACCTTAAATGGGAGCAGACTCACATTTAATTCTGTAAATGGCTGTTCAAATAAAGATATATATATTTTTTTTTTTCAAGTTCTGACCTATGTTTAAAATTTCAAGTCTCTAGCTCATCGGGAAGCTAGTATAAAGTCGTTCGCAAACTTTTAAAGATAATTTATTTGTTCAAAACATGTGTAACAGAGATGATCATTTAAAAAATAGGTTCAAACATGTCTTACCATAAACGGTGTACAAATTAAAATTAAAGCATAATCCAATTATCAAAAATAAGAAATCATAAAATTAACAGTAACAAATAAAATTAGAATGTCAATATAAGTCTTATCATTATTCAAATCATTAAAAAAGAAAAAAATACAATTTATCATTTAAAAATTCTGGTATGGAATAATAACATTTTTCTTGCAGCAAAATTTTAACTTTATATTTAAAATCATTATAATTAAGTTGTTTTAAAGATGCAGGTAATTTATTGTACATTTTTGGTGCCATAAATAAAATACTCTTTCTCAGAAGGGCTGTTTTCGATCGAGGCAAGCAGAGTAGACTGTTATCGCGTCGATTACGCTGAACAACATCAGCCATTTTTACAAAATATTGCTGATTAGCTTTAACAAATAAGACAATTTCCAAAATATACATTGACGGAAGTGTCAGAATTTTATGTTTTGAGAAATACGGTTTGCAGCTATCGGTTGTTTTTAGGCCAAACATAGCTCTCACACGTTTTTGTCTTTTAAACACCATATCATTGTGAGTTGAGTTTTTTGAAGTTTGTGGACAAACAAACGAGAAAGCAACCTAATAAAAACGTGTTAAAAACAAGAACTGTGTCAAAAAGCATTACCATTCAAACACCATTGAACCACGATTTTGATGTTAACATTAGCGGACTTGACCCCCAAGTTTGTAGCTGTGTAGCCGGCCCATTAGTGGCTCAAGCCGTGCGGGGGTGACGACATGGGATGGGACACGTGAGGGGGATTGCAGCGCGCAAAGTATGGAAAGCGTTCGCATCGATGTGAAAGGATTTCCATACTTGCGCGCGTTTTTTATAGGCAAACTGATGATCGCTGCGGATCAGTGTGGCCCAACCCTAACACTCCTACAGTAGTCAGATAAAAAAGCAATAAGTTGGTGGCATTTCAAGTGAATTGTTAGCGCAGAAGTGGCGCCACCAATGTATTTTTTTTTACCTATGATGACCTTCTACAGATAAATCGAAGATATTCATTGTCAGTACCTATTAGTTTTTTGGTTAGTCAGTGCAAAATCGTTAGATTTCTCTTTTTCTATTCACGTCGGATGCAGTGCGTAAAGCTAGACTTAAACACATTTTGTTAGTCACTGAAAACGAGAAAGAGAACATCATCACTTCACGAACTAACAACATCATCGGACGGATGAAATTATTCACCTGAGGTAAGTAAAGGTTCTTTTGAATGAGATATTAAAGATACACTGGCCTGCAAAACTAAGTACTACATAGGTCTATTTTCATACAAACGAGGTAACTTTGAAGCATTGGTTCTCCGCCCAGGATTAAACGTGGTGTGATCTGATGACAGCCATCCAAGGAGTGAATGGAGACGATTCAGATCCCCATACACACCCAATTGATCTGATTAGCATTCTAAGAGCTGTTTGGATATGTTTAAAAAACCACAAAAATAGCATTAAAATGTATGGAAATGCTGTAATTGATAACTTTAATCCTTACAGGGGGGCTACTCAAATGGCCACTTTTCCATTCGTTCGCTAACTTTAATCTTAAAAATAAGCAATTAATGATCAAGTCAGACGTCGCAAGTTTATGTAAATCACAGACATTGTCGTATGGTATGGAATCGACAAGCCTACGACACGTTATTTTGGTGTTTATGGCTTATTTTTAATTTTTAAGTTAGCGAACGGATAGAAAAGTGGACGTTTGAGTAGCCCCGCTGCTCTTAGAATGCTGATCAGATCAATTGGGTGTGTATGGAGATCTGAATCTTCTCCATTCACTCCCTGGATGGCCATCATCAGATCACATCCCGCTTAATCCTGGGCGGAGAACCAAAGCTTCAAACTTACCTCGTTTGTATGAAAATAGACCTCTGTAGTACTTAGTTTTGCAGGCCAGTGTAGATTCTAGCTAGGCAGGTATGATGAGATTAATCTAAAACTGCAGTTCAGTATGCAATATTGTACTTATAGTATGTAACTTATTATAACTTAACATATAAATATTGTTTTCCGCTACACTAGTTGTTTCATTTCATAAAAAAACCATTACTCATTTCACCTTCCCTACCTGATTATCTATAAATAATAATGCTTATTATTATAAGTTGAGATGCGTTACCTATCATTATCGACTGGATAATTATACAATTGTCATTATGTTTACAACATAAATGCAAAATTGTGTCAAAGATTGAGTGTGAAGATAATAATCAATCATTGTTAACCCATAACGGGACGTAGGTACGCTACGTTTTCCTGATGTCGTGACTAGATCAAGATAAAAATCATTACGCCATAGATTTCCGCACATAACAGTCGTTTAACGACGTTAATCATGAAAGTTGTCACAAAATATGATTTACATTCGTTCATTCCAAAGGAATCTAGCGTTGAAAAACTAGCAGAAAGTGCTGCAAAATGTGCGTTACTTAATTTTGAATGGCGGTTCATTACTCTAGTGTTGTTCAATTCGACTATATTAAGTGGAGTTGAGAGGTTCATGGGATTATACGAAAAGGGCTGCATTGTCGGGAACTGCTTGTTTTATCCTTATTTTGCACAAACCACTCGGCAGTATGTCATATTTGGCACCGACATTGAGAATATTTCACTTATGTTGAACTGGATGACGTACCATGTCTTCGATAACACCGGCAAATTTATTGTCGTTTGTCAGTCGGAAAAACCAAGCGACTGCAATGAAGTTAATGCTGTTGAAATGTTCTGGAACCACAAGATTACAAATGTAGTATTTATCAAGATTGAAGAATGCAACGCAGTTTTTTACACAAGTAACCATCCAGATGAAACTTGCATCTACGCAAAACCTGTGAAGATAATTTGTCAGAATACTAATGATAAACCTTGCTTTCCGGATTTCCCCGAAAAGTTTAAAAATCTACATAACTGTCCTTTAATAGCGAGTACATTTATACAACCTCCGTATATGACCATACGTAATGGAATACCCGCAGGTGTTGATGGTGATCTAGTGCTGTTGATAGCTGAAGGTATGAACGCTAGTTTGAAGATGATGACGCCACGTTACGGGAACGGTTGGGGCAGACTCGAGGAAGACGACCAATGGTCAGGCTCTTTACGTGATCTGGCAGACGATGTTGCAAATTTTTCAATCACCTCAGCTGCAATAACTCTCTCCAGGTTCACACATTTTCAAATGTCTATCGGTTACTTTAGTTCGTATGTCGCCTGGGTCACACACATCGCACCGATGAAACCCTCATCCCTAAAATTGTTTCATCCTTTCGAAGTTTCGTCGCAAATTGTTATTGCGGCAAGTTTTGTATTTGTTGCATTCGGTGCATGGTTTATCAATAGCAAATATTTTGATCGGAAGGAGTCTCGTCGCCGAAAACTGAACGGACTGGTCACATCTGATGTAATATTTTATTCCTGGATGATATGTATGGGGCTGCCTTCCACTAAATTACCGATGAAGCAATCTTTCCTAATTTCCACGCTGTTATGGATATGGTATTGTTACTTACTAAGAACACTGTACCAGGTTTATTTAATCAGTTCTTTGCAAGGAAATTTCTTTTACGACGAAATTGATACTATCGAAGAAGCATTTAATGCAAATTATTCATTTGGAGGTGGTGGAGCGTTACGAGACTACTTCATTGACGAACTTCTGATATATGACAACTGGAAAGTTTTAAATACAAATGAAATAATTCCGACCTTGATTGATATAGGAGAAGGTAAGCGATTTGTGCTTGCTACGAATATGGAATATGTGAAAACTTTAATCAAGAAGCATGATTTGGTGGTGCATATTCTGTCGCAGAAGGTAATCGCTTGTCCGACAGTTTTGTTTTATAAAAAATTCTCACCATTGATGATGTCTATGAACACGGTGCTATGGCGTTTGGTGGAGTCCGGATTAGTACAAAAGGCGTATAATGATCACGCAACTAAAATTTCGTCCGACAAAGATGATGAAAATGAGCCTATGAAACTAGAGCATTATACTGGATGCTATGTTATTTTAACTATAGGATGGTTAACCTCTGCTTTATTATGTTTGGGCGAAATATTCTACAACAAAGTTCATAAAATATTGTTTAATATTAAATAATGCATTTTAAGCTTAGCCATTTCAAAAGTACCTAAATATGTGAACAACATTTTATGTTTTGATGAAGTCTTCAACATCGAAAAGTATTCACTTCAGTTGAGAAAGTATTATTTTTTGTTTTGTTAGAATAATATTGTGTCATATTATTAAGACCCTACTCAAAGGCATGTTTTCAATTATGTTCTTAGTGTGTGTCCCGGTATCCGACGCTTTAGTTTAGACAAAGCCTCAAGAAATATTAATTATAACATTAAACTTGTTTCTTAATGTATGTAAACATTTTGATTTATGAGAAATACATTCTTTGAACCTATATTCCGAAATTATGTTTAGTCAAATCTAATATTCCGACACGTAGCCGTAAAACCGAAGTACAGCTACCTATAAAGAACTAGGTTTAATTACTTTGTGCTATGCTTAATTACTTTGTGCATTATTGTGATAGAAATTGCGCAAAGTTGCAACATGTCAAGTCGCAATTAGGCCGAAGCATTAAGTAATTGAAACAAATATTTAATAAGCTCCGTAAGCAAGCTTTGTTGGTGTATTCATACTGTCCTAGATAAAATTAAACCATGGATTTGGTATCTGATTCCGACAACATTATACCCGAAAATAATTCAGATGTTCTATTGTCCGGTGGATTTGAAGACCCAGAAATTGTAAGGAAATTGGGAATAGTAGCAGCAAAAATAGCTTACCATAATTTCGAGTGGCGTTTCGTAACCCTTGTTATGTATAATACGATGCTACATATTGGAATAGAGTCGTTTCTGAAGAACTATGAAAAGTCTGTTTTTCTAAAATTGGGTAAGTTTGTACCAAGATATCGAGTTCACGTACCACAATTTGTTGTATTTGGACAAGAAGTTAAAGAAATTATTGAAATTCTCGATTGGCTTCAAAATTATAAATTTGACAACACGGGGAAGTATATTTTGATATGTACTTCTTCCAACTACGACAACTGCAACGAAAATGTGATGTTTCAGTTCCTGTCACGAAACTACTTCGTGAACTCCATATTTTTAAAAAGTTCCAAGAACGGACGCCATGTCTTGAAATTCACTTATTATCCAATATTACCAAATGAATGCAGAAATGAGACACCAACAGAGCTGACACTGAAGTGTGGAAATAAAACATGTTTTAATGATTTGTACCCTGAAAAAATGGACAATCTACACAAGTGCCCTTTAGTCGTATCAACTCTCGAACAACCTCCTCTTATGTATCTTCATAACGGCACAAGGGATCCGTCTGGAGGAGATGGTGACGTGTTAAAAGTGCTCATTAATATTTTGAACGCAACTTTGCAAATCATCACCCCGCCTGCGTCTGAAGGATTCGGCTATTTCAAAGACAACAACTGGACTGGATCTTTAGGAGACGTTTATAATAAACGAGCACATGTTTCTATGTGTTCAGCCCCTCTCACTCCACAAATCTACGGCAACTTTCAAATATCTTTCACGTACAACTCTATCGATATCGTGTGGGTTGCACGATTACCAAGCCTAATGCCGTCCTGGGAGAAATTATTCCATCCCGTGAAAACGCACATAAGAGTTGCGCTGTGTTTTATGTTTATTGTAATCATATGTATGAATACATTTATAAAAACAAAATTTGCCAAGAAAATAGGAGGTGTTTTGAATATTGTACCGACAAAAGTGAGCCTATTCTTTTACTCCTGGGCGGTATTTGTTGGAATGTCCTTATTGAGACTTCCTTCTAAATCCGCTTTAAGGGTTATTGTTTTAAATTTCGTATTGTTTAGCTATATCATCAGAACAGCTTATCAAGGAATCCTAATTAGTTCTATGAAGTCGTTTTTGTACGAAGATTATTTAGAAAATTTTCGAGATGTCTTAACAAAAAGATATCCTTACGGTGGCTTATTATTACTTCGAGGTTACTATTCAGAAGACCCGAAGATTTTCGATAACTGGGTACCAGTTAATTTATCGGAGTATAACAATAATTTTGATGACTTGATAAATGAAGGCTCCGATTTTGTAATAGCATCGAATGTTGATATTTTGTTTGACTTCTTGAAGAAATACAACGGCAAAAGACGACTACAAGTTATACCTGAGAAAATCTTGAACAGTCCGGCTGTGCTCTACTTCAAAAAATTTAGTCCGTTCAGAGCTGCGATAAGTAGAATTTTGAGTAAGATGATGGAAGCTGGTATGATTGACGCATTGTATGCTCAGTATTTGGATCGAAGTGTCAATTTGTTCAGGCATGAGAGCCCGGGAGACGCTGAACCTCTAACATGGTCCAATGTGTACGGTCCATTCATGATATTGTTTTGCGGCTGGACTTTATCTGTCGTATACTTTTTAATAGAGATTGTGTGTAAAAAGTTGGAACGTCCAAAGCCGACAAGTGTGAATTGCTAAAGACAAATTAACTCAGGCTTTAAGACAATTATTTCTGCACAACTTAATGTCAATTTATTGTGAATATCGAGATACAAATAAATGTTTGTGTGTACTTATCCATTGTTTTTTTAGAACAACACAGTGTACGTGTTTCCTCACGATCTTTCTACATGCATAGAGACAAATAGGTAGTACTTACCTAGATTATTTTTGGGTATAAAGTAAACGTTTTTGGATGTGTTAAGATTTGTTAAAACTTAACCCCAATCACAGACCATTACCATACCTATACATGATTGACTACCTATCCTCAAAGAATCTTAATCGCTCAACTCATACTCGCTATTATTAAGTATTCGTATATTTATTAATGAATGAACCCAAAATGAGAAAACCGTTTCTGCCGACCATCAAACTGAAAATCTTTTACTACGGGACCAACTCTGAAATCACCATTAAAATTCATGAGACGTTTTCCGACAGAAAATAGTAATCAAAAGAAGACCATTTTGCCTTACTTTGTAATAAATGTAAAAAAAAATAACAAAGGGAGCTTGATGTGTCTATAAATACTTAAGGTTGTAGGGTAAGAATTTAAATCGGATTTAATTCCTACAAAAGGTTTTATTGTTTTAATAGCTGCATTTGTTGCCAAATATGACTGTCCTAGGTTTTTCCCCCCAGTGGAGTTGTGCTTAAGTGGTGGGGGTCAAAATGTACCCCAAAAGGGGTATTTTTGCGGTGTTTTTGTTATATCTCGTTTTTCATCAAGATTGTGTAAGAAGATTTTAAAGTTGGGTAAATTCCAAACAATTTGAGGGTAGAACGGTTTTGATACGAACGATAGTTTTGGAGATACAAAGCATACCATATTTAATACCACTTTCATTTTTCGTTTGCAAAATAACTTTGTTTTTCATAGTGTTTGCATGAATAACAAAGTTTTATTTGCGGTTATGGAAAATGTGATATATCTCTAAAACTACTAACTATATCTCGTTCAAACTAATTTTCGTTGAAAACATTTATTAAGATTTACAGCATATACACCGTCATTTTGTAGTCGTTTTAATTAACTTAAGGGTGTGTTGTACCAATGAAAATAAACATTTTTGTCCAAGAAACATGGGTCGAAAAACGACAAAAAAATTTGGGTCTCCCATACTAAATAGACAGCTAAAACATTTTATTAGTATGGGAAAGTCAATTTTTTTTGTCGTATTTCGACCCATGTTTCTTTGGCAAAAATGTTTAGTTCCGTTAGTAGAACACTCCCTTAAGTTAATTAAAACGACTACAAAATGACGGTGTATATATTTTAGATTTTTCACCCTCTTATTTCAATAGTTAGACGTGGGGGACACACAGGAGAAAATTTGATAGAAATCGTGTAACTTAAAAAAAAACATTTCGAAATGCTGTGTCTCCAAATCTATCGCTCGTATCAAAACCGTTCTACCCTCAAATTGTTTCATATTTAACCAACTTTAAAACCTTCTTACACAATTTGATGAACAACCAGTCCTTCCAGGTCAAATCCCCTTTTGGGGTACACTTTTACCCCCCACCACTTAAGCACAACTCCGCCGGGGGGGAAAACCTAGGATAGTCATATTGGGCAACAAAAGATGCCATTAAAACAATAAAACCTTTTGTAGGAATTAAATCCGATTTGAAGTGTTTCTTGGTTTAATGGTACTGAACTATTAGATCGGAAAGAACTTTTCTATCTAACATCAAGAGTCTCAAGAAATAAATTGGTAGGTAAGGTTGGGAATTACCTACCTAAAATGTTTCTTAAAAGAGTACTTAATACCTATCTTACTGCCTCAACGATTTTGTATGAAAAAGAAACTGATCGTCTTTAGATAATGAATCCCTACAGGGTTTGCTTTTACTTGCGTAAGCACGTGACAAACTTTCGAGAACGCGTTTCTAACAAAAACACTGCGTGTCAGATTCTTTAGATTACTGTAGTTAGAATATATTTGGTTGAATCAGGCGTCACTTGGCGGAAGTTCCAAACCATTTTGAAAAAAGAAATATATGTAAGTACCAACACTGAATGATGTTGGTTTACGCACGATCTAACTCCTGAGGATGCTCCGGGTTGGGGCGAAACGTGTAGAGTAGTCTAATTGGTGAAGGTGCAAGGAGTGTTGCTGTCTTGCTAAATGCAGGTATTGTGCACTGATATTTTGTGGTGTGCATGTGCATATTTTTGCGGGCGGGCGGGTGGTGCATCTTGCATAGTTATATTGTTTGCGAAAATAAGCTACATATATTTCTTTTTTCAAAATACTGTAGTTATCTAATAAATACTTTCTGTAAGATATCAGAATCAGTTTTCAGTCAATTTTCAGATTTTTTCCTTTACATGACCTGTGCTGCGTGACCTTGAATTTTACCAAATCTCAAGAACTTTACCTAGGTAGGTAGGTACCTAATTATGCTGCATTTCAAATCAAAAGGTACCTAAGCCACACAATAAATCGTCTACCTACATAAAAGGACAATACCTTATAAAAACTGGTTATGTTTTATGACGTTACCTATTTCAAGTAGGCATAGAGCAGCGGATAGATGGTGGGAGGACTGGGAGGCTGTCTCATAAATGTAATGCATTTGGCTCCATTCCGAGCGTGATGGCTCGATCGGTCATTCGGCGACGGCAATTATACGAGTTGGCAGCCTCGCTCCGCTGATTATACGCTGCTAACGCAAAAAATTAACTAAATATCAGTAATTACTTACTTACTCGGCCATGTGCCTTAATACGGTATTTTTGTATAAAATTCAGCAGCATCACGCAAAATGGAGCATCTAAGTAAGAAGATTGTCCTCAAGCTTCACCTTAAGCATGTTGACAGACATTCAGGAGCAGATATCTCGAAAACTACATATAAAAGATATCGAAAAACCTGACTGAATAAAACTTGTAGCAAATTTAATCAGCTGCTATTTTGTAAATAGTCTCATGTCGATAGAATGCATAGTTTTCGAGATATATGTGAAAAACCGAAAAATGGGACCTTCAAACTCCCCACCTCACCCCCGGCATAGGGGCTACAGACTACGGACGGGGATTTTTGATATGTTCACCTCCTAACTGGTCCAAACTAAGTTACGAAGTCAAAAATTGTGTTCCCTCAACACCTTTTCGTTTACTGGGCTACAGATATAAATATGGAAGTAGATTGTTTTTGGTATATTTTTGGAAAAATCGTAGAACAATCGTTGTTATTTCCTGTGAGGTTGTTGGTGTTTTACAAATAACCCTGTATATTAAGTAAGATAGTAACATACTTGTACCTACTTAGATAGTATTAAACACTGATGTAATACCTAAGTATTGTGTGAAAAAAGTGTGATCGATCATCAAACGTCTATGTTGTCTGTGGACGTCGTTGTGTATTACGTAAAATTCCGTTTATATCTACTTATAACTAAGTGCCTATAGCTGTTAATAGACTGTTATTTTGGGGCCCATTTAAGACCAAAAATAATAATTATTGTTGACCATAAAGTATAAAAATCTAGCCCATTCTCCAAGTTATCTTCGCCATAAGATTCAGGATACGATGAATATAAATTAAAATAGTTTTCAGTTGCCAACACGTCTTGGCTGCATGCAACACTGTGCATGTTGCAGTTGAAATGTTACTTTCACATCTCACTAATCTATTTTTTTGAATTTATGATATATTTTGTATCTTATATTTTTTACTTTTTTTACAATAAACGTATGTACGTATTACCATAAAATTATAGGTAGGTAAGTAACTTTTGACTTGCACATTCGCAAAATTTCGATGCAGTATGAAAACCATTACAGATTTCCTCTGTTATAAAAGCTATTTATAACAGAGGAAATGCTTATAAAATATTTATAAAAGCTAATAAAAGGTAATTTATAAAAAATGGTGTTGTTTTGGACTATTTTTGTTTCATAAAGTTTATCATCTTAATTTTAATATGAGCCCTTTGGACAAGTCAAAAATATCGTAGGCGCGCGTATCACCCGCAGGGGTGATACGCGCGCCTACGATTTTTACGAACGTTTTTTTGTTTTTTTATACGAACTCTACGTTTGGAATAACGGCAGCTGCTGCGGCACGGCGTGCAAGTGATTTTAACCTTGGGAATGGTAAAGCGGAAGTGCTGTCGATAGTACCCACACCCTCGATTTGTTTAAAAAACTAAATGTAGTAAACCTCTTTTTTATTTATATTGTCCGCCTCGTTTACCTACCCGCTGACTGACTTATAAGAAGCTTATCTCCCGAGACCACGACAGCCGCAAAGGTGTCAAAACGTCGTAAAAATTAAAAATCTACTTCAAAACCAACCAAATTATCAAATACCTACTTATCCTTTAAAATGCCGCGTAAGTACCTACCTATCCGTAAAAAAAATATTTTAATTTATATTACGGTTTCAGTAGAAGGTTGCGAAGCATCAGGCTTTTTTGTAGCTCAGCTAATTTTGCACTTGAACTGCGACTAATTCTAAGTACAAAAAATAATGTTCACATATTGGGCGATACAGGCGAGCCAACAACGGGAGCGATCGATCTACGGAAGCCATGCAACCACAAGTCAATACTGAAAAAATATACGCATACTGATATAAGTAAAATTGTACCATTATTATGTAGCATAATATGTTGGTTTTATTCATAACTTGGCAACAAGTTTATCCATTTCATATATATCTCCTCAACTTCATCCTGAAAGAATTCCACTTTCCGTAAAAAAATCGATATTAATCTATTTTTTGTTCAAGAATGCCTACGTCATAATAAGTAACTACTTTAACTGTATGCCAATTTTTAGCTCGATTCATCCAATAGTTTGAGCTGTAGAATGATGAATCTATCAGTGACCCAGTCATTCATTTCATTACATTTTAGATTTAAGACTAGGTAAGTACATACTTATCATAATTCTGTACGTACATAATACTTATCAACACCACAACTTTGGAAATTCTGAGCGAGTGGCAAGTACTTAATATGAAATTTTTCATGAAGCTTTTTAAAAATATTGCAATGGACGAAATTAAACGAGACGAGTAAGGTTTATTATTCTGTAAAAAGTAAGGTTCCTCAAAAAGGTATATTTTCAAAAGCTGTTTTATTCAGATTTAGTACAACAATGTAAGTTTCCAGCTTGTGAATAATCATGTGTCAGAAGAGTTATAATTACAGAACCTTGTTGTGTAATTAAAGGGGTTAATTCGTATAATCATCATTATGTTGGAGTTGGACGTCTCGTGCTGCGCTGCCACCGAGGGTAAGTTTGAACGATGATCATCAGAGGTGATCAGAGGGCCTACTCAAATGGCCATTCTACTAAAATTAACGCTAGTGGAATAGAATGACAATGTATGGAATTGACAGGAGCTAAGTGTTAGCTTATGTCATTCCCATACATTGTAATTCTATTTTACTAGCTTTAATTTTAGTGGAATGGCCATTTGAGTAGGGGGGCAGGAGTAGATCAATGGCACGGTAATACCATTACCGTGTCAATGGATACCTAATTTGCGAATCCATTATTAGTACATAAGTACCTAAATGTTAAATTTTATTTATTTATTTTGAAGTCTTTAAAGTTTCAGTTAAAAACTATCCTAACCCAAAGGTTGTCTGGAAGAGTTTGCTTCCAGAGATAAGACCGCCTTTGCCCACCATAGATAGATTTAAGTTTTAGTTTGTGATTGTTCTTTTATAATGTGTGTGTGCAATAAAGTGTTTATCTATCTATCTATCTATATAACTAAACGTTTAGATTTATTTCTTTAACCAATTTGATCAATTCTTAATTGCAAGTTAGAAGCAAGTACCTAATTATTGAACTAAGCGTTTGAAATCTCCTTTAACTAAATAAGTTGTTAAACTGTTTATCATGCAGAAGTGCTTTCGCTTCTTGATATCTCCAAGTTATACGATTCACCTTAGATCCTAAGATGTTTAAAACTTTCTTCATACAGACTCTCTACATCTGTAGATAGCAGCAAAGAGTGATAAAAGTTAATAGTTTCTCGCAAAGAAAATACGAAAATTTGACGCATGCGCGGAATGAAATTTATCCAGTTTCCGGCGAGGCAAGGAGTATTTTCTCAGTAGCGGCGGTGTTTCTAAAGGACGACGTACTGGCCACTTGGGAGTTGTTTTACTACGGGTTCGAAAAAAAACTTTTCGGCGAGACCGTTATCGCGATTAGCACTGTGCAAACATTGTTTTGGAATATTAACTGCTTTTTTCGGTAAACGACTAGTTCTAAAGTGTAATATGATAGTAAACATGATAATTGTAAAGTTGATTCTACCAGCGTTGCTGTTTTGCGTGATTGCTGCAAAAGGTAATTATGAAAATTTGTTTTATAGAAGATTTTAGTTTATATTGATTTCTTTAGAATAAATCTTATTTTCAGCAATATTAGGTTTTTTAAACTTGTGCCGTGTGATTTCCATAAACAATACTGTCTGGTAGAGAGGTCCAAATAATAAAACCTGAGACTGGAGCTATTCAAGATGCATTAATCTAACTAAACTTACAATTTTCAAATGCTTTATCAATATTTTTTAAATCTAAGATGCAGTTTTTGTGCTCGGTGATTTAGATAATATTGATTTATACTTTATAAATTATACTATAAATTGCATGTGAATTTAGTAGCTATTAGAAGCATTTGAAAATTGCAAGTTTTACTTATGTCATTACTTATACAGTAATAGATAGGGTAAGAATAAGTTGGTATGGAGTAGTAGCTATGAAAAATATATACTGAAAAGGCAACATGGAAAAACTAAATAACAAGCAACAATATGTTGTTACATTTTATTGCTTTTATTTTGCCTATGACTTTGTTTCACAAACATACTATGCTGCTCTATCCAATCTCCTGAGTAACATTGTTAACGTCATTGCAAATGCGCAATTCGGCTCAAACTCTGTCTGTCTGTAGGTACACATTGTGCACTACAAAGTCGATCCCATTTCCACCTACAAACGAATACATTTTCTTTGACGACCGGAATTGAGTAAAGTCATAAACTTTTAGGTAACATAAAGTCACTAGATAGGTACTTCAAAGGGAACTCATTAAAGTTTTACTAAAAAATAATTCGGGTGAATAAATATGAAACAAGAAATAATAATTTTCCAACTACAAAAAAAGGATAAGTGTGAGTCTGACCGCATGAAGAAACACACACGCATTTGGTTTGACCCAGGCTTAAGTTGGCGAAGAAATAGAAAGTTGGCCATATGAGGGCTGATAGCCCCATTCGTAGAAGGCAAAAATACGAAGAATACGGCTATCCATGAACCAAAGATTTCCTACGGTAGGATTGATCCTTGTGTTCCTAAGGCGTGAAATAGATACATAGAAGAGATGCGGCGGCGATAAGGCGCAGATACGGCAGCGATAAGGCGCAGATACGGCAGCGATATGTGTATTTCCTTGAAAGCATCTAAAAGTCTCACATCGGCACCGTATCACCGCCGTATCCGAGCCGCGTCGCTTCTGTGTATTTCACGCATAAGATGTATTTACGAAGTGGAGCCACCTGGATTTTTCAAGCAGGTGGGGGGAGGGGGTAATTCTGCGTTAACGAAGTCCGAGGTTAATAACTGCCTAAGTTTAGATACTAAACCAAGTTTGGTATCATTTTCGGATAAATCAATGACGTAGAATTCATTTCTGGAATACAAAAACCAATTCATTAAGAAGTTTCCTAAACATTAGGATAACCAATATTTTCAACTACATTTTTTTACTTTAAGTCACCATAAATATTAAACTAATGTTCTTACTTGCAAACAAAATATATGTTTACAAAGCTTACAGAATGATTTTTTATTAGAAATAAATAGCGAAAAAAATTTCACTGTCGCGTGCCGTCAATTTCTTTTACACCTATGGAAATATATTATTTTTTATTATAATAATATGGGAATCAAATGAAAGGTAATAAATAGCCAATTCCAAATATATATACATTTATACATTATAACACTTTTATGTAACTGTTTTGAAAGAAACTTAAAAGTATGACGCAGAAGTAAAATATATTAGTAAATTATTAGAAAAACAAAAAATGCCAGATAATTTTGTTAAAAAAAGGCAAATATCACAAGCGCGCATGTAACTACGATTTTTTCAGATGTTATTAGGAACCCTTGGAAACCCTGTAAGTACTGCTGGAAAAACTTATTGCCACTTGTTTCAGTATTTTCGAAAAAACTACCTTAAGGAAGCGTTTTCCAGGTATCTCTCCTCTATATAAAGCTAATATAACATAATTGGCTCCAATTTGAGCCTTTCACAAACAAGTTTCGATTGGATTTTATAAAATTTTAATATTTAATAAAAAAAATAACTTTCTTACAACGGTAACGAAGTTATGTTTTTTTTAATTAACCAAACATAAATCTTTTCTCTTATTATTAGTTTAAAAATAAAAGGATAATAGAGTTCCTACGAGGTATTTTTCTTTTTCAAATATTCCAATTTGTGTATTAAATGGAATTTTTTTCTTGAATCAAGCGAGTATTTTATTTTTGTTTTTATTTTTTTTAATAGTTTAACAAACGAATCATACAAATATGAATCCAAAAATAAATTCGACACCCTAAATTCATACGAATATGATATCAAACTGGTCATAGCAGCTTAACTAATACATCCATCGAGATTGGGCTGAAAGACAAAACTTCAAAAAATTTACTACGAAAATAGTGGTGGCTCCACTTCTTATATCCATCCTTGGGTCCTAAGGACCAATCCTACCAAAGGAAATCTCTGGTTCACAAAACGCCTTTTTTTCACCCTAGAGACGCCACTATGTTAAGTGACGGGTAAGGCCGAAGGTGAAAGCGCACTACATCCGGAATCCTCAACTACTAAGGAACTGGCTATATTATACTTAGTCTTATCTCTAACTGCCGGGACACAATGTTAAATTATGGTTATATGGCATCAGACTTGGAAGATGGAGCTAGCCGTAAATGGGCTTGAAACAAACCCAACCAACCACAAAAAAAAATATTTTGATATAAATAAAATCCTGATATTATTAAGGATTTTTCCCAGGAAAATATTCGCAGTAAGTCTCGTCGGTCACTCAATAAGTAATTGCCTCAGTGAACTTTAGCTTTCACCTGACATTCAATAATTAGTTTTGCTCGCGCGCGTTGGATTGGGATCAGCGGAAAACATTTAGGTATTTGTATTATTCTTTATCTAAAAATAGATTGCTTATCGGTAGCTGAGGTACATAATGTCTGTGGTATCAAGAAAAATGAGATGAGTCAATAAATTTGAAAAATGAATTCTTTGAAAATATTTGTTCAAAACAATAATAATTAATTACTTATGGAAATTTTTTGACTCATCTTCTATTTTTTGACAACACCGACTGTGGTGACAAGGAAAAAGGAGATGAGTCGATAAATATTAAAAAATATTTTTTTGAAAATATTTTTTCAAAACGGCAAATTTTTTTACTCGTCTCCTTTTTCCTTGTCACCTCAGAATGTATTCAGCTATAGACTAAGTTGTAAATCTACTTTTATTTAGTATTTATGAAACTTACTAGCATTCGACCGCGACTTCGTCCGCGTGGACATACAGAAAACCTTTTACCTGGATAAAAAGTAGTCAGGCTATAAACTATCTGTGTGTTAAGTTTCATCCAAATCTGTTCAGCCGTTTTTGCTTGATTGAGCAGCAAACAAACATCCAAACTTTCACATTTATAATATTAGTAGGAAGTATGATTTAATTTTGTCGGTTAAGTTTAATTGCAAGATTGGGATAATGCGAAAATATACCTCTGCAATTTTTTGAGACATTTTTAAAATATATGTCTATACAGAAGTACTCACTGTAAACTTAAAATAGTGGCAGAAATGCTGTGGTTCCGTTTTTTCAGATTTAAATCTTTAATACCCAATTATATCCCACTTAATAGCAAAACTAAACGACTAATACGATCGTTAATAAAATAATAAGAATTCCTATCCCCTACTCAAATGGCCAACATTCTATTCGTTTGACCGCTACGCTTACTATAAAAGCTTTAAAATAAGCAATTAACTATAAAATAACTTGCCATATGGCATTTCCAATATCAAAGTCTGTGTTTGATATTAGTTTGCGACACGTGATTTAATTGTCTATTGCTCATATTTACCAGCTTTCAAACGTATAGATTTTGGCCAACATTCATTTGAGTAGGGGGGTTGGTAGGTCATTGTGTATAAAAGTTTTTACGTACAGTACAATCACAGTACATATGTATATTGTACCACAGTACATATATAAGTTTTGAAGTTTTGAAAAAACTAATATATGTACTGTGGTACAATGATCATGCCTGTAGGCACACTTTTTTCTAGGTTCTATCATTTTTTAAGTCTCTATACAGCGGTTCCCGAATGGGGTTCAGCGGAACCCTGGGGTTCCGTAAGAGGCTCTCAGGGGTTCCGCGAAAATTCAAGAGTTTATAAATTCATGATATAGGTACACTTATCTTTTTGTTCTAACTAAATATTTTTTTTTTAAAGTCCTTCTTTTAAAGTCATTCTATACTTATAAGATGTGAACACCAAGCTAAAAAGCCTCAGTATGGTGTGAGTAACTATTAAATCAAGTCTCTTTTTTCCCTTCAGTTAGGTAGTTCTCTTCTTTTATTTTACTCTTACTTTGCTGACCCGCCCGTTTGTTTCCATTGATTTTGAGTACATATTTTAATCGCAAACATTCACATACATTCAACATGTCCTTCATTTACCAGTTACCAGACTCTACAGTAGTTTTACTGCCGGTTTTAATGATTTCAACGAATATTTAGAAAATAGACTAAAACATTTTTCTACCCATTTTTCTGTTCCTACAGATGGCAACCTTGGTTAGTTTACATCTTACTTGAGCTAGGCTTCCGCCCAAAAACGGTGAACCAAAAAGTGTTCAGCAGCCAAAAGAATTCGAGAACCGCTGCTCTGTAGTACAAGCTCTGCACTGAGTTGTCTGGAATTATTTAGAATAATTATTATACGTAATAATAGTAATGTCTTAAGCTAGGGTTTCCTAAGAAAGCGGTGCCGTCACATAGCGGCCGTAATTTTACGGACGTAAACGTCACTCAGCGGCCGTAATTTTACGGCCGTTTTAACGGTGAAGACACATGGAAAGTAACAACACCGTACAACAGCGTTACAGCCGTAATTTTTTAAAAATGGAATTAGGTAGGTATCTGAATTTTTAATAAGAATGACCAAAGATTATAAAAATGTCAAAATAAATGTATACGTAGGTACACATTTGAATTGCATTAAATAAGTACATCATATTTAGTAAATTAATTAATAACGATAGGTAGTTCAAAGGTACCAATATTTAATACCTATAATAAACTAGGTAGGTAGATCTTTTGAGAATAAAAAAGATTTATTTTTGTTTAAACTGGTTTTTCCTAAATTATTTACTTTTTATATTATAAAGGACTTCATGATAACGGACGAATTCTATTAAAATTTCGTCGTCTTCGTTGCTCCAGAAGGAATTCATTTTGTTACCGCTATCTCGCAAAAAAACGTTTTCGAACTGTTTCCTACACCGTCATGATGATAAAAATGGCGGCACCGCTTTTTGACGTCGCTGTCCAGCACCGCTCTCTAGGAAACCGCGCCGTTGCCGCGCCGTATTGTTTACATAGAAAACGTTCTACACCGCTAAATTACGGCCGTAGTATGACGGCACCGTCATCCTAGGAAACCCTAGCTTTACTGATGTTCAGTAATTCAAAATTCTCTATGACTTTTGTCGGATGTTTGTCTCCGCATTGCTAATTCAATTACCGCCGCAGCCCTTTGTTAAATGCCTTTGCTATTATGATTTGCATTTCAACCAGACACAATTCGTTCCCTTAAAACCTTCGATCAACAATTAGGAGCCAGAACAGACGCAAAATAAATTACGGAACCGTTTCGGTCGTTTATTGTGGGCAAAAAGATTAATTACCTTTGCATAGTAATTTTTTATTACTTTTTTGTGTTTAAAAATTCCTTAGTACCTACCTACATAAAAGTTTTATTTAATGTTTGTAGTTTATTTGCGGTCTTATGTGGATAAGTTTTAAATTATATCTCTTTTTCGAGAAACTTGCTGCATGTAGGTATACGAGTAACCCCACAAAAATTCTTTGTTCTGTGAGTAACCCCACCGAAATTGGCGCTCTCGTTTTTTTTATAATACTTTACGTGGAATTTTTAGAGCCCGTAGTATTTTTAGAAGGTATCACTATATCTCGTAGTCATTCGTAGAAATAGATAGCGAATGTGTCAAAAACGGCCACTTTTAGCAGTTTTGCTATCTACTTCGAGCAGTGACTACGAGGGAATGTAATGATACCGTTTAAAGTAATAGACTCTGGTCTCTGGGGCTTAAAAATTTCACGTACCTAAAGTTTTATTAAAATTATTTATTCAGAATTACAAACATTTAATAAAATTCACCTCGGTGTCACTTTAGGTCAGGGTACCCCTTAACTAATACTTTGAACATTATAGTTTCGATATCTCATCTCATTTATAAATCTGTACGAGTCGATAAATCGGTTATAATACCACAGAATAGATAATAGTACTAGCGTACGGGTTATGGTTATACCTAAAGTTATTTTCAGTGCTATACGAATACAATTTTGGCGCAGTAAATTTTCGTAGCAGATATATTCGTAGCTACGTCGTAGACCTCGTAGAGTCTTCGTAGTTCTAAAATTATTTTAAGTAGTCCTTAATTTAAAGCCACTTATGGCCGATTTCACCAACGTCCCCTAAACCGTTACCTAACTATTGTGCTCCTTTAAATTAAAGAGAGAGAGATTGTTTAGAATTAGAATACGTTTCACCAACTAAACAGCCCTTATTAACTATGTGACCATAGCTAGGGGACAGTTTTTACCATTGAAAATGGTTATCAGATGCAAATCGCCTGAGACGTATTTTTGGACATAACTCCGAAGATTTTGGAAGGATCGAAATGAAAATAGTACCAAAAGTTGAGGAGTTTATCGATACACGTGTGAACGTTTGAATTTTGAAAATCTACTGGTAACTTTTTTTGGAATTTTGCGAAATTCCAAAAATTCGTTTTTTGGGGGATGTTTGTTTATTAAATTGTAAATATTTCGTAAAAAGAACTGACTTAAGAAAAAATGAAAAAAAGGGTCCTAGGGTATTAGTTTAGCTATTAAATGGCGAAATAATTTTGAAAATCGGTTTATAATTGTGACCTGTAGGTGGTCCCTTTAGATTTGGAATTGTAGAAAAACGACTGTTTCCGTACATAAAAAGTGATGTAGCTTCTATGATTATTGACCGATCGTCATGGTAATAGTGTTAAAAGATGCAGAAGCAGACGAGAAGTGCATTCGTTGAAATTTTGAAAATTGGTTAATATTATTTCGGCTGCGTCGAGGCCGTCAGCGGGCGCAATCGTAAAAATAAATAGGTACTACCTAGGTAACTTTAAAAATATAATAGGACTTTGCATTTGATTTGATTTTGGCTTTTCGTAAATTTTTGTGTTCATTTTCAATGCTCCGATTCTTGCGGGGACTGTAAAATCTGTGAATTTTTCATCAGTATGGATTTGTTAACCGTAACTTTTGACCGATTCACTACTCAAGCTTACGCGCTCACTAGACATAAAATAAAACACTTTTTAACGGATCGGTCGGCTTTCCTCTCCAAGTTTTCTTTCGCCATTTCTTTCTTGGAGGGGCTTCCCAATTTTGTAAAATGGTGGTACTTTCAGTACATTCTCTCTTTTTAGCATTAATTAATTCACAAAATTAAATTATAAATTAACTTGAACCAATTAAATTTTTGTTAAATGTTAATTTCTGGACGTCTTTAAAAATTCATTGAGTACAGTAAGAAAGGGATAGCGCTATATGCGATGAATAGCACCATCCCTTTCGAACTGTCCATTCAAGCAGAGATTTGAGTTTGATTTAAGTTTGATTCAATGTATGCAATGAGCTCGATCGGTTGATATGTTATTGCGCAAAATAAATGCTTCTGAGCAGAGACAGCGTTGTATGTCAAAAGTATATTAAAAATTTTCACTGGTAATTTTCCACTTTTGCTCTTCCAACAGACTTGGCATTGGGTTCAGTCAGGCCCGGTCTGATTCCATTGGTGGTGGTCCCTCGGCTAGATTCTAATTTGACGCCCCCCCACCCGGGAAATAAAACGAGAACTATGGGGTCCTCTCAGTGGCGGATTAAGACTAATTGGTGCCCTAAGCAATCCAAGCCTGTGGGCCCCCTATATAGGGTTTCCATCTACGTAAGGCAGGCTGTCTACGATTTGCACAAAATTTCTGTTTTTTTTTTTTCAGAAAAATGCCTGTCTATCTATAGTAAGAAAACGGCCGCGCAGCGCGATATTTAGCCAGTTTCATAGACTAATCTTGTACTCTTGTCTTTCCTGGGGGGCTACTCAAATGGCCACTTTTCTATTCGTTCGCTAACTTTAATCTTAAAAATAAGCAATTAATGATCAAGTCAGACGTCGCAAGTTTATGTAAATCACAGACATCGTTGTATTGTACAGAATTAACAAGCCTACGACACGTTATTTTGGTGTTTATGGCTTATTTTTAATTTTTAAGTTAGCGAACGAATAGAAAAGTGGCCATTTGAGTAGCCCCGCTGTTGTCTAAAGATAGTATTATATTATCTGTGTCTAAAGTCAAAAGAAAACGGCCGCGCAGCGCGATTTTTTTGTCAGTTTCATCTACTAATCTTGTAGTAAGTCGTTTTACATAGCCACACAAATGAATTTGAAATAAAACATTTTTACTTTTCTTATTTCTTACAGCAAAAATGTTTTCGTTTTCGGTGCCGATTATGGTGCCCCCAGACGTGAATTTGTGCCCTAAGCAATTGCTTAATTTGTTTATGGGCCAATCCGGCACTGGGTCCTCTCACATAAAAATTGTTATATTTTTTGCATGCAGCTAACGTGGTTTTAAATAGTTTTAAATTTTAATTAATGTGATTTAAATGAATTGCCAAAGATTTTTCAGCAGTGAATTTAGATTTATTAATTACTGTATCTCTAGTTCTCTACTTAAAAGAACAATATTTATTATTGATTTAACTATGCTAACAGTTTTTTGGTATGTTCGTCACTACTCCAGGCCACGACATTAATTATCTCATCTTTATCCAAGTCAGTCTTTTGGGGGCCCCTTGAGCCGGGGGCCCTCGGCGATCGCCGACCAGCCGCCGCACAGTGGTCGGCAAGCGGAAAAAAGTCGAAAATTGGAAGGTTCTAATTCGTTAAAATTATCATAGTAGCCTTATTGTAGTATAGTTATGGGATCATAATCACAAAAAAATATCAATTTTACCGTGTTTTAAAGGAAATAAGCCTCATAAATTTATTAAACACGAAATATATTATTTAAGCGTAATTTTTATGCTCGGATGTCTACGAATGTATTTCTTGAGATATTGATGATATTAGCAATATTTCTTTTTAATTGTCTTTTATGAAGCTTTGTGTGTTTACACAAACTATGTTTTGCAAATAATTGCTGTCGTCATTTCCTACTTGACCTATATAAAAGACGCGAATTTATATTCGAAATTATTGCTTTTCTTGGATCGTAACTTTTTTGCCCTCTCGATCCTACTGCAGATCTGTGTTTCAAGAGATTCCTTAGTCCTTCTAGTAATTAGCTTATTATATATTAGCTGCTAATATCTGCTACCCTTGACATACAATTAATTTATATAATGAGGGTCTAATAAGGACTATCGGCAATCCCGACTCTCTCATTCCCGAAAATGCTCCGGCGAATGGTCAAATGAGGATATTATGAACATGCTTCTGGCTTCGTCTGATCCGTTCAACAATAAATTTAGAAGTAAAATCAGCAAAAAATATTTATTTCTAAACCAAGAAGTTTTAGACCTAATAAAAGAGTGTCATTATTTTTTACTCATTTCTGTTATGTATTAAAACATAAATTGCACCAGTATATTTTTTTATTATTATTTAAAAGCAATAATATGCAAACAAAAGATGATAAAACTGAAAAATTTAATTATTTCCGCACTCCCATATGAAGCCGACCACTGTGCGCCGTGGGCGCTAGACCGGGCCTGATTGGGTTATTCTATATACTTAACTAATTCTTGAATCTAATATTAGCTATACAATATATTTTAATCAGTTGGCAACTAAGAACAAATCAGCTCGAAAAATTTTGATACTTTATTTTTTTAATGTGTAGGTACATTCGATATACAAGGTGTTTAGTAAAGCCTTATAAAGCCGAATATGGTAGATAGGGACCATGAAACTGAACAACTTTTACTATGGGACCAACTCCAAAATCGCGAAAAAAAAGGTGTTTCATACATTTTGATATTTTCGTTATTAATTTTTGTATGAAACAGCTGATTTTTTTTTCGCGATTTCAGAGTTGGTCCCATAGTAAAAGTTGTTCAGTTTAATGGGCCCTATCTACCATATTCGGCTTTATAAGGCTTTAACCAAACACCTTGTAGATGAAATACCTAATTTGCTGATTCGTAGAATGAAAACATAGCAAAGACGAAAGTGAAATTAATTTGGTTGCGAGAATATTCGCATAAAATATTAATGGCAAAAATGTGAATTTATTTTTTAGTGTAAAATAATACGTTTGCTAATCAAGGCAAATAAATACGCTACGTAGCTTCAAAATTACAGTCTTATCAGCTAAATAATACAGTATATTCTAAAAATAAAACAGTAGAATTCTAAATCGACAGAGACAGGCTTGTTTCTCTGCATAAACTTAATATTCACTGAAATAGACGAACAGAGTTCACTTGGCTGCGAAACCAAAAGTGAGATGAGCCAGTGTTTGTAAATATATATGAATATAAGATTCTTGATGAAGTCAAACCCGGTTTAGCTGTCAGTTTGTTTTTACTCTTTTTCGCACATCGCATAAGCCGTAAGAATCGGTTTCTCACTCGCACCTTTGTCCGTCTACTTGAGCATAGCGAAAAATTTTCTAAGTCTATGGTTTCTCTGTGACAACGTAACCCTACTCTAAATTATCTATGGATATAAGCTACGAAACGCAGCTAGCGTTTCGTTTTATATTAGATTTCATTATTATGTTTTATGATTGTAAATCAATAAATTTTCCACTGTATACTGTAATTTATCATTACAGTAGAAAAGTCTAAAATACAATCTACTGTAATTACAATACAATGAATCTGGTTCTGGAAGAACTGCCGCAAATCGAACAATAACTAACAATATAATGTAGGTACTTGATACAAATAAGCCCTACCTAATTTGAAATGCTTTATAATTCAATAAATATTGTTAACCATAAAGTTTACTAATAAAACCACGTTTCATTAGCTTTCTCATTCTTTAATTGTAGGAATCTAAGAAAAACTTAAACAGTTTCTAGCTAAATTAAGCAAAATAATAGAGTTCCAAAGACATAGATTTTGTCTTAATAAATCGGCTACATTTATTAGGGCCTTTACAAATACAGAGTAAAAAATACCTTTAAATTGAAGTTAAATATAAAACAAAATTAAATAAACTCATACATTATCAATAAAATTAAATATTTATTATAAAAAAGTAAAGATCGTATATTCACTTCTCAAGCTTACGCGCTCACTAGACATGAAAATATAAAACAATTTTAACGGATACTAGCGCGGTTTTATTGAAAGTTCTTTGGTAATTAGTTGGTATTTGGTTTGATTTTTGGTTTTCCCGACGTTTCGGCACCTTTGCAGCTGCCGTGGTCACGGGGGACTGAAGCCACTCGTGAGCCTACCCTCAAGCGATGAATTTTTTAAGACGTTCAGAAATTAATATTTAACAAATTTTTTTTTTTTTTTGTTATTTTTTTTTTATTGGTTTAAGTTAATTTATAATTTAATTTTGTGATTTAGTTAATGCTAATAAGAGAGAATCTACTGAAACTACCACCATTTCATAAAATTGGGAGGCCCCTCCAAGAAAGAAATGGCGAAACAAAACTTGGAGAGGAAAGCCGACCTCCGTCTTTTATATATATTAATTTATTTGCAAAAGGAACTAACCGTATCATTAGATCTTGCAGTGTGTGTTTGGGGCTTTAGCTTGTGAATAATGGGATCCCAAGCTGGTGGAATTTTCCAACCATCATCTCTATTGAAATTAGGATATTTATTTATTTCGATAGCCTCGCGGAGCATTCTAGGAATAAATCTACGTTCCCTAGCAAGGATTTGGGGTTTGTCAAATCTAATGTAATGGTTGGGCCCCTCAAAGGCGTGATCACACACTGCAGACTTGTTATCGCGCCTATGTTTCATGTCAGCTATATGCTCTTTAACGCGGGTCCCTATGCTTCTCTTTGTTTGCCCGATGTAGGAGAGCCCACAGTCACAATCTAGTTTGTAGACGCCTGCGGCTTGAAGGGGGATATTACACTTGACAGGTCGTAAGAATTGGTTTCCAATTTCTGTATTTCCAATTCTTAACTGTTGTAAATTGTAACATTATGAATGTGAATAAATGATTTATGATTTATGATTTATGATTTATGATCTTCTTCGGCGGCTTGAAGTAAGTTTTGATTGACGCTCGCTTCAGAATGTTTCCAATCTTGTCAGTGACACCCTTCAAGTATGGTAGGATGGCAGGTTGACGCTCTACTGTGGCTGGTTTGTCGCGTTTTCTGTGACGAAGGCGTGGTACTTGCAACTTGTTGTTACGCAGTACTTGTTTCACGTGCTGAAGCTCAGCCGTCAGGTATTGTTTGTCACAGATGCCGCGGGCTCTCTGAAACAAAGATTTCCCTACGGTAGCTAACTGTATAGGATGATGGTGAGAGTCACCATTGAGGTATCTGTGGACTATGGAGTTAGAGACAGATAATAAACTAGCTTTCCTAGACATTCTCATTATCAGGAATCCGAACCAAACCTTGAGCCATACAGTGTATCGTAAAGCAACCCATACAGACAGATACCTCAATGGTGACTCTCACCATCATCCTATACAGTTAGCTACCGTAGGGAAATCTTTGTTTCAGAGAGCCCGCGGCATCTGTGACAAACAACACCTGACGGCTGAGCTTCAGCACGTGAAACAAGTACTGCGTAACAACAAGTTGCAAGTACCACGCCTTCGTCACAGAAAACGCGACAAACCAGCCACAGTAGAGCGTCAACCTGCCATCCTACCATACTTGAAGGGTGTCACTGACAAGATTGGAAACATTCTGAAGCAAGCGTCAATCAAAACTTACTTCAAGCCGCCGAAGAAGATCAACCAATTCTTACGACCTGTCAAGTGTAATATCCCCCTTCAAGCCGCAGGCGTCTACAAACTAGATTGTGACTGTGGGCTCTCCTACATCGGGCAAACAAAGAGAAGCATAGGGACCCGCGTTAAAGAGCATATAGCTGACATGAAACATAGGCGCGATAACAAGTCTGCAGTGTGTGATCACGCCTTTGAGGGGCCCAACCATTACATTAGATTTGACAAACCCCAAATCCTTGCTAGGGAACGTAGATTTATTCCTAGAATGCTCCGCGAGGCTATCGAAATAAATAAATATCCTAATTTCAATAGAGATGATGGTTGGAAAATTCCACCAGCTTGGGATCCCATTATTCACAAGCTAAAGCCCCAAACACACACTGCAAGATCTAATGATACGGTTAGTTCCTTTTGCAAATAAATTAATATATATAAAAGACGGAGGTCGGCTTTCCTCTCCAAGTTTTGTTTCGCCATTTCTTTCTTGGAGGGGCCTCCCAATTTTATGAAATGGTGGTAGTTTCAGTAGATTCTCTCTTATTAGCATTAACTAAATCACAAAATTAAATTATAAATTAACTTAAACCAATAAAAAAAAAATAAAAAAAAAAAATTGTTAAATATTAATTTCTGAACGTCTTAAAAAATTCATCGCTTGAGGGTAGGCTCACGAGTGGCTTCAGTCCCCCGCTTTGGTCCCCCGTGACCACGGCAGCTGCAAAGGTGCCGAAACGTCGGGAAAACCAAAAATCAAACCAAATACCAACTAATTACCAAAGAACTTTCAATAAAACCGCGCTAGTATCCGTTAAAATTGTTTTATCTACACTCACAACGTAATGTTCCAAATATGAATTCAAAAAAGGTAATATAAATACGTACTTTATTTTCGTGGATAGGTAAAATTAAAAAATAAACTCATTACGATGCAGTCAACTGCATCATAAAATAACTTTTTTTCTTATTACGATACAGGGCAAATCCAAAAAGAAGGCAGTGCCGTAACATTAAAAAAAACAACGATATTTTTCCACATATTTTTCATGATTAAAATGTACTCTATGGTAATCGATGACTTTAGTGCGATTAGTTTGTTGAAATGCATTGATCAAATTTCTTTTTCTAATGGAATGCGCGCTAAGCATTTTCGATAAAATTTGGTTTCAATTTTTACATTTTGTTATACTTACTGAATTTTGTAGGTTATTTTATTCTTGCTCTAAAATGTGAAAAAAAAATTACTCTGCCCGATGTTTTAGTTTAGATGCAGCTAAGGAATTGACTTATTACAAGGTAGGTTACCTTGCTAATACAAACAAAGTCTCTCTCTCTCTTTTCTAACGTTGATCTTTTATTTAGTAGGTTCAATCCCAAATGTATGAGTGTAGATAAAGTAGTGTATGAAACTGCACATAACTAGGTATTAAAACACTCGTGTGATACTATTAAAAACCTCGCCTACGGCTCGGTTTTTAAACACACACTCGTGTTTTAATACCCCTCTTTATGTGTCAGTTTCATAAACTACTATTATATTTTCATAAAGATCCTATTATAAATACTTAAAAAAATAAAGATCTTACTCAGTCTCAAGAATTTGTATAAGTCATAATAAAATACCTATATTCCATTCCTTTTTTTAGATAGGTTACATTTTATCTTAGATTCCTAGAATTAAAGAATGAAAGACCAACCATGTTTTTATTAGTAGGTAACCTTTAATATTTATTTAATTACTCACTCACTCGGGCGGGTTATAGCTCGTGTGTGTACATAGATATAGTATATTAAAATGTGTGTACGTGTCCATGAAGTATTTTTCCTGTTGGATTATACTGGGTTTTCATAGCGCATCTATATGCCTTATTAAAACGTAGACCTTATTTGTATCAAGTACTTACCTTATTTTTAATTTTACATCTCAAACGTTAAAGTAACTGATTTAAAATAAGAAGAAAATTAGGATTACAATCATTTTCATCGTCAAGTCAAACTAATTGAAACGGTATTATCCAATAAAAAATAATGGATAAGTACGTTTCAAGTGTTAACATAATAAAGATTTAAGATATTGAAAGCTTTTTTAAGTATAAGTCTTATGTAAAAGCCCTGAATGTATAACTGGCTTTGATTAGTTTTTATTATGAAGCCTTTTAAAAATGATTTCGAATATTACTGGATATACGAAATCATTTTTGTTCTACTTTTCCAGACGAAGTAGCTAACTAATAGTTAGTAAGTACTTATTTATTTAGCTATTCGTAGTTCAGACCGAGTCTGAGTGATTGAACCCATGAAACAATCAAGTAAATTTTCCAATTGTCATATAAGAAATAAAGTTAAATTTTTGCTAAACACAAAAATACGAGTAATGCCGAATTATGGTAGATAGATAGAGACCATGAAATTGAACATCTTTTACTATGGGATCAACTCTGAAATGGAGAAAAAAAATCTGCTGTTTCATAGGTACATTTTGATATTTTCGTTATTATTTTTTGTATAAAACAGCTCATTTTTTTTTTCGCGATTTCAGAGTTGGTCCCATAGTAAAAGTTGTGCAGTTTGATGGTCCCTATCTACCATATTCGGCATTATAGGGTTATTTCCAAACACCTTGTAGATGCCAACCCCAAAACATTATTTTAAAAAATAACGTTCAGGTATAAAATAATTATAGACAAATTAAGGCACTTACGATTACATGCAACTTAAATAGCTATCTACGATCACAGTTTTATTATGCTGTGTTTCTACATCGCAATCCTGCTCGCTAGCCATGCCTCAGGATATGTATTCTGTGCCTCAGGTAGCAGCTTCGCGATGGGCGTTTATCTCACGAGCCAATATTAACGTGACATTGCCTTAAATTACGTTTCAATGCGCTCAATACGAGCATTTATCGAGCAGCCTCGCGATGTCGATTCAAGGCAATTATATAAAATTGCTTTCACGTCAAAATGGCTTGTAGTCTAGTCAGATTACTATGTAAGTAGACTAGAGGCGATGCTATAGCTGTGGACCTCGCGTTTGTGACATTTTTCAAAATGACTGAAATATGTTTTGTTTTTCGAAAAAAAAAACTGAAACTTAATCGTCAAGAAATATTCGAACCTGCTCAGAAAAATTCATGAGAATCGGTTGAGAAATGCGACCTGCACCCCTAGCATGACCGACGAAACACGATATACTATATCGCGTGATATAACATTTTATCGACACCCAACTGTCAAAATCCATTGTCTTTTGACAGTTAAACGTGATAAATCGCTATATCATATCGTTTTCTGATCATCATGCTAGGGGGGGTAGTAGAGGAGAACAAACGGACAGCCGGACAGAAACTGAGACGTTTCGCGCTTGCTCGGTTAAAGTCAAAGTCAAAATGTCTTTATTCAAATAAACTTATTAGTCAGCACTTTTAAATTGCTATATTTTCCAACCACAGTCACAGAATATACATAATAGTCCACAGTATACGTAAGAAGAAGACGTCATTTGGCATCATTGACACCGCTGTCGCGCCCCCGCTTGCTGTCTGATGGCCGTTTCGTAAACACGACAATTGTAAATTACTATGGACCGTTGGCCAACAAAGGGTCATTTTCGATCTATCGCATATTGGTACCAGACCACACTGGCAAGATAGCCATTAATAAATAATAATAATAATAATAATCTTTTATTTCAGGCAACAGAAATATCGTTTACAATATTAGGCCCATATAATAAATACCTTACAGACTAACATACATAATATATTATATCTTAACTAATTTACACGTAAAGAAGGCGGCGACGTGTTACGCAACGCAGTGTCCGGTAGCCGACCTCGAAACCGGCGGAATAGGACACCCTTCGGCCAAAAATCTTCCTTCATGAAGGTCGACAGATATTCAGTCGGCACCCTCACCACAAATGAATTGAAGTTCACGTTGTGGCGGGACTCCATCCTCAGCGTATATTTGGCTTTTATCCTGATGTACTCCACAATGTCATCGGATTTTGTGGAGTAATGCAGGCGGGACACGTACACCGGCGTCGTCGGGATAGCCGGCCGCAGCAGGTGGTTGTGTCCAGTCGGGGCAGTGCCGCACAGGTTACGACGAGAGGCTTTCTTCTTCTTTTCCACCTTCTTGAAGCCATCATCATCGCATCCTGCATCCTGTCTCCGCGGCGCTGGTTGCTCAGCTATGGAGACTTGTTTCCCTCGTTTGTAGCCCTGTCAAGATGTTTAGCGGGCTTGTTGGTAGCGGTAACAGCAGCGTAAGCACGTTGAGGTGTAGACGTGCTCACGCGTGACGTTTCCGCCGGAGCGGCGGAGCGGGCGGCGGGGCGGGGTGCATCGCTAGCTGCGGTGGCGGCCGGTGACGCATCCATATGCGCCGACTCGAAACTGCAGATGGAAGCATTTTGCGCTCCGCGTCGAGTGTTCACATTTGCGGCTTCAGGTGACCTACATACCGCAGCGGTGTTGCTTAACAACACAACTTGGGCACGCAACTCACTGATGGTGTTGTCTGAAGCTTCGAGTTTACACTTAACTTCGGCCAGGCTAGCCTTCAAAGAGGTAATATCCTTGAGAAGCCTGGTGACATCGACGTGGTCGAATGTGACGGGGGGCAGCTTGTGCAGCTCCTTCGCCACGAATGTCGGCACGTCGTCAGGGTCGGTCTCCTTCAAGATGGTGATAATATCTTGGAGACTCTTCGCACCACCATCTCTCCGTCGAGATGTCATCTCATCGGCTTTTCCGATGCTCTGGAAAAGCAGCGCCTTGCCACTGCAAACCTCAGCTTCATTGAAGTTTGACTTGCAGATCTGCACGATGCTGACTTCGTCCATGGTGTCGATCGCGTTTTGGATGAACGCCAATACTTCATTCACTATGAGTTGTTGGGAACCCATAGTGAGGCAGCGCGCAGCGGTTTTTACCGCGCGAAACGTAAATCACGTATGTGTAATTTGACACCTATGCAATTGAGCGCGTCCGTTTCCGAGCGCGCATCGCACTGCACTGTCTGCATTAGCTTGGTGTTATCAAATATCAAAGTATGGGTTGCGAAGTAGGAAGTTTCTGGCAGATATGCCACCGTGAACATGGTCACCCATCACTAAAAAATATTGATCGCATATTTATATAAATGGTGAACGGGGTCGTAGGCGGCATCATTACCTGAAATATTTTTTTATGTTTTCATATCGATCGAATAAGGAACACGGATCACAAGAGCATACATGTGAAATACATTCCCTTTTGACCCCTTCGGGGGTAGAATTTTGAAAAACGCTGAGACCCGTATTTATTAATTTTCAATCGTCAGCCTAAACACAAAATTTGAAGATTCTAGCTTCAAACCTGAGGGACTTTCATACAAACTTCCATCCCTTATTTCATCCCCTTAGGGATGGAATTTTCAAAAATCCTTCCTTAGTGGATGCCTACACTGTATAAAGTATCTGTGTGCAAAATTTCAAGTCTCTAGGTCCGGTTTGGGCTGTGCGTTGATAGATCAGTCAGTCAGTCAGTCAGTCAGTCATTCAGTCATTCAGTTTACGATTTTATATATTAAGATGAGATCGATTATTTTTTTGCGATCTGAGATCATTGTATGGGAGGGGAGGCCATATGTTCAGGGTGGCATATCTCCCAGAAACTTCCTACTCCGCAACGCTTACGCTTAGACGACAATATTGATAACACCAAACTAATGGCTATCTTGCCAATGTGGTCTGGTACCAATATGCGATAGATCGAAAATGACCCTAGTTGGCCAACGGTCCACTATGACAATTTTGCGTCCATTGCGTCAGCCAATGATCAAACTGCACACTGACACCACTATGGTCACCAAATTGTCATTGTCATTTACAGTTGTCACGTTTATCAGATAGGACTGACCCTTATTATAATATTATCTCCTCAATCACAGATGGGCCGACTTTCGTGGGTGACAGCACTAACATAACAGTTGTTGAAGGAAGGGACGCAACATTAACGTGCAAAGTTGAAAATTTACAGAATTACAAGGTAAGTTAATTATTGTTACTAAAGCTAGTGGTTACGGTTAGTTTACAGTGTTTTAATTAGCAACTCGATATCGTTCATTTGGAATGGAAATGCAATTTTGTTTTGCAGGTCACTGTTCTAGCCTCATGCCGAAAATACACGATTCAACCAAATATGGCAAATACTTACACTAGCACAAATAGCATGAAGTGCCTCTAATACATTTTTAGGGTTCCGTACCCAAAGGGTAAAAACGGGATCCTATTACTAAGACTTCGCTATCCGTCTGTCTGTCTGTCTGTCTGTCACCAGGCTGTATCTCATGAACCGTGATAGCTAGACTGTTGAATTTTTCACAGATGATGTATTTCTGTTGCCGCTATAACAACAAATACTGAAAACAGAATAAAATAAATATTTTAGGGGGGCTCCCATACAACAAACGAGATTTTTTGCCGTTTTTCGGTACGGAACCCTTCGTGCGCGAGGCCGGTTTTTTTTACACAAGCTAGGTAGTTTTCCAATAAAGGTCAACCTTTTCTTTTAGTTACCATTTATTTTTATTCATAATACTTACTGAAAAAATAAAAATAAATAAAACTAAATACCTTACTAACTATAATACTTACGAGTACTTAAGTGTGAGATTCATGGGCATAGTATTTGAGTCTTAGAACAAGTCGTGGGCGTCAGATCCGATTATGTAGCAATAACAAAAATACACAATTTATTCTACGCCCACATTCAAGACTCAAGATATTTCTCAAAATAATAAAAATATAAGTACTTACTAAAAACATTGTTCTCATTTTATTTAAGTATTTTCCCCTGATAAACCAAAAATATCGCCATCAACTTTGTTATACCGAATTGAGCAAATAATAAAAATACGAAATAGCAAAATAACAACTTAATAAAAGCAGCTCTAAATTGTTGTAAGCAAAACAAGTGAACATTATGACCAATTAGCAAGATAACAAATTAAATCTACTTAACCTTATTGAGACCATGAATAATGAGTAATACACACTTCATAAATCCCTCATCTTCGTAATTCAAAGTTGTAAGTCGTATGTTAGCCACTTCGACAGGTAGGCAATATGTTGTTCCTTCCTGTTATTTCACGCACAAGGTAACCGCAACTTGTCTATTTACGCTTCCCATTAACAAGACTAATAGTTACCATAATTCATTTCTCAAGTAATGTATTTCCGTTCGTGACGTAACACAGAACGGCTCATAGAAAAGGTTTGCCCTGTGTGCCACACTCGTAAATATTAAGCCAGAGTTGGCACATTTGTCCCTTAGAAGAGCAATTATGAAGGTAAAGTTACTCCATTTAAGGCATCAGGCTCGTCTGGAATAACCCATTGTTCACTGCCGATTTCTCTCAGCGGACTAGAGGCGAGAGAGAAAAGAAACAAGAATATTTTTGGGTAATAACAAAAAATATGCTGAACTTAGTTTATTATGTTGAATTATGAGCTTCGCCCGGTAAAGCTTCAAAGCGTTTTCGTACGTGAAAACTTTGTGATCTCCGTAAAAGGATTGAATTTCGATAAAGTTTTCTTAGATACTTCTGGAATTCAAAAATTTCAAGTATTGGGTGTTGTATAATTTAGAGTCGGGCTGTATTAAGGGGCTTCGTGAGAACAAATTGGGTACTTTACCTTGCTTTTTATCACAAAATTAAGGTACCTTAATTTTCTGTTAGAAAGCAAAAAGCTTTACATGTAAAGATTTAAATATACTGTTGAAGCCTTTTATTAATCTCGTAACATGCGAACTAAAATTACTTTCTCTGTCGTTATCGTGTATGTAATTTATACTCTTCGTGTAGGTATAATACAAGCTTAAACATAGCTAAAAGGAACACACGTGCCTATTTTATTACATTCAGGTTTCACAAGCTCAATATTCACATAAATCTTTTGTGCACAGAATTGCGTATAAAAACAATCTCGTAAATTCAAAGAACCGATCAATCCTTTACGATATAAAGAAGGGTTGATATCAAAGAAGATGGTGTAAATCTTGTTGTAACTAGAAAGGTTAATAGATTTTGAATTTCTTTTCATAATAGAAATCATATATTTTCATGGTCTTTTCGCAATTTTTTTTTCTTATTGTGTCCACATTTTGTAGAACCCATTGTCCGACTGATCGCATTTATGAATTCTATTATCATATAAATAAATAAATAAATATAAATATTTGACAACATCACATACATTGCTCCAATCCCAAAGTAAGTAGCTATAGCACTTGTGTTATGGAAATCAGAAACAACGGTGGTATGACACACACCCAGACCTGAGACAATATTGAAAAGTTCATTTTCTACATTGAGCCAGCCGGGGATCGAACCCGGGACCTCAAGAGATGGTGACGCCTTGAAAGTTGAAACCCGGCGTGCGAACCACTCGACCACGGAGGTTATCAATCTAATATCTATATGTAAATATGATATCTACTTACCTACAAAAAATTACCCTACAAATACATATATAGACAAAGTAAAACAGAGTTTGTGAAACCAATGAAAATATATTATTGCAAAATTGACTTATTTTTATTTCGTTTAATTGCATTAAATCTACGTTGGATTTCCAAATAAGATTTTTTTATTAAAAGATTTTTTTTATTGTTTTTTGGATAAAGTAAATTTTAGAGACAAGACATACGACCTAGTTTTGCGGCACCATTGATGTGCGTTTAACGAACGCGGCTCTCTGGCAGAAATTAAGAAGAACGGAAAGCTAGATAGCTTTCCGTTCCGCTTTGATAGCTGGCTGCCGGAAGGAAGATGCTGGAAGATTCCAAGGCAGCCAGCTAAAAGATCCTTTAATAAATGTTCTAATTAAAAACTTATGAACGATATGTCCAACACTTATCATACTTTCGCACCAGGTGGACCGCGAGTAATAATTCTCGGTCCCCGATTCTGCAAAATATCACTCTACCCAGTCGCGTCGTGAAATCACAAACGAGTATGCACGAATGAATCTATGGGATTCTTTGTGATGACATCATAAAATAAAGCCTTTCAGCAGCTGACATAGCAAAATGGTTCCTTTATTTTGCTAAGTTGATTGAAATCATAGGCAATAACTTATGTGTGTATTAGTTAGTTGGACTCAGATAATGACTACCTTCAAATGCTCATAAATCTTCTCATTTATTACCATTTTAATAACTCAAGTAAAAAAATATAAGCTAAAGTAAAAGCTAAAGCTTATATCTCGCAAGAATCTGTAATATGAATTTTTATTATAATAATAGTAAAAAACTACAGATTTCCTAAAAAAGATTTGTCGAATTCTTTTAATATTTACTTCCAAACTGATGACTTAAGTTAGGATTTTACTTACTGTTAATAGTTTTTCAATGTAATTAATTCTTGGGGGGTTTAAAATATATATTTTTAAATCAAGACACATCCCACAATAATTAATTTCCATTTAACATCATAACTACATCTTTTAAGTTTCGCTTGCAGGTAACATTTAATATTTATCGAGATTAACCCCCAAGCGCCCACTTTCGACGTGAAACACTCGTGCTTCGTTCGCCGAAAGAGTTTAATTCACAAAGCTTCGCAGTTCTTTGTGTCGGAAACTGATTTGCACCGGCCATTGTGGCGGCTCATTGTGCGCCAACGACGACAACCGCTAATCGTTCACTTGCTATGCTACGAAACGCTTGCTGAATTAATTAACTCCTTTGGGTCTGGGAGGCCTTTGAGAGCGACGGTTTATGCAGTAGGTCTCCCCAAGTTGGTGAGAAGTATTTTATTAGATTAAGAGAGGCTTAGCAAGTTTTTAGATATTTTGTTCATAAAAGGGAAAAATTAAGAAATATATTCTCTTCCCGATAAATTGATATATTTTTGATTAATGAAACTAAAACCTATTTGTGGATTAGACGGATCTAATGTGTGTGACGCTGTGTTTAACCACTCAACTGTGCGGCCTTCTATCCAATGGCTATCCAGAAAGCTATTCAAAAATTAAAACTTAAAAAACAAACAGTTACGATGTAGGTATCTACGCAATGCATTGCGTCAATCCTCTCCAACCTCAATCCTTACATTGCAATGTAAGGATTGAGGATGTATACATAGTCATATCTAGTCGTATGTCTTTTGCTCATCACTTTTTATTTGACCTAAAGTCAGCTATTCATACATTAATTCAATACTTAAATATTGTTTAGGAAATAAGGTGATAGTGATGTGAGGATCTTTCTTCATACTTACATTCAAAACTTTAAGCGTAGCTAATCTACGCTTTTATATTCCCGAAAACCTTTCGAGTATGTATAATATTTTCTTTTCGCCGTAGAATCATAAATAATAACCCCTTGCTGTAATGTATCCCGCGACGGGAGTATGACCGTATTTCCTTCTCATTTTTCCTAGCTATTTACAATTGGTGGGTTCTGAACGTACGAGTACTTACTCCAGAATTCGAGAAATGATTGATTAATGTTGCCCTTATCGCAAATACTGTGGTTATATGAATCCCTGCCCTCACTTGACTGTAGGTATGCCTCATGTTACTTATTTAATTGTAAATAAAATATGACTTAGATTCATAAAATATGACTATATATGGCAAAGGAAATTAATAAACTATGTTCCATACTGTTTACATCGACGATAAACGAATAAATGTAGCGAAATTTGGTTTTAGAGAAATGTGTGGTAATATCTTATTTACCTGTAAAAAGTGTGATTACTTGGATTGTTTCTTTTTTTCACACCACAATTACTTAGAGCACAAGACACCATGGCTCCACGATACCTTTATTTTAAATTATAATTAAGATTAACAAATATTTTAAACAAACTGTGATTGCTCATTTGCTAGGCGGGTCGCTAGGGGCTCTTACTGTAAAAAATGTTGGCACATGTCACTTGATCCTTTGTCTTTTTTACATAGACCGTGTTCGTATGATGTTAACTTCTCTTTTCCACGCTTTGTTGGTCTTCTTAAGCGCAGCGAGAATTTTTGTATGTCTATGGTTACTAGAGAATTCTTGAAAGTCATTCTTTTTTGACTCTACGACGTTTGTTTTAACTGCAGTGCGTAACAGTTTTTAAAATAGGTGCCTACTATAAAAATCAACATACGTTTTATTCTTCTAGGTTGCGTGGTTACGAGTAGACACACAAACTATCCTGACGATAGGACCCCACGTGATAACAAAAAACCACCGAGTGTCGGTGACGCGCGGGGACCCGCGAGCGTGGGCCTTAACCCTGCGGGACGCGCGCCTGGCCGACGGGGGCCACTACATGTGCCAGATCAACACCGAGCCCATGATCACGCAGACACATCACTTACAGGTCCTAGGTATGTTGAGAGATACCTATATTGACAGTAGTTTCCCGGTAAAAAAAAACATCCTAAGAGTGTCAGTGACAGGCAGGGACCCGCGAGCGTGGGCCTTAACCCTGCGGGACGCGCACCTGGACGACGGGGGCCACTACATGTGCCTGATCAACACCGAGCCCAAGATCACGCAGACGCATCACTTACGGGTCCTAGGTCTGTATGTTGAGAGATACCTAAATTGACAGTAGGTCCCCAGTAAAAAACATCCAACCTGTGTCAGTGACGGGAAAGGAATCGCGAGCGTAGGCCTTAACCCTGCGAGACGCGCGCCTGGCCGACGGGGGTCACAACATGTGCCAGATCAACACCGAGCCCATGATCACGCAGACACATCACCTACAGGTCCTAGGTATGTTGAGTTGAGAGACACCTACATTGACAGTAGGTCCCCAGTAAAAACATACGAGTATCAGTGACGGGCAGGCACGCGTGAGCCGTGGGACGCCGCCTGGCCGAAGGGGGCCACTACATGTGTCAGATCAACACCGAGCCCATGATCACGCAGACGCATCATCTACAGGTCTAGGTATGTTGAGAGATACCTACATTGACAGGTTGGTTTAAAAAAACATCCAACGAGTGTCAGTGACGTGCAGGGACCCGCGAGCCGTGGGACGCCGCCTGACCGAAGGGGGCCACTACATGTGTCAGATCAACACCGAGCCCATGATCACGCAGATGCATCACCTACAGGTCTTAGGTATGTTGAGAGATATCTACATTGACAGGTTGGTTTCCCAGTAAAAAAACATCATCATCATCATCATCAACATGTTTTTTTACTGGGAAACCAGGCGCCAAACCGCGCGCCTGGCCGACGGGGGTCACTACATGTGCCAGATCAACACGATCCCGTGATCACGCAGACGCATCACCTAAAAGTCCTTGGTATGTTAAGAGATAAATATACTGATGATTGGTCCTCAAAGAATAACCAAGAAGCATCCCATGGGCCCTAACTATACGGGATGCGCGCATGCGTGACGGAGCCCTCATGGGCAGATGCACCATCTGCAGGTCCTAGGTATCAATGAATGCAAGAAAATTTATTTGCAAAAGTTATGGTTTTACATGTTATGTAGGTTCCCAAGTAATGAACACAATTTGGGATGAGCACCATATTTTAGCCCTAATGCGATGAGACGTCATGGAATGAATATGGAACAAATAAAAAAAACTGTTTGAATGAATATAAATAATAAATACCCACAAAACATGTTATTTCAAATATTGAAAACAACAAAATTAAATCCTATTTAGGTATGTCAGACTTCAATAATTAGAACAACCCAACATACAACAAGAAACAACATATTCAGTGTGTATGTAACACGATTCCCTTGCGGGTTCTGTTCCGATTTTAATGACTACTTATTTTGTTTATACATTGAAAAAAATATTCTAATTAGATGGTGTCTTTACCTATAAGTATTCTAGGATTATTACAAAGAGTTATGTAGGTATGTGAGAAAAAATTATTGACTTTCATTTAACATAATTCGAATCAAGTAGGTAAATATTGTGTCGTATGGACTGGACAGTCACTAATGACTGAAAAAACGGCTTTAACTACTCATATGGGACTCAACCGCTCTCATATTAGTGGTTGTATGAGAGTTGTTTTTTTCTAGTAGGTTACACCGTTATTTTTTAAGTATATCTAAAAATGAAATGGAGATTTCAGACCACGTAAAAGAATAACTTTTACGATGGGGCCCACCACGGAACCGCGAAAAAAAAATATGCTGCTCCATACGAATATAGTCGAATATAGTCGAGTCGATGTTGTAGATACTTTTCTATGAAACAGCTGATTTTTTTCGAGATTCCGTGGTTGGCCCAGGGGCTCTATTTTTGAATCGCTCGGCTGGCGTCGAGCGCTCGTTTCTACTGATTTTCGTTCGACATATGGCTCAGACGTTCGAAATAGAGTCATATGTCGAACGAAAATCAGTAGAAACCTACTTGTCCCAGTAGTAATAGTTGTTCATTTACGTGGTCTAAAATCCCCATTTAATTTTTAGATATACTTAAAAAATAACGGTGTATAAATTAAAGTGACTCGGTACCTCAGTTTGAGCATTCGACTGGACTTCCAAAGGTCGCAGGTTCGATTCCCGCATGATATAATGATCTGGTGACGAGTCGAATTTTTTACACTTTGCATATAAATGTAGCATTTTATGAATGCAAAAATATAATAAATCGCTACTTTTCCGAATAAAACGTTCTATCGTACTGTGCTGTCCAAAAATGTTAACCCGTCAACGCCCGGAAAATGAGACACATGTGTTTTTTTCATTATAATAGATTTTCTATTGTTTTACTTTATTTTTAATTTATTTTATAATTATTTTATATTTATATTTTATATTAAAATGCCCGCGCGGGCATTTTTGAATTAAATCTGTAACTAAATAAAAATCATGTTTCCTCTATCAGTGCCACCAGACATAATGGACCTCTACAGCAGCGGCGAGGTGATGGTTCGAGAGGGCGATAACGTGAGCCTGCACTGCGCCGCGTCGGGGACTCCCCACCCCACCATCACTTGGAGGCGAGAAGACGCGGTCGACATACGGGTGGGGGAACAAAACGGTAAGCAATAGTAGCTCAGATAAAAATTCACAGATCTCATGCACCACATGACCTTCAAATGGCATTGGAAATGATCTTCAACAATAAAAAATTAAACTAACTTATAGGAAGGAATATTAATATTATTCAAAACTTGTTATAGTAAGTAATTGTTATAGAAATTAAAGACGTTCCAATACTACTTCTATACTATCTACATACTAACTAGGTACAGCTTTGTTGTACGAACATTCATATTTATTTTATTTTTTTAATTAAACATTTATTTTAGTTATTATTAGAAAATACTAAGGTTTCAGGTTACAGAGATTTCAATTCTATATTATTTTTATACTACATACTACAGCTTTCATGTACGAATATTACCTACATATACATACTACATACCTACATTATTCATTATTTTTTATGTCAATTTCAAAAAAAAACTGATTTATTTATTATTAAAATACCTGCATAGGTTGTTCAATACTACTTTTACTACAGAATATAAATAATAGTATTACAAACTACAATCATCGCTAGACTCCGGAGCGGAATTTTTTGAACCACTTGTTATTGTCTATTTTACGTTCTCCTATTTCTGTGTTGTCTATTATTTATTCTACTGGAATCGCTGAGTAAAAACTTCATTTCCATGTCCAGAGACATGCCGGTCCGTGTGATTTTAAAACCAGCTACACCCTATTTCCTATTCAACTTTCGCTCAAGATTCGTTTATCCGCCAGCTTACCTTTACACAAAAAGAGTGTTGGTTGGGTATCATGATCCCAGCATGCAGTGCTTTGGTTTCACTCAATGGTCAGAAAAAAGTTTTTTTCGGCCCCACCCACAACGACTCACCACGTGCCGTGCAAGGCGCCCGGTCCTAGCCTTTTTTTTGCATAAAGAAACGATGAAAGAATACGATATCAGTAATTAACATTAGGTACGGTACCTAATGTTAATTACTGATATCGTATTCTTTCAATGGATACTATTAATGATTTTTATTTAACTTAGTTGTTTTACGTTATAGTGATTGTATACGTATACGCCAACGATATAATAATTGTAACTTTTTTTCGCTTTACTTACACCTTTCATACTTGCGTGCAGACGACATGCTACTTGACTACAATAACGGCCGAACAACTGATAAAGAGGTGATTAACCCTTTCGCTACATAGTTAAAGAGACAATTCACATCCCGCGGCGTTGCGCTATTTGCGCTCAAATAATGTTCACGGTATAAAGTGTAGACGCGTCTCGGTACGGTGCGGGGCTAAGAAAATTATAGTTAGGACCAGATCGGCTGTATTGACTCAGAAATAAGGGAAATATCGCACTTTGGTAAAAAGGAATAACCTACTTAAGCGATCGAAAAACAATTCTAATTTGTGTATGAATTCCTTCCAAGATACTAACAAGTTAAAGAAAAGTCCTATACCAAGTTCGTCTGAAATAGCAATTATACAAAGCGGAAAGACTTTTGCTACCACCAACGTTGCACCTATCAGCACCATAACGTCATGTTTTAAAATAAAAAATATTTATTTATTTTTCGAATTAGTAAATATTTACAAAACAACAGAATTACAAACAAAAATATTTATCGAAAAAACTCCTAAAACGTAAATCCAGAAGCGCGCGCCTAGACGCTCAAACCTACAGTTTAAAGTCGTCTTAACTCCTAAAATAATTATTATTTTTTCAAAATTCGAAAAGCATCCCGAGATATAACCTACCTCCATAAGAAAATCTAGATTTTATGTAAAAATTATTACATAAGATTAGGTCAATTTTTGACCCCGATATCGGGGAAAATACTCATTTTACGTGTAACATTATAGGAAGATATAAATAAAAAACGACGTCGGTAGGCCATATAGTTCACTCACAAATCTTAAAAATACAATTAATGGGAAACTTCATTTTTCGCTAATTTGTTCTGTTTAGTTCTCACAATGGTTTAAGGTAGTTTGAAAGTAAAAACCATGTACATCTACAAGAAATATACATTTAAAAACTAATAATTTCATTTTAAACGCTTCATGGGTGGTTCATAAATATTGTCCGTTTCAGCCTGACAAATAGGCACGTGGACATCGACGTCGTCGTCTTCTCTTTCTGGTAGTGGTCCTAACAACATATCAAAAAACCAGAACTAGCCGTTAGTTTGCGATTTTAGCGATTTCTAGTGTTAGATATGACCGGCGTATATGTATTACATGCTGCGCCGACCCCAATAGTAGTCGTTCTACGAGCGCAAAATTTTATTTTGTGTAGACATAGCACTACAAATAAATTGGGATAAGGACAGGAGGATGATGAAATAGTACCCTAAATAAATTATGAATTATTAAGACTACAAACAATAGCACGTTTCAGTTCTATATAGGTCTCTACTGACATATTTTTTATTACTTTCTTGTGACATATTGACATTAAGGCATTTAGGCGGCTAGAGGGCGAGAGGTAATCCCCTCTGAAAGAGTAGACTCGTCAATCAACATGCTGCAGTGGCTAGATGCGCAGCGTTTCCAAGAACTTTATGTGTCATAGAATATGAATATAAGATTCTTGAGCGTTTCTAAACAATGCGTGCGTCAAGATCAAGAAGAAAAAGTTTGTCATATTTTATTTGTGTGTAAATAAAGTTACACATACAACCATTATCCGAAGTACGGTAAGAAGAGAGAACGGATATGAGATATGAAGTGATTTTTTTGGCTATCGAGATTTTATAGACAAAAGAAGTGCGTTCGATATGAATGTAATTAAGTGACAGAAAAACTTTGCTTATTACGAATATTCCCAATATAGTTGAATTATTGTTTAACTCCGGTCTTTTGAACTTTTCGAGTACGACAACTTTTAATTATTACATCTCACCGTAAAGTTTTATCGACAAAGAATGAGTACGTACGAGAGTCAAGTACAGTTTAGCATTATTAATGAGTTGAGCACTCGAATTAAAAACTCTTAAAAGGTAAACTTAGTGAAATTTTTAAATTCAGATAACGACTCTTATGAAAAAATAATTGGAAACATGGGATTGAGGTAGGTATTTAATGAGGACATGAGGTACAATCTCATATATTTTAGCCCTTAGCCTATCACGTAAAGTATTAGGGGGATATTCACAAAAACAGAATGAATACGTAACGGAAAAGGATATACCTTCTATAAACGTGAAGCTTGGCATCAAATAAATTCATGATAAAAGCTTTATCCTACATTTGCAGAGAAATCAAAGATGATTGTAAATAACAAAATGTAATCACGCTTTGTTCTATTGGTGTGGTGACACCGGTCCTAACTGGAATCAACGACATTTTATTTAAATGTTTGGTTATCCGTAGTAATAAAAGCATAGCTGGGCAGAAAACCGTTAATCCGTTAACAGTTAATTAACGAAGTTAACAAAGTTCTTAACTATTTAACTTTTAAGTTAACTCGAAAAACATTAACGTTCTTCTTAACTTCCGTTACTTTTCACTTCCGTTAACTTAAGACCGTTACAATGGCCTTTTGACGTTATTTTGTTTTTGATTTGCGCGCCAGGCCGCTGCCCATGTCACAGGCCATGCTAAGAGATAGCTATGGAAATACGTTTGCAATGTGTAGACAAAGTTTTACAATTATAGAGGAACGAAATCCCTTTAGTTAGCTTGGCGATTGTTTTTTTATAACCTAACTTTTTACGAATAAGTGGCTCTTTTTGTGGTTAGTGTTGTTGACTGACTGTTAATTTGTTTGTGGTTGGTGAAATAAATAATTATAACAAATAAAATGTGCATTACATCATGCATGGACACATTGGACACTAAAGATCAAGAATGCATTGAATCTGTTTGTGAAAGCAGCAATACAGACTTGCTGTTGAAGACCTTGCCCATTATGTTTACATTATGTTAACATTTAAACATTGAGCGAAAAGTTGATTTATGAACTCAAACTGTGTTTGCCTAAACCTTTGGTTTGGTTAACTTTTAACGGTAAACTTTAACTTGCGTTAAATTCTCAAAAAGTTAACGCTTTAACGATTATCGAAGTTAACGTTTTGAGTAGCGGATTAACGATTAACGAAGTTAACTTTTGGATTAACTGTGCCCAGCTATGAATAAAAGTTACCATTGATTTATCATTTCTTACAAGAAACGTTCTTTTTTTATTTTATTTTATTGTTTATGTCAATCAAGAATATAAGTATTTGGTTTGCACACCCTCATTGATTTTAATTCATACATATGTGCATATTCAAACGCTACTCATTTGTTCATAATTTTATGTCATATATCAACAAGATGAAATGGTTCATATGAGACGTGACAACAAAAATACTGTTCCATAAGTAAGTTGTTGACCTAAATATAGGACAAAGAACACGTTATTAAACAAGTACCCATTTAATGTTCAGGTTTCCGTAAAGGAAGAGCTATTTTCCAGAAAAGCCTACTTCAAATAATTTGGGATGTAAAAGCGACCTTTTGTATTAATCTGTTCATGAATGAGCTTTTGATAAAAATCTTAATTTCTTACGTATCCTTTTTTAGATGAACGCGTGTTCATATATTTGAGTGGTTGGAAAAACAGAGATACATGAATAGAAAAATCTTGTTTTCCCGGTCAGTGACCTGAGGAGGGTCCGCCGAAAAATATTGGCGTATATCATAAAGGTTGGGACAGTAAAATGATGTTACAATCTGTTTTATATTAAAATGATTATTGCGAATCTGTTAGGTAGGACTATAGCGGCTATATGAGTTGTAAACCTTGCGCTTGTTAAATTTTTAATATTCTTTTGAAATGGCTGATATATGTTCTTTTTTTATGAAAAATATCGAAAACTGATTCGGCAAAAAACCATTTGATTATTAAACCTGTTCACAAAAATTCACGAGAATTGGTTGAGAAATGCGACCTAAGTATAGAGAAGAACAGACGGACAGTAATACGAAAGCATTTTTGCACAAGCTGAAACGGAAACGCTACGCGCTCGCTCGGTCAAATATATTTTATCTCAAACGTCTGCCTAATTCTAGTGTTCTTTAATTGTTTACGACAACAGCCACTTTCACGTCAGCCTTTTGAACTTCGGTCGTCGTAAATATGACTGTGATGTTGTCGTTTTGACGTACGAAAAAGGTTTTGGAGAGACAGATAATAATACGTTAAAATCCATCACTTTATTTCGAGGTAGCAAGTTCGAATATCGTGGCAAGTTAATTTTATCAACGAGTGAGTGAGTCTGATGTCATTGTCGTTGTTTTGCTAAACAATCTATTAATCTTACGGGATTGGGGTTTATCGTAGTCTTGTAGGCTTGAAATTTCCTATGTTGTTCTTTAGCCATCTTGTACACCATCTTTTTTTAATAGCATACTTACAGCAGTTGCCTATGGCTATAGGTAATCCAGTTAATAAAGTCACTATAACAAAATTACCTAAAATAACTTCCTGAGTGTGTTGCTCAAAAATGGGGTTGGGAATTCCAACAAAGTGTATAGGATATAAGTTATAGATAAATTTTATAAGCTTTTATTCTGTAGAATTTTCTCTACAATGCACCATTTTCACTCCGGCTCACCTAGACGAGAGGACTTTAAGTATGTTCACTCCCTAAGCTCCCTAAACAAGTTTCTGAAGGAATCGCTTAGTTGCTCGCTCGCGCACTCTCCACACCCCGAGCCATTCGTTGACTGGGCTACTAAGTGCCTTCAATTTATTAGCAATACGGTGAATTCATTCGAAGTCCAATATCCTTTTTTGGAACAGTGTCAAAATGGAGCGGCGCATGGCTGAACCTGACGGCTGTACCTCGTGAGATGAACGGCGCGTTCCTCTGCATCGCCACCAACGGAGTGCCGCCCTCCGTTAGCAAGAGGATACTGTTGCATGTACTCTGTGAGTTCTGAGGATAAAACACACGAACGATCACTAATCTTCATAAGAGCCCATTTAATCTACTGGACGTGGGCACATCCTATGACGTGGGCCTTTCCTCTAGAAGGATATTGGTATGATCTTCACGCAGTGTTAGACAGCTTTCATTGGAAAAAGCTGCCCCCTTTTTCTGACCCAAAAGATTCATCATCAGATCAATATCCAAAACTTACTAGATAGATTTTTGTAAGCAACCATTTTCACTTGAGTTCACATTTTATCATTGCTTTCTTTATTCAGTATTCTTTTAATTACTAAAAGCTCCTTTTTCATTCTCTTCATATCTGAACCATTACTAAAAGCAACGGTCAAAGTTTCAATAAGCCATTGAGACATGTTAACCTCAGAGGATACTTCACAATCCACTCCGAGTTACATGATATTTTTATCACGAACGCAGGGGATTAAATGTTCCCTGTAACGTTATGATATTAATATCAAGATTCCGGTGCTATATAACTCACATTTGTAGGTAAGCCGTCTGCGAGGGCCGTTCATAAGATGATAGGTGGCTACCTGGGGGATTCATCGCTACTGCTGTGCGATATCGAGGCGAACCCGACTCCAGTTGTGTATTGGACCCATGTTGATGGCAGGAAGCTACACAATGGTGAGTAGCAACTAATACATCATTTAAACGCCAAATTAACACTGCAAGAAGTTCTAAATACAGCGCTATTATTCACAAAGTTAGTTTCAAATACCTAGTTACTTTTTTAATTAAAAAACTGTTTAGATCAGATATCACAGTAAAAATCTTATTTTTAATAATCTCAAGGATACGGATGTCAAAATAAAATAATGATAAACGAATTGGCGGGCGGAAAGTCTCAGGAAAATCAACAGTATTTATTTATCACGCTCTTACACTAATAACAGCCTTTTTTAGACTTAGGTATTATCTTTGTTTACACAATAAAAATACATTCTCAAGATGAATGATTTGAGACTTGTTTATAAAAAGAAAACATCATTTTTAAATAATAATTTACAAAATACTACAGTTCGAATCACGAAAAATGACCACAAATGGCGCCCATCTTCGCATTATAACTAATGAATATAAGACTTTAGACAAAATATTATATCACATATTTAAATAATATCGATATGTCTATATGAATATGAAATATTATTTTGTCTAAAGTCTTTTTTTCATGAGTTATGACGCGAAGATGGGCGCTTTTGTGGTCAATAGTCATCTTTCGTGATTCGAACTATACCTTAACACTAGACAATTGAAAATACAAAGCAAAAGTTATTAAACTTAATAGAAATAATAAAGCCGCAAAGTTTGTATTTTTATTTTTGTAACTAATATAGCTATTTTATATAAATTTTATATTACTACCTCGAGAGCAAAGGTCATAAATAAAACATCAGTATCCAGGGAAATAACAAACATGCAGCGTTAATATTTTCTTGCACTTATTTACGGCAAACACCGAAACAAAAACAAAACAAAATTACATTTATTTTATTTATTATCTGTCTTAACAAAAATAAACTTCTCACACAGGTATTATAACATATTATCTCTACTTATTATCTACTATGTATTATTATATAATAATAATGTTTTTCGAGGAATAAAATATTTTAGATTGAAAATTTATGTTCGATGATTAATTATTGTGTCAAAAATATTTAAAAAAAAAAACAAGCTGAACGCACTACATTTGAACTTTTTGTTCGTCAAACACTCAAAATTTAATTACAATTGGTTTAAATTAAAAATATCAATTAAATCCCAAGTGATAAACTCTCAACTATGAAAATGATTTTTGTATTGTTATTGAAGTTATTTTATTTAAATTATATGAATATAGTTTTTACTTACACACGTGTTCACAAACATTACTATGAGAACTTACAGTGCCAGCGGACGCACACCGTCCCATGTAGCAGTCACAGAGCTTTTTTTTCTTTTTAGGGTTCCGTACCCAAAGGGTAAAAACGGGACCCTATTACTAAGCCTCCGCTGTCCGTCTGTCTGTCTGTCTGTCTGTCTGACTGTCTGTCTGTCTGTCTGTCTGTCTGTCTGTCTGTCTGTCTGTCTGTTACCAGGCTGTATCTCATGAACCGTGATAGCTAGACAGTTGAAATTTTTTTTTGCCGTTTTTTGTACGGAACCCTTCGTGCGCGAGTCCGACTCGCACTTGACCGGTTTTTTTTTTTAATTTCAACGCAATGCGTTCCCGTAGTCAAGGGTCGTTTGAGTGTTGTTTGTGAATACGGGTTTTAACCTTTCGTCTGGGAAAAAAGTTATCCATTATCACTCCAACGAAATCCCTGACAGGTCCTGTCAACGTTCCTACAAAACAGAAACATTTTCCTAGAAATGTTTGGAGAGACATAACATTTGTCACAAACGACGAAAACCTCTGGTACAAAAACAAAGCAAAAAATAGAAAAAAGTATTGAAATTCAATTTGATGTTAGCAGCCTGTTTATGAGTTACCAACTTGTTACCAAATACACTGATCAAAACAACAACGAAAAATATAAAAAAACAAAAGAAAATTGGTACAAAATTATCAAACATCATCTTAAATTGCTGTATTGTATCAGCAATTGAAATTATATCGATCACTAAACTACTACTGCACCGATTTATTTAACCAATACTGCGTTCGATTCTTGCAAATCGAAATGCAAGTGTCTACATAGGTATATACAGAAATACATAGTTGAGAGTCGATCAATATTGCATTAGGAAATGCTTTACGGTCGGTAAACTACTTGAGAGGCTCTCAAGAAGACGGAATGCCTCATGATTGACTTGCTAGACTAATCAAACAAACATTATTATACTGCAGTTAATGAAATTATATATAAATAGGGTTTGATGAATGTAGATTTTACGAAATGGTATTATAGCTCAAACACACAGGATGCGTTCCGGTAATCCGCTGCGATCTATGAAATATAATATATGGAGTTATACGTGTTTATTTTTTGTTTTGTACACTTCATTTCTAAAGTATGACTAGCTGTCTAGAGACGCAAAATCGGAAGAATAAACATGTAAAACTCCATTCATCACATTACATAGATCGCAGCTATCTGCGATTGGATTGGATGACCATACACTGTGCGTTTGAGCTCTTAAATTAATAACCATACTATTCGTACTTGTCATTTTTAATGTTCTTATCTAAAGGTTCAAAGTACCAGGCGCACATAAGCTCGCAGGGGTACAAGCACGCAGCGAGCCTGCGCGTGTTCGACGTGTCTCGCGACGACATCGGTGCCTACTATTGTCACGTCGAGAATCCACTAGGATCAGCCAGGGACGACATTACATTTTATAGTGAGTCGTACAGTCGTACTTCATATTATTCGGAGTACCATGCCTGCATAAGTTCGCAGGGGTACAAGCATGCAGCGAGCCTGCACGTGTTCGACGTGTCTCGCGACGACATCGGCGCCTACTACTGCAATCTCGTGAATCCACTAGGATCAGCCAGGCACATAACATTTTTGAGTTTAAGATTTACATTAAGGAATAATGAAAGTACCGTACCTATACCAGTACCCTACCACGAACATCTATCGAGAAAAAAAACGCGCGTAAAGGTATTTAATAGAGTAATTATCTTTGAAAATTTCATTTCGCTTTTTGGCGGTAGATACGCTGTACAAATTTCCCATGGAAAATAGGGAATATGCATCAATTTTTTTTTTAATTTTAATCTAAAGTATAATGCGTGAGAAAATTAACTGTAATATTAAAACTTTTCTCTTGCGTTTTTTTCTCGTGATATAGTTACTTGAAGTTAGCGCGGAGCAGCACCCGCCGAAAACGCTCCATACAAAATGGTGACGTCACACATCACGTTTCAGGTGTGTTTCGACGCGTTTAATATGGAGTTAGCCAATAATCTTCAATTATCTCCCTAAATTTTGCGTTTAAGCACATATGTGTCATACAAAATATTGTTTCTTATTCGATATTCTATCTGACTGTAAAGTGCATTATATCCGAAAATAAAAAAATAAAATTGTTATTTTTCCCTGATTTCATCGTGTGATAAAACTAAAATAATATTTTTTTTTTAATTTTTTTCCTGTTACATCATGTTTTTATAAGTGTCCGCAGCGATCAAGCTCAAATTCATCAAAATCGGTGACTTATGCATATTCCCTATTGCTCTAAGTATTGCGCGTTATTTTTTCGATAGGTAGCTGTTCGTGTTAAGGGTACAGAAAAAATTGAATATATTATTCTTTTTTATCTAAGTATAATAATTGATGACCTTTGGCAACATCCGTAAACTAGAGTAACGTAAGTAAGTAATTTTAGTAAATGGACTGATGTTGATACGTGTCCATTATTATGATTAAATACCGCTATCAATATGTATCACAAATTCACATATCAATGTTTTATCACAATTCGGACAACACCACCCTTTTATTGGACATTCATATCAAATACATTTAATGAATCACATTTGAGCCACAGGAGGGATTCCTCATATAATATTATTATCCATGTGTTGACACAAAATACCGTCCGTTTTTATCTTTGACGGCAATTCACAAAAGGAAAACGTTATGTTATTATCGTAAATAAAAGGCAAACGAAACATTCAATTTTATTGCAGCTCGGTGTATGACATGTGTGTCGAATGTTGATGTCGCGTCCCGTAAACAAATAACGTGTTTGTTCGGAATGACATAACCGCATAAAGCGCCCGCAACCAAACTATGAATACTAAGAATGTAGTTTAGGTACATTTTGTCATAACAGCTAACACTTTGTAGAGCTACACTTTTCTACCAAGACTCTACGTATTGTATTTTTATTACGCTAAAAATCATTCTTTCAAGTGGGAAGCGATCTGTGGGGTGACCATGAACAGCAAAAGATGATAGAAACCGCGAAATATTAATGATCGTGGATAACCTTTTCGTTTTAAAAATATCAACTAGTGACTCTGTTTGTCATAATAAAACAATTTGTCATCATGATATTTATCATTTTTAACCAACTTTAAAAGAGAAGGTTGTTCTCAATTTGACGGTATTTATGGGTTATCACAACATCGCCAAACGATTTTTGTATCTTATAAAAATCGTTAATTTGGATGAAATGTTTGCCAAAAATGAAGTTAAAAACATACTTTATATGAGACAAGAAATTGTATTTTTTTTCATAGAAAATGAGTGTTTAGTTAGTCTATTCTCTTCTATTTTAACGAAAGAACCCTAAAGCCTACGTAACTGTACAACTTCAAAAACATAACGCAAATTTATTTCACCTAATTAAGTGCTAATTCAAATTCAGCCTGTGGTAAAATAACAAGAAACAGCCAAGGGTGTGTCGGACAATCAAATGAGTTCTCTTGTTTAATTGGCTAAAAATTTATTATTAAAACAGAATTTAAATAAATAGACACTTATAGAAAATAATATCAGAGTATAATAAAAGAATGAATATTATTGTTCACTGTATTTTTTCTAAATCAGCCCCCCCTACTCAAATTGCCAACATTCTATTCGTTTGAACGCTACGATTACTATTAAAACTTTAAAATAAGCAGTAAACTTTAAAATTACGTGCCGTAAGCTTGACAATAGGGAATATGCATCAATTTTTTTTTAATCTTAATCAAAAGTATAATGCGTGAGAAAATTAACTGTAATATTAAAACTTTTCTCTTGCGTTTTTTTCTCGTGATATAGTTACTTGAAGTTAGCGCGCAGCAGCACCCGCCGAAAACGCTCCATACAAAATGGTGACGTCACACATCACGTTTCAGGTGTGTTTCGGCGCGTTTAATATGGAGTTAGCCAATAATCTTCAATTATCTCCCTAAATTTTGCGTTTAAGTACATATGTGTTATACAAAATATTGTTTCTTATTCGATATTCTATCTGATTGTAAAGTGCATTATATCCGAAAATGAAAACAAAAAGTTGTTATTTTTCCCTGATTTCATCGTGTAATAAAACTAAAATAATTCATTTTTTTTTATTTTATTTCCTGTTCCATTATGTTTTTATAAGTGTCCGCAGCGATCAAGCTCAAATTCATAAAAATCGGTGACTTATGCATATTCCCTATTCCATTCAATACATCGAAGTCTGTGATTTACATAAGTTTGCGACATGTGATTTAATCATCTATTGCTCATATTTAAGCTTTAAAAGTAAGCGTAGCCTTCAAACGAATAGAAAATTGGCCATTTGAGTAGGGGGGCTGGACAGTAAAATCATCCATTTGAACCCAATAAATGTAATAATATTATATGATCCTCAATTCCTTTTCAAGTATAAAATTTGTAAGTACCTGTTTTGAATAAAGATAAAAAGCATCATGTATGGATTCCCAATTTGACAACGAACCCCTGAACGGCGCTTCATTCATTTCCGTCACGAAACAAAATTAATTCCCCTAAAAATTAGCCTGGCAGCTTTTTACTTAAATTATATATCCAATTAATTGTGGCATAATTAATTAAGGTGTTCGCTCGAGCGGTGGTGTTACAATGTTAATTGGAAGTCTTTCAGTGTAATTTTTTTCACAAAATGAAATTTGTAGATCACTTAACGTACCTACCACTTACTTGTCTCATAACATACTTAGTTATTCGTACATCATAACAGATGTTGTGCTGTTTACTCTTAAAAGGAATTACTTAAAATTTCCCAAGGATGTATGTAAGGGAATCATAATGATATGAAATAAAACACCTTTTAACGAATACTAGCGCGGTTTTATTGAAAGTACTTTGTTAATTAGATGGTATTTGGTTTGATTATTGATTTTCCCGACGTTTCGGCACCTTTGCAGCTGCTGTAGTCACGGGGGACTGAAGCTACTCGTGAGGTCGTGAGCCTACCCTCAAGCGATGATTTTTTTTAAAGACGTTCAGAAATTAATATTTAAGTCACGAGTAGCTTCAGTCCCCCGTGACCACGGCATTGCAAAGGTGCCGAAACGTCGGGATCAAAATCAAAAATCAAACCAAAATACCAACTAATTCCCAAAGTACTTTCAATAAAACCGCGCTAGTATCCGTAAAAAGTGTTTTATTTCATGTCTGGTGAGCGCGTAAGCTTGAGAAGTGAATCATAATGATATTATTGTTTCCCAGCATTAGCCGCAACTACCACGACGTCATCAACTACTGAAGTGGAGACAACAGTGGAAAACGTAACCACTAGTACGGCGGCACAGCCATGTAAGTGAATATTTATAATAGTTTCAATTTTTTAACCGCCTTTGTGGTCTAGTGGTTCGCCCACCCGTGTAAGATGCAGGGGTCCCAGGTTCGATTCCCAGGGGGAGTATAACTTACACTCGGTTTGGTTGGTGGTAGGGCTTATTCAAAGTCCGCCTGGCTAGCTACCACCATCTTTCTAAGTCTGACACCATTATTGTGTTCCGGCATTTAGAGGTAAGATAGCCAGTTCCTCAGTGATGAGGATTCCGGGGGTAGTGCGCTTCCACCTTCGGCCTTATGGTCACTTAACATCAGGTGTGATGAAGGCCAAGCAGTATTCCCTTGTGCATAAAAAAATTAAAATTGATTTAAAAAAAACCGACTTCAAAAGTCTTACCTCTAAAAACCAATAAATTATATTCAAATCACTAGATACATTTATCATTGTAATAAAACACGTCTATTGAAGTCGGGTGGGGCTGGAGCCCCACCCAACTTCAAGTTTCAATAAGCTTGATTGTCAATATATCAAATCAATAGAACAAAGTTAAGGCTGTATTAACAAGAATAACAATAATTTGCAATGTATTTGAAATACGCCGCACGTTATATAGCTACGTCGTAGCATAGGTATTTTGCTACGGAATGAGATTCCCGTAGAGCTCCGTAGCAGTAGCATAGTCTGTGTAGCAGGTGTTTATCAATGTAGATTATCTACTTGATATGCGCATTAGAGCGTTGCCCAATTTGAATTTATTGAGATTAAATAAATGACATTGAATGTCCGCTAAGTATGAATAAGTCTGCGCTTTTTATATGCAATTGTTTATGATTAGTTTTTAAGATTTGTAGCAATCTTTGTAGGTCATTTGTACAAGATTTTGTATTACATTGTTTTACAGATGTAGAGTTAGAGTTGAAGGATGACGAGCCGGAACATTTCTCGGAAGAAGATAACTACGTGGTGGTGCTCAGCCAACATCAAATGCAGAACTTAGGTATTTTTACTTAGTGACTTTTTTCGTGGAATTTGTACCCTTTAACCCTGATTCAGTATCCATAGTAGGTACACACAGCAGCAAATGAGTTAATCCATAATTAAAAATATCATTAACTTTAAATCTTAATTTTCGGTTAAAATTATCTTCGATAACGTTTCAAAATGTGATAATGACTAACAAAACAAAAAGCAATACAAATTTTTTTCACATGAATATATTTAGATATTTTTTTTTGAGTACAAATGACTATTCTTTCCAAATTAAACTTTAAATAGCAAGAAACAAAGAAGATAATACTTTATACAAAATAACAACGCTATTTATAAGAGGACGTTATTTCTAAGTGCCGCTTTTGAGACTCTGACCCGACCGGACATCTAGCTTGAGCATGCTTGATCGAAGATCTTAACGTCAAAATAGATGAGAACTTCTGTAGTAAACTCGATGTGCTGCTGACTGTACAGGTTAGTTCTGACTTCGAATCTTACTATTATTCTACATATTTCAATATGGATAGCAAAATCAAGTGAAGCATGTACCTATTTCATTACTTTACACTCACAATAATCATAAGAACGTCAACCGTACAGGAAAATGCGTGGGTTAGGTGAACAACCGTCTACAATGGATTATTTGTCGTTCAAAAGTTGTTGTTTTACCGACCAATTTAATAATGCCTGTTGCCTATCGGTTTTCATTAGTTATATAATATTGCAAGTTGGTTATGTTGAAAATTTTTATTTAGTGACGATGCTGACGCTGCAGTAAGAAAGAAATGGAAAATGTGGATTTTTATTATTACTAACAATGGTAGATGCAATGGATGGGTATACCTACGACCTTAGAATAATTACACCTAGAACGATAATTCCCTATAAAGCGCGCTGTCAAAAGTGAGGCAACTAAAATAGCCAAAATGGCGCCATTTTCAGACTTTTATTGTCCATTATTACATAATCACACCTAATAAGTACAAAACAGTTTCAATTTCCCTACCTTAAAGAGATGAATTATTATATTATTGGACTTTAGTTACAATTAGGTAACGTATGAAGGATATAAATCTGAAAACTGAGCCATTTTGGCTCAGTATAAGTTGCCTCACTTTGCATACGCGGACACGGCTTCTAGGTGTAATTATTCTAAGCCTACGACTTAGAACGTTGTATTAGTTCACTAACTTAATGGGGCATTTACATAGGTTGATTTTCAGGTGACTTTAGTCGAATAGGGCTTTTTATCGACAATCGCTTGTGAAAACGAATCGCGAACCTAATTTCAATGAGGTTGCGATTCGATTTAAAGCGATTGTCGATAAAAAGCCCTAATCGAATAACGTTGCCCAGCAAGTCGTCCGGAAAATCGACCCGTGTAAATCTCACATAAGCATTCGCAAGTTTTTGTAAATAACTGATATTGTTGTATTGTATATAATCGACAAGCATTTCTAAGCTAAGCTAAGTAAGCGAACGAATAGAAACTTGGCCATTTCATTTGACTATAGGCATTTAGATGAATATTATGCAACTAATTTTACTTCCTTATTATTTCACAGATTTACCGCCCAGTTCGTGACCAGAAAGTGGGCCCGACCACTGGGCCATGTGGTCTTCGGGCCACGGACTATCTCGGTCACATTGTATCTCCTTGGCCCTCATTGCCATCGCTTTGCATAGACTATGAAGTGAATGTGCCGATCCGAGTGATAAAACTGTTATTTATTACCATTATTTTGTTAATGTTTTACGGGAATCATAAGCTAAAAATATCGAATAGTGATTTAATATTGTATTATAATTAATTAATTAAATGTTGCTAGTAATTCAGGTTTTAATTCATTAAAAAAAAATCCTTTCACACATTACTTTATTCTCAAGATACTTAAGGTGGCACCCTGAGCGAAAGTGGCACCGCGGTGAATTTTATTTAATATTATAATTCTAATACACAATTTTAATCATGTTTTACGTGGAATTTTAGCACCCACAGTCTAGTATTTTTAGACGGTATCGTTACATTCCCTCGTAGTCACTGATAGAAGTAGATAGCAAAACTGCTAAAAGTGGCCGTTTTTGACACATTTGCTATCTACCTCTACGAATGACTACGAGGACCTTCTAAAAATACTAGACCATAGGCCCTAAAAACTTCACGTAAAACATTATTTAAATCTTTTTCTATTAATAACTTATTAAATAAAAACGTCTGAAGGCGCCACTTTCGGTGGGGTAGCCACCTTAAGTAAGTATCTGAAAAATCTTCACATTCTGTCATCAATCTAACTTAAGTATAAATTATATTAAGTTACGTATATTAACTTTATGATTAAGTTATTGATATTTCGTTTAAACTGAATGAGGCTAAACAAATAAATGAAGTAAAGTCTATGAAAAGCTATAAGCTACGCCTACGAAATGTCAAGAGTTATTCATTCCTGTCTCCTTAAATTATTGAACAATTTATGAAGCAAGAACATCAATATGAATTAAGGTTCTTATTTGAGAGCATTCTATAAATAAACTAAGTAAACATACCTTCACTTTTTCTCTCCTCCCTTCAACTCAATAGACATGGTTGTCAATAAATCGTTCGGGATAGTTCGAAAGGTTAACGCGTCCCACCAATCAATTTCTTTATAGCATTCACTGCAAACAGTTAGTCGATCAAAGGGCTGAACGAAGTTATTACGAACACCTTTGAAAGTCAATAAAATCCAATCGTAACAAGAATGACATAATAGTACATTACGATATTAGTGCGTTATAACGTATATTGTACGACGTTTTTTAACACAATATTTGCGAGGAAACAGAAAAAAATTTAATATCGACACCATTTTTCATCTTGAGGGTACTTTTCAGCATAGAATATGTTGTCCACAACGAGCTAGGCTTATATTTACTAGCTAGTTCATTAAAATACGCCAAAAGTACATTTTCGGAAAATGACTTGGGCATTTTTCATGTTTTTCCACTTCAATAAATTTTCATACGTGGGTATGTATCTGTACTTGGATATTGACGGCAGCAAGCTGTCGCATGCGGTTCGCGCTTCTGTTAGTATATCCGGTGGAGTTGAAGTAATATATTGCTCATCTTCATTATTGAAAGTTGTCATTTTTAGATATTCACAATACAAGTACAAAGAAAAGAAAATTTGAGAAAAATGGCGCGAGGATTATTTTCTGCCGTGGCTGCGTGAAAATGTTGGCAAAGACGCTAGAGCATGCAGTCAAGTTTTGAAATTACCGAATAAACTGTTTTTTTATTTTAAATAAAACAATCTGTGAATGCACACTGACTACTGAGTAGCGCCGCGCGGCGATTAGTTCGAAATTTGAATAGCAACAGCGCGCTGCTCACTAGCTGGGCCCTATTTCACCAAGTCGACATTTGTCAGTGACATATGTCAGCAATTTTTATAGTCTTTTTTACTTTAATAAGGGACAATAAAGAGTGGATAATATTTTCAAGTCGACAATTGTCACGCAAACTTGACTCAGCTCCAATCTCATATCAAGAATTACTGACAAATCTACAAATATGTCGACTTGTAAAAAATATCCCTGTTTCACAACATACCTGTCCCTTATATAAGTAACGACAATTGTAAAATTAACCGACATATGTCGGTGACAAATGTCGACTTGGTGAAATAGGGCCCAGGAGTCGTGCGGCGGCGATCTATTCCATATTTGAAATGGCAAATAATACTGTTATGGAATTTGAATTGACTATAACTCAACTATTTGCGTTGGTAACACACGCGTTTTTTATGACCCGCTTTACCGGTGGAATTACATCAGCTTTACGAGCAAGGGTGTTAAAAACTTTTTTACGACAATACCTTCATATCTTGTAATAACACACAAATTACTTACTAAACGCAGTAATTAATTTTCCATTATATGCATAATATATAATATACTTTTATAACTTTATCAAGATGCTCCGATATACTTTTATCAAGATGCTCCGTCTAACGAACGGTCTTAGCCGCCGCCGCCGCCGCCACCGCCTGCGCCGCCGCCGACTACACTACTCTGCGGTCTCGTTTCTCCTACCTTCACTCAAGAGAGTGAGAGAGAGACAAATAATAATAACCTGACAACATTAAAAGTACCAACTGGCAACACGTAACAATCGATTTTATAAATTGTTCAAACTTTTATAACTAGGTATACTTTAACAAGTGATTAAAAATTTATTCCTTTAAGAAAGTCCAGGTTTTATTTATTTCCTCGCAAATATGTTATAAAACGTCGTATGACATACGTGCGCCTTGATAATTACGGCACTTATATCATAATGTACTATTAATATTTTGCATTACCTAATTAAAGTACAAAATATGATATTTTTAAGAATTAGAAGCCCTAAATCAGTATAATAATGCCAACAAAACCATACAAAACGTACAAAATGTTTTATACAACGTGTTAATGAATTAACGCAAAATGAGAAAACCGTTTCTTCGAATCATCAAACTGAACAACTTTTACTACGGGACTAACTCTGAAATCGCGAAAAAAAAATCTGCTGTTTGAGAGCCCGTAGCGATTTTGCCGCTGAGTGCAGCTCTCTCGCTCGCACATTTCATGTTTCCTCAAGATTTCTTAAATCTGAGTGCGTAATTGAAAAAGTGTCTCGGCCACTTTTCACAATATAAAATTACAGACATTTTAAAATATATTTCAGTTTTTTGTTGCTAAAGTACAAAAAGTTATCGTTTCTAACAGTTATTTAAACTGACAAGTACGATTACTTTTTGTACTTCAACAACTCGAAACTGAAATATATGTTGAAATGTCCGTAATCTTATATTGCGAAAAGTGGCCGAGACACATTTTTCATTTACGCACTCAGATTTAAAAAATCTTGAGAAAACATGAAATGTGCGAGCGAGAGAGCGGCAGTCAGCGACAAAATCGGTACGGAGCCTTAATACAAAACTTAATAATGAAAATATAAAAATGTATGAAGCAGCTGTTTTTTTTTTGCGTTTTCATAGTTGTTCCCACAGTAAAAGTTGTTCAATTTGATGGTCCGAAGAAACGGTTTTCTCATTTTGCGTTAATTCATTAACACGTTGTATACATATTTTTATGTCTAATTAGGGGTCTATTTCTTTGACCGTTATACATATACCTATCCAGATACCTATATGTTCATTAAATGAATAAATAGAGAAATATCAGGTGTTACCATCTAAGAAGAGAAACATTTGAATACGTGATCGGATATGTAAAGTTTCATGCTCAAAATAACAAGAAAAGATCCCGGCTCATTCATTTATAAAGTCTACGTCTATATCTGCATAGTTATGAATAATTCCCATTAATTAGGAGTCATTAATAATTTTCCGCTACGGAACACCGCCGCCTATCCCTCCCTGTCATTGTCACGCATTGATAAAGCAATTAACAGTTTCTGACGTGAAATTACCAAAACTTTCAGCGAACGCCGCGGGAATACCTACAACATATACTTTAATTACATTCGAACATAATTGAATATCTTTATAACGTAGACTGTTTAAGTGGATTAAGTTTAAAAACAACTTCGATAAACTCATTTAACTTAGGTGCTGTACATGAAAATTAAAGAGGTACATTATACCGATAATATTAACATTTGAAGTTTTCACTCATTAACTACAAAATATATATTACTAACTTCTTCATCAGGTATAACAAAAATTCACAGATTTTACTGTCCCCGCAAGAATCCGAGCATTGAAAATGAACACAAAAATTTACGAAAAACCAAAATCAAATCAAATGTCCTATTATATTTTTAAAGTTACCTAGGTAGTACACCTATTTATTTTTATGATTGTGACACTCGGCTCCGCCTCGTGTCACAAAAGCGCCCGCTGACTGCCTCGACGCAGCCGAAATAATATTAACCAATTTTCAAAATTCCAAGGAATGCACTGCTCGTCTGCTTCTGCATCTTTTAACACTATTACCATGACGATCGGTCAATAATCATAGAAGCTACATCACTTTTTATGTACGGAATCAGCCGTTTTTCTACAATTCCAAATCTAAAGGGACCACCTACAGGTCACAATTATAAACGGATTTTCAAAATTATTTCGCCATTTGGTAGCTAAACTTTTTTTTATTTTTTCTTATGATGAATAAATAATGAAAAATATTAGAAAAAATCGGCAACTTAGACGGGAATATTTTTTCTAATATTTTTCATTATTTATTCATCTTAATATAAAAATAGCATTGTGAATGCAAAAATCTAAAAGTTTAAATTTTTTCTTAAGTCAATTTTTTTTCCGAAATATATACAATTTAGTAATCAAACACCCCCCAAAAAACCCGGAATTTTTGTAATTTTGCAAAATTTCAAAAAAAGTTACCAGTAGATTTTCAAAATTCAAACGTTCACACGTGTCTCGATAAATTCCTCAACTTTTGGTACTATTTTTATCTCGATCCTCTCAAAATCCTTGGAGATATGGTCAAAAATACGTCTCAGGCGATTTGCATCTGATAACCATTTTCAATGGTAAAAATAAATAATGAAAGTATCGTTATTTTCTTTCAAAGGTGAAAACTATTTAATACTGCCTTCAAATGGTTAAAAAACGGACCTTTCAATAAAAATCTAAAAATAAGACTGAAAAGAAAAGGCAAAAATAATTTTCAATAACATTGTTCCCTTTGTACTTATACTTAAAAGATTTCAGTTGACCTAACAGAAAGTAATTATTGTAAGAAAATAAAAAATGGGATATTCATAAAGGCGCTTTCTTCCAATATAACCATTAAAAACTAGTGTTATAATAAAACTTAATTCGAATCCCAAATCACTTTGCGTTTACAACTTTCTAATTCCCAGTTCGTTAATTTAACAAAGTACAATAAATTTCAAAAGGGACCCCATTAGTCCGCCAATTCATTCTGTGCTCGAAGTCTAGGCACACGAAATCTAATTAATTACATACGCACTGTCTGTTTAAACAACAATTACTAATGAGGAAACTCGTTCTGGTAAACCAAAGCTACCCTGTTTCTTGAAGAGGCCTATAGAATACACGTAATGTAAACAATTTGGAGACTTGTATCTTGGAACACAACAAAAATATTTTGATTTCGGTTTATTTTCTGTACTTGTCGTGCGAAAATCTTTAACAAAAATAACGTTGATTTCTACGAGGAGGTACATCTTTATTTCTATTTGTTTTTTCTGTTTACAAACCGCCTACACTTTATCAAAATAACATACTTATCTATAAAATACATTTTACGGCCGTTACCTAAAGCTGGTCCCAGACCTACCGGTTTCATTTCTTTGCTTTGCTGTTCTACCTTGCGTTAAAGACCGCCGGCCAACCAGGGTAATTTTCAATCTATCTCATTTTGGGACTAGACCAAATTGGCAAGATAGCCATTAGCTTGGTGTTATCAAATATCATCGCCTGGATTGCGAAGTAGGAAGCTTTTAGGAGATATGGCACCCTGAACATGGACTCCGTTGATCGTTAAAAAGAAATCGATCGCATATTTATACAAGATGTTTGGTAAAGCCTTATAAAGCTGAATATGGTAGATAGGGACCCTAAAAGTGAACAACTTTTACTATGGAACCAAATCTGAAATCGCGAAAGAAAATAAGCTGTTTCATACATTTTGATGATTTCGTTATTAATTTTTGTATGAAACAGCAGTTTTTTTTTAAACTAAAACTTAGCATCGCAACCCAGATGACGATATTTGATAACACCAAACTAATGGCTATCTTGCCAATATGGTCTGATCAAAATATGCGATAGATTGAATATGAGCCTCTTGGCCGGCGGTCCATAGTAGAACAGCAAAGAAATGAAACCGGTAGGTCTGGGGTCACCCTAAGTGTAAGAAAAAAGTATTTTTTACTATTATCCAACCTTTCCGAACCCAGCATCACGATTCAAGGTCGAATTGAATAAAAAAATAAGTGTAACTGTTGCTTCATAAAAAGTAACAACAGGCGTACCTATGAGGCCATTTAAATACATGATATTTTGGCCGGAGATTGGTTCGTGAGGCCGTGGAGGCAATATTGCCCGGCCCACCCTTGGCCGATTCAATATCTGCACCTAGGTGGCAATAAAAAAGTTATGAACTTTTATCTAAGCGAAAGTAGATTTTGAATTTCTGCTTCTATGAAAATAATATACCAGGCGATAAAAGATGTCGGCGCCGTGCAAATATCAGAAAAGCTATTTTAGCATGATCATTTTTACTTTATACGATGATAAAATTATGTCAAATTCTGACGGCCAAATATTGCAAATAATGTTCACCGATCCCATATTGTATTAATAAGGATTTTTCAAATTGTTATCACAGGAATTTCAAGAGTGTTCTGATCTGAACCCCTAGCCAAAGTAACATTGGTAAATTTTCGCTATCGCTTCGCTTCGAAACATGTATGGATTTGACGTTTTAAAATTCGATAGTTAACGAAACCTTATGTCAATCCCATACATGTTTCGAAAGCGAAGCGATAACGAAGATTTGCCAATGTTACTTTGGCTAGGCCCTCTGATTCGTTTGAAGCCAACAGATCCATATCGCAACACACGGGTAGTATTATAAAAAGGTAGCTTTATTTAAAGGGCACCATTTCCATTTGTATATTTTCTCATTCTTCGCGTTTCATTCCGTGTTATTTGAAATTACACCCTCACAAAATGAACGTTAATATCGCAAAGGATTGTAGCGCCGCATTAAGATATTAAAATTTAAAGCGAAATTAAATATCCGCCGAACCTTGAAATTCACCAACCTTTCAGAGATCAGCGTAAAAAGGCTGGAAAAATGGAATCGTAATATTAGGATTACATCTTTGAACTCGGTTTGCATTTTTTTCTTTTATCCAGGCCAATGATATTTGATACCCAATTAAAATAAAGGACGAACAGTGTGATGGTTACCCACACGTCACTCTTGGTAGAGTAATGGTAGAGTGTATCGACACAATCTTTTTAGTCACAATTGAAATACATGTAGGAAGGAAACTATTAAATATGATTGACATTAAGTTAGGTACCTATATTGGATTCTAACCTCAGGAAATTGCAGTTTTATATGAAGATTTTATAAGAAAAACTACATAATGATAAAGTACAGACAGTCTTTTTTAACCGACTTCCAAAAAGGAGGAGGTTCTCTGTTCGTCTGTATATTTGTTTTTTTTTGTGTACGTAACACCGATAACTCAAAAACGGCTGGACCGATTGAAATGATTCAAACGTTATTACATTAGGTAAACTCCCAAGTTGGTCCCATTTTTTAAAATTTGGAAATTGGTTCAGTACTTTTTAAGTAATCTTGAATAAAAAGCACGAAAATAGTATGATTTTGTGTGAATTACCTCGATGATAATAGTCGTATTACTTCTTTGTTTATGAACTGAATAAGATAATTATTTTTTTGTTGGAAGAGGGATATCTGTGTAGTTCTTTAACCGACTTAAAAAAGGAGTTTCTCAGTTTGACCCGTATGTATGTATGTTTCTTTGCAATCATCTCACGTTTGGCTGAGCCGATTTTATTATCTAAATAATGTACCTACAAGGTACCTACACTAAAAATAAAAATTGTTTAAAAAAAACAAAAAGCCGACTTCAAAAAACCTACCTCTAAAAAAAGCAAGAAATAATAGGTATTCGTAATAATAAAAACAAGTCTATTGTAGTTGGGGCTTTTAGGATAAAATAAGGAATTTGTACTCCAGCCCCACCCGACTTCTATAGACGTGTTTTTTATTATTACAAATACCTATTATTTCTTGCTTTTTAGAGGTAGGTTTTTTGAAGCCAGTTATATATTTTTTTTAAACAATTTTTTATTTCTTATTCAATAATATACTTACGTGACTACCGTAGTCTACGACTACGAATACTAGAACCACCTAACCTCCTCTCTCGACATAAAAAGTTAGCTTTATCTAGATTTATGTATTAATTACAATTTATATAATATCACTACATGGCTAAAGTCATGCTAAAATAAACACTACATAAACATCTTCCATTTATTTGTATAAAACTATTAAAATACACAATTACGCGTATTTTAATAGTTTTATACAATTATATTTGTTTTGTCGCGATTTCGTGCGTCGAATTTACGTATGTATACGAGTATTACACACTATTGGAGGTTTGGCAACCCTATACCCAAAGAGCTGTTATGCATCTGAAGACTCCTGTAATGTTGTTTGTTCAGCCCTAGTGACTGCAGTGATTCCTTTTCTGGACAACAAGTATTAAAATGTATCCTCTCTCTATAGAATAGAGAGACTATAGAGAGTTAACTCCAATGATAAAATATAATTTTATCATTGGAGTTAACTAAAGCCCAGCTTTTTCGAAAATAACCTTTTTGCTAAGCATTAAAATGTAAATTAAAGTGACTCTTGGTTCTTGCCGTTCGAAAAGCTCTGTTTTTTTCAGTAAACCTACCTACTGTGATCTATTCCAATTGTGGACGGCTTATGTCCTCCAAGAAACTGTGAAGCAATTTCATTTCATCTGTAAAAGGACTACTTACATATCAGATTTTAGATGTACTCCTTCTACATCAGCCATTTTTAATGTCCCCACTGCTGGGGCACAGGCCTTTCTTACGGGTGGATAAGGAGGATGGGCCATCCATAACCCACCACGCAGACCCAATGCGGATTGGTGGGTGTTAACGACAATGTAACCGAGACCAACGGCTTAACGTGCCTTCCGAAGCACGCAGGAACTCGAGATTAATACATTTTTGGTCATCCGAACACTAACACGAACATCTATCGAGAAAAAAACGCACGTAAAGTACTCAATAAGGAGGAATTGTCTATAACATTTAATTTCTAATTTAAATGTTTCGATTCATTTGTGAGGAATTATTTTAAATTACATATATAGGTATTATTTTAAATTACATATATATCATCACTAATATTAGAAATGCGAAAGTACGGACTTACGGACGGACTTCTTTGTTTGTTACGCCTTCACGTCTTAACTACTGAACCGACCATCATAAAAATTTAAATACACGTTTTCAGGAGTACAGAGAAGGATATAGGGTACCTTTCATCCCGAAAAAGGTATTGTTCCTGAGGGATTGCAAAAAACTTTCCACGCAGACGAAGTCGCGGGTGGCCGTTAGTCTACTATAAAAACAACTTGTCTCCGTCTCCAGTTTGGACTCGAACCTACGACTTTTGGTAATCCGGACCATGCAATGCAATGCTCTTACAATCTGAGCTATGGTCTACCTACGGAACTGTTAGAAGATATGTTAAAAAATTTCGAGGCTTTCGAGTTTCTCTCACGGCCGCCGCCGCCGCTACCTTCACAACCGATTAAGTTCTTTATGACTAAAAATTATTATTCCCAGTTATTTCATAGAACTCAGCTTATTAAGCCACAAACTAATTAGTCTGTGCGACTAAGAATTAAGTGGTTAGCTAGCACTAAAGGAACTACAGAGGGTGGGAAAAAAAGGCTGTAATTGGAGGAAAAGTGCCCTAAATATTGATTACTTATTTATGGATTTTTTTTTCTGAAAAAAACATTCCTTTATTTATTAAAAAAAATCACAGATCTCGTGCCTTTCACGACCTTCTGGTACATTGAAAATGAATTTAATAATCGAATTATATAAAAATATATTCCTTTTTTTGAATTAATATTTACAATACTTTAAAATCACAGCATAGCCATGAACATATGGATTTACTTTTCTGTGATTCGTGTGTATGAAATTCATATAAAAATATTTCATTGTTATAAACATTACTATTTTATTGAAGGTAGTAACTATAACCAAAATATATAAAAAATCTAAGTTTTATTTTGATATATTTATTTCAACTACTTCAACTCAGCGACGCGATGCGTATCTAAGGAGCGCGCTTCCCGAAATTACGCCAACACGCTACATATTGTAACCCTCGTTGATACGCGTCTTTTGATTTGAGGCTTCAACCATTCATGTAGCCTTAAAACTTACGACACCAAGGCGATGTCGCACTCTGAGCGAAAATGGGGGCTATAATGAAGCGATCGAAAAAAAATTCAATGTTAAAGGTTAAGCTACAGGGCAAACCCTTAACCCGATCGTCTTTGTTTTAGGCTCAAATTGTAGCTGACTAAATTGTTCAGAGGAATTTTTCTCAAAATTTTGATATCATCTTCGTTTCCAAAATATCGAGCGCCAAAATCAAAAAATCAGAAAATAAATTAGATTTTTTTTCCACTATTTCGGCCATAAATTTCTACGTTTTTTATTTTCTCGAATAATTCTTTTTGCACTTTGTAGCTCTCGTAAATACGCATCTTTTGAGTCTTTTTGAATATCATATCTTCACAACCTTCTGTGATATAAGGGGATCGCACTTTTTCGTGAAATCGGTGCCTATACTGGAGCGAACGAAAAGACATTTTCCATGTCAAAAAATTAAAACTGAATTCAAATTTTTTTGATAAATAGCTTGGCTCGCCTAAGATTCAAACCAGCTAAAATTCAAAAAAAATAACGTCCAGTACTTTTACTAAAAATATGCCAAAAGATAATTTGACCAAGTGAATAAAATGAGAAATGTAAATTTGCTAAAGATTCATTTGGGAAATAAAATTAGTGCGATAAGTTTTTGGGAAGTGAAATTTGACCAAAAATAATTTGCTCAAACGGCAGAACCCCCTTTGCTTTTATGGTACCAATCGATAGGATCAATGATAAGGGTCAATTTCTTCTAAATATCATAACACAGTATAATAGTATCTTAAATTAAAGGCAGACCCAAGAAAGATATCTCGTTGTTAAGTTCAAAAATGTTTATTGTAAGTAGGTACATACCTATTTTTTTCTTTCTCGAGTCTGCCAGATATAATGAAATATAACGCCCAAAAAATCGTAAGTACTAACCAGAATTTAATCCCCATTTTAATATGAAATTATATCACCAATAAACGTAAACAAAGTTCGCTAACCTAAAAAAGGCAAGTATCTTCAGAATAATCGCTGAGCTACCCAAAAAGGCCACACATGCACCAAATATGTACTCACATTTTATTTAAAAAAAATATCCATATATGTTACACAATTTTATCCTAATAAATCATTGTTTACCCAAAAAATATTAATGAAGTTCTAAAGGTTTACCGATACACCGTAAAATGTTTACTAAAGGCTATTTATACAAACTCAGGAGTAGGTAAGTACTTACCCAGAAAAAGTGAATATTTTATTTTTGTATCTACTGTCCATCAGCCATTTTTAATGTCCCCACTGCAGGGGCACAGGCCTTCCTTATGGGTGGTAAGGAGGATGGGCCATAACCCATCACGCGGGACCAATGCGGATTGGTGGGTGTTAACGACTGCAAATGCAGCCGGGACCAACGGATTAACGTGCCTTTCGAAGCACGGAGGAGCTCGAGATAATAAATTTTTGGTCACCCATCCCATGACCGACTCTTGCGAAGGTTGCTTAACCTCCGCAATCGCTGGGCCAGGCGCTAAACCACTGCGCCACCGACCTCCTCCTTGTATCTGTTACCGGCAATGTGTAAAATCCGGCATTGTATATAATGCCTGAAACGATCAGGCAATGTATGAAATGATATTTATTTTATACATTGCCTAGGTATTGTATATGTTACAGTCAAAACTCATATCCGGTCAAAACCACTTTTAACTGCAAAAATAATGGGTAACATTGATTTTGACCAAATTATGTCAGTTAAAAGTGGTTTTGACCACGAATGATAGTCAAAACTACTATTGAGAGGGACTGGGAGCCTATTTAATAATTAAACAAGTGTAAGTTTTATAAATGATGAGATATAAGTAATTGTAAATTAAAACTTCACACATTTCAGTGTATGATCACCGCTCTATTCCGCCCAGCTTCACTTCAGTGAAACAGTGAAACGCAACCTAAGCCATGTTAACGTAAAAATAGCATTTAAAAAATAATAAAAATAAAAACTACCTGTTAATTATTTTTATTTTTAAAAGTAATTTATAAGTTAGCATGGCATAGGTTGCGTTTTAACTGATGTGGAGCTGGGCGGAAAAGAGCGGTGATCATACACTGAAATGTGTGAAAAGCCCGCTTCTTTCCACCTAGCTCCACTGCGCAGTTGCTGTTGCATTTAGCCCTACCCAGACAAGACAGGTGTAGGTATCTAAAGTAAAAGCCCATGGACGCAAATAGCTCTATCCTCCAAAAACTATCAAAATGACATAGTTTCAATATTATATTGGCAAGAAATAAAGCTTTTATTACTGACAAAATAAAAATTTAAACAAAATTCAATGAGTATCTGTTTTGTTTGGAATTTTGGTTTATTAATAATAAAATTAATATTATAATATAATTAAAATATACTTTCGAAAATAAATAAAATCAATTTAATAACAACCAAAGTTATGCTGGTAGTACCAACTTATCTGAATTTAACTTAACTTTAACTTTAATATTATATTTAAAATAAAAAATAAAATAAATATTTTGAGATCGAATTTCTGCGTATTTGCAGTTCAAGGTCTCCGTACAATGTCGAATGAATTTTGTATGGACAAAACACTTAAACGTTACACCTTATAAATATTTTATGAAACTTTTTTGATGATTTTTCTGGTAATTTTCACTAACCTCCATAACTTTTTATGAGTTTTGAACGATAGTCTGCCTTGAAATCATGCAAAACCACTTTTGACTGAGAATGTTGGTCAAAACAACTTTGGACTAAGAACGTTGGTCAAAACCGCTTTTGACTGCGAAAATCAGTCAAAACTGTTTTTAACTGAGAGCATCGGTCAAAACCACTTTTGACTGAGTTTTTCAGTCTAAAGTGGTTTTGGCCGGATATGAGTTTTGACTGTAACATATACAATGCCTGCTGGTCCACCGGCAATGTGTAAAATAAGTTTATTTCTGTTGTCTGTTATAAAAAAATAACCTCGAAATTTAAGGCTCACGCTCCGCTGCGCTACGCGCTCGCCTTAAATTTCTTACCGAACCCGGGACCTACAGGAGTAAAGCAGGTTTGATTCCAAACTCAATGAGCCCCCCTCGAGCCCTCCTCGAGCTTCCCTCGAGCCCTCCTCGAGCCTAGATGCCTGCATTTCATACATTGCCGGTGACATATCTACTAACTAGACCAAAATAATGATTTCAAACTAAAGAAAAACTCATATTTTAGCGATATTATTAACAGTAAGCAACAACCCTGGCAACAGGCCTGGGGCCCTATTTTTGAATCGCTCGGCTGGCGTCGAGCGCTTGTTTTTACTGATTTTCGTTCGACCGCTCATACATTTGAGTTGATTTGTCGAACGAAAATCAGTAGAAACGAGCGCTCGACGCCAGCCGAGCGATTCAAAAATAGGGCCCCTAGACGACAGCGGGGCGGGGGAAGTAGTTATATAGTAAATGGCGGCATTTGGGACGCGGACAAAGTAGAGTCCGTTCTAGTCAGTTTTATTTATTCTTATGCCGCCGCGAGACTCAACCAATTTGCCTTCAATATAATATACTTGGTTATATGCATACATTTTATGGCAAACGTAGTAATACACTGGCCTGCAAAACTAAGTACTACAGGGGCCGTATTATGACTTCTTATTTCCAGGCAGTTTTCTGACTGGCTATCTATCTATCTCTTTTATTTGCTATACGACGAGAAAGAGATGTCACTACAGCAATTTATAAACCTGGCAGGATTTAAGAGCTTGTAATACGGCCTCAGAGGTCTATTTTCATACAAACGAGGTAACTTTGAAGCATTGGTTCTCCGCCCAGGATTAAACGTGGTGTGATCTGATGATGGCCATCCAGGGGGTGAATGTAGAAGATTCAGATCCCCATACACACCCAATTGATCTGATCAGCATTCTAAGAGCTGTTTGGATATGTTTAAAAAAACCACGAAAATAGCATTAAAATGTATGGAAATGCTGTAACTGATAACTCTTATCCTTACAGCTCTTAGAATGCTGATCAGATCAATTGGATGTGTATGGGGATCTGAATCTTCTCCATTCACTCCCTGGATGACCATTATCAGATCACACCACGTTTAATCCTGGGCGGAGAACCAATGCTTCAAAGTTACCTCGTTTGTATGAAAAAAGACCTCTGTAGTACTTAGTTTTGCAGGCCAGTGTATATTTAGGTAGTAATGACACAAAACTTTGCTAGTTAAAATTTGGTGCACGCGTGGCCTTTTTGGGTTATGAAAAGTTTTTGTAGTGCAGGCATGACTTAAATAGCCCGAAAGATTTTGGTACAGGTTTTATTTATTTGTACATTTTATATTTTTTTTGGATGAGGTTGTTTGGGGTAACGATTGTTTTTTTGGTGGTCATTAAATTTCATCCCCCTTTAATTTACTGTTATTTAGAAAAAAAATACTCTTATCATTGACTCTATCGATTAGTTTTTTTACTTATTGTTTAAAATAAAAGAATGTTTTCTTTCAGTAAAATATCTAAATAGCCTTCATCAATATTTAGGGTACTTTCCCTCCACTATCGTTTTTTTTTCATCCTGCGTAGGTGGTTCCTAGAACTATAATCATTCGTAGAACATCATTTTTTTGAGGCTGATATTATCGTTCTGTCAATGTTATTGAGCTAGGTTCTACGAACTATTTTATAGTTCTAGGAACCTATACAGGATGGAAACAAGACGGTTTATTAGGCCTTAGATTTTCCCGTTTTCAGGACATCAAAATTGCTTAAAAACATTTAAAGTTGACTTTTTTCACAGTAGCTAAAGCTATGTATTTTTTATCCATAAAGATGAAAAAACTGGAGTGCGAGTCGGGCCACGCGCAGTTGGGTTCCGATAGTTACCGTATAAGTACCTTATAACATAATTTTTCATTTGCAAACATAACTTTGTTTTTCATAGTGTCTGTATAAATGACAAAGTTATATTTGCGGTTTTGAACTATTCAATATATCTCGTTCAAACTAATTTTCGTTGAAAGTGTTTATTAAGATCTGTAGATCTGTAGATACCGCAGCATATATATTTTTCCCTTTTGAGCGAAGTACCTAAAATGCACGATGCCTCTGCTGCGTAATGCCTAAACCGCGAGATACCTGAAACTCGAAATGCCTAAAATGCACGATGCCTAAAAACTATATTTGCCTGCAATTTACTTTGACACCAATGTTTAATGCCTAAGAATCGAAATGCCTAAAATGAAGATTGCCAGCACAAGGTACCTTCAGGTACGGTAGGCCCAGTGTTGTTCTTGATACGGCAATTGCCGTATTCTACGGTAATCCAGATCGAATTTGACTCGAAATACGGCACCATTCAACAACGCTGTCCATACAAATACGGCAATTTTCATTGCTAAAATAGGCTAAAATTCATGATATTTTTCAAATTACGGCAATTTTGTATAATTTTGGGCTTTTTACGGCAATTTTTCGATTTTGAATACGGCAATCCTAAATTTGCCAGGAACAACACTGGGTAGGCCAAATAATTGGTTTACCACTTTTGACAACACTTCCCATGTAGCCAAAATCGCCAAAAGTACCAGGACAACATAACTTACGAGGAGTTATTTTGATTTCGTACCGCGAAGATATGTGTTTATCCTTTTAGCTCTTTAATTTTTCAAAAATATAAATCGAAATAACTCCTTGTAAGTTATGTTGCCCTGGTACTTTTGACTGAATATAACATTATTTCGTAATTGACTATAAAATAAATATAGGATCGGATTTGGTTCGGAATAATCTTCTTTATTACTTATTTATCGATACGGACACTACGATATTCTAAAAAGCCCTAGTCCAGTAGGACCACGGGTACATAGTGGTATACCATGGACCTACCAGTAGGTCAAATCGGTAGGTCCACGGGCCCTTAATGCTTTGTAGGCATTTAACTAACTTTTTAGACATTAAACAAGATAGGCATTTTGGTTCCTAGACATTAAAACCTTATAGTCATTAAAACTTTATAGACATCTGTGTTTTAGACATTGACTTTAGGCATTTTGCTTCATAGGCAGCGTGCATTTTAGGTACTTCGCTCAAAAGTGATATTTTTTACATTTTTCATTCTCTTATTTTAAAAGTTAGAGGTGGGGACACACATTTTACCACTTTGGAAATGTATATCTTTCAAACGGTTGACTTTGAAAAAAATAGTTATAGGAACCTCAATATCATTTTTAAAGACCTATCCACAGACATCCCGCACGCATAGGTTTGATGAAATTTTTTTTGACGACCTCCGTGGTCGAGTGGTTCGCACGCCGGTTTTCAAGGCGTCACCATCTCTTGAGGTCCCGGGTTCGATCCCCGGCTGGGTCAATGTAGAAAATGAACTTTTCAATATTGTCTCAGGTCTGGATGTGTGTCATACCACCGTTGTTTCTGATTTCCATAACACAAGTGCTATAGCTACTTACTTTGGGATTGGAGCAATGTATGTGATGTTGTCAAATATTTATTTATTTAGTTTACAGAATACCTACCAAGTTTCAACTGTGTAATCCTAATAGTTTCGCAATAAAGTGGCTGTGACATACGGACGGACGGACAGACATGACGAATCTATAAGGGTTCCGTTTTTTGCCATTAGCTACGGAACCCTAAAAAGCACTGTGTAATAGAATTAGATTTATTGAGTGCTGTACTAATTCGCAGAAAATGTTGGCGATTTGTGTGTACTTCGAGATTAAGGTTGAACAAATACAGGTTCAGTTTCTTTGAATAAAGGTTCCGAGAATTCGAATAAGTTAGAAGGTAAAATATTTTCGAACTCTTGTTTGTTCAAGGTAACGAATAACCGTTTGTACTTAATTAAATTATGATATTAAAACACCACAAAGCAGTTTGTTTATAATTTATTTTATACTGTTCTATACGTTGTAACTGACTATAACTTAATTTATAATCGGTGGGAAAACAAAACTTTTCAGTCAAAAATTAGGATCATTTTCTCATTCAAAGTGATACCTCATGCTCTCTCCTGATTAAAGTTTTCAGACATTTTCTTTTTAAATAAATCGTTCAATCAAATATGTCTGGTCTTTCTCTGACTAGTTTGGCGTCTTCAGGGCAGTATTTGATCATGTCTCCGATGGTGCAGGCTCGTTCGCAGCACTCGCTCGCTATTTGCCTGCGCACGCGCCTCCACCGCTCTACGGCGAGTAAACGCTCCTTTTTCCTATGCTCTTGCAATGTGCGAGGCGTCATCTTATCTGAAGCAAAAATATAACTTTCAAAGTCAAAGTCAAAGTCAAAATAAGCTTTGTTCAAATAAACTTAATTATTAAGTACTTTTGAATAGTCTATATTTTCCTACCACCCGTTCCAGACTTTTTTAGCTGACTAGAAGAACGGGCGCAAAAAACTTATCAGCTGTATAACAGCCATAAGTAACGACATTTACAAACTTGAATAGTTACCAGATAATTACAACAGGGTGACAAGATTATTGGCATCAATATGAATGAATGAAGTATCATTAAGTTAGGTAAATCAAGTTATACAGGGTGTTCGGTATGCCTTATAAAGTCGAATATGGTAGATAGGGACCATCAAACTGAACAACTTTTACTATGGGACCAATTTAGAAATCGCAAAAAAAATATAAGCGGTTTCATACGTTTTGATATTTTCGTTATTTACTTTTGTATGAAACAGCTGTTTTTTTTCTGCGATAATTGAGTTGGTCCCACAGTAAAAGTTGTTCAGTTTGATGGTCTATCACCATATTCGGCTTTATAATGCTACTAGCGGCCGCCCGCGGTTTCACCCGCGTGGTTCCCGTTCCCGTGGCAATATTGGGATAAAAAGTATTCTTTGTTTTAATCCAGCCTATTTACTATCTGTGTGCCAAATTTCAACCAAATCCGTTCAGTAGTTTTTGCGTGATTGAGGAACAAACATCTAAACATCCAAACCCACAAACTTTTACATTTATAATATTAAGTAGGATTACCAAACACTTTTTATAACATTGAATTCAGTGTTAGTTGATAATTAAGCTGCTTGTCCATTTAATCAGCGTCATCGTAGGCAAAACATATCAAAATCAGTTTCATTTTGTAGCAATAGAAGACAAAGTTAATAAGTACCTATCAGACTTTATTTAGTTAGTGGTAAAAACTAGAAAAAGTTAGCTTACTCGGGATGAATACTAAATAGCTACTTTTCGCAATCCGTGAGCTCTTGCAATGGTGTACGGAAATAAAGGACATTCAGCTTATTCACGAAAGAACGTGATTGTAATAACGAGGTAGGTACTACATAATTAAAAAAAAAAAAAAAACACGACTGCTCTGCCAAAAACGAACTAAAAAGTTAAACAACAAAGTGTCATTGCAGTCGACGGACCTTATTATGGAACAATTTTGATCAAAGAGGTCCCCCGACTGCAATGCTTATTCATCTAAGCTGCAATGACACTTGTTGTTTAACTTTTTAGTTCGTTTTTGGCAGGGCAGTCGTGTTTTTAATTTTTTTTTTATTCTTTTATTTTTATTTCACACATTTTAGTGACATATTATATAGTTTTGGAATGTGCTCATCAAGGCCTTTCATTTGATGTCCATATTGTAATAATAGAAGAAAAAAACTTTTTTTTCACATTTGAAAATGGCGTCGTACAGTCGCTATATTTTTTTTTTTTTTAAATATAGCCTAACTCGGGATGCTGTAAGGATTCTAACGATACCCCATTTTTCCAAATCAGTTCAGGCGGGTTTAGAAGTTATAGTGGAATAAAGAATTTGGGCTTTGGGCAGTCGTGTAAAAACATACATGAACCCTGAACACATATACACTCTCTTTGCTTTGGGCAGTCGTGTAAAAAACAGTATCTTATAAAATTATCGCACATGCGTGGGCCAATAAGATCCCGTACTAGACAGTGTAAACTATGACGTACATATGTGTAATTATCCCGTCTTCATCTCCCGAGATTTAATTTGTTACAAAGTAGTAGCTCTGCTATACGCACGCACTATATCGCACGTCTTCAGCGCTATAGGAAGGAAAAAGAAAGCAATAGCTACCCCCTCTCTGCCTCCGACCAGCGCTGCCCGCCGCCGCGTCAACCTCATTCTTTGTTGCGCGCGCGCGCAAGACGCACGTCAGTCATCACAAAAATATTACTTTTTTGTTTAACTATAGTCTTAAAATCAGTGAAATTATAAACGTGAATTAATTCATGAAAACGGTAAAATACCTTCACTATGCAAGTGATACGAATGTTGAAGGTAGACTCACAATTTATCTTTTCTCTTAGTGATGAAAAGTATGCAAGTTATTCACAAAGGCAAACTGCCTTATATTTGCCTCGAGTCAATACGAGATATTGACCAATGGTACATTTTTCCCGAGCCAATACGTGATATTGGCCAGTGAATTTTTTTTCCCGAGTCAATACGAGATATTGACCAGTGATACTTTTATGCGTTAATACGAGATATTAACCTTAATTTTACAATAAACTGCCGAATACTTGCCTCGAGTCGATACGACCTGCTTTTGTGAGTTAATGTCTTAATAACGAATCCTTCGTATATTATGATTGAACTCAACTTACAGGTAAGTTTGTTTAATCATTATTAACCGCTTCATATTTTACAAAATATGAATAGATTTGCTGGTGTTAACTGCAAAATATTTGCCTTGAGTCAATACGACATACTTGCTTTTATGAGATATTTTTTCCCGAGTCAATACGTGATATTGACCAGTGATAAGTACTATTATGAGCTAATACGAGATATTAGCCGTAATTTTATAAAACATATATACCTAGATTTGCTGACGTAAACTGCAGATTATTTACTTTAAGTCAATACGAGATACTTCTATGTGTTAATACGAGATATTAACCGTTATTTTACAAATATTAATAAGATATTTGCTATCAAAAATGAAGGCCTAATAATCTTTTTCGTGAAACATCAAAATTGTTGTCACTGATACAGGTATGCAGTGGCGTGCACTCCATACATGCAAATAAGCACTGCATACCCTGTAGTCCCATAAATATATGACCCTAATTCCCTAGCCTATTATTTGTAAACTACTTGTAATTAAAAAGTTATGAACCCATCATCGTGCACAGCACTTTTTCGGCTTTCCGTGTCTATTAGTTTAAGCGCCATCTATTTGTGGTTTTTGAAACTAAATTCACTTCTACCAAAAATCACAAGAACAAGAACCAACGATCGGCCGGGCGACAGAGGCGCCAATTATTTACCGCGTGTCCATAAGCAGTACTACGGGCTGCTTCGTTTTCATAGAACGAATTTCGTGTAGTACACATCAACAGTGTGACTGTGTGCGTGAAAATGTATGCGCGTGTTTATGTTTTGGAGGCACTGCTTATTTGCAACCCGACCGACCGCGTAATGATTGCATTGAAGAGAGTAGCGTTTTTTAGTTTGCCCTTGCAGTTGCAGTTAGTTTTGTTTTGATTGTTTTACCATTGAAAATGGTTATCAGATGCAAATCGCCTGAGACGTATTTTTGGCCATATCTCCGAGGATTTTGGGAGAATCGAAATGAAAATAGTACCAAAAGTTGAGGAGTTTATCGAGACACGTGTGAACGTTTTAATTTTGAAAATCTACTGGTAACATTCCGGGTTTTTTTGGGGATGTTTGTTTACTAAATTGTAAATATTTCGAAAAAAAAACCGACTTAAGAAAAAATGAAAAAAAGGGTCCTAGGGTATTAGTTTAACTATCAAATGGCGAAAAATTTTGAGAATCGGTTTATAATTGTGACCTGTGGGTGGTCCCTTTAGATTTGGAATTGTAGAAAAACGGCTGTTTCCGTACATAAAAACTGATGTAGCTTCTATGATTATTGACCGATCGTCATGGTACTAGTGTTAAAAGATGCAGAAGCAGACGAGAAGTGCATTCGTTGGAATTTTGAAAATTGGTTAATATTATTTCGGCTGCGTCGAGGCAGTTAGTGGGCGCTTTTGTGACACGAGGCGGAGCCGAGTGTCACAATCGTAAAAATAAATAGGTACTAGGTACCTAGGTAACTTTAAAAATATAATAGGACTTTCAATTTGATTTGATTTTGGGTTTTTCGTAAATTTTTGTGTTCATTTTCAATGCTCCGATTCTTGCGGGGACTGTAAAATCTGTGAATTTTTCTTGGCGCAAGTTATTGACTATTTTAAGTTAAGTACCTACCTAAGTAATTATTTCGTTGATTTACTGTGAAAAATTCAATAATTTACATGCGAGACCTATGCTGGCAAAGTTTGTTTAAATAAATTAAAAATTGCCGCTTTATCGAGGTTATCTTTTGAGGATAAAGTTTAATTAAATTAATTGCAAAGGGAAGATGCGTTGTGTTTAAAAACATGGTAGGTAGGTTATAAATGCCCCACGTTCTTTTCATAAAAAGTATTAATATAATTAATTATAACTGGCTAACAGCTTGTGTACGTACACACAAACCAATTGTATTGTTTTCTATGCATTTTGTTTTCCAATCAAGATGATAAAAATGTTTGGATTTCGTTCAGTATAGGTTGGCAGATACCGAAACAGTGATAAAATTGGTATATTTTTTATCCGTGCCTACCCTGTCTAAAATCTCTGTGCACGCCACTGCAGGTATGTACAAGTACTTTTAAATGTTTCGGTTTTCTCGAACAACATTATAAAACAAAATTCTGATTCCTTTTTATTTTTTCTTCGAGAAAAATCAGCAATGATGTTGAACATCAAAATACACTCCCACAAGTGTTAAAGGTGCCCTTATGGTCAGTAAAATTTAAAAAAAAACATTACCGGCAAATTCATCTCCGATTCGTTGAAAATGAATCATGCTATTATCATGTATTATGCCACTACTGAAAATCGTTCGAACAGTGTCTTTAAAGACCGTCAGCGCGACGACACCTACTGCTCAGTTCTCTCTAAACTTGGGGTCTGCCACAACAACCACAACCATATCTTGGAACACAAGCAGTTGAGCCGAGGTGACGGACAACAATCAGCAGGGCCAGTTTAACGTGTTTTATCAGCCTTGCGGCACCTACCTGCAGCTTCCAGCTCCAAGGGCTACCCGTGATCACCACCGTCGGCACCGTCGCGCTACCGGATCAGAACAAAAGGTCTGTACCTTGTCTGTATTTTTAGCTGGTCAGCTAAAATACGTTCTCGATTCGAGTAAAACCTATCAAACGACCGTTATGTGCTTGAGGTTATTTTCCAATACTAATCCTAAGTATTCAGTTAGTTAAATTAAAAAATAAACAAATATATTTTATTTTCTTTACAATAGAAAATAGAACATGTGGGTACTTTCTGAACATTTTATGGAGGATGCTAGAACGACTTAACTCATAACATGTGTCCTGATAATGTCATGGCACAACTATTAGTCCTTGAGAACGGTTGCTTTCACGCACAGCGCAAAAAGTATTGAAGACTAGCGGCCGCCAAGGAAATGGTTCTTGCTATCCCTCAGGAACAATATTTTCCTTTCGGGATTAAAGGTACCGTATGTCTTTCTCTGTAACCCAGACAACGTGTATAAAAATTTCATGATGATCTGTTCAGTGGTTGAGACGTGAGGGTGTAACAAACAAACAAACAAAAGGACTTTTGCATTTTTAATATTAGTAAATATGTTATTAAGTCAATAAACTTCATGAGTTTTGTGTCTTATTCTTTGGCTTTTTCACAGCACTACACAGAATCATCATCTTTACTAGATTTTTAAACCAATAATTTAACCCATTAATTACAGGCTTCAATGCCCTATTAAGATGACACTTATGTCTGGCTATTAATTACCAAAATTTCTCAAATTTTCAAGTATTAGAAACTATAAAAACAATGATTCTAATATTTAAGATCCTCATTAACTATCAAGAAAGTCCCAGCCAAACATGTAAATTCTTTGGCCTTGTATTGAATTTCTAAAATTAGTAGTATATTGACAAATAAGGACAAACAAAATATTTTTAGACGAAGTTATTAAAATCAAATAAAATACATTTTAGTGACTTTGTCAGATACTTGGGAACTATTACAGGAGTTTGTACTGTGGTAGCATTACTATTTTAACACTTAAAATTTTAATATTGGACAAGCTTAAGGCTTGTACATATTGAGCATTAATGTTTAACTATTTAAAATAATGAATATAATAATTACGTATTACATCGTACTATGTACCTAGTCAACTTTGTATTGTATGGTGGAAAAATAATATTTGTTTTTCTGATACGTTTAAATCAATATGATAAACGAATAGTTTTCAATACTTTCTCCATTGCTTTGACAATAAGACTGCGCAGCAGCCGGTCAAAGTGAGACAATATAAGATTTTGCACAAACCAGGAATAATTGCTGCTCATTAATGACCTGGATCTGCTTTTTGTTATAAAATTCTTCGCATGCCGTGCGTATACTAGCACCGATGGGCTGCTACCCGATGGGCGGCGCCTACCACTGCGGCTGTGCTAGATATAGCTGGGACGTGCACCACGCCGTCTGTCTGCAGGTGCCTATACTGAAGTTTTTGTTGTATATTAATAACACCACTGCCATTTCATAAATGAATCGAATTAGTGGTGTTCATTGCTTGCAATTAAATTAAATTGCTAAATTGCTCGCGAGAAATGGCAGTGTTATGATTAACAATAGGCGTAATAACGCCTCCCCAGCTTGATTTTTCCTTACTTATTTAAAAAAAAAAACTTATTTTATTGTACATGACAAAGCCAAATGACATAATAGCTATCAGAGCCATGGTTTCTCAATGAAATAAAATAAAAAATAAAAGTTTTTTATTTCTGCAATTACACAATACATTAAATAAACTTATATTATTAAAGCTACCTAGTAAACATAATAATATACTTGTGACAGGCAACTCCATTCCCTCGTTGAAACCTTAATCAACTTGCTGTTAAAGAAATAGCGATGGTAATAGTCACAACAAACGTTAATTTATTTTTATTTCTCGCAGAAAGAAACATCATCCTCGCTGTCAGTTTTCTCTGGCTGCATATTATAAGGCAAACGTTCCTTAGAAAACAAGTTTCTTTAGTCAAGCGTTAGAAGTGTCTATTGATACCTTGCCTCAGTATTTGAATAATACTGCAAGCAAATCTATATTTTTATTGGAAATAGTGCCAAGAAAGAATATCTTATTTTATATAAATTAACGATTTAATAGGATTTCTAAATAACTGCTTTCTAATCGAATCCCAGTATACAATCATTGCTCAGATATCTCCTAATTATTTTAAATCCATATCAGCGGCAATGGTGACCTAAAAAATTTTTTTTTAGATTTGTTTGTTACACTACCGTTACATTACATTACCGTTAGATACCGTTGGATCTTACAATAGTTTAAGTTTACCTGTTGAACTTACTCCCAAATAACTTACATTTTGAACAATTAAGCACACATTGGTCACCTTGTTAGCCTTGGCTACAAGTGAATGAAAACAGATCATGTACTTAATTCAATTAAGCAACTCAGTATTGTATTATATTATCTGAGGTAACACAGTAAGATTTGGCGAAATAATGTATTATTTAAAATTTAAATGACAGATGTTTAATCACATCTTCTGTAAGTCTCAACTTGTTGAACTTTCCATTCTTTAATTATTTGTGTTTATTAATATAAATATCTTAAATATTATCGCCCTTATGAACTAATACAAACCCCCCAAAAAAAAAAAACTTATCAATGCTGCCTCGTCACAAACATTCGGCCGATTGATAAAATTTATAATGGAGGAATGTTACACCGATTTTTTTTAAAATCTCATTACCTGTTTATCATGTTGTGTAACATGTGGTTACATCGGCGCGGCGGCCAAGTTGCTGCCATTTGTGACGAAAAATTTGTTTAATTACTAGTCTGTGTGTCGAATTTTCTGTGGATGCTATTCGCAATCTGCTGTTTGGACTGGACAATCGACAATATTTGCGAGTTTCCAGGATACGGTCTCTAATTTTGCAGAACCGACATTGTAATAAAACAATTTTTTATTATGTTGCAGTTGCAGTGCAGGAGCACTGACTTATTTTTATCTTATTTAACTAATCCTTATAATAATTTAATGTGTGTTCACTTAACCCTTGTTTATTTATATAAACAAACAAAGGTTCCTCTAATAACATTGATATCTTCTCTAAACATCCTACTTTGTAACAAATTAAATCTCGGGAGATGAAGACGGGATAATTTAATGATCAAACGAACTTACCCTAAGTGAAGTTCGATCTTAATTATCCCGTCTTCATCGAAGAGATTTAAAGTCCCAACCCTCCCTTGCTAGTTGTTTGTTTAACAACCGTATCCCTATAATAGATGGAGATATCAATGTATTTACTTACTACTCCAAACTGAATGAGGTTGACGCGGCGGCGGGCAGCGCTGGTCGGAGGCAGAGAGGGGGTAGCTATTGCTTTCTTTTTCCTTCCTATAGCGCTGAAGACGTGCGATATAGTGCGTGCGTATAGCAGAGCTACTACTTTGTAACAAATTAAATCTCTTCGATGAAGACGGGATAATTAAGATCGAACTTCACTTAGGGTAAGTTCGTTTGATCATTAAAATAAAAACACGTTCTGAGGGTAAAAATAAAGATTAGAAGGTGTGGCACTTTTGCTTTGTTATCAATTTGTTGAGTTATTTTAGTGTTAGAAATAAGTATTATGCCGTATTGTTTTACTCCTGAGGTGTTACCGTGTCTCAAGAAGAGTTCTTGTTTGGCTCAGATGTTAGTTTTTACCCAAAATGTCTACTCTGCTATTATGTGACGTCACAATTTGACGCTCTATAAAAAAGACTAGACTGGTCTTATCATTATGGTTCAATAAACAACCCATCATATTTAGTTACATTCTGATATGAGCAATATACTCTATCTAATGATCCCTACTTTAGACTACTTTTCACTCAATAGAAAAAGTCTGCCAGTACGTAAGTACTTATTTGAATAATAACACTTTCATAATCACGTATCTAGGGTAAGGGATAATATTTCCATTATGAATAAGTAATAATAATGCCTTGCAAGGAGGCGACCAGGAGACGTTCAATTAAAGACTGACTGCGATCTAAGACTGATTTATTATGCTAAGTAAAAGCTTATATATGAGGAGAGATGCGTGTGTGTTGCATATGTTAGTACACACACTACACCTCCCCCCTGAAAAAGAAAAAAACTAAGTGTACATATTTTTTTTTATATCCTAATATTATCTGCTAGGTTTATTATTTACTAATTAAAATACTTTTTTTTTTCAAAATTAATTATAGGTAAGTACTTTAGTTCTGTGCTTTAGGTCAACAGACATTTCTTAACTAGCAGGGAATGCTTAGATTTCTTATATAATTTAAATACAACTGATACTTATGGATAGAAAAACTTTACTGTTACAAAACAACACAAAAAAACGGGTCGACTAGAGTACCTCCCTACTCCTTTTGATGTCTCGGTAAAAAAACTTACACACAATGATGAACAATCTAATTTAGCTTTTAATGTAAAAAGTTCAGAAAACCTTTACATAAGTTCCTACATTTTTTTTTCATATTCAGTTTTCATACAATATCACAAACATAAGATTTTCACTGATGTAGTACTTACCTATTTATTAACACGTTTTTATTTTGATACAAATAACAAACAAAACATTACAAACATACAGTTTTATAAATGGCAAAACAATAATTATTTTGACGTTATTAATTATATAACAATATAATACGTACGATTGACCAAGAACTTTGAATATGGTTATCTTAAAATGAAGCTTAACAGTAGATTATTAATTTGTATTTATTTAGGGACACTTTTTTTTTTCGTATAAGTAATTCAAAATCGAGAAACTAAACTTTATGTAAAAATAAATTATAATCTACGAAATCTTCCAGATTTTCAATTAAACTTAACTTGTTTTGCTACTTATAAGTACTCTGTTGGTGACAACCTTAATATTATACCCTAATATATTTTTTTTACGTTTAAAAACAAATGTATTAAAATTAACACTTCAAAACAAAACAAAAATTTTTTTTTCAATTATTAATAATACGTATTATTCTTCTGATGTATACTGGTATAGATTACAATTACTAAATTATTTTACTAATGTCACTGCTGCTGACAAAAATATAATTTTAAACTTTCATATTATAAAATCAACACATTAAATTTAAAATACGAAAGAGACACTATAACAATAGTATTATATTACTCAAGTTCTTAAATTATACATGTAATTTCTGATTTATACTGGTATAAATAGATTGCACAGACTCATCTTTCATAATAATAAAGAAAACATTACATTTCCTTAAAAAAAAACTTTTTTTCTTTTATTCTATAGTTGAAAAACTTATTACACACTTATATAAAACTTTCACTATGTAATCATTCCTCACATTAATTATTTCCTTTTATTTAAAAATCATCTTTCATATTCTTATCACCACATTTACAAACAAAATATTCCTTCCTTTAAACTTTTTAATCAAATTATAATCATTCATTTCATCTTCCTAATATAAAATATCTTCAAACCTTTATTGTTTATCACATAACCTCCTATTTTGTAATATTTCTATCTCTCAATATTCTTATCTAAATTATCCTGTGTCAAAAACAATATTTCCATATATTTACTTCACTTTAAATCCTACTCCTGCTCGTTATAAACTTCATTTTCATAATAACTATCGGTACACTTATACACATATCACCTACTAGGTACTCAAATACATAATTCGCCCGGCGCCGGCGTACTTTCATTTTTATTTAACTCATCATTTTTGGTACATACTTTATCATATTTATTTATAGTCGACTTCATCATCATCATAAAAATGGACAATTGCCATTTTGGGCTGTGGCCACAGCTCAATTATTAATGGGGGCAGTTTTTTAAGTTCTCGGACTCCAACTAAACTCACAGAGGAAATCTCGTTTCGCACCATGATCGAATAGAAGGATCTGACACCCCACGTATGTACCATTATTAATAGGGTCATGAATTAAGACACATACTATACTAATTTGGTCTCCAAACAGGATTCAAAGGGGAATCTCGTTCACACCTTGATGCAACTGAAGGACCTGAACCCTATAGTACCTCTCCTTTAATGTGTACCGTATAATCGAGCTTTTATCTTAACCATTTCATTCCAAAACCTATCAAAATAAACTAACAAACCTAAATTGAATATAAAGTAGATAAGAGATTCATCGCTTTTGGGTGATCAGTCCAATTGCATGTGAAACCTTATAAACCGTATATTCCCTAACTTCTATAAATAAATCCTTACCATCATTCCAAATCCTATATAAAAAACGCATCACATTACCTATACCTATACCATGCTATACCTAATTGCAACTAAAAGCTACAAAAAGATTTTTAATACAGCTACAATAACTTACCTACAATATTCCTTCTACCTATAAAATCTATACCATTGCTTTATTCTAATCACTTCCTCTAACTTTTACCTTTCAAACTTCAACAAAATATAATTTCCACAAACATAAATATCTCAATCATACCTCAACATAAACTTCCACATCCGAAATTAATAAGTTCCTTAAAGTTTTCTTTCCCACCAAATTAATACTTACTCGTTATCATTACTTAAAAAAAAAACAATGTTTTATATTACAGCTTAATCAGCGAACTCGTGTGATATTTTGTGACAAGATTAATGTTACTGCATCAACTTGCATAAATGCAGCTGCGCTACTCTTTGTAAGCTGCCGATATCGAAATATAACACTCACATTCCAATACCTTGTTCGTTAAGTTATCAAAACAATATGATTGCATCACTTCTAATAAGAAATTTTGTCACATGATAATTTGTCATCGATACCTATTAAATTGATTTGTGTAGATATTAAAATTAAACTCATATAAGTTAACTACAAATTCAGGACAAAAAAAAAACTTTATTACTCACTTGTATTTAATATAAAATGCTAAGACACTAATATGAAGAAAATTAATAGAAAAAAATTGGTACTGTTTGTTAAAATAATATTGTCTTTTCAATAGTACCAAAATTTACCTACCTAATCACTATTTCTGATCATAAAATCTTTTCTAAATTCAACTCCTAAAACATAAGGAAAATAATTTCACTACAAAAATTAATAAAACGTATATTGGAGCGTTTATTTACTTTCTATACGTAATAGCATACAATACATAAATAAAATATAGTTTTGTTATTCGTAAAAATTTGGGCGGAAATATACTATGATTGTACGTAAAAGTAATGATATCTTTTTTTTTGTCAATGACATAGGTAAATAATACAAACTCGTAATTTAAAATTTGTCAAGCGAACATCGAAACTTTCCCAATCTACATAATAATATGATTAGTTTTTTCATCAGATAGAATATAGTTATAAATCGCTTGTACATAAATACATGATATAGCGGGGGAAAATATGTACTAAACTGAAGACGAAAGATAGTATTTTATAAGGGAGCAAATTTTCTAATTAGTTTCGTTTAAAACTAAAAGTAGTTTCTAAAATATTTATTTTAACAAGTCAAATAAGATTAATGATGTTTTCTAAATCTATTGATGAATAGTTAACAATGAAAAATGTTATTGAATGACATATACTAATATAATATTTAGTTGTTAAGAGATAAAAGATGATAACTTACTTTCTTAAAAAAAACATACCTAATTAAATAAAATGTGTTATAAATATTAGTGTGCTGCTAAAGAGAAATAAATCTAGGTAACTAACCTGTTCGTTCATGCCATTAATAACCTTATAATATTATTTATATGAAAACGTTTCATTAATTTACGACAAAGTAAAGTAAAACCACTCAAACGATATTTAAATTCTTTTTGGTTCAATAAAATGATACCTCTTTAGTTCGCTGCTACAATATCACACGTGTTGCTATGTCAGCAATTTCAATGTCGTTCACATTGAATACAATTACGAAATCTAAACTTTGTACCTAACATGAATGTTTCTAAATAATTTTATGACATTAATTATTAAAAAGGGAAATCACAACTTAATAAAACATCATCACTGCAAAGTTGATCTTTAAAATAACGAGAACAGAAAAAAATATCCATATTCAGACTAAAATTATATATCAAGTCAAGAAAAAACAAAACTTCACAAATACAATGAGTTACCTTTATCAACCACGCTGATTTTCCGCAAACTAACTGTGAAAAATAAAAACCAAACATAAATATCCCAACTCCACACAAAAATGATAACTTTTCCTGTGCAATCGTACCTAGTACCTTTTACCTTTAAATCAGAAACTTTGTTTTAGAAGAAAACTAAACATATTTACTACAATTTTTACTGTAAATTAAACATTTTTTTTTAACTTTTTATAAAATTATGATACCTTATACCATTCTAGTTTATAGTCATATACTTTTTTTTTAAACTCATAAAATAAATTCTTCTTTCTTCATAGTTATGTTACTTTACTTATAAAAAAAATATTTAAAGTTAGAGAAGTCTCGAACAAATAATGTTTATATTTTTAAAATTTCACCAAAAAAAAAACAATGAAAACGTTTGAAAATATTCATAAAACCCAACATAAACTCTTAAATTAATCTTAATACTAGTAATCTTAAAATTTTGTAATCTCTGGTTCGCAAAAGGGGATTAAATTACTAAAACGTTTTAGAGGTCATTTTCGTCGTCTCCGAAGTTCGCGGTGTTAGTTAACTGTCTGGCCACTTTCCGTTCGTAAAGTCAGTTCTTGGCTCCATCCTCACGACACCATCATCTGCCGGCTGGTCCACAATCCACATCCGACACCAACGTCTCCCGGCACCCTGCTTTATATCTCCATCCTCACCAGCATCACAGCATCATCACGCGACAACGAACACGTTTTTCTTTTAATTTACTCGTAATTGTTCATAAGTGAATATTTTTGAGTCCTTTATATTAGAAGAATTTATTTCACTGGTTTTCGTATTTTAATAACTAAATATAGTTTATAAGTTTCACTTTTCACATATTGTTAGTTTTATAGTTCGTGTTTAATTTTTATAAGGTACACTCACTCCTTATTTTATTATTTTAAAGTCTATTTTATTTTATTTATTATAATTCACGGTTCTATTCATAACTAACCGGCTGCACAGCGCCGCCGCGCAGGCGGCACTGGCAGGGTCGCCATGCAAGGAGGCGACCAGGAGACGTTCAATTAAAGACTGACTGCGATCTAAGACTGATTTATTATGCTAAGTAAAAGCTTATATATGAGGAGAGATGCGTGTGTGTTGCATATGTTAGTACACACACTACAGCCTATAATTTTTGTTTTAATAAGTGGGCGGGCAATGAATACGACAGAATTCTCGAGGCTAGACTATAGCAGTATAAGGCATTAAAGAGAGTTAATTATACCACAAGTTACATAATATTATACTCATTGATTACTAAGAAAACCGTAAACATGATCTTAATGGTAAAAGCAAACCGCTTTGATCTCTCTGTTTAATTAGTTCTGAATTACCTAAACTTGATCTAAACTGTGGGGTAATTATAAGAATTGCTACAATTATGCTTGAATTTCACTGAGCTAATTGGGGGAAAAAGGCCTTTTATAGGCACAGAAATGGTCTAAGGGCAAAAAAAACCTAACAATAAATTTACTTGTTTGTTGTAACAATGAAATAGAAAAAAAGTACAACCCTGGTTTGGTTTCGTTAGTAAAGCTAGGGTTTCCTAGGATGACGGTGCCGTCATATTACGGCCGTAATTTAGCGGTGTAGAACATTTTCTATGTAAACAATACGGCGCGCCATATTGTTTTCATAGACAAAGTTCTGCGCCGCTAAATTACGGCCGTAATATAACGGCACCGTCATCCTAGGAAACCCTAGCTTTACAGTTAGCAGCACGTCAGAGGTCAGAGGCCGTACTCTGAGCTCTTATAGCAACCTCAAAGTGATGTTGTTATAGAGACAGAGCTATACATCGCCTATAGCACCATCTCAATCACAACATCGCTTCGATATTACTTTTGACAGTCATTGTAGGGGAGCAGGTCAGCGAAACTGTCAAAAATCAGCAAATTATTATGAACCTTAATACCTTCAAATTGTACATAGGTACTCTTATCATGTGAAATACTACGTTTATAACAACCTTGATAGACAAAATACCTATGACCAAATAAAAGGTTAACATAAATCTTAAGTGGTACTTACTTACCTATAAATAACGAAGTATCTCTCTTGACTATTTTGTATGAGTTATCACAGAATTTGCTAATAATATTTGAGAGATAACTACTACAAGACATGATTTTGTCCGTTATGTGAAAAATTGTCTTTTCACATTGAATATTCACTAATTGATGGCTGAGTACTACTGCTACTATCTGGAAAAGAAGAAAAAGAAACTATAAATATTAAGCTGGCAAGTAAGTACAACGAAATGAACACAGCGCCGTAGAAATCTCCCCTTCGGCCGTTTTCAAGTTTCGAAACTAATTTTGAGAAAGTAATTAAAATAAGAAAAATTATTCTTGTCTCGAAAATAGGTTGGAAATAAAAATATTAAAAACACAACTGCCCTACCAAAAACGAACTAAAAAGTTAATTAACAAGTGCCATTGCAGTCGGGGGACCATTTTGTGGAACAATGTTTAATCAAAGAGGTCCCCCGACTGCAATGGCACTTGTTATTTAACTTTTTAGTTCGTTTTTGGCAGGGCAGTCGTGTTTTTAATATTTTTAAATTTATTTATCTTTATTTTACACATTTTGGTAAGTAATAAAAAATAATATAGTTTTGGAATGAGCTCATTAAGGCCTTTCATTTGATGCCCATATTGTAATAATTGAAGAAAAATATTTTTTTTTTCACATATGAAATGAAAGTGGCGCCATACAGTCACCACAATGACTTTTAAAAAAATATAGCCAGTGTCATTCGGAATGACGTAAGGATTCTAACGATACCCCATATACTTCAATTTAGAAGTTATGGTGGAAGTGCACAAACATACATGAACCCTGAACACATATAGTATACACTTGTTTTTGGGCAGTCGTGTAAATGAAAAAATAATTATTGCTTCTTCTCTCGAAACTCAATCATTCATGCCCGGTTTCTGAGCTACTTAATCGGAGGTTATCGGATAAGGTGTCCACATTTTATCTGGTAGTAATAAAATTAACTTTAATCCAGATAATAAAGACCCTTATCGAACAGATTTAAACCTCCGATAAAGAAGAAACCGGGCATCAGTCAATCTCTATCTCAGAGTGATAATATCACAGACAGAAGTTATTTAAAAATGTAACGTATAAAAACTGGTTTGTAGTATTTCATTGCTCATGACTGTACATAAGAATATTTCACCTTGCAAAAACACTATGTTGGTTGGTTCTTTAGAATGAAACAAGTTTTCTGAGACACAACTTTAATCCTTACTTTAATAATAAAATATTTGCAAACTACCATAAAAGCTCAGTTCTTTTGGGAACTGAGATACAAGAGGGTTGTAAAGCTTTTCTTGAATGCCAAAATTTTACTAATTAAAAATAAATAAATTTAATTAAATAAAGCACTACTTAAAGTTTGTTTATACTTACATTGGAAAAATATGTAAACATCTTGTGCTTCTTTCTTAGTGTAAGAAGATACAATGATAATATTTTTTGACACTTAAACTGAGATTCAAAACGTGTACTATCCCCGTCAATTGGTAATGCGCTGGAACCTTGTCAAATTAACATACACATCATCGTCATCCGCAACTAAAAATGACAAAAAACAGTAAAATTCTAATAGGTAATATAATATATTAATTATTGAATTCTTATTTTCAGTAAGAAAGGGTCTAGGTATATGAGAAAATTACAATTGTTTTTCGTTTTTGAGGTTAAAATCATGGCCGCCAGGCGCATTACCAATTGACGCGGATAGTAAGTACCCATTTCAAAGTTAGTTGATATTTGTGAACAATTTGTATATACAAATTGTTCACCTAAACTAAAATCCTCTAGAAAAATGATATTTTTTTTTATTTCCAAAACATTATGTGGTCTTGGAGGCAAATCCAATTTATTTCTAATCTTTTTTATTCGATCTCTTATCTAATTATCTTATCTAATTTGGGTAATTTGATTTTTGTTGTTGGAGAAACCTACAAAATTCTGCGAACTAGGCTAGGGCGTGACAGTCACGTACACAACCGTTTACGTACGATTATCTTCTTCTCTAGTCAATATTTCATCTCGTTTTCCTTTAGATGTGATTTCAAATTATTACATTTAACAACTAACATTGAATTCAGATCTTTAAATAGAAAACTCAGCAGCAAATTTCAATTATTTATAAGTATTATTGAACAAAATTGCTCTTAGTATTTAATCTAATCCTTAAAATTAATATTTAAATTAATTTTGTTATAAGAATCAAAAAACTACCACTGTATCACAACCGACAAAACGAAAAGTATAGATTTTCAGTCGGTAATAATTTTACTTTCACTCTTGGCTGAAAATCTTTTTTTTTTAACAGCACATTTATTTTTACCTTTAAATGGATTTTAAACTAGAAACGCTAGTAGGTACTATTTATTTATTTTAGTAGAGTAGTAGTAGGTAGACTCGACTAGACATCCAATATGTTAAAGTTACTGTTGAAAAGCTTCTGAAGGATAAAAACTTGTCTGCACCACAATACCACATTGTCACTATTTCGCTGATAGAATTTTCTTTTAAACTCCACACAATCTAGCTATTATTAAATTATTATTAAATATATTATTAAATATAATAATGACTGCAAGTAAACAAAAACAGAAGAATAATAATACAATTGAGTAGACACCTTGTTACATTTGAAATAAGGTATAAGTTGCCGTACAACACATTTAGGTATTATCTACTACAGCTGTTTCTTAGGTACACTCGAGTGCAGAACTATTGACTTTAAAAGTTGCCTGCAAAACGATAACTAATTACTTAAATTGAACACGTACCTTAGACAGTAAGTTCTGGAGCTATATGAATTTCTGTTTAATTACTTACATATTATTATTTAATTTCTATTGTTTTAAAATGATATTTTAAGATGCACAGCCTTAACGATAAACTGACTAATAATTTTCACCTATAAACACCAAAACACAACCCTAAAACACTGTTTTTGAACGTTATAAAATGCACTAAGTGAACGTACATACAATGTATTGTATCTCCATCGTCCCGCCGGGTGGTGCTGGTGGCCCAGAGAGCACAAGGGATTCGTTGCACAGTTTCCTGACGAATGGGACCATTCCGACCGCCCAGCCCAGCTAAAAATAACCCCCCAGAGGTCCATAGTACGGAATTACTTAAAACTTGTTTACATCGATAACAACGTTTACAAATTATCATGACAATTAGACAGACTCAAAACTATACACGTGATTGATTTATTATTGTAACGGCGTTTTTAAAACACATTAAATTTTCAGAAGTGAACGATAACTCTCCTGGAGTTTCATAATGACTTTGATGTTTATAGCCATTTCTTGTTCTTCATAACAAAATATTTGAACTGATAATGATAACCTAAATAACGGTTGGTAAGACATTGAGGCATGTTGATTCGTATGTAATCTTTGTTGTGTTATTTTTAAAAATCAAGTAGTTAAGCACCTACTTGTGTGTAATTAATTGCATAATGGAAATATCTCGCTGTCTACGCTCCATATGGGCAATGAACCTACACGGTTTAAATATAGCTGGAGATGAAGTACCTACCAGGTCATTCTCTCGGCAGATAAAAGTTTATTTCTGGTACTTATAGATATTTGAATAAAAGATTTATTGCACAGAAATCAAAATATGTCTTTTCCAGCACTATTCCTGGATGTGGAAATAGGATTATATTCTCTTCGGATAAATCCGGGCAAACACCGTCTACCAATTTCTACGGTTTGGTATTATACTCTGGATAGATTTGGAAATCCTGGGAGCTTAAACTTTGCTTATGAATGAAATTTTCCAATCTCACTAACTTTGCAGAGACCACACGTCTGGTCAATTTAGTAAATTGCTTTTCTTATTTTTGTAGATTATTAAATTGTGCTACTACCAATCAAATAAAGCTAAGTTTAAGCTTTAACCACCTAAATACTTTAATAATACCAGCATAAGTTTTGTGGCATAGGTACGTCTACAATTTTTTTTGTGGACTAATTATACCAATCATTAGCACAGAACACATAATAGTAATTAGGCCCAAACAAAGCTTGTAGTACAATAACTAAGTAACGGATATAAATACATAAACAAAAAGATAAGGGAACTAATGCTCATAAATGCGCACCCCAACCATTATTCGAACCCCGGAACCTTTGACTCAAGAGGCAGGGTCGCTTCTACAGCGCCAAGTAGTCATCAATCACAGAGTAATGTGGTATTTACACGACGACTCGTGTAAATAACAAGTCGACACTTGGCAGGTAACTTGACAGGCGACTTAGTCAATCAGCGCTTTTTATCGACAATCACTCATTAAATCGAATCGCCACCTTCCCCCTAGTCAAAGTAACATTTGCAAATTTTCGCTATCGCTTCGCTTCGAAACATGTATGGATTTGACGTTTTAAAATTCGATTGTTAACGAAACTTTATGTCAATCCCATACATGTTTCAAAAGCGAAGCGATAACGAAGATTTGCGAATGTTACTTTGGCTAGGCTTTTAGGTTTGCGATTAGATTTTACAAGCGATTGTCTGTAAAAAGCGCAAATTGACTAAAGTTGCCTGCCAATAAGTCGCTCCATGTAAAAACCCATAAATCTAAATAAATTAACGTAAATACGATGTCTTCTGATTCGTAGGTCTGTGGCGCTATCATGACAGTTCGTCGGCGCGTCCGTCGTCGGTCGGGTGCGTCGCGTGCACATAGCAACAGACCTTATCTAGGCGACAGGGTCCGGAAGTCTGCGCTCCTAAAAATAAGTAAAGGTCGCAGGGTGCTGTTTACTCGATGTGGTAAATAAGTTTGACGAGACGGAGATGGATAACGGCACGGACATACACGGATTTGACATAAACAGAGTTCGTCATGTCGTTATTGCCAATGCGGAAACATCCCGCATTAAAAAAAGTTCCACCCACTTTAGGAGCATCTTTTTTAGGGTTCCGTACCCAAATGGTAAAAACGGGACCCTATTACTAAGACTCCGCTGTCCGTCTGTCTGTCTGTCTGTCTGTCACCAGGCTGTATCTCATGAACAGTGATAGCTAGACAGTTGAAATTTTCACAGATGATGTATTTCTGTTGCCGCTATAACAACAAATACTAACAACAGAATAAAATAAATATTTGAGGGGGCTCCCATACAACAAACGTGATTTTTTTGCCGTTTTTTGCTCGATATTAATAGCGGCAACAGGTAGACAGCTTTGAAATTTTCACAGATGATGTTTTATGTTGCCAATATAACAACAAATACTAACAATAGAATAAAATAAATATTTAAGGGGGGCTCCCATGCAACAAACTTGATTTATTTGCCGTTTTTTGGTACGGAACCCTTCATGCGCGGGTCCAACTCGCACTTAGCAGGTTTTTTCTAGTAATATATTATTAAAAACCACTGGCATGTTGACATTACAATATGCTTACTTACTTAAAAATAAAACACTTTACGAATAAATTACCTATGTACTCCTCGTATCTATAGACGAGACTTGAGTAAAACTTAAAATTTTCAGATGCTTCCAATATTGTACCTATTTACGTGCAATTTATAGTTCCTATAAATTAATCTTAAATGCACCAGAAACTAAAACTCCATTTGAGATTAATTATTTATTCTTTAGATTGCATGTGAGTATAAAATTAATAATTTGAAATTTGCAAGTTTTACTCAAGACATTACTTATCTATGGGATACACGCATACTTGATGAATAATTCCGTGTAAATTCTGTTCCATATTTAAATTAAACAAGAAGTAAGCCTCATAGATTGTGAAACGTGTAGTTACTTACTTAGTTTTTTATTAAACACCCACCTACCTTTTTTCTTTGTTGTCCAAATAAGTATGTAACTCAACCCTTGTGCAAATATTTGATGATAATAGATTTGCGTATAAATATAAACAGTTTTAATTTTATTTTTCCCACATTTATTATGACGTTTTTTATTAACACTGGACTGGAATGCCAACTAAATAGAATACCAATACTCCCTTGAATTACGGCAAGAGATTAAAGTATTGTAGTCTTAACTACTACCTACTTATTTAATTTCAAAGTATAGTATGATTTATATTTTGTATTTTTCTAGCGACTACGGCTTATGATATGAGAGTTTAATGGCTCAACGATTTCGTGCTAAGTGTGAACAGCTATCGAAAAAATAACGCGCGTAAAAACATTTAATTATAAGTAATTTTGTATGGGAAATTTGTACAGCGCCATCTATCGCCTAAAAGCGAAATGAAATTTTCCATAAATAATTGTTCTATTGATTACTTTTACGCGCGTTTTTTTTTCTCAGTAGATGTTCGTGCTGAGAGTACTAAAGTTCAGTGACTGGCGCGACCGGTCAATGTTGAGCTGAACAAGTTTTACGAAGTCTGGGAAGAAACAACATTGTATTATTAAGATATAAAATATCCGTAGTTTATAGTAGATAAACTATAAGTAGTTTATCTACTGATATTTTAAGAAAATTAAAAATAAACAAAAATCTGTTTACATAACCCTCGTATCTACAACGTGTTAATGAATAAACGCAAAACCTCTTAGGTGGTGATTGTGCTGATGAATATGAACAACTTTTACTATGGGGCCAACTCTGCAACTCAACAAAAAAAATCTCCTGTTTCATACATTCTGGTCGAGTAGGTATTGACAACTTGTATGAAACAGCTAAAAGTTGTTCATATTCATGAGCACAATCACCACCTAAGAGGTTTTGCGTTTATTCATTAACACGTTGTATAGACGAGTAAATAGTAACTTGAGTAAAACTTGCAATTTTCAGTTGCTTCTAATATTATATTCATATGCAATTTAAAGTATAAATTAATCATCTTCCTGTTTTTGAAGTCAGTTAAAAAATATATATTTTGCATAGAACTAACGTTATTTCGACAAAGACTTCTATGTTGTATAAGTCTTTGGCATCGATTTACCGTGTTTCGACCTAGCGTGCATCGATCCACCGTGTTTCGACCTAGCGTGCATCGATCCACCGTGTTTCGACCTAGCGTGCATCGATCCACCGTGTTTCGACCTAGCGTGCATCGATCCACCGTGTTTCGACCTAGCGTGCATCGATCCACCGTGTTTCGACCTAGCGTGCATCGATCCACCGTGTTTCGACCTAGCGTGCATCGATCCACCGTGTTTCGACCTAGCGTGCATCGATCCACCGTGTTTCGACCTAGCGTGCATCAATCTACCGTGTTTCGATCTAGCGTGCATCGCCCTCTCGTGCATCGATCTACAGTTACAGAGTCAAAGATTAATGTGACTAGTCCGGCATATTTTATAATTATTGTACGCTTTGGAAATTCACACCTCTAAATTGACCGGCTTGCTTGAGATATTATTATTATTATTATTCAGAAAAACATCTCTTGGCGCATCTTTCAAACAGGTCTTTAAACCTGAGCCGTCATAAGAACAATAAAGTTTATTAATCACCAGTAAATTGCCGTAACCGTAATTTAGGTGTTATTGTTGTTCGTCCGCGATAATGCCGCCCCCAGGCGGCTGATAAGTTGGCAACAAGACGTAAACAACACAAGCGCGTGGCGCTCGGGTGTCGTGGCTCTCACATATTTGACACACTTCTCGCCTGAATATGGCATGACCTTATATAGTGACACCCGATAAATGTTTTGTGAAACTCGAATGAAATAGCTGCACTATAAACATAGAATACAGCGTGATGCTTTTTGTATAAATAAAATCTAAAGTACTTTGAGTATGGTTCATATGCGGGAATACTAATCGCGCAGTACAAGATTATACCACAGAATAGATATAAGTAGGTACTATTGTACAGAAAGGACACTCTCCGCCCAGCCCCAGAATCAATTACCTCACCCCACTCCGCGAGTTCGTATGCCGTTTGTCAACGTCAACTTATTTTGATATTCAAAGCAAGGTGTCGTAACTTTTTAGTCGTGTTTGTCAACTGTCAACTTATTTTGATGTTCAAAGCAATGCGTCGTAACTTTTTTTACCAAAAAGTTCGAATCTTAGTTGAACGCCACTCATACAGTACAAACTGTAGCCCTAGACTTACACACAGTGCGTGTACCAAAAACGTCATCTGACGTCATCTGTTTTTATTGACGCGCTTGTATGGAGTGTCGTGTAACTAAGGCCGCGTTCCGAATCACGCTTACAGCACTGTGAGCGCGCTAACGCCCGGTCCAAATCATGCTTACAACGCTCACGTAAGTTGATGTGACGTCACAGATGACGTCATCGTATGTGCTAACGACGCTCAGCGTATTCCACCAAAGCACTGTGAGCGTAGTCGGTGTAGCTGTCAAACTTCCTTGTCAAAGTTCATTCTTGACAAAAAATACGTGGTTAAATTGTGAATCGTAGTGGATGTTGTGGTTATTATTCGTGATTGTTACAAAAGATAGCTGACTTTATTAACTTGCAGGTGTTTTGTAAAGATGCGAACGAAATAATTATATTAATCTGATGTTGAAAGAGCTAGCAGTGGTAATAAGTATTTTGAAGCTTTAAGAGTTTAAAATTGGTTAGTAAATAATTGGTCTCAGTGAAGAAACTTAATTCGTATTCATTAGTGCCTTTTTATTTACTTCTCCCTTAGAATAAATATTAACTTTACCCTTTTGGAGGTTACGTTGTTATAAACAATCCAACGTTAGCGGTGTGAGCGCTCTCACGAGCGGTCCGAATCAATAGTATCGTGAGCGTGCTGACAGCGTGCTAATGATTTGGACCGGTGTACAATGACGTCACACGCTGTGAGCACTGTTGGCGTGATTCGGAACGCGGCCTAAACTGTGTTTTCAACGTCTACATTACCACGAAATCAGACTCCCGCGCGTGCATACGCTATCATGGGAATGCTCCTAACCGCGTGAAGATGCGTGTCACCGCGCGATCATATGAACTTAGCCTAACTTACAAACAATAGATCTATTCGTACGTCACATTAAACCCCCTTTATGGGATCTACAAAAAAGTAAAAAAAAATGCAACGTGTCGAAAGATTAACCGGGTGTAGTAACTGATGAGCGCGAGTTATCTGTCGGATTAGCCATTCTTGGATACCAACTATCCGGAGACAAATTAACGGCTTAGTTTGATTGATAGTCCACTAAGGAGCCATTACATAACGTGCCTCACCCAGGTAGACCTACTTGAACACCTTTTATATAAACTAAATTATTCGAAGCCAGATTTTAAATGTTAACACTGAATCTTCAAATAGAATTAAAAGTTAAAACAATACCCTTGCGGGTATATTATACTACAATATAGGTTGCGGGAAGCCACTGGATGCGGGCAGCGCAGGACCGATCGTCGTGGAGATCCTTGGGGGAGGCCTATGCCCAGCAGTGGGTGTCGTGCGGCTGATATGATGATGATGGCAATACCCTTCAGTTTAATTCAATTTAATTAGACCATGTAATAGCTGTTAAACTTCAAAACCGGTTGAGGTTTATCATTTTGTGATAGATAACTTATTCGTATGTAAAGGATCTGGGTGAATCTACGTTGTCTATTACTTCCTGCGTCATTGTCTGAACTCAAAAATCCAATGCATCGCAATAAATAAATTAAAAATATGCAAACAATTACAATGTATTATTGTACTAGAATGTAAATGAAGGCATATTTTTGATTTATTCCTTGTGATGCATTGGATTTTTATAGATTTTCGAGTTCAGACAATGACGCAGGAAGTAAGGAACAACGTAGATTCACCCATCTAAGACTTACCGTCATATCTCGTATCTATAGACAAGTAATGACTTGTATAAAACCTTCAATTTTCAAATGCTTCTTGCATTTAAGATTAATTAAGTATATGCATATAAATTGCATGTGAATGTAATATTAGAAGCATTTGAAAATTGCAAGTGTAAAACTTGTAAAACGAGTAAAATTAAATTTTACTCGAAGCATTACTTACTCGTCTATTGATATGAGAATTAGACTTTAAGTAGCTGCACTAGTTTTAAAATTTTTTGATAATAAACCTTATGAATAATTTTGTGAGCAGGTTTGATAAATATATAGAATTTTGTATGTCGAGACAGTTTTTCGAAATTTATTAAAATGACGGAGATATGTAAAAAACCATATTTCAGTCCAGCTTTCCGGTTGTTTCTTAACCGATTCTGGTGAAATTTTGTGAGTAGGTTCGATAAATCATATATGTTTAGTCGAGCCAATTTTTTCAAATTTATAAAAAAATATTCACCCATTTTGAAAAATTATCAAAATTAGAAGCACCATCTAGCTGCAAATACTCACGTACCTACTGTGTCCTTTGAAAACTTCATGGCGACATTTTATTTTTAACCGACTTCAAAAAAAGGAGGAGGTTCTCAAGTCAACGGTATATTTTTTTTATTTTTTTTATGTATGTTTTAACATAGCTTCGTCAATTGTTACCCGATTTGAACAATTCTTTTTTTATCTCAAAGAACATAGTTCGTGTGTGGTCCCATAAAATTTTTACAGAGATCTGGCTAGTAGTTTTTTCATAATCCTGAAAAATAGTGCAAGTTTTACACAACAATAAAACTTGTATTATTGAGCAGAGACGATGCACAGCATCTGTGGGAGAGTGCGCCGACTTCCAGTCTAGCTACATCCTGTCAAAGTAGTCAATTGACTTACCCTTTAAGCAGTTTTCCTGTCAAAAATCGTAAAACAGACTTACTTCCGGTTGGCGCCATTTTTACTTTCACCTGTGGAGTCGTTGTAACGAAGTGTCCTCATAGAAGTCTCTCACCAGGAGACCTTAATGGGATGCTGTGCATCGTCTCTGCTCAATAATACAAGTTTTATTGTTGTGTAAAACTTGCACTATTATCGGCATGTGACGATGCACAGCATCTGTGAGAGACGTGTTTATTAACTCCTGGTGACTCCAAACGACGCTATGTGATGCTGTTGAAGGCATGATTAACTTGAGATAACTGAAAACACATTTCAATCAATTGAAATATTGATATAACATGTGTCACTCTGTATCAGAGTTATTAGCATAACTCACTTTTAAAAGCTAGCTTTGATTACTAAATTCAAATCAAATCAATTCGAGCAGCAATCTTTTCGTCTCTATGAAGGCTACTAGTTGAAAAAACAATATTATTGTACTAATTTAGGGGGCAACGGCCGAGCCCAAGGAACCTGCAGCTACGGTTATAACTGCATCATTCACATGGTTTAATTTAGTTGTAGATTACTTACAGTTCATGAGGTGGCTAGGTGCACACGCTTCTAACATTGATAATATAGCCTTATTGCGTTCGCCTCGTCGCCTCCGCCTGTGCGTCTCTGAAACCTTAGTTTTATAACTCACCTCAACCAAATAAATACAGGAAATATATTAATATTGCTATGTTTTAATTTTAACCTGTCTGTTAAACACTGTGTCCATCTTTTACCCAAGAGCTGGACTTAGGATGAGGTGGTCGCCGGAATGGCATCGCTGTAGTGGCTCGTAGATACACTTAGAAAAGTGAGGTTGAGTACGCGCCTGCCAACCCGATGTTAGAAGCAGCAGGCACTAACCTTGCGTGAAGCTTCAAATAATGTGATGTAAGCAGCTGTCGGATTATGTTGTATTGTATCGAAGCGAGCAAACCACCCAAATCCAAGACAGGTGGCTCGTGGATTCTCTGCTCGCTGTTTTTGAAGAGGTACAATGTGTTTCATTAGAAAAAAAAAATACATATACATTATTGCACATGACAATTTAAATGTTAATTCGTTATTTCTAACAATAATGCTCTGGATTTGTGTAATAAAATCATCCGATAAGCTAAATTCTCTTCAAAAGGCAGGTATGCTAAGAATCTAGCTAGATGGGCCTTTAGCTTCAAGATATTTATGGCCTAAATATTATCTCTACAAAATTCAACGTCTTTTTGTGTCACACTACTCACACTATCCCGTCACCAGTTTTCTGAACGTGAGGTGGTGGAAGTCTAACGATCTGGTCTAAGAACTGATTCTAAGTTCGCAATCTTATATTTTACATAGTATTAAACAAAATGTAAATCCGTTATTTGCATTAAGTTAAATTTGTAAGATTGTGTTATGAGTTTTGTGATAATAAATGAAAATATTAAGAGCTCGTAGAAGGAAGTATAGAAGTAAAGCGGTACTACTACCAGATATACACTCTTGCCACGGGTGCCAGGTGGTGGGACAGGCAGGGTATCAGGCTTTGTGATCAAAATTCCTATACTAGTCAGAACTACAATGACTTCAGCAGGACGTGGGTCTTGTTTAAGGCACTGCATAATACTAACAATCTTGTGGTAGATAGTTCAGTTCTCCAACTCTCATACGGCTGCGACAATTCGATCTGGAGGAACTCCGAAAACGTGGTGCTCACCACTGGTCGTAACAGGTGCCGTCCAGACGCTTCGCTGCCCCGAGACAGCCTGTATGTTACCTTTTTATGCTTATCTGGCAGGTATTCTGCTGTCATCAAGATGTTCCAACGGTCAAGGTGAAGTAAAAGTCGTCACGTCATCTAAAGATAGGGCGTGATATGGTTTACCGCTGTGAATTTGTCCTCCTTGCGGTTGCAATGCTAATCTGAGTCCCCGACTCCAATTGTGGTCTGCTGCATCTGTTGCAAGGAATTAAGAGTAGGGTGGAAACTTTTCACTACCTGATGGTACTCTTACGTAGTTATTTTTAAGTCGCGTTGTACTGGTTCCGATATGTTGTAGTGGCTGCTCGGAGGTTCTCTTCGTAACAAGCGAGTATTACGTTTGTTGAAAGTGCAGTCACTGGGAATAATAAAATTTGCGAGATTCAGAGTACCCTTGATTAATTGATCCCTGTAGCGACAACATACCAATGCGACGTGCGACCAGCACACAACACACAAACACGTGAGCAGTGGCAGCTGTGTGGTGCAGTTGTACTCCTGACAACGGTAGGTAAGGTCGTGCTGCGCGAGCAGCGCGCGCAGGTGACGCGTGGGCAACTTGGTGGTCATGATGAGTACTTATCACTCTTCACCAGTAAGATAAGCAGTGCGTTCTATCTCTTATACAGTTTTATAAATTTCAGTTTTTGGCTGGGTTCGGTTCATCTAGCTAGACTATAGTATCTATTCTCTACTATCTATCTAACTACTATCTATCTAGTATATATCTACTAATATTCTGTTTGACTAGCGAGAAGTACAAGTAGACTGTAATTCGCATACCTTTTTCTGAAGGTGTTGAGCTACCCTGTTGGCCAAAGCGGTGAAATATTTCGGCGCGCACAATAGGCCAAGCGGTAGACAGACCATTCGGAGGACTCGGTGGTCGTAGACCAGCAGAAGGAACCTCCCTTGGACCTCAAAGGTCAAGCTTCGTCATCCAGTCGCCTATTTTGAAAGAGCTTAGGAATCTGTATCTGAAAGGTCAGTTTAAATGGTCAACGATCCCTGTCACTCCTCTCCGTCAGGAACCTGGTTGAGTGAGATGAAGTCGATTCCGACTTGTCACCGATCCACTTCCTCCAAGATACCTCGCTCAATAAGCTTGTGTATCAGCCGAGACATAGCGGGCGATCGAGGCGTTTCGAAGCTATAAGAAATACTTGCTGTCTGATGGACGAGCGCAAGCTTGGGGTAAATGGCAGGCGCATTCTCGTTTGACGAGAAGGGCCTACGGAGCACCGAAGCTAACCTGCCACTGCCTCCGATACGCTCAGAGGCAGCCCCATTAGTCTTATGTTATTGTGATTGATAGTCACCTTACCTTATCGAATGGTCATTCGTCATTCCATTCGTATTCAGAATGTGAGCACACAGTGGAAACTAATCTCAACGGCTTCAAAAAGCATCTGATAAGGCAACGCCACTGTGTGTGACTGGAAACCTGTCAAACGAAGGTTTTGACTCAAGCAATTCCATGCAATAATATGTATAATGGGCAGCACTACTGTTCGATCCGGAGACCTGTCACACTTCATTTGTTCTCATCGAATAAGTACTTACACTATGGAGGTAGCTTGCGCAGATCCTCACGAAGGTTTTTGTTAAGCCGCTTGCTCAGGATACGCTCCTGTTCCGGCAGCTTTCGATATATTTATAATGCCCTTATTTCCGCACACTATTTACATAACCTTGTCATTAGTTTTCTAAAATCTGGAGGTAGGTGAAACTTACATAGGTCTGTACGTACATCCATGTAATAAAAAAAATATTGCCAACAATATTCACTTCAAAATAGAATAAAAATGAGCTACGTGAGACATTACAAGAGGTCATACATAACATAATCACAGGTTGATCAAATCGAAATCAATCGCTGCTAAAAGTCAATCTCTATATCAAGTTAACAAAGAAATTTAAAGTCTGAACTGAAAATAATAAACTTAAGACTCAAATATTTTTTACCATACCAGCAATATATTGGCAGGCAAGCAGATAATAACAAAATAATTTAAAGACTGAACATAAGCTTAGACTCAACTTAGTTAATCGTACCAGCAATATTCTTATTAGTAGAGATATTGACAGGCTTATTACCGGAAAAAGGCAACCGGTTTTAACCGTACAAGTTGAATAGTTCACCTCCAGGTCTACGAAACCTGGGTGTGCCTTTTAAGAGTCAAAATCGTATCGAATATTTTTCCGATATTACTAAATTTTTCTAAAACCCTAGGCTCTTTATATGCTCCGAGTGAGCAGGTAGGATTTTACTCTTTTTTTTTAGTTATTATTTTATTATAAAATCAGGATTCAAGAGACTGGATTCAACGTCACTGGTATCAGAATCGACCACCGAGCGATACAATTGACGGTCAAAAGCTGTAAATCAGTTGGACCAAGGCACCGGTACAGGTACCACGTTGGTAGCATTGAGGTGTGCATACCATTATTAGCGTCTGATGCAGGCACTGCATGCAAACTGGCCGCATTCTAGACAAAATTTTCATAAAAACCGACTAAGACGGTAATACAGCTTTTGTAGCAATGAGCAAATGTAACACTTTTATTTTAGTCACAAGTTTATTAAGTAGTATTAGATCATAGTTCGACTCACCAAGTCTCCTGTGTTTTACCTTGCGTCCGAAAATCGTCAGCGGACGGCTCCGGGCTACAGCTATACAAACGGTGTCGAAGTTTTAAGGCACGTCTGCTATGGCTAGGAAGACGGGACTCTTCGTCGACCTCACGCTCTGCGCGTTTCGGGAGGTCAAAGCACGCGTTTGTTTCACTGACACTGTTAATTACTATTACTATAGCATAAGCTTAGCATAAGTAAAAACTTTTCACTTTGAAATCAGGAAAAAATTTCGTAGTATTTCAAAATAGATGTTGCTTCGACGAGAAGTAACGACGCTATGAGGACACTTCGTTACAACGACTCCACAGGTGAAAGTAAAAATGGCGCCAACCGGAAGTGGGTCTGTTTTACGATTTTTGACAGGAAAACTGCTTAAAGGGTAAGTCAATTGACTACTTTGACAGGATGTAGCTAGACTGGAAGTCGGCGCACTCTCCCACAGATGCTGTGCATCGTCACATGCCGATAATATCAACTATTTAGCTCGCCATCGCACGAGTTTTTATGGAATTTCGGACATAACATCTTTGTTTATGAACCGATTTAGATGATTCTTTTTTGTTTGAAAGGGTATACTTCAAGAGTGGTCACAATTTAATTTCATCGTAATTGGATTTCGAACTTCCAAGATACACAAGGGAACTCCTCAAAGTCAAATCTTAATATATAAAATCATAAACAGAATGACTGACTGACTGACTGACTGACTGATCTATCAACGCACAGCCCAAACCGCTGGACCTAGAGACTTGAAATTTTGCACACAGATACTTTATACAGTGTAAGCATCCACTAAGGAAGGATTTTTGAAAATTCCATCCCTAAGGGGATGAAATAAGGGATGAAAGTTTGTATGAAAGTCCCTCAGTTTTGAAGCTAGAATCTTCAAATTTTGTGTTTAGGCTGACGATTGAAAATTAATAAATACGGGTCTCAGCGTTTTTCAAAATTCTACCCCCGAAGGGGTCAAAAGGGGGATGAAGTTGTGTATTAAAGGAAATCCTTCATTTTCGAAGTAAAAATCGCTAAATTTATAATTTAGGCTTATGGATAGAAATCTAAAGCAACGTATATTGTTTTTGTTAGGATTTCAACTCCAAAGGGGATGAAATGGGGGTGAAAAGGGTTAAAAAAAACCTAAAAATAGATATGGATGTCGTTATCGGGGTTTTGTGGGATGATGATAGCAAAAATGACATTTATTTTGAAGTCCAACAACGGTGGACATGATTTAACCCCTAAAGGGGTGAAAATGGGGTCCAAATTTTGTATGGAAAAATAATATAAAATAGACATTACAACTTTAAACTTCGTAGGAGCACATCTAAAAATAAATAGGCAAATATATATTTTGTTATTTTGAAAATCAACCCCTTAGGGGGTAAATGGGATGAGTAAACATAAAAATCGATATTGATGTCGTTATTGGGGTTTTCTGGGATGACGATTGCAAAAATGACATTTATTTTGAAGTCCAACACAGTGGACATGATTTAACCCCTAGAGGGGTGAAAATGGGGTCCAAATTTTGTATGGAAAAATAATATAAAATAGACATTACAACTTAAAACTTCGTAGGAGCACATCTAAAAATAAATAGGCAAATATATATTTTGTTATTTTGAAAATCAACCCCTTAGGGGGTAAATGGGGTGAGTAAACATAAAAATCGATATAGATGTCGTTATTGGGCTTTTCTGGGATGACGATTGCAAAAATGACATTTATTTTGAAGTCCAACACGGTGGACATGATTTAACCCCTAAAGGGGTAAAAATGGGGTTCAAATTTTGTATGGAAAAAGAATACAAAATCGAAATTAAAACTTTAAAATTTGTAGGAGCACGTCTAAATATATATTTTGGGATTTTGAAAATCAACCCCTTAGAGGGTAAGTGGGGTGAGTAACATAAAAATCGATATGGATGTCGTTTTTGAGGTTTTATGGGATGGTGATTGCGAAAATTAGATTTATTTTGAAGTCCAACGCGGTGGACATGACACATATGGACCTGGACCTGGAAATGCACATCCAGGGAACGGGAACGGGAACCGGAACCGGAACGGGCACGGGCACGGGCACTGGAACGGGAACGGAACGGAACGGAACGGAACGGAACGGAACGGAACGGAACGGAACGGAACGGAACGGAACGGAACGGAACGGAACGGAACGGAACGGAACGGAACGGAACGGAACGGAACGGAACGGAACGGAACAGAGCGGAGCGGAACGGAACGGAACGGGAACGAGACGGTAACGGGAACTAGAACGGGACGGGTACGGGAACGGGAACGGAAGGTGTACGGGACGAGTACGGGACGGGATCGGACGGGAACGGAACAGGAACGGAACGAAACGGGAATGAAACAGGAACGTAACGGGAACGGAACGGGAACGGAACAGGAACGAAACTGGAATGAAATGGGAACGGAACGGGAATAGAACAGGATGGGAACGGGAACAAGAACCGGACGGGAACGGAACGGGAACAAGAACGGGAACGTAAGGCGTACGGGACGGTTAGGGGACGTTTACGGGACGGGAACGCAGCGGGAAGGGAACGGGAATGGGAACGGGAAAGAAACGTGAACGGAACGGGAACGGAACGGAAACGGAAACGGAACGGGAATATAACGGGACAGGAACGGGTACGAGAACAAGATGGGAACGGGACAGGAAACGGAAGGGGTACGGGACGGTTACGGGACGTTTACGGGATGGGAACGCAAACGGGACGGGAACGGAACGGGAACGGGGAACGGGAACGGGAGCGGGAGCGGGAACGGAAACGGGAACTGGAAGCCTTGTGCGAGGCCCGCCACACGCGGCAAATGTCTTGCCTCGCGAGGCAGCGCGCTTGATGGGGACTAGCCTAATCGCGTAAAAATGGCTAGCCGGATCCTGGTTGAAGGTTCCTTAAAAGGATTTCGTCTAATATCCACGCGGACGAAGTCGCGGGCAGAAGCTAGTAGTATATGTAAAGTGATTTAGGTTTTGGTAAGTTTATGGCAATCCAAAACAAACCAAATCATGGTTTGTAATGCAACGTTCTGGACTAGACTTGGACTACGAAGACACAAAGAACTCCTCAAAAACAAACAGCGAAAATTTGGAAATTGAGTTCTGGGCATTTTACCATTTAAAATATTATAATATAAAGTTAAACAATATTTACACGCTGCGCTTACATACCTACCACTGAAAAGTTGAAAATAAAAAAGCTTTTAAAAAAAAAAGAAAAATCGACTTCAAAAAATTGAAAACAAAAACAGTTTAAAAATTAAATACCTCTAAAAAGCAAGAAATAAATTCGAATCATTCGTTAGACATATCAATATTAATAAAACACGACTAATGAAGTCGGGTGGGGCTTTTAGAAAAAAATTAAGTTGTCCTCCAGCCCCACCCGACTTCAATAGACGTGTTTTATTAATATTGATATGTGTAACGAATGATTCGAATCTATTTCTTGCTTTTTAGAGGTATTTAATTTTTAAACTGTTTTTGTTTTCAATTTTTTGAAGTCGGTTTTTCTTTTTTTATTTTATCGCGAGGTCTACAGCTCACGGAGCCACTAGTTATAGCACCTAAGTGAAAGTAGTTCCAAGTATCGCGTAGCAACTTCCAATAGTGACATCGTCGGACAATTTGTACGTACTTTTGTTCCGTCAAAGTTGTACAGTACAAAGACACTTAAATTGTACAGAACAATGAAACACTTCGCATTGCAAGCTTTCTTTCATTTACGTAAGAAGAGAAAGGCGCGAAATTCGAGTGGTTTGCCACAAAAACGCTAAAATTTATAAAATAGTGCTAAATTGAATAAAACATTCCTTATTCGATTTTTTAAAACTTTTGATGATTTGGTTGGGTTCTTGATTAATCTTCATTTGATCACGCACGGCGGCTGAAAAGGTACCAAAATATTTTGGAAATCCAAAAATAGAATTCTGAAATATTTTATTATGATCATGTCTTTTAGTGTAAGTAAATTAGCCTTTAAAGTAAGTCATGAATCTTATATGAATGGTACCTTTTCCCATGCGAGAAATCCGTTACGGTAACCCGCCCGCTTGGGGAGCAAAGAGGTTCTCTCAAGCTCCTTTTGAATACTCTACTAGTGTAGGAAAGGAAGGTAGTGGACCCCCACAGTAAATCCTCAGTAGACGAAACTTTACAGTATGATAAAGGATCATAATGAAACATATTTTTTTAATATTCTAAATCGATTTTACCATTGAAAATGGTTATCAAATGCAAATCGCCTGAGACGTATTTTTGGTCATAGTTCCGAGGATTTTAGGCGGATCGAGATGGTAATAGTACCAAAAGTTGAGGAATTTACTGAGACACGTGTGAACGTTTGAATTTAGAAAATCGGCTGTTAACTTTTTTTGAAATTTCGAAAAATTCGGGTTTTTTGGGGGGTGTTTGTTTACTAAATTGTAAATAACTCGAGAAAAAAACCGACTTAAGAAAAAATGAAAAAATGTGTCCTAGGGTATTAGTTTAGCTACAAAATAGCGTAATTTTTTTGAAAATCAGTTTATAATTGTGACCTGTAGGTGGTCCCTTTAGATTTGGAATTGTAGAAAAACGTGTATTTCGGTATATAAAAAGTGATGTAGTTTCTATGATTATTGACCGATCGTCATGGTAATGGTATTGAAAGATGGGGAAGCAGACGAGAAGTACATTAGTTGATTTTTGTAAATCGGTTAATAATATTTCAACCGCGTCGAAGCAGTCAGGGGCACTTTTGTTTTTAATGTTAAGGTCTCCATACAAAAGATCGCTTTATTTCCTACACTATACCTACCGACTTAAAATCTCAAAATAACTAGTTACTTTCTTACTTTGTAAGACAAATCTCATACTGACAAGCATCGAATTGCAATGGTTGCAGATTTATCGTAAAATCATCATCGTGACATCGCAGACATCGTGACATAGCATCGTGACAAGTGTGTCCGTCTGATATCTACAACAAAATTAAACTTATTCAAAGTTTAATATTTATTCCGATCTTTTTTAATGAATTTCAGACTGATTGACAGATGCAAGCTTAGTAGATTATTGTTTGTGTTAATAATTTTCGAAGTCATTAGGTACTGCTGTAATTAGGTACACAATTATTTGAAATAACAAAATATTTTTTGTTATTTCAAATAATTATGTACCTAATTACAGCAGTAATTACTTCGAAAATATCTGAACTAAGATAAAACATTAATCCTTCCCGGATTCTTTATGTTACAGCAATAATTTGAAATCCTAAGCCACAATGGCGCCGAGCTTCGGAGAAATTGTTGTCAAAATTCTTAAGAAATTAAACTGGTTTTACCGCCAACGCCTTAGAGGAATTTCGTTTCCTCTATTTTCGTTTAGCGTGTCACATTTTCATTGCCCTCAATGCTTTCATCTATTAGGCACCTATAATAAATAAACCACTTTGTGGAACGAGTATTTACGGTCTTCAAGGCAGCAATTCAAACGTAATTGGAAAATGCTACTTTGAAAATTGTCTCTAAATAAAGAGGAATGTTTATATACTTAAATACTCTGAACCTTATTACGTTATTACTAAGCACGATTTACACATACACACATTACCTACCTATACTCTTCTTCATTGGGTAATTAATTGTCATTTGTACAAGTAAGTTTTATTGTTACAGTCACCTATAGCAATAAGAAATTGTATGTTTTGCAGGTAAGTAGCAACTCGTAATTATATTAATCAAATCAAATCAAATCAAAAGTTTTTTTATTGCACTCATGTGGTTAACAAAGATGATAATAGATATTAGACCCAAAACATGAACCCTGTCTAGGGTATAGCAACTTAAAATAGTTATTAACTAAAGTTAGAAAGGAAATAACAATCATTCACGTTAAATTTAAAATAAAATAAAAATCAGTAGTAACAATAAACACACAACCCTAAGTACTAGCCTACATTAAAAAACAAGAAATAAATTAAAACATAAAAATATGGGTTTCAACAAATTGGCATGAAATTTAAAAATAATTATTATATTAATTAATATAGTTACTTAGGTACCTACCTAAACAAAATAATGTTAGTATTAGATTGGACAGTTAGAAATTAATGTCTAATTTACTTATTTATAATCATAGTATTCTTGTAAAGAGTAGAAGCTATTATTTAACAAAAAATCTTTAAATAACTTTTTAAATTTAATTATGTTGTCTTCTTTTTTTATATGATCGGGTATTTTATTATAGATTTTAACAGCCATTGCAAAAGGACCTGAGTGTACTAATGTTAATTTAGAAATAGGTGGAGCTAGTCTTAGATGGGGTCTTAAATTTTTGGGTCGTTCCTGCTGGGGGAAAAGATGGGAGTTTTTTCTTACGAAAATGCTTAACTCTAATATATATAAACATGTGATAGTTAGTACCCTTTCACTAATAAAGTATGACCGGCAGCTAGTTCTTTCGTCTATATTAACAATTATTCGGAGACATCGCTTTTGGAGTAAGAATAGTTTTATGGAGTCTACGCTGTTTCCCCATAGGATTATACCATACTGGAGCCACGCATGTGCGTATGCGTAGTATGCATTCAAGGCAGTCTTTTTGTCGGTGGATTTTTTTAACTCATATAACGCATAAGTGAATCTAGATATTTTTGCAGAAATGTTTTTGATGTGATTTTTCCAATTTATGTTTGAATCAATATGAATCCCTAGTAGTGGGTAAGAATCTACACAATCTAGTTTAGTATTTTTGAAGGAGTAATTTACTAGTAGTTTTTCTCTTTGATACGGCCCAAACTGCATGAGTTTAGTTTTGGAAAAATTTATTTTAAGGTTGTGGTCGGCTAGCCAGTTTTCTACTTTAACTAATGTATTTTCTATTTTTATGTTAAAATCGATATCATTTGTGCAAGGGATCAATATAGATACGTCATCGGCGAATAATGTGCATGGACTATCTATAACGTTTGGGAGATCATTGATGTACAAAAGAAATAAAACACAACCAAGTACGCTTCCTTGTGGTATTGACTTATTGATATTTAATTTTTGTGATTTGACTCGGCTAATATTTCCTGTGATGCAATCATGGTGTTCTATCTCTACGTATTGGGATCTGTTTCTAAGGTAAGATGCAAACCAGTCATAAGCCGGCCCTCTCACTCCTATACCGTTCAGTTTTTTTAACAAGATATTGTACAAAACTCGATCGTAAGCCTTACTCATGTCAAGGAGTAGTCCAAATGCATGCTTTTTACTATCTATTATATTTAACGTTTGTTGTATGTAATTGAATACCGCAAGAGATGTTGACTTGTTTTTACGAAATCCATTTTGAGCTTTATTGAATAAATTAAACTTTTCGCAATAGGAGTACAAACGAGTCGCCATAGCGATTTCATAAATTTTGGAAAAAGTTGTCAAAAGAGCCACTGGACGGTAATTGTTGCAATCCTTTTTATCGCCCTTCTTGTGAAGTGGTTTTATTACAGCTAGTTTCAGCATATCTGGTACAACACCCTCAGCAAATGATTGGTTTATGAGGTAAGATAAATATTAAACTAGCGGCCGCCCGCGGTTTCACCCGCGTGGTTCCCGTTCCCGTGGGAATATCGGGATAAAAAGTATCCTATGTTTTAATATAGGCTATCTACTTTCTGTGTGCCATATTTCAACTAAATCCGTTCAGTAGTTTTTGCGTGACTGAGGAGCAAACATCCAAACATCTAAGCATCCAAACATCCAAACCCACAAGCTTTCACATTTAGTAGGATGTACGTAGCAAATGTAGCAATGATACCGCAACTTTTTAATCGACTTCAAAAAAGGAGGGGGTTCACAGTTCTGAAGTTTTATTTTTCTACTAGCGGCCGCCCGCGACTTCGTCTGCGTGGAAAGTTTTTTTGCTATCCCTCGGGAACATAGCTTTTTTTCAGGATGATAGTTACCCTATGTCCTTCTCTGTACCCCTGAAAACGTGTATGCAAAATTTTATGACGATCGGTTGAGTAGTTAAGATGTGAAGGCGTAACAAACTAACAAACAAACCTAAGCCAACAAAATGGAATTTTGTAGTGCTGAGTGTAGCAATCGTTATTAGTTATTTCATTATTTATTTGTAATTTTGTGTGTTTTAAATTTATTAATTTCTAACTTACTTTATCAAAGGTTTTGTGTAATCAAAAATATTACGATCATCAACAACTACGTAAATATAAAAATACTAATGTATGTAAATAAAAATACGAAAAATCCCTTCCTTTACCGTGGTACCATTAGACAGTAAAATCTATGTTAAATTTATCAAACCCACAAGGCCATAGCAATACTTTGTAATGAACATAAAATCTTTTTTGTCAGTTTACACTCGCCGACAGCGACAACCCAAATGCTACTTATAAAATACCCAAACTTTTCACAAACTCTCGGATCCCAGTTCCCTTTTGATGTCATATCTCCAACATATATTTGTACTTGGTGAAGTCTGTCATTAAAGAAAATTGGAAACCACCAATTAGGCGCAGGGCTTGCCAAAGAGATGAAATCAATCTGTAATTAGGCATGCTTCGCGAAACTTCCAGCTACTTTAGCGAAGTTTTCAAATACCAAAGTACTTATATATTTTATGACAATGTCGAAAGCGTCGTGCTAGACTTTAGAACTTTCCATTCCATTAAGGCTATGCGTTCAAACGATAACACACGACCTGACCTCAACCCCAACTCAACTCAAACTCACCTCAACCGCATGCAGCCCACCTTGAAATACATCGCTTGTAATGTTGAGTCTCATGACACATTAATAAGCTCCTGTGTATAATGTTCAGGTGAGTTTGAGGTGAGTTCGGGTTGAGATTGAGTTGAGTTCGGGTTGTGTTCAGGTTGAGTCTGAGTTGAGTTCGGGTTGAGGTCGGGTCGTGCGTTATCGTCCTTAAGCAGCCTAATTCGTTAAAAAGTAGAAAGAGCGTCATACTTTTGTAATAATGTCAAAAGAACTGTCTCATTAATTTATAAAATTAGGTGTCGTAATCTTATCAATTCCATGCTATTTACTAATGTTGTTATTTACACAAAAAAGCTCTTTTAATGCAAAAACGCGTATTGTATGTCTATAAGCATATACAGTAGGTTGCCTGATGATCTCAAGATTTTACCTTTAAATGCTTTCAAAAACAAACTGAAGAGTTGGTTGGTTGAGAACTGTTTTTATTCAATCGATGAATTTTATGACTTTTTTAACAGACGACGGTAATGACACACACTGATTTGTAATGTTTATATTGCTACTAAAGTAAATAAATAATATGTAATTAATTATATTTGCATGCCAGTATCTGGAGAAAAGTGTGCGGCTTCATATACATTGTAACATCTTTTATACTTACCACATTTTATGCAAATAAAGAAATATTATATTCTATTCTATTCTATTCTATAAGTTTGGTGATAATATCACCTAATCTAAATAGGCTAAATAGAAAGTTGGCAATTGCAATAGGGAGACAGGTGTGGTAAAATATACCCACCAAAACATTCTGTAAAAAAAACTAGCCAAGTCTCGATGGAGCTGCTTGTTTATCTCTAAAAAGTAATGAAATCTAGACAAAGTCGTGCCAAGTTCCTTACTGTGATTTCTTTATAATTATAGTTAATGTTGTGTGACTTGGCCGTTGAAGGGTACACAATACAATTGACTAGTTATTGAATCAACGTTTTCCAAGTGGTAATTTTCCATCGTCAATGGGTAGCGGTTCTGGCGACAGATTGGTGAAATGGTGTCATGGAGCACTTGGTTTTGTACCCTTGTGTACCCTTCAACGGCCAAGTCACACAACATTAACTATAATAATAAAGAAATCGCAGTAAGGAACCTTAGACTTGGCACGACTTTGTCTAGATTTCATTACTTTTTATTAGAGACTAGCTTCCGCCCGCGACTTCGTCCGCGTGGATATTAGAGAAAATCCTTAGGGAACCTTCAACCAGAATCCGACCAGCCGATTTTATGCGATTAGGCCGGTCCCCACCAAGCGCGCTGCCTCGCGAGGCAAAACGTTTGCCGCATGTGGCACAGGCCTCGCACGAGGCTGCGCGCTTGGTGGGGACCGGCCTAATCGCATAAAATCGGCTGGTCGGATTCTGGTTGAAGGTTCCCTAAGGATTTTCTCTAATATCCACGGGGACGAAGTCGCGGGCGGAAGCTAGTTTATTACAACAATCCGAAGATATTAGTAGTATCCTGTTCCCGTTTCTTTACCCTTTTCCGTTCCCGTTTGGTCCCGTTCCTGTCCCCGGTTTCCGTTCCCGTTCGCTTTCGAGCGATCGCGATCGCGTTTGCGTTCCCGTTCCCGTTCCCGTTATCGTTCCCGCTCCCGCCATAAAACCTCAAGAACAACATCCACATCGATTTTCATGTTTACTTACCCCATTTACCCCCTAAGGGATGATTTTCAAAACAACAAAATATATATTTGCCTATTTATTTTTGGACATGCTTCTAAGAATTTTAAAGTTGTAATGTCTATTTTATATTATTTTTCCATACATAATTTGCACCCCATTTTCACCCCTTTAGCGGTTAAATCATTTTCACCGTGTTGGACTTCAAAATTTATGTCATTTTCGCAATCACCATCATAAAACCTCAAGAACGACATCCATATCGATTTTTATGTTTACTTACCCCATTTACACCCTAAGGGATTAAAATACTACCAATAACCATATACGTTGCGTTATATTTCCATCCATAAGCCTAAATTATAAATTTAGCGATTTTTACTTTGAAAATTAAGGATTTTCTTCTATACTCAACTTCATCCCCCTTTTCACCCCTTCAAGGGTAGAATTTTGAAAAACGATGATACACGTATTTATTAATATTCAATCATCAGCCTAAATACAAAATTTGAAGATCCTAGCATCAAAACTGAGGGACTTTCATACAAACTTTCATCCCTTATTTCATCCCCTTAGGGATGGAATTTTCAAAAACCCTTCCTTAGTGGATGCCTACACTGTATAAGGTACATGTGTGCAAAATTTCAAGTCTCTAGGTTTAGTAGTTTGGGCTGTGCGTTGATATCTCACTCAGTCAGGACTTTGAATTTTATATATATAGATAAACAAGCAGCTCCGTCGTGACTTGGCTAGTTTTTTTACAGAATGTTTTGGTGGGATTTCACTTCTTTTTGTAGCATTGATGCTTTCCACTACGCTGGATTTTTGCAATGACAGTCGATTTTTTTATGTACCAAGTAGAAGGGGGCATTACCGTATCTCGAATACAGCTAAGACCAGCTGAGGGTTCTTCATCAGATACTTCTGACCTTCGATTTTTGACATCAAATGAAGCGGCCCACCAAGTTGAATATTTTTTGTAAAGGCGGTATATGTCGATCTCTAATAGTTTGGTTGGGCTCTTGTGTTTTCTAATCAGGGTCACCAGGTACTCCAGATCTTCGATTATCCTAGTTTTTATAGTTTTCCCTTTATGTGGCCATTTAACCCTAACTCTGTACCAAATTTCAGCTCTCTGAGTATATGGGAAGTAGGAGTTCTATTTTGATGATCATGAGTGAGTGAGTGAGTGTCGAAAATGCAAAACTTTGCTTTCGCTTAGCTTCGGAACTAAATGACCTACAGACTTGAAATTTTGGATTTTGAGTATGTGATTATAGCTTACTGGATGACAAAAATTTCTGCGTTCTGGTATTATCCAGAAGTTCTCAAATAGGGGCCTGAAAATGCGGCGAAATGGTTCCAGTAAAGGATGGTACGGCAGTGTTTGCTTCGCGCTCGACTTTGGCGGGGGCACTCCCGTGCCCCCCGATTGTAGATTATAGTAAGCTATTTATAGGCTTTGGAAAATTCTGTACATTAAGACGAGATAAATAATGTTAAATTAAATTAAACACAAAATGATATTTGAGTGTTCCTATTATGTATATTCATGCGACTAGAAAACAGATTAACGTATCGTAAGTAAATATTAAGTAAAATGTTTTGGCGACTGTTCGTATATGACATTACTTACTGACATTACTCTATTGAAAAATATTTACTTTTACCTAACGCTCTGTAGCAGTACTTGCATGTCTCATGAAGATAAGAATATTAAACAGATCCTCACGTTTTGCCTAATATTGCTATCTTCATTTCGTTGTTGCTGTTTACACACTAATATAGATGTAAACATATTTAGTAATGAAATAAATTCTAGCTAATTAAATAAATACTTAAGCAAGTGTTATTTAAGATAATTAATATAACTGAAAAATACTCGAAAAAATCTACTCACCCGTAGCAGCTCAGACAGGCTACGGGATTTATTCTGTGCTACGGGTGAGTCGATTTTTTCTAGTATTTTTGAATTATATTAATTATCTTAATATAAAAATAGCATTGTGAATCCTAAAAAAAACAAAATTTTCAAGTGTTATTCAACTTAACTAAAAGTTTGATATGTAAGTTTCACATACAAATACACAGCAGCGTGTCACACTTTCAAACTTAAATCATATTATTCTGTGCTTAGATTTGATTAGTGAGCGAACTCAGCGCTTTGCAGGATCACAAAAACAAACAAAACGCAAAGGTAAACTTAATAATTATGTAATACAAATGTACATATTAGTAAAAATGATTAATTTCAGTCAGGCACACCTATTCTTCATAAGGCAGAGAAAACGGCTGAAGGTTTGAAAATAAAAATTGAACATGGAAGACCATCGTATTCAAATTTTCGAAAAAAAAAGATTTTTCTATTTGAATTTTATTAATTTTTTATTTATTTTATTTTATGTTAAAGTTACAAAAAGTTAAGATGAATTAATAATGAAAAAATATTAGAAAAAATCGACTCACCCGTAGCAACTCAGACGGGATAGACGCTACGGGTGACTCGATTTTTTCTAATATTTTTTTCATTATTTATTCATCTTAATATAAAAATAGCATTGTGAATGCAAACATCTAAAAGTTTAAAATTACAAAAAGTTCTTTTTTTCTACAATTCGATACGTCAAATATTTATTGAAGGTTTGGACGAAAAACATGCTGTCCTGTCCATTATATTGCCACTGCCTTATAAAGGGTTACATACCTATAACTACGTTAAATTATTTTTCACTGAAGTAATATCATGATTTTCTGTTCATTCCTGTGAAATTTTAGAAATTCCTAGCAATAATGAAATGACCTCGCGAGTCAAAGCTATCGCTTTTCCTCCGACAAATGTCTTTTTTCCGCGCAAGAGATGGTATTCTCGTTTTGTATTACATTTAATGTAATTGAAGAAGACACTTTCATTGTCGCGCGAATGTTAAATGAACCTTGTATTTAAAGAAAGGAAATAATTTATTAAGGATTTCTAGTTCTCATGCTCAATGTTAATATTAGATTCGAAATTGTAAACATATTGCAAAATACTTATACTAATTATTGTACTTATGTTTTGAAATACGAGCTGGTAGGTATACAGGGTGTCCCAAAACTTTGCCACATGAAGGGAAAGTACCTTAAATATTGAAGATAGGAAGTTTTACTGAAAGTAGACTTCATTTTATTTTAAAAATTAATGCGAACAGCATTTAAAGTTTTTTTAAATATCGCATTATTTCCAATACAAATTGATACAATACGTAATCATTAAAATTTGAATGTACAATTTCATGGTCTTCCTTTTGTTTAAGATGCTGTGTTACTTAACAAAAAAATATCCTAATGAGTAACCCTAGAAATAGAAATAGAAAATATTTATTTGCCACAAACATGGTATACATTTGATGTTCGAACAGTAATTAAGTTTCTCATATTTGACCCATAACAAAGGCATGCAAATATTGGGTACAAGTTGTGATATGAAGCTACCTATAGAAAAAATAATAATAAGTGCGCACTAATCTTCTGCTAATTTATAATAAAATGTTCATACATGATGATTTAATTATAGTAATCGAAACAGTACATAATAATAATGGATCATGTCAAAATATTAATTACGTCACATCTTTTCACCCTTTCGATCGGTATCGTAAAAATAAATAATATTTTTTTTTCTAATTTGTTGGGTTCGATTCCTGGTTAAGGCATGCGATTTTTCGAAAATCTTTGAATACAGTTCCAATTATTTTAAAAATCAAAATGAAGTCTTCTTTCAGTAAAATTTCCTATCTTCAATATTTAAGGTACTTTCCCTCCGTTCGTATATATTACGAGTATTTACTGTTTCCTACTGTTTTTTTTATCTCTTCACTAGTCGAGGAGCCAACTCCAGTCATTTGATAACATATAATATTGTATCCAATTGTATCAGTAATTTTCATATTACCAATAGTGCCTTAAAATATTTTTATATCTGCCGATTGACTACCTATATTATTTATTACACGTAAGTATTATTTTTAACATTCACCAAATTATTCCGAACAATTTACTAACTCATACAATAAGCACTTATATTGAGACAAAGAATAGCCTTCGAAATTCCGCTGAAAGCCGAATTCTAAGACTTTGGATCCCCGAACCATCTCCCAAAGCTCTCACTGAAACTCCGAACTTCCAACCCAAAATAATACGATTTACTCAGTGATCGGTGACTTGAATCGAAAGAAATACGGGGAAATTCCTTTCAGAAATTATTAGAATCATTCTTTAAATCTACTGCAAGAATGTTGTGTACAGCTATTATGATGGATTGGACGTGATATTTTATTCAACATATTGTAAGCCCTGTGGATTTCAGAGGAGAGAGAAATGAAAAACTTTTTTTAATGAAGTAGGTAACTTTTCTTGACATTAATAAAACTCATAATTCCAAAATTACATTTTTTCGTTATACGTTAGACAGGTGTTCAAATAATATATCAGAAGATTTGAGTGCAATTTCATGAGAATTAATCTTTAGGTAAGTACACATATACCTAACTATAGCTTTTGCCCGCAACTTCGTTCGCGTGATTAAGATAGATGTGCATTTATTTTGAAAGTCACGGATTACCAATAGACCTAGGTTTTTATTAGTAGACCTAATTTCATACATTTAAATTTTCCCATAAAAAAGGTATCTATCTACCCTCCAAAAATGGTATCTCGATCACCAGCCCTATACAAATACCAATACAAACTGGAACATCCTGTAGCACCCTGTATAACGGGAAGTTTCCCAAAATGCTTTCTTAGTGCTCACCTACACCATGAAAGGTAGAGACACCATTTCAACCCTATACAAATTCCCATTCAAACGGGAACCCCTGTAGCACCCTGTATAACGGGAATTTTCCAAAACCCTTTCTTAGTGCTCACCTAATACACCATGAAAGGTAGAGACACCATTTCAACCTTATACAAATTCCCATACAAACGGGAACACCCTGTAGCACCCTGTATAACGGGAATTTTCCAAAACGCTTTCTTAGTGCTCACCTACACCATGAAAGGTATCTACCCTCCAAAAATGGTGTCTTTACCTTCAACCCTATACAAATTCTCATATAAACTTGAACAACCTGTAGCACCCTGTATAACGGGTATTTTCTAAAATCCTTTCTTGGTGCTCATCTACATCATGAAAGGTATCTACCCTCCAAAAATGGTGTCTCTACCTTCAGCCGTTAGGGCTCTACACCTATCCCAACAATCAATCAATTTAGAGTTTTATATATATAGATAAAAAACTTGAATTTCTAAAATGTTGTAAAAAACAACTGCCGCTGAACGGATTTTGATGGACTTTTCACAGTTAGGTAGCTTAGGGTTCAATTTAAAATCAAATCAACGTTTCACCTAATTCAGGTGGGTAGACCCAGGGAAAGCTTTCCTTAACTCTCCGTAGACTAGCTTTCATATGCACTTAAGGAGGTCATTTAAACTGGTTGTTTATTTTTCTACTGTCCACGCGGTTGAAGTTGGTGACAGTTGTTTCAGAAGTTCTATTTGATTGAGTTTGTGATTCGAGACGTTATTCTGAGAGAATCTTTTCAAATTACTGTAGCTTAAAGCTGGTGATCCACTTGCGAACCGGCGAGCCAACGGTTTAAATCGTTGGCTCGCCGGCTCGCTGGCTTTCGTTGGTGATCCATTGGCGAGCAAAACAGTCTACTCTCATCGTTGGCGAAATCATGGCCTGCTCTCATTCGGAGTTACTTTGTTACTGGGTATACTGTTACATCAGGAGAAAGAACAAAAAATAAGAAGAAGAAAAAGAAGCTATAAAGTGAGGGGCAAAAAATTGACGGCAAGAATGTCTTAGAATTTCAAGCATGCACAGCCAGGGAGCAAATTCCCCCTTTTTTTAATCCGCAAACTTTAAAGAGTTCCATTGGCAGTTTAGAGATTTGGCTCGAGAGTTCGTCGGCGTACCGACGGTTTCGCTCTCAAATGGATCACCGCCTTAACTTTCACTAATTATATGTGTTTAGAAATGTTTCAGACCAAAGCAGATTCATCAAAATTCAAAATATTACCAATTGGAAGTTTCAGACGATAGCACCATCTATGTTAGACTAATTTAACATAAGGCGTAATTGATGAGCTTTTGAAAACTTTCGTTTTTTATTCGTCGATTACCTTTGTTGCCCGTGTTACTTTACTACCAATATTACTACCAGTAGTAATAAAGTTAATTTAATTGCCCTTGTTATCACATGACATTACATTTGTGAAACCATTTACATTGTTTTTTCCCTCCAATCATTACTGTGTTGATTAACATTATCGAGGTTTTTTTTTACAATAAACTTTGTTACCGAATAACAAAGATGAAAACGTAATATCTAACTTTATAACAGTAAGAAGCTTTTCTCGGTGACCTATTGTTGAGTTACCGCAAGGTTACCACACTCTTAATACTTTTTATAAAGGCTTTTTCCTCCCATGTTTCTGTACGGAAGCAAATACAGAATGGGCGAGAATTTAAAATAAAATCGAGGAAAACCTTTTTGGCACAGGATCTGTATAAAAGGAAGGGCTGAATATAATCTTCGGATAACCCCAGCGCTGTTATTGGGTCATCATTATATGATTGCTCGATAAACCCAGACTAAAATTTTCTACTAGAAACCTGTGCCCTTATTTCTTCGATAAAGGTTGTTTTTTTTGTTTTACTTTCCCCGAAAAGAGAAAAAACATCAATATCTTTACATTATTACCATTTGATAACAAATGGTGTACAAGTCAGTCAAAATCATTACCACAGAGTTAATTGTGAACTTAAAAATTATTTTCAAATGAATCGCAATCTACATATTATATTAAAATCTTGGATCTGTGTCGAGAATTTTTCGTTAATTCAATCTTTGATATGAGTACAAAGTTAGTTTACATTAAGCGAAAATGTACTTATAGGGCTTCAAAATGATTAAGTATGGTTGCAATAAACTATAGGAAAAAATATATATCATACTATTGTAATAAGAAATGAGTTCGGATTGATGTCTTCCGTTACACAAAAATGGATAGGTGCCTACCTTGTGCCTACCTAATGGAGGCCTTGCTCGGAGTCAATACGGACTATCACACATAGTATTTCACATTTCTATTGTGGCTTAATAAAATATCAAACCAGAAATTTTCAAGTGCTTATATGTTATATTGTCATAAATGTGTGGATAAGTGATCCTATGTGTGGATAAGTGTCCACATTTAAAATAATGTTTCATAAACGTGAAGACCTATAATTGGCTGACTGTTAATATATATGTTACGGCTAATACCCGAAGTGCGGCTAAACCTAGTTCAAGCCGGCTAAAACTAGGTGTAGCCAATAACTGTTGGCTAAAACTAGGTGTAACCGATCTGCTTTACTCCTGTAGGTCCCGGGTTAGGTTAAAAATTTAAGGCGAGCGCGAAGCGCAGCGGAGCGGGAGCCTTAAATTTCGAGGTTATTTTTTTTTAACAGACAACAGAAAAAACTTTCTTTATATCCCATGCTGCACCTAGTTTTAGCCGGCTACACCTAGTATTAGCCGCGAGCAAATCGGCTACACCTAGTTTTAGCCAACAGCTAGCGGCTACACCTAGTTTTAGCCGGCTAAAACTAGGTTTAGCCGCACTTCGGGTATTAGCCGTAACATATATAAGGTATTATTCTGTTTATCTTAATATATCGGAATGGTCTTCCATAGACTAAATAAATAAATAAAATAAAAATAAATAAATAAATATTCCGCAATGATGTTTTTTTAAATCGTACTAGGTACCAATATCCATTTTTTTATCTCGATACCTATAGCCTTGCTATCTTTTAGAATATAGTTATTTATTTCTATTGTGGCTTAAATAAATATCCAACCAGAATATTCCACAATAATGATTTTTAAATCTGCTACCGATCCAATTTCAAGATACCTATCCACTATTTTTTTATCTCGATACCCCTCTTTTAGAATTATAATGTAGTCCTTCGATATTTTACCTACTATTTTCCCAACCTAAAAGCAAACCATCTAAAAATTACTGGAAAGATCGTCCTCGTAATAATAACACATAATTGCTTTCTTTCATGACTAGTTTTCTCACTAAAATAGCATTTTTCCTATTCGCGTATTATTATTTTCGTGGGGTCCAGCGTAATAACTAGTTTAATGGGGATTTCTTGTGTCGCCGAGGCGGCCTACAAAAACACTGAGGCTCAAATATCCCACTCTGATAAACACAAACTAACTAATATCTCCACACACCCGAATCCCGAAAATAATTATAGTTCTTATGAATAGATCTTCAAAATAATAACCTTTCAATAGACCACCCACGTTTGGTTTTTGCAATTTGGATTTATCTAATATTTTACTGTAGGTAGAACATTAGAGGTAAAATAAAATATATTTGTACTTCCATCAGCCATTTTTTTAATGTCCCCACTGCTGGGGCACAGGCCTTCCTTATGGGTGGTAAGGAGGACGGGCCATTAACCCACCACGCGGGCCCAATGCGGATTGGTGAGTGTTAGCGACTGCAAATGCAGCCGGGACCAACGGCTTAACGTGCCTTCCGAAGCACGAAGGAGCTCGAGATAATAAATTTTTGGTCACCCATCCCATGACCGACCCTTGCGAACGTTGCTTAACCTCCGCAATTGCTGGGCCAGGCGCTAAACCACTACGCCACCGAGCTCTATTTGTACTTACTTACATGTATTGCAAAATGTTAAGCGGAATAATTTTCAAGCAGAATTTAATATTTTTAATTAGTTTATTGTACCTATTACTATCGTATCTATTAATACGATGAATATAAAAAAGTGCGTTTTATATACCAACCTTAACTATGGGTATATACTCGTACTTGATAAATCAATAAAAAAATATTCATAATACATAATATATTACTACAATTTTTGCAACTTACGCTTAATTATTTTTGCTACAAGAAGTAATCAGAATAAAAGCAACAGCATTTTCCAACGCACCATTTTCGTAAATCGAAAATAAAACTGAGACACATTTATCAGCTTATGCATAAGAGCGTTCGAGGAATAAGGGAAAATAATATCACCATTCACCCATTCACTTGTGCGTTCCCAACGCGGTTCCCGCAACAATATAATAATTTGTTCAAAACACGTGCGGGATAACGAACATTACAGCCGAACCTCTTGTATTGCTTGTAACAATCTCTTCATCACTTGCCATTGCCAGTCACGTCCACCTTCAAATGAGAGAAAATCTAATCTGTTTTTCTGCCCCTCCGAGTGATTGGGCCCGAAGTATTAAAAGTATATCTCGTCGACAGTGCTATTTGACAGGGATCTTTTACAAAGCTGGATTAGAACTCGTTTGCATAATCGGAGAGTCGTGGAGGTTGGACTAGAGATTTATATCTACGTTCTTACGGCCTACTTGTACAAGGAATAAAATTGTGTATGTATAGCACTACGCACTCGGTATTTTAGAAGTTCTTTTAATAAATTAACAGCTATCTTTCAAGCTTGAGTTCTAACCACGGATAATATGGTCTTTACCTATGAAATTGCCGTTTTGTTTGAAAAAAGTTAAAGTATTTTTTTTTCGAACTTATTTATTTCTTTTATTCAAAGTAATCACCCCTGCAATCAATGCATCTTTGCCAACGCTGTGGCAGTTTATGGATGCCCTTCTTGAAAAAATCAGCTGGACGGGAGACAACAAACTCTTCAAAGGCGTTTTGTACTGCCTCTCGGGAATTGAATTTTTTTCCCGCTAAAAAGTTGTCCAAATTTTGGAAAAAGTAATAGTCGGTAGGCGCAAGATCTGGTGAGTATGGCGGATGAGGGAGAGCTTCCAAACCCAACTCATGCAGCTTAGAGACGGTCTGTTGTGCAGTATGTGGTCGCGCGTTGTCGTGAAGTAGCAGTGGGGCACCCATCTATCAAGCTTTTTTATCTTGCCAATCTGTCGCAAATGGACCAATATTGTTTTGATGCTAACATCAAAAGCTGCTGCCAGCTCAGCTGTAAATTGCGATTCATCTGCTTCCACAATCGCCTTTAATTCATCATTGTTGACCAAATTCCCAGAACGGAACCGAGCAAACCAATAACGGGTTGTACGTTCGTTTGTACAGTTCTCTCCGTAAACGTCGTTGATGTTACGTGTCGTTTGTGCCGCGTTGGTGCCACGACGGAACTCATATTCCATAATTACACGAAATTTCGAAGTATCCATTATGAAGAAAAATGTTGAAATGTAATGAAAATACAACGCTAATCAATAAACAAAAGACTGATTTTGTAAATAGAATGTCATATTTTCAAAACAAAATTAATTTGAATTTAGAATTCATAGCCAATCAAAACTTTTTTTTGTTTGAAAAAGTCTGTACTGCAATACGGCAATTTCATAGGTAAAGACCTATTTAATTATAATACTATATATATAGTCAGGTGGGGTAAGTGAAACACCGGGGTAAGTGAAAAACCCAGTTTATTCTCATAGCGATGTGTCGATAAATCAAGAATGACGAATTACTTCCCTTAATACAACACAGATATCGCTGCGATCATTAACCTAGCTAGTAAACCAAAAAGAAATTCATTAGATGTCAAAACGCAAAACACGATGTTTTTTTGATAAATCTTTAAAACTGGACCCTATTTTATGAGAATTTGATACATTTTGGATATTAACGGTTTAACATGATCCTTTTGTCCTGTTTTTAATTAAATGGACACAATATTTAAAGCTATTTTGGCCACTGTTTCACTTCCCCCGTGTCAGGGGTAAGTGAAACACTTCTTAGCCTTTATATTCTTTTCGTGATTTTGTTGCTTAATGCAAATCTTTAGATATTTATATTCATACCGTTAATAAAGGCTGATTTAATTAGGAGTACATTGCCTACACAGCTACTTTAATTGCGAGTTTAACAGCTTTGCTAATCCTTGTTAAATAAAAATAAAAATAAAGTATGTTTCACTTACCCCACCTGACTATAATAGTGTTCTAACAGTAGGAATTGTAAACATTTACTAATACACCGTCATTTTGTAGTCGTTTTAATTAACTTAAGGGAGTGTTCTACTAACGGAACTAAACATTTTTGCCAAAGAAACATGGGTCGAAAAACGACATAAATATTTGACTTTCCCATACTAATAAAATGTTTTAGCTGTCTAGTTAGTATGGGAAACCCAATTTTTTTTGTCGTTTTTCGACCCATGTTTCTTGGGCAAAAATGTTTATTTTCATTGGTACAACACACCCGCAAGTTAATTAAAACGACTACAAAATGACGGTGTATAGGTAATAAAAGGCGCACTGTCTATTGAGGTGGATATAAATAATTATACAAGGTTGTTAGTAAAACACCAACAACCTCGCTTGAGTAGGTTGCTAACACCATGAATAACATCATATTTTGTTTTAAGACTTTTCCGAAAACAGACAAAGAAAATCGACTTTTCATACTTGATCTATTGTTCACATGGAAAAACGATCTTTGGTGTCTGTTTTCGGAAAAGTGCAAAAATGTGCTGTTAATAATTAACTCGCCCTGCAAGGTTGATGGTGTTTTACAAATAACCCTGTACAGTCATACTATACAGAAAAATCTTGAATCGATAGACTGTATCAATGGGAAGGCAGTAGGTACTGAATAATATCCCACAAATATTTGTAAATTTTGGTTATGGTGCCTTGCTAACCCAAGATAACTACGATGAACATGAAGCTTGCATTGCAATGTTCACTTCAAAATTTTATTTTATGAAACGTTAAAAAATAATGACTCAAATTTCAGTCCATTGAAGAGAATAGGAATTCCAGTAAAAGTACATACACTTTGAAATCAGGAATCTAGTAGAACGCAGCTTTTCTTTTTTCACAAAAAAAGTTTTCTTTGAAGATGATATTCTATGAATTACCCTCTAGCTATCTTCTTTGTCCCGTTAAAAAAGTTACAGCTACTTTAAAATCTTAAAGGATAATTAACTATTATTTATTAAACAATCTTTAATAATATAAATTACTATTCCGGACCACAGCCTAATTTCAAAGGTAGCTATAGCTGATAGTTCAGTCAGCAATATTAACCGACGTAACAAGATTTGTTAATAATTCCGTAGCATGTATCTTCATCGATACGTCCTCTCAGTTATCATGCGTGCTCTGCATAATATTTACATTAAGCAGTCAAATAACAGTCTTCCCAGCTGTTAAGTATGAATAAAATGCATTATTTTCAAAAAAACATGTACCAGGAAACTAATAATTTCTACCTATTATACTAACTTTAGGTTACACTACATTTTCCCGCAAGACACCACATTTTTCATTGCTCTATTTCTTTTCTTTGCACAGAAACAGATTAGAAATAAAAAAAATCAGTTTGGATAATTGTTAATCACGGGAAAACGGCTAAATGGATTGAATGAAGTTTGGAACTAGACAGTTTACAGCCTGGATTAAAAAAGAAACCTAATTTTTATCCCGGTTAAGGTTCCCTATGGATTTCCCAAATGACCACGCGGACGAAGTCGCGGGCAGAAACTAGATTTTACTAAAACGAGCGAACTACAAGCTGCTTCCGCGCTTATTAAAAAAAAAATATTTTTAAACTTAATGACAGCAAGCAGAGTGCCGACTATCCAAACATTGTTAAGAGTCTACCATTTATTATCAAAGTATAGGTATCATTTGATCGACATTAATTTATATCCTGAGATAATGTTGTGTTCCTTCATTCACTTAATGTAATTCACAGACCATACAACAATACTGTGCATATAGGTAGTACCTATTATCGATGGATTAGTTCTAATTTTCATTTGATTACCAACGGCTGACAAAACTATGAATTATTTTCTTTGTACTAGTTCTGATTCTACAAAAAATGTATTTCAGTATTATCTTGGTATAACTTCAATTCGACTCTCCGATAATTAAGTATTTTTAGTGGTTTGTAATTAGTTTTCGCCCGATGGTCAAAACTCCCATAATCATTATTTATGAAAAAGTGTATTAAGTAATTTGCACGTTTTCAGTTTTATTGTATCGATATCACTAAATATACCTCGTTAATATCTTCTAAATAAAAATAATAAGTTGACAAACAGAGGAGAAAAAGGTAAGTATATACGAACTATTAATTATTTACCTTTTTATTACAAGGCCGTGTTTACATTTGAATTTCACTATCAACTTCCTAGAGTTAAAATTTTAGGAAGGTATTAAACTTATAAATTACACTTTGAGGAATTAAAATAAAACCTTAAAGCTTTGAGAGGGTCCGGAGGGAGGTAAGAGTTTCGAAGGCTTTAATTGAGTTTCGGAAACTTAAATGGATATTAAAGGCATACACGTCAGAATACTGACACTCAATAAAACTCGCAATTCTGTTTCTAACTAAATACTTAGAAAATTCTATTTGCGTACAAATTAAAACATGCCTTAGGGTGGAAATATCGAAGACAAAGAACGCGAGTTAATTAAGGTATTTGTTATAAGTTTGTCAATATCATTATTTAAAAATGGTGGGTTTAATTAAGATTTCAAAAATAAAGAGTTAACATTCCTTCCAAATAAAAGATGATTCAAAATGTCTGTTAAAGTCGAAAAAGAATTATTTTTGTAACTTTGGAATTTGTAGAGTAGGTAGCTCTATAGCAGGGGTGCCCATACTTTTTCTTAAGGAGATCGACCTAGCAAAAATTTATGACTAAGAGATCGACATTTTGACCTACCTACCTACTAAATATTTATCAACGTTTAACCCACCAAATATTTATCACCAATAATTTTAGCTATCCTTGGCGATCGACCGTATGGGCGCCTCTGCTGTAGAGCTTTCGTGACGTTTTTACTTAAGGTGGCACCCTGAGCGAAAGTGGCGCCGCGGTGAATTTTATTTAATATTATAATACACAATTTTAACAATGTTTTACGTGGAATTTTTAGGGCCCGCAGTCTAGTATTTTTAGACGGTATTCCCTCGTAGTCACTGCTAGAAGTACATAGCAAAACTGCTAAAAGTGGCCGTTTTTGACACATTTGCTATCTACTTCTACGAATGACTACAAGAGCATGTAGTGATACCTTCTAAAAATACTAAACCCCATGGCCCTAAAAACTCCACGTAAAACATTATTAAAATATTTTTCTATTAAAAACTTTTTAAATAAAAACCTGAGGGCGCCACTTTCGGTCATACAAAACCGCCTTGATTCATTGATTTAGAGTCGCTATTTAATGATTTCAAATAAATTTTATATTCAATGGGGAGGCGAAGGCAAAGTGAATTACAGATGGCGCTTCAGTTTTTGGAACAATTGTCAGTTTGAGCTTATATTGTCTTGACTGTGTATTACGTGATTTTACTTTGTTAGATTGTATTTTTTTCGGTTTTGCGGACAAACAATGTATTCTATGCTAACTTTAGCTCATATAAAAGAAGAATTACGGAAAAGAAAAGCCAAAACAACAGGCAAGAAAGTTTATAGCAACTTACAAAAAATTGCTAACAAGCATTACATTTCTTTAAATTTCGTGTAAGATTTACAAGTAATCTTTTTATTTCAGATTAGAAGCAAATGATTTAAATTTTAACAAAGCAACTGAGTGTGAATTTCCGTGTTTATAGTTGCCTCATGATACCTTCTGTGCAATAGTAATTTCAGGTTTCTGTACTGGAATTTCTGTACCATCCAAAATTACACGAACCGTTTTATCATATTTATTTTATTATTCTAAGTTTCTTGAATGACTCTGGCATATAAAATTCTATTAATTCTCTGTTTGGCCCCAATATTGGGCTTATTCCATATTCAATATACCTATCAAATTCATCCAAGTTATAAATATGTTAGAAACTGCTGAGGTTGAAATATTAAAGAACAAAGCTGTTATAATTCAAATGTTGTTTTATTTTGGCGAAGCTTCATCAAATTCATGAAACATTCCTTTTGATTTATAATGTTTCTCAGGCTCAGCAAAGGAGAAAATCGAGGGAAAAGCATATTTTTTTTATATTTTTTTACCCACTATTTTTTTTGTTACTGGGAAATCGATGAACTCCAATATTTTACAAGTTACATGCATAACAATGCGGCATTTACTCAGTATAAAATTAAAAAGTGCAATACTCCAAAAGATTCCCATATGTTTTGACACTTTCTTTGAGGCGGCCGGGTACCAAAGACCAGACGCCACCTATCGGGATAAAATTGCGCTTTTCCTCCCCATTACGAAATAATGTAATGTTCAGTCAAAAGTACCAGGGCAACATAATTTACGAGGAGTTATTTTGATTTCGTACCGCGAAGATATGTCTTAATTCTATATCGAGTTGACTGTACTTCTGTCGTATAGCGAATCTGCCGTAAAGCGAATCTGCCGTAAAGCGAATCTGTCGTAAAGCGAATCTGTCCTAAAGCGAACAAAGGTGATATTCATATTTTGTCATATTTTCTATTTTTTTATTTACCTAAATCTTCCACAGTGATTGCTAAAGGGACACTATAATCCTTAGTCGAACGCAAGATCCGCAAGGATATTGCTAAAGTTTGCTACGAAATAGTTGTGGATAACAATTTCCGATTTATCGCCAACAAAACTTAACTTATTTACTCGCAAGATCTTTGGGACGTAACCTTTAATTAGTCGCTTAGGGTCCATTACACCCCAATTTATAAAATTAAGTATAATCGAAGCTTACTGCTCATAAATGACTCGCGTTGACACATTTTGTCTCCAAAGTCACGTATTATATAAGCTTATTGATAAGGAACTCGTTACAGTTAACTTAATATTACAAAAATTGTTTAAAAAACTAAAAAACCGACTTCAAAAAACCTGCCTATAAAAAGCAAGAAATAATATTCAAATCATTAGATAACTATTGAAGTCGGGTGGGGCTGGAGTACAACTTTTTCTTTTTATTCTTAAAGCCCCACCCGACTTCAATAGATATCTAATGATTTGAATATTATTTCTTGCTTTTTATAGGCAGGTTTTTTGAAGTCGGTTTTTTTGTTTTTAAACAATTTTTTATTTTTTTATTTTTAGTGTAAGTACCTTCTGCATTAGGTATATTATTTGGGTAAAAAAATCAACTCAGCCAAACGTGAGATAATCGCGGAGAAACATACATACATACGGATCAAACTGAGAACCTCCTTTTTTTGAAGTCGGTTAAAAAAGACTACACTAAGGTATCCCTTTTCTAACAAAAAATATCATCTAATTCGGTTCATAAATAAGAAAGTCGTCAAGGTAGTTGATGCAAAATGATAGTATTTTCAGGATTACTTGAAAACTACTTGACCGATTTGAAAAAAAAATTAAATGGAACCATCTCGCAAGCAAACTCAATCGAACAAAAAAAGAATCATCAAAATCGGTCCATAAATGTCGAAGATACGCGCGAACAACGATAAAAAAAACACAATCGAATTGAGAACCTCCTCCTTTTGATGAAGTCGGTTAAAAATTACGGTAGTACCTATCAATGTTCTATGTTTATTCTGAACCTTGTTGTAGACGGAATAAATGCTTTATAACAATCGTAGGTAAGGTAGGTATATGTATTATTAAATAAATTTTACATATACAAATGTTTCGTAAGCAATACCCACATCACCACAATACAGACAGCTCGCAGCACGCACAAATGAAAATGAATGAAAAAAAATCAAATATAATAAAACTTCTTATCCTTAAACAATTAAGAATATAAACTTCAAATATTGATAACTTAAAAAAAATAAGGGCCACCATAATGGTTTCCCATACAAACGAGCTAAGTTCTGAAAGGTTGTTTTAAATAAATTCAATTTGATTTTCTTTGAATTCGATATTGTTCGAAAGCTGTATAATACACAGTTGGTTACTAAGTTCTGTAACTATGGAAAACATGAATAATACTAAATTTACAAATAATGCTACAATGAATTATATACCAAATGAAAGCACAAATATTTAAGATTATCATGTATTAAAATTATTCGAAATGACCGCCTCTGGCATGAATACACGCCTTTAGACGACGAGGCCAGTCATCGATGGCAGCACGAACTACCACCATATCCAATTCTGCGACTGCCTTGAGAATAGCGCGCTTAAGAGAGTCGAGATTCATGTGGGGCTTAGCACATGCTTTCTCCTCAATAAGTTGCCATATGGCATAATCCAGAGGATTTAAGTCTGGGCTGGAGGATGGCCATTCTTCCTGCGCGATAAAATCAATTTTGTTAGCCCGAAACCATGCTTGTGTAGATTTTGCTTTGTGCGCAGGGGCAGAGTCCTGCTGGAAGACCCATGGCTGGTTTTGAAATAAAGGGTATGACAACAGGTTCCAGAACGGTATCTTGATAGACTCTAGCGCCAGTTTTCACACCTTTTTCACAGAAATGAACCTTACTTAGCCCTGAATAGGACACCCCCAGCCAAATCATCACTGATGAGGGGTGGTGACCTCGTTGGACCCTCGGAGCAATCATGCTGGCTTCTTTACTATTCTTAGCGTATACTCTATCATTTTGACGGTTAAAATTTTCTTCGACTGTGAAGATTTTTTCATCAGTAAACAAGATTTTTCGATGGCCGTTTTGTGCGTACTGCTTTAGTAGAGCGCGACTTCGTGCTAACCTCATAGCCTTCAATCGTGCGTTTAGCAGATGGCCCTTTCGTCTACGGTAAGCGTGAAGCCCAAGGTCATCATTGATAATTTTTTTAAGGGCACTTCTCTTCACAGTCATCTGTATTGCCAATAACTTTTGCTTCCGGACGGGATTTCTCGTGATTCTCGCCTTCACTGCCTTGATCACAGCTGGTGTCCGAACGGTGCGTGGTCTTCCTGATCTTTTTCGGTCATCGACGGTCAAGGTATTACTGTACCTATGGATAGTGCGATAAATAAATTGCTTGTTGATTTTCAACTTTTGTAGCAACTTGAAAATCATATTCGGTGGCTGCCCACATTTGTGCAGAGCAATTACAGCGACACGATTCTCCTTCAACCCCCATTCCATGGTGAAATAAACAAAATATGATATACGTGTGGTATGGAATTATAGCTTATAAAACTGTCAATAATATGTCAGTTTTATTTTTTCTTTTCATTTGTTTTAATGGCCAGTAATCGATAAAGAAACTCAGTAACAGAACTTTTGACCAACCTGTGTAATTTGATACCTTCTAAAAATACTAGACTATGGGCATAATAATTCTACGTTTAGTAGTCAACTGGTGGACTTTACTGTCGAATTTACTTTATAATTTCTCCTATACGCCTTGTGACACTAGAAGAGAGAGAAATTGGAGTGTCATACAAAACACACTACGAATAGGAGAAATTATTGGCTCCTATTTTCTTTTGAGCAGTAAGTATTAGAATATAAAGAGTCACTTTATAAAAAATGCAAAATAAGGGTTTTTCATATATTACCAACCATTGTATGTATATTTACTTCAGTGATACCAACCTACGTATTCTCCAACAATAAAGGCTGCGGTCGTTATCGAAGATTAGCAACGTTTGAATAAACCTCCGATTTTGTAAATGAAGGTGAAAATATTCGAAATACCAACTATCAAAGCAAAGATGGGACAGCTGTTAATAGTTAAGTCAAATCGTGCAGCATCAACACTTGCCAAATTTGGCTAAACCTAACCGAGAATTTACATAAATTCAGGTGGCATCTGCAAGTCCAATTTCGACTGCTCTTTTGGACTACTTGACCCTTGCGAGGTTACATAAGACTTTATAACTGCTTTATAGCACACGGTTGGATGATTTGAATTTAATTGAATTATAAGATTTAAGTTAGAGATTATTTAATTGAATAAGACTCTCTTGTCGATGACATAGGTAATAGGTATTGCTGTAGTTTTTTTTTTTCAAACTTCTTATAACTTTAAAGTTTTATTGTTCTTAATTTAGGGCCACAGGTTTCGTGTCTTACTTTAAAAATTGAAGGATAAATCTGGAGCCTGTGAAACTGATCCCTGTGTAGGTAGATAAATCTTCAACTTTTTTAGTGTAAGAGTTTATCGTTTTAATACTAATTGACCGTAGGTACCTACTTTTACAGTCAACTACGCAGTCTCTCGAAACGTATACGACCAATAGCATGTTCAAAACCTGTCATTAAACCATATTTTTTTTATGTTAAGTTATTCTCAATTGAGGAAACATGATATTTAATAGTAGCCTAGAATTCTGCTGTAAGTACTTATACCTAGATTTTGTTGCAACTAAAAAATATCACGCACCCGTAACAAGCTGTATTCATAATCGGCAAAGTTCAAAATTCTTTACCAAAACTGATGGTAATAATTCTCTATGATGTACCCGTAAAGCGGCACTGCAACGATGCAAGATGCCCTTAATTATGAAAAGCTGACTGGCCGAGCCGTAATTTCTCTGCAGTAATACGAAGCACCTGTGGCCTGCACTAACTATTTAGGTACGTCTGGAGTCCAATTAATACCAGTTCGCTGCAATCGATGTAGCTTTGCTAACAGCCTTAATAAGTAAAGGAATAATTATTAAAACTCACAAATCGTACAACGAAGTTTAATCAAATATAAAATTGCCAGAAATTTTGACTGGTGGAAAAGTAGTGCCAGGCGGCATCAAACTTTACCATTTTTTCGCGCATTTTGATGCCGCCTGGCACTACCTTTCCATCAGTCAAAATGCCTGGCAATTTAGATACCTGATTGGCTTGCTATTATACCACACCAAATCGAGAGCTCTATAAATTGTATACCTTAAAACGCTTTTCAGCCCCTTTGTTGCTCAACCGCTCCCACCCCCACCACTGAAAATCTGCGAGGTGCCCGGATCTGTTAATAATGATGGTATGATACTAAATAATATACTAGAAAAAATACGACTCGCACCAGATCAATTCTCGGACGGGAATCGAACCCGCGACCTTTGGATATCCGGTCCAATGCTCTGACCACTGAGCTACCGAGTCACTAGTGACATCGTCGAATTTTTCCTAGTATATCCAACTCTTACGCTGTAAGCCAGCGTTATTTCATCAATGTGAGGAATTACCTCGACATTCAATTGAAATATCTTTCCAGATATTTGACAATTGATAAAGATGAAATAGCTATAGTCAGGTGGGGTAAGTGAAACACCCAACCATATCTAAGAAACTATCGTAGTTTATTCTCATAGCGATGTGTCGATAAAGCAGGAATGACGAATTACTTCCCTTAATACAACACAGATATCGCTGCGATCATTAAACTAGCTAGTAAACCAAAAAGAAATTCATTAGATGTCAAAACGCAAAACACGATGTTTTTTTGATAAATCTTTAAAACTGGACCCTATTTTATGAGAATTTGATACATTTTGGATATTAACGGTTAAGCATGATCCTTTTGTCCTGTTTTTAATTAAATGGACACAATATTTAAAGCTATTTTGGCCACTGTTTCACTTCCCCCTTGTCAGGGGTAAGTGAAACACTTCTTAGCTTTTATATTCTTTTTTCGTGATTTTGTTGCTTAATGCAAGTCTTTAGATATTTATATTCATACCGTTAAAGGCTGATTTAATTAGGAGTACATTGCCTATACAGCTACTTTAATTGCGAGTTTTATAGCTTTACTACACCTTGTTAAATAAAAATAAAAATAAAGTATGTTTCACTTACCCCACCTAACTATATATAATTTTTAAATTTCAGATTTTTGCATTTACAATGCTCTTTTTATACAATACTAAATAATTTATCAATTGTCAAATATCTGGAAAGATATTTCAATTGAATGTCGAGGTAATTCCTCACATTGATGAAACAACGCTGGCTTACAGCGTAAGAGTTGGATATACTAGGAAAAATTCGACGATGTCACTAGTGACTCGGTAGCTCAGTGGTCAGAGCATTGGACCGGATATCCAAAGGTCGCGGGTTCGATTCCCGTCCGAGAATTGATCTGGTGCGAGTCGTATTTTTTCTAGTATATTATTTAGTATTGTATAAAAATAGCATTGTGAATGCAAAAATCTGAAATTTAAAAAAAATGATGGTATGGCTAAGTAACTAGAGGGATTTCGTCGCTCTGTAAATTGTCCACCTATTTCCGGGGCTAGCTCTTAGTCCATTATTATCACATTCTACTATTCAACATCTCTGGATTGGCAAATACGAGTACCTATACTGTGAGACAATAACATTTAAATTTCGCCGTATTCATAATAAAATTGAGGCTGACACAGATCGACGTTAACTAATTATCAGACTCCATTTAATCAATTTTCGGAGATTTAAGTCCAAAAATGTAATCGAGGTTGACGGTAAATTAACTTAATAATAGCTGTCCCACTGAATTTTCCTCCCCCTATTTTACTTTTATCTCCCTCAATTAGGTCTTTCAGTCTGTAAGCAAAGAGGCTGATATTTGGGTGCCATTTTATTACATACACTTGGCGAACAAAAAATATGTTAGCAAAATACAATGTTTTTTGGCCTTGTACGCGATATTCAAAAGATTGGACATAAATGTTTAAATTATTTTATTTGCATTATCCATTTATCCTGATACACATGACAGGGATATTATCTACAAAACGACGTGAGGTGCACATTTCGAGAGTTATTATTGTTTTAATATGACCCTTACAAAATGTTAATTCTCAAAAATGAAAAATAAACAAACATATTAAAACTTGCTTTTATCGTTTTATGATTTTTTTTTCAGATAATTTTAAAAATGTTCAAAATTCAAAGATAATTTATTCAGTCTAGGCTGTTACAAGCACTTGTGAATGTCATAGAAGCTACGCCATCGGTTCGCAAACCCTAAGCGGGAGACCTTGTTCTCTGTTTTCTGTAAATTTTCGAAAATTAACATTTTAATTTTATTTTTGTGACAGAGCCATCTAAACCAAAAAGTAAAATTTAAAATGATGGTCATTCCATGGAATGAAAGGAGAGGAGATAGACCTCAACATGTGAGTGTTTTTGTCGATAAAATTAAGATATTTGATGTTATTAAATTATCGCTACAAGATCAAAGACACTGTATCTTGTTTGTCCCCTGAAATACATACATACACTCACGCCTGCTTCCCATCCCTATGGGATACCCCTGTAGGCAGAGACTAAATGAATATGAAAAATACTGATTTTATTCAATATAGTTTTTCACCAAGTTGCTCGTCAGCTATCTACATAACTGCATAAATAAAAGTGTTTGAATTCACTTTAAGATTCAACAGACGTCTTCTATAATATCTCGTCGAATCCCCTAATATATTCCTTTCTATAAAATAAAATAATTATTTTTCTTCTTCAGAGAAAGTGTCACCCGATTCGGACGTTTCCCCTGAATATAAATGAGTTCCCTAATAGAATTTGATAAAACTTTCCTTTAGACAAAAAGTGTCAAGTTCGTATGAAAAAGTAAGTTGTTGACGATAGCTAGGGACCTTATTCCTTATTTATCATAAGATATGTATATACGGATTATATTATGTAATTCAATATTCCTATTCGATTCACCGCAGCGGAATTTCCGAGTGAAATTAATAACTAACCTACTAAATATCTTGCCTAAATAATTAGCACCATAATGAGTAAAGTTCCAATGTATATTAAGTTTAGTTTTAAACATCATTAGCCAACTTCTTAATTCAAATTTTAATTGAATAGCTAATTTCGTCAAGAGGTTTTTAAATGCCTTGAAGGAATGTTCTTATTCGAAACAAATGAATGAAATAAATTTATTTAATTAAAACAAAATTTGATAACAATGAATGGTCTCATAAAATGATTGGCAAGTTGAACAAATAATTATAATAATAGGCCTTTACCAACGAACTAGATCTTAGTTCGTTGGTCTTTACTTACCTATGAAATTGCCGATTTGAATGGAGAATTTTCAAGAAGTTGCATTTTTCATACTAGCATTTTCTTTGTTCATTTAACAACCGTGACTCATGTAACAAAACTTGTATGTACTAATGTTTGACCTCTATGCTAACTTATTCCATTTACGATAAGCGAAAAAAAATAAGTTTTGGCTAAGTTACAACCCCTTCGGTCACCCTTTTTTTGCTCACAAAAAATAGTGACTTTTAAGTAAAGAAAGCTAAATAAATAAGGACTTTGTTTTTACCGATAGTTGACTATCATCATCATAATTTGATATACCTATCATGATATTGATATTTTTAAATCATAGAAGTTATTATTTTCTCTGTAGGTGACAAAATATCGACAATTTCATAGGTAAAGACCTAATATAGGTATAAACACTAACAAATATGTATCTAAAGGACCGTTACTTTATGGGTCTATACATCATACTTGAGGAGATCTCTAAAGCCATGCATAGCTACAAAACCCACTACACTGTTGTGATGGGGGACTTCAATGCAAAGTTGGGGAAACGATGCGGTGATGAGCTGAGAGTGGGGCAATTTGGAGTTGGGCAACGGAATGACAGAGGCCAGATGCTGGCTGACTTTATGGAGAAGGAGAACCTCTTTATGATGAACTCCTTCTTCAGAAAGCCGGAATGCCGGAAGTGGACCTGGGTCAGTCCGGACGGTAAAGTCAGAAATGAGATAGATTTTATCATGTCGACGAAAAAGCAAATATTCAATGATGTCACTGTGATCAACGCTGTTAAGACGGGGAGCGATCACCGATTGGTACGTGGCACATTGAATATCAACCCAAAGCTGGAAAGATCTCGACTGATAAAATCAACAATTCGACCATTGCCGGCCCATATTCAAAACCCCGAGAGCTTTCAACTCGAACTCCAAAACCGCTTCGAAGCCCTTGAGAACAGCATAGATGTGGACGATCTAAACAACATGGTGGTGGATACTGCCCGTACGGTAGGGTCCAAGCTCTTTAAGACCCGCCGTCCCAAGATAAAGAAACTCTCCGACCACACACTCCTACTCATGGATCAGAGACGTGAAATGAGGCTCCAGAGTTCAGTAGATGCTAATCGTTATCGGCAGCTTAATAGACAGATATCTAAGTCTTTGACGAGCGACCTTCGCCAATTTAATACGAATCGTATTAAAGAGGCTATCGAGCGGAATAAAGGCTCCAAAGTGTTCGCGAGAGATCTGTCTATTGGGCAAAGCCAGATGACGAAGCTGAAAACTGACGACGGACGCATCATTTCATCAAAGCCTGAAATCCTGAGGGAGATCGAGAGCTTCTATGGGCAGTTATATTCCACGCAGACACCTGTTGAAAGCAAGGCTAAAGACCCCAGAGCCAAGCTTACCCGACACTATACTGAAGATATCCCGGACGTCAGCCTGTACGAGATTAGTATGGCTCTCAAACAGCTGAAAAACAACAAGGCGGCGGGTGACGATGGAATCACTACAGAACTTCTGAGAGCGGGCGGTAAGCCGATACTCAAAGTCCTCCAGAAGCTCTTTAATTCCGTCATCGTCCAGGGCAGAACGCCAAAGACATGGAACATAAGTGAGGTGATCTTGTTCTTTAAAAAGGGTGACAAGTCCCTCTTAAAGAACTATAGACCCATCTCGCTTCTGAGTCATGTCTATAAGTTGTTTTCGAGAGTCCTTACGAATCGTCTCGCTCGCAAGTTCGACGACTTCCAACCTCCCGAACAAGCCGGGTTCCGAAAAGGCTTTAGCACCATAGACCACATCCATACGCTGCGGCAGGTTATACAGAAGACCGAGGAGTATAATGAGCCACTTTGCTTGGCGTTCGTGGACTATGAGAAAGCCTTTGATTCGATTGAAACCTGGGCGGTGCTGCAGTCTCTCCAAAGGTGCCAAGTGGACTATAGGTATATCGAGGTGTTGAGGTACTTATACCAAAATGCCACCATGACGATCCGAGTACAGAACCAGAACACAAATCCTATCCAACTGCAGCGTGGTGTGAGACAGGGAGACGTTATTTCTCCGAAACTGTTCACAGCTGCGTTGGAGGACATCTTTAAACTCTTGGACTGGAAAGGACTCGGCATCAACATTAATGGCGAGTACCTAACACACCTTCGTTTTGCCGATGATATAGTCCTTATGGCTGAGACCATGGAAGACCTGAACACAATGCTCGAAGATCTCCGTAGTGCTTCCCAAAGAGTGGGTCTTAGGATGAACATGGAAAAGACGAAAATTATGTCAAATGCCCATGTTGTACCCTCTCCAGTTCATGTTGGGAACACTACACTTGAAGTTGTTGACCATTACGTATACCTAGGACAGGCAGTCCAGTTAGGTAGGTCCAACTTCGAGAAAGAGATCTCTCGCCGAATCCAGCTCGGGTGGGCAGCATTCGGGAAGCTTCGAAAAATCTTCGCGTCCGACTTACCTCAGTGTCTCAAGACGAAAGTCTATGAACAGTGTGTGTTGCCAGTGATGACTTACGGCAGTGAAACGTGGCCGCTAACTATGGGTCTCATAAGGAGGCTCAAGGTCGCTCAGCGTGCAATGGAGAGAGCCATGCTCGGCGTTTCCCTACGTGATCAAATCAGAAACGAGGAGATCCGCAGGAGAACTAAAGTAACCGACATCGCTCGAAGGATTGCTCAGCTGAAGTGGCAATGGGCGGGACACATAGCGAGAAGAACCGATGGCCGTTGGGGCAGAAAGGTTCTGGAATGGCGACCGCGCACCGGACGACGCTCCGTGGGTAGGCCCCCGACAAGGTGGACCGACGATCTGGTGAAGGTCGCGGAAAGCCAGTGGATGCAGGCAGCGCAGGACCGATCGTCGTGGAGATCCTTAGGGGAGGCCTATACCCAGCAGTGGGTGTCGTGTGGCTGATATGATGACATCATACTTAGTGATTAAGCCTCATTTTAGAAGATATTACAAAAGTTTCTGTCATTTGCACATAAGCTGGGTAAATTAAACACAAATTGGGCCCCAGAAGCCTTTCGTATGACAAACTTATTATAATAGATGTTTCGTCCATTCCGTGCGTGCTCGGTAACGTAATTAACCCAGATCCGATTACGATGATATTCTGAAAACAATCATAATATGAGAAAACTGTGCCGCCGCAAATGGAAATGTCAACATAATCCGTACAAACTGCTAGGCTGTTTTCGGGCTGGGCACGCACCGCCCGCCCTCGTTTCAGCATTTCAGTAATCTAGGTACACTAATCCGTTCGGTCAATCGGTTTCACGACACCGATAATAAACATAGTACTTAGTAGGTACCCATTAGGGTTGCCAGACGTCCCGTATTTTCAGGGACGTCCCGTATTTCAGGCACAATTTTAAACGTCCTCTCTATCTCGTATTTCAATATTATTTGACTATTATTAGGTTTCTTTTACCAGGAATATAATTCCTAACATATTTCTAAATATATTGTTTATCTTCATTATCCCTTTGTAACAAATATACCCATCCCAGATTTAATAAAGAGTTCATGACTTTCAACTATGATTAACTGCATTGAATTTTACAAATATGTGAAATCAAACAAATATGTGCTAAAACATACATGATCTTCTTTAAAATATAACGAGCAATGAAAACACATAAAAATAAGAATGTAAAATAGGTAGGTAAGTAAGTAAATGTTTTTCATTTGTCCCAAGAAAAAAAAAAACGTATTTTTTGCCAAATTGAGCATTTATATCTTACACTCTTACAGGATCAAAAAAAACTGGCAGCCCTTGTTGTACCCATCGCATTTTGGGTTTCTCTTAATCTCGTTGATTTGATGGAATGTTATTAGGCAATATTCCGAGAACACCAAAATATTTTAGCAAAAGATTATTTTGATTATTTGTCGTCTAATATTTGTAATGTTCTCAATTGAATAGTGTTTTTAATATTTATTATTCTTACGCCTACAGACAGGCTCATGATAAATATTACTAAGAAAATAATCTCTTTACCTAGTACGTGCGGAAGTCAGAAAAATCGGACAAGTGCGATTCGGACTCGCCCACCGAGGGTTCCTTACACACTCAATTATACTATTTTTATGATTTAATTACATACCTATGTATAATTTTCAGATTTTTCCCTGTACAGTATAAGACGATGTTACTTGCAAAACATATGTAGTTCTAGGTCAACGGAAAGTACTCTTCAAATTTTGATTCCCTTGAGAGTGTCAAAATATGTTTTTTTTGGCATAAACGGCCGCATCTTTTTTATTCTTACGTTAACTTACAAGTTTAATTTTCCACGTGCTCCCGGGAGGCCTTGACCGACAGACGGACAGACAAACAGATGGACAACAAAGTGATCCTATAAAGATTCCGTTTTTTCTTTGGAGGTACGGCCCTAAAAATGCTATCTTCCTACGTATCCGTTCTAGCTTTTTCACAGTTGATCGATTTCAACAAACCTAGTGTTAGCACAGAGTGTTAGTGCGGGAAGTTGTAGCTGAGGTTTATTGGGTAGCCTTGGCGAGTCCCACATACCTTCGGGATGCATAAAAGCATTCCCCCTACTATAAAAAGGTAGATAGGTATCCGCATTTTGTAACTTACTTTCTAAATCAGTTTTTTATCTGTCTATCACAAAAAACTAGTCAGAGTGTAGGGTTCGGGTCGGTCTGAAAATTTTCTATACAAAAGTCTACGATGAGGTCCTTCAATTTAAAATGTGATGATTCATGCTATTCGGAGGAAAACGTAAACAAACTTGATGTGCCTTTTATGTAAAGTACCTACCTAATTGTATTAACAATTTATTTCAGTCAAGTGACTTTCAAACAAAATTTATTTTGTAATGTATAAAAGCATTTTAACATTATAGACACAGTAACATTTACATTATTTATGTCTCGTCAAAATAGATGTCATAATATTGAATAAGTTATGTCATAAATTAACATATTTTTCTTTGAAACAAAAATTATTATTATGGTACGTACTTACCTTGTTTATTTTTCAATGAAAAACAACTTGCAGCAGTCTATATTTATACATACCTATTTAGGAAATCCATTGTTTTGGAGAAAGCTTGAATGGGAATAACTAATGATTTCTTAGTGCTGCTGATTTAACTATTTTAAAGTGTGTTCTTCTTATATATCTTTCTTCATATAACCGATCATTATTGCATCATATTTTCAAGAAACATTTTAAACGAGGGATCAAACGGCATATTCTTGCAGCACTGCCAATTAGGACACGAAGAAACTCTCGTAAGAATGTAGGTTACTGAAATAGGTCCCTATCGCGTACTAGGCTGCATGCACACTGAGAAAAATTTCCTCTGCCGCACTACGTAAAATAAGGATAAAAATCGACCACTATGACGTGTGTAACCCGCTACATTACGCGTAAGTAGTCAGTCATACGTAGTCGGCATACTGACGCTCATCATGGGGCGGGTTACGTAATTTACGAGTGGTCGATTTTTGTACGTACGTACGTAGCCCGACATCCGGCTACGTACATACGTAGTGCGCAAGTCGCACTGAATACTCCTGAAACTACGACTGCGGCTTACGTACGTTACTGTAGCGGGCACAGTAAATAATGGTGAGCTATACGTGTGCACCGCGGCGGCATACGTACAATACTGTGGCAGACACAGTAAAGCACGGTGAGCCGTACGTGTGTACCACGGCGGCATACGTTCGATACTGCAGCGGGCACAGTAAATAATGGTGAGCCATACGTGTGCACCGCGGCGGCATACGTACGATACTGTAGCGGGCTCAGTAAAGCACGGTGAGCCGTACGTGTGTACCACGGCGACATACGTACGATACTGTAGCGGGCACAGTAAATAATGGTGAGCCATACGTGTGCACCGCGGCGGCATACGTACGATACTGTGGCAGACACAGTAAAGCACGGTGAGCCGTACGTGTGTACCGCGACGGCATATGAACGATACTGTAGCAGGCACAGTAAATAATGGTGAGCCATACGTGTGCACCGCGGTGGCATACGTACGATACTGTGGCAGACACAGTAAAGCACGGTGAGCCGTACGTGTGTACCGCGACGGCATACGTATGATACTGTAGCGGGCACAGTAAATAATGGTGAGCCATACGTGTGCACCGCGGTGGCATACGTACGATACTGTGGCAGACACAGTAAAGCACGGTGAGCCGTACGTGTGTACCGCGACGGCATATGTACGATACTGTAGCCGGCACAGTAAATAATGGTGAGCCATACGTGTGCACCGCGGCGGCATACGTACGATACTGTGGCAGACAAAGTAAAGCACGGTGAGCCGTACGTGTGTACCGCGACGGCATACGTATGATACTGTAGCGGGCACAGTAGATAATGGTGAGCCATACGTGTGCACCGCGGCGGCATACGTACGATACTGTGGCAGACACAGTAAAGCACGGTGAGTCGTACGTGTGTACCGCGACGGCATATGTACGATACTGTAGCCGGCACAGTAAATAATGGTGAGCCATACGTGTGCACCGCGGCGGCATACGTACGATACTGTGACAGACACAGTAAAGCACGGTGAGCCGTACGTGTGTACCACGGCGACAACCGTACGATACTGTAGCGGGCACAGTAAATAATGGTGAGCCATACGTGTGCACTGCGGCGGCATACGTACGATACTGTGGCGGGCACAGTAAATCATGGTGCACCATACGTGTGCACCATGGTGGCATACGTATGATACTGTAGCGGGCACAGTCAAGCATGGTGAGCCATACGTTTGCACCACGGCGGCATACTTACGATACTATGGCGGACACAGTCAATCATGGTGCGCCATACGTGTGCACCATGGCGGCATAGGTAGGATACTGTGGCAGGCACAGTAAAGCATGATGTGCCAGACGTATTAACTGTCGTAGTAGAGGTAAGGTACCGTTGCCGGTACAGTAAGGCATGATGAACCGTGCGTATATACTACGGCAGCATACGTACGATACTGGTGCGGGAACAGTAAAGCACGGTGAACCATACTTATGTAACACGCCAGCGTACGTACGATACTGCTGCGGGTATAGTAAGACATGGTGCACCATACGTGTTACGTATGGCACACCATGCCTTACGATACTCGCACCTGTATTTTCCTTATGCTGGCATGGTACATACAAAGGTGTTCAGATAATTAGTATGAATATTAACCAAAGTCAATGAAATTTTGTAGACACGATCGAGAAACTAATATCTAGGTCTATAGTTTATTACATTTTCGTAAAAATGTATAGTTTAAATATTGCAGGGAGTTTTTAATGAAAATATGAAAACCCCCTGTAATATTTAAACTATACATTTTTACGAAAATGTATTAAACCACAGACCTAGGTATTACTTTCTAGACCATGTCTACAAAATTTAATTGACTTTGATTGGTTAATATTCAAAATAATTATCTGAACACCTATGTATGTACGGCCAGCGTCATAAATATATATACGTTAACAAGAGCTCAAAAATATCTACACACCTCTATGTCACTGACAATAAGGTTGGTGTTTACATATTTTGACTCAATGGCTGTATATATGTATATAAATGACACTGACTGTACCATGCCAACATAAGGAAAATACAGGTACAATTATCGTAAGGCATAGTGTGCAATACGTAACACGTAGTGAAATAGTGCATCATGCCTTATACCCGCAGCAGTATCGCATGTACTCGGGCGTGAGTCTAATTAGACACACTTGATTTTTAAGTTTCCGTTTTTCCTTTTTTTGAGGCACGGAACCCTAAAAATAAAGTATGTCTAATAGCCGTAAATCTATGTACATACGTATGGTGAATGGTATGGTGCCTTATTGTCCCACACTAGTATCATACCTTCTATTTGTCTTCTCAGCATATATATTTGTCCAATGCTGGAGATATGCTTCTCCCATGGTTTTTCTATGTCGTCCTTGTTGCGGCGTATCTGGTTGAGGTAGGCCCTGACATCTTAGGAATGGCGGTCTGCCCACGCTTCGACTTCCCGTTCATACCTCTACTATAACAGTTAATAAGTTTTATACAACATTATGCTTCTTTGTAGTATAACCTGCACTGGTTACGTAGATATCTACTTATAAATATTGGTGCGGGTACGATAAAGAATGATGTATCATTTTAAAGCTGACCAGATGTTTTAAAAACCCGCATGCGGCATTTTTCACATTTAATTTCTTTTACTGGCAATAGTTACGTATAAATAAATCACAAAGGTCGCGTCCTCATTGCAGGGTTTTTTTAAACTCTGGTCAGGCTTTATCTACTTATGTTGAACTTGTACGATATTAGTGCGGCTATTATTATTATTATTATGCAAAATAATTTTATAGCAAACTTAACAGCTGCACCGATATAGCACCAAAGTCCAGACCTGTAAGTGAAAAGCATATAATAATTGGTAATTTAGATAAAATCATACTTCACGATACATATACATTTAGTGTACACAGCCATGATACAACATTTTTTATTTTTTAACTTTTACAAGGTTATTAACAGAAGAAATTCCGTTCTCAAACCCTGTACAAGTTTTATAGCTTAACATGCTTAAAAGGAAATAGACATAAAAGATTCATATTATTTATTTTCAATCGCAAAAATTGAGACATACTTAGTTACAAAAAAACCACAACAAGCTTAATTAATCATACTATTCTAGAATTACATGGTCGTCAAATTGGCGTACCCGTGAAACATTATGCTTTCTTTGAATGATCTTGTTGGATACGTCGGATTCAGAAGCAGCTTGCGATATATAGCCGTCGCATTCCGTGCAAGTGAAATGTTGATGACATAAGCCAGCAACATCAAAGCAATATTGCAGGATTTCTCTGGTTTATCTTCTGTATTCAAAGAAAAAAGTTTCGGTTAATTTTTTAATACTTATTTTATGAAGGTTTAATAATAAGAACTAATATTTGAGAAAAAATTCTTACCGTCAATCATATGCAATGCCGTGCAATTATATTTGCTATTTTTGTTCTCGTGTCTCTATTTTTTCGCAATTTTGATGAAGCATAATATTTTATAATTTCTCCATTTTTTGAGGGTGATAGAGGAAAATAATTTGTTTTCCATTCCTAGATACAGACGACTGAAATCGTTCATTAGCTGAAAAAAGAATAAGTAACTTTTGTCATTTATATGTCATTGCGTACGTTTTTATAGAAAAACTACAAAGATTATGTAAAAAATAAGGCTGCGGACTGCGGTATATGCTTACCAAGGTATAGTTATTTCTATCAAGGTTTAATAGTAAGAACTAATATTTGAGAAAAAATTCTTACCGTTAATCAGTGCAATTATTTGCTATTTTTGTTCTCGTGTCTCTATTTTTTCGCAATTTTAATGAAGCATAATATTTTATAATTTCTCCCTTTTTTGAGGGTGATAGAGGAAAATAATTTGTTTTTCATTCCTGGATACAGACCACTGAAATCCTTCATTAGCTGAAAAAAGAATAAGTAACTTTTGTCATTTATATTTCATTGCGTACGTTTTATAGAAAAACCACAAAGATTATGTAAAAAATAAGGCTGCGGACTGCGGTATATGCTTACCAAGGTATAGTTATTTCTATCAAGGTTTAATAATAAGAACTAATATTTGAGAAAAAATTCTTACCGTCAATCAGTGCAATTATATTTGCTATTTTTGTTCTCGTGTCTCTATTTTTTCGCAATTTTGATGAAGCATAATATTTTATAATTTCTCCCATTTTTGAGGATGATAGAGGAAAATAATTTGTTTTCCATTCCTAGATACAGACGACTGAAATCGTTCAGTAGCTGAAAAAAGAATAAGTAACTTTTGTCATTTATATGTCATTGCGTACGTTTTTATAGAAAAACCACAAAGATTATGTAAAAAATAAGGCTGCGGACTGCGGTATATGCTTACCAAGGTATAGTTATTTCTATCAAGGTTTAATAATAAGAACTAATATTTGAGAAAAAATTCTTACCGTCAATCAGTGCAATTATATTTGCTATTTTTGTTCTCGTGTCTCTATTTTTTCGCAATTTTGATGAAGCATAATATTTTATAATTTCTCCCTTTTTTGAGGGTGATAGAGGAAAATAATTTGTTTTCCATTCCTAGATACAGACGACTGAAATCGTCCATTATCTGAAAAAAGAATAAGTAACTTTTGTCATTTATATGTCATTGCGTACGTTTTTATAAAAAAACTACAAAGATTATGTAAAAAATAAGGCTGCGGACTGCGGTATATGCTTACCAAGGTATAGCCTTGTGATTGTTGCAAGGCTGGGAAATCCTTGAAGTAATCCACTATATCACTTTTTCCACATTGGATGCGGTTTATGCAGTTTCTGCCCACTTTTCTTCAACAGATTTCCATGGTTTCCAGATTTCCATGATATTTCATTTTTCAGCCAGACTAATGTTTCTTTAGACAATACCTGTAATACACACGTAAACCACATAAATGTGTATGGTGGGATGAGTTAACAAGAGGAAGCGCATCAAGGGCAGAATGAGATGACAGCAGTCGAGCTGTCAAACGTCAAAGTGAATGAAATGAAATTAAAAATTAAAATTGAAATGAAAAAAAAAATGAAAAAAAATGATATTAAATGTGGTACAATATTGTTATTACATTTGACCATGTAAATCTACTGTTTGCGAGAAATTTTAAGTTTTATTTTAAACATTGTAAATTGTGTAGGAACAGGCAACAGCGTCGCTTAACCACTGCTAAGGTTAAAATCGCTTGCACGCCGCGCCGCCGTCACTACATACGTTTAGTTCGTGCAGGGGCGATACGCGCGCACGCGAATTTTGTTGCTAACTGGTTAATCAACGCTGTTGCCCATAGTACCTACCTATCCGACAAATATTTTACAACAGTGTATTGAGGTGTTTACAATTTGTGGCGTTTATGATTAATGTGACAAACATTGGTCAAATCATGAAAAAAATATTTTTTTTATTTTTTTTACAAGGTAGGTAAGTAAATACCTACACGTTTACATTTGACCATTTACATTGATTGATTACATTTGATCTTGTAAATACCATAGTTTGCGAGAATTTTAAGTTCTATCCTCGTAAGTCCTGTGTTTTTGAAATGTGTAGTTCCAACGACCTGATGTACTGTATGAAGTACAAACTAAAATTAGTGCTTCAGACCGAGACAGAAAAGTTTCATTTTCAGCGAATTTAGATGTGGAACCTGGTTGTTTATGTTTTTTGGTATGTTTGATATGCTCCAGATTATATTTGGAAGCAAAAAGTAAAAATATTTTGTACTAAATTTAGTATGTTAGGTTTTGATAGTTTTTGAATACGAAAACAACAAAATTCATTTTACATTTTTATTTTTAAAAGTTATTATTATTATCAACAAAATCATATCTTCTATCAAAAATAAATAATAATTAACTAATTTTCATAAAAATACTTGTAAAAAAACAGTACTATTAACAATTTAGCCTTAATTCTTAAGCTCACTTACACACATCGGTGTAAGACTAAAAGAGAGAAAATTAAAATATAAAAGTATGTACGGTTAGTTAACAAAGTTAACAGTCCCACTGTCGATTAATAAACTTAATTTAAGTAGATATCCTGATTTCAATTTCTTGAACATTTTTGTCTTCATCTGAGTAAATGATGATGATTTATTCAGGTATGAACACCTTTTCACCACCAAAATCATCGTGAATGAAATTGTTTAAAAGTTTTGCAATATGCTCATCATCAAAAGCTGAAATGTAACAAGTATATAAATAAAAGTAAATATCTAACATACCAAATGAAATTGGAAGAAATACTTAACGTACTGTATGCAGTACAAGTTATTTCAATTCAACCAATCATCTAACTTGGGTGATATGGAGTTATCAACTAAATTTTGTTTTATTTGTATTAATTACTATTTAAATTTACTCTTTTAAATTAAAAACAATGAAATAAACATAAGATTACGTTAATATAGCTGGATTTACTTATACTTACCTCGTATCGGCCTGGAAACCGACTGCGTGGATATTTTCAAATAAATGACACTGACAGTGGCAGTTGACAGTACTGGTTTAAGGTGGCAAGGTTGGCCATAGATTACAGAAGTAAATGGCTGTCTCGATATTACCATTCTAGAAAAAACTTCGTCGAAAACGGGAGATTAGAATTTGTACTCTACGTAGTACATTAGGTAGTTACGTCTTGCTATAGATTTCAATTGTTAGGTCTGAAATACTAGCGTCATATTGTACTTTATGAAGTGCGCTAGGACTTACGAGGTAATAAAAAAATCCCATAAAAACTTTCGTTCTTTTTACTTTAATCGGTTATTGTTATATTTTTTTCATGATTTAACCAAAGTTTGTCACATTCACCATTTCATATTAGACGGATAGGTACCTACAAAATTTACAATGTTTAAAATAAAACTTTAAATTTCTCGCAAATGTAGCATTTACAAGGTCAAAAGGAAAAACAACATTGTAGCGCATTTAATTTTGCTTTTTATGACACCCCACACAAGCTTATAAATTACATACTTTCTGTTGTATACGCCATATTCTGAAAGCGGCAACAGCAACTTTTATGACGTCATAACCCGTTATGAACCCCCTCCCCCCCCGTTAAGAACTGTCTCCCGATGCTTTTTTAGTCAGAATACCATGCCTAACAACATACTAAACTATGCCGCTAGTTTCATCAAGCGCATTTTTTTTCCCTTGAGGGAAGGCACTATTAACAAAACGGGTGTATGGCACCCATTACACACACAATCTGATCACACCAGACCGCGCCAGACTGACAAAGATTGATTGTGTAACGTTGTTCGCGATCTGTTTCAATCTGGCGCGGTCTAGCGCTATCTGGCGTGATCAGATTGTGCTGGATTGTCAATCTACGTCAATCTGGCTTGGTCTGGCTTAGGGTTGGCACCTTTTTTTCGAGGTATAAGTATTATTTTCAAAACATTTAAACATTATAGTACTTACTTTTGGGATATTTATAAAAATGTAGTACACATTTATTTTTAACTAGCTTCCGCCCGCGACTACATCCGCGTGGGTGGACATTCGAAAAATCATTAAAAAACAATATAGCACAATCTGCTGCGATGCGATATTTTTAACCGACTTCAAAAAAGGAGGAGGTTCTCTGTTCGTATGTATATTTGTTTTTTATGAAGGCTGCATTGATTTGGATGAAATTTTGCAAACAGTTTATAGTCTGGATTAAAACTTATGATATTTTTGATCTCGGTCAAAGGTACCCTAGGCATTTTTATTTCTTTAAACATTTAAATTAATTTGTAGTACTTTTGGGAAATTTATAAAAATATAGCCCATATTTATTTTAACTAGCTTCCGCCCGTGACTACATCCGGATGGACATTTGAAAAATACCCAAAAAAAAACATACAGACGAACATAAAAACAACCTCCTCTTTTTTTGAAGTCGGTTAAAACATCGGATCGCAGTAGATTGTGCTAGATTGTCAGTCTACCATGGTAGATTGACAATCTACCACAATATGCTTGCATTGGATCGCAGTAGATCTTGGTAGATTGTCAATCTACCATGGTAGACTGACAATCTAGCACAATCTACTGCGATCCGATGTTTTTAACCGACTTCAAAAAAAGAGGAGGTTCTCTGTTCATCTGCATATTTGTTTTTTATGAAAGCTGAACTGATTTGGATGAAATTTGGCAAACAGTTTATAGTCTGGATTAAAACTTATATTTTTCATCTCGATCAAAGGTACCCTAGGCATTTTAATTATTTTAAACATTGAAACTAATTTGTAGTACATTTGGGAAATTTATAAAAAATAAAACCCATATTTATTTTAACTTTCTTTCCGGCCGTGACTACATGCGCGTGGGCATTTGAAGAATCCCTTAAAAAATATACAGATGAAAAGAGAACCTCCTCCTTTTTTAAGTCGGTTAAAAATATTGGATTGCAGTAAAAGATGATAAAATGAAACTGATATGGATGAAATTTGGCACTCAGTTCATAGCTTGGTAATATCGTATTAAAATTTATAAAAAATCGTATTAAAATTTATAATACGATATTACCAAGCTATGAACTGAGTGCCAAATTTCATCCAAATCAGTTCAGCTTCAGAAGGCTGAACTGATTTTGATGAAATTTGACACACCTGTGCGTGTAAAATTAAATATCGATATTCATCTAACCCTAACTAATCAAGGCATAAAATGGGTGCTAGACAACAGATTTTACTAGGTACTTACTTACTTTTCGAAATAGATAGGTACTTATTATACGCAGACCGTCACAGAAATTAAAATTCATCATTTCAATTACGTCCGGGAATCGAACCCAGGATCTCTTGCGCGGTAGACTGGCATGTTGAATACTGCACCACTCAGGTCATCGATCGATATCACGCGAAAATTAATGCAAAAAGTTGGCAACCCTGCCAAAGCCCACCGTGGATCGTGGTAGATTGTCAATCTACCAAGATCTACTGCGATCCAGATCTCGCTGGATTGACCGTGTAACGTCGCAAACCAACCGCATCAAATTCCATCAATCTGCGGTTTTGATCAGATCACACCAGATTGACGTGTGTAATGGCCGCCTAACAAGACACTCAACGAAGCCGAAGTCCACGCATTCCGCCCATCATCAGGTTAATTTTTGTCTTTTAAACTATACCTGGGAAACCAATAGCTACGAATTTATTGAAGGTCAGTCAAATTTTTTTTTTCAAAATATGAAATCTTATTTTATTCGTTATTTCCTAATGTTTGTCTACAGAAACATTTATCAAAATATTATGTATTTCGTAACAAACAATGGCTTCAAAATATTATCACTCAATGTATTTCATGAGCACGCACATAAACGTTGCTTTTCAACTCGGCCGCACGCAGCTCTGTAGCATTCACTCGCAGGCGCGGTCTTTTATAAAGTTACCTTGCGTGGTAATGCTTTTTAACACCAAACATTAAAATCGTTTCCCTGCAATAATTTTAAACAGAAATGGTTCTGATGATGGGCAGAATACGTAGACCTCGGCTTCGTTAAGTGTCTTGCTACACCCGGTATACTTAACTGGTACCTTCGCGGTGCGAGCCCGACTCGAATTTGACTAGTAATTATTATTTGCTCACCACTTCCCAGATATTCTGCTTCGGCTGCAGGCATCTGTGATAGTTGGCGTGGATCAGATGACTTCGAGGTTGTGAATATTTTTTCATTATCACCGATCCGATGTCCCGTACAATCACAGTACTTGTTGTATGGTCTGTGCGTACAATACAGTGTTTAAGTTTTTTGAGTCGTTTAGCTCAGCGTTCTTAATTTCAAGGTTCTAGAATAATAATTTAAAGGTTTATTATTAAGTACACAGCAGAGTTCCAAGAGAAAACACAAAGAAAACGTTTTTATGTTTACATTTTCATATTTTACCTAAATACAAGATGTATAAAAACAAGTACGTACTTACATTGACACCGGTCGCTTTAAGATGTTCTGGCCAATTTTTATAGTATTCTATTTTTGGAATATTTTTTTTTATTCTTCATCGTTTTACAGAATGGCAGTTTCAATTTAGTTAAATAAGGTTGACTGAAAAATGCAAACACAAACTTGTTATGTAGGTAACCATACAACAAGTACTTACGTGTAGATACAGTCGAGTTCATTAATATGTTGGCACGTTTGGCAGGATATTGACTTTTATTACAAAGGCATAAAGGTTGACGAACTGTCAAAAGTGCCAACATATTAATGGACTCGACCGTACCTACCTAGTTGTTATTGCCTAAGTACATGTTCAAATTTTCTAGTTGTCTACGTGTTCTAAGATGTTCATGATCTAATGTTTTATACTTTAATTAGGTATTACATAATGGAGTGGTGGAATCTTGTACAGCATTCTTTGGTTGAATGCTCTAAGGTATGAATGCTCTAATAAACAAGCTAGAGCTCAAATGTAAAAAAAAAATAGATTTAAAAGATCGACAGAAAAGAAAATATTTTCTCCTCCCCCGGTTTTCAATAAAAAAAAATTCTGTCTCTTCATTATAGTTTACGACTTTAGCCAACAAGCAATGGATAAGGTTTTAAACTTGTTTGTCATTAGTATTATGCAGATTTTTCAATAAAACAAATGCTTTGTCATACACGTTTAAAAACCTACGAGAAAACCAATGATAATAATAATAAGTCTATGGAGAAAACTCTAAATAATACTTACACGTGAAATGTTGTATTTCTACAATTGTTGGTGCACTGCACAGATAAAAAGCACAAGACGGCATTTTGAAAAAGTTCTCGAGTGGTTTTTCGAAATAACTGTATTCACGATACTCACTCTTAAACAAGTTTTGTACCTATAAAACTAGAAAACAAAAGCGTCTCAAAACGCTGCAATGAGTGCTGGGCTCTGCTGTCACAAAATGGCCGCCCGCCCGCGCCGGCCGGCCGCTCTCTGCTTGCTTCAGTGTTGCCAGATGAGCAAAATGAAAATGCGGTAGCTGTGCTTAAAAACACGCGGATTTTCAACAAAAAGTGGAATTTCTTGTTATAAAATTTACATCGATTTTTCTCTCGATTCGTGTGCTTATTAATTGTTTTTCACACAAAGACAAGTATCAACTTATCTCAAGAAAAAATCAAATTAAGTCAAGTGCAGGACAGAAAATAATTTAACTAAATCTTATTAGATGATTCGATACTTTTTATAATCTTATTACGCGCGGCTGCCTGTCATGTCCTATCTGTAACTTATCTTCGATCGATTCTTGTAATCCAAAATAAATACAGCGATCGGCTAATATAATGCAAAATTGTAAGGTTAGAAAGTAGCCGGTGCATCTTACAGACTAATTTTGTTTCGCTTATATTTTTACACAACTAAAGTGGTTGCCCACTTAGTTCTAAAAAAAGAGCAAACACAAACATGGTTAATAAACTTATGAAGTAGCTAATGAATGACCACCAAACAACATAACTTTAATTGTGATGGCAACCCCAAATTTGCGTAAAATGCGCAGTAGGTACGACGTTCTTTAGGTAATAAGTAAGCAAGTTCATTATAAATAGCCGCGATATTTATAATGTTGCTGGTTAGTTATTTTAAGTATAAGGCTTGCAGTATAATGTATGCCACTACAGTTAAGTATAGCGGCTCTGTTTTTTTCCGGTGCCAGAATATCTTTTTAACTAATGCGACTATTGAAAGTGTTTCGGGACATCTATATTCAAGGTAGGTATATAACTACATATCTACTAAGAATGTTATAAACCAATATGGCGGCTAACTTTTTGTCTGTGTGCCGATTTTGATGAAACTTGGTTTTTGTTACTATTTTGACAAGGAAACAGCAACGCAATAATAAAATTATAAAAAATCCAAGATGGCGACCAACTTTTTTGTTTTTCGGCCGATTTCCATGAAACTTCGTTAATGGTGTTATTTTAACAAGGCAATAACAACGCAATGTTAAAAATATAAAAAATCCAAGATGGCGGCCAACTTTCTTGTTTGTGGGCCGATTTCGATGAAACTCGATTTTTATACTATTTGACAAGAAAACAGCAACGCAATGTTAAAAATATAAAAATATCCAAGATAGCGGCCAAGTTGGTGGTTTTTGAGCCGATTTCGATGAAATTCCGTTCATAGTACTATTTTGACAAGGAAATAATAACGCAATGTTCAAAATATTGAAAAATCCAAGATGGCGGCCAATTTTCTTGCTTGTGGGCCGATTTCCATGAAACACGGTTTTCGGAACTATTTTAGCGAGAAAACAGCAACGCAATGTTAAAAATATTGAAAAATCCGTAATGGCGGTCAACTTTTTGTTTGTGGGCCGATTTTGATGAAACTCGCTTTTTGGTACTATTTCGACAAGAAAACAGCAACTCAATGTTGAAAATATTGAAAAATCCATTATGGCAGCCTACTTTTTTGTTTGTAAGCCGATTTCGATGAAACTTGGTTTTTGGCACAATTATGACAAGAAAACAGCAACGCAATGTCACAAATATAAAAATTCAAGATTGCGGCCAACTTTTTTGTTTTTGGGCCGATTTCGATGAAACTCGGTTTATGATACAATTTTGACAAGAAAACAGCAACGCAATGTTAGATATATAAAAATATCCAAAATTGCGGCCAACTTGTTGGTTTTTGAGCTGATTTCGATGAAATTCCGTTCATAGTACTATATTGACAAGGAAATAACAACGCAATGTTAAAAATAAAAAAAAATCCAAGATGGCGGCCAACTTTTTTGTCTTACGGCCGATTTAGATGAAACTTGGTTTATGGTGTTATTTTAACAAATCAATAACAACGCAATGTTAAAAATATAAAAATCCAAGATGGCGGCCAACTTTTTGGTTTTTGAGCCGATTGCGATGAAACTCCGTTCATAGTTCTATTTTGACAAGGATATAATAACGCAATGTTCAAAATATTGGAAAATCCAAGATGGCGGCCAATTTTCTTGTTTGTGGGCCGATTACTATGAAACACGGTTTTTGGAACTAATTTAACGAGAAAACAGCAACGCAATGTTGAAAATATTGAAAAATCCATAATGGCAGTCAACTTTTTTGTTTGTAGGCCGATTTCGATGAAACCCGATTTTTAATGTTATTTTAACAAGGCAATAACAACGCAATGTTAAAAATATAAAAAATCCAAGATGGCGGCCAACTTTTTGGTTTTTGAGCCGATTGCGATGAAACTCCGTTCATAGTTCTATTTTGACAAGGATATAATAACGCAATGTTCAAAATATTGGAAAATCCAAGATGGCGGCCAATTTTCTTGTTTGTGTGCCGATTACTATGAAACACGGTTTTTGGAACTAATTTAACGCGAAAACAGCAACGCAATGTTGAAAATATTGAAAAATCCATAATGGCAGTCAACTTTTTTGTTTGTAGGCCGATTTCGATGAAACTCGGTTTTTGGTGTTATTTTAATAAGGCAATAATAACGCAATGTTAAAAATATAAAAAATCTAAGATGGCGGCCAACTTTTTCGTTTTTGAGCTGATTTCGATGAAACTCCGTTCATTCTTCTATTTTGACAAGGATATAATAACGAAATGTTCAAAATATTGGAAAATCCAAGACGGCGGCCAATTTTCTTGTTTATGGGCCGATTACCATAAAACACGGTTTTTGGAACTAATTTAACGAGAAAACAGCATTGCAATGTTGAAAATATTGAAAAATCCATAATGGCAGTCAACTTTTTGTTTGTAGGTCGATTTCGATGAAACTCTATTTTTGGCGCTATTGTGACAAGAAAACAGCAACGCAATCTTAAAAATATAAAAATCCAAGATGGCGGCCACCTTTTTTGTTTTTCGGCCGTTTTCGATGAAACTTGGTTTATGGTGTTATTTTAACAAGGCAATAACACCGCAATGTTTAAAATATGAAAAATCCAAGATGGCGGCCAACTTTTTCGTTTTTGAGCCGATTTCGATGAAACTAAGTTCATAGTTCTATTTTGACAAGGATATAATAACGCAATGTTCAAAATATTGGAAAATCCAAGATGGCGGCCAATTTTCTTGTTTGTGGGCCGATTACTATGAAACACGGTTTTTGGAACTAATTTAACGAGAAAACAGCAACGCAATGTTGAAAATATTGAAAAATCCATAATGGCAGTCAACTTTTTTGTTTGTAGGCCGATTTCGATGAAACCCGGTTTTTGGTGTTATTTTAAAAAGGCAATAACAACGCAATGTTAAAAATATAAAAAATCCAAGATGGCGGCCAACTTTTTGGTTTTTGAGCCGATTGCGATGAAACTCCGTTCATAGTTCTATTTTGACAAGGATATAATAACGCAATGTTCAAAATATTGGAAAATCCAAGATGGCGGCCAATTTTCTTGTTTGTGTGCCGATTACTATGAAACACGGTTTTTGGAACTAATTTAACGCGAAAACAGCAACGCAATGTTGAAAATATTGAAAAATCCATAATGGCAGTCAACTTTTTTGTTTGTAGGCCGATTTCGATGAAACTCGGTTTTTGGTGTTATTTTAATAAGGCAATAATAACGCAATGTTAAAAATATAAAAAATCTAAGATGGCGGCCAACTTTTTGGTTTTTGAGCCGATTTCGATGAAACTCCGTTCATTCTTCTATTTTGACAAGGATATAATAACGAAATGTTCAAAATATTGGAAAATCCAAGACGGCGGCCAATTTTCTTGTTTATGGGCCGATTACCATAAAACACGGTTTTTGGAACTAATTTAACGAGAAAACAGCATTGCAATGTTGAAAATATTGAAAAATCCATAATGGCAGTCAACTTTTTGTTTGTAGGTCGATTTCGATGAAACTCTATTTTTGGCGCTATTGTGACAAGAAAACAGCAACGCAATCTTTAAAATATAAAAATCCAAGATGGCGGCCACCTTTTTTGTTTTTCGGCCGTTTTCGATGAAACTTGGTTTATGGTGTTATTTTAACAAGGCAATAACACCGCAATGTTTAAAATATGAAAAATCCAAGATGGCGGCCAACTTTTTGGTTTTTGAGCCGATTGCGATGAAACTCCGTTCATAGTTCTATTTTGACAAGGATATAATAACGCAATGTTCAAAATATTGGAAAATCCAAGATGGCGGCCAATTTTCTTGTTTGTAGGCCGTTTTCGATGAAACTTGGTTTATGGTGTTATTTTAACAAGGCAATAACACCGCAATGTTAAAAATATGAAAAATCCAAGATGGCGGCCAACTTTTTGGTTTTTGAGCCGATTTCGATGAAACTAAGTTCATAGTTCTATTTTGACAAGGATATAATAACGCAATGTTCAAAATATTGGAAAATCCAAGATGGCGGCCAATTTTCTTGTTTGTGGGCCGATTACTATGAAACACGGTTTTTGGAACTAATTTAACGAGAAAACAGCAACGCAATGTTGAAAATATTGAAAAATCCATAATGGCAGTCAACTTTTTTGTTTGTAGGCCGATTTCGATGAAACCCGGTTTTTGGTGTTATTTTAAAAAGGCAATAACAACGCAATGTTAAAAATATAAAAAATCCAAGATGGCGGCCAACTTTTTGGTTTTTGAGCCGATTGCGATGAAACTCCGTTCATAGTTCTATTTTGACAAGGATATAATAACGCAATGTTCAAAATATTGGAAAATCCAAGATGGCGGCCAATTTTCTTGTTTGTGTGCCGATTACTATGAAACACGGTTTTTGGAACTAATTTAACGCGAAAACAGCAACGCAATGTTGAAAATATTGAAAAATCCATAATGGCAGTCAACTTTTTTGTTTGTAGGCCGATTTCGATGAAACTCGGTTTTTGGTGTTATTTTAATAAGGCAATAATAACGCAATGTTAAAAATATAAAAAATCTAAGATGGCGGCCAACTTTTTGGTTTTTGAGCCGATTTCGATGAAACTCCGTTCATTCTTCTATTTTGACAAGGATATAATAACGAAATGTTCAAAATATTGGAAAATCCAAGACGGCGGCCAATTTTCTTGTTTATGGGCCGATTACCATAAAACACGGTTTTTGGAACTAATTTAACGAGAAAACAGCATTGCAATGTTGAAAATATTGAAAAATCCATAATGGCAGTCAACTTTTTGTTTGTAGGTCGATTTCGATGAAACTCTATTTTTGGCGCTATTGTGACAAGAAAACAGCAACGCAATCTTTAAAATATAAAAATCCAAGATGGCGGCCACCTTTTTTGTTTTTCGGCCGTTTTCGATGAAACTTGGTTTATGGTGTTATTTTAACAAGGCAATAACACCGCAATGTTTAAAATATGAAAAATCCAAGATGGCGGCCAACTTTTTGGTTTTTGAGCCGATTGCGATGAAACTCCGTTCATAGTTCTATTTTGACAAGGATATAATAACGCAATGTTCAAAATATTGGAAAATCCAAGATGGCGGCCAATTTTCTTGTTTGTAGGCCGATTACTATGAAACACGGTTTTTGGAACTAATTTAACGCGAAAACAGCAACGCAATGTTGAAAATATTGAAAAATCCATAATGGCAGTCAACTTTTTTGTTTGTAGGCCGATTTCGATGAAACTCGGTTTTTGGTGTTATTTTAATAACGCAATAATAACGCAATGTTAAAAATACAAAAAAATCCAAGATGGCGGCCAACTTTTTTGTTTCTGGGCTGATTTCGATAAAACTTGGTTTATGGTGTTATTTTAACAAGGCAATATTAACGCAATGTTAATAACTTAAAAAATCCAAGATGGCGGCCAACTTTTTTGTTTCTGGGCTGATTTCGATGAAACTTGGTTTATGGTGTTACTTTAACAAGGCAATAACAACGCAATGTTAAAAATATAAAAAGAATTAAGATGGCGACCAACTTTTTTGTCTATCGGCCGATTTAGATATAACTTGGTTTATGGTGTTATTTTAACAAGGCAATAACAACGCAATGTTAAAAATATAAAAAATCCAAGATTGTGGCCAACTTTTTTGTTTCTGGGCCGATTTCGATGAAACTTGGTTTATGGTGTTATTTTAACAAGGCAATAACAACGCAATGTTAAAAATATAAAAAAATCCAAGATGGCAGCCAACTTTTTTGTTTCTGGGCCGATTTCGATGAAACTTGGTTTATGGTGTTATTTTAACAAGGCAATAACAACGCAATGTTAAAAATATAAAAAAATCCAAGATTGTGGCCAACTTTTTTGTTTCTGGGCCGATTTCGATGAAACTTGGTTTATGGTGTTATTTTAACAAGGCAATATTAACGCAAAATTAAAAATATAAAAAAATCCAAGATGGCGGCCAACTTTTTTGTTTCTGGGCCGATTTCGACGAAACTTGGTTTTAGGTACTATTTTACAAGTAAATAGCAATGCAATGTTTAAAATATTAAAACACCTAAGATGACAGCCAAATTCTTTATTTGTTTTTTTTAACCAAACAACACGAAAACGAACCCTTTTTTCCCAAGCTGTTTTTTTGTATAATTGTATCAAAAATCGAGTTTCATCAAAATCGGCCCAAAAGCAAACTGTGGGCTGCCATCTATTTTTTATATTTTTATTATTGCGTTACTGTTTTCTGTAAAAATAGTACCAAAAGACGGAGTTTCATCGAAATCGGCTCACAAACAAAAAAGTTAACAGCCATATTGGACTTTGCAATATTTTCAACATTGCGTTGCTGTTTTCTCGTTTAAATAATTCCGAAAACCAAGTTTCATGTAAATCGGCCCAAAAACAAAAAAAGTTGGCCGCCATCTTGGATATTTTTATTATTTTTAACATTGCCTTGTTATTTCCTTGTTAAAATAATACCAAAAACCAAGTTTAATGAAATCGGCCGAAAAACAAAAATCGGTTTAATATCATTAAACCGCATACGTTAATGTAAAGAGTGTGCCACAGTAATTTAATGATGCGGCTGACGTCATAAAGATTCTACGTACCGAAAACAGTCAGTAAGTAAAACGGAGTTCGTAAAATGAGCCAGGATACGTAAAAACTGATGATGTAGACGGAGACTTTATTAATTATCCCGTGTACGTAAAATGTATCGGCATACCTCCGACCCTGCTCGTACATTATGTACGTAACCGGGACCATTACTTAATGTGACAGGGACAGTACAATGATTTGGCAACCAGTTACTGTTATAAAGAGCCTGGATACTGAAATAATGCAGCTGTATAACTATTCGTACGTATGGCGCATACATATTTTATGTTACGGGTTAAGTAAATTACGTATGCTGCTCCGTGCAGAATCATTAAGCCGCATACGTAACTGTAAAGAATGCGCCACAGTAATTTCATGATGCGGCTGACGTCATAAAGATTCTACGTACCAAACACAGTCGGTAAGTAAACGGAGTTCGTAAAATGAGCCAGGATACGTAAAAAGTGATGATGTAGACGGAGACATTATTAATTATCCCGTGTACGTAAAATGTATCGGCATACCTCCGACCCTGCTCGTACATTATGTACGTAACCGGGACCATTACTTAATGTGACAGGGACAGTACAATGATTTGGCAACCAGTTACTGTTATAAAGAGCCTGGATACTGAAATAATGCAGCTGTATAACTATTCGTACGTATAGCGCATACATATTTCATGTTACGGGTAAAGTAAATTACGTATGCTGCTCCGTGCAGAATCATTAAGCCGCATACGCAACTGTAAAGAGTGCGCAACAGTAATTTAATGATGCGGCTGACGTCATAAAGATTCTACGTACCAAACACAGTCGGTAAGTAAACGGAGTTCGTAAAATGAGCCAGGATACGTAAAAACTGATGATGTAGACGGAGACATTATTAATTATCCCGTGTACGTAAAATGTATCGGCATACCTCCGACCCTGCTCGTACATTATGTACGTAACCGGGACCATTACTTAATGTGACAGGGACAGTAGAATGATTTGGCAACCAGTTACTGTTATAAAGAGCCTGGATACTGAAATAATGCAGCTGTATAACTATTCGTACGTATAGCGCATACATATTTCATGTTACGGGTAAAGTAAATTACGTATGCTGCTCCGTGCAGAATCATTAAGCCGCATACGTAACTGTAAAGAGTGCGCAACAGTAATTTCATGATGCGGCTGACGTCATAAAGATTCTATGTACCGAACACTGCCAGTAAGTAAACGGAGTTCGTAAAATGAGCCAGGATACGTAAAAACTGATGATGTAGACGGAGACATTATTAATTATCCCGTGTACGTAAAATGTATCGGCATACCTCCGACCCTGCTCGTACATTATGTACGTAACCGGGACCATTACTTAATGTGACAGGGACAGTAGAATGATTTGGCAACCAGTTACTGTTATAAAGAGCCTGGATACTGAAATAATGCAGCTGTATAAATATTCGTACGTATAGCGCATACATATTTCATGTTACGGGTAAAGTAAATTACGTATGCTGCTCCGTGCAGAATCATTAAGCCGCATACGTAACTGTAAAGAGTGCGTAACAGTAATTTAATGATGCGGCTGACGTCATAAAGATTCTACGTACCAAACACAGTCGGTAAGTAAACGGAGTTCGTAAAATGAGCCAGGATACGTAAAAAGTGATGATGTAGACGGAGACATTATTAATTATCCCGTGTACGTAAAATGTATCGGCATACCTCCGACCCTGCTCGTACATTATGTAGATAACCGGGACCATTACTTAATGTGACAGGGACAGTACAATGATTTGGCAACCAGTTACTGTTATAAAGAGCCTGGATACTGAAATAATGCAGCTGTATAACTATTCGTACGTATAGCGCATACATATTTCATGTTACGGGTAAAGTAAATTACGTATGCTGCTCCGTGCAGAATCATTAAGCCGCATACGTAACTGTAAAGAGTGCGCAACAGTAATTTAATGATGCGGCTGACGTCATAAAGATTCTACGTACCAAACACAGTCGGTAAGTAAACGGAGTTCGTAAAATGAGCCAGGATACGTAAAAACTGATGATGTAGACGGAGACATTATTAATTATCCCGTGTACGTAAAATGTATTGGCATATCTCCGACCCTGCTTGTACATTATGTACGTAACCGGGACCATTACTTAATGAGACAGAGTCAGTACAATGATTTGGCAACCAGTTACTAATAAAAAGAGCCTGGATACTGAAATAATGCGACTGTATAACTTCGTACGTATAGCGCATACATATTTCATGTTACGGGTAAAGTAAATTACGTATGCTGCTCCGTGCAGAATAATTAAGCCGCATACGTAACTGTAAAGAGTGCGCCACAGTAATTTCATGATGCGGCTGACGTCATAAAGATTCTATGTACCGAACACTGCCAGTAAGTAAACGGAGTTCGTAAAATGAGCCAGGATACGTAAATGTTTATGTAGGCGGAGACATTATTAATTATCCCGTGTACGTAAAATGTATCGGCATATCTCCGACCCTGCTCGTACATTATGTACGTAACCCGGACCATTACTTAATGAGACGGAGTCAGTACAATGATTTGGCAACCAGTTACTGTTGTAAAGAGCCTGGATACTGAAATAATGCGGCTGTATAACTTCGTACGTATAGCGCATATATATTTCCTGTTGCGGGTTAAGTAAATTACGTATGCTGCTCCGTTAATACATATGCGGCATCATTAAACCGCATACGTAAACGTTAACAGTGCGGGCACAGTAATTTCATGATGCGGCTTACGTATTAAGGATTCGGCCTCATTACAAGTAACTCGTTTACATTGTCTTTACAGGGCATTATGCCGCATACTTACTGGACATGGTGTCGGCTCATTATAAGTATGGCTCTTATTTATTTCATGTGAAAAGCACATTATACGTATCTGGCTGCCAGTGCATTACAAATTTGCCAATTTTAAGTAGCCCGTTTTTCTCAGTGCAATGAGACGAGACTGCGACTCGTTACTTTTATACTTTAGCTGGTATTTTACTTTACACCCTACGTTCTCAAACAGCATCCTACCTATACACTTTTTTTATTTTATTTTTTATGCACAACGAGATAATGTACTTGGCATAAGGCCGAAGGTGGGAGCGCACTACACCCGGAATCATCATTGAGGAACTGGCTATCTAACCTCTAACTGCCGGAACATAACAATGTTTCAATTGTTGTTAAGGCGTCAGACTTCGGTAAGATGGTGGTAGCTAGCCAGGCGGACTTGAAATAAGCCCTACCACCAACCAAACCGAGCACAAATTGTACCCCCCTGGGAATCGAACCCGGGATCCTAGACGTCTTATGAGGGTGGGCGAACCACTAGACCACACTTACTATTAACTAACTTACTATTAATAATAAAATGTGGTGAGAACGTTTTGATGTTTGTAAAAACTCAATCACGCAAAAACGGCTGAAATGATTTGGGTGTTAGTCACACCGATAGTTTATTTTAATTATAGCCTGAATTAAAACACTACTTTTTATACTGTTCAATGATTCTCTAAGGATTTTTCGACCCTTTTCTTATTATATAGAACCTCTAGTCTAGAAGTTGATATTTATTATCTCCAGCTCCTCCGTGCTTTACAAATCTGCATTGTGCCCGCGTAGTATAGGTGCATAGCCATTTTATTTAAAAAAAATATTTGCAATATTTCATGAAATCTCATAAGTGAAATTGAAAAGTTTTTTTTTAACAAAATTCAATTTTGAAAGCTTCATTAAAAGTTTAATTTGTGAAAAGTTTTAAAAAGAAATTGAGACCACTCTCCGAAAATATGCGAAGGATTTTTTTTCCATAATCATAAGTGAGGTTGGTTTGATATTTTATTCCATACTCTTTACTAAATATTAAAATTGAACCTTAAAACCTAAAAAGCAGGGACATGGCAACCTTCATCAGACCGTTGGCAAATGGAACTGACACACACGAACTTTTTAAATAAACTTGGTCTACCAGGAATTGTGTTTTCATAATCTCCCACAATTTATCCTAATTAGTAACCAACGTTTGACTAAATGACCAATCAGAGTTTATATTTCGAAAAGGATTCTGGGTTACTTCGTAGAAATGCATGTTTGTTTGTTTTGCAAATTGTAGAAAACTAATATTCCTAGAGAGCAGAGCCTAGATTCCAATTGTAGGCAATATAATGAAAACAAGTGAAAATCACTAAAGATTTTAAGGCAAATTGATTTTAAGGCGAATCACGAAAGATGAACACAAATGGCGCCCATCTTCGCATCATAACCTTGGACGAATTCGTCCAAGATCATAACTCATGAAAAAATACTTAATATAGAATAATATTTCATATACATATTCCTATAGATATCAGTGGCAAAGGGTCCATACAAGCCGATTCCCATCAGCTTACCTTTTAGAAATCCCACCACACCGATCCACTATGCAGATCACCACATTTTTGTAAAACGGCTTACCTTTGCCATAATAGGGTATTTTCCAATTTTTTGAAAACTGCTTAAATTTAAAGCTTGGGACGAACGATTTAACAGAAAAATAAAAATAAATTAATTAATGTCTTTTTTCTCTATTAAAACAATTAAAGTCTAATTTATTTTTAATGGTTTTGAATTTACCGCCAAAACGCTCGGTTCGATGTCGTCTACTGTGAGACGTCAACTTTGTGTAAACAATTTGAACACCTATGTAGTCTGTGTAACAATTTACTCTATTGTTTACACAAAGATGACGTCACACAGTAGACGTCGTCGAACCGAGCGTTTTGGCGGTAGATTAAAAAATATTTAAAAATAATTTAACATTAATTGGTTTAATGAAGAAAAAAGACATTAATTATACTTTTAATATTTTTCTGTTAAATCGTTCGTCTCAATCTTTAAATATAAGCAGTTTTAAAGAATTTGGAAAATACCCTATTTCACCCCTAGCCACCTAGTAATTTTATCTAAATATATATAATATTATTTTGTCTTTAGGTCTTTTCTTTTATGAGTTATGATGCGAAGATTGGCTCCGTTTGTGGTCATCTTTCGTGATCCGAACTATAAAGTAAATTACCTACATCTTTGTTTTACCATGCGATTGGGTCGCTGCGCCACAAAATACGATAAGTTATTAGTTTGCTCTCAGTGGGTGGTCTGGAGGTCAGGAGTGCAGTGAGCTCGGTAGCGCCAGTAGCACAGTGGTTTACCTGGCCCTGTGATTGCGAGGTTAAGCAACTTTCGCAAGGGTCTGTCATGGGATGGGTGACCAAAAATGTATTAAGTATCTCGAGTTCCTTCGTGCTTTGGAAGGCACGTAGCCATTGGTCCCGACTGCATTTGCGGTCGTTCACATCCACCAATTCGCATTGAGCCTGGCTGCGTGGTGGGTTACGGCCCATCCTCCTTATCCACCCATAAGGAAGGCCTGAGTCCCAGCATTGAGATCATTAAAAATGGCTGATTACGAACTTTTGTCGAGTTTGTGTGTTTTTTTATCTGCATTGCTTGGAATTTGAACACTTTTTAACGAAACAATTTGTAGCAAGTACCCAGTTAAGTTTAACATGTTTATTTACAACACAAAATTGAAATTATTTAATCTCTCCTCAAGAATTATAGTATACAAAACCAAGTCGGAGGATAAAATTTGAGGCTGAATATTATTTTTATGCCAAATTATAACTTTCCAAACAAAGTGCGAATCCATAACGAAAAAGAAAAAATGCTTACTCAATGTGAGTGATAGCCATTCCCTGTCAGAGTAATTGTTCATTTAAGGCTCTCCCCAATTTTTCAAGATTTTGGGATAATCGGAGCTTCTCTTTATGTGGAAACCAATACTTACTTCATTTACCTCTTTGAAGCTTTATTATTCACTTTGCTTGTGGATACAATAATACATTTAGTTCTTGTTTTTACCCGACTGCAAAGAAAGGGTTATGTTTTTCGCGCGTATCTTGTATTTATTTATTTATTTATTTATTTATTTCTTGGGAAACATACAGCATAAATTTTTACATATAGTTACAACATACATCAAATTACATTAGCCTAAACAGTTTCCACTACTAAGTAATGACAATAAATTGTAATTATTTAAATTGTATGTAAGTATGTAAGTATGTTTGTATGTAATATTCTTTATTACCTCATATCTTTCAAACGGCTGAATGGATTTCTGTAATTAAGATATCGTTAGATTTGTCTTGTCAGCCCAAGTGTTCTTAAGAAGGTGGCGTTATAAAAAAAACAACATGGTAGCTGTACGGTACTAATATACGTAGTGGAAAAAAAAAATTTTTTTTAGAATACTGCAATATGGGTGTCAAATTAAAGGGCTTATTGTAAGGATTTCAAAAAGGTATAGCATGACCGTAATATATAATAACTAAAAAGATATAAATAAAAAAATAAATTATAAAAATTAAAAAACCCGCCTGCATAAAAGACAAGTCCACTGAAAAGATGGAAACAAGATTAAATATTAAAGGCATCATAATAACATGCAGTCGGAGGCATATAATTCAAATCGTTCATAACGTGCATGCCTCCGACTGCATGTTATTATGTTGCCTTTAATATTTAATCTTGTTTCCATCTTTTTAGTGGACTTGTCTTTTTATGCAGGCGGGTTTTTTTATTTTTATAATTTATTTTTTACGACTAGATAACTGTAGTAAGCGTGCATCGCAGACAGCACGTTAGTCTTTTGTCTTGGACGAATTAACCACTAATTCGTCCAAGTCTATTGTTCATGTTACCTACCTTATAATTAAAATTAACTTATATAGGTAACTCTCTTAAGTATTATATATACTTACCTAAAAACATTTACCCATAAAGTTCGTCCAATTTTAACTTACTTAAATTAAGTAAGTTGGTTGGTAACCTTAGAATAATAACACCTAGAACGATATTAGTTCCCTACAAAGCGCACTGTCAAAAGTGAGGCAACTAAAACAGCCAAAATGGCGCCGTTTTCAGATTTTTATTCTCCATTATTACATACACATACATAATAAGTACAAAACAGTTTCAATTTCCCTACCTTAAGGAGATTAGTTACTATATTATTGGATTTAAGTTACGATTAGGTAGTGTTTGAAAGATATAAAACTGATAACTGAGCCATTTTGGCTCAGTATTAGTTGCCTCACTTTGCATACAAAGACACGGCTTCTAGGTGTTATTATTCTAAGTTGGTAACTAAATTAAATAATTTAGTTTAATTTGTAATTGAATAGTTAGGTAGGTACGGTTTATGGTAGGGACTACAAAATCAATTATAAAGCTCCGTATAGTGTTGTTACAATTATGTGTATTCTATGGTTAATCCTTAGAATAATTACACCTAGAACGATAATTCCCTACAAAGCGCGCTGTCATGTGAGGCAACAAAAACAGCCAAAATGGCGCCGTTTTCAGATTTTTATTGTCCATTATTAAATAATCATGCCTAATAAGTACAAAACAGTTTCAATTTCCCTACCTTAAAGAGATTAATTATTATACTATTGGATTTTAGTTACGATTAGGTAACGTATGAAGGATATAAATCTGAGAACTGCGCCATTTTGGCTCAGTATAAGTTGCCTCACTTTGCATACGCGGACACGACTTCTTATTCTAAGGGTTAATCATAATAGATCATTTATTTGCTAGAATATTGCGGTCTTATGTATAAACTCGTCCAACATATTCTATCGAGTACTTCGATGTGCAAATTAAATTATGTATGTCACATGATGTTATTAATTAATTATAAATTTCGTACAAATTCATAATTAAGTAGGTATATATCATAAATTCACAAAATTATTCTGTATGTCAAAATTTCACAAAAAAAAACAAATACTTAGTCTAAATACCTAAATTTTAAAAATAATGTCTATATTTTAATACTTACCTATAGTTAACAAATATGAATAAAAGAGTACGACGACGTAACCTAAACATTACGAAATAACTATAATAAAAATCTAAAATAACAATAAAGATTAAAAGAATAATGTGATAAGATGTGTTTACTTATGTTTAAAAACCCATAAAACACAAAGTGGCGCAATAAATGCGTTGTTAAAGCATTATATTGCATTGAGACAAGATTTGGTTTTCATTCTCAAAATTAAATAGCCATTTGATCATTTTCTAATATTCTTTGGTTTTTGAATACTTTTTTATTTTATAATAATCTTATGAGTATGTTTTTAATTAGTGACGATTGATTGAGAATAAAAAAACAAATAAAAAGCTTGACTAAAATTATAAAGAAAATTTAGATAAGAGATTTAGATATTTAGAATTGATTATAATTATTTTAAAGGAATATCGCCTCGAAAGGGTCGGTTATTTTCTAATTGTTTACTACTTACATGAAAAGTCACATTCAATTTTAATTCTTTATTTTTATTTTATTTTATTTTATTTGAAAACCAACAGCGTTACAATTTATTTTTACTACTAATTCTAACTATTAGCAAGGCCAATTACAGGTTTTCCATAAAATTACCTTACTTAGTAAATTCCAAACAAGAAATTAGTACAATAATGCAATGATACAGTCGCAAAGTTATTAGTCAACACTCTATACTTAATTAACTTAAAAAAGAAAATCACTTGTTATACTTATACTAGGTATATCATTCATTTCATTTCCAATTCAGATTCATCTAAAATAAACATATTTTCATTTATTATTTTAAGTATTTATTAAAATGCCATGCCAAAGACTTACACATCATTATAAATATTTTATTTTTCCAAGAATTTGTTTTTAATGTTGATTTTAAAGGCTGTCTTAGAAAGAGAAAATATGTCAAGCTCTCCAAATTCCTTATTGTAAGTATGGGGAAGGCGGACCAATATACTATTGCGAGCATAATTAGTGGCACATCTAGGGACATGTAACAAGGGAGTGTGACGCGTACGGCGCCTGGGTGTACAGAACCCGATATTCTCAACCAATTCGGGACAGTCTAAGTTTCCGTTAAGAATATCATGAAGAAAGCTCATATCCAACAAGAGTCGACGTTCCTCAAGCGTCAGGATGTTATAAGTACGACATGATTCAATGTAAGAATTGGCTGAGTTGCGCAAGCGATAGTCTAGGTAGCTAACAAATTTCTTTTGTATACGCTCTAAACTAGTCACATACACAGCATACCGAGGTGACCATATGGGACTAGCGTATTCAAGTAAGCTACGAACGTATGCAAAGTAAATTGATTTTAGTGCATGAGGGTCATTGAAGGACTTACACACGCGTAAGACAAAACCTAGGTTTTTAAAGGCTTTCGTAGCTATACTATCTATGTGACCAGAGAAGAGCATTTTCTCATCGAGTACAACTCCCAAATCGCGGACGTTATTACTAACATTGATTTTCACACCATTGAAGTTGTACTCATATGTTATGGGTTGTAATTTACGAGTAAAGCGAATACATAAGCATTTATTAACATTAATTGAAATTTTATTTTCCTCATAATATTTGGTTAAATTATTTAAATCAGATTGAACTTTTTCACAGTCATGCAAATTATTAATTTTGAAAAATATCTTTTTATCGACCGCGTACGTTAAATGTTAAGTAAATGTGAAGCATTTATTTATATCGTGGATATATGCGTTGTAGAGCAATGGTCCCAAATGTGATCCCTGGGGAACCCCGCTGGGAATACTTACAAAGTCCGATCTATAGCCACCCATAACTACCGCCTGCGACCTATTAGTTAGATAAGACTGTACCCACCTCAGCAAGTTACCACGTATGCCCAGCGACATAAGCTTATTAAGCAGGATGATGTGATCCACACGATCGAAAGCTTTTTCAAAATCAGTGTAGATCACATCAACCTGGCCACCCCGTTCCATGTCCCGTAACACACGATTTGTAAAACAGGCCAAGTTAGTCACTGTCGAGCGCCTCCTCAAGAAACCATGTTGTTCGTTTGGAATACCGCGTGAAATCGTGAGATAGATGAAGTCGTACACTAGCTTTTCGAACACCTTTCCAATAGTGCACAGTATTGAAATTCCTCTATAATTTTCAACCTTAGTTCTAGAGCCTTTTTTATGTAACGGTAAGATATGTGCTTTTTTCCATATGGATGGAAATATGCCTAAATTAAGTGAACTATTGAAAATAATATGTATGGGAACGGTTAATGCCTTCGCACAATTTACCCAGAAAATAGGTGGAATTTCATCATAACCAGCTCCTTTAGATAAATTGAGTTTCTTTAGTGCCTTTTCTATGGTTTCTTCAGAAAACTGCAAACTACAAACTGAATCGACGCTACTTTCCACCCCCGACTCAACAATGCTGCCAGAGGAGGAGGTGCCAAAAACACTGTGGAAAATGCATTAAACGCGTCGCAAATTGTTTTACCCTCATCATACGAGATATCACCATAATTTATGTTACCTTTTTTGGATAGTTAGATTCAGCGCGTAAAGATTTGGAATAAGACCAAAATAGTTTAGGGTTAGATTTAATGGCCTCTTGTATACTTTTTAAATGATGTTTATATATATATGTTGTAAATGATGTTTATATATATATATATTTATATTCACATTTTTCACTTTGTCCATCTTCAAAAGCCTATAAGTACCTACCTATTTTAATGTCCATCAGCCATATTTAATGTCCTCACTGCCGGGGCACAGGCCTTCCTTACGGGTAGATAAGGAGGACGGGCCATAACCCACCACGCGGGCCCAATGCGGATTGGTGGGTGTTAACGACTGCAAATGCAGCCGGGACCAACGGCTTAATATGCCTTCCGAAGCACGGAGGATCTCTGAATAATAAAATTTTGGTCACCCATCCCATGACCGACCCTTGCGAACGTTGCTTAACCTACGCAAACGCTAAGCCAGGCGCTAAACTACTACGCCACCGAGCTCCTCACTTATTTAAATATTCGTGGTTTTTCTTACTAAATGTGAACAGAGTTGCTGTATTTGAAAATTTGTATTTCTATTAGGAAAAAAGGTTTCGTTATTTCGCCACACAATTAGCTTATTGTAAACCTAATTAGGACTCGGGTAACCAGTAATCTTGAAATGGCGTATGCCCTCATGCCGACCATTGGGACTACTCTGAAAAACGGACCACGAAAATCGAACGACGATCGTTACGCTTCGTAACATTAGTTACTCAGCCCCCATTGCTCGACTACCGAAACACGATTTTATGTAGCAACTAGCTTCTGCCCGCGACTTCTTCCGCGTGGATGTTAGAGAAAATCCTTAGAGAACCTTCCGACCAGTCATTTTTATGCTTCCCGTTCCCGTTCCGGTTCAGGTTCCGGTTCCTGTTCCCGTTCCGGTTCCCGTTCCCGTTCCCGTTCCCGTTCCCGTTCCCGTTCCCGTTCCCGTTCCCGTTCCCGTTCCCGTTCCAGTTCCCGTTCCCGTTCCCGTTCCCGTTCCCGTTCCCGTTCCCGTTCCCGTTCCCGTTCCCGTTCCCGTTCCCGTTCCCGTTCCCGTTCCCGTTCCCGTTCCCGTTCCCGTTCCCGTTCCCGTTCCCGTTCCCGTTCCCGTTCCCGTTCCCGTTCCCGTTCCCGTTCCCGTTCCCGTTCCCGTTCCCGTTCCCGTTCCCGTTCCCGTTCCCGTTCCCGTTCCCGTTCCCGTTCCCGTTCCCGTTCCCGTTCCCGTTCCCGTTCCCGTTCCCGTTCCCGTTCCCGTTCCCGTTCCCGTTCCCGTTCCCGTTCCCGTTCCCGTTCCCGTTCCCGTTCCCGTTCCCGTTCCCGTTCCCGTTCCCGTTCCCGTTCCCGTTCCCGTTCCCTGGATGTGCATGTCCAGGTCCAGGTCCGTGATGTGTCCACCGCGTTGGACTTCAAAATAAATCTCATTTTCGCAATCACCATCCCATAAAATCTCAAAAACGACATCCATATCGATTTTTATGTTTACTCATTTACCCCCTAAGGGGTTGATTTTCAAAATCACATTATAAATGTTTGCCGATTTACTTTTAGACGTGCCCCTACGAAGTTTGAAGTTGTCATGTCAATTTATATTCTTTTTCCATACAAAATTTGAACCCCATTTTCACCCCTTTAGGGGTTAAATCATGTCCACCGTGTTGGACTACAAAATAAATGTCATTTTCGCAATCGTCATCCTAGAAAACCCCAATGACGACATCGATATCTATTTTTAGGTTTATTTACCCCATTTCATCCCCATAGGGGTTAAAATACAAACAATAACAATATGAGTTGCGTTAAATTTCCATCCAGAAGCCTAAATTATAAATTTAGCTTATTTTACTTCGAAAATGAAGGATTTTCTTCTAAACACAACTTCATCCCCCTTTTCACCCCTTCGGGGGTAGAATTTAGAAAAACGCTCAGACACGTATTTATTAGTTTTCAATCGTCAGCCTAAACACAAAATTTGGAGATCCTAGCTTCAATACTGAAGGAGTTTCATACAAAATTTCATCCCTTATTTCATCCCTTTAGGAATAGAATTTTCAAAAATCTTTCCTTAGTCGATGCTTGCACTGTATAAGGTATCTGTGTGCAAAATTTCAAGTCTCTAGGTCCAGTAGTTTAGGCTGTGCGTTGATTTGTCCCTCCTTTTGGGCTTTTTTTTGCCCCAATTACCGCCTAAAGGGTTGATTTTCGGAAATCCACGAAACACGTCTTTGGTTATTTGTTTTAAGAAGTACTCCTACGAAGTTTCAAGTCGAAATGTCTATTTAATATTTTTTTTCCATACAAACTTTGAACCCCCGTTTCACCCCTTTAGGGTCGGAATTTCCAAAAATCCCTTCTTAGTGGATGCCTACACTGTGTAAAGTATATATGTACAAAATTTCAAGTCTCTAGGTCTAGTGGTTTGGGCTGTGCGTTGATATGTCAGTCACCCCTTCAGTTTTATATAAGAAAATACAATAGATTTTGACAGTTCAGTGTTGATAAAGCCGGGGGCTAATTGTCTGATTTCAAAATCTAACGCAATCGCTTTCAGGATGTGAAACATTGATGCTTCTTTTGGCCACAAATAAAAACTTACCAATGAAATGCAGCAATGTGTCACATCCATCTGTCAAATGAAAGCGATTGCGATAGATTTTGAAAATTAGACACATTAGTAGGCTGATCGCACATTTGTCAACATCGTACGCGCCGCATTCAGAATTCGTTGTATGAAATATTGAACTCATAATGAAAGCTCGCACACTTTCACCGGTACGGTCATAGATATATGGTACGGTACGGTACGGGCTGCGCTAGTACGCGCATGCGGCGCGTGCAGTGGGCAACAGTGGCAATTGGGTTGGTAAACTTTTTCGAAGAGAATTGTTTTATATTTTTTTTTGATAGCACGTTTGAAGAATAAAGAAAATATTATTATGATTTTTTTATTTCACCTCGTTAATCAATTTTTTTTTTTTATATTATTAACGCGATAAAATATCAAACGAACGGCTGAACACGAAGTTCCCTTCCATTTACTGATAAAAAACTGATTGACAGGACAGATTTGACAGAAAGTGACAAAGAGTACCTAATCATAATCATTAATCACGACCTTGGACGAATTAACCACATCACGACCTAATGTTGTTATTTGTTTATCAGCTTATTTATTGTGATTTTCTAGTGTTTTTCTTGTTCAGTTTTGGGAAATAGATCAGCTTGAAGAAATCCATTATCCAGCTTATTACGCCGATGAAGTACCTACACTGCTTCGTTCTGTTTTGTTTGAAATATAGATGTCACCATCGGCAGAAAAAATTTTGTACAATTCCCATACATTTGTAAGAGACGTGGTGCAGAGGATTAAACAGGAATTGCCTTCAGAGAGCTTTACACGGTTGTGATACTTGTGATGATCACGTAAATATACATATATCTACAAATTTACTCACAAAAGAGTTGTTTTATTTATTTTAGCTGACTGTGACTGACTGACATGATAACTAGTTGACATTGACAAGGCCAAACTTTTTTTTTTTATTTGAGCAAAAGCACTTCCTACGCATACAGCCGTAATAGTGATTTATTGTACTATGTTAGAATTTTAATTTTAAATTATTAGTTAAATTAAAATGAAGTATTATAAAAAATCCGCAATTGGTTATTCCTGACTCCAAAGCTAAAAGCTACCAGTAAATATATATTAGCGTATAGTTGGCAGACTCACCATGGAATTAGAAGGTTTTGACTAGGTCAAAAAATTGTTAATAAATAGTGATAAATAGTGAACTATAGCATATAAATAGTGATACTATGATTCAAAAGATATTTGAGTATCTTGGTGAGGCTGCAAACTTGACGTCAAGTTGGCAGACACCTTAAGAAATACAGTTCGTATCATTATGATTTATATGCCAAAAAATTGTTAGAAAATAGTGAATCGTATACGCAAAATTTCAATAACATTGCTTCAATACTAGCCGAGATATTACGGTCTCTAAGTGGGCTGCCAACTTGACGTTTCAGGCAATAGCGATATTCATTAATAACAATCATAGCAATAGCGCCATCTCTCGGAAAAGATTGTCAATTTCTCAGTTATAATTTAACGTTAGGTACCTATTTATGTATGAGTTAGAATAAAGATATTATTATTATTATCTGGTGAGATTTATAGTAAAATGAGTATCAGTTGGTATGTGAGTAGGTAGGAAGTAATATAAGTAGAAATTATTAATAGTTTCTCCTGAATTAATAATATTGAATTAAGAGTAGGGTATTGACCACAGCCTACTAAAGAGTAGTCTTTATACAGTCGATCATCGCCTTTATTGTTGGCGCAAAAGCCACCGTTCGTAAAAATAGACAGTTGACGCAACGACTAAAAGTGGTTGGCACGCTATGATTTGCCTTTTTGATTTTCAAAAATAAATAAGTAAAATAATACCTAATACATATATAGGCACCTAACTTTAAATTATAACTGAGAAATTGACAATCTTTTCCGAGAGATGGCGCTATTGTAATAAATATTATTGTTATTAATGAATACCGTTATTGTTTGATACCAACATTTAATTAATAAAAACAAGTGTAATAATAATTCGAGGATATGGCTAAAAATATAATTCTCACTTTTTTGCTTGATAGTACTCACCTCATGATTGCAATAAAGTTGGAACCTTATTCCTGTGGAGCAAAGTTCAATATTGATCGACATCCTATTCAGAGTATTATGTAAAAGTTAACATTCGATTTTTAGAAAATAGCAATGAAGAATTCTTGTTTTATTTATATCGCAGGAATCACAATTTCACTAACAATTTTTTGATATATTTATTTGTTTAAAACTTGTACCCGTTTCTCTGGAATCGCTATTGCCTGAAACGTCAAGTTGGCAGCCCACTTAGAGACCGTAATATCTCGGCTAGTATTGAAGCAATGTTATTGAAATTTTGCGTATACGATTCACTATTTTCTAACAATTTTTTGGCATATAAATCATAATGATACGAACTGTATTTCTTAAGGTGTCTGCCAACTTGACGTCAAGTTTGCAGCCTCACCAAGATACTCAAATATCTTTTGAATCATAGTATCACTATTTATATGCTATAGTTCACTATTTATCACTATTTATTAACAATTTTTTGACCTAGTCAAAACCTTCTAATTCCATGGTGAGTCTGCCAACTATACGCTAATAAATATATAATTCACATCAGTTTTGGAAAAGTTTACCAACCCAATTCCCATGCCTTTGAAAGAGACGTGGAGCAGAGGATTAAACAGGAATTTCCCCTCGAAGAGCTTTATACGTTTGTGATGATCACGTAAATTTATGTATATCTACATTATTGTTACAATTTATTTATACTACAAACTTACAAAAGAGTTATTTTATTTATTTCAGATGACTGTGACTAACATGACAACTAAGTAGTTGACCTTGCCAATGCCAAACTTTTCATTTTTATTTATTTGAGCAAAAGCATTACGCATACAGCCGTAAAAGTGATTTATTGTACTATGTTGTAAATTTTAATTTTAAATTATTATTTAAATTAAAATGACGTATTATAAAAAATCCGCAATTGGTTATTCCTGACTCCAAAGCCAAAAGCTACCAGAAAATATATAATTCACAACAGTTTTGAAAAAGTTGACCAACCCAATTTGTCAAGGGCCCTGCTACCCCGTAGCATGATTCAGAAATTATATGATATTATTTGCGATTTATCGATACTTGTCAAATCACGTCAAGTGGCAGTAGTAAAGTAAGTCGAACATCGACCGACGCGCGACGTCCGATTTTCACAATTATTTTTTCGTGGTGGTACATTACATACGTAGTAGGCAGACAGGACTCTGGCCCTGTCACAATGGGCCTGCAAATGGCGAGAAATCGAATCTGAGAGGTCGGCTTGCACGCCCAATCGGGTAATGTGATTGCTTTGGCTACTACAAAAACTTTGTACCCAATTTGCGGGATAAATGTTTCACGTAAACATGGTTTGTAATGGTAGGCAATGAGAGTGGGAATCAAAATGAATTTTGAAATTGAGAAGAAGCCCAGAGGGCTTGTTATTGAAAACTTTTTAATATTTATAAGTAAAATAGATCATAAAGGTGTCTATTCTGACATGTTCATGCCCAAGTTAGTTATATTGCTTTTTCACAAGATAGATAAAGGTGCCGGCATGATTCGTGAGTGGTGAGAATAATTGGAGGGGTTTACTGCGCATGTTTGCAGTCGCCCCGCACCACGCCGCCCCCCGCCAATGAGACCCAAAAATGACTTCTACGCATTAAATGTCAACCGCTCAAGATACGTGCCGAGGCATGTACAATGGAGAATGTTACTGGGTCTGTTAAATCACTTGAAACTTTATGACCATGTAGCTAAATGTCTAGCAATACACGTGTTTTTGTTTCATTTAAAGCAAGCGAGTAGTTTCGAAGTTTTATAAGGGCTTGATTGAATGAAATGCCAAGCGCACTGAAATATGTGCTTTATTACGTACGACGTAAGGTTCACCGTATGACCAATGACGTCATAGGTCACACAAAATTTACAGTATTCTAGACCATATAACTTTTCTGTTTTAAGAGATATCGCAAAAATTTCTTCACAGTTGTTCAAGTGGTCCCATAAAGCTATTGGATTATGTGATTCAACATACCAGTAACATTCTCCATTTGTAAGAATGAAACTTTAATGACTATGGCTGTGAGTTGAAATCTTTTTCAGTAAAGGGCTTTTATTTCTTTTGTGGACAGCAAATTTTTCGCATTATAAATAAATAAGCACACACAATCTCAGTGCACTAATCCCTAAGGCCCTAAAGTAAACGCTTAAAAACAGATTAAAACACAGACAATGTCAGTGAATGAGACGCGTTTATTGTGATAAAGCATATCGTTCGTAACACAGTAATCGCTGATAACGTATCAACTCGCCATATTTCATGTAAATTGTGTGATTGTATCCAACGTTAACTGGAAGGAATGTTGTGGCATCTAACATCTCTAATTTTTCACATTTCCTCTATTCCTTGTTTTAATGCAATGAGTGAGTTATTAAATTAAAATGCGTAATTGGTTAACACTTCTTCTACTGATTGTACTAGTTGCGGGAAAACCGAAGGAAGAAAGAGGTTAGTGTGATCAAATCTATACTATATAATAGTTACAGTAAACAGTATGATTTATTATTAAAAACTAAACAAAGATAATTATTTCTTTGTAATGATTTTCCAGCCATAGTGGACTGGACTCACGATGCACCCTTATCTATGCAATTAAAATCGTCATGATAATAGTAGCAGATTACTTATTATTTCCAATTTGGACTACCAAAACTCTAAAAATTTTTACCAATTTTTTACAAATAGTACCTTACTAAACGATTATGAATTTCGCTTCTCTGCTATTTTTTTATAAATATATCGTTTCAGATAATTTATAAGAAGTTAAAAAGCTTTCAATAACCCTCAGAACCGTAATAACAGTTGTATAGCAAAGTAAATGTAATCAATCAGAATGGTCGAAAGAAAAAGTTGGAAAACTTAATTTTAAGAAAAGCGAGTTTCCTGGCAATCTTTTCGAAACATAAAGAATTGTTTTTCTGACCAAAATATAGAACAAATTAATCTTCGTTTAGACGAATAAAGCTAAGTCAAACTATAAAGGCCTAAGTACTTTCTGTCCCTACGTAGTAAGTTTCTAACTAACCTAGAATAAACCAAAGTCTAAAATAACGTTTCAAAGGCGATGAATAAATAAATATTAGATAACATCACTTCAGTTTTGCTAATCATTAGATAAGTTTGGCTATTAGAAAGAAATAAGAAAAATAATTGTTTTGTTTATAGGTAAATTACTACAGAAAAAAATGTGTCTGAAAAAAATAACAACCACCGTGAGCCACAACATTAATAAGCAAAAAGATTTTTTTACCATTGAAAATGGTTATCAGATGCAAATCGCCTGAGACGTATTTTTGACGATATCTCCGAGAGTTTTGGAAGGATCGAGATAGGAATAGTACCAAAAGTTGAGGAATTTATTGAGACACGTGTAAACATTTGAATTTTGAAAATCTACTGGTTACTTTTTTTGGAATTTTGCAAAGTTCCAAAAATATCGGGTTTTTTGGGGGGTGTTTATTTCCTAAATTCTAAATATTTCGGAAAAACAACTGACTTAAGAAAAAATGAATAAAAAGGTCCTAGGGTATTAGTTTATCTACCAAATGGCGAAATAATTTTTATAATCGGTTTATAATTGTGATCTGTAGGTGGTCCCTTTAGATTTGGAATTGTAGAAAACCGGTGTTTCCGTACATAAAAAGGGATGTAGCTTCTATGATTATTGACCGATCGTCATGGTAATAGTGTTAAAAATGCAAAAGCAAACGAAAAGTGCACTCGTTGGAATTTTGAAAATCGGTTTATAATATTTCGGTTGCGTCGAGGCAGTCAGCGGGCGCTTTTGTGAAACGAGGCGAAGCCGAGTGTCACAATCGTAAAAATAAATAGGTACTACCTAGGTAACTTTAAAAATATAACAGGATTTTGCATATGATTTGATTTTGGTTTTTCGTAAATTTTTGTATTCATTTTCAATGCTCCGATTCTTGCGGGGACTGCAAAATCTGTGAATTTTTATATGTGATAGATAACCATAATAGAAATTTGAGTGAAATATCTTGCTAAGAATATAATATACATAGCCCTATAGGTAATCAAAAAAACACAGCAACATCATCCATCTCGTGAAATGAAATATTTATGATTTAGGTACATCCATTGACTGACATAAGACTTTTTCAAAAAGCAGAGCTGTCTGTAAGTAAGAAATTTCCCTTGATTTAGATTTGAGTTACAAATTTTCAGCCAACTTTTACCTACTATTTTTATCCGCGAAAGAATGCTATAAAATTCCTTTGTAGCGCCCAGATACAGTTTTTTTTTTAATTTTCAACTGACTTGTATTTTAATTAGCTCAGGAAAAAGCTGCTTTACGGACAAAACAGTTTTCATCTTGTTTTCGCCTACTTATCGTGTTTCATTATCTATTGTTATTGTAAATGCTTTTTCTGTTTTCTGGGGACAAAACATAACTATCAGTAAAACAATACCTCAAATCTCAATGCTCAAAAAAATCTTTTGGATTTGGTAATGTAGAGTACTTTAGAGCACGTGGGTTTACAACATTTATATAGCAATAACATTAGAGATATTGTATATCTAAAATAAAATCCAGATAAAGTTATAGACCTACTTATAGGTAATACCTAGCGTTTTATCAAAGATTATAAAATCAATGGATTATGGTAAAGAACAAAATCAAATCAGTTTTATTTTATTGTTTTATTGTATGATGGAAAAACGAGTTTTTGAAGTCTCCTGAAAATCACAATTTTCACTAACACAACACAGATAACGGCAAAGACGACGTAATTTTTTTTTTATGTGTGTCACATATAATGTGGTAGAATAGAATTTACTGAAAATTTCAGAGATTATATACAAACAAAAATGCCAAGCAGTGAATATCAATATTTTTTAGGTAAATGGTAAATTGGTAAAGAAAGCTTTAGCATTAAGTCCGCCCTTCCCCCCTAGCGAAAGTAACATTTGCAAATTTTCGCTATCGCTTCGCTTCGAAACATGTATGGATTTGACGTTTTAAAATTCGATTGTTAACGAAACCTTATGTCAATCCCATACACGTTTCGAAAGCGAATCGATAACGAAGATTTGCGAATGTTACTTTGGCTAGGCCCTCTTGTATCATACATTTATATAGGTATCATTGTGCGATAAATAATAGGTCTTTACCTATGAAATTGCCGTATTGCAGTACAGACTTTTTCAAACAAAAAAAAGTTTTGATTGGCTATGAATTCTAAATTCAAATTAATTTTGTTTTAAAAATATGACTTTCTATTTACAAAATCAGTCTTTTGTTTATTGATTAGCGTTGTATTTTCATTACATTTCAACATTTTTCCTCATAATGGATACTTCGAAATTTCGTGTAATTATGGAATATGAGTTCCGTCGTGGCACCAACGCGGCACAAACGACACGTAACATCAACGTCGTTTACGGAGAGAACTGTACAAACGAACGTACAACCCGTTATTGGTTTGCTCGGTTCCGTTCTGGGAATTTTGACTTGAAAAATGAACCTCGTGGTCGTCCGGAAACTTTGGTCAACAATGATGAATTAAAGGCGATTGTGGAAGCAGATGAATCGCAATCTACAGCTGAGCTGGCAGCAGCTTTTGATGTTAGCATCAAAACAATATTGGTCCATTTGCGAAAGATTGGCAAGATAAAAAAGCTTGATAGATGGGTGCCCCACTGCTACTTCACGACAACGCGCGACCCCATACTGCACAACAGACCGTCTCTAAGCTGCATGAGTTGGGTTTGGAAGCTCTCCCTCATCCGCCATACTCACCAGATCTTGCGCCTACCGACTATTACTTTTTCCAAAATTTGGACAACTTTTTAGCGGGAATAAAATTCAATTCCCGAGAGGCAGTACAAAACGCCTTTGAAGAGTTTGTTGTCTCCCGTCCAGCTGATTTTTTCAAGAAGGGCATCCATAAACTGCCACAGCGTTGGCAAAGATGCATTGATTGCAGGGGTGATTACTTTGAATAAAATAAATAAATAAGTTCGAAAAAAAAAATACTTTAACTTATTTCAAACAAAACGGCAATTTCATAGGTAAAGACCTAATAATATATATAAGTAGGTACCTACCATAAAAATAAATAAACGAATATTTGTACTAGCTGCCCGCTGCCCCCTAGAATTACCCACGAAACACGACAAAAATCGCGTGATATAGCGTTATATCGACACTTAACTGTCAAAATCCATTGTCTTTTGACAGTTAAAAGTGATAAATCGCTAGGTATATCATATCGCGTTTTGATGATCATGCTAAGGGGGGTAGGGCTCTGCAGGTGTCGTAATTAGGGTTACCAGATCTAATATTTTATTTTGTTTTTTACCAACTCTGAATGGATTTAAATTATAAAAATTACAGTATCTACCATTTTGGTAAAATAACGTATAACCTTTAATATAGGTAGTATTTTTCTTTTCAATTGTCATGTTGTGAAACTCTGTAGTAGCTTAAGTTTTCCCTAATTAAGTATTTTTTGTACAAGTTATTGTAAAAAAGCGGTTGAGTTTCGAAATAAACAAAATAAATAAAATAAAATAATAATGAGATTTCCTGACTTTTTCCCTGTTTTTTCAGGAAATTTTCTGACATTTTGTAAACCGACATCTACATTCTTAATTTAGTTGACGTTTGATTATTTTTGATCACCAAAATGATTAACAAATTGTGTGTTTTCATTAAGTACTTACACTTTCTGGTATTTCAAAACAAAAAATCCTGTCATCTGCTAACCCTTGGTAGTTGTAATGCCACGTACGTACGGATGAACGGGATGAACGGTTTAGGAATAGGAATGGCTGCATAGTAGAGAGCAATCTGCAAACATAAAAATATTAATTTTCATTATAAAGATATCTACCTTGTATTACAGGATGTTCTTCACAGTGTCAAGGTGAAGAATACGAATGCCTCGAGGGGCAATGTGGCTGTGCTGATGGATTCATTCCGAGCTATTATCAAACCAGCTGCGTCAAATGTCCAGGTAACCACACACAGCCTTAAGCTAGGGTTTCCTAGGCCCGTATTTATAAACCGCTCTCAACGTTGAGAGCTATCTTGAAATCATACTTAAGATGCTCGTCTTATAGGGACAGCATCTCAGGTATGATCTCAAGATAGCTCTCAACGTTGAAAACGGTTTATAAATACGGGCCCTAGGATATACACAGGTTGGTCAAAAGTTCTGTTACTGAGTTTCTTTATCGATTACTGGCCATTAAAACAAATGAAAAGAAAAAATAAAAATGACATATTATTGACAGTTTTATAAGCTATAATTCCATACCACACGTATATCATATTTTGTTTATTTCACCATGGAATGGGGGTTGAAGGAGAATCGTGTCGCTGTAATTGCTCTGCACAAATGTGGGCAGCCACCGAATATGATTTTCAAGTTGCTACAAAAGTTGAAAATCAACAAGCAATTTATTTATCGCACTATCCATAGGTACAGTAATACCTTGACCGTCGATGACCGAAAAAGATCAGGAAGACCACGCACCGTTCGGACACCAGCTGTGATCAAGGCAGTGAAGGCGAGAATCACGAGAAATCCCGTCCGGAAGCAAAAGTTATTGGCAATACAGATGACTGTGAAGAGAAGTTCCCTTAAAAAAATTATCAATGATGACCTTGGGCTTCACGCTTACCGTAGACGAAAGGGCCATCTGCTAAACGCACGATTGAAGGCTATGAGGTTAGCACGAAGTCGCGCTCTACTAAAGCAGTACGCACAAAACGGCCATCGAAAAATCTTGTTTACTGATGAAAAAATCTTCACAGTCGAAGAAAATTTTAACCGTCAAAATGATAGAGTATACGCTAAGAATAGTAAAGAAGCCAGCATGATTGCTCCGAGGGTCCAACGAGGTCACCACCCCTCATCAGTGATGATTTGGCTGGGGGTGTCCTATTCAGGGCTAAGTAAGGTTCATTTCTGTGAAAAAGGTGTGAAAACTGGCGCTAGAGTCTATCAAGATACCGTTCTGGAACCTGTTGTCAACCCTTAAGCCACACTTTATTTCAAAACCAGCCATGGGTCTTCCAGCAGGACTCTGCCCCTGCGCACAAAGCAAAATCTACACAAGCATGGTTTCGGGCTAACAAAATTGATTTTATCGCGCAGGAAGAATGGCCATCCTCCAGCCCAGACTTAAATCCTCTGGATTATGCCATATGGCAACTTATTGAGGAGAAAGCATGTGCTAAGCCCCACATGAATCTCGACTCTCTTAAGCGCGCTATTCTCAAGGCAGTCGCAGAATTGGATATGGTGGTAGTTCGTGCTGCCATCGATGACTGGCCTCGTCGTCTAAAGGCGTGTATTCATGCCAGAGGCGGTCATTTCGAATAATTTTAATACATGATAATCTTAAATATTTGTGCTTTCATTTGGTATATAATTCACTGTAGCATTATTTGTAAATTTAGTATTATTCATGTTTTCCACAGTTACAGAACTTAGTAACCAACTAGGTATAGATACAATACGGCGGCGCGCCGTATTCTTTACGTAGGTAGACAACCTTCTATGCCGCTAAATTACGGCCGTAACATGACGGCACTGTCATCCTAGGAAACCCTAGCTTTAACCATGAATTTATGAATGCTAAGTTTTTCTATGATTTTTGATATATTTTTTCGGGTAAGTATTTGTCCACAGTCACTTCTGATGTTTCTGATGATATACTTATGCTGTCTTATTCAGAGATGTTTCACAAAGCTAGGGTGCTCGACTGTTCTAACAAAACCTGAGGGGCTACTCAAATGGCCACTTTTCTATTCGTTCGCTAACTTAAATCTTAAAAATAAGCAATTAATGATCAAGTCAGACGTCGCAAGTTTATGTTAATCACAGACATTGTTGTTTTGTACAGAATTGACAAGCCTACGACACGTTATTTTGGTGTTTATGGCTTATTTTTAATTTTTAAGTTAGCGAACGAATAGAAAAGTGGCCATTTGAGTAGCCCCGCTGGTTTAATGCTTGTAAACCAATTACAATGCACCTTTTAATCCTTAAACGGTGGGACTAAACGTTAAACTGTCACTCTGAATACGATTTGCGCTAAAATGGCACGCACTCTGAAACAGATTTAGACTAAGATGGTGATGCTTACCTAAAAAGGCACTATACATAATATTCACTCTAGCCCTGAAAAAGCCCAAATTTTATTTTTTAAGTATCACAATCACACATAAATTCCACTAAATTATTTGTAAATTAATCAAATCAGCTTGGTATGGTAGAATACCTACCTAAATATTTGTGGCGTAAGTACTAAGATATTTTAACAACAACTTTTAATTAATATGTAGGTTGCTAGAAACATTTTTATTTCGTTTCATTAAAACAAAAGCTGAAACGGTTTGAAAACGTAATAAATCTGATAAATCTATAAGTATAAAAAAACAACGGGAATACGTGTAGTACCGTAATGAATGTATTCCCAATCCCAATTAGGGTTGCCAGATGGTCGGGAATTCGGGATTCTCCTGGATTCTCCCGGAATTTCAAGTGATCTCCCGACTCCCGAAAATTGTAAAAATCTCCCGGAAAATCAGCTGTTCTGAAAGTTCTCTAGAAAGCAATAATTTTCGCGGATGAAATCACAGATTACTGGATAAAACTGGAAAAAAATCCCGCTGCGCGGCCATTTTATTTTACTACAGACAGGCAACAATACAAGATTAGTGGATTAAACGGACTAAAAATTGCGCTGCGCGGCTGTTTTCCTATTGTATAGAAAGGCAAGAGTCGAAGATTAGTGGACTAAACTGACTAAAAATTGCGCTGCGCGGCTGTTTTCTTATTGTAGAAAGGCAAGAGTACAAGATTGGTGGATGAAATTAAAAAAAAATCGCGCTGCACGGCCGTTTCTTTTAAATTGACAGGCACACTGATGTATGGAAGTGAATCTTGGGTATGGCAGAAGAAGAATGAAAGCAGAATAAATGCGGTAGAGATGCGATCGTTGAGGAAAATATGCGGAGTAAAACTGAGTGATAGAGTGAGCAATGAGGTGATTCGCAAAAGGTGTGGTCTGAAAGATGATATAGTGACAAGAATTGAGAAAGGAATGCTCCAGTGGTTTGGTCACTTAGAGAGGATGAATGAAAGGCGAATCACGAAAGAGATATACTGTGCGAATGTGGAAGGAACGATTGCACGAGGGCGTCCCAGAAAAACCTACGCGGACCAAATAGAGGTTATTATAAAAAAGGCTGGTGTACGCAGTGACAAAAACCGCAGGGCATGTATGAAAAGATTGATGGATATGAATGAAGCGAAAGAAGTGTGCAAGGATCGTAGCAGGTGGCGATCCATAGTCTCTGCCTACCCCCATGGGAAACAGGCGTGAGTGTATGTATGTATGTATGTATGTAAGATTAAAACTTACAAGATTGGTGGATTAAACTGACTAAAAATCGCGCTGCGCGGTCGTTTTCTTACGTATATGTACCTACAGGCATTTAAGTTACATTTTTATTTTAAATATTTATTTCTCCCGACAATAACCGCAGAATCCCGACATTTTCAAATTTTCTCCAGATATTTTGGACTTCCGATCTGGCAACCCTAATCCCAATAGTACATATATTTATTAATTTCGAGTTCAATCACAGAATACATAATAGGTTCAACTGAAACGATAAGTAGAAGCAAAAATTAATTATTTTGCAGGCCGAAGCCCCATACATTTAAGTCAAACAGGTAGGTATTTATTGAACTTTTGTATGGAATCGCTAATTATTTCCTTCTATACCGCCTTCCGTATAGCATAAGAATAAATAAAACTGTTTTTTTTTTCGTATGCGTATACCTAGTCTGTTTCGTAGATGCATAGATATTGCTTTATTATAGTTATCAGGTATTATTTTTAAACGGGAATTAATTAATTGGGTGACTGGAAATAATTAAAGGCGACTGTTAATGGTATACTCAAATACTAAACTTGGCAGCGATTTATTTTTTGGGCGACAAAATAACTGAACGGGCTACTACTAGCTGTGGATTACATAAAATACGTAAAACGGGCGACTACATGTGGGAGGCAAATAATGTAACTTTGCAGTAAAAATTCTAAATGAGTGACAAAAATACTGAGCGGGCAACTATTATACCAAGTTGGTAACTATGTAACTGATTTAAGCTGCCCAACATGGTATTTTTGTCATCTCGATTATGATAATAGTCACATTTTTTAATATAATATATGCCAACATTTAAATGTTTTGTGTGCCCTAAGGTTGTCACCCAAATAGTAATTTGGTCGCGCGTTCTGCATAACTAGTTACTCAATTTGTATTTTAAAGTCACTCATTTTATAGTCGCTCTCAGTCCGTCGCCCACTTAGTATTTCAATACGCTTTATTCAGCATTTTTGATACCTACCCAAAATGGGAATTTATTGTTACCCGATTAAATACTACCCATTTTAAACATTATATAGAGAACCTTCGTAGAAACTCCTTTCCAACACATGTGGCATAACTTATCTTAGTAGGTACTTATTCATTTTCTTTCATAAACAGTTGTTAGGTATATAAACACGTAAGTGTGGAGTGGAGATGCAACTTCTTTATAGTTGGGGAATTAGTGGCAGAAGGTCAAAATTTGTCATTAGATGAATTCACTTGGCACATATGTACCTTAGGTAAAACTGAGCTGATTCAGCCCGGTAGCCATCAGCCCCCCCTTGGCAGGTAGGGGGGGGGTGGCATTTAAAGTTTCACACCGCCGCACTTCAGAAAAAAAGTCATATCTCCTTCAATATACCTGCCACCTCAAGTGTGATATCATTTTATGATGAATCAAGGATGAGGAATTCATTTTTTAAACTTTAAATGTACAATGTCATAGAAAAAAGGTAAAATATTGACGATAGTTTAAAAATAAGTTTGCTATTTTTTTATTCAACAGTCAGTATCTATTAAAAATAATCATTTTGTGCAATGAAAGAAAATATTATCTTAAAGTACATTTATTCAGCTTTTTAAAAATATATACTTTATATATAGTTATCTTTGAATGTCTATCTGAAAAAAAATCGAACATGGTATGCGACGCTGTTTCCAAACATCCGCGATTGAAAGTTAAGTTGGTTTTTTCATACAAAATGTATAGAGTACAAACTTAACTTTGCGTTCGGCTGCCGCTTATGGTCTTACGATCTTATAGTCTCTTTTAACTATTTTATGTTTTGATGCATATTTAGTTCTTTTTGTAGCAGGCATGAGGAATTTATTTTTGGGACATTTAATGTATAGTTTCATTGAAAAAATAAATATGTTGACCAAAGTGTCAAAAATCGGTTTACAATTGTTTTTGTTCAACAGTCGGGTATCTTTTAAAATGCTAATTTTATGCAAAGGAAAAAATACCACCTTAAAGAACATTTATTCAGCATTAAACTAATACAAACTTTATATATAGTTATCATACAATTTCCATCTGAAAAAAAATCTAACATGGTATGCGACGGTGTTTCCAGATGTCTGCGATTGCAAGTTAAGTTGGTTTTTCATACAACATGTATGGAATACAAACTTAACTTTGCGTTCGACTGCCGCTTATGTTCTTACGGTCATAAAGTCTCTCTCAACTATCTTACGGTCTGATACATACTTAGATCTTTTTGTGAGAGTCATAAAGACTATATAAAAAAATAGACAGACTTGATCTATGTATAAGAAAGTCATAAAACGACGAAGCGTCGTGACGTCAAAAAATTTTTTTAAAGTTTTAATAGGTAGGTTCCTTAAGGACCTAGGCATATAAATATACCGTAGAAATTAAAATATTTTCCATTGAGTATTTTTTGTACACTCGTGAGCAGAAAAATTAATTTTCGACCAATTTTCGAACAAACGGGGTAAACCTACAGCTTTGGTTCTCTGCCCAGGATTGAACGAGGTGTGTGCTGATGACGGCAAATTAAAGAATGAATGACGGAGGCTCATTATGCTAAAAAAACCTAACAGATTAGATGAGCGGTTTAGCTCAGGGTTGAACTTAAAAAAATATCAAATGAAAATTAAGAAGTAGGGAAAATGTAACACTAAAAGCTCCAGACGGTCTCTAGTGTAAACGACTCTTCTGATCCGTTGGGTTTCTTAAGCGATCTTGACCTCCTCCATTCACTCTTTGGATAACCATCATCAGACCACACCTTGTTCAATCCCTGACGAAGAACAAAAGCTTCAAAGTTAGCTCGTTTATATGAAAATTGGACTGTGATTAGGGTTGCGTTCCTGGGTTCCCATTTCTGGGAATTACCGGGATGTTTTTTAAACCCGATCCCGAAAAATATGCGCCAGGATACCCGGAACGACGGGAGTTTATATTGCGGTTAAAAAGTTTAATAACTATTATATTATTTAAGCGTTTCGTTTTACATTTAAACAAGAAAATATCAATGACATTGTGACCGTAAATTGTAGCAGAGGGAAAAAACAAAAGCTTTTAGAGACAACTAATACGACAAGTATTAAAAGACCCTTGACTAAGCCAGGACCTCCATATTCTGCCCACCATCAGGATAGTTTTTGCATACCTGGGAAATCAAAAGCAATGAAGATATTGAAGGTAAAAGTAAAAGAAAATTAAATATTCATAATTCCGAATACGGTAGAAGGGACCATCAAACTAAACAACTTCTTCTATGGTACCAACATGTCGAAAATACCCGATTTCTGGGAATTCCCGGGAATTGCAAAATGTATATGAAAATGAAAGGGTGTCATTATTGTACCAAAAATAAAAAACACATCTTAGATTTATCATATTTTAATTGAAAAAAACAACTTATACCTAGGTACTTAACTTATTAATTGTAGACGCTTCGCTTGGAAACAGCGTCGCATACCGTGTTCGATTTTTTTTCAGATATACATTGAACGATAACTATACATAAAGTATATATTTTTCAAAAGCTGAATAAATGTACTATTAGATAAAAAAAATTTCATTGCAAAAAAATTGTATTTTTACAGATACTGACTGTTGAATAAAAAAATAGCAATTTTTTTTTTGAAACTATCGTCAATATTTTACCTTTTTTCTATGACACTGTACATTAAAAGTTTTAAACATGAATTCATCATCTCTAATTCATTATAAAATGATATCACACTCGAGATGGTAGGTATATTGAAGGAGATATGATTTTTTTTCTGAAGTGCGGCGGCGTGAAACTTTAAATGCCACCCCTCCCTACCTGCCAAGGGGTGGCTGATGGCTACCGGGCTAAATCAGCTCAGTTTTACATAAGCTACATATGTTCCAAGTGAATTCATCTAATGACAAATTTTGACCTCGCCATACATGAGTGCCAGTACTGACTGGACTATTATAAAACTTCATACAAAACGATATTTTCATCGGTAAAGTAAATGCATGCCGAATATGCAAGATTGTATCGAAACGTAAAATAAAATAAATGAAAATGATGATTTATTCTAACACACCGATCTAGTAGGTATCTTTACATGAAAAAGGGATTAGATAAAAAGAAAGTATTTTTTTCCAAAAATCTAATAAATTCTTTCATATTTTTAACCGCACCAAACTAAAATTACGAAGTCAATATTATTCAACAAACTGAATAACTTACGAAACTTGATAAAAGTTACTTTATAACTAATCCACTATGGATAAGAAAGAGGCACTAACTTAGGGATATCTTTGGTTTATTGAGGACAGAGTCCATAGAAAAAAATGTAGGTGTACTTAGATAAAACTCACAAAAAATTAGGAACGATGACCTATGAGGACAAAAAGCAAACATTTTTCCGATTAATTTTATCAGTTTAAAGACCCTTCTTAAGATAAGTTTGTTGGATGTTCTTTTGATACCTACTATTTAAGCTGAAATAGGTATGATGTTATATAAGTTATGATATTTTAATAACCCTGTAGGTTATTTGTAAAACACGTACAACCTCGCAGGAGAAGATTTCTAACATCATAATCAACAACATTTGTTCTACGACTTTTCCGAAAACAGACAAAATATTTAATTTTTTCCATACAAATATACGTACAGCTGATCGAGTTTTTAGAATAAACTATGTCGGGATTTACACCATGTACCTGTTTAGTTTTGAGACTCCGATATTTCGGCGCAGTTGCATGCGCCATGATCACGGAAGAACTGTCGATTGTTGCGTGCGGGTAGATGTTATTGGCAGACGAATCGGTCTACCCTCCGTCTAGTTCTTTTATTACTACGTTCGATACCGGTACCACTGTCTGCAAACTTACTATTCACTCGAATTTGTTCTCGACACACGACACTCACTGTATCTGTACGCGAAACGGTACACGTTTCGGAGTCTCAAAAATAAACAGGTACATTGTGTAAGTCCCGACATAGTTTATTCTATTAACGTCAATAACCATGGAAATTTAAAACAATATATTGATCGAGTTTTGTATGGAAAAGTCGGATATTTTTGTCTGGTTTCGGAAAATTCGTAGGTAGAACAAATTTTGGTCTAATTATCTACCATTTTGGTCTAATAATCTACCAACCAATTGCCTAGATACTAAATTTTATTATTTAAATACTCTTTAAGGAAGTGCTGTGACTACTTTCTTCGATTATACTAAGTACATAAAAGTGTGATGTTCTTGTTAGATACATTAGGCACCCATTACACGGTAGGTTTTGCTGTCAGTTTAACCACAGTCACGGGCTGTGACTGACGATTAACCTACCGTGTAATGTAGTGACTGATGGTTGCATGATGTGATTGGTCTTTCCATCAGTCAATCAGTCAAACGTAATTCATGACTGATGGAATTTGACTGACGCTTGCACGACCATGTAATGGCTGCCTAAACAATAAGTTACAAATTCCTAACATGTCAGGAAAATTCCTGTCATTTGGTAAGCCTACTCCTGTGTGACGGTATTACTTACATACATCAATGAAGATGATTCATTTGTTTGGTGGTTAAAGTTTTGCGCATGCTTCCGTTTCAGAACTGGGCCAGAAATGCTTCGGAACATGCTGCACTCCTTTGAGTAACAGTAGCCTAGTGTGCTGGCACGGTGTATGCCAGCCTTGCTATGATGCCAGTGGAAATTGGAATTGCAGGTATCTTGGTAATCCTATTGTTATCCTCTGCAGTTCATCCAGAATTCTGCAAAACCACTTGTCTGGAATAAACGTGCCTACCTACAACCTAGATTATCCTTCATCGGTCTCCGTTTGTTTACTGTAGGTACCTCTACCATTATTTATTTATTCTTTTGCCTCTACCAACTCTACCTGTACTATTATTTATTCTGTGCCTCTATTTGATATATTTGTAGGTACGCACGTACGAACGTTGTGTTTGACCCTACCTACCTACTTGCATGCGCACAATACGAGTAGGTACCTTTGTTATTATTATTAATTGATGACACAATTTATATTGGCTATTTGACTCTTTCCAATATCGTCGCTTAGCAAACAACGCCGTGCAAGTCAATTTCCCTATATCCACTAAGATCCATTGAAAAAATCCATCATGGATCTTTTTGCACTTTTCCGTCCACTTTATTCCTTGATCCTTTAATAAATCATTGAGAAAAACACAGCCTCGATTCAGTATTTTTGCAAATTGGATTTTTTAGAACTAACGGTGTCTCAAAATCCATTAATGAATGGGTGACACATGCAATCTTATTTTATTGACTCATTTTTAGGAGAGTCGTAAGAAGTATTTTTATTTGATCTCCATGATCATGATGTACCTAATTAGAGATGGGTGCTTAATAAAATAACTCAGTAATGAACACAGTATGATGGTATGACGACTTGAGCGCTGTTAGTTGCTGGGTTGACGCGCTCATTACAAAAAAAACATGCCATGACAAAAATGCTCATTACAAAAAACACAGCAGTGTGTTAGATATATTATAAATGTCCTTCAGCATTGTGACTCAAATCGATAATTCTAGGTAATTTTTCCTTAATATTTTTTCCAGAGACACAGTTGATCAGTTTTTATTGGTCACCACTACCCAGCTGATTATGGGGGTTGCGCTCGTGCTGGGAATCATAGCCACATTCATGTTGCTGTTCAAATTGTGTGCAGTTACCAACTTGAGGTGAATATTAAAGTTCTTGGGGCTTTTGGTAACAATATTTGGTAGCAGCTCTTGCTGTGCTGTTTATGTGGCACGGTACCCTGACCGAAAGTGGCGCCCCGCGGTGAATTTTATTTAATGCTCTAATTCTAATACACGGTACACCAGTCATGAAAGGTCAATTTTGGACACAATATTATTACAAATCGAAATTATTTTGCTTCCATGTTTTTGTCATGAACTCATTAATTTTATAAAAAGGGTGTGATTCAAAAAAATATTTTATTACAATCTTAAATTTGGTAAGTAATCTAATAAAACTTTACGTGGAATTTTTAGGGCCCATATTCTATTCTAGTATTTTTAGACGGTATTACATTCCCTCGTAATCACCGCTAGACTTCTAGCGGTGATTACGAGGGAATGTAATACCAAAACTAAGATAAGATAGCAAAACTGATAAAAATTAACTAGCGTTTTTGACACATTTGCTACCACTTCTACGAATGACTACGAGAGAATGTAGGTAGTGATTCCCTTCTAAAAATACTAAACCATGGCACATAAAGTTGACCATGGGCCCTAAAAAATCCCACGTAAAGTATCATTAGGGTGAATATGCCTATTACCAGCCCCCCCAAGGATTTTTCAACTTTGAATCTCTGTTGTTGCCACAATTGCTATCTTAAAAATATTGTTGATACAGTTTTAGGTAGGTTGATTTATCTTTATTACGAAAATAGAACTTAGTTTTACGTAGTTTTGTGGGAAAAAAATAGAGAAGCGTTTAAATGTCCGAAGGGCGAAAAACCCTAACTCCAGCCGCCTTTGCCCTAATATCAGCCGCTTTGCTCCCTAATTCCAGCCGGGTACAGGGTGTTCTAAAATAATACAACCATGTTAGTATAAAATAAAAAAAATATAATTTGGTAACTCTCAATAGTGATAATAAAACACTAAAGGCTATAAATTATGATTCCCATAGCAAGTCATTGAAACTTACACCTCTCCTGTAGATATTAATCAATTAAGAATACACATATATTAAAAATGGCGTAACAAAAAGTTAACTTTGGTTTAATAAACATATAATCAACGAGTATGAAATCGTTTTAATTATTTGAAACTTTTTTAAGCGTTTTCCAAGAAGTGGAATTCAATATACATTTTTTTATATTGAATTTATTTTCTGTTTCTATGAGTGAAGAAAGGTATGATTTTAATTATTATTACTTTTTACATCTAACATTAAAAAATAAAACAAAATAATTAAAATCATATTTGAGAACACCCTGTATATTGCCGTAAAGTTAGATGACCGGCTGGAGTTAGGTTCTCATACATATCCTAATACCAGCCCCTAATTTGCAGAACAAATAACTTAGGAATTGAACATTTTTCACCCGGCTGTAATTAGGTCATAGGGTGCAGGGTTAGTAATTCTAGTGAATAGCACTACAAATTCCAACCTTGAGACGAGCAAATTAAGATGAACTTGATTTCTTAAACGAAAGTTAAATACCCAATACCAGCCCCGGCTGGTAATAGAAAGTTATAGAAAATCATCCAGTCAAACTCCAGCCCCCCTATTTTTTTCGAAATTAGTAAATTTAATTACAAACTAGTAATGTCAAAACGTTATATATCTAATCTATTACTAGTATTAAAGCTTAAAACCTAAAAAAAATTGCATCTTGCCTTCGTAAACACACTTCCCAAAGTTCGCATTGATCGAGCTTTTATGCTGTTTCTCAAACATAGTCACCTCTACTCGGTCTCGGTAAACATTATTGCTCGTTGTGTGAGTTGTAGGTGACGTGACCGGCTAATAGTGATTTTCCAACTTAGAGGATTAACTAGCGGTGTGGCTCCATCAAACAGTTTCCGATTTTCACTGTTTTTTAATGAAAGCAAAGCAAAAACTTTTGGGGGCTGGTATTAGGGGGGGGGCTGGAGTTAGGCATATCCACCCTACTTAGAATGTTTTTCTATTAACAACTTATTAAATAAAAACCTCCGAGAGCGCCAATTTCGGTGGTATAGCCACCTTAAGCTTCTTAGATATCTAAGTATGAATACCTAGGCCTAATCATAGAAATAAAATAATCTATTATTGTTTACTCTGAGATCCAATGATCCAGTGTGAATAATTATAAATTAAATTAATTAAAGCTTGGCCAGAAATATAAAAAAAACTTATTTAAGTATCGGTTTTCCATTGTTCGGTAAAACTGTACATTAAGGTAGATGAAGGGGGCACCCCCTGGTACCCTTCACCCTCTTGAAGCAAGACTTATTTTCGGGAAATATATTTTTTGTAAACATAACCTCAAAACCAAAAAGTAGTTTCTGCCACTTCGCCGGCCGCTGCCACTCCGCGGCACGCTCGCTCCGCTCGCTCGGCTCGCGCGTTTTTGGTCACCATAGTAACCTAAGCTAACCTAATGAACTCTGGGACTTTTTCATGGCAACAGTCAACAGTATTCTAATCAAACTCTTTTATTTGCAGCCCATTCGGACAACGGTTTAGTAATGAAAGGCTATCTGTAGGAAGTTTACAAGTGTACGTCGATGAAAGACTCCGCGATGCTCCGCCGAGGTCTGTGTAAATTATAGACAATACTTTACCTTTTAAATAAATTAAGTAAAGGCCTATTCAAATCTGAGCGGTATCCGCTAGCGGTGCCGGTAGCGGTATCTCAAAGGGTAGGTACCTATGCGAACGCGCTGTTCTAACCATAGCGGTATTTTTTCCCTACCGGAGCCGAAAGCGGTCTTCCAACGATGCTCGAGCTACAAACAGTGTCGTTTTTGGCATCTCGTTGGCTGCACGTAGATTTTCAGTGTTGGCTGCAAGTATAGTAAATTATTTGACAATCTGAAAGAGAAGAGGCGGAGGAAAAATTTCGCCGAACACGCGGTACGTATCGCGTAGGGGAGAGTAGGGTATTACCGAGCGGTTGATAATTTCGCGCCCCTTGGTTTCTCGAAAACTATCAACTCTATGCACCTGCAATAACAGTCAAATCTTAGCTCTAAGCACTTCTAACCTCGCCTGCACACCGTCAATTCCTGTCGAACAACCAGAGCGGAAGGCCACGTGCTTTTAGTTTTTCCACGCACACGATCTACTTTTTCTGATATTTTAATGAGAGGTGAGTCAATCAATATTACCTAATGAGTAATAAAGTATATACATGAGTAATATTTATAATGTAAAAATTATGTAGAATTTGTGTGCAGAATTATTTTAAATTAATCCTTTAAGTTTGTTCTTGTTTGTGAGGTTACAAATTAAAATTAGCTGGTTTGATAATTTCGCGCCCAGGGCGCGAAATTATACAGTATGAAAATATCTATTGCATAAATTTTTCTTTTGCATACTAAAGTAAAAGCATTCCGAAAATGGACAATTATTTTAAGATTAATTAGTTTTCGAAGTAGAAAGACGTATTTGTGTAACACACAAATGGTGTCCTTTTAAATCGTTTAATATGGAAATTTATAAGTTTACAATTTTGAGACTGAGTTGATTAATGAATATAAAAAGAAATAAATATCTATAATTTTCATTTTCCCCATACGCTGTAGTGATAGTTATCAGTTTATTCTCAATTTTACTTAGAGGCGCGGTTTTATCAGACGCAGCGTGAAGTACCGACCCAGGGGCTCGATATTATCAGACCAGTTTGATAATATCGCGTTTTCCCGTTTATTTTGTAATTTGATCATATTTTTGTTTTGTGTTTTATTTTGATGATTTTGAAGATTCATTAGCGTAGCTAGATAAATTCCCCACCTCTAGTCATATTTAGTTTTTATTTTAAGCCAACCTGAGGTTAGTTACAGCTTGGCCATAAAGAGATGAAATTAAATAAAATGGAACTAAAATTTTTCAGTACAAAATATAGTCAGTGTTGCCAGATTATTCGTGATTTTGACGTGTTTACATACAAAGTGGCGCCCTCAATTTTTGTCAACTCTTTATGGTCAAACTGTATATATTAATTTCCTTAGGGACTCGGTAATACCCTACTCTCCCCTACCCATCTGGTAGGTGCGGTTCCGGTTTCGCGATAGCTGTGAAAATACCATAACAAATACCTGGCAGGATATAGCTCGTCTGGTATACTACTGCTACCCACAGCGGTAGCAGATACCGCTCAGATTTGAATAGGCCTTAATAATATCTAATCACCTAACTGAAAGAGCTCGATGGCGCATCAGTGCGTTAGCGTTAGCTCGTCACTGTATTAGTTCGCAAAGGTCGGTCATGTAAAACTGTGTTCATGGGATGGGTGACCACAACATTATTATCTCAAGCTCCTCCGTGCTTCGGAAAGCACTTTGAGCCGTTGGTCCCGGCTGCATATACAGTCATTAACTACCACCAATCCACGTTAGCCCCGTATGGTGTGCAATCTCTTAACCGAGAGACAATTATCATTGCCGCTTAAGCCGGTCTATTTCTGTAAGTTATTATTATGACGGCGGCCTCCGCAGCCGCCACACTTGCTTTCATCCATAGGCATTTTTACACTGGCTTTCATTCAAACTAAATAATCTATTAAGTTAGGTAGGTATTATAAATGCGAAAGTAACTCTGTCTGTCTGAGTTACATTTCCACACCTAGACCGCTGGACCGGTTTGACGTGGTACAGGAAGGACATAGGCTACTTTTTATCCTACTGCTGGACACAGGTGTCCGACCACACGTTATAACCTGTAGTCCACGCGGACAAAGCTGCGGACGGAAAGCTAGTGTTACATATCTGAGTTCCCGGGTTCGATCCCCGCCGGACGAATATGCAAAACCAGCTTTAAGTCTATGTTTCTTAAATAATAATTGTTTCGGGTCTGGGTGTAGGTATATGGCAACATCGTTGCATCGGATTTCCATAACTCGAGCAAGGCCGTCTTTAACCTATTTGAGGCCTTGGGCACATTAGGATAATGGGGCCCCTATGACCTTGACTTGGGTTACCATCAAAGTAGGAGAGGATGCATGTATATGAGATACAAAATGACAGATTTTTTAGAAAAAACTTATCTAGGAATAGCAAAAATCGGCCGCGAAGCGCGATTATTAGTCAGTTTCATTCACTAATCTTGTAATATTACCTGTCTGTAGTGAAAAAAACGGCACGTTTTTTAGTCAGTTTCATCAAATAATCTCGTAATTATGCCTGTCTAAATTAAAGAAAAACGGCCGTAATCTTGATAAGAACAATTATTGTATAATCCTTAGAAGTAACTATTTTAGAATTTAAAGTTAGTGATTAAAAATCTATGTGGTTTGAAAAGGATTTTTTTTCGTAATATAATAAGCATCCGTTATCATTAAGCGATCTGGCAAGAAATAAGGGGCCCCTATCGATCGCGGGGCCCTGGGCAAGTGCCCAGAGTGCCAAGTGGGAAAGATGGGCCTGAACTCGAGTCTTTTCGCCATTTTGGGATCAGCATCGTATGTTAGGCTGGCCCCAAACCTACCGGTTTCATTTCTTTGCTTTGCTGTTCTACTATGGACCGCCGGCCAAGAGGCTCATTTTCAATCTATCTCATATTTTGACCAGACCACATTGGCAAGGCAAGATAGCCATTAGTTTGGAGTTATCAAATATCGTCGTCTGGGTTGCGATGCGAAGATTTAGTTTTAGTTTTCAAAAAAAACTGCTGTTTTATACAAAAATTAATATCGAAATTATCAAAATATATAGGTAGGTATATGAAACAGTTCATTTTTTTTCGCGATTTCAGATTTGGTCCCATAGTAAAAGTTGTTCAGTTTTATTATGGTCCCTATCTACCATATTCAGTTTTATAAGGCTTTACCAAACATCTTGTATAAATAAGCGATCGATTTATTTTTAACGATCTGAGTCCATGTTCAGGGTGGCATATCTCCTAAAAGCTTCCTACTTCGCAATCCAGGCGATGATATTTGATAACACCAAGCTAATTGCTATCTTGCCAATTTGGTCTAGTCCCAAAATGCGATAGATTGAAAATTACCCTGGTTGGCCAGCGGTCTTTCAAGCAAGGTAGCACAGCAAAGCAAAGAAGTGAAACCGGTAGGTCTGGGGCCAGCCTTATGTTGTCTACTTAATTAAGTTCTTCTTAGCTACCTACTTGTATATTTTATAATCCAATTGTTCCTAAGAAAATATACCTGATTGCACTGTACCCTGTGTCTGGTACATAATTCTGTTTAACTATTTTTCAGATATTCGGAAACTTCTCAAACTGTCACTGCGGTTGTGCCCCCTGCCCCCGCTGCGTATACCAACGAATGTTTTGTAAATATTTTCTTATAATTTATCACAAATTCATCACAATGTTTGAACCATGGTACAATAATATACTGTGCCAGTCATAAACTTAATATTCCACTGTAACATAGCGAAAAATTTTCTAAGTCTATGGTTCTGTGCTATGGTGCCAGTATTAGGCCTAGCATGACCATCAAAACACGATTGGTGAGAAAAAAATATCAAACGTAAACTAAATGAAGAATGTAGGTGACAAAATGTCAGGAAGTTTACTGAAAATCCAGGGAAAAAGTAAGGAAATCTCATTACATCTAGTAACCCTACCTCTAACAGCCACCATAAGGTGGAAACTCGGAAAACGCGTGTTCATCTATATCCACCCCATCGTGTGTTTGACTGTGACCAAGAAATAATAATAATTTTATTTTAGTTTACAATTTGATTTGAAACATCTAACGCCATCTATTGATGGATGAAAAAACTAGAAACTGATGCTTCTTGCTACACCAAGCGAACAAGACAGGTAATGTTTTTTTTGTTTCCAGATCTCAGATCCAGATGGCAGTATTCCCCCTCCGCCATACACAGAAGTTATAAAAAATGAAAATGTACAAAATGCTTCAGTACACATGTAATGTTTGTTAAATGTTAAAATTAATGCATTAAAAAATACTACTGTGATTAATACCTAGCTATTAAATTTTAGTTCATACTTATGTAATAAATATTTTAGTAGTACTATGTAGTTTTATTAGGGATGGTGGGGATGGCATGGCAACAGGAGAAAATTTTACCGGATTTCCAAAGGTCGCGGGTTCAATTCCCGGCTGAGATAATAATCTAGTGACGATGACAAGTCGATTTTTTTCTAGTTATTTAGTAATTATTTTTTGTTGAAACTACCACTAACTTGGCGCTAGTAGGCGCTAGTGTAGATGTAGGTAGACCTACCATTTTGTAGGTTTGCCAACGACCTCAGAACCGAGTTTGCTAGTTGCTATCAAAGTCGGGACGCGGGACAATATGTTCGAAATCGGACTGTCTCGGTAAAATCGGGACGGGTGGCAACCCTGCCTCCTTGCGGGTTGATATCATAGACTTAGAAAATTTTTCGATGTTTGATACCCCCTTTCTGTGACACGTTGTATTTGCCTATTTTTCGGCCAACTGATTTATGCGCACGCTTTACGCGGGAAAAAATAGCTTTTTTTTACTTTTTCCATAAAAAAAGTTTTTATTAATTTTTGATTACGCACGTTGGGGGCCCCCGTGGCCCGGGGGCCCGTATAATTGATACGGCTGATACGGCGGTAGCTACGCCCCTGGCGTATGCGTAAGCGTGCACGTAGACGTACCATGACGTTGCATTTGCCTGAAACTTTATGAGACATGGCACACCGCATGCGTAACGTACGCGTGCACGTAGACCGATGCGTAACCCTACGCATTGCATCTCTCATGAGACAACCAGGCTGCGTACTTACGCAGAGCGGAACGCATTGATGACGTTGTACTCAATGGCAATTCCGACTGGACGTCACACCGAACAAATACGAACACGCACGTATCTTTCCTACGCGTCACTACGTGCGTGACTACGCGCGTAACCACGCGCGTAACCACGCGCGTGACTACGCATTCAGTTGTTTTGTTCGGGTCCCCCCACCCATGATATTTGCTTTTTTTCTTACAAATGGAGAACTTCGTCACTTCTATGAATTTTAACTAGTCGTCAATTGCTTGATATCACTACATATATAAAACAAAGTCCCTCACCGCGTCTGTCTGTCTGTCTGCGCTTCGCGATAAACTCAAAAACTAATAAACGTACATATATCGTAAATGATAGAGTGATTCCTGAGGAAGGTATTTAATATAAGTGGTTTCACTAAATCATGCAATTCTTCATAAGAACTTTTTGACATGTGACAATACATGAAATAACGATCCTCGTATGGTTCAAGTTCACGACAAAGGTTATGATATTCACTATGTGTTGCTCAACTTTCATTTATAGCATGAACCCATTGTTTTTTTACATGCCGAGGAATATTCTGGCACAACAGTAGTAATATTGCTTCTTCTTCATCTGATGAACTACTTGGTCTTGGTCTAATCATCATCAGACATCGTGCACAAGAATTACAAACATAAAAAGTATGGCTGCCGCAGCGGCTGGGTATGTATCAGGGGGTTACGTGCGTAACTACGCGCGTGTACACGCGCGTCTCTACGCATCCGGTGTGCCCGCTGGGTACGCAAGGGACAGGCTGCGTTGCGTATGCGTATGCGTAAGCGTAGACGTATGCGTAACCCGGTGTGTCAGGGGGTTACGTGCGTAACTACGCGCGTGTACACGCACGCGTGACCACGCGGGTGTCTACGCATCCGGTGTGCCCAGGCCTTAACTGGACTGGCTGTCTGTGTGATGTGACAGCAAAGTACTTGTGCCTATTTAAAATAGTGATGCAGCGAACCTTAGTTATACCGGACCGCCGGGTCGCGAACCGTTCGGTTCCAAAATACCGAACCGTTCGCGACCCGGCCGAACCGACTCGGTATTCATTTAGGCCCTCCGCTGCCTTGAGCGGGATCCCGGCGCGGGCGTCCGCTCCGGGTGCTGTTTCCTGTATTTTCATCGAGCAGCGCTGCGTGTGGCGGATTGCCCGCCGCACGTGGCGCGGGCGGCGAGCACGCTCGCGGGTCCCGCGCGACAGGTCACGCGAGCGGGGCTGTTTCTTGTATATTCATAGAGCAGCGCTGCGTGTCCGAGCCCGCGACGGGCTATTTGTCCGCGACGGAGCACGGCGCGGGTCCCCGCGACGGGCTCCCGCAGCGTGTACCCGCGCCGGGATCCCGCTCAAGGCAGCGGAGGGCCTCAGGCCGTTAGGCGCGCTATTCCGTATATTCGGAACGTTTTCAGAGGCTGGGCTCGTCGGCTTGATCCTAATCGCGCAGAACGTTTTTAGTCCGATTTTTATACTCTTTATTTGGTTTTAAAAACGTGTTTTTATAAGAAAAAGTTTTTAACATGGAAAATGTTTTTTCGGTCGCTTCAGTAAGGTACCCAATTTCAGCCAAAGTGCGACATTGCCCTGGTCCAAAATTTTTGAAAAAGTCAAAAACTTATTTCGATAATCGCATAAATGTAGAAAAATTACACACTTTTTTGGGGTCTTTTCTCACTAAATCGACAATTTCTCAAAAACGAAAAGCGATATCGAAAAAATGAAAAAACCCCTAGAGATATTGAGTTAGGCTACCTACTGAAATTAGTATATATCCCTTACGGTCTGGGCTGTAGCTTATCCTTTATGTAGCGAAATGTCGGGATACCGCGGGCGAAGTGCGCGGCGCGGGATAATAATAATACGTAGTACCTAGGTACGTTTGAAGTTTGTAAATTATTGTATATTTCAAAACTTGTAATAGTATTTTATATTTTGTATTTTTATTTATTTCCACATTTTTTATAAAAAAAAGTATTTAGATATATATTAAAACCATGATATTGATATTGATTAGCTCTAGCAGGTCAACAGATGGTATGACGTGAATAGAGCGTGAAGCGAGTGCTGATTCCAGATCTAGTCAAAGATTTAAAAATCGTTGTTAGATACGGCGGCGCGGGGCGGTACCATAGTTTGACTGCACTGAAATGTCTCCATAAATCCATTTTCAAGTAAGTGACGTCGCTTACTATGTGAAAACGAAAGAGAAAGTAGTGTTAGCAATAACTGTAGGAGCAAAAGAGATGACGCTATTATCTCCAGTACACGTGCTAGGCGTCGTAGTGAGTTTTTGTGTGTAGAGAAACGGATAAACGAATCTTGAGCGAAATTTGAACAGAAGAGAGGTTTTAGTTTGAGGCCCGAGGCGAAGCCGAGGGCCTCTACTAGATCCAAAATATTATATATCGTGGGTTGCTGTTATTTCAATTTCGAGATTTGAATTTACTCGATCATTCACGTCTTTCTTAGTGACTCTGCAATTCCAAATTTTACAACGATCTCTGAGAATGAGAGTGTGATGATGATGCCTAGGTAAGCATGAGGGTTGTTATCGCACATTCGATCTCATCTTCCGTCAAATTACTTGTCAAGACGATTCTAACGAGCCCCATCTCGATTGGGTTGTAAGGTCTTATCACAGAGTTCCTTCTCTGTGGCCTTCTTCCGGCTCCATCATAAGATCAGCTCAAGGACACTATAATATTGCATTGCCTTTCAGTTCTGACCTATGTTCAAAGTTTCAAGTCTCTAGCACATCGGCACAGAATATATTATAATAGTACTAATATCGGGAAGCTAGATAAATTTTTTTGCAAACTCTGCGGACACACACAAACAAACAAGAAATTAACCTAATAAAAAGGTGTTAATAAAATTTCATATTATTTCGAGATTTTGGGCTTAATTTAACGACCAAATTAACATTTTAAAAAGGTTCGGAGGTTCGGCCGAACCACGGTTCGAGGTTCGGTACCCGGCCGAACCTCGTAAAAAGTGCCGAACCTGCCGGGTACCGAACCTTTGCCGGGGCCGGGCCGCAGTGTGTGTGTGGTTTGAGAGCCACTTCCTCGAAAGTCAATAAAAGTATACTGATGATTTAGTGGACATTATAAAAGAAATGTGCAACTTGGAATCGATTTTGTGAAAGTCATCTTCACCGAGTTATTAGCTGAAGAGTCGGGCCCTCAGTTCTCACATGGAGGATTGAGGGCCCGGCTGTTGCAAACAAACTATTAACATTACAGTAAAAGTTTTAATGCTAAAGTCTAAGTTAATTCCGAACAAAAATTGTGGAAGTAAGATTTATCGCAAAACGCTTTTCTACTTTGAATAATCTTAGTTCAAAATGGGCCCTCAATTCTCCAACTTACAAAAATTAACTACGCATTTTTTTTTAAACTACAGGATTACGGCTGTTGCAAGTTGTCCAGGGGGGTACGTAATAAAATGTGAAAAAATGTGAAACAAATAGCTGGCTTCAACTCCTCCTAGTTTTCCAGTTATTGCCTTGTTAATATTCGGGCCCTCAATCCTCCACATTTTCTTTTTCATGATTTTTACGCACAAAGTATGGAATGTAAGACCAACCTGAAGTTTTCTGTTTATGTAAAAAAAAAATGTGCAACAAGCTGATATCAAAGGGAAAATAAAAGACCCATTTATTAATAAGATATATCAATTTTATTTTTATCCTCTATAAGTATGAAATAGGGTGACCAGGGGGGTAATTACGTAACTTTGTTGCAATCAACTCTGACAGAAATCGCAGTTACATTGCTGCTTTAGTCACAGAATACATAATAGTATTTAGTAAGAACCAATGTGACAACTATCTTAACTAAAGCAGCAATGCAACCGCGCTTTCAATCGATTTCAATCGAGAATTGTTAGCAACAGCTTTACGTAATCAAGGTACAGGGGGGTAATTACGTAACTTTGTTGCAATCAACTTTGACAGAAATCGCAGTTAAATTGCTGCTTTAGTAAGAACCAATGTGACAACTATCTTAACTAAAGCAGCAATGCAACCGCGCTTTCAATCGATTTCAATCGAGAATTGTTAGCAACAGCTTTACGTAATCAAGGTACCGGTTTTTTATCCAATACTTATGAGGAATAGGGAAAACTCAGGAGGCGTTTTGGAAATGTATCCCCTAGTGCCTATTAATTTTTATTAAATTAAATAACTCCAAACTTTCGACCCTTGTTTTTTACCTGTGGTTAGGGCTGTCACAGTTAAACATATTTTACCCGACTACGGCGAAGTTAAAGGAGGGTAAATAATAATTATCTTAGGCTATGTAAATAGGTTTGGTCAATGTTGTTGAAATATGTTTTTTTTTTCAAACGAAATTTTTAGATCGGGGTAAAAAGGTAAAAACCTATAATTTCGAAAAGGTAGAGGTAAGTATGTAAGAAGGTATTGATGTAAGTAAATGTTCTTAGAAGACACCTGAAGAGGAAATACCACGTGACAAACGTTTCATACAAATTCGAAGTGTCATAATTATGACTTGAAAAAACATTTTTTTAAGAATTTTCAAGGGTTTTGGAGAATTCTGGCTTCTATTTAAAGGACTAGGTATCTTTAAAAAAGGAAAAAATAAAGGCATACATTACCTACATATTTCATTCTAATCGGTACTTTATATAAAATAAATAGGTAGTTAATTTGCCTATTTAAATCATTTCAGCTCAGTTTTGAAGGAGGAAATCGGGGACTACGAAACCTTTATTTTGTATGAGAAATTTGTCACACAGTTTTTCCTCTAAACTTTTTCCTAGTGCTTAAAGTATTTGTTTCTGTTTAATTTATTTTGAAAATTTTCAATCTTTAGTTTATGTAGGTAAGGTAACCTGCGCCTTTAATTAAAAATTAAATTGTGATGTATTGTTTTATTGTTTCGCCCTATGATTTATTTTTTGACAACCCTATGTTTTGTATCAAAATGTTAACGAAACGAAGTCAACTTTACCTACCTTTCAGTATGCCATTATTAAGTTACTTTTTCCCCTAAACTCATTAAAAATAAGTTATTTAGGAAAAAATTGTGAAGGAATATTTCTTCGAAAAACTGTAGTAGGTAAAAATGCCACAAATGTGTCAATTTTACCTACTTTCTTTAAACTCGTCCAAAATCTTTATTTTTAAAGATTTATTGTTAAAAGTCAAATAAAAGGAAGGGTAAGGATATGATCTAAATTTCGTATATTTTAACTTTTAAAATAGTGGATTAATTTAGATTTTATTTCATTTTAAGTTCAAAAATATGGTAAAAATCTTAAAAAAAAAACTAAAATCATTGGTAAAGATGCCATGTTTGACAGTACCTACTTGTTTTGTCGTTTTTGAGATCATAATGTGTCAAGCAGAATACCAGTGCAGCAGGCACCCCGCTTGCTGCTTATACTGAGTATTACTGAGCTTGGCACATTTTGGCATCACGCGACGATACGCAAATTTTATTTTTTTCCGTATTTTGTTATAATTTGTGTATCGTTGTGTGGTTCCAAAAATAAATGTATTTTTTTTCTTTCTTTTTCAATCTGAAGTTTGGATTTATTTAATTTAATAAAAAATAATAGGCACAAAGGGATACATTTCCAAAACGCCTCCTGAGTTTTCCCTATTCCTCATAACTATTGAATAAAAAACGTGGTCACCCTATTTCATACTTAAAGAGGAAAAAATGAAATTGATATATCTTATTAATAAATGGGTCTTTTATTTTCCCTTTGGTATCAGCTTGTTGCACATTTTTTTTCACATAAACAGAAAACTTCAGGTTGGTCTTACATTCCATACCTACTTTGTGCGTAAAAATCAAGAAAAAGAAAATGTGGAGGATTGAGGGCCCGAATATTAACAAGGCAATAACTGGAAAACTAGGAGTTGAAGCCAGCTATTTGTTTCACATTTTTTCACATTTCATTACGTACCCCCATGGACAACTTGCAACAGCCGTAATCCTATAGTTTAAAAAAAATGCGTAGTTAATTTTTGTAAGTTGGAGAATTGAAAGCCCATTTTGAACTAAGATTATACAAAGTTGAAAAGCGTTTTGCAATAAATCTTACTTCCACAATTTTTGTTCGGGATTAACTTAGACTTTAGCATTAAAACTTTTACTGTAATGTTAATAGTTTGTTCGCAACAGCCGGGCCCTCAATCCTCCATGTGAGAACTGAGGGCCCGACTCTTCAGCTAATAACTCGGTGAAGATGACTTTCACAAAATCGATTCCAAGTTGCACAATTCTTTTATAATGTCCACTAAATCATCAGTATACTTTTATTGACTTTCGAGCAAGTGGCCCTCAAACCACACACACACGGGCCGCAACTCTAATTTAAAACGCCTCTAGCGTGAGGTCTAAAGAACTAATTTTGACGTACAATGAAAGTGGTTGCCGTGATGGTCTCGTAAGTACTTGTTGTGTCTGTGGTCTCTCCAGACTCCAGACTTTAGTACCATGTCCCTCACGCTATGCTCACGCTACGTGCTACAGCGCCAAAATGGCGGAAATCAAATAGGCACAAGAACAGTTTGACAGCAGCCAGTCAGTAGAATATATAGAGGTCAATGCTCGGGAAAGAAACGCGGCATACATTTTGACACATTTTCGTCAGAGTGGGGATAAGTTCGCGCATGTGCTCTTGTTAGCGACCAATAGCGCGCGCCCCTCTCCCGCTGCCCGCGTACCTCACCGCTACGCATACCCAAAATACGCGTTCTGCGCAATCCCCACCCGATTTCAAGATGTGAGTATGAGGAGCTTTTTATCACAAAAAAAGAATAGGTAATAAAATAATAAATAATCATATTATAGGAGTTATTTATGTCACAAAAATAAATACTAACTATATGAATGAATAGAAAATCTATTGAAAGATTATAGTTACAATCGTATAGTGTTGGTATTTTGGGGAGAATATTTATCTTAGTGCCAGTTTCGCAGGTTCCCGTTAAGTACTGATTGAGTTACTTGCCAGATAATTTGAAACAAATAAATTCTGTTCAATTTCTTAAATTAATCCAATTAAAAGTTAATATTAGTGGGATCTGTGAAACTGACGCTTACGGCGACATTATATGCTACACTCCCGAAAAATAATTAGTCTAAATACACAATCCTATCCTACTAATATTATAAATGTGAAAGTTTGTGGGTTTGGATGTTTAGATGTTTGGATGTTTGTTCCTCAATCACGCAAAAACTACTAAACGGATTTAGTTGAAATTTGGCACACAGATAGTAGATAACTCGGATTAAAACATAGAATACTTTTTATCTCGATATTCCCACAGGAACGGGAACCACGCGGGTGAAACCGCGGGCGGCCGCTAGTTTATTATAAATCCAAGCTGATGTTCCCTCGCATAATATCAATTGTTATTTATAAACTCAAAAACTCAGTAACAAATTATTGTTTGCAGTTTTGATGGTGAAAAAAGCAAGAAAACGGCAGTTATTTAGTTTTTTGACAAGAAAAACCACAAAAAATGATCTGTCGTTAAGTTTGTGTGTTTATATTTTGCGAGAGGACCATCAGCTTGGATTTTAAATAAATTATGTATTTACACAGTAATATATTTTTTGCAAGAGTGGCGATTGTTTTGCCTGAAGTCTCGCCCTATGGTGCTTATAGCTGTCCACTAGCACCACGAATTCATTTATATATTTTTATTATATGTAAACGGCCATTATTAATAACAAAAGGAAACAACTATGCCCTCTTAAATAGTCTCTACTGTTCAACAGTTTTATTTCTTTTCTATGAGTTTTAAAATCCATTTAAACCAAAAGTGGCCACCGTCATGCATTTTAAAACTAGTACAAACAATGACAAAATGTTAAAGAGCTATTCAAAAATATTCCGAGACAATATAAGGGGGCAATTTAAATATTGACTTGGTTTATGCATAATAAAAATAAATGTATTGGCAGCCTAGTGGACTGCTACAAGTGCCCTAATATTCCAGGTTAATTTATAAGAGTAGTTAGGGCTGCCACCACATCGCCTCTGTGCTCCCGCAGTGTTCTCTCAGCTAATGTTCTAGATATTTCCATTTCTTTGACCTGGAAAATATAAAGCAAACATTTGATATAGTTCAAATCCTTACTAATATTATAAATACAAATGTCCATTTGTTTGTTAGTATTTTGATTGTTATGCCTTCACGTCTTAATTGCTCAAACGAACGTCATGAAGTTTTGCTTACACATTGTCAGAGGTACAGAGAAGGAAATGGGGACTACCTTTCATCTGGAAAAAAGTACTGATTCCGATGGATAGCAAAAACTTTCCACGCAGACGAAGTCGCGGGCGGCCGTTAGTACAGTCAGTGGCATGAATCATGAAATCGGGTGGGGATTGCGCGGAACGCGTATTTTGGGTATGCGTTGCGGTGAGGGGCGCGGGCGGCGGGAGAGGGGCGCGCGCTATTGGTCGCTCACAAGAGCACATGCGCGAACTTATCCCCACTCCGTCGAAAAATATTCATGATTCGTGCCACTGACTGTAATTTATATATTTTTTTTAATTAGAATTAGAAACAGAGAAAGTAATCAATATTAACTTACTATGAGTTCAATATCATCTTTTTTGACTGAAACTTTTTGGAGTTCTTTTTCCTTTTCCAGACGTTCTGCCGCTTCTTTGTTTCTTCGATCACCAATTAGGGAGAGGGCCTGAAGATTAAAGAAAATGAATAAAAAAGCTGAGGTTACAAGTGAGTAAAACAAGGGTTTGAAGATTATAGAAAATAAAGAAAACAGCTGAAGCTACAATGTTAGTAAATTAACAATAGACAGTGATCCATAGTAACTTCACTCGAGAATGTGTGGGAAATACAGTATGAGGCATGTATCTTGAAATTTTTTCGAAGGAGTGGGGATAAGTTCACGCATGTGCTCTTGTGAGTGACCAATAGCGCGCGCCCCTCTCCCGCCGCCCGCGCCCCTCACCGCTACGAATGCCCAAAATAAGCATTCCGCGCAATCCCCACCCGATTTCAAGATATATGCCTCATACTGTAGTTAATTTTACAGATTAAAATACGTCGTACTGCAAGTGCTCTGCTCTGAAGTTGGTAACTTCTATTGTGCATTGTTAAATGAGGGCCAGCGATTGCGGAGGTTAAGCAACTTTCGCAAGGGTCGGTAATGGGATGGGTAACCAAAAATTTATTATCTCGAGTATTCTCGAGCTCCTCCGTGCTTCGGGAGGCACGATAAGCTGTTGATCCCGGGTGCATTTGCAGTCTTTAACACCCACTAATCCGCATTGGGGCCGCATGGATGGGTTATGGCCCGTTCTTCTTATCCACCCATAAGGAAGGCCTGTGCCCCAGCAGTGGGAACATTAAAAATGGCTGATGGACAAACTAAATCGCATATCTTGTCGACATAACCTCTATAATGTAGCTGCCTAGTATGGAGATTGTAAACACACTTACTCCAGATATGTCCTGAGAAGATATTTCTTTTTCCTCAGCGTAATCTGTAACTTTTTCGAGATCTGCTACTCCACTATCATGTTTTGCGGTCTTCTTTTGGGTTTTGTCTTTATCATGCTGCTGGATATCGTCTGTATCTCCATTGATTTCTTCGTCCGCCATTTTACTAGAAAATTAGAGGATTCTTTTCGAGGTTAAACGGTTTAGATAAGTGTGATTTTAGCAATAAAATTATTTCTACTTTCGACAACCACAAATGTTTTATTTTTCACATTTCCAAAAGATAGAAAAAAAAATAGCTCCTTACCACACCATAGATAAATAAACAAACACAAAATGTCAAATTCAAATATGTCAAAGACTAAAGTAATTAGGGATTGTACTCACGGGCGCGCACATTTTTCAACGCGCGATATTTCCACCGCGCGATTTTTTTACCACCTTGGGGGCTACTCAAATGGCCACTTTTCTATTCGTTCGCTAACTGAAAATAAGCCATAAACTCTAAAATTAGGTACGTGTCGTAGGCTTATCAATTCCATACAATACAACAATGTCTGTGATTTACATAAACTTGCGACACGTGTAACTTGATCGTTTAATTGCAAATTTTTCAGTTTTAAGTTAGCGAACGAATAGAAAAGTAGCCATTTGAGTAGGGGGGCTTGTTTTGACGATGTTTACACGAGCGTTGTTTTCAACGCCCGATTCTCTCAAAGTGCATCCAGTGTGGCCAAATTAGGCAATTGAATACGGCAATCATAATTTTGCCAGGAACATCACTGAAACGTAGTGATTTAGTAAACAGTTTTTTTTCTCACCCAGTGTGTGCCATGAATTCCGCTGAAATTGCCGCAATATGAATTTGTGTTGTATTGTAAGACGTCGAAAAAGAAAAAGAAAGTTGTGTGTCTATCCAATTAATAGGGAAAGGTTATTTTTGTTACGCTATATGAACAATTAATTCGATTTATATATGTCGTAGGATAATCGTATAATCCGGATCTTTACAAAAATCCTAGGTCGATTGTAAAGAACCGGATAATTGAAATCTAAGATAGATTTTTGCAATCGTCCGAGAAATTTTTAGGATCTTTGTACAAATCCAAGTATGTTTCGGACAATTGGGTTGGTAAACTTTTTCGAAGATAATTGTTTTATATTTTTTGTTGACAGCACAAGTTTGAAGAATAAAGAAAATAATATTATGATTTTTTTATTTCACCTTGTTAATCAAATATTTTTTTTTATATTATTATCGCGATAAAATATCAAACGTACGGCTGAACACGAAGTTCCCTTGCATTTACTGATAAAAAACTGATTGACAGGACAGATTTGACAGAAAGTTACAAAGAGTAATCCAATTATTTTACTCTTTGGTAATCAGTAATAATGACGTAATATTGTTGTTTGTTTTTCAGCTTATTTATTGTGATTTTCTAGTGTTTTTATTGTTCAGTTATGGGAAATGGATCAGCTTGAAGAAATCCATTATCCAGCTTATTACGCCGATGAAGTACCTACACTCAAGGGCATCGCCAGCCCATGGCCCAGGGGGGGGCAAGTTAATATTAAAGAGGATGAGAATGATATGAATTGTAGGTACAGTCAACAGCACCTAGTGAATTTATTCAAGTTTTTAGATGGGGCAGGATTTATCGGAAAAGCAAGTCAATTGCACGGCCTTAGGACTTTGGTTATTTGCAGTTGGCTAGACTTTTTAACCTCTAGGGGGGGGCAGCGCGCCCCCCCCCCCCTACCCACCCCTGGCGACGCCCTTGCCTACACTGCTTTGTTCCGTTTAGTTTGAAATATAGATGTGACCATCCGCAGAAGAAATTTTGTACAATTCCCATACCTTTGAAAGAGACGTGGGGTGCAGAGGATTAAACAGGAATTGCCTTCAGAAAGCTTTATACGTTTGTGATGATCACGTAAATAATGTATATCTACAAACTTACAAAAGAGTTATTTTATTTATTTTAGCCGACTGTGACTAACATGACAAATAGTTGACATTGCCAATGCCAAAATTTTCATTTTTTTATTTGAGCAAAAGCACTACCTACGCATACAGCCGTAATACCGATTTATTGTACCATGCTGTAAATTTAAATTTTAAATAATTATTTAAATTAAAATGACGTATTATAAAAATTCCGCAATTGGTTATTCCTGACTCCAAAGCCAAAAGCTACCAGAAAATATATAATTCACAACAATTTTGAAAAAGTTTACCAACCCAATTGTAAAATTGAATGCTGATTGGATAATCTAAGAGACGATTTACATCATCTTCAATCTAATTGGTCAGAACATATTGCTGATGGGTTTTAGGGTTATTTCGCAATTTTACCGAATTAAATTCTTCAATTAAAGTTTTAACAAGGTTTTGCACAAGTATGTTGACGAACGCTGTAGAACTTTCTTAGCTCTGTGTAGTAAAGTTATTTTTCGGTTATACTTAACCTCTAAATTGTCTGCACTGATCGAGCCCAGCATTTGTATAATATCCACTTCACTCACTTCACTCATCGTACATTAATGTTTCTTGATTGATTTGAGCACTCAGTTTTCTTTTTTTTAATAAAAAACGTAAAATTCGAACAAAACGCTGGAAAAATATTTGACAATAATCACAATAATAACAATGGACGCAATGAATGTTGCTGTTAGCCAATCAGAGCATCCGTCAGCCCATAACGTTTACGTCAGCCAATCACCGTCAGCCCATAACGTTTACGTCAGCCAATCAGCGTGCGCAAAGTGATAATCATTGACGATTTACCTAAGATACGCTGGATTTTTGTAAAAATCCTAAACATCACTCGGACGATTGCAAAAATCTGTCTTAGATTCTAATTATCCGGTATTTTACAATCATACTAGGATTTTTATGAAAATCCTATTTTTACAATTATCCTACGACATATACACACACAATATATGAAACAAGTTTGTGAAGTGACAAATAAATAAAATTAAGACAATATCCTGGTACTTTAATTATTTCAGAATGTCAACTAGGTAATACTTTCGATGAATTACTAGCCATTGTGTTGTGTGCCTAATATTAACAATGCAAGACACAAATTTAATATGAGATTAGCCATACCATCTATTTATACAGAGATTGATTGTCACTTTGAGTTAAGTTAAAGGGTAAACAGCGCACTCAGTGTAAACAGATAGATGCCCAGGCCCAAAAACTTTTTAATTTTCGATAAATTGTCTAATCTGGCCACACTGGCTGGACGTATTTCGGAGAATCTGGTGTTGGAAAAATCGCTCGTATTCGAATTCGGTACCTCGCTCGGCTCGGCTAGAGTTTGGTCAATGAAAGATGAGACTCGGTTGGAAATGGAACCAATTTGCGCCTCATTTTAAGGTTCATTTTCCAATAACTTAACCTTTAAGGCCGATTTACACATCCATAAGTAAGTAAGTTCAACTGTCCTTCTACTTACTACTTAATCGGAAAACGGACAGTTGCGTCCAAAGTAGTCCAAACGGTGAATTGACTTCGGCAAGTAAGTAAGTTCATAAGTCGACCGCGCGCGTTGGATGACGACATATTGCTACCCTCTTTATAAATAATTTTATTTACATTGCGGCCAACCATGGATTGTGGTGAAGTGCGTAAGTGACTTCGTGATTTTGTTAAAGAGTCATTAAGTGTGATTTTAGAAGAAATCGAAAATCAAATAAATATTGAACTAAACTGAACAATTTTTTGAGACCAACTCTGAAATCATTCATACAAAAATCAACAAAGAGAATATCAAAATGTATGAAACAGCTGATTTTTTCCGCGATTTCAGAGTTGGTCCCAAAAAGTTGTTCAGTTTGATGGTCCCTATCTACCCTATTCAGCATTAGGGGTTATTTTGTAACACGTGTGTAAGTAGATAATGTTTGAACTAATTTTTAGGTTATCTAATGACGGTTTCAAGGTATGTCACTCATAATATGGTCTTTTTACATGTTTTAAGTAGGTACTTAATGTTTTTAGGTGAGCTATAATTACGTTATAATAGGTTAATTCGCGAATTGTTAACAGATGACGGCCATTTGTTGCAAGATCTATTCCTTTATACCAAAACAAAAACTAAGACCAATGATAGTAAATTTGTTTATTGTCGTTATAAATTTTCTATTCCTATTTTCTATACAAAACTTTGATTAGTATTTATTTATTATTTATTAATCTTAGGGAAGACCAACAACTAGTAACAAACAAATAGCACTCGTAATAACAGTACGAAGTCATTTACAGGTCCTCGCATAATATATACTTATAACAGGTTGATCTACATAAAGTGATACGGGTTGTTTTCAAATTAATTGTACCATAACTCACATGGCATTCACATGTAACGTCACTCACATGTTGAAAATGTTACTCACATGCAACATAAAGGTGAATTCTCACAACATAATATTCTCCCATCGTATTAAAACTAGTGGCTGCCCGCGACTTCGTCTGCGTGGACCGTAGAGAACCATGGACAAGGGTAAAAAAGTCACAACTTTTAATCCATTTGAGTGCCAAACATCTGAAACCGTTTAGGCGTACCTAAAAAGGTGTGTGTGTGTGTGTGTAAGAAACACACACACACACACACACACAGACACAAAATACAAGTAATATTAGTGGGAAAAGGGATAGCGATAACTTTAGGTATGTATCCGGTATTGAAAACCTCCTCCTTTTTTTGAAGTCGATTAAAAACGAGTATTGTGAGTAACGAAATTGTGAATAACACTGTATGAGTAACAAACATGTGAGTAATGAACCCCAATGTGGACGAGTCTTTACCATGGTGAGACACGTAACGTTATTCACATGTAAGTAAATATTACTAAATATTGATGTTTTACTACATCTCAGTAAACATAACCTCATAACCACAAAGCCTGCAAACAATGTAAAATTGCCATTTTAATCACAACAATTAGTTCTTTCGAGTACACTTATGTTAATATAAAACTTCACTTACCTTACATATTATAATCCTGTCGTTTTTTCACAGGTTTTCGATGTTAATTTTACGACCTCATTTACATAACCTCACTAAACTCTGGCAGAGACAGGCGTTTTGTTTTATTTTTAACACCAAATGGAAGTCCGGGGTTGCCAAAACCGAAAAAAAACATTTCAACGGTAGTTTTTGCAATGGTAAAGTCCCAAATACCGTTACTCACGCATTGTTACTCTCATGTTACAAAACCTTGGACATCTCTTTAAATAAATGTAAAAAACAAACAATAAGCTGAATATGACCTCAACGCAAGTCACGGTTAGTCTGTCCTTTAATCTAAAGATCAAAGTTCATAATTTGCCTGTACGTGTATTTATGAAAGAGTTGTTCACATTTTTCTAGACAAAGGTAGCAAAAGGACATCCTTATTTTGTATGAGATGAAAAAATAATAAAAAAAATCTTAGCTCATATTCCATAACTATTTGATTAAATAATAAAATTATAAGCTTAAGTTATAATAAGTGTAGGAACATAGCTGCTGGAAAAATATTCATAAAACAGTTCAGAATTGAAATCTTTCTCACAATTACGCAATGAAGGTGTTGGACAAACATTTTGGCTCATAGGTACAATTATTCTGATAAATACCCATACAACCTTATAAAAGTATACTTCCACTAAAACATACATTAAACAAATAAAAAATTCAAGTACTAACTGCGTAAACATTAACAACATTATCTTTAAATCAGGTGTTCCTAAGCTACAATTATAGTCTAAGCAAGCGTAAAAGCATAAAAATACAAAAACCGCTCATTTAGCCAACAGAAACTGAGACAATCACTAAAAAAAATGTTTAAATGAATCTCAAAATCTATTCATCTAACTTATTTTAGAATTTGTTTATGAATGGTATTCGATCGGAATAGAAAATTAATTACGATAATAAACAAAGGAAACAATATTTTCTGTCACCTAAGTTTAGATGTGTCACTAATCTGCAATACCCTAATAATAATAATATCTATCCCCAAGAAATATATTAGTCATATTAATCAAAACGATCCCTAAGTTTATATCATCGGATTAATGTAAATATGTATCTTAAATTATATTTTGATCACCTTTTTCTATAGCTCTGCCCTTTAAAAAGTAAGTCAATCATCAAAATAATAGATCTGTCACCTAATAAATAGATCTGTTCCTTAATTCAATGCTAGAGCCTGAGGAGATTAGTTTAAATGAAGAAGTGAACTTGCTACCAAAAATGAAAAGTTCACAAAGTAAAGTTTGGACATTCATTCATAGATTTGATAACTTAGAATGTGCTGAAAACTACATTTAAAACGAAAAAATATCCTATCTTAAAAAAACGGAGGGGCTTAAGAAATATTGTAGATGCAACAAAGTATCGTCTTTCAGTTGAATTATTTGATATATTAATATTATTTTCCAGTGGTTAAAATTATTCTTAGGTACCTAAACATTTTTATATTGTTGGGTGATTTAGTTTTAGTGGCACTTTTATTATTTTGATACCCAATATATTTATTTGATGATTGATATATTTTCAAAGTAATTCTTAACTATTATTTAGGTAAGCGTTTTAATATTATTTGGTGATTCAATTTAGGTGACAGATCTACTATTTTGGGAACAAAAATTATTTATTTGGTCACTGAAAATGCATTTATTAGGTAATTGATAAAATCATACCCATAAACAAATACCATTGGCATAAGTTTTTTGTATTAGAACGGAATAGATCATTCCGCTGCGACAGATGTCAACTTATGAACTTACTTACTTGCCTGCGGACAGTGCCGTTTACACGGCGGCAATTAAGTTGGCGGGGAGCGGTAGACGAAGCGGGAGGGGGGTGCGCGCTACTTGCCTGTCCAAAAAATAGAACCCGATCCTATCCTGAGGCAAGTTGCTACTTACCGGCTTACTTACTTGCCGGGCGGTGTCCACACGCGGTTTCTACTTACTTACTTGACCCCCCCTAGAGGTTGAAAAATGTACCCAACTGCAAATAACTAAAGTCCTAAGGCCGTGCAATTGACTTGCTTTTCCGACAAATCCTGCCCCATCTCAAAACTTGAATAAATTCACTAGGTGCTGTTGACTGTACCTACAATTCATATCATTTTCATCCTCTTTAATACTAACTTGCCCCCCCCCCCCCCCTGGGCCATGAGCTGGCGACGCCCTTGGAGATGACTCTACTTTTTTCGACCATTTGCGTTGTTCTAAGGCCCGTACGTATATATAAACCACTCTCAATTTATTGGGCATCTTCAGGCCCGCAAGCGGGCGTGCAAGGCGTGCACCGCACGCGGGTAGCACATTTAGAGGGGCGGCAAATCGGGCAATCCAAGCGTCGACGCTAGGGTCGAAGAAGGGTCATGATATGAGCGCTCCTGGCAAGAATTGAATTTTGCGCCCCAAGGCTTATTTCTAGGATCATGAGTTACACTTGCAAGATTTGAATTTTGCGCCCCAAAACAAATTTCTATGATAATCAACGCCCCTGGCCTGGCACGATTTGAATTTTGCGTCCCAAGACTTATAGACTATTTTCTAGCTATGGATGTTATGCTATGGGTCAGCAAATTGAGGGTTGCGCCTGGCAGACGCCCCCCTTGCCAGCCCCTAACCTAGCTACGATGCCAGATCCATTACGAAATATTCAGGAAGCTTGAAATATGTCTCTATCCTTGTAACCACTTGTGAAGAAGCGGCAAACCACGGCTCGCGAGCTGCATGCAGCTCTTTGACTCCCTCTGTGCAGCTATGCCGAGAATACGCGACAGCACGATTGCGGAGAGGTATTTGTCCAATGCAAATGCCAGCAGAGACGAAATTGGTTCCTTGAGAGAGGCCATGGTGGAGCGGACAAATATGACTTTGAGTCTTGTCTCCTAATGGGGCGACAACAATTTGGTCACTTTTAACGCCACCAAAACGCAGGCATGTCTATTCACTGCAAAAAAGAGTCCTCTGAACTTGACTCCTACTTTCCGAGGTGTTTCCATACCAGTCACCGACAATCTCGATCTCCTTGGCATAAAGTTGACTTCCGATCTCAACTTCGGTGACACAATTAAGTCGAAGGCTCAAACTGCGGCCAAAAAACTAGGCATCTTGAACAAGGTTAAGCGATATTTCACGCCGGGACAGCTTCTAACTCTTTACAAAGCGCAAGTCCGGTCGTGCATGGAATATTGCTGCCACCTGTGGGATGGGTCCGCAAAGTACCAACTAGCCGCACTTGACTCGGTTGAACGAAGAGCCAGAAAACTCATAGGGGATAATAAGCTATTACAAACTAAGCTTCACAGTCTTTCCCACCGCCGTGAAGTAGCTTGTCTGGCGGTGTTCTACAGGTTATATTTCGGAGAGTGTGCTCTTGAGCTGCATGAGCTCATTCCGCCATCCCCGTTCTACCATCGGTCGTCCAGACGCACGGCGGGGTTTCACCCCTTTTTGTTTGACATTCCATGCATGCGCACGAAGTGTTTCTCATCTTCCTTTTTAATGCGCACAGCCAAGGAGTGGAATTCCCTGCCTGCGTCTTTATTCCCGCAAGCATATAACCCAGCGATATTTAAAGCCCGAGTGAATAGGCTTCTTCTGGGCAAGCTCGCTTCATCTTCGGCCTCTTCTTAGCCTTATGGTTCTCGAATGTGGCCAAGAGTAAGCCCATTTAATGTAAAAAAAAAAAAAACCCATGGCTAAATAATTTATTAGAAATAAATAATTTATTTTTCTTGCCTATACCGCTTCGCGTCGTGTTCTGGCAGCGGGGATAGATAGGGATCTAGACTGGATTTTAAGAGTTTAAGCCGAACTCCGCTCGGCTTTCATTCGAGACCTGGGGCCCTATTTTTGAATCCTTCGGCTGGCAAATTTAATTTAAAGATTATCCCTTAAAATATTAAATATTATTTTTAGATTAATTCTATAGTTAATTAATTTATATAATAAAATTTTGGCGTCGAGCGCTCTTTTCAACTTGTAGTCGGGTGCTCAAACAGCTAGTGGCGGGCCTGGGCATCTTAAGATCATACTTGAGTTGCTAATTCTACTAAGAACAGAATCTCAAGTATGATCTCATGATAGCTCTCAATGTTGAGAGCGGTTTATAAATACGAGCCAATGTGCCCCGTAATTATTTTACTCTTTGGTTGGTGTGGAAAGTGGAAATCGTAAACGTTCAAACGTGTTTGTCAAACACGTGTTTGTCAAGTTGTTGGATTGTCTGCGAGCAAAAACTACATGATCGTCATCTCGTATGTGCCTTACTCCTTCTGGCTTGTGAGCTATAAAAACCTTCAGTGACGGATAAACAATTGCTTATTTTGGTATTCAGAACAAACGTGACGCAAGCGTTTATGAATGATTGACGTTTGAACATAGCACAGACGAGATGACGCTGAAGATTATGTATGCTGGAAATAACAAAAACTAGCAAACGAAAGTCCAGTTTTACTCCATAGATGCTCAGTGACGCAAAAATAAATAAGATTTAACACTCGAACATCATACAAAACAGAACAGGTCTCATAAAATCGTTGTTTAAACATGGCACATACGGAACCCTCTGTGCCAGTTTTCATTTGACAAAATATCGACAACTAAACCGTTTGGAGCCAAATAAAGCAGTCTAGCAGCGTCACGTTTGATAAGTGACAGCATATAATACTATATATATAGCATATATATAGCATATAATACAGCATATAAACATATAATACTTGAAATTCGTTTGTAAAACGACACATCAATAAAAAAAGCGAAAACAATATTTCGACCCGTCACACTGTCTGGCCCATACTTAAAACTGTCACGTTACGTGAATTTTGCCTCATGCATGTTGTAAAGCAATTAAAATTAAAAAGAATTTCCGTCACTGAGGATCTAGCTTTATCTGAAACCAATCATTGCAGTATTTACGATGTAATTCGAGGTTAAAATTAGTATGTAAATAAGCTAGGGTGACCATGAAGTATTATTTTTGCGGACATTGTATTGAAGTTTACTGAGACTGAGAGAGAAGTAATGTGCATAATATTATATTATTATTATACATTACTTTTAGGTTTTAACACGACTGCCCAAAAAAGCAGTGTATAATAATAATATAATATTATGTGTTCAGGGTTCATGTATGTTTGTAGGTATGTGAGTTTCTTTATTCCACCATAACTTCTAAATGGCTTAACGGATTTAGATGCATGGGGTATCGTTAGAATCCTTACACCATTCCAAGTGACACTGGCTATATTTTTTTAAAGTTAATATGACGACTGTACGACGCCACTTTTAAATGTGAAAAAAAAAATATTTATCTTCAATAATTACAGTATGGGCATCAAATGAAAGGCGCACATTCTAAAACTATATCATTTGCCTGTGTAAAATTAAATTAAATAAATTTGAAAAACTGTAAAAAGACGACTGCCCTGCCAAAAATGAACTAAAAAGTTAATTAAATACCAAGTGCCATTGCAGTCGGGGGACCTCTTTGATTAAAAATTGTTCCACAAAACGGTCCCCTTGCTTTGCATTCATGCATTCATGACACTTGTTATTTAATTATCTTTTTAGTTCGTTTTTGGCAGGGCAGTCGTGTTTTAAATTTATTAAGGAAATAAAACTTTAGGAAATCAATTCAATAATTTGTGATTTATTAACGCCAAAGGTGTGTCACTAAAAAGTTATTTTGATAACAATAATAATGTCAAATATATCACAGTTCAATCAGAATAATGTACAATAATTATTAATGACTAAGAGAATTAATATAAATTGAAAAAATACTAGAAAAAATCGACTCACCCGTAGCAGCTCAGACAGGATTCGAACCCGCACCCTTGGGATTCCAGCCCAATGCACTAACCAATTATGCTACTAGCGACTCGGCTAGTGGGAGCGGCGAAATTTTCTAGTACTTTTTACGTTTCCGCTATAAGCCAGCGTTATCTCATCAATGTGAGTGAACCACTAGCGACTTGGTATTATAATTGGTTAATGCATTGGGCCGGAATCCCATGGGTGCGGATTCGAATCTTGTCTGAGCTGCTACTACTATATAGCTGTTAAGCCTGGGCATAGTTTAGGGCAGCGATTCCCGAATGTTGTTCGGCGGAAGCCTGGGGTTCCATAAGCGGCTCTCAGGGGTTCCGCGAAAATTCAAGAGTTAAGTAAATATCTTTTTGTTCTAACTTTAAAGTCAAACTATACTTACAAGATGCGAACACCAAGCCAAAAAGCCTCAGTTCGGTGTGATTTCACGTAAAAAAAACTACAGTTAGTTTACTTCTTACTTGAGCTATCGTTCCGCCTATAAACAGTGAACCAAAAAGGGTTCCGTAGCAAAAAGAATTCGGGAATCGCTGGTTTAGAGAATAACTGATTTTGGAAAATTGAACACTAGCCAAAGTATCATTTGCAAATTTTCGTTATCGCTTCGCTTTCGAAACATGTATGGATTTGACGTTTTAAAATTCGATTGTTAACGAAACCTTATGTCAATCCCATACATGTTTCGAAAGCGAAGCGATAACGAAGATTTGCCAATGTTTCTTTGGATAGGCCCTCTGACGCAGAACCATAATAGTCCAACTAAACTATAAGGAATATAAAAATGACGCCATGACAAAAGCTGTTCAGCTTGATAAGCAATTTCTGTTGATCTATAAAAATTGAAGATCTGGAACACCTGATGCAGAACCATAATGGTCCGGCTAAACTATAAGAAATATAAAAATGACACCTTAGCAAAAGCTGTTCAACCTGATGAGCATTTTCTGTTGAGGTAAACAAATTGAAGATCTGGAACACATGATGCGGCGGAATATATAAATACGCCAGAGTCATAAAGTCCACGCGTACGAAGTCGTGGGCATCAGCTAGTGTACAAATAAACTTAAAAAAATATTTTGTTAACATTAAGATTGTCATATAGATATCACCAATGATATTAGAATTAAAAAGATATGTTTTGTCAGTACCATGCGTCTTCAAAAATTGTCCCCAACCGAATGTCACTACTAATCATAGAATATCGTTAAATGGTTTACAGAAGTGACATTTAGATAGAGTTTGATGCCTATGAGTTACGTAATACAATGATGATGTCTGAATAAAATAATGAATCCTTTATGTAATTTTTTATAACATATTAAAGCTGAAAGTTTTCACATTTTTTTATAATTGATTCAATAGGTGATATTGATATTATTAAGGTTTCGAATAGTATTTTTTTATTAAATGTAGTGTAGGACTTTTAAATCCGGAGAATTTAACATTTTTCGGCAGGGCCATCTAAAATAAAAAGTCAAATTTATAATGCCGGTCAATACAACTGGAGAGGGGATAGACCCCATCGTGCAGGGGATTTTGTCGATAAAATTTACCATATTATCTGCCTTTAAAACTCCGACATCGCTAACTAAACATATTGTATAGGTAGTAAAAGGGGATCCCTTGTTTTCGCATAATGGTTTTATACCTAATTTGATTTGGCATAACGGATTTGGCATATTTTTTTTTGTCATAATAATACTTTGGCATAATTGTTTTTTGGCATACTATTTATATAAGCATAATAATCATTTAGACTAATATTTTTTCGCATAATGTGATTAGGCATATTGTCTATTCGCCTAATATTATTTAGACATAAAAATCAAAAACAATAAGAATAAACATTTTTACGTACTTATTTATTTTCTTGCAAAAAGGGTATGTATTAAAATGCCGAAAATTCATAACGCATACGACCAAAATATCGCACCTATTTTCAAAATACCGAAAATCCTAAATATCGATATCCAATAGACCGTAACTTAAAAGATCGAATATTAAATGACGGATAGCTCGAAATCCCGAAAGTTAAAATGCCGATAGTCCAAAATCCTGAAAGTCTGTTCAGGTCTATAAGGTGTGACGACGAGCGAGCGTAGCGAGCGAGGAGTAGGTTAAATTTCATTGCGACCTACAACGCATGAGCCGAGCGAGTGAAGCGAGCGTGCCGCGGCAGCGGCCGGCGAAGTGCCAGAACCGACCTGCTGGCAGTTTTTTTAACATTCAGTTTTTTAAGCTTTTATTTTAGTTAAAATGTACTTTCGTGATTTTAAACGTACGGCCAAACAACCGTTCGACCATTTGATTTTCGGTGTATCGTCTGTGGGTCTTGTAAAATTCAGTCTTTTCAACTTCGGCATTGTAAATAAATACCCCTGGCCATGCATGTCACAAACAATATTTATATTTATTTCAAGTGTAATGTTATAGCAATTAGCTTTTGCAATTGCAACAAATGCAAATGTGCAAGATTCGAAGTGTATTCATTTTTTTTTGTTTATAAAAATATGCGTTAATAACATTATGCGTGTTTAAATTTATGCTAAATAATATTATGCTTAAACATGATTATGCTTAAATTAGTTATGCCTAGCAAAATTATGCATAAGCTGTTATGACTAAGTAGTATTATGCGTAAATATCATTCGGCGAAATCATATTATGCTATGACATATTATGCCTTAAAATTTTATGCAAATACATAGGGAACCTAGTAAAAGCACCTATATTACAAGCTTTGTTAGTTTGGGACTAGGTAACAATTAGATAGCAACTTTAACACGTTGAACGCCACAAAAAATGTGTGACTGTTCATTTAAACCACTGGGGACACATATGTGCCAAACCCAAACAATCCGTTCAGGCCACGGGGGTCATCAATGGGCCATTGCAATGCTTCTATTCAAACTCAATTTACAAGCCACGGAGCATCGGTACCATACAACAAAGTAATGAAAATGGGCCACGCGGCCCTGTAGAACATTCAGTCAGCTTGGTTCTTCTTTTTTACAAAAGACTTAGAATTTATTTACGATTTTCTATACTTTGTAAGGGTTTTTTCAAGTTTCACTAAATGAAATATTTTAAACTAAAATAAAGCGATTGTCTTCTTGAGATATTATGTACAACAAAACAATAAAAAGAACAAAACTACGTAAAATAATTTCAAATTTTTAAGAATGAGTAGGGGAAGTTGGGGTACAGTGTAACAAGGGGTATAGTCTAACAGTGGCACTCTGTCGCTTACTAGTATTTCAATAGCGTTTCATAGATGTATTATCAAACGCACCTATCACTATCATATGCCAGTATTGCCAGTTATCAATTTTGGCCATTGTCTCTGCAGTAAGTATGTCAAAATAAACAAATATTATATTTTAGGTATTGTAGAACTCTAACATCGCTATAGTATTTTGTATTTAAATCTAAATTATTGCAGTTTGGTGAGTAATTTTATTTTATTTTATAGGTACTGATATTTTTACGATATATTCACTTTTTAATAGGTACTATATTTACTGCCTGAAATAATAACCTATAATTTTTTGCATGTTTGTTTTGGTACAGTGTAACGGGCTACTGTGTAATATTATTATTATAGTGTGCATCTTTTAAAAAAAAATGCTTTTTTATACGAAGAAATAATGCTGAATAGAAAGAGGAAGACTGATTGGATTTAGCGATGAAAAAAATATTATAAACGCCATAGAATTAAGAAAACAGAACTTCATTATATGTATATGATCGTCGAACCTGAAAAACCAAGTTTATTCAATCCTTTTTTCGAAAATTTTATGATTTTTTAAGAATTATTATGTTAATTTTGACATAATAAAATGATTTTCTACAAAAAATTGCATGATTATTATACATGCCCTTCGTGTTAATAGTACCCCCAAAAGAATTCAAAAGTGCCATACAATAAATATTTTGATTACAACGAGGGTTTATATATTTTTTGTAACACTGATCCCCACCTTCCCCTACTATTAAAACAGTCTAATAACAAATCACGGGTTATTCGGACAAATTTAACAAAATGAGCATGCGGAGTAGTTATGCGGGGTGGGCCAGACTGTGATCCCCGTGGCCCCTGCGGAAGAAAAAGCGGAATTCCTTCCGCAGAGGCCATGAGGGATACCAGTGTGCCAACTTAAAAATTCTTCAGTTTTAGGAAGAAAAACACCAGAGTTTTTAGTTTATAGCGCTAATTATTATGTTTCTAATTGATAATAACTAAAATTCGACATTGTGAAAATTGGTGGTTTATGCGAATTTCCGATGGCTCCAACGAACAGGCCTAGGTTGGCCCACATGGTGCCCTGCGTGGCGCTCAACGTGTCGAGTAAATCAGTACGCCAACTAATAGACTAGCAGAAAATTCTAAAAATCGGCTTCCTTTACCGTTTCAACGGCATTTTGTGAGCCATTTGGGCATCATGACTTTTCCGATGTAAAAATCCTGCTGAATTCGATTCTGAATGTTGCCAAGCCGAATTTAAACTTTTTTTTTCAAGCGTGTTTTGCTCTTCTAACGACTTGATTCAAGAATAATTAAAATAAAAATATCTCTATGTTTATGTATAGAAAACCCTCTACTCTACAGGATTAAAACTATGAGGATTTATTTGCCTCAGAAAAAAAAACACTGGTAAACTTTTGTTTAGTAACTGTGTTAAAAAAATGTGTCGCGTGGTGGAATTTTCTCTCCTCCGACCACATCTCATACTTCCGGTACCCGGACGGACTTCCGGTTGTCAAAATTGAGTTCAGCGACACCCACAGCCTATGCCAAGACACCGAATTCAGCAGGCTTTTTACTTCGGAAAAGTCATTTTGCCAAAATGGCTCGCAAAATGCCGTTGAACTTGAAAATTTTAAGATGAACTACTAGTCTATAAGCCTTAATTTCATGAGTATCGATTGAAAAATGCGACCTGTAGTGTAGAGGTTTACATCTAATTACCTTAAAATACATACAATAATTCTAAGCATACAGTTTATTTGTTGAATTTTATTTATAATTTTTTTATTTACTCTCATACTTTGGCCACATAATACGAAGAGGAGATGAAAGTCTCGAAAAGCTGGTCGTGGTTGGTGGAATAGAAGGCAAGAGAGCCCGAGGTCGTTCGCCAACCAGATGGTCTGACCAAGTAAGAGAAGCAACCTCCTCAAGCAAATTCCATCAAGCAGTGAGAGCAACCATGGACCGAGACCGATGGAGACAAATCGTAAAAGCAGCCGGTGATCACGATCCTTAGTTATGAGGGAACGATTAAGAGAGAGATTTATAATTTATTTTATTTACTTAAAATATTTTTTAATAATTTATTTAATTTTTATTTATAAATTATTCTTCTCTTGGTAAATGGGAGCGAATGCTTGAGCACTGTCGTAGCATTGTTCCGTTCTGTTTTTCGTCAAGTTTCTCGGAAGCAACTCAAAATGTCATAGCTTTCGCAAGACTGCGCTCAGCCCCCCTAGCCAAAATAACATTTGCAAATTTTCGCTATCGCTTCGCTTCGAAACATGTATGGATTTGACGTTTTAAAATTCGATTGTTAACGAAACCTTATGTCAATCCCATACGTGTTTCGAAAGCGAAGCGATAACGAAGATTAGCGAATGTTACTTTGGCTAGGCCCTTGGTTTGCTAATTAGCTCAGTTTTCAGCTGCCACTGTGACGACGAAATTCTAATATCTTTGGATATCACAGTTTAATCACAATATGTTCAATAATTATTAATTTGTTAAAAACTGACTAGTACCACAACCTAAAAAGTATTTAGTTTATACATTCAGCCATCGCCTGTTGTGTTGGCGAAAAAGCCGCCGTTCATCTAGACAGTTGGAGCAACGACTAAAAGTGTAAGGGCTGTCACTGTAGGGATGCTGACCTCTTTTTTCAATTTAATAACAAAAATGACAAAGATTGACGGAGATTGCCCTAGACGACACAATCATATTGCGTAATATTTAATTGCACATTATGATTGAAATGGCCTAACCGATCAATTATATTGCACAATAATTATATAGTACCTAGGTACAACCGAGCTAAAGCTCGGTTATTACTATTTATTGTAAATGGTTAGGTGATAATAACAAAAGTGCTTTAGCTACTTTGATTTCAGAGCAATGTACCTATGTGATGTTTTTTTCGATATTCGTATTCTCAACCTTAAAGCACTTGTCACAGAGTAACGCCATCTATTGTCTTTAGCTCGTGAGCTTTGTAATAAGATGTAGTTAGTTACATAATAATTCCGCGAGGCGTAGTAGTTAGTTTTTTACGGCATTAGCCGAGAGATGGCGTCACAAAAAGTTTACCGAAAAACTGTGTTTAAAATTTGTATCGGTAATTTTTTTGTTTTGCACTATTGCTTCACAAGTCTCAATAAAATAAAAACTCAAAAGCAACATTAACTATTTTTTTAAACTTATCTAAAAACAATAATATATATATATATGTATATATATATAAACTTGAACATATAAAAAAAGTAAGTCACCGAGCGGGATTCGAACTCGGAACACTCGTTTCTTGTGGTCCGCGTCCTAACCCGCTGAACCAATTAGACATTGGCCGGCCGCGGACGAAATTAGCGACCATTTTCTGCGTCGCAAGAAAAACGCATGAAAACGCAAAAACGCGCGTTTTCCCAAACGATTAAATAATATATACAAGAATTGCTCGTTTAAAGGTATAAGATAATAAATATATAAACTTGAACATAATAATATGGAAAAACTAAAGTAAGTCACCGAGCGGGATTCGAATCCGTAACACTCGTTGATTGCCGTCTGCGTCTTATTAACCCGCTGGACTAGATGGACAGTGGCCGGCCGGACGAAATTAGCGACCATATTCTGCGTCGAAATAAAAACGCATGAAAACTCAAAAACACGCGTTTTCCCAAACATAAGACTAATCTAGTTCGATTGTTTACCCCCGAAAACCCCCATATACTAAATTTCAGCCAAATCGTTAGAGCCGTTTCCGAAATCGCAGAAATAAATAAATATACAAGAATTGCTCGTTTAAAGGTATAAGATAATATCTAGGTAACTAAAGTCGCTAGAATGCAAAGTCCGTGGAAAAAATAACTAACAGCACAGATTAGATAATAGTGCTAGCAGGACGATTATAGCATTTCTGTCCATCAACGTACGTACATTGTTGTCACCCTATCTTAAAAATCTCATACAAATTTTATTATGGATTTTATTGTAACTACTGCAGTGATTGGTTCTAGATGCAGCTAGATCCTCAGTGACGGACATTCTTTTTAATATTAATTGCTTTACAACATGCGTAATGCAAAATTCACGTAACGTGACAGTTTTAAGTATGGGCCAGACAGTGTGACGGGTCGAAATATTGTTTTCGCTTTTTCTATTGATGTGTCGTTACGCAAACGAATTTCAAGTATTATATGCTGTCACTTATCAAACGTGACGCTGCTAGAATGCTTTATTTGTCTCCAAACGGTTTAGTTGTCGATATTTTGACAAATGAAAACTGGCACAGACGGTTCCGTATGTACCATGTTTAAACAACGATTTTATGAGATCTGTTCTGTTTTATAAGATGTTCGAGTGTTAAATCTTATTTATTTTTGCGTCACTGAGCATCTATGGAGTAAAACTGGACTTTCGTTTGCTAGTTTTTGTTATTTCCAGCATACATAATCTTCAGCGTCATCTCGTCCGTGCCATGTTCAAACGTCAATCATTCATAAATGCTTGCGTCACGTTTGTTCTGAATACCAAAATAAGAAATTGTTTATCCGTCACTGAAGGTTTTTCTAGCTCACAAGCCAGAAGGAGTAAGGCACATACGAGATGACGATCATAAAACTACGTGTTTGACAAACAGACCATAAACAAAACTACGTTTTTTTGTCTATGGTTTGTTTGTCAAACGCGTTTGCCAACTATGGTTTGAACGTGTGCGCTGAGAAAACATACAAACAAAACCATAGAGAACGTAATCACTCCTGTCAAAAACGTAAAATTTGATAAATAAAATTTTTAATCATATACCAGATACCATAAAATGTCTACCCTTGAACAAATTTAAAATAGTCCTGCGTGAATGGTTACTCGAAAATACATTCTACTCCATCGATGAATTCTTGCAACATAAACAAGTAAAAAAATAAACATAATATACGAAATTATGGTAGATGCATGAACAATCTTATCCAATTTAAAATATAATTTTAGTTTTAAGATTAAGATTTGCATGCTATCATTGTATGGCTAAATAGGTTTAAGCAACATTATATTATTTTTGACTATCACTGTTATACCCTATTTATAGCAAATAAACAGAATTATGAATAAACGTGTTTGAACGTTTACGGGGGCCTTAAAGGCCCCCGTAAATGTTCAAACACGTTTGTCAAATTTTACGTTTTTGACAGGAGTGATAACGTTCTCTATGGTTTTGTTCAAGAAGCTTATACCCACAATGGAGATTGCACGCCTAGTGTCATAGTGAAGGTTGAAAAAAGACTCTTTAGTGACGTCACGGCGTATTGCTATCTCTTTCTTTTCGTTTTACAATACGTTTTCGTTTCTCACGAACGAACGAACGAACGACGAACAACGAACACGTATTGTAACACTAAAGAAAGAGGTTGCAATAAGCCGTCACGTCACTCAAGGACATTTTTTCTATCTTCACTATGACACTGCATATGACTTCATAATATGCAATCTCCATTGGAGGGAGGTATAAGCTTCTTGGTTTTGTTTGTACGTTTTCTCAGCGCACACGTTCAAACTTTGTTTGGCAAACGCGTTTGACAAACAAAGAATAGACAAAAAAACGTAGTTTTGTTTATGGTTTGTTTGTCAAATACGTAGTTTTTGCTCACTGACGATCAAACTGCTAAACAAACACTTACGTGTTTGACAAACGCGTTTGAACGTTTACGGGGGCCTTTAGAGAAGGGATAGGGAAATGTACACTACTCTATGGTTTTGTACGAGCAAAAAAAACTCTATGGTTTTGTTTTACGTTTGTCTACTCTATGGTTGTTGAAGTGTGCTTGCGCTGTCTCCTTTTGTTTTTATTTCTATCTTTAAATTATAAAATCTCCTGTGAATAGTAAAATTTTAGTTAGTAACTATTTATTTTATAAGTGTATGTGTCCCATTTCAATAATTGAAAACAACAGAATTGGGTGAGTAAATATATATTTTTAAAAATTTCTTTTGACGTAATTTTTACAGATTTTGTCCTTGACGTTTGCTATTTTTCATCTAGGCTACAATAATGATAAAAGATGGTTTTAAGTGCACTATAATTGAAATTTATTAGCTTTCTATACTTTAATTCCAATGCAGACAGTCCGCAACTAAAGTTCTGTAGTGGAAAACCTGAGGAAAATCTGGTGTAGGTAGATATCTGGTAGCTCATTTTTAATGGATTTCAGAATGTAACATTATACGAGCAACACGATTCCTGCAACACCGAGATGGATTTGATAGGGATAGGGAGGGACTGAGTTGCATTATGTCTGCCATCATTTGCTATCTGACAACTAACATCTGGTCAGGCCATGCAAAAGTATAGTTAGAAGTGCTGGTATATATCACCACCTTATTTATAATACCTATAAATACAAGCAAATAGGAGGCGTATGAAGTGTCTTGTTTCTTTTACTCTTTTGACAAAAGATAAAACATGTTTTAACAGTGCATTAACCAAAATGGAATTATGAGGTGTTTATGAATAAGGCCATTTGTTTGTCTGCAGTTATTGTGCCTTCAAGTTAAGTGTAATACCATTTAGTAAGTGGGTACTGGAATTTATAGTAAGAGTAGTCCCTCATGTGTGTGTCACTGATAATCCGCTGCTTATTTTCTCATAGACAGATGTGTTAGATGTACTGTACTACACCTAAGCCGTTAGCAAAGTTCGAATTTTAAATTGAACGCTGTTCATACAGTACAAACTGCACGGTAGCCCTAGACTTACACACACATTTGCGTGTGTACAAAAAGTCATATGATGTCATCTGTTATAATGGCGCGGTTTTATGGAGTGTCGGGGGTGTGTGGTTAGTTATGTTTCTGTTAAGGTTGATTCTATTCGCCAGTCTACACTAAATTAATAAGAATAATGTGATATTTTTCAACAGTTAGCATTGCAGGGTTAGTTTTAAAAGTTGATGAATGATTTTGCATGTCATGATGTCAATGATGGTCACCAGCCCCCTGATTTTATAACTCTATTGCAATCAACTATGATGAAACTGAAAGAAATCGCAGTTACATTTTGTACTATTATGTATTCTGTGCTTTAAGTAAGATAGTTGTCACATTGATTCTTACAAAGCAGCAATGTAACTTCAATTTCTGTCAGTTTCAATCAGAAGTTGATTGCAACGGATACAAAATCAGGGGGCGGGTCTTATTTTCCCCAGCTCTAAATTCGAATTTTCGATCCTTTTGGGTTTTCCAAATCATGAAATATACAAGCCGTGAATTGTTCAAATTACGAAATTTCATAGACGTAAATTGTCCAAATTGATAAGTTTCAACTTTTTAGGAAATGTCTAAAGAGTAGAGACAATAGATAGAAAGAAAAATAATAATTTTCCCTTTATTGCACACAAAAGAAGAATTACAGAAAGGAGGACAGTTACAGAGAAGAAAGCATACAAGAGGTGACCTTATTGCAAGCAACAATCTCTTCCAGTTCCAGGCAACCCTTGGGGGAAAAAATAAAGAAAGATAGGACTAAAAGGGGAGGGGTGCAATTATGAAAGGATTAGTCAGTTTAAAAATAAATATTATCTATCTATAGATAAATACGATTAAACTAAAGGATGTAAGTAATCATTAGAATAAGATGAAAGGAAATAACTTCTAACTTTATCTTGGAAGGAACATATAGTCTGAGCTTTCCTGATACCCTCTGGTAGAGAGTTCCATAAGCGGGCAGCACGTACAGTAAAGGAATATGAAAAGATATTGGTGGAGTGTTGTGGAATTGTATTGGTGAAATTGGAAGGAAAACTATGGAGTAAAGGAGTACATAAGAGTGCATTATGCACATGTGTAAAATTATTGACTCGTGCCGTTGAATAGAGAGCTAGTCAATTACTTCTATTTACTAGTAGTCAATTTAGAACAGAAGTCGGATTGGACACAGGTCAAATTTGTGATTGCGAATTGATTGTGTATTACAGTCAAATATTTATCATAAATTCAAAGCTATAAAACATATATTCTGTCTGTATGTATTATTTATCATGCAACACATTACTAATGGTTTGCTATACATTAATTAATAAACATCATACTAGGCTCTTATTGTCAAAATATTTGATGTCATTTATATTTAAACTAGCGGCCGCCCGCGACTTCGTCTGCGTGAACAGTTTTATTGCTATCCCTCGGGAACTGTACGTTTTTTCTGGATGAAAGGTACCCTTCGTCCTTTTTTGCACCCCTGACAACGTGTATGCAAAATTTCATGATGATCGGTTCAGTAGTTACGACGTGAAGGCGTAACAAACAAACAAACAAACGGACTTTCGCATTTATAATATTAGTAAGGATAATAATACTTTTGAAATACCTCGTATATGTACCCACAAAAACACATGTATAAATAAATAAAGCTTGTGAATGTGGAAGGCGCATTTATATAATTTTGGACAAGTCACACCAAACATTTAAGTACCTAGGTACCTACTCCCAAACTAACGAAAGCTTGTAGGTACAGTCAGTGGCACGTATCTTGAAATCGGGTGGGGATTGCGCGGAATGCGTATTTTGTTTGGGTATGCGTTGCGGTGAGGGGCGCGGGCGGCGGGAGAGGGGCGCGCGCTATTGGTCGCTCACAAGAGCACATGCGCGAACTTATCCCCACTCCGTCGAAAAAATTTCAAGATACATGCCTCGCACTGTACCTACTATGATGGATTGATGGCTAAACAGCGTCGCACCTTGGTCATCTCGTTACTTAGCCATTTTGGCGATTTAGACAAATTTCGAAATTTGGACGACGAACATTCTGATTCTTAGGACGCTGCTGATAATGTCCTATAAAGAGAGATTAAGTACAGTCAGCGGCATGTCAGACTATACATGTTGACCTTGAGACCGCCTTTATGCCGTACGTAATAAGAGCTGTTTTCGTAGTTCAAATGTTTAACCCAACATGCCCTCGTGCGTACATGATCAGTCTGGCATCACATCAGTCTGTATGTACTTCTAGACTTTTTTCCAGACTTATGATCCAAAATTTGTACCAGATTGATGGAATGACTGATGCCAAACTGAACATGTAATCTCCCTCATACTTATCAGCGTCATCTAATACTTTAAGTATGGTAGGTTTCAACTTATATCATTGTTTTTGACAGCCAAACCGCAAATGAGCGGGGCACTTCTTGCTTGTTGAAATACCTATAACAAATTATTAATGTATACAGCTTTTAATTGTATAAATGTAACCGACTACATACCTACTAGAATTAATTATTTACTTGCTTAATTTCGGAAATGAGTCTAGTATCAATACTCAATACAGACGTACTGGGTAACAACGATATTAAGGTCAGCCCAAGATAGATTTGTAGCATTGACGAAAATCGAAGAAGCCAAGGCAACTTCATGAGCACATAACATTACAATACAGAATACAAACAAACCAGTCTACAAGTCTTTTCTCGTGTACCTTTTCAAGCATTTTCTCTCGAAGGCTCCTTTCAGGAACCTAATAATCATAACATACTTTTATAAGTCTATGATTCTTTGCTAAATGGGCCGAATGTTCACCTTGACTAAAGTCGTAAACTGATCGTCAGACTTGTTGACAACGGCTGTAATGATGTCAGTACGACCTTGTGTTATATAGGCACAAGGGCTGCTCTCCCGTTGAAGGGTATTTCCGGGATTCGGGTGGCCCTGAGCAAGTTTTGTTTCAAGGACTAAGGGCGCATGATAAATGAAAATCTTTCCCAGTTTCTAGGTCGCTCCGCCTACCGAAATGGGATGTCCTGAATACAGAATATGTAGGTTGTTCGTTGTTTCGATAAGTATATTACATACTTTTTGTTTGTACAATAGTAGATTGTTATACAAGACGCTAAAATGACCCATTGCATACGAGGTAGTTTTATTCCCGAGCTTTAGCGAGGGAATAAATAGAAACCGAGTTACAATGGGTTTTAGCGTCGTGTGTTACACTCTACTTTTCACTACGAAGGCGAGAAAATAAAATACAATATTAAATACCTAGTTTATACTTACGTAAACGAATCCACTCATTTTTCTATCCTCCACTTCATAAACTTTTCATACAGTATTTAAATAAATGATTTGTACTTGACGGCAAAAGATTAAAATTATTTATTTCCTATTACTTACTTACAGTCACACAATTCAATCAGTTTGGTATTAGAGAAAAATTCTGAAGATTTCGCGCCTTTTTTAATTTCTACTGTAGCAGCTAAGAAACACAATGCACGCATTCTACGATCAAACTTAGTCACAGAGTATAAATTAGTCTATGATTTCACCGAAGAGATCGCTGCTTTTAGTTCCATTTTCAAAAATAAAAATGAGAAACAGTATTAAGTCGAGCGAGTCTTTATTCGTGATTATGAATAAAGACTTTTTCATTTTAGTAGGCTCACTGGTAATAGACAAACATTAAAATAGAAAAAACTTTATCCCCTAGGGGTAATTTTGCTATTTTATCCTGGCTCTTGTACCTTACAATGACGGACTTATAGAGCAAGAGGAGTGAAAAAGTATAAGTAATAGTTATAGGTTAGGTATTAATATTTGCGTGCCTAATATAATATTGATTAAAACATAGGTAATTAAATAATTGTCCTTGGTTTTGTTTATTTTCGATTATCCTTAAACAATTACTTCCCAAAAAAATATTGTGGTTAATTGCGACTGCGACCTTATTTATTTATTCCGGATAGCATCATCTTCTTTTAAAAAGTATGAAATTATTGGACAACTAATTTTATTGAAACTCATTCGAAACCTCTAAATTAACATATAATATAAATTTTATCTATAACTATAATAACCATTTAACCTAGTTGCTGGTTGAATCCGAAACACCGATTTTATTTCATTATGATAAGTACAAGTTGTGTGTTACTGTGATACCTACCAGTTTAATCTCAAAAAGTTTTTAATGTAGGTACATTAAAAACTCACAAACTGGGTGGACCGCCATTGACCTCACCATTACTTCTGCGGAACTCCCGGTCCATAACTGGCGTGTCAACGGGAATATATTTCCAAAACCAGCTCCTTGCCTTGCCATACTCCATAGGTTCCCCCTCCTCCAACCTCATCAATCCGACACCCTTCGCCACGCGTAGATACTCCATCAGGGGTAGAGTTGTCTAGGATGCCTTCAGAACTGTTCTCTCCACGAATATGATCAACTCAGACATTCGAGGCCATATCGTGCATGACCGCGGAGAATCTGGAGAGAAGCGTCTGGCAACTCACCTCTTTCATCCACCAATGGGGCATTCCCTCTACCTCGACAATACTGCCCCTGGGGTGGGACAAGGGTTACCAAACGTCAGGATTTGTCCTGACATGTCAGGCTTTTTCGGTCCCTGTCAGAATTCTGGCAGGACTTGGAAAATGTCAGGCTTTTTTGGATTATTCACATGATAAAAAAGAAACCTTAAAAATTAAGCTTTATTTATCTTTATTTTTTGGTAACAATCAACTAGGTAGTGGGTACATTTTCAGTAAAATAATCAATTAACTTTGCAATAAAAATTATCAACTTAGCAAAATGTCAGGACTTTATAGTAGAAATCAGGCTTTTTGTCAGGATTTTTAGATATACCATACCATCTTGGTAACCCAAGGTGGAACTGAACCACTTTGGGATCACACACGACACGCTGAGCTTAGAGGGTGGCGCGTCCGCAGTGGGTTTTATTTACTCTTCTCCTCACTCTATCCCCCCTTCTTCCGCTTTCTTTCCTCTATTCTCTTTCTTTTCTATCCTTCTATCTTCCTCTCTCTGAAACCCTTTTATCATGCCCCGGTCTGGCAACAAGCCTCACCAAGGGATGAGCCCAAAGATGCCGGACCGTCTGCATCAATTCCATTAATTCCCTCTAATCTTCCCACAGCCGTTTTTTTGGAAATCCCTTACTATCCCTTTAGGAACCCCTTCCTCTATCCATGAGTTAAAAAAAAACATTTTGCAGTTAGTGTGTCAGTTAGATAAGCTATCGTGCTGTTATCGTGTTTGTCATCGGTTTACCTCGATCTAGTTCCGTTATTCTATCTAAAATACTCGATAGGTAGATAGGTAGGTAACACGGAAATATGGAGACTTAATTTTCGGTTTGATTAAACCCACTATGATATACTAGATACGATATGTGATACTAGGGTTGCTTCCCGTACTCAAAATAATCGTACTAAAATAGAGTAGGTTCTGGTTAATTCTCTATTTCGTGTTAGTGTACGTACTCTATAAATCTATGACAGCAATAAAAGAGTACGCTAAAATACTCTATTTACGTAACTATGTGTATCTGTTTTAAGAAAGACAAAAATTTGTTAAAAGTTGCGAAAAGTAACACAAAATACGTTTTTAAGAAGTATACAATTGATTAGTGCTTTATTCTTTTTTTTTGCTGTGTACTTTATTTTTTGTTTAAGGTTTTTTATTGGTCAAGTTTTAATTACATATGTCAAAAGTTATAGCTTTCATACAACTCTTTTTATTTTTTTAATATAACAGCCTCCATACAATAAAAATGTGTACAAGTAGTTTTTGCCAATATGTTTTATTTGGTGTGGTCATAGTTCCACACTTGTTTGTAGAGAAAAGCTTTTGTTTTCATTTTTTATTTGTTGTCAATCAATGCTTGCCTATTATAATATTATATGTATTTTTTTATCTTCTAATTGCCCATTACTAATAAAACAACCTTCCATAAGGAAGTATTCAAAAAAGTTGGCAATTCCTGCGATCTGGACAGGTCAGTATCCTGTAACTCCGTTCAATGACCCCTGATTGCACGCATTGCATCCAGCCAGAGCTTGCATTGTCGCATCAACTGGCATCACAACATACTAATGCGTGCTTTGAATTATAGCTTAGAATCGAGCAACATTATAACACTATGATATGACAGCACAGCGACCAGGCTCCGTGCCTGTCCATTTCCCCGGGTCATTTTGTATACACCATCCAAATTGTGAGGATGTGTTCAGTTCATGAAACTGAACAACTTTTTCTTAGGACCACATGGCCAAATATGTAAAAAAAACGAGTATCCATCAGTGGCGAGGGGTGATATTATGGCGAAGGTAAGCCGCTCTACAAAAATGATGAAAAATGCTATGATCTGCATAGTGGATCCTTGGGGTGGGATTTCCAAAAGTAAGCCGATGGGAATCGGCTTGTATGGACCCTTCGCCACTGGTATCCATGCAAATCAAAGAGATCACGTGATCAATTTAGTATGGGATGACCAAAATGAGGATCAGTAACAGGTTTGAATCCTATAGTTTTATTGATATAATATAAACACATATTGATAGCTATGAAACCTAGTGAAAGAATTTTTGAAATCCGTTTAGAAATGGTTGAGTTAAAAGGGTTTGAAGGAAATGCCAAGCTCAATGCAATATGTGCTTTATCACGTTCGACATAAGGTTCGCGTACGTCTCGATGACGTCATAAGGACCCCCAAAAAACCAGTATTTTAGCTCTTATAACTTCTCAGGTGTAAGAGATGTCGTAAAAAAAATTTCACAGTTAATCATGTGGTGGCATAAGCTTTCTAATTAGCCACTAAACAAAAATCATTACTGATCCTCATTTTGTGGCAAATTCTACACACACATGTTTCTTAGAGAAAGTTGTTTAGTTTCATGGACTGAACACATCCTCAAAATTTGGATGGTAAGTTCAAAATGACCCGATATATCCAAGAAGCGATCCACTATAAACGCAGGGATTATGTACTGCTATTGTAAAAATATTTTTCACACCACATGCTCGACAATGCCGAATTATATGTCATGTAAACCTTACCGAAAGCAAGACATTATATCTCTTGGCTTTAGTCGGGTTATAATGTTCTATTATAACCCGCTGGTCAATAATGTGATTTTCACTTTCATAATTCTTATTGCTATGTCCATAAAGTCTAGTTTCACTAAACAGAATGTGTCCTCAGCGGGCGCGGCCAACTCGATTTTCGAAGACCGAGGCCGTGACCCACTAGATTCGCACTGAGACGAACTTCATTTGTTTGTCAAATCGAGTAGACCACGCCAGCTGAAAGAAGTTGCTATAGCCGTAGCTAGTAGTACTACTAGCTTTAGAAGATTCTATAAATATTTCAAAGAAAAAATACTCGTACGTAAGAGTATGAGTAAATATGAAAACATCGTCTACAATTGATGATCCCTGGACGCCTCTGCCACCACAGTCATCTTCCTCAAAACACGTCACATTTACATCAAGCCCACTGCATCAGAGACGACCTTCTCCAAACTTTACGGAACAACTCGACCCACAGTGTTGTGTCTGACACAAGTGTCCGAAGCCTTGAACACAACTCAAATAAAGAGCTTATTAGATCATCCTGAATTAAGGATCCGGAATTCAGAGTCCGATTTAGGACGAGAAATTCAGTCGCCAATTACACCGTCCTGAATAACGGATCCGATATCACAGCTTAACGATCATACAGTTGTTACACGAATGTACTTGTGCAGAGCAACGGAGGGGAAAATACAGTGACCGTAAAAATACTATAGAAGAAATAAAAAATAGAAAAAATTTAGAAAAAGGTTGAATTTTCAAGTACCCAATTATTTATCTTTATTTTTTAAGGTTCCATAGCCTAATGGCAAAAAACGGAACCCTTATAGATTCGTCATGTCTGTCTGTCTGTCCGTCTGTCCGTCCGTATGTCACAGCCACTTTATTCCAAAACTATTAAAATTACACAGTTGAAACTAGGTAGGTAGATGTATTTTGTGAACCGCTTTACGATTTTTACACAAAATAAAAAATATATAAAAGATTAAGGGGGAAAAACGGAAAAAAAATCATCAAACCTATACGTGTTGGGTGTCTATAGATAGGTCTTTAAAAATGACATTGAGTTTGAGTTTCTAAAAGTATTTTTTCTCAAAGTCAACCGTTTGGCAAATATACACTTCCAAAGTGGTAAAATGTGTGTCCCCCCCCCCCCCTAACTTTTAAACTAAGAGAGTGAAAAATAAAAAAAAATGTTTTAGATTAGACCTTTATAAACACTATCGAAACTTGTTTTGAATGAGATACATTTAGTACACGAAAATTGTTTTGAATGAGATACATTTAGTAGTTTTTGGAGATATAGCACATTTTCCAAAACCGCAAATATAACTTTGTCGTTTATACAAACACTATAAAAAACAAAGTTATTTTTGCAGATTAAAATGATTGTGGTATTAAATAAGGTATGGTATTAAATAAGGTATGGTATTAAATAAGATATGGTAACTACGGAACCCTACTGCGCGTGGCCCGACACGCACTTGGCCGGTTTTTTTTATTCAAAAAAGCAAATCACAGAGTTATTATGCCCTTATACACTCAGTTTTGTCGTTGCGCCAACTGTCTATCTAGCTAGACGAACGGCGGCTTTTTTTTCACCAAAATAAAAAGCGTTGACTGACTGTATACTCTTTAGGCTGTGGTACTACTGTGTCGGAGCAGAGCGTCCTGAATGCGATTACACTGTCCTAAGTGCTTCCGATTTAGCATCCTTAACGCCGGAGACCATTTCCTATCCTAACTAGGATCCTAACTAGGATCCTACCTTCCTGAATGCAATTACACTTCTCTGAATTAAGGAGCGACTTCATTCCGGATCCTTAATTCAGGATGATCTAATAAGCTCTTAAACTCTAGCTCAACCTCGATAAACGTACCAAATAAAAATATAACGTTATCTTTCCATAATGGACTAATGTCTCCAATATCAATTTGCACTTTTAATATGCTGTAATAAACACTATCTACTAAGCCTGGTTTTTTATTGTCTCGCATAAAGTGAGAAAACTAGAGTATACACCACCGGAATAAAACTGTTTTTTTCTTGGGCGCTTGAATCCCTTACTGCACTCAGGACTCAATCTTAATTCCCTCGCTTTGCTCGGGAATTAACTTATAACTCCCGAGCGCAGCGAGGGTCCTTCGTTACGTTCAGGATTAAATGTAGCGCCCGTGACATAAAACAGTGCTTTATCCCCTTGGTGTATAATCTACTATTGTCAATATACCTACTGCATAATGCATTACATCATCTATTTATACTTAGTTACGTTAGTACTACGTATACCAGCTAACTATTCTCTAACCTAACTGAATTTTCTGTAATAACTAAGGTAGTTTCTAATTTCCAACTTTTTATGATTTTAAAATTTTATTTTAATAATTACCTAGTTGGTTACTAAGTTCTGTAACTATGGAAAACATGAATAATACTAAATTTACAAATAATGCTACAATGAATTATATACCAAATGAAAGCACAAATATTTAAGATTATCATGTATTAAAATTATTCGAAAGGACCGCCTCTGGCATGAATACACGCCTTTAGACGACGAGGCCAGTCATCGATGGCAGCACGAACTACCACCATATCCAATTCTGCGACTGCCTTGAGAATAGCGCGCTTAAGAGAGTCGAGATTCATGTGGGGCTTAGCACATGCTTTCTCCTCAATAAGTTGCCATATGGCATAATCCAGAGGATTTAAGTCTGGGCTGGAGGATGGCCATTCTTCCTGCGCGATAAAATCAATTTTGTTAGCCCGAAACCATGCTTGTGTAGATTTTGCTTTGTGCGCAGGGGCAGAGTCCTGCTGGAAGACCCATGGCTGGTTTTGAAATAAAGTGTGGCTTAAGGGTTTGACAACAGGTTCCAGAACGGTATCTTGATAGACTCTAGCGCCAGTTTTCACACCTTTTTCACAGAAATGAACCTTACTTAGCCCTGAATAGGACACCCCCAGCCAAATCATCACTGATGAGGGGTGGTGACCTCGTTGGACCCTCGGAGCAATCATGCTGGCTTCTTTACTATTCTTAGCGTATACTCTATCATTTTGACGGTTAAAATTTTCTTCGACTGTGAAGATTTTTTCATCAGTAAACAAGATTTTTCGATGGCCGTTTTGTGCGTACCGCTTTAGTAGAGCGCGACTTCGTGCTAACCTCATAGCCTTCAATCGTGCGTTTAGCAGATGGCCCTTTCGTCTACGGTAAGCGTGAAGCCCAAGGTCATCATTGATAATTTTTTTAAGGGAACTTCTCTTCACAGTCATCTGTATTGCCAATAACTTTGCTTCCGGACGGGATTTCTCGTGATTCTCGCCTTCACTGCCTTGATCACAGCTGGTGTCCGAACGGTGCGTGGTCTTCCTGATCTTTTTCGGTCATCGACGGTCAAGGTATTACTGTACCTATGGATAGTGCGATAAATAAATTGCTTGTTGATTTTCAACTTTTGTAGCAACTTGAAAATCATATTCGGTGGCTGCCCACATTTGTGCAGAGCAATTACAGCGACACGATTCTCCTTCAACCCCCATTCCATGGTGAAATAAACAAAATATGATATACGTGTGGTATGGAATTATAGCTTATAAAACTGTCAATAATATGTCATTTTTATTTTTTGTTTTAATGGCCAGTAATCGATAAAGAAACTCAGTAACAGAACTTTTGACCAACCTGTGTATATTTACAATTACTTAACAGTAAATAAAATATTTTGAAATTACAAAAAATGACGAAGATTAGCTAGCAGTTCAATTTGTGATGTCACAAGTCTCCATGTCCAAGTTCTAGATCTTTTTTACCATTCAGGATATTTTTTTCAGTCTTGTCTCTTTCCTTTTTTCTGATTCCACTTAGGATATCTAGAAAGTATAAAACAACAAAAAGTTGGTCGATAAAACTACACACACATTGTCATGTAAAGATTCATGAGAGTCATAAGTTCTAATCTAACTATCTACTGCAAAACCAATAAAGAACCGATATTAAGCTGTGATCAAGAGAAGATTCGTTTACAGGTTAAAAAAAAAATATTCAAATTAGTCGTCTTAAAAACGAACCATTGCAAAGGACCACGGTTAGCGTTGACGAAACCTACCTAGTGCTAGCTAGTGCAATACCTGCCTGCAACCACTTGCAATCTTCGCGCAGTTGCATTATACTATTACCATTTGAGGTTGCAATTGAACCCTCTTTACGGGTTAATTGTTTGACAATCAATGATATCGTCTGAAACATGTCAATTATCTATTAATAAAGAATTCATGACACTATACATAATACACGTTTGTTATGTGCATCTATTAGTTTGCGTAAACTATTTAATAACATAACTTCAGTCTTCACTACATATTGTAAAACTGACCTAGCCGCTGCGCGTCTATGTTCGCGATAAACTAAAAAACTACTGCACGGATTTGGATGCGGTTTTCACAAATAGATAGAGTAATTTGTGAGGAAGGTTTAGGTATATAATTTGTCAATGTTTTGTGTAAATTGGTTGAAATATAACATAAGCCGAGCGATAACACGCGCGTACTCCTTGTAATAAACAGACTTTTAGAGCCAATGGAGGTGACTGGAATATGTTTTCTTTTTCGGGGTTTTGGAAGGTTGCATTTATCAAAAACGAAAGGAAGGCACCAAAGCGAAGTGTGTTCATGGGATTCAATCAAAGCTCTTATAATTATTACATTCGGTCGACGTCGCAATTAGTCGGTAATTCGGTTCGTAACTCAATTCATGACAAGTGGTGTGCAAATCGGGTTATCGATTAGTGTTTGTGACACGGTTGAGGTCGTCGACCCTGCAACGATGCACTCGCTGTGGCACTCGATGTCCGAGTGCCTGACCCGACGAGTAGCTTTTTCAGTTCTGGCTGAACTTATCAACCTTTCATACCATTTCAACGCCATCTAGTGAGGCAAATCGTCACTATTTTTACTTTTTAAATGTCACTTTGAAAAGCCCTCATTGTGCAAGTCTCCTTTCGATCGATAGCGAAACTCTTTTGTTTTTTCTGCTTTGTTTATTAGAAAACCCACACTTGGAAGTCTTGGAACACCTTGGAACTTCGCCTACGTCTTGGAAAATTTTTGTTTGTTATCAAGTTTACCAGGGCCCTGTTTAATAACGTGACAATTTGTCGATTGTCTTCACAATTTGGTTTACATTGCGGTGTAGCTATGAGTAGTTTGTTCTATTTTCAAATTGGTTGACGCAATGGGTATTAAATTCACGTCAAAGTCACGTTTATTTTAAACTATTTTTTTCCTATTTTAAAATCAAAGCTAAATAAAAAAGTTACACTTTCGGTTACCTACATTTACATCTTTAATTATATTGTTAGAACTAGGCCCTGGGATAGCCTATTATATGATGCCACATTACTCTAAATATCAACGTAAATAAATAATAAAGCTAACTAAAGGCTTTTCGGTAAACGTTGCCGAAATGATAGCGTTTTAGTTTTAAAAACTTTGAAAGTCATAGGAGTCACATTGCCTGTCGCTTTATTACATTGTCTCCGTTTCTCTGTATTGCTGTACAATTTTTTTCAGGAGTTACTTTTTCTTGTATTGCTCTTAAAATTACTGATGACCGACCATTGTGTTTCAGATCCTATTCAATGGCGACTTTTCACTTTTCCTTTGGTTTAAATAAAACAAAAGACTGCAACACAATAACAAAGCTTTAAGTTTGCCTTGTCATCGAGTCCAAATTATAGTTCGATCCAATGACAACAAAACACTCCATCCATCCATCCTTTAAAATTCCAATCTTGAATTTGTACTCTTTTTCTAGAGGAGAAGGCCCATTATTCGACAATTTTATTTGTATTTCATATTTTATTACATTGAAAAGACTTAATTTATCTTCGATAAGATTTTAAAGTTGCTCTTGTGTTTACCTTTCGCCAAACAACACACTTTCACGGTTTCACTCGTCGCCCGCTGAGCTCGCATGCACCTCTGAGGTCTGGTAGTCTTATCTAACAATGTTTAATGAGTCACCTCTGAAGTCGCACTGGGAGTAGGAGGGGCTGGGTCACGAATTTCACGGGTAGGTACGGGTGTTCTCGTCCCCGAGTCGGTTGGTGTAAGTGTGCCACCGATGTATGTAGGTTAACATCGGACTGCGCTCGATACGCCACCGCTGCCGCCGATGTCGACCACCTAACCTAGATCAGGGTGTAGAGAGATCGCTTATGAAATCTGGCGCACGCCGGCTGCATAAATGAAATGCCAATTTATATGACCATGTTTGAAACTAACTACTCATTTCAATATAATATCTTTGAGGGGAAGTTTCCCCTTATAGTCCTCCATTTGAGCGCAGTACCCAAGTTAAATCGTAAACAAAGGAAGGAACTTTTAGGTTTTTAAAAATAAACCCTTCATCTTACCAATACCTGAAGGACGAAACTTTAGACCCAAAACCATTAAATTTTTGGGAAGGTAAATACTTGTAATAAGCGTTTATTCTGGAAATCTAGTTGTTCTTGCTTATGTGGAAATTCGTACGAAAGAAGTCATTATGAATACTACCCAAACCATATGATATTGCCTGTAAATAGATAAAGACAAAAAACCTTGAAGCCTCGTGTGATGAAATTGCAAGTTGGTTAGAAGTTTGATAGTATAAGTATTGTTTACACTTCAAACTCTTCAAAAGCTTTTCAACTTTTAAGTTCTTTTGCCTTAACAAATTTTTCAGAATCTTGTAGATCAGACATATTTCAATGAACAGATCAGCTTATTTATTTTCTAATTTCAAAATCTATCCCAATCGCTTTCAGGGTGTGATACATTGACACTTCTTTTTGGCACAAATAAAAACTTACCATAGAAATGTTGCAATGTGTCACATACATCTGTCAAATGCGATTGCGATAGATTTTGAAATTAGACAATTAGCCTCCTGATACTTAGCTATTTAATAAATACCAATAAAGCAACAGGATCACAGGAACTTCAATAATATTGACTATAAAAATGTACCAATGCCAAATGGCATCAATTTCACAGAAGACCTATCGGGAACAATATGCCTATCGGGAACCTATGTATAGGATACTTTTTATCCCGAAAAAAAAGTATCCTCTGTTCCCCTGATGACGACGTATATGTAAAATCATGATGATCGGTTCAGTAATTAAGACGTGAAGGCGTAACACACAAACAAACGGACTTTCGCATTTATATCATGATGCAAAGGTATTGTATTGAACATAAAACCAAGCATAGATTCGCGGATATTTTTTATTTGCAATAGTTAAGTTTAGCATTACAACATTTTTTTTCAATTAGTAATGGTTACATACAGTAATACTTTCAACTGGTACAACTACCAACAACTCGCATATCATGCAAGTTGTGTTTTTTCAAAACTACCAGCTCATAGATGTAGCGAAATTATGTCACATTAGCCATTCGCGTGGTGGGTTAATGTAATACAAATTGCAACAACGGTGATGTTTCGCGTACATTATTATTCAGGTTAACCGAAAATTTTGCCACGAGAGAGAGCTACTCGTAAAAGTAGTATAACGGATAAACCCGTCAATGCAAAAAGAATTGAAACCTATTGATTTCTGACTGAACTGGCTAAACGATTGTTATGCGCGGAGAATCTTTTATTGGATTGCATGCAATTGCATTGCAAGTTGCAACAGAAACTTTATTACTTACTATTATTTATTTATTTTACAAATATTTGTTATGATAATTAATTACCAATTGATTGACTCTATTATGCAATAAACTTACCTGTACCTAGTGAGCTTATGTGTTAAAAACTGTAATGAATATATTTCTTGTACATGCAATAGCTGGAATAGGAATTTAGTCTCGCTCAAATTTTGTTCATAAGTTTTTTTATTCATCTATCTGGGAATATGACTTTCTGTTTAACACTTTCAGCTTCGTATCGTTTTGTTCTCATTTTACTCTTACAAAACCGATCTTCTTTTCTATTTAAGCGAACACTTGTTACAAGAAATTAAATTGCTAAGAATCGGCAAAAAAATATATTAGTTATCTTAAATTGGAACTCAAATTGAAATTCGCTTCTAAAAGTTTATCGCTCAAATGAATGCTCGTAAAAGTGTGAAGAGTTGGCCCGATTTCACACAGGTTAACTTTCAATCAATTTATTTATTAACAGCGTTTATTATAAATTCTTTAGGTAAATTAAACAAGCTAAATCCATGAAACAATTATTTTATCACGGATTCTTTCTTAGTATTCAAATCTAAGATTTCCATGGCACTACTTGTTATCTTTATTAGCTTATGAGCATACTCTAGAAGTCTAGAATGTTCATTTCTCTCGTGCTTATTTTCTTTAGAAAAGCTTCAATTATTACACTTACCAAAAAGTTAACTAAAACTTGTTTATTTGTTAAGAATTATGCTTTGTGAGATTTTAGCAACAAAATTCATTTCCAAGACATTTAGCGTAGGTAGGCGGACGGACTTTATAAACTTTGAATTTGTAGGATTTCCACTGTTATGTTATGTTTTCAATGTACAATCCAAAATCTCCAACTCCAAGGGTATTGGAGGAGTTAATGTTTCGAAATTACCTGAAGAAACCAAAGAAACATAAGCAGACGACTAATAAGTCATCTGCTAATGTTTCGTTTTTAAGTACCTAATAGGCCAATGAGTTTTCACTGTTGCAGATTTTCATTGATAGCCATAGTTCTAGTGTTGTCTTGAAACCGTATAATTGCCCTTATGTAGGTTCCGGTCAAGTATTAGGAAGTGTAGTAACGTCAATGAGTCGAGTGGCTGTATGTAATAGAAACGCAGGAATGCGTTCCGCTACTGTTCGGTGCGGGCGGCGGCTGCAGCTGGTTTGCCTCTGTCTCGATACGGCCAATTGTGCGCGCCGATTTCAAAACGAAAGTACCGCGCATCTAGGACGGTGAACGTATTTCTCGCAGAGATCTCTTGCAATTTACCAGCCAGTACTTTGTTGGAGAATGTGGCGTAGTCAGATTGTTAGATATTCATAACTTGAAATAGCTCGTTTTGCGAGTTTCTAATGTCTCGGATTTATGTGTTTATCCCTGCTGCATATCTCGATACTGTCAGTCACAGATCTTGGCAGAGTTCCGATTACTAGCGAACTTAGGAAAATTAGACAAAAGGTTTATTTAACCTTGTCCAAAGTTTAAAACTCTGAAAAGGATATATTCGTAAAAGTTATGTACTTACATAATTATTGTTTAATTAGCAGGAGAAAAACGCGATGAGCCTGGGCAATAGCAGTTAGATATTTCGCCTTGATAATTTTACTAATTGGTTACATAAATAACACCATGAATACTATATTATACTTCATGAATATAAAGTGGTGCCACATAATAAGAATGCCAGTTGATTTTTATACAAACGAGGTAAATTTGATGTCTTGGTTCTCCGCTGATTAATCGAACTGTGATCTAATGGTGGCTATCCAGGGAGTTAATAGAGGAGATCCAGATCGCTATACACACCCAACTGATCAGATCAGCATTTTAAGAGATGTAAAGATATGTTTAAAAATCCTGAAACTGAAAACTCTGATCCTTACATCTCTTAGAAAGCTGATCAGATCAGTGGGGTGTGTATGCATTGTGATCTGGATCTCCTCCATTCACTCCCCGGATAGCCATCATCAGATCACAGCTCGATCAATCCCTGGCGAGGAACCAAAACTTCAAAGTTACCTTATTTGTATGAAAATCGACTGGCGTCTTTAATTATGTGGCCAATAGAAACACAATTATAATGTTAGAAGGTTGTTTCGAAATAGTGAATGGGGCATGAAATTGTTGGATCATTGAATCGCTGTACTCGGACCGCGATTTATATTGCATCGAGCCCGCAAGCTGTTATATCACCCGAGATATCGTAACTTTTGCTCGTTACTTTTGTTCACTGTACTAATAGAAAGTGCACCAACCGCTCGCCTTTCTTATTATTTATCACTGAATAATCCATTTAAGCGTGGATTTTGTAAACTAAAACTTACGTCATCATGATCATTCTCATTGTTACAATATGATACTGTGCCTTATTGTTTGGTTTGTCTTCAGTTATTTGTGGCCATAATTTAAAAGTTCCGTTTCTCTGGTACTTATGTAATGTGATGTCTCTCAGCAGAACACAGAATCCTCCACCTACACTCTGGTAACGTCACGCACACGTCAACGAGCGCTACGCTTTGGGTCCACCAACTCATGTCGATGAGTTAATGAATCTTTGTGATATACGGGTATATCTAGAGTTGCGTTCTCTCAACCTACTTCTTGAATGTCGCTGCACTGTAAACAAAAACCAACGTTAGTGATGAGTATATAAAGATTAAATCGTTATTTATTCGCGGGTGTTCTCAATCTGACAATTAGGAACCACTTCTATCGTGTCTCACGATTATGAGCCTTAATCTCGTGGAAAAGGGCATAGATTTAAGATTAAAATGAAATGTTTGAACGTTGTACACTGCACTGTACATATTCCATTCAACCATGAACTGCTTTGAGGAGCGTCCCGCGTTGAGACCTCAATTTTTTAAACTCTCTCGCTTGTTGGTCAATCAGCGTGACATTTGTATGGTAAATGCTTATATTGTTATAAAGCGGTCATTGCAAAAGCGCTTCTTGCTATAATATTATAATGATTTTATAATTTTTAAGCACATTAATCAAAACTACGTTAATGATTACATTACGTTAATGGTTACGTATTATTATAAACATGAAATGGGTTTATGTCAGTAGAGTAATAATAGTATCCTTTTTGTTATTATCAATGTAACACATTTTGTATGTGCGGTATGTCGGTCTGTAAAAGCAAAGAGTGTCAAGGCGGCTTATATTGATTTCAAGTTATAATGAGTGCAAATGGGTACACAATGATTTTATTAATACATGACATTCGTCGCATTTTATAAATAAACATCATTGTTTTTATTAATAATTTGTTTTTGTCATTGTTTTTATTAGGAATTAGTTTACATTACCTAATTCTATTCGAATTCCTATCCTAGCCTAGTAATTTATTATATTAGTAATTAAAATTCTTCAAAAATAGTATAGCTGCACGCTTCTTGTTAAAGGTTTTTGCTTCGATCATCTATACCAGAGGTGCCCAAACGGTCGATCGCGATCGACCGGTCGATCGCGAGAGGTTTTAAAGTCGATCGCCAAGGATTACAGATTTGACACTTTGCACCCAATGTAGTTTTACTTATGCATTTTTTTTTAAAAACTGTCAAAATGTCGATCTCTTGTTCATAAATTGTTGTTACGTCGATTGCCTTAAGAAAAAGTATGGGCACCCCTGATCTATACCTATGTTTTTGTGATATTTATCCTTTTTCTGGCTTCCTTCAGCTTACAATTTCTTACTTTACTTCAGGGTACTTCTCATTGTTGAAAAATGATTGAAAACTTTTTCGCCCACATTGATTTTCCTTTACTTTTTACTTTCGCAACGCTGTTATGTAACTTCGACTAATTTCTTAACTGCTGTGTTTTTGTTTCAGATACTACCACAAGTTTCCGGAGCTTTATAAAAGTGTAAGTGCAACTCTCCTTTTGTATCTAAATAGAAAGTCAGGGTGTTTCCCACGGCTACTCGGTAGCCCTTAAGAGGTAGGTCGTGTAAACGGTTGTGTAAGCGCGGTGTAAAGTCAAGTCGCCCATGTCATTGCTTAATCATCAGATGCATCTCGTGCTCGTTTCGTGTCGCCGTGCGTGAGAGTTCAATTTCTCAATAGGAGAGAAGTCGAGTTGTGGCGTTAGAAAGTCCTCCGATGCAGGAAGCGCAGTGGCAGCTGCACGTGCAATGCAACAGCCGGGGCGGGGGCGGCGGCCGATGCACTTTCATGCGGTGACGTCACGCTGTACCTTTCGACAGCGTCACCGCAGCCCGTAAGAGCTGTGTTACGCAATTGCAGCGCGCCGCTCAACTTTCCAATTTCGACAACGCGCTATTGTGTGGCGCTTTCAAATTTTACTATACCATCGCCAGCTTGTTGGCGCTTTCTTACGTTTCTCCCTCTCTCCTCACGACTGAAAATATTCTGAATGCGATGCGCAAGCGCAACGTCTCGAGATGCACTTTCACTATAAGTTTCGCCTTTCGATCCGCGAAAAAAAAAACGACTAATTAGCCTTTTTCTGGTTGGTTTGGTAATTTGGTTACAAAATAGCAATAGTTTCCATTCAACTGAAACGTCCAACCGTATCAGTTTCAACTTTCTACGTAACATTTTAGGAAAATCCTTAATTTTATAACCTAATGAATTTATATTATTCGCGTTTACTTACTCGTTTGTTTGATTTCATTTAGTAAAAAAAATTGATGTCTAAACACTTTAAACATTGTCTGTGGGTATACCGTTTATGAGATCTCCAACAAATATAGGTAACTTTATCGGTTTCTCCCTTCGTTAGTGTGAAACTAAATGCTTTTGCGGCGACCGACCCGTAGGGTTTTCACCACTCTCTTGCAAGCTTTCTCAGCCACTGCGAACTATAGAGAGCTTTGATATAATCGAACCTTCTCTTCTTGTTTATTACAATCTAAATTAACTTTCTTGAAGAAGAAATGTAAGGATACAGTTTTTTATTTAAATTGAAAAGAAACACTGTCATTTGACTTACAAAAATATTTGAGTCATCATCCAGCATACTAATATTATTAAGGGCAGTATATTGCAAATTAACTTATTTTTGATTCAGTTTTAAACAATCAAGCATTATTTATTTTGAGCAGATAAAAATATATGTTGTAGTTTCATAATCGAACTTGATTATTTTACGGTTAAAAACACGATTTTCGTATTTTCACTCGACTATAAAAATGTGCAAAGACAATGAATATTTTCATTGTTTTTTGAATAATACTTAAAGATTATAAATCTCTTACGCACAAATAATATATAGAAAAAAAGGTAATGACATATAGCAGAATATTTTACGGTTACTTTTTCAAAAAGTGACTTTATGTTTATTTAAAAATTAATATATAATAAAACGCACGACGAATCTTGGTTTAGTAGCCTGCGAGGCGTCGTCGGCGTAGGACCTGTGTCGTTTTTGCTGCCGCGCTGTGTTCCCCCTCTCGCGTCTAGTCGATTGAGAATCTTTTAGATACTCGAAGAGTAGTATAAGACTTGGAAACGCAGTAGGTAATCTAAGTGTAAAATTTTATTTAGTGTAAATTACCAATTTAGTTTAATTTTTAAATGCATATTATAGTAGGTATTTGGATACAGCAACCAAGTACAAGCTAACGCGTAATTAATTTTGATGACTTTTAAGAAATAAATACTTATCTATAAATAAAATAAAAAATATACCTATCGTATAATTTATAAAATGGTTGACTTTGCAATGATTTTACTTATATCGGAAGATGAAGAAGAAAACTAAGTACAGTCAGCAGCATATCAAGCTATAAGTACAAAACTGTCAAAAATCTATAATGAATTTTGAACCTTAAACTGTTCGACTTAAAGTTTAAAAATGATTGAAGTAATTTGACACATTGTGGAAGCCCAGCATGCCGTTGACTGTACCGTAAGGCTGCGTTCAGACGATAACGCACGACCCAACCTCAACCCAAACTCAGCCCAAACTCAGCTCAAACTCAACTCACCCGCAGCCTACTCCTTGAAATACATCACTTACAATTTTGAATCTTATGACACATTAATAAGCTCTTTTTTTATTTTGTCGATGAAACTGCACCCTCCCCGCGCTCAACCCGAACTCAACTCAAACTCAACCCGTACACAACCCAAACTCAAATCGAACTCAAACAGAACTCACTTCAAACTCACCTGGACATTACACAGGACCTTATTAAAGTGTCATAAGACTCAAAATTGTAAGCGATGTATTTCATGGTGGGCTGTGGTTGAGGTGAGTTTGAGTTGAGTTTGAGTTGAGTTCGGGTTGAGGTCGGGTCGTGTGTTATCGTTTGAACGTAGCCTAAAAGTATGCTTCCGCACAGCTATGCGGTCGCGACAATTTTCCGTTCACTTCAAATTGAGCCTTTTGGTCATAACATTACGGTTCAACTTGGAGCGCACTGCTGCTTGCTGCCGAGATCGGCGCAAGCGTTAGTCGTCTTATTTACTTTGAAATTCGGTTGTTTTTTTCCCATATTTTTGTTCACAAACTTTGTTGTTTCATTAAAAACAGTTATTTTGATAAATGTCAATATGGTCGAAAATCACTTGCACCTGTTTTTTTTTTTACTAGTAATCACTACAAATTTTAGCGAACTTCACTTTTTCCCCGACATTATTTGTTCTTCTGGCTATTGCCTAATATGCCCCAGCAGTTGAAACATGAATAGGCTGGTGATAATGAGGTTGCTTTTAGCCTGGGTGCATTAATCTACTTAAGGGTACACATAAATCACCTGGGTGAATCTGTCTGCTGAAGGGAGAAAAATAATTATGTACGTTGGCCGGTGAGGATGCACGGCTCAAAATCAAGTGTCAACCAATCACGACTTTACCTACGAGTCGACGGTGTGATACTTCCCAGCAACGCCACCATGGAGTAGAGATTTCTAAATACCCTCAAATGAAAGACCATAAAATGTACCTAATTGTACCTTAACTCAAAAAATTGTACCTCTGATAGTTTCAGAGAAAAACGCACTTGATTGTGGCATTGCCAGGAAGTATACTTCCTGGCAACGCGACGCTGTACCAGATTCCAATTGGTCTCATAGTAATGGCCAAAAATTGTACTTCATTTGTACCTCATTCAATAATTAAAATATGCAGTTTCGATATAAAAAAACTCTTACTTGATTTGCAATACATGCAATGCACGTTGTTATTGATATAAACTGATGTTTATTATGCATTATGCAGTAGTAGGACCACAGAGGCAACCGCTTCTGTGCTCTAGTGGTTCACCCACCCGTGTAAGATGCAGACGTCCCGGGTGCGATATTAGAAATGCCTGTGGGGTACAGACACTACCTACTCTGTACCGCTCTGGGTTTTTCTAATTAATAACCTTAGAAAAAGCCTGTGTGTTTCAGAGCATCGCTTGCTCTGGAGCGCGCGGGGTTTTTCGACTAAAAATTGAATAAAAAAGCCTGTGGAATACAGACAATTCAGAAAATTACAGTTGTGGTTAAAGTATTCCTTCTTCATGTTTCGGTAAATTATGTAGAATATTAAAATAGTGATTTATAGTCATACTAGCAATTTTTTTTAAAGTGGTACCTACAGTTTTTTAGTTTATCCTACTATTAATATTAATTTATTGTGTATGTTAAAATATTTTTTCTCTTAAACCCATAAAAATCGCAGGCTATGCTAAATGAGATGGATTGGGATGAAAGGCACACAAATAGTTTTTTTAACCTGGATTAAAATATAGGAGACTATGATAGAGCGCATTTTCAAGTTTCTTGGATAATTAATAAACAATACATAATTATGTTTTATTGTATCACTAATCTGACATAAGTAATATTTGGTTATACTTAATGTGTTTTTTATTTCGATTTATTATTTTTTCATTAATATTTTTGTTATAAATAAAGAATATTACAAAAAAGACAAAAAAACACATCATCAGTGATTATAATTTTCTTGTTAACAGAAAAAGCCAGCAAGATTCTTTATTTCCTATATTACAAAAGTACTCTTTGATGTGGGTATACAAGACAACACATTAGGTTAAACAGTTGAAATGCAAAACAGCTTTTATAACGTACGGCATAAAGGCGGTCACAAGGTCAAGTACCTATAGTTTAAATCTGATGTGCTGTTGCCTGTAGGTACAAACATTACCAAACGAAATAAATAAAATGAAATAACGTTCGGCTGTTAGTTATTGCACTCGGAAATTGCGAAAAACTAACAAAATACATTTCTTTTATAAAAATATCATTTTTTGTAAAACTCTCAATTAATATTATTTATGGTAGGATATTTTCAATCCCCTACATACATTACACACATTTTTAGGTAAGGTAGGTAAAATGAAAAGTTTGATTGTGCTATGCCGTTTTCGAGAAATTTTGCAAATTACGATAAAACAGCTGTTCTTTGGGGATTTCTTTCTAAAAGGACCTACCAAAAATAAATTATGTCCCATGTTTTTTTGACGAGTTAAAAGTTTTTTTGATAAGAGAGATTTGATATTTTAGTTTAATATCCAAGTTTCAACGCGTCTGTATCGCTCGGGGTATTTATATTTAGAAAATCACTGTGGATCACAGCGCAAGGTGTCCGTGTTCCACAGGCTTTTTAGGATGATATTATTAAATTTTTTGTTGAAAAACCCTGCGTGATACAGAGCAAGCGGTGCTCTGAAACACACAGGCTTTTTCAACGTTATTAATTTGAAAAACCCAGAGCGGTACAGAGCAGGCAGTGTCTGTACCCCACAGGCATTTCTAATATCGCGTCCCGGGTTCAATTCTCAGGAGGGTACAATTTGTACTCGGTTTGGTTGATGGTAGGGCTTAATTTGGTGCCATTCATTTGGTACTATTAAGTACAATTAATTATGTACCATATAGTACAATTTATTAGGTACTATGTAGTACAATTTATTTGGTATCATATAGTACAATTAGAAGGTAGTTTAGGTACTATTTAGTACAATAAATTTTGTACCATAGAGTAAAATTTATTAGGTACTACTTTGTACAATAAATTTGGCACCATATAGTACAATTTATTAGGTACTATTAGGCACATTTTATTTGGTAGTACAATTTTATAGGTACTATATAAAAGCATTCATTTGGTACATATTATCTGGTAACATATTATAGTACAATTAATAAAGTACTAATTACAAACTAATTAGTACAATCAATTTAGTATTATTTAGTACAATTTATTAGGTACTATTTAATAAAATTAATTATGTACTATACAGTACAATTTATTTGGTACCATAATAATACAATTAATTTAGTACTACTTAGTGCCATTCATTTGGTACTATACAGTACAGTTTATTAGGTACTATTTATTACAATTTATTTGGTACCATATAGTACAATTAGTAGATACCATTTAGTACAATTAATTAGATACTATTTAGTACTATTAATTTTGTACCATAGAGTACAATTGTAAGAAACAAGTACAAAAGCTAAACTAACTTGCATCTACATATCGACGGCGAAGTGCCAATATCTCCTAGTCCTAACAATGATGCCTTTGAATTCAACACCTAAAGGAAGTTAATTTCTCAAAAAAGTCTCAGTTAGGAGCGATTGGTACTTCCCCGTTGAAATCTCATAAAATTTTATTCTTTTCCTCTCTTTTTGTATTAGTTTGATTGTTGCTATAGAGGTTTTTCTTATTATGATTTTATAATAGTAATTAGTCATCATTATCATATCAGTTGCACCACACCCACTGCTGGGTATAGGCCTCCCTCATGGGTCTTCATAACGATCGGTCCTGCTTGGCCCGCATCCAGCGGCGCACCGCGACCTTCACCAGATCGTCGGTCCACCTTTTCGGGGGCCTACCCTCGGAGCGTCGTCCGGTACGCGGTCGCTATTCCAATCTTTCCGCCCCAACTGCCTTTGGTTCGTCTCGCTAATTTGTCCCGCCCACTGCCACTTCAGCTAAACAATCTTTCGAGCGATATCGGTTACTTTAGTTCTCCTACGCATATACTCATTTCTGGTTCGATCACGCAGGGAAATGCCGACCATGGCTCTCCATTGCACACTGGGTGAGAGCCTTCTTATGAGACCTGTAGTAAGCGACCACGTTTTACTGCGATAAGTCAACAATGGCAACACACACACACACACAACTTAGACTTTAGTCTTGAGATAAGACACCGAGGTAAGTTGGACTCGAAGATTTGTCGAATACTGGCCAACCGAGCTGGATTCGACGAGAGATCTCTTTTCGAAGTTGAACTTACCTAACTGGACTGTCTGTCCTAGGGATACGTAATGGTCAACAACTTCGTGTGTAGTGTTCCCAACATGAGCTAGAGTGGGTACAACATGAGCACTCGACATGATTTTCGTCTTATCCATCTTCATTCTAAGAGCCACTTTCTGGGAGGCACTACGGATAACTTCGAGGATTGTGTTCAAGTCTTCCATGAATAAAAACTATATCATCGGCAAAACGAAGGTGTGTTAGTTAGGTACTGGACATTAATGTTGATACCGAGTCTTTTCCAGTCCAAGAGCTTCAAGACATCCTCCATCACAGCTGTGAACAGTTTCGGAAAAATAACTTCTGTCTCTGTCTCACACCTCGCTGTAGTTGGATGGGATCTGTGCTCTGATTCTGTACTCGAGCCGAAATGGTGACATTTTCCTATAAGTGCCTCAACACCTCTTCCTTCCTTTCCTTCCTCCTCTTGGTCCTATTGGTGCACCAGACTGCAGCACTGCCCAGGTCTCAATCAAATCAAAAACTTTCTCATAGTCCACGAACGCCAAGCAAAGTGGCAGTTTATACACCTCGGTCTTCTGTATAACCTGCCGCAGCGTATGGATGTGGTATATGGTGCCAAAGCCTTTTCAGAACGCGGCTAGTTCGGGAGATTGGAAGTCGTCGAACTTGCGAGCGCAACGATTCGTAAGATTCGTATTCTTCAAGAGGGCCTTGTCACCCTTTTTAAAGAACAGAATGACCTCACTTATGTTCCATGTCTTCGGCGTTCTGCCCTCAACGATGACGGAATTGAAAAGCTTCTAAAGGTCTTTTATTCTACTTATTTTGACCATCCACACCGATTACGCCGATGACGCCGCCGCCGCCGACAATTTAGACGCCAGACGCCGCTGCCGGTCAAATGACCATGAATAATAAAACCATGCAACCCCATCGAGTTTGGGCTCGTTTGAATCGTTTTGACGAGTGCTCCGATAGGAGATGGTATATTTTTAGTCTTAGCTCGTTAACTAAAAAGCATAAAATAATAATTTACTGAAAAAAAGTATTTTTTAAAAACACCTTTTTTATACGGACTAAATAATTCCAAAAAATCGGACTAAAAATATTAAAACGGACAAGTAAAAACAAACTAAAAAGTAAAAAATAAATTCTTCTGTAAATATTTATAACCCTAATAACTTATACCTACAGAAATTTTAAACCAAAAAACGTGGGGCGCGTTTTGTAAAGTTTCTCATCTATATTGTCTATAGCATGCGCCCCACGTTTTTTGGTTTAAAATTTCTGTAGGTATAAGTTATTAGGGTTATAAATATTTACAGAAGAATTTATTTTTTACTTTTTAGTTTGTTTTTAACCGACTTCAACAAAAGGAGGAGGTTCTCAATTCGATTGTATGTTTTTTTTTTTTTATCGTTGTTCGCGCATATCTTCGTCATTTATGGACCAATTTTGATGATTCTTTTTTTGTTCGATTGAGTTTGCTTGCGAGATGGTCCCATTTAATTTTTTTTCAAATCGGTCGGGTAGTTTTCAAGAAATCCTGAAAATACTATGATTTTGCATCAACTACCTTGACGACTTTCTTATTTATGAACCGAATTAGATGATCTTTTTTTGTTGGAAAAGGCATAATTTAGTGTAGTCTTTTTAACCGACTTCAAAAAAGGAGGTTCTCAGTATGTATGTATGTTTCTTCGCGATTATCTCACGTTTGGCTGAGTCGATTTTTCTACCTAAATACAGAAGGTACTTACACTAAAAATAAAAAAATAATTTTTTTTTTTAATAAAACAAAAAAACCGACTTCAAAAAACCTGCCTATAAAAAGCAAGAAATAATATTCAAATCATTAGATATGCATTATCATTGTTATAATAAAAATACGTCTATTGAAGTCGGGTGGGGGTTTCAGAATAAAAAATTAGGAAGTTGTACTCCAGCCCCACCCGACTTCAATAGACGTATTTTTATTATAACAATGATAATGCATATCTAATGATTTGAATATTATTTCTTGCTTTTTATAGGCAGGTTTTTTGAAGTCGGTTTTTTTGTTTTATTAAACAATTTTTTTACTTGTCCGTTTTAATATTATTAGTCCGATTTTTGGAATAATTTAGTCCGTTTTAAAAACGTGTTTTAAAAAAATACTTTTCTCAGTAAATTTTACTCTATACACAGGTTGGTCAAAAGTTCTGTTACTGAGTTTCTTTATCGATTACTGGCCATTAAAACAAATGAAAAGAAAAAATAAAAATGACATATTATTGACAGTTTTATAAGCTATAATTCCATACCACACGTATATCATATTTTGTTTATTTCACCATGGAATGGGGGTTGAAGGAGAATCGTGTCGCTGTACTTGCTCTGCACAAATGTGGGCAGCCACCGAATATGATTTTCAAGTTGCTACAAAAGTTGAAAATCAACAAGCAATTTATTTATCGCACTATCCATAGGTACAGTAATACCTTGACCGTCGATGACCGAAAAAGATCAGGAAGACCACGCACCGTTCGGACACCAGCTGTGATCAAGGCAGTGAAGGCGAGAATCACGAGAAATCCCGTCCGGAAGCAAAAGTTATTGGCAATACAGATGACTGTGAAGAGAAGTTCCCTTAAAAAAATTATCAATGATGACCTTGGGCTTCACGCTTACCGTAGACGAAAGGGCCATCTGCTAAACGCACGATTGAAGGCTATGAGGTTAGCACGAAGTCGCGCTCTACTAAAGCAGTACGCACAAAACGGCCATCGAAAAATCTTGTTTACTGATGAAAAAATCTTCACAGTCGAAGAAAATTTTAACCGTCAAAATGATAGAGTATACGCTAAGAATAGTAAAGAAGCCAGCATGATTGCTCCGAGGGTCCAACGAGGTCACCACCCCTCATCAGTGATGATTTGGCTGGGGGTGTCCTATTCAGGGCTAAGTAAGGTTCATTTCTGTGAAAAAGGTGTGAAAACTGGCGCTAGAGTCTATCAAGATACCGTTCTGGAACCTGTTGTCAAACCCTTAAGCCACACTTTATTTCAAAACCAGCCATGGGTCTTCCAGCAGGACTCTGCCCCTGCGCACAAAGCAAAATCTACACAAGCATGGTTTCGGGCTAACAAAATTGATTTTATCGCGCAGGAAGAATGGCCATCCTCCAGCCCAGACTTAAATCCTCTGGATTATGCCATATGGCAACTTATTGAGGAGAAAGCATGTGCTAAGCCCCACATGAATCTCGACTCTCTTAAGCGCGCTATTCTCAAGGCAGTCGCAGAATTGGATATGGTGGTAGTTCGTGCTGCCATCGATGACTGGCCTCGTCGTCTAAAGGCGTGTATTCATGCCAGAGGCGGTCCTTTCGAATAATTTTAATACATGATAATCTTAAATATTTGTGCTTTCATTTGGTATATAATTCATTGTAGCATTATTTGTAAATTTAGTATTATTCATGTTTTCCATAGTTACAGAACTTAGTAACCAACTAGGTACAGTGCCTTTGGTCTTAAACTAGCGATAATTTAAAGGCGTGAAATACATCTAATTTTATTGACAAAAACACCCACATGTTGAGGTGATTAGGCGGGTCCCTACCAAGCGCACTGCCTCGCGAGGCAAGACGTTTGCCGCGTGTGGCGGGCCTCGCACGAGGCTGCTCGCTTGGTGAGGACCCGCCTAATCGCGTAAAAACGGCTGGTCGGATCCTGGTTAAAAGTTCCCTAAGGATTTTCTCTAATATGCACGCGACGAAGTCGCGGGCGGAAGCTAGTTTATTGCAATAATCAGAATTGGGTCTAGAATATTATTATCCCGTTCCCGTTTCTTTACCCTCTCCCTCTCTCTGCCCCTCTCCCTCTTCCTCTCCCTCTCCCATACTCCTTTCCGTCCCCGACCCCTTAACAAAAGTTTGATCCCCTATTTCACCTCTTTAGGGGCTGAAGCAAGTCCACCGTGTGTGTTGGTCTTCAAAATAAATGTCAGTTTCGCAATCACCATCCCATAAAAGCCCAAGAACGACATCCATAACGATTTTTATGTTTACTTACCCCATTTACCCCCTATGGGATGATTTTCAAAATAACAAATTATGTGTTTGATTTTATTTTTAGACGTGCTCCGACGAATTTTTTATGCTGTTGTAATTTCGATTTTATTTTCTTTTTCATCATGTCCACCGTGTTGGACTTCAAAATAAATGTCATTTTCGCAATCACCATCCCATAAAACCTCAAGAACGACATCCATATCGATTTTTAGGTTTACTTACCCTATTTGTCCTCTAAGGGGTTGATTATCAAAATCACAAAACATGTGTGTGCCTATTTATTTTTAGACGTGCTTCTGCGAAGTTTAGAGTTAAAGTTTTAATTTTATATTCTATTTTCCATACAAAATTTGAACCCCATTTTCACCCCTTTAGAGGTTACATCATGTCCACCGTGTTGAACTTCAAAATAAATGTTATTTTTGCAATCGTCATCCTAGGAAACCCCAATAACGACATCCATATCGATTTTTAGGTTTATTTGCCCCATTTCACACCCATTTCATCCCCATAAGTATTGAAATACTAACAGTAACGATATACGTTGCGTTAGATTTCCATCCATAAGCTTAAATTATAAATTTAGCGATTTTTACATAGAAAATGAAGAATTTTCTATTCATAAATTAATTCCCTTTTCACTTCTTCGGGGGTAGAATTTTCAAAAACGCTTAAACACGTGTATATTAATTTTCAATCGTCAGTCTAACCACAAAATTTGAAGACCCTAGCTTCGAAACTGAGGGACTTTCATACAAACTTTGGACCCCCGTTTCACACCCTTAGAGGGTGAGTTTTGAAAAACTCTTTCTTAGTGCACCCTTAGACCTCATAAGGAATCAATGTGCCAAATTTGGAGTCTCTAAACCCAGCGGTTTGGGCTGTGCGTTGATATGTCAGTCACCAATCAGTATCTTCTTTTATAATATTTAGATGTATTTAATGGTATGTATTAATGTATTTTGTATGCATGTGAATATCATTTTTCTTTGTTTGTTCCACATTCGTGTTTATTGGTATCTGTTAGTTGACTTATAGATAATGCTCTTAGCATTAAGTCCGCCATTTCTACCTTACTTTATGTATTTGTACAAAAAAAAATATGAATAGATAAATAGTACCTAATAAATTGTACTATATGGTACCAAATAAATTGTACTTATCAATACCAAATTAATAGTAATAAATAGTACCTAATAAAAAATTAATTGTACTAAATAGTACCTACTAATTGTACGATATTGTACAAAATAAATTGTACTTATTAGTATCAAATGAATGGCACCAAATAGTACCTAAAATGTACTACTAATTTCCAAATAAATTGTACAAATTGTACCTATAAAATTGTACTATATGGTACCGAATAAATTGTACTTAATAGTACCAAATGAATGTCACTAATTTGTACCAAATTAATTGTAAGTAATTGTAGGTAAGATGGTGGTAGCTATTCAGGCGGCCTTGACTTAAGCCCTACCACCAACCAAACCGAGTACAAATTGTACCTCCCTGAGAATCGAACCCGAGACCCCTGCGTCTTACACGGGTGGGCAAACCACTAGACTACAGAGGCGGTTGCCTCTATGGTCTTACTACTGCATAATGCATAATAATTCCTTAGCCAAACATCAATTTATATCAATAACAACGTGCATTGCATGTATTGCAGATCAAATCATGTAAGAGTATTTTTTTTATTATTTTTTTCGAAACTCTGCCTGTTTTAATAATTGAATGAGGTACAAATTAAGTACAATTTCTGGCCATTACTATGAGATCAATTGGAATCTGGTACAGCGTGGCGTCGCCAAGAAGTATACTTCCCAACGTCCGTTGCATGTATTGCAGGTCAAATAAGAGTAGATTTAAAAATGTTTTTTATCGAAACTCTGCATGTTTCATTTATTGAATGGGATACAAATTATGATGTGATTTTTTCTCTGAAACTATCAGAGGTACAATTTTTTGAGTTAGGGTACAATTAGGTACATTTTATGGTCTTTCATTTGAGGTTATCTAAAAATCTCTACGCCATGGTGGTGTTGCTGGGAAGTATAACACAATAAGAGTGAATTTGCTTTGCATCAAACAATTCGATGCGCTTCGATTCGGTTGCAGCATGAATTGACCCTAATATTTGATTACTCGTTTTTGGAGGTCCCTTTTCATCGGCAAATTATTAAAAAAAAAGTTAAAATAAAATATCGGTTACACAAAAAAAGCTTGTTGTGAGTGCTAAAATATGTTCAGGTACTTATTTGTAGATAATTATATTGGCAGTTGAGTTGACACTCCACTAACGAATTTACTCAATGAATTCATTGTTTATTCACATTCAAGTAGTTAATTCAAACTCAGAGACCATACAACAAGTACCTATTCGAACTATAATATTCGAATAAACAAAAATAATTATTTACTTCGAATTAACTACCTAGCTACCTATAATTTTATTGTGTGTGTTAAATGTATTTTTTACCTAGTAAGTACCCATACCCATCATACTTATTTATTGATTTACAACATTATTGATAACAATACATAAACATAAAAAACATAATTATTTAGTTCGAATTATCAAAATAAATATTGCGCGTTCACGCAGTGCATGAGAGTTGACAGAGCACTAGATTCGGCACATGAAATCGCGGGCGGGGAGTGTCCTTTCTGCACGTAGTAAATATCTATATTCTGTGGCTTGGTCTGCGGGGTCAGAGAACACAGAGAGTTCATTTGAAAATGCGTTCGCGCGGCTCGCTCCGCGGGGAGGGAGGTAGCGCTAAATGCCTACGACGCTCGACTATACTGGCCTTAATGGGAAAGTCCGTTTGTTTCTTTGTTTTTACGCCTTCACGTCTAAACTACTCAACCAATCAGCATGAAATTTTGCATACACGATGTCAGGGGTCTGTACTCCTGGAAAGGACGTTGGGTATAGAAAAAAAAATAGTTCCCGAGGGATAGCAAAAAAACTGTCTTCGCAGACGAAGTCGCCACTAGTACCTAACATAATAAATCCTTCAATAACTAAAAATGTTTACGTCAACTTTGGAAATAGCTAAAGGACAAAGAGTGTTTCAAGTTTCAATGATAGTTTCAATTTCAAAAATATAAATTAAAACGCCTTCCTAAAATGTCTCTTCTTCAAATAAAAATGTCTAGTCTAGTGTTGAGAATTTCTGTAATTATAACACTATGTAAATAATTATTTAGAAGATTATAATAATTATTTTCGATCTGTGTTTGCCAGAGACAGCTTTTTGGAACTGACAGCTGAAAAGATCAACTATAATTTACTTAATATTAACAATATTAATTGATTTTGTAAGTAATTTAGTATTCATTTATCAGACACTTAATTAAGATTAGATTCTAACAATTATGTATTCTGTGATTCATGCAATAATTACTTAAAAATATTCGATATTTTAGTAGATTTTTTTCTTGTAGGTATCTGAAATTTAATTGGTGCCATTAAATACCAAACTAACGATCGTCGAATTAATATTTCGATGCTGACGATATGGCCAGAGACTGCAGTCCAGATTATCGTAGCTCTATCGTACTTTTATTTTACTTTAGTGAAAATAACACGTATCTATTACTTTCGAAAGAGCCAATAAAACGTTATTACCTACGTTTTGCATAAAAATTTATGTGAAAGATAAATAATAATCGATCACGTTCGATTTGATTATATCTAATATATCTATCACGTTGGTAATAGATACGCTTGGCATTTTATTTTAAAACTTTACCCGTGTCAAACAAATAAATTTTTGAAATTCCATGGGACAGATGAAACATGAAATGAAGTAACCAACCAAATACAAGTTATTTATTGATATGGATAGAGGAGAAGAAAATATGAAACATAAAGTAACTAAAATTTTAAATTTTGTTAAATATTAGAGCAAGGACAATGTAAGTATTAATTATGTAGTTAGATATTAATATTCGCTGCTTTAGGATGAATTTGTAGAATTGTAGGAGTATAAGTGCGTTGGTATTATTATAATTTAGTTTAACTTTGAGTGGGTTGTTCAGCAAGTTTCAGTTTCAGCAAGTATAACATGAATTTGAAATTGTCAATTGACCCTTATTCGAAGTGAGCGCCATAGAAAGGAAAGGTCAACTCGAATTGTAAATGAGAAAGTTAATAGAGGAAAGTGCGCGCGAGCGACACCGCGGCACTTGTTGCCATTTCTAAAAAATAAATACCTGATTTTCTGTATGATAGATCTTTTAGTAAGCTAGCCACATTTTTTGGGATATAAAATTCTTTGGACAGTGGTAGTTATAGTTAACTTTTAGACTGAGTACTGTGACGTAGTAGTACATAGCTATAATATTATGTGCTGTAGCTGTAATCCCAATCGCAATTACATAATTGAAACAACGGACAACATTGATTGCATCTTGTTTTGCATCTTCAACCTTCATATCTTCGGAATGTGGAACAAACTGCATACACTAAACTCTTTATTCATTTAGTAGATAGCTATTTATAAAAGACAAAGTGACATAGAAATTAGCACAAAAACTGTTTAGCCTGAATATTAGTTCAAACAAACCTCGTTTCTGTTTAAAGCCAATTACAAAATATTGTTAGGGTGGTATGGGGTGTTCTCCGCGAGGGTTTAACGATGTGGCCCGGTGACCTTGATGCAAGGATCCAGGTCACAGCGCAGCGTGCCCTCGCCGCTGATGGCACGGACCGCACCCAGCACCAACGAGGTTGCTGACAAACCTCCAATGAAAATCACTCGTGCGTGGAACGATCTGTTCACGTGGAACAAGAACAAGACATCACCTATTATTCTATTTTTTTTTAAACAATCATGATTCTTCACATTTGGTGATTGCTCACTGCGGATGTCTACTCTTTAAAAAATCGCGTTCGTCGAAATAAGGATGACTATTCCAATTGAATAAAACGCAAAGTGGCCGATTCAAAAACGTGCTTCTAATAATGCTATCTGGAACTTATGACTCATTTTCTTTGTGATAATAATAACACTCGCTTTTACCGACAAAATAAATAACCATGTTTATTTCCTTTTATTACTAAATATTGTTTGGCTTATTTTTAAATGATCACCATAATAATTAATAACCTAACCTTACCCAAAATTAGTTAATGAAATGCTAACCAAATCTTGGGCGGTTTAGGATTTGGTGAGCATTTACCAATTTTGGAGAACAAAATGTTTTTTTTTGGTACGCTAAAGTATTAATTCCCATATATTTATTGTTGTAAGTCAAAAGTCGGATAGTCGTGGAGAGCCTTAGGGGAGGCCTATACCCAGCAGTGGGTGTTCGGCTGATATCATGAAGTCAAAAGTCAAAATGGCTTTATTCAAATAAACTTAATAATTAAGCAGTTTGGAATCGTCTATATTTTCCTACCACCCGTTCCAGACTTTTTTTAAAGTAAAACGTATTCGAGCACAATATAAGCACAATCATAAATCTTGTAATGTAACTACGACATTACATAAGTTTTCTCTTGACAAAAAGGCTCTAACCATATTATTAGCAGGTAATATGTTTTGAGGCATTCAAGGCTGTAGAGCCTTTTTCCCCTTGGGAGGTTAACCCTGAAGTCGGAGTCCCAGCCAAGGTCGACGGGCTTAGATGTCATTGAAGGGATATGACTGGATGACTTTGATGTACCCTCGCCCTCGCAGTTGCTACATTCTGTCGCAGCCGTTGCACGCGATATGATTGCACCGACCGGCTCTTTGTTTGCGTATGTTTTTTTACAAATGACTCATTAAGGTAAAATTATACTTGAACCACAGAATAAATAATTGTGCAGTTTTTGTCTGAGTTTTTTAAATGGTTTAATTTTTCCTGGTTATTTAAGCAACATTCACAAGGGTCGGTCATGGGATGGGTGACCAATAATTTATTATCTCGATTTGTATGGTTGGTCTCTGCTGCATTTGCAGTCTTTAATACCGACCAATCCGCATTGGGCATGCGTAGTGGGTTATTATAGCCTATCCTCCTTATTCACCCATAAGGAAGGCCTGTGATGTGAGCAGTGGAGACATTAAAAATGGCTGATCTCGATGGTTATTTATCATATCTTCATACATCAGTCATGTTGTAAAAATATGGTAATCGCAGGGGTCGAAACTGGTCAGTAAAGTCAGTGAAAGTCAGTTTTTTTGGCTTCGGTCAGTAAAAGTTAGTTTTTTCAAAAAATGCTCAGTAAAGTCAGTTTTTTAGCTACGTTCCTTTTTAACCACTTTTTTATTATTACCGTTTGTTTTTACTGTAAACAGACAAGAGTACAAGATTAGTGGATGAAACTCACTAAAAATCGCGCTGCGCGACCGTTTGTTTTTACTATAGACAAGCAAGAATACAAGATTACTTGAAGAAACTGACTAAAAATCGCGCTGCGCGGCTGTTTTTTAATATAGACAGGCAAAAAATACAAGATTGGATGAATTTGACTAAAAATCGCGCTGCGCAGCCATTTTTTTTTACAAAAGGCAAGCAAATTTACAAGATTAATAGATAAAACTGACTAAAAATGTTGGTCTCGGGTTCCCACTATTCAGTGTAAATACACTGAACCATAGAAAAAACTTCTGATTTAAAAAATAAAAAGTGGCGATTTTCCGAGGTTGTGTGTTGTATGCATGGTATCTCATCTAACATATTCGGCTTTTTATCGCCTGTATAAAAGAACCATTTAATGGCAGGTCAATTTTTTTTTTAGTTCTTTAGAAATATATATAAAAATAACATTGCGAATGCTAAAAATCTCAATAAAAAAATTGTCAACTCTGTAAACTCTGTCTTAAACCCCTCTTTTTATACTCACTACACATTTAAACATAGAAATTAAGTCAGTGATAGGTCAGTATTTTTGGGTCTTACAGTCAGTAAAATCAGTATTTTTGACACTGCAAACAGTTTCGACCCCTGTAATCGCTATCCAGTAAATAAAAAAATTCGACACATTTATTGGAAATTAATCTATTGAAACATTTTTTGCCATTACATTTGCATTAATATTCATGAGGCCCGACTCCTTTGTCTAAGTGTATCTTTATAATTTCGAGCATCAAATAATATTATTAGTCTGTAAATTAATATTGATCCTAACTTGCTCTAACCTCACTGCGATGAACCGTATCTTTTATCATTGTAATATTATATTACGTTCAATTGAAGCAACTTTTGATCTTCCAACGACCCTAGTTCGTGGACTTAGAGTTTACAATGAAGGTGGCTTGCTTCAATGTATGCAAGGAGAGCTTTGGAGGGCAGGGCGGCCAAGGCTCCACGGGGGCAACAACTTCTCCCTTCGTGCACTGAACTAAGCTTCACTTGCAATTGAATATTTTAGGTTGTTGCATTGTGCACCTTGAAGTACAATCTTCTCACTGCTCGCTCTCCAGAATGATCAGATTTAGACTTGTACAGTCATAGAATTCACACAGTGATTATTTTATCCCAAAGTTACATATATATGCATTTCATCCCTTTGTTCTTTTGCTTTACGTTCTGACTTGGATCTCGTATGTTTATCGTCATCTTATCAACACAATTTGGGAATATCATGAAATTTTCACTATTTTCAAATCCAGAATCGGGCTAAACTTGTTGCACATTATTTTTTGTATTGTATTGTAAACATTAGTAGTATCAATATCGACAAACTTATTCGTTACATTTCTGACATATTGCGAAACGGATAAAGCTTTCCAATAAGTTTGTGTAATTGGTTTAAAAATAGTGCAAAGCATGTAAACATGGTCGAGCTTTCACCATAACAAAGGAGGCAGAGCGGAGAAAGGGTCCGTGGTGCGCAGCTGTCCCGCGGGCGCCGGCTGTCGGGCGCTCCGCCCTCGCTGACCCCTCGCCTCCACTAAGCTATCCGCTCGCAGAGAAGAGCTCGCAACGCACCGCGACCCCCCAATCGTGCCACACTGCCAGCCATGCTACTTCACGACTCCAGTCGCCCGTCAAGCGCCGAGCGTCGCGTACGTTTGTAACGGCAACGCTCGCAAACCAACAGCCATGTGGTGAAGTGAAACTGTCAAACGTGAAACACTTTCGCATACCGGTGTTCAGACTCAGTGGACACTAACTTTTTAACTATTGACTTGTGTTCATTTGTGTGTTCGAAGTGGTGCCACTGTTTTGGAAAATTGGATTATACGAACGAATAATGGCCTTAGCCAGGTGAGCTATTTTGGTTGTTGGAGTCAACGCGGAACTAGTTTATTTTATCATATTCATCGAAGGACTTTCCGTCGGTTGGGTTGTTATTTGATTTAAAGATCACACAGGTACGGAATTAGTTGTTAACTTAACAAGGACACCGACACCGTTATGAATCGTCTTGATGACTTTGAGTAGTTTAAGTGTAATCTTAATCCTTCCGTGTTACTTATTTAACATGTTTCTATGAGTTATCGCTACAATAGGCGAAAGTTGCTTTGCTCCACACGCGCATTTTACTTTCCTTGTTGTGTAAGCTAAACGTCAAACGACAGCCAGTAAGTAGAGGGAGCAATTTAGAAATCGAGCTACTTTTACTCCATTACTTAATGAAGAACTAAATTGTTTCAATTAACTAACACAATTTCGTTTTCAAACTCTACATTATCACCACAATGTTAGATTTCCCCAAAATGTTTACGAAAGCGTGTCGTGTCGTTGATTGTATTCAGTTTTCTGTTTATTCCTTTTCACCCTCGTCGGTACGGTAACCCTATGTTATACTAAATCCCCAGTATTCCCTTTTGATGGCGTGTTAGATTTGGAAATTATTCATGCAGTAATCATGACCGGAGAGTTTTATGGTTACTAACTTACTACCTTATATCATCATGTATTTACTCAATTTGTTTGTTTATGAAATGTAGACGGACTATAATGTTTTCTTTTAAAGTCTTATAAAAGTTTTGTGTGCATCCTTCGAATTGGTTTTGTTTGAGTAGTCTAACATTGACTTGTATTATTTAGTAAATAATTATTTGAAATTAGTTAATGACGTGGTTTTATTAATTGTATATTGATTGTCTGTAATGTGAACAGTTAACAATTCATTAACGTATCCCAAAGCCTCAATAATATCCTAAATAGTAATCGAACTTGTCGAAATTTTATCGAAATTGAAAAAGGGCTGAAAACAATGATATCATTCTAGAATAGGTTTTCTTTGTATGTTTACTTTTATATAAGTAAATTAGTGATAATAATGATGTGTACTTTGAAAAAGATTTAGATGTGTAGGGATTTGATGGTCACAATACATGATACAGAATAATACAATACAGGCCTACCGCCTACCTAAAGCAAGCAGGCTCTCGTTTCGTTTATAAACACGAAAAGCCCGATTCACCCTAAGCAGGTAGTAAACGGTGAACCGGAAAGTGCCTAACGTCTTCCAATAGATTTTTTTCATCCCTCCTGTTCTAAAGCAACATACTTAAATGTTCGTTTTTAATGTCAGTGACAATCTGTAGTCGCTACTGACTACGGACAAAATTATCTATTGTCTTGATGTTTTTTTCCAACTATATTAGGTACTTACCTTCGTTCAAGAATACCCTAGAAGCCCTAGATGTCCAGTTAAGAGTTTCAAAACCAGCACCTCGAAATAGCGCTCCATTTTAAAACTGGGTGCTTATTTTGTACAAAGTATTATCTTCTTTGTTTCTTATTTATTTAAAGTTTAATTTGAAAAGGGTATTAATTTGTACCCGATAAAAATAAACATGTGGGAGATTAAAATTTCAAAATTTTGAATAATTTTTTGTTTTGTCAGTCGGCGCCACATTTGCATGCTGTTTAAGTTCGTGAATTTTTATCTAGGATATTCTTGATCGAAGGTACTTACCTATTTTATTTGAAAGTTGATATAATACTCGGAGATAGATTATCGTCAATAGCGATCACTCAAGATAACAACGTACGTGACAATATTTTCCGCCTTGAATGTTTGGTATAGCTATGCGTGTACAGTAGATCAGATTTGCTCGCAAAGTTGCCGTCTTCGTTTCTCCCCCAAAGCATGCGACTAAACTGTACTTAGGTATGTGTATCGATGTGGGAAGAAATAAGGACTTGCGGAGATACGCCTCACTGGGGTCGATGAACTTCGTTGAGAATGCAAGGAGGAGCAGGCGAGCTGCAAGCCCCGACCGGGAAGGTGGCACTGCATCGACTCGGCCCTTATTCACCTGCCAACATTATGTTTTTTATTGCTTGCCTCATTTCGCGGAAACTCCTTGCAGACTGAAATTAACTTCTGCGTGGTTCATTAATTTTGATATCCTCCTTGTTATTGTTATCACAATAAGCTAGGTATGTATCTATTGGTTTGAAAACATTTAAACTAAATGAGATAAGATTAGTTTTGAATTCAATGGAATTGAATTCATGACAATATTGTTGTAAAGATTCAAGAATTGAAAAATGTATTTCTCTTTTAATATTATTAATAGGTTCCTAACTGATCATTAAACTAATTATGAATCCATCTAGGTAAAAGCTGATAAATCATTAAGTAGCAGGAAGCATTCCTTTCTATTATTTTCATTGTGTTTCAAATAAGTTGAGCGAGGTTATTTCGCAAGAATGTATCAATTTAGCCGAGGGCCGGTGCGCGATACAAAGCAAGAGATTGTGGTCCGCTCAGTCAGCTCCGTGCTCCTGTTTCGCTGACAGCGGAATGCGATAACTAAAGTGGGTTTTGGCGGCACACAGGCCGTATTTTGGTTACGATAACGCCAGTTTAAACAGAACTGTCCGTTTGGCGAATTGAAACGGTGCGGTGTTAGTGTGCTACTCTCAAATAATTAACGTAAATCCATAACAATGTTACCAGTGAAGCCATAAGATTATTTTCTTCATCCTGGCTCCGTTCCAATTTCAAACATTATTATAGTTATCTCCACTTTTATGTATTATCGTGTACTCTATATGCCTATAAGTACTAATAACTATCTCTTAATGTTTAGAGGAAACAAATTACTTACATAAAACTTACGTGTATTACGTAACAATAATGTTCATCATTTTTACTTCGTTTCACTCATAATGTGTTTCCAACTGAGTTTTATTATCGCTTTGTATGCGTTCACAAGGCCAAGGCTATTTAAAACACAACTTGTATTTGTTTGAGAAATTTCGTTTGACTACGATATTTTATGTGCAAAACGTTTATTCTTCTAGTATGTACGTTACTTATCACGGTTATAATATTACCATGACGCTATATTGAAATATATATAATATGCTGTACTTACTCAATTTCGTGGATTGAGAGATTGAGGAGCTCATCTGTAAGGAGTTGAGAAAACGTTTCACACAAACAAAGTGCTTATAGTGAAACTTCATAATTTGAATAACGCCTCTTTGCCGATGGAAAGTGCGTCGTCGTTTCTTCGGCGCTATGCGTGGTGCCTTCTCTTTTGTGCGATGATCTCGATCATAGTTTCACCAACTCGAGGTCGTGTCTCTAAACGACGCTTTTCTTTTCGCTGACGCCTCACTACTCATTAAGATAGATAGATAATTCAGAATGGGCATACCTAACAAGTTTTTCCTTTGCTGCTGCTGCACTGCTGAAAATAACTGATTAGTTATTAATTACATACTTGCAAAGAATAGACTCTATTGATATAGTTACAACGTAAACCTTCTGGGTTTTCGCAATGAAAGTTGAAAAAGCAAACCTTTCACTGATTGGTTATTAACGTCGTTTCATCTAGCTTTTTATGTGTGATACCCCCTGTGCTTTTGCCACGGTTGCTGCCGTTTCCTACTTCCCACAGTTGACTTTTGAAACGATTACAAAACATTCAACGTGAAACGGCGAGTTTTGTAACGTTGCTATTGCTGCAATGCAAAGTCGCTGTCATTAAGCTGAAAGTAACACATGAAATTGTGACGAGCTGAGACCTCAATAGTATGTATGCCAATTAGTTGAATCAAAAATTCGAACACCCATTTAGTAAAACTTAAAAATAAACAACTTATGAGCAGAACGTTTATACTCTAGTATACATTTAGATTTATAATTGTATCCATGGCCGATTTGGAGCACGGTAGCAGAGGAGTTAATTTGCCGAGGGAGCAATTCGGAACGGGGACATCGTGTGTACTCCAACGGTTCTGAGACGAGCGCGTTGACCCATTTTGTGCGTAACACGGTGTGGTGCGTGGAGGAATCGATGATTGTATAGAAGCCGAATCTCGAGGCCTCGCAGCGTTCGCTGATGAGTTTGGATCTGTGTCAGGGTCCTCCCCCGCGGGCCCTGCGCCCTTCGAACCCTCCGCCTCCCCACACCGCACCGGTAGCCAACCCCTGCGACAGTTGACCCGTAAACTTGAGTATTTGTGTTCCACCTCGGTCTTATATAATTATTTGAGTCGTTTATTATGATTCTAATACGGTGCCGTAATTTCTAGGTCTTGTTTGATATCATTTCGTCTCTCTTTTAATATGCTGATCATTGTTACGATACATTAACGTGGCATTCTAAAATTAAATAAATAAATTATGTTTCTCATTGTGTAGTTGTCATTATTATTTATTAACGAAGCTTTTTGTTAACTTCCGCGGTGTATGGATTCGATCTACCAGTTTTAGAAGGGGCCTCCACCCTTGGATGATAAAGAAAAGTTGTCTACGTTAGAGGTCGCCCCAGTACGCGATCAACAGTTACTTACGAGGGTTTATTTAATTTTGAGCAGTTAACTGGTGTTCTTTTGTTATTCGGAAAAAATAGAATGTAAATTTGGGCAGGTTTGTTGTTAATAAGATAATTCAAATAATTTATTGCAAAGAAATAGCTAGCTCCGTCCGGGTTAGCAATCGAGTGTTGATTGACCTTTGCGGGTTCACCTTCGTAGCAACCGACGCTGGCATTGTCACCTCGACGCCAATAGGAAGCAACACGCAGATCGCTATTGGGCTTAAGGCCGTTTTAAATGCACCATCTTTTACCTTGTGCTCCTTAAAGTGTGGCCTGACCCAAAACCAGTGAAGCTGTTATGAGGTGAAGAGCAGCCTATTTTTATTATAACTCTACATCACTCACTTCTGTTGCGAAATAATGGAACAATAGAATTAGTGTTCTGAGGTTACATTTGGCTGAAATAATTAAGATAATTGTTTTTAGTCATTATTATATTTAGTCTAAATAATGTTTTGTAAATTATTGCTCATAAAGCTCAAGTTTAAGCTTGAACAGAAAACAAGAGCGATTAAATGTTAAAATATTCTATATAGTATTCGATTATTCGCTTATCTCTTTCAAATGCCTCTCATTTACCATGTAGGTCAAATGCATAACAATGCCAAATTTGACCCCGTTTTTTCCGCTGTTACAGTACCTACTATACTAAAAATGGCAACGGTGTCATAGATTGTATCACTTGCTTCATACTAAGGATAGGTCAGATTTTGACACAGAAAATAGTCACGTTGATAATTAACTATGATTATTATTCAATTAAAACAAGTTGATTTGATGGAATCAATCAAGTATGAACAAATTCAAGAAATTATAGATATTTTTACTCCTAGTCGGTCTCGCACAGAATAAATACATAATTAGTACTTGCTTCGTCTTCTGGAAGTAAAATGCAAAAGTATTTCTTGCTTGTGAAGCATTAAAATTCCTTCCAACATTTGCAAATGTTTCAAAGAAGTTAATATGACTATTGTTTTCATTTAAATTTTGTTTCTTGAGCAAGATTTTAACGAATATTTTAGATTCATAAATTATATATTTTACCTTCGACTCTTTGTTGTGATACCAGGGTTAAACATAACAATATAATGAGTTACATATCCTATGTAGGTATAGATCTATGCAGTACTGATAAGTTCCTATTACAATGTAGTTTTCGATAGCTATCAGTGATATCGTTCATGCGCTTGTGCCAATTTATAACTCCCTGACAGATGGTGATTAACGCATTGTTGAGATGTAGGAAAGTAGAACGGGGGCGTCAAATCCAAGGCTTGATACACGACTGAACCAATTTATTTAGAAGTATCAAAAACGCTTACGTTCACATTCATTCACATTGATGTGAGTGAATAATGTTGCCATGAAATGTATCTTTGTCATACATTTTTTTCAATTATTTACTTCCTTCTTACGTCTTCTCTCTCTTTAATAGTATGATCTGTTTAAATTGTTGTGTATTTTATGATGTATTTCTAGGAGACCATCCCAAACGAAAGTGCAATCTCAAGATTTAGTAGAATACAATAATTTAATATAAAATTCTTTAGTGTAATATCTTCTTTAGTTGGCAGGCAAAAAATGAGGTTACAGGGTCATTACATCATTTTGAGTATCAAGCTAATGTGGTCGTTTTTTAGCCGTTCGGTAAGAGGCTTTGTAAGAGTCACTGTCCGCATTTCCTCCCCTCACGTTGGTATTGCGAAGCCATCTTAACACACTATTAGGTATTAGAGTTTCAATGGAAATCATTAATACTTTTAGAGATTAACACCCTTCAATCCGTATTAAACCCGCGTGCTAGGCCCATCCTCCTTATCCACACTTAAATAAGGCCTGATGCATGCCCCATCAGTGGGGACAATAAAAATGGCTGCTGATGTCGGATATTCCCATAAAGTCGCATCGCATCGCACCCAATACTTCATAATAACATTTTAACTAAGGCATGCCTTGGATTTGAATAATACATTTTATTGTCTCAAGACTAGAAACTAGATAAACTGCTTTTGTAGAAAGGCATACTTCAGGTAAACGTCTTCTGATATTTTTCTACACACGGACAGTCTGCTGCATATACAAAGACTGAAAGTGTACGTCCGCCTGGTTGTGTGCGCGGCCTCAACCGAGTTTTGTCGATGCTTTCTCGAACACCGAACCGGGTCGCGTTCTCGATGCCTGTGCTGAACTAGCTGGCTGGTGCCGACTGCAGCGCAGCGTCTCACCGAGCTTGACACACGCACACCTCCGCAAGCGGCCCCTCTCGCACACCAACACCTACGTATCTCACGTGTCAGGGTTAGCAAACAATTTTACTAACTTAGTAAACAAAACTCATTTGTTCTTATGCTGTTGTGTGCTCTATCCTGGCATCTATATTGACCAAAGCATATGCTGGACTAGAGCATTCAACGTAATTGACAGACGACGACCCTCGCAAGTGTTCGAGGAAGTGGGGTCATACAATTTATATTAGGCTGAATTCAAGGTCTTGCCAATCATTTTAGCCATCTAGTAAATTCGTAGGATAGTAAAATTTAAGGTCGAGTGACGACTTCGACCTTTGTCATCGTAATTAAGCTCACTCACTACTAATATGACCTAGGTACGATACGACCGACTTTAATAGATTCTTTAAGAACTTGATGGCAAAAGCAATCAAGAAGACTCGAATTTTAGTAAATTAGAGATAAGTCATAGACTTTTCTTACAATTCTGTTTGGACATTCATGGTTAAACATTGTATAATGTGGTGCAGCAGGCAGGGCCGAGGTGGCACAGTTTCTCGTTTCAGCTATAAACCAATCTACCTCAGTTAGATTAGCGTTTCCACGGCGCTTTATGTGGCTGTCGATGTCTCGCTTTCGAATGGATGTTGCCAAATATTAGTTGCACGGTTGAGGCGTGGAGTGTGCCGGTTTCGGTTCCCCGCGCTCGCCCACCTTGCACCGACACGACGACGTCGTCGTCCGTCACGTATGTGTCGCGGAATGTTGCATAATCGCCGTGTAAACTCTTGCTCGCATCACACTTTGTATTTAAAACATGTTAAGTGCGTCTGTAATAATTTCAAAATAATATTGCTCCGTGTTTGTCGCGATAGTGCACTATCATTCGTTGAAATTTGAAGCGTACAATCAGCTTTAGTCATTTTTAATGTTCGATAAAGCTGATTGTATTTTATTTAATATTCAAGGAATATTTCATCAAGTCATTTTATTTATTGAGTAAAATATGGGCGGGTGAATGCTTCTTTATTTATTACGTTACGAACAAGGTTTATGCTCATGGATACAGTATCGGATGGAATGTTTACCGCTTCAGCCGAACGTTCAGTTTGTGAATTGGTTATATGTCCTCGGCCTCGCTCGTTCGCTTCCGCCTTGTTGCTTATCCTCACCTCGCGGTGCTATTGATAATCTTTTGTGGTGTAAACCTTGATCCTTGTGGACCTTATCCAACACTGAATAGAACAGCTTTTATCATTTTTTAATTTCCTTTCTAGGTATAACCAGCAAACCGCGCGCTCCTCTTGGTTAAAGTACGTAATATTTTTTTTACTTTTTTAAGTTAAATTCGGATATTTTTTTGTAACGTTGTCCTATTCTGAAGGTAATAATTATATGATTAATAGACCACGTGCCAACAACAGGTAGGCGGGCATGCGTACTTCTGCACTGACCATTGAAGGTCGTGACGTAACGATGGAGTCTCACCATTTAGTTAGCGTTCGCTCGAGTTTCTTCGCGAGGCCGCAGCGACCAAACAGTAAAGATTATATTATTAAGCTTTATTGTAGCGCTTTGAAGTATTCCTTAATTTATTCAGATTCAGATTCATTTATTCACACTATTATTATCAAAGGACATAAAGAACATTGGACATCTATCTATTCTAAGGTATCTATCTAATCTATTCGTTTAATTTGGAGATCAAAGTCTGAAACAAAGGAACAAACGATTCATTTTAGTAGAATTGTACGATATTTACTTTAGAACGCGGCGCGACCTTGTGCATCCCATAGAAAGTTTGTTTCATAATAGTTCTATACCGGCTTTGATCCCTACGACTTTGGAAGAGCGCCAACCAATGCTGAAGTGGAACTTCGGTCGGAAGTATTCATGAGACGTAGCTTAATCTTAATACTCGTCTAGTTATATTAGAATTCAGTTATATTAGAATTTATCAATAACAATGTTGGTCTTAAGCTTAAGTGATCGAAAATGCACATAACCAAACCATTGACGGCTTACGGCACCCACGGCAGTGTTAGGTTATCTTTCATGAGGAAACTTGATTTAAGTTAAACACAAGTAGATAAGGTCATGTATTTCACAGTACGATATTTAAGTGTTATACGGTAGGGTAGATATCCCGAATTTCCGATACCAATCAGTATTGGAAATTTCACAAAAGTTTCTACTGATAGTTTTCCTGTTTTCTTATTTGATATTTTTAACGAGACACATATCTCTTTTTATTAGTTGAATTGCAGTCTCCGTTTCATATATGTAATAAATAATAATATTATTATGATTGGTATCTCTAATAGGTATAATGCGATAGACAATGTCTATAGATACTCATGTAGCTCGGTCACCTTGCTCGTCCCCGAACATCTCGGACGAATAGAGGTGGCGTTCAGTTCCGCATTAGTATGTAGTATGTACTCAGCTACAACAGCGGAATGTTTATTTATGTAATACCTCTGCATAATGCAAACGTTACTTGTGAATAAATGCTCATTTGTCGGACTGTCATGTCGTATAGGTATCATGGTCTTTATCAATCCCGCTTGTGAATTCAAGTTATGTAATAACGTGATCACTGATCGATTCATGTTCAATACCTCTTATTGGTAAACATCAGGTGATTTCAGGTTGACTTCTGAATATCTTACTTTTAGCGATGATGACGATTTTGACATCATTTTCAACATTAAAAGTATTATTTTTAATTTTATAAATATTTAAATCGCTTTCTAAATATAATCTCTTATATACCTATAAAAAGATAGTACATACTTTAAGCCGAATCAAATGTAATTGATTAAATTCCAATATTCCTCCTTCCTTATTTTTAATTATTGACGCACTAGGCTTGTTTTGTAGTTCGAAATCCAAATCTGCAAATAATATCTGAATATTTATTAAAAACGTGAATTCCATTGAACCATTGTTGGCTTTGACATTGGATTTATATTGTTATATTTTTCCATTGATCTGAGAAACGGTTATGACTACAGTACCCTTGAAGACGTCACGTGTTTGATTATTCTGTTCCTCACATATATTTGCATTAACATCCATTGACACGTTAAATTGACAAACAATCATTTAAATTTCCTTGATGAAATTAAGTTTTGTTAAAATTATAGAGAGAGACAAAAATTATTGAGCAATAGTTATAAAAGCTAATAATGAGTTAAAGAACATACTTAGATCAAAGATTAGTACTACGTTACGTACCTACAGTAAGAAAATGGAATTGAAAATAAAACTATTCTGTGCCCGGCCACAGTAGAGTCTGGTCAACGAAAGATGAGATTGAAATGGCGGCGCAACTTTCCCTGTTAAATTAACGTTTAGAGGTTAAGTTATTGGAAAATGACCCTTAAAATAAGGCGCAAAATTAGTCCATTTCCAACTGAGTCTCATATTTCGTTGACCAATATCTAACGTATTTAATGTGAAACTGTTTGGCAATTAATCTTTGTGCATTTAATGCGTCGCATTAGAGTTATCACAGTCGTGACGTTGCATTGTGTTGGTTTGGGATTTCCTTGATTTCTGTATGTAATGTAAGAAGTATAGGTGATTTTGGTATCCAATTTTATCTATCCAATGAATTAGCATTATTATTAGAGAGCCAACTTATTATTTTTCCAATTTTCTTTTCCGCATTGGTATTTCAAAGAAATCCTGTTTTTGTTGTAAGTTTTTCATTGTGCCTTTAAAAATATAATTTGTAGTGTTTCGTGTCTAATGAAATTGAGTAATCTACCATTATAACAATTTATGGAATGCTCGTTCTAAACACCTTAGATTAGTCCAGCTTAGTCAAGAAATTAAACGTTTATAAAGAATCAATTCCTTTGTAAAAGCAACTTTTAATGGGGACAATAAATTGCCATAACTAATCTACATTCTTTCTCAGTAATCAGAAATTATGATTTTCTTTATTATTAGGCAAGTACCTACATTCAATTGCAAATTGCAATGCATTTAGCTAGGCATCTTAAACACCTACATCAGTGTGAGTGAACAGTATCGCATTGTATTATTTTATTATTGAAGTTTGTTCGAGTAACATTTGTATGTGACATATCTATTGGCTTGTCTGACTACTCAACAACTCTTTGTATGCATTGTGTAAATGTCATCACTTTATTTATACCAATAATAATATACCGAGTGCTGTTAACGCTGAGCTTATAAGTAATTAACTGCACTCGGCGTCAGAAAAATCGCACCTTTTCAAAAATTTCGACAAAGTTAATTAATCCTATCTAATTTAATGGTAAGTGTTGTTATATACTTCTTCCCTTTTGGACATAGCCAACAGTCTCTAGAAATCGTTGGAATACTCGTCGAACGGAATCAGTTTCCGATCAACATTACATTGCCTCATTTGTTTGCAATATTTGAGTAACTTCATGATCAAGAGTATCCATCTTAGGTATTCCTTTTTTTAATTGAATCGTTGCGTTGAAGTGTGTTTTCTCCATCATCTCGATAACGAATTTACTCGCAGTTCCTGATATTGACCCCTTTTATTTCCCTTTTAAGGCGGCGCAAGCAATAACGCTTCAAGCGTTTAATTATGATAACTGTTATGTTCATTAAATCAAACAATTATTAATTGAAAGCTCATTAAGGGCTGATTTTTCAATCCTCAGATAACAGATATCAGTCAGTTAAATTATAATCCGAATAACCTAAAAGTCATTAAAAAATTGACCCTTTAGGCGCGATTGGTCCAATTCGCGATTGGTCCAATTCGCAGTTGGTCCAAATCGCAGTTGGTCCAATTCGCAGTTGGTCCAATTCGCGATTGGTCCAAATAAAGTGTATTTCCAAAATTAAACAAAATAACACATTTAATCGTGACTAATTAGGTATCGCAACCGATTAATGCACTCATAAGTTGCAAAAATATATGAATATTTAAGTTAGTAAATATGTATTTAAACATAAGTATACAAAAACGTAATATACTATAATTGGACCAACTGCGAATTGGACTAACTGCGAATTGGACCAACTGCGAATTGGACATTTTTTTTACATTGGACCAATCGCGAATTGGACCAATCGCGCCTAAAGGAAATTGACAAACAAACATTATGACAATCATTTTCAATTTGGCGGCATAATATGTTATCAAACGAATAAAGCTTTATCTGGGCATTGAAAAATCCCTAAATGTACACAATAAAACGTTAGCTAGCAATAGCAGGTGGCCAAGTCTAAACTTATTTTAGAAGAGGTGCGATTTTTCTGACGTCGAGTGTATGATATTTTTTTAAATAAGTATAGAATATCTAACCATTATCTTTTGTCTCTATACGACTCGATCATTAGATAATTAAATGTTTATGCGTAAATGCAAGAAAAAATGTTGATTTGATTCCAGTTACAATACCTATTCTTTAGACTTCAAGTAATACGTGTTCGTAGGTCACATTCACATGGACACAACACAAGGCGCCTGTTATTAAAACGCGCTTCAACGTAAGTTAACTCCTATTGGATTGGATATAAAGGCGACTCTGACCTCGTTCTGCGTTTAAACGTTTTCAGTAGCACTGATCTTACTTATAATCTGCTTGAAAGACTTCTTCAAGATCATCTCGCAAATCGTTGGAAGCAATGTTGTAAGTATTTATTTAGTTTTTATCTTTATTGCTTCGGCTTGATTCTTCAACAGACCCTTTCTTGTAATCTTTTATTCTTACATTAAATCTAAGAATGTTTTATCCCGTCCAAGAATGTCGTGGAAAATGTTTCTAGAAACTGTTCGATAACGTAGGACAGTTTTCTCGGTAAACAAGTCGTCCTTCACAGTTAGCGCAGTCGAGGACCCTATAATGTCGGGTCGTCCTCAGGACGTTTGAGTCACTGCATGCAGTTGTCGTAAAGAGGGCATTGCTCACTCCCCGCCTCCCCCTCTAGCCAACCCATGCATCAATGAGCCACGATTAAAAAATAAAACCACTCATATGCGTATCGGGACGTTCATTGTTCTGTTCGTCCTTATTCTGATGCTATTGTCTCGCCAAGTGGCCGCCATTTTTATTATTGATTGCGAATTTATGGCAGCCCATGGTCTATTGTTGACCTTTTCAGGTCTGCTATAAGGCAACCTCTAAGCATTTTTCTATAATGCTCATTTGAATGGCGCGGCAAGGATGAATTTAAATTAATTATGATTACTTTTGAATAATTCTGGGCACATACATATACAGGGTTAGTAAAATACATAATGATGAATTTTGTGTACTTGAATTTAAAGTTTTTTTACTAATTTTGTTGAAATAGCTGAAATATTTCTTAAAATCAGTTCTTTCAAATGTTGACTGTGCTGTGATATCTCGTTATACGGATTTGGAGATATAATTTATAATGCGACCCCAAAAATATTGTGAAACAACGCTCTGAGGACTCTAAATATAGAAGAGGATGCGAGCAGGTCGGGTGACATCTATAATAAGACCGCGGGAGACCAGTGATGTGTACTACGTAGATTGCTCAAGCTTTCACGGGTTGTTGACTTCGGTGAAGTCCACACTCATATTATAGTCGAATAGAATAAACAATAAGGTTTACCGCTATCTCCGCACTTACGTTTCACACAAGTTAACTTGATTTTACTCCTGGCTATGCTATACCAATACTATCATTGTATTCAGAACACCAGTCTCTATCAATCGAACTTGTTACCAATAAAATACCTATAATAATGAAGACAAAATGTGAATCGTATCGACCTCGGTTTCAATGTCATTCAATGGTGATCAGACCAATTTTGCTAAAAAAACATGGAGCATCATGCGTATTGATTGCCTATACTTACTGACTTTAATAAAGTAGGTGCATCTTAATTTAAAGAGTTTGTGGTCTTAAGATTGCTAAAATATTTTAACATTTTATTTTAGCCGGAAGATATTATAATATAATTTACAAACTAAGGTTAGTGAAATGTTAATTAACAGAAATCTCGAGCCGTAAAGCTCGTCTTGGGTGCTTTAAGTTTTTGTTGCCTGTGATGGTGGTCCCTTTTATGTGGGTGGTCTTTCTAGTGACACTACCTTGCTCGCTCACTACTAAACTTTACCGACTTTTGACGAAATCTTTCTTTAGAATATTTCTAAGTTAACCTGTTGTTGTGTACCAAAAGTACTAGACGCGTGATAAGATGATTCATCTATTGTTAATCGTCATAGGAGCGGTTTTCTGTAACAGAATGTAGGTCGGTCGGGCCGCTCCATTTGTCACAGTGGCAAATTGTTAATCGACCTCGACGACTCATTTTGAGCGGTATCTTATCATTACATACACTACCGCAGCACAAAATAAGTTATCTAACACACTATGTTAATACTAAAAGCTACCAACCTTTTTAAATTAGTGTCCAGTGGAAAATTGTGAACATGATTCAAGAAATTAAATTAATGGTTTAGCTATTGTCGTGTTCTACAGCTTTGTTTGATTGCCACTGATAATAGTAAGACTATGAAAAGCAGCCATAGACAGATTTAAGACCAGATGAAAATGGATGGACTTTATCTGGTCTTAAATCTGTGTATGGTCACTTTCCATAGGCTTACTATTATTAGTGGCAATCAAACAAAGCTGTAGAACACGACAATAGCTAAACCATGTGGTAAACCTCGAAAACTAAAAAAATATAATTTTTGGAGATATACAAATATAATTATGTTTATCAGTATGTCCCAGATCTCAATAAGAGCACATATTACTCAATAGTTACTTCGTGTACATATACCTATATGCAACGAACCCTATATGTATGAGCGGGAACACATACGTGCAAATAGCTGTGCAAGCAATCATAATTATATTAGTCGTTGTGCAACATAAAGTTTACAATCTCCTGTTCACAGGACTTGCCCAATGTGAATATCACTTTTAACTGTCAAAAGTCAATGGATTTTGACAGTTGAGTGTTGATATACGCGATATACAGTGGTGGACGGATAATTAGGAGCACCAGTCGATTTTCATACAAGAGTTAACTTTGAGGTTCTCCACGAGTTGATTGAGCTGTGATCTGATAATGGTTATCCAGGCAGGGAGTGAATGGAGAAGTTCCAGATCGCTATACAAACACACCCTACTGATCTGATCAGCATTCTAAAAGCAGTAAGGATCAGAGTTCTCAGTTTCAGGATTTCCATATATTTTTATGTTACTTTCGTGGTTTTTTAAACATATCCAAAAAGCACTTAAAACGCTGATCTGATCAGTTGAGTGTGTGTGTATAGCGATATGGATCTCCTGCATTCATTCCCTGGATAGCCATCATCAAATTATAGCTCGATCAATATCTGGCGGAAAACCAAGGCTTGTATGAAAAAAGTTACCTCGTTTGTATGAAAATCGACTGGTGTTTCTAACTAGTCATACTAGGGTAGCTGCGCAAGCAACGCCCAGTGACAAATTGCAAGTGTGTTCCCGCTCTACGCTCTCCGTCATCGTAGCCGGTTTCTGGGTCGGTCGCGCCGATTAATTCACTTAGCCTACTTTTATTTCATGTTGTGACATTTTTGTACTCGAATTGACATAATTATTATGCTCAGACATATTATGTCGATTTGCGTTTTTTAATGATTCATCATTGTTTTTATTTACTTGACCAATATTGGTTTGACCAGAATACAGAATAAATAAAATAGCCGTGGGCTCTTTATTGTGATGTGACACCAAAATAAGCGTGTAGAGATTTCACAAGTATTATTGTTTAATATTTAATACAGCGGACTTAGGATCACTGATTGTAATATTGAAACATCTTTGAGTGCGACCTTGTCGCAATTTGTTTATGGACCACCGTTTTCAATGTGCAACTGTCCTTGTCGTCATGCACACATATTGCTCAATGATACCCATTTAGTCTGTCTTTTAGCTAGATTATGATCATTGACCACTAAGAAAATGTCCATTAGTTAATTACTGATATTCTTTAACATTAAACTACATTTTCTGCTAAATTTAGCACTGAACGCGTAAAGGTAAATCTGATTTCAACTCGCGTGCATTTTCGGGCTGTCTTTATCATGAATAGACCTTATAATTAACATACATCAATGTCGTAAGAAAGAAGGTAAATAACAAGGGCGTCAGACAAGCTTTAAATAAAATTGCAGTCGAAACAACTGAATTGGAAAAATGGGAGCTTTCATTATTACGGCTTCTTCACGGTGTAGAGTTGCAGGATACGCTCGTTGAAGTGAATGTCCGGTGAATATGGGCGAGGGGTACGTGAAATCACCACACAACGGCCGCGCTCACCGTGAGCGGATGCAGCGTGGTGATGAAACTGACACAGATTCTAACGCGTATTTGGTAATCGAACTACAGCTCGTGAAAGTCTCACAGGACGGTCATATCTCACGCATTGTACACGTCCCACTTTTGGAGATACTCTCGACATTTTGGCAGCGCCGAAAAGCTAAATGATACTTAACTCTTCTTTCGTTGCGTCGTCATTGTTCGTGAACAGCAGCACTCGGTACGCACGTACCCGAGTAAATATGTTAGTGTGTGTATTGTGTTCGCGTCCCAGATTTGGGAAGCGAACTGCAATCGTTGATTGGTGTATTACGATGTTGCTACATTTTCGCCTTGCATTCAATTCCATGAGAAATAGGTATTGCCTTTCGGCTACTGGGTCAGTTTGTAGCACACCGATAATCTGCATTGATTTTAAAATTGATTTCGTTATTGTTTATGAAATACTTGGCTCAGTATTTTTTATGTCGTTTGATAAGTAATGTCAAAATACCTCCCTTTAATTACATACAGTATTTGAAATCGATTATCGAAGTATTTAGCTTTTTAACGATATTTTGATTTAAAATTTTAGATCTCAAACTGTACAACCATACAAAATGATTAACTGCCGCCTCAATCACGGTTCACGCTCCGTGTTAAATTAATTTCACTTGTTAGATAGGTAGATTGATTTGATTTATTATTCTCCTTATTTTTTTTTTATTTCTCATTTCTAAGTTTATCAAACATCGTTACGTTAGTTGTGCCTGCAAGCCAACCTACTTCACCATCCTTGTGAGTGAACAGAACACACATTTTTTTGCTTGTGAAAGTCTCTTTTCAAATTGGTATCTTTGGAAAATTTTCAATATTGCTTTGCTTGTGATGAGTTTTTTTTCATAATGACAGTAACAGGTACTTAGATAAGCTCAAAAGCTATTTGTTTAATCTAAATTAGACTTGTTTACATAGATTTTTTTATTATTCTCTTAAAAAAATATTATTTTTGATTTCTCATGCAATTTGTTTTTGGAACACAGATCTTTTTTGCTTGTGAACGTTTTGTCTTTGGAAAATTTTCAATATTGCTTTGCTTATGACGAGATTGACGAGTTTTTTTTTTATAATGACAGCGACAGGTACATACTTAGATAAGCTAAAAAGCTGTTGTTTGATCTAAATTGGACTTACCAAAAGATAAATAACCGTTATTTTTGGTGTTGGTAAAACAGCTTCAAGAAAGATATTAGATTCCGTTTTTTGCGCGCTAACAATGTTTATTTAAACTAGGGCATGATTATTCACTCGTTCAACTACATTGTTACCGTTTTGATCGATAGATAGATAGATATTAACAAGAGTGATGAAAATTTTAACACTGACACATAGTAGGAGCAACAGGTTGTCAAAGAAGAAAACAAACCGCTACTGCCGGCAGTCCAATTTATTCTTGTTGTTTGTTGTGTTAGAATATACGACTATCCTAGTAATAGGCAGTCAAGTCAAGAAGCTCTGCGTCATTAAAATTCCCACTAGTTCACAAAGCTGTACTTGGCTAATGACGACTCTTGCGGAGCGGAGGAGAAGCTTCAACTTCGGTAGTTTAAAGTTACAGTTTTGTTTTCACAACAACTTGTTAATGTAAACAAACGTTTTCACATTTGCATTGTATCTCATCCTGAATTCGATCTTCTATCTGTATCCTGGATTTAAAATGTCCCACTGCTTTTGATTGATTGGTTTCTTAAACTGGTGGTATAATTATTTATGATTAGGACCTGGATTAACATATAGTCTACTTTTTATTCTGGTCGAAGGTTCCCTAGGGCCCACGCAGACGAAGGCGCTTGCGGCCGCTAGTATTTCTATAAAATAATAGTTGTTTAATGTTGTCTGCAGGCTCGGGTCGGGCAGTGAGTGTGGCGGCGGAGGGTCGGGCGGCGGCGCGCCCGCTCCTCAGTCGGCGCGCGTCTCATCGAACGGCGCCGGCGGGATGGCGGTGAGCCGTGTGCCCAGCCCGCTGCACGACGGGAACACACCCGTCGCAGAGAACTGGTGCTTTACACAGGTAACGATCTTCTCTCACTTTTTCTCCATCAACATCACATTTTTGGTTGGTAGTAGTTTTTGGTAGGGCTTATTTCGAGTCCGCCTGGCTAGCTACCACCATCTCACTTAAGTCTGAGGCCATAACAGCAATTTAAACATTATCGTGTTCCGGCAGTTAGAATGTAATAAGATAGCCAGTTCCTCAGTGATGAGGACACAAAAAAAACAACAAAGCCATAGTCTCCACCAGAAGAAGAATACTACAGCTGGATACTTCAATCATCTCCGATAATTTTCCACTTCACACGATTGTTGGTACAGGCCTCGGCACGGATCTTGAGCGATGAAATTTAATGCGCAGAAGCCTAGCCGCCACAAAAGAGTTACTTTTTTAAATTTCACCGCTCAAGATCCCTGCCGGGGCTTGATGTACTGGATGGAGCATGTTATTTTGTAATGTACCTGCAAAAAAATTGCTCTAGTTTCTAACTTCCAAAGTGAGCTTACAGGTCTCTACCTGTCAGCTCCCTTTGGAAGTTAGAAACTCCATTGGCGTTTCAAAGGTGAACGTGCAGTGCACTCGTCCGCGCAGAACGAACTGAATTTTAATTTTTCCGTCACCATCACCAATCCTTTTGTTAACTTTAGCTCGTTAGGCGTGAATAAGTGAGGGGTTTGAGTCATCCTTTTTAAGGAGCTTTGAGAGGTCAGGTGGATCGGGCAGAATTTAATTAAACATATCATACTTCTTGATCGCAGATTCTTGTAATGGTTATAGAAGATAGACATGTCAAACATCAATAAAATAGTATTGCTGCTATTGCTTATACGAAGTTTCCTTTTTAAAAACAACTAGACGCTATTGATTCTAGTGGCAACCAGATTTCCCTCAGAAGTTCGGTTCCTGTGGGTCGTAAAACTCTGTTCACGGCCGTGGTTGTGGTCGTAAATAACCGGCTCGTCAGATGTGGCGCTGCGACGAAACGATAACGAGCGGCTATCGGTGAACTTGAAACACGAAATAGATTGTGTTAACTTGTAAACCAACAAGGAAGTGTGGTTGCGCACACATGAGCGGTTTGTGTCTGTGTAAGTTTGAAGGTGGTGGTGCGTCATGCCATGCGATGATGATATTGGTCAGGAGTATTGGCTTAGCAATATTGTATTGGAAAATAAAGTAGGAGGTAGGTATGTTCAAAATACCCGAAAATTTTAATTTTACGTTATATGGCTTTACTGAAATTTTTAAGCTGTTTATGACGCATTTGACTTGACTCCGCCCACTAATAGTTTGTCTTTCACTGTGCAGTATTTTATAGTTTTATACGCGACATCGTCCTCACTAGGATTTAAAATAATCACAAATCCAACGTTTATTGTAATGATGTCTTCGTATATTATGTAGGTGGGTACATACATAATTATTATTTCTATGAGTTATCAACGTATAAGTATGACAGCTATTATGTATTGCAAATAAAGTATTTACGCTTATCTATGATGTGACACTTTAGTTTTGTGGTTATCATGACTAAGTTTTTTTTGTTTGTCAAAAATACGTGTCACCCAACATGTTTAATGAAATCATTTCGCATTTCACATTCTGTTGGCGTAACTCGTGACTGATACAATACACGTGACGGTAGATCGAATCAGTGCGATACAGAAAATATTTCTAATGAGGATCAGTAACAGGTTTGAATCCTATAGTTTTATTGATATGATATAAACACATTTTGATAGCTATGAAACCTAGTGAAAGAATTTTTGAAATCCGTTAAGAAATGGTTGAGTTAAAAGGGTTTGAAGGAAATACCAAGCTCAATGCAATATGTGCTTTATCACGTACGACATAAGATTCGCGTACGTCGCGATGACGTCATAGGGACCCCCGAAAAACCAGTGTTTTAGCTCTTATAACTTCTCAGGTTTAAGAGTTATCGTAAAAAAATTCACAGTTAATCATGTGGTGGCATAAGCTTTCTAATTAGCCACTAAACAAAAATCGTTACTGATCCTCATTGTTGACATGCGAAATTTCAGAATTCGTATTTATTTTTTCTAAATATTTACCAAGTCCGTTACATAACACCTTACGTTCATCAGTGGTGCTCGCGTCATTCGTTTATTTTACTTTATGCATCATTTAAATGGTTACGTTCTTTGGCTGTTGTTGTTTGTATATGTGGTTTAGTAGTTTATTTTGTAACATTGAATAATATACCATTACCAAATGCATCATTGTTTAGTTTGTTTCTCTTAACTGAAGTTTAGAGAATATATTTTCTTGGATTTGGCAGAAATATAAAGCGTTTTAATGATTTTCCGATTTTATATTGCTCTGAGTATAAATCCCTTTTATTGTTCATGTATTCGGTGGTTGTTATAATATAGTTTCCTCCAGTTAGGCATGCTTAGTGGTCAAACAATTGGGACGACCGTTGGACGACTTAGCCACCGACCTGGTATTACCTTTTTTGATGCTTTTTGCCGAAAAATCTATTTAGTTCGCAAACGTTAACGGTATATTTCGCTCGGTTTGTCGGTGCACGGCTACGTTTTGGCATGTATAGTAAACTTATTAAGGTCTGACTCAACTTTTTCAATTTCGACGCGTTCGTTGATAATGGTTCGTAGACCGTTAATAACGGAACGTATACCTTAATGCTCGCTTAGGCATAATAAGAGCTGGCAAGATATTGTATAGAGCGACTAGACGTAGATGTGGCGTAGTGCGAACACTTCCGCATCTATAACCGTGAATCTGTAATTGTAGCTATTATAGAGCCAGCACGTGTCATCGGCTCCGCCCTGCCGCTACACGTGCCTCGATAACCACTCTTCATTACTTGGAAACGCGTCAACAAACCTCGCATGTTATCGTCTGAATTAATGCTCGCCTCGAATGAAATTCGCTCTGTTTCAGGAAAATATTGCTAAGTGAGTCAGTAATCATTTCGTGTCGTTTCGTGTATGTATAGTTAGTACCTACTCAGATTTAACGATCGCCAGATTCTCGTCGGCGATGACATAAGTGAATTATGTTTGCTCGAATTATGATTGTAATAAAATAAAACTTTGATAATATGCTCTATTACTAACCGACAAACCACTCTTACGTTAACATAAATAAATAGGTGTGCTAACTGCTAACTAGGATTTATTGGATAATTTTTGTTTAGCTGACGATTCTAGCGGTTTGTAAACTTCATCTCATTGTGGTTACATAATACTCGTCAAGTTTATAAATTAGCTTCACTGGTTTGACAAATAGGGATTTGCCTTATAGTTTAAGTTTTGCTAATGGAGGAAAGAAAAAAAACTAACTTTACAATAGTAATTTTGGATACTCAAACGCCTAAAATCTCGTCATCCATTGAAATCTGCACACGGGCGTTAGGTATATTGTCTGCGAGTGGTTTGACAAATAGGGATTTGCCTTTTTTGCCAATGGAGAAAAGATAAAAAACCAACTTTACAATATAATAGTAACTTTGTATACTCAAACGCCTAAAATCTCGTCGTCCATTGAAATCTGCACACGGGCTTTATCTTGTCTGCGAGCGGGGCTGATGCGGACGGCCTTGGAGCGGGTCGGCGACCGGCCGAAGACCCCAGCAGCACCGCAAGCCGGAGCCCGCAAACCAAGCAACGGTCGGGGGCAACGACCACCGACCACCGCGCGCCGCGACCATCTCCTGACCTTCGCACACCCTGACGCTCCGCAGGGCCCCACCACGTGGCCCAATATATGACCACATGTAGGGTTACCAGATCTAGAAAAGAGATTTCCTGGATTTTCCTGACTTTTCAGTAAATTTTCTGACACTTACTTTATAAGTACACCTACATCTACATTTTTAATTTAGTTGACGTTGGTTAATTTTTTCTCACCAAAATGATTAAGGTGGCACTCTGAGCGAAAGTGGCGCCGCGGTGAATTTAATATAATGTTATAATTATAATATACAATTTTATGAATTTAATGTTTTACGTTGAATTTTTAGGACCCACAGTCTAGTATTTTTAGACGGTATCGTTACATTCCCTCGTAGTCACTGCCAGAAGTAGATAGCAAAATTGCTAAAAGTGGCCGTTTTTGACACATTAGCTATCTACTTCTTTACGAATGACTACGAGGGCATGCACTGATACCTTCTAAAAATACTTGACCATGGGCCCTACAAACTCCACGTATAACATTATAAAAAATCTTATTCTAATAATTACTTATTAAATAAAAAACCTCTGAGGGCGCCACTTTCGGTCATACAACCGCCTTAACAAATTATGTTTTCATTAAGTACCTACTTACACTTTTTGGGATTTCAAAAATCCCTGACCTCCACAGTTTTTCCCTGTTTTCCTGACGGATGCCTTAAATTCCTGAAATTTCAGGAAAATTCCTGTCATCTGGTAACCCTAACCACATGCGACATATATTCGCATATCTTTACCAGCCTATTTGATCACATAATACAACATTTATACGCATATCTAGTCCAGGCTTTATCTAGGCTAGGTCAGATAAGCTGCTTAATACGACCACCTAATTGTGTGATAGATAACATGACGTTGATAGAGAGAGATATTATAGCCTACCGTGTTTGCAACATTTGCACTCAAATACTTAGGTAGTAGTTGGCTGGTGTGAACTTGTAAGATTAATGAAATCTATATTCAAATAGTTTGAATAGGTACTTATCTTATTTGCTTTCTAAATAGCTTTCAATTAGGTAACCATTGTTTTTTTTCCATTCGCATTTTACGTCACAACATCGTTAAAATAATGAAAATGTAATAAACTCGTAAATTATGTCGTAAAACTCGTAAACGCCAAACTAAATGCTTGTTGTACTTTATACCTGTCAACAAGGTAAATTGGTATCGAAAAGTACAAAGCTAAAAGAAATCGCAAAGAGCCCAAGCATAATAGACCCTGAATCCATTTCCGTTGGAAGATTTATAATGCTACCTGATGACGCGGGCGTTGCCAATGCAAAGCTCTGAGGCCACCTTAAATATACAGATAAAAATTTAGAACCGTAATCATGAAATCTTCAGAGTGACAGCTCATAAAAAGAGTACAATTTTAACATGATATTTCTTTTGCCAAATACACAAATATTCTAATCATCATTACTGTTATCAAGGTTATTTTTGATTATAACGTTTTGTTTTTCTTTTATTTTCAGGTCAAAGTGGTGAAATTCAGTTACATGTGGACAATAAATAATTTTAGTTTCTGTAGAGAAGAAATGGGTGAAGTGTTAAAATCATCGACTTTCTCAGCCGGTGCTAGTGACAAATTAAAATGGTGTCTGCGTGTTAATCCAAAAGGACTCGACGAAGAGAGCAAAGACTATTTATCGTTATATCTATTATTAGTGTCGTGTAATAAATCAGAAGTGCGGGCGAAATTCAAATTTTCAATATTGAACGCGAAAAGAGAAGAAACTAAAGCAATGGAATCACAGCGCGCGTACAGATTCGTGCAAGGCAAGGATTGGGGGTTCAAAAAATTTATAAGAAGGTGAGTTTTCATTCTAATAACACATTTCAAATATATTTAGCACACTAGTGATACTAGCTTGCTATAAATAATTTTACTATGACCTGACATATTTTGTCAAAGATTAAGGGGAGTAGAGTATGACCTCTTCTACTTTTGTTTGGTGGGACCGACACAATATTATCTTCTCGACAAATATGACTCATGAATTTAGTGTTTCATCCATCACTATTCTCATTTGTAGGACCGGATAGGACTAAGAGGCCACGACACATTTACGTTTATTCCACGATTTAACTGTTGAGTGGTTTAGTCTACAAATGCGAGTATATTTATCCATTACTAGTACCTATTTGTCGGAACGATACCTATGTGTTGATTAGCCTAGTCTGAACTAGCTTTTAGGGCTTAAGTTATAAAATATGTTTGGTTAGCGATGTCGGAGAATATGATCAGTTCAGTTTTATCCTCAAAACTCCCACATGTTGGTGTCTATCTATCCCCTCTCCTGTTGGAATGACGGGCTTTTTAAATTTGACTTTTTATTTAAGATGGTCCTACCGAAAAATATGAATTTCTCCTTAAACTTTTAACTTTAACACGTCATAAAAATTACTAAAATTAAATTTTAATCCAAAATCAGTTTGCTTTTTTAGTTTTTCTCGCAAATCTCAAAAACTAGGATACTATGTGATATTTTTTTGCATTTTATAGTACACAGAAATATTATCTACAAAAAAACATCAAAATCATTGCTCTGAATTGCAAATTTCGAGAGTTATCGAAAATGGTCAAAATTAAAAAATAAATACTTGCTTTTGGTTCGATGACATATTCAGATAAAATTATCAACTTAATTTAAAAACTGATAAATAATTATGTTTTTAACTTTGTCCATTTTCGAATATTTTTTTATTGGTTACGTAAGGGTCATATTCGAACAAAAATAACTCTCGAAATATGCAACTCAGAGAAATGATTTTGATGTCGTTTTGTAGATAATATTCCTGTGTATTATAAAAATGTAAAAAAATTGCACATAGTATCCTAGTTTTTGAGATCTGTGAGAAAAACTAAAAAAGCAAACTAATTTTAGATTAAAATTTAATTTAGTATTTTTTATGACGTGTTAAAGTTAGCAGTTTTTATAATTAATTTCTTTATTTGACAGGTGATATTATTATCTTTCGAAAAGTATTTTTTTATAACTGTAGGAATTTCTAATCCGAAGAAATTAATAATTTTCGGGCGGGACATCTAAAATAAAAAGTCAAATTTAAAATGCCCGTCATTACAACAGGAGAGGGGATAGAACATAACATGTGGGGGGTTTGTCGATAAAATTGATCATACCTGCCTTTAAGAGCTCCGACATCGCTCACCAAACATATTGTATACTTAAGTAAAATTGTAAGGTCATGTCGCGAAGCACATTGTTAAAGATATTATTACTAGAGATATTTCTCCCTGGAAAATATCTCTAGATAAGCCCATGTATCTTTATTATTTTAGTATAAAAAGACCAGGAACTTTTCCGACTAACTATTATAGAATCGGGCCCTGTTACCTATCAATGTGACATTTGCAAATCTTCACATAAATTTTCGCTAACCATATATTTTTAAAACGTTAAGATCACACATATTAATTCTAAAGTTAGGCGATAGGGAGCTTTGTACACGTAGGCTGAAACTATAAAATGAAGTTTGTAACTCTACGATCTTTGCCGTCCCCATGGTCAGTTTTAACTGGGGTCTGCGCGTGAAGACTATAGCAGTAGGTAGCCCCCTGTTTTCACCAAGCTTTTCTCTATGAGTTCATGTCATTTCTTTTAAATGGGTGTAAAACAACTTTATCTGAAATATTTTCATAACTAATATTAATTAGCTTAATATTTTTAATTTTAAATATTTGAATAGGTTTACATAGGTGGGTGGTACCCTGACATTGAAGTATTGACATTGCAGTATTTGATATAAAAAATAAGTTATTAGGTACCTACTAGAACTCCGCAACTTGTACTATTCAATATACAAGTAATGCTGTTAGATAGGACTGTTACGTTGACAACATACATTTGATGAATTTAAGTTTGAAAATTCTACTTTTAGATGGATTCGTGTAAAAGGGCAGAGCCCCTGTTTCTCATAAAATCTGGGGAAGTACCCTTTGTGACATAATAACATGTGGATTGACTCTTGCTTGGGGTGCCATTGAAATCAAAACACTGTTGCACTCTCACACTCATAATATTGTGTAGTAATTTTTTCATAGACATAAAATCGTAAAATAACTGTGTAAAAATTCAGGATTACTGATATGTAATGAATAATGATATTATGTAAACTAAACTTCGATGCCTGCCCAACAGCAACGAAGACCTTTATCATTATTTCTGTAATACATTAAATAAACATTGCGATAAACGAGCATAGACTAACTCTGCAAAGGCAAATACTATTAGCTACAATGTCTCAGTTTACCTAAACGCTTGCCTTTGAGCTAAATCTGGTCTATATTAACAACCGAGTGATGGGACCTTGAGTCCGATCCTACGCAGCCCGAAGGTTAAATAACCATTTAAAATGTAGCATTGTGATAACCCTGGAGCGACAGATGTTTGGAGTTTGCTCTTCCTGTGATGATGGAACTTTCAGTCCGATCCTACAGAGACTGAAGGTTAAATAACCATCTAGATTGTAGCTTTGCCATAACCCTGGAGAGCGACAGATGTTTTTGGAGTATTTTTCCTGTGATTTAAAATCAAAGAAAACAAAACATCCCATACTATAAATAGGAAGTATTGTTCACCTTATCTAATGTTTTGGTGTGTTTTGTACTTGGGCTAAAGACGATTCTGTAAATGTTAGTTGCCTTGGAATTATTAATAGATACTCCAATAAAGGAGGAAGCTTCATTGAATGTCAAGTGTTTGATGCTTAAATATTAATCACTTCCTATTGTGACAAATTATATAACGAATCCAATATTTTCAACATGGTAAAAATTTGAATAACAAAATCTTCAATATTGATAAAGAAATGTGTTCAGATAATATCAAAGATTATTATATAGGTATTATTATCGTAAGGCTTATGTTTGTAATCTACCTACTTCATTGTCAACAAGATAGCCTTGAAAATTGCAAAATTGAAAATTTTGATGATGATTAGGTAGTTATTTTGGAATACCCAAAACCGATAACGGGCGGAAAAGGAACCCATTAATTTATATTACATTATAGGTCACAATTTAATTACTTATCGAAAAACGAAATACTCGTTTAAAGCGCATAAACAAAGAATCAGTACAAAATACAAATAGGTTATAGGGTGTTTTATAAAATCTTTGAACCCGTTTATAAGTCGAATGATGCCATATAACGAGACACAGTTTTGTCTTATAAAAAAACAATGCCTGTCCTTTATATAAAATTTCATGCTTCTTTGGAGAATAACTTTAATATCATAATTTACCACTATCAAGCATACCCAAATATACGTTTCTCTCTTTTCCAGAGACTTCCTATTAGACGAGGCAAACGGTTTACTACCAGAGGACAAACTGACGATATTTTGTGAAGTGTCAGTGGTCGCAGATAGCATCAACATCAGCGGGCAGAGCAATGTGATGCAGTTCAAAGTGCCAGAATGCAGACTCTCCGACGATTTAGGGGCGCTATTTGACAATGAGAGGTTCTCTGATGTCACGTTAGCGGTCGGAGGGAGGGAGTTCCAAGCGCATAAAGCTATATTAGCAGGTATTTCATTTTTAATGTCTTTTTAAATCCCTGGCACACCCCGGGCACTCCATACAAGCGCTGCGTTACAACTACCTATTACAAAGACGCTACACAGTGACGTTTTTGCACACGCGCAACTGTGTGCGTGAAATCTGGGGCTATTGAATGAGCATACGATTCGGCACACGAAGTACGAACTCGCGCGGTGGGGTGAGGTAATTGATTGTGGGGCGGGGCGGAGAGTTTCGTTTCTGTACGGTAGTAATTCTGTGTCCCTGGTTGATACGATAAATAATTTATGGCTGATAATTTAATACAACACCGTAGTCCCGCTTACTAGAGACATTTTTTATTTATTTATTTAGAACCAACAGCGTTTTTATAATATCTTATAACATTAATAGTTGCTTGCCTAGCTAATTATTTGCCAACGTAATTTTAACCGCCTAGTCAATAGACCACAGAGGCCACCACTAGACTCTGGTGATTCGGGGTCCCGGGTTCGATTCCCAGGGACATTTGTACTCGGTTTGGTTAGTGGTAGGGCTTATTTCAAGTCCGCCTGGCTAGCTACCACTTATGACCATCTTAATTAAGTCTAACGCCATTACAACAATTTGAAAATGGTTTTGTTCTGGCAGTTAGAGGTAAGATAGCCGGTTCGTCAGTGGTGAGGATTCGGGTGTAGTGCGCTTACACTTTCGGCCTTTTATCGTCACTTAACATCAGATGAGATGAAGGTGGAAACCAAGCACTGTCCCGATGTGGATAAAAAAATCGAACTAGGTATGCCTTCAACGTTGTGATAAAGATAATTACGAGCATTTCTTTTTTTTCGTGTATTGTTTTGTTAAAAAGTTGCGAATGCGAATTTTCTATGTATTTCTATTCTAAATTGTTTATGCTTATAAACAAACACCCTGAGTTAGTAACATTACAACTAATCCAGTCGAATTCTAATTCTTGCTATTTTTCGCCAGAAAACACCGAAACCACACGCCGATAATTATTGTGCGATATCGTTAAATAATATTTAATAATATTATACGAAATAAAAATTTTGCCTTTTCGAGGCCACATGACTAATTTCATGATTTCGAGATTTATTTGCAAGTCACAGGTTAAAATGTGTTAGAGTTGGTAGGTATAGTACAGTGACGCCGCCAGGGCACATCGGACATGAAGGGCGTTTGCGGTTTAATTTTATTTTATTTATAAATAGTAAGTGATGATAACCTCAATGAAGTACTGTTAATCCCTATTTATTTATAACAATTAATTAAACAAACGGTATGTGAATGCCTACCTACATAATGGAACTTGTACTAAAATTGTACTGATAATATTATATAATTAAATTTCCTCATGTGGCTATGGGATAATTAAAAGCTAAACTAATAGCAACATACAAGTACCTACGCAGTAATTTAGATTTACTTAATGCATGGCCAAAAAACTTTTCCCAAAATATCACATCGTAAAAAAATTTACGCAAATTTTCATTTGACAAAAAAAACATTATACTTTGTCAAGTTTTATTAAGTCAATATTTTATTTTGGAAAATAATTGTTGTTCAAATTGTCACTTCACACACTTAACTTATAGCATAGTACAGTCAGTGGCACGAATCATGAAATCGGGTGGGGATTGCGCCGAACGCGTATTTTGGGTATGCGTTGCGGTGAGGGGCGCGGGCGGCGGGAGAGGGGCGCGCGCTATTGGTCGCTCACAAGAGCACATGCGCGAACTTATCCCCACTCCGTCGAAAAATTTTCATGATTCGTGCCACTGACTCTAGAATCAACTTATAGCGAGGCTCTCGGGGGGGTTCGAAAAATAGTGTAATCACATAAAAGGGGGTAGACACAAAAGCGGGGGGATGGGGGCAGCGAGCGGAGCGAGCGTGCCGCGGTAGCGGCCGGCGAAGCGCCAGAAACGATGTTTTTGTACGCGAAACTTACCTGCTCTCATGTATTACACACATTGCATTACAAAAAAGAAAGTTTGAAAACTAACATTTCATAAAGCTCTTTAATCCCTTCTGTTGAGATGAGTTGTGATAGACCTGCGGCCCTATTTTTGAATCGCTCGGCTGGCGACGAGCGCTCGGTTCTACTGAATTTCGTTCGACATGTCAACTCAAATGTATGAGCTGTCGAACGAAAATCAGTAGAAACGAGCGCTCGATGCCAGCCGAGCGATTCAAAAATAGGGCCCCAGGTCCTACAGCGCAAGTGTCGTCGGTATCGCTATCGGCTTCGTTTGACAGATGAATGTGATGTGAATGTGACACAGCTACTTTGGTAAGTTTTTATTTATATCAAGAATAAGTAGCAATGTGTCATATTTATCTGGCTAATGAAGCCGATAGCGATGCCGACGACACTTGCGCGATACGATAGGGCCCTTGGCCTGGTCTATCACGCTAACACAATAGAAGGGAAATTTTATTTACGTTGTACGTGACATAATACTTGATATTTAAACCCGCGCGCGTGTCCCTCTTAGCTCAGCGGACGCTCTAAAACAGCGCTTGACGATTTTCTTACCCGTTCTTCTCATTCCAAGGTCTCCGGCTAAGAAACGCTCGCGAACCGACGACGAAGCTCCTTTGACATTAACAAAACTTGTAACCTACTAGACTGAATAAATTATTATAAGTTTAAAATGATTTCTTGTCTCTTCCAGCGCGAAGTCCCGTGTTCGCGGCGATGTTCGAACACGAAATGGAGGAGAGGAAAAGAAATCGCGTGGACATCACCGACGTGGACCACGAGGTGCTGCGCGAGATGCTGCGCTTCATCTACACCGGCCGCGCGCCCAACCTCGACAAGATGGCAGACGACCTACTGGCAGCTGCTGACAAAGTGAGCTTTAGTGCCTTAATAACAGTGTTTCTTTCAGACATAAATCTCCGGGAGGGCAAATAAGTGGTTTGGGGGAGTTCATCCGTCGATTACTACACTTGTTTGCCCGTCTACCTACACACAACACATTTTTCTCCAGGGGGGGGGGGGGGGGCACTAAAGCTGCTCCGAGGGGGCACCGGAGAGCTCCGGGTGTACCTGACAGAAACACTGCTTAATAAGGCTCTTATACCTTAAAGTGCTGCCCTCATCTTAATTAAATTTATTGCTCGCTAAGTACATAATGTATCGAAAATTCACCTGTACAGATTGCAGCTTAGGTTCTACAGTTTATTTACAAACAATAACCTCAGTAAAATCTAGTTACTTGTCGTACAGTCAGTGGCACGAATCATGAAAATTTTTCGACAGAGTGGGGATAAGTTCGCGCATGTGCTCTTGTGAGCGACCAATAGCGCGCGCCCCTCTCCCGCCGCCCGCGCCCCTCACCGCAACGCATACCCAAAATACGCGTTCCGCGCAATCCCCACCCGATTTCATGATTCGTGCCACTGACTGTAGTAGTTAGAAAATAAGCAAAAAGTGGCCACTTTTGGCACTTCTGCTAACTACTACTACAATGAACTATACAGGGTAATTTTGCGACCTCTTTACAAAATCAAATATTAGTCGTAGTATTAATATTAGTAATCAAATTTAGGCGCGCACGCTCACCCTCGCGCAAGCGGCGCGAGCGGGGGAAGGCGAGTGGCGGGAGGGGGGCTCGCGCGGGTCGACCGTGCGATGCGCAAACAGTGACAACAATTTCAATTTGTGTAGGGAAAAGTTTGGGGCAAAAATGTAAAAAAAAAAATTACTTCACATATCGATTGTACTGCTGTTATAGTATGACCTGACAAAATTTGAAAAGGGGTCCAAAAATGACCCTGTATTTTACTGAGGTTATTGTTTGTAAATAAACTATAGAACCTAAGTTTCATTCTATTCTGTCTGTACATGTGAATTTTCGATGCATTATCTACATAGCGAGCAAAATTAAGATGAGGGCGCCACTTGAGGATGATAGTCGCCTTAATTCAGAATTCGCGGTATCTCACGCCCGATGTATGAAATGGTCGCGGAGCAGAAAGAATTTCGTGCAATGACCCGTCTATACTCGTCTCTGTCGCTCGCGCGCTAATATATTGCTGTAGCGCTCGCACAGAGGCCATAGCATCTGTGTGAATGCGACAGCAATATGTTAACGCGTGTGAGCGATAGCGACAAGTATAGATGGGTCACTCTATTTCTGACTTTAGGAAGTCGCTCCTTCTGCGGTCTCCGCTTTACCAGGCTGTAATGTAAGTGAAATTACGTCGCTGAATAATAGAAGTTTCACGCAGTGCTTTTTCCACTTAAAGTGCCGTACAGTGAAGCGAGCTCGATCCGTGCCCAGCTAGAAGTACACCCCAATTTTTCTTGTGTTAACTTGCAAGTTAGAACATCAAGTTTGAAGTAAAGTGGTGTATCATTGATTTCGTTGCAAAAGCAAAGGTGTTCACTTAAATGTGGTTCTGAAATGTTCCAGAGATCTGTGGCACAAAAAATACAAAATTACCCCTAATGCCGAATATGGTGGATAGGTACCATCAAACTAAACAACTTTTACTAAAGGACCAACTCTGAAATCATAAAAAATACAGCTGTTTCATACATTTTGATATTTTCGTTTCTTTCGCGATTTTAGAGTTGGTCCCTTAGTAAAAGTTGTTCAGTTTGATGGTCCCTATCTACCATATTTGCCATTAGGGGTTATTTTGTAACACGTTTAATAATATATTTGGTCTATTTGTTATTCGTTGTATGTGTTGATCACAATCACTGCATAGCGTGATTGCAATTTCGCAAAAAGAAACAAGAATGCTGAAGACGTTTAGGCGCAGAATGTCCAATTCGCAAAATGTCCAGTGGTTTCAAAACGTCCAATTCGCAAAATGTCCAATACTCCTGACTCGTTCTTATGAGAATAAACATGTCTTCAAACCCTATACGGTAAAGAAAATGTTAGTATTTTAATTCAAATAATATAAAATCAACATGACAAATCCTAAAAAAACAATTGCAGTCTTGTGATTATAATTTTAATTCCGATATTCCCACGGGAACTCGTGCAAAGTCGAGGCGGGTCACTAGTCAAGAATATTGGAATTTTTTGCGAACTGGACATTTTGCGAATTGTACATTTTGCGAATTGTACATTTTGCGAACTGGTCGTTTTGTGAATTGGACGTTTTGCGACCGCTGGACATTTTGCGAATTGGACATTCTGCGCCTAAACGACTGAAGATACCTTCTGTCGCGACTGATTCTGTATTTTTTTGAGTCCATTAATTTATGCCTATGGCCAGGCGAACACATCACAATAATTTGCAGACGACGTGACTGTAATGATTAAAATTGTAAATAAACTACAGTAAAGTTATAATACCTATTCAGAGTAGAAACGTCATAAAACAAACTGGTTACATACTTTGCATTTGTTCTATTAATTTATTACCTACATTATTTGCCGCAGTAGTTATGACAAACGCCTCATAAATGACGAATCCTAGTACGTTTTCCTTTAGTATATTTTCAGTACCTACACACAAAAACCTGGCTTTTGTTTCAGCAAATATGGTTGAAAATAAAATAAAATAAATTGGCCTTCAGAAATAATTAGATATTTTATGTGTTTACGACTGTTAGACTAGATAGGTCACCTTCATAATTAAGACTAGGGCACACCTAGGCTCTATACAAGGTTATTTTTAGTTAATACAAAACCTCTCGTGGGGTTGATCAGACCATCAAACTGAACAACTTTCATTATGGGACCAACCTCGAAAGCACGAAAAAAAATCAGCTGTTCCATACAAAAGTCCTACTCCATCGAAATGTATGAAAATAGTTGTTTTTTTTCCGCGATTTCAATCGTCGTGGGGTTGACACGAGAGGTTTTGTAGTAACTAAAAATAACCTTGTATAATAACGTGACGATTTGTCAATTTTATTGTCATGACAATTTAGTTATTTATTTAATCTTTATTGCTTAAAATAAAAACAGCAAATGGCGGACTTAATCTCCAAGGGCATTCTCTACCAGACAACCGGTAAATTGTTAAGAAAAAAATTACATTGCGGTGTAGCTATGAGTAGTTTGTTCTATTTTCAAATTGGTAGACGCAACGGATATAAAGTTGTCATGTCAGGTGACAAATTGTCACGTTTATCAAATACGGCCTTGGTGCTTTGCAAAACATTGAAACGCAACACATGATGACCAGTAAGATAAGCAAAGGCAGCAAAATCCAATTTTTATCAATAAAACCGCCTCTGTGGTCCAGTGGTTCACCCAACCGTGTAAGACGCAGGGGTCCCGGGTTCGATTCCCAGGGGGGTACAATTTGTACTCGGTGTGGTTGGTGGTAGGGCTTATTTCAAGTCCGCCTGGCTAGCTACCACTTACCACCATCTTAACTAAGTCTGACGCCCTAACAACAATTTAAAAATGGTTGAGTTCCGGCAGTTAGAGGTAATATAGCCAGTTCCTCAGTGGTGAGGATTCCGGGTGTAGTGCGCTTACACTATCGGCTTCATCGTCACATAACATCAGGGGATCAAGTCTGCTAATGTTTTCGTCAAAATCGTAGTTCAATGGTGTTCTAATGGTAGTGCTTTTTGACACAATTCTTGTTTTTTAAACCCAAAATCAAGACACAATCCGTGTTATTACAAAAGATTTTTAAACACTGTTTAACTAAACACATGTTTAAATGTGATTTTGTCACTTTTTTGACAATATTGTTTGACAGAGACAGCATCAGATTTAAACAGTGTTTAGTTAAACAGGTGTTGAACAATCTTTTGTAATAACACCGTATATGTTTCCGTTTTTTTTTTTTTTTTTTTTTTCTCTTTTGTATTTAAGAAACACAATGTGTTTCAGTTTCGGGTTTAAGAAACAAGAGCTAACTGTGTCAAAAAGCATTACCATTCAAACACCATTGAACTACGATTTTGACGAAAACATTAGCAGTCTTGAACCCCAGGTGAGATGAAGGCCAAGTGAAATCAGCTTCATCGTGTCATTTGACTTTAAATATCTACCAAAAACAGCAACAACTCATATAAAATCACTGTTAAAAATATAGATTTGCACCGAAGACCAATATCCCGTAGTAACTGAACAGGGTCAAGTCTGCTAATGTTTTCGTCAAAATCGTAGTTCAATGGTATTCTAATGGTAGTGCTTTTTGACACAGTTCTTGTTTCTTAAACCCAAAATTAAGACACAATTATGTTTACGTTTAGGGTATAAGAAACACTATCTGTTTCAGTTTTGGGTTTAAGAAACGAGAACTGTGTCAAAAAGCATTTCCATTAGAACACCATTGAACTACGATTTTGACGAAAACATTAGCAGACTTGACCCCCTGCTTCGAAATCAAAAATATTATTTTCCACCATTTTGGAAAAACTAAATGTTGCTATCTTTGCTTCTATATTTCTATATGACTCCTTCTTATAAAATTCACTCTGCAACTGGATTTGATGTACTGTGCTCTTGTGCACCAATCTTCATGCCTATGATGCATCCAACCAACCACATGACAATTTTTATAGAAACCAATGAAATCTACCTTAATATACTTTCGAGGTTTTGGAAATTGGAACAGATGTATAAGTAGCGCATTTGAAATTCATAAACCAATGCCTTGACACTAAGTGCTGAATGTGAATTGTTTATATTAAACGACATTTACATATTTAAGGAAAATGTAGGACAAGGCATTGTATACTTTGCTCAATGATCTCTTTCATTACTATTTATCAGTTTTATTACTTATGTAATAACTATTTTATTGATGTCAGCATTGACTATTAGTACCTAACCTACTAATAATTGCCATAAAGTTGGACTATCAACATGTTAGAATTGCTTGGATATGATAAAAAAATAATCGGGCCGAATTTACCATTTCCTGATAAAAAATTAAATTAAGTTGAATATCCATTAGTCTAATAGACAGGCGGACAGATGACAATATTTTCTTAAATAATATAATAGCGTTTAAAAACTTTATATTATTATATTGGAAAAAAAAAAGTGAAATATATCAATTAAAAGCAGAAAGAACTCCACTACGTTTTAGTATTTTAACTAGTTTAAATAAAATGTTATCTTATTAACGATAACCTGTCCGTGTCTTATCAGGATTATGGTGAATTCGGCCCATAAGTGTAGTAACAATGTCTATTTGTTTATTTCCAGTACGCTTTGGACCGGTTAAAAGTGATGTGCGAAGAGGCGCTGTGCCTCAGTTTGTCGGTGGAGACGGCGGCGGATACGCTCATACTGGCGGACTTACACTCTGCTGACCAGCTCAAGGCGCAAACCATAGACTTTATAAACACGTAAGTACATTTTATATTTACCTATAGATGTTATAGGAAAACGCCGAAGCTCCGGCGCTCCTAGGTTTGACAACAAGCTAAGGCTAAGGCTTTTTTTATTTGGTCTGAGATTTTATGATGATGTATCAAACTGTGGAGTAGGTATTGAAAACAAAAATTAGTTTTCATGAAATTTAATTATATTAGGAAGATTTCTTACCCAAAAATAAAAAAAAACATTCATGTTTATGGAAGATAAAAAGCAAACAGTTTATGAACATAGCGTTATGCAATGCTGCCTGCCAAAATGTTGTTAAAAATGTAAGGAAATATGCCCCGAAGCTGATTTAGCTTATGTTAAAAAAAGGAATTAAACTCCTACAATCGTGAGCTGTGTAAAGTACGTCAGCTAACTAAACAGATGATGTGTACGTGCGTAGTTTGTAGTATTTCAATTTTTCTTCGTTTCGTTGACATCGTAACACACAACTAACCGTTGGGTGCGATTGCGTAAGAGTGAGTCTATGTAGTGTAATGTGGCGACAGACATGCCCGTACAAACTGCATGCGGACATGTTCGTTTAGTGAACTTGAGGCTTAGAGAGCTTACTTATGCACTGAAATGTCTGACTAAGCTATGTCGGTCGATCCGCGCGTGTCCCGTTTAACGCAGCGGATGCCCTTAAACATTAGTTTTATAATATAGTGTGGTATTAACGCGATATGTATTACAGGAGTCACGCGACAGACGTGATGGATACTGCGGGCTGGAAGAACATGATCTCGTCGCACCCGCACCTGATCGCCGAGGCCTTCCGCGCGCTCGCCACGCAGCAGCAGCAGATCCCGCCCATCGGCCCGCCGCGCAAGCGCGTCAAGCAGGCCTAGGCCCAGCACACCTAGGCCAAGTGGACCTAGGCCGACCACACCTAGGCCAAGCGCGGCAAACAGGCCTAGGCCCAGCAGACCTAGACCGAGTGCGTCAAGCAGGTCTAGGCCAAGCAGACTAAAGCTTCGTACAAACTGACGCGAATTCGCTCGCGCGATGGGGCATTTTGACGGATTTTGATCACCTAACTGAAAGCCATAGCCATTGCCATAGCAGTTTTCTAGCAATTGCTTTGGCAATGGCTATCATTTTGAGTGAGGTGGTCAAAATTGCCGCGACGCGAGCGAATTCGCGTCAGTTTGTACGAAGCTTTAGGCCGAGTGCGGCGAGCAGCCCTGAGTCAAGCAGCTCTAGGCCAAACGCAGCGAGCGGACCTAGGCCAAGCGCGTCAAGCATACCTCTGCCAAGCGCGGCAAACAGGCTTAGGCCAAGGGCGTTACGCACTCCTAGGCCGAGCGCGTCAAGTAGGCCTAGACCAAGCGTGGCAAGCAGGGCTGTACCGGCTTGACATGGCTATCGTAATCGCTTTCGTTTGACAGATGGATGTGACCCATTGCTACTTCTATTTGGCATAAATAAAAACTCTCCATAAAAATGTAGCAATGTATCACAGCCATCTGTCAAATAAAAGCAATTACGATAGCCATGTAAGTTAGCCAGTAGAGCTCCATGCCTAAAGTCTAATTATTAATTCACTGGAGTAAACCGACAGATTTTAATATCACATTGTAGTAATATATTGCCTTATTTATTGTACTAGTGTTGCGTTTCCTTCATTGTGATTCAGTTCACTCACACAAAGTCAGTAGCGTTCATGATTACGAGGACATTTTTAAACAAGCCTCAAACGTTAATGGTTACAACCGTAAACGTCAGATTACTCTAGTGAATGAATAAGTAGAGTTTAGTCCGAGCGCGCCAATAATTAGGCTTAAGCGAATTCAGCCAAAGCCGCGCACTGTATGTAGCCTGTCTATTATAAGTCGACACCGTTATCGTAGGTACATTTTGGGAGCAGACGTTCTTATTGATGAGGTAAATAACTTATTCCATTTATTGAATAAGTCATTTACCTCTTTTAAACATTAAACACCCTGAAACGGTTTTGATGCAGATCGTCACTTTCGCAAATGGTCATCGCGAAAAATTTGGTCACTTTCGGAAATGGTCACTTTCGCAGAATGTCATTAAATTTTTTCTTTTTTCTCAAAATTGTGAGTGACATTCTGCGAAAGTGACCATTTGCGAAAGTGACGATCTGCGTCAAAACCCCTGAAACAGCCACCCTAAAGTGGATATTCGGAAAACTATGATGGGATAGATATCCACCCCATCATAGTTGATAGTATAGGGTAGCTGTCTCAGGGTGGATAAATTGAATAAGCCCAGTTTTTTGGTTATTATTTTGATTTATCGATAAATGAACTCTACTCGACTATAAAAAAAAATTACAAAAAATATAATTTATTTCTTTTACAAGTAAACATTCTTACATTTCAGAATAACAAAAATAATGTAATGGAAGAAAACATTTTTATTTATATACTTAAGTATTTTTTTCCAGTCGAGTAGAGTTCATTTATCGATAAACCAAAACAAAAATTTACCCCAAGAAGTCAGCCCCCAAAATGTACCTCTGGTAATGTGTTGTGAACGGCGTGAAACAATCATAATGAAGTTTGTCACGTCCTGTTGAAGATTGTTTACGCCGGGTCCATAGTGCGTGTTTTGCCCTACACAATCAACAAAACATTGTTTCGCGAAACAAAATCCTCATACTTTTTTTTGTTGAATGTTGAGATGTTTTTGTTGATTATGTAGAGCAAAACACGTGCTATGGACCCGGCATAGGTGTGAGTTGGCGCGCGGTAGGAAAAGGAATTAATTTAGACAGTCGTTACGCCTACTAGGGTCAGTTTCCGACAACACATTGATTTAACAGGGAACTTAGTAGTCGGCCGCAGCTAGAGATGGGCAAGAGACCCGGTTTAAACCCGACTACTGGGTTTAAACCCAGTTAAATACCAAGGACAATTTTGTTGCACTAAATAAAATCTTTATAAATAAAAGATGTTTTGTCCTTTGATTTTTTCTCGATACTGATTTAAATAATACATTGTTTCTACAGCAACGTCACATTTGACAAATCAATAAGAAAAGGAAAAACTAAGGCTCCCCACATACAGTCTGAATCTGATCCGGAATTCCGAACGGAAAATTACCACATTCATGTGGTTGGTAGGTTGTACCCCTAGCATGACCACCGAAACACGATATATCTCGCGTGATATAGTGTTTTTTAACTGTCAAAATCCATTGTCTTTTAACAGTTAAACGTGATAAATTGCTATATCGTTTCAATGGTCATGCTAGAGGGGCATAGTATGGATTTGCTGCGTTCGGAAATTCGGAATGATTCCGTATGTGGTGAGCGCGATTTTACTCCGTTTAAACCCTGTAGTCGGGTTTAAACTGGGTCCTTTACCCATCTCTAGTTCGGCGGCGGCCTGTTCACCGATTGATCTCAACACGATATTCGATCCTATTGTTTTCGCGGTCGTTTAGTGTACCGCTTTTAAAATAATGTATGTACGATCGAGACGCTGGACGCTTTTTGTGCGTGTAGTATCCGGGAGTAGGCTTCGGTTATAATATTTTGTGTATGTCGTTTAAGTGGACGTTTTCTTGCAGTCGTATTAATGTAGGTACATTTACTGAGTGAATCTGAAGCTCGGAGAAGGAAGTCGTCGAATTTGAATCGTACGGTTGTATCGCTCGTTATCTAACGTGAATAATTTAGAGGTGATTTCGAATGGAAATTATTATTGTTTAAAATTTTATTATTATATTATCACGAGTGCTGTGTTCGCATTCGTATTTATTATTGGTGTTTCTCGTTCCCATAGAATTGGTCCGTTACGTACGAGCGAAACTTTTAGGAGTTTAATGTAGCACTTTTGAACATTTTGAAGTAGTATGGTATTGAATGCAATAAATCCTGTTGTGTAAAGTTTGTGTCACAGTTTTGTACAGAAATACCCACACCTAAGTATATGATATGCTACGCGAGATGAAAGCTATCTCAAACCTCCGCAAAATTTGAAATATTTGATTCTTTATATCTAAATGCTATCATAAGTGCTTAGGTAAATCTTGACCCAAAAGCCTAAGCTAAAAAATGAAAGAATAAAATTGATATTTTGCAGTATTTATTTTTAGTGTAAAGCTTCAACATTTTCAAATTTATCGGTGGTTTGAGATGACACGACTCGCTGGCCAGACTACGTGGAGTGCCGCCATGCAGTACAATACTGTGTTACGTTTAGAAGTTGTAGGCGACTCGAGTGATTGTATTAAGTCTGTTGAACTTGTTGGTATTGTATATAGATGAGCTGCGATCCCACCATAAAATATTTCTAAGTACTAACGTAAGCGGTATCACAATTGACACCATACGATTTAATTGTATTTGTAGTATATAATTCCAATGGCATATTGTGATTTTTTTCTTATAAATTTCTGTAGTTTACATTTTTCAGTTATTTAAAATTGAAATGTATAGTTATTGAGTTTGCTTGATCAATGTATATTGCGTGTCACATTGTCGATTATACTATTCGCCCTTCAATTTTGCTCGATTTCTAGAAATTACAGAAGTTCCTTTGGAAATCATAGATTTCCAACTACTTTTTTTTATTTGATTTTAATAAGTAATATGGGAAAAGCTCCCCAGTATGTGAATGATGTTTTATTGATATCCATTTGTAAGATTTAATTAATAAATACCCAATGTTAATTAATATACTGTGGCCAATAATATTTAATACCATTTTATACCCACTTCCCATTTACATAGATGATGACAACTGTCTTTGTGCAATAATTTTTGTTACAAAACAATTGTCAAAGAAACTGTGATTTTCGAAATTGTCTGTAAGTTGAGCAAATAAATGAAATGATGTATAATTATAATATTTTGTTTTTTTTACTGTAGGTAGCGTATTCTGCCCTTTGTTCGCTTAGGACAGAAATTGTACATTCGGTTTAACCCTTAATTTGGTGAAGAAAAAATGCAATATATAACAATTTTTATTTTATTTTGAACATTATTAGAAATTACAAAAAAGACATTGGAGAAAAAAAAATGGTAGGTAGGTACTTCAGTTCTTCTGAAAAACCATGTATGCCAAGCATACATTGCCAAATGGACGGAAAAACAAGGTTGTATGCGGAGGCATACACTGCCAATAAATTAAAGTAGGTAAGTACAGAGTATTTATCATAGTAAAGAATCATGGGCACTCTACTAAGGAAAATGGACGTAAAGCCAACAGAAATTAAAACATATTTTGAGTATTTCTCAAAAAATATGTACGTAACGAAAAAGTTGTAACGAAATATTGTTACGAACCCGTCGTAGACTTAATTCACCTGAGCTAAATCCCCTGGTTGTATTAAGTATACTAATTGGTACACTTAATTCACCCAGGGTGTTTGCCTATTTATTTTTAGACGTGCTCCAACGAATTCTAAAGTTGTAATCTATTCTATATAATTTTCCATACAAAATTTTCACCCCCTTAGGGGTTAAATCATGTCAACGTTGTTGAACTTCAAAATAAATGTCATTTTCGCAATCACCATCCCATGAAATCTCAAGAACGACATCCAAATCGATTTTCATGTTTACTTACCCCATTTACACCCTAAGGGATGATTTTCAAAATAACAAAATATGTTTGCCTATTTATTTTTAGATGTGCTCCTACGAAGTTCAAAGTTGTAATGTCTATTTTATATTATATTTCCATACAAAATTGAAACTCAATTTATTTATTTATTTATATTTATATAGGGGTTAAATCATGTCCACCGTGTCAGACTTCAAAATAAATCTCATTTTCGCAATCACCATCCCAAAAAACCTCAAGAACGACATCCACATCGATTTTTATGTTTACTCACCCCTATTTACCCCCTAAGGGGTTGATTTTCAAAATCACAAAATATATGTTTGTTTATTTATTTTTAGACGTGCTCCTACGAAGTTTAAAGTTGTAATGTCCATTTAATATTTTTTTCCATACAAAATTTGAACCCCATTTTCACCCCTTGAGGGGTTAAATCATGTCCACCGTGTTGGACTTCAAAATAAATGTCATTTTTGCAATCGTCATCCCAGAAAACGCCAAAAACGACATCCATATCTATTTTTAGGTTTACTCATCCCATCCACCCCTAAGGGGTTGGTTTTTAAAATCACAAAATATATGTTTGCTTATTTATTTTTAGACGTGCTCCTTCGAAGTTTAAAGTTGTAATGTCCATTTAATATTATTTTTCCATACAAAATTTGAACCCCATTTTCACGAGGGATCAAATCATGTCCACCGTGTTAGACTTTCAAATAAATGTCATTTTTGCAATCGTCATCCCAGAAAACCCCAATAACGACATCCATGTCTATTTTTAGGTTTTTTTATCCCTTTTCACCCCCATTTCATCCCCGTAGGGGTTGAAATACTAACAATAACAATATACGTTGCGTTAGATTCCCATCCATAAGCCTAAATTATATATTTAGCAATTTTTACTTCGAAAATAAAGAATTTTCTTCAATTCACAACTTCATCCCCCTTTTGACCCCTTCGGGGGTAGAATTTTGAAAAACGCCGAGACCCGTATTTATTAATTTTCAATCGTCAGCCTAAACACAAAATTTTATGATCCTTGCTTCAAAACTGAGGGACTTTCATACAAACTTTCATCCCTTATTTCATCCCCTTAGGGATAGAATTTTCAAAAATCCTTCCTTAGTGGATGCCTAACACTGTATAAGGTATCTGTGTGCAAAATTTCAAGTTTCTTGGTCCAGCGGTTTGGGCTGTGCGTTGATAGATCAGTCATTCAGTTTACGATTTTATATATTAAGATACTGGTCAAACTGAGAACCTCCTTTTTGAAGTCGTTTAAAATACCAAAACCTTCTCCTAAATGTAACAAATACTTTTCTGAAAGCCGCAACAAAGTCGGTTCAGTTCAACGCGAGATAATCGCGGACAAACATACATACATACCGGTCAAACTGAGAACCTCCTTTTTTGAAGTCGGTTAAAATACCAAAACCTTCTCCTAAATGTAAGAAATACTTTTCTGAAAACCGCATCAAAATCGGTTCGGCCAAACGCAAGATAATCGCGGACAAACATACAAACATACATGCCTCCTTTTTTTTTGAAGTCGGTTAATGAGATATAATTTTTTTGTCACGCCACTTTTTCGATTTTTTTCAAAATGACGGAGATATGTAAAAAAACATATTGCAGTCCAGCTTTCCGGCTCTGTCTTTTCTCCTCTACAGAGGTCGTATTACAAGCTCTTAAATCACCTGATCCCTGTACCCTCTAGAACACCTGATCACAATATAGAGGTAGTTTAGCTTAGCCGCGCGCGCTCGAACAACGCACACATAAGACACCTCTCACCGACACGGAATCTTTGCCACGCTTAAAACACTTCACGCGCAAGTGCCACGTGACGCAGCGGCGTGAGCTGTCTTTGTGTGTGTGCGATGCTCGAGCGCCCTTACCTTAAGGCTCAATTACACTATACAATTTTAAGCAAGCGATTTTAAGACTGTCTTGAAAACGACTAAGAATGCGCGCATTTACACCACACAATTTCTAGCACGCTCGGCCGTGCTTACTGTCATAGTAAAAGAGAAGGCAGTAAGTATCTAATGTCTTTTTCAATCAACGTAGTATTGGAGTTATTTACATTGTAGTTTTTGTATTTGTTTTATTTTCTGTTTTAGTTATTTAAGTACCTACCTAATACCAAATTCCTTTTCTTTAATCATTGTATGTTAAGAGGTTAATTATAAATATTTTCAATTTGCAGTCGTCGAGTCAAATAAAATTTTAGGTACCTATCTCCTTACTTATATATTAATTAATAGTTTTTTTCAACTATTATCTACCTATTAGAAACCTACATAACATTAATATCTGACTAGGTTGAAAATTCGAAAGGCTCACGAATAGAAATATTTTACCTAGTAGGTATGAAGTAGTAGTAGGTATATTTACCTAGTATCATTTTATTTAAGTAGATAAAAACCTCTAATGTGTAGGTACTTACTTAATGCAAATTGCAAGAATCGTATCAAACAAAACAAGACTGTCGCTCTTATGAATAACTCGACGGACACACACGCCGCACCGCACACCAACGCGAACGCGACGGCTCTCGCGCGGGCCGCGGCAGCGGCACCCGCCCGCCCCTCGGCGTGACCCGCCCGCCTCTCGGCCTGACCCACCCCGCGCCACGCCCGCCCACGGCGTCCGGCTCAGAAGGTGCACATCGTCGTCGGTCGCGCACGTATCGACCTACCTAGATATCGCGTTATTATACGTTACACTATTTCCCAACAAAGTACTCGTCAAGACGATTTAAACGAGCCCAAACTCGATGGGGTTGCATGGTTTTATTATAGAGTTCCTATGGCCTTCTTTCGGCTCCATCATTTTTAGATCCTTGGACACTATTTCCCATTAGAGTACTCGCCAAGACGATTCAAACGAGCCTAAACTCAATTGGGTAGCGTGGTTTTATTAAAGAGTTCCAGTGTTCTTCTTCCGGCTCCATCATCAGACCCTGGACACTATTTCCCAACAAAGCACTCGTCAAGACGATTCAAAGGAGTCCAAATTCAATGGGGTTGCACGATTTCAATATTAAGTTCCTATGGCTTCCTTCCAGCTAAATCATCAGAGCCTGGACCTCATCTCCCTTTAAAGTAGGTACTCATCAAGACGATTCTAACGAGCCCAAGCACGATGGGGTTGTATGGTTCCATTATAGAGTTCCTGTGGCCTTCTTCCGGCTCCATCATCAGATCAGCCCAATGATACCATAATATTGCATTGCCTTCTATTTCTGACCTATGTTCAAAGTTTCAAGTCTCTAGCTCATCCGAAAGCTAGTTTGAATTGTTCGCAAACTTTGTGGAGAAACAAACAAACAAACACACAAGCAAACAAGAAAGCAACCTAATAAAAGCGTGTTAAAAACAACCTACCTACCTATAAGTTTCAAGTCTCTAGCTCATCGGGAAGCTAGGTAGGTAGGTACTTACCTAGTATAAAATACTCTTTTCTAAAATTACGGACAAACAAATAAACGAACCTACTTATAAATATTAATAGTATAAATAAATAAATAAACAAGAAAACGTCCATATGAAAACGTGTTAAAAAACCAACATTCCTTTTTGAACTTATCTTGTACTGTGGCAGTATCGTCTATCTGTCGCGAGTCAGACAGAGTCTGTCTCTGTCTGTCACATTACCTCTACACGTTGACCTTGAGAACGCCTTTATGCCTTAGGTATAAAGTTGGTTTTTGTAGTACAACTGTTACGTCTGACGTGCCGTCGTAGGTACAGTTAGACTGTCTTGAAATCGTGCGTGCATTTAGACGACACAGTTTTAAGAATCTTATTACCGAGCGGGCTAGGCCGCACGATTTTAAGATTCTTACTGTCTTAGTCCGTTTACACCATGCTTAGTCTTGAAATCGCGTGCTTAAAATTGTGTAATGTAATTGAGCCTTTAGCTCAACTTCTGTTAGTCTCTCTATTTTGTGACCTGATGCAGAACCAAGTCTAATTTATTTGCATAAAAACATGTGGTTACAAAAAAACGAAGATCATTTGATGTGGAAATCTAACAGATCAAGTTAAAGTTGTTTAGAATAACATAATAACATAAGCTGGGGTTACCTCTAGTTTGGGCCTAATTTTTGATATCGACTTGCCTAAATACCAGACCAGGCCCGCCGCTAGCTGTTTGAGCGCCCGCGTGCAAGAGACCAATTTTGCCGCCCCCTACTACAAGTGGGTGATTTCTTGAAAAATGCCTTTATCTTTGTACCTACTCTTTATATAGAAGTCTATAGCCATATGTCGCGCTCCGGGACATATGGCGATTTGACTCTTCCCATCGCTTAGTTCTTGCAAAATTCTACACAAGTAGGTGGTTTCTTGAAAGATGCCTTTATCTTTGTACCTAGGTAGGTACTTCTTATGTAGAAGTCTCTCCAGTTACTTCTTATGTAGAAGTCTCTCCAGTTATGTTTGGACAAAATCATTACAATCAATGGATGGTGCAATGATTTTGTCCAAGCGCGATAAAAAATCAGGGGCCCTATTTTTGAATCCTTCGGCAAATTTTCTCATTCATTTGAGTGAAATGTCGAACGAAAATTAGTAGAAAAGGGCGCTCGACGCCAAAAATTTAACTTTTAATTGATTATATGAATTAATAATTTATAGAATTAATTTAAAAGTAATATTTTAAGGGGTAATCTTTAAATTAAATTTGCCAGCCGAAGGATTCAATAATAGGGCCCCAGGTCTTGAATGAAATCCGAGCGGAGTTCGGTTTAAACTTATAAAATCCAGTCTAGATCCCTATCTATCCCAGCAGCCAGAACACGATGCGAAGCGGTATAGGCAAGGCAAGAGAAATAAATTATTTATTTCTAATAAACTAGTGCTCCGTGAGCTGTAGACCTCGCGAAAAAATAAAATAAAATGTCGCCATGAAGTTTTCAAAGCACACAGTAGGTACGTGAGTATTGCAGCTAGATGGTGCTTCTAATTTTGATCATTTTTCAAAATGGGTGAGTATTTTTTTTATAAATTTGGAAAAATTGGCTTGACTGAACGGTTATATATAATTATCGAACCTACTCACAAAATTTCACCAGAATCTGTTGAGAAATGCGACTTGTAGAGGAGATCAAACAGCCGGAAAACTGGAATGAAATATGGTTTTTTACATATCTCCGTCATTTTCACAAATTTCGAAAAACTGTCTCGACAAAAAACAATTATATATTTATCGAACCTGCTCACAAAATTTCACCGAGATCGGTTGAGAAATGCGACCTGTAGAGGAGAACAGCCAGCGCTGGAAATACGGACTGAAATTTGATTTTTTTACATTATCTCCGCCATTTAGAAAAAAAATGAAAAACTGGCTTGACATAAGAAATCTATACAATTTTAAACCTGCTTACATAATTTTACGAAAATCTGTTTAGAAATGCTACATGTAGAGGAAAACAGACAGCCCTGGAAAGCCGGACTGAAATGTGTATTTTTAACATTTCTCCGTCATTTTGAAAAATTTCCAAAAACTGGCATGACAATAAAAATCTATATTATTTTCGAACCGGCTCACAAAATTTCACGAGAATCGGTTGAGAAATGCGACCTGTAGAGGAGAACATCCAGCGTCAGAAAGCCGGACTGAAATACATTTTTCTTACATATCTCCGCCGTTACGAAAAATTTAGAAAAACTGTCTCAACTTGAAAAAATCTATATGATTTTCAAACCTGCCCATAAAATTTCACGAAATTCGGTTAAGAGATGCGACCTGTAGAGGAGAAAAGACAGAGCCGGAAAGCTGGACTGCAATAGGTTTTTTTTACATATCTCCGCCAATTCGAAAAAAATCGAAAAAGTGGCGTGACAAAAAATTCTATATCATTTTCAAACCTGCTCACAAAATTTCACGAGAATCGCTTGAGAAATGCTACCTGTAGAGGAGAACAGACAGCGCTGGAAAGCCGAAAAACCTGTTTTTTTAACATATCTCCGCCATTTTGAAAAATTAAAAAAATCTGGCTCGACTAAAAAATTCCATATAATTTTCGAACCTGCTCACAAATTTTCACGAGAATCGGTTGAGAAATGCGACCTGTAGAAGAGAACATACAGACATACGAAAGAATTTTTGCCCAAGCTGAACCAGAGACGCTTCGCTCGCACTTCGTGCTCGCTCGGTCAATTATTTAGCTATGGGTCATTCTCGGCATAGCCGCACAGAGGGAGCCAAAGAGCTGCATGCAGCTCACGTGCCGCTTCTTCACAAGTGGGTACAAGGATAGATACATCTTTCAAGCTTCCTGAATATTACGTAATGGATCGTCGTAGCTAGGTTAGGGGCTGGCAAGGGGGGGCGTCTGCCAGGGGCGCAACCCTCAATTTGCTGACCCATAGCTAGAAAATACTCTATAAGTCTTGGGACGCAAAATTCAAATCTTGCCAGGGGCGCTCATTATCCTAGAAATTAGTTTTTAGGCGCAAAATTCAAATCTTGCTAGTGTCGCTCAAGATCCTAGAAATAAGCCTTGGGGCGCAAAATTCAAATCTTGCCAGGAGCGCTTATGAGCGCATGATGTCATGACCCTTCTTCGACCCTAGCTTCGACGCTTGGATCGGCCGATTTGCCGCCCCCCTAGACGTGCCGCCCGCGTGCGGTGCACGCCTTGCACGCCCGCTTGCGGCGGGCCTGTACCAGACGCTTAAAGCCGCTGGTGTCGATTGGTTGTTTTTCGCATGGCCAACTTAATGTGACTTTTCCAGGGTTAGTAACACTTCAGGTCTTTTCATATCGAAGGAAAGACTCCGAACATAATTTATAAAGATTTTTTTTAACTATGTTTACGTGTTTACAATGTTGAATAAAAAAGTAAAATAAAAATAATGTACCTACTAACTTTTAACATTATACCACTGCTACAAGTGTTTTCTTATGTAAGTACATTAGTTAATATTTATATGCATACGCCGGAGTCGTAAAGTCCACGCGTACGAAGTCGCGGGCATCTTTATATTTATAATAGTTTAGCTAGACCAATATGGTTCTGCATCAGGTGTTCCATTTTACAAAATCAATTATACCAGGCCCAGGCTTAACAGCTATATAACAAAAAAAGTTTTATTCGAATTTGTTCAGTATTTCCGGAGATTAGCGTGTTCAAACAGACACACCTAGGAACATTAAGTATACTTTATTCACATAAGAGGTGAATTAAGTATACTTATGAGTATACTTAATTCACCTAGGTGCTAAAACTATACTCTGTAGTAAAATATAGGTGAATTAAGTATACTTATGAGTATACTTAATTCACCTAGGTGCATTAAGTATACTAAAACCAATAAAGGGTGATTTAAGTACACTAATAAGTATACTTAATTCACCCAGGGGATTTAGCTCAGGTGAATTAAGTCTACGACGGGATTTCAAAATTATTTTGAAATTGGTCATAAAGCTGAAGTAATCGCATTCAAATTTTTACTACACTTGTAATTGTGAATGATTACGCATGTGCCCTACCAAACACTTCTTTAATGAAAAAGTCTTAGAACAGTGGTCGCACTCATTGCTTCTATCTTTGTCGTGAACCGAGATCTTATGTTTATGTAGCGCTTGTTTGGTGTGAAACTTTTCGTAGCACAATGCGCACTGGAAATCTCTTTTTCCCAAGTGGCGTCTTTCGTGCTTTAATTGGCAGCTAAGAGTGCTAAACGTCATCCTGCACAGCATGCAGGAGTAGGGCTTGACGTCAGTGTGCGTGCGCTCGTGTGTCCGCATTCCAGAGCGGCGTTTGAAAGCCTTGTCACAAAACGAACATGAAAACGTTCTCTTATTTGAGTGGATAGTATCCACATGAAGTTTTAAACTAGATGATTGAGTAAACCTTGTATCACACAACTCGCAATAGTACGGTTTTTCTCCAGTATGTGTGCGCTCGTGTATCAGCATACTGTTGTGGCTTTTGAAAGCCTTGTCACAAAAAGAACATGGAAACGGTTTCTTATGTGAGTGGGTAGTATCTAAATGACGTTTTAATTTAAATGACAATATAAACCTTTTATCACACAACTCGCAATGGTACGGTCTTTCTCCAATATGTATGCGCTCGTGTCTCTGCATATGATAGCGGGTTTTGAAAGTCTTGTCACAAAACGAACATGAAAATGGTCTCTCATCTGAGTGAACGGTTTCCAAATGACGTTTTAAAGAAAATGACAATATAAATCTTTTATCACACAACTCGCAATGGTAAGGTTTTTCTCCAGTATGTTTGCGCTCGTGTTTCTGCATATCAAAGCGGTTTTCGAAAGCCTTGTCACAAAACGAACATGGAAACGGTCTCTTATCTGAGTGGATAGTATCCAAATGACGTTTTAAATGAGATGATGTTATAAAGCTTTTATCACACAACTCGCAATGGTACGGTCTTTCTCCATGATGTGTGCGCTCGTGTCTCTGCACATGACAGCGGTCTTTGAAAGCCTTGTCACAAAACGAACATGGAAACGGTCTCTTATCCGAGTGGATAGTATTCAAATGACGTTTTAAATGAGATGATGTTATAAAGCTTTTATCACACAACTCGCAATGGTACGGTTTTTCTCCAGTATGACGTGTGCGCTCGTGGTACTGCATATCACAGCGAGTTTTGAAAGCCTTGTCACAAAAGGAACATAGAAAAAGTCTCTCATTTAGGTGGCTGTTCACTAAGTTTTTGTGTTTAAGCAAATCCGATTTGAGGTAATATCCAATGCCACAAAAACAGATGTGAAGAAAAGGTTTGTGAACAGCCGCATGGTTCTCCAATGTGCTTTTTTGTACAAATTTCAGCCCACATTGACTACATTTGAACCGTTTCACAAAACGGTTATTTTGGATGCTGCCATTCCTAAAACAGAAATATTACCTTTTACATGGTTGTCTTTGTTCAGACAGACACAATTTTACACTTATTTATGTTCCTCTTTTAAAATAAGTACCTACCTATAAGTCGAAACATAAAAGTGATGCAAAAAACATAATGTACTAAACCCGCCGCGAGAGAAGCAGAAGCATCTTGCCACATTCTATTAACCGACTTAAAAAAAAAGATTCTCTATTATTTTAGTCAAAGCACCACTTCTATCAGTTCTATCTTCTACCTATTACCGTTCAGCTGGATGGATTTCCATCAAACATTGCTCAGAGATCTCGATTAACTAGCTTTCAATTAAAAAAAAACCCGTGAAGTAGGAGTGAAGACGCGAAGGCGTAAAAAACAAACAAACGGACTTTCTCATTAATAATATCAGTGAGGATTAAATGACGTTATTTTAAGTTAAATAACATTACATTAAATAACAGCCACTAGTGACTGGGTAGCTCAGTGGTAAAAGCATTGGACCGGACTTTCAAAGGTCGCGGGTTCGATTACCGTCCGAGAATATGATTTGGTGCGAGTCGTATTTTTTGTAGTAAGTACTACACATTATTTAACATTAAATAGGTAACATTATTTAACCGTTATTAAAACATAGAATGGCGCTTTAATACTATTAAAAATAATGTTAACATTATTTTAACGGTTAACCGTTAAATAACATTACCATTGAATAGGTATGTACCTCAGATCAAATAAAAAAGAAAGATGGAGCGTTGCGAACAATGAAGTGAGGCCGGTTTTTGATGGTACATGTGTGCGTACAAGGGGGCGGGCGGGGGCCGGGCGGCAGGGTTTTGGAAAGCCACGGCGAAGTTTCGTTACACGTGTGTGCGTGAACTGTGTATTTTATTTATTTTTTTATTTTTATTTTGCTTATTAAAGAAACATACAGCTCTTATAATACAGGTAGGTATAATAACTAGATCATTAGCCAAAACAGTTTCCAACAATGAGAATTACATAGCGAAGACTATAATGAATTTAACTTAAGAAAAAAAAATACAATGACAGAAAATTTGGCATTTCCCTAACCCACCAAAATTTAAAGATTTCAGTAAGAATAATAACAAAAAAAAACAAAAACTCAGAAATTTAAAGAATTCAGTTAAACGGTGGATAATTACAATTTCTTAATGATTCTTATTACACACTTTTAACTTTTTTGACATATGAAATTAGTTCTTAGTTTGCTATTAAATAAATCAATATGACAGTATCTATTATTATGTGTATTGCAAGCTCGGATCAAAAATCTATTTTTAGAATATTTAGTTCTACATGTGGGAACAGAAAAAACTGCCTTGGAGCGGGCACTCAACCTTGGGCACCTAAATGAGACACGGCTTAGAAGAAAGGGTGAATCAATATGGTTATTTAACACCTTATATAAGAACACTTGATCTCTGTGTTCACGCCGTAACTTCAGAGATTGAAGCAGCACTGGGGCATCTTTAAATCTATAACCAAGTCTTTTTAAGAACTTATTCTGAATCCTTTCTTTCTGATCAATGTAAGTAGCGTAGAAAGGGTTCCAGACTATGGAGGCATATTCTAAGTGGCTCCTAACCAAAGAGTTGTACAATAGTATATAGGTATGCACATCTTTAAAGTCTTGACACTGTCTAAAGACAAAACCCAACATTTTGTAAGCTGTATGGACACAGCCATGGCGTAGTTTTATAGGCCTCACCGCTTCGTTCGGAAGACTCCGTCTTCCTTTTATTTATTTGGTCTGAGGTATGTACAGGGAATGATACTTAACGTTATTTTTAACATTAACGTTGTCTACAAATAACGTTAATTTGGATAACGTTACATTGAAATTAACGTTATTTCAGTAAATAACGTTAATTTTAACGTTATATCTTACTTTTTGTTACCGTTAATTTAAAATTAACGTTATTCCAATTAATAACGTTACTTTTTTTTCGATAATTTTACCGGTATTATTGTACCGGTAAAGTTTAACGGTATTTTACCGGTACAAACATTTTAACGTTATTTTTACCGGTAAATTTAACGATAAAATGTTTTAACTGTATTTTTAACGTTAATTTTTTTGAATATTATTTTTTTATGGTATTTCAATCCTATGTACCTACCGTCAAAATCAGGTTGATAATAAAGTATTTTTAACGTTATTTTTTTATACCTATTTATATTTTTTAACGATATAATTATCAACTCCTGGCTACAGCTGTTTACAGAATGGGGTAATCATGTGACGAAAAAAAATATGAAATATTAATATAATGAATTCTTCATTCAAGTAAGATATTTGAATATAAGCTGTGGTATGGTAATATTATAGTAACGTGTTCTTCATAAAAACAATCAAACGCACTAGTTAACGAATACATGGATTTTCTTCCCAATAAGGGGGAAATAAAAATACCTACTTATTAGTTCGTTGTAACATATTAATATGTAAGGTGCAATCGGCTAATCCAGAAAATTGGGTAATTCGGATAATTACTTATTACTACTAAACGCGGCGGATTTTATTGCTCTAACAACATTCACCTAGACGCCATCTTAATCCGCTCCCCCGCCCGCACCTCCCGGGTCGCTTTGGGAGCGAATAAGCATGTTCAATTCCTTTCCCAGAACAAGTGTTATTTTCCGCCTTTTTAGATTATCAGAATTACCCGAACATCCGTAATTAAGAAGCCTAGTAAGTTATTTAACCAATTGTTTTTGGGATGAAATTAAATGACCAACAAAAAAAACGATCGGTACCCTAAACAGCCTCATCCAAAAAAAATATAATATGTACAAATAAATAAAACCTGTACCAAAATCTTTCGGGCTATTTAAGTCATGCCTGCACTACAAAAACTTTTCATAACCCAAAAAGGCCACGCGTGCACCAAATTTTAACTAGCAAAGTTTAGTGTCATTACTACCCAAATATATCACTACGTTTGCCATAAAATGTATGCATATAACCAAGTATATTATATTGATGGCAAATTGGTTGAGTCTCGCGGCATAAGAATAAATAAAACCGACTAGAACGGATTCTACTTTGTCCGTCCCAAATGCCGCCATTTACCTATATAACTACTTGCCCCTTCACGTCGCTACGCCCGGTAGGCTGATTATATTATCTAATTAAAAACCACCTAGCGACTGGTTGCAGTTCACAGATGATCGTGATCCATTGCTACTTCTTTTTGGATTAAAAAAAACATACCAAAGAAAAGTAGCAATGTATGTCAAATGAAACCGGTCGCTAAATAGTTTATTTTTAGATAATCAGTTTTAAATATTAATAGTAGGTATAAACCTCTATACAAAAAAAAGTTGGGATTTACAAGTCATGATAAAGTTTGGCCACATGGTGGAAACTGATCATTAGACTGTTCCTAACTAATATTGAGCTGGGCCATACAATCCTTATATACAGTTCCATACATCGGCGGGTTAAATAGCGCTCTTTTCCTGGATCATTCTAAAAATTATATCAATTCAGGTTTAGCTAATAGGTCAAATGTAGTATCATTTTCGGATAAATCAATAACGTAGAATTCAATTCTGATATAAAAAAATGCAATTTATCAGGCAGTTTCTGAAAAATTACACAATAACCAAAATTTTTAAACTTCATTTTTTTATTTTAGGTATTGGCACTTCTTTCAGTATTTTCAAAAAAACTACCTTAAAGAAGCGTTTTTCAGATTAATTTGTAATATACTTTTATTATGTTAACCATATTTTATACTTAGATTATATACCTGTCTAGATAGAGTGTTCGAGCTTCTAAACGCCAAAAAATATATCAGCCAACTGTTGGCTCATAAGCTCGTCCCGCCCGCTCAGTAATGATACTGTCGTTGTGTAGTAAACACGTGATCCGTGGCAGTTAAAAATTACGATTTGCGCTATAAAAGTGTGCAGGAATAACAAAGGACGATTGAAAACAACTAAAAATGTTACCTATCATCGGAGAGTAAACTTTAAATAAACATTTAGTTAAGGAAACAACGAAATTATTAAAATATTATTTTGTCCAAGATACAACGCCATGTTTGCAGGGTTGCCTGTTCATTGAATTGAAATTTCCCATGAGAGTGTTAGTTAATTTAGAAATAGGTTTAATTATGATCCAAAAATATATTGAATACTAAATATAATTATAAGTTTACTTCTTCACTTTCTTCTATGTTACTTCTTCACGCCGTCACGGCTGGACGGATTTGGATAAAATTTTGAATAAAATTACATACAATAGAATTAAATTTATAATAATTCTTTTGAGTGGTGAAGCCGATATCAAGTAAACTTTTATTTTACTCATATTTTTTTACAGAATACCTAGCGGTCTTATTTTAAAATTTAGGTGGATAGAAATAATAAGAAAAAGCCGCGAAGAGGATTTCTGGCAACCAGCTAAAATAACTGTTTTATGCTCTGATCATTTTCTTACCAAAGACCTGTATTTTGTTAACAACCAACAGCGTCGAAGGTTAAAAAAGGAAGCGATCCCGTGTAAACGAAAACTGTTTATAAAACAAATGCAGAGAGAAGGTTACTAAGGTTTCTACTGTACCTATATAAAAATAAGAATTAAGTAATAACAATAATAATAGTCCTAGTTATAGGTACATAATGAAAATGTGTAAGTAATTAGATTTATCGTACGACATAAAAAGACAGTAAAAATAAATAACTTTCAACAATAAATTTCTTTTCATTTTATGTAAAAAAATATCATAATTAGTTAATAAATTATAGATCCCTCAAACTCTCAACTTGTTTTTACCTTTATCTTATGGGAAATATTCAGAGAACTGGTATCACTCAGCACGCCTGCAGGGACGCAACGCGCTTGTAGAACAATAGCTGTTACACGTAGTTGTGTGCGTCACACGCACACAAGTACTTTAAATCTGGCCTGTTGTTTTTGTAGCAATTGCAGCGCCACACTCTATCTAGACAGGTATATAATCTAAGATTTTATACTACTTGAGCCTAACCCAAGTAGTCAAGGTCCATTGTTTGCGGAAACACAGCTAGTCAAAAATAGGCATTTTTTCACGAAATAAAAAGGATTTCCGTTTCGTTCGGAAGCATTTTTCAGGTTTTTTGTTTATATTTCTGTAAAGTTAATCAAATTTTCTACGATTTGAGCCTAATTTGAGTAGTCTAGGCACAGAATACATAATAGTACAAGTACAGAAGATCCACTCCGCAAAGTCATTTAAATAAATAGCGACTCTATTCCATACTCAATAAAGTGCACTTCAGGTTGCACGCCGCTCCCTTGCCTACAGTTATATTCACCTAGAAGTTGCCTCTCTTTCTATCGCGTATCTCTTCTAACGACTTCAGGGTTTCTTCTTTTAAATAATAATTAAATAACAGGTAGTTAATTTATTACAAGTTATGTGTTTGTGAAATAATGTGTAGTTAAATACGTTTCAAAAAAACATAGGCTAGGTACAGTCAACGCCACATCAGACTATACATGCTGACTTTAAAGCAATTTACTTTATTACGAAATGAAATTGTAATTATAATTAACTTTATTTCGAAAGTAGGTAGGTAAGTAAGTACCTATCTATAAATTATTATTTCAATAAATAGTTGGGCGAAGATTGTTTAGCAAATAAGACAAGTAAATACCTAAGAATAAACGGATACTAGTTACGAACTAGGTACCTAGTAGACAAGCACTTCTTACGTTTTGATGTCGTTTGGAACTTTTGGAAGTTGAAAAACGTGAGGTTCGGATCCTTTTTATTCGTATTAAGGCAGCCCATTGCGATGTAATATGCCTTCATTTTAATCATTTATATTAGACGTGCGAACGAACGGCGGACGCGGCAATACGCGAACGCGGCGCGAGTGAGTGACTATCGAAATCGAACTGCTAACGTGCGACCCAGCCGGCACGCGGCAGCCTCTGAAATTAGTCCGTCCGGACGGACCCGCTACCTACTTGTAGCTTCGTACCTAAAGCGCGGAGTGGGCCTAGCCTGGTCTAGGTCTATTGGTTGCAGAGACACAGCTAGTCAAAGATAAGATTTTTTCAATTAATTTCGATAAAAGGCCCATTTTTGACAAGCTACGTCTCTGCAACCAATAGACCTAGACTAGTCAAATTAGGCTCAAATTGTAGAAAAATTAACTTTACAGAAATATAAACAAAAAACCTGAAAAATGCTTCCGAATGAAACGGAAATCTTTTTTATTTCGTGTAAAAATGCCTATTTTTGACTAGCTGTGTCTCCGCAAACAATGGACCTTAACTACTTGGGTTAGGCTCAAGTTGTATAAAATATAATTAACATAATAAAAGTATATTACAAATTAACCTGAAAAACGCTTCTTTAAGGTAGTTTTTTGAAAATACTGAAACAACTGCCAATACCTAAAATAAAAAAATAAAGTTTAAAAAATTTGGTTATTGTGTAATTTTTCAGAAACTGCCTGATAAATTGCAATTAGAAATGAATTCTACGTTATTGATTTATCCGAAAATGATACCACATTTGACCTATTAGCTAAACCTGAATTGATATATTTTTTAGAATGATCCAGGAAAAGAGCGCTCTTTAACCCACCGCTGTATGGAGCTGTATGTAAGGATTGTATGGCCCAGCTCAATATTAGTTAGGAACAGTCTAGATCAGTTTCCACTATGTGGCCAAACTTTATCATGACTTGTAACTCCCAACTTTTTTTTGTATAGACGTTCATACCTATTATAAGTGGAATATGTTTCTTTCATTGTGAATAAAACTTTATTATTTGCAGTTTTTCCTTCTGTTTCAGATACTAGTTATAATTCATACAAATAGTAGGTACCTACCTACCTATGCCACATTATGTGTATCTAAGTACTAAGTTTGAGATCCGTAGACTAGTTGTCGGGTAAGGCTGGCCCCAGACCTACCGGTTTCATTTCTTTGCTTTGCTGTTCTACTATGGACCGCCGGCCAAGAGGCTCATTTTCAATCTATCGCATATTTTGTTGACCAGACCACATTAAATGATATCACCTTGTAAGTCACGGGTTTTTTCATCACTCACACCTCACACTAATCTCATTTTTTCTCGCCCGGGAATATGTACGAGCTACATCGTACATTGCCTACGCATCATTTCTTTTATGGCCCAATTACTTTATATAGCAATTAATTTTACACAATTCAGTTCGCAATTAGCAGTGTATCAAGTCACGCGTACTCATTTCATTTACCGTTATTTCATAATAATTTTATAGTTTTTTATTCTAAATATACAACAGTTTAATTCTATCAGTTTTATCATTTATTAGTTAATTGTCCTATCAATTAACATGACAAATACCATTTGGTATTAGTTTTTGGTATGAAATGAAATGAAGATATCTTTATTTAAATGAACTCACATAATAAGCATTTTTAAATCGTCAAATCTTATTAGATAGGAAAAGATCTTTAAATTGTAATTATTGCTTATTTGTATTATAAATTTTTCACTGCAACACAATGTCTTTCCTGCATCGTGGAAGAAAGCCCATGTGATACCCCTTCCCAAAACTCCTAATCCTTCTTCTCTGTCTCAATATCGTCCTATTTCTATACTCCCAATCCTCTCTAAAGTCCTTGAATCTATCGTCCACAAACAACTATACTCGTTTTTTTTTTTTTTTTTTTTTTTGAGTCTCGCGCGAACCACCGTAGCGTACGGATGCGTGCAGTGGAGCGCTCCCGAGAGCTGCGCCCGCGCACATCTAACTAACGCAACGCGGTCATTTTAAAGAAACGGGTGTGGCCTTATATCCATACGGAAACGAGACATAAAAGTGATTAAATAGTGTAGAACTATGAACAGTGAGGACCCCGGGGGGTCTACCCCTCGGGATTCACCTGAACAAGTGAAACGAACTAAACTAAATGAACTCAGTGTATCAAGAGACACCAGTGAAATGGCTGCAAGAAATAATAGTAAAAGCTCATATATTCCTAGCGAAATGGACATGGACCTGATTAACTCAGGCTCAGACGGTGAACAAATGAAAGTCAAAGTGAAAAAAGTGAAAATGGACCTGAACGAGTTCAACAGAAACATAATACAGTGCTGGGAATGCGAACAATATTTCCAAATGGACGCTCCTCTGTGGGGCACCAATCAAATGAACACAAGGAAAATTCAGTGTAAACTATGCGCACAAAGTTTCCTCATAAAGGCGGCCACTAGCACAGTGCCGAAATTCGAGAACGACACCCTAAAAATCGAAGCCACAGTAACAATATACACAGCATCGCATGACACCTCAGTGAGTAACTTTCGTGCGTGCGTAAACTGTAAAACAAAAAGAGAGCTAATAACTCTACCAATAAACGCATTCACATCGGAGGAATGGTTCATTTGTAAATGTGGGAAAAACCAATGTGCAACAATAAACACCATGGCAGAGGATTCAAACCCGTCCCTAACTGAAAAAAGTGACAAAAAAACAAAACGAAACCGAAAGAGCAAAATTACAAACAATACTGTTAAAACTTTCGAAACACAAAGCGCAACAAAAGCACGCGCGGAAGCGTGGTCAGGGTCAGCGAGCGACACGTGCAGACCGTCCACCGCAGGACCCATCTCCCGCCTCACCCCGGGAGAGCGAGACGGTACGCGCGCTGCGCTAACAAATGAAAAGAACAATAGCATCGCTGAATCATCGCAGAGTTTGTCTAACAAAAAAGCGCTAAGTCAAATTGAGGCCAGCACCGAAACAATTTACAACATACCGCTAACAAACAGATTTGAAGCGCTACAAAACGAAAATAGAGGAGTTAAAAGACAACGCGTCGAGATACATAAACATACGACACCTACTCAAAAGAACACACACATCCCCAGCATAATAATTAGGGATGAAAAACTAGCGAAAGATCAGCCCTCCCTCAAACTTATAAGAGAAGTGGCATCATCAAATCAATCAACACTCAAAATAGTGAACGGACAAATAAAGATCAACCCGGGCAACTCGAAAGCCCGCACGGACATCCTTGAGAAAATTCAAGCGTATGGACCAACCAGAATAATAGCACCTAAACCGAAAGCCGATAGAAAGCCGGCAACGAAAGTAGTATTAAAAAATGAAACATACGGGGAAGACACAAAAACAATCGCAGAAGAAATAGCGGAATGTATCGGCATCAAACCAATCTCGATAAAACAACTAGGAAAAACAGGCAAGACACATCTCCTGATCTTCGAAAACAAATATAATCAAAAGAGCGTTCTGGATGCATTAAAAACCGCCGATAAGAAGTTTTTTTGCGCTCCTACTATAAAAGTGGAACCATTTAAAGAAAACCCGAGACATATTGTGCAATGCAAAAAATGCTACGCATTTGATCACTCAAAACAATCGTGCCTCGGCATGCAAGAAGAACCTCAGATCAAAATTAACACGCCTGAAGGCACCACGACCAGGGTCTGCAAAAACTGTAAGAAGGAAGGACACGGCGCCAATAGCGTTTCCTGCCCAATATTTCAAAACATGATAACCAAACAAATGGAACAAGCCAGAGACAAACAGCTCAAAAAAGAATTGAGGATCAAACGAGCGACAGTCAGACATGGAGTCAAATATGTAGACGTCGCAAATAATAGGCAATTCCCTGCCTTGCCACAAAAAGAACAACCACAACAGAGTACGGCACAACCAACATCACTACCGACAGGAATATCCATAGAAAATCTCTTTCAGAGAATGGAACGAACGGAACAACTACTACTGAAGCTCATAGAAACTATGAACTATAACCACCGCCAAAACAATGGATAATCACAATCAGCAAAGAAGAATACAGAACCTCAAAATCCTCCACCTAAACGTACAAGGATTGAGAAACAAATTTATAGAAGTAAAAGCACTGGCTGAGAAATATCGGCCAGCCATAATAGTAATAAACGAGTGTAAAATTGACTTCGACAAACAAAGATTCAATTTGAAAGGCTACGACAAAATAACACACTCACTCGAATACCACTTAACTACGGCAATGTATATACAGAGAGGATTAAGATGGATTGAAACGGAAGTCACCCCGGGCTGGGAAGACACAAACAGAATAATCGAAGGCGTGGGCATTAAACTATTCACTGACCACACGAGCGCACAATACATAAAAATAAAAGGAGTTTACTTCCAAATTAGTAATCAACGTCAAGCTAGAGAAGAACTCGAAGAGACCCTGGTAGACGAACCAACAATTATAATAGGAGATCTAAACCTACAGATGCGGACACTAAATCAGAGCAGAGACGCAGGCCTAGGTATCGTTATCAAGAAGGCGATACAAGACGGACTGTGCTCACTAAAACACACAAGTAAGCCGTCGAGACCAGCCCACCAAGGCAATGCAATCCTGGACGCGGCCATAATAACACACCAACAGATAGAGACACAAGCCAAACACCTAGAAAGTGTCGGGTCAGATCACCTACCGTGGCTACTCACTGCAAAAATAGAATATAATACAGAAGAAAACAAGTCTCGTAATACGAAGAAAATATACGAAGACGAAGAAAAAAGAAAAGCATATCAATATACCATGTGGGAACACTTCCGTGACCTAAATAAAGATATAATCACAGAGGCAGACTGCGAGAAATACGTCGAAACAATGGAAAAATCCATTGTGGCAGCCCTAGATGAGCACGCACCCCTTAAAATGGCAACAAGACGAGAACACCTACCAGAAGAAATAAACAAAAAAATAGATCACAGAAACAAACTGAAACAAATCAAATGGCAAGCGAGGCACTGCAGCGCCAATCTACAACAGGAAACACGCACCAAATATAACAAAGCCAAAAAAGAAGTAGACCAAGCACTGAGGGAATATACTGAGAAGGGTTGGCTTGACAAGATCGAGGACCCACGCGATAACAGATCCCAAATGTGGCGTATCCAACGCAACATGAAAAAACCAATCATGAAACTACCCAACATAACAGACTGCAAAACGGAAAAGGAGACGATCGACTCACTGACTGAAGCAGCAATAGTAAAAGAAGCCATGATCGCGACGGAAGACGAGGGTACTGAAAAAATGACCCCATTCCAACCACTCGACCTAACATCAAAAGATGAAGTTAAAAAAGCCTTAAGCAGATTTAAAAACAAAAAGGCTCCCGGGCCAGATGGAATAAAGGCCGACGCCCTTAAACTTGGGGGAGAAGTCTTTACTGAGGCCTTCGTGCCTCTCGCTAATTTTATATTGTCTACAGGTTACTTCCCCAAAAGATGGAAAACCGGCATGTGCATCTTTCTGCACAAGACCGGCAAAGATCATCGCCAGGCATCATCTTACCGCCCCATCACGCTGCTCAACATAATGGGTAAGCTATGCGAGCGTCTCATCCTGAGCAGACTCATCCCCACCGTAGACCGGCTGCAACCACCGTTTCAACACGGTTTCACGAGGGCCAGAGGTACAGCGACCCAGATCCTCCGCACCGGCAGAATAATCACAGATGCCCTAGCCAACGGTGACAGCATCTCCATGATATCAACAGACCTCTCGAAAGCCTTTGACTCGATCAACCACAAAGGCTTAATCAAGAAACTACAGGATAAAGACGTACCCAACAACATCACAAAAATATTAGAAAATTACCTCGCAGACCGACTTCTAAAAGGCAAATTCAGAACAACCGAAACAGAGGACAAACCTTTACCCCACGGCGTACCACAAGGATCGATCTTGGGGCCAGTGATATTCAATCTATACGTGCACGACATCTGGGACGTACACGACAGAATCAAAGGTCTTAAACTCTCACAGTACGCGGACGACCTCTGTATACTGAACAGAGCCACAAACCCAGACCACGCTACCATGCGATCGGAATGGGCAGCAGATGCCATCATCAATTACTATACGAGATGGGGACTCAAATGTAACGTAGAGAAAACCGAGTGCATCATGTTCTCTAAGAAAAGAAAATACCGCCCAGTGGTAAAACTGAAACAACAATCGCTACCCTACCAAAAACAAATCAAATACCTCGGCGTAATCTTTGACAAGTACATGAGGATGAACCAACACACCGAAAAGGTAGTGAAAAAACTGAAACAGGTCAGAGGAGCTCTCAGCCCGATAATAGGATACTACGCAAAAACAGAACTGAAAACCAAACTGGCCATAATACAAGCCTGTATACTGCCGCTGCTAGACTACGGAGTGGTTCAACTACTGTCAAGGTACAGCGCGACAAACCAATGTAAAATCGAAAGACAATATAGAATGGCACTCAAAAGTGCCGCCCAACTACCAAGGAGAACATCTACAGAAGCCCTATGGGAGATGTCAGACATAGAAGCCTGGCACCTACGCGCCGAGGACCTAAACAAAAAAATGTTGGACACCATCATCCAACTGGAAATAGAAGACTTAGAATCCCCCGGCGACGCTTACCTGGCACACGGAGAATTCAACCCTCTCCGAAGTAATTATAGAATAGGTGAAATTGTATATAATCCCAAAAAGAAAAATTATAAAAGGTGGCCCACCGATGATTCGGGAGCCCCGCGTCTCCTTAGGATAAGATAGATTAAGATTAGTAAATAAGCACTTAATATAAACAAAACACATAATATTTTTATTGTATAAACGTATTGTGAATAAGAAAACCCAGCACGACACAGATCCAACTAGGACAAAAGTTAGCTGACTCACCCTCGCACGGCCCACCGACCACGAGGACACATAAATGTACATACAACAAGTAGGCAAATAAATAATTTCTGATTCTGATATACTCGTTTTTCTCCTCCAATTCCCTGTTGTGTCCTTACCAATCTGGTTTTCGCCCTTCCCATAGCACGGTCGGTGCACTGCTGAACATAACAGAGGATATTCGCCGAGCTATGGATAACACCAAACTCACAGCAATGGTTTTGCTGGACTTTAGCAGTGCATTCAACTGTGTTGACTTTGACCTTCTCCTCGGTACTCTTCGTTCCCTTAACGTCTCAGCCCCTGCTATGGAATGGTTTAAATCTTATCTTCTCGACCGTTTCCAATGTGTTGTATATAATGATACTACTTCAGATTGGTCACGTTTAACAGCTGGTGTGCCGCAAGGCGGCGTTCTCTCTCCTTTACTATTTTCTATTTTTATCAACAATATTTCCAGTTCTTTATCTTCCCCTTTTCACCTATACGCTGATGACTTACAAATTTACTTACATTTTTCTCTTGCAGAGGTTGCGGAAGCGATCGGTTCTTTAAATCGGGACCTGGCTTCTATCCGGGACTGGGCCAGTAAGTTTCGTTTCATTGTGAATCCTAACAAATGTCAGGCAATGATTGTGGGTAGCAGCCGTCTTAGGAGCAGACTTGACTTCAATTCTGTTCCTCCGCTTATTTATAATAACTTACCTTACCTATCCCATTCACTGATAAAATAAAAAATCTCGGACTCATTATGGATAGTACCTTATCTTCGTCCCCGCAAATCAATGAAGTCAGCAAACGGATCCACTTTTCTTCTCACTCCCTCAAGCGACTTCAATACTTTCTTCCTTTTAAAACAAAAATTATGCTGGCGCAATCGCTCCTACTTCCCCTTCTCGACTACGCCGACGTTTGCTATTTGGATGTTACCGAAGAACAGCTGAACAAGCTAGAACGTCTGCAAAATCTAGCCATTCGTTTTATTTCTGGACTTCGTAAGTATGATCATGTGTCATCATTTCGCCAAAAACTTCAATGGCTTCCCATACGCCTTCGCCGTGATATGCACATCCTGTCTACCCTATTCAAAATCCTCAAGGATCCCAACTCACCCAACCACCTACCTTGTTTCCCGTTTTCAGATTCTTCCTCCTCCCACCCGCCCTAGGCAGGCTTGTATCGCTAAGATGCTCGAGCTGCCTAGAAGCAACACCAACTTCTTTCGCCACTGTTCGAGCTGTACAGCTCTGGAACAGACTTCCGTCAAACATCCAGGACTGCCAAAACTTTGTTTCTTTTAAATCCAAAGTCAAATCGCACTTCATAACACAATTGTCACAATCCTGATTCATGAGATAATCACTACCATCTTTTTTTTTATATATATATATATATATTTATATATAATATATACGTACATTCTGTGTATTTAAATATTTATAGTATTTCTTAGTATTTTTTTTACATTTGTGTATAATATATTTTTAGATTCATTACCAACAATTCTGCACTTTGTGTTACCTACCTGCTAACGTACGAAATCTCTCACATGTTCTGGGTTGGCTGGAAGAGATCTCTTTTAGAGATAAGCTCACCTTTGCTCACAATAATTGTAATCATATATGTAACCGTGTTTATAGTGCAATAAAGAGTATATATATACTCTTTATTGCACTATAATATAAATTTTCTCTATAAGTAATTGAATTGCCGATTTTTATTTTAGTTAGCTATATGAAAATTGCATGCAATTTTATCAGCTATATTACTTCTCTATACAGGAAAATTGATAAATCAATATTTTGACGGGTCAGACATGGGCATCCTTCCTCAGATAGTTTTATTTGTTCCCAACCACTACCGGATTTAAGCATAGGCTACATAGGCTGCAGCCTAGGGGCCCGCACCACATGTTTTTTTTTGCATTTTTGAATTACGCGGATGAAACCACAGATTACAAAACTAGTGGATGAAACTAACTGAAAATTGCGCTGCGCGGCCGTTTTTTTTTTCACTTTAGACATGCAAGATCACAAGATCAGTGGATGGAACGTGACTATAAATCGCGCCGCGCGGTCTTTTTGCTAAAGATAGGCAAGAGTTCAATATTAATGTATGAAGCGGACAAAAAAATGCGCTGCGCGGTCGTTTTATTACGAAATACAGGCACGATTACAAGATTAGTGGCTGAAACACACTAAAAATCGCGCTGCGCGGCAATTTATTTTACAATCGATATAGACAATATTACAAGATTAGTGGATCAAACTGACTATAAATCGCGCTGCGCAGCCGTTTTTTCCTAAAGGTAGGCATAATTATAAAATTAGTGGCTTAAACTGGCAAAAAATTGCGCTGCGCGGCCATATTTTACAATAGACTTGCAAAATTGCAAGATTACTACTAGACCGGGGGCCCGCACCACAGAATGAGCCTAGGGGTCCATAGTTTTTAAATCCGGCCCTGTTCCCAACGAACGAGTCACACCATCAACTATGTTAAAGAGCTTATTAGATCATCCTGAATTAAGGATCCGGAATGAAGTCGTTCCTTAATTCAGAAAGTGTAATTGCATTCAGGAAGGTAGGATCCTAGTTAGGATCCTAGTTAGGATAGAAAATGGTCTCCGGCGTTAAGGATGCTAAATCGGAAGCACTTAGGACAGTGTAATCGCATTCAGGACGCTCTGCTCCGATACAGTAGTACCACAGCCTAAAGAGTATATAGTCAGTCAACGCTTTTTATGTTGGTGAAAAAAAAGCCGCCGTTCGTTTAGATAGACAGTTGGCGCAACGACAAAACTAAGTGTTCAAGGGCATAATAACTCTGTGATTTGCTTTTTTGAATTAAATAAAAACCGGTCAAGTGCGTGTCGGGCCACGCGCAGTAGGGTTCCGTAGTTACCATATACCATACCTTATTTAATACCACTATAATTTTCATCTGCAAAAATAACTTTGTTTTTCATAGTGTTTGTATAAACGACAATGTTATATTTGCGGTTTTGGAAAATGTGCTATATCTCTAAAACTACTAAATATGTCTCATTCAAACCAATTTTCGTAAATAGTGTTTATAAAGATCTACAACATATTTTATTGTTTTATTTTTCACTCTCTTAGTTTAAAAGTTAGAGGGGGGGACTCACACATTTTACCACTTTGAAAGTGTATATTTTCTAAACGGCTGACTTTGAGAAAAAATACTTTTAGAAACCTCAATGTCATTTTTAAAGACCTATCCATAGGCACCCCACACGTATAGGTTAAATGTTTTTTTTCCGTTTCAGTTCCATGTATTTCATTTCCATCCCCCCTTAATCTTTTATACTTTTTATATTTTGTGTAAAAATCGTTTAAAAGTCGTAAAAATTGCTGTTTTAATTTTGAACGCAGTCATCTGTTGGTATTTGCTTTTAAACTTGATTTTAGGTATGTTATTAGATGAGTTATTCGCAAATTACATACTAGTACCTACTTCAGATTAGCATTGAAAATGACACGTACCTACTACCTACCTATACCTCCTACCTACATGTATTTTTACGGTCACTGTATTTTCGCCTCCGTTGCTCTGCGCAAGTACATTCGTGTAACTACTGTATGATCGTTAAGCTGTGATATCGGATCCGTTATTCAGGACGGTCTAATTGGCGACTGAATTTCTCGTCCTAAATCGGACTCTGAATTCCGTATCCTTAATTCAGGATGATCTAATAAGCTCTTTAATTCCGTCATCGTCCAGGGCAGAACGCCAAAGACATGGAACATAAGTGAGGTGATCTTGTTCTTTAAAAAGGGTGACAAGTCCCTCTTAAAGAACTATAGACCCATCTCGCTTCTGAGTCATGTCTATAAGCTGTTTTCGAGAGTCCTTACGAATCGTCTCGCTCGCAAGTTCGACGACTTCCAACCTCCCGAACAAGCCGGGTTCCGAAAAGGCTTTAGCACCATAGACCACATCCATACGCTGCGGCAGGTTATACAGAAGACTGAGGAGTATAATGAGCCACTTTGCTTGGCGTTCGTGGACTATGAGAAAGCCTTTGATTCGATTGAAACCTGGGCGGTGCTGCAGTCTCTCCAAAGGTGCCAAGTGGACTATAGGTATATCGAGGTGTTGAGGTACTTATACCAAAATGCCACCATGACGATCCGAGTACAGAACCAGAACACAAATCCTATCCAACTGCAGCGTGGTGTGAGACAGGGAGACGTTATTTCTCCGAAACTGTTCACAGCTGCGTTGGAGGATATCTTTAAGCTCTTGGACTGGAAAGGACTCGGCATCAACATTAATGGCCAGTACCTAACACACCTTCGTTTTGCCGATGATATAGTCCTTATGGCTGAGACCATGGAAGACCTGAACACAATGCTCGAAGATCTCCGTAGTGCTTCCCAAAGAGTGGGTCTTAGGATGAACATGGATAAGACGAAAATTATGTCAAATGCCCATGTTGTACCCTCTCCAGTTCATGTTGGGAACACTACACTTGAAGTTGTTGACCATTACGTATACCTAGGACAGGCAGTCCAGTTAGGTAGGTCCAACTTCGAGAAAGAGATCTCTCGTCGAATCCAACTCGGGTGGGCAGCATTCGGGAAGCTTCGAAAAATCTTCGCGTCCGACTTACCTCAGTGTCTCAAGACGAAAGTCTATGAACAGTGTGTGTTGCCAGTGATGACCTACGGCAGTGAAACGTGGCCGCTAACTATGGGTCTCATAAGGAGGCTCAAGGTCACTCAGCGTGCAATGGAGAGAGCCATGCTCGGCGTTTCCCTACGTGATCAAATCAGAAACGAGGAGATCCGCAGGAGAACTAAAGTAACCGACATCGCTCGAAGGATTGCTCAGCTGAAGTGGCAATGGGCGGGACACATAGCGAGAAGAACCGATGGCCGTTGGGGCAGAAAGGTTCTGGAATGGCGACCGCGCACCGGACGACGCTCCGTGGGTAGGCCCCCGACAAGGTGGACCGACGATCTGGTGGAGGTCGCGGAAAGCCAGTGGATGCAGGCAGCGCAGGACCGATCGTTGTGGAGATCCTTAGGGGAGGCCTATACCCAGCAGTGGGTGTCGTGTGGCTGATATGATGATGATGATGATGATAATAAGCTCTTAAGGATCAATTACACTATACAATTTTAAGCAAGCGATTTTAAGACTGTCTTGAAAACGACTAAGCATGCGCGCATTTACACCACACAATTTCTAGCACGCTCGGCCGTGCTTACGGTCATAGTAAAAGAGAAGGCAGTAAGTCTCTAATGTCTTTTTCAATCAACGTAGTATTGGCGTTATTTACATTGTAGTTTTTGTATTTGTTTTATTTTCTGTTTTAGTTCTTTAAGCACCTACCTAATACCAAATTCCTTTTCTTTAATCATTGTTTGTTAAGAGGTTAATTATAAATATTTTCAATTTGCAGTCGTCGTGTCAAATAAAATTTTAGGTACCTATCTCCTTACTTATATATTAATCAATATTTTTTTTCAACTATTATCTACCTATTAGAAACCTACATAACATTAATATCTGACTAGGTTGAAAATTCTAAAGGCTCACGAATAGAAATATTTTACCTAGTAGGTATGAAGTAGTAGTAGGTATATTTACCTAGTATCATTTTATTTAAGTAGATAAAACCTCTAATGTGTAGCTACTTACTTAATGCAAATTGCAAGAATCGTATCAAACAAAACAAGACTGTCGCTCTTGTGAATAAGGCCCTCCGCTGCCTTGAGCGGGACACGCGCGCGGGGCGACATAGATTAGAGCTTACTCCTGCACTGCGCAAGCATCTGTCCATCAAAAACCAGCAATCTATATTCCCGCGCCGTATACCCGCGGCGGGATCCCGCTTAAGGCAGCGGACGGCCTAACTCGACAGACACACACGCCGCACCGCACCGCACCGCACACCAACGCGAACGCGACGGCTCGCGGGCGGGCCGCGGCAGCGGCACCCGCCCGCCCCTCGGCGTGACCCGCCCGTCTCTCGGCGTGACCCACCCCGCGCCACGCCCGCCCGCCCACGGCGTCCGGCTCAGAAGGTGCACATCGTCGTTGTTGTCGGTCGCGCACGTATCGACCTACCTAGATATCGCGTTATTATACGTTACACTATTTCCCAACAAAGTACTCGCCAAGACGATTCAAACGAGCCTAAACTCAATGGGGTAGCGTGGTTTTATTAAAGAGTTCCAGTGTCCTTCTTCCGGCTCCATGATCAGACCCTGGACACTATTTCCCAACAAAGCACTCGTCAATACGATTCAAAGGAGCCCAAATTCAATGGGGTTGCACGATTTCAATATTAAATTTCTATGGCATGGCCTTCCAGCTTCATCATCAGAGCCTGGACCTCATCTCCCTTTAAAGTAATCATCAAGACGATTCTAACGAGCCCAAGCACGATGGGGTTGTATGGTTCCATTATAGAGTTCCTGTGGCCTTCTTCCGGCTCCATCATCAGATCAGCCCAATGATACCATAATATTGCATTGCCTTCCATTTCTGACCTATGTTCAAAGTTTCAAGTCTCTAGGTCATCCGAAAGCTAGTTTAAATTGTTCGCAAACTTTGTGGAGAAACAAACAAACAAACACACAAGCAAACGAGAAAGCAACCTAATAAAAGCGTGTTAAAAACAACCTACCTACCTATAAGTTTCAAGTCTCTAGCTCATCGGGAAGCTAGGTAGGTAGGTACTTACCTAGTATAAAATACTCTTTTCTAAAATTACGGACAAACAAATAAACGAACCTACTTATAAATATTAATAGTTTAAATAAATAAATAAACAAGGAAACGTCCATATGAAAACGTGTTAAAAAACCAACATTCCTTTTTGAACTTATCTTGTACTGTGGCAGTATCGTCTATCTGTCGCGAGTCAGACAGAGTCTGTCTCTGTCTGTCACATTACCTCTACACGTTGACCTTGAGAACGCCTTTATGCCTTAGGTATAAAGTTGGTTTTTGTAGTACAACTGTTACGTCTGACGTGCCGTCGTAGGTACAGTTAGACTGTCTTGAAATCGTGCGTGCATTTAGACGACACAATTTTAAGAATCTTATTATCGAGCGGGCTAGGCCGCACGATTTTAAGATTCTTTACTGTCTTAGTCCGTTTACACCATGCTTAGTCTTGAAATCGCGTGCTTAAAATTGTGTAATGTAATTGAGCCTTTACTACTACTGGATTAAAACATAGGATAGGTACCTACTTAATTTTTTCCCAGTCAAAGGATCCCTAAGGATTTTCCGAATGTCCACGCGGACGATGTCGCAGACGGAAGCTAGTTCTCTCTAAGTATTTAAATTCAAAATTCAAATGCTTGTTTTTTTAATTTTTAATAAAATTACTTACAAAATTTTTCGACATAATATAGAAAAGAAACAAAATCAATAAGTAATTAAAATTAATTTATATTCGTTAACATAAAACATGATTTAGGAATTTTGGTTGTTACAATACAACGCATTCAACTTGGAGCAAAGAGGATTTCCTATAAATAACTTTATCCCCATTTTCACTCCTTTGGGGGAAGAATTATCAGAAAAGCATATTTATTTTTAATTTTTAATCGTCAGCCTATATAAGCACAAAATATGAAGATAGATAGACTGCCAAGTATAAATTATTCACTAAGCTTTCAAATGTATTCTTAAAATATGGCATTACAAATTTATTTTGAAATTGGTCATAAAGCTGGAGTAATCGCATAATTTTTTTTTACTAGGTAGGTACACTTGTGAATGATTAAATGAAAAAGTCTTAGAACAGTGGTCGCACTCATAGCTTTTATCTTTGTCGTGAACCGAGATCTTAAGGTGCGTCCAGATATGTTCTTTTGCCCGTACCGTACCTCCGTTCCGATCGGCGTCGCGATCAAAGTTTATGTAGCGCTTGTTTGGTGTGAAACTTTTCGTGGCACAATGCACACTGGAAATCTCTTTTTCCCAAGTGGCGTCTTTCGTGCTTTAATTGGCAGCTAAGAGTGCTAAACTTCATCCTGCACAGCATGCAGGAATAGGGCTTGACGCCAGTGTGCGTGCGCTCGTGTGTCTGCATATTATTGCGGTACTTGAAAGCCTTGTCACAAAACGAACATGTAAACGATCTCTTATCTGAGTGGGTAGTATCCAAATGATATTTTAAACTAGCTTCTGCCCGCGACTTCGTCCGCGTGGATATTAGACGAAATCCTTTTAAGGAACCTTCAACCAGGATCCGGCCAGCCATTTTTACGCGATTAGGCGAGTCTCCATCAAGCGCGCTGCCTCGCGAGGCAAGACACTTGCCGCGTGTGGCGGGCCTTGCACAAGGCTTCCAGTTCCCGTTCCCGCTTCCGCTCCCGTTCCCCGTTCCCTTTCCGTTCCCGTCCCGTTTGCGTTCCCGTCCCGTAAACATCCCGTAACCGTCTCGTACCCCTTCCGTTTCCGTTCCCGTTCCCATCCCGTTCCTGTCCCGTTCCCATCCTGTTCTCGTTCCCGTTCTCGTCCCGTTATATTCCCGTTCCGTTCCCGTTCCGTTCCCGTTCCATTCCCGTTCCGTTCCCATTCCGTTCCCGCTGGTTTCCCGTCCCGTAAACGTCCCCTAACCGTCCCGTACGCCTTACGTTCCCGTTCTTGTTCCCGTTCCGTTCCCGTCCGGTTCTTGTTCCCGTTCCCATCTTGTTTAATTCCCGTTTCGTTCCCGTTTCATTCCAATTTCGTTCCTGTTTTGTTCCCGTTCCGTTCCCGTTCCTTTCACGTTTCGTTCACGTTCCCATTCCTGTTCCGTTCCCGCTGGTTTCCCGTCCCGTAAACGTCCCCTAACCGTCCCGTACGCCTTACGTTCCCGTTCTTGTTCCCGTTCCGTTCTCGTCCGGTTCTTGTTCCCGTTCCCGTTCCCATCCTGTTCTATTCCCGTTCCGTTCCCGTTTCATTCCAGTTTCGTTCCTGTTTTGTTCCCGTTCCCGTTCCGTTCCTGTTTCATTCCCGTTTCGTTCCGGTTCCGTCCGTTCCGTCCCGTACCCCTTCCGTTCCCGTTCCCGTACCCGTCCCGTTTTAGTTCCCGTTACCGTCTCGTTCCCGTTCCGTTCCGGTCCGGTCCGGTCCGGTCCGGTTCCCGTTCCCGTGCCCGTTCCGGTTCCGGTTGCCGTTCCCGTTCCCTGGATGTGCATGTCCAGGTCCAGGTCCATATGTGTCATGTCCACCGCGTTGCACTTCAAAATAAATCTCATTTTCGCAATCACCATCCCATAAAACCTCAAGAACGACATCCATATCTATTTTTATGTTACTCACCCCACTTACCCTCTAAGGGGTTGATTTTCAAAATCCCAAAATATATATATTGACGTGCTCTTACGAATTTTAAAGTTGTAATTTAGATTTTGTATTCTTTTTCCATACAAAATTTGAATCCCATTTTTACCCCTTTAGGGGTTAAATCATGTCCACCGTGTTGGACTTCAAAATAAATGTCATTTTTGCAATCGTCATCCCAGAAAACCCCAATAACGACATCAATATCGATTTTTATGTTTACTCACCCCATTTACCCCTTAAAGGGGTTGATTTTAAAAATAACAAAATACATATTTGCCTATTTATTTTTAGATGTGCTCCTACGAAGTTTAAAGTTGTAATGTCTATTTTATATTATTTTTCCATACAAAATTTGGATCTTATTTTCACCCCTTTAGGGGTTAAATCATGTCCACCGTGGTTGGACTTCAAAATAAATGTCATTTTTGCAATCGTCATCCCACAAAACCCCGATAACGACATCCATATCTATTTTTGGTTTTTTTTAACCCTTTTCACCCCTATTTCATCCCCTTTGGAGTTGAAATCCTAACAAAAACAATATACGTTGCTTTAGATTACTATCCGTAAGCCTAAATTATAAATTTAGCGATTTTTACTTCGAAAATGAAGGATTTTCTTTAATACACAACTTCATCCCCCTTTTGACCCCTTCGGGGGTAGAATTTTGAGAAACGCTGAGACCCGTATTTATTATTTTTCAATCGTCAGCCTAAACACAAAATTTGAAGATTCTAGCTTCAAAACTGAGGGACTTTCATACAAACTTTCATCCCTTATTTCATCCCCTTAGGGAAGGAATTTTCAAAAATCCTTCCTTAGTGATGCCTACACTGTATAAAGTATCTGTGTGCAAAATTTTAAGTCTCTAGGTCCAGCGGTTTGGGCTGTGCGTTGATAGATCAGTCAGTCAGTCAGTCAGTCAGTCAGTCAGGCAGTCATTCAGTTTACGATTTTATATATTAAGATGAGATGATGTTATAAACCTTTTATCACACAACTTGCAATGGTACGGACTTTCTCTAGTATGTGTGCACTTGTGTCTCTGCATATGATAGCTGGTTTTGAAACCCTTGTCAACGAACATGAAAACCGTCTCTTGAGTGGATAAAATTCAAATGATGTTTGAAATGACTTGATTGAGTAAACCTTTTATCACACAACTCGCAATGGTACGGTCTTTCTCCAGTATGTGTGCGCTCGTGTATCTGCATATAAGAGCGGCGTTTGAAACCCTTGTCACAAAACGAACATGGAAACGGTCTCTTATCTGAGTGGATAAAATCCAAATGATGTTTGAAATTACTTGATTGAGTAAACCTTGTATCACACAACTCGCAATGGTACGGTCTTTCTCCAGTATGTGTGCGCTCGTGTATCTGCATATGAGAGCGGCGTTTGAAACCCTTGTCACAAAACGAACATGGAAACGGTCTCTTATCTGAGTGGATAGTATCCAAATGAACTTTTAAACTAGATGATTGAGTAAACCTTGTATCACACAACTCGCAATGGTACGGTCTTTCTCCAGTATGTGTGCGCTCGTGTATCTGCATATGAGAGCGGCGTTTGAAACCCTTGTCACAAAACGAACATGAAAACGGTCCCTCATTTTGGTGGCTGTGCACTAAGTTTTTGTGTAGAAGTAGATCTGATTTGAGGTAATATCCAATGCCACAAAAACAGATGTGAAGAAAAGGTTTGTGAACAGCCGCATGGTTCTCCAATGTGCTTTTTTGTACAAATTTCAGCCCACATTGACTACATTTGAACCGTTTCACAAAACGGTTATTTTGGATGCTGCCATTCCTAAAAACAGAAATATTACTTAGGTATTACACTTTGAATATTTATTACAATAGAGTTCAATAATATGTACGCACTTTTGATAGTTCTTCAACTTTATGCTATTGTAATAAAATTCAACTTCTTAAGATAAATAATACCTATATTAGAAAAAATACTACAAAAAAATTGACCCACCCGTAGCACCTCAGACGGGATACGAACCCGCACTTGGAATTCCGGCCAAATACTCTGACCAATTATGCTACCGAGTCGTAATAGTCGGAGAAAAATAAAATTTTTATCTCATTAAATCCTACAGTTCATTTTCATTTTTCTAATTAAGGTTTAGGGTTATTATAACTGGTTGGTTGCTTTTCCTCTCCACCATAAGCATTATGAGATATAGGTAAAAAATACCTAATTTCTAGAAGTAATATTTATAAAATTCTACAGTGGAGATTTAAGATGCTTTTGCTTGTCTATAAGTATAGGTACTTAATATTTAGGTAATAAATATTCACCTATTTAGAAACATATTTGAGTTTTCACCCCTGTGACTTTAATATATCTAATGATTTTTATGTTTTTACGTGGTTTTTACCATTTATTTTAGTCAACATTAATTCCTACACAAAATATTTATGTCATCTACATTTCCGTTCTTGTAATAAACCCTCATCAAAGAAATCTCCAGATTATATGTGAAGCGATCAAAGTTATAGAAATTATTTGATGTGAAACATCTATTGGCGCGCGAACGAAATTGGCTGCGGCCACATTATCGCGCCTGTCGCGAAGCTTATTGTTGTTGTGTTGTACAATTAGAAACTTTGAGTCAAGGAGTTTAATTTCACATAAAGGAAATGAAGAGATTTAATTAAATTAAACTTTAATTCCTTAACTCAACCTCAACTTTCGGCAAATAGTGTAAGTGACGTCTTTAACTTAGAAGGGACTGCGTAGCGTACAGGTAACAAGTAGCAAAGTGGTTTGGTCCTTCTAATTCAGGGGTTCCCAACCTTTTTTTGTCTACTGCCCACTTTAAGAATAAATTATTTTTTAACGTTCCCCTTTTTATACATACTTAAAAACCGCTAAGTACTTATAACTGATTATTGAAACGCAAATTTATAGTATTCGAACAGAGTATCTTTTATTGAAAATAAAACAAACATAATCAATTCTTATATAAAAACTAATGTGAGGGTTGAATCTGATGCTGTTCAATAATGCCCCCTTTTTTTTCTGGGTCTCTTACCGCCCCCCTTTAGGCCTGCAGCGCCCACAAGGGGGCGTTATCGCCCACGTTGGGAAAGACTGTTCTAATTGAAAAAGGAAAATTGTTTTATCACTCATGCTCTGAAACATTTATCATTGGTTTTTACATTAAACAAAAGTATGCTCGAGGTTCCACATTATTTATTAGAGGTTACGTGGCGGTCTAGTGAACAGTGCGGTAATGAATTGCAATACTTACTTCCCGCACTGGTGCGGGAAGAGCGTGCGTTTGTCGACATGGTCACACAGAACCATTAAAACTAGTGGCTCCGTGAGCTGTAGACCTCGCGAAAAAATAAAATAAATTATCGCCATGAAGTTTTCAAAGCACACAGTAGGTACGTGAGTATTGCAGCTAGATGGTGCTTCTAATTTTGATCATTTTTCAAAATGGGTGAGTATTTTTTTATAAATTTGGAAAAATTGGCTTGACTGAACAGTTATATATAATTATCGAACCTACTCACAAAATTTCACCAGAATCTGTTGAGAAATGCGACTTGTAGAGGAGATCAAACAGCCGGAAAGCTGGAATGAAATATGGTTTTTTACATATCTCCGTCATTTTAACAAATTTCGAAGAACTGTCTCGACATAAAAATCTATATATTTTTCAAACCTGCTCACAAAATTTCACCGAGATCGGTTGAGAAATGCGACCTGTAGAGGAGAACAGACAGCGCCGGAAATACGGACTGAAATTTGATTTCTTTACATTATCTCCGCCATTTGAAAAAATATGAAAAACTGGCTTTGACATAAAAAATCCATACAATTTTCAAACCTGCTTACAAAATTTTACGAGAATCGGTTGAGAAATGAGACCTGTAGAGGAAAACAAACAGCACTGGAAAGCCGGACTGAAATATGTATTTTTAACATTTCTCCGTCATTTGGAAAAAATTCAAAAAACTGACGTGACAAAAAATTCTATATTATTTTCGAACCTGCTCACAAAATTTCACGAGAATCGGTTGAGAAATGCGACCTGTAGAGGAGAACATCCAGCGTCAGAAAGCCGGACTGAAATACATTTTTCTTACATATCTCCGAAAAATTTAGAAAAACTGTCTAAACTTAAAAAAAATCTATATGATTTTCGAACCTGCCCACAAAATTTCACGAAATTCGGTTAAGAAATGCGACTTGTAGAGGAGAAAAGACAGAGCCGGAAAGCTGGACTGCAATATGTTTTTTTTACATATCTCCGCCATTTTGAAAAAAAACGAAAAAGTGGCGTGACAAAAAAAAATCTACATCATTTTCAAACCTGCTCAAAAAATTTCACGAGAATCGGTTGAGAAATGCGACCTGTAGAGGAGAACAGACAGCGCTGGAAAGCCGAAAAACCTGTTTTTTTAACATATCTCCGCCATTTTTAAAAATTAAAAAAAATCTGGCTCGACAAAAAATTCCATATAATTTTCGAACCTGCTCACAAATTTTCACGAGAATCGGTTGAGAAATGCGACCTGTAGAAGAGAACATACAGCCATACGAAAGAATTTTTGCCCAAGCTGAAGCAGAGACGCTTCGCTCGCACTTCGTGCTCGCTCGGTCAAAAACTTTTTTATTTGTCTATCTTCTTTTTTTCTTAAAATAAACATTTTTCTTTCTTTTTTCTGTTCTTCTCCTTTTCTCAGCAAAAATTTTAAAAATATTTCCTCGTATTTCTTGAGAAAAAGACTATACGAACCTTGTAAGGGAAGCAATTTACATTTCTCCGAAAAATCAAACCATCCTCGAAAATGCAAAATTGCTTGCTAATTTCTCGTTATCGGTTTTAATGGACATTCCTCAATGTCCTCAATGTAGGTTCTTACTTTATTTATTCCTAAGGACCAGCAAAAGTTGTAATCACTTAAGTAGGTAAAGGACTAAAAAAAGAGAAGAAAATAATAAGATAAGAAGAAAAAGAATAAAGAAGAAAAAATTTTTGGTGACAGATCTATTAGTCTGGTGACAAATCTATCATTTATTTGTTTGGTAAGTGTTTTGATATTGTTTAGCGATTCGATTTTGGCAACAGGGGGGTGATTTTGTAATTTTGTTGCAATCAACTCTGACAGAAATCGCAGTTACATTGCTGCTTTAGTAAGAACCAATGTGACAACTATCTTAACTAAAGCAGCAATGCAACCGCGCTTTCAATCGATTTCAATCGAGAATTGTTAGCAACAGCTTTACGTAATCAAGGTACAGATCTACTATTTGTGACACAAATAATTTGGTCATTAAATTATTGTTGAAATCATAGCCTTTTCATACTAACACTGCCGGACACTACACTAAACACCACGACAGATAAGTATGGATTTTCATACTAACTTTTCCATGTCAGGGTTGTCATTGGCAACGACAATATTTTTTGTAATAAGCTCAAGTCAAAAGCCTCGAGTTGAGCCGTTTTTTATTGGACACATTTCGGAGAGTGTGCAGCGGATTGCACATCCGGATTCCGCCACTTTTTCTTCCATCAGACAACCAGGGGGCTAATAGTCTAATTTCAAAATCTATCGCAATCGCTTTCAGGAAGTGATACATTAATGCTTCTTGTTGGCACAAATAAAAACTTTGCAAAGAAATGCAGCAATGTGTCACAACCATCTGTCAAATGAAAGCGATTGCGATAGATTTTGAAAATTAGACAATTAGGCAGCTGATCTACGAATCTGCGCCAACGTTTTTTGGTGATGGGATTTACTTCTTTCATCACCCGTACCTCTAGAGAGTGGATCTCCATGCCTGAGTCTTTGTTTTCTGATAGGGACAACCTGGGGGCCTTCAAGTCGCAAGTAAATAGGTCACTTCTAAGCAAGGGCGTTTCATCGTAGATCGCATCATCGCTTACCACCAGGCGTGATAGTGGTCAAGCACTTGCCTATCTATCATAAAAAAACTTTGATGGCCACTGCTTGTGTGTATTTATTGGATCTCTCCAGCTATTCCGATTTATCTTGAAGAAGGTTGACAAAATAATGATCAAATCGTCAAGCTTTTTTGAAATAGTACATTACAGCCGAGAACGGGAAGTTAGCATTTGCATTGTTAAGGATGGTTTGAAGCCCGAGCCGCAGGCAGGCGAGGGCTTTAATCATTTGAGGCAATGCAAATAGCTTCCAGTACAAGGCTTGTATAGTGCTTTTCTCACGAAATACGTGGAAATAAAATTTGGTTCGTGTGGCCTTGTTAAATGATCAGTCATGCAACCATAAAGTTTGAATAGTTAGGTATTACTTACAAAATATTGTATGACAACATTAGTCTATCATCAGTCCGAACGAAAACAAGATACTTAAATGAATTCAAAGAATTAAGAAAGTAAGAAGAAATAAATTCTTTTTAGGAGACATATCACACCTATTTCTCAATAGTAAGCTAAAAAGTAGACTTGTCATGTAAACTCTCTGTCACTGTCAAATAAAATAATGTATAATATTCATAGGCCGGATTTGCGGTGGCACGAATACAAACTTGCTAGTGCTTATCAAATTATCGTGAATGTTTACATATCGATGTTTTGAAAATATTATTGAAGTGGAACTTCTTTGATCGCGGCTATATATATTTTTTGTATTTTACCAAGAAGGATATTTTTTTTTAAATTGACATTGTACTTCACTCACTTTGACTTTGCTATCGTTATTTCAAGAAAAACTGCTGTGCATTTTATTATTTTTACATTTCACGTTTCATTTTTACTTATTCAGATGATAATGCCTTCCAGAAAAAAAACTCGTTTAGATTTTATAAATTCATGGATAGCCGGCTACCCAGATATACAAGTTCAAGGTGAAGTTTTCTGATGTACTAAATGTAATGTAACATTATTACAAAAGAAGTATAATGTTGAAAAACATATACGAAACGATAGACATAACGGCGTTAAAAATAATCAGAATGAATTCAATCTTGAATTGACTAAGTTTGTTTTGGGCTGCAATATTCCATGGACCCAGGGGGGTTATTCACGATTGTCGGAAACCAACTTTCCGAATCGAATCGCAAAGTCTATAGTCTTCGATCTTATTTTCTACCTTATGCTTTCAAACTTTGTAAATGCATTGCGCTTTCCCGTCGAAAAGTGAATCGAATGCCAGTCGAATCTATTTGTAAATAGCTATATTTTTGTAATATCGGAGGATACGGATTCGAATCGAATGCTTTTGACTATTTTTCGACAATCGTGAATAACCCTACTGGTTGGAAACCCTAATTTCATTAATTTTATCATAGATTGTTTATCTGGAAGATTTAGCACAGAAACGAGTATTCCTGACGAATCAGTTTTAAGGAAAACTACTTTGAACATAGCGTTTAAGGCCAATATAGTCGAGCGTCGTAGGCATTTAGCGCTACCTCCCTCCCCGCGGAGCGAGCCGCGCGAACGCATTTTCAAATGAACTCTCTGTGTTCTCTGACCCCGCAGACCAAGCCACAGAATATAGATATTTACTACGTGCAGAAAGGACACTCCCCGCCCGCGATTTCATGTGCCGAATCTAGTGCTCTGTCAACTCTCATGCACTGCGTGAACGCGCGATATTTATTTTGATAATTCGAACTAAATAATTATGTTTTTTATGTTTATGTATTGTTATCAATAATGTTGTAAATCAATAAATAAGTATGATGGGTATGGGTACTTACTAGGTAAAAAATACATTTAACACACACAATAAAATTATAGGTAGCTAGGTAGTTAATTCGAATTAAATAATTATTTTTGTTTATTCGAATATTATAGTTCGAATAGGTACTTGTTGTATGGTCTCTGAGTTTGAATTAACTACTTGAATGTGAATAAACAATGAATTCATTGAGTAAATTCGTTAGTGGAGTGTCAACTCAACTGCCAATATAATTATCTACAAATAAGTACCTAAACATATTTGAGCACTCACAACAAGCTTTTTTTGTGTAACCGATATTTTATTTTAACTTTTTTTTTAATAATTTGCCGATGAAAAGGGACCTCCAAAAACGAGTAATCAAATATTAGGGTCAATTCATGCTGCAACCGAATCGAAGCGCATCGAATTGTTTGATGCAAAGCAAATTCACTCTTATTGTGTTATACTTCCCAGCAACACCACCATGGCGTAGAGATTTTTAGATAACCTCAAATGAAAGACCATAAAATGTACCTAATTGTACCCTAACTCAAAAAATTGTACCTCTGATAGTTTCAGTGAAAAAATCACTTGATTGTGGCGTTTCCAGGAAGTATACTTCCTGGCAACGTGACACTGTACAAGATTCCAATTGATCTTATAGTAATGGCCAGAAATTGTACTTAATTTGTACCCCATTCAATAAATGAAACATGCAGAGTTTCGATAAAAAACATTTTTAAATCTACTCTTATTTGACCTGCAATACATGCAACGGACGTTGGGAAGTATACTTCTTGGCGACGCCACGCTGTACCAGATTCCAATTGATCTCATAGTAATGGCCAGAAATTGTACTTAATTTGTACCTCATTCAATTATTAAAACAGGCAGAGTTTCGAAAAAAAAAATAAAAAAATACTCTTACATGATTTGATCTGCAATACATGCAATGCACGTTGTTATTGATATAAATTGATGTTTGGCTAAGGAATTATTATGCATTATGCAGTAGTAAGACCATAGAGGCAACCGCCTCTGTAGTCTAGTGGTTTGCCCACCCGTGTAAGACGCAGGGGTCTCGGGTTCGATTCTCAGGGAGGTACAATTTGTACTCGGTTTGGTTGGTGGTAGGGCTTAAGTCAAGGCCGCCTGAATAGCTACCACCATCTTACCTACAATTACTTACAATTAATCCTACCTCCTCCTACCTCGATCGCGCTCGTACCCACGCGTGAACGTGAAGTCAAACTGGTTCAACCGAGACACAGAGTAATCAACGCAACAGAAGCAGTTAGTGAACGACAATGAATAGCACTTTTAGTCAAGTAGACGAAACCAATCAAGCGGAGCTTTCTGACGAAATGAGTGTCGATGGATCGTTAATCGATAAGGAATCTCCTCCTTCGTTCGTAACACAGCGAAAACTTACGTCAAAACCAAGTCAAGATGGTGGAACAAGCATCCAGAAGGAGATGCAGTTATTTCAAAGCAAAATTATTACTATGATGGAAACTTGGTTCTCCAAACAAGACGAAAAGCTATCCAAGTTCCTGCAAGATTTTGAAGATATAAAGTACTCAATCGAGTTTATTAGTAAGAATTATGAAGATTTAAATAGAAAGACTCAAGAAATAGATCGCAGAGTTATATCTCTTGAACAAAAATTGGAAGAGTCACAGAGCTGTCAAAAACAGGTGTGCCAACTTGAGAATAAAATCGATACCCTGGAACAACAGGCCCGCAGCTGCAACATAGAAATTTGTAATCTACCCGAAAAAAAAGGAGAAAATCTAGTTACAATACTTGAAGAGATTGCTACATCAATTAAGCAGCCAATAACCCAGCAGGATGTAATCTTAATTCACCGTGTCCCCCAAGCCAGCTCCAACAACTCGCGCCCCAAAAACGTGGTTGTGAAATTTTCTAACAGATTCATACGGGACAATTTCGTTGCAGCAGCCCGTCGGACAAAGGGGCTCTCCACTGCTGATTTGAAGGTGTCGGGCAAACCTCAAAATGTGTATATTAACGAACATCTCACACTGAAAAACAAAATTTTATTTCGAGAAGCCAGAGAAGAGGCAAAGAAGCACCATTTTACCTACGTGTGGATTAAGCATGGGACTATCCTTGTTAGGAAGAACGACACATCCCCGGTTTTCGCGATCCGCACAAAAGAAGATCTATCTAAATTCAAGTGACACGGTATTACTAATTATTTTCATAAATTATTTTAGTTATATCTTATTAGAAAGTGTAATAGATGTCATTTGTCTCTGTAACCGACATTACTCTGTGCATTTATTGTTTCGTTGGTGGTTTTGTTCGGACACCGGCATTTGTGTATGCAATGTAAGAGAATGGTACGTGGATTTTAAACTGTCTTATCTTTTGGTGATGATTAACGGAGTGTTTCTAACGTTAGGCTTGGGAGTATGCAAAGACATCGATATTTTATTGTCTGAGTGGAATGAAATTTATAACCATAAACAAAGTGACACGCAGTACGATGCGGGCGGCATGGGTGATTTCTTTTTCGTCTTTTTATGTTATCTGATAGTAATGCGTAATTGTGATTATACTGGTTATAGTGATGGGTAATGATGACATAAGATTAAGTATTTACTATCAAAATTGCAGGGGATTGAGAACAAAGTTAAATACGTTGTACACGAATATCTTGTCGGAGTGTTATGACGTGATTATTCTTACGGAAACATGGCTGGTACCTGGCATTGCTGATAATGAGTTTATCGATAGTCGTTACGTTGTGCACAGATGTGATAGGAATAGGGAATCTTGTGGTAAATCGGATGGGGGTGGTGTCTTAATAGGGGTGCGTAACGGCCTACGTGCAACTAGATGTTGGTTAAATGATGGTTCGTGTGATAGTCTGTCACTGCCTACAAACATAGAATATGTCTGCATAAGTCTTTTAAGTAATCAAAATAACACGGAAAACCTAATTTGTGGTATGTATCTACCTCCAAAATTAAATTATTCTACCTACACATCATTTATTAATGTTCTACAAAGTAAAATTTCTAATTGTAAAATAGACCAATTTCATTTACTCGGCGATTTTAATTTGCCGACGTTGGACTGGTATGAAATTACTCCTTCAATTTACACTATATCCCCAGAAAGCTGTAGCACCCCCTTATACAAACACTTTCGTAATTTCTTAGCAATTATTAATGGAAAGCAATGTAATGGAATAAAGAATAGTATGGATCGTACTTTAGATCTGTGCATATCCAACGCCGAGTTATGCACCTGTGAACACCCGCCCACACCTTTAGTACCCGCTGACTGCTTACATCCACCTCTTCTGGTACAAACAAGCATTAATTACGTACATAAATCACTGCCACGGTGCTTGGCACCAAGGCATCGCTTTGGGGAGGGTAATTATACTAATATTAATAATGATATTGAAGGTATTGACTGGGTGTCTATTTTGCAAGACCTGCCCACAGAAATAGCAGCAAACACCTTTTATGAAAAGTTGTACGAAGTTATAAAAACACACATACCTATCAGACCTGTGAGAAGTAATGAATATCCAATTTGGTTTTCCAATTCTTTAAAACATATTTTTAAAAATAAAGAGAGGGCTTGGATACGTTGGAAAAAGTATGGTAATTTAAGTGATTATAATGATTTCTCTATTTTGAGGGGTAGATTTAAGAAATTGTGCGAGGAATGCTTTGATAAATATATAGAAAATGTAGAACACCAAATGCAAGAAGATTTAAAGATATTTTGGAAATACATAAATAATCGGAAGCAAAAACATGGTATTCCAAACTTAATTAAATATAATGCTAATGAATCTGATAACCCAGAACTAATTTGCGAATATTTTTCGAAATTTTTTGGATCAGTTTACGAAACTAGTAATCTCGATAATGTAGATCTGAATAACTTACAGTCATCATCAATTAACAATATAAGTATTTCCGACGTACATATATCGAAACATAGCATCACTTGTGCACTAAAGTCTTTGGATGTCACTAAAGGTGCGGGCCCTGATAACATCCCTCCATTTTTCCTTAAACAAACGGCCAAGTCAATTAGTGAACCACTCTTTATACTTTATAATAAAAGTTTAACAGAGGGGTATGTTCCTGAACAGTGGAAAACCGCTAACATAACACCTATCTATAAAAGTGGTGATAAATGTGACGTGGCCAATTATCGCCCGATCTCACTTTTATCTATATTTGCAAAGATACTCGAAAAATTAGTTCATAGCCTAATATATCCAGAAATTCATAATATTATTATTCCCCAGCAGCATGGCTTTGTAAGAAATCGTTCCACCATAAGCAATCTTTTGATTTATACAAACTTTCTGTTTGAAAGTATGGACAATCGTATACAAGTAGACACAGTGTATACCGATTTCTGTAAAGCCTTTGACAAGGTGGATCACTATATCTTACTGCAAAAGATTGCCTACAATGGTATACGTGGAAACTTATTGCGCTGGTTCCTTTCCTACATTAAAAACAGAACTCAGAAGGTTGTGATAAATGGTTATTCTTCTAGTATGCTAAACGTCACATCTGGCGTAGCCCAGGGCTCGATTTTAGGACCGTTCCTATTCGTTTTATTTGTGAATGACATACATTTATGTTTTCAGAATTCTCAATTTATACTGTATGCAGATGACCTTAAGATTTATCGTGGAATTGTGGATGTAGATGATTGCGAAAGGCTTCAACAAGATTTAGACCGTCTGTCAGTCTATTGTGCTAATAATAAGCTACACTTGAGTTTACCTAAATGTAAAACCATAACCTTTACAAAGAAGACGTTTGTCATCAATTATAACTACCAATTATGTCACACAACTCTAGAAAAGGTTTCCTTAATTAAAGATCTTGGCCTGCTTATCGACTCTAAACTACATTTTGATGCTCATATTGCTAACATTACGAGTAAAGCATTCCAAATGTTTGGCTTCGTAATTCGAGCCAGCAATAATTTCAAAAAAGCAACTACTTTTCTTCATTTATACAGGTCTTTGATTAGGTCGCAGCTCGAATACGCAAGTTCTATCTGGAACCCTTACTATGACAAGTATAACTACCAGCTGGAGCGTGTGCAGCGTAAATATCTCAAAACCGTCAATTATAAATGCTTTCACTCTAGGTCTTCTTATTTTACCCTATTAAAAAAGTTTTCACTCATGTCGCTCGAAGCCAGGAGGCTTTTCCTCGATCAGGGAGTACTCTATAATATTTGTAAGAGTAAATTTGATTGCAATGACCTCCTAAACCAAATCTATTTTCGTGTCCCTAGCCGATCTCGACGTATACGGGAAAGTCGTGCCTCCTGCTTGTTTTCGCCCAAACTATATAAAACGAATGCCGGCAAACGTGCTCCACTTCATCGCTTAATGCAATCGTATAATCAATATTTCTTGGATATAGATCTATTCAAACTTTCACCAAGGACATTTAAAAAAGAAGTTAAACTTAAATTAGATCAAATTGAATTTAAAACAAATACCTGACTGTCTAACTTTAAATTTCATACCTACCTATCTGAATTGATAATCTTGCATTCTTGTATTATTTGTGTATTTCTTTTTTGAGTAATATGATGTCATTAGTATTGTCATCATTAATTGTTTTTTGTATTACCTACTTCAAACCATTTCGTTATATTAAGCTTATAAAAATTAGAGGCTATGTTATATATAGTTAAGATGGGGATAACGGTGCTGGTGGTGCAATGAGTACTAGTTTATTTAAATGATAATTGTAATATGTATTGTACCGCTGTTTGTTGTCCTGAATAAAATAAAAATAAAAATAAAATAAAAATTAATTTGGTACAAATTAGTGACATTCATTTGGTACTATTAAGTACAATTTATTCGGTACCATATAGTACAATTTTATAGGTACAATTTGTACAATTTATTTGGAAATTAGTAGTACATTTTAGGTACTATTTGGTGCCATTCATTTGATACTAATAAGTATAATTAATTTTGTACCATATAGTACAATTTATTAGGTACTATATAGTACAATTTATTTTGTACAATATCGTACAATTAGTAGGTACTATTTAGTACAATTAATTTTTTATTAGGTACTATTTATTACTATTAATTTGGTATTGATAAGTACAATTTATTTGGTACCATATAGTACAATTTATTAGGTACTATTTATCTATTCATAATTTTTTTTGTACAAATACATAAAGTAAGGTAGAAATGGCGGACTTAATGCTAAGAGCATTATCTATAAGTCAACCAACAGCAAACCAATAAACACGAATGTGGAACAAACAAAGAAAAATGATATTCACATGCATACAAAATACATTAATACATACCATTAAATACATCTAAATATTATAAAAGAAGATACTGATTGGTGACTGACATATCAACGCACAGCCCAAACCGCTGGGTTTAGAGACTCCAAATTTGGCACATTGATTCCTTATGAGGTCTAAGGGTGCACTAAGAAAGAGTTTTTCAAAACTCACCCTCTAAGGGTGTGAAACGGGGGTCCAAAGTTTGTATGAAAGTCCCTCAGTTTCGAAGCTAGGGTCTTCAAATTTTGTGGTTAGACTGACGATTGAAAATTAATATACACGTGTTTAAGCGTTTTTGAAAATTCTACCCCCGAAGAAGTGAAAAGGGAATTAATTTATGAATAGAAAATTCTTCATTTTCTATGTAAAAATCGCTAAATTTATAATTTAAGCTTATGGATGGAAATCTAACGCAACGTATATCGTTACTGTTAGTATTTCAATACTTATGGGGGTGAAATGGGTGTGAAATGGGGCAAATAAACCTAAAAATCGATATGGATGTCGTTATTGGGGTTTCCTAGGATGACGATTGCGAAAATAACATTTATTTTGAAGTTCAACACGGTGGACATGATGTAACCTCTAAAGGGGTGAAAATGGGGTTCAAATTTTGTATGGAAAATAGAATATAAAATTAAAACTTTAACTCTAAACTTCGCAGAAGCACGTCTAAAAATAAATAGGCACACACATGTTTTGTGATTTTGATAATCAACCCCTTAGAGGACAAATAGGGTAAGTAAACCTAAAAATCGATATGGATGTCGTTCTTGAGGTTTTATGGGATGGTGATTGCGAAAATGACATTTATTTTGAAGTCCAACACGGTGGACATGATGAAAAAGAAAATAAAATCGAAATTACAACAGCATAAAAAATTCGTCGGAGCACGTCTAAAAATAAAATCAAACACATAATTTGTTATTTTGAAAATCATCCCATAGGGGGTAAATGGGGTAAGTAAACATAAAAATCGTTATGGATGTCGTTCTTGGGCTTTTATGGGATGGTGATTGCGAAAATGACATTTATTTTGAAGACCAACACACACGGTGGACTTGCTTCAGCCCCTAAAGAGGTGAAATAGGGGATCAAACTTTTGTTAAGGGGTCGGGGACGGAAAGGAGTATGGGAGAGGGAGAGGAAGAGGGAGAGGGGCAGAGAGAGGGAGAGGGTAAAGAAACGGGAACGGGATAATAATATTCTAGACCCAATTCTGATTATTGCAATAAACTAGCTTCCGCCCGCGACTTCGTCGCGTGCATATTAGAGAAAATCCTTAGGGAACTTTCAACCAGGATCCGACCAGCCGTTTTTACGCGATTAGGCGGGTCCTCATCAAGCGAGCAGCCTCGTGCGAGGCCCGCCACACGCGGCAAACGTCTTGCCTCGCGAGGCAGCGCGCTTGGTAGGGACCCGCCTAATCACCTCAACATGTGGGTGTTTTTGTCAATAAAATTAGATGTATTTCACGCCTTTAAATTATCGCTAGTTTAAGACCAAAGGCACTGTATAGAGTAAAATTTACTGAGAAAAGTATTTTTTTAAAACACGTTTTTATAAGGGACTAAATTATTCAAAAAATCGGACTAATAATATTAAAACGGACAAGTAAAAACAAACTAAAAAGTACAAAATAAATTCTTCTGTAAATATTTATAACCCTAATAACTTATACCTACAGAAATTTTAAACCAAAAAACGTGGGGCGCATGCTATAGACAATATAGATGAGAAACTTTACAAAACGCGCCCCACGTTTTTTGGTTTAAAATTTCTGTAGGTATAGTTATTAGGGTTATAAATATTTACAGAAGAATTTATTTTTTACTTTTTAGTTTGTTTTTACTTGTCCGTTTTAATATTTTTAGTCCGATTTTTTGGAATTATTTAGTCCGTATAAAAAAGGTGTTTTAAAAAAATACTTATTTCAGTAAATTATTATTTTATGCTTTTTAGTTAACGAGCTAAGACTAAAAATATACCATCTCCTATCGGAGCACTCGTCAAAACGATTCAAACGAGCCCAAACTCGATGGGGTTGCATGGTTTTAATATAGAGTTCCATTGGCCTCCTTCCGGCTCCATCATCAGACCCTGGACACTATTTCCCAACAAAGTCCTCGTTAAAGCGATTCAAACGAGCCTAAACTCGATGGGGTAGCGTGGTTTTATCAAAGAGTACCTATGGCCTTCTTCGGGCTCCATCATCAGATCCTCGGACACTATTTCACAACAACGTACTCGTCAAGACGATTCAAACGAGCCCAAACTCGATGGGGTAGCGTGGTTTTATTATTGAGTTCCTATGGCCTTCTTCTGGCTCCATCATCAGATCTTCGGACACTATTTCCCAACAAAGTACTCGTCAAGACGAATCAAACGAGCTCAAACTCGATAGGGTAGCGTGGTTTTATTATAGAGTTCCTATGGCCTTCTTCCGGCTCCATCATCAGATCCTCGGACACTATTTCCCAACAAAGTACTCGTCAAGACGATTCAAATGAGCCCAAACTCGATGGGATTGCACGGTTTCAATATTGAGTTCCTTTGGCATGGCCTTCCAGCTTCATCATCAGACCCTGGACCTTATCTTCCATCAGAGTACTCGTCAAGACGATTTTAACAAGCCTAATCACAATGGGGTTGTATGGTTTCATCATTAAGTTCCTGTGGCCTTCTTCCAGTTCCATCATAAGATCAGCTTAATGACACCATAATATTACATTATATTTCAGTTCTGATCTGTGTTCAAAGTTTCAAGTCTATTGCTCATCGGGAAGCTAGTTTAAAATCGTTCGCAAACTTTGCGGACAAACAAACAAACAAACAAACGAGAAAGCAACCTAATAAAAACGTGTTAAAAAGGTAAAATTGATTTGTAATTTTAAATGTATACCTACTCAAAGTAGAGTTACTGTTATTAACTAAAGTTGATAATATAACTGCTTTTCTTGGTCTATACTAGACATGTGCGCCGATGGTCATTTGACCGGCAGCGGCGTCTGGCGTCTAAATTGTCGGCGGCGGCGGCGTCATCGGCGTAATCGGTGTGGATGGTCAAAATAAGTAGAATAAAAGACCTTTAGAAGCTTTTCAATTCCGTCATCGTTGAGGGCAGAACGCCGAAGACATGGAACATAAGTGAGGTCATTCTGTTCTTTAAAAAGGGTGACAAGGCCCTCTTGAAGAATACGAATCTTACGAATCGTTGCGCTCACAAGTTCGACGACTTCCAATCTCCCGAACTAGCCGCGTTCTGAAAAGGCTTTTGCACCATATACCACATCCATACGCTGCGGCAGGTTATACAGAAGACCGAGGTGTATAAACTGCCACTTTGCTTGGCGTTCGTGGACTATGAGAAAGTTTTTGATTTGATTGAGACCTGGGCAGTGCTGCAGTCTGGTGCACCAATAGGACCAAGAGGAGGAAGGAAAGGAAGGAAGAGGTGTTGAGGCACTTATAGGAAAATGTCACCATTTCGGCTCGAGTACAGAATCAGAGCACAGATCCCATCCAACTACAGCGAGGTGTGAGACAGAGACAGAAGTTATTTCTCCGAAACTGTTCACAGCTGTGATGGAGGATGTCTTGAAGCTCTTGGACTGGAAAAGACTCGGTATCAACATTAATGGCCAGTACCTAACTAACACACCTTCATTTTGCCGATGATATAGTTTTTATTCATGGAAGACTTGAACACAATCCTCGAAGTTATCCGTAGTGCCTCCCAGAAAGTGGCTCTTAGAATGAAGATGGATAAGACGAAAATCATGTCGAGTGCTCATGTTGTACCCACTCTAGCTCATGTTGGGAACACTACACACGAAGTTGTTGACCATTACGTATCCCTAGGACAGACAGTCCAGTTAGGTAAGTTCAACTTCGAAAAGAGATCTCTCGTCGAATCCAGCTCGGTTGGCCAGTATTCGACAAATCTTCGAGTCCAACTTACCTCGGTGTCTTATCTCAAGACTAAAGTCTAAGTTGTGTGTGTGTGTGTTGCCATTGTTGACTTATCGCAGTAAAACGTGGTCGCTAACTACAGGTCTCATAAGAAGGCTCTCACCCAGTGTGCAATGGAGAGCCATGGTCGGCATTTCCCTGCGTGATCGAACCAGAAATGAGTATATGCGTAGGAGAACTAAAGTAACCGATATCGCTCGAAAGATTGTTTAGCTGAAGTGGCAGTGGGCGGGACAAATTAGCGAGACGAACCAAAGGCAGTTGGGGCGGAAAGATTGGAATAGCGACCGCGTACCGGACGACGCTCCGAGGGTAGGCCCCCGACAAGGTGGACCGACGATCTGGTGAAGGTCGCGGTGCGCCGCTGGATGCGGGCCAAGCAGGACCGATCGTTATGAAGACACATGAGGGAGGCCTATACCCAGCAGTGGGTGTGGTGCAACTGATATGATAATGATGACTAAATACTATTATAAAATCATAATAAGAAAAACCTCTATAGTAACAATCAAACTAATACAAAAAGAGAGGAAAAGAATAAAATTTTATGAGATTTCAACGGGGAAGTACCAATCGCTCCTAACTGAGACTTTTTTGAGAAATTAACTTCCTTTAGGTGTTGAATTCAAAGGCATCATTGTTAGGACTAGGAGATATTGGCACTTCGCCGTCGATATGTAGATGCAAGTTAGTTTAGCTTTTGTACTTGTTTCTTACAATTGTACTCTATGGTACAAAATTAATAGTACTAAATAGTATCTAATTAATTGTACTAAATGGTATCTACTAATTGTACTATATGGTACCAAATAAATTGTATTATTATGGTACCAAATAAATTGTACTGTATAGTACATAATTAATTTTATTAAATAGTACCTAATAAATTGTACTAAATAATACTAAATTGATTGTACTAATTAGTTTGTAATTAGTACTTTATTAATTGTACTATAATATGTTACCAGATAATATGTACCAAATGAATGCTTTTATATAGTACCTATAAAATTGTACTATACGGTACCAAATAAAATGTGCCTAATAGTACCTCATAAATTGTACTATATGGTGCCAAATTTATTGTACAAAGTAGTACCTAATAAATTTTAATCTATGGTACAAAATATATTGTACTAAATAGTACCTAAACTACCTTCTAATTGTACTATATGATACAAAATAAATTGTACTACATAGTACCTAATAAATTGTACTATATGGTACATAATTAATTGTACTTAATAGTACCAAATGAATGGCACCAAATTAAGCCCTACCATCAACCAAACCGAGTACAAATTGTACCCTCCTGAGAATTGAACCCGGGACGTCTGCATCTTACACGGGTGGGCGAACCACTAGAGCACAGAGGCGGTTGCCTCTGAGGTCCTACTACTGCATAATGCATAATAAACATCAGTTTATATCAATAACAACGTGCATTGCATGTATTGCAAATCAAGTAAGAGTTTTTTTATATCGAAACTGCATATTTTAATTATTGAATGAGGTACAAATGAAGTACAATTTTTGGCCATTACTATGAGACCAATTGGAATCTGGTACAGCGTCGCGTTGCCAGGAAGTATACTTCCTGGCAATGCCACAATCAAGTGCGTTTTTCTCTGAAACTATCAGAGGTACAATTTTTTGAGTTAAGGTACAATTAGGTACATTTTATGGTCTTTCATTTGAAGGTATTTAGAAATCTCTACTCCATGGTGGCGTTGCTGGGAAGTATCACACCGTCGACTCGTAGGTAAAGTCGTGATTGGTTGACACTTGATTTTGAGCCGTGCATCCTCACCGGCCAACGTACATAATTATTTTTCTCCCTTCAGCAGACAGATTCACCCAGGTGATTTATGTGTACCCTTAAGTAGATTAATGCACCCAGGCTAAAAGCAACCTCATTATCACCAGCCTATTCATGTTTCAACTGCTGGGGCATATTAGGCAATAGCCAGAAGAACAAATAATGTCGGGGAAAAGTGAAGTTCGCTAAAATTTGTAGTGATTACTAGTAAAAAAAAAAACAGGTGCAAGTGATTTTCGACCATATTGACATTTATCAAAATAACTGTTTTTAATGAAACAACAAAGTTTGTGAACAAAAATATGGGAAAAAAACAACCGAATTTCAAAGTAAATAAGACGACTAACGCTTGCGCCGATCTCGGCAGCAAGCAGCAGTGCGCTCCAAGTTGAACCGTAATGTTATGACCTAAAGGCTCAATTTGAAGTGAACGGAAAATTGTCGCGACCGCATAGCTGTGCGGAAGCATACTTTTAGGCTGCGTTCAAACGATAACACACGACCCGACCTCAACCCGAACTCAACTCAAACTCAACTCAAACTCACCTCAACCACAGCCCACCATGAAATACATCGCTTACAATTTTGAGTCTTATGACACTTTAATAAGGTCCTGTGTAATGTCCAGGTGAGTTTGAAGTGAGTTCTGTTTGAGTTCGGTTTGAGTTTGATTTGAGTTTGGGTTGTGTACGGGTTGAGTTTGAGTTGAGTTCGGGTTGAGCGCGGGGAGGGTGCAGTTGCATCGACAAAATAAAAAAAGAGCTTATTAATGTGTCATAAGATTCAAAATTGTAAGTGATGTATTTCAAGGAGTAGGCTGCGGGTGAGTTGAGTTTGAGTTGAGTTTGAGCTGAGTTTGGGCTGAGTTTGGGTTGAGGTTGGGTCGTGCGTTATCGTCTGAACGCAGCCTTACGGTACAGTCTACGGCATGCTGGGCTTCCACAATGTGTCAAATTACTTCAATCATTTTTAAACTTTAAGTCGAACAGTTTAAGGTTCAAAATTCATTATAGATTTTGACAGTTTTGTACTTATAGCTTGATATGCTGCTGACTGTACTTAGTTTTCTTCTTCATCTTCCGATATAAGTAAAATCATTGCAAAGTCAACCATTTTATAAATTATACGATAGGTATATTTTTTTTTTATATTTTATTTATAGATAAGTATTTATTTCTTAAAAGTCATCAAAATTAATTACGCGTTAGCTTGTACTTGGTTGCTGTATCCAAATACCTACCTACCTACTCTATGCATTTACAAATTAAACTAAATTGGTAATTTACACTAAATAAAATTTTACACTTAGATTACCTACTGCGTTTCCAAGTCTTATACTACTCTTCGAGTATCTAAAAGATTCTCAATCGACTAGACGCGAGAGGGGGAACACAGCGCGGCAGCAAAAACGACACAGGTCCTACGCCGACGACGCCTCGCAGGCTACTAAATCAAGATTCGTCGTGCGTTTTATTATATATTAATTTTTAAATAAACATAAAGTCACTTTTTGAAAAAGTAACCGTAAAATATTCTGCTATATGTCATTACCTTTTTTTCTATATATTATTTGTGCGTAAGAGATTTATAATCTTTAAGTATTATTCAAAAAACAATGAAAATATTCATTGTCTTTGCACATTTTTATAGTCGAGTGAAAATACGAAAATCGTGTTTTTAACCGTAAAATGATCAAGTTCGATTATGAAACTACAACATATATTTTTATCTGCTCAAAATAAATAATGCTTGTTTGTTTAAAACTGAATCAAAAATAAGTTAATTTGCAATATACTGCCCAATGGAGAAGATTAGAACAGAACTTGCAAACACTAACATTTATGTAAGCGTAGATGAAAGCACAGATGCAAATGGACGTCAAATTGGCAATGTAGTCGTTGGTGCTTTATTTCTAAATAAGGCAAGCACTCCACATATAATATCTAGTGAATGTCTAGACCAAGTTAATAATTTATCCATTACGAATCTTGTTATAAAAGCCTTGGAAACTTTGTGGGGAAGAAACCATGACAAATATGATAGACTACTGTTACTTCTTACCGATGGCGTTGCTTATATGGTCAAGGCAGGCAGAAACTTAAAAAGGCATTTTCCAAATTTATTACATGTCACGTGTCTAGCACACGGAGTTAATAGAGTGGCCGAGCAAGTACGATTACTATTTCCTGCTGTAAATAATTTGATTGCCTACACGAAAAAAGTATTTTTGAAATCACCACGGCGAATTGAAAAGTTTCACGAAATATTACCAAATGTACCATTGCCACCAGAGGCGACGATAACTAGATGGGGAACATGGATAAAAGCGGCCTGTTATTATTGTAAATATTTTATTGAAATTAAGCGAGTCATACTCACATTTCGCAATACAGAATCAATTTATATAGTTAAGGCAAAACGTGCTATGAATTATATTAATATATTAAACGATTTGAAATTCATAAATAACAATTTATCCATAATCGTTTCTTCTATAAAAAATTTAGAAAAACAGAATTTAAACCTTCAAGACAGCCTGAATATTATAAAAAAATTAAACGTACCATGGGCAACAGCGTCGCTTAACCACTGCTAAGGTTAAAATCGCTTGCACGCCGCGCCCGCTGGCACATACGTTTAGTTCGTGCAGGGGCGATACGCGCTCACACGAATTTTGTTGCAAACTGGTTAAGCGACGCTGTTGCCCATAGTACATATATCTAGATTACGTTTGCATTCTCATGGCAATGTTATTTACAAGAAACTCCAGACAGTGTTAAAAAAAATATTGGTTTTTCAACTTTAAAAATATTTAATGATTTATTATCCGGACAAGAAGCTGAGCTACGTAACGTTGAACCAATTTTTCAATACTACGCATACTTTAAATATGCTCCAATTACTACAGTGGACTTAGAACGGTCGTTCAGTGGATTTTTTCAGCCAGGCGAAGGAGTTATCAAGTTGGAAATTTAGAAAAGATTTTAATTATATATTATGAAAACTACATTCGATATTAATGCTGTTTTAAAAATACTGGCGACTTGTGATTTAGGTCAATAAAAAATATTATACACAAAAAAATACAAGTGACAGCATGGTCATTGACGGATAAAACTGGATAAAACTACATTATATCAATTCATCTTATCTTAAATTGATTTAAATTTTATGTTATGGCTGACGAAGAAAAAATGGAGATGTTTCCTATTAGAGAATTTATTGAGTTTAAAAAAGCATTAGATGAAACTATTAAAAGAAGGCTGGAAGGTAAACTGTCTTGTTTATTTATTTATAAATACATATTGTGTGAATATGTGTGTCAGCTGTTATAAAATTTTTGTTGTTTATAGAGAAGCGAGAATTGGAATTAAAGAAAAGAAAAATTATCAACCCTGAAAATTACCGCTGTACGTGCCCGGTCAATCTACAGAGGTCGGCTTTGAATGCTATGATGGCCAAAATTCCCCAAGAAAAGGCTGAAGATTGCTGGGGGGAAATTTTAAATGTAATAACAAAATACACTGAATAAATAAATTGCGTGTTATTTTAATTTAGATGGAATATAATTTTTAATCAAGCATGGCGAAGGTAGGCAGTGCCCCTGCAGGGGGGAGATACATGATAATAATAATGACTAACATTTTAATATGTAGGTAGGTAATTTCTACTTTTTCCGACGATGTTAACTATACAGGTATCACGTAAGTATTTTAGAAGGTATCACTACATGCCCTCGTAGTCATTCGTAGAAGTGGATAGCAAATGTGTCAAAAACGGCCACTTTTAGCAGTTTGGCTATCTACTTCTAGCAGTGACTACGAGACGAGGGAATGTAACGATGATGTCTAAAAATACTAGAATGTGGGCCCTAAAAATTCCACGTAAAACATTTTAATAAAATTCACCGCGGCGCCACTTTCGCTCAGGGTGCCACCTTAAGTAAGTATATTTTTTATCGATACATTACACAAATAGATAAATGTAGTCCATGCACTATTAAACGTCATTTTATTCCTGCCACCGCAAATCCGGGGTCTGTAATATTACAGTCAATAAAAAATCAGTAAAAAACTTGCTTGCATGCATGTAAGAAATACAAAACTATTCTAAATATGTATTTTCTATGAAATGTAATGCCAAAAGATGATTCTGAATATTACTAACTGTCTGCGATATGATCATAGAAATAGAATGTCACAAGACACCATGGCTCCACGATACCTTTATTTTAAATTCTAATTAAGATTAACAAATATTTTAAACAAACTGTGATTGCTCATTTGCTAGGCGGGACGCTAGGACTGTAAAAAATGTTGGCACATGTCACTTGATCCTTTGTCTCTTTTTTACATCATAGACCGTGTCCGTATGATGCTAACTTCTCTTTTCCTCGCTTTGTTGGTCTTCTTGAGCGCAGCGAAAATTTTTCTATGTCTATGGATATGATAGTTCTGTTTTTTAATGACTATAGATTATGAAATGTATGCCAAAAGACGATTCTGACAATGACTGTCTACTACGATATGATGGTTCTGACCAGCCTGGCGCAACTAGGAACAAAAAAATATTGTATGGAGTTTAGTCCAAAAATAATGGCGGATAATTGCCATCTCATTATCTCCGTTTTCCATCCTACTTCAACTCACAGTTGTCATAGTTGACATAATTCCAAGATTATTTCTGTTTGTTTTGGAATTAAATTAATTAAATTTAAGTGGTTTGATTCGTGTAAAACTGAATTTACTGAAACGTACGTGTTTTTTTAATCTTGTCACCAAGAACACTTGTAAAACTTATAAAACTTGTGTAATTTGTGGTGTTCGTGCCTCTCGAAACAAAAATAAGAAAAGGAAGTTTATGGCTAGATTTCCTTTGGATCCTGACCAATACGCAATAAATTATATAATATTTAGTCCCGTGTACCACAGCAGGTTCCATGTAAGCACAATTTTATGCTTATTTTGTAATAAATGTTTTGTTCATTATAACACTAGTGCTGCTCCTGATAACTATCGATAACTAGGTACTAACAATATTTTTCAGTTGCAGACTAAACAAATTTAATGACCACCAAAAAAAACAATCGTTACCCTAAACCGGCTCATCCAAGAAATATATAATATGTACAAATAAATAAAACCTGTACCAAGATCTTTCGGGTTATTTAAGTCATGCCTGCCTGCACTACAAAAACTTTTCATAACCCAAAAAGGCCACGCGTGCTCCAAATTTTAACTAGCAAAATTTTGTGTCATGATGAATATATTACTACGTTTGCCATAAAATATATGCATATATTATATTGAAGGCAAATTGGTTGAGTCTCGCGGCATAAGAATAAATATAACTGACTAGAACGGACTCTACTTTGTCCGCGTCCCAAATGCCGCCATTTATATAACTACTTCCCCCTTCACGTCGCTACGCCCCGCTGTCAACCAGGCCTGTTGCCAGGGTTGCTTACTGCTAATAATATCGCTAAATATTAGTTTTTATTTAGTTTGAAATCATTATTTTAGCCTAGTCAGTAGATGCAAAAATAAAATAATGACTTTTTCTGGTTAAGTACTTACCTACACCTGAGTTTGTATTAATAGCCTTTAGTAAACATTTTACGGTGTATCGGTAAACCTTTAGAACTTTATTTATTTATATTTTTTGGGTAAACAATGATTTATTAGGATAAAATTGTGTAACATATTTGGATGAAATTTTTAAATAAAATGCGAGTAGGTACATATTTGGTGCATGCGTGGCCTTTCTGGGTAGCTCAGCGATTATTCTGAAGGTACTTGCCTTTTTTAGGTTAGCGAACTTTACGTTTATTGGTGATAATTTCATATTAAAATGGGGATTAAATTCTGGTAAGTACTTACGATTTTTTGGGCGTTATATTTCATTATATCTGGTGATTGCTTAAACCTAAGCCATCAAATAATGGGCAATGAGGACCTAGCCTGTATTCTTATTAACAAAATAATGAAAAATAAATTTATTTGTGGTGACCGACCACTTTCAACCCAATTGTTTCAACCGAAAGAAAAGTCCTTTAAAGAAAAGGTTAGTAAATAATATTTACAATATTTCGACGTTACCTACCTATCGTGTTTTTTTTACCTTCGTAGGGCAAAAAGTGGTGTTCTGCCTAACCAAGATCAAGTGCTGATTGATCTGACTAATCTTCCAGAGCTACAGAATGTAGAAATAGGCGGTAATTTGAGTCTTTGTAATTTTTTTTATAGATCATTAACTAATTAAGTGACGTCACTCTAAAGGTGCGGACACATTTGCCTGACGCCACGTGTTAACACGCCGTATTTATATGCACGTGTTATAAGATAAGTGTGAACCCAACTAACAATTTTACGTCGTACAATAGTCGTACAAACGTTATCTTATTACCACTGGCCGCAAAAGATAGGTCACACTAACGTTATAATAACGTTTACTCAACGCGAAAAGGGCCCCATTTATACGACCTACATTGTTGTTTAATGGTCCTACAAAAGTCACAAGATTACCTCTTTCATCGTACAGTAGTCGCATCAAAACTTAACAACGACTCTTTCGTTATATTGTGGTCATACAGACGTTTTTGAATGACGAAAACGTTGTATATGAGTCAAGTAACAACACTTGTACGACTGATTTTTAATATTCGTCAGTGACTCGTGTTTGTGGTTATGTTTCGAGATCTGAGTGCAAAATAAAATCAATTACAAGGATATAAATGGTGAGTATTAATAAAACTTTCATATCTTGCTAACTGTGTCTGTCTCTCATACCGTTTAGTTCGTCTGGGAATTAAAGTTTTATGATAATATATCTATGTAAATAATATAAATATTTTCATGCCCCTTCGTAATTTAGCGTTTGAAACATAAAATTTGTATTAATAAAATTAAACTTAATTCTAAAAATGTCAGCCATGTTAATTTTGTCGCACACTAATCTCTATACGACGTTTTAAAGACAAAAAGTCATTTTAAGGTTATTTGAAGACCAAGTAAAGCCGCCATTTTGTTAAAGGTCGTTTAAAAGTCGAACCTTGACTCAAATGCGACAACAAATCGTACAGACGTTTTAGCTTAAACTTAATATAACGTTGTAATAGTTTAGTCGTGCCGACGTTACTATGACTAGGGCTGCCATCTCTAAAACCTGCCGCCCAGGACCGGAAGCTTAAAAACCCCGGACTTTGGAGCCTCGACCCCGGACATTTCATTTTTTTTATATTCACTTTTGGCTAGGAAAAAAATATTCCAAATACTTGACTGAAAAAAAATTGAATTTTAAGCCTTTTTTTGCATAAATTAGTGTGTTTTACTAGTTATGATGTAGAGCCGGGGTGTCCAACACAATTTTGTGGAGGGCTAGAATCCAGGTTTAGTAGTTTTGAAACCGTAGCGGGCCAAAATAAATTCCTAAACAGCCAGGGGCGGCCAGAAAATTTTTTGCGGGGTGCGCGGTGCTTGTCTATAGCCAAAAAAATGGGCCGCGCAGCGCAATTTTTTGCGGGGTGCACGGTGCTTGTATATTATAAAAGAGAAAAATGGGCCGCGCAGCGCAATTTTTTGCGGGGTGCACGGTGCTTGTATATTATAAAAGAGAAAAATGGGCCGCGCAGCGCAATTTTTTGCGGGTATTGCGCGGTGCTTGTTTATAGCAAAAGAGAAAAATAGGCCGCGCAGCGTGATTTTCGCGGGGTGCGCGGTGCTTGTTTACAGCAAAAAAAATATGAGCGGCGCAGCGCGATATTTTACGGGATGCGCGATGCTTGTTTACAGCAAAAAAAAATGGGCCACGCAGCGCGATATTGTGCGGGGTGCGCTGTGCTTGTTTATAGTAAAAAAGAAAAATGGGCCGCACAGCGCGATTATTTGTGGGGTGCGCGGTGCTTGTTTATAGTAAAACAAAAAAGGGCCGCGCAGCGCGATATTTTGCGGGATGCGCGGTGCTTGTTTATAAAAGAATAGGCCGCGCAGCGCGATTTTTTGCGGGGTGCGTAGTGAAGTAAGGCGCCCGGTAGCACGTGCGCTGAATGAATATAGTAGGTACTTTTTTGAGCGGAGTTTGATCCATAACCCGGACTTTAATTATAGTCCGGGTTTTCCCCGGACTACAATCAGAACCCCGCCCGGACGCTCCCCGGACGCCCTCCAAACTAGGACAAATCCGGGGAAACCCGGACGGATGGCAGCCCTAACTATGACCAGTTTATTATGACATATTTGTCGCACGACTAAAAAGTTAAATTTAAGACGTCTATAGGACCTAGCAGTCATCTCATTACTATTATAAGACTGCTGTCCGACTTAAAGTCGTACAAGTCAGCACTTATGCGACGTTTTTGCTTGTTGGGAACCTAGTGCATATATTTACTATGAAAACCGATGTCATCTGACGGTGTGTTAAAACGTGTTAACGCGTGACGTCAGACAAATGTGGCCGCACCTTAAATATAATATGGCGGACAAGAGTGCAGTCGACAATAAAAGCTTGTACCAAAAAATATTTTTCTGACAAACTTATTATTTTAACAGTTTATACAAATTAGTTTGACCCAAAATTTCTGTTTTTGTTTCAGGTGTCACAATTAGTCTCCGAAAAAAGAAACTTCTGCAAAAAATATGTAGATTATAACAAAATATAACAATAAAGACTCTTCACAAAACAGTTAAAATCTTGGACTCCATCATAGAGTCATCAGTATTAAAAATACTTATTACTTCTACGGCCAAAAATCAAAAAGAAAACAACAGGCTAAGGCCTAAGCGCTAAAATATTTTATTTTTTAATTTTCATACCAATATTAAATGTATTATTATGATGAAAATGTTTTTTTATTATTTGTATTTTTATCGATAAATCATCAGAGAGGTAGCTCAGAACCACAAATAATTATCAATAAACACTGGGAACGCGTGCGTGCAGCACTATCCAGTTCGCTATGTTGGCACTTATTTGACGCAATTTTGACTTTTGTGCTGGAAATGTGGTACTAGATGTAGACTAAATTGATTCCATTTTGCCTGAACTAAGTCCCGTCTCTTACCCCTCGTTTTCACCAAGGTATAATACATGTATAATACAAGTTTTATGCAATTGTTTTGATTTTTGTTCTCATTCATATACATGTATAAAACATGTTTTATACAAAACTTGTCGCCTACATGTTCAAAACTTAGGTAAGTCCGTTTTGGTAAAGTCTACAACACGGCTGTTGTATGTAGGAGATAACGCTGACATGTATCTGACAAATTCAAAACATGTCATAGACTTCAGTGTAAACGCCGTTGAGTTTACTTGTCTGCAGCAAGTATTCTACAAGTTTTGTATGAAACAAGTATTTAACATGTTTTTTGGTGAAAACGAGGGGTTAAAACGTAGTGATTATTTCCTCTGTGTAAAACGTAGTGATTATTTCCTCTGTGTAAAACGTAGTGATTATTTCCTCTGTGGTTCTGACTGTGAACTTTCTGCGATATGATGGTTCTACTATAGTCCGTGCCAGATTTTTGTTCTCATTCATATACATGTATAAAACCTGTTTTATACAAGACTTGTCGCCTACATGTTCAAAACTTAAGTAAGTCCGTTTGGTAAAGTCTACAACACGGCTGTTGTATGTAGGAGAAAACGCTGACATGTATCTGACAAATTCAAAACATGTCATAGACTTCAGTGTAAACGCCGTTGAGTTTACTTGACTGCAGCAAGTATTCTACAAGTTTTGTATGAAACAAGTATTTGACATGTTTTTTGGTGAAAACGAGGGGTTAAAACGAAGTGATTATTTCCTCTGTGTAAAACGTAGTGATTATTTCCTCTGTGTAAAACGTAGTGATTATTTCCTCTGTGTAAAACGTAGTGATTATTTCCTCTGTGGTTCTGACTGTGAACTTTCTGCGATATGATGGTTCTACTATAGTCCGTGCCAGATAAACGTGCATACACGGTCATTGACTCATTGCCCTCTCTGTACCAAAAATTATTAAAATTTAGCGATAAATATCGTTCTTCATACTAAACTGTCGCTAACATGACATCGTTTCAAGTTTCATAATACACAGGGTATTACAACATAAAATTAAGAGGACATGTGCAATAAAAAATAATCATCATTAATTTTTTTTATTTATCATTCACAATATAATTTATTATTGTAACGACAGTATGTTCTTTTTTGCGTTGTTGCTAAATAATACTATTTAGTGGGTTAATTGCTTTAGTTTTTAACTTATTAGAAGGTATTTCGCTTTATTATTATTAACAATAATAAAATATTATAGTGAATATATATTGTGAATGATGAATAAAAATAAAAAATGAATGATGATTAATTTTTATTGCACATGTCCTACTGATTCTTAATTTTATGTTGTAATACCCTGTGTATTATGAAACTTGAAACGATGTAATGTTAGCGACAGTTTAGTATGAAGAACGATATTTATCGCTAAATTTCAAGAATTCTTGGTACAGAAGAGGGCAATGATCGTTTATGCACGTTTAACTGGCACGAACTATATTTAATTATTATGGAATTGAAATGTATGCCAAAAGATCAGTATTCGAGTACAGGTACTCGCATTGCGTATTCGAGTACTAAGACCAGTATTCGAATACTCAATTTGACTCGAATACTGTTTGGCACTAGTGAAACGTAAATTTGCATTGTTCTAATTAATAGTTCAATAAGTAAGTATTACTACACAAAATGACACTGGTTTTATGTATTAATTCCAACACTAAACAATTAAATTTAGCACTAAAACTGATGTCGATCCGTTTTGGTATTGGCATAATTTTAGTACTCGAAATCTCTATTCGAGTACTCATGTATCCGAATACTGTATTTTCGGTTCTCGAGTATGCGAGTACCAAGAACCCGGTAGCCATCAGCCACCCCTTGGCAGGTAGGGAGGGGTCGCATTTAAAGTTTCACGCCGCCGCACTTCAGAAAAAAAATCATATCTCCTTCAATATACCTACCACCTCGAGTGTGATATCATTTTATAATGAATTAGAGATGATGAATTCATGTTTAAAACTTTTAATGTACAGTGTCATAGAAAAAAGGTAAAATATTGACGATAGTTAAAAAAAAAATTGCTATTTTTTTATTCAACAGTCAGTATCTGTAAAAATACAATTTTTTTGCAATGAATTTTTTTTTATCTAATAGTACATTTATTCAGCTTTTGAAAAATATATACTTTATGTATAGTTATCGTTCAATGTATATCTGAAAAAAAAATCGAATATGGTATGCGACGCTGTTTCCAAGCGAAGCGTCTACAATTAATAAGTTAAGTACCTAGGTATAAGTTGTTTTTTTCAATTAAAATATGATAAATCTAAGATGTGTTTTTTATTTTTGGTACAATAATGACACCCTTTCATTTTCATATACATTTTGCAATTCCCGGGAATTCCCAGAAATCGGGTATTTTCGACATTTTGGTACCATAGAAGAAGTTGTTTAGTTTGATGGTCCCTTCTACCGTATTCGGAATTATGAATATTTAATTTTCTTTTACTTTTACCTTCAATATCTTCATTGCTTTTGATTTCCCAGGTATGCAAAAACTATCCTGACGGTGGGAAGAATATGGAGGTCCTGGCTTAGTCAAGGGTCTTTTAATACTTGTCGTATTAGTTGTCTCTAAAAGCTTTTGTTTTTTCCCTCTGCTACAATTTACGGTCACAATGTCATTGATATTTTCTTGTTTAAATGTAAAACGAAACGCTTAAATAATATAATAGTTACTAGCTTCTGCCCGCGACTTCGTCCGCGTGGATATTAGACGAAATCCTTTTAAGGAACCTTCAACCAGGATCCGGCCAGCCATTTTTACGCGATTAGGCGAGTCCCCATCAAGCGCGCTGCCTCGCGAGGCAAGACATTTGCCGCGTGTGGCGGGCCTCGCACAAGGCTTCCAGTTCCCGTTTCCGTTCCCGCTCCCGCTCCCGTTCCCCGTTCCCCGTTCCCGTTCCGTTCCCGTCCCGTTTGCGTTCCCGTCCCGTAAACGTCCCGTAACCGTCCCGTACCCCTTCCGTTTCCGTTCCCGTTCCCATCCCGTTCCTGTCCCGTTCCCATCCTGTTCTCGTTCCCGTTCCCGTCCCGTTATATTCCCGTTACCGTACCGTTCCGTTCCGTTCCGTTCCCGTTCCCGCGCCCGTGCCCGTTCCGGTTCCGGTTCCCGTTCCCGTTCCCTGGATGTGCATGTCCAGGTCCAGGTCCATATGTGTCATGTCCACCGCGTTGGACTTAAAAAAAAATCTAATTTTCGCAATCACCATCCCATAAAACCTCAAAAACGACATCCATATCGATTTTTATGTTACTCACCCCACTTACCATCTAAGGGGTTGATTTTCAAAATCCCAAAATATATATTTAGACGTGCTCCTACGAATTTTAAAGTTGTAATTTCGATTTTGTATTCTTTTTCCATACAAAATTTGAACCCCATTTTTACCCCTTTAGGGGTTAAATCATGTCCACCGTGTTGGACTTCAAAATAAATGTTATTTTTGCAATCGTCATCCCAGAAAACCCCAATAACGACATCTATATCGATTTTTATGTTTACTCACCCCATTTACCCCCTAAGGGGTTGATTTTCAAAATAACAAAATATATGTTTGCCTATTTATTTTTAGATGTGCTCCTACGAAGTTTTAAGTTGTAAGGTCTATTTTATATTATTTTTCCATACAAAATTTGGACCCCATTTTCACCCCTTTAGGGGTTAAATCATGTCCACCGTGTTGGACTTCAAATTAAATGTCATTTTTGCAATCGTCATCCCAGAAAACCCCAATAACGACATCAATATCGATTTTTATGTTTACTCACCCCATTTACCCCCTAAGGGGTTGATTTTCAAAATAACAAAATATATGTTTGCGTATTTATTTTTAGATGTGCTCCTACGAAGTTTTAAGTTGTAATGTCTATTTTATATTATTTTTCCATACAAAATTTGGACCCCATTTTCACACCTTTAGGGGTTAAATCATGTCCACCGTGTTGGACTTCAAAATAAATGTCATTTTTGCAATCGTCATCCCAGAAAACCCCAATAACGACATCAATATCGATTTTTAAGTTTACTCACCCCATTTACCCCCTAAGGGGTTGATTTTCAAAATAACAAAATATATATTTGCCTATTTATTTTTAGATGTGCTCCTACGAAGTTTAAAGTTGTAATGTCTATTTTATATTATTTTTCCATACAAAATTTGGACCCCATTTTCACCTCTTTAGGGGTTAAATCATGTCCACCGTGGTTGGACTTCAAAATAAATGTCATTTTTGCAATCATCATCCCACAAAACCCCGATAACGACATCCATATCTATTTTTAGGTTTTTTTTTAACCCTTTTCACCCCCATTTCATCCCCTTTGGAGTTGAAATCCTAACAAAAACAATATACGTTGCTTTAGATTTCTATCCATAAGCCTAAATTATAAATTTAGCGATTTTTACTTCGAAAATAAAGGATTTTCTTTAATACACAACTTCATCCCCCTTTTGACCCCTTCGGGGGTAGAATTTTGAAAAACGCTGAGACCCGTATTTACTAATTTTCAATCGTCAGCCTAAACACAAAATTTGAAGATTCTAGCTTCAAAACTGAGGGACTTTCATACAAACTTTCATCCCTTATTTCATCCCCTTAGGGATGGAATTTTCAAAAATCCTTCCTTAGTGGATGCCTACACTGTATAAAGTATCTGTGTGCAAAATTTCAAGTCTCTAGGTCCAGCGGTTTGGGCTGTGCGTTGATAGATCAGTCAGTCAGTCAGTCAGTCAGTCATTCAGTTTACGATTTTATATATTAAGATTAAACTTTTTAACCGCAATATAAACTCCCGTCGTTGCGGGTATCCTGGCGCATATTTTTCGGGATCGGGTTTAAAAAACATCCCGGTAATTCCCAGAAATGGGAACCCAGGAACGCAACCCTAATCACAGTCCAATTTTCATATAAACAAGGTAACTTTGAAGCTTTTGTTCTTCGTCAGGGATTGAACAAGGTGTGATCTGATGATGGTTATCCAAAGAGTGAATGGAGGAGGTCAAGATCGCTTAAGAAACCCAACGGATCAGAAGAGTCGTTTACACTAGAGACCGTCTGGAGCTTTTAGTGTTACATTTTCCATACTTCTTAATTTTCATTTGATATTTTTTTAAGTTCAACCCTGAGCTAAACCGCTCATCTAATCTGTTAGGTTTTTTTAGCATAATGAGCCTCCGTCATTCATTCTTTAATTTGCCATCATCAGCACACACCTCGTTCAATCCTGGGCAGAGAACCAAAGCTGTAGGTTTACCCCGTTTGTTCGAAAATTGGTCTGTGATTAAATTTTTCTGCTCACGAGTGTACAAAAAATACTCAATGGAAAATATTTTAATTTCTACGGTATATTTATATGCCTAGGTCCTTAAGGAACCTACCTATTAAAACTTTAAAAAATTTTGCACTTTAGTTTTAATGTGATAAGACATTTTCCTCCCTGACCGTTCTCAGATCTAATTTTTTGACGTCACGACGCTTCGTCGTTTTATGACTTTCTTATACATAGATCAAGTCTGTCTATTTTTTTATATAGTCTTTATGACTCTCACAAAAAGATCTAAGTATGTATCAGACCGTAAGATAGTTGAGAGAGACTTTATGACCGTAAGAACATAAGCGGCAGTCGAACGCAAAGTTAAGTTTGTATTCCATACATGTTGTATGAAAAACCAACTTAACTTGCAATCGCAGACATCTGGAAACACCGTCGCATACCATGTTAGATTTTTTTTCAGATGGAAATTGTATGATAACTATATATAAAGTTTGTATTAGTTTAAAGCTGAATAAATGTTCTTTAAGGTGGTATTTTTTCCTTTGCATAAAATTAGCATTTTAAAAGATACCCGACTGTTGAACAAAAACAATTGTAAACCGATTTTTGACACTTTGGTCAACATATTTATTTTTTCAATGAAACTATACATTAAATGTCCCAAAAATAAATTCCTCATGCCTGCTACAAAAAGAACTAAATATGCATCAAAACATAAAATAGTTAAAAGAGACTATAAGATCGTAAGACCATAAGCGACAGCCGAACGCAAAGTTAAGTTTGTACTCTATACATTTTGTATGAAAAAACCAACTTAACTTTCAATCGCGGATGTTTGGAAACAGCGTCGCATACCATGTTCGATTTTTTTTCAGATAGACATTCAATCAAAGATAACTATACATAAAGTATATATTTTTAAAAAGCTGAATATATGTACTTTAAGATAATATTTTCTTTCATTGCACAAAATGATTATTTTTAATAGATACTGACTGTTGAAAAAAAAAATAGCAAACTTATTTTTAAACTATCGTCAATATTTTACCTTTTTTCTATGACATTGTACATTTAAAGTTTTAAAAATGAATTCCTCATCCTTGATTCATCATAAAATGATATCACACTTGAGGTGGCAGGTATATTGAAGGAGATATGACTTTTTTTCTGAAGTGCGGCGGTGTGAAACTTTAAATGCCACCCCCCCCCCCCCTACCTGCCAAGGGGGGGCTGATGGCTACCGGGCTGAATCAGCTCAGTTTTACCTAAGGTACATATGTGCCAAGTGAATTCATCTAATGACAAATTTTGACCTTCTGCCACTAATTCCCCAACTATCTCGGCCCATCACTAGCCACAGTCCTAAGTCACCGCGCGTTCACTGTGGACGCGCACTACTCTGCCACCTTAGCATGATCACCGAAATGCGATTGTTAAGATATAGCGGTTTAACACGTTAATGTAGAGCCCGACCCAAGACTGACCAGCCCCGCCCCAGATCTACGTTTTCAAAAGGGGTAGGCAAGGCAGAAGGCAATTTTCCGCCCTCTAGGTAACAATTTTCAACACCCCAACTAGCTAATTACAACCATACCAGATACCAAGTAACCTCATCAGGCACTCGACACTTGGCCCAGGCGGCGAAGACTAAGGGGCCGCGAGACTTGCTAGTGGCTGGACTGGTCCACTCCACCAACCAGTCCCGCTGTCTGTGCCCGGTGCTATAGTCAGTGGCACGAATCATGAATATTTTTCGACGGAGTGGGGATAAGTTCGCGCATGTGCCAATAGCGCGCGCCCCTCTCCCGCCGCCCGCGCCCCTCACCGCAACGCATACCCAAAATACGCGTTCCGCGCAATCCCCACCCGATTTCATGATTCGTGCCACTGACTGTACACAGTTTTTTATCGTACTTACATCGTATCGCGTGCACATAATACAATCTCAGTACGTTACTCTCGCTTTTCATACGAGTTGTAGGTTCATACCTACAACTAAAACGGTTTGAAATTTTTAGTTATAGTACTTATAATAGTGGCTATCGCAATTTCTGCAATGTCAGCGAACGACGCCCCAGATCTGGTAAGCTAAGGAGACGACACAAGGCAAGAAAACGGGAGACGCGGTAAGATGATTATATTATGTCGTTATGATATCGTTCAACAGGTTCGATAGAAAATAAAATAAGAGATCAGCCAATTTTAGCTGCTTGGTGCCCAAGAACAGGTGCTGAATAGTCAGTTTTCTAACAACTGTGTCAGAGCTTCCAGAATGTTTATAAGTATTGTCAGAATTTCTTTGGGTTTGCAGTTGCTCTTCTTTTTATGCGAAGAGAAGGTATAGAACCTTATTTCTCGTGTATAAATATTAAATTTGCTTAAAAGTTCACTAAGGTATGAACGAACAAGGGACATAGTGCTGGAGGTAATTTTTTCCAGGTCAGGTCTTATGCGGACTAAAGGTTAAGAAAATACATGGTAACAGAGGAAAAGTTATTAAGTTAAGAAACTATTCCTATGTTAGTAACCAAGTATACAGTACAGAATGCAGTTATAACTAGTGCCAATCTTAGAATAACACGTAGAAGCTGTGTCCTCGTATGCAAAGTGAGGCAACTAATACTGAGCCAAAATGGCTTAGTTTTCAGATTTATATCTTTTATTGTTTTATTATGTTAATTAATCATAACTAAAATCCAATAATATAGTAGGAAATGAATTTGTTAAATGTAGAAAAATTTAAACTGTTTTGTACTTATTCAGTAAACAATTAGGTAATAATGGAGGATAAAAATAAAAAAAAACCAAGCCATTTTGGCTGTTCTAGTTTCCTCACTTTCAACAGTGCGCTTTGTAGAGAACTATTGTTCTAGGAGTTATTATAATTCTAAGGTGCCAATATGAAAAGATAGGTACTTACACTAATTCAACATGTGACTTTAAATGAATATGATATTTCTCAATGCTTTCAAAGGTTTCATCACATTCTATGCACCATGAACTCGTTCTTCTCAAGACCACGTGAGCAGATTTCATCTAAAAATATAAATGTTATTACAGTTAGCAACAGCACTAACAGTAGTCAATTATGTATGTATGACATATAGTCATCACCACACCAGTGACAAAGTCCTTCTTAATAGTACGGTGCATTTAAGCCCAGACCTTGACATCCAAAGTAAAAGTATCATTCTAGCTCCAAATTGTTCTTTACAGTCCACATATTGTTTGCTAAAAAGTTACACTACTTTGCGCGTCGGATTTGGGGGGGAGAGGGGGGAGAAGTTGGGTTTTATCAGTTTTTCTTAAATATTTTGAAAACTATTTGGTTTAGCGCAAAAGTGCGAATGACAAAAATAATCTACATATTGAAATGTATGTTTTTCTTTTATTTTTATTTATTGTAACAGCCTAGACTGAATAACAAGTTCAAACTTTGAATTTAGCTTAAAATCTGTAAATTGATTAAGAAATTTGAAACTCATTAAGAAATGAGCTAATTCAATAATGTTATTTATTTGTTAATCTTTGTTAATATAAAGTCTGGAAACGATATACATAGGGTTGGGTAAATTTCACGAAAAATTTCAGTCTGTGAAATATTTAGAATAAATTTCATTTTGGTTTGAAATATTTCAGTTTGGAGTGAAATTTATTTTTAAGTTTCATCTGACCTAAATAAAACAAAATTACATGCTTTTTGTCAATAAATCTACATAATTATACAACAAATCAATAACCAAATAAGTTGGCTTATATTACGAATAGCTTTGGCTATTTTACAACTTTTAATATAACAAAATTTTCAGTGTCCGTTTCGATTGTCGGCCACGATGGCCTAGAAGAAAAATGACTACGTCAACATTACGAAGGAATATGTAAAAAAATAACAATTAAAGTCGCAAAGTAGGTCCAATATTCAAAAAGTTGTAAATTTTAAACCGTGGCCGCGCGATCGAAAGTGGAGAACCGTGTGGCCACGCAGTTCTCTAATATGGAGCTTAGTCGGGGTCCCATTCTTTTTGCTAATCGCTGATACGATTTCGTAGAAAAATGTAGAAAGTATAAAAAGCCCTAATGTTTGGACTTCACGACCTACATACCGCGCCATGGTCCGCGTGGTCGAAACGTGGAGAGCCGCGCAGTTCTCTTAAATGGAGCTTAGTAGGGGTCCTATTATTTTTGCTAATCTCTGATACGATTTTGTAGAAAAATTTAGAAAGTATAAAAAAGCCCTCGACGGTCGAAACGTGGATAATCGCGCGGCCACGCAGTTCTCTCAAACGGAGCTTAATAGAGGTCTCATTCTTTTTTTATAATCGCTGATTGATAATGAAGACAGTATAAATAAAGTCCTAAGGTTTGGACTTCACGACCGACCTACAGAACTTAAATACAATGGCAACGTGGTAGTAAAGTGCAAACATTTGGGCTTTATTGATACTGTCTAAATTATCTACGAAATCGTATCAGCGATTAGCAAAAATTATGGAACATCTACTAAGCTCCGTTTGAGAGAACTGCGTGGCCGCGCGAGGTCCTCCACATTTTGACCGCGCGGCCGCCATGGTAAACCTTTACAACTTTCTGAATATTGGACCTACAAATTTGCGACTTTCATTGTTAGTTTTCTACATATTCCTTCGTAATGTTGACGTAGTCGATTTCTTCTACGACACCGTGGTGGCCGAGCAATCGAAACGGACACAATCTAAACTAGTGGCTCCGTGAGCTGTAGACCTCGCGATAAAAATTAGCTCAAATTGTATGTTGTTTAAAAAATTATCTAAAAGGTGTTACCAGCCCTTTTTCCCCACTGCTCACGAGGTTTTCAAAGCACATAGTAGATAAGTATATTATTTGGTTACGTGCTGTTTGGTATATTATTTGGTAGCTATGCGCAGCTAGATGGCGCTTCTAATTTTGAAAATTTTTTGTGATATATTTGATAAGTTTCGAAAAACTGTCTCGACTTAAAAATTCTATAAAATTATCAAACTGCTCACAAAATTTCACGAGACTTGGTTGATAAATGCGACCTGCAGAGGAGAACAGACAGCTAGAAAGTCGGACTGCAATATGTTTATGTATACACCTCCGCCGTTTTGAAGAATTAAAAAAAAACTGGCTGAACAATAAAATTCTATATAATTTTCGAACCTGCTCACAAAATTTCACGAGAGTCGGTTGAGAAATGCAAGCAGTAGAGGAGAACAAACAGCGCCGGAAAGCTGGACTAAAATATGTTTCTTTTACATAATATATCTCCGCCATTTCGAAAAATTTCCATAAACTGTCCCAATAAATTTTTTGATATAATTTTCGAACCCGCTCACAAAATTTCACGAGAATCGGTTAAGAAATGCAACCTGTAGAGGAGAACAAACAGCGCCGGAAAGCCGGACTAAAATATTTCTTTTAAATATCTCCGCATTTTGAAAACTTAAAAAAAAATTGGCTCAACAAAAAAATCAATATAATTTTCGAACCTTCTCACAAAACTTTACGAGAATCGGTTGAGAAATGCGACCTGCAGAGGAGAACAAACAGCGCCAGAAAGCCGGACTGAAATGTGTTTTTTTTTTAAATTTCTGCCATTTTGAATAATTTCGAAAAACTGGCTTAACAATAAAATTCTGTATAGGTATTTTTCGAAGAAATGCTACCTGTAGAGGAGAATAAACGGACAGCCGAAAGGACATACAAAATATATTTTTTTGCCCAAGCTGAAGCACAGACGCATCTCTCGCGCTTCGCGCTTGCTCTTCTCAATAACCTGTCTTTAAGTTTCATTTAATACGTTAAAATAGTAAATTAATTCAGAAAATAAGGAAGTTCTAGTACTGGAAATAAATTTCACTCAAAAGTGAAATATTTCAACCCGTTTTGAAATATTTCATAAATTTCATATAAATTTAATTTTCATTTCATTGAAATTTTCACTGGACCCATCCCTAGATATACATATTTGTAATTATCCCGTCTTCATCTCCCGAGATTTAATTTGTTACAAAGTAGTAGCTCTGCTATACGCACGCACTATATCGCACGTCTTCAGCGCTATAGGAAGGAAAAAGAAAGCAATAGCTACCCCCTCTCTGCCTCCGACCAGCGCTGCCCGCCGCCGCGTCAACCTCATTCTTTGTTGCGCGCGCGCGCAAGACGCACGTCAGTCATCACAAAAATATTACTTTTTTGTTTAACTATAGTCTTAAAATCAGTGAAATTATAAACGTGAATTAATTCATGAAAACGGTAAAATACCTTCACTATGCAAGTGATACGAATGTTGAAGGTAGACTCACAATTTATCTTTTCTCTTAGTGATGAAAAGTATGCAAGTTATTCACAAAGGCAAACTGCCTTATATTTGCCTCGAGTCAATACGAGATATTGACCAATGGTACATTTTTCCCGAGCCAATACGTGATATTGGCCAGTGAATTTTTTTTCCCGAGTCAATACGAGATATTGACCAGTGATACTTTTATGCGTTAATACGAGATATTAACCTTAATTTTACAATAAACTGCCGAATACTTGCCTCGAGTCGATACGACCTGCTTTTGTGAGTTAATGTCTTAATAACGAATCCTTCGTATATTATGATTGAACTCAACTTACAGGTAAGTTTGTTTAATCATTATTAACCGCTTCATATTTTACAAAATATGAATAGATTTGCTGGTGTTAACTGCAAAATAATTGCCTTGAGTCAATACGACATACTTGCTTTTATGAGATATTTTTTCCCGAGTCAATACGTGATATTGACCAGTGATAAGTACTATTATGAGCTAATACGAGATATTAGCCGTAATTTTATAAAACATATATACCTAGATTTGCTGACGTAAACTGCAGATTATTTACTTTAAGTCAATACGAGATACTTCTATGTGTTAATACGAGATATTAACCGTTATTTTACAAATATTAATAAGATATTTGCTATCAAAAATGAAGGCCTAATAATCTTTTTCGTGAAACATCAAAATTGTTGTCACTGATACAGGTATGTACAAGTACTTTTAAATGTTTCGGTTTTCTCGAACAACATTATAAAACAAAATTCTGATTCCTTTTTATTTTTTCTTCGAGAAAAATCAGCAATGATGTTGAACATCAAAATACACTCCCACAAGTGTTAAAGGTGCCCTTATGGTCAGTAAAATTTAAAAAAAAACATTACCGGCAAATTCATCTCCGATTCGTTGAAAATGAATCATGCTATTATCATGTATTATGCCACTACTGAAAATCGTTCGAACAGTGTCTTTAAAGACCGTCAGCGCGACGACACCTACTGCTCAGTTCTCTCTAAACTTGGGGTCTGCCACAACAACCACAACCATATCTTGGAACACAAGCAGTTGAGCCGAGGTGACGGACAACAATCAGCAGGGCCAGTTTAACGTGTTTTATCAGCCTTGCGGCACCTACCTGCAGCTTCCAGCTCCAAGGGCTACCCGTGATCACCACCGTCGGCACCGTCGCGCTACCGGATCAGAACAAAAGGTCTGTACCTTGTCTGTATTTTTAGCTGGTCAGCTAAAATACGTTCTCGATTCGAGTAAAACCTATCAAACGACCGTTATGTGCTTGAGGTTATTTTCCAATACTAATCCTAAGTATTCAGTTAGTTAAATTAAAAAATAAACAAATATATTTTATTTTCTTTACAATAGAAAATAGAACATGTGGGTACTTTCTGAACATTTTATGGAGGATGCTAGAACGACTTAACTCATAACATGTGTCCTGATAATGTCATGGCACAACTATTAGTCCTTGAGAACGGTTGCTTTCACGCACAGCGCAAAAAGTATTGAAGACTAGCGGCCGCCAAGGAAATGGTTCTTGCTATCCCTCAGGAACAATATTTTCCTTTCGGGATTAAAGGTACCGTATGTCTTTCTCTGTAACCCAGACAACGTGTATAAAAATTTCATGATGATCTGTTCAGTGGTTGAGACGTGAGGGTGTAACAAACAAACAAACAAAAGGACTTTTGCATTTTTAATATTAGTAAATATGTTATTAAGTCAATAAACTTCATGAGTTTTGGGTCTTATTCTTTGGCTTTTTCACAGCACTACACAGAATCATCATCTTTACTAGATTTTTAAACCAATAATTTAACCCATTAATTACAGGCTTCAATGCCCTATTAAGATGACACTTATGTCTGGGTATTAATTACCAAAATTTCTCAAATTTTCAAGTATTAGAAACTATAAAAACAATGATTCTAATATTTAAGATCCTCATTAACTATCAAGAAAGTCCCAGCCAAACATGTAAATTCTTTGGCCTTGTATTGAATTTCTAAAATTAGTAGTATATTGACAAATAAGGACAAACAAAATATTTTTAGACGAAGTTATTAAAATCAAATAAAATACATTTTAGTGACTTTGTCAGATACTTGGGAACTATTACAGGAGTTTGTACTGTGGTAGCATTACTATTTTAACACTTAAAATTTTAATATTGGACAAGCTTAAGGCTTGTACATATTGAGCATTAATGTTTAACTATTTAAAATAATGAATATAATAATTACGTATTACATCGTACTATGTACCTAGTCAACTTTGTATTGTATGGTGGAAAAATAATATTTGTTTTTCTGATACGTTTAAATCAATATGATAAACGAATAGTTTTCAATACTTTCTCCATTGCTTTGACAATAAGACTGCGCAGCAGCCGGTCAAAGTGAGACAATATAAGATTTTGCACAAACCAGGAATAATTGCTGCTCATTAATGACCTGGATCTGCTTTTTGTTATAAAATTCTTCGCATGCCGTGCGTATACTAGCACCGATGGGCTGCTACCCGATGGGCGGCGCCTACCACTGCGGCTGTGCTAGATATAGCTGGGACGTGCACCACGCCGTCTGTCTGCAGGTGCCTATACTGAAGTTTTTGTTGTATATTAATAACACCACTGCCATTTCATAAATGAATCGAATTAGTGGTGTTCATTGCTTGCAATTAAATTAAATTGCTAAATTGCTCGCGAGAAATGGCAGTGTTATGATTAACAATAGGCGTAATAACGCCTCCCCAGCTTGATTTTTCCTCACTTATTTAAAAAAAAAAAACTTATTTTATTGTACATGACAAAGCCAAATGACATAATAGCTATCAGAGCCATGGTTTCTCAATGAAATAAAATAAAAAATAAAAGTTTTTTATTTCTGCAATTACACAATACATTAAATAAACTTATATTATTAAAGCTACCTAGTAAACATAATAATATACTTGTGACAGGCAACTCCATTCCCTCGTTGAAACCTTAATCAACTTGCTGTTAAAGAAATAGCGATGGTAATAGTCACAACAAACGTTAATTTATTTTTATTTCTCGCAGAAAGAAACATCATCCTCGCTGTCAGTTTTCTCTGGCTGCATATTATAAGGCAAACGTTCCTTAGAAAACAAGTTTCTTTAGTCAAGCGTTAGAAGTGTCTATTGATACCTTGCCTCAGTATTTGAATAATACTGCAAGCAAATCTATATTTTTATTGGAAATAGTGCCAAGAAAGAATATCTTATTTTATATAAATTAACGATTTAATAGGATTTCTAAATAACTGCTTTCTAAACGAATCCCAGTATACAATCATTGCTCAGATATCTCCTAATTATTTTAAATCCATATCAGCGGCAATGGTGACCTAAAAAATTTTTTTTTAGATTTGTTTGTTACACTACCGTTACATTACATTACCGTTAGATACCGTTGGATCTTACAATAGTTTAAGTTTACCTGTTGAACTTACTCCCAAATAACTTACATTTTGAACAATTAAGCACACATTGGTCACCTTGTTAGCCTTGGCTACAAGTGAATGAAAACAGATCATGTACTTAATTCAATTAAGCAACTCAGTATTGTATTATATTATCTGAGGTAACACAGTAAGATTTGGCGAAATAATGTATTATTTAAAATTTAAATGACAGATGTTTAATCACATCTTCTGTAAGTCTCAACTTGTTGAACTTTCCATTCTTTAATTATTTGTGTTTATTAATATAAATATCTTAAATATTATCGCCCTTATGAACTAATACAAACCCCCCAAAAAAAAAAAACTTATCAATGCTGCCTCGTCACAAACATTCGGCCGATTGATAAAATTTATAATGGAGGAATGTTACACCGATTTTTTTTAAAATCTCATTACCTGTTTATCATGTTGTGTAACATGTGGTTACATCGGCGCGGCGGCCAAGTTGCTGCCATTTGTGACGAAAAATTTGTTTAATTACTAGTCTGTGTGTCGAATTTTCTGTGGATGCTATTCGCAATCTGCTGTTTGGACTGGACAATCGACAATATTTGCGAGTTTCCAGGATACGGTCTCTAATTTTGCAGAACCGACATTGCAATAAAACAATTTTTTATTATGTTGCAGTTGCAGTGCAAGAGCACTGACTTATTTTTATCTTATTTAACTAATCCTTATAATAATTTAATGTGTGTTCACTTAACCCTTGTTTATTTATATAAACAAACAAAGGTTCCTCTAATAACATTGATATCTTCTCTAAACATCCTACTTTGTAACAAATTAAATCTCGGGAGATGAAGACGGGATAATTTAATGATCAAACGAACTTACCCTAAGCACAGAATACATAATAGTACAAGTACAGAAGATCCACTCCGCAAAGTTATTTAAATAAATTACGACTCTATTCCATACCCAATAAAGTGCAATTCAGGTTGCACGCCGCTCTCTTGCCTACAGTTATATTCACCTAGAAGTTGCCTCTCTTTCTATCGCGTAGCTCTTAACTCTTCTAACGACTTCAGGGTTTCTTCTTTTAAATAATAATTAAATAACTGGTAGTTAATTTATTACAAGTTATGTGTTTGTGAAATAATGTGTAGTTAAATACGTTTAAAAAACATAGGCTAGGTACAGTCAACGCCACATCAGACTATACATGCTGGCTTTAAAGCAATTGGCTTTATAACGAAATGAAATTGTAGTTATAATTAATTTTAGGTTTAAAAGTAGGTAGGTAAGTAAGTACCTACCTAATCTATAAATTATTATTAATAATACAATAAATAGTTGGGCGAAGATTGTTTAGCAAATAAGACAAGTAAATACCTAAGAATAAACGGATACTAGTTACTAACTAGGTACCTAGTAGACAAGCACTTCTTACGTTTTGATGTCGTTTGGAACTTTTGGAAGAGTGAAAAACGTGAGGTTCGGATCCTTTTTATTCATATTAAGGCATACTATCGAAATCGAACTGCTAATGTGCGACCCAGCCGGCACGCGGTAGCCCTCTGAAATTAGTCCGTCCGGACGGACCCGCTACCTACTTGTAGCTTTGTACCTAAAGCGCGGAGTGCGCCTAGCCTGCCCTAAGTGAAGTTCGATCTTAATTATCCCGTCTTCATCGAAGAGATTTAAAGTCCCAACCCTCCCTTGCTAGTTGTTTGTTTAACAACCGTATCCCTATAATAGATGGAGATATCAATGTATTTACTTACTACTCCAAACTGAATGAGGTTGACGCGGCGGCGGGCAGCGCTGGTCGGAGGCAGAGAGGGGGTAGCTATTGCTTTCTTTTTTCCTTCCTATAGCGCTGAAGACGTGCGATATAGTGCGTGCGTATAGCAGAGCTACTACTTTGTAACAAATTAAATCTCTTCGATGAAGACGGGATAATTAAGATCGAACTTCACTTAGGGTAAGTTCGTTTGATCATTAAAATATCGTTCCATCTGATTGATAAAGCTGACAAGTTTTTTGCGCCCATTTTTCTTGTCAGTTAAAAGACGTCATAATGGGTGGTAGGGTAAAAGAATTGACGATTTAAAAATGCTTATTATGTGAGCTTATTTAAATAAAATATATTTCACTTTCACTTTTGGTCCACATTGTCGGGGGCCTACCCATGGAGAGTGTAGGGACAGCACTAGGGAGATGTAACGAAACCACGAGATCGGTACAAAGACTGGCTATATTGAATAAAATGCATGATTATATATTGGCTACATGTTCTTAATAATATAGGTTTATACTACATCCCTTACAAGCGTCGTCTGGTGCGCGGTCGCCATTCTATAACCTTTCCGTATTCAGTTCATCAGTATTTAGTCCTCTTCAAACATAACACCGTCTTCTTCTAAATCGGGTGTTCGGGTCCCTGTTATGTCATCCTAGGCCTGAGCAATTACCGCATATGCTTGAGCATTTAGACCACTCTTTGTGCACTCGCAGTTACGGACGCATTCGTCTTTGCAAGCGCACACTATCAGGGAAAGTAATTCCTGGGGAGCTGCAGGAGCGTTCTGTCGTAATTGGTCGCAGGTGCTCGCCAATCTTCTTTCACCCCCTCTCGCATACTCTCATACTCTCATCTATGCAACCTCTTCTTTGGCCTAGACATGTGGAAGCCTCTGTTTTTTTTTTTTAATCTAGATGAGAAGTAAGGGGTTTTTATCTTTAAGATATGCCAACCCCATCGTGACCTTATACTATTCTGTTCAAAGGAGAGGTAGCTATTGCAAAACAGTAACCAAGCGACAAAGGCTTTTTGCAACATCTGATCGTGGTTCTGACAAAATACTTTGAACAAGGCCAATATCAAAGGTGTTTAAATTGTTGCCTCTCATTGCTGTTTCTGACACACTCCATCAGCAAATGTTGCACGTCCTCAACTTTTTGGCACATTGAACATTTGTCAGATTGCACTTTTTTCATTACAAATGCAAATTTTGGTGATGGATAGTGTCCAGCGCGGAGTCTTAAAGCTAACTTAATATATGTTCTACTTAAATTACAATCATCAAACCAAGGCCCACGAGGAGGAAGCCTCTGTTGCCTTAAAAATTTGCACAGTACTATAAAGCTCGATTCACACATATCAGTGAAGGCACATTTCCAGCACAGTACCACCACCGTAATAATTAAGCCCGATTCACACATAACAGTAAAGTCATAGTTCCGGCACAGTACCGCTACGCCATGTTAAATATTATTTCATACATTTTCTATGAATGCGTCCACACCAATCAGTGTCAGTGAGGAGACAGCGCTCTCAGGCTATGTTTACATTAAAACAAGTAGACGACCGAGTCGAGTAGCAAGTAGAAATACATTGCCTGGCATGTTGGTTGATTTAAAAAAAAGTCAAACACAACACGTAATGTACTTCTACTGGAATGTTTGCTGGGCTGAGCTGCTGGGGTAATGTAAACATAGCAAGCTTAGATTATATACTGATTCTGTTTACAAACGTAGTGATTAGATTCTCTTTGCAGTGATTATATTCTCTTTGCTGCATACTGACCGACCGCTAGTCGCGCGCGGCTAGCAGCGCAGTGGATATTGCAAAATAGTTTTGCATAAATGTTGAGTCGCGCGCGGATATTTGAGTTGCGTGTAATTTTGCAGTCGCGGTGGCTGACAAGTCGCGGCCGCGTCAATGGAAATTGGTGTATGACTATCTGAATAAATGGGAGACGCTTGCGGCCAGTCGCGCGCGGCTAGCCGCTTAGTGGAAATTAGGTTTAAGTGTCAGTGAGCACGCTTTCATAGAGATTGTATGAACAAATAATTATCACAGTAGTGGTATTGTGCCAGAACTGTGACTTCAGTGATATGTGTGAATCAGGCTTTATTCTTTCATACATTCTCTATGAACAAGCTGAGAGCACTGTCACATCACTGACACTGATAGGTGTGGGTGTGTTCATAGATAATGTACCTATGAAAGAATGGTGGCAGTGGCAGTACTCTGCCGGAACTGTGACTTCATGATATGTGTGAATAGGGCTTAACTTTATTCAACAACGCTACTTACATGGTTAATAAATTCCGTTCTCATATTGATGTTGCTATCCATTGTGGTTTGGTATAAAGGCAGATTAGTAGGTACTCATTGGTGTATCTGAAAAAAAAAATACCCATGGCAGTGAAGATGAAGACAAAGACTTAAGGGCAGACTGAGAATACTAAATCTTCATTATTGGGATGAGATAACAAACAAGGTGCATAAATCTATTCTATCTAAATATTTTTGGGGGTTGCCCCCCTCCCCCTCGCCCCTTTCCCCCCAAAATCGTGGTCCAATAATGGAAAGTAGAACCGAATCCAGGGTAAGTCAGCCATCTTACAGAAAGAATGTTTGTAAACAAAACTTTGCGCATTTTTCGTAATTACCTACCAAAAATACCTATGTTAAGTTTCAGTGAATTATTACCTAACACCATCGATACAACTTCGACAACATAGGTAGGTAGTTAATGTAAAACACAGAATATAATAATAATAGTGGTAAAAGTAAAAAGTACATTTGAGGTTAAGTATGGTTTCCCTACGTTAGCTGGAGCTAGACAAAATAGTTTCAAAGCCGGCTCACTAGACTTCTTAAAATGCACAGGACCTTCCAGAGTTGCAGAGCTTAGTTAGATAAACTTAGATAGAATAGAAATAATTATCAAAAAATAATTAGGTAATATAATAATATGCAGTGTTGCCAGACCCGATCAACACATTTGCCCACACAGGTTGTTAAAACTGCCCTTTCCGACACAAAATCGCCCATAATCGTTAAAACAACGACTTGTAGGGGAAACTGTCGTATATTGACACGTTTTGTACCCAGGGACGTATTTTAAGATTCGGCGCCCTGGACCAATAAGGTATGCCGCCCCACGTGCAGGAGGAAGAGGATGCTTGTGTATATTAAAAAAAATGCCGCGCAGCGCAATTTTTAATCATTTTCATTGAAAACCCTGTAATTTTGTCAATCTCCAGTAAAAAAATTGGCCGCTCAGCGCGATATTTTGTCAGTTCAATCCACTAATCTTATAATTTTGCCTGACTAATAAGTAAATATTGTGAAATCGGCCGCGCAGCACGATTTTTGTCAGTTCTATCTACTAATCTTGTAATGTTGCCTGACTATAAGTAATAAAAATATCGGCCGCGTAGCATGATTTTTTGTGAGTTCCATGCACTAATCTTATAATTTTGCCTCACTATGAGTAGGTACTTAAAAACATGAATTTTTTGTGAGTTCCATGCACTAATCTTGTAATTTGGACTATAAGTTACAAAAAAAAAACGGCCGCGCAGCTAGATTTTTAGTCAGTTTTATCTACTAATCACGTAACATTATGAACGGAAAATGAACATTCTGCACTGCAGTTCGTCAATAAATGATTGGTATAACTAATTATGAAATGCACCCTAAAGCTAAGCCCTAGGGACGGCTGACGCTATTTATTGTAAAAAATAGGAACCTTACTCACGAATAAAAATACTACTAATCTTGTAATCTTGGCTGTCTATTATAAAAAAACGGCCGCGCAGCGCGATTTTTTGTCAGTTTCATCCACTAATCTTGTAGTCTTGCATCTCTATTGTAAAAACGTAAAAAAACGGCCGCGCAGCGCCATTTACAGTTAGTTTCATCTACTATGTAAAAAAAATGTAAAAAATCGTTGTAATTTAAATCAAAAGTAATTTAAATTGTTGTTAAATAATTGTAACCCTTCTCACGAATAATTTCAAAAGGCGTCCCGAAGCTCGCGAGGCGCGGTTCGCGACGCCCCTCACAGCCTGGCGCCCTGGGTCATGCATGGCCCTCTTGAACCCTAGGGTAAATACGCCCCTGTTTGTACCTAGAACAAACTTAATTTTTCGAAAGCTCCCGCCCTAGTCATTTAAACGTCTGGGCAACTATGGTCGATCGAAAAAATTTGGCAAAAAATGTAGCCCAGTCGATCTACATCGGTAAAACTATTTTTATCTGCGAAATCATAAACGCAGGTGCTGGGCTTAGTTCCTAGATGGTTATATAGGAAGAAACATCTATGGCTACCCAACCTAAAATGTGATTTTGTGTTTTTGTACTTTGTGCCAGGTGTTTCTATGTGATTTCTGGTAAGTGAGTTCCGTGATTTCCAAAATTGCCCATATTTTACCGCTTCCAAGACCTTTCCGCTCTTTTTGCCCTTTTTTCAAAAAAATCCTAAAATTGCCCATGGCGTGGGCAATTGCCCACGGTCTGGCAGCACTGATAATATGTATTGTGTTTTTTTTTTTTTAATTTATGTATTGTGTTGTGGCTTGCCCCGCGTTCCAAATCACGCCAACAGCGCTGTTAGCGTATAATCCATTAAATTAGGTAGGTACACAAATACCCTACTTGTGTAATATTTTGTGACTTTTTAATTTGGTCGGATTCGCGCTCACAGCGCTGTGAGCGTGATTCGGAACGCGGCCTTGACTTGACATATACAAAAGTTCTCTGTGGCACAGTGTGTCTCTGCTAGGAGTTATGTGTTCTGTGGTCTGGTCTGTGGACTTGACTGTAGGGATGCACCATACATCTATATTTAAAAACATCGATGTATCGTTCATAAACATCGATGTTTTATCATCGATGCGATGTTAAAAACTGTTAACATCGATGATACAACGTTCTTCAAGAACCAAGGGCGGATCCGGGGGGGGTAATGGGGGTCATGACCCCTCCCTGAGCTGGTTTCAGGACTTAGGTGGACCGCTAATTGAACATAATGATTTTATTTATATATTTTGTCACCATACCTACAGATTTTAAATAACTACATACAGCTCGCGCAACATAACTTGAACCAAACCATAGACAATGACGCTTGCGCAGTAGCAATTTTCAGTACAAAAAATGTAGTGCGCAGGTCACGTGGTACTAAAAATAGGGTCAAGTTATGTTCCGCGAGCTGTACCATCTACTTACCTTCAATATTTATTAATAACTTTGCATGATGGCAAACGTTTGGGAACGAACGCATCGAAAATTTGAATTTTACCGCGCCACACTTGCGCGCGCTTGTCGACTATACTCCGACACGATTCGATGCAGTGTTTTGACAGCTCGAACTGTTAGTTAGTAAAATTATGTTGCCACCTCATGTCTACTAGTTACGTGAACAATGTTCAATTGGTTTGCTGTGGTAATTTTTTTTGGCCGTTAGTTTTATTAATTAGTAGTAGTAGTTTAGTTAGTTTAATTATTAGAGTAAAACAAAATGCAACATTTATTAGCTTTATTTAAATAATTGCCAAATATTATGAATATACACACGTTATTTTATTTTAATACCTAATTAATAATAATATTGAAAAATATATTATTCCGTAATAAGTATTGGAGGTACTTTGAAATAATAAAAGTAAGTAAAATAATAAATAAGTAAATATTTTTTTCGGGTTGATATTAGCAAAGAGATGGCAGATGGTCGGGATTCGCCTGGATTCACCCGAAATTTCAAGTGGTCTCCCGACTCTCGAAAAATCTAAAAATCTCCCGAAAAAACTGCTGTTCCGAAAGTTCTGAAGAAAACAATAATTTTCGCGTAAGAAACCACAGATCACAAGATTAGTGGATGAAACTTACTAAAAATCACGCTGCGCGGCCGTTTTATTTTACTATAGACAGGCAAGAGTACATACAAGATTAGTGGATGAAACTGACTGAAAATCGCGCTGCGCGGCCGTTTTATTTTACGATAGACAGGCAAGAGTACAAGATTAGTGGATGAAACTGACTGAAAATCGCGCTGCGCGGCCTTTTTTTTATATAGACAGGCAAGATCACAACTTACAAGATTAGTGGATGAAACCGACTAAAAATCGCGCTGCGCGTCCGTTTTTTTACTATATACAGGCATTTAAGTTACAATTTTATATATTTATTTCTCCCGACAACAACCGCAAAATCCCGCCATTTTTAAATTTTCTCCAGATATTTTGGACTTCCAATCTGGCAATAGCAACATGAGTGGTGAATAACAACGGCGACATTTTTGATAGAAAAAATGGGTAACTAAAATCAAAATGACTTTATTAGTTTTATAGAAATGTGTTCTAAGAACAGGCCCAATAAGAGTTCACTTTCAATTTTTTTTTTTCTATAGAAAATGTAGCTGTTGTTACTCACCACGCAAGTTGCTAATGCCCTAAATGCTCAGTTTACCAGTTTTTTACTTACGTACATTAATAAAATACATACTTTTTACTTATCTATTGTTATCAAAATTAAATTATAAGTTCTTGACTTGACCACGACTATGTGACCCCCTCCTGGCGCCAAAGCTGGATCCGCCCTTGTCAAGGACGATGTTTTTTTTTCAGCATCATCTATGAATTGGTTCATAAACTAGCCAAAACTTGTAACGGATATACGAAGGTTTAAATAAATATTTTTGTATAAATATTGATAGGTACAATGAAAAAACGCGTTTTTTCGTTTTTCAAAGCAGTGCCCGGTAGTCTGGAAAAACATCGATATATCGTTCATAAACACCGATGTTTTCAACATCGATGTTACACTTTCAAAATCATCGATGTTTTAATATCGATGTTTTTTATGAACGATGTTGCATCCCTACTTGACTGATAGCACACGGAACCACAGAATACATAATAGTACAAGTACGGAACAAAGCAAAGAGTAATCATAACTCATTCTAGGCATTGCGGGTTGCGCATTGCGGGCAGGTGCGGGAAAAAAGGGACTGTTTTAATAATAGTGGAATCAAATTAGGTCGAATTTGTAAAAAGATCGGAAGTAATTCGTGTAGTTCTATTTTTTATAGAATCATTAGAAGACATGAACATAAGTTTCCTCTGAGTTTGCACCATTCCTCATTCCTGTTACGTACGGAACATCGTTTAATGTTAGTTATTAACTTAAACATAATACCTACTATAACATACGCACAAGTAGGTAGTTATCGGGAGTTTTGTTAAGTGAAGGATCTCCGGCTCACCACCACACCATGATGGACACACTTTTTACTAGCACTCTGTACACCAGGAAACTCCATGAGCTCCCATACATTATATTACTTGCTTTTCCATTAATCCAACATAAACAGCCGCTATCACAAAGAGTAATAGTACATTACATCCGAGAACGGGAAGCTAGCGATTGCATTGTCGAGGATGGTTTGAAGCCCGAGCCGCAGGCGAGGGCTTTAATCATTCGAGGCAATGCAAGTAGCTTCCAGTACAAGGTTTGTATAATACTTTACTCACGAAATGCGAGGAAATACAATTTTCTTTGTAAAAATGTGATATTTAAATTGGTTCGCGTGGCCATGTTTACTGACCGGTCATGCAACCATAAAGTTTCATAAAAAGAATGCTAGCTGATAAGTTCTACCTATTTGAATTTGGAACACTTACTTCCCGCACTCAGTGCGGGAAGTAAGTATTGAATTTCATTTCCGCACTGAATTTCAAATTTAGAATGTGATGAACCAGACCCCCACGGAAATGTTGAACGCCCCGCATTCTTCTTTCAAATGGAATGATAACATTTCAGAGCATAAGTGAGTAAAATAATATATTGGGAAAAGAGCGCCCACTCCTGGCAATTTTTTGAAACACTGATTTGAAAGGCCATCAGCGCCTCTGGAGGTTTGAGCGGAACTAATGACAAGAAATGCGTGAAATTATAATTGCTGAAAATGTTTTTTCACATTACATATTTTGTCATTTTTTGTAATATTCTTCATATAAAACAAAAAATATTAATGAAAAAGAATAAACTCTAAACAAAAAACACAAAAAATAAAAATGTGACTTTCACTGGATTTGAACTCGGTATTCGTCGAACGTTTGTGTGTATTCGGTGGAGGCAGGTGTGGTAATCCGTTACGCTACTGGGTCATTACTTCGAGTGTTGAATTTTAACATTATATTGTAATTCGCTCAATGACCACACTAAAAAAACATTTCATCTTTTAAAAATAATTTTGTTTTAAATCACTTTACTTACCCAGTTAAGAAGGCGACTTTTATTGTACTGTCCAAAATTTTATTTTGAACATTTTATATTATAAGTACGACTGTAGAGACATCTTTTGGCAAACTTGAAGAATGAATTTTTCATGTATATTTTTTGTCTTTTTTGTAATATTCTTTATAAAAACTAAAATATTAATAAAAAATAATAAATCGAAATAAAAAAACAATAAACAATAATGTGATAATTCCTAGGATCGAACTCGGTATTCGTCGAACGATGGCAGTATTGATGTACGGTGGTTGTGTAGTTATCTTCTACGCTACCAAGACATTACGTATAGTGACTAATTTCCTCATGATATTGCAATTCACATCATGATCAAAAGTAATGATAAAAAATGACTTTTCTTTTCATTATTTTAAAATAATTTTGTTTTAAATTACTTTATAGCTATTTGAAAAGGCGATTTTTATTGTACTGTCTTCTTAATTTATTTATTTTATTTTGAATATTATAATTAGTCCGACTGCAGAGACATCTTTTGGCAAACTTGAAGACTTTGTTGTAAAAGTTGATGGTTCAAACTTAGAGATGACGCTACTTTTTTCTCCCACTTGGGTTGTTCTAACCCCGCGTTCCGAATCACGCTTACAGCACTGTTAGCGTATAATCCATTAAATTAAGTAGGTACGCAAATACCCTATTAAGTGTAATATTTTGTGACTTTTTAATTTGGTCGGATTCGCGCTAACAGCGCTGTAAGCGTGATTTGGAACGCGGGGTAAGTGTGCCCCCCCTGCGCTATCACCATCCGGACTGACAGTGACAGTTCAGTGTTCCCATATACTGAGTGTTGCCATCTTGTGCGTGTGAGACAGAGTATTATATCTATTCCATAGATACAAACACTACACCTACTACAACAACAGTTTCTTTCCGTGTTTTGTTACAACTAACTTTTAATTACCTATCTCATTGCATACCTAGTTTGCTAAAATCAGATAAAAAATTACCGAGATAATTGATAAAATCTAAACCTAGGAGGCGCTACCTTTGTGACGTCGTAGGCACTTGTTCCACTACTTTAGGGAGTGACAAAAAGTGATTTGATGATCAGGGGCCTTACTATGAGCTCTTATAGCAGGCCTTATATTGAACTGCCTTACTTTTTCGTACTATGACCTCAACGATTAGTATGAAAGCAGGCCTTAAGCAGTTTTGTTTAAGGCCTGCTATTGAACTGAACGTTTTCTTATTTGCTGATGGTAAGCCCCCAGTAAGGCACCCATTACACGGTAGGTTTTGCTGTCAGTTTAACCACAGTCACGGGCTGTGACTGATGATTAACCTACCGTGTAATGTAGTGACTGATGGTTGCATGATGTGATTTGTTCTTTCCATCAGTCAATCAGTCAAACGTAATTCATGACTGATGGAATTTGACTGACGCTTGCATGACCATGTAATGGCTGCCTTAAGGTGTGTCCCCACTTAGGCCGCGCTCCGCGCTCCGCGAACCTCGGAGCGCGCTCCGAATTTGCGATCCGACACGGAGCTCGGAGCGCGGAGCGCAGGGTCTATTACGAAAAGTGTGGTCTATTACTTATTTTGACAAAAAATATAAAAAATCCAGGCAACTTTTTTGCTTGGTAGCCAATTTCTATGAAACTCGGATTTTGTTACTGCTTTAACAAGAAAACAGCAACGCAATATTAAAAATACAAAAATCCAAGATGGCGGCCAACTTTTCTGTTTGTGGGCCGATTTCGATGAAACTCGATTTTTGGTACTATTTTGACAAGAAAACAGCAACGCAATGTTAAAAATAGCAAAAAAATTCAAGATGGCGGCCAACTTTTTGGTTTTGGGCCGATTTCGATGAAACTCGGGTTTGGGTACTATTTCGAAAATAAAAGAGCAACGCAATAATAAAAATTGAAAAAATCCAAGATGGCGTCCAACTTTTTTGTTTTTGGGCCGATTTCGATGAAACTCGGTTTTGGGTACTATTTCAAAAATAAAACAGCAACGCAATAATAAAAATTGAAAAAAATCCAAGATGGCGGCCAACTTTTTTGTTTTTGGGCCGATTTCGACGAAACTCGGTTTTAGGTACTATTTCGAAAATAAAACAGCAACGCAATAATAAAAATATAAAATATCCAAGATGGCGGCCAACTTTTTTTGTTTTTGGGCCAATTTCGATGAAACTCGGTTTTGGGTACTATTTCAAAATTAAAACAGCAACGCAATAATAAAAATTGAAAAAAATCCAAGATGGCGGCCAACTTTTTTATTTTTGGACCGATTTCGACGAAACTCGGTTTTAGGTACTATTTCGAAAATAAAACAGCAACGCAATAATAAAAATATAAAATATCCAAGGTGGCGGCCAACTTTTTAGTTTTTGGGCCGATTTCGATGAAACTCGATTTTTGGGTACTATTTCGAAAATAACACAGCAACGCAATAATAAAAATTGAAAAAAATCCAAGATGGCGGCCAACTTTTTTGTTTTTGGGCCGATTTCGATGAAACTCGGTTTTGGGTACTATTTCAAAAATAAAACAGCAACGCAATAATAAAAATTGAAAAAAATCCAAGATGGCAGCCAACTTTTTGTTTTTGGGCCGATTTCGATGAAACTCGATTTTGGGTACTATTTCGAAAATAAAAGAGCAACGCAATAATAAAAATTTAAAAAAGTCTAAGATGGCAGCCAACTTTTTTGTTTTTGGGCCGGTTTCGATGAAACTCGGTTTTAGGTACTATTTCAGAAATAAAACAGCAACGCAATAATAAAAATTGAAAAAAATCCAAGATGGCGGCCAACTTTTTGTTTTTGGGCCGATTATGATAGAACTCGGTTTTTAGTACTATTTCGACAAGAAAACAGCAACGCAATAATAAAAATATAAAATGTCCAAGATGGTGGCCAACTTTTTTGTTTTTGGGCCGATTTCGATGAAACTCTATTTTTGGTACTATTTCGACAATAAAAGAGCAACGCAATAATAAAAATATAAAAAATCCAAGATTGCGGCCAGCTTTTTTGTTTGTGGTCCGATTTAAATAAAACTCGGTTTTTGTTACTATTTTGATAAGAAAACAGCAACGCAATAATAATAAATAATCCAAGATGGCGGCCAACTTTTTGTTTGTGGTCCGATTTAAATAAAACTCGGTTTTTGTTTCTATTTTGACAAGAAAACAGCAACGCAATAATAAAAATATTAAAATTCCAGGATGCGGCCAAATTCTTTAATTGTTTTACTTTTTTTTACAACCGAGTTACATCAAAATCAAACCAAAATCAAAGTCAAGTAAGTTCGCAGTCATCTTGACCTTTTGTCATTGTTTCCATTGCGTTATTCTTGTCCTTTATGGGAGAAATTAAGTTTGGGTATTATTTAATCAGGTTAAAGTACAGTCAGCGTTAAATTGATATGAGCGTCTAGAGTAGCCAAAATGATCTGAAAACAAAAATTAACAGATCTCGTGCCTCTCACGACCTTCTGGTACATTGAAAATTAATTTAATAAATTTAACAAAATATTTATTTTTATTCCATTCTTATAGATTTTAATATTTTATTGAATGGTGACTTATTTTATTGAATTTTTCTAAAAAATTTAAAACTTTTTCTGAAATAACCTAATAAAAAAATTATCAAAATTAAATTCAGCATGCGAGACTCTCGCGCCGACTTCATCATCACTCGAATGTGCTATAACAACCCTCATTTTATTGCAATTGTAAACTATGCTTCCCTTTTTTTTTATTTCTTTATCCTTACATATAATAAAACAGTAAAAAAAGTTTGTCTGTACATTACATATATTTCAAAAAAAAATATGTGGGACGATGGAGACATAGTAATAGAGTAAGTATTTAGAAAAAAAAGTGTGTCTGTTTGTTTGTCTGTTTGAACACGCTAATCTCAGGGAATACTGAACGGATTCGAATGAAACTTTTTTTGTAATATAGCTGTTAAGCCTGGGTATAGTTTAGAGTATAATGATTTTGGAAATTGGAACACCTGATGCATTACCATACAAAACTATACAAAATACAAAAATGACACCTTAACAAAAGTTGTTCAGCCTGATGAGCATTTTTTGTTGAGATATAAAAATCTAAGATCTGGAACACCTGTATGACCTTATATGAATACGCCGGAGTAATAATGTCCACGCGTATGAAGTCGCAGGCATCAGCTAGTCAAAAATAAAACATTACATTAGTGTTACACGCACCAAAAATCGCGTAGATTTGTCCGGTGCGGATTGATTTGATGCTAGTACGTATGACAACATTATGTAGGTAAATACTATTATACTATTACTTAGGTAGGTAAGGTAAGTACAAAGAGAATGTAAAAAAACTAGCGTTTTACGTAAAGATATTTTAGAACTGACAAAAAACATCGAGTTACTCACTTACTAGTCTTACTACAAGCGCAGACTACATAATACTATAGAAACAGGTAAAGACTATAACATTTATCTATAACAAGTGAGTCGTATAGAATCAAAGGCGGCAATGTAGGGTATTTGTCAAAAATGACTTATTGATACAGCAGCATTGCAAATTTTAAACGTCATCGACTGTTAATATTGTTAATATTAAGGTTTTAACATTTTTCATTATTTTTTATCTTTAAATCAAATAGACAATGCAACTTATTGGCCCAATTTTTTTAAAGGTATGGTACAGGAATGAAACTTGTTTCCAAGTAAGTATAAATTTTATCATTAGGGTTGACTTTTACTATGGCACCAAAAAATCTTAGGTGCCACTAACGCCAGAAAAAAATCGTTCATATTTTTTTGGCTTCAGTGCAGTTGTAACTTTTTTCACCAGGATAGATATTTTGGTGCCTTAGTAAAAGTCAGCCCTAATGATAATATCGATATTTCGAAACAAGTTTCATTCCTGTACCATACTTTTCAAGATCTGTCTATTGGGCAAAGCCAGATGACGAAGCTAAAAACTGACGACGGACGCATCATCTCAGCGAAGCCTGAAATCCTGAGGGAGATCGATAGTTTCTATGGGCAGTTATATTCCACGCAGACACCTGTTGAAAGCAAGGCTAAAGACCCCAGAGCCAAGCTTACCCGACACTATACCCAAGATACTTCGGACGTCAGCATGCACGAGATTAGTATGGCTCTCAAACAGCTGAAAAACAACAAGGCGGCGGGTGACGACGGAATCACTACAGAACTTCTGAGAGCTGGTGGTAAGCCGATATTTAAAGTCCTCCAGAAGCTTTAAAATTTTCATCAAAATTAGCCCAAAAACAAAAAAGTTGGCCGCTATCTTGGATATTTAATATTTTTATCATTGCGTTGCTGTTTTATTGTTGAAATAGTTCCAAAAAACAAGTTTCATCGAAACCGGCCCAAAAACAAAAAAGTTGGCTGCCATCTTGCATATTTTATATTTTTTATTATTGCGTTGCTGTTTTCTTGTCGAAATAGTACTAAAAACTGAGTTTCATCGAAATCGGCCCAAAAACAAAAAAGTTGGTCGCCATTTTTGGTTTTTTTAAATTTTTATTATTGCGTTGCTGTTTTTTTGTCGAAATAGTACTAAAAACCGAGTTTCATCGAAATTAGCCCAAAAACAAAAAAGTTGGCCGCCATCTTCGATATTTTATATTTTGATTATTGCGTTGCTGTTTTCTTGTCGAAATAGTACTAAAAACCAAGTTCTATCAAAATCGGCCCAAAACCAAATAAGTTGGCCGCCATCTTGGATTTTTTCAATTTTTATTATTGCGTTGCTGTTTTATTTTCGAAATAGTACCCAAAACCGAGTTTCATCGAAATCGGCCCAAAAACAAAAAAGTTGGCCGCCATCTTGGATTTTTTTTATTTTTATTATTGCGTTGCTGTTTTATTGTCGAAATAGTTCCAAAAAACAATTTTCATCGAAACCGGCCCAAAATCAAAAAAGTTGGCCGCCATCTTAGATATTTTATATTTTTATTATTGCGTTGCTGTTTTCTTGTCGAAATAGTACTAAAAACCGAGTTTCATCGAAATCGGCCCAAAAACAAAAAAGTTGGCCGCCATCTTGAATTTTTTTCAATTTTTATTATTGCGTTGCTGTTTTATTTTCGAAATAAATAGTACCCAAAACCGAGTTTCATCGAAATCGGCCCAAAAACAAAAAAGTTGGCCGGCATCTTGGATTTTTTATATTTTTGAATATTGCGTTGCTGTTTCCTTGTCAAAATAAAAAGAAAAACTGAATTTCATTGAAATCGGCCCACAAATAAAAAAGTTGACCGCCATCTTGGATTTTTGCTATTTTTAACATTGCGTTGCTGTTTTCTTGTCAAAATAGTACCAAAAATCGAGTTTCATTGTAATCGGCCCACAAACAGAAAAGTTGGCTGCCATCTTGGATTTTTGTATTTTTAACATTGCGTTGCTGTTTTCTTGTTAAAGCAGTAACAAAAACCGAGTTTCATAGAAATTGGCTACCAAGCAAAAAAGTTGCCCGCTATCCTGGATTGTTTATATTTTTAACATTGCGTTGCTATTTTTTTGTCAAAATAACACCAAAAACCGAGTTTCACCGAAAACGGTCAAATTGGCCCATAAACAAAAAGACATAACCATACTCCATAGTAACATAAAATGTAAGTAATTTTTTAGAAACGACTACTGGCAACACTAGGAATCGTGGAATTTGCATTCCGGAATTAAGATAAATCAAGAAAATACTGTGATCCATGATTCCACAGCCTACACACCTTAGAGAAGAGAAGTAAGTAGTTTGGTTGACACAAATTTTTATCAACGCCATCTATCGAGCCAACAGTTTTTTTTCATTACGAAAAGCCTATTGTCAAGACAAGGTCCAAAATAAATTGAAAGTGTTTGACACTTTGTATAACCTGATGTGCTGCTGACTGAACATAGGCATGATTGTTAATTCAAAGTTTTACCCCTTCTTTTCCACTCATTATTAATTACACAATAATAATACTGTGGAGACAAAAGTACTTAATAATTAAGTTTATATGAATAAAGCTTATTTGATTACGGGAACGGAGCGCGGAGCGCGGAGCAGACGGAGTTCGCGCGTCCACATATGCTCCGAGGTTCGCGGAGCGCGGAGCGCGGCCTAAGTGGGGACACACCCTAACAGTCTTGCCACGAGTTTTGGCTTTGGGCTTAGCGAAAAGCGGCGGCGGCGGCGCGGTGGGGCTGAGCGGTGCCCATGCCACGTACTGCTCGTTCATGCGCATTTGGTCCACTTCACATTTGGTCCACTTGGTCCATTTCGCATTTGGTCCACTTCGCGTAACGTCCATTTCGCATTTGGTCCACTTCGCGGAACGTCCATTTCGCATTTGGTCCATTTCGCGGAACGTCCATTTCGCATTTGGACGCTTGTCACGGGCCATATTTTTGGCGTAAATAATAGCCAATACGTATTGAATTCTAATTCAAAATACACTTCGACGTACTGTGCAGTTGCTGCAATTTTTTTAAGAAATATTTTTTTTATGCTAAGAAAAACATCGAAAAAGTGCAGAAGTGAGGTTATTTTCCATACTCTTTACACGTATATAAAAAGACAGAGACAAATGATTTCGCATAAAGAAGCCTTAATACATTTTTACGTTAGTCATAATTAACAACCCTAGCGAGATAGATGGATTTCAAGGACACGCGGGAGCTTACTTCTGTAGTAGTCTCTCTATTTTTTTGGTTATAAGTAAAAGGGTTGGAAAAAAATCATTCAAAAATCACAGATTTTTTGCAAAAAACGAAAACATTTATATTTTCGATTTTTTGCTTTAGCCTTTAAACCCACTTAAAACAGTGCGTGAAACCACTAGGTACGCGCTTTTGTTTTACTTATTTGACGCATTAATTCGGAAGAAACACAAGACGTAATGAATGACCAATAAAATAGTAAAGAATGACTGGTGGAAGATATAAAATGGATGATTTGGTAGTTTTTCTTAGAAAAAAAAACAGTACTATTATGATAATAAAATAAACAAAAAGTAAATTTTAACATACATTTGTTTCATTTATATCCATCCATGATTTATCTCAAATTAAGAATTAAATTTATTATACAGCTAGGAAAGAAAAAAAGCAATCTGATTTCATCAATGATTTTTATTAAAAAAATAACTTGGTTTAATCACGATTTAAATCATGATTAAAATCCAAGTGATTTAATCATGCCAACCTTGATGAGTCACATTCAACAACTTATCTATAACAAACTACGAAAAGCCCACCCGCTGTACCTACCAATTAGTTTTCTAAATTAAACTTACCTTAATTATTTGGAAAAATGAATGTTTTATTCTTCCCATAACCTTTTGATCACATTTTTTTATTTATGTTTAGGATGTTTTGCCAAATTTCTGTAATAAACGCTTCGGTATTCAATTTTTCGCTTAGTAAAAACAAAATATTTTGTTGGTGCCGCCGCCGCTCAAACCGTCCCTGCGTTTTCGCTGTCTGCGCCGCTCTAGCTCGTGGCATCTCACACGTCGCTCGTATCGTTCATTTGTTCCCGCCGCGCCGCCGCCCACAGCGCGCCGCTGCAGCGATCCGCTCGGCAAAATTCACCGGCGAAACCGCTGAGAGCGGCGTCTCGTGCCATCCTTCATACAACTTAGTACATTTAGTCCTACGTGTACGCAAAAAAAAACCGCAAATCGATGTACAGCAAAGCCCTTTGGTACACGTATACTTGAGGTAAAAACAAAATTTGGGACCCGCAGTTCTTAAAAATTCTTCTCTTAGGAAAGGAGTTATGACGTCATCTTTTTTTTGTATGGGAAAAAAAAAATATTTTTTCTAAAACCTATCGTGCATGGTATCGAATGAAAGGGCTTGCTGAGCCGGTTCTAAAAATATATCACATCATTATATTTCAGCCACTTGTCTTAAATTAAACCAAAAAACATTTTCCAAACATACCAAGTTTGGGCTCCTTCAGATCCGATTTGGTTGAATTGTTTCTTGAAAAATACACCTTAAGAGTTACATAATATCCTCATATCAAAGCACAAGAAAGTAATTTTGGTAATATCTAAATTTAGTATTTTTTTCAAATTTTTGCCCAAACTTACGTTTGTATGGGATTTTTGGAACTTGATTTTTGGTTTAAGAGCGCTTATTCTGCACACTAGCGCCGCCATTGGAAAAAAATCATAATACTCAAATAAAGGCGAAATTGTGAATTATCTCTCTGGAGTGCACTCCGAACAAGCTTTGTGCTACTTTTTATCACTCGAACGATATTTTTGGGCCTGTAGTTTAGTTTAATGGACTTTTATTGCTAAAAGTGGCCACTTTTTGAGAAAATATTTATTAAGTGATAAAAAATACCACAAAGCTTGTTCGGAGTGCACTCCAGAGAGATAATTCACAATTTCGTCTTTATTTGAGCATTATGATTTTTTTTCTAGTGGCGGCGCTAGTGTGCAGAATTCGCCCTCTAATTTAAAACAAGTGCTGAAATGTAATTATGTGATATATTTTTAGAAACAGCTCAGAAAGCCCTTTCATTCGATATCACACAACATAGGTTTTAGAACAATCATTTTTTTTTTAATAAATATAATCACTTTGTGAAAGCTTTGAAATCATGAAAAAATTAAAAAAAAATACTAAATAGAATTTTCAAAATTGCTTTCTTGAGGTTAGATATGAGAATATTACATAATCATTTGAGGTAAATTTTATGAAAAATGATTCAACCATATTGTATCTGTAGGAGCCCAAACTTGGTATGTTTTGAAAATGTTTTTGGGTTTAATTTAAAACAAGTGGCTGAAATATAACGATGTGATATATTTTTAGAACCGGCTCAGCAAGCCCTTTCATTCAATACCGTACACCAGGGGTGCCCATACTTTTTCTTAAGGAGATCGACTTAGCAAAAATTTATGACTCAGAGATCGACATTTTGACCGTTTAACCTACCAAATATTTAACAAGAAAAGAAATTGGATATGTAAAACTACATTGGGTGCAAAATGTCAAATTATCTAAACAAGCTAGGTATGCAATGATAGGTAACTAAAATTGTAACAAAACACGGAAAGAAACTGTTGTTGTAGGTATTATATTTAAAAATAATTGGGACTTTAACCCATCTGCGCCGGCCGTATACCCGCCTAAAAAATATTAGCACCATAGAAGAAAACGTAAACAAAGTGCTGGCCTCATGCGGCCGGCTCGGCGTTGACGGAATGGCTTAAATTATTTTAGCTGGCCTCATGCGGCCGGGTCGGCGTCAAGGAATATGTTAATACCTAAAGCAGGCTCCAGATTCCTGCGTGATTCACGGCGTGAATTCACGACGTAATTTTGCCGCGAAGTCGGCGTGAAAAGCATGACCCTCCACACTCGCTATCGTTCACAGTTTAGTTCGCGCGCTCGTCGAGAATGGACGCCGAGTTATGAAGTGCTATCTTTGTTTTTTAGCATCCCATAAAATGGCTTCGGCATGATAACACTCAATCATCACAAGTTCCTGCTCGTTCGTCCAAATGACGGTCATTTTGACGCACCGTACTCCGCAAATAAATAAAAACCTCAAGGCACGATACTGTTTTCACGCGCGAGTGTGGATGCGCTTGCGTTCACGGGAGGTTCGCGCACCGCGAACCCTTTGAAGCGGGCGCAAATACCGACACAGAACGGGGAACAAGGCGTGAACAGGCGCGAAGCCCGTGAACGGGCGCGAAAACCATCCACATTCGCGCTTCACGCCTTTCACGGGTGTTCACGCCGCGAATGTGGAGCGCTCTTAACATTAAACGACGATGTTCCGTACATAACCGGGATGGTGCAAACTCAGAGGAAACTTATATTCATGTCTTCTAGTGATTCCATAAAAAATTACAACTACATGAATTACTTCCAATCTTTTTGCTAATTTGACTACACTATAATCAGATCCTGGCTAGGCGTTATGGTTCACTATACACGCTGAAATTTTAATCATTTGGTTCCCGCCGTGGGGTGGTTCCACTCATGATAACAAGCAACTTTTACTATGGGGCCAACTCTTATACTCGCAAAAAAAAAACAGCTGTTCCATACATTAAGGTCGAGTAGGTACTGCACTTTTGTATGGAACAGCTGATTTTTTTTTACGAGTAGGAGAGTTGGCCCCATAGTAAAAGTTGCTTGTAATCATGAGTGGAACCACCCCACGGCGGGAACCAAATGATTAAAATTTCACCCTGTATACAGTCTGTCCGGGCGGCGATATTAGAAATGCCTGTGGGGTACAGACACTACCTGCTCTGTACCGCTCTGGGTTTTTCTAACTAATAACGTTAGAGAAAGCCTGTGTGTTTCAGAGCATCGCTTGCTCTGGAGCGCGCGGGGTTTTTCGACTAAAAATTTAATAATATCACCGTAAAAAGCCTGTGGAACACAGACACCTTGCGCTGTGATCCACAGTGATTTTCTAAATATAAATACCCTGAGCGATTCAGACGCGTAAGGCACTAAGTATCATGAAACTTGGATATTAAACTAAAATATCAAATCTCTTTTATCAAAAAAACTTTTAACTCGTCAAAAAAACATAGGACATAATTTATTTTTGGTAGGTCCTTTTAGAAAGAAATCCCCAAAGAACAGCTGTTTTACCGTAATTTGCAAAATTTCTCGAAAACGGCATAGCACAATCAAACTTTTCATTTTACCTACCTTACCTAAAAATGTGTGTAATGTGTGTAGGGAATTGAAAATATCCTACCATAAATAATATTAATTGAGAGTTTTACAAAAATTGATATTTTTATAAAAGAAAAGTATTTTGTTAGTTTTTCGCAATTTCCGAGTGCAATAACTAACAGCCGAACGTTATTTCCTTTTTTTTATTTCGTTTGATACTGTTTGTACCTACAGTCAACAGCACATCAGATTTAGACTATAGGTACTTGACCTTGTAACCGCCTTTATGCCGTACGTTATAAAAGCTGTTTTGCAGTTCAACTGTTTAACTTAACGTGCTGTCTTGTATACCCACATCAAAGAGTACTTTTGTAATATAGGAAATAAAGAATCTTGCTGGCTTTTTCTGTTAACAAGAAAATTATAATCACTGATAATGTGTTTTTTTGTCTTTTTTGTAATATTCTTTATTTATAACAAAAATATTAATGAAAAAATAATAAATCGAAATTAAAAACACATTAAGTATCACATAAATATTACTTATGTCAGATTAGTGATACAATAAAACATAATTAGGTATTGTTTATTAATTATCCAAGAAACTTGAAAATGCTCTCTATCAAGCTACCACCCGCGACGTTCTTAGGAACCAAAGTCTCCTATATTTTAATCCAGGTTAAAAAAAAACTATCTGTGTGCCTTTCATACCAATCCATCCCATTTAGCATAGCCTGCCGTTTTTATGGGTTTAACAGAAAAAATATTTTAACATACACAATAAATTAATATTAATAGTAGGATAAACTAAACAAAATACCACTTTAAAAAATATCGCTAGTATGACTATAAATCACTATTTTAAACATGAAAAAGGAATACTTTCACCACTGTAATTTTCTGAATTGTCTGTGTTCCACAGGCTTTTTACGTTGATATTATTAAATTTTTAGTCGAAAAACCCCGCGCGCTCCAGAGCAAGCGATGCTCTGAAACACACAGGCTTTTTCTAACGTTATTAGTTAGAAAAACCCAGAGCGGTACAAAGCAGGTAGTGTCTGTACCCCACAGGCATTTCTAATATCGCGTCCGGGCGAGTGGTAATCAAACTTTAAGGGCGTGATCTATGGACAATTTTATCGATAAAAATACCTTAAATCAGGGGTCGGCCCGCCCTTCGCCAAACTACAAGAATTTAAACTATGATTACTACTCGCCCGGACAGACTGTATAGAGCCTGTCCCTGCCAAAATGAAGGTTTGCTTTAGCATGGACCATTTGAATAGCCTTTCCTTTCGTCCCATGGGACGAAGGCGAATTGGGACTAACTGACCATGGAGTCAGAATTGCGGTTTCAAAGTGGTCCTTGCCAAGATATAGCACGCACACAGTAAAAACCCTTTATATCTTTGGATCAAAACCTAAAGTTCATTTTTACCGTGCCTTAACTTTGTGTAATAAAGAGAAAAGAAACAACTGTCTAATCGTGCTTTTTTATTTGGTAAAGCATAAAAATACACAGAAAAAGTGTCACATAATATGGTCGGCTTAGTTTCATCGAATTGTAAGGCACTTATTTCATTACCTACTTACATTACAAACAAAAACTTTAGTAACTGGGATTATAATAGTTAAGGCATTTAGAACATCTTTTAGTTTACTCCATAATAACATTTTGTTTAGTAATGTACTTAATATAATTATCTAATATTTATCATTAATCTTTTTGAATACTGTTATATGAATTACCTAACACAATTTTTGTACTGATATTTCTACGAATGAGTTTTAGTACTTTTATGCAGACAATATTTCTCATCAAAAAATTAAATATCGCTGGTTATGTATTAATTCGACAGTCCAATAGCATCGAAATATCGTTAGAGTCGTTCATAAATCAATTGATTTATTATATTATTATTATTAATACTCTGTTTGAATGAAGTATTTTAATACTGTACTGGACCGCTAATAAACCATTTACAAACAAGAAAATGCAAAGTAAATGTAAGGAATGTATGCTCCAATAGTATTTTAGAAAAAGTGTTTCTCCTATCTAATAAATAATAATACATTTTCACCAGTCTTAAAAAGCTGCCGTAGGAATGTTTAAAAATGTCTTAGTTCAAATAAATAAGTATATTATTTAAGTTAAAATTTAACCAAAATACCTTTCAAAATAATCACAGTTTACAAGTAGCAATTAATTTACATAACTTAAAATTAAAAGTGTATAACACAAAATATGTATGTTTGTATACTATTTATTACAAATAAGGTTTATGTGTACTTTTGATTTGATATTGTACTTTATATTTCGTACTAATTTTTTTTATATAGTAACAAGCGGAATGCTAATATAGAATGCAAAGATTATTTTAAATAACATTAGTATAACTTTTGAAACTATCAATTTACACTCGTCGGTAATAAAAAGTTAAGCTATATCTTATTTGTATCAAACCTCTGCGGTGGAAAATTCATCAAATACTATTTATATTGCACTATTATTATCTAGGAACCGTTGAAGGCACATAGAAAAGCTTTGTTATTTCTATGGAACTAAATCTATATTAGAACACACATGTCTAATAATATGTATGTGATAGTACACCAATGCGCACCGTATTCCTCTGTTAATCCCACCGTTTAACGTCTTGATATATCTGTAAGAATAAAATAATAAATTGCTGTGAGTTAGACAAAATATTTCAAATAGTTTGTTTATCATTATATACAAATCAATAATTATTTTTGTGATAAAAATAAGTGTAGGTAGGCAGGGCTGTTAAGCCGTCCAACAGTGGATTTTGGAACCCGAAAATGTGACATCGTCGAGATAATTCCAAAATCTGTTAGTTCTAGTTATTTGTAACTCACGACGAGAATTCCCGTGTATATCTCTGGTGTTCCACTCATTTTGGAAACGCAACGCACGTAGTGGGGCCCACTCGAGCTCGAACTCGTGCTCGAGTATGTCAGCGCCGCGTGACGAGTCAGACTATAGTAAACCACACCTGCAGTTAGTGCGCGCGGTCGTTGGTAGGCACGTAGGCGGCGCCGCCGTGGCGGGCCCACTCGCGCTCGAACTCGTGCTCGAGTATGTCAGCGCCGCGTGACGAGTCAGCCTATAGTAGATCATACCTGCAGTTAGTGCGCGCGGTCGTTGGTAGGCACGTAGGCGGCGGCGCCGTGGCGGGCCCACTCGCGCTCGAACTCGTGCTCGAGTATGTCAGCGCCGCGTGACGAGTCAGCCTATAGTAGATCATACCTGCAGTTAGTGCGCGCGGTCGTTGGTAGGCACGTAGGCGGCGCCGCCGTGGCGGGCCCACTCGCGCTCGAACTCGTGCTCGAGGATTTCAGCGCCGCGTGACGAGTCAGGCTATAGTAAACCACACCTGCAGTTAGTGCGCGCGGTCGTTGGTAGGCACGTAGGCGGCGCCGCCGTGGCGGGCCCACTCGCGCTCGAACTCGTGCTCGAGTATGTCAGCGCCGCGTGACGAGTCAGGCTATAGTAAACCACACCTGCAGTTAGTGCGCGCGGTCGTTGGTAGGCACGTAGGCGGCGCCGCCGTGGCGGGCCCACTCGCGCTCGAACTCGTGCTCGAGTATGTCAGCGCCGCGTGACGAGTCAGCCTATAGTAGATCATACCTGCAGTTAGTGCGCGCGGTCGTTGGTAGGCACGTAGGCGGCGCCGCCGTGGCGGGCCCACTCGCGCTCGAACTCGTGCTCGAGTATGTCAGCGCCGCGTGACGAGTCAGGCTATAGTAAACCACACCTGCAGTTAGTGCGCGCGGTCGTTGGTAGGCACGTAGGCGGCGCCGCCGTGGCGGGCCCACTCGCGCTCGAACTCGTGCTCGAGTATGTCAGCGCCGCGTGACGAGTCAGGCTATAGTAAACCACACCTGCAGTTAGTGCGCGCGGTCGTTGGTAGGCACGTAGGCGGCGCCGCCGTGGCGGGCCCACTCGCGCTCGAACTCGTGCTCGAGTATGTCAGCGCCGCGTGACGAGTCAGGCTATAGTAAACCACACCTGCAGTTAGTGCGCGCGGTCGTTGGTAGGCACGTAGGCGGCGCCGCCGTGGCGGGCCCACTCGCGCTCGAACTCGTGCTCGAGTATGTCAGCGCCGCGTGACGAGTCAGCCTATAGTAGATCATACCTGCAGTTAGTGCGCGCGGTCGTTGGTAGGCACGTAGGCGGCGCCGCCGTGGCGGGCCCACTCGCGCTCGAACTCGTGCTCGAGTATGTCAGCGCCGCGTGACGAGTCAGGCTATAGTAAACCACACCTGCAGTTAGTGCGCGCGGTCGTTGGTAGGCACGTAGGCGGCGCCGCCGTGGCGGGCCCACTCGCGCTCGAACTCGTGCTCGAGTATGTCAGCGCCGCGTGACGAGTCAGGCTATAGTAAACCACACCTGCAGTTAGTGCGCGCGGTCGTTGGTAGGCACGTAGGCGGCGCCGCCGTGGCGGGCCCACTCGCGCTCGAACTCGTGCTCGAGGATTTCAGCGCCGCGTGACGAGTCAGGCTATAGTAAACCACACCTGCAGTTAGTGCGCGCGGTCGTTGGTAGGCACGTAGGCGGCGCCGCCGTGGCGGGCCCACTCGCGCTCGAACTCGTGCTCGAGTATGTCAGCGCCGCGTGACGAGTCAGGCTATAGTAAACCACACCTGCAGTTAGTGCGCGCGGTCGTTGGTAGGCACGTAGGCGGCGCCGCCGTGGCGGGCCCACTCGCGCTCGAACTCGTGCTCGAGTATGTCAGCGCCGCGTGACGAGTCAGCCTATAGTAGATCATACCTGCAGTTAGTGCGCGCGGTCGTTGGTAGGCACGTAGGCGGCGCCGCCGTGGCGGGCCCACTCGCGCTCGAACTCGTGCTCGAGTATGTCAGCGCCGCGTGACGAGTCAGGCTATAGTAAACCACACCTGCAGTTAGTGCGCGCGGTCGTTGGTAGGCACGTAGGCGGCGCCGCCGTGGCGGGCCCACTCGCGCTCGAACTCGTGCTCGAGTATGTCAGCGCCGCGTGACGAGTCAGCCTATAGTAGATCATACCTGCAGTTAGTGCGCGCGGTCGTTGGTAGGCACGTAGGCGGCGCCGCCGTGGCGGGCCCACTCGCGCTCGAACTCGTGCTCGAGTATGTCAGCGCCGCGTGACGAGTCAGGCTATAGTAAACCACACCTGCAGTTAGTGCGCGCGGTCGTTGGTAGGCACGTAGGCGGCGCCGCCGTGGCGGGCCCACTCGCGCTCGAACTCGTGCTCGAGTATGTCAGCGCCGCGTGACGAGTCAGGCTATAGTAAACCACACCTGCAGTTAGTGCGCGCGGTCGTTGGTAGGCACGTAGGCGGCGCCGCCGTGGCGGGCCCACTCGCGCTCGAACTCGTGCTCGAGTATGTCAGCGCCGCGTGACGAGTCAGGCTATAGTAAACCACACCTGCAGTTAGTGCGCGCGGTCGTTGGTAGGCACGTAGGCGGCGCCGCCGTGGCGGGCCCACTCGCGCTCGAACTCGTGCTCGAGTATGTCAGCGCCGCGTGACGAGTCAGGCTATAGTAAACCACACCTGCAGTTAGTGCGCGCGGTCGTTGGTAGGCACGTAGGCGGCGCCGCCGTGGCGGGCCCACTCGCGCTCGAACTCGTGATCGAGTATGTCAGCGCCGCGTGACGAGTCAGGCTATAGTAAACCACACCTGCAGTTAGTGCGCGCGGTCGTTGGTAGGCACGTAGGCGGCGCCGCCGTGGCGGGCCCACTCGCGCTCGAACTCGTGCTCGAGTATGTCAGCGCCGCGTGACGAGTCAGGCTATAGTAAACCACACCTGCAGTTAGTGCGCGCGGTCGTTGGTAGGCACGTAGGCGGCGCCGCCGTGGCGGGCCCACTCGCGCTCGAACTCGTGCTCGAGTATGTCAGCGCCGCGTGACGAGTCAGGCTATAGTAAACCACACCTGCAGTTAGTGCGCGCGGTCGTTGGTAGGCACGTAGGCGGCGCCGCCGTGGCGGGCCCACTCGCGCTCGAACTCGTGCTCGAGTATGTCAGCGCCGCGTGACGAGTCAGCCTATAGTAGATCATACCTGCAGTTAGTGCGCGCGGTCGTTGGTAGGCACGTAGGCGGCGCCGCCGTGGCGGGCCCACTCGCGCTCGAACTCGTGCTCGAGTATGTCAGCGCCGCGTGACGAGTCAGGCTATAGTAAACCACACCTGCAGTTAGTGCGCGCGGTCGTTGGTAGGCACGTAGGCGGCGCCGCCGTGGCGGGCCCACTCGCGCTCGAACTCGTGCTCGAGTATGTCAGCGCCGCGTGACGAGTCAGCCTATAGTAAACCACACCTGCAGTTAGTGCGCGCGGTCGTTGGTAGGCACGTAGGCGGCGCCGCCGTGGCGGGCCCACTCGCGCTCGAACTCGTGCTCGAGTATGTCAGCGCCGCGTGACGAGTCAGCCTATAGTAAACCACACCTGCAGTTAGTGCGCGCGGTCGTTGGTAGGCACGTAGGCGGCGCCGCCGTGGCGGGCCCACTCGCGCTCGAACTCGTGCTCGAGTATGTCAGCGCCGCGTGACGAGTCAGGCTATAGTAAACCACACCTGCAGTTAGTGCGCGCGGTCGTTGGTAGGCACGTAGGCGGCGCCGCCGTGGCGGGCCCACTCGCGCTCGAACTCGTGCTCGAGTATGTCAGCGCCGCGTGACGAGTCAGCCTATAGTAAACCACACCTGCAGTTAGTGCGCGCGGTCGTTGGTAGGCACGTAGGCGGCGCCGCCGTGGCGGGCCCACTCGCGCTCGAACTCGTGCTCGAGGATTTCAGCGCCGCGTTTACGAGTCAGGCCGGTTTCTTCGAGGCTTAACTCGCACATCTGCATGTCATCAACGCCTGGGGAAATTAATGATTTATTAAATTCAATAAATCATTATCAGTAATAACATCGGTTTAGTTCAAAATTAATATTAACATTCGTAAAACTGTTATTAATGAACGTCATGAACAAAAATGTTACTTATTAAATTAATTATTTGGTAAAACATTACACCCATTATTGCATCAAAAAACCGCAAACAATTTTTTCGGCTGCGGCTATAATAACAATACCCATGGTTCATAATAGTGTGACAGGATACTTCAAGTGCCCTGCCTTATGAAGTGCACTCAAGATATAATTATAGTAGTGTGTGAGTGTGCAGTAGTTACCGGCTTGCAGGAGCACGGGCGCCTTGTCGGGATGTAGCTCCATCTGGCGCGCCACGTACTGTGTGTACCACCAGCCGCGCCGCAAGCTAGTGGTGTGTGAGTGTGCAGTAGTTACCGGCTTGCAGGAGCACGGGCGCCTTGTCGGGATGTAGCTCCATCTGGCGCGCCACGTACTGTGTGTACTATTGCATCAAAAAACCGCAAACAATTTTTTCGGCTGCGGCTATAATAACAATACCCATGGTTCATAATAGTGTGACAGGATACTTCAAGTGCCCTGCCTTATGAAGTGCACTCAAGATATAATTATAGTAGTGTGTGAGTGTGCAGTAGTTACCGGCTTGCAGGAGCACGGGCGCCTTGTCGGGATGTAGCTCCATCTGGCGCGCCACGTACTGTGTGTACCACCAGCCGCGCCGCAAGCTAGTGGTGTGTGAGTGTGCAGTAGTTACCGGCTTGCAGGAGCACGGGCGCCTTGTCGGGATGTAGCTCCATCTGGCGCGCCACGTACTGTGTGTACCACCAGCCGCGCCGCAAGCTAGTGGTGTGTGAGTGTGCAGTAGTTACCGGCTTGCAGGAGCACGGGCGCCTTGTCGGGATGTAGCTCCATCTGGCGCGCCACGTACTGCCCGTCGAAGTGTGCGTACCACCAGCCGCGCCGATCACTCGCATCGCCCGCCGCGTTCGTGCGCACGAACGGAATGCGGAAATACCGGTGTCGCGCACCGAGAATGTCGCCCTTTTGGGGTAGCCGCGGCGTTTTTGCTGGAGAGAAAGAAAGAAATGTAGGGCTTGCATAGGCGACCGACTTTATTTTATTCACGAATGAATTACATTGAACCGTTTTGTCTTATTATTATGGACATAACTTCAACATTACTTTGTCAGTAACAGAGATCATGTTCGAATTAGTGTAAATGGATGCTTAATAGTATTATTTCAATATCTTTATTATCTATATTTTCATTGGACGCTATCACATGATGGCGCAATCCAACTAAAGTTATAGAAATCAGAAATAACGACAGTATTCTGTTTTGACTGGGAATTGAATCCAATTTCATAAATTCTTGCGCTGACAGGCTCAAAGAGGCCTTTATAAATTACTAGCGGCCGCCCGCGGTTGCAACCGCGTGGTTCCCGTTCCCGTGGGAATACCGGGATAACAAGTATTCTTTGTTTTAATCTAGGCTATCTACTATCTGTGTGCCAAATTCCAACCAAATCCGTTCAGTAGTTTTTGCGTGGTTGAGGAACAAACATTCAAACATCTAAACGTCCAAACATCCAAACCCAAAAACTTTCACATTTATAATATTAGTAGGACTAGCGGCCGCCCGCGGTTGCACCCGCGTGGTTCCCGTTCCCGTAGGAATACCGGGATAACAAGTATTCTTTGTTCTAGGCTATCTACTATCGGTGTGCCAAATTCCAACCAAATCCGTTCAGTAGTTTTTGCGTGATTGAGGAACAAACATCCAAAACCCACAAACTTTCACATTTATAATATTAGTAGGATAGGATTTAGAGTGAGATTTTTCAAAACGTGTATTTTTAGTGTGATTACGTTAATCTGTGCTTGCTTGCTTTGCATTTATTGAAATAAACATTATTGTTTAGGATTTAGCCATATTTTGGTATGAAAAATGTTTAAATAACGATACTGTTCCTGCAGAAAAAAAAAACGTGATATTTGCCGAGACCCCCACTCTCCCCCACGTGAGATTGGGTAAGATTAGGCTCGACCCCCCTCCCTCCCCCCCTAAATGCCTCACGTTATTAATGGACGCGCCCTTGGCTCTCACCGGCGTCCATGATGGACTGTGGCGCGCGTTCTTGCTCGGCCATGGTGGTCTTGCGCGCGTTCTTTGCCTTCCACGCGTGGTACACCTTCAGACGTCGGTGAAACTCGTGACGGCATGCCTGGAATATGAGATGATTTAAAAAAGAGCAGCAATAATAGGTAGCCGGAAAAGTTTGCGGCCATTTTTACCAAAAATAAAAAGATACCACAGCGAGGCACATTTTCAACATCAAAATCTGACGAATCTTCTGAACAATTTTTTAGTAGTATTCGACAAAGCATCTTCTCCTTAAACATTACGAATATCTCTTTTATTTCATCATTAGGAGCATTCCGCCAGACCTTTATAAAAAAAAGTATCACCTCCTTATTTACTTTCATTTCAAAATTATAACAACACAACATGAAGAAGCAAGACAACTATTAATGTTGTTTCAATTTTACAGAAAGTCAACTATCAAACAATATTATTACATTGCCGTCTGTGTTTAGTGTTGCCAGAAATATAACACGCAAAATTCAGTTGTTCAAAAAGGCCGAATATAACAACTCATTTATTTAAACAAGACTGTTTGTTTCCTGAATAACATAAAAAAAAACTCTTCACTTACCTCCAAAAGTTCAATGTCACACGAAGTATTTATAGTGTCCCGTAGCTCTGAATATTTCCATTTAGAGAGGTCGTACTTTTGCTTGCCTTGCATGGCTTGTTGCATGCGCACACGTTCTGACCTAAATTATAGAGTACGAAGTAAATATAAAAGTTGATAATTTATTCAGTGTCTTGGCATTTACAACTGCACAAGCATGCTCTATTTTTGCTTCTCTACATCATATAAGACATTATACATTATGTTAACATGACATTACTCAAGTTTAGTAAGTTTAGGGTAATCTAAAAAAGATATAGTTAAGTTGAAGTTATCAAACCTTAGTTAAGATTTAAAATTGAGGTTAAAAACTTGTGAACGATTCTCTAAAATAATATGGTTTTAACTTTACAACCGGTATAGTAATAATTTTAATAAAATAAGCAAAACATAAGATATAAGTTTGTTTATCCTTAATTGTTTTATTTAGTAAACTTTCTGTCATACGCTTTTAAAACTTTGATCGTTATTTATAAATATATTTTCCTTTTAAATTATATTGTCATTTAGTCATCTGTGCGTTGGAGCCATTTGTTGTATTTTAAAAATTAATGAAATGAAGAGCAAAATAAATGAGAATCCGACTTTTTCCAAATCCAACCAAATGTTAATCAACTTTAATTAACATAACTTTTCTTTTTATATGTCTTCTGGCGAAACAAGAATCCAACATTTTGTAAATCCGACAAGCGCGAATAATTAGATTGTTTAGCAAATAGGACAAGTAAAGGATAAATATGTTAAGTACATAAAATAAAGTAGTAACAAATAAACCAGCCATTTTGGCATTACAAATCTGATTCTCTGTAAATAATAAATTGTTACATTGATAATTCATCCTACATTTCAGTTAGCACAAATACCCACTAAATACAAAACTACCGTGCAAATAAGTATAAGCGTCAGTTAGGAAATTAGCAACATTAGTACAGTTAGTGTGTCAGTAATTGTACAATAGTCCTCTGACAATACTTGACCTATAATTAGATAGACAGATAGTTATTTAATTTCTTCGTATTCAAAATCTCATAATTATTTTATCATAGTAGCAGTGTGACAGGCTACTGTTTTCTATCGGAAGTTTGCTATCGAAAGATGTAAGGTACGGGACTGACTCAATTTAATTAAATTGATTGCTCGCTAAGTAACCGAACCGATATAATATCCTCAGTAAAATATAGGTACAGTACGAGGCATACCGGGTGTAACAAGACACTCAACGAAGCCGAGGTCTACGTATTCTGCCCATCATCAGGACCATTTTTGTTAAAAATTATTGCTGGGAAACGATTTTAATTTTTGGTGTTAAAAAGCATTGCATACATTACCACGCAATGTAACGCGTACAACAGACCGCGCCTCCGAGTGTATGCTACACAGCTGCGTGCGACCGAGTTGAAAGGCAGCGTTTATGGGCGTACTCATGAAATACATTGACTGATGACTTTTGAAGCCATTGTTTGTTTACAAAATACATAGAATTTTGTAGTGTTTCTGTAGACAAAAATTAGGAAATAACGAATAAAATAAGATTTCATTAAAATTTTGAAAAAAAGAATTGACTTTGACCTTCAATAACTTCGAAGCTATTAGTTTCCCAGGTATAGTTTAAAAGACAAAAATGATCCTGATGATGGGCGGAATGCGTGGACTTCGGCTTCGTTGAGTGTCTTGTTACACCCGTTATATGTTGAATTTTTTCGAAGGAGTGGAGATGGGTTCGCGCATGTGCTCTTGTGAGCGACCAATAGCGCGCGCCCATCTCCCGCCGCCCGCATACCTCACCGCTACGCATGCCCAAATTACGCGTTTCGCGCAATCCCCACCCGATTTCAAGATATTTGCCTCGTACTGTAGCAGTAGGCAAAAGTGCCTAAAGTGGTAACTTTTTGCTCTTTTGCCTGCTACTAATGCAAGAACTATATTTGAATGAGCTTCAATCTGTACAGGTGAATGTTTGATACATTATGTACTTAACGAGTGATGAATTTAATTAAGATGAGGGCGCCACTTTGAGGTACTTAAGACCTTTATGAACCCCTTGGTTCATAAAATATAATTTGGTAATATAATATTATTTTTAATTTTTAGACATTACAGAAGGTGAAAAACGAAATCAGCATTGGCAGAGGACAGAGTGGGAAGGCGGCGTGCAAAGAGAAGACTTGTCGTATCTCACTGAGTACCTGTTTAATTTATTCTCCCCGTTCACTGACTCCATTGTGGGGAAACTGTGCAAACATACCACAATATTACTCGCTGGTATAGTCGCGTCGACTGTCGGCTCAATCATCTTGTTGCAAATAATGTTTTAGTTATTTATGCAACTGTACTATTATGAGGGGTTTCGCATCGTGTGATAATAGTATCACATGAGTGTTTTAATACCTAATTATGTTCAGTTGCATACAAGACTTTATCTACACCAATGATATGTATCCTCCATTAAGGGTTTTGAAACGGTGGCTTATTGGTAACATTGAAACAACCAGTATCATGGTAGCCGTAATGTCCGAGCGAGGGCTTGTCGCGCTCCTTCTCCTCCTCATCATTATATCATCCAAACGAGTGTTATAGTAATGTTGTACTGAATCTCATAATGTAACTCCTTTGGCGTGAGCGCGGGTAGCGCGACATGCTCGCGCTCGGATATTGTGGTTACACTGGTTGTTATAATGTTTGCAGTAAGCTAACTGTTTCAGAACCTTTTATAAAGGCGCGATTATTTAACCGAAATAACCGTTTTTAAGGTCTTACTTTATTCTAAAACCTCATCACGTATCACCAGAAGTGTTAAAAAGTTGCTAAAAAAACACGTGATTTACCCCTGTCTAGTTTCCGAGCAACTTATGGCTTTACAAGTAAGAAAAAATAAATGAAGTTAAAAAAATATTTAAGCTCGTTAATAAGTCCCAAGAGTTACATTTGCAACAAGATTTTACCCAAAATATACGTGATATTGTTGAACAATTTTATTTAAATAAATTCGTCAGTTCTTTGTGCCCATAATTCGTAAAGTGAAACGAAAGCAAATCTTCGTGCTAATATTGAACAACGAGATTTTTAACTGATTGTAATTTGGCAATGGCGTATACACAGAAATAATATACAGTCTGTGTACTGGACCATACCATCGACATTAGTCATTTTTAGGCTCGTATTATAGAGTCAAACTCAAACTTCTGCTTGAGACTTGTACTATTATGTATTCTGTGCTTGAGTACAGCTAGAAATGGATTGCGCTATATGCGATGAATAGCACCATCTCTTTCTAACTTTACTCAAGCAGAGATTTTAGTTTGAGTTTGATTTTATAATAAGAGCCTTAATGTCCCCACTGCTGGGGCACAGGCCTTTCTCATAGGTGGATAAGGAGGATGGGCCTTAACCCACCACAGAGGCCCAATACGGATTGGTGGATGGGAACCACACCATATCTGATCCTAATTGTGTTACTCAACATCTATTTCGATCGCTTTCAATACGACAATCTGTGTACATCAATCGCTGACTGACTAATAAAGATAGTTTTCAAAGTCATTTAATTTGTAGTGCCGCAGCCATGCATGTAAGTACAGTGAATGTCAAACTGAAAGCGAATGCGATAGTTGCTAGAGGTAGGTACACAATGGGGAGGCGAAGGCAAAGTGAATTACAGATGGCGCTTCAGTCTTTGGACCCTTTGTCAGTTTGAGCTTATATTGTCTTGACTCATAGCCTTCTTTATTGTTCTACAAGCCATGCTATTAGGTTTGCGCGTGAACCTATAGGCTGTTGATTTAAGACGGTCAAAAAAGCACCATGACTTCTAGTAAACGGTGTCTTTTTAATTTGTCGTAGTTGCTATTTGTGTCATGTGATTTGTGTCAAATCGGTTCACGCATAGTACCGAAATGCGAAGTTGCCAAACCTAATAGCATGGCTTGTAGACAATAGAGAAGGCTGTGTCTTGACTGTGTATTACATGGTTTTACTTTCTTAGATTATATATTTATCGGTTTTGCGGACAAAAAATGTATTCCATGCTAACTTTAGCTCAGATAAAAGAAGAATTACCGAAAAGAAAAGCCAAAACAACAGGCAAGAAAGTTTATAGCAACTTACAAAAAATTGCTAACAAGCATTACATTTCTTTAAATTTCGTGTAAGATTTACAAGTAATATTTCTATTTCAGATTAGAAGCATATGATTTAAATTTTAACATTGCAACTGAGTGTGAATTTCCGTGTTTATAGTTGCCTCATGATGCCTGCTGTGCAATAGTAATTTCAAATTTCTGTACTGGAATTTCTGTACTATCCAAAATTACACGAACCGTTTTATCATATTTCTTTTATTATTTTAAATTTATTGAATGACTCTGCCATATAAAATTCTAATAATTCTCTGTTTGGCCCCAATATTGGGCTTATTCCATATTTGATATACCTATCAAATTAATCCAAGTTATAAATATGTTAGAAACTGTTGAGGTTGAAATATTAAAGAACAAAGCTGTTATAATTCAAATATTGATTTATTTTGGCGAAGCTTTATTAAATTTATGAAACATTCCTTTTGATTTATAATGTTTCTCAGGCTCAGTAAAGGAGAAAATCGAGGGAATAGCATCTTTTTTTAATATTTTTTTGCCCAATATTTTATTTGTTACTGGGAAATCGATGAACTCCAATATTTTAACAGTTACATGCACAACAATGCGGCATTTTCTTAGTATAAAATTAAAAAGTGCAATACTCCAAGAGATTCCCATATGTTTTGACACTTTCTTTGAGGCGGCCGGGTACCAAAGACAAGACGCCACCTATCGGGATAAAATTGCGCTTTTCCTTCCCATTAAGACGCATATAGTGGTCAAAGGCAAATCTTAAAATATAAGCGTACGGTATATACAGCTGAAGTTGTTACCCTAAGAACATGCTTTCGTTTCAATTGACTTAGGGGCGAATAATCTGTGTATGGAGGGATGAAAATTCCTGTTCGTGCCACTAGGGACACAAGTTGGTGGCACGGCGAGGGATAAGGGTGCTTATCATCTCTGTTTGGCGGCATTTTTAAGCTTATATACAGGAAGAAATTTCGCTAAACCGAAGTGCGAACATTAAATTTTACAGTGAAAACGTTGAGACACTTATTTATTATACGTAGGGATGTGACACGACGAAAAGTCCATCCGAAATATCGATGCGTATCGATGTAAATACAAACAGAATTAATCAGAGAAGTTGATGAAAGTTTAATATCTATTTCAAGTAAAATTACAATGTCGTAATATCAACTACACTGGCCTGCAAAAGTAAGTATCACACAGGCCTATATTTATACATATGAGGTAACTTTGAACCTTTGGTTCTCCGCCCAGGAATAAACAGGGTGTGATTTGATGATGGCCATTCAAAGAGTAAATGGAGGAGGCCCAGATCGCTAAAGAAACCCAATGGATTAAGAGAGTCGTTTACACCAGAGACCGTACGGACTTTTTAGTATTACATTTTCCATACTTTTGATGTAATTTATGGCCGAATACTCAAACGCAACTTAACTTTGAGCGGCTCTCAAACAGCATGCTGTCTTTGTCATATCTTTGACATTTAATGTGACAGGACGACGTTTGAGAGCCCCTCAAAGTTAATTAGCGTTTGAGTATTCGGCCATTAGCCTGTTATTTTTTTAAGTTCAGCCCTGAGCTAAATGACTTTCTTAATCCATTAGGTTTCTTTAGCGATCTGGGCCTCCTCCATTTACTCTTTGAATGGCCATCATCAAATCACACCCTGTTTAATCCTGGGCGGAGAACCAAAGCTTCAAAGTTACCTCGTTTGTATGAATATAGGCCTGTGTGATACTTACTTTTGCAGGCCAGTGTAATAATAAAGAGCACGTAGTATGCACACTAGCGCCGCCATTGGAAAAATATCAAGCAGCATAAAGGCGAAATTGTGAATTATCTGTCTACTAGCGGCCGCCCGCGGTTTCACCCGTGTAGTTCCCGTTCCCGTGGGAATATCGGGATAAAAAGTATCCTATGTTTTAATCTAGGCTATCTACTATCTTTGTGCCAAATTTCAACCAAATCCGTTCAGTAGATTTGCGTGATTGAGGAACAAACATCCAAACCCACAAACTTTCACATTTATAATATTAGTAGATAGTAGAATAGTGCACTCCGAAGAAGCTTTGTGGTGATTTTTATCGCATAAATAATATTTTCTAGCCAGTCGTTTAGTTTAATGAAGTTTTTTTGCGCCACTTTTCTCAGTACAGTTCTTCGGAGTGCACTACAGAGAGATAATTCACAATTTCGTCTTTATTTAAGCACAATATTTTTTTTCCAATGGCGGCGCTAATTTGCAGACTACGTGCTCTTATTTCCTTTATTTATTAAGTAGAACTTAAGAGGATTGTCAAGCAAACAGTCTCCATATAAACGGCGATAACGTTTCCCACCCTCTAAGCCTCAACCTACAGCAATGAATTTTTGTTTTTGAAATGCCTAAAAACTAGGGATGTCCGTTTTGATTTTTTAAATAACTGTAACAGATTTTGAGATATTTGCATTTTAGTGATTTCATGAGTATTTTAAAACGTACAGCCCTAGTTTTTAGGCATTTCAAAAACATATCAAAAATTCATTGCTGTCGGTTAAGGTTTAGGGGGTGGGAAACGTTATCGCCATTTGTATGGAGACCGCTTGCTTGACAATCCTCTTAACTACCGGTAGTGCCAATGACGAAAAAAAATTAAAAATCAGCACATTCAAAATAGTACTCTATCTGCTAAGCAATAAAGCTAGTGATGTATCATGAAAAAAACAACAGATTTTGTTTTTTTTCCCAATAATTAAAATTTTCCTCACAATGGGGAAAACCCCCCCTTTGGAGACACTGTTCTTCGTTCTAAGTTCATAGGTAGGTACTTAAAAAAACATAAACCGAACGAATGCTGTTGAAAACTTGGTACTTTTCAACCAAAAAAGTAATGTAGGTTCAAAAATTAACAGAAAACTTTAATATGAACTCATAAGTATTAATCTTTGACGGAAACTTCCTTAATCATTTTGATTTTCAAGAAAAAACACATGGTCCAGAAAAAAAAACACGATTTTTTTCACGTTAGAAAAAAAAACTGTTTTTTTACAACACTAAATAAGGCACATACCTGCGCAACTGCGGCGGCGACCCTTCGACGTGCCCGTTGGTTTCTTTAGCCAGTCTCACGGCCATCTCGTGGTCTCTCCTCTCCTGTTCTAACCTGCACACAGTCATTGTTTTTAATCTTTTTGGGTTGCACATGATCACTTAAAATATACAAAAGAAAGTAATTTATACGAATCTTTAAAAAAATATTGAGAAGTATGTAGAAGGGCTACAGAAAAAAAAACTACATTATATATTAAGTAAAAATGTATTTAAAGAAAAAAAACTGTGCTGCTAAATGTTGCTGCAGCGCGGCGGCCGCTATGCGGTCACTATGCGTTTCCTCTGCTTCAAGTTACGATGCATACACTTTTATGTTACAAGTTACAACAAGCCTACAGATCAGTGGCGAGGAGTCGAAATATGGCAAAGGTAAGCCCGACCAATAATTTCTCTAAAAATTCTCCTAACTGTATGGTGTATTGCAAGGGTGGGATTTCTAAAAGGGAAGCCGATAGGAATCGGCATGTATGGACCCTTCGCCACTGCTACAGATACCGCATGTCGCAGCTGCAACATGCCCTACAGATACCCACCTCTCCCTATAGTCCTGGTCGGCCCTGGCGGCCTGCTGCAGCGCGGTCATGTCGCAGCTGCAACATGCCCTACAGATACCCACCTCTCCCTATAGTCCTGGTCGGCCCTGGCGGCCTGCTGCAGCGCGGTCATGTCGCAGCTGCAACATGCCCTACAGACACCCACCTCTCCCTATAGTCCTGGTCGGCCCTGGCGGCCTGCTGCAGCGCGGTCATGTCGCAGCTGCAACATGCCCTACAGACACCCACCTCTCCCTATAGTCCTGGTCGGCCCTGGCGGCCTGCTGCAGCGCGGTCATGTCGCAGCTGCAACATGCCCTACAGACACCCACCTCTCCCTATAGTCCTGGTCGGCCCTGGCGGCCTGCTGCAGCGCGGTCATGTCGCAGCTGCAACATGCCCTACAGATACCCACCTCTCCCTATAGTCCTGGTCGGCCCTGGCGGCCTGCTGCAGCGCGGTCATGTCGCAGCTGCAACATGCCCTACAGACACCCACCTCTCCCTATAGTCCTGGTCGGCCCTGGCGGCCTGCTGCAGCGCGGTCATGTCGCAGCTGCAACATGCCCTACAGACACCCACCTCTCCCTATAGTCCTGGTCGGCCCTGGCGGCCTGCTGCAGCGCGGTCATGTCGCAGCTGCAACATGCCCTACAGACACCCACCTCTCCCTATAGTCCTGGTCGGCCCTGGCGGCCTGCTGCAGCGCGGTCATGTCGCAGCTGCAACATGCCCTACAGACACCCACCTCTCCCTATAGTCCTGGTCGGCCCTGGCGGCCTGCTGCAGCGCGGTCATGTCGCAGCTGCAACATGCCCTACAGACACCCACCTCTCCCTATAGTCCTGGTCGGCCCTGGCGGCCTGCTGCAGCGCGGTCATGTCGCAGCTGCAACATGCCCTACAGACACCCACCTCTCCCTATAGTCCTGGTCGGCCCTGGCGGCCTGCTGCAGCGCGGTCATGTCGCAGCTGCAACATGCCCTACAGACACCCACCTCTCCCTATAGTCCTGGTCGGCCCTGGCGGCCTGCTGCAGCGCGGTCATGTCGCAGCTGCAACATGCCCTACAGACACCCACCTCTCCCTATAGTCCTGGTCGGCCCTGGCGGCCTGCTGCAGCGCGGTCATGTCGCAGCTGCAACATGCCCTACAGACACCCACCTCTCCCTATAGTCCTGGTCGGCCCTGGCGGCCTGCTGCAGCGCGGTCATGTCGCAGCTGCAACATGCCCTACAGACACCCACCTCTCCCTATAGTCCTGGTCGGCCCTGGCGGCCTGCTGCAGCGCGGTCATGTCGCAGCTGCAACATGCCCTACAGATACCCACCTCTCCCTATAGTCCTGGTCGGCCCTGGCGGCCTGCTGCAGCGCGGTCATGTCGCAGCTGCAACATGCCCTACAGATACCCACCTCTCCCTATAGTCCTGGTCGGCCCTGGCGGCCTGCTGCAGCGCGGTCATGTCGCAGCTGCAACATGCCCTACAGACACCCACCTCTCCCTATAGTCCTGGTCGGCCCTGGCGGCCTGCTGCAGCGCGGTCATGTCGCAGCTGCAACATGCCCTACAGACACCCACCTCTCCCTATAGTCCTGGTCGGCCCTGGCGGCCTGCTGCAGCGCGGTCATGTCGCAGCTGCAACATGCCCTACAGATACCCACCTCTCCCTATAGTCCTGGTCGACCCTGGCGGCCTGCTGCAGCGCGGTCATGTCGCAGCTGCAACATGCCCTACAGACACCCACCTCTCCCTATAGTCCTGGTCGGCCCTGGCGGCCTGCTGCAGCGCGGTCATGTCGCAGCTGCAACATGCCCTACAGATACCCACCTCTCCCTATAGTCCTGGTCGGCCCTGGCGGCCTGCTGCAGCGCGGTCATGTCGCAGCTGCAACATGCCCTACAGACACCCACCTCTCCCTATAGTCCTGGTCGGCCCTGGCGGCCTGCTGCAGCGCGGTCATGTCGCAGCTGCAACATGCCCTACAGACACCCACCTCTCCCTATAGTCCTGGTCGGCCCTGGCGGCCTGCTGCAGCGCGGTCATGTCGCAGCTGCAACATGCCCTACAGACACCCACCTCTCCCTATAGTCCTGGTCGGCCCTGGCGGCCTGCTGCAGCGCGGTCATGTCGCAGCTGCAACATGCCCTACAGATACCCACCTCTCCCTATAGTCCTGGTCGGCCCTGGCGGCCTGCTGCAGCGCGGTCATGTCGCAGCTGCAACATGCCCTACACACACCCACCTCTCCCTATAGTCCTGGTCGGCCCTGGCGGCCTGCTGCAGCGCGGTCATGTCGCAGCTGCAACATGCCCTACAGACACCCACCTCTCCCTATAGTCCTGGTCGGCCCTGGCGGCCTGCTGCAGCGCGGTCATGTCGCAGCTGCAACATGCCCTACAGATACCCACCTCTCCCTATAGTCCTGGTCGGCCCTGGCGGCCTGCTGCAGCGCGGTCATGTCGCAGCTGCAACATGCCCTACAGACACCCACCTCTCCCTATAGTCCTGGTCGGCCCTGGCGGCCTGCTGCAGCGCGGTCATGTCGCAGCTGCAACATGCCCTACAGATACCCACCTCTCCCTATAGTCCTGGTCGGCCCTGGCGGCCTGCTGCAGCGCGGTCATGTCGCAGCTGCAACATGCCCTACAGACACCCACCTCGCCCTATAGTCCTGGTCGGCCCTGGCGGCCTGCTGCAGCGCGGTCATGTCGCAGCTGCAACATGCCCTACAGACACCCACCTCTCCCTATAGTCCTGGTCGGCCCTGGCGGCCTGCTGCAGCGCGGTCATGTCGCAGCTGCAACATGCCCTACAGATACCCACCTCTCCCTATAGTCCTGGTCGGCCCTGGCGGCCTGCTGCAGCGCGGTCATGTCGCAGCTGCAACATGCCCTACAGACACCCACCTCTCCCTATAGTCCTGGTCGGCCCTGGCGGCCTGCTGCAGCGCGGTCATGTCGCAGCTGCAACATGCCCTACAGACACCCACCTCTCCCTATAGTCCTGGTCGGCCCTGGCGGCCTGCTGCAGCGCGGTCATGTCGCAGCTGCAACATGCCCTACAGACACCCACCTCTCCCTATAGTCCTGGTCGGCCCTGGCGGCCTGCTGCAGCGCGGTCATGTCGCAGCTGCAACATGCCCTACAGACACCCACCTCTCCCTATAGTCCTGGTCGGCCCTGGCGGCCTGCTGCAGCGCGGTCATGTCGCAGCTGCAACATGCCCTACAGACACCCACCTCTCCCTATAGTCCTGGTCGGCCCTGGCGGCCTGCTGCAGCGCGGTCATGTCGCAGCTGCAACATGCCCTACAGACACCCACCTCTCCCTATAGTCCTGGTCGGCCCTGGCGGCCTGCTGCAGCGCGGTCATGTCGCAGCTGCAACATGCCCTACAGATACCCACCTCTCCCTATAGTCCTGGTCGGCCCTGGCGGCCTGCTGCAGCGCGGTCATGTCGCAGCTGCAACATGCCCTACAGACACCCACCTCTCCCTATAGTCCTGGTCGGCCCTGGCGGCCTGCTGCAGCGCGGTCATGTCGCAGCTGCAACATGCCCTACAGACACCCACCTCTCCCTATAGTCCTGGTCGGCCCTGGCGGCCTGCTGCAGCGCGGTCATGTCGCAGCTGCAACATGCCCTACAGACACCCACCTCTCCCTATAGTCCTGGTCGGCCCTGGCGGCCTGCTGCAGCGCGGTCATGTCGCAGCTGCAACATGCCCTACAGATACCCACCTCTCCCTATAGTCCTGGTCGGCCCTGGCGGCCTGCTGCAGCGCGGTCATGTCGCAGCTGCAACATGCCCTACAGACACCCACCTCTCCCTATAGTCCTGGTCGGCCCTGGCGGCCTGCTGCAGCGCGGTCATGTCGCAGCTGCAACATGCCCTACAGACACCCACCTCTCCCTATAGTCCTGGTCGGCCCTGGCGGCCTGCTGCAGCGCGGTCATGTCGCAGCTGCAACATGCCCTACAGACACCCACCTCTCCCTATAGTCCTGGTCGGCCCTGGCGGCCTGCTGCAGCGCGGTCATGTCGCAGCTGCAACATGCCCTACAGACACCCACCTCTCCCTATAGTCCTGGTCGGCCCTGGCGGCCTGCTGCAGCGCGGTCATGTCGCAGCTGCAACATGCCCTACAGACACCCACCTCTCCCTATAGTCCTGGTCGGCCCTGGCGGCCTGCTGCAGCGCGGTCATGTCGCAGCTGCAACATGCCCTACAGACACCCACCTCTCCCTATAGTCCTGGTCGGCCCTGGCGGCCTGCTGCAGCGCGGTCATGTCGCAGCTGCAACATGCCCTACAGACACCCACCTCTCCCTATAGTCCTGGTCGGCCCTGGCGGCCTGCTGCAGCGCGGTCATGTCGCAGCTGCAACATGCCCTACAGACACCCACCTCTCCCTATAGTCCTGGTCGGCCCTGGCGGCCTGCTGCAGCGCGGTCATGTCGCAGCTGCAACATGCCCTACAGACACCCACCTCTCCCTATAGTCCTGGTCGGCCCTGGCGGCCTGCTGCAGCGCGGTCATGTCGCAGCTGCAACATGCCCTACAGACACCCACCTCTCCCTATAGTCCTGGTCGGCCCTGGCGGCCTGCTGCAGCGCGGTCATGTCGCAGCTGCAACATGCCCTACAGATACCCACCTCTCCCTATAGTCCTGGTCGGCCCTGGCGGCCTGCTGCAGCGCGGTCATGTCGCAGCTGCAATATGCCCTACAGACACCCACCTCTCCCTATAGTCCTGGTCGGCCCTGGCGGCCTGCTGCAGCGCGGTCATGTCGCAGCTGCAACATGCCCTACAGACACCCACCTCTCCCTATAGTCCTGGTCGGCCCTGGCGGCCTGCTGCAGCGCGGTCATGTCGCAGCTGCAACATGCCCTACAGACACCCACCTCTCCCTATAGTCCTGGTCGGCCCTGGCGGCCTGCTGCAGCGCGGTCATGTCGCAGCTGCAACATGCCCTACAGACACCCACCTCTCCCTATAGTCCTGGTCGGCCCTGGCGGCCTGCTGCAGCGCGGTCATGTCGCAGCTGCAACATGCCCTACAGACACCCACCTCTCCCTATAGTCCTGGTCGACCCTGGCGGCCTGCTGCAGCGCGGTCATGTCGCAGCTGCAACATGCCCTACAGACACCCACCTCTCCCTATAGTCCTGGTCGGCCCTGGCGGCCTGCTGCAGCGCGGTCATGTCGCAGCTGCAACATGCCCTACAGATACCCACCTCTCCCTATAGTCCTGGTCGGCCCTGGCGGCCTGCTGCAGCGCGGTCATGTCGCAGCTGCAACATGCCCTACAGACACCCACCTCTCCCTATAGTCCTGGTCGGCCCTGGCGGCCTGCTGCAGCGCGGTCATGTCGCAGCTGCAACATGCCCTACAGACACCCACCTCTCCCTATAGTCCTGGTCGGCCCTGGCGGCCTGCTGCAGCGCGGTCATGTCGCAGCTGCAACATGCCCTACAGATACCCACCTCTCCCTATAGTCCTGGTCGGCCCTGGCGGCCTGCTGCAGCGCGGTCATGTCGCAGCTGCAACATGCCCTACAGACACCCACCTCTCCCTATAGTCCTGGTCGGCCCTGGCGGCCTGCTGCAGCGCGGTCATGTCGCAGCTGCAACATGCCCTACAGACACCCACCTCTCCCTATAGTCCTGGTCGGCCCTGGCGGCCTGCTGCAGCGCGGTCATGTCGCAGCTGCAACATGCCCTACAGATACCCACCTCTCCCTATAGTCCTGGTCGGCCCTGGCGGCCTGCTGCAGCGCGGTCATGTCGCAGCTGCAACATGCCCTACAGACACCCACCTCTCCCTATAGTCCTGGTCGGCCCTGGCGGCCTGCTGCAGCGCGGTCATGTCGCAGCTGCAACATGCCCTACAGATACCCACCTCTCCCTATAGTCCTGGTCGGCCCTGGCGGCCTGCTGCAGCGCGGTCATGTCGCAGCTGCAACATGCCCTACAGATACCCACCTCTCCCTATAGTCCTGGTCGGCCCTGGCGGCCTGCTGCAGCGCGGTCATGTCGCAGCTGCAACATGCCCTACAGACACCCACCTCTCCCTATAGTCCTGGTCGGCCCTGGCGGCCTGCTGCAGCGCGGTCATGTCGCAGCTGCAACATGCCCTACAGACACCCACCTCTCCCTATAGTCCTGGTCGACCCTGGCGGCCTGCTGCAGCGCGGTCATGTCGCAGCTGCAACATGCCCTACAGACACCCACCTCTCCCTATAGTCCTGGTCGGCCCTGGCGGCCTGCTGCAGCGCGGTCATGTCGCAGCTGCAACATGCCCTACAGACACCCACCTCTCCCTATAGTCCTGGTCGGCCCTGGCGGCCTGCTGCAGCGCGGTCATGTCGCAGCTGCAACATGCCCTACAGACACCCACCTCTCCCTATAGTCCTGGTCGGCCCTGGCGGCCTGCTGCAGCGCGGTCATGTCGCAGCTGCACCATGCCCTACAGACACCCACCTCTCCCTATAGTCCTGGTCGACCCTGGCGGCCTGCTGCAGCGCGGTCATGTCGCAGCTGCAACATGCCCTACAGACACCCACCTCTCCCTATAGTCCTGGTCGGCCCTGGCGGCCTGCTGCAGCGCGGTCATGTCGCAGCTGCAACATGCCCTACAGATACCCACCTCTCCCTATAGTCCTGGTCGGCCCTGGCGGCCTGCTGCAGCGCGGTCATGTCGCAGCTGCAACATGCCCTACAGACACCCACCTCTCCCTATAGTCCTGGTCGGCCCTGGCGGCCTGCTGCAGCGCGGTCATGTCGCAGCTGCAACATGCCCTACAGACACCCACCTCTCCCTATAGTCCTGGTCGGCCCTGGCGGCCTGCTGCAGCGCGGTCATGTCACAGCTGCAACATGCCCTACAGATACCCACCTCTCCCTATAGTCCTGGTCGGCCCTGGCGGCCTGCTGCAGCGCGGTCATGTCGCAGCTGCAACATGCCCTACAGACACCCACCTCTCCCTATAGTCCTGGTCGGCCCTGGCGGCCTGCTGCAGCGCGGTCATGTCGCAGCTGCAACATGCCCTACAGATACCCACCTCTCCCTATAGTCCTGGTCGGCCCTGGCGGCCTGCTGCAGCGCGGTCATGTCGCAGCTGCAACATGCCCTACAGACACCCACCTCTCCCTATAGTCCTGGTCGGCCCTGGCGGCCTGCTGCAGCGCGGTCATGTCGCAGCTGCAACATGCCCTACAGACACCCACCTCTCCCTATAGTCCTGGTCGGCCCTGGCGGCCTGCTGCAGCGCGGTCATGTCGCAGCTGCAACATGCCCTACAGATACCCACCTCTCCCTATAGTCCTGGTCGGCCCTGGCGGCCTGCTGCAGCGCGGTCATGTCGCAGCTGCAACATGCCCTACAGACACCCACCTCTCCCTATAGTCCTGGTCGGCCCTGGCGGCCTGCTGCAGCGCGGTCATGTCGCAGCTGCAACATGCCCTACAGACACCCACCTCTCCCTATAGTCCTGGTCGGCCCTGGCGGCCTGCTGCAGCGCGGTCATGTCGCAGCTGCAACATGCCCTACAGACACCCACCTCTCCCTATAGTCCTGGTCGGCCCTGGCGGCCTGCTGCAGCGCGGTCATGTCGCAGCTGCAACATGCCCTACAGACACCCACCTCTCCCTATAGTCCTGGTCGGCCCTGGCGGCCTGCTGCAGCGCGGTCATGTCGCAGCTGCAACATGCCCTACAGATACCCACCTCTCCCTATAGTCCTGGTCGACTCTCGCGGCTTGCTCTAGTTGCTGCTGTAACGCGGCGGCCGCTATGCGGTCGGCCTCTTCACGCCGAAGCCTCTCCGCTTCTTCCGCTTTACGCCGCGCTTCCATTTCCGCCTTCCTATGATACCATCATGATGTCCATGAGTACACGCTAAAATTTTTATCATTTGGTTTCCGCTGTGGGGCGGTTCCACTCATTTGATTATAAGCAACTTTACTATGGGGCCAACTCTGATATCGCGAAAAAAAAATCAGCTGTTCCATACATTACGATCGAGTAGTTATTGCGCTTTTGTTTGGAACCGCTGATTTTTTTGCGATATCAATGTTGGCCCCATAGCAAAAGTTGCTTGATATGATAAATGAAACCACCCCACTGCGGGAACCAAATGATTAAAATTTCACACTGTATATACAGTTGTGGCCATATAATTAAGATCGATTTTTAGTTTAAAAAAAATTCAATTACGACCTAATAATTTATCGATGTCGTTTCATAGATTTTGTTTTTTTAATTAATTTTGAATGAAACAACTGGGGGTCTATTGCCCAAGTGTCGTCGACTTCGCCGTCGGCTTCATTTGACAGATGGATGAAATACATTGCTTCTTTTTTTTTGGTACAAATAAAAACTTACCAAAGAAAAGTAGCAATGTATTACAACCATTTGTCAAATGAAGCCGACAGCGAAGTCGACGACACTTGGGCAATAGACCCACTGATTTATATTTTGCTATTTCAGAGTGAGTCCCATAGATAAAGTTGTTCAGTTTATGGTCCGAAAAAACTGTTTTTCCTATGTTTGGTTGATTCATTCACAACCTGTATAAAGTCAACCCTATATGAGGAGCTGGGTGGCGCAGTGGATAGCGCCTGGCCCAGCGATTACGGAGGTTAAACAGCCATGGGATGGGTGACCAAAAATTTGATTATCTTGAGCTCCTCCGTGCTTCGGAAGGCACACTAAGCCATTGGTCCCGGCTGCATTTGCAGTCGTAAACACCCACCAATCCGCATTGGGCCCACGTGGTTGGCCCCCCCAACCTCCATACAAAAAAGGCCTGTGCCCCAGCAGTGGGAACATTAAAATGACTGATGGTCATAAGGTCAACATACATTCGTCGGTGTTCTTCTTCCTGCCTAATCCTGTCCTGTTCTTTGCGTTTCTCTTCTTCAGCCGCGCGCATTTCTGCTTCGATTTTGCGCAACCTCTCTTGTTCTTCGCTAAAACATTATGTAAAAATTAACACAGTGACAGAAAAATTTAATAAGCAGCTATGTCGGTTTATTAAATGAAAAAAAAAACAAACTTAAAAATAATAGTTTCTGTTACAATCAGAACCAACCAAAAATGAGAACAAAAAAAAGTGCACCATAACGTTTTGAGATAAGGTTGATTTTTGTCAAATCATTAGGTATTTTGGTAGGTTATAATGCTTAAATCATTGTTGCGCTGACTATACCTTACCTACTTTAAAAAAATCGGTTGTAAATACATTTAAGAAATATATACGCGACGTATTGATGAATGAAAGTGGGTAAAAACTAGAGTAAATAAATATACACTGCTGTTTTCTCAATCTCACAATGATGATTGTATAGTTTCAAGGTTTATTGCAAATGAAGGAGATAGATAAAAAATTCACAGATCTCGTGTCTTTCACGACCTTCTGGTACATTGAAAATGAATTTAATAATTGAATTTTATAAAAAATATATTCCTTTCTTTGAATTAGTACTTACAATACTTTGAAATCACAGCAAAGCCATGAACAATTTAGGATTTACTTTTCTGCGATTCGTGTGTATGAAATTCATATAAAAATATTTCATTTTTATAAACATTATTATTTTATTGAAAGGTAGTAACTATAACCTAAGATATATAAAAAAATCTAAGATTTATTTTGAAGCCCTACGTCAACTCAGCTACGCGATGCGCATCTAAGGAGCGCGCTTCCCGAAATTACACCAACACGCTACATATTGTAGCCCTCGTTGATACGCGTCTTTTAATTTGAGGCTTCAACCATTCATGTAGCCTTAAAACTTACGACACCAAGGCGATGTCGCACTCTGAGCGAAAATGGGGGCTATACTGTGAAGCGATCGAAAAAACATGTTCAATGTTAAAGGTTAAGCTACAGGGCAAACCCTTAACCCAATCGTCTTTGTTTTAGGTTCAAATTGTAGCTGACTAGATTGTTCAGAGGAGATTTTCTCAAAATTTTGATATCATTCTTCGTTTCCAAAATATCGAGCGCCAAAATCAAAAAATCTGAAAAAAAAGAGATTTTTTTCCACTATTTCGGCCATAATTTTTTACGTTTTTTATTTTTTCGAATAATTTTTTACTTTTTGCACCTTGTAGCTCTTGTAAATACGCGTCTTTTGAGTCTTTTTGAATATCATATCTTCACAACCTTCTGTGATATAAGGGGATCGCACTTTTTCGTGAAATCGGTGCCTATACTGGAGCGAACGAAAAGACATTTTCAATGTCAAAATACTGTGTGAATGACAAAATAATGTAGAAAATTGCACAGAGCACAGAACAGTGAAGAGATTATTTGACTACTAGCGGCCGCCGGAAAGTGTTAGCTATCCCTCGCGAACACTACGTTTTTCTGGATGAAAGGTACCCTTTGTCCTTCTCTGTACCTACCCCTGACAACGTGTATGTTAAATTTCATGATGATCGGTTCAGTAGTTAAGACGTGAAAGCGTAACAAACAAACTTACTACGGATTATTAAGGTAAAGATAAGGATAATATATAGAGATACTAACCGGTTTTTCTGGTCAATCATGGACTTCTGTAGCGCACCCATTTGCAACTCTATGTCTTTAGTCAGCTTGCTGTATAGCGCGTCTATTTCAACTCGCGTGATTTTCTGATTACTCTGTAACAATGAAAATAATATTGATCCCCTAGCATGATCACCGAAACACGATATATTTCGCGTGATATAGCGTTTTATCTACACTCTACTGTCAAAATCCATCTTCTTTTCTTTTGATATTACACGACGAAATTAATCAATCTGTCAATTTTTATTACAAACATTTTTGATTTTACGTATTATTATTCAGAGCATATTTTACAATACTTTACATTTGAGCTTTATCTATTATACAGACGATTCAATTTCCTTTTTCCTTGTATACAATGCAATTAATCTGCCAATGATAATGTAATAAATAACCAACTTCAGATCGCTTGAGGTACAATACGGTGTATTTTAATCTGTGCGCACTATACATTCTGGAGTGAAGTTGACGAGGACCACAGTCGTCGTTGTCAGATTATTTGTTACATTGTAAATTCGTACATTTATTTGGAACAATTGAAATCTCAACTAAAATAAGGCCAGCAGTCATGTATGGATCAGAATGTAGGGCTATGAAGAAGATGAATGAAAGGAAATTACATGTAGCAGAGATGAAAATGCTGAGGTGGATGTCTGGTGTGACGCGAATGGATAAAATTAGCAGTGAGAGGAAGTTTGAAAGTAGCATCAGTAACAGAGAAGTTGAAAGGGAATCGTCTGGCTTGGTTTGGGAATGTTATGGGAAGGGATGAAAGGCATGGTACTAGAAGAGTAATGGATATGGATGTAGAGGGCTGGAAAGTAAGAGGAAGACCGCAGAAAAGATGGATGGATTGTGTGCGGAATGATATGAATGTGAAGGGAGTGGATGAGGTGATGAGTGACAGGAAGGAATGGAAGAGAAGGACGCACTGCACCGACCCCAAATAAATTGGAATAAGAGTAGGGGAATGATGAATTGAAATCTCAACTAACCTTGATAGTAGCGCAAGCAGTTTTGATAGCGTTCCTCAAATTCTCGATATTCCTCACAGCCGTTGCCTTCTCCTTACTAAGTTGCGCTACGACAGTGTCCATCTGCCTCAGGTTGTGTTGCAGCGCGTTGATTTTGGAGACGCCTCGGTAGCGAGGCTGGTGTTTCTTGCGGAATAGGTATCCGCGGATTGTATTTAAAAAAAACAATTGAAATCTCAACTAACCTTGATAGTAGCGCAAGCAGTCTTGATAGCGTTCCTCAAATTCTCGATATTCCTCACAGCCGTTGCCTTCTCCTTACTAAGTTGCACTTAGACAGTGTCCATCTGCCTCAGGTTGTGTTGCAGCGCGTTGATTTTGGAGACGCCTCGGTAGCGAGGCTGGTGTTTCTTGCGGAATAGGTATCCGCGGATTGTATTTAAAAAAAACAATTGAAATCTCAACTAACCTTGATAGTAGCGCAAGCAGTCTTGATAGCGTTCCTCAAATTTTCGATATTCCTCACAGCCGTTGCCTTCTCCTTACTAAGTTGCGCCACAACAGTGTCCATCTGCCTCAGGTTGTGTTGTAGCGCGTTGATTTTGGCGATGCCTCGGTAGCGAGGCTGGTGTTGCTTGCGGACGAGGTATCCGCGGATTGTCTTTTGTACTTTTATTAGGCATTCACGACGGTATACTATCTTGTTTTTCACTGAAAGAGGTTTAGTTTGAGTTAGAGTTAGGTAAGAGTAACTTTCTCAAAAGTTTGCCAAGTTTTTTGTGAATTAAACAATGTGGAAACATGGCCCCCTAGCATGACCACCGAAACACCGTAGGTATATCGAGTGATATAGCGTTTTATCGATACTTAACTGTCATAATCCATTGTCTTTTGACAGTTAAACGTGATAAATCGCAATATCATATCGTGTTTCGGTGATTATGCTAGGGGAAGCAGCTCGTCGTTGATAAGTCACTTGTTGACAATCCAAGCAAAACATTACTTTTTTAAATATAAATGTAGTACACACAAATAGTACACGGTGTCAGGCTAGGCGCACTCCGCGCTTTAGGTACAAAGCTACAAGTAGGTAGCGGCACAGAATACATAATAGTACAAGTACAGAAGATCCACTCCGCAAAGTCATTTAAATAAATAACGACTCTATTCCATACCCAATAAAGTACAACTCAGGTTGCACGCCGCTCTCTTACCTACAGTTATATTCACCTAGAAGTTGCCTCTCTTTCTATCGCGTAGCTCTTATCTCTTCTAACGACTTCAGGGTTTCTTCTTTTAAATAATAATTAAATAACTGGTAGTTAATTTATTACAAATTATGTGTTTGTGAAATAATGTGTAGTTAAATACGTTTTAAAAAACATAGGCTAGGTACAGTCAACGCCACATCAGACTATACATGCTGGCTTTAAAGCAATTGGCTTTATTACGAAATGAAATTGTAATTATAGGTAATTAATTTTATTTCGAAAGTAGGTAGGTAAATAAGTACCTACCTAATCTATAAATTATTATTTCAATAAATAGTTGGGCGAAGATTGTTTAGCAAATAAGACAAGTAAATACCTAAGAATAAACTGATACTAGTGTAGACAAGCACTTCTTACGTTTAGATGTCGTTTGGAACTTTTGGAAGACTAAAAAACGTGGGGTTCGGATCCTTTTTATTCGTATTAAGGCATATTATCAAAATCGAACTGCTAATGTGCGACCCAGCTTGCACGCGGTTGCCCTCTGAAATTAGTCCGTCCAGACGGACCCGCTACCTACTTGTAGCTTTGTACCTAAAGCGCGGAGTGCGCCTAGCCTGGTAGCGGGTCCGTCCGGACGGACTAATTTCAGAGGGCTACGGCGTGCCGGCTGGGTCGCACATTAGCAGTTCGATTTCGATAGTATACCTTAACCACTCGTTTGTCGCGCGGCCGGCGCGCAATTTCCTTGTTTGTCACGCAGTTTTGCGTTACAGCAGTGCACTTGCACAGCTGCGTTAAAACCGTTTTTATGACCCGTTCCTGTTTCTATACGAACAAATAATGTTCTATTTCGTATAGGTAATGGATGAAGCTATAAGTATTGAAAAAAAAACGAGTACCTGTAATGGTAAAATAATTTCTAAAAAATTCGTGAATTTAGCTAAAGAGAAAATTCACGACTTGTAATGGGAATTGATTTTTAATATTAAATCTAAATCGATAACTAGTGTTTTTTTTTTACATAATTAAAAACTAGAATAATACCCCTTTCCGTACATGCCAATTTTTTTATGAATTGGAAGCAATTCAACGGTCTTAATAATGTTTGTATATCGCACAAATTTTTACTGCGCGTCTTAATTCGCTGCTGAGTCTAAGCGCTGTTTCGTAGTATTTTATTCCAATTGTGGAAGGCTTGTGACAAAAATAAAATATACTTTAGAAAGATACAGATTTCAACTTTCATATTTTGTAAAAAAAGATGAGACTCTTGAAGAAAAGTATCTTTGTAAAAAATTATAACATTAAAGCGGCCCACTATAAATGATAAAATTGTGTTTTTGTAACAAGCGTTGATTGGTTAAATTTGGATCAAGATTACCTTGTACTAATTATATGTACAGAAAGAGCAAAACCTGCAGTTTCTAACAGTATGCAATACATAGGAAAGATTCTTCCGAAATGTATGTAAAATTTCGATCTAAATAATCCAATTTCGCGCTGCCGGGCGCTGGCGTACGGGCCGTTCGCTGCCAAGATGGCCGCGCGTAGCCGAGTTTAGTTCAGGGTTGTCGCACACATTAAATAAAACTAGGTAGGTACTTAATTTTTTTTATTATATTTTTAATTTTATAGTCACATTTTTTTTAATAGTTCTCCTCTTCCTCGTCCCCTGCCTCACTCTCCTCGATTTTCACTGTACACAGCATAAAATATAAAATGGATGTGGACTAAAAAATTATAACTAGACACCCAACACCAATCACAATAACCAACACCAAAACCAAAAAAACATTCACTAGGTAATGTATAAAAACAACATAAACACAACCTAATATGAAAATAATAAGCGTGTGAGGCAGCCCTGCCAAAATGCTAGTTTGTTTCAAGGTCCCACAGGACCTTGTTACCTTGACCGTGGATAATGGCGTAATAAAAACTCACTATTTTGCGTTGCATCAATCATCCTGTGTAAACAGATGAATGTTATATTTTGAAACCACTTTGAAACTGTTCACTAATAGTATTATTATCTTATTTCGGATAATTCTTTGATTAACCAATCTAAATTATAACATAATGTTGTTGTAAACAGAAACAATACATCAAGAAATTTACCGGGCTACGGTTTTGTTATAATTTTTAACACTAGACATTAAATTTGTGACGAGATATTTATATGATCGAATAAATCACGATATGACGATTCTTTTAATATATGACATCAAACAGAAATATAAATTAACAAAATACTTACGGCATATCAAATTAGAGCACTTCATACAGAAAAAACAAGTATGGCGTCAACTGACGTGAAACTCTTCAAAATTATTTTTTTCAACCAATCACAGGCCTTTTCTACTTTTTTTTGCGATATTAGTGTTGCCAAAATCATAATCTAAATCAGCCCAAGAGGTTTTGGTGTGGCCGCCTAAAAAAAACCTACCAAATTGGTAGAAATCGAACAGCGATCGACCCGGTCCTACAGCACCGCGCGACAAAGGACCGTCTTTTGCTTGCGGTACTACAGTACCGCGAAGCAATCGAGTGGTTAATACGAATAAAAAGGATCCGAACCTCACGTTTTTCACTCTTCCAAAAGTTCCAAACGACATCAAAACGTAAGAAGTGCTTGTCTACTAGGTACCTAGTTAGTAACTGGTATCCGTTTATTCTTAGGTATTTACTTGTATTATTAACTTAAACAATCTTCGTCCAACTATTAATTGAAATAATAATTTATAGATTAGGTAGGTACTTCTTACCTACCTACTTTCGAAATAAAATTAATTATTATAATTACAATTTCATTTCGTAATAAAGCCAATTGCTTTAAAGCCAGCATGTATAGTCTGATGTGGCGTTGACTGTACCTAGCCTATGTTTTTTTTAAACGTATTTAACTACACATTATTTCACAAACACATAACTTGTAATAAATTAACTACCAGTTATTTAATTATTATTTAAAAGAAGAAACCCTGAAGTCGTTAGAAGAGATAACAGCTACGCGATAGAAAGAGAGGCAACTTCTAGGTGAATATAACTGAAGGCAAGAGAGCGGCGTGCAACCTGAATTGCACTTTATTGGGTATGGAATAGAGTCGTTATTTATTTAAATGACTTTGCGGAGTGGATCTTCTGTACTTGTACTATTATGTATTCTGTGACGGTGTTACCATTATACTTACGACAAAATACCTATGTCAAAATTCAATCGACTTTGAACGCTCAATCCATTAAGGCAACAATAGATATTTTTTATTCTAGCTTTCCGCCCGCAGATTCGTCAGTGTGGACTACAGGTTATATCGTGCAGACGGAGACCCGTGCCCAGCAGTGGGATAAAAAGAAGCCTATGTCCTGCCCCAAGGTTCCATCTATATCCATACCAAATTTCGTCAAAGTCGGTCAGGCGGTTTAGGCGTGAAAATGTAACAGACAGAGATACTTTCGCATTTATAAAATTAGTATGGATTATACGTTTTTTACTGCCCCTGAGGAGCTCGGTGGCGCAGTGGTATAGCGCCTAGCCCAGCGATTGCGGAGGTTAAGCAACTTTCGCAAGGGTCAGTCATGGGATGGGTGAATAAAAAAATATTATCTCGAACTCCTCCGTGCTTCGGAAAGCACGTTGAGCCGTTGGTCCCGGCTGCATTTAAAGTCGTTAACACACACCAATCCGCATTGGGCCTGCGTGGTGGGTTATGGCCCATCCTCCTTATCCACCCATACGGAAGGCCTGTGCCCCAGCAGTGGAAACATTAAAACGGCTGATGGTCATGGTCATACGTTTTTTACAGATATAATAAAGTAACAAAACTCACATTTAATAATAGACACGACAGCAAATATGCTCCTCCTCCACCTAGACTTGACGAGCCACGCCAGCACCGACTTGACGATCGCCTGCAGGTTCTCCGGGTCCGAGCGCATGATGCTGTCGAACTCCGAGTACTTGCCGGGCCGGAAGAAAACACGGGTTATGCCGAACTTGAAGTCCTTCTCCGATAGGCCGAAACTGTGGATCATTGCCTGGAGAAAACATTTTGGTTATTTTTGTTACAAGATTATTTACGTCCGATTTCAATAACCTGTCCTCAATAATGCCGTTGTTTAATTCTTTGTCGCATGCAATATATAAAATCGGACTTGTCGGAGATTGCCTAATGGACCGTCGGCCAACCAGGGTCATTTTCGATCTATCGCATATTGAGACCAGACCAAAGGACCATGCCCATGGGTCTATAGAAGTTCCGGCCCACGGTACATCGTGGTGTACACAGACGAACTGTGTATTAAATGAAAGCATGGCATGTCAAAAACTCAATAAACTGAATGTTGGTTAAGAAAATAAGTCGCCTTTTTTAGATAAAACGACTTTTTTAAGTCAGTATGGGCACAATTTATTTCAACAATTTTCATATCAGAGGCATTTGTTTTATCATTTTAGTCACTCGAAGTCAATTTTAACTAAATGTAATGTTGTTTACTTTGAATAAACTAACCAGAGCTGCTTCCAGAATCCAATGCATGGGAGAGTCAAGTGGGCATTTCCATTCCAGATTATCGTTATATAAAATAGCGGGGCCTAACTCCAAAGTTCGGGATAGGGTCGGAGACTCGGAGTCCATTAGCGTAAAATGGGTCAAAAAGTAAAGGATGCACGAGAAATACACACTCACTGCAAAACACTTCCAATACAAAACAAAACAACAAAATACAAACAATGTGACGTAGCCGTCGTCGTACTGTCACCATTGTCAAACTGACAGTAGATCAGCCGAGTACATAGTGCTGCCATTGTTCTATTGGAATCGATTACTAAATCGATTTTAATCTTGTTCAATACTGTTATAATCTAAAAAATATTTTATCATTTCACTGGTTTTAATAAAAACTATTTTTTTTAAGTTAGAATCAGTCAAACAAGAATTGCCGTTACAAATAATGTTATTAATTAATAATATATTTTGTTGGTATCGATTTTTATATCGCATCGATTGTTTACGAGATTTTTCGTACCTCGAGCAACGTCACTCGCATAAAAATCTTTGAATTGTTATTAAAATGGTTTTGGTGATGGCGACTTTATTACACAATAATTCCAATTGCATTATTCATAATAAATTGAATAATGATTTTTAAATTTTATGGAAAGTTTGTACACGGTATTTTAAAGTTGGGCCGTAGATGGGCGTAAGCCTTTGCAAGATAAACATTAGCTTTGTGTTATCAAATATCATCGTCTGGGTTGCGAAGTAGGAAGCATATTTATATAAATGGAGCCGTATTCCACCTGCGTCTTAACGCATAACCTAACAATAATCTAGGCGTTACGCAGATGTGGCCAACACTTTAACGTTCAAATTTACAAAAGACATTACTAAATATATTTAATGCCTTAGCTAAGGCGTAGTTGGATATTACCATTAACGTTAACGCAGGTGGAGCAGTAGCATAAAGATAGGTTTATTAAAAATTAACTGCCTAGTAACAGATCCATAGTAGGCCTATCTCTCTGAAGATAGATTATTAAGCCGTTAACTGCCATTCATAAAAACAAGCAGAGTTATAGACCTACAAAGTGTAATGTGTACTCTTTTAACAAATAATAAAGATAAAATAAGTTTCAACGGTACAAACGTAAGCTAGAATTAGAAGTTGTTAATGAATATGGCTGTAAAAAAGTAGGTGAGAAGAAGCTTTTTAGCGGCCGCTGCCCATAGGAACTTTAAAAAATATTTCTAGTGTACTATATTTTCAGAGCGAAAACTGGTGTTAAAATTCGTTTAAACAAGTTTAATTATCAAGCAGACTTGCAGTTCGATCATCTCCGCCAGTTTAACAATTTGGAAAAAAATGTCTAAACTGTCCGATTATCCAACTAATAGTAGTACAGAGGGCCTAGCCAAAGTAACATTCGTTAATCTTCGTTATCGCTTCGCTTTCGAAACATGTATGGGTTTGATATAAGGCTTCGTTAACAATCGAATTTTAAAACGTCACATCCATACATGTTTCGAAGCGAAGCGATAGCGAAAATTTGCAAATGTTATTTTGGCTAGGGTTGGCTAGGGTTTGACTTTGACTTTGATCTTAACTTTTGACTTTCCTCCTCCTCGTCATTTTATAATCCAAACGAGTGTTATAATGTTGTCATAACATAACTTGTCGCGCGTGGCCGCACAGCGCAGCGCGACATCCTCTCACTCGGCTATTGTAATGTTGGCAGTAAACTAACCGTTTTAAACCCTTTAGGATTTAAAGCATGGGTGTAGATAATGAAGAATAACAGTGTGAGCGAGGGACTGTAAAACTGGTTAGCAAAGCAATTAAAAGGCTACGTAATGGAAGGGAATTTATTAGCAAAAATATAAAGGCTAACTTTCAGATAATTTTCACACTTGACAAGTAATATTACAAAAGGCAAAACGCCGACGTCAGTGTCACATTTAAAATAGACAATTGTTTATACACCGTCATTTTGTAGTCGTTTTGTTCCTTCCGGATGACTTGTTGTACCAATGAAAATAATCATTTTTGCCCACAAAACATGGGTCAAAAAACGACAAAAAATTTTGGTCCTCCCATACTAACTAGACAGCTAAAACATTGTATTTGTATGGGAAAGTCAAAAATTTTTGGCCTTTTTCGACTCATGTTTCTTTGGCAAAAATGATTATTTTCATTAGTAGAGCACTCCCTTAAGTTAATTGAAACGACTACAAAATGACGGTGTATAAAAAAGGTGCGTTTTGTTTAGTGACTTATCTAATATCTTATAGGACCACATGCACAACTGTGAAGAAATTTTCGCGATATCTCTTAAAACAGAAAGTTATTTGGCCTAGAACACTGTTATTTTGTGTTGTAGAATGACGTCATTGGTCATACAGGTGAACCTTACGTCTTGCGTATTAAAGCACATATTTAACTGCGCTTGGAATTTCCATCAAACCCTTATAACTTCGAAACTACTCGTGTACGAGCTAAAGTATTGCCGCGTTGCATTTGTAGTGCAACGTTCTTGACCTCGATAACTTGACTTGTCATTTAATTTTATTGCATTAAATTAGTGTCAAAACAGCGCTCATTGGGTTTGGTAATTTCCTACGTCTTTACCCTTCCCTAACTATCAAAGCTCTAAAACGGTAGTCCACTACAGTTTCTGGTCCTTCGAGCCGGATTTGATTTAAATGAGACTAAAACATGTGTATTGCTAGATATTTAGCTACATGGTAATAAAGTTTCAAATGATTTAAGGCTCCGTACCAATTTTGCCGCTTACTGCCGCGCTCTCGCTCGCACATTTCATCTTTTCTCAAGATTTTGTAAATCTGAGTACGTAATTATGAAAAATGTTTCTCGGCCACTTTCCGCAATATAAGTTAACTGACATTTCAACATATATTTCAGTTTCGAGTTACTGAAGTAAAAAAAAATATCGAATTTGCGAGTTCAAATTACTGTTAGAAACGATAACTTTTTGTACTTCAGCAACAAAAAACTGAAATATATTTTAAAATGTCTGCAATTTTATATTGCGAAAAGTGGCCGAAACAAATTTTTCAATTGCGCACTCCGATTTAAGAAATCATGAGAAAACATGAAATGTGCGAGCGAGAGAGCTGCAGTCAGCGGCAAAATAGGGACGGGCTTTTAACAGACCCAGTGACATTCTCCATTAGTTATTAGGCTCACCTCACAAAACAGCTTGGGGCTGAGCGCGCGCAGCTTGGCGGGCAAGTACGCGCTGTACATCGCGTGTAGCTCGTGGAACGGCGCGCGCGACGGGTATCTGTAGATATATACAAAGTTATTGGAAATAACCTTATAAAGCCGAATATGGTAGATAGGGACCATCAAACAAAACAACTTTTGCTATGGGACCAACTTAAAGCAAATGATATTCTCATTATTAGTTTTTGTATGAAACAGCTGATTTATTTCGTGAATGAATGAATGAAATTATTTATTTGCTTATGAATTTCAGAGTGATTTCAGAGTTGGTCTCATAGTAAAAGTTGTTCAGTTTGATCTACCATATTCGGCTTTATAAGGCTATTTCCAAACACCTTGTCACAGAATAATACACGGTTATTTTTAAAGTATATCTAAAAAATTAAAGGGGTGTTCAGACCAAGTTAATGAACAACTTTTACTATGGGGCCAACCACGAAATCGCGAAAAAAAAATCTGCTGTTCCATACATTGCAGTCGAGTCGATGTTGTACTTTTCTATGGAACAGCTGATTTTTTTTTGCGATTTCGTGGTTGGCCCCATAGTAAAAGTTGTTTATTAACGTGGTCTGAACACCCCTTTTCATTTTTAGATGTACTTTAAAAATAACCGTGTATAATAGTACAGAAGGAATACAAATCATTTAAATAATCAGCGCTAATTTTCTACAGCTATATTCATCTGTCAATGAAATGTCGCGTTTTGTATATCATGTTTAATTTTTCCAAATGCTGTATAAGAGCTGCATACCCGTGCTCCATGAGCTGCAGCACGGCCGCAGTGCCGCTGCACTGCAGCTGCGCCCCACACGCGGGACTTGTAGGTATTTAAGCCGAGGTCTACGTATTCTGCCCATCATCGGGACCATATCTGTTCAAAATTATTGCAGGGAACCGATTTAAAATTTTGGTGTTAAAAAAGCATTGCATACACCACGCAATGTAATGCGTACAATAGACGACGCCTGCGAGTGTACGCTACACAGCTGCGTGCGGCCGAGTTGAAAGGCAGCGTTTATGTGCGTGCTCATGAGATACATTGAGTGATAACGTTTTGAAGCCATTGTTTGTTACGAAATACTTAAAATTTTGATAATGTTTCTTGAAACAAAAATTTGGAAATAACGAATAAAATAAGTTTTTTAAATTTTTTTCACTTTGACCTTCAATAACTTCGTAGCTATTGGTTTCCCAGGTGTAGTCTAAATGACAAAAATGATCCAGATGATAGGCGGAATACGCAGACTTCGGCTTCGTTGAGGGTCTTGTTACACCACTGTATAACTATCTGTATAACGGCTGCATACCCGTGCTCCATGAGCTGCAGCACGGCGGCGGTGCCGCTGCACTGCAGCTGCGCGAGCACCAGCGGGGGGTCCACGCTGCGCCCCACCATGCGCGAGTTCGGCTTCACGCAGCGGACGAAGTTTGTGCCCTGTTGGTAAAGTAAATAATCACAAACAAATTATACAATTACTATATCGTTTTTGTTTTATGCTACGGCTCCACCTGCGTCTTAACACGTAGCTTAAAGCGTTAATCTCTACGTGTTTCGCAGATGTAGCCAAGACTTAACGGCGTTAATTTACAAACAATAGTACTGAATATTTATAATGCCCGTTCTTGGACATTACCATTAACATTAACGTTAACGGAGGTGGAGCCGTAGCATTAGCGAGAGAATTACGGTCAAAACGCACTATAGCGGTGCGGCATAGTTGCCTTCAGATATTTTGCCGCGCCGCGGCCACTCCATTGCCGCCAGTTTTTTTAGAGACAACCACACGGGTGATGCGGCGCCGCACCGCAAGCCATTTCGCCGCGCTGGCAGCCACACGGGCAAAGTGGCGTCGGCTCGGCTCCATACCGATTTTGCCGCTGACTGCAGCTTAAATCTGAGTGCGCAATGGGGAGGAAAAGCGCAATTTTATCCCGATAGGTGGCGACTGGTCTTTGGTACCGGGCCGCCTCAAAGAAAGTGTCAAAATATATGGGAATCTCTTGGAGTATTGTACTTTTAAATTTTATACTAAGAAAATTCCGCATTGTTATGCATGTAACTTGTAAAATATTGGAGTTCATCGATTTCCCAGTAACAAAAAAAATATTGGGCAAAAAAATATAAAAAAAAAGATGCTTTTCCCTCGATTTTCTCCTTTGCTGAGCCTGAGAAACATTATAAATCAAAAGGAATGTTTCATGAATTTGATGAAGCTTCGCCAAAATAAAACAACATTTGAATTATAACAGCTTTGTTCTTTAATATTTCAACCTCAGCAGTTTCTAACATATTTATAACTTGGATGAATTTGATAGGTACTATCCGCGTCAATTGGTAATGCGCCTGGCGGCCATGATTTTAACCTCAAAAACGAAAAACAATTGTAATTTTCTCATATACCTAGACCCTTTCTTATTGAAAATAAGAATTCAATAATTAATATATAATATTAGTTACCTATTAGAATTTTACTGTTTTTTGACATTTTTAGTTGCGGATGACGATGATGTGTTTGTTAATTTGACAAGGTTCCAGCGCATTACCAATTGACGGGGATAGTATATCAAATATGGAATAAGCCCAATATTGGGGCCAAACAGAGAATTAATAGAATTTTATATGCCAGAGTCATTCAAGAAACTTAGAATAATAAAATAAATATGATAAAACGGTTCGTGTAATTTTGGATGGTACAGAAATTCCAGTACAGAAACCTGAAATTACTATTGCACAGAAGGCATCATCAGGCAACTATAAACACGGAAATTCACACTCAGTTGCTTTGTTAAAATTTAAATCATATGCTTCTAATCTGAAATAAAAAGATTACTTGTAAATCTTACACGAAATTTAAAGAAATGTAATGCTTGTTAGCAATTTTTTGTAAGTTGCTATAAACTTTCTTGCCTGTTGTTTTGGCTTTTCTTTTCCGTACTTCTTCTTTTATCTGAGCTAAAGTTAGCATAGAATACATTGTTTGTCCGCAAAACCGAAAAAAATACAATATAAGAAAGTAAAATCACGTAATACACAGTCAAGACAATATAAGCTCAAACTGACAATTGTTCCAAAGACTGAGCGCCATCTGTAATTCACTTTGCCTTCGCCTCCCCATTGAAAAATGTGTCTCGGCTACTTTTCGCAATATAAGATTACAGACATTTTAAAATATATTTCAGTTTTTTGTTGCTAAAGTACAAAAAGTTATCATTTCTAACAGTTATTTCAACTGGCAAATACGATAACTTTTTGTACTTTAGCTACTCGAAACTGAAATATAATTCAAAATGTCTGTAATCTTATATTGCGAAAAGTGCATTTTTCAATTGCGCACTCGGATTTAAGAAATCTTGAGAAAACATGAAATGTGCGAGCGAGAGAGCGGCAGTCAGCGGCAAAATCGGTACGGGCTCTTATCCAGCATGCGTCCTTTCGTATGCAGCACAAACACAACAGCGAGCGGCGCCGCACGGCGTCGTGTGGCTACATACAATGCATTTTTGTATATGTAGCAAACCGCAGCGGCGCCCCTTGGCACTTGAACACTTTGGACGCGTTTTCGTACGAATTTTACTCGTGCGAATACGTGCAAACACGCACGAACGATCCCGACCTTCCAAGTACTATGGGAGCGCGCACACTAGGTATGAGTTAGTCATACGTATACGTACGTATACTTCCGACGTCCGAATACAATCCGAACATGTTGGAATTTTAAAACTCGTCCGTGCGTTAAAAAGTTAAAAATAGATGTAGAAAAGTTTATTAATAACTTAATTTACGAACATAAATGTTTGTGGGATCAAAGAGATTCAAGCTGCCATTTTTTGTCTTCCTTAAATGATGGAATAAACCGAAATTATGTCTTTTTAAATATTTTATTTTACGCAGCCAATTGGTTTTACTACAGCGACGACGCGGCTACAGTCTCCGAGTTATAACAGAATTATCTTGAAATATTTAGATTATTCATCGCGCTCCAATGATTTCACAAATGCCATATCTGTACCTATTTGACGGAGAAAACGGATTCAGTGTACGCACTCAATTCGTACGACCAGGGTCTTACGTTTACGTACGATGCCAATTCGTATCCAAAGTGCTCACGGCCTTAGTTAGGCACCGCGCCGCAGCCGTACCGCATCGTGTAGTTTGGCTCTACGGCCCCAAATAGGAAAATCCACTGGCCTGCAAAACTAAGTACTACAGAGGTCTATTTTCATACAAACGAGGTAACTTTGAAGCATTGGTTCTCCGCCCAGGATTAAACGTGGTGTGATCTGATGATGGCCATCCAGGGAGTGAATGGAGGAGATTCAGATCCCCATACACATCCAATTGATCTGATCAGCATTCTAAGAGCTGTAAGGATAAGAGTTATCAGTTACAGCATTTCCATACATTTTAATGCTATTTTCGTGGTTTTTTTAAACATATCCAAACAGCTCTTAGAATGCTGATCAGATCTATTGGGTGTGTATGGGGATCTGAATCATCTACATTCACTCCCTGGATGGCCATCATCAGATCACACCACGTTTAATCCTGGGCGGAGAACCAATGCTTCAAAGTTACCTCGTTTGTATGAAAATAGACCTCTGTAGTACTTAGTTTTGCAGGCCAGTGTATATCGCGCCGCTGTAGTTGGCTAAGAGGCAAACCACACGATGCGGTGCGACTATGCGGTTTCGTACATACAAACCTCTTCCTATTGTTAACGTCATAACCGTATTTCAATCGTGTTTAAATTGTAATGCTCTTTGACACAGTTCTAGTTTTTAAACCCAAAACCGAAACACGATTATGTCGTTAACAATAGCAGACTTGGGCCACAGTTCGTGTTCGATACACGAACGGTTACGATGGACGAAAAACTATTTATTTAAAATTTGTAACTGGATATAGTAAATTTACAAAATGTTAACTCTATAGTGCGTTTCGACCTTTAATAGAGGATTTAAAACATCGGTGTAGATAAAAGTACCTTACAATCTTTACAAAATAATTAACGTCAATCTAAATGAAACAAATCAAACTTCGAAATTATCTATGCTTTAGTTAAAACACGATTCTTATTTTTAGGGTTCCGTACCCAAAGGATAAAAACGGGACCCTATTACTAAGACTCCGCTGTCCGTCTGTCTGTCTGTCTGTCACCAGGCTGTATCTCATGAACCGTGATAGCTAAACAGTTGAAATTTTCACAGATGATGTATTTCTGTTGCCGCTATAACAACAAATACTAAAAAGAGAATAAAATAAATATTTAAGGGGGGCTCCCATACAACAAACGTGTTTTTTTTGCCGTTTTTTGCTCGCTATTAATAACGACAGCAGGTAGACAGTTGAAATTTTCACAGATGATGTATTTCTATTGCTGCTATAACAACAAATACTAAAAACAGAAAAAAAAAAATTTAAGGGGGGCTCCCATACAACAAACGTGATTTTTTTTGCTGTTTTTTGGTACGGAACCTTTCGTGCGCGAGTCCGACTCGCACTTAGCCTTTTTTTTTTTAATTACTAACAACAATTTAAAGTGCATTTACGCTATTTATATCGATCAACTTACATTTTCCTTTAGTTTGTCCATGAGTTGCGCCAACTGAGTTTGGAACTTAGCGCCCACGGATATAAAGTTCAATTTCCCTTTGGCGTTATTGTTGTCAGTGCTTTGGAACAGTTGCTGGACGAGCGCGCTGTTAGACTCCTGTACTAAGAACTCGAGGGAAGCGTGGAGAGCGTCGTTGTTTTTCTCTATGAATTGATTCTAAAACAAAAAAATATATCAAATTTTTTTGTAAGAGTATTTGTAGACAGTATAAGGGATCGCTTACACGAGCGATTTTTTCAACGCGCGGTATTTTTACCGCCGACGACGTTCCACGGGAAAAGGTACCTTAGGCTAGACCATAGGTCACTTTTCCCGTGGAACGTCGTCACCGTCCGTGAAAACACACACCTGAGAAGTCATGTGAAGTTAAAAATATCGCGCGCTGAAAAAATCCCACGTGTAAACGATCGCCAGGACTACTATCCCCGTCAAGTGGCCATGATTTTAAGCTCAAAAACGAAAAACAATTGTAATTTTTTCATATACCAAGACCTTTCTTACTGAAAATAAGAATTCAATAATTAGTCATTTTTAGTTGCGGATGACGTTGATGTGTATGTTAATTTGACAAGGTTCCAGCGCATTACCAATTGACGGGGATAGTAGTTTTGGTATAATTTTAAGTGAGAAAATCATTTGAATACAACAGATTCTACATAATGTCAAAAATATCCAAATTCCAAATCTGTCGTTTTATAAAGCTAATTAAGATTTTAGTGTTTCTTTGAAATAGTACACCTGTCTTAGTGTTTTCTCTCTCTTTATTTATTTTTATGACTTTTACTAGTTATTTTAATATAAGCTGAGCTTTAAGATGTATTTAGGTCATGTCTATAGAATTTAACAAAAAATAAAAGTAAATATGGTTGTTTCCGCGTAAAAAATCAATAAATTACCGTGTTGTAGCAAACGGCGCCAGCGAAATGTCGTAGAAGGAATCCTTCGTCATCTCGCAGCGTGCGGTGTGCCTTCAGCCGAGACGCGCGCGGCAGTTGTAGTCTAAAACAATGGCAGGATAATAGGCATGACGAATTTTTATTTTATTTTATGTTACATAAATTACCTCTCAAAAAAAGAAACATTGGTAATAGTACATTACTGCAGCGGCAGGCAACACAGGCATTGAAGGACGAACGTGAAAATGTGGGCCGAGGCGAAGCCGAGGCACACATACGTGAGTCCATCAATGCCCAGTTGCTGCCAAGGCTTGTATAGTACTTTTCTCAAATAATGCGCGGAAATTCAAACCAAGTAGTTACTTTTCCAACATTTTATTTTTATTTAAAATTACAGTAATTAAAAATACCAAATCGCACCGTCTTGAGTTTCTACGTCTTTTACATAAATACTCTTATGTCGTTGCATCTGCATGCACCGAAAATGCCAAAAATCAAACCTGCAACAAAAATAAAGAACGTGTAAAGTTGTGATGTTAGGCTGTTTGACTAAAACAAAGTGGTAAATTACTCGTAGTACCTAGGTACTCATCAATACGAAAACTTACTTTATGATCCAAATGCACACCGTCTGATGCTTCTGACAAGAAAATTTGCACGTTTGATGCAGACTTCCTACATTTATACCCTTGTGAATGTCTTTTGTGCATTGCAGTTAGGTTTACATCTGGTTTACTTAATGTTTTTCGATTTTGGAGACAACATGTTTTCTATTTCAGTTCTTGTCGCTTCTTGAATTTCAGGTGGCGTCAAAATATCACTTTCGTCTCTTGAACTCATTTTTATAATAAATTATATACTTAAATTAAATCGAAGATAAAATATTTGACAAAACAATAAATAATTTCAACAATATAATATAATATTCTTCCCGCCCCGCGCCAAGATCCATAGATAATACAACGTTATTTTTATGCCACCTGCCTGTCCGAATCGTATGTTACACGTAAGTTTTGTAACCAGGAATACGCATAATGGGCGGGCGTTAGTGCGCTCATGACACTCTGTTACCGTGATTCGGAACTTTTCATTTGCAAAGCCAGTTCTAAATTTAAATTTTGATTATGATCACAGACCTCATTGGCTGTCATGTTTCATTGAAAATTTCGTTCCATTTTTGAATTACACGTGTATAATGAGTTTCAGTACTAACCAGTGGGTCGACACTTTATCAACTTCATACAAAAATATTAATATGGAATTATGAACGTACTTTGTGCCAACATTAAAATACGAAACAATCCTACCAATGAAAAAAGGTAGTTAATCGTTTTGTCTTATTGTACCAGCCATGACTCGGTAATTTAGCCGCATTATACGTCAAGTTATGTTGTGGTCATGTTACGCGCATGTGACGCGCCGCCAAAAATTAATTTTTTGCAGAAGTTTTAGTAAAATTAATTTACGCATTTTAATAAAACAAAATTGTAATAAAAACGTGTTAAAAAGACATAATGGGTGGCAAATCTTTGCAAGAGTGTGAAATTTGTGGTGTCCGAAGAGTGAGAGGGTCGAGTAAGGACATAATTTTGACTAGAATTCCCGCTTGATCCGAGCAGGTAATTTTATTAACTTTTAAGTTAATTTGAGTAAAAAATATTGTTAATAATAGTAGTAATATCGGTAAATATATAGGTTTTAAGTGACATTTCAACGAAATTAGCGATAAATCACGTTATCATTACATTGTCATAGTGCTGTGCTAAAGTTATCGATATTATTTTATTTTAGATGTTGATTATGGGTTGAATACTACCTAGGTACTGTATTTATGACTATCTAGTGGGTAATTAATAATGTTATATAATTTTTGTTGCAGCCTCCAGCAAAGGACTGAAATTCAGGCCAAACTAAAGTGCAGTTTTAACAGCGAGTCATTCTTGTCACAATAGAAAAAAATGAACTCGCTGCTGAATAAATTACTTGATTCTTACCTTTCTTTTATTTAAGAAAGTAAGCGATATTCCATTCACGGCATGTCATCAAGACAGAAATTCCAGATTTTTATTAGACAAATATGTACCTATACATATCATTTAATGTCGACAATTATTACGAGTATAATATTATTATGGATAATATTTTTCTGTCGTGTTGTGTTGGGATTTATCGCCTGCTTTTATTTCCAATATATTAAATATTATGAGGTTTATGAGTATAGACGCCTGGAAGCATTTTTTATCGATATCGATGTCATTTCAAGTTGGTAAGGTACTTCACTATTCTTTTGACATTTCCCCTGTTTATGTTGGTAGTACGATTCTATTTATTAGGTTGGTAGAAACTACGTTCATAATTGTGAAGTGCCTACTCTTAAAACGTAGTGATTACTTGCTCAGTGGTACTAACCTTTACGGACAGACGCAGGCAATTTTTGTATGAAAATCCATTATTACACGTTAGTTATGGATTTTCATACTAAAGTTGCCGGCGCGGTTTAGGTCTGTCCGGAAACTCCGATTTAGCACGAAGAAGGTTGTCAAAATAATGATCGAATTTCCAAGCATGTTTGAGAAAAATAATTATTTCGCTAGCATGAAAACTGCCCGAGATATCACAGTTTGACATGCACACAAATTGGACTCACCCGAAAACGCTCCATACTAACGGCTACCCTAGTTATGACGTCACGCCTAGGTGTTTGTATGCAACGCGTAGGAAATTTGTTCGGCAACTATATTAAATATTGTGTTATCAAAATGGTTTCTTAGACAAATTTGCTATAAATTTTACGGATTAATTAAAGGTATTATTTATTTTAATACATTTTATACTTTTTAAATGGACTTGACCGCCCAACTTTGAAGGATTATAAAACAAATAATACGCAATATATAAAACCAAGAGGTATACAAGCTACTCTAAAAGTTCAATATGTTTACGATTTTTATTAGTATTTTGTTATTTTATTCATTAGTCGTCATCCCTATTTTGCTGATTCACAAATCGTCCACCAGTCGGCGCACTAATTTGGCGCTAGTGTACATGTAGACCGGTCATTTGTTGTTTTCTATCTGTTTGCTATCAATTTTTGGATGTTGGAAGCGATTTTTCGTAAATATAAATTTTTCTTCCAACACATTCTGGTTTTCTTCAATCTTCAATTCGTTTCTGACTTCCATAATAATTATTTATTAGAATCAACCATTTTTAGAGATAATTTAAAATTAATGGGAAAAGCGGGGGTAAATTCCCGTACAAAGGTCTCCAGCAGCAGTAGCGCCACCAAGCGGGATAAATTTTGTGACATCCTGCCATTATAATAAACCATGCTTTAAAGCGGCTGTATGACAGAAAGTGTCGCCGTTGTGAATTTTATTTAATGAAAATGATTTAATAAAACTTTACGTGGAATTTTTAGGGGCCATAGTCTAGTATTTTTAGACGGTATCATTACATTCCCTCGTAGTCACTGCTAGTAGATAGCAAAACTGCTAAAAGTGTCTGTTTTTGACATATTTGCTATCTACTACTACGAATGACTACGAGAGAATATAGTGGTACCTACTAAAAATATTAGACCATGGGCCCTAGAATTCTACGTAAAGTTTTATTAAAATCATTTTATATTAACAACTTATTAAATTAAAAACCTCTGAGGGCGCCGCTTTAGGTGGTATAACCAACTGTATCTGTTAAAAATATACATTTTAGGATGATTTTCTACTCTCAGAAAAATCATAAAATTCTTCGACTACAACAAAAAAATTAAATCAATCAGGATGACCACGTGTTTATCTTCCTAAAGTAGTTTTTTCCCAAAGTCGTAATTTTCCTAAGTGGGCACTTTTATAAGTGGTCACTATATTTTGTCACCTTCCTGTTGCCAGTTTAGTTAGAGAAATATATTATTATACTTTCTAGTGTCGATTTATTAATTATAATTATGCAATAGTGATGCATTCAATGTTGAGAAATTGTTGTTGTTTACATAATTTACTAATGAAAGATGGAATATTTTGATAAATAAAATTATGTTTTACCTTGTGTTATTGGTCCCCAACTGCTTGTGTACGGAGTGCGTGAAGTGTCCGAACTCTGGTTTGGGCAACTTTGACTCTTCGTCGAGCAGATGGAAGATGCCGTGGTTTTTACTCTCGATTAGGTCTGTGGAATACATTGTAGTGGAATAATCCTGCAATGGGCGTCACATGGGAAAAATATATCTTTATTGAGAAAGATTAGAAACAAGAAACTGTGTTGATACAGAAAACAATCAAAACAGAATTGGATAATTCAATAAAAACAAAATATCGAATGTAATAAATAACCAATGACATGACAGTTCATGAATTAATTAATTATACAACGTGTTACAAAAAAAGTCTCAAAGCCGAATATGGTAAAGATAGGGACCATCAAACTGAACAACTTTTACTATGGGACCAACTCGGAAAACGCGAAAAAAAATCAGCTGTTTCATATTATGTAGTTCGATATTTTCGTTATAAAATAGTTGATTTTTTTTCGCGACTTTAAAGTTGGTCTCATATTTAAAGATGTTCAGTTTGATGGACCCTATCTACCATATTTGGCATTAAGAGTTTTTTGTATCACGTTGTGTATGTTCTTTTCATTGTTTGAAGTTCTTTTGATTATCCTAACTAATATTATAAATGTGAAAGTTTGTGGGTTTGGATGTTTGTTCCTTAAGGCGCTAAGAAGGGTCAAATCCCAATATTCAATTCAAATTATTGAAAGATTACGCGCGTGAAGCTATCATGGAAAAAATATATAATGTACTTGGAATAATAAACAATAGATTTAATTGAAAGCATTTGTAAAAATGTTACCACCTTTGATGTAAAAAAAATATTCCGTGGACCCTGTTTCTGGTCCTATTTGCAAAATTTCTCGGAAACAGAACATTCGTTTATGTTAAAACCAACACATAAAAATCGGCGATGTTAATACCTTCAATCTTAATTGAACAGATTTTTTTTAACTAACTTGAAAGCGAAGAAATTTAATAAAAACATGTAAAAATTGAGAATTCGGTGCTAGTTCTCAACGCAACCGCCGCGTTGGAACGCGCACTGATTTGAACCCAAAGTGAGTAGAGTTACGTTCGATTTCCCACTATCACGGATCGACCCGCTCGGATTGAGGCATGTTAAAGCCTTAATCACGCAAAAACTACTGAATGGTTTTTATTGAAATTTGGCACACTGATAGTAGATAGCCTACTTTAAAATATAGGATACTTTTTATCCCGATATTCCCACGGGAACAGGAACCACGTGGGTGAAACCGCGGGCGGCCGCTAGTTTGAAATAAATGATAATAATAATAATAATAAATTATAATATAAAATAAAAATAGTTTATTGCCTCAAAAAATACAAATTACAGAGGCAAAAGGTAGCGGCTCAGCTTATGCTGAACAGGCAGGATTAAGCACTGCTCCACGCTGATTTCCAGCCACCTCTCGCACCCTTTGCCGAAAGGTCAAGAATGGAAATGAAGTGTAAAAGGAGTAGCAGCCAATTCAAGGAGAACGAATCTAAGATATCAATTAAGGAAAATGTTGCTAAGCCAAAAACAAGTCCGATAATGCAGAGGGACCGAAGATGTCAACCTACTAGCAGGGCTCTGTCATTCCGCGCGTGAGTATGAAGCGCTCGGCGTCCTCTGAGAGGACAAATTTCATACGTCGGAGAAGATAGAAAGATAGAAATAGAAGCAAGTACTAGGACACTAGGTGAATGTTTTGATGCGAAGGGAGCGCTGTGCGATCTGAATTGCACTTTATTGTGTCGGAGCAAGAGTCGCAATTTATTTAATCGATTTTACGGAGTGCAACTTCTGTATACTATTATCTATACTGCGCTACTAGTTAGAATGGCACCCAAAATTTCATACGTCGGAAAAGATAAGACCTAAGCGATAGAAAGAGAGGCAAATACTAGATGAATTTTTTGATGCGAAGGGAGCGCTGTGCGATCTGAATTGCACTTTATTGTGTCGGAGCAAGAGTCGCAATTTATTTAATCGATTTTACGGAGTGCAACTTCTGTATACTATTATCTATTCTGCGCTACTAGTTAGAATGGCACCTAAAAGAAGGAAAATTAATCAAACAATTATTATAGTACCGATGCAGTCCTGGTTGTCCACGAATCTGATCTCGGGCACGTGCAGGCCCTCGCGCCGGTACAGCTCCTGCTCGTTCTTGAGGATGCGCTCGTTGAAGAACTGCTGCAGCTTCTCGTTGCAGTAGTTGATGCAGAACTGCTCGAAGCTGTTCATTTGGAAGTACTCTGCCGGCAATTATTATAATATAATTACATAATTCTATACTGACGGCTGTGAATAGGATATGATGTGAAATGGACATCGCAAACTCATGTGTCTAGCCATTTTGCAAAAAAAAAGGACACCCATTTCTGACCTGTTAAAATGTTGAATTTATTAAGGGTGCACCGAGCGTCCACTAGCGCCGCCAATCAAGAAAAAAATCATTACAACGAAATAACTATGTTTAACAAAATTCTGAAACATATAAAAACTAGTATTAGTTATAAACTATTTTTGTATGCGTAAAATTCTAAGTTTAAATGCAATTAAACACATTTAAACCAGGAAATAAACGCATACAAAAATAGTTTATAACTATTACTAGTTTTCATATGTTTCAGAATTTTGTTAAACATAGTTATTTCGTTGTAATGATTTTTTCTTGATTGGCGGCGCTAGTGGACGCTCGGTGCACCCTTAATTATTATCGTATATAGAGAAATAATGTAGTTCATAAAATTGCAATTTTTATTGTTATTTATAAATTGCTAACTAAAATAAAAATCGGCAGTATAGAAATAAAGAAAATTAATCATAAAGAAGCAATCATTACAATTAACATAAACTATAACATATTTTGATTTGACCATCAAATATTTTTCTGATTGCCAATTAAAATTCAATAAATACTTGTTTTCTCTGGTAGTAGCACCTATTCATATATAATTTTATTATCATTATTATACGTCAACTTTTTTATGTTAAATAAGTGACGACGTAGCTTAAAAAGCGATATTTACCTTAGGAGTGATTAAGCATTTGCGTCTTCGACAGTATATTGAAATGGACATTATGCGAAACGAACATACACTGAAAAGGACATTATGCGAATTGAACACATTGAAAGGGACACCCTACCATACTGACATTACGCGAAAGACACAAACTTGATTAGAAGGGGCATTATGAAACTGTGTGAAACTGACATAAATAAAAAAATATATTATGCAAAACAGACAGACTGCAATGAAATGGTTTTCTTAAAGAATAATCATGAAGAATAGAAATTAATAGTAATGAAGAGCCTTGTTTACAAAACGAATTTGAATTGAAATGACATTATGTAAAGTTGGTGGGTATGAAGATCATTATGCGAAATGTCACTTTTAAAAGTTTTAAGTCTCAGCAAAAAGGAAAAGGTTTAATTGTTTTTGTGTCTTTCTCCAACTCACCGAAGCCCGCGATATCGAGGACCCCGATGTAGTAGGCGGAGGCCTGGAAGGGGATGCTGGAGTTGATGCGGTGCACGATGTAGTCGAACAGGCGGCTGTACACCGCCTTGAGGGGCACCCTGTGGTATTATTGTCCAACTCACCGAAGCCCGCGATATCGAGGACCCCGATGTAGTAGGCGGAGGCCTGGAAGGGGATGCTGGAGTTGATGCGGTGCACGATGTAGTCGAACAGGCGGCTGTACACCGCCTTGAGGGGCACCCTGTGGTATTATTGTCCAACTCACCGAAGCCCGCGATATCGAGGACCCCGATGTAGTAGGCGGAGGCCTGGAAGGGGATGCTGAAGTTGATGCGGTGCACGATGTAGTCGAACAGGCGGCTGTACACCGCCTTGAGGGGCACCCTGTGGTATTATTGTCCAACTCACCGAAGCCCGCGATATCGAGGACCCCGATGTAGTAGGCGGAGGCCTGGAAGGGGATGCTGGAGTTGATGCGGTGCACGATGTAGTCGAACAGGCGGCTGTACACTGCCTTGAGGGGCACCCTGTGGTATTATTGTCCAACTCACCGAAGCCCGCGATATCGAGGACCCCGATGTAGTAGGCGGAGGCCTGGAAGGGGATGCTGGAGTTGATGCGGTGCACGATGTAGTCGAACAGGCGGCTGTACACCGCCTTGAGGGGCACCCTGTGGTATTATTGTCCAACTCACCGAAGCCCGCGATATCGAGGACCCCGATGTAGTAGGCGGAGGCCTGGAAGGGGATGCTGGAGTTGATGCGGTGCACGATGTAGTCGAACAGGCGGCTGTACACCGCCTTGAGGGGCACCCTGTGGTATTATTGTCCAACTCACCGAAGCCCGCGATATCGAGGACCCCGATGTAGTAGGCGGAGGCCTGGAAGGGGATGCTGGAGTTGATGCGGTGCACGATGTAGTCGAACAGGCGGCTGTACACCGCCTTGAGGGGCACCCTGTGGTATTATTGTCCAACTCACCGAAGCCCGCGATATCGAGGACCCCGATGTAGTAGGCGGAGGCCTGGAAGGGGATGCTGGAGTTGATGCGGTGCACGATGTAGTCGAACAGGCGGCTGTACACCGCCTTGAGGGGCACCCTGTGGTATTATTGTCCAACTCACCGAAGCCCGCGATATCGAGGACCCCGATGTAGTAGGCGGAGGCCTGGAAGGGGATGCTGGAGTTGATGCGGTGCACGATGTAGTCGAACAGGCGGCTGTACACCGCCTTGAGGGGCACCCTGTGGTATTATTGTCCAACTCACCGAAGCCCGCGATATCGAGGACCCCGATGTAGTAGGCGGAGGCCTGGAAGGGGATGCTGGAGTTGATGCGGTGCACGATGTAGTCGAACAGGCGGCTGTACACCGCCTTGGCCAGCGCGTCGCGCGCGTTGCTGGCCTCGTACGTCTTGAGGGGCACCCTGGCGAATATTTTATTGTTATCTTTTTATTACAAAAAAAATACGTATAGATTTAGAAGAAATTGCTGGAGCAGATTTTTCTCAGCATAAAGGCGTACCCAAATCTGACAGGTATCCTGTACAGGTGGCGGTAACGATATCCCGATGGGTATGCGGATAACGCGCTATTAAAACCATAACGGAACCTTACCGTTACCGGAGGCGGTAACGGTACTGGCGCGCGACGCGAGCACTGCTTTACAGGGGAGAGGAAAAGTTTCGGTCGATCACGCGGTACGTACCGTGTACCGATCCGGTATGCGGCACTAGTTTCGCAACAGCTGCGGTAATGCCACACTAAATACCGGTCGGGATATCAGTCGGGTATACTGCTACCGACGTCGGTAGCGGCATAGAAAAATCAAATAAGTAGGCCAACTCGAGCTGTGAGCGAGCGATAATAGCCTTAACACTGGCTGACTGGTAGGGCTGTCGCTTATAGCACAGAATATATACTCGTCAAAATGCATATGTAGGCAATCTTTATGTAAAACAATTTTCCCCTGTAGGGTAAGCATCAGGGATCTATTTTTTTTTTTAAATTATTTTTGTACATAGACTAGGAGCTGTCTACAATGTTTAACAACAACCACAACTACAACCTACCTACTCAAGTTTATTGCTTATATACCAACCTAAGATTTAGTTTGATTTATACCAATTTCTACTTAAGTAATTGGTCCCTTCTTTTCGCGGTGGGGCATACTAGTGAACTATTAAATCAAACCACAAATTGGTATCTGGTCAATGAAATTCGGAGCAGAACTAGGTATTTCCTAAACACTTTCAGATATGTAATAGCTAACACATTATTTAATTATGTACGTTCCTACGTATGATATAGTAGGGTAGTAGATTAGATAGGTACTCACCGTTCTTGTTCGCTAGGTAATGGCCGGTATACATTTTGATTAGTGTTTAGTGCGAGTGGCTCGTTTAGTGTTTAGTGTTTAGCAAAAAACAATTACTTAACACTAAACAGAGACTGTCCGCACGTGTTTTTTGCTAAACACTAAACGAGCCACTCGCACTAAACACTAATCAAAATGTATACCGACCATAATGGCCGGTATACATTTTGATTAGTGTTTAGTGCGAGTGGCTCGTTTAGTGTTTAGTGTTTAGCAAAAAACACGTTCGGACAGTCTCTGTTTAGTGTTAAGTGTTTAGTGCGAGCGAAGTACAGTGTTTAGAAGCGCGTTCTATTTTTTCTGCGAGTAGCTCCTCCCGCGCGTCCCGCACGTCCCGCCTCCACCCCTCACTTGCAGCTAAACACGCACTAAGCACGTCTGGACAGGACTGTTAAGTGTTTAGTTTATATCAACAAAGCCTGTACTAAACAGCGTATGCTAAACAGTATGGGACATCACCTACTAAACATTAAACAGTGCACTAAACACTAAACACTAAGCACTTTACTAATCAAAATGTATACCGGCCATAATGCGAAGAAAGACAATTCCGAATCAGACAAACTGCTATTTAGACATCCATAAACACTGCAATATTTTCTAGAGGTCATCTTCACGGATTTGTATTTAAAGGAGGTAAGTAGGTAGTGTACATGTACGGCGGAGCGTGCGTGAGCGGCTGAGCGCGGGCGGTATTAAGTACGACGCAGCCACGACTGACGCACCGCTATCACCTTTAAGTTGTGACGCATACGTACGGCCGCGCTCACATACAAACCGCGTTCGGGCGTATAATGAGTAAGACGACTTACTTATTTGATTTTACTATGGTAGCGGTCACCGGTCCGGTTTGAGTAGGCCTTAAGCCTTGACACTAGTGGCCTCCTTAGTTCTCCGCTATCAATGCCTCATCATGGCATTCTAGCACACCTTCACCGCAAAACAATGCCAGCGAAACCGCAGTAGTTCCACCATGACTTGTCAGTTGTACGACAAGCAAAACAGATGCGAAACAGCCTGTTCTAACGCATAGATTTAACTATGATGTTGTCATTTTCTCGCGAGATTTCGACTCTCGATAACATCTCCGCATTCGGCCCGCCATTATTTGCTGTTCCGTGAGTGTTTCAGGCAGTCGACAAACATTATAAAGCTAAACTATAGTCAAACCCACTGGGTAAAAAATATTTTATATGTTCTGTGATATGGTGAAAAATTTAACTACGATTCTAGCTACTATTACTACGATTTTAACTAGTTCATTCACATAATGGCGGTTCCTTTAGCCCCTCCTCGTGAACTCTGCATAAAGGTGCGGGCACATTTGTCTGACGCCACGTCTTAACACGCCGTATTTGTATGGACGTGTTATCAGATAAGTGTGAACCTAGTGCATACATTTACTATGAAAACCGATGTCATCTGACGGCGTGTTAACACGTGTTAACGCGTGGCGTCAGACAAATGTGCCCGCACCCTAAGCCTCGACAGTAGCGCCATCCTTAGTTCCCCACTATTAACTCCTAGCAACATCGCGGCATTAGCTAGAGCACTCTCAGAGTGAGGTCGACCTCACAGCTACCTCTCGCGCTGTTTTCTTTTTAACACTGTCCAAGGAGAGAACCGGTTTGGTCACTTACATTATAACGGTTCCTTTAGCCCTCCTCGTGAACTCTGCATAAGCCACTAAGGCCATCTACTATCATCTAGGGCTAAATAACACTAGGGTCATCCTTAGTTCTCCGCTATAAACTTCTGACAATATCGCGGCATTAGCTAGAGCACTTCCAAGAGTGGTGTGCGACCACACAGCCGTCTTTCGCCCTAGTTTATTTCTAACATTGCCTAAGGGGAGAACCAGTTTAGTTCACTTACATAATAGCGGTTCCTTTAGCCCCTCCCCGTGAACTCTGCATAAGCCTCGACACTAGCGCCATCCTCAGCTCCCCGCTGTCAACTCCCAGCAGCATCGCGGCGTTAGCTAGAGCACTCTCAGAGTATAGTAAAAGTGCTACAGAACTTACATAATAGCCGTTCCTCTAGCCCCTCCCCGAGAACTCTGCATAAGCCTCGACACTACCGCCATCCTCAATTCCCCGCTGTCAACTCCAAGCAACATCGCTGCATTAGCTAGAGCACTCTCGGAGTGAGGTGCGACCCCACAGCCGCCCCTCGCGCCGGTCTCTTCTTCAAACAATACGTTGCCTAAGAGTTCACTTACATAATAGCAGTTCTTTTAGCCCCTCCCCATGAACTCTGCATAAGCCTCGACACTAGCGCCATCCTCAGCTCCCCGCTGTCAACGCCCAGCAGCATCGCGGCGTTAGCTAGATCATTCTCGGAGTGAGGTGCGACTCCACAGCCGCCCTTCGCGCCTGTTTCTTCTACAAACTACGTTGCCTAAGGATTTACTTACATAATGGCAGTTCCTTTAGCCCCTCCCCATGTACTCTGCATAAGCCTCGACACTAGCGCCATCCTTAGTTCCCCGCCGTCTACTCTTAGCAACATCGCTGCATTAGCTAGAGCACTCTCGGAGTGAGGTGCGACCCCACAGCCGCCTCTCACATCAGTTTTTTTTGACATTGCCTTAGGGGAGAACCGGTTTAGTTTACTTACATAATGGCGGTTCCTTTAGCCCCTCCCCGAGAACTCTGCATAAGCCTCGACACTAGCGCCATCCTCAGCTCCCCGCTGTCAACGCCCAGCAGCATCGCGGCGTTAGCTAGAGCACTCTCGGAGTGAGGTGCGACTCCACAGCCGCCCCTCGCGCCGGTCTCTTCTTCAAACAATACGTTGCCTAAGAGTTCACTTACATAATAGCAGTTCCTTTAGCCCCGCCCCGTGAACTCTGCATAAGCCTCGACACTAGCGCCATCCTCAATTCCCCGCTGTCAACTCCAAGCAACATCGCTGCATTAGCTAGAGCACTCTCGGAGTGAGGTGCGACCCCACAGCCGCCCCTCGCGCCGGTCTCCTCTTCAAACTGTATGTTGCCCAAGTGGAGAACTGCCGCCACTACGGAGTATACGGTCTTTTTTTCGTTTTCTGATAGACCGACTCTGGATAGTGCCTGCGTACAAATAATAAAGTAATGGAGAATGTCACTGGATCTGTTAAATCAATTGAAACTTTAGAACCATGTAACTATTTTGTTTCATTTAAATCAAGCGAGTAGGTTTGAATTTATTAAGGTTTGAAAGAAATACCAAGCGCACTGAAATATGTGCTTTATAACGCACGACGTAAGTTTCACCCTGTGGTCGAACGACATTCGACACCAAAAAATACAAGTGTTTTAGACCACACATAACATTTCTGTTTTGAGAGATATCGCAAGAAATTCACAGTTGTTTTTATGATAATAAAATAAGCTATTGAATAAGGCACTAAACAAAAATCACTGTTAATCCTCCATTACAGTTAACACAGAAGATAATATATATATATAATCAGCCGTCATTCCCAGTAGTAACTAGAGAGAGAGGTGTGGGAGAACTTTAATTGCAATCATTCAGTGCTGTGAAATCTTATAACAGAAGCAACGGAAACAATCAGAAAGTTTATGAAGTATTTAAAATGCTAGAAAAAGATTTTTTATAATAACTAAATAAACTATACACACTTTTAAACTTTCGCGTTGCATTTTATTAGATTTGGAACACAGGTTTTAACGCGATTTTAACTAAAACATAGGTGTTGAGCACCTACCATTTCCCGACGTTTCGACCGAGTTGCATCGGCCGTGGTCGCGGGCTGGCACAAACCACTGGATTGAATTTCATCGCACGCAGGTTCTTTCCACTGATCGTCATTTTTATTCACGAGTCGTACGTGAAGCGATTGAAATTAAAAAACATCCTAACAACTTCAATCGGGAAGATGGACACAAATTATCTGCAGTGTGGAATCCAGTCATTACAAACGCACTACCTCTTTGTTCGCGGTCGGCTAACTATCAGAATACGGCTATGATACAGAATAGGGACACCGTTAGTATTGTGTGTGGCGGTAGTTGGAAAAACTGTTCGACGGTGGATGAAGATTCCACCGATGCAGAGGAGGAGGCGTAACACCGCAGCTCCAGTCAGCCCGTGACCACGGCCGATGCAACTCGGTCGAAACGTCGGGAAAAGGTAGGTGCTCAACACCTATGTTTTAGTTAAAATCGCGTTAAAACCTGTGTTCCAAATCTAATAAATAAACTATCTCGGCCCTATGGAGGAATAAATTTTACAAGTCATACAGTACATTACTGACAAATCTACAAATGTCAATATGATTTGGTGACAGTGGCGGAATTACAGTCTTGGCCGCCCTAGGCCGAGTAATACCAGCTGCCCCTTTCTCATCATTTAGATCAGTCATTGTTGGTATAGTTATTGGCTGACAGACCCAAATTTAGAACCTATAGTGAACCTAAGGTTTAATGTAATGTAATAACGCTCAGAAGTTTGTCTAATTACTAACGACCGGCCCTCACTTCGCTTCGGTGTAGTGTGGAATTTGACACCATGTATTTATACATATTACAAAATAAATAATAAACCTACGCGGACCAAATAGGGGTTTTAATAAACAAAAGGCTGGTGTACGCAGTGACAAAAACCGCAGGGCATGTATGAAAAGAAAGATGGATGTGAATAAGGCGAAAGTGTGCAAGGATCGTAGCAGGTGGCGATCCATAGTCTCTGCCTACCCCCATGGGAAACAGGCGTGAGTGTATGTATATGTATTGCATATAAAACTTACATATAAAAATCCGTTTTTAGTTTTAAAGATCTAAGCAGACAGACAGCGGGAATCGACTTTGATATATACTATGTGGTGATTAAAAAAAGTTTTCTTTATTGACCTGGTTCAGCCTGTGGAAGTCCTCCACGTCGTCCAGGATGGGGTCGCGCAGCCCGCCCTTGGCGAGCTGCTGCTTGGTCTTCTGACTCGCGCTGATTTTCTTCTCGGACGCAGCACTCGTGAAGTACTGAGTGCATCCATTCTTTAGGTACTGTGAACAAAATGTTTACCCCTCATCGGTTTAAGAATGACTCACAGTACACCGTTCCGGGTCCGAGCCGAGTCCAAGCTACGTTAGTCGAGCTAATATTATTTAAAAAAACCAATGCATTTTGAGCCCCCCGTGGCAGAAGCCGTGTCTGATACAGAACTTTGACGCGACCAACGTAGTTTGGACTGGGCTCAGATCCAGTCATCCTTTAGTGAACTAAAGTTAAGCCGATAACTTCTGGAATCAATTTATGACTAAAGACTAAAATTATTATCAAATGAAAGTAAATCCGTTTTTCTTGAACAGTTCAAAACATATTGAATAGCCTATATTTCCTTAGTAAATTCCGTTACTTACCAAATAGTCATCTGGTTTGGTGATTTTAAGCGCAGCTCTCAACTCAGGCGGTGCGCCAGCGCACAACAAATAGAACACATGGTAGTTCCTCTCCTCAGCACTCTGGGTGCATATCCTGGACTTCTCCAGCAAGTAGTGGGAGATGTGCCCCCCCACCACTTGGTACTTGTTGCTGAAGTGGACCTCCATGAACTTGCCGAATCGGGAACTGTTGTTGTTGCGCGTCGTTTTGGCGTTACCGAACGCTTCCAGGATCGGATTGGCTATACGGAGGAAGAAAGTGTGTAAGAATTCATTATGCGTTATAGAAAACATGTCGATGTGATGTGAATTCAAACTAATAGATAAATTGGGTGCATTCCAACAGACAAATTTCTGAGTCATCGATCGCCATAGAGTAAATTTTAACCATGTAAAGTAGGTAATTTGTATAGAATGGTTTCCATTTTCCATGGTTAAAATGTACTTTATGGCGATCGAGACTTAGAGATTTGTCTTTTGGAATGCACCCATTATTGCTGTTTTATCGTCTCTGCAACTACACATACATTTTTGGTAACCATCTGTTTTAAAAATAACAAATCCATACATATTTTAATCGAATTCATGGCTTTAAATCCATAACTGACAAAACAGAAGCGCATTTGCAGATATACATTTTTACTTGGGAACTACCTACTTAAATCTGTTTTCAGGATTAAATTCCGCTAGACGTAGAAAACCTGACATATTGGTATTTATGTAGATAAGTTATACCAGAGAGTACATACAAGGTTCACAGTTATACCTATATGATGTAGGTATGTAGTTAAATTTTATGTCTCTCATGGCATGACACATTATTTAAGTACGTGTACAATTGTTTCAATTACCATTATCGCATTCACCTTGACGCTTTATGTCACATAGATTAATTATTATACTTAGTTAAAATCATGAACAGCCGTCATGTTACCGGTTTTTAAAATCATGATTATTTCATTTTTTCGATATTATTTAAAGGTACCTTTGATGTTAATCCTTACAAAGGTATAATAAAACAGTAAAAAAAGTGTGTCTGTACATTACATATATTAAAAAAAAATATCTGGGGCGATGGAGACAGTAATAGAGTAAGAATTTGAAAAAAAAACGTGTGTCTGTTTGTCTGTTTGCACACGCTAATCTCAGGAAATACTGAACGGATTCGAATTTTTTGTTATATAGCTGTTAAGCCTGGGCAAAGTTTAGGGTATAATCGATTTTGGAAAATGGAAGACCTGATGCAGAACCATAATGGTCCAACTTAACTATAAGGAATATAAAAATGACACCCTAGCAAAACTTGTTCAGCCTGATGAGCATTTTTTGTTAAGGTATAAAAATCGAAGATCTGGAACACCTGATGCAGAACCATAATGGTCCAGCTAAACAGTATAAAATATAAAAATGACATCTTTGCAAAAGTTGTTCAGCCTGATGAGCATTTTTTGTTGAGGTATAAAAACTAAAGATCTGGAACACCCGATGCAGAACCATAATGGTCCAGCTAAACTATACAAAATATAAAAATGACATTTTTGCAAAAGTTGTTCAGCCTGATGAGCATTTTTTGTTGAGGTATAAAATCGAAGATCTGGAATACCTGATGGAATAACCAAGTTTGATTTATGTGCAAAAAATCGAAGATCATCTGATGTGGAAATCAAAGAGGTCAGGTTAAAGATGTTTAGCATAATATAATAACAACCTCCACGTGGTGAAGGCGGTAACAGTTTGGGCCTAACTTGCCTAAATACGGGTCAGACGCTTAAAGCCGCTGGTGTCGATCTAAGGACTGGTTGTATTTTGCATGGCAAACATTATGTGGCTTTTCCAGTGTTAGTAATGCTTCAGGTCTTTTCATATTGGTTCCCGAAGGAAAGACTCCGAATATAGTTTATAAAGAATTTTTTAAACTATGTTTACGGTAAGTATTAAATTTTAAATCAATTTTTTATTTTTTAACACTGCTACAAGTAATTTCTTCTGTAACTACATTAGTAAGGACTAATATTATAAATGCGAAAGTCCGTTTGCTTGTTACGCCTTCACGTCTTAACTACTGAACCGATCGTCATGAAATTTTACACACCCATTGTCAGGGGTACAGAAAAGGACCTTTCATCCCGAAAAAAGGAACTGTTCCCGAGGGATAGACAAAATACTATCCACGCAGACGAAGTCGCGGGCATCAGCTAGTATAAAATAACAGAACAGAACATGATGTGTTTTAAAGTTGCAATACCTATTAGAATTTCGATCTTTTATAAAAAATATGTTTTAAGCACTCAATATTCCTGTAGGATTAGTATTCTATTCTCACTGCAAGAAAAACTTGTTTTGAAAACTAATCAGTAACCTACTACATCCGTCCTCAACATTTTGTCATACAGATACCTATTAATTTAATACCAACCTATATCGTGAAAACCATTCGTTTTGTACAGTTCAGTGCCCCAGTATCGTGACTGGCATGAATCGTTAGTCATGATGAAAAGCCTATTAATGGGGTCCCGCAGGGCAGTACTATTGGACCTACCCTCTTTAATATACATATGAATGATTTATGTAATCTGTCCATTACAGATATGCTTATGATAGTGACGTCGGAGTACTGATTCCTTGGAAATCCTATACAAAATATATAAGTCTGAACCGAATTATGTAACAATACTGAAACAGGAATTTCAATTTTCTTTTCGTTGCCCAATTCTTTTTTCGTTTTGAGACCTATGGTCTAAAAACGAAAAAAGAAACATACTCCCATACAAAATGTATTGATCACCTGACCGAATTACTATGGAAAGGCGAAAAATATATTTTTTCTACGTAGTTGGAGAAAGTTGTTCAGTTTAAACAACACTATCACCTAATAACAGTATTATTAAATAATTTGGTTCCATCTTGTAGTAAAACTACTTGTAGTAAAACTTACCGTCTAAGATTTTTTGTTCCACAGGTCCTGCGCCCTTTGCCCAGAGATCACACAGGTATTTGAGGATGTATTTGGTAGATTCTGTTTTTCCGGCACCTGATTCTCCAGAAACTATAATAGATTGTGACTGCTTGAAAGACTTCATATCACGGAATGCTTTGTCGGCTGTAAAGGTAAAATATTTATTTTTAGAACATTTCAATACATTGTTGGGATTGAAAAGTTTCGCTAAAGAAACGGTCTTCTTACCTATAGCAAATACATGTGGCGAGAGTTCTCCAAGGGATTTGCCTTGGTATTTCTTGATTGTGTTAGAAGAATATAGCTCAGGTATATCTTCGTAAGGGTTCACCGCTAGTAGAATGTTAGCAACGTATGTCTGAAAATAGAATTAATTGATATCAGTAAAGTTTTCAAAGATATCCACAGTTCGTGTATACTTTTGTATAATATTTTGCATCGCTATTTACTTGTGCAGCTGTGGTGTGCACACATTTTTTATAGGCATTATATTACATTGGATTCTCAAAGTCCAGATATTTTTGTATTTTTCGCTCGGAATAATTATTTCCATAATAAACATTTTACAATGGTAACTATTAACAAAGGAGTCGTTCTTTCCTGGGCCCAGTTTTATTTTATTTTCCTACACCCATAATATTTTTTTTTCCGGTAGATTCCTCTCATGGGACAAGGTTTCCAAAAAGAAAAAAAATATTAATCCCTGCAAAAAAAAATTAAAAAATATTTAAAAACTCAAATAATGGTGTCCTTCATCGTGTATTTCTTAATGTTTTCGCTTTAAAATTAAAGTGCCTTACTATTAATTTTACTCTCCTGAGTATATCTAAAAATTCTAATGCTTATTACAAGATTTTACAGCTGATTTAATCCTGAAAATCCATTTTGAGCGGCTACCGGCTGTTAAGGGTTATTCCTTTGCATTTTTATTTCTATTAAAATGGCTACATTGGCTGTTGATATGTCATTTGTTATTTTATTTGACATCTGACAGCATCAATGTGATATATGACAGTAGAAAATCGATGTTGCCAAGGTAAAAAAAGTTTTGGGTTGCTGTTTTATTAACTTTAATTAACCAACTATTTTTTGAAAAAACGAATGTTTGCAGGGATAAAAAAAATATATTTATACATGTAAAGGTTCCTTATCTTGTGCTCTTTCCATGAAATATAATTTTATGACCGTAGGCCACGGTTTACCCAAAGGGGCCCAACCTCCATACAAAAATGGAACATCTCTTTTAAAGATTTAATTGGACGTTTTACCAACATTTGAAAAACTTGTGTTGAAATATAAGTCAAAAGTTTATTTTGAGCATCTACAAAGTTTATTAAGTACTTATATAATTACTGTAGAAAGAAGTACAAACGTACAATAGTATGAATAAAAATATCACATGGCAATATGAATGTAGCTAGTTTAGTACAAGCGATGCGCTTACCGAAGTGTATTAAGACATCTATCTGTATAGCAAGGAAGTCACGAACCCATTATTTATGACGAGTACTTCTTTAGTCAATACAAATATGAGTTCGTATGAACGTAACACTATGTGAATTATGTCTCCTGTCTAATGCAATACTATGTCACATAACATTCGTTCAGACATGATCTAGGTAAAGAATACAAATCTTCAGAGAGCATTATTTTATTAATTTGGGTAGATAATAATGATAAATGACTACCTAGAATTGCATTGATCTACATACTATGCTTGAATTAATTTTCCTATGTAAATCTTGTCTTAGCTTTTATCATAACTGGATAAAACCACTGACTATTAAAATTTATAGGATTCATCTTAACGAAAATCTCCGTGAGTTCGGATTATGATATAAGTATCATAGCTAACGGAGCGGATTAATTGACCTAGTCAATCATCAATTGTTTTTCAACGATCAACTGCAATGCAATACATAACTAAAGTAATACGCATTACGTTTGCACACGCAGCGCAGGTTGCTGGCGAATTGCATCCAAGGTAACAATGTTTACAGCGTATGAATCACGCGAGTAGGGCTACCATACTTCCGGATTTTTTCAGACAATGTCTGATCCTGAATTTTGGGCAACGATCTACCAGTACACTCAGATAGACAACTTTCTATTCGTTTGAACAAAAGACAAAACACGATAACAAAAATCACATGGATTCGCAAGCTTATGTCAATCATTAACAACGATGTTTTGCTTGGAATTGACAAACTAGAGACGTGTAACGTGGCCGTGCGACCTCCTTCCCCAGAGTAAAAACTTATTTCTCAATCTTAAATTCGAAACTACGTCAAATTTTTATTTTTGTTCCGAAAAATAATACTTCAAAATAGAGTGTTCGCTGTCTTGAGACTTGACTTTTCTCTCGGCACGTCAGCAATGAAAATTCTCAACAATTTTAGCTGTGAATTTAATACATAATACAATAATTTAGCACAATAAGTAATTGTCAAGGCAACTGTGCCGTATATAAGATGCCTCTTTTCTGTGCCGTTTGATCGATTAGACATGAATCCTTTGTCGGAATTATATAATCTACACTGGAGCCTGGTGTTTCGTTGCTCTGCGTATAGGACCAAATGAAGAGAAACTTTGCCTTTTTTATTTAAATAGAAAAATTTCCAGGCAATATTTGAATGTTGGCCTTTTGTCCGGGTTTATGATTTTGATATGGTAACCCTACTGATGCTAGTATCGATACTTACGTAAATCTTATTCTTCTTGTAGCGTGTCAGGATATTGTTCAGAAGTGTGGCCTCGTTCAGAAACATTAGTTCGCCTGTGAAAAGCAATAGTTTCAATTTAACAACTTATCTACACGCACAATGCAACTGTTGAGATTGGGATTAAGGTCATTCATAATTTCACATATTTATAATGTTAAAAAGACATATAGAAGTTTCCATTGAAGTAACAGGGCGATCCTTCTTGAGATAAATTCCCACAATTCATCGATAGGTAATTAGTATATAGTTCTATTTGATGTATTATTAAAAATACTTTTAGCCTTCGTTTTCCGCCCATTAAACCTACGCTATTTAGAAGAGGGGGGTCGAAAAATCGCCAAAATCATCTATCTTTAGCTATTGTTGTTCATTCATTGTTGCTCATCTCATCTGTATTAGGCTATTCTAAATATGCTACTTTATTTCCATTAATCTGCGTTTTAACTGCATGTTGTTCTTAGAGAGCATTTCCGTCTCTTTGCTCATAATTATAAGATTGGCAAGACTCACAGTTATCGTCGACATCCTTCGCCGGGTCGCCCGCGGGGAATATGTCCTCGAAGCTGCAGACGCGCCTCGGGTGCTTGTTGTCCACGGGGAACACGTCCGCCTCCTCGCCCATGAGCTCGTGGAGGCGGGCCAGCACGAACCCCTCGCTTGGGTCCCGCACCCATACCAGCTGCTTGTCGATTGTCATCGTTCACTGGAACAAACAGATACTTACGTTAAGCCTACATTATTTTGTTATAGCTCAAAAGACGTCGACGCTCCGTGGGTAGGCCCCCGACAAGGTGGACCGACGATCTGGTGAAGGTTGCGGGAAGCCACTGGATGCGGGCAACGCAGAACCGATCGTCGTGGAGATCCTTGGGGGAGGCCTATACCCAGCAGTGGGTGTCGTGCGGCTGATACGATGATGATGATGAGCTCAAAAGGTTTATGCAGCGTTTTCGATGCAAGCTCCCGACATCTTCCACAATTATCGACACATTTCTACCAATTTACATAAAACCTCAATATCACTTTACCATTTGGTGAAAACAGCATGAAAATCCGTTCAGTAGTTTTTGAGTTTACTTATCGCGAACAGACAGACAGACGTGGCGAGAGACTTTGTTTTATAAATTATGTAGTGATGAAAACGAAAATTATTATTGAAAAATTATTCACATGCTATTCGATTTTATTACATGGTCCCAAATTTCGAAAGGAACACGTTGTAAATTATATTGACTCACAACATAATTATGGCCTAGTTATTTCAACATAAAAAATCTAATTACAATCAAATCACGTACGCGTCCATTAAGCTAACGAATGATATAATTAACGCAATAAAGACAAAAGGACGAGGAAGCGTCAGTGCACGACACCGTAAAAATCAGTACAATAAGTTAAAATTCACAGTTACGTCACTCATAATTTGTAGTACAAGCAATTATGTTATTATTACGGTCATAATAATAACAGACGTAGACGTGGAATATAATTAACTCACTTTCGTGCCGAGTAGGCATAATACACACTTTCTTACAAACGAGTGACGTAACGAGAATCGAGATAAAACAGTGGTTGTCGGCAGGCCGTTCCGGTAGAAGGCCTGCCGGAAGCAAAAAATGAAAACAGCTGTGACGACATTATTCAGTACGGTCTATAAAAAAAAAACTAGAGCCTTCACCTCGAAAGACTGACTCACTTACAAAATACTAAATTATTTAAGCAACTAAGTAACACTAAGCAGCTTTACTCAAGACCTAAAATAGCAGGTTATATTCATTTCCGGAGTTCAAATACTTTTATTGGGAAATTATCACAAAGGAGAAATTTTGTCAGTAAAATAATGAAATATAAACGGGGAAAGCTATGACAAAAACAACAAGATATTTATGAAAAGTTAAATAAGCAGAAAAAAGGCTGCTTAACTCAAATATTCTGTGGTTTTAGTTCGTGACAATTCACGAACTACCTTAAACCACAGATTATTTGATAGCAGCGCTGTAAGATTTTTTGATAATTTATGGCAAAATTTTGAAACCACAAAGGCGAAACAACAATGAAACCAATAAAAGTAGGTACCTAACAAAGTTTACAAAGCAAATAGGTAACTGTTACACTTAATTTAACACCGTAAAATAAAGATATAAGGTTTTTTATAATAAATTATCCTAATAGTCTAAGGATGGAAAGTTCCTTGTTTCTAATGATACCAATGAAAGTAAGGTTATGAATAAATTTGATTCAAAAATTATTTTGAGTGCCTTAGTCATTGGCTCCCACTAAGGTAGTTTATCATCTGATAAGTAGATCATTGACCTTTCTAATCCTTGACTTGTTAAAAAAACAATATAGGTACGTATGTACATACATATTGTTTATTGCCATTTCAGTGCATTTTCTAAAAGACGCAATATTAAATGAGAGCTGGAAAGCGAAGTAGTATTTTTTTAAACAACAACGTTACATGGCTATTTGGAAATTTATTTAAAACTACGAGAAACAGGTAAAGAGTATGCATAAACAATGGAAGACTGGCGTAAATAAATGGAAGAAAATTATGCAGATCAGCCAGAGGAATCGAGGCAAGCAAACGAAAGCGTAGTCTTGCCTAAATTACTTTGCGCAACAGAAAAGCACAAAGTCAATGCAGATTTGTAAATTGTAATGGGATCTACATTCTACTGACAAATAGAAAGTATAAAATTTAAATCGATGATCGATAAGCGTAAACAGTATTAGAGGGGAAAAATGCTATTTCAGATTTTTGACGAATCATTTCACATTTGAAGTTATTATTAGAAATATTTACTGACTGCTTAGAATTCTTTTTTATTTGTCGGTCATCCACTTTTTTCTTTGGAAAAACAAAGTTAATTGCATTATTACACTACGGTTACACCAACTAATGACCTAATTTAGGAGTCATAATCCAGCGTTACACGCCGCAGCACCGAAGCCCATGAAACTAGCACAGCACTGACCCGAATAGGAGAAAACTCGTAATCTTATCGACAATAATAATTAAGAAATATCGAACAATGATCGTAACGACGCGGCCGACACGGCGTCGTAGTAATTTTCGATCACGTCTTTGTCGCAATCGTGGATTATAATGGCAGGACGGACGTAGTGATTGTGTTGTGGTAATATGATTGTGTGTGATTCACGCTTGTCACGTCCCACTCTTTTAAAAGATCTATACGAATAATGCTAGTTGATTTGTGTCCAACTGTAGTCTCGTTAGACTCTCTACATAATGATGTAATAAGTTAAATGTGCCGAATTTTAACATCTCCTAATTTGGATAACTACTGAAATTAAAATCGAATGGAAATGTATATTAGTAGTGTTTGATATGGCTCATCCCTGTGATGTCAGTACTACCATTCGACTACAAAAAAAATCGACCTTTTCCATTTTCAATTTCAAAAATTACTGAGTAGAGGTAGTATCCTAAAGTAACCCAAAGGTTGAAATTCACTGAAGTATAATATACTAGCTAAGCTACTAATAAAGTTCAGTGTTAATATTGTAATATTTTCAAATCCAACACCAACAACATCAACGTAAATGATGTCGTTGAACCCTGACATTTTAGTTTGCATTGGACACAATAGCCTGAATGAAGCCAATGTCAGAAGAATACGACCTAGTCTTATCCGATGAATTTCGAACTTTATCACCAAGAACACAAAATCTATTTGAAATGACGGCGAAGGTGTAACAATAAAGGTACGCGAAGACATTGACGATGGGAACTGACCTCGTTTCCTCTGACCGTGCCATTTTTAGTAATTGATGGACCGACTGACCGCACCTACCACTTTCCTATGTCAACCTTTAAGCCAAAAATGTTGAAGGGCTGAATATAATATTATGTCCATCAGTAAAACTAGTATCTTTTCGTGTTATTGTAGGTTTACTTTTAGCTATTCTAGATTTCAGAAAAATATACATACTATCGACAAGGGGTACTAATTACCTCATTTACACACATATCCAACATTATTTTTAAAATAGACGTTTCGGAAAAGTATGTGCAATCACAATTGGGTAGTACTACAAGTAATTCTAGTACAAGTTAAGATAAAATACAATCGTGTATTTTCAAATACATTGACGATTCTCACGATCGTGATACATTGTCTGTCACGGTACTGCCGACCACAGTTTATTTCACACAATAGCTCTATGAATAGCAAATAAAAGTGAGTGAACGCTGAACAAATAACCCGCGTGATACACCGAACGTTCTGTTCTCAATTATGAGCAATATGTAAATGTTAGTTTTTTAAACAGTATCTTTAGTTAGGAGGATGACTTCTTGAACAATGATTGGTTTTAAGCTACTATTGTCATTGACATACCTACAAATTATTGAAAATCTTTGAGCGATGAAATAAGTAGGTAGTAAGATATCTAATAAATTATTTTAACGAGTTATACCTACAAGCAATTGTATGACAATGATATCGCAGACTGCTTTTCAAATATTTACTGAAATTATGCTGTCTCATTCTGTGTCAACTTAATTATGGTATCTTAGTGATTTATTAAATCTATTTTGTACTATCTGATTTGGATAAAACCTTCTTAAAGGGGTCGTGTTCTTTATTGGTTGAAGGGTTATAGGTTAATACTAGCTTCCGCCCGCGACTTCTTCCGCGTGGATATTAGAGAAAATCCTTAGGGAACCTTCAACCAGGATCCGACCAACCGTTTTATACGCGATTAGGCGGGTCCCCACCAAGCGCGCTGCCTCGCGAGGCAAAACATTTGCGACGTGTGACAGGCCTCGCACGAGGCTGCGCGCTTGGTGGGGACCCGCGTAATCGCGTATAAAACGGTTGGTCGGATCCTGGTTGAAGGTTCCCTAAGGATTTTCTCTAATATCCACGCGGACGAAGTCGCGGGCGGAAGCTAGTTTATTACAATAATCAGAATTAGGTCCAGAGATATTAAGAGTATCACGTTCCCGTTTCTTTACTCTTTCCCGTTTCCGTCCCCGCCCCCGTTCCCGTTCCTGTTCCCGTGTCCGTCCCCGTCCCCTTGGGCTGAATCATGTCCACCGTGTTGGACTTCAAAACAAATGTCATTTTAGCATTCCTCATCCCATAAAACCTCAAGAACGACATCCACATCGGCTTTCATGTTTACTTACCCCATTTACCCCCTAACGGATGATTTTCAAAATAAGAAAATATGTGTTTGCCTATTTATTTTTAGACATGCTCCTACGAATTTTTAAGCTGTAAACTATGTAATGTCTATTTTATATTATTTTTCCATATATAATTTGTACCCCATTTTCACCCCTTTAGCGGTTAAATTGGACTTCAAAATTAATGTCATTTTCGCAATCACCATCCCATAAAACCTCAAGAACGACATCCATATCGATTTCTACGTTTACTTAGCCCATTTACCCCCTAAGGGGTTGATTTTCAAAACCACAAAATATATGTTTGCCTATTTATTTTAAGACATGCTCCTACGAAGTTTTAAGTTGTAATGTCTATTTTATATTGTTTTCAATACCAAATTTAAATCCAATTTTCACCCCTTTAGGGGTTAAATCATGTCGACCGTGTTGGACTTCAAAATAAATGTCATTTTCGCAATCTTCATCCCAGAAAACCCCAATAACGACATCCATATCGATTTTTAGGTTTATTTACCCCATTGCACCCCCATTTCATCACCATGGGGGTTGAAATTATACCAATACAATATGCGTTGCGTTAGATTTCCATCCATAAGCCTAAATTACAAATCTAGCGATTTCTACTTCAAAAATGAAGGATTATCTTCTAAACACAACTTCATCCCCCTTTTCACCCCTTTGGGGGTAGAATTTTGAAAAACGCTGAGACACGTATTTATTTATTTTCAATCATCAGCCTAAACACAAAATTTGAAGATCCTAGCTTCAAAACTGAGGGACTTTCATACAAACTTTCATCCCTTATTTCATCCCCTTAGGGATGGAATTTTCAAAAATCCTTCCTTAGTGGATGCCTACACTGTATAAAGTATCTGTGTGCAAAATTTCAAGTCTCTAGGTTCAGCGGTTTGGGCTGTGCGTTGATATCTCACTCAGTCAGGACTTTGAATTTTATATATATAGATAGATTGATATCAAATTGTGGAATGTCTATACATAGAATAAATTTAAAGTCCTTGGACGCTAACGTTCATGATTCATGGGCCGTCGTCCGTGGCTAAATTGCTATTAACCCAGAAGGGTCAGGTTGCAATTTGACGTTAGCAAACTTTCATGTGAAATGAGGACCTCCGTGAAGATAGCCACCCCAATTCGAGTGCCCAGGTTTTGAGGGTGCAGGACGTTAGTTTAGCGTTAGTTTTGATTTGTTTTGGAAAAAAAATCGTTTGTTTCGATTTCCTTCATACTTTTTTTTTAAAAACAAAAGTGGGGTGGCTATCTTCACGCTAGCCACCCCATTCCACCAAATGGTTTTATTTAAATTTTATTCGATAGGTATTTGTTAGTTTCGTTTGTTTTGATTGAAATTTTCGTTTGTTTAGACTCCGTATTCTCTAGAAAAAAATGCAAAGTGGGGTGGCTATCTTCACAGGAAGATAGCCACCCCATATGGCAAAACAAAATAAAAATTACGCATTATGATTGCTTTCCGTTAGTTTTGATTTGTTTTGATAAAATTTTGTTTGTTTTGACAAACCAAAAAAAGTTATGGGTTTTTTAATTTTTTTTTTAGGGAAATCTTGCCTGCACGCAATAACAACCTTAACAACTCGTTATATGGATTAATTTATGTGAGGAATCATTAAAAATTGCTAAATCTATGTAAGCACATCAAAATGTACCGTTACTCATTGAAAAAATTAGACTATAAATAGGTAGATACACATAGGCAAAATACTCAAATCGTAGAATTCCGTTAGTACGCGTAGAAACGCTATTATAATAATAGGCTAAAGAAGCGCCCGCAAATGACTAGGTTCAAATGAAAGATGCAAGTCTTAGCTATGGCCCTACATAAGTCATTTCGTTTGTTTCGAAATAGACAACTGTGTAGACCAGGAGTAAACATACGGTTCGTTAAATAACCTGCTCACTTCAAACCGCTAAAAGTATTTGTTTTGAAGGAGCGCCCGCAAACGACTAGGTTCAAATGAAAGATGCAAGTCTTAGCTATGGCCTTACATAAGTCTTTTCGTTTGTTTCGAAATAGACAACTGTGTAGACCAGGAGCAAACATACGGAACTTTATAATTACCTACTCAATTCAAACCGCTAAAAGTATTTGTTTTGAAGGAGCGCCCGCAAATAACTAGGCTCAAATGAAAGATGCAAGTCTTAGCTATCGCCTTACATAAGTCGTTTCGTTTGTTTCGAAATAGACAACTGTGTAGACCAGGAACAAACATACGGTTCGTTAAAATAACCTGCTCACTTCAAACCGCTAAAAGTATTTGTTTTGAAGGAGCGCCCGCAAATAACTAGGCTCAAATGAAAGATGCAAGTCTTAGCTATGACCCTACATAAAACTTTTCGTTTGTTTCGAAATAGACAACTGTGTAGACCAGGAGTAAACATTCGGTTCGTTATAATTACCTGCTCACTTCAAATCGCTAAAACTATTTGTTTTGAAGGAGCGCCCGCAAATGACTAGGTTCAAATGAAAGATGCAAGTCTTAGCTATGGCCCTACATAAGTCATTTCGTTTGTTTCGAAATAGACAACTGTGTAGACCAGGAGTAAACATACGGTTCGTTAAATAACCTGCTCACTTCAAACCGCTAAAAGTATTTGTTTTGAAGGAGCGCCCGCAAATGACTAGGTTCAAATGAAAGATGCAAGTCTTAGCTATGGCCCTACATAAAACTTTTCGTTTGTTTCGAAATAGACAACTGTGTAGACCAGGAGCAAACATACGGTTCGTTAAAATAACCTGTTCACTTCAAACCACTAAAAGTATTTGTTTTGAAGGAGCGCCCGCAAATAACTAGGCTCAAAAGAAAGATGCAAGTCTTAGCTATCGCCTTACATAAGTCGTTTCGTTTGTTTCGAAATAGACAACTATGTAGACCAGGAGCAAACATACGGTTCGTTAAAATAACCTTCTCACTTCAAACCGCTAAAAGTATTTGTTTTGAAGGAGCGCCCGCAAATAACTGAGCTCAAATGAAAGATGCAAGTCTTAGCTATGACCCTACATAAAACTTTTCGTTTGTTTCGAAATAGACAACTGTGTAGACCAGGAGTAAACATTCGGTTCGTCATAATTACCTGCTAACTTCAAATCGCTAAAACTATTTGTTTTGAAGGAGCGCCCGCAAATGACTAGGTTCAAATGAAAGATGCAAGTCTTAGCTATCGCCTTACATAAGTCTTTTCGTTTGTTTCGAAATAGACAACTGTGTAGACCAGGAGCAAACATACGGAACTTTATAATTACCTACTCAATTCAAACCGCTAAAAGTATTTGTTTTGAAGGAGCGCCCGCAAATAACTAGGCTCAAATGAAAGATGCAAGTCTTAACTATCGCCTTACATAAGTCGATTCGTTTGTTTCGAAAAAGACAACTGTGTAGAGCAGGAGTAAACATTCGGTTCGTTATAATTACCTGCTCACTTCAAATCGCTAAAACTATTTGTTTTGAAGGAGCGCCCGCAAATGACTAGGTTCAAATGAAAGATGCAAGTCTTAGCTATGGCCCTACATAAGTCATTTCGTTTGTTTCGAAATAGACACCTGTGTAGACCAGGAGTAAACATACGGTTCGTTAAAATAACCTGCTCACTTCAAACCGCTAAAAGTATTTGTTTTGAAGGAGCGCCCGCAAATGACTAGGTTCAAATGAAAGATGCAAGTCTTAGCTATGGCCCTACAGAAAACTTTTCGTTTGTTTCGAAATAGACAACTGTGTAGACCAGGAGCAAACATACGGTTCGTTAAAATAACCTGTTCACTTCAAACCGCTAAAAGTATTTGTTTTGAAGGAGCGCCCGCAAATAACTAGGCTCAAATGAAAGATGCTAGTCTTAGCTATCGCCTTACATAAGTCGTTTTGTTTGTTTCGAAATAGACAACTATGTAGACCAGGAGCAAACATACGGTTCGTTAAAATAACCTGCTCACTTCAAACCGCTAAAAGTATTTGTTTTGAAGGAGCGCCCGCAAATAACTAGGCTCAAATGAAAGATGCAAGTCTTAGCTATGACCCTACATAAAACTTTTCGTTTGTTTCGAAATAGACAACTGTGTAGACCAGGAGTAAACATTCGGTTCGTTATAATTACCTGCTCACTTCAAATCGCTAAAACTATTTGTTTTGAAGGAGCGCCCGCAAATGACTAGGTTCAAATGAAAGATGCAAGTCTTAGCTATCGCCTTACATAAGTTTTTTCGTTTGTTTCGAAATAGACAACTGTGTAGACCAGGAGCAAACATACGGAACTTTATAATTACCTACTCAATTCAAACCGCTAAAAGTATTTGTTTTGAAGGAGCGCCCGCAAATAACTAGGCTCAAATGAAAGATGCAAGTCTTAGCTATCGCCTTACATAAGGCTGGCCCCAGACCTACCGGTTCCGTTTCTTTGCTTTGCTGTTCTACCATGGACCGCCAGCCAAGAGGCTCATTTTCAATCTATCGCATATTTTGACCTGACCACATTGGCAAGATAGCCATTAGTTTGGTGTTATCAAATATCGTCATCTGGGGTGCGATGAGAAGTTTTAGTTTTCGTTTTAAAAAAAAACTGCTGATTTATACAAAAATTAATAACGAAATTATCAAAATGTATGAAACAGTTCATTTTTTTTCGCGATTTCAGATTTGGTCCCATAGTAAAAGTTGTTCAGTTTTATTATGGTCCCTATCTACCATATTCAGTTTTATAAGGCTTTACCAAACATCTTGTATAAATAAGCGATCGAGTTATTTTTAACGATCGGAGTCCATGTTCAGGGTGGCATATCTCCTAAAAGCTTCCTACTTCGCAATCCAGGCGATGACATTTGATAAAACCAAGCTAATGGCTATCTTGCCAATTTGGTCTAGTCCCAAAATGCGATAGATTGAAAATTAACCTGGTTGGCCGGCGGTCTTTCAAGCAAGGTAGCACAGCAAAGCAAAGAAACGGAACCGGTAGGTCTGGGGCCAGCCTAAGTCGTTTCGTTTGTTTCGAAATAGACAACTGTGTAGAGCAGGAGTAAACATTCGGTTCGTTATAATTACCTGCTCACTTCAAATCGCTAAAACTATTTGTTTTGAAGGAGCGCCCGCAAATGACTAGGTTCAAATGAAAGATGCAAGTCTTAGCTATGGCCCTACATAAGTCATTTCGTTTGTTTCAAAATAGACAACTGTGTAGACCAGGAGTAAACATACGGTTCGTTAAAATAACCTGCTCACTTCAAACCGCTAAAAGTATTTGTTTTGAAGGAGCGCCCGCAAATGACTAGGCTCAAATGAAAGATGCAAGTCTTAGCTATGACCCTACATAAAACTTTTCGTTTGTTTCGAAATAGACAACTGTGTAGACCAGGAGTAAACATTCGGTTCGTTATAATTACCTGCTCACTTCAAATCGCTAAAACTATTTGTTTTGAAGGAGCGCCCGCAAATGACTAGGTTCAAATGAAAGATGCAAGTCTTAGCTATCGCCTTACATAAGTCTTTTCGTTTGTTTCGAAATAGACAACTGTGTAGACCAGGAGCAAACATACGGAACTTTATAATTACCTACTCAATTCAAACCGCTAAAAGTATTTGTTTTGAAGGAGCGCCCGCAAATGACTAGGTTCAAATGAAAGATGCAAGTCTTAGCTATGGCCCTACATAAAACTTTTCGTTTGTTTCGAAATAGACAACTGTGTAGACCAGGAGCAAACATACGGTTCGTTAAAATAACCTGTTCACTTCAAACCGCTAAAAGTATTTGTTTTGAAGGAGCGCCCGCAAATAACTAGGCTCAAATGAAAGATGCTAGTCTTAGCTATCGCCTTACATAAGTCGTTTCGTTTGTTTCGAAATAGACAACTATGTAGACCAGGAGCAAACATACGGTTCGTTAAAATAACCTGCTCACTTCAAACCGCTAAAAGTATTTGTTTTAAAGGAGCGCCCGCAAATAACTAGGCTCAAATGAAAGATGCAAGTCTTAGCTATGACCCTACATAAAACTTTTCGTTTGTTTCGAAATAGACAACTGTGTAGACCGAGTAAACATTCGGTTCGTTATAATTACCTGCTCACTTCAAATCGCTAAAACTATTGTCGCGTGTGGGTTGCTAAATGAGAAACCACAACTTACGTGTACAATAATTTATTAATGGCTTGAGCATGGGGTCGTGAGTTTAAGGGGCCCGACTGGTATTTACTTGCGTGTCCCAACAACTTATCTTAAGAGGGGCCCTCGGGTGGTAGGTGGCCCGATGTGGCGTGGGAAGGTGCAGTGCAGCGTGTGAAGCGCGTCGCAAAATGGCCGCCAGCAGAAAACCAAGTGGCCAAAGTTGGTCGGCCAAAGTTGGTTTGGCCAAAGTTGAATGGGTCAAACTGGATCCCCTTTCGGGGATTGCACTGAATTTATATTTAAAATGAAATAAAGTGACAAAAACACAATTTTAATCACTAAGGTGATATTATCATATGGTTAAATAAAATAATTCCCAACGGCGACTATGAAGACGAAATAAGTTCGTGTCGTCGTCCGCGGGAGCTCAGGAAGCGGTGTGTCAATGACGCAGCAAACCACTGCATCGCGAAATTAGTACGAGCTGCGCAGTCTGTTGCGCACACGCATTGTGTTATTCGCAACCACTGCCTTCACGTCGATACGCGAACAAAGTAAGATTAGGGTACTGTTCGCGAAGTGGTAAAACGTTTAAATAAACAATACGTTCGATTTGCAGTTTAATGTGCATTATTATTTTAATTGTAGTTATTAGTTTAGTGTTATATTAAGTTAGAAATAAGATTAGGTTAATTTAGCTATTTAAAAAAATGGTTTGTTTTTATTTATTTTATTTTATTTTAATAAAATGAAGATTTTGTGTAATTTTAACTAAAAATTAACTTATAACGTTACACTATTTGTTTTGAAGGAGCGCCCGCAAATGACTAGGTTCAAATGAAAGATGCAAGTCTTAGCTATCGCCTTACATAAGTCTTTTCGTTTGTTTCGAAATAGACAACTGTGTAGACCAGGAGCAAACATACGGAACTTTATAATTACCTACTCAATTCAAACCGCTAAAAGTATTTGTTTTGAAGGAGCGCCCGCAAATAACTAGGCTCAAATGAAAGATGCAAGTCTTAGCTATCGCCTTACATAAGTCGTTTCGTTTGTTTCGAAATAGACAACTGTGTAGAGCAGGAGTAAACATTCGGTTCGTTATAATTACCTGCTCACTTCAAATCGCTAAAACTATTTGTTTTGAAGGAGCGCCCGCAAATGACTAGGTTCAAATGAAAGATGCAAGTCTTAGCTATGGCCCTACATAAGTCATTTCGTTTTTTTCGAAATAGACAACTGTGTAGACCAGGAGTAAACATACGGTTCGTTAAAATAACCTGCTCACTTCAAACCGCTAAAAGTATTTGTTTTGAAGGAGCGCCCGCAAATGACTAGGTTCAAATGAAAGATGCAAGTCTTAGCTATGGCCCTACATAAAACTTTTCGTTTGTTTCGAAATAGACAACTGTGTAGACCAGGAGCAAACATACGGTTCGTTAAAATAACCTGTTCACTTCAAACCGCTAAAAGTATTTGTTTTGAAGGAGCGCCCGCAAATAACTAGGCTCAAATGAAAGATGCAAGTCTTAGCTATCGCCTTACATAAGTCGTTTCGTTTGTTTCGAAATAGACAACTATGTAGACCAGGAGCAAACATACGGTTCGTTAAAATAACCTGCTCACTTCAAACCGCTAAAAGTATTTGTTTTGAAGGAGCGCCCGCAAATAACTAGGCTCAAATGAAAGATGCAAGTCTTAGCTATGACCCTACATAAAACTTTTCGTTTGTTTCGAAATAGACAACTGTGTAGACCAGGAGTAAACATTCGGTTCGTTATAATTACCTGCTCACTTCAAATCGCTAAAACTATTTGTTTTGAAGGAGCGCCCGCAAATGACTAGGTTCAAATGAAAGATGCAAGTCTTAGCTATCGCCTTACATAAGTCTTTTCGTTTGTTTCGAAATAGACAACTGTGTAGACCAGGAGCAAACATACGGAACTTTATAATTACCTACTCAATTCAAACCGCTAAAAGTATTTGTTTTGAAGGAGCGCCCGCAAATAACTAGGCTCAAATGAAAGATGCAAGTCTTAGCTATCGCCTTACATAAGTCGTTTCGTTTGTTTCGAAATAGACAACTGTGTAGAGCAGGAGTAAACATTCGGTTCGTTATAATTACCTGCTCACTTCAAATCGCTAAAACTATTTGTTTTGAAGGAGCGCCCGCAAATGACTAGGTTCAAATGAAAGATGCAAGTCTTAGCTATGGCCCTACATAAGTCATTTCGTTTGTTTCGAAATAGACAACTGTGTAGACCAGGAGTAAACATACGGTTCGTTAAAATAACCTGCTCACTTCAAACCGCTAAAAGTATTTGTTTTGAAGGAGCGTCCGCAAATGACTAGGTTCAAATGAAAGATGCAAGTCTTAGCTATGGCCCTACATAAAACTTTTCGTTTGTTTCGAAATAGACAACTGTGTAGACCAGGAGCAAACATACGGTTCGTTAAAATAACCTGTTCACTTCAAACCGCTAAAAGTATTTGTTTTGAAGGAGCGCCCGCAAATAACTAGGCTCAAATGAAAGATGCAAGTCTTAGCTATCGCCTTACATAAGTCGTTTCGTTTGTTTCGAAATAGACAACTATGTAGACCAGGAGCAAACATACGGTTCGTTAAAATAACCTGCTCACTTCAAACCGCTAAAAGTATTTGTTTTGAAGGAGCGCCCGCAAATAACTAGGCTCAAATGAAAGATGCAAGTCTTAGCTATGACCCTACATAAAATTTTTCGTTTGTTTCGAAATAGACAACTGTGTAGACCAGGAGTAAACATTCGGTTCGTTATAATTACCTGCTCACTTCAAATCGCTAAAACTATTTGTTTTGAAGGAGCGCCCGCAAATGACTAGGTTCAAATGAAAGATGCAAGTCTTAGCTATGGCCCTACATAAAACTTTTCGTTTGTTTCGAAATAGACAACTGTGTAGACCAGGAGCAAACATACGGTTCGTTAAAATAACCTGTTCACTTCAAACCGCTAAAAGTATTTGTTTTGAAGGAGCGCCCGCAAATAACTAGGCTCAAATGAAAGATGCAAGTCTTAGCTATCGCCTTACATAAGTCGTTTCGTTTATTTCGAAATAGACAACTATGTAGACCAGGAGCAAACATACGGTTCGTTAAAATAACCTGCTCACTTCAAACCGCTAAAAGTATTTGTTTTGAAGGAGCGCCCGCAAATAACTAGGCTCAAATGAAAGATGCAAGTCTTAGCTATGGCCCTACATAAAACTTTTCGTTTGTTTCGAAATAGACAACTGTGTAGACCAGGAGCAAACATACGGTTCGTTAAAATAACCTGTTTACTTCAAATTGCTAAAACTATTTGTTTTGAAGGAGCGCCCGCAAATGACTAGGTTCAAATGAAAGATGCAAGTCTTAGCTATGGCCCTACATAAGTCGTTTCGTTTGTTTCGAAATAGACAACTGTGTAAGACAGGAGTAAACATTCGGTTCGTTATAATTACCTGCTTACTTCAAATCGCTAAAACTATTTGTTTTAAAGGAGCGCCCGCAAATGACTAGGTTCAAATGAAAGATGCAAGTTTTAGCTATGGCCCTACATAAGTCATTTCGCTTGTTTTGAAATAGACAACTGTGTAGACCAGGAGCAAACATACGAAACTTTATAATTACCTACTCAAGTAAATTGGTAAAAAATTATACTCGTAGATATGTCGCCCTTTCGCCATGAGGTTTTCAAGCATGAGGGTTTGCGCTGTTTGGTATATTAATTATTTGGTATATTCGCTGCTAGATGGCGCTTCTAATTTTGAAATTTTTCGAAATGTGGGAATAATTTAATTTTTTAAGGCTTGTTTTTTCAAATTTATCCAATATTTCGAAAAACTAGCTCGACTGAAAAATTCTATATAATTTTCGAACCTGCTTACAAAATTTCACGAGAATCGGTTGAGAAATGTATGCGACCTGTAGAGGAGAACAAACGGCGCCGGAACGGAAAGCCGGGCTGAAATACGTTTTTTCTACATATCTCCGCCATTTTGAAAAATTTTCAGTTTTTCGGATACGTTTTGTGATGCCATCTCTCGGATAATGCCATAAAAACTAACTTCTACGCCTCGCGGAATTATTTTGTAATTAACTACATCTTATTACAAAGCTCACGAGCTATAGACAATAGATGGCGTTACTCTGTGACAAGTGCTGTAAGGTTGAGAATACGAATATCGAAAAAACATCACATACATTGCTCTAATCCCAAAGTAAGTGGCTAAATCACTTTTGTTATCACCTAAACACTACAATATCACCGTTGTGTGTCATACCACCGTTGTTTCTGATTTCCATAACACAAGTGCTATAGCTACTTACTTTGGGATTGGAGCAATGTATGTGATGTTGTCAAATATTTATTTATTTATTTATTTATTTATATTACAATAAATAGTAAAAACCGAGCTTTAGCTCGGTTGTACCCAGGTACTTTTTAATAATTTGCGAAATGCGCCCCCCTATGAATGGCGCCCAGGGACTTTGTACTATTACTTTTTCTGTGCCCAGGGCACGTGCCCTACCTGCCACACCCTAGTTACGCCACTGGCCGCAAGACAGATGAAATATCTTGACGTATGGCTTCACTGTCCTCCTTTTTTACACGACTGCCCAAAAATGATAACAAGTTAATCCTGTAAAAGTACTTACTTTTAGCATACACAAACTTTTGACTTTGCACTTTGACCAGACTATTTACGATTATAAGAGGATGAGAAATTACTTTAAACACATTTATAAAGATTAATACAATTAAAAGCGGATGAAAAATTTCATAGCTGTCCTGTTGACTATTGAGCGTTAGAGTATATATTCTGTGCTATTGAGGAGTTCCATCATCAGGAAATACTAGTAGTACCGTATCTTTCCTTTTTGTTTTTAATTTAAGTCTGTAAGTAAATCTGTATTCTGGTATGTGTTGTCCTCATCAGGAAATACTAGTAGCGTATCTTTCCTTGTTGTTTTTAATTTAAGTCTGTAAATAAATCTGTAATCTGGTATGTGTTGTCCTCATCAGGAAATACTAGTAGCGTATCTTTCCTTGTTGTTTTTAATTTAAGTCTGTAAATAAATCTTTAATCTGGTATGTGTTGTCCTCATCAGGAAATACTAGTAGCGTATCTTTCCTTGTTGTTTTTAATTTAAGTCTGTAAATAAATCTGTAATCCGGTATGTGTTGTCCTCATCAGGAAATACTAGTAGCGTATCTTTTCTTGTTGTTCTTAATTTAAGTCTGTAAATAAATCTGTATTCTGGTATGTGTTGTCCTCATCAGGAAATACTAAAAGCGTATCTTTCCTTGTTGTTTTTAATTTAAGTCTGTAAATAAATCTGTAATCTGGTATGTGTTGTCCTCATCAGGAAATACTAGTAGCGTATCTTTCCTTTTTGTTTTTTATTTAAGTCTGTAAATAAATCTGTAATCTGGTATGTGATGTCCTCATCAGGAAATACTAGGACCGTATCTTTCCTTTTTGTTTTTAATTTAAGTCTGTAAATAAATCTGTATTCTGGTATGTGATGTCCTCATCAGGAAATACTAGGACCGTATCTTTCCTTTTTGTTTTTAATTTAAGTCTGTAAATAAATCTGTATTCTGGTATGTGTTGTCCTCATCAGGAAATACTAAAAGCGTATCTTTCCTTGTTGTTTTTAATTTAAGTCTGTAAATAAATCTGTAATCTGGTATGTGTTGTCCTCATCAGGAAATACTAGTAGCGTATCTTTCCTTTTTGTTTTTTATTTAAGTCTGTAAATAAATCTGTAATCTGGTATGTGTTGTCCTCAACAGGAAATACTAGTAGCGTATCTTTCCTTGTTGTTTTTAATTTAAATCTGTAAATAAATCTGTATTCTGGTATGTGATGTCCTCATCAGGAAATACTAGGACCGTATCTTTCCTTTTTGTTTTTAATTTAAGTCTGTAAATAAATCTGTATTCTTGTATGTTTTGTTTATCTAAAGAGCTAACCCGACATTCATACGCCAGTACCCACAGTAAGCAGATCGGCCTATTCCCGCTGTCCCCCACCTTTGGTTGGCCCCACAGGCGGATATCGGATTAAAAATAAAACCTAGTCATTTGCGGGCGCTCCTTCAAAACAAATAGTTTTAGCGATTTGAAGTGAGCAGGTAATTATAACGAACCGAATGTTTACTCCTGGTCTACACAGTTGTCTATTTCGAAACAAACGAAAAGTTTTATGTAGGGTCATAGCTAAGACTTGCATCTTTCATTTGAACCTAGTCATTTGCGGGCGCTCCTTCAAAACAAATACTTTTAGCGGTTTGAAGTGAGCAGGTTATTTTAACGAACCGTATGTTTGCTCCTGGTCTACACAGTTGTCTATTTCGAAACAAACGAAAAGTTTTATGTAGGGCCATAGATAAGACTTGCATATTTCATTTGAACCTAGTCATTTGCGGGCGCTCCTTCAAAACAAATACTTTTAGCGGTTTGAAGTGAGCAGGTTATTTTAACGAACCGTATGTTTGCTCCTTGTCTACACAGTTGTCTATTTCGAAACAAACGACAAGACTTATGTATGGTCATAGCTAAGACTTGCATCTTTCATTTGAACCTATTTATTTGCGGGCGCTCCTTCAAAACAAATACTTTTAGCGGTTTGAAGTGAGCAGGTAATTATAACGAACCGAATGTTTACTCGTGGTCTACACAGTTGTCTATTTCGAAACAAACGAAAAGTTTTATGTAGGGTCATAGCTAAGACTTGCATCTTTCATTTGAACCTAGTCATTTGCGGGCGCTCCTTCAAAACAAATACTTTTAGCAGTTTGAATTGAGTAGGTAATTATAAAGTTCCGTATGTTTACTTCTGGTCTACACAGTTGTCTATTTCGAAACAAACGAAAAGTTTTATGTAGGGTCATAGCTAAGACTTGCATCTTTCATTATAAACTAATCATTTGCGGGCGCTCCTTCAAAACAAATACTTTTAGCGGTTTGAAGTGAACAGGTTATTTTAACGAACCGTATGTTTGCTCCTGGTCTACACAGTTGTCTATTTCGAAACAAACGAAAAGTTTTATGTAGGGCCATAGCTAAGACTTGCATCTTTCATTTGAACCTAGTCATTTGCGGGCGCTCCTTCAAAACAAATACTTTTAGCGGTTTGAAGTGAGCAGGTTATTTTAACGAACCGTATGTTTGCTCCTGGTCTACATAGTTGTCTATTTCGAAACAAACGACAAGACTTATGTATGGTCATAGCTAAGACTTGCATCTTTCATTTGAACCTATTCATTTGCGGGCGCTCCTTCAAAACAAATACTTTTAGCGGTTTGAATTGAGTAGGTAATTATAAAGTTCCGTATGTTTGCTCCTGGTCTACACAGTTGTCTATTTCGAAACAAACGAAAAGACTTATGTAAGGCCATAGCTAAGACTTGCATCTTTCATTTGAACCTAGTCATTTGCGGGCGCTCCTTCAAAACAAATAGTTTTAGCGATTTGAAGTGAGCAGGTAATTATGACGAACCGAATGTTTACTCCTGGTCTACACAGTTGTCTATTTCGAAACAAACGAAAAGTTTTATGTAGGGTCATAGCTAAGACTTGCATCTTTCATTTGAGCCTAGTTATTTGCGGGCGCTCCTTCAAAACAAATACTTTTAGCGGTTTGAAGTGAGCAGGTTATTTTAACGAACCGTATGTTTGCTCCTGGTCTACATAGTTGTCTATTTCGAAACAAACGAAACGACTTATGTAAGGCGATAGCTAAGACTTGCATCTTTCATTTGAGCCTAGTTATTTGCGGGCGCTCCTTCAAAACAAATACTTTTAGCGGTTTGAAGTGAGCAGGTTATTTTAACGAACCGTATGTTTACTCCTGGTCTACACAGTTGTCTATTTCGAAACAAACGAAATGACTTATGTAGGGCCATAGCTAAGACTTGCATCTTTCATTTGAACCTAGTCATTTGCGGGCGCTCCTTCAAAACAAATAGTTTTAGCGATTTGAAGTGAGCAGGTAATTATAACGAACCGAATGTTTACTCCTGCTCTACACAGTTGTCTATTTCGAAACAAACGAAACGACTTATGTAAGGCGATAGCTAAGACTTGCATCTTTCATTTGAGCCTAGTGATTTGCGGGCGCTCCTTCAAAACAAATACTTTTAGCGGTTTGAATTGAGTAGGTAATTATAAAGTTCCGTATGTTTGCTCCTGGTCTACACAGTTGTCTATTTCGAAACAAACGAAAAGACTTATGTAAGGCCATAGCTAAGACTTGCATCTTTCATTTGAACCTAGTCATTTGCGGGCGCTCCTTCAAAACAAATAGTTTTAGCGATTTGAAGTGAGCAGGTAATTATGACGAACCGAATGTTTACTCCTGGTCTACACAGTTGTCTATTTCGAAACAAACGAAAAGTTTTATGTAGGGTCATAGCTAAGACTTGCATCTTTCATTTGAGCCTAGTTATTTGCAGGCGCTCCTTCAAAACAAATAGTTTTAGCGATTTGAAGTGAGCAGGTAATTATGACGAACCGAATGTTTACTCCTGGTCTACACAGTTGTCTATTTCGAAACAAACGAAAAGTTTTATGTAGGGTCATAGCTAAGACTTGCATCTTTCATTTGAGCCTAGTGATTTGCGGGCGCTCCTTCAAAACAAATACTTTTAGCGGTTTGAATTGAGTAGGTAATTATAAAGTTCCGTATGTTTGCTCCTGGTCTACACAGTTGTCTATTTCGAAACAAACGAAAAGACTTATGTAAGGCCATAGCTAAGACTTGCATCTTTCATTTGAACCTAGTCATTTGCGGGCGCTCCTTCAAAACAAATAGTTTTAGCGATTTGAAGTGAGCAGGTAATTATGACGAACCGAATGTTTACTCCTGGTCTACACAGTTGTCTATTTCGAAACAAACGAAAAGTTTTATGTAGGGTCATAGCTAAGACTTGCATCTTTCATTTGAGCCTAGTTATTTGCGGGCGCTCCTTCAAAACAAATACTTTTAGCGGTTTGAAGTGAGCAGGTTATTTTAACGAACCGTATGTTTGCTCCTGGTCTACATAGTTGTCTATTTCGAAACAAACGAAACGACTTATGTAAGGCGATAGCTAAGACTTGCATCTTTCATTTGAGCCTAGTTATTTGCGGGCGCTCCTTCAAAACAAATACTTTTAGCGGTTTGAAGTGAACAGGTTATTTTAACGAACCGTATGTTTGCTCCTGGTCTACACAGTTGTCTATTTCGAAACAAACGAAAAGTTTTATGTAGGGCCATAGCTAAGACTTGCATCTTTCATTTGAACTTAGTCATTTGCGGGCGCTCCTTCAAAACAAATACTTTTAGCGGTTTGAAGTGAGCAGGTTATTTTAACGAACCGTATGTTTACTCCTGGTCTACACAGTTGTCTATTTCGAAACAAACGAAATGACTTATGTAGGGCCATAGCTAAGACTTGCATCTTTCATTTGAACCTAGTCATTTGCGGGCGCTCCTTCAAAACAAATAGTTTTAGCGATTTGAAGTGAGCAGGTAATTATAACGAACCGAATGTTTACTCCTGCTCTACACAGTTGTCTATTTCGAAACAAACGAAAAGTTTTATGTAGGGTCATAGCTAAGACTTGCATCTTTCATTATAAACTAATCATTTGCGGGCGCTCCTTCAAAACAAATACTTTTAGCGGTTTGAAGTGAACAGGTTATTTTAACGAACCGTATGTTTGCTCCTGGTCTACACAGTTGTCTATTTCGAAACAAACGAAAAGACTTATGTAAGGCCATAGCTAAGACTTGCATCTTTCATTTGAACCTAGTCGTTTGCGGGCGCTCCTTCAAAACAAATAATTTTAGCGGTTTGAAATGAGCGGGTTATTTTAACGAACCGTATGTTTACTCCTGGTCTACACAGTTGTCTATTTCGAAACAAACGAAACGACTTATGTTAGGCCGTAGCTAAGACTTGCATCTTTCATTTGAACCTAGTCATTTGCGGGCGCTTCTTTAGCCTATTATTATAATAGCGTTTCTACGCGTACTAACGGAATTCTACGATTTGAGTATTTTGCCTATGTGTATCTACCTATTTATAGCCTATTTTTTTCAATGAGTAACGGTACATTTTGATGTGCTTACATAGATTTAGCATTTTTCAATGATTCCTTACATAAATTAATCCATATAACGAGTTGTTAAGGTTGTTATTGCGTGCAGGCAAGATTTCCCTAAAAAAAATTTAAAAAACCCATAACTTTTTTTGGTTTGTCAAAACAAACAAAATTTTATCAAAACAAATCAAAACTAACGGAAAGCAATCATAATGCGTAATTTTTATTTTGTTTTGCCATATGGGGTGGCTATCTTCCTGTGAAGATAGCCACCCCACTTTGCATTTTTTTCTAGAGAATACGGAGTCTAAACAAACGAAAATTTCAATCAAAACAAACGAAACTAACAAATATCTATCGAATAAAATTTAAATAAAACCATTTGGTGGAATGGGGTGGCTAGCGTGAAGATAGCCACCCCACTTTTGTTTTTAAAAAAAAAGTATGAAGGAAATCGAAACAAACGATTTTTTTTCCAAAACAAATCAAAACTAACGCTAAACTAACGTCCTGCACCCTCAAAACCTGGGCACTCGAATTGGGGTGGCTATCTTCACGGGGGTGAAATGAGGATATAATATACCAAGATTTGGGTGTTTATTTAGAAGCAGAATAAAAAATATCTAATTTTATCGAATATACTGACAATGACAATGACCTAATGTAATGGAACAGATAAAATTGAATGATCGGCTAACCGAATAGGCACGAGATAGACAGGCAAAGATTTCGGGATTACAGAAATTAGTATAAATAAAGTGACTATGCGCATAGTAAAAATAATAACTGTATTTCGTAAGCTGAATTCAAGCAACATCATTATCAAATGAAAGTTTTATTATGTAATAATAAAACAGTTTGTCATGTTCAGTGACATTTATCTTACATACCTAATACAAGTTTAAGTTTATAACTAAACCAACGAGGAGTACAGCACACATATTTTTTGGTAAAAATAATAACACAACTTTTTTATCACTGTTATACTTAATTAAAGTACATGGATCTTCAATGTAGACCTCCAACGAACATAAACAAAATTATAGAAGATAAAGATGGTAATGCTAGTCTTAATTTAAAAGAAGAAACCAAAGACTATTTATCCATTCCATTATCTTATCTCAGATTCAGCGACACTGAAATCACACTGATGTGTCTTTTCATTTCAGTATTATTTAACCTGTTAAGTAAAACTTAGGGGTAGGTGTAACCACAGATAGGTGTAACATAAGTTTATAATTGACACAAAAGGAACAATGTAAAGATTTTAATTTTGAGTTTAAATGCATTACTATTATGACCATCAGTCGGTAATCTCAACTGCAATCACCATAGCGCTTAAAGATTTCATTGCAGCTATAGCTATTCCTATTTATAAACTTCGTGACGTGACATAGAATTAAACCTACAAATTAACTAACAAATACAATAATACTGCTAGGTTTCAAGGTCCATCTAATTACAAATAATGTATCATTGCAAGATAATATTGTTACACCTACCCATCTATACCAAAATTCACCAAGATTGGTGGACGGACAGTAACATTCGCATTACTAGTGTGGACGAACTTTGCTGTAACGGAACGAAACATATAAAACAAAGACATGAAATACACGTCACGCTCGCTATCAGAGACAGAATGCGGTAAAACATTAAAGTTATGATGTTTAAAAAACGATAAGATCGCTCGAGTAAACCAGACTATTAGTCGCGTAGCCAGAGAAAAATTACCTTCGATAATACTAAAAGTTTTAGTTTTTGCTGAGTGTATAGATTATGTGCATTGTGAGCTATTGTTGAAAAGTTAGAAGTTTTATGCCGGTGCTTTAGGTATAGTTTAGGTATTTCGTTTAACGTAATATATATAGAATTAAAGTTTGAAATGTTGATTGTTTCATAATAAGAACTATGTTATCTTCATGTTGTAAAATATTTAGAAAGTTATTATGTGTGGAAGTACGTAAATCACAAAATCACTCTTTTGTGTTCGAATAAAATTTTAAAATTTCTGAAATCTTATTTTAAGACTTTCAGTGGTTAGATATACCAGTTCAACAAAGTTTAGAAAGTTAAGTGGTGTGCTTCTTTGATATTTTAATTTTTCCTTTATAACATACGGAATAATGAATTAAAAATTGATAAGATCGCTCTTACAATACCTTTTCAATGCACTTATATACTACACAAAAAATTAGAAACATACATAATGTGGGTTTTGTTTAAATTACGGATAAATTATTGCGCTAAAATACGAATTATACGGGACGCGCGGGTGCATACAGGGGCCGCTGACTGCCACGCGGCGCGCGAGCGGGCGCGGGGCCACAAACAATAAGCTACTCTCGTTGCATGGCAATAAAGTACAATTTCAAATTTCACAGCGCTGCGTGCATGATATTACAAGCACCTACGAAGCGCCACTCTTTTTGTCGCGTAATCGACGAAATTACACAGAATACTTATAAAATAAAATAAAGCTACCTACCTACTAAATAAGCTGATCATAATTGTTTTTCTAAGGTAGTTTGGCAAATCAACTTTTAAGGCACTCCTTTCAGAGGATTTTGAAACAGAAAACAAAAAAAAAAAAAAATTGAATTTACAAGAATTTATATCATTTATCTAATTTTTAGATTTTAAAGGTGGCCACGAATGGCCACGATGTTTGACGTTGAGTTTTTGAGATTTTTGAGAATAACAAAAGATCGTCTTAAAAATTTCCCCTCTGTTATTTTGTGTTTTTTTTGTGAATGAAAATAATACTTCTAAGAAAATCAGATACCGTAAACTGCTGCAACTTTGCACGAAATTTAAGGTTTTTTTTTTAATTTTTCTTCAAGTATTTATTATCTGTGTCCATTTTTACATTAGCGCGCGAATTGGAGATGTATGTCATTTATCTTAAGGTTCATAACGCCGAAACGGCTGTTAGATTGATCTCCAGAAACCGTCAAAGTCGTAGGCAAAGTTGTGATAAAATATCCCAACTTTGCCTAGAAGATTATAAGCAAAAATACGAGCCGCATTTAAAAACTGGTCTTAATTATAGAGCCATACAAATTGCGTTACCATCGAGATGTGCATGGATTACCACATATAAGCATCAATATTTTTTTCTGGCAAGCAGGCGAAGTTGGGCACAAGCAGGCAAACTTTGAGCAGTATCAGTAAATATTTCCATAGTAAATTTGGAGCATACTACGGGTTCCCACAAATAGAAAAACACAAAATTTAAAAGACTTACTATAATTTCAATAAAAATGGGTAAATCCGGACGTAAACCAACTAAATTCACAGGACTAAACTAATTTCATTTGATTTGTTTTAATTTCTTTATTTTGAATTTATTATTTTATTTTGAATTTATTTTTATATAACTATTAAACCTTTAAACATTTATAATTACTTTTGTAAGATTGTTTTCTATTTTTATAGCTGTATATCTTTTTATTTAATAACTAAACAAAGTAAACATAGACTGCCCTCCAAACCGCTTTACTGTCGTTGAGTAAGTAGTGGCAACCCTAGGGCTAGGCAAACTTGAGTCACTAATGCTCGAGAAGCCTTTTACAACATTGCCTACCGTGGTTCTAGCCGTAAATGATTGACATTAACAAGAAAAACCCTTATAAACAGGAGAAAGAGCATATTTGCTTACCCTATAAATACTAAGAGAGCTGAAATTCTCGATTTTTCCAAGGAAAAACTAAAAGTTTGCGACCGTTGACAGCTGTCAGACAAAAAAGTAACGCGGCGTTGCCACTTTGGAAATGGGTTGCCAATAAAACGAAGGTATTTCTCTCATTATCAAAAGTAAAAAATAGATGGCGGTTATAAAGTAATGTTAGTTTTACTAGATTAGGCAAAATTGAAGCTTAGGGGCAATCTTGCAGCAGTTTACGGTACTTACATTTAGTATTTAATACAACAAGAAAGTATCCTATCAAAATAATGTATCTATGTTTATAGTAATAGTTTCTAAGATTTACATGATTTTAACTCCACTGCGTTACTTTGACATAAATGTATGTTAAACTTTAAAATAATTTGATATTAAACAGCCACTTGAAACTTACGTCTATGTCAGGCAGTACCTTTCTTTTCTTTATACATATTACGTTCACTGTATTGTTTACAAGTATAATTGAATTGTATAAATTATTTATACATAAAAACCTTCGATCAAGTATATCCTAGATAACGCTTACGAACTAAAACAGTATGCAAACATGGCACCTCAATAGCGTCCCACTTACAAACTTGGCGCTTATTTTGTACATGATCACCTCTTATTTTGTACAAACTCACATTTTATATCACTTATTTTGCACAAAATAAGCTTATTTTTTACAAAAATACATCTTTTATCACTTACTTTGTGCAAAATAAGCACCCAGTTTGTAGTGGGACGCTATTTGAGGTGCCATTTTTGAGACTCTGACCGGACATCTAGGGTATTCTTGATCAAAGATAAAAGTAATCAAAAATTAGGGGACACCAGGGTAACACTAGAGAATATAGTAACTCCAGAGAAAAGAAAATAATTAGAGAATACTAGCTTCCGCCCGCGACTTCGTCCGCGTGGACATTCGAGAAAATCCTAAGGGTACCTTTAACCAGGATACGAAGTATTCTATGTTCTAACGTCCTGCCTCGCTAGGCAGTACGCTTGGTGTGGACGTACCTCGCTTGCAGCAAATACTATAGAAACTCTTCTATAGTATTTGCTTGCAGGCAGGGCGTTTGCCACTTGCGCGTGAGGATGCGGCCCGACATCGCACTCAGTCGCTATAGTACGCGCATACCAGCCAGAGGCCTGCTGCGCGCAAGGCACGTTCACACCTAGCAAGGCAGGATATTAAACTTTTTATCCAGGTTAAAGGTTCCCTAATGATTTTCTCGAATGTCCACGCGAACCAAGTCGCGGGCGGAAGCTAGTAGTATAAAATATTATAATACTTAGAAAGCGGGCTTAGATTTTACTGCATTCACGTGCATTTTTTTCTGAGAAATTACAAAAGACAGACCCCAAAACTCGACACTTTATTGTTTACTTTTAAGCCATTGACCATTTTACCGTGCCAGATGTGGCAACACCAGGTCCTGAACCCCTAGTGTAAGTTTTCACAAGGAAAAAACGTAACTACAGCGTTTGCGTTTCGAGCAACATTTGTATGGGGAAAGTACAGCGCCGCCACGCGGCGAGAGGATGAACCAATTCTCGTGAGTGTGAGTTTGACCAAAACGTAAGTCGATCGGTTTTTAAACGCATCGAGCGCGTTTTGCTATCCGAATAGGGTTTTGGGTGCTTTTTGTGAGTGTAATTGACAAATTTGACAGGGCGAATAGTTAACTAACGCAAACGCAGTAGTTAAGTAACTCACTTGTTGATTCGCTAGTGAGATCGAGCGTTTCAGTGTTTTGCAAGGATATTTTGAAGTGTTTAGGTATTCATTTACTATAGCTACTAGATTTTTTTTTAAAGATGTCAGCGAACACTGAAATGCAAGACAGATTGTGATTAGCTACGCAGGCAAAATACTATTTTAGAACTTACTTTGATCCAATCAATCTTACAAAACAATTATGTGTATTTACGGTGGTGCAACAAGAAGTACTTATAAGTAGGTAGGTACTCACTGTTCCATTAATTCACCAATATTTTGAATTGGTTAGCACTTGGATTCATTCACTTTCGGAGGCCTATGATAAACTATTATTTCGATTTAGTTTAAGACCTAAACTGAGGCTCGCAGACACTCTACTCCTTTAACAACAATAACCACGGAAGCTCGCCGAAATATAACGCACTCACAATTAATCTGAAATGCATTTTTTGCAGTTTCTTTATTGTTTTTAGAAATCATATGTTAAAAACAAACAACTGCTCACCAGCCATTGAAAGTTAACTAGTAAAGTGTTCTCTGTCTGTGCTTGAAAGAATGGCTAGCAGGTAGTTAATACTTAGGGCCGCATCTTTTGTCTCCGTCTTTCTTGGGAATAAAAAAGAAAAAGCACTAAGCTCATTGATGAGAAATGTTATCCTATTTTAGGAAGAGGTATTACGTTATACAAGACTACTCTCTTAAAGTATAGCTTCTAATTTGGTCGTCTATTATTCGTCGAAACCGAATCCGAAGACAGGCTGACAACATAAAAATCATGACTTAACTTTCGGATAAGTGAGCATACGTAAAAGTTTATCGAGTGGTGAAATATAACCTACACTACATACTTTTAAGTTTGCGTTAACTCAATTAACTTTTTGGTGACGTTTTATGATTTGGAACGAAAAACTTACACTAGGGGTTCAGGTAGTCGTCGTTAGATATTGTTACAACGAATTCATCGTAAACTCTTCTTAAAAACTTAAAAGTCGTATATCTTTTGATTGAGTGAACTGATTGCGATGAGATAAAGACTTAATTACTTCGCAAAATACATAGTATATTTCTATGTAAACATCATTACGATTGAGTTAGCGCTTTTTAAGTTATTAGCGCACAAACATACAGATAAACAGATAAAAAGGAGACAACCCTAACAGCGTCAGAAGAGATGAGCGCTACGCGATAGAAAGAGAGAAAACTTCTAGGTGAATATAACTGTAGGCGCTGTAGCGGTGTGCGATCTGAATTGCGCCTTATTGAGTTGTAGCAAGAGTCGCTATTTAATTAAATGATGTTGCAGAATGCGGCTTCTGTACTTGTACTATTATGTATTCTGTGACGGAGTGCACGTTTTTTAGGTGAGTGTTAAACTTTTAGTTTTTCCTTGGAAAAATCGAGAATTTCAGCTCTATTTACGGGGTAAGCAAATATGCTGTTTCTCCTATTTATAAGGGTTTTTCTTGTTAATGTCAATCATTTACGGCTAGAACCACGGTAGGCAATGTTGTAAAAGGCTTCTCGGGCATTAGTGACTCAAGTTTGCCTAGCCCTAGGGTTGCCACTACTTACTCAACGACAGTAAAGCGGTTTGGAGGGCAGTCTATGTTTACTTTGTTTAGTTATTAAATAAAAAGATATACAGCTATAAAAATAGAAAACAATCTTACAAAAGTAATTATAAATGTTTAAAGGTTTAATAGTTATATAAAAATAAATTCAAAATAAAATAATAAATTCAAAATAAAGAAATTAAAACAAATCAAATGAAATTAGTTTAGTCCTGTGAATTTAGTTGGTTTACGTCCGGATTTACCCATTTTTATTGAAATTATAGTAAGTCTTTTAAATTTTGTGTTTTTCTATTTGTGGCAACCCGTAGTATGCTCCAAATTTACTATGGAAATATTTACTGATACTGCTCAAAGTTTGCCTGCTTGTGCCCAACTTCGCCTGCTTGCCAGAAAAAAATATTGATGCTTATATGTGGTAATCCATGCACATCTCGATGGTAACGCAATTTGTATGGCTCTATAATTAAGACCAGTTTTTAAATGCGGCTCGTATTTTTGCTTATAATCTTCTAGGCAAAGTTGGGATATTTTATCACAACTTTGCCTACGACTTTGACGGTTTCTGGAGATCAATCTAACAGCCGTTTCGGCGTTATGAACCTTAAGATATATGGCATACATCTCCAATTCGCGTCTTAATGTAAAAATGGACACAGATAATAAATACTTGAAGAGATATTAAAAAAAAACCTTAAATTTCGTGCAAAGATGCAGCAGTTTACGGTATTGATCAAAGTGTTTAAACCAACTAACTTGTCTTATTTATCTATGTAGCTGCCTACATCTGTGGCTAATTTCATAAAATTACTGTCGTCTTTTAGGGACTTCCATTTTGTGGCAATTGTATAAATTAGGTAGGTAGGTACATTAGTTAGAGAGCTAGGTAGATTAGAGTCGCACTATCCATACTAATATTATAAATGCCAAAGTCTGTTTGTTACGCCTTCGCGTCATGAATACTGAACCGATCATCATGAAATTTTGCATACACGTTGCCAGGGGTATAGAAAAGGAGATAGGGTTTTATCCCGAAAAAAGTATGGTTCCCGAGGGATAGCAAAAAAATTCCACGCAGACGAAGTCGAGGGCGGCCACTAGTGGAATCATAATAATATCATTTCGGGATAAGAGATAGGTCAGATAGGAGTCGACACGTTTTGTAAGTAGCCGAGCGTACAACTTGTAAGTAAGTAGGTAGCTGTAGGTAGTGTAGGTACCTTCATACACTTCGCGCGCGAGCATAAAGGTGGCGACTGACCTGGAACATTTCATCATAACGTAACGTTACGTTACGACGAAATGTTACAGATCAGTCGCCACCTTAATAATAATTTATTCTTATTTATGGCGCGAGTGGGCCTGGGACCCTATTTTTTTTTTGAATCACTCGACTGGCGCCGAGCGCTCTTTTCTATTGATTTTCGTTCGACATTTGACTCAAATGTATGGGATGTCGAACGAAAATCAGTAGAAACGAGCGCTCGACACCAGTCGAGCGATTCAAAAATAGGGCTCCTGGACTGGCGGCCGGCCGCCGCGCGCCGCCAGCGGCACCGGACCGGCGCGGGCGGCCTGTAGCGACAATACTACATATTTTATCCGTAATTAAACAAAAGCCACTGTATGTATTTTTCTAATTTTTTGTGTAGTATATAAGTGCATTGAAAAGGTATTGTAAGAGCGATCTTATCAATTTTTAATTCATTATTCCGTATGTTATAAAGGAAAAATGAAAATATCAAAGAAGCACACCACTTAACTTTCTAAACTTTGTTGAACTGGTATATCTAACCACTGAAAGTCTTAAAATAAGATTTCAGAAATTTTAAAATTTTATTCGAACACAAAAGAGTGATTTTGTGATTTACGCACTTCCACACATAATAACTTTCTAAATATTTTACAATATGAAGATAACATAGTTCTTATTATGAAACAATCAACATTTCAAACTTTAATTATATATATATTACGTTAAACGAAATATTACGAAATACCTAAACTATACTTAAAGCACAGGCATAAAACTTCTAACTTTTCAACAATAGCTCACAATGCACATAATCTATACACTCAGCAAAAACTAAAACTTTTAGTATTATCAAAACTTCTTTATGAAATTTAATGTCCCACGACCAGACTATATGGAGCGGTGAACGCACTGATTACACATTAACGAGACCAGTGTAGGCGGGCTGAGACTCGAGAACACCTGCCTTCGAGAGCTATTTTAACAAATCCAGTTCTAGATTTATTACTTAGCAAGTACGCCCAAGATCCCATGTAGTGCATTCAGATTTCAGACTACATTCGTGATGCATTTAGTACTCGGTTTACCGAGATATTTCTGGAAATTTTAAAATGCGCATGAGTTTTAACCAATGCCCATTCAAATTGAGATTCAATTGTTATGAATTGGTGGAACCCACAGTGACTAATATTACTGTATTTGCATCTGGGCTAATACAGTGACAAAACTACATCAAAACATTACCAGGTCAGCCATTGGCGGATCCAGGGGGGGGGCCATGGGGGCCATGGCCCCCCCCACGAGGTTGGTTACCTTTGCGGATTGCATTAAATTTTAAGGCTGAGCTAACGAGAGCTCCATAATTAATAATGGAGCTCTCGTGCTATCCTGCTGACTATCGCTCGAATTCGGAACAGTTATTACGTTAAAATTTATTTATTGAGATATGATTATAATTATTATTTTCCGTTTACTTAATTAAAGGCTGTGTGTAAAATGCGGAGATTACCTACGTCCTATAATACTCTTCTTCTATAAAAAATGATTTAAAAAATCCAACAATTTGAAATCCTGACTGGATTCGCCTTAGGTTGCGCGGCCGTTTCTTTTACTATAGGTAGACAAAAGTACCTACAAGATTAGCGGATAAAACTGACTAAAAATCGCGCAGCGCAGCCGTTTTTTTACTATAGATAAAAGAACATACAAGTGGCTAAACTGAAAAAAAAACGCGCTGCGCGGCAGTTTTTCTGCTCTAGACAGTACTACATAATTAGTGGCTAAAACTTACTTAAAATCGCGCTGCGCGGCTGTTTTTTGTAGTCAAGAGTACAAGATTTGTGGATGAAACTGACAAAAAATCGCGCTGCGCGGCCGTGTTTTAACTATAAATAAGAGAACATACAAGTGGCTAAACTGTATAAAATCGCGCTGCGCGGCAGTTTTTCTACTATAGACAACACTACAAAATTAGCGGCTAAAACTGACTTATAATAGCGCTGCGCGGCCGTTTCTTGTAGACAAGAGGAAAAGATTTGTGAATGAAACTGACAAAAAATCGAGCTGTGCGGCCGTTTTTTTGCTATAAGTACATAAGAGTACTAAGAGTACATACAATTGGCTAAAATGACAAAAAATCGCGCTGCGCGGCAGTTTTTCCGCTATAGACAGCACTACATAATTAGTGGCTAAAACTGACTTAAAATCGCGCTGCGCGGCCGTTTTTTACTATAAATAAGAGTACATACAAGTGGCTAAACTGACAAAAAATCGCGCTGCGCGGCAGTTTTTCTACTATAGACAACACTACAAAATTTGTGGCTAAAACTGACTAAAAAAATAGCGCTGCGCGGCCGTTTCTTGTAGACAAGAGGAAAAGATTTGTGAATGAAACTGACAAAAAATCGCGCTGCGCGGTCGTTCTTTTTACTTTAAATACAAAAGAGTACATACAATTGGCTAAACTAAAAAAAAATCGCGCTGCGTGGTCGTTTTTTCTATAGGCAGGCAGTAATTTTTCCTAAATCAGGCATTTTGTGCATCCTAGACAGAGATCCCTAACATAGACCCTGCCCTAGACCCGAGGCTCCGAGGGCCCCCCCCAAATTTAAATCCTGGATCCGCCCTTGAGGTCAGCACAGACTGTGTCATGTATATCACAAAAACCCTTTCCGCGTCTTCACAGTTGACAGTCTTACGTAACACGTATAGTTTAGAGAGGTAAAAGCAAGTTATTAGTCATCGTGTTCCCTCAATGCCAAGGTCTGACATCGCCTTATTCAGCGGCAGTTGACCAAACTGGTTTCTACTTTAAGTCGGTCACAGTTGGGCATAGTAGTACCAACGAACGGCAATTGGTCGACCGTTAATTTTGCTCTGCTAAAATGAAGTTTCTCGTAGCTAACCAAGGCAACTGCATTGAACAGTTTAGTTACAGTTCGATGGTCCCTATCTACCATATTCGGCTTTATAAGGCTATTTCCAATCACTTTGTTTACTGATATGCCTTCTATTTTGTCTCTTTAGTTCATTAATTACGAGAGCAAAACAATAAACAATACACTACGGTTGGAATGGTTTTTGGAATTGTAAGATGCAAGATACTTGATATCTAAAATCAGCATTTTTGTCAGGTGGACGGACACATGGAATTTAGAAATAAGGGATTTTATAGTTAGGATCTAGCAGCCGTTAGAAAACGCACAAGTTTTTGATTAGTATAATTTGATCTTCCAGTGAAACTGATAGATATTCTAAGTACAGTGAATATCAAATTACACATAATTGATATCACTGCACCTTGTAACCATCCAAACAAAGCACCGCATATTAAAAATGATATGATCTACATCCAATCAGAGCTATTAGCGTCATCACTCATCGCGCTTCAGGGAAAGTTGCATAAAAAATATGATAGAAGAAAAAACATGCATAATTACATTGTTACACTGATTCAACGTAAGCGATACGAGATTCCGCGCTCTGATACCTGGAAACGACGAGCAGACGGCCGTCAGCAAAGAACCTGTTTTGATTTCCTCAAGGAAAAAATGTTTTATTTCCATTATTTTAAATGTCATTTTCATGTAATGTAGCTGTCATCGAAATGGATACATTTCGATGGTAGCTGTATAAGAATAATTGTGATGAGTGTGAGTCGTTATTGTTAAAGTTAGATGGTGCAACTGAGGACAATAATTATGTCATAAAGGTGTTGCCTGAGAAACAAACAAGACTCGATCTTAGATAGAACGCAGTTAAATGTAAAACGGATTAAGAGCAACTCTTCTCTGCGCCTTTTCATCGCTTTACCAAAGCTCTATTTTTCTTTTTAAATATTTTGCTTTTACTGTGTTATCCACACGACCGGAAAATCGACTATGATGAATTTAAAAAAATTGTTTAAAAACAAAAAAACCGACTTCAAAAAACCTGAAAACACAATTAGCTTCAAAATTAAATACCTCTAAAAAGTAAAAAATAATTTTCAAATCATTAGATACGCATATCATTGTAATAAAACACGTCTATTGAAGTCGGGTGGGGCTAGAGGACAACTTCTTTATTCTAAGAGCCCCACCCGACTTCATTAGACGTGTTTTATTACAATGATATGCGTATCTAATGATTTGAAAATTATTTTTTACTTTTTAGAGGTATTTAATTTTGAAGCTAATTGTGTTTTCAGGTTTTTTGAAGTCGGTTTTTTTGTTTTTAAACAATTTTTTATTTTTTTCTTTTTAGTGTAAACGTACCTACTGTATAAGATAGTTTTACCTTTTTATGGGTATGTATATTATGTAAATGTAAGCGATGATGTTATGTATTTTTTTATATTACACACTTTTCCGTGGTATAATACCACTAAAAACTCAATTTCTACTTTTCGTGCTGTTTGTTGTTAAGGAGTTCCGTCGTTCCTTCGCAGTTCAAGTCTAGTCCAAAACGTCCTTGACCATAGTTAGATACCTAATTTGTTTAAGATTGTCATAATCCTAGCAATATTTCAATCACTATACATTTTCTATTTGATTTTGAGGAGTTCCCTTGTGTATCTTTAAAATCCAAGGTCCAATAACAATGAAATCAAAATGGTATCATCATTGAAGTATCGTCTTTCAAACAAAAAAAGAATCATCTAAATCGGTACATAAACAAAGAAAATGTGGTCGATCATCCGTATAAGTCAACGAACTAAGATACTAAGGAAGTGTAATTCCGCTCAAAAAATAGCACCACGCAAACTAACACAGAGTGGGCGGGGCTAAAAAAGTACTAGTGAAGCACGATTTAGTAATGTCTGCCACGCGCTCGGCGACAGTCGTTAGCGTTACCACAAAAAAATAATTAGAAAAATGATTAAAATGACGTCATGTGTGGTCAAGTGGTGAAAAAGACCAAAAGAAGGCAGCAAAACTATACAGACATAACATAACATAGGAAAGTAACATATTTTTAGTTTTTTAGAAATATCTATGAGCGTATACATACAAAATATGGTCGTTATTATGCAACAAGTGTTCAGTCGCTTTGTGGGGCAGAGTCAAATCTTCACATTCACTGCTATCACACATTTTTAAACAAGAATAAAACTCTCTCATGGAATTCAGTACAACAAAAAAAAAGGAAAATTTAAATCAAAATTTTGTAATGCTAAAAATGGCGCGTCCTGCAATATGCAATACATAGAAAACGAGTAATCTGATGTAATCTCCTTGTTTTTTATTATTATACAGGGTGTAACAAAAACGCTGTCCAATCCGTGAAGGGATGATTAGGTAGGTACCTATAAAGATTCTATTCACGCAATCCTCTTTGATTAACGAGTAAAAATCCCTGGTTAAAATAGAATAAATAAAAAATGAAGAACTCACATTGCAACACCGAAGGCAGCAGAGTGGCACGACAAGTAGTGACGTCATGAGGTCAAGACCGTCAGATCAGAACACAAAGTAATGACAATTTCCAGAAACTATGATTTTATGCAGCTCTGAAAACAGCTTTTTAATATGGAGTTTGATCCGCGGATCATTCTGCTGGAACCCCAATGTATGAGATCTGCTGCGAAAATGCTACTTTATATTTCCACCACCAATAGAAATACATGCCTAGCAACGGTGCACTAGATTGTCCCGAACACTTTGCAGCACACCTGTATTCCACTTAATTAGTGCAAATGTGGCTATTATTCGCAAACGCATTACGGATTCACTCTCACAAATGTTTTTAAACATCAACTGTAAACATGACCTCACAAATAAAAATCAAGGGGTGTCAAATCTGGAGATCGCGCTGGCTACGGAGTTGGTCCACCTCTTCCAATCCACCGTCACCCATATTGCTAGTTTAGGTATTTGCGCACCGGTCAATAAGCATGTTAAAATAGTCTGCATTTGAAAAAGATCTTGACAAGAATAAACTTTGACTTGGTGGAATACGCTGCTATAAAAAATACATTACGACAAACTGAGAACCTCCTCCTTTTTTGAAGTCGGTTAAAAAGGTGTCGCTATAAGAATTTTGTATTGCCAATTAAGGCATGTTTTTTTAAGTAAAAAATAAAAATAAAGCGACGTATTAATACTGTTGTTCTTTATCAGTCACACCTCTAAAAGACGTATTAAGGTGTTGCTCGCGCAAATGTGATAATTATCTACATAATATGTACTTACATGTTATGAAAAAAAAATCTTTACAGAATACATTGTCTTTTATCAAGCATACCTATTTTATTTCAATAGCTTGCCTAATTTTAGTCCTTCTTGAAATCATATGTCTTACCAATTCGTGACAAATAATATGATCATCATTCATCAACATCATCATTTTATAATTTTCATAAAATAAAATAACAATAAAATCATCACAGCCGAAAGACGTCCACTGCTGACATAGGTCTCCTTTAGTTTTTTAGAGCGACTAGTTACAGGCGACTTGCATCAAGCGTATTCGAGCGGTCTTTACCAAGTCGTCCGTCTACATAATAAAACAAACATTATATCTAACAAACAATAATGTACTAATTTCATAAAACAATTTTATGATGCCGCCCAGCGCGCCGTAGTAGGTTAGGTGTACTGACTGCATTCTACGTTACACCGTCCTCGCCTCAATGACAAAGGCACGACAACGGCCGAATGAGTGACACGAGGCGAGTCAAATATCCAATCATGTTTGATCTGCGTTCAAACCCCAGCCAATAGAAAACGTCATATGCGTTAGAATACAACCAAATACCGATTATGCGTGCATTGTAATAAGGTATGTTTTTACTAGTTCATTGTTGAGTTTGCGACCTTTTGTGTTACAGAATATGTGAAGGTGCCATTTTTTATGCAATATTTGTTAGGAGTTAGGCTTCCTTAGATCTTAGTTCGTTGGTATAAGTTCATAAAATGGTTACAGTATTTTCAAGTTTTCTTGAAAAATACTGAACCGATTTCAAAATTTCAAAAAATGGGACCAACTTGGGAACAAACCTGATCTAATAACGTTTGAATTATTTCAATCGGTTCAGCCGTCTTCGAGTAATCGGTGGACATACATAAAAAAAATAAAAAAAAACATACATACAGCCGAACATAGAACCTCCTCCTTTTTGGAAGTCGGTTAAAATACTATTGGAAATTAAGTAATAGGTTTTCTTGCGAGCTACTGTTGTTGTATGTCTCCTTAGTTAAGGCTCAATTACACTATACAATTTTAAGCAAGCGATTTTAAGACTGTCTTGAAAACGACTAAGAATGCGCGCATTTACACCACACAATTTCTAGCACGCTCGGCCGTGCTTACTGTCATAGTAAAAGAGAAGGCAGTAAGTCTCTAATGTCTTTTTCAATCAACGTAGTATTGGAGTTATTTACATTGTAGTTTTTGTATTTGTTTTATTTTCTGTTTTAGTTCTTTAAGCACCTACCTAATACCAAATTCCTTTTCTTTAATCGTTGTTTGTTAAGGAGGTTAATTATAAATATTTTCAATTTGCAGTCGTCGTGTCAAATAAAATTTTAGGTAGGTACCTATCTCCTTACTTATATATTAATCAATAATTTTTTTCAACTATTATCTACCTATTAGAAACCAACATAACATTAATATCTGACTAGGTTGAAAATTCGAAAGACTCACGAATAGAAATATTTTACCTAGTAGGTATGAAGTAGTAGTAGGTATATTTACCTAGTATCATTTTATTTAAGTAGATAAAAACCTCTAATGTGTAGGTAGGTACTTACTTAATGCAAATTGCAAGAATCGTATCAAACAAAACAAGACTGTCGCTCTTATGAATAACTCGACGGACACACACGCCGCACCGCACCGCACCGCACACCAACGCGAACGCGACGGCTCGCGCGCGGGCCGCGGCAGCAGCACCCGCTCGCCCCTCGGCGTGACCCGCCCGCCTCTCGGCGTGACCCACCCCGCGCCACGCCCGCCCACGGCGTCCGGCTCAGCAGGTGCACATCGTCGTTGTTGTCGGTCGCGCACGTATCGACCTACCTAGATTTCGCTTTATTATACGTTACACTATTTTCCAACAAAGTACTCGTCAAGACGATTCAAACGAGCCCAAACTCGATGGGGTTGCATGGTTTTATTATAGAGTTCCTATGGCCTTCTTTCGGCTCCATCATCAGATCCTTGGACACTATTTCCCATTAGAGTACTCGCCAAGACGATTCAAACGAGCCTAAACTCAATGGGGTAGCGTGGTTTATTAAAGAGTTCCAGTGTCCTTCTTCCGGCTCCATCATCAGACCCTGGACACTATTTCCCAACAAAGCACTCGTCAAGACGATTCAAAGGAGCCCAAATTCAATGGGGTTGCACGATTTCAATATTAAGTTCCTATGGCATGGCCTTCCAGCTAAATCATCAGAGCCTGGACCTCATCTCCCTTTAAAGTACTCATCAAGACGATTCTAACGAGCCCAAGCACGATGGGGTTGTTTGGTTCCATTATAGAGTTCCTGTGGCCTTCTTCCGGCTCCATCATCAGATCAGCCCAATGATACCATAATATTGCATTGCCTTCCATTTCTGACCTATGTTCAAAGATTCAAGTCTCTAGCTCATCCAAAAGCTAGTTTAAATTGTTCGCAAACTTTGTGGAGAAACAAACACACAAGCAAACGAGAAAGCAACCTAATAATAGCGTGTTAAAAACAACCTACCTACCTACCTATAAGTTTCAAGTCTCTAGCTCATCGGGAAGCTAGGTAGGTAGGTACTTATCTAGTATAAAATACTCTTTTCTAAAATTACGGACAAACAAATAAACGAACCTACTTATAAATATTAATAGTATAAATAAACAAGAAAACGTCCATATGAAAACGTGTTAAAAAACCAACATTCCTTTTTGAACTTATCTTGTACTGTGGCAGTATCGTCTATCTGTCGCGAGTCAGACAGACTCTGTCTCTGTCTGTCACATTACCTCTACACGTTGACCTTGAGAACGCCTTTATGCCTTAGGTATAAAGTTGGTTTTTGTAGTACAACTGTTACGTCTGACGTGCCGTCGTAGGTACAGTTAGACTGTCTTGAAATCGTGCGTGCATTTAGACGACACAATTTTAAGAATCTTATTACCGAGCGGGCTAGGCCGCACGATTTTAAGATTCTTACTGTCTTATGGCCGAATACTCAAACGCCAATTAACTTTGAGGGGCTCTCAAACGTCGTCCTGTCGCATTAAATGTCAAAGATATGACAAAGACAGCATGCTGTTTAAGAGCCGCTCAAAGTTAAGTAGCGTTTGAGTATTCGGCCTTTAGTCCGTTTACACCATGCTTAGTCTTGAAATCGTGTGCTTAAAATTGTGTAATGTAATTGAGCCTTTAGATGGACTTTATTAATGCTCGAGATATAATTATTATCTCGAGCATTAATAAAGTCCATCTTTATCGATGGCGCATCATAGACAATTGGCAGTGGTAGATGCAGCCTCGATGAGGTCAAACCGTATCAATGCAGGTTAACGAATAAATCATCTGGGGCACACAGGGCCATATCAATCAGCTCCCCTTTGCTAAAATTATGACGTGCAGACACGATGAAAAATTGCGGAGTTGTGGAAAATCAACAACATCCATTCATTTGCAAAGGTCAATAAATTAGTGGTAAGTAAAATTGTTCGAAAACAGTTTAAAAATGAGTTCGAATCTGACTAATGTGGAAAAACAGAACAATCAAAATACGTTCTGTGGCACAGTATTATAAACCGTGACTGTTTTCAATTTCATTTTCAACAACAAAAACTTCAAATTGTTTTCAGAGGGACATTTTGTTTTTGTGAAATGTATCGTCGGCGTTGGGTAAAGTTATTAACGATAGTAACTGGAGTGTGATATTGTCGTCTTTTTGGGGTTTCATAAGTGTGACCAGTCTGCACAAATAATAGAGATTTCGCTATTTTACTTTAGCAAACACTGATGAAACCACAGAATAAACTAGCTAGTTGCTCTGTGAGCTGACTTGGCGTTGACTTGGCTCTTGTGACCTTTTTGAACATTTTTCGAAATGGCTGAAATATGTATCGAACCTACTCACAAAATTTCACGAGAATCGGTTGAGAAATGCGGCGACCTGTAGAGTAGAGAACAGACGGGCAGCCAGACCTACGAAAACATTTTTGGTCAAGCTGATAAGGAGACACATCGCTCGCGCTTCGCGCTCGCTTGGTATTTTATGTATTTATTTTTATTTATATAGGCGTACATAGTACATGCAACGTTATTTCATCATCAAAAGATCGTAATGACTGATCTGATTCAGTCACTGCACGTTTATTATATGTATAGCTATATTAGGTCATTTCATACAGCTTGATTTATTACCTTAGAGAACGGGGCGCTTCATGGAACTTTCTCTAAACTGAATCGTGTAATGACTTCAAGATTATGTATGATAGATTAGGTTTTCTCCGACAGACTTGTTCGCGAATGGAAACTGCATTATATTGCATTGGCACAGCTCTCGGACGGATGCCATCCCGTTACTGGCAGATAATCTTCGGAGCCATTGAGTAACGGTACCGAGCCTACGGTCAAGAACTTTGCAAGCAAGCGGAGGCGGCGTAGCGTGTCCGTCAACAGAAGCCTTGCAAGCACGATCGATATCACGTAACGTGGGAATACAACTGAAAAATTGCTCAGATAACCATAAGGATTAATAAAGACTTAGACAATAACAACATCCAGTTTTTTACCATTGAAAATGGTTATCAGATGCAAATCGCCTGAGACGTATTTTTGGCCATATTTCCGAAGAGTTTGGGAGGATCGAGATGAAAATAGTACTAAAAGTTAAGAAATTTATCGAGACACGTGTGAACGTTTGAATTTTGAAAATCTACTGGTAACTTTTTTTGGAATTTTGCAAAATTCCAAAAATTCCGGGTTTTTAGGGGGGTGTTTGTTTACTAAATTGTAAATATTTCGAAACAAAAACCGACTTAAGAAAAAATGAAAAAAAGGGTCCTAGGGTATTAGTTTAGCTACCAAATGGCGAAATAATTTTGAAAATCGGTTAATAATTGTGACATGTAGGTGGTCCCTTTAGATTTGGAATTGTTGAAAAACGGGTGTTTCCGTACAAAAAAGTAAAGAAGCTTTTATGATTATTGGCCGATCGTCATGGTAATAGTGTTAAAAGATGCAGAAGCAGACGAGAAGTGCATTCGTTGGAATTTTGAAAATAGTTTAATAATAATTCGGCTGCGTCGAGGCAGACAGCGGGCGCTTTCACGAGGCGGAGCCGAGTGTCACAATCGTAAAAATAAATAGGTACTACCTAGGTATCTTTAAAAATATAATAGGACTTTGCATTCGATTTGATTTTGGTTTTTCGTAAATTTTGGTGTTCATTTTCAAATATTTTCAATGCTCCGATTCTTGCGGGGACTGTAAAATCTGTGAATTTTTTATATATATAAGTAAGTACTCGTCGTATGTACATAATAATTTCAAAACTCGTATCATCAAGGTGAATAGAAAAGGTTGCAGCAGTTCAAATAATCGAAATACATTTGACTGTAGAATGAAATCTAAAGATTATAGCCAAGTTCGCCAAGTTTCATCTAAAATTCTAAATGATTGTCAAAGTTAACAAACTGTTCAAAATAATTTTGATTACTTACATAATAATATATTTTTCAATTTTGATACTTTCCATTTGGGATTTATTGACAGTTTTGCTAAATCATAGCTTTAATGATAATAGCATTGAAATTTGACAAAGTCATGCCATAAACTTCGGTTTCGCTGTTGACTTTCATTTCGTTATATTTTGAAAGCTATAGGTAACGAAAGTACTTACAAGACTACTAGATATCATCAAGTGTTTAAAAATCATATTATAATTTTAATAATTACTTAAGTCATACCTTTTAATTAGACTAGTGTGTAACGGAGACAAGGTAACAGTGTAATCATCGAAATGTATTATATAGAATCGACATTCGCGGCCCCGATTTTTGCTCCACGCGTTGAGGGCAACTGCCCTCAACTCATTTAGTCACTCGCCAACGCTCACCGCGAACGCACGGTGTAATTGTGCCGATAAAAATGCCGTCCTGTGTGTTAAAGACGTGCATAAATCGCTCCAATGCAAATCAAAAAAATAGTGGAGTGACTTATCATCGGTAAATAAACAAATCATCAACATAAACCAACCAAAACTATTTTTTATACATTATTTCTACTGACCCGACATTTTGTATGAAAATCATAGATTATGAAAAGTGCACCATACAGATTGTATACGTAGGTACTAAACTAGGATAGGTGAACTAATAGCACAGTTTTACAATATAAGTATATTATTATATTCCGTTAAGAACCGCCTATGATGTAGGACAACACCGCCGCGCGCCGCCACAGTGTAGGTACTTAACTTACGCTGTCAGTCGAAAAATATGTCCAGGGGCTTCTCAAAAAAGAAAAAGAAATTAAAAGTGATGATTAATCTTAAATCCCTACTGTATTTTGTTGTCGAGGCACATGCGTGCACAGAACAACGTACTGTGCTCCATTGCCGCAATTACTCATCCCGCTCGAGTGGCAAGGCAAATTTGAGTTCGAATGTGTACATTACTCCTAGTACGAATATCTATCTAGAAAAAAAACGCGCGTAAAAGTGCTCAATATGAGAAAGGAGAGTGGGAAAATTTGTATGGGAAGTGGTCCATGAACCAATAGCGACACTGTTGTTGTATTTATGTAGGGATACCACAACTACACCCTTATGCAAAGCGGCATCAAAATCTGACTCGGTAGTTTAGAGAAAAAAAATTCAACACAGTATGTTTTTGTTACATATTTTATTTTGACTATTTTAGACTGTATTATACCTACATCAGTAGTAAGTTTTGGCATCATCGATGGTATAGTGGTTAATGTGCTTTTACATATATTTTATATTTTTAATATATTTATGGGTCCAGCTGAAAACCAGCGTTGTGGAATAGACTCCACAACACAAGCTGAGCCTGGTCAGCCCTTTCGGTCGTCTAATTCTTATCTTTAAGATCTGTATTGTATTGAAAACGCCGAATAAATGCTTACTTTACTTTACTTTCCTAATGCCGTTGACTATCATTTGGATAGGTTCTGTGCCAGCTGGTTCGATCTCCATTACGTTTCAATGTGTTTTTGGATTATAGAATTCATTAGTATGTTTATTCAACGCTTTAATTTTGAGGGCGCATTTTCGAGACGCTAGCTAGTGCCTTATCTTCCCTTTTTAATTTCAATTATAAGATTTAATTGCAATTATATTTTTTTATTTCAATTCATTTATTTCTTTAATGCTATGACAGAGTAATTATTATAAGCAGCTGAGCTATATAAAGCAGAGCATATGTAAAATCGTATTTGCAATTTTTTTATAAAAATATTATCGAATATGCAATTATTATGATATTAACTAGAACTAGCACTTTGTGAGCTTTCCGCGGTTTCCGGACAAGGATCTGGGTTAGTAAATATTTTTCCATGTTGCCATAGAAATATTTTTCCTAATAAAAAATCTATTCGACTACATCAAATACGGGTACTAAATGCCCATCCTCTTTTTTATTATTTTTCGAGTAAGTATTCACATGTACCAATCACCTAATTAAATTGCGTTCTTACTATAATTTATGCAATTTGATTAAACAAGTAGGTATATATATTGTAGTATGTAGTCACCCTAACAAGGAAATTGAATTTAATAATAAATGTCAGTTAAATAGTGGGAAAAAAATTAAAAAGTATGTTAGAATTAATAGATATATAAGAAAAACTCAATTGTTAATAAAAAGACAGAACTATTATAATAAGTATTCAAAACTAAGGAAAGAAAGGAATCAACTTTTAGAACAACTGAATGTGATAAACAGGGAATCAAGTGACCTAAATCGCGAGTGTGAAAAGCTTAGCAATAAATTAGGAAACAAAATTGACAACTTGGAACTTTCTTTCAGAGAAATGTATAATTCCTTAAGTGAATTTTCTCGCAAGCAATTAAACTATCAAATGATGACTGCAAATGACTTGGTTGACTTATGTAATTATAATACTGACAGATTTGAGTCTCTTGGTAAAAAACAAAATTGCAGCTGTTTGTCGCTTAATAATAATAATCAAACGCAGAATGAGGCGAGCACGCTAATGAAATCCAACATTGATGACATAAGCTCTCAGTTCCAATGTGAGAAAACTATTAATGTACAGGCAGCTCTCCCAGTGATGGAATCTCACTCTCATTGTGCGGAATCTCACTCTCATTCTGCGTCACAATCTTTTCAATATAATGATAATACTAATATTAAAACTTGTAACTGTAACAAATTGACTCAAAAGGTTGATTTTGCACACAAAACGCTAGTTTTTACTGACGATGTAGGAAGAGGGCTTGGTACAATGTTAGCAAAGAAATTAAATGGCCAAGTAGTAAATACTTGCTTACCGGGGGCATCATTAAACGAATTAATTAGTGTTGTCTGTTCAACAACCATTGATAAAAACACACATATAGTGTTATTTTGTGGTAATAGCATAAATTTAAATTGCAAAGATTTAATAAACCATTTTAGCCAATTAAACTCATTAGACTGTAAACTGATAACATGGTGTGCATTCCCTTACTCTAAATCTTTAACAGATGTTCAAAATAACAGTGTATATCAATTGAACAAAACTCTTCATAATTTAGTAACTCGTCACAGTGGTGACTTCCAGCTACTTGATAGCAATTTATTTATTAAGAATTTTTATGTGACTAGAGATTATGCTCATCTTGCTAGACGATGTAGGCAGAATATAGCCCACATGCTAGCATATAAACTCAACAACTTTTATTCTGACAAAGCTGTGTCTAATAGTACTGTTACTAAGGGAACAGTTGCTAACTCTTTTTTAGGAATGTAAGGTTGACTGAAGAGAAGTCTAATGATACTTTGACTTTAGTTCATCAAAATATTCTTAGCTTCTCTGGTAAAATACATAACGTTGAGTTATTGCTTGACAAATTTAATGTGGATATATTATGCTTAACAGAAACTTGGTTGACATCAGATAAAATGTGCTTTGGCATGGAAAATTATAAAATAGCCAGTGTTCTCAACAGAGATAACGCTATAGGAGGAGGCTGTATTATATTAGTAAGAGACATGATGAAATGTAAAGAACGAAAAGAATTAGTAGAACTCTCTGTTGAAAAAGTATGTGAAGTAGCTAGTGCCGAGTTTGATTCTCTCCTTGTAGTATGTGTGTATAGACCACCCGCTAGTAACTTTAATTCTTTTATTACTGTTTTGGAAGAAGTATTAGAAAAAATGATAAACTGCAATAAATCACTTGTATTATGTGGCGACTTTAACGTAGATCTTCTTAAAGAAAATTCAGAAAAAGCTGCTTTTACTTTATTATTGACCTGTTATAATTTGCGTTGGTTATTTAACGAGCCTACTAGAATCACGGCCAATTCTGCAACATGTCTAGATAATATAATTGTAAATTGTGATATTAAGAGTAAAGAACTGTTAAGTGAAATGCCTTCTGATCATAAGGGACAAAAAGTTGAGTTCGTTTACAAAGGAAACAAAACAGAGACTGTAACTGTTTCGTTTAGGCCCATTACAGAAAATAGAACTGTTATTTTTAGAGACAATATATTAAAAGCCATACCGAGTATAAATTTAGATACAAAAGAGCCGAACAACGCATACAACAAGTTATTTGAAACTATCTCAAAGGAGTTTAATAAAACTTTCCCAAAAAAAGAGGTATGTTTAAAGGAAAAGTTAGTTTTTAGTGATTAGGCTACAAAGGGCATTAGAAAAAGTAGGGATACTCTTTATGATCTTTATGATAGGAAATCATATACAACTGATTTAGGTTTCCATGAGTATGTCAAAAAGTATTCTAAAATTTTCAAAAATGTCTGCTATCAAGCTAAGTCTAATTGTATAAGTAATAAGATTCGTAACGCCAAAGATAAAGTAAAGGCTACTTGGAAAGCTATTAATACTGAGACCGGAAAAGGAAGACGAAAAGAAACAAATTTAGCACTTAAAATAAACAATGATTTGACGGAAGATAAATTACAAATTGCTAATATTTTTGATAGGTTTTTCGCCAGTATCCCTATTGAGACTACAAAACACTTAGACTCATCTCCAGTCCAAGCTGAAAGTTTGCTCAAAACTAATTTTACTAAAGAAGTCCCGCATTTTAAATTTAGACCGATATCGGCAATCGATATTATTAAGTCGTATAAACTTTTAAATAAAAAGAAAACAGAAGACATCTGGGGGCTTTCGGTAAAGGCAGTGGAGCCCATCATAATAATAATTGCTCCAATATTAGCAGATATATTTAACAGATGTATTGAAGTAGGTTGTTTCCCAGACTTAATGAAACATAGCAAAGTCTCACCTATTTTTAAATCTGGAGATGTTCACAATCCTTCTGATTATAGACCAGTCTCAGTACTTCCAGTGCTAAGTAAAATTTTTGAATCCATAATATACGCTCAAATAAATGCACACTTTAGAATAAACGGGATATTTCATGAACACCAGTTTGGTTTCACGAAAGGCCGATCAACTACTGACGCGGGAGCTAGATTAATTAAAAATATTTTGGAAGCATGGGAGAGGTCACATGATACTATAGGTATTTTCTGTGATCTCTCCAAGGCTTTTGATTGCGTTGATCATTGTACACTTATTCGCAAATTATATCATTATGGCATTCGTGGAACTGATCTGGACTTATTATCTTCCTACCTCTCGAACCGAAATCAGAAGGTAGGCGTGGCTGGGGTTGTGTCTGATGGATCAGTTGTAAGGATGGGTGTACCTCAAGGGTCAATCCTTGGGCCCCTTCTGTTCCTAATATACATAAATGATCTTCCATTTATGGTTAAGGAATTGTCACAAATAACACTATTTGCCGATGACACCTCTTTAACTTTTTCCTTGGATAGAAGGAACTACAAAGCCGGTGAAAGTAATATCAACGAAACTTTAAATAAGGTATCCTATTGGTTCACTACCAATAATCTTTTATTCAATGCTAAAAAAACGAAGTGCCTAAAATTTTCACCCCCAAACAGTCAGGTATCTCCAATTTGTATAGAAATGGACGGGAAAAGTTTAGAAGTAGTTGAAAATTCCATATTCTTGGGAATTAACATAGACGGCAAATTACAGTGGGGTCAACACATTAAAGGGCTTGCAAAAAAACTTAGCTCTGCTGCATATGCAGTAAAAAAGATTAGACAATTAACAGATGAAGCTACGGCTAGATTAGTTTATTTCGCTTACTTCCACAGTATTATGTCTTATGGTGTTTTACTCTGGGGGTCGGCAGCTGATGTAGATTCGATATTTATACTACAGAAGAGAGCTGTGAGATTTATTTATAATATGAAACGACGCGAATCATTGAGAGATAAATTTAAAAGTATCGATATATTAACATTACCTTCCTTGTTCATATTTGTTAACATAATGTATGTCAGGAAAAATCTACACCTCTTTGAAAAACAAAATGCTGTTCATCGCTATAATACTAGGAATAAGAATAAATTAACGATTCCCTTTTTCAGACTCAAAAAAAGCAGCAAGTCCTTTTTAGGCTGCGGGGTTCGTTTTTATAACAAAATACCCGACGATGTCACAGCTCTGACAGACTCTAAATTCAAAATTTTCATAAAGAAAGCTTTAATAAAGAAGGCCTACTATAAAGTTGCCGATTATATTGCAGATAAATCCGCGTGGAAATAGAATTGATGCTCTGTGCTGGTGATTTACACCCACTGGTTAGAAATAAATAAGTTGTAATAGTATAAGTAAACGTTGGTTTATATAAATTGTTTGTCACTTATCTTGCTTGTCATGACGTCGATAAGCGCCTGTAAAGGTTTACTTCGAATAAACATGTTTGATTTGATGATTTGATTTGATTTTATCCTAATCATTATTATTATTACTATGGATACATCGAAAAAATAATTTTCCATGTTTCCATAGTACCTAATATTTTCCTAATAAAAAATCTATTCGACGACACCAAATGATTGTTATGAGTGCGGATACTAAATGCCCATCCTCCCTTTTTATTTTTCGAGTAAGTATTAACATGTACCTATTACCTAATTAAATTGCGTTTTTACTATAATTTTATGCAATATTATTAAACAAGTAGGTATATCCTAATCATCATGAAGAATGTGTGGCATCTGTGTGCATGCTACTTTTTCTTTGACAACTCACGCTCGCACTGTGCATGCGTAGCCGCCATCTTTGCAATCGCTGCGACAATTTGTGCCGTAGATCTGTCCATTCTGGTTTACATACATTTCAATGAGTGTAATGGACTTTTTTAAATTATTTCAATGATAGTGTTTTGTTTCTGGGGTCTGGTCTGGGGTTACCGCCAGTTGTGTTTGTGACACGTGACGGGGAATTCAGTCTCATACGAGTTTCCATCTCTCTCCCAACTGTTTCCATCCTAATAAAAGTGAGTGAAACAGATGTGTGTTGTGCTGGGGTTCGGATATCCGTGTTTCCGTTGACTACCAGCGCGTGACTGTGCCTTCCGTTCTGCGATAGGGTGCCAACATATCGATACTTCGCGGCTCAAAGGGCGTAACCACCAATTTGGCCAAAATGAGTTTTGAATGCCATCTTATTCAGTTTTTTCTGCGCTATCGAACTGTATTTTTAAAGTTCTCAAATTCTGAAAACAAAGGTAAATACGACCCCAAATTTCAATGCTTGTAATACTGTTTTATTTTTATTTTAGGACGTAAAAGCAATTATTATTAGGCATGATCAAAGTATTGGACGTAAACGACACTATCAAATAAAATTGTAGGGCGTATATCCGCATGACTTAGGTCTTATAGAATGTACGCCCCAAGATTTATTAAATTTTATGTTAACGTTGGTGTTTACACCCAAGGTGTTTTTGTGTTTTGAAATTGATAGAATGTTACGCCCTAATCAGTTTGATTTGATACAAATAAAACGGTATTTACTCCCATAATTCTTTAATATTTGAAACTAAGTTATGATTTTACGCCCAATTATAGTTACCTTGCAACTACAACGCATAGAGTGAAATGGAATTGACAGGACACATAACGCACGGGATAGCAGCGGGGCGGTGCGGGTCGCGGGGGTTACGCCCACGTATGGTCACTGGTCAGTCAGTCGATTAGTTTCAAATCAAACACCGTACGAAGTGCGCACGTTAATAATTATAATTTATCTAACATCTTTGTATTTTTTACTTTGAAAAGCTTAGTGGTAATATTAATTTTATCACGAAGTGCTCTATGTATCAAATAGTAGTGTTTAATTGTCCAAATGAGCAGTAAAAATAAAAAGCTTTTAAAAAAAAGTAAAACCTCCTTCAAAAACCTTAAAAAACAGCTCTATAAAAAGCAAGAAATAATGTTCAAATCGATTAATTAAAACACGTCTATTGAAGTCGGGTGGAGCTGGAAGTATTTTTTTTACTTATTGTGATGTTTATATTCTAAAAGCCCCACCCGACTTCAATAGACGTGTTTTAATTAATCGATTTGAACATTATTTCTTGCTTTTTATAGAGCTGTTTTTTAAGGTTTTTGAAGGAGGTTTTACTTTTTTTTAAAAGCTTTTTATTTTAAACTTTTTTGTGGTAGGTATGTAAGCGATGATTTTATAATATAAAACGTTAAGTATTATACTTAACGTTTTATATTATAAAATCATCGCATTCACATTTTTCAATGGTAAACCCCGAGTAACTTAATGTCCACAGGTGTTCCGTTGGGTCTTCGCAGTTCAAATCTAGTCCAGAATGTCCTTGACAATAATAAACCTACCAATATTTCAATCACTGTACAGTTCCTATTTGATTTTGAGGAGTTCCCTCGTGTATCTTCAAAATTCAAAGTCCAATACCAATGAAAATAATATGGAATCATTCTTAAGGTGTCTTCTTTAAAACAAAAAAAGAATTGTCTAAATCAGTTCATAAACAAAAAAGTAATGGTTGAAAGTCGGTCTCAATTCATATAAAATGGCAACGAAAACGACAGTATTTTCAAGATTACTTGAAAACTACTGAACCGATTTCAAAATTTAAAAAAATGGGACCAACTTGGGAACAAACCTCATGTTATAACGTTTGAATCGTTTCAATCGGTTCAGCCGTCTTCGAGTAATCGGTGTACATACATATATAAAAAAAATATATACGCGACGAATAGATAACCTCCTCCTTTTCAAAGTTTTTGAAGTCGGTTAAAAATACCAAGCTCGACGTCTTGTCAAAACGGCGCCAGCAAGTAGCTTCATTGGATGAACGTAAAAATAAAATGTTAAGGTAAATATTTGTCAGTTCTTTCTAAATTTTCAAGTATTCTTAAGTAAGAATAAGTAGGTACCTACCTACTTTTTTTAAAGATTTTTGTTTTTGTTTAGTGGCAGAGAAAGGAAAGTAGTCAAGTGCAACCAGATAATTATTTTAGCTAGCGGAACCTACTTAGGTATATTAGTAGGTACCTATTTATATTTTTTGCCGATAATAATGATTTTAAGCATTTACAGAAGTTTTAAACCTAAAATATGTGGCGTTTTACGAAAATATGTGACTTAATATTTTAACGAAACCACTGGACGCTTTCGATTGCTCTGATTCTAACATGTCACCTGACACGTTGCCTTCCACCATCACTTACCCTGAATCTATAAAGACATCTGTAGCATCACCTTCCTTGCTCGATGATGTTCCAACTACACCTGAAATATCGAAAAAACCGCCAGACGCTTACGCTTATACTAACACACCACCTGACGCACCGTCTTCCATTATCGATGTTCTAGCCACGACTAGTTCCAGACCATTTATGAAAGAGTCGTCTCCGGCTATCATGGATGTAAACACTCCTGACATTAACGCCAGTCGTCAAGAAGCTACCGCACCCACTGACGCGCCATCTACTTCGACCAAAGATATTTCATTTGCTGTCTTAGGAAAACCAGGATCTGAATCTATAAAGACACCTGTAGCATCACCTTCCTTGCTCGATAATGTTCCAACTACACCTACATAGCTAATCAAACATTCACGAAGACTACACTGAACATATTCAGATCTAGAATTTAAAGATTGCAACATTCAAGAAGAAAAATACAGGTACCGTCCAGATAAAATATTCAATGAAAAAAGACGCAGAAGAATCAATGTCAAATTATTTCAGCAACAGCAGACGAAGAAAAGGAAAGGAAAAGGAAAAGGTAAAGGCAAAGGAAAAGCGAATCAAAATGCAAAGAATGACATAAATAATGTTCGTCAGCCTGATGACTTTCAAATGCCTAATTTCACAGTAAAACCTTTATACACAGCCAGATTACCCATATCGGCTGCGAAATATAAGGATCTTTTACGGCTTTGTGACAACATTATACCTAAAACTCCGAATATCGTAACCTTCCTTCTGCTGCAACAGTCCATGACATTTTACCAGAAACAGATGATGAAGATGGCGAAGAGAACACAGACCATGAATCTTTGAATTAACAATGACGATTAGGACAGTTGTTAAATGATTCTTTGATTTACTCTTTAATTTGATTTTCTCTATACGTTCAACAATAAGAGCTTTGTTATGGCTGGTTTGCATTTATCAAGTACAGTGGGTAAGTATGATTGTGTTAATGGAGTGGTGTTAACAGATTTAATATTGAAAAGTTTAGTTATAACCCATTTAAGGCCCTCTAAAACTAGTTGTCTCGACACTGTACTTGAGCAATCTAAATCGGGTTAATTTTAAAGCCACAATCATTGCTGTAATGAGCCTTTGCAAATTTTGTAGATTATGGTTAGTTAAACCTTTGTTTGTATTTTGTAGCTTAAAGTTATTTACTGTGAAGCAACTAATGAATAAATAATTTGTAGTTCCAATTAATTTGTCTTATTTTTTTATGACCTTCTTCAGGACTTCCCAACAATCAAGAGTGTTTTGCATTTGATAAAGTTTAGTAGCCTTTTACTCTTATCATTCTTCTAGTAACTAATTATAAAATAGTTAATTTACTGTCATCACAAAAATCCAAAAATAAAAATCTTCCCTAGTTATAAATATCAGTATAGAATACAAGCCTCTGATGGACTAACGGCTGCAAAATTTACCTATTCTACTTAAAACTGTTGTAAGTATTGTATTATAAACTCAAAAAAAATATTAACTGGTAACAGAACGATAAAAACTAAAGTTTTAATTTTGAAAGTTGGTAGTTACACCCTGCGTTACTAAAGCAGCAGTCATTTTAGGGGGCATAAAAGACAGCGTTACTAACGCAGCAGTCATTTTATGGGGCATAAAAGACATACATGTTTGATTTTGTGAGGCGTATTCACCTGCTAACTTTTAAATTATAAATATTTCTTAAAACATTATGTTTGAATATTATGCACCACAAAAATTAACGACTTTTGGTGTAAGAATCATATTTATAGGTTCAATAACAAAAAAGTTATGGAAAAAACAAAATTTAAATTTTAGTTTTTTGGCTCTACTGAAAAGTCGTGTTTTGGTGATTACGCCCTTTGAGCCGCGAAGTATCGATATTACAATGGTTTGTTTTAGCTCGATGACGTCACCAAACGACAAAACACTAGAAACTTATAAACAGAAATACCTATCAGTAGCTGTTACTTGTCCACTCTAATCAGAATTGATCGAGAAGTGGATACCAGAACTAACGATGTAATTAGTTGTAATTCCGATCGATAAAACATTACAGTTAGTCGTTTCTTAACCGCGATATCGAATTGGAGCAGTTTCTTCGCTATAAATAGTTGCAACTTTGCTTAGAAACGAATAAGTTGGATCAATATGCGTGATGACGCAGTACCCGCTACGCTTTGGTGTCCCTCAAGGGAGTTATTTGTTCCCCTCGACATTCACTGAAGGTCTCGGTAAATCTTCAAGGTGCAATATTATTATCACAAATGGCGGTTCACCTCTAATTCATCAATATATCAAAAATAAGTATCACTAGGCATCAAGCTTGAGAGTCTTCAAAAGTACAATAAATTCAAGTTGTAAAAACCAATAAATGTTGATAAAGAACGCCGATTAATATTTCTCATACAATTTAGATTAAACGAAATAGAAGGAAAAAAATCCAGAGTAGTATAAAAATGTAAAAATATTTATTACATAAAATAACATAGGAATAAACATAAATCACATTTGGCGTCTGTTACCAAAAGAAATGCCCGTTTGCTGGCCTTTATTGGTTCCGTACTGTAAAGATATGACATTCTGTCCAGATTTCAGTTGTTCTTCAGAAAATTGTCGGACATTTCTTTCAGACTCCTTGGGCCCAATGGAGGGTTTTCCATAGTTTGCAGCTTTCCGTCCTAATGACTGCAGACAAATCAATACAGAATACATGTTCTGCTTTTCCCAAAGGTCGATAGTTTGGAAAGTTTCTTGGGGGGGAACGCCCAATTTCTTCGCGGCTTCCAAGAAAGCGTTGATATTTTCCATGCACTTGAACGCCATCGTGGATTGGTTAATTTTCTTCACCGACCCTTCTTGTATAGCGTTGACGAGTTTGCAGAGTAAGGTGCCGTCCTTCAGCACTTCGTAGACATTGTCGGCAGTCCCATCAGTATTTATTCCTTCGCCGGTAAGTAATTTGACCCACTCGAGGATCTCGTTGCCGATGTCATCGTTATACTTGCTGTTGATGCGAGCTTGGGCGTCAGCGTTGATGCCTGCTTTCCCTGCGCGATATTCGGCCATTTTGTGTGTTGTCAGGTATGTAGACACGTAACCACTGAACACCCAATGATAAGGACTCTCATAGTATCAGTAACACAATACTTTTGATAGCGATTATCGCATTTTCCTCGAACGTTTATTGGAATTTATCGTTTTGTCTTATCTGGCTGTGATGCGAATGATATTCGTTATTGCTACGAAAGCTATAAAGTCTTCTGTTATGAGTTTACCAAGTTTTTCGTCGTTTTTTATGTTAAATACAGAGTCTCGGCTTTTATCAACTTGCATAGATGACCGGTTTGGTACTAAAGGTGACTGAAAAAGGTGTGTTTAAATACTTAGTCATTGATTTCAATAATCTTCGATTAGATTTCGGCTATTGTGAATTTGACCTTGATAATATCAATTTTTCTCTTTTTGATTAGTTCAGCCATTGCCCTTATATTTGTGAGTGGCTAAAGGTGGTATTTTGCGTATGTGGTATTATGCGTCTAAAGGGCGTGCGGGCACACAGAGGTCCAAAGGAGACGAAAGAATTATTATGACAACGAACATAATATATAATACAGACAGAATATAATTTATGTTAGCCAGTATTTGGAATGATCGAGAAATCAATAATTATTTCTTTATCGCCGATATTATAGATTGACGATAAGATGATACCCTCGATTTAGCAGTAAAATAATTTACTCATTGAATAACCGATTAGTTGATTGTATAATATTATATATCTGCATTAAAATATCATTTTAAAAATTTGGATCGGTTTTCGTTTCAAAGCTAAATAAGGCGTATAGGAAACTATCCGATATGATGGAAATTCATGTAATACTTATATTTTATTTTATTTATGAGGGTGATCAAAATACTAAATATTACAATGACGATGTTGCATTTCACTTATGGCAGTTTGTATTTTCGCCGAGTCAAAATCTTGTGTAAGGTGACAACGTTTAATACATTCATATTTTCTCCTACAGTTCTTAATTTACTGGATTAAAGTCGACAATCTTTTGTTCCTGGGGTAAGTGCGTAAATGCAGCGGGAGTATAATTATTGTGCTACAGTAATGCGCGGTTCAAAAACGGATCGGGAAATAAAACTGTACCTATACAGGCTACATGACATTCATGACACGGTTGCTTAGATTTCGTTAGGTCGATATAAATAATACCATTTACTCAAAAATGCTTGTAATATGGCCATTATTTTGACAACCTTCTTTGAACAAAGTCGAGGTTGCCGTGCTCCTCCGATGATGACGCAACAAAGTTGTATGGGATTTCATTATTGTCGAGTTTTAGCCACCAGCAATTTCCTTTGAGAATCCATTATTGTCGAGTTTTGTTTCAAACATAGTTCGTGAAAAAAGTACATTGTACAACCCGCGCAGTTAATGAATGCACTCGTTGTGGTAAGCGCCGTGAGCCGCCATTTTCAATCCCATTCTTTATTTGCGCGGGTGTTGTCTTGTTGTAGATGATGTTTTTGTATTTTTTTTTTTTACTTTTTTACTATTTTTATTTTTTGATATTTTTGACGTTTTTTTTATTATTTTTTTACTTTTTAACTATTTTTCCTTTTTGATATTTTTGACTTTCTTGCCTTTTTTATTTTTTTGTCATTTTGGACCAAGTCTTGTATAGTGCTTTACTCAAAAATGACAAAAGTAAAAAATGTCAATAATGTCAATAATGTCAAAAATGTCAAAAATGTCAAAAATGTCAAAAATGTCAAAAATGTCAAAAATGTCATAGATGTCAAAAATGTCAAAAATTTCAAAAATTTCAAAAATGACAAAATTTTCAAAAATGTCAAAATGACAAAAATATCAAAAATTTCAAAAATATCAAAAATTTCAAAAATATCAAAAATTTCAAAAATATCAAAAATTTCAAAAAAATCAAAAATGATAATTTTGGACATTTTTGTCATTTTTTAAATTTTTACTTTTTTGTCATTTTTGAGTAAAGCACTATACAAGACTTGGTCGACAATGACTGCACTGCTGGCCACGCTATGATGGCCTCAAGCTGAGCTTAACTACGCTCTCGGCCTTCAAGCTTGGTCATCATTGCAGCCCTTGCTGTCCGCGCTATAAAGGCCTCGACCTCCGGTCTCGGCTTTTATTCCAGCTTGGCCATCAAGGGCTGCAATGCTGACCGCGCTGTGACGGCCTGGACCTGCGCTAAGCTACGCTATCGGCCATCATCATCGCGCTGCCAGCAATGCAGTCATTCATTATTGACCGCGTCGGTAATGAATGAATATTCGCATTCGCATTCGCATATGCGAATGGTTCGCATCGTTTTAAACATTCGCATCGACATTCGTATTCGCATCAATCAATGCGAATTTTATGCGAATGCGAATGTGTGCAAAACTTCATTAATTCAACCAGTAGAAAGCGTTTATTTCACGCGGGTAGGTAGTTTGTGTATTGTGATTGCTTGTTGATGTGGTCCACAGGGTCCACTCTGTTGCTTGGTTTGTTGATTGTTTTGTTTTAGTTGCCAGTCTACTGTAATTCCTCTTTTTGGTAAACAAATAATTCATAGTGTTTTTAAGTATTTTGTGAAAATTAGACAGTTTTTCATTATGGCACTGGGAAAGAAAAGCGATTGCGATAGCGATTTTTTTCTTTTACTTTATTGAACTTCGACTCTTACAATAATATAAAAGTTCACATGTGCATTAAAAAGCATGCAAGTTTTTACAAATTTAATTCACTAATGGATGTCGTCATAAATTATAGGTACCTATGTATATTATTATTTTGTATATACCTATGTTTTTTCCCGTTTTAGTAATAAAAATAATTTTTCTATTACTCATATGGTTTTTGTAATACTTGATGTCTTAACATTCGCATTCGCATTCGCACATTCGTATCCTAAATATTCGCATTCGCATTCGCGAATGTGTAAAATTTGACATTCGTAACATCTCTAATTTATATATAATTATCAACAAGTATGGTATTTTCATACCTACCTCAGAGTTGGGTATGCTGAGGCCAATTGGTTGTGAATTGTAACAGAATAGCCTTGTTTCGCGGCACAGATATGCAATTTTTATTGTGTTTTATTGTGCACCAAAACACAATGGTGTACCGGCAGATTGTTACGAACAAAGGCACAACTATCACAGCTCCTGATTAAAACATTGATATGATCGTTGAAACAATCTTACGCTGATAATTGGAGCTTATCCTGAATACTCAGAGGCCAATTAAGTACCTATACCTTCACATAAAATAATAATTGAAAACATTAGTACCTAGGTGTTTGAATAATTCTTTGAATAAAGGATGTCTAATTTTTTATCATAAAAAATATCACCTACATACTATTCAGGATAATATCTAATTGCTGACAAGATCGTTACGGAGAAATCTAGTGCCTACCAAAGTAGAGATGGATTTTGACCACAGGATATGGATAGCTTTGTCCCAAACTATGAAGATGTTAGATCTACAGGGTAAACACCAACAAAACAACCTCGCAGCAGTGGATTACTAACATCATAAACAACATTGTTTGTTCTATAGCTTTTCTGAAAAAAGACAAAAAAACACTATAATATAAACAAACATTAGAACAGCTGATCGAGTTTTGTATGAAAGTCAATATTTTTTGTGTTTTTCGGAAAGTCATAGAAAATATGAATTGTTGTTTATGGTGTTAGTAATCCACTCTGCGAGGTTGTTGGCGTTTTACAAAATAATAACCCTGTATATCTTAATTGCTTAAGTAAATTTTGCAGTTCCGCTATACCTACCTAGTCTGTTTTTTATTAGATAGACAAAATTTACAGTTTTAAATGTCAAGTTTAAAATTGTTTTGATCATTTTATTATGATTGAATTTATGATTACTAAATCAATTTAAATTACCTAAAGAATATCAAAATTAATTAAGTACATAAGAGTAATTTGCAAAACAAAATGTGCAATCACGATAAAATTGTCAAACATTTTTGTCTCTCTAATAAAAAAACATTTTATAAGTACCTACCTTACTAATTCAATTATTTATTGCATCATAGACTACTATTTTTTGCCTAGACATAACTGTGAATTTTTGAGAAGTACCTACCGACTTATTTCAATTCAAATAGGTACAATATCCCCTGTGGAAATTCATAAAATAATGATATTTTTTTCAATTTATCAAATTATAATGTCCTGTAATTATAATGGTAATGTCAAATTATAAAAATTTGATTTGAAGTCATGGTAAATGGACTTGGACATGTTTCTAATGTCCAAAGAGCTTACAGTGTGTTTCTTACACCATGATTGGTTTCTTGCATCAAATTTTACCAGTTTTTAACCCCTTTGGTTCGTCGTGGGGGGTGCAGTGCCAGGACTGAAACTATTTTTTTAAATTATCTGCATAATTTATGTAAATTTGGATTATATTAAATTTTATATGAAAACCATTTGGGACAAAGGGTCCCAATTTGCTAAGTTAAAAACCGTTTGGAACAAAGGAACCCAATTGCTAAGTAAAATTAAGCTTCAGTCTTGAACCAATGGTATGGGGATGAATATTCCTAGCCGTCTTTCGTGGTATGGGACATAACATACCATCAGAACTGAAAGGGTCAAGGTAACAAATGTTGAAACAATGAAGGAACCATTATTTACCACAATCTGCATTATTTATAAATGAAGAATAGGTTTGCACCTAGAATCTAGGTGCTAGAACCACCATAGAAACAAAAAAAAATTAGAAATATAAGGGTACTATTAGAATATAATATATTTTAGAAATATAAGTACCATAATCTGCTATAATGCTTAGTGACCAAATTCGAGTTAGTAGTATCTTTAGAAAGCTCTTAAAAATAGCTTTAAAATGGTTGGCTAGTTTTGTAGAAATATCAATTAAAATATAGAGAAATCCACCAACAAAAAACAGATTCCAGATTGAAAGCCCCTATAACCAAATATCTGTTGTCCCAGCAAAAATTTGTATTGCACTGTCAAAAACTAATTGTTTAGAGTAGTTTAGACTGAAAAATTCCTGGTAAGTTTGAATGATCCTTTTTAAACAGTTTTTTATGATCTGCAAATATTTGACAAAGTTATCTTAGCAGATTTTGATACTATACCCCTCTTATGATGCTTTGAGACATTAATTAATTCATTAAGTGCGAGGCGGCCACACGAGGCCAGACAACAATGGAAAATCTCATTTTCTGGCTCATTGTGTGTTTCATTTTGTCTGGCTTGACGGGTTATTAAGGCAGAAAGGTTTTAAAAAAACTCCATAAGGCCCAGCTTTAGTTGAGACACCCTAGCCGAAAAACAATATCCCTTCTCATCCCCGCTAGACACATCTTATCTCCCTCCGCTTCCGTGGAGTCCGGGCCTAATAGTTATCATTTGGAGGGAACAAAAATTACTTGGTATAGTAAAGTTCAGAACTGTTCTAAAATGTTTAACTGGTTTGTTAGTGTAAAGTATGTAAAGTATGGAATTTCGGTCGGAGAGTCAGGTTCGGTTGAACAGGGACTACATGCTTATGTTATTTTTCCATGTCATCAAAATCTAATTTTTTTAATAAAATCTTTATGTAAGTCTGACCTGAAATAGTAAAAAAACAGCAGCATCCTATGAAGTTTCGCGTTCACATGAGAACTTTGTGAAGTGACTATTAGTCATGTTAAGATGTTATTCAAATGAAACAGGTACCTAGGTAACTAATAAAGGTGAAACAGAGGTAGCTAACATATTTACTTAAAGCAAAAAACTTACCGGATCCAAACGTAACAATAATAAAATAATCCAAGAAGCAAAGTTCTAGGGACTTTTTACTATGCGCATCGTACTTTTCAGATCACAAAACACTTCACATTCACGAAGTTTAATTCACGGAAGCCGACCAGTCGCGCGCGCGCCACGAGATATTTGTTATGTTGACTTGACAGCGCAGAATTAAAGAAAATATAAAACGACGCGTTTGGGTTCAGAAATAAAAATCTTTCTTTCTTCCGTCTCTCTAGCTAGACTCGACCATAGCCTTCTATATCTTCCAAGCCATGAAGTGAGCAGAACGGCAACATCGCATGTGGTCAAGCACATAGTTTAATATTATTTTAATAATTATTTATTATTTGTTTTTCCTATATTGACTATGTTTAAACTAGTTGTAAATTTTGATGTAAGATTATTTCAATAAAGATTTTATATTTATTATTATTATTTATTTATTAGGACATACGGTTTGAGTCAAATTATTTGAACTTTTCGGGGGTCCTTTAGTACGATGAGTATTTTTGATCTAAGCCTCTCCTAGCAATAAATCTTACATCATTGGAAAGGTCTTTAAATTTGAAACACTTTATTGTACTACAATAAACGTCAACTATTAGTACTTTGAGAGTTATAACGCTCTGAACTTGACCAATTTTTTTAACATTAATGACCTAAAACTCCGAAAATACTCATAATTAATAGAAAATGTGTTTGCAGCAAATATTTATCATATGAAAACCTTTCTAATGATATATCATTTATTGCTAGAGGTGGGGTAATTCAACTCCCATAGACAATAAACCACTTTTATACTTTAATAACCTTTAACTCCAAAAGTATAAACAATTGATATAAAATATATTAACAGCAAATATTTGTCTTTAAAAGACCTTTCTAATGATATATGATTTATTGCTAGAGGGCGTGTTAATCAACTCCCTGCTGAAGAAAATCAACAAAAAAGATGACATCTTTGACAGCCATTTTTTCCTAGTTAACATTGATATTTTTCTTATTGTTTAATATACAAAGCATTTCAATAAAGGAACTAAATTATTTTCATATTTTTAACCTCACACGATTGGTAGAAAAAAAAATATCGACCTCTTAAAATTGAAATATTCCCATACATTTAGTATGGAGACTGGCCGACGACATGACCACGAACTGACAGTAACAGACGTTGCCAAACTTATGTTCACGGCTTGCAATTATAGAAGGCTATGACTCGACTCGAGCCGAGTCTCCCCACCACGTGACTGACGTGACGTTGACGTTTTGTGAACTCTCGCTCGTCTGCCATTGGCTGGCAAGCAGGGCTGCCAGATGTCTAAATCATTAAATCGCAGAAAATCGGCCCTCAGGTAGCCCAAAATCCCGCAAATCCATGTGACCAGGGGCCCTATTTTTGAATCGCTCGGCTGGCGTCGAGCGCTCGTTTCTACTGATTTTCGTTCGACAAATCAACTCAAATGTATGAGCTGTCGAACGAAAATCAGTAGAAACGAGCGCTCGACGCCAGCCGAGCGATTCAAAAATAGGGCCCCAGCCCCCCTAGCCAAAGTAACATTTGCAAATTTTCGCTATCGCTTCGCTTCGCAACATGTATGGATTTGACGTTTTAAAATTAGATTGTCAACGAAACGTTATGTCAATCCCATACATGTTTCGAAAGCGAAACGATAACGAAGATTTGCGAATGTTACTTTGGCTAGACCCTCTGGGGCCCTATTTTGAATCGCTCGTTTCTACTGGGGGGCTACTCAAATGGCCACTTTTCTATTCGTTCGCTAACTTAAATCGTAAAAATAAGCAATTAATGATCAAGTCAGACGTCGCAAGTTTATGTAAATCACAGACATTGTTGTATTGTACAGAATTGACAAGCCTACGACACGTTATTTTGGTGTTTTATGGCTTATTTTTAATTTTTAAGTTAGCGAACGAATAGAAAAGTGGCCATTTGAGTAGCCCCGCTGATTTTCGTTCGACAAATCATCTCAAATGTATGAGCTGTCGAACGAAAATCAGTAGAAACGAGCGCTCGACGCCAGCCGAGCGATTCAAAAATAGGGCCCCTGGGGGCTAATTGTCTAATTTAAAAATCTATCGCAACGCAATCGCTTTAATTTGACAGATGGATGTGACACATTGCTGCATTTCTTAGGAAAGTTTTTATTTGTGCCAAAAAGAAGCTTCAATGTATTACATCCTGGAATTGAAAGCGATAGGTAGCAATGCGATAGATTTTGAAATTAGACAATAGAAAGGCAGTTATGATCAAAATATCGATTTAAATCTTACTACGTACTTTCTAATTAAATAAAACGAAATACCGTCTGAGCTGCTACGGGAGAATCGATTTTTTTCTAGTATTTTTTCTAATAAATTAATTAGGTATCTAAATATAAAAATAGCATTATGAATGCCTAAAATCTAGAATATCAATATTTCAGTTAGTTTTCATTTTAATTTTAATTGTATTAATATGTCCTAAAGCGGGGAAATTTCGTGGTTTTTGCATCCGTGTTACTCACGTTTTCTTAGGCTGGCCCCAGACCTACCGGTTTCATTTCTTTGCTTTGCTCTTCTGCCTTGCTTAAAAGACCGCCGGCCAACCAGGGTAATTTTCAATCTATCACATTTTGGGATTAGACCAAATTGGCAAGATATCCATTAGCTTGGTGTTATTAAATATCATCGCCTGGATTGTTCAGTAGGAAGCTTTTAGGAGAAATGCCACCCTGAACATGAACTCCGATCGTTAAAAATAAATGAATTGCTTATTTATACAAGATATTTGGATGGTAAAGCCTTATAAAACTGAATATGGTAGATAGGGACCATAAAACTGAACAACTTTTACTATGGGACCAAATCTGAAATCGCGAAAAAAAATTAGCTGTTTAATACATTTTGATAATTCCGTTATTATTTTTTGTATGAAACAGCAGTTTTTTTTAAACTAAAACTAAAACTTCGCATTGCAACCCAGACGACGATATTTGATAACACCAAACTAACGGCTATCTTGCCAATGTGGTCTGATCAAAATATGCGATAGATTGAAAATGATAGCCTCTTGGCCGGCGGTCCTTGGTAAAACAGCAAAGCAAAGAAATGAAACCGGTAGGTCTAGGGCCAGCCTTAATTGGAGCCAGCAAGTGAGGTAGGTAGCCCAAAAATCGCGCAAAAATTTGTTAAGTGTTGCCCAATTTGAGACTATCGCAAAATACGAATAACAAAACAAGTCGCAATGAGCGGTTTTCAAAAGGCAGTTTAAAAAAAAAAGTAGTTCATAAAATAGAACTAGATGTCGTTGTACTTAGTAGGTAGCTTTTTATGAAAAATATGAAATGTAATTACTTTTTTATTATTCGTTTGTTGAGTATATGGTTTGTTGCTTTGTGCGTTGGTTGTCTGATGGCGTGTTACGAAAACTTTGCTATGACCAATATGACCATTAGTGGGAAATAATATTTAAAAAATCGACTTAGTTGAAGTAACGCCATCTGTCGACATAAAATTATACTAAAATTCTCTGCTGTCAGAAAACCGCTCATTTCGGTCGCGAATCGCGAAGTAGCTCAAATCGCGACATATCGCCCAATATATGGCAACCCTGCTGGCAAGTGAAACGAACGTCATTCAAAAACGTCAATGTCTTTCGAGCAAGTGGCCGCCCCCTCAAACCACACACACACAACAGAGTGTAGTAGCACAGTACATATATTATATTTAGTTTTTCAAACAGTAGAGGAGCTAACGTCACTTAGGCCCTTTTGTCATTGCACTCCGTCGGATCGCTAGGGTTGGCATTTTCCGGCCGTCTCGTGGAATGCTACGCGCGAACGCTATGGAAACAACTGCGACGCGATGTCACAACCCTGACCAAAGTACTGCGAACTTTGCTTAGAGCTCTGAGTGACGTCAGCCGTCTAATTCGAACGTTTCCATGGAGCTCTCATACTGTTTGAAAAAACTTATATATGTACTGTGGTAGTAGTGACATACTATGGTAGTGATGTATTGTAGCATAGCCTTCTTTATTTCCAAGCCGTGAACATAAGTTTGGCAACGTCTATCTGTTACTGTCAGTTCGTGGTCATGTCGTCGGCCAGTCTCCATACTAAATGTATGGGAATATTTCAATTTTTAAGAGGTCGATATTTTTTTCGTAGTAATCGTGTGAGGTTTAAAATATGAAAATACTTTAGTTCTTTTACTGAAATGCTTTGTATATTTAACAATAAGAAAATATCAATGTTAACCAGGGGGGTAATTACGTAACTTTGTTGCAATCAACTCTGACAGAAATCGCAGTTACATCGCTGCTTTAGTAAGAACCAATATGACAACTATCTTAACTAAAGCAGCAATGCAACTGCGCTTTCAATCGATTTCAATCGAGAATTGTTAGCAACAGACTTACGTGATCAAGGGTCAGGAAAAAATGGCTGTCAAAGATGTCATCTTTTTTGTTGATTATCTTTCAGCAGGGAGTTGATTAACACGCCCTCTAGCAATAAATTATATATCATTAGAAAGGTCTTTTAAAGACAAATATTTTCTGTTAGTATACTTTATATCAATTGTTAATACTTTTGGAGTTAAAGGTTATTATAGTATAAAAGTGGTTCATTGTCTATGGGAGTTGATCTACACCACCTCTAGCAATGAATGATAGTATATCAGAAAGGGTTTCATATGACAAATATTTGCTGCAAACATACTTTCTATTAATTGTTAGTATTTTCGGAGTTTTTAGTCTTTAATGTGAAAAAAATTGGTCAAGTTCAGAGCATTATAACTCTCAAAGTACTAATAATAATAAAAAGTTTATTTCGGAAAAACATCCATATGTGTTAGTAACATGAGAGCTTATATCTAGTGTTAGTGATTAATCCTAAGTCTTAACTAATATTTGACGATTATTGTAATACAATAAAGTGTTTTAAATTTAAAGCCCTTTCCAATGATGTAAGATTTATTGTAATGGTCCAGCTAAACTATACCAAATATAAAATGACATCTTTGCAAAAGTTATTCAGCCTGATGAGCATTTTTAATGAGGTATGAAAATCGAAGATCTGGAACACCTGATGCAGAACCATAATGATCCAGCTAAACTATACAAAATATAAAAATGACACCTAAGCAAAAGTTGTTCAGCCTGAGTGTTATGCAGAGCCATAACACTGCTACATGTATTTTCTTATGTAACTAACTACATTAGTTCATTATTAGTAGCTAGTATATAATAAATAGAATATTATTATACTAAGTGCTTGACCACATGCGATGTTGCCGTTCAGCAGAACGGCTGGCTTGAACACTTCATGGCTTGGAAAATTTAGAAGGCTAATTGTAGCATAGATGAGCATAGCCCTCTCTATTGGTACCAAGCCGTGAACATAAGTTTGGCAACTTCTGTTACTGTCAGTTCGTGGTCAAGTCGTCGGCAAGTCTCCATACTAAATGTATGGGAATATTTCAATTTTAAGAGGTCGATAATTATTTTCGTAGTAATCGTGTGAGGTTTAAAATATGAAAATAATTAAGTTCTTTAGTTGAAATGCTTTATATATTAAACAATAAGAAAAATATCAATGTTAACCAGAAAAACATGGCTGTCAAAGATGTCACCTTTTTTGTTGATTTTCTTCAGCAGGAAGTTGATTAACACACCCTCTAGCATTAAATGATAACATACTATGTGCTTGACCACATGCGATGTTTCCGTTCTGCTCACTTCATGGCTTGGAAATTGTAGTTTTCGATAAATCGAACACCAATCGAACACAGGTATTCGAATCAGTAGAATTGAAATTAGAAAACATGAAGTTTTTAAAAAAATCATAAGGAAAATGCTTATTTTATGGACCTTAGGTACACCTTGCTCACCGACTCGGTACCTTTTCGTTTCGGTATATATTTGCATGGGTTCGGTACAGAATCTGTACTGCACCGAGCCCATACAAAAAAGTACATATAAAAATCTGAATTCTGTACCAAGCCATTACAAAAAAATACTCAAACAAATTGTACCGAACCTTCCATTCAGTCGGAAGGTGCCTTACAAAATTTATACCTAGCTTACCTTCTTTTTACCTATTCTTATGCCTTTGCCTTTTAAAAGAACGACGAGTATTGAACATAAGAATAAACAATACTACAAACAAAGTTTTATTTATTCTTATGTATTGAATTAAATCGGTAAGTGATCATTTACACGAGCGATTTTTTAACGCGCGATATTTTTACCGCGTGTTTTTTTTCTGCTTTGTTTCGACGACGGTGTTCTCTCACAACACAAGCGTTATTTTTAACGCACAGTATGGGCAGATTAGGTGATTTATCGCAAATTAGGTCGCAAATTAAGCAAATTTGATTGTAAGAAGGTCAAAAAGAAAACAAAGTTCAACAAAATTTAACTAAAATAAAAATTAACGGGTTATAAAAGGTCAATAAAATTGTAACGCCAATCGAAGAATTAAGACAAAGTTATTTTTCGAAACAAATTCAGAAGTACTATAATTATGTTGTTGTGTGGCTCATGGATCAGGCCTAAAAACTTTTGAGGTAAGGGGTAAGTATAGCACTAATTTGCGATAAATCGCCACATCTCGGATAATCTGGCCACACGGGACGCACTTCGGAAGAATCGAGCGTTAAAAAAATCGCTCGTGGTCGTGTGACACCTTGCCTAGTACGTTTCCCCGATGTTGCATTTTGTTGGCGTTTCCCGCTCGGAATAAAAAAAATCGCGCGGTAAAAATAACCTCCGTGCGAACACATAGCTGAGAGAGAAGTCATGTGAATTCCAAAGGAAAAGGTACCTTATGGCGGACACACAAGGTACCTTTTCCCGTGGAACGTCACTGTCCCATTCGAAGCGTTGGAAAAATCGCGCGATAAAACGATTCCTAAGGCGACGCCTACACACACAGTAAATACTGATATCCATCAGTATTTAATCAGGGGCATATTTCACAAAAGATTAGTAAATTAACTACAATAATTTACCATTGTTGTAATTGGGGTAGAATTAGGTTTCTTATTAATTCTAAAACGTAATTCTACCCCAATTACAACAATGGTAAATTATTGTAGTTAATTTACTAATCTTTTGTGAAATATGCCCCTGATGAAATAATGATGGATTTCAGTATTTACTGTAAAGGCGGCCCGAAGACGATCAATTATATTGAACAATATTTTAACCCTTTGTAGACTCGTGTGATATTTTTTAAGAGCTTATTAGATCATCCTGAATTAAGGATACGGAATTCAGAGTCCGATTTAGGACGAGAAATTCAGTCGCCAATTAGACCGTCCTGAATAACGGATCCGATATCACAGCTTAACGATCATACAGTAGTTACACGAATGTACTTGCGCAGAGCAACGGAGGCGAAAATACAGTGACCGTAAAAATACATGTAGGTAGGAGGTAAAGGTAGGTAGTAGGTACCAGTGGCGTGCACAGAGATTTTAGACAGGGTAGGCACGGATAAAAATATACCAATTTTATTTATCACTGTTTCGGTATCTACCAACCTATACTGAACGAAATCCAGACATTTTTATCATCTTGATTGGAAAACAAAATGCATAGAAAACAATACAATTGGTTTGTGTGTACGTACACAAGCTGTTAGCCAGTAATAATTAATTATAATAAAACTTTTTATGAAAAGAACGAGGGGCAATCATAACCTACCTACCATTTTTTTAAACCCAACCCAACGCATCTTCCCTTTGCAATCAATTTAATTAAACGATAACAAAAGATAACCTCGATAAAGCGGCAATTTTTGATTTATTTAAACAAACTTTGCCAGCATAGGTCTCGCATGTAAATTATTGAATTTTTCACAGTAAATTAACGAAATAATTACTTACTTAACTTTAAATAGTCAATTACTTGCGCCAAGAAAAACAATCAAAACAAAGCAAAACTAACTGCAAACTAAAAAACGCTACTCTCTGTAATGCAATCATGACGCGGTCGGGTTGCAAATAAGCAGTGCCTCCAAAACATAAACACGCGCATACATTTTCACGCACACAGTCACACTTTTGATGTGTACTACACGAGATTCGTTCTATGAAAAAGAAGCAGCCCGTAGTACTGCTTATGGACACGCGGTAAATAATTGGCGCCTCTGTCGCCCGGCCGATGATGGCCGTGATTTTTGGTTAAAGTGAAGGGAAGTTAGTTTCAAAAACCACAAATAGATGGCGCTTAAAGTAATAAACACGGAAAGCCGAAGAAGTGCTGTGCACGATGATGGGTCATAAAAGTCATAATAACTTTTTAATTACAAGTAGTTTACAAATAATAGGGTAGGGAATTAGGGTCATATATTTATGGGACTACAGGGTATGCAGTGCTTATTTGCATGTATGGAGTGCACGCCACTGGTAGGTACGTGTCATTTTCAATGCTAATCTGAACTAGGTTTATTAATCTAGGTACTAGTATGTAATTTGCGAACAACTCATCTAATAACATACCTAAAATCAAGTTTAAAAGCAAATACCAACAGATGACAGCTGTCAAAATTAAAACAGCAATTTTTTCGACTTTTAAACGATTTTTACACAAAATATAAAAAGTATAAAAGATTAAAGGGGGATGGAAATGAAATACATGGAACTGAAACGGAAAAAAAAATCATTTAACCTATACGTGTGGGGTGCCTATGGATAGGTCTTTAAAAATGACATTGAGGTTTCTAAAAGTATTTTTTCTCAAAGTCAACCGTTTAGAAAATATACACTTTCAAAGTGGTAAAATGTGTGAGCCCCCCCTCTAACTTTTAAACTAAGAGAGTGAAAAATAAAACAATAAAATATGTTGTAGATCTTTATAAACACTATTTACGAAAATTGGTTTGAATGCGACATTTAGTAGTTTTAGAGATATAGCACATTTTCTAAAACCGCAAATATAACATTGTCGTTTATACGAACACTATGAAAAACAAAGTTATTTTTGCAGATGAAAATTATATCACCAACATAAAAAGCGTTGACTGACTATATACTCTTTAGGCTGTGGTACTGCTGTATCGGAGCAGAGCGTCCTGAATGCGATTACACTGTCCTAAGTGCTTCCGATTTAAGAGCTTATTAGATCATCCTGAATTAAGGATCCGGAATGAAGTCGCTCCTTAATTCAGAAAGTGTAATTGCATTCAGGAAGGTAGGATCCTAGTTAGGATCCTAGTTAGGATAGAAAATGGTCTCCGGCGTTAAGGATGCTAAATCGGAAGCACTTAGGACAGTGTAATCGCATTCAGGACGCTCTGCTCCGATACAGTAGTACCACAGCCTAAAGAGTATATAGTCAGTCAACGCTTTTTATGTTGGTGAAAAAAAAGCCGCCGTTCGTTTAGATAGACAGTTGGCGCAACGACAAAACTAAGTGTACAAGGGCATAATAACTCTGTGATTTGCTTTTTTGAATTAAAAAAAAAACCGGCCAAGTGCGTGTCGGGCCACGCGCTGTAGGGTTCCGTAGTTACCATATACCATACCTTATTTAATACCATACCTTATTTAATACCACTATAATTTTCATCTGCAAAAATAACTTTGTTTTTCATAGTGTTTGTATAAATGACAATGTCATATTTGCGGTTTTGGAAAATGTGCTATATCTCTAAAACTACTAAATATGTCTCATTCAAACCAATTTTCGTAAATAGTGTTTATAAAGATCTACAACATATTTTATTGTTTTATTTTTCACTCTCTTAGTTTAAAAGTTAGAGGGGGGGGACTCACACATTTTACCACTTTGAAAGTGTATATTTTCTAAACGGTTGACTTTGAGAAAAAATACTTTTAGAAACCTCAATGTCATTTTTAAAGACCTATCCATAGGCACCCCACACGTATAGGTTAAATAATTTTTTTCCCCGTTTCAGTTCCATGTATTTCATTTCCATCCCCCCTTAATCTTTTATACTTTTTATATTTTGTGTAAAAATCGTTTAAAAGTCGTAAATTTTGACAGCTGTTATCTGTTGGTATTTGCTTTTAAACTTGATTTAAGGTATGTTATTAGATGAGTTATTCGCAAATTACATACTAGTACCTACTTCAGATTAGCATTGAAAATGACACGTACCTCTTTCGCCTCCGTTGCTCTGCGCAAATACATTCGTGTAACTACTGTATGATCGTTAAGCTGTGATATCGGATCCGTTATTCAGGAAGGTCTAATTGGCGACTGAATTTCTCGTCCTAAATCGGACTCTGAATTCCGTATCCTTAATTCAGGATGATCTAATAAGCTCTCTAAGAGCTTATTAGATCATCCTGAATTAAGGATCCGGAATGAAGTCGCTCCTTAATTCAGAGAAGTGTAATTGCATTCAGGAAGGTAGGATCCTAGTTAGGATCCTAGTTAGGATCCTAGTTAGGATAGGAAATGGTCTCCGGCGTTAAGGATGCTAAATCGGAAGCACTAAGGACAGTGTAATCGCATTCAGGACGCTCTGCTCCGACACAGTAGTACCACAGCCTAAAGAGTATACAGTCAGTCAACGCTTTTTATGTTCGTGAAAAAAAAGCCGCCGTTCGTCTAGCTAGATAGACAGTTGGCGCAACGACAAAACTAAGTGTATAAGGGCATAATCACACTGTGATTTGCTTTTTTGAATTAAAAAAAAACTGGCCAAGTGCGTGTCGGGCCACGCGCAGTAGGGTTCCGTAGTTACCATATACCATACCTTATTTAATACCATACCTTATTTAATACCACTATCATTTTCATCTGAAAATAACTTTGTTTTTTATAGTGTTTGTATAAATGACAAAGTTATATTTGCGGTTTTGGAAAATGTACTATATCTCCTAAATATATCTCTTTCAAACCAATTTTCGTAGATAGTGTTTATAAAGATCTACAACAAATTTTTTTTTTAGATTTTTCACTTTCTTAGTTTAAAAGTTAGAGGGGGGGGGGGGGGGGCACACATTTTACCACTTTGGAAGTATATATTTTCCAAACGGTTGACTTTGAGAAAAAATACTTTTAGAAACCTCAATGTCATTTTTAAAGACCTATCTATAGACACCCCACACATAGGTTTGATGTTTTTTTTTTCCGTTTCAGTTCCATGTATGGAGAGCCCCCCTTAATCTTTTATTTTTTTATTTTGTGTAAAAATCGTAATCATAAAGTGGCAGTGACATACGGATGGACAGACGGACAGACAGACAGACATGACGAATCTATAAGGGTTCCGTTTTTTACTATTAGGCTACGGAACCCTAAAAAATAAGGATAAATAATTGGGTAGGTACTTGAAAATTCAACCTTTTTTTAAACGAGGCGTTGCGCGTCGCGAAGTTAACCTAGAAGTTGCCTCTCTTTCTATCGCGTTCTCTCTCTTCTGGCAACGTTAGGGTTGTTTTCTTTTAAATGAACTGCGTAACATATCATAAAAGCTGTGGTTAATGAAAAGCTATACTTATAAAAAATATAAACAATAATATTAATATATTTTTTTTAACCTTTTTTTTAATTTCGCTAGTGGTGAACAAATTTTAATAGTGAACATCAGAATGTCATTAGTGTCAAAAATCTACGACTGCAACGTACCTAGTTCCATTTTTCACCGCAAGTTGGAACGAAAATGAAGATCTCACCAAGACCCTTCATTTCTTCAAAGACACCACCAGTCTAGGATGAGTACTTTTCGAGATATTGCTGTTTTAAGTTTGACAGCTGTTATCTGTTGGTATTTGCTTTTAAAATTGATTTTAGGTAGGTATGTTATTAGATGAGTTATTCGCAAATTACATACTAGTACCAACATCAATAAACCGAGTTCAGATTAACATTGAAAATATTTGAAAATGACACGTACCTACTACCTACCTACATACCTATAGCTCCTACCTACATGTATTTTTACGGTCACTGTATTTTCCCCTCCGTTGCTCTGCTCAAGTACATTCGTGTAACGACTGTATGATCGTTAAGCTGTGATATCGGATCCGTTATTCAGGACGGTCAAATTGGCGACTGAATTTCTCGTCCTAAATCGGACTCTGAATTCCGGATCCTTAATTCAGGATGATCTAATAAGCTCTTAATCTTGAACGACCAAGAACTTTAAAGTTCATGGTAGCTTCTCAAAAAACAGTTTTTATTTGATTTAGATTATAGGAAAGTTTAGATTATTCGTATTCCAAATAGTGAATTTGGTGGCGCCCCCCCCCCCCTCTAGAGGTTAAAAAATGTAGCTAACTGCAACGTAACCAAAGTCCTAAGGCCGTGCAATTGACTTGCTTTCCGATATATCCTCCATAAATAAACTTGAATAAATTCACTAGGTGCTCTTGACTGTACCTACAATTAATAATATTTTCATCTTCCTTAATAATAAATAACTTCCCCCCCCCCCCGGGCAATGGGCTGGCGACGCCCTTGAGGATGGATATAGTCTAGCTATCGCTCTGGCTAAAGCTTTGAATTGGGCGGTAGCCCTGGGGGGTAATTACGTAACTTTGTTGCAATCAACTCTGACAGAAATCGCAGTTACATTGCTGCTTTAGTAAGAACCAATGTGACAACTATCTTAACTAAAGCCGCAATGCAACCGCACTTTCAATCGATTTCAATCAAGAATTGTTAGCAACAGCTTTACGTAATCAAGGTACAGGGGCCGTACCGGCTAACGAATCGATTATCGAAAAGTCTGCCGAGTTTCAACATAAAACAGTAAAATCAAAGTAAGGAATTTCGTTTTTTACTTTCCGTTGACGTAATTTGGAAGATATCGGTGTTCGTGTGATATCATGAATTGGGGTTTGCCATTTTGGCCCAATTGGGGCTTGATTTATCTATTTTAATTTGAAACCCGGCAGACTTTTCGATAATCGATGCGTTAAGGCTCAATTACACTATACAATTTTAAGCAAGCGATTTTAAGACTGTCTTGAAAACGACTAAGAATGCGCGCATTTACACCACACAATTTCTAGCACGCTCGGCCGTGCTTACTGTTATAGTAAAAGAGAAGGCAGTAAGTCTCTAATGTCTTTTTCAATCAACGTAGTATTGGAGTTATTTACATTGTAGTTTTTGTATTTGTTTTATTTTCTGTTTTAGTTCTTTAAGCACCTGCCTAATACCAAAATTCCTTTTCTTTAATCATTGAGAGGTTCTTTAAGAGGTTAATTATAAATATTTTCAATTTGCAGTCGTCGTGTCAAATAAAATTTTAGGTACCTATCTCCTTACTTATATATTAATCAATCATTTTTTTCAACTATTATCTACCTATTAGAAACCTACATAACATTAATATCTGACTAGGTTGAAAATTCGAAAGGCTCACGAATAGAAATATTTTACCTAGTAGGTATGAAGTAGTAGTAGGTATATTTACCTAGTATCATTTTATTTAAGTAGACAAAAACCTCTAATGTGTAGGTACTTACTTAATGCAAATTGTAAGAATCGTATCAAACAAAACAAGACTGTCGCTCTTGTGAATAACTCGACAGACATACACGCCGCACCGCACCGCACCGCACACCAACGCGAACGCGACGGCTCGCGCGCGGGCCGCGGCAGCGGCACCCGCCCGCCCCTCGGCGTGACCCGCCCGCCTCTCGGCGTGACCCACCCCGCGCCACGCCCGCCCACGGCGTCCGGCTCAGAAGGTGCACATCGTCGTTGTTGTCGGTCGCGCACGTATCGACCTACCTAGATATCGCGTTATTATACGTTACACTATTTCCCAACAGAGTACTCGTCAAGACGATTCAAACGAGCCCAAACTCGATGGGGTTGCATGGTTTTATTATAGAGTTCCTATGGCCTTCTTTCGGCTCCATCATCAGATCCTTGGACACTATTTCCCATTAGAGTACTCGCCAAGACGATTCAAACGAGCCTAAACTCAATGGGGTAGCGTGGTTTTATTAAAGAGTTCCAGTGTCCTTCTTCCGGCTCCATCATCAGACCCTGGACACTATTTCCCAACAAAGCACTCGTCAAGACGATTCAAAGGAGCCCAAATTCAATGGGGTTGCACGATTTCAATATTAAGTTCCTATGGCATGGCCTTCCAGCTAAATCATCAGAGCCTGGACCTCATCTCCCTTTAAAGTACTCATCAAGACGATTCTAACGAGCCCAAGCACGATGGGGTTGTATGGTTCCATTATAAAGTTCCTGTGGCCTTCTTCCGGCTCCATCATCAGATCAGCCCAATGATACCATAATATTGCATTGCCTTCCATTTCTGACCTATGTTCAAAGTTTCAAGTCTCTAGCTCATCCGAAAGCTAGTTTAAATTGTTCGCAAACTTTGTGGAGAAACAAACAAACAAACACACAAGCAAACGAGAAAGCAACCTAATAAAAGCGTGTTAAAAACAACCTACCTACCTATAAGTTTCAAGTCTCTAGCTCATCGGGAATCTAGGTAGGTAGGTACTTACCTAGTATAAAATACTCTTTTCTAAAATTACGGACAAACAAATAAACGAACCTACTTATAAATATTAATAGTATAAATAAATAAATAAACAAGAAAACGTCCATATGAAAACGTGTTAAAAAACCAACATTCCTTTTTGAACTTATCTTGTACTGTGGCAGTATCGTCTATCTGTCGCGAGTCAGACAGAGTCTGTCTCTGTCTGTCACAACACCTCTACACGTTGACCTTGAGAACGCTTTTATGCCTTAGGAATAAAGTTGGTTTTTGTAGTACAACTGTTACGTCTGACGTGCCGTCGTAGGTACAGTTAGACTGTCTTGAAATCGTGCGTGCATTTAGACGACACAATTTTAAGAATCTTATTACCGAGCGGGCTAGGCCGCACGATTTTAAGATTCTTACTGTCTTAGTCCGTTTACACCATGCTTAGTCTTGAAATCGCGTGCTTAAAATTGTGTAATGTAATTGAGCCTTTAGCCGGTGGTCTGTGATTTTCGACGCGACGGCTACACGCGTGGTAAATACTGTGATCCATCGCCGAGTAAATTTTAACCATGGAAAGTAAAATATTGAACATTTCATACAAATTATTTTCCATGGTTAAAATTTACTCTATGGCGATGGATACCACGACGCGTGTAGCCGTCACCTTCCTCTTCCTTCAAACTTGTTCACTTGTGTAATCTAATCTGTGCAAAGAAGTAGGCAATGCGCTGCGCGGGAAAATTTAAATTAGTAAGTAAACTTCTAAAGTCTACAAGGTAAAAGCACTGACCAAACAACAAGTACTTAAGGTCTGTGGGTAAAAGCCTTATAAAGCCGAAATTGATAGATAGGGACCGTCAAACTGAACAACCCAACTTTGAAATCGCGAAACAAAATCAGCTGTTTCATACAAAAATTAATAACGAAAATATCAAAATGTATGAAACAGTTGATTTTTTTTCGCGATTTCAGAGTTGGTCCCATAGTAAAAGTTACCTATTCAGTTTGATGGTCCCTGTCAACCACATTCGGTTTTATAAAGCTATTACCAAACATTTTGTAGAATGCGATGCGGAAGCAGGCCCGCCGCGCTAGCTGTTTGAGCGCCCGCGTGCAAGACCAATTTTGCCGCCCGGCGTCCCCTACTACAAGTGGGTGATTTCTTGGAAGATGCTTTTATCTTCGTACCCATTCCTTATGTAGATGTATACCTCTAGCTAGATGTATGTATACCATAGATGTATACCTCTGTGGTGATTATGCTCATGAATATGAACAACTTTTACTATCTGTCTGCTTGTACTAAGGGCGTCGTATATTTATATATATTATTTTTCTGATTAATATTATCAATATGTATGGCACTTCTTACTCAAAATTTAAATTATTAACTAAACCTTGTTTTGATTTCTCATTTTTTTTTATTGCAATCATTTTGCTTTCTATATTCAGTAGTTTTGTAAGTAAAGGCCTATGAAAAGCTTTTGGATATTAGTTTTCAATTCGGTGCCTTAGGATGGGTAGCCTAAGTATGTCATGCTCTCTTTAATCATTTCTGCGGTGGTGTCGTGTGGGGCGGGTCGTTACGTTCCCTCAAATATGGTTGAGCGAAGCGATGGCTGCCCCATGCGTCATGCTCGTGAACGGGTGCTGCCAGTGGAAAGGGTCTACTTCTGAGTACCTATCTTAACGCATATTGAATTGTTAGAATTGCATTTTTTTTTATTATTTTTTATGTCTTGTAACATGTGTTTTTTGCCTACTTAGGTGCACTTTCGAGTAGCAGACACAGTGATTTCTCAACTAGTTGAAAGTTATTTACTCTCATTACGTATCCGATATGTGGTAGGTATTTAATTTCAACCTATTATCCATTGTGTGCAAGCTTTTGTTAAGGGTGCACCGAGCGTCCACTAGCGCCGCCAATCAAGAAAAAATCATTACAACGAAATAACTATGTTTAACAAAATTCTGAAACATATAAAAACTAGTAATAGTTATAAACTATTTTTGTATGCGTTTTTTTCCTGGTTTAAATGTGTTTGTGTAGTTAGTAGATTTTAACCACACGAACGCATTTAAACTTAGAATTTTACGCATACAAAAATAGTTTATAACTAATACTAGTTTTTATATGTTTCAGAATTTTGTTAAACATAGTTATTTCGTTGTAATGATTTTTTCTTGATTGGCGGCGCTAGTGGACGCTCGGTGCACCCTTAATTATTGTGATGGAAAATGACCTCACTTTAAATGTGGAGCTCATTTTTCAATGTTGACGACTCTGTATGAAATATACAATACAGGGAGAAAAAAGCAGCCCTTGACGAGTTTCTTGCCGGTTCTTCTCGTTACAAAGTCTCCCGCTTAGGGTTTGCGAACCGATGGCGTAGCTTCTATGACATTCACAAGTGCTTGTAACAGCCTAGACTGAATAAATTATTTTTGAATTTTGAATTTTGAATTATCGGGCCAACTCTGCAACTCAACAAAAAAAATCTGCTGTTTCATACAAGTTGTCAATACCTAGGTACTCAATTAGAATGTATGAAACAGCTGTTTTTTTGTTGCGTTGCAGATTTGGCCCCATAGATCACCACATAAGATGTTTTGCGTTTATTGTATAATTATAATTAGTAATATGAGATATGAGTTGCCTACCTTTGTTTAGAAAGGGCCTAGGTACATTGTTTTGAATTCCAAATGTAGGTATATACCTATGTAATTGTGTTTGCTGTTGTTATCACTGCACTTATATCATCTTTGCTCGTAGCTAAATATCTATCATCCGTAATATATCTTACCAAATTATAGTTGACCAAATCATTACCATAGTAGAAACAAATACTACCATATATGTACTATATATACAAATATATACAAATACTGTCATTACCATAATATGTGATGAACAAAATTGATCCTAATATCTACCCCTGTAGCACGCGTTATTTGATAACCAGCCCCCCTAGCCAAAGTAACATTTGTAAATTTTCGCTATCGCTTCGCTTCGAAACATGTATGGATTTGACGTTTTAAAATTCGATTGTTAACGAAACCTTATGTCAATCCCATACATGTTTCGATAGCGAAGCGATAACGAAGATTTGCGAATGTTACTTTGGCTAGGCCCTCTGTATCCGTGCTACTGACTACTTATCTAGGTACCGTAGAACCACAGTGAGGTTTAAAATATGAAAATAATTTAGTTCTTTTATTGAAATGCTTTGTATATTAAACAATAAGAAAAATATCAATGTTAACCAGGAAAAAATGGCTGTCAAAGATGTCATCTTTTTTGTTGATTTTCTTCTGCAGGGAGTTGATTACTACGCCCTCTAGCAATAAATGATATATCATTAGAAAGGTCTTTTAAAGACAAATATTTGCTGTTAATATACTTTATATCAATTGTTAATACTTTTGGAGTTAAAGGTTATTAAAGTATAAAAGTGGTTTATTGTCTATGGGAGTTGATCTACCACACCTATAGAAATGAATGATATATCATAAGAAAGGTTTTTATATGACAAATATTTGCTGCAAACATACTTTCTATTAATTGTTAGTAATTTTGGAGTTTTAGGTCATTAATGTTAAAAAAAATAGTCAAGTTTAGAGCGTTATAACTCTCAAAGTACTAATAGTTCACGATTATAGTGAAACAATAAAGTGTTTCAAATTTAAATATCTTTCCAATGATGTAAGATTTATTGCTAGAGGAGGCTTAGATCAAAATGCTCATCGTACTAAAGGACCCCCGAAAAGTTCAAATAATTTGACTCAAACCTTATGTTCTAATAAATAAATAATAATAATAAATATAAAACTTTATTGAAATAATCTTACATCTCAATTTACAACTAGTTTAAACATAGATAATATAGGTAAAACAAATAATAAATGTTTTAAAATAATTTTATACTATGTGCTTGACCACATGCGATGTTGCCGTTCTGCTCAACTTCAGGGCTTGGAAGATATAGAAGGCTATGGTTTCCATAGTGTTCGCGCGTAGCATTCCACGAGACGGCCGGAAAATGCCAATCCTAGCGATCCGACGGAGTGCAATGACAAAAGGGCCTAAGTGACGTTAGCTCCTCTACTGTTTGAAAAAACTTATATATGTACTGTGGTAGAACGCTGCAACTTTGCCATTTAAGCTCAACTTTGCCGATTTATCTGTAATTACGATATCTCGCGATTGCTTAGTTTGTTTTTATTTTTTACCATTTGGTAGTAATTTTACATTATTCTGGCAACATATTTTATATATTTTTTAATGGTAACACCAATAATGTTCTGTCAAAAGTGCACCAAAGTTCGAAGGGACTGGCAGCTTTTTTTGGTGTTTCGCAACTTTTGAAGTTTAGACTACAAAAAGGTGTTATTTGACACGTATTAACGTCCCAAGGTAAGAAAAAAACAAAAAACCGACTTCAAAAAACCTGAAAATAAAAACAAAAACAGCTTCAAAATTAAATAACTCTAAATAGCAAGAAATAATTTTCAAATCACTAGCTACCTACGCATATCACTGTAATAAAACACGTCTATTGAAGTCGGGTGGGGCTGGAGGACAACTTAGTTTTTTTTATTCTAAGAGCCCCACTCGACTTCATTAGACGTGTTTTATTACAATGATATGCGTAGGTATCTAGTGATTTGAAAATTATTTCTTGCTTTTTAGAGTTATTTAATTTTGAAGCTGTTTTTGTTTTTATTTTCAGGTTTTTTGAAGTTGGTTTTTTGTTTTTAAACAATTTTTTATTTTATTCTTTTTAGTGTAATCACTATACAGTTCCTATTTGATTTACCTTCAGGAGTTCCCTTGTGTATCTTTGAAACCCAAGATCCAATAACAATGAAATCAAAATGGTATCATCTCTAAAGTATCTTCTTTCAACCAAAAAAAGAATCATCTAAATCGGTAAATAAACAAAGACGATATGGTCGATCATCTGTATAAGTTCACAAAATGGTAACGAAAACGACAGTATTTTCAGGTTTTCCTGAAAAGTACTGAACTGATTTCAAAATTTTAAAAAATGGGACCAACTTGGGAATAAACCTAATCTAATAACGTTTAAATCATTTCAATCGGTTCAGCCGTCTTCGAGTAATCGGTGTACATACAAAAAACAAAAAAAAACGGGTCGAATTGAGTACCTCCCTCCTTTTGAAGTCGGTAAAGAGTGTATATTTTCCGTATCCGTTGATATTTTTAAGAAAAGACACGATTTGAATAAATTAACTTAGTAGGTATATTGTTGTGCAGAGTTTTGGAAACTTGAGTGACACAATTTTCCCTGAGTCTAGGGTTGCTACTATTAGGATTTCATAAATTAAAAAAAAAGATTAGGCGGGGCGTGCTAAAGTATTTAAACTAACTTTATTTTTACACGACTGCTCAAAAAACAGAGAGTGTAATCTATTCAGGGTTCATGTATATTTGTGGGTATGTGAGTTCCTTTATTCCACCATAACTTCTAAATGCCTTAACGGATTTGGATGTATGGGGTATCGTTAGAATTTTTACTTAAATAAAAACAATCAACATACAAATAATACCTAATCTATATTTTTTGAGTCAACCCTAAGTTTTGTATAGAAAGTTTCGGGAACCAGCTACAACTTTGCCTATAGATGGTGAAAAAAATGTATTAACTTTATGGCAATAATTTGAATGCCACAGATAGGCACGAAGTCTGATGTATATGGGAAAAAATCATACAAATAGTAACACCATTATTAGTGAGATATCCTTCTTCTAGGCAAAGTTGGGTATTTTGCCTACAACTTTGCCGGCGACTTTGCGTGCTTGTAGCTGGAAACACTGCATGGTTTTAAAAGAATTTAGCTACTAACTAGCAAATTATAAGGTCTATTTTCCGGCTGAAACTCATTGAACACCATTTCAATAAATAGGTTCAGAGATATATCCATAAAACGTCAAAATCCAGGCAAAGTTACAGCATTTTACGGACCTACTATTTAGGTTTATTAACTAACACTGAACAAAGTTTCATTTCACTTTTGCAGTGAGGGGCACTGATGAACTCTTGACGATTTTGAAATACCTTGAAAAGTTTTTTTAACAATCTTATTTTGTTTCTGTCTTTCACAAATAAACGAAAGATGAAACAAATAAGATTGTTAAAAAATACCTTACTACATTCATTATAAATAATTAAACATTCTGAAAATTTGAATATTAATTTAGTAGGTAGGTACCTACTATGGGCAACAAAATTCGTGTGCGCGCGTATCGCCCCTACACGAACTAAACGTATGGTTGTGACGGCGCGGCGTGCAAGCGATTTTGACCTTAGCCGTGGTTAAGCGTCGCTGTTGCCCATGGTACCTAGCGTAGAATTTGTTCAAGACAAACGATTTGTAGGTAAGTAGGTATATGGAAAACAGAGAAAAATTGTACAGATGTAAAATTTTGCTTATAACATTTCAATAGGCGCAATCGTTGTTACACAGGAGGGGCACTAAGGGCACAGAAAACATATTTTTTGATGACTCTGCCTGCCTAGCATGATCAATTTATATCGCGTGATATATCGTTTTATCACGTTTAACTGTGAAAAAGACAAAGGAATTTAACAGTTGAGTGTCGATAAAATGCTATATCACGCGATATAAATCGGTCATGCTAGGCAGGCTGTAAGAAATAGATAAACAGGGAGAAAAAAGCAGCCCTTTTACGAGTTTCTTGCCGGTTCATCTCGTTACAAGGTCTTACGCTTTTATTACGGGTTTGCGAACTGATGGCGGCGTAGCTAACGTAGCTTCTTTGACATTCACAGGTAGGGTTGCCAACCCTACTATATAATATAGTATCCTACTATATTGAGGGCTCGCCTACTATATTTTTTGAAAAAATATATAGTAGGCAAAACTACTATATTTTTTCAAGTCAAAAAATTAAACAAATCAACATAAGAATATATAATTACTTAAATGCACATAAGTAATTGCATCATATTTTTTGTGATTAAACACTTGTCTTTATGCTTGTTGAATAAATTATGAAAATGATGAAAAATGCAACTTCTTCAAAATCCTCCATACAAAACGGCAACCTACTATATTTTTGTGAACTTTTTCGCCATCTACTATATTTTTACACTAAAAATCTTGAAACTACTATATTTGATCCAAAAAAAGTTGGCATCCCTATTCACAGGTGTTTGAACAGCCTAGATGATTTTTGAATTATGAATCTATCTAAATAAGAAATGGAACAGACTTTTTATGAAATTATCTCTGTCAATTATTCGTAATTTTTCAGTCTATCTATCAGCCTAAACCTACTGGTTTAAAAAATGAAACAAGATTTTTGTGAAGTAGGTAATCTGTACAGTGAAGTGAAATAGACCCCAGTTAGATAACTGGGGTCAATTCATAAAAAAAAGGAATTGGCCTTTTTGTAGGCTAAATTTCTTAGCACAAAAAAGAGAGATCGTTTAAGTATGAATGAATTGCCGTTTTGTAGGTAAAGAATTTTCATTTTCCATATTTTGTTTCTGTTATTCGGTGATCCTGCGCTTACATTACACTACACATCACAGCGTGTGCGTGCGTATATTCTTCGGGTTCCAGCGCCAGTCTCTCACACTCATACTCATACCATACCACACTTAGTACCTATCTATTAGGTATACAGTCGTGGACCAATCGTTTAACTAGGCCGATCAAGATCTGCCTGGGCATATCACAATTTCTGTTTCTGACGCATTTCATCTGTCCTATATTACAAATAGGCATGCTTAGGCTACGTCGAAATCATTGAAACCGCGTCAAGGTTCAAGATTTACTTCCGGAGCGTGAAGCAGACCATTGCGTTGCGATGTAAACAAATCGGAAGTACTCGGAAGCGTGCGACCGGGCGCATGCGCGCGGGGCGGACGGCGCTAGGGGCGCGGGGGCGGGCGGCGGCGCAAGCGCAGGGCGGGCGGCGCGCCGTCAGTCCGCGCGCGCCTTTGCCATGGCTCGGTGGCTGAAGGCCTTAGCGGCGTTGTTGCTGCTCACCGCGGCCGCCGCGCGTAAATCCGCCCCCGCCAAACACGAACCCCAGATCGAGGAGGTCACATCGAAACAGTTGGAGCGCGTGCTGGAGGATAAGGACTTCGTCGCGGTGTACTGGTGTAAGTGCCGCACTCGCTCGCCGCCCGCCGACCGGCGCGCGTCGGCCCGAGCCGCGCGGCGCTGGCCGGCGGCCAGGCGACCGCCGCTGTCGAAACGTCTGCGACGGCGCCCGTCCAAATGGGTTACCCTCCAGTTAATGATCTTCGGACGGGGCGTCGAGAAGACCTCTCGCCGGAGCCCGTTCGGCTGTGCACATGATATTTTCGAAGTAGCCGGGCTCGGCTTCGGGTTATGCAACAGGCCGCGGAGACAATAAAACTCGACCCGCTCGACCGGCGCGGCCGTCGACGTGGCCTAAAATGGCGCCGAGTCTCATTTTCCACTGTTCCACCGATGCCGGTGCTGGCCGCGCCAAGGTCGCGAGGCGCCTACGCTCCGAGCTCGGCTAAAACTAGTGTGGTGCTTGCCGCATGTGTTCTGACGGACTCTATTACGTGCTCTTGGCATCCCGACTATTTCTATTGTAGACGACTGTATCGATTGTGGTCTGTTTGTTGACATGTGGCATTCCTGGAATGTCGGTTCAGGAAAGTGCATAAAGTGAGTGAGAGATGGGACGTCAATCAGTTACTAAAACCAGTCCAAACTAACTGTCAGGCAACTGACGCCACAACTACAATGTATAACGCATCTCTCACTCAGCAGACGCAGCGGCCGCTCTTTAAAGCCTAGACACAAAAGGTGCAATAAATCTCTGTCGAAGCCGGTACGGTTACAAGATTGTTTGGCTGGTGCACTAGATTGTTCCGAGCTAACTATGTACATTATACTGATATTTGGCGTCTTCATTTACCCAAAATATCACCGGTATAAAGTTTAAAGTAAAGCGACCACCAACAAATCAAAACAAATAAACAGGTGCCATGGATTTAATTAAATAACAACATTTAAATAGAAAAAAAAACGTGTAAATTCTAGATCTTTGAAGAAGTTTTGCGAAGGAATGTAATACCAGATACTCAAAAGCTAGTTTGATACAGTTGTTGCCATCATAAAGTGTTACGAAAATAGTACAACCCAGTGTTTGTTAGAGAAAAGACATAATTACGAAAACGCTGGTATCACGGTTTCTCTTGGAGAACATCCAAATTCACGAATGTTATCATTAATTCCTGGATTAATGAAAATTAGGGCGACTGCTAAGAACAATACAATGTGATTTTAACAGTGTATAACTGAAGTGACTAACTTCAGAGCGCTTGTGTAAAAAATTGCCTTTGCTATACATTCTCGAGTGAAGTTGTAGCGAGCGGATCACTGGTCTATTGTCAATTTACCCGATTAAAATATGATTTTACCCGTTGCGTTGTTAAGAACGCAGATGTTGAGAAATGATGGAAAAAAACCGTTGAACACGTGGTTATATTATTACCCATGTTGTTTATGAAAAGATCTTCATACCTAGTAGAAGTTATACAAATCAATAAATAGTATTTTAAATTATGAAAAATGTATTGACATCAATCTTTCGTTACATTTAAAGTAATATAATTTCACAGAATAACTTATTAAGTAATACCTAGCTACGCCCAACAATTTATTCTATACCTAATTTCAGTGATTTTGCGTTGACAAAAGCATAGATAGATAGGCTTTATAATATAAATTTATTACGTAATTTATATTAATCGGAACAATTTTATTTTACACCTTGAAAATGAAAAGGTGATGTCCCAGCGTTGCCCAAGTTTCAATTTATTTTATTACTTTCATAATAAAAAAAATGCTAATTACATTTTATTTAGGTATAGTATCAGTCAAAGAATTGTTTATTTAGAAAAACAATTACAAAAACATTAAGTTGTTTTCTGAAGTATTTTGTGAAAAAATGTAAGTAAATAGTACTCTAATGATACAAAATTGTGATTTAAAAGCGTTTTAAATCAAAAAGTCCCACTTTTTAATGCAGAAAATAATTATCTATTTGATTCTAGAGTAAAATACCTACTCTGACATACTACTTTAATTAAGACGCGATAAACTTTCATTTTTTGAGAATTGTGAGGCAAATGACATAGGCGCGATGGGACATGTCCTTTCTACGGCATTGTTAAGTCAATCAAAAGCTGAAAACAAATAATTCGTTGCATATTCCCATTTCAAACGAAATTAGCGTTTTTCCAAAGACGAAATCTATAAAAATAAGCATTGTTATTGATGTAAACTTTAGTTTTAGGAAGCAGAATTCTTAAATTAGTGCCCTATAGAGAAAAACATAATAAATATCATCCAGGTTTTTGAAACGAAGTCAATTTTTCCAAGTGGAATTCCTGCTTGTCAGAAATATTTTTCAGGAAAATTTCAGCTATTTGTCTAATATTTATTTTTCACTTATTGTATTTATTGTCAAAAACAGTTAAAATTCGCGCCTAGTATGTCATTTGCCCCACCGTTCTCAAAAAATTAAAGTCTATCGCATCTTAATCAAAGTCGTATGTCAGAGTAGGTATCTTACTCTAGAATCAGATTGATAATTATTTTCTGCATTAAAAAGTGGGATTTTTAAGTTAAAACGCTTTTGAATCACAATTTTTTATCATTAGAGTACTATTTACTTACATTTTTTTCACAAAATACTTCAGAAAACAACTTAATGTTTTTGTAATAATTGTTTTTCTAAATATAAAACAATTCTTGACTGATACTATACCTAAATAAAATGTAATTAGCATTTTTTAATTATGAAAGTAATTAAATAATATGAAACTGGGGCAACGCTGGGACATCTCTTTTGTGCTGAATTTGTGTCAACTATTCTTTATATTCAATTCATTATCGTGGTTAACTTGGATTAAGGGTTTATTAGGAACACTCACACTCACACCACACACGTGTCGTAAATCACTAACTTAAAATTGAAATATTATTTCTGTAAATAAATTATAATTCGGATTTAGAGCAAATTTGTGACACAAATCTTGACACAAAACGTGCTAGATCAAGGCAATTAAACATTTTGTTTTTTTTTCAATGCTCGTGTGAGTGTTCCATATTTTGGCATTTATTTAATTAACCAGACCTCGTGAGGCTGCATCCAAACTTGTGAAAAGTTTGTCCTTAAAATTTAATACATCGTCTATTTACCTAAGCGTTATACTTTATTAGTTATCATTTTATTACATTTTCAAAGGAAAGTCTACATACCCAACCAGGAATTTTTCATATCCTTCAAATAACAACCCTTGCTTTTGCCATCTTGGTTTCGTACGTCGTGTTTGGTTATTTATTCTTTTGCGAAGTACTTGTGGCGAACAAACCTTTTTTAGCTAGATAGGTGAATAAAAAATAGACCATGAAGTAGTCCATTATTTTAGCAAATATTGCCAAGGCGTCGAGTAGCAGTTGGTCGGTCACAGAATAGCTAATATACAAGTTTAGAATTCGTAGATTCTAGTGGCTGTGAGCTGTAGATTTCGCTTTTGTGATATTTTTGAACATTTGAAATGTTTTGTTTACTAAAATTTTTGGAAAAACTGGATCGAAATTATAAGTAGGTATCATTACGTATTAACGAACCTTACACGAGAATCGGTTGAAAAATTAACCGAATAATTTGTAAAATCAAAAATTTTCGATTTAATACCGGTTTTTTTTACTTGAAACGGAATTTATTTATATGCAATGATTTTATATGCGAGTGCTATTATTTTACTGTGACATCTAGGTATCGTCATGCATGGTAGATTTTTGTGGGCAACACCGTCATGAAATTCCAACGAGGACTTTTCAAAATGACAAAAAGCTGTAGGCTCGATAGATGGCGTTGATAAAAATGTATGTATCAATGTATTTTTTTTACTAAGCTACGAAGAGTACTCAGGTAGACAGGCAGATGTAACCCTAAAATGTTTCTCTTTGGGCAGATGTCAGCCAGCGAGTGCTTACTTTCCTCTTTGGTACAGGCCGTTTATTTTTAAAAGCCAATTTTGACACTTCTCTTTCCATCAACGCCATCCACTGAAACAAATGGACTATTTTTATTTTTTAAATGTCACTTTGAAAAGCCCTCATTACTTAGTCACAAACGTAATGGCAACGTAATGATGTTTTGTTGTGATCACGAAACGGCGTCATTTTATTCAAATTAGCAGACTTGGTCGCTTGGACAGGAGAACATACGGACATACATACGAAAGATTTGCCCAAGCTGTTTTTGAAAAGTAAAGTAGAATATTTTGCATAATGAAACAAAAACTAAATGTTTACAAAAATATCTGAATGTTATGACATGATAAACCACAGCATGAAACCAGAAAAATACCAATTCACACTTTAACAAAAATAATTGAGCGTTTTTCTGACAGCTGATATTTTTATACCAATAGATGGCGCTACTTCATTCTTAGATTTTTTCTTAAAAACCTACCTACTTAAAAATTCCGACATCTAGTTATTTTTTTATGTATAACTACTTTGCCTTTTGAAAACCGCTTGTCGTGTCACTGGTAAAATTATTCTAAGGTGTCACTATGATTTTATCGATTTTTCCGGATTATATCAGAGAACCAGAGAGTAAAAAAATTATAACTTATAAAATAGCATAAGGTTTGAAAAATGTATCACGTAGAGTCTGGCCAGCGAGTCGTGTCATCTCAAACGCGCGGCAAATTTAAAATTTCGAAACTTAATTCAATAAAAATACTGCGAAATATTAATTTTATCTTAGGTACATACACCTTGACAAAAATCCAAGCTAAAACAATTTAATAAAAGTCTAAAATTGCTATTTCGCAGTATTTTGAGTGAATAAAGTTTCAAAATTTTAAATTTGCCGCTAGTTTCAGATGACACGACTCGTTGGCCAGACTCTAAGCATACCTATTTATTTTGGTTTTTAATTGTAATATTTTAGAGACAGAATATTTAGTGTTGTTGACGAAATTTCTGTAAGAAACGGAAAAAGCCACAAAGAAAATATTTTGATTTGGCAGTGATAGTTTTCCTTTCAATTTCATTAAGGTTAATTTCATTAATTTCACGAATGAAACATCGGAAAATGCGAAATGTAACTACCTAACTAAACATTAACTGATTTTTTTTTCAGTCAAAGACTTCTACCTAAGTACTACACTCGGCGTCAGAAAAACCGCACCTTTTCTTCAAAGTTAATTTAATCCCACATAATTTAATGATAAGTGTTATTATATACTTCTTCCCCTTCGGACATAGCCAACAGTCTTTAGAAACCGTTGGAATACTCGTCGAACGGAATCAATTACTGAGATTGAGTTTCCGAGCACATTACATTGCCTAATTTTTTTGCAATATTTGAGTAACTTCATGGGCAATATAGTATCCATCTTGGGTATTCCTTTTTTTAATTGAACTGTTGAAGTGTGTTTTCTCCATCATCTCGATAGCGAATTTACCCGCATTTCCTGAATTGACCCCTTTTATTTCCCTTTTGTGGTGGCGCTAGCAATAACGCTTTAATCGTTTAATTATGGTTACTGTTATGTTAACTAAATCAAACAATTATCAAAAGAAAGCTCATTAAGTGTACTTTCAACAGATATCAACATTTACACAATAAAACGTTAGCTAGCAAAGATGGCCAAGTCTAAACTTAGTGTCAAAGAGGTGCGGTTTTTCTGACGTCGAGTGTATTATATATTCTGTGCTTCTATGTTGTATAATCTTTGTTTTCAGTAAATTATTATTTTCCGCTTTTTAGTCAACTAACTAAAACTAAAAAAGACACCTTCTCCTATCTACTCCAATAGGATAAGGTTGTGAAACTTGATAAGGTTGCATGGTTTTATTACAGAGTACCTGTGGCCTTGTTCCAGCTACATCATCAGACCATAATGTCCAGGCTTGGCCACCGTTTCCCGACAGAGTAGGTAGGTACTCGTGAAGACGATTCAAACGAAGCCAAGCTCGATGGGGTTGCATGGTTTCAATACTGAGTTCCTGTGGCTTTCTTCCGGCTTCAGTATCAGACCCTGGACCTCGTCTCTCGTCAAAGTACTTGTCAAGACGATTCTAACGAGCCCAAACTCGATGGGGTTGTATGGTTTTATTACAGAGTTTCGGTGGCCTTCTTCCGGTTCACTCATCAGATCATCTCAATGACACCATAATATTGCATTGCGTTCCAGTTCTGACTTATGTTTAAAGTTTCAAGTCTCTAGGTTATCGGGAAGATAGTTATGAGTGGATACCAAGTAAGCAACCTAATAAAAGCTCAACCAAACAAAACATCAAATCGCGAAAAGCAGTAACACTCCTGTCTGTTGATTTTGCATGGTCCTTTTATATCCCGACTTGAATGACGTCAAATAATTTTTTATCTCTGCTCTGATTTCTGAATCAGTGATTCTAAAATATACGCGCAATCGAGGACAACGCAAGCGCCGGAGATATTTTTAATTCCATTAACCAATGTCTTTCTTTCGGTAATTTTTTTACATTTTAGAATGTTTATAATTATTCACTTCTGAATTGAAATAAAACACACTCAGATACCCGTGACCGCGGCAGCTGCTAAAGGTGCCAAAAGCTTCGGAAAGGGAAACCTAAAACTCGAATAAAAATTGTAGCGAAGTGACACAATTTATCGTCATCAGCAAAAAATATTCGTAGCCGTAGTAGTCGTAGTCATGGACTCGTAGCAGAATATCGTAGTCGCATAAAATCCTGTTAACTTTTTTTATTAATTATAGATATAATGATATAATATTTCATTGGGTTTTTAATGTTCATAAGTAAATGTCTAAATGAAAAAAAATAGATGCGGCAAAAATCCTATTTAAGGCTCGGTTATGCGGAAACATTTGTCTCTGTCTTTTACTTTACGTGTAAAGAGTATCGTAAAAAAACCTCACTTCTGCACTTTTTCGATGTTTTCCTTATTTTTAACCGACTTCAAAAACTTTGAAAAGGAGGAGGTTATCTATTCGTCGCGTATATTTTTTTTTTATATATGTATGTACACCGATTACTCGAAGACGGCTGAACCGATTGAAACGATTCAAACGTTATAACATGAGGTTTGTTCCCAAGTTGGTCCCATTTTTTGAAATTTTGAAATCGGATCAGTAGTTTTCAAGTAATCTTGAAAATACTGTCGTTTTCGTTGCCATTTTATATGAATTGAGACCGACTTTCAACCATTACTTTTTTGTTTATGAACCGATTTAGACAATTCTTTTTTTGTTTGAAAGAAGACACCTCAAGAATGATTTCATATTATTTTCATTGGTATTGGACTTTGGATTTTGAAGATACACGAGGGAACTCCTCAAAATCAAATAGGAACTGTACAGTGATTGAAATATTGGTAGGTATTATTGTCAAGGACATTCTGGACTAGATTTGAACTGAGAAGACCCAACGGAACACCTGTGGACATTAAGTTACTCGGGGTTTACCATTGAAAAATGTGAAACATTATACTTAACGTTTTATATTATAAAATCATCGCTTACATACCTACCACAAAAAAGTTTAACCGACTTCAAAAACTTTGAAAAGGAGGAGGTTATCTATTCGTCGCGTATATATTTTTTTTATATATGTATGTACACCGATTACTCGAAGACGGCTGAACCGATTGAAACGATTCAAACGTTATAACATGAGGTTTGTTCCCAAGTTGGTCCCATTTTTTGAAATTTTTAAATCGGATCAGTAGTTTTCAAGTAATCTTGAAAATACTGTCGTTTTCGTTGCCATTTTATATGAATTGAGACCGACTTTCAACCATTACTTTTTTGTTTATGAACCGATTTAGACAATTCTTTTTTTGTTTGAAAGAAGACACCTTAAGAATGATTTCATATTATTTTCATTGGTATTGGACTTTGGATTTTGAAGATACACGAGGGAACTCCTCAAAATCAAATAGGAACTGTACAGTGATTGAAATATTGGTAGGTATTATTGTCAAGGACATTCTGGACTAGATTTGAACTGAGAAGACCCAACGGAACACCTGTGGACATTAAGTTACTCGGGGTTTACCATTGAAAAATGTGAAACATTATACTTAACGTTTTATATTATAAAATCATCGCTTACATACCTACCACAAAAAAGTTTAAAATAAAAAGCTTTTAAAAAAAAGCAAAACCTCCTTCAAAAACCTTAAAAAACAGCTCTATAAAAAGCAAGAAATAATGTTCAAATCGATTAATTAAAACACGTCTATTGAAGTCGGGTGGGGCTTTTAGAATATAAACATCACAATAAGTAAAAAAAAATACTTCCAGCTCCACCCGACTTCAATAGACGTGTTTTAATTAATCGATTTGAACATTATTTCTTGCTTTTTTTATTCATCATTATCTTTTGCACAATTATCTCTCTTGAATAAAAGTTATTGGAGCTACTTCACAGTACGTTAAAGTGTATTATTTACACCAAAAATATGACCCTACGCAAGCGCTTTTGATTTTTTTTACAATCATCTGTGTGGTTTATACACAATTGAATAGTTGTAGCTACTAGAGAATCTCTTTACTGTGTCGGTATGTTTTTGTCCCCGCAAACCATGTTTTTTTTTCTAAAATGGACCCTTAATGACGTCACACAAGATTACACGTAGATAATGTAGATTCAGTAGTAGATAATCATTAAACTAATAATAGATAAACCGCAGGCAAGCGTGTAACATCGTGTAGGGAGACTGTTACGATTACAATACTCTATTGCTAAAAATTTCTCGTTTGAAATAATGGTTTAAGCGGCTACGACATTACGCTACGGGTCTACGACGACTACGACTAAAATTGTGTCGCTTCGCTACAATTTTTTACACAACTGCCCAAAAAGGAGTGTTTATTACACGACTGCCCAAAAAGGAGTGTTTTTAAATGTTTATGTGTTTAGGGTTCATGTATGTTTGTAGGTATGTGAGTTTTTTTTATTCCACCACAACTTCTAAATGCCTGAACTGATTTGGATAAATGGGGTATCGTTAGAATCCTTACAGCATCCCGAGTGACACTAGCTATCTCTTTTTAGAAAAATTCAATATGGCGACAGTACGACGCCATTTTCAAATCATCATCATCATCAGCCTCCTGCCCTTATCCCAATTTATTTATAGTGTTCTACACAAAACAAAATTTTGAGCTCATAGAACGACCACTATTGGGGTCGGCGCAGCATGTAATTCATACTGCATTATGTTTTGGCAAAGTTTACGGTCGGCCGCCTGCCCGACACCAACATACCTCGGGAATGCTGTTGTTGACAGTTTCCTCGCTGTCATTCGAGTGACCCTTTGTGCGATGGTCTGTACCGGGTCCCTAAAACTTCCCTCTATCGCCTTCTACGATACCCACGGGATGAGATGGGACAGTCCTATTCTTAACCGGAACTGTACGGCGTACAGTTCCGGCCATTTACAAATGTAAAAAAAAAATCTTCTATTATTACAATATGGGCATCAAATGCTTTGATGAGCACATTCCAAAACTATATAATATGTCACTAAAGTGCTCAGAGCATAAAATATGTGAAATAAAAATTAATTAATTAAAAAAATATTGAAAACACGGCTGCCTTGCCAAAAACGAACTAAAAAGTGTCATTGCAGTCGGGGGACCTCTTTGATCAAAAATTATTGTTCCATAAAAAATATTTTTTTTATTTTTTTATTCATGTATTGTTGGGTTTCCCGTAGCTTTGGCACTTTTGCAGCTGCCGCGCTCACGGGTGTGAGTGTGTTTCAATTTTTGGTAACTGCTTAAATATCAGATCAGCGGGGCTACTCAAATGGTCACTTTTCTATTCGTTCGCTAACTTAAAAATTAAAAATAAGCCATGAACACCAAAATAACGTGTCGTAGGCTTGTCAATTCTGTACAATACAACAATGTCTGTGATTTACATAAACTTGCGAACGTCTGACTTGATCATTAATTGCTTATTTTTAAGATTTAAGTTAGCGAACGAATAGAAAAGTGGCCATTTGAGTAGCCCACTAGAAGAGAATAATTCCTTCTGAAATGATAAAATTTTACCGAAAAGACAAATTATAACATTGGTCAATGGAATTAATAATATCTCCGGCGGTTGCTTTGTCTCCGATTGCGCGTATATTGAAGATTCCCTGATTCAGAGGAGGGTAAAAAATTATTTGACGTCATTCAAGTCTTTGGATAAAAATGGACCATGCAAAATCAACTGACAGGAATGTTACTAGGTCATTGACCTCCATTTTAATGGAGGTCAGTGTACTAGGTTTATACTTTAAGCGATTTGATGTTTTGTTTGGTTGAGCTTTTTTCGCATTTTCCGACGTTTCATTCGACTCGACATTTGCGGTTCCCGTGGTAAAGGGTACCCTTTAGTAAAATACTATTACTAATGTTTTTATTTATTTATTTTATTTCATTTATACCTACACGCGGAAATTTTAAAAATTAGTAAATATGACACGAATACCTACATCAGAAGTTTTTTCAGCTTTTTGCTCCACTTCCCTACGATTTCTCTAATTTCAACCACTTTTTATTTTTTAGTCCAATAAATAGTACTGGTTTGGTTATTTTATACCAATTTCCGTAGATAAGAATATAATAATTTCATAAGTGTTAAATGTTTTTTAGTATTTCCATGCTTAAAACTAGGGACGGTCAACGGCACGCTGGGCTTCCACGACAGCGTAATGATATTCAATCAATTTTATACTTAAACGTAAAGTTTTTAAGGTTCGAAATAAATTACAGATTTTTGTCAGTTTTGTATAACCTCATGTGTGCTGCTGACTATACTTACCTACTATAATTATATATATTTAGGTAATAAAACCGGCCAATTACGAGTCGGACCCGCGCACAAAGGGTTCCGTAAAAAACACGTTTGTTGTATGGAAACCCCCCTTAAATGTTTATTTTATTATAATTCAATTAATTATTTTTAAAGTGACTGAGTATTTAACTAACTGTGAATATTTCAAGCGTCTACCTGTTGTCGTTATTAATATCGAGCAAAGAACGGCAAAAAATCCGTTTGTTGTATGGGTGCCCCCCTAAAATATTTATTTTATTCTGTTTTTAGTATTTGTTGTTATAGCGGCAACAGGAATGTACATCATCTGTGAAAATTTCAACTGTCTAGTTATCACGGTTCATGAGATACAGCCTGATGACAGACAGACAGACAGACGTACAGCGGAGTCTTAGTAATAGGGTCCGGTTTTATCCTTTGTGTACGGAATCCTAAAAACATCGACCATAGATCAGATATTTTTATTAGTTGACCGAACCGAGCGAGCGAAGCGTCTCTGCTTCAGCTTCGGCAAAAATTATTTCGTAGGTCCTGTCCGTTTGATCTCCTCTAGGTGTACCTACAAGTCGCATTTCTCAACCGATTCCCGTGAAATTTTGTGAGCAGGATCGAAAATTATATATTTTTTTGGTCGATCCGGTTTTCCGAAATTGTTCGAAATGCAGGAGATATGTAAAAAAAACTTATTTCAGTTGCGCTGTTTGTTCTCCTCTACAGGTCGCATTTCAAAACTGATTCTCGTGAAATTTTGTAAGCAGGTTTGATGGCTTCGCGCAAACTGCGCATTACTTTGAGGTAGTACTCTTTATTAACCGTACGACCCTGTGGTAAGAACGTAATGCACCACGCCTCTGCAATAAATTTTTTGGAATAGGCAAAAATCGCCGCAGGGGAAAAGCACCTTCGAGCTCTTTAAGCTGTCAAAACTAATTAAACTTAAAAATGGCCGACCTTGTCAGCATAAGCGAGGGACAGGAGTACCAAACCAACATAACGTCACAAAAAATTTAAACCTAATCCCCATACAAACTGGAACATCCTGTAGCAGCCTGTGTAACGGGAATTTTCCTAAACCCTTTATTATAGTGCTCACCTGCACCATGAAAGGTATCTACCCTCCAAACATGGTCTCTACCTTCAGCCCATTACAAATTCCCATACAAACTAAAACACCATGTAGCACCCAGTATAACGGGCAATTTTCCAAAACCCTTTATTAGTGCTCACCTGCACCATGAAAGGTATCTATCCAAACATGGTCTCTACCTTCAGCCCAATACAAATTCTCATACAAACTTGAACAACCGGTAGCGCTAAGAAAGGATTTTAGAAAATTCCCGTTATCCAGGGATAACGGGAATTTTCTAAAATCCTTTGTTTATTGTATGTGTGTATTATTAGCGCTCATCTACATCATGAAAGGTATGTACCCTCAAAAAATGGTGTCTCTACCTTCAGCCGTTAGGGCTCTACGCCTATCCCAACATTGAATCAGTCAGTGAATGAATCAGTCAATCAGTTTAGTTTTATATGTGTAGATTTAATATTTTCAGTGCTCTCTCTTTCTCTGATACAATAGTTTTTTAGGGTTCCGAACCCAAAAGGTAAAAACGGGACCCTATTACTAAGGCTCCGCTGTCCGTCTGTCTGTCTGTCTGTCTGTCCGTCTGTCTGTCTGTCTGTCTGTCACCAGGCTGTATCTCATGAACCGTGATAGCTAGAAAGTTGAAATTTTCACGGATGATGTATTTCTGTTGCCGCTATAACAACAAATACTAAAAACAGAATAAAGTAAATATTTAAGGGGGGCTCCCATACAACAAACGTGTTTTTTTTTTTGCAGTTTTTTGGTACGGAACCCTTCGTGCGCGAGTCTGACTCGCACTTGGCCGGTTTTTTTTTCATTACCTATGCAAAATCTTCTTTTACTTCTCAGAAATATAGTGAATAAGTTATACAAAGTGTTTGGTAAAAGCTTTGTAAAGCCGAATATGGTAGATAGAGACCATAAAACTGAATAACTTATACTATGGGACCAACACTGAAATCGCGAAAAAAAATTCTGCTGTTTCATACAAAAATTAATAACGAAAATATCAAAATGTATGAAACAGCAGATTTTTTTTCGCGATTTCAGAGTTGGTCCCATAGTATTAAGTTGTTCAGTTTGATGGTCCCTATCTACCATATTCGGCTTAATAAGACTTAAACAAACACCTTGTATATCGGGTCTTATGAATTTACCATCCAAGGATGTGTCCAGACTCCAGTCCATCAAACTAAACAACTTTCCCTAAGAAACATGTGTCGAATTTCGCAACAAAATTTTGGTCATCCCATACTAAATTGATCACGTGATCTCTTTGATTTGTATGGATAGTCGTTTTTTTTTACATATTTGGTCATGTGTTCCTTAGAGAAAGTTGTTCAATTTCATGGACTGAACACATCCTCATTTGGATGGTAAGTTCAAAATGACCCGATAGAGACAAAGCTTCTACTTTCTCCGTAAGGTTGGTGTCTAGGGATTATAAGTGAACTGCTACTCGACACTTGATTTCAAACTAGAATTCTTACCAACAGAGTTACATAGTCAGGCTTGCGGCGGCTACGATATTCTGCGCGTTACGACTACGAATAAGTACTTTTTACACGACTGCCCAAAGCAAAAAGACTGTTATGTGTTTAGGGTTCATGTATGTTTGTGGGTATGTGAGTTTCTTTATTCCACCATAACTTCTAAATGCCTGAACTGATTTGGATAAATGAGGTATCGTTAGAATCCTTACAACATCCCGAGTGACACTGGCTATATTTTTTTTAGAAAAAATCAATATGGCGACTCTACGACGCCATTTTCAAATGTGAAAAAATTTTTTTTTTCTTCTATTATTACAATATGGGCATCAAATGAAAGGCCTTGATGAGCACATTCCAAAACTATATACTATGTCACTAAAATGTGTAAAATAAAAATAAATAAATTAAAAAAATATTAAAAACACGACTGCCCTGCCAAAATGAACTAAAAAGTTAAACAACAAGTGTCATTGCAGTCGGGGGACCTCTTTGATCAAAAATTGTTCCATGACAAGGTCCCCCGACTGCAATGACACTTGTTGTTTAACTTTTTAGTTCATTTTGGCAGGGCAGTCGTGTTTTTAATATTTTTTTAATTTATTTATTTTTGATGACTGAGAAATTAACTTTTAGTGCTTGTAAGGGTCATATTCAAACAACAATAACTCTCGAAATATGCAATTCAGAGCAATAATTTTGATGTTGTTTTGTAGATAATAATCCTGTGTATTATAAAATTGCACATTAACGTCCTAGTTTTTGAGATCTGCGAGAAAAACTTAAAAAAACCACACTAATTTCGTATTAAAATTTATTTAGTAATTTTTTATGACGTACTAAAGTTAAACTTAAAGTGAAACGTGGCCGCTAACTATGAGAGAGCCATGCTCGGCGTTTCTCTACGTGATCAAATCAGAAACGAGGAGATCCGCAGGAGAACTAAAGTAACCGACATCGCTCGAAGGATTGCTCAGCTGAGCGGGTCACATAGCGAGAAGAACCGATGGCCGTTGGGGCAGAAAGGTTCTAGAATGGCGACCGCGCACCGGACGACGCTCCGTGGGTAGGCCCCCGACAAGGTGGACCGACGATCTGGGGCCGTACCGGCTAACGAATCGATTATCGAAAAGTCTGCTGGGTTTCAAATTAAAACAGATAAATCGAGCCCCAATTGGGCCAAAATGTCGAACCCCAATTCATGATGTCACACGAACATCGTTATCTTCCAAATTACGTCAACAGAAAGTACAAGACGAAATTCCTTACTTTGATTTTTCTGTTTTAAGTTGAAACCCAGCAGACTTTTCGATAATCGATTCGTTAGCCGGTACGGCCCCTGGTGGAGATCGCGGAAAGCCAGTGGATGCAGGCAGCGCAGGGCCGATCGTCGTGGAGATCCTTAGGGGAGGCCTATACCCAGCAGTGGGTGTCGTGTGGCTGATATGATGATGATGATGATAAAGCAACGGATTTTGATGCGGTTTTTTTAATAGAGACTGATTCAAGAGGAAGGTTTAATGTATAATACATGGTTTCAAATTCTACACTACACCGAGGCGAAGCGAAGGCGGGCCGCTAGTAGCCTTCTAAAGCCGAATTTAAGTGCCTTATAAAGCAGACTGTTTGGATTACCAAACAGTCTGCAGGAACTACTTAAAGACCTAGCTGTTCGAAACGTCGAAGTAACAAATAGTCGAAACTAGTCTGGAGCTAATGTTTGTAAATAAATCATGAAAGCAGGTTGGTCATAAAAAGACACTTCAAATAAGTGACTATCTTACAGTTTGCTATCTTTCAAAGCAATTTTAGGTAAACAAGTAGAGAACACAGACTCGAGAACATTTTAGTCTAAAACACACTTTTCTAAAAAAGGAAAAATTTTCATTTACTTACTGGCTTCTTAAATTATCTCAACTAGATATTTAAACACGGTATTTTTGATGACAAATATATTAGTCCGGCCGTGGGACATTAAATTTCATAAAGAAGTTTTGATAATACTAAAAGTTTTAGTTTTTGCTGAGTGTATAGATTATGTGCATTGTGAGCTATTGTTGAAAAGTTAGAAGTTTTATGCCGGTGCTTTAGGTATAGTTTAGGTATTTCGTAATATTTCGTTTAACGTAATATATATAGAATTAAAGTTTGAAATGTTGAATGTTTCATAATAAGAACTATGTTATCTTCATGTTGTAAAATATTTAGAAAGTTATTATGTGTGGAAGTGCGTAAATCACAAAATCACTCTTTTGAGATCGAATAAAATTTTAAAATTTCTGAAATCTTATTTTAAGACTTTCAGTGGTTAGATATACCAGTTCAACAAAGTTTAGAAAGTTAAGTGGTGTGCTTCTTTGATATTTTAATTTTTCCTTTATAACATACGGAATAATGAATTAAAAATTGATAAGATCGCTCTTACAATACCTTTTCAATGCACTTATATACTACACAAAAAATTAGAAAAATACATACAGTGGCTTTTGTTTAATTACGGATAAAATATGTAGTATTGTCGCTACAGGCCGCCCGCGCCGGTCCGGTGCCGCTGGTGGCGCGCGGCGGAAGGCGCGGCGCGGCGGCCGGCCGCCAGTCCAGGAGCCCTATTTTTGAATCGCTCGACTGGTGTCGAGCGCTCGTTTCTACTGATTTTCGTTCGACATCCCATACATTTGAGTCAAATGTCGAACGAAAATCAATAGAAAAGAGCGCTCGGCGCCAGTCGAGTGATTCAAAAAAAAATAGGGCCCCAGGCCCACTCGCGTTATAAATAAGAATAAATTATTATTATTTCGTCGTAACGTAACGTTACGTTATGATGAAATGTTACAGGTCAGCCAGGCCCGCCGCCAGCTGTTTGAGCGCCCGCGTGCAAGACCGATTATGCCGCCCCCTACTACGCTACGACTACCTGCTTGTTAGAAAGAAATTATTTCTTTCGAGAGCTAAACTCAATTTTAACTTTTCCCCGCGCTTAATTTTTTGTAAAACTCTACACAAGTGGGTGATTTCTTGTAAGATGCCTTTATCTTTGTACCCACTCCTCATGTAGAAGTTTAGTCGCGGCGTGCGAAGCGCGCCACGCGCTCCGGGACGCGAATTTACAAAGGCTATACTATTTGAGTCACGATTCAAACTCTAATAGTTGAGCTTTTGTTTATGCATGTTACTCAACAAAACCTAATCTATTTCAGTAAAAAAGTTGACTCAAATGGATTAGCTTTTCTCTTGATATTTTCACAGAAAATGCACGGATAAAACCTAGTACTGTATTACACATATTGCAGCAACAAATGCTATTAAATTTGATACCGATATTTACCGATCGTTAGCTTCAATAATAGGTGGATAGTTACATGGCAATTATTATTATTTTAATATTAAAATAATTAAATTACTCCTTTCTATTCTGTATTTGATTGACATAAAAAAGGACTTTCATTAGGTGCGAAACAAGTACACTTTACACACTTGTTGCGAGTACAAAAGTTTTTTTGCGTCTAATCTAAAATACCTACATAACACAGATAATTATTTTTATCAAATTTACGATTAGCTTAGTATTTTTACAATTTAAACGTATTAACAGTGAGTCTTATTTGAGTATGGCACATGACATAACACAACAAAGCACAAGATATGAAACTTACTATACTCGTAAGTAAATGGATTGCTTACGGTGGAATAAGGGCCTTAAAATAGATAATAGTTATTTGTTATACAACTGACCAAAATTTTGGTCTCGTGTAAACATATACATACAACTTTTCACCTCTACCAGCGAGAAAATGTGTTCGTGATTTTCCTGGTAAAAAACTTAATTTAGCATTAGAAACTTGTTCACTCAACTCGTTTGGAGTTAGACAACTATCTTCATCGTTGGACGCATTCATTTTTGTAATTATTTATGACAAAAATAGTTTGATCAAACCTATGCTGAAATTTTTTATTCATAGAGTAAAGTAGATTCCTGTTGTTTTGGTTACATTCCGTTGTATTTTTCGCTTATTCATTAATATTCCATCTTATGTATTTATTTATAATCATACAAATCTTAGAATGAATTAGTTACTTCAGTTAATAAATTTCATTAAATTTTCTTTTTTCATATTTATTTCATACATGCGACGCGACCTCATTTTGTCCATGCTCTTTATTTCGAATTATCAACCTTCTTTTTAACAATCCTTATTTAAAACTCCTTGGTATATCCGTGCATTTTATTTTTTTACTTTTTAATCCATGTATGACACCATAAAGCACTCAAACGTATGACTAGTAAAGTTAGGATTACAAATTTTATCAAAAGACAGAGAAGCATGGCGCAGATATCCTAAATATTGTTTATGTTACGTTAATGTTTTAGCACTTGCATGAATTTTTTATATTAATACTTATAATATTGCGAGCTCTTACGGATTTCTTCTTTTCAGTTTAGTTGGTCTTCCTGACTGATTGCGGCTGCTACTTTGTAATCCATCCTAAATATTATTATCATAACAGAAGTGAACGAAAGAACATGTCGGCACCGACCAATCGCGTTCGTGATAAACAAATGGCGGTGAGCTTCTACTTGACTAGGTTTTGTTCGTACGTAATATTTGGAAATATCTCGACAAAAGCTAATCTATTTGAGTCAACTTTTTTACTGAGATAGTTTAGGTTTTGTCGAGTAATATGCATAAACAAAAGCTCATCTATTAGAGTCTGATTCGTGACTCGAATAGTATAGCCTTTGTAAATTCGCCTCCGGGACGTGTGGTGATTTAACTCTTCCCCGCTCTTAGTTTTTGCAAAATTCTACACAAGTAGGTGGTTTCTTGAAAAATGCCTTTATCTTTGTACCTACTCCTTATGTAAAAGTCTAGTCGCGGAGTGCGAAGCGCGCCGCGCGCTCCAGGACATGCGGAAATTATGTTTAGACAAAATCATTACCTACAATCAATGGATGATGGTGCAATGATTTTGTCTAAGCGCGATGAAAAATCAGGGGCCCTATTTTTGAATTCTTCGGCTGGTGTCTAATTTTCGTTCAACATTTGACTTAATCTCATTCATTTGAGTCAAATGTCGAAAGAAAATCAGTATAAAAGGGCGCTCGACGCTAAATATAAATTTTTAATTTTTAATTTATTATAAAATAATATATTTTATATTTTAAGGGATAATCTTTAAATTAAGTTTGCCAGCCGAAGGATTCGTAAATAGGGCCCCAGGTCTCGAATGAAATCCGAGCGGAGTTTGGTTTAAACTCTTATAATTCCGCTGTCAGAACACGATGCGAAGCGGTATAGGCAAGAAAAATAAATTATTTATTTCTAATAAATTATTCAGCTATGGGTCATTCTCGGCAGAGCCGCACAGAGGGAGCCAAAGAGCTGCATGCGGCTCGCGACCCGCGGTTTGCCGCTTCTTCACAAGTGGGTACAAGGAAAGAGGCATCTTTCAAGCTTCCTGAATATTACGTAATAGATCTGGTGTCGTAGCTAGTTAAGGGGCTGGCAAGGGGGCGTCTGCCAGCAACCCTCAATTTGCTGACCTATAGTTAGAAAATAGTCTAAGTCTTAGGACGCAAAATTAAAATCTTGCCAGGGGCGCTCATTATCCTAGAAATTTGTTTTGGGGCGCAAAATTCAAATCTTGCAAGTGTCGCTCATGATCCTAGAAATTAGCCGTGGGGCGCAAAATTCAAATCTTGCCAGGAGCGCTCATGACATGAACCTTCTTCGGCCCTAGCTTCGTCGCTTGGATCGGTCGGTTTGCCGCCCCCCTAGACGTGCCGCCCGCGTGCGGTGCACGCCTTGCACGCCCGCTTGCGGCGGGCCTGGGTCAGTCGCCACCTTTATGCTCGCGCGCGAAGTGTATGAAGGTACCTACACTACCTACAGCTACCTACTTACTTACAAGTTGTACGCTCGGCTACTTACAAGACATGTCGACTCCTATCTGACCTATCTCTTATCCCGAAATGATATTATTATGATTCCACTAGTGGCCGCCCGCGACTTCGTCTGCGTGGAGTTTTTTTGCTATCCCTCGGGAACCATACTTTTTTCGGGATAAAACCCTATCTCCTTTTCTATACCCCTGGCAACGTGTATGTAAAATTTCATGATGATCGGTTTAGTATTCATGACGCGAAGGCGTAACAAACAAACAAACAGACTTTGGCATTTATAATATTAGTATGGATAGTGCGACTCTAATCTACCTAGCTCTCTAACTAATGTACCTACCTACCTAATTTATACAATTGTCACAAAATAGAAGGCCCTCAAAGACGACAGTAATTTTATGAAATTAGCCACAGATGTAGGCATCTACATAGATAAATAAGACAAGTTAGTTGGTTTAAACACTTTGATCAATACCGTAAACTGCTGCATCTTTTAAGGTTTTAAGGTTTTTTTTTAAATATCTCTTCAAGTATTTATTATCTGTGTCCATTTTTACATTAGCGCGCGAATTGGAGATGTATGTCATATATCTTAAGGTTCATAACGCCGAAACGGCTGTTAGATTGATCTCCAGAAACCGTCAAAGTCGTAGGCAAAGTTGTGATAAAATATCCCAACTTTGCCTAGAAGATTATAAGCAAAAATACGAGCCGCATATTTTTTTTTTTATTTATTTATTTATCAAAAATAAAACATTACATTAGTGTTACACGCACCAAAAATCACATAGATTTGTCCGGTGCGGGTTGATTTGATGCTAGTACGTATGACAACATTAGGTAGGAAAGTACTATTATACTATTACTTAGGTATGTAAGTACGTAATGATATTTTAGAACTTCATCGAGTTATTCACTTACTACAATACAAGCACAGATTATGTAATACTATAGCTACAGGTAAAGACTTATACATTTATTTGTAACAAGTAAAGGCTATTTGTCTTAGTAGTGTTGAAAATACGACAGAACTATAATACTGCATGAGTAGGAGGGAGACAGATAGTTACACTTACAATTGTGTGGTGAACGAACAGGTGTACACAGAGTGAATGTGAAGGAAGGCAGATTCGCGGCGCAGGAGCCGGTACCCGTTCGTTCTTCTATCTATAGGCTGTTTATAAAATGAAGTTTAAGTTTTTTCTTTAAATTATGAACTGTGATGCTTTTTTTAAAAGAAAGATCTAAGTCGTTTAACAATCGAGGAACAGTATATTGTGTAGTTCTTTCGCCATATGTGTTATTTGAAGCAGTTGAAATTATTAACTTTTGTTGGGTAATCTGACGTGTATTAATTTTATGTTGGATTTTCTGTTATAATTCTTTATTGAAAAATTGTTCTTTTAATAGGTTATAGTGAAATTTATATTGTATTGGTAAGACATTGCAATGTTTGAAAAGTTTGTAATCATCGTTTTGATATAATTCTTTTATTTTTGGAGATACAATTAATTTTAAAATTCTAATTTGTAAGACTTGAATGTTATTAAGGTAAGTTTTATATGTTCTGCCGTAACTTGTAATACCGTAATTAATAATTGAATCAGCTAATGCATTATATAACAGAAGTAAAATTTTGTAGGGTATTCTATTTTTAATAATTATTATGTTAGCCAAGAACGCTCTTAATTTGTCACATACATTATTAACATGAGGTTGCCAGTTGAAGTTGCAGTCAACAGTCAGTCCGAGGTAAGTTTACTTATCAACTGATTCTATTACAGGGCATTTGCATTGTGGTTGTTTGGTATGTAAACAGTTGTGTGTATGGGCTTTTACTCTATTGTTTGTTTCGCAAAATGTTTTAGTGTATGGCGATCGTATATGGACTAGTTTTGTTTTGGATGCATTAAGCACAAGACCGTTATCATGGCACCACTTATTTAATGAGTCAAAGTCCATTTGCAGTTTTTCAAGAGCCTTGTTTACGTCTTTGTCAGCTATTATAAGGCATGTGTCATCAGCATATTGGTACGATGAGCAGTATTTAAATACATTGTTCATGTCGTTAACGTATGCTAAGAAATGGAGAGAGATTTAAAAACTGGTCTTAATTATAGAGCCATACAAATTGCGTTACCATCGAGATGTGCATGGATTACCACATATAAGCATCAATATCTTTTTCTGGCAAGCAGGCGAAGTTGGGCACAAGCAGGCAAACTTTGAGCAGTATCAGTAAATATTTCCATAGTAAATTTGGAGCATACTACGGGTTGCCACAAATAGAAAAACACAAAATTTAAAAGACTTACTATAATTTCAATAAAAATGGGTAAATCCGGACGTAAACCAACTAAATTCACAGGACTAAACTAATTTCATTTGATTTGTTTTAATTTCTTTATTTTGAATTTATTCTTTTCTTTTGAATTTATTTTTTTATAACTATTAAACCTTTAAACATTTATAATTACTTTTGTAAGATTGTTTTCTATTTTTATAGCTGTATATCTTTTTATTTAATAACTAAACAAAGTAAACATAGACTGCCCTCCAAACCGCTTTACTGTCGTTGAATAAGTAGTGACAACCCTAGGGCTAGGCAAACTTGAGTCACTATTGCCCGAGAAGCCTTTTACAACATTGCCTACCGTGGTTCTAGCCGTAAATGATTGACATTAACAAGAAAAACCCTTATAAATAGGAGAAACAGCATATTTGCTTACCCCGTAAATACTAAGAGAGCTGAAATTCTCGATTTTTCCAAGGAAAAACTAAAAGTTTAACACTCACCTAAAAAACGTGCACTCCGTCACAGAATACATAATAGTACAAGTACAGAAGCCGCATTCTGCAACATCATTTAATTAAATAGCGACTCTTGCTACGACTCAATAAGGCGCAATTCAGATCGCACACCGCTACAGCGCCTACAGTTATATTCATTTCCTCCTTGTCTCCTTTTTATCTGTTTGTCTGTTTATCTGTATGTTTGTGCGCTAATAACTTAAAAAGCGCTAACTCAATCGTAATGGTGTTTACATAGAAATATACTATGTATTTTGCGAAGTAATTTAATCTTTATCTCATCGCAATCGGTTCACTCAATCAAAAGATATACGACTTTTAAATTTTTAAGAAGAGTTTACGATGAATTCGTTGTAACAATATCTTTTGGGAACTATACTGTTAGAACGACGACTACCTGGACCTGGTGTTCCCACATCTGGCACGGTAAAATGGTCAATGGCTTAAAAGTAAACAATAAAGTGTCGAGTTATGGGGTCTGTCTTTTGTAATTTCTCAGAAAAAAAATGCACGTGCATGCAGTAAAATCTAAGCCCGCTTTCTAAGTATTATATTATTTTATACTACTAGCTTCCGCCCGCGACTTCGTTCGCGTGGACATTCGAGAAAATCCTTAGGGAACCTTTAACCTGGATAAAAAGTTTAATATCCTGCCTTGCTAGTTAGCCCGCTTGGTGTGAACGTGCCTTGCGCGCAGCAGGCCTCTGGCTGGTAAGCGCGTACTATAGCGACCGAGTGCGATGTCGGGCCGCATCCTCACGCGCTAGTGGCAAACGCCCTTCCTGCAAGCGAGGTACGTCCACACCAAGCGTACTGCCTAGCGAGGCAGGACGTTAGAACATAGAATACTTCGTATCCTGGTTAAAGGTACCCTTAGGATTTTCTCGAATGTCCACGTGGACGAAGTCGCGGGCGGAAGCTAGTATTCTCTAATTATTTTCTTTTCTCTGGAGTTACTATATTCTCTAGTGTTACCCTGGGGTCCCCTAATTTTTGATTACTTTTATCTTTGATTAAGGATACCCTAGATGTCCGGTCAGAGTCTCAAAAATGGCACCTCAAATAGCGTCCCACTACAAACTGGATGCTTATTTTGCACAAAGTAAGTGATAAAAGATGTATTTTTGTAAAAAAATGAGCTTATTTTGTGCAAAATAAGTGATATAAAATGTGAGTTTGTACAAAATAAGAGGTGATCATGTACAAAATAAGCGCCCAGTTTGTAAGTGGGACGCTATTGAGGTGCCATGTTTGCATACTGTTTTAGTTCGTAAGCGTTATCTAGGATATACTTGATCGTAGGTTTTTATGTATAAATAATTTATACAATTCAATTATACTTTTAAACAATACAGTGAACGTAATATGTATAAAGAAAAGAAAGGTACTGCCTGACATAGACGTAAGTTTTAAGTGGCTGTTTAATATCAAATTATTTTAAAATTTAACATACATTTATGTCAAAGTAACGCAGTGGAGTTAAAATCATGTAAATCTTAGAAACTATTACTGTAAACATAGATAATTTTGATAGGATACTTTCTTATTGTATTAAATACTAAATTTAAGTACCGTAAACTGCTGCAAGATAAGCTAACCTGCTAAGCTTCAATTCTGCCTAATCTAGTAAAACTAACATTAATTCATAACCGCCATCTATTTTTTACTTTTGATAATGAGAGAAATACCTTCGTTTTATTGGCAACCCATTTCATTATTATTCAAAGTGGCAACACCGTTACTTTTTTGTCTGTCAGCTGTCAACGGTCGCAAACTTTTAGTTTTTCCTTGGAAAAATCGAGAATTTCAGCTCTCTTAGTATTTATAGGGTAAGCAAATATGCTCTTTCTCCTGTTTATAAGGGTTTTTCTTGTTAATGTCAATCATTTACGGCTAGAACCACGGTAGGCAATGTTGTAAAAGGCTTCTCGAGCATTAGTGACTCAAGTTTGCCTAGCCTTAGGGTTGCCACTACTTACTCAACGACAGTAAAGCGGTTTGGAGGGCAGTCTATGTTTACTTTGTTTAGTTATTAAATAAAAAGATATACAGCTATAAAAATAGAAAACAATCTTACAATAGTAATTATAAATGTTTAAAGGTTTAATAGTTATAAAAAAAAAATTCAAAAGAAAAGAATAAATTCAAAATAAAGAAATTAAAACAAATCAAATGAAATTAGTTTAGTCCTGTGAATTTAGTTGGTTTACGTCCGGATTTACCCATTTTTATTGAAATTATAGTAAGTCTTTTAAATTTTGTGTTTTTCTATTTGTGGCAACCCGTAGTATGCTCCAAATTTACTATGGAAATATTTACTGATACTGCTCAAAGTTTGCCTGCTTGTGCCCAACTTCGCCTGCATGCAAGAAAAAAATATTGATGCTTATTGTGGTAATCCATGCACATCTCGATGGTAACGCAATTTGTATGGCTCTATAATTAAGACCAGTTTTTAAATGCGGCTCGTATTTTTGCTTATAATCTTCTAGGCAAAGTTGGGATATTTTATCACAACTTTGCCAACGACTTGACGGTTTCTGGAGATCAATCTAACAGCCGTTTCGGCGTTATGAACCTTAAGATATATGACATACATCTCCAATTCGCGCGCTAATGTAAAAATGGAAAGAGATAATAAATACTTGAAGAGATATTAAAAAAAACCTTAAATTTCGTGCAAAGTTGCAGAAGGTTTACGGTATCTGATTTTCTTAGAAGTATCATTTTCATTCACAAAAAAAAAAACACAAAATAGGTAACAGAGGGGAAATTTTAGACGATCTTTTGTTATTCTTAAAAATCTCAAAAACTAAACGTCAAACATCATGGCCATTCGTAGCCACCTTTAAAATCTAAAAATTAGATAAATTATATAAATTCGAATTTACCTAAATTCTTGTAAATTCAATTAAATTTATTTTTGTTTTCTGTTTCAAAATGCTCTGAAAGGAGTGCCTTAAAAGTTGATTCGCCAAACTACCTTAGAAAAACAATTATGATCAGCTTATTTAGTAGGTAGGTAGCTTTATTTTATTTTATAAGTATTCTGTGTAATTTCATCGATTACGCGACAAAAAGAGTGGCGCTTCGTAGGTGCTTGTAATATCAGGCACGCAGCGCTGTGAAATTTGAAATTGTACTTTATTGCCATGCAAAGAGAGTAGCTTATTGTTTGTGGCCCTGCGCCCGCCCGCGCGCCGCGTGGCAGTCAGCGGCCCCTGCATGCACCCGCTCGCGCGTCCCGTATAATTCGTATTTTAGCGCAATAATTTATCCGTAATTTAAACAAAACCCACATTATGTATGTTTCTAATTTTTTGTGTAGTATATAAGTGCATTGAAAAGGTATTGTAAGAGCGATCTTATCAATTTTTAATTCATTATTCCGTATGTTATAAAGGAAAAATGAAAATATCAAAGAAGCACACCACTTAACTTTCTAAACTTTATTGAACTGGTATATCTAACCACTGAAAGTCTTAAAATAAGATTTCAGAAATTTTAAAATTTTATTCGAACACAAAAGAGTGATTTTGTGATTTACGCACTTCCACACATAATAACTTTCTAAATATTTTACAACATGAAGATAACATAGTTCTTATTCTGAAACAATCAACATTTCAAACTTTAATTCTATATATATTACGTTAAACGAAATATCACAAAATACCTAAACTATACCTAAAGCACCGGCATAAAACTTCTAACTTTTCAACAATAGCTCACAATGCACATAGTCTATACACTCAGCAAAAACTAAAACTTTTAATATTATCGAAGGTAATTTTTCTCTGGCTACGCGACTATATAAGGTCCTTCTGAAATAGTGCACATAATTTTAAGGGGTCAATGTACTCATGCATACAAACAACTTTTACTATGGTACCAACATTGAAATCGCGAAAAAAAAATCAGCTGTTCCATACAAAATGTAAAATCGAATAGATCAAAATGTATGGAACAGCTGATTTTTTTTTCACGATTTCAATGTTGGCACCATAGTAAAAGTTGTTTGTATGCATGAGTACATTGACCCCTTAAAATTATGTGCACTATTTTAGAAGGACCTTATATTTTTGGTTACATCTTCAAAGTATTTGCTATATTTATATGGTCAGTGCCTATTCAAAAAAATTCATTATTATCCGAGAGCGAAGCGTCTTCGTTTCTGCTTGGGCAAAAAATGCTTTCATATGTCTGTCCGGCTGTTTTCCTCTACAGGTTGCATTTCTTAAACGATTGTTGTGAAAATTTGTGCGCAGCAGGTTCGATAATTATAGTGTTTTTGTCGATGTCGATCCAACTCGGATGATGGGCAGCATTCGGGAAGCTTCAAAAAATCTTCGCGTCGCATTTACTTCAGTGTCTTTAAGACGAAAGTCTGTGACCAGTATGCCAGTGTTGCCAGTGATGACATACGGCAATGAGACGTGGTCACTACTTATGGGTCTCATAAGGAGGCTCAAGGTCACCCAGCGTGCGATGGAGAGAGCCATGCTCGGCGTTTCTGAATGAGGAGATCCGCAGGAGAACTAAATTAACCGACATCGCTCGAAGGATTGCTCAGCTGAATTGGCAGTGGGCTGGACACATAGCGAGAAGAACCGATGGCTGTTGGGGCTGAAAGATTCTGGAATGGCGACCGCGCACCGAACGACGCTCCGTGGGTGGGTAGGCCCCCGACAAGGTGGACCGACGATGTGGTGAAGGTCGCGGGAAACCGCTGGATGCGGGCAGCGCAGGACCGATCGTCGTGGGGGCCGTGGGGGAGGCAGTGGGTGTCGTGCAGCTGATATGATGATGATGATGATTATAGCGATGAGTTACAATATGTCACGGAGTGGGACGAACACCGTACACTTATCGCGATGCTTTTTTGTATAAATCCTCAGCTCACAGAGCCAATGGTTATTAAAAACGGGGTTCTTGGTTCTTCTCATTTTAGTTATTCTTGTCCGCCAACTCAGTTATTTTCGTATAAATATTTTGTTATTTTTCTATTATTTTCGATGATACTCTCAGCGCCAACATCATAAAATTATATAGTTTAAGGTTATTTCGAATGCATGTTACTTAATTGATAATGAATTCGACTGAACAACGTATTCATAATTTATAAATAGGTAAAAGATTATTCAAGCAAACGTTAAAAAAAAAAACAAATAAAAGCATTTCGTTATGCCCTTTGGTTGCCATCATTTTGTAGCGGAGAAACAAACTCGTAATATGCGGTTTTTCTTGCTTCTGGAAAAATCCGCTTTACGAACATTTGGCGAGCAGCCTCGCGAATTCGCAAGGCAACAGTGGATTTTAACATTGAAAATGTTTTTTCGTTCGCTCCAGTACGCCCCCATTTTCACTGAAAGTGCGACTCACCCGTGGTTTAAGGCCACGAGGACATATGAGGGCTCAAAAGTCGCGGAATTTGAAGGGCTTTTAGAAGATGTAAAAAATATTTTGGAAAAGTCATTAAAAAATCGAAATAAAAAAACTACGACCGAAAAATCGTGTGTTTTCACAGAAAATTTCCACACACAGATATCTCGAGAACGGGGCCCAATTTCGAAAATATGAAAAAAAAGCACCTCGTTATTGAACCAAGGAACATTTGAGGTCATTACACTTTTTTCGGTATTGGTGACGGTTGAGGCTGTAGAGTTGCCCTTGGCCGCGAGTTTTTCGCGGCGCAAGGTGCGATATCACGCGGCGGGCGGGTCGCGTGCGGCCACGAGAACGTATGAGAGACGTATTCAAAAGACGCGGAATTCGAAGGGCTTTAAGATGATGTAAAAATATTTTAGAAAAGTTGGTGTAGAAAAAAAAAACTTTTTTGGTTCTTGGAATTTGCGCTCAGAGAAGTATTTTCTTTTAGCATCGTGTTTAACTTTAAGGCACGTAGTAAGGTACTTCAATGTCACGTATATTATTGAACAAGTGACGTAATTGCCACGTGTTACTGACGAAGTTTGTGATTTTGAAAATATGCCAGTAGCTAAATTCATGTAGGTAATTAACGCTATGGCTGTAGTAACTATTATTATTCTATAGTGTATGTAGGTATTTAATAATGAACAAAATATTATTATGATATTTTTCCAGTTTTCGTTTATCGATGAAAAAAAAACCTACTTCAAAAACCTTAAACATTACCTACCTTACATAAACAGCTTCAAAAATAAATGGCTGTAAAAAGCAAAAAATTAAATATTCAAATCTGCATAACTAATAACTAACTAACTCGAAAGTTTGTACGCATATCTAATATTAAACAACGCCTTTTGAAGTCGGATGTGTGGGGGGGGGGGACGTGACGACGATGAAGGATGACAACGATCATAGGTTTCAAAACCCCACCCGACTTCATAAGACGTTGTTTAATATTAGATATGCGTACAAACTTTCGAGTTAGTTTTTATTATGCAGATTTGAATATTTAAGGTTTTGTTTTTTAAAAAACTTTTTTATTTTAATTTTTGTTATGGTAGGTATCTATATACCTACTATTGACGATATTATCTAAGTTACTATAGCCTTATATCAACGGCTTATCACCTTTTACGAAATACTGCTTTTCTCGACGCGGGGGCGTTAATTGTTGAGGAGTTCTCTTGGTACTTCACTATCAGCTCCACTTCACCATATGTATTATGATGAGCATAAATACAAACCATATTAAAGTAAACGTTCGTGGTTCTTTTTAATAGACATTATTTTGACAGTTGGGATAGAAAACGCACGAGTTCGGAAAAGGTAAAGAAAAAGCTCGAGTGTGTATTAGCCCACATCCCGAACGCTATACGTCCCTGCAATACGCCACTTTTTGAGCAACTGTATTAAAAAAACCTTTTTTAGGAATTAAATCCGATTAAAATTCTAACCCTACTGACCTATTTTAAACGTTAAGTTATTACGCCCAACAGTACGCGTGGAGTTAGAAAATTTCACCCCCTCCCCCTCCCCCCCAGCAGGGTGTCTTCCGCTGTCTCCCGGACGTTTTCCACTCTGGTCCACCTAAGGAACGAGTGTGATGTGCCAAGTCTCATTATTTAATGCAAGAAATATCGGTGTTGTCCTATACGTTTCCCACAGGGTGATATTTTCAAAAAATATCGGAAGAGTCTCAAACATAATTTGAAAACTATAAGTTCTATCACCTTCATTCAAAAAATGGTTATTAGAGAATTTAATGACAAATATATTGTTCTTAGACAGTTCTGTTGTAGCTTTCACTGTTTTTTATCAAAAAAAAAACTGCAATTAGAGACACAAAACGCCCCCCAGGGGGAAAAAAATCACTTTACGACTTGTTTTTACTTCTATATTTTACTGTATACGTAAAAGCTACATGCATGCCAAGTTTCATGCTTTCTGCCCGATGGGACCATAACCTAGGTATAATATAGGTTGAAATGAGCCGTACTAAATAAAGTTTAGCGTCTTCTAAAAATAACAAAGAAAATTTGCTTTGCACCGGTAATAAAAAAGTTTTGTTGCATTTTTGATCATTTTTCGTAACGGCTGAAATATAAATATAACTTTTTTAACATATCTCCGCCACTTTGAAAACTACGAAAAACTGACTCGGCTAAAAAAATCCATATAATTGTCGAACGTGCTCACAAAATTTCACGAGAATTTCCAGGCAGTTTTCTGACTGGCTATCAATCTATCTCTTAAGAGATGTCACTACAGCAATTTATAAAACCTGGCAGGATTTAAGAGCCTGTATACGGCCTCTGTAGAGTAGAACAAACGTACAGACATCCGGCGCCGGTGGACAGACATACGAAAGAATTTTTGCCCAAGCTGAAGTAGATTGCAATATATTTTGTCGACCTCAAATAAAAGTTAAACATTCGTCTGAAAAATGTATGTCGTTCAAGTGCTCTCATTTGGGCAATATATATTTTAATATAGCTTTCAATTTTAACAATGGAATTATTGTTAAATACCTAATAAGTATGTTCTTTTAGTATTTATTGCATCTTTTGGCTTTTCTGAGTCATAAAGAGAAAAATAACATATAGAAACGAAACGTGAGTTGGACCGCGAAACCACAGTTTTACAACGAAACTATAAGTTGGCTCGTAAAATGAGTGAATGTTTCACTCCACACTCAGCCCAGAGCCAGTACATTCGCTAAGTTTACGAGTTTGTTCCAAAACGTCAGAATAAACTCTTCCTAATAATCTACAAGTCGTATATTTCTGTTGAGAACATATTTTTCACCAACTTTTCTAAACAAACTTCTGTTTATAGCTTTACGATTCATCAGGCGATTTTTTGTAATGCAATTAGTTTTTCCTCTTCAACAAGAAGTTTAAAGTCGACAAAACAGACTCAGACGTATTTTTGGTCGATGTGCCTATTCATGGGTCGTAAAAAAAGCTTCGATTTTTGTTAATTAATGATCCAAGAAATAAATATCAATATCGAGGTGTTGAACAAAAGACCAACATGAGTACCGAAATAATTAAAATGACCAATTACTGTACTTGTATCTTCTTATTGTCGCCCTGTGTCGCTGAAACTAATGAACTACACCTATGTAAATGTGATATAAGTAGGCATTAGCGTTAATACGAATATAAAGTTTAGCATTAGAATAGAGGGCAAATAGAAAAGTAACACACCAAGTTGCAATTATGTATCCACATATTTTTCTTAAAAAAGCAAAAGTAGGTAATGGTTGTATAATCTGGGCTAAAAATGCGTCATAGAGCTAAAGCGTTTTATACCTATTTGGAAAATTAAATAAGGAAGGAATAGGTAGTTAAATTTTTTAACGTCACGAAAGATACTAAATTCGGTAGCAAGCTTATATTCAATTCCATAATCAAATTCAGTTCCACATGCCTTGGAATTGGAAGTTTGCAACGCTTAATGAAATGTTTCTCGTTCCAATAGTATAACGTCATCGCGGGAATTTTCGACTCGACAGGGCGAGGATTCGTTTACCTACTATTATTTGTTCAGATGTACGCACTCTTAAACTGCGTGTGTTCGGAGTGTGATAAATAAAGCTACATCGTAAGCGGTTAGCTCTCGAAAAAGTCCAAAATAGCAGTTATAGGCACTCTGGCCGCTACGCACTGGCAGTGTCAAAAGCAGTCATTTCTGTATTTATAACGGTCACTGTCCCTGTGCGCAACAGTAGAATGTATCTCATCAAATAGTTCCTTTGAGTTAAGTAGATTTTGCACCTTATTGTAACGCAATAAGATTACAATGAGAGTACTACCAACATAACGGCAAAGGAATGAAACGCACGGTAGAAGCGTCGATGCCGCGACAAGGGTTGCCAACTTTTTTTGACAAAAAAACGTATAAAGTGGTTTAGATAGGAAAAGAATAAAGTATTAGGAAGAAAAAAATGTATTTTTCAAATTTTATGTTTTTATTGCTTTAAACACGTATTTTTGTGTGCTTTTAGCACATGCTAACAACTTTTTGTTGTCTTTAAATGTAACAAAGCTTGTTTGACAATAAACGTTTAAATTTAAATAAATATACAATTCTTTTTTATCGTTACTTAAATCGTTATGTTAAGTACCCATGGTGAGTACGTTTTACGCATCACAGTACCTAAAGGTTGAAAATAAAGTATTTTTGCATACTTTATTCGTGTGTAAAAGTATAAAGTATAATTACCAAAAATAAAGTAGGATACGTTATTATAAAGTATGGTTGGCAACCCTAGCCGCGACCGAAGGCATAATGTACTTACGTACATAGAGCAGTGTGGGACTAAAATTGCCTTTTCTATTCCCCAGACGCGAGAAGTTGTGTCACATGCGACAAGGTGTTAGAAGAATTGGAAAAGATCGACGATGACACCGACACATTCGGGGTCGACTTCGTCAAGATCAACGACAAGCGGCTCGCGAAGCAGTATGGCATCACGAAGTTCCCCGCCCTCACGTACTTCCGTGAGAAGGAGCCGATCATTTACGAAGGTGCCGTTTGTTTTATACTTGAAAAAGATTGTTGAAGATTTCTTGGAATTTTATCTATGTTTACCGACAACAAAGACCAAAGAAATGTTTGACTGATACCCTCTTCATACACTTTCATAAAGTAACTTAAGAATTATCTTCTACCTTCTACAAAATTAAGAATAAAAATATTTTTAGTATTACATGGCTACCAAAATGTATCTATATTTACCACTAAAAGAAAAAATACTTTATTGGTTTAACAATTCTGGACGACCCGTAAAAAACTTGGAGCAGGATTTGTACCTACTGACTCGCGAATTTTAGTTAGCTTCGGCATTTAAGTCTAACTCAAAATAATTTAAAGAATTTCAACTAAAGTTTTCAAAACATCTAAAAATTTATTTTTATATTGAATTATAGGAGATCTCATGGACGAAGAAAGCGTCCTGGATTTCTTGACGAGTTTAGAAGCAATGGACCTTCCTGACCGGATAGAAGAAGTCAACCAGAAAATTTTGGGTAAAATCATCGAAGAAACCAACTATGTAGCCGTCCTTTTCTGTGAGTATATTTGCATTATTTCAATTATTACGTTGATCTTTATATTTTTCAGCTATTGTGATAAAATACGTTTCTTCTAGAGTTATTTTTCAACTAACAAAACTGTCGGTTAAATCTTTAAACTCTATTGATGTAGAACTCTCAATTAGAAATTTCTCACTATCGCCTTACTCCAACCACTTTGTCTGTTTAAGGAGTTTAGATTAGACGAGGTGCTTTTTGTACATTGTGCCGTTTGTTTGACTGTGTTTTTGACGTAGGTCCTGATCACAAAAGTTGCGGTCCTTCAAACAGTAAGTAAGATTCCGATGGCGGCATGAAAATACTAATTAAATGTTAGTTTGGCTGTAGTTCTTCTCGCTTCGTAGAATAGAATTTGTGTACCTATTTTATGTTCCAGAAGCGCTGCACGCTTTTATTATCTCTAAATTAGAATCGGTCGAATCTTTATATTTGAACAGAAATAAAGTGTCAATCCCCATAGCTTCCGACGAACCATTGATGACGAATAAAGCTAATTAAAATATTTGGCGCGGACACGACATATCGATGCTGTAATATGAGTTAATATGAGTCATTGAACGTTTTAAATTGATCACATTACGAGGAAACTTGCAATCAAATTAGTAGCATATTCACTCCACAAATCTATATTTGTACGTTTCATCGATTGATAAATATAAATTGTATTCATTGAGACTTCGGCTGGTAATAAAATATCGGTTGAAATGGTTACTGTCTGTCTGATTTAAGGGAAAGCTAGAATCAAAAACGCTTTTGCATTATCGGGCCGTGAGGCTATCTATTTCGGGCGGGCTATTTGCGTCCCGCCAGCAAGCTCGGATTGACGGCCCAACCTGTCATGCCGACGACGACGTCAACCATACATTTTCTCTCCTTAACGACTGCAAAGAACTACATAATCATTAAATAATTAGCTATTTTTAACGATAGCTTTAAAAACTTTAATATGTTTACTATATTTCAAATTTTTACACCTACGGGATGACCTTGACCTAAATAACTGATATAAGACTGTCTCTATTAATGCATCAGCATGTTGATGCATAAAAGTTATTGAGACAGTTCTAATTCTATATATTTGTTTCTTATTAGCTCTGACGATTATGTTTAATAGGATGGTTATGTTTACTTGTGTTAGAATAGAATGAAAATTATTATATTTGTTAGTTAGATTAAATGTGATAACTTTGGTGAATCCTGTGATATGTTTTAGATGTTTTATTGTTGTTCTTACGACTATCACCTTAAATTGTTTATTACTTAAACACCATCGTAAAAAAATATTCCCGCTTTATTAAATTAATTAAAAAACGTCCAAGACCAATCATCTATAATTTCAATGCCACTCCACAATCTTGCACGATACAAGCTTCAAAACACACCAAAAATTTACGCTTTAACACACCTAAACACTAAATTTATAATTTGAGCTATTTTATTTTATTCATTTTATTTAAACATTGCACATAACAGCACAGCTTCAGCACCTGGCATGGAGCAGCAAAAGAGATGGAAAAGTAAGATTTTGATTGTTAGACGTAAAATTCATCAAATTTTTGACGATATTTCAGATAAGCCAGAGTGCAGAAGATGCGCTAAAGCATTGCAAGAACTAGAAAACATCGATGACGAAGCTGACCAGCTCGGCATTGGCTTCGTGAAGATCCATGACGAAGAACTGGCCGAAGAGTACAGTCTTGGAGAACTGCCAAGACTGGTGTACTATAGGCATCAAATACCTATCATCTATGAAGGTTCGTGAGTCATTTTTGCGTTCACTGACGTTTGTATTACGAAACTGTACAGAGAATTTGAGTGTAAAAATGAATTGCGTCACCATTCAATTTGATTACAACTGTTTATTTTTAGTTTTTAACTTGGAAAAAAATAAAGGAAAACCAAACTGAATAAGTACTTCTAAAATTAATCATCTGTAAAGATAAAAAGATTGTTGCTAACTTAAATGAGCATTCAATCATAGTCAATTCATAGGAAATAAAAAGTTTAAAAAATAAAATAATCTACATTCCAGGAGAGCTTAGCAGAGAGGAAGATGTGTTGGAGTGGCTGATTGCCAACAAGTCGACTGGTGACGAGGAAGACGTCATCGAAGACGTCACCGCCAAGACGCTCAACACTCTCATTGGAAACGTCGATAATCTCGTTGTACTGTTCTGTAAGTAGAGTTTTTTTAATTTTCTAGAACTGTTCGGTAACATTATTGTTTTGCATTTTTAACCGACTTCCAAAAAGGAGGAGGTTCTCTGTTCGTCTGTATATTAGTTTTTTTTTGTGTATGTCCACCGATTATTCGAAAACGTCTGGACCGATTGAAATGATTCAAACGTTATTACATTAGGTAAACTCCCAAGTTAATCCCATTTTTTTAAATTTGGAAATCGGTTCAGTACCTTTCAAGTAATCTTGAAAAAAGCACGAAAATAGTATGATTTTGTGTGAATTACCTCGATGATAATGGTCGTATTACTTCTTTGTTTATGAACTGAATAAGATAATTATTTTTTTGTTGGAAGAGGGATATGTGGCTAGTTCTTTAATCGACTTAAAAAGGAGGTTCTCAGTTTGACCCGTACGTATGTATGTATGTTTCTTCGCAAATATCTCACGTTTGGCTGAGCCGATTTTACTATCTAAATAATATACCTACAAGGTATAAAATAAGAAAAATAAAATTGTTAAAAAAAAAACAAAAAACCTACCTCTAAAATGCAAGAAATAATATTCGTAATAATAAAAACACGTCTATTGAAGTCGGGTGGGGCTTTTAGAATAAAAAAGGAATCTGTACTCCAGCCCCACCCGACTTCAATAGACGTGTTTTTATTATTACGAATATTATTTCTTGCTTTTTAGAGGTAGGTTTTTTGAAGTCGGTTTTCCAATAAAGGATTTTTATTTCATAAAGCTATGATGAATCATTTTCGATAGCCTCTAAACTATTTACTATTTAAACGTGGGATAGGTAGCCACTATGGTTAAAGTGAACATTTCCTTGTTTCATCACTGTGAAACATTTATCTACTGCTCGAAAGAGTCATAACTTTTTCGAGCAGTCATATATATGACTATGAAAAAGAAAAACATTACAACTATGAAAGGTTCCAATTATCTATACTTCCAGACGACCATGGTGACGATGAATCGATGACTGTTCTCGCGGAGCTGGAGAAAATAGACGACGACTGCGACCGTCACGGTATCCAGTTTGTGAAGGTCGACGATGACAAAGCTGCTGAGGCTTTCGGCATAGACAATGTTCCGGCCATCGTTTACTTCGAAAAGCAAATTCCTAACGTATATGACGGTAACTTAATATTTTCTCTCCTTTGACTTCGAGCACATTAAGATTTTCCGATAAAATTAATATTTGTTGTTGCTCTCTCTTTAACGTACAGTTAGTCAGGAAATGTTTGGTGATTCAGTTAATACTTATAGAACGTTCTTATTTAAAGGTGACCTTGAAAATGAGGAAGAAATCTTGGAGTGGTTAGTTGACCAACTAGAAAAGGACGAGATAGAAGACGTAACTGATGAGATGTTGGACCGCTTGATCAAGGATGGAAAGACAATCGCCGTGCTGTTCTGTAAGTATTATTATTGTATTTTTTCTAAAATGTGTCATAAAAACGATGTTGACAACCACAACATGTATGTATGTGATTGTTTAAGATGACAACAACGACCGTAAATCACAGAAGGTATTGAACGAATTAGAAAACATTGATGATGAATGCGATCAACTTGGCATTGCATTTGTGAAAATTGATAATGATGAAGAAGCTAAAGAGTATGGTATCGAGAAATTGCCAACCTTGTTATACTTTGAAAAGGGTATACCTACATATTACGATGGTAATCTAGAGGAGGAAGAAAAAGTTCTCCAATGGCTTAAATATCAAACAGAGAGTGATGAAATAGAAGATATCACTGATGAAATGCTTGATTTGATTATCGATAAAATGCAGTACGTCGCAGTACTATTCTGTGAGTATTTTTTATTGTTACCAATGGCCTTAACATTAGTTGAGGTTTTGAACTTGTGCCAAATTCAAAATTACAATACCGCTTCAAATTGTTGTGTAATATTTTTAAATTCTCGAATTAGTTTAACTGTCCTGACAAGAACTGGCATATAAATGAAGTACAGTTTATCAATTTTATTTCAGACGACAAGGACCAGAAAAAAAGCCAGAAAGTTTTGGCTGAGTTGGAAAACATCGACGATGAATGTGACCAAAACGATATCGCTTTCGTCAAAATTGATGATGACAAAGAAGCTAAAGAATACGGTATTGATACAATTCCAACCATGGTTTTGTTTGAAAAAGGAATTCCTCACATCTACGAGGGTGATTTGATGAAAGAAGATGAACTACTTGGTTGGCTTCTTCATCAAAAGCGTCACAGTGAAATCCCTGAAGTAACTGATGAAATGATGGACAAGCTTATCGAAAGTGCTCCGTACCTTGCTGTAATTTTCTGTAAGTAGAACGTATGTAATAATTAAGTAAAGCTAACAGGCAGACGGAGCATTTGTGTCTGCCCTCTAACCAACTAAGACCAAAAACTACTTATTTTACACATTCCGGTGGACTAGCAGGTATTCTATACAATATGTTTGGTTAGCGATGTCTGAGCTTTTAAAGGTAGATAATATGATCATTTTTATCGACAAAACCCCCCACATGTTGGGGTCTCTCTCTCTATCCTGTTGGAATGACCGGCATTTTAAATTTGACTTTTTATTTTAGATGGCCCTGCTGAAAAATATTAATTTCTCCGGATTTAAAGTCCTATAGTTATAAAAAATATATTTATGTAAACTATTAACTTGAATACGTCATAAAAAATTACTAATTTATTTATACCCAAAATTAGTGTGCTATTTTTCAGTTTTTCTCACATATTTCAAAAACTAGCACAATAATGTGCATTTTTTTGCATTTTTCACAACAATAACTCTTGAAATATGCAACTTAGAGCAATTATTTTAATGTCGTTTTGTAATAGAAGATAATGCAAAAAAAATTGCACATTCATGTGCTAGTTTTTGGGATATGGGAGAAAAACCGAAAAATAGCACACTAATTTTGTATTAAAATTTACTATAGTAATTTTTTATGACGTATTCAAGTTAGAAGTTTACAAAATTTTTTTTTTACCTGAAAGGTGATATTATTAGCTTTCGAAAAGTATTTTTTTTATAACTGTAGGACTTTTAAATCCGGATAAATTAATATTGTTCGGCAGGACCATCTAAAATAAAAAATCGGCCAGTAAATTGCCAGTTATTCCAACAGGAGAGGACATAGACCCCAACATGTGGGGGGTTTTGTCGATAAAATTGATTATATTATCTACACTACCTCTTATAGCTCCGACATCACTAACCAAACATATTGTATAATACCTAGTGATTGTATATGTCACCGTTAAAGGCTCCAGCACACCGGATGCGTAAGCGTATGCGTAAGCGTGCACGTAGACGTACCATGACGTTGTAATGCCTGAAACTTTATGAGACATGGCACACCGCTTGCGTAACGTACGCGTGCACGTAGACCGATGCGTAACCCTACGCATTGCAGCTCTCACGAGACAACCAGGCTGCGTACTTACGCAGAGCGGAACGCATTGATGACGTTGTACTCAATGGCATTCCCTATTGGACGTCACACCGAACAAATACGAACACGCACGTATCTTTCCTGCGCGTCACTACGCGCGTGACCACGCGCGTGACTACGCGCGTAACCACGCGCGTGACTACGCATTCAGTTGTTTTGTTCGGGTCCCCCACCTACGAAATTTGCTTTTTTTCTTACAAATAGAGAACTTCGTCACTTCTATGAATTTAAACTAGTCATCAATTGCTAGATATCACTACATACATATTATTATAAAACAAAGTCCCTCACCGCGTCTGTCTGTCTGTCTATCTGCGCTTCGCGATAAACTCAAAAACTACCAAACGTATATTAATGCGATTTTCACCAAATGATAGAGTGATTCCTGAGGAAGCTATAAGTGAATTATAAGTTGAGGTTATAAGTATGTAGAAATATGAAGATGTCGTCAAAAATTAAGCCGCCTGGGAAGCCTAGCATCGAAAGCACTGCATAAACTTCTGAGCTCTAACAAAATAAATAATGTATTATGGAATGGGGAATGTCAGAAAAAAATCAAATCAAATCAAAGGTCGCATTTGATAAAAAAAAACTTGTGACCCGCCCTCGCTTCGCTTCGGTGTAGTGTGGAATTTGACACGATACATACATAATTAAAAACCTTTCTCTTGAATCAGTCTATCAATTAAAAGAAACCACATTAAAATCCGTTGCGGAGTTTTAAAGATCTGGGATTCAAGTTCACGACAAAGGTTATGATATTCACTATGTGTTGCTCTACTTTCATTTATAGCATGAACCCATTGTTTTTTTGCATGCCGAGGAATATTCTGGCACACCAGTAGTAATATTGCTTCTTCTTCATCTGATGAACTTCTTGGTCCGTCCATCCAATCATCATCAGACATCGTGCACAGGAATTGCAAACAGAAAAAGTATGGCTGCCGCAGCGGCTGGGTATGTGTCAGGGGGTTACGTGCGTAACTACGCGCGTGTACACGCGCGTGTCTACGCATCCGGTGTGCCCGTTGGGTACGCAAGGGACAGGCTGCGTTGCGTATGCGTATGCGTAAGCGTAGACGTATGCGTAACCCGGTGTGTCAGGGGGTTACGTGCGTAACTACGCGCGTGTACACGCACGCGTGACCACGCGCGTGTCTACGCATCCGGTGTGCCCAGGCCTTTAATGTGCAGATTAACTAGTTAGAGTACGGAAATCGTCTACTTTAAGAAAAATTTTGCACTTTAACTGACTCGACCAGTTAATCTGCAGAATCGCAGATTCCGTACTTTAACGGTAACATATACATTACTTAACTATTGTATGAACTAGATAATAATATTAATTATATTTCATACATTGCCTGGAAGTCCCGTCGGCATTGCGAGTACATAGGTATTGTATTGTATACAATACACATTGCCGGTGACATATAATATACTGTGATAGTGATTAAGACTGACAATTTATATAAATTAAATGTTATTTTTATTGTTCTAATATTTTTAATAGTTATTTATATTTTTATTTATATTAATAGTTATTTATATTTTTATAGTATCTTATTTTTGCAGACGATAAGGATGATAAACAGGATATCAGGATTCTCAACGAACTAGAAAATATAGACGATGAATTAGAAAAGGAAGGCATTGTTATAGTGAGAATGGATAACGATGCTGAAGCCAAAGAATTCGGTATAGATCACTTACCAACATTAGTTTACTTTGAGGAAAACATTCCAGCTATATACGAAGGTGATCTTATGAACGAAGACGAGGTGTTGGAGTGGCTCATTGAACAAAAAAATACTGCAACCATAGAAGAGGTTACTGACGAAATTTTAAGGGATCTTATCGAAGAACATGAATACGTTGTTGTATATTTCAGTAAGTAGTGTGTAGGTAATCGATATGCTTGAATTATACAATGTTTTATATGTGTAAGTAATAGGTACTGTATGATCCTGTACACACACCACTTACTTACTTGATATGCTGATAAATGTTGAAAAAACTCCTTGTTAAAAATTGAGATAAAAAAGTATATTTTAACAACTACCTAAATAAACTTGATAATTTAATAAAAACGTAAAATTTTAAGACACGCGTGGCGGCGGTGCTTAGTAAATGCAGACTAATCTAAACTAAAAATACACGAAAACACTTGCGCGGGAGAATGTGCAGTTGAACGACCGTACAAATACAAAACATGAAAAACCAAACTTGTTGTGGTTACAGTGCAACGATAGCAAACTTAGTATGAGTTACAATACGAGTAATAATTGGCAATTTTATCCTTATAGGTGGTAACTGTGAAGAAGGCGAGGAATGTGACAATATTCTAGATGAATTGGAAAATATTGACGATGAACTTGATGAGACTGGTATTATATTTGTAACAACCGAGGACCTTAATCTAGCCAAGAAATACGGAATCAAGACCTTCCCAACGTTAGTGTTTTTCAGAAATAAGGACCCACTTATATACAAAGGTAATTAATTCATATTTGATTGAATAGCATTTATTCAAGATTGTTGAGCTTATTTAACTTTTACATTTCTATCTGATCCTAATTGTTAATATAAAATTGTAGGTGATATTGAAGACGAAGATGAAGTTTTGTCATGGTTGACTGATGAAGATACACTAGAAATTCCTGGAAAAATCGAAGAAGTTAACTCCAAAATGTTGGAAAAGATCTTAGAAGAAAACGATCACGTAGTTGTATTCTTCTGTAGGTACTTAACAGTTATTGAAAATATGTTGTTAAAGACGCAAGCAATATTAATTCTTTTCATTTGCAGATAAAGAAGGTGATAAGAAATCTCAGAAAATTTTGAGTGAACTGGAAAACATAGATGACGAGTGTGAAGAACAAGACATTGATTTTGTAAAGACATCGGACGCAGGCATTGACAAAGAATATGACCTCTCTGAATTGCCTGCATTAGCATTTTACAGGCACAAATTCAGGACAATATACGAAGGAGATCTCATGCATGAAGAAGCCATTCTAAAATGGGTCTTAGAACTTCACGTCTCTCAACCAGACGTTATCGAAAGTGTTGACAGGAAAACGTTGAAAGATTTAATCAATGACGTTGAACATCTTGCGGTATTTTTCTGTAAATATAATTTCTTTGGCAACTGTATGGGATTCACATTTTTCCAACACATTGAGTGATTTGCTAATACTTTCCACAGATAGTGAAAATTGTGACACCTGCGATGACATTCTTGAAGAACTGGAGACAATAGATGACGATACTGATAAACATGGAATTCAATTTGTAAAGTCAAAGGATTCTAAATTAGCGTCTGATATTGGTATTTTCAGTTTTCCTGCTCTTGTTTATTATGAAACTGGAGTGCCCATCATGTACGATGGTAAGTGTATGACTATTATTAATAATATGACTATTTTAAGTACCTTAATTTAGTTGATATTCAGAAATAAAAAAGCTTAATGGTACCTTTATCAACTAACTCACTTATTGATAAATATATTCTTTTATTTTATCCTGTTTATAGGTGACTTAAAGAACGAAAAAAAGGTTCTCCAGTGGCTTGTAGATCAGAAAAGTAAGAACCCACATCCATTTCAATAAAATTTATAATTATCTTTTTACGATACGATATTTATGTAGTATTTAATTAAATTAATTGAATCGCAATTCACTGTGCATGACATGACATCATTCTTCGAAAAGTATTTAAGTTATATTTACAACTATTTCTTTATTTACGCCTTCAATGCTGGATGTTTGAGCTGTGTCATTTTGCATGACAGTTACTAATGCCTGCAGGTGAAGATAGCCACCGCCAAAAATATAAAGCTAATACTAAATCGAAGGCCACTGCAGATGGTGATGTTAAATCCTCGGGGTTTCGTGTCAAAAGTGAAAAAGATGATACCAAAAATAAAAAGCCTGCCGAATGGAAAAAACTGGGAACACTAAAAGTAAGATTTCCTGGAAATAAACCTAAAAAAACAAGCGAAAATAACGAAAAGCGCAACAGCAACGACGATGACGGTACAGACAGTGACATTGATAACAATGACACAGACAGTGATAATGAAGTTGACATAAATGACGATGACAGTGATAATAACGATGACAATGACGAACATAAGAAAAACCAAATTAAAAACTTGCTAAAACATAAGACTTTGACTTCTAGTAATGAAGCAACTTGGAAAAAGGTTGGAAAATTAAAAATTCGGTACCCAAAAACAAGTAAAGATACGGGAAATAAAAAAAATGGATTGAACAATGAAAACGGAGATGGTGATGAGAATGATAGTGACGGAGATGTTGATGATAACGATGATGAAGATGACGATGACGATGATGATGACAATACCGATGATGATGACAATGACAATAGCGAAGACGATGATGATGACGATGACGATAACGATGACGATGACGAAGACAATGACGATGATGATTACAGTGAAGATGATGATGACGAAGAAAATCAAATAAAAATAGATGATATAAAAAGAAAAAATAAAAGAGGTGCCAAAGTAAGTAACTCCTACAGGCAAAAAAGAAAAGAGCTTGATTTAAGCGATAGTGATGCAGATGATGAGGATGACGATGACGATGACGACGATGATGAAGATATTGAAGAAGAAACATTTTTCGGTAGAATAAAACGAATGTTTACAGGTAATGAGTAGCATTGGACCCCGAGAGACGAACCCTGCACGGAGGCACGGAGAACCTTTATACCCGTCACACATCTGCATGGTCGAATACTGGTGCCCGCATGGGTCCTCGCATTTAGCTGTCGCCTGCAGTCATTCGCGAGCGCTTTACCAAATTAAATGTTTTTCGATTCTTATACTTACTAACATTCATTTTAGAATTAATAGCGCTATAACAAACAGGCGCATATTATACTATAAATAATGCACAGTATTAACTCGCAGTTTCCTGTTACTTATGGTTACCGTTTATACGGGATGTAAACAAAAATTTTTACTGACTGCAGGCGATCGCTGTTTCTACATTGGATTGGGGGCGAAACCGGCTGTCCCAAAAATGACATATGAACCCTACCAGTGCTGTCCCACTAAAGTCCAAAGTCCAACCAAAGTAGCAAAAGCCACGCCGACGAAGGTGCCGGCCAAGAAGCTAGGCAAGGAGAAAGACAAGCCGCAGCCGGAGAAACCAACCAAGGGCAAAAACAAAGCTCTCGCGAAAGCTGACAAGCAAGGCAAAGGGAAAAAAGGTTTATTCGAGTCTGACAATATTTGGTGGTGGTAAACTTTAATCGTTACATATTTATACTTGCGCTAATATAAAACGATGTTACTGTAAGTAGTAGCTTCGTGCACGCGAGGCATCAAGTGGACACGAATGTTATCGTTTAGACAGTTTTCAGTCCTTACCGAATCTGGTTTCACCTTCATCTAATATGAATAGTCTGGGCTAACGTTGCATCGTTTGTCACTGTATATTAACACTACTAGCTTCTTAACATCCTCGTGTCCCTTGATCCCCGCTAGCACATAACAAAGTTGAATGTTGTAACATGTAGCATAAGGGCTGTGTTTGCTTCTGTCATGAAAAAATCAAATTCGATCAAACTCTTATTTGAAGTAAACATAGCCCACCCACATTGATTATCCCTTTTCGAGGTATATGCTCTATGCCTCTAAATTCAAGAACTATGAAAACTAAATATTGGGATGTCTGGCGACATCACCAACAGGTGTACAAATCGTTAAAATGATTGTTATATTGATTCCAATATTTAGAAATTAAAGATTGAGCCAAAACAAAAGGCATTTGTAACTGTATTTTGCCGTGCCATCTTGAAAGACTTATCGTTGTAAGGATTTCATGTTCATTTAGTTTTCTAGTCTTCATGGAATCTCATTATTTTGTATAACTTTTTTTAAAGAAATAATCTTAAGGATTTAAACCTATAGTTCTTATTCTTTTGTATCAACAATAACATTGTTAAATCAGCAGTAGCAATTATTTTATTTTCATTGATCACATTTGTTACAAAAAGTAAAGAAAAATTTCACAAGCGACAGACGGTTTGAAACGTGTCACCAGTAACGTACACCAATTTGTGGAGGTTTCAATTACACAATTCAGACCATCCTACGCTAATCATTAGTAAGCAGTATTGGCGTTGTGTGACAATAAGTTGGTGTGTAAGTTGTATTGGTTGGCCGAAAATACGCATGGATGTTTATTTATTGTTATACGTTGAAATGTTGAGTCGGCGCTATATAAATTTTTGTTAAATAAATAAATTTTCTATTACGTTTTGTCATTACTCATTTATCATTCGAATGATGTCAGCATGGTATTGCCGTAGTTGTACCCGCGCATGCCATTTATTGGATGTACACTGGTGAGTTTCCAAATTATTAATGAAATGGATGTGGTTTCTTAAAAATACATAGTGTTTGAATATGTCAACATTAGCATAATGTAATATTTAATAATATTTTAGGTAATCTTTTGGATGAAAGCGAGGTATTGGATTGGATGGTCAAACAGAAGGAAGATGAGAGTATCGAAGAAATTGATAGGGACGAGTTGTTCAAGTATATTGAAACGAAGGAATTTTTGGCAATTATTTTTTGTGAGTATTTTTTAACTACAGAGAGATCTTTGATATCAGTGATGGGGTCATTGATATCAAAGATATCCATGCTGTAGTGTAGGCAAAAAATGGGTTCTGATTCATTCACGTTAATGTAGACCTATTTTTATAAGAGAAAGTTTTCTTCAAAACTTTTTTTACATTAGCGACTAAATTCCCTCTTTTACTATTTATATTTTCTTTCTCTACTTTTCTTATTTATTTGGTTTAGTGTTTATGTTCTGTTTTTGTTTTAATCTTCAATAAAATTTATAGACAAAGAGGAGGATCCTGAAAGTCCAAGAGTTCTTCGACATATAGAGTTAATTGACGATGAAGCTGCCGAATATGGAATAAAAATAGCCAAGTGCAGCGACAAATTGATGGCGAAAAAATATGGTTACCGCAACCCTCCTGGTATAACGTATTTTAGAAAAGGCAAATACATTAATTATGATGGAGATATAGACGACGAGGAAGAAATACTTGACTGGTTGACAAATCCTGAAAACATGGAGTTAACGGATCACATTGAGAAAGTCAATAGAAAGATGTTTCAAAAAATAAGACAAACATCGGATTATGTCGCGGTGTTCTTTTGTGAGTTTTAATTAAAATTCTACTTACATTCGACAAGTCACTTTATTATGCATCTTTTTAATTTTGCTACTAGGTAATAAGTAGTCTAATAATTATTTGAATTTTATTGCACATATGACATGTTTTAGACAGTAATGACTGCAAACAGTGCCCTAGAGTGCTAGCTGAGATTGAACATATTGATGATGATGCTGATGGAGCTGGTATCAACTTTGTGAAGATCGACGATAAACAAATGGCGAAAGAGTACGGAGTTTTCGCTCTCCCAGCAGTCTTATTTTTTAAGTTGGGCTCCAAAGATCCTGTGATTTACGCTGGTAATCTCAATACCATTCAACATCATAGGGACAAATTATAATATAATGATATTATTTTTAATTGGGTATATTTTCAGGAGACTTATATGATGAGCAACAACTTTTGAGTTGGTTGTTAACCCAGAAAAATCCCGCGGGAGACGTTATTGAAGCCTTGGAAGGTCAAGATCTCATTGACTCTATTAAAGAGTCCGGTTCATTAGCAGTTTATTTTTGTAAGTTGCGAATCATTTCGCTGACATTGGGTTATATTTATATGCTATAATTAGGGTTTTTGGTAAAACGTGTTGTTATTTTTCTGTATTGCAAGGTTTGTGCTACTCTTTATTCGCGACCTATGCTAACTTTTACTTTTTAATAGGGAACAAAACATTGTGTGATATTTGCAACTCAAAAGCAATGAGAAAAGCGGTGAAAAAGAAAGATAAAGATCCCGAAGATGAAGAGGGGCAGGAACAAGAGGGTACTCTCATAGAAACAAATGATTAGGCATCCTTTCCCTTAGAACACTGATATAGTACCCTCCTGAAACTCATAATTTAACTACATTTAAAAGTAGTCGTTCGTAGCATGTGGCATGTTTTAGGTTTTAGTGATTTTAAAGTTATTTAATTTTAATATGGTCTCTTGGATTCCATTTAAATTTATAATTGTTTAATACGTAGTAGTCCCTGAGTTTAATTCCTCATGTAGATATTTCCAGTCGATTGTGTGCAATGAAACCCTCATTAGGTTAATTATATTAAATCCATATTGAGAAATAAGAGCCTTAGGTAATGTAGCCACCTTTTCTACACTTAGGTTAGGAGTGCGAGTGACTGACATATCATTAATACAACTAATTGGTAATAGATATTAATATTTCAGACAGCATGGACTGCGAACAATGTGCAGGAATATTGGAAGAGCTTGAAAACATCGATGATGATTGTGACAGGCATGGCATCAAGTTTGTCAAAACACAAGACTATTCAATAGCCGAATTGTTTGGAGTAACAGACTTCCCGGTTCTCGTGTATTTTGAAGACAATATTCCAAATGTTTATGAAGGATCTTTGGCTGAAGAAGAGGAAGTTCTTCAATGGCTCATTACGCAAAAAACAGAAGATCGCATCGAACTTATAACAAGAGTAATGCTTGAAAAAATGGTTGACGAAACTCAATACTTGGCAGTATATTTTTGTGAGTCTTAAAACTAAATTTTAATTTATACATAAGTACATAGTCAATGTCAAGAAATTGAGTAGGTAACTTTTTTTCAAAATGTTTCAGATAAGTTGAACTGTCATATATGTGATCACATTCTTGAGGGACTAGAAAGTATCGATGATGAATGCGATGTATTTGGCATACACATGGTGAAAATTCAAGATCCACAACTAGCTAAAAGATATTCAATAAAAACATTCCCAGCCATGGTTTACTTTAGGTAAGTAATTTTTCTCTTTCTCATACCAACGAATGAATAGAAAGATCAAACATCCGATAGGTGGCTAGACGGACTATTTTTTTTTAGAAAAAAATAACTATTCCCTTTTTACTGAAAAATAACTGTTCACGCAGACTTAGTCGCGGGCGGGCGTTAGTTACGTAATATTATTTTCTCTTAGTGTCAGCAATTTTGAATCGTTATGAATATTCCAGAAACGGAAACCCACTTCTTTTTGAAGGTGATCTACAAAATGAAGAATCCATACTAGAATGGCTTATTGATGATGATAATCGTGAGTTGGCCGATGAAATCGAGTCCGTCAACGAACGAATGTTAGAAAGGTTACTTCAGGAGTCACATTTGCTTGTAGTATTCTTTTGTGAGTATCAGACGTATGAAATAAATAAATGTTACTTTCAAAAGTCACTAACATCATCCTTCTTTTTAGATGACGATGAAGACTGTCAAGAATGTGAAGAAATTCTGGAGTCTTTAGAGCAAATTGATGGCGAAGTTGATCAATTTGGAATAGATTTCGTGAAAATTGCAAGCCCGGAGGCAGCTGCTAAATATAATGTGGTTAATATGCCAACACTGATGTACTTCCGTAAACAAGTGCCTATGCTTTACGACGGCGATTTACACCAGGTCGACAGAATTTTGCAATGGTTGACATCTCAAGACGTTTTTGAAATTAAAAATGAAATTGAAGAAGTAAACCGGAAAATGCTTGATAAACTTTTAGAAGAAAATGAATTTCTAGCTGTTTACTTCTGTAAGTACTTAGTCTTACTATTTTTTGTTGAATTATCTTGTACATACTTCAACTTTTTATGTTGAATATAGTGGGAATCATATTAATTTCACTATAATTTGAAGAATAAATTCCTCTCGGATATTTTTTGCTCGAAAACCAATGATCACAAATGATAGAAATTTATATTTCGATAACGTAATCAATTTAAATTTCCTAATTTTCCAGATGAAAAGTCACCTGAAAGTCGTGCCGTATTGGATAAACTAGAAAATATTGACAGTGAAACTGATAACTTGGATATCACCTTCGTGAAAATGGAAGATCCACGTTATGCACGAAAATGGGGTGTCACTAAGCTTCCTGCAATCGTGTATTTTAGAAAGAGATTCCCAAGCATATATAGGGGTCAGTACTAGAGTTTAGAATTTAAAGAAAAAACAATTTAAATATATACTTGATGCAAAATTCTTATGGATGTTTTTAATTACAGGCGACCTTATGAACGAAGATGAAGTGTTGGAATGGCTTCGAAAAAACAGATTCCGACAACCAGAGTTAAACATCTTTATGTACGCGTTAATAGCTCTATCAATAGCGTTCATAATGTACACTGCGTTCTTGCTTCAGTGTTTCAAGCCAGCGCCGCCTGCTCCCGCGCCGCATCCGAAACAAGCGTGAAATCAAACACTTCATGGACTTTTTAACTTGTATCTTTAGGGAAAACATTTATACTGTGACGTGACGAATCTGCCTTTCGAGGCATCGATATCGAATCTTTGATTTTGACATTGTGATCTGATAGACCGATGCTATCCATTGATTTACTTAAATCTTTTGATGGTTTGTTAATGCAGATCAAAACTTATGTAGATTATTACATTTCTTGGGATCAAACTTTTACTTTGATAGAGATTTTAGAAATACGAATGCCTAAGATTAGTAATGGTAATTGTGACAAGCACAAATACTGGATTGACTTGAAACCAGGACAGATTCTCTAGATGTAATGTCTTATTCGTGATTTATGTAAGTGTTTTTTATACTTGCGTCTTGCGTCTAAGATTTTTTTAGTTATAGCATTTTAAATTATTACGGTTAACTTCATTTAAGACTGTATTATCTTCTTGATAGCATTATCTGTACGGATCTGTTGTAAGATATACCATGTCCTCGTATGTCCATTGTCTTATTCAAGAAACAATGATTAATTTTGGAAATGAATCTGTCTTTTTATGGTTTATATAAGCATACTTTCATAGTCTTACGAATTTTGTTGAGCCTCTGTTAAGATTGTGTTATAGGTACTCGTAATTTTCGGAGCTTTTGAACTTTGCCTTTTTGTAAGAGTCTTCCGGTTGTTTTACTCTAGTCTTTTTTTAATTAATTTAAATTGGATATTTACCAAGCAATTTATTATAATCTCTTACTTAAAACTTTTTTGTAATAAGATTAGGACATTGTGAGAGTTCACCCTTAACCTGTTTGAAAATGAGCTTGGTTTTGTTCAAAAGCTTCTGCTTTTGTGTGATTGTCCACTGAGCGGGATATCAACAGGCGGCTGCTTTTTTAATTGTTTACAAATATAAATATTTCCACTTTACAAATTTAATTCGAGATAAGATGAAACACAGATTCAAAATGACACACAGAACACAACGATTTTTTTTTAAAGTCTGTGAGTTCAAGGTTTGTTTGTTTAAATGTTATTGTTGATGTTAATTTTATGCTAATGGGATAATGAATTTACGTAAGTACTTATGGGGAAAATAAACTATTAAACGAAGGGACGCGCCGATCATTATTATGTTGTCATTCCCGCTCTTTGTGTGGTATATTGTTGTGTATAATTATAATGATACCTTTGTTAAAATAACACGTTAAGGAAACATGAAGTTAATGATAAAGAAATGCTCAAGGGAGTGCCAATGCGTTCTTATGTTACGCAGTATTCGATAAATCTTGTATATAAAATGTAAATACATTAAATGAATAAAAATAGTAAAACATTGATAGATTTCTTTCATTTCTTAAGGGTCCATGATAGATAGGAAAACTTTTATATATTTATATAAAAAAACGTAAAACAGGCTAAAGAGATTAGTAGCTACAAGTATTAAATTGAATATTAACCTCACAGACGATTGTAAAAAAACATTATGATTTATATCAAAAGGGCTTGCGTAGTCATATTTTTGGCGTAAATAATAGCGGAAATGTATTGAATTCTACATCAAAATACGCTTTTACGTACCTACTGTGAAGTTGCTCCAATTTTTTTTTTCAAGAAATATAAATGTGCTGAAGATAATGATAAAAAAACAACGAAATATATCGAAAAAGTGCAGAAGTGAGGTTATTTTCCATACTCATTACACGTAAAGAAAAAGACAAAGACAAATGTTTCCGCATAACCGAACCTTAAATTATATCCCTACCACATTTTGGTTTCACCATAAACGCCATTATTTGCTCCAGGGATACCCGTAAAGTACCCGGCGAGTAGTAACTCACCTCACTCGCTTCACTCACGCACGGGCACGAAAATAAATAATTATGGTTCTCTTGATTTCAGAAGGTAGTCAAGAACATAGTCACTACAGGATGTAACGATAATCGGAATTTCGATGACCTATTATTGAAACTTTGAAGTTCTAGTTTGAATTAACAATAGGCAAAGATGATTGAATATTATGATAATGAAATAATGAGTTAGATGATGAAATAACGACTGGGTTCATAAAAAAAGGAACACTGGGAAAAAATAAAAAAAATATGAAGTCGGTTAATAACAATGCGTTTTAAAAATTACCATTCCCGCATGCATGAATGCATGAATAAGTAATAGAACTTCAAACGAACTGCTGTAATGAATTTGAATTCGATTTAACATAAAATATTCAACAATATATAGCAGATGTGTCAATAGTCAACGGGCTTTGTAGGCAAGTTAGTTAAGTACCTAGGTAATTTTCTAGATATTTTTTTTCAGAGTATTTAACACGATGTTATTCTATTCTTAAAACTGAAACTGTAAGGACTTAAAAAAATGTCTTAATTACCTGTTGTTTGCATTTTCATTTGTAGTCACTAGCTAAATTATATATATTTCTATATTATTAAGCTAAGCTATATCAAGATTCTGTTTATTTCGTTATTTGACACATCACACACCCCGTATAAGCACAAACAATGGAATAACAGACAAAAAGTTGGTGCTAGAAAAACCGTAGGCACAATTTATTCAGTATGTTTATTCGACAGTCTTACCTATTCGTTAACTGAAGAAGATCATGAAACTTACAAGTTTGAAGTTACTGTTATCGTATGTTATCGTGTTTCCCATAGACAAAAAACCACTCAGTGAAAATGGTTATGTTGTGTACTAAGTTTTTCCCGTGGCGTGTTCCTAAAAATATGAATAAATATGTCTTGTCCTATTTCTTTTTTTTGCCGCTCATATAGATACCATTTTTTATTACATACTTACCTATATTTATGATGGTGCAAGAAGCTTATACCCACAATGGAGATTGCACGCCTAGTATCATAGTGAAGATTGAAAAAAGACTCTTTAGTGACGTCACGGCGTATTGCTATCTCTTTCTTTTCGTTTTACAATACGTTTTCGTTTCTCACGAACGAACGAACGACGAACAACGAACACGTATTGTAACACTAAAGAAAGAGGTTGCAATAAGCCGTCACGTCACTCAAGGACATTTTTTCTATCTTCACTATGACACTGGCCGAGCAATCTCCATTGGAGGGAGGTATAAGCTTCTTGTGAAGGTGTGATTTAGGCTGGCAACATACAAACGGAATTCTGTTTCGGAATTCATCATTCCGAACGCAGCTAATCCATACAAATCTATGGACCTACCTCACACATGCGCGATTTTTCCGTAAGTACGGAATTTTCATGTGGTTGGCTTTAACTTTACCCACAATCTTTGGAGTAAACTTATTTCTTGGGCAAAACATATTTGTCCATATTATTTAAAGTGCATTGTATCATAGAGGAAATAATCACTACGTTATTTTAAAAACTTAACCGACATCTCGCAGTTTGCAATAGATAGACATAGACAGTACTGTCATGTTTTTCCATTTTATTTTTTTTTACAATATCGCTATCGTGTCATTTCATTACACAATGCTGTCAAGTGATTTTGTTTACATTTTTCAGCTGACAGTCAAGTAAGAGTTTTTTTATGTTAAGTTGACAGACGTTCATTTTCTTTAAAATTACCTATTTTTTTATCTTTTTAGGATCCCGTAAGTTTCAAAAAGTGTTGATGTTAGGTTTCCAATATTGACTATGTGCCAGTCTGCCATACAAACATAATATTTTATTCATAGAAGTCGAATTTATTATAATTTTGTGCTATTTGACCAAGGTACAGACCTATGCACAACAGCCGCAAGATAAGTTAAACAGTTGAACTACCTATGAAAACAGTTTTTTTTACCGTTCAGTGCCAAAATGTACACTTTCCAAAATGTAGGTACACTCTTAGAACAGATAGGAATACTTAACTGATTTTAAAATACCAGGATCACATAAATATGGAAAAGGTTCTATTATTAAAAAACTGTTTTTTATAAGTATTTATTTTTTATTAAAAAATAACCTTTCGAAACCGATGTACATTTTGGGAAGTGTAAATTTTGGCACTGAACATTTATTCGCATTACGTAGCGTACGGCCACAGAATAAATGTGAAAGTTTGTGGGTTTGGTTGGATGTTTGTTCGTCAATCACGCAAAAACTACTGAACGGATTTCGTTGAAATTTGGCTGGCACAGAGATAGTAGACAGCCTAGATTAAAACATAGGACACTTTTTATCCCGATATACCCACGGGAACGTGAACTACGCGGGCGGCCGCTAGTACATAATAATAGATGACGACATCTTAACGACGATCTCAAGGTCAACATGGTATTACGTGCCTCTGACTGTACATGGTTAATAGTCGCGTAGCCAGAGAAAAATTACCTTCGATAATATTAAAAGTTTTAGTTTTTGCTGAGTGTATAGACTATGTGCATTGTGAGCTATTGTTGAAAAGTTAGAAGTTTTATGCCGGTGCTTTAGGTATAGTTTAGGTATTTTGTGATATTTCGTTTAACGTAATATATATAGAATTAAAGTTTGAAATGTTGATTGTTTCAGAATAAGAACTATGTTATCTTCATGTTGTAAAATATTTAGAAAGTTATTATGTGTGGAAGTGCGTAAATCACAAAATCACTCTTTTGTGTTCGAATAAAATTTTAAAATTTCTGAAATCTTATTTTAAGACTTTCAGTGGTTAGATATACCAGTTCAATAAAGTTTAGAAAGTTAAGTGGTGTGCTTCTTTGATATTTTCATTTTTCCTTTATAACATACGGAATAATGAATTAAAAATTGATAAGATCGCTCTTACAATACCTTTTCAATGCACTTATATACTACACAAAAAATTAGAAACATACATAATGTGGGTTTTGTTTAAATTACGGATAAATTATTGCGCTAAAATACGAATTATACGGGACGCGCGAGCGGGTGCATGCAGGGGCCGCTGACTGCCACGCGGCGCGCGGGCGGGCGCAGGGCCACAAACAATAAGCTACTCTCTTTGCATGGCAATAAAGTACAATTTCAAATTTCACAGCGCTGCGTGCCTGATATTACAAGCACCTACGAAGCGCCACTCTTTTTGTCGCGTAATCGATGAAATTACACAGAATACTTATAAAATAAAATAAAGCTACCTACCTACTAAATAAGCTGATCATAATTGTTTTTCTAAGGTAGTTTGGCGAATCAACTTTTAAGGCACTCCTTTCAGAGCATTTTGAAACAGAAAACAAAAATAAATTTAATTGAATTTACAAGAATTTAGGTAAATTCGAATTTATATAATTTATCTAATTTTTAGATTTTAAAGGTGGCTACGAATGGCCATGATGTTTGACGTTTAGTTTTTGAGATTTTTAAGAATAACAAAAGATCGTCTAAAATTTCCCCTCTGTTACCTATTTTGTGTTTTTTTTTTGTGAATGAAAATGATACTTCTAAGAAAATCAGATACCGTAAACCTTCTGCAACTTTGCACGAAATTTAAGGTTTTTTTTAATATCTCTTCAAGTATTTATTATCTCTTTCCATTTTTACATTAGCGCGCGAATTGGAGATGTATGTCATATATCTTAAGGTTCATAACGCCGAAACGGCTGTTAGATTGATCTCCAGAAACCGTCAAGTCGTTGGCAAAGTTGTGATAAAATATCCCAACTTTGCCTAGAAGATTATAAGCAAAAATACGAGCCGCATTTAAAAACTGGTCTTAATTATAGAGCCATACAAATTGCGTTACCATCGAGATGTGCATGGATTACCACAATAAGCATCAATATTTTTTTCTTGCATGCAGGCGAAGTTGGGCACAAGCAGGCAAACTTTGAGCAGTATCAGTAAATATTTCCATAGTAAATTTGGAGCATACTACGGGTTGCCACAAATAGAAAAACACAAAATTTAAAAGACTTACTATAATTTCAATAAAAATGGGTAAATCCGGACGTAAACCAACTAAATTCACAGGACTAAACTAATTTCATTTGATTTGTTTTAATTTCTTTATTTTGAATTTATTCTTTTCTTTTGAATTTTTTTTTTATAACTATTAAACCTTTAAACATTTATAATTACTATTGTAAGATTGTTTTCTATTTTTATAGCTGTATATCTTTTTATTTAATAACTAAACAAAGTAAACATAGACTGCCCTCCAAACCGCTTTACTGTCGTTGAGTAAGTAGTGGCAACCCTAAGGCTAGGCAAACTTGAGTCACTAATGCTCGAGAAGCCTTTTACAACATTGCCTACCGTGGTTCTAGCCGTAAATGATTGACATTAACAAGAAAAACCCTTATAAACAGGAGAAAGAGCATATTTGCTTACCCTATAAATACTAAGAGAGCTGAAATTCTCGATTTTTCCAAGGAAAAACTAAAAGTTTGCGACCGTTGACAGCTGACAGACAAAAAAGTAACGGTGTTGCCACTTTGAATAATAATGAAATGGGTTGCCAATAAAACGAAGGTATTTCTCTCATTATCAAAAGTAAAAAATAGATGGCGGTTATGAATTAATGTTAGTTTTACTAGATTAGGCAGAATTGAAGCTTAGCAGGTTAGCTTATCTTGCAGCAGTTTACGGTACTTAAATTTAGTATTTAATACAATAAGAAAGTATCCTATCAAAATTATCTATGTTTACAGTAATAGTTTCTAAGATTTACATGATTTTAACTCCACTGCGTTACTTTGACATAAATGTATGTTAAATTTTAAAATAATTTGATATTAAACAGCCACTTAAAACTTACGTCTATGTCAGGCAGTACCTTTCTTTTCTTTATACATATTACGTTCACTGTATTGTTTAAAAGTATAATTGAATTGTATAAATTATTTATACATAAAAACCTACGATCAAGTATATCCTAGATAACGCTTACGAACTAAAACAGTATGCAAACATGGCACCTCAATAGCGTCCCACTTACAAACTGGGCGCTTATTTTGTACATGATCACCTCTTATTTTGTACAAACTCACATTTTATATCACTTATTTTGCACAAAATAAGCTCATTTTTTTACAAAAATACATCTTTTATCACTTACTTTGTGCAAAATAAGCATCCAGTTTGTAGTGGGACGCTATTTGAGGTGCCATTTTTGAGACTCTGACCGGACATCTAGGGTATCCTTAATCAAAGATAAAAGTAATCAAAAATTAGGGGACCCCAGGGTAACACTAGAGAATATAGTAACTCCAGAGAAAAGAAAATAATTAGAGAATACTAGCTTCCGCCCGCGACTTCGTCCACGTGGACATTCGAGAAAATCCTAAGGGTACCTTTAACCAGGATACGAAGTATTCTATGTTCTAACGTCCTGCCTCGCTAGGCAGTACGCTTGGTGTGGACGTACCTCGCTTGCAGGAAGGGCGTTTGCCACTAGCGCGTGAGGATGCGGCCCGACATCGCACTCGGTCGCTATAGTACGCGCTTACCAGCCAGAGGCCTGCTGCGCGCAAGGCACGTTCACACCAAGCGGGCTAACTAGCAAGGCAGGATATTAAACTTTTTATCCAGGTTAAAGGTTCCCTAAGGATTTTCTCGAATGTCCACGCGAACGAAGTCGCGGGCGGAAGCTAGTAGTATAAAATAATATAATACTTAGAAAGCGGGCTTAGATTTTACTGCATGCACGTGCATTTTTTTTCTGAGAAATTACAAAAGACAGACCCCATAACTCGACACTTTATTGTTTACTTTTAAGCCATTGACCATTTTACCGTGCCAGATGTGGGAACACCAGGTCCAGGTAGTCGTCGTTCTAACAGTATAGTTCCCAAAAGATATTGTTACAACGAATTCATCGTAAACTCTTCTTAAAAATTTAAAAGTCGTATATCTTTTGATTGAGTGAACCGATTGCGATGAGATAAAGATTAAATTACTTCGCAAAATACATAGTATATTTCTATGTAAACACCATTACGATTGAGTTAGCGCTTTTTAAGTTATTAGCGCACAAACATACAGATAAACAGACAAACAGATAAAAAGGAGACAAGGAGGAAATGAATATAACTGTAGGCGCTGTAGCGGTGTGCGATCTGAATTGCGCCTTATTGAGTCGTAGCAAGAGTCGCTATTTAATTAAATGATGTTGCAGAATGCGGCTTCTGTACTTGTACTATTATGTATTCTGTGACGGAGTGCACGTTTTTTAGGTGAGTGTTAAACTTTTAGTTTTTCCTTGGAAAAATCGAGAATTTCAGCTCTCTTAGTATTTACGGGGTAAGCAAATATGCTGTTTCTCCTATTTATAAGGGTTTTTCTTGTTAATGTCAATCATTTACGGCTAGAACCACGGTAGGCAATGTTGTAAAAGGCTTCTCGGGCAATAGTGACTCAAGTTTGCCTAGCCCTAGGGTTGTCACTACTTATTCAACGACAGTAAAGCGGTTTGGAGGGCAGTCTATGTTTACTTTGTTTAGTTATTAAATAAAAAGATATACAGCTATAAAAATAGAAAACAATCTTACAAAAGTAATTATAAATGTTTAAAGGTTTAATAGTTATAAAAAAATAAATTCAAAAGAAAAGAATAAATTCAAAATAAAGAAATTAAAACAAATCAAATGAAATTAGTTTAGTCCTGTGAATTTAGTTGGTTTACGTCCGGATTTACCCATTTTTATTGAAATTATAGTAAGTCTTTTAAATTTTGTGTTTTTCTATTTGTGGCAACCCGTAGTATGCTCCAAATTTACTATGGAAATATTTACTGATACTGCTCAAAGTTTGCCTGCTTGTGCCCAACTTCGCCTGCTTGCCAGAAAAAGATATTGATGCTTATATGTGGTAATCCATGCACATCTCGATGGTAACGCAATTTGTATGGCTCTATAATTAAGACCAGTTTTTAAATCTCTCTCCATTTCTTAGCATACGTTAACGACATGAACAATGTATTTAAATACTGCTCATCGTACCAATATGCTGATGACACATGCCTTATAATAGCTGACAAAGACGTAAACAAGGCTCTTGAAAAACTGCAAATGGACTTTGACTCATTAAATAAGTGGTGCCATGATAACGGTCTTGTGCTTAATGCATCCAAAACAAAACTAGTCCATATACGATCGCCATACACTAAAACATTTTGCGAAACAAACAATAGAGTAAAAGCCCATACACACAACTGTTTACATACCAAACAACCACAATGCAAATGCCCTGTAATAGAATCAGTTGATAAGTAAACTTACCTCGGACTGACTGTTGACTGCAACTTCAACTGGCAACCTCATGTTAATAATGTATGTGACAAATTAAGAGCGTTCTTGGCTAACATAATAATTATTAAAAATAGAATACCCTACAAAATTTTACTTCTGTTATATAATGCATTAGCTGATTCAATTATTAATTACGGTATTACAAGTTACGGCAGAACATATAAAACTTACCTTAATAACATTCAAGTCTTACAAATTAGAATTTTAAAATTAATTGTATCTCCAAAAATAAAAGAATTATATCAAAACGATGATTACAAACTTTTCAAACATTGCAATGTCTTACCAATACAATATAAATTTCACTATAACCTATTAAAAGAACAATTTTTCAATAAAGAATTATAACAGAAAATCCAACATAAAATTAATACACGTCAGATTACCCAACAAAAGTTAATAATTTCAACTGCTTCAAATAACACATATGGCGAAAGAACTACACAATATACTGTTCCTCGATTGTTAAACGACTTAGATCTTTCTTTTAAAAAAAGCATCACAGTTCATAATTTAAAGAAAAAACTTAAACTTCATTTTATAAACAGCCTATAGATAGAAGAACGAACGGGTACCGGCTCCTGCGCCGCGAATCTGCCTTCCTTCACATTCACTCTGTGTACACCTGTTCGTTCACCACACAATTGTAAGTGTAACTATCTGTCTCCCTCCTACTCATGCAGTATTATAGTTCTGTCGTATTTTCAACACTACTAAGACAAATAGCCTTTACTTGTTACAAATAAATGTATAAGTCTTTACCTGTAGCTATAGTATTACATAATCTGTGCTTGTATTGTAGTAAGTGAATAACTCGATGAAGTTCTAAAATATCATTACGTACTTACATACCTAAGTAATAGTATAATAGTACTTTCCTACCTAATGTTGTCATACGTACTAGCATCAAATCAACCCGCACCGGACAAATCTATGTGATTTTTGGTGCGTGTAACACTAATGTAATGTTTTATTTTTGATAAATAAATAAATAAAAAAAAAAATATGCGGCTCGTATTTTTGCTTATAATCTTCTAGGCAAAGTTGGGATATTTTATCACAACTTTGCCTACGACTTTGACGGTTTCTGGAGATCAATCTAACAGCCGTTTCGGCGTTATGAACCTTAAGATATATGACATACATCTCCAATTCGCGCGCTAATGTAAAAATGGACACAGATAATAAATACTTGAAGAGATATTTAAAAAAAAACCTTAAAACCTTAAAAGATGCAGCAGTTTACGGTATTGATCAAAGTGTTTAAACCAACTAACTTGTCTTATTTATCTATGTAGATGCCTACATCTGTGGCTAATTTCATAAAATTACTGTCGTCTTTGAGGGCCTTCTATTTTGTGACAATTGTATAAATTAGGTAGGTAGGTACATTAGTTAGAGAGCTAGGTAGATTAGAGTCGCACTATCCATACTAATATTATAAATGCCAAAGTCTGTTTGTTTGTTTGTTACGCCTTCGCGTCATGAATACTAAACCGATCATCATGAAATTTTACATACACGTTGCCAGGGGTATAGAAAAGGAGATAGGGTTTTATCCCGAAAAAAGTATGGTTCCCGAGGGATAGCAAAAAAACTCCACGCAGACGAAGTCGCGGGCGGCCACTAGTGGAATCATAATAATATCATTTCGGGATAAGAGATAGGTCAGATAGGAGTCGACATGTCTTGTAAGTAGCCGAGCGTACAACTTGTAAGTAAGTAGGTAGCTGTAGGTAGTGTAGGTACCTTCATACACTTCGCGCGCGAGCATAAAGGTGGCGACTGACCCAGGCCCGCCGCAAGCGGGCGTGCAAGGCGTGCACCGCACGCGGGCGGCACGTCTAGGGGGGCGGCAAACCGACCGATCCAAGCGACGAAGCTAGGGCCGAAGAAGGTTCATGTCATGAGCGCTCCTGGCAAGATTTGAATTTTGCGCCCCACGGCTAATTTCTAGGATCATGAGCGACACTTGCAAGATTTGAATTTTGCGCCCCAAAACAAATTTCTAGGATAATGAGCGCCCCTGGCAAGATTTTAATTTTGCGTCCTAAGACTTAGACTATTTTCTAACTATAGGTCAGCAAATTGAGGGTTGCTGGCAGACGCCCCCTTGCCAGCCCCTTAACTAGCTACGACACCAGATCTATTACGTAATATTCAGGAAGCTTGAAAGATGCCTCTTTCCTTGTACCCACTTGTGAAGAAGCGGCAAACCGCGGGTCGCGAGCCGCATGCAGCTCTTTGGCTCCCTCTGTGCGGCTCTGCCGAGAATGACCCATAGCTGAATAATTTATTAGAAATAAATAATTTATTTTTCTTGCCTATACCGCTTCGCATCGTGTTCTGACAGCGGAATTATAAGAGTTTAAACCAAACTCCGCTCGGATTTCATTCGAGACCTGGGGCCCTATTTACGAATCCTTCGGCTGGCAAACTTAATTTAAAGATTATCCCTTAAAATATAAAATATATTATTTTATAATAAATTAAAAATTAAAAATTTATATTTAGCGTCGAGCGCCCTTTTATACTGATTTTCTTTCGACATTTGACTCAAATGAATGAGATTAAGTCAAATGTTGAACGAAAATTAGACACCAGCCGAAGAATTCAAAAATAGGGCCCCTGATTTTTCATCGCGCTTAGACAAAATCATTGCACCATCATCCATTGATTGTAGGTAATGATTTTGTCTAAACATAATTTCCGCATGTCCTGGAGCGCGCGGCGCGCTTCGCACTCCGCGACTAGACTTTTACATAAGGAGTAGGTACAAAGATAAAGGCATTTTTCAAGAAACCACCTACTTGTGTAGAATTTTGCAAAAACTAAGAGCGGGGAAGAGTTAAATCACCACACGTCCCGGAGGCGAATTTACAAAGGCTATACTATTCGAGTCACGAATCAGACTCTAATAGATGAGCTTTTGTTTATGCATATTACTCGACAAAACCTAAACTATCTCAGTAAAAAAGTTGACTCAAATAGATTAGCTTTTGTCGAGATATTTCCAAATATTACGTACGAACAAAACCTAGTCAAGTAGAAGCTCACCGCCATTTGTTTATCACGAACGCGATTGGTCGGTGCCGACATGTTCTTTCGTTCACTTCTGTTATGATAATAATATTTAGGATGGATTACAAAGTAGCAGCCGCAATCAGTCAGGAAGACCAACTAAACTGAAAAGAAGAAATCCGTAAGAGCTCGCAATATTATAAGTATTAATATAAAAAATTCATGCAAGTGCTAAAACATTAACGTAACATAAACAATATTTAGGATATCTGCGCCATGCTTCTCTGTCTTTTGATAAAATTTGTAATCCTAACTTTACTAGTCATACGTTTGAGTGCTTTATGGTGTCATACATGGATTAAAAAGTAAAAAAATAAAATGCACGGATATACCAAGGAGTTTTAAATAAGGATTGTTAAAAAGAAGGTTGATAATTCGAAATAAAGAGCATGGACAAAATGAGGTCGCGTCGCATGTATGAAATAAATATGAAAAAAGAAAATTTAATGAAATTTATTAACTGAAGTAACTAATTCATTCTAAGATTTGTATGATTATAAATAAATACATAAGATGGAATATTAATGAATAAGCGAAAAATACAACGGAATGTAACCAAAACAACAGGAATCTACTTTACTCTATGAATAAAAAATTTCAGCATAGGTTTGATCAAACTATTTTTGTCATAAATAATTACAAAAATGAATGCGTCCAACGATGAAGATAGTTGTCTAACTCCAAACGAGTTGAGTGAACAAGTTTCTAATGCTAAATTAAGTTTTTTACCAGGAAAATCACGAACACATTTTCTCGCTGGTAGAGGTGAAAAGTTGTATGTATATGTTTACACGAGACCAAAATTTTGGTCAGTTGTATAACAAATAACTATTATCTATTTTAAGGCCCTTATTCCACCGTAAGCAATCCATTTACTTACGAGTATAGTAAGTTTCATATCTTGTGCTTTGTTGTGTTATGTCATGTGCCATACTCAAATAAGACTCACTGTTAATACGTTTAAATTGTAAAAATACTAAGCTAATCGTAAATTTGATAAAAATAATTATCTGTGTTATGTAGGTATTTTAGATTAGACGCAAAAAAACTTTTGTACTCGCAACAAGTGTGTAAAGTGTACTTGTTTCGCACCTAATGAAAGTCCTTTTTTATGTCAATCAAATACAGAATAGAAAGGAGTAATTTAATTATTTTAATATTAAAATAATAATAATTGCCATGTAACTATCCACCTATTATTGAAGCTAACGATCGGTAAATATCGGTATCAAATTTAATAGCATTTGTTGCTGCAATATGTGTAATACAGTACTAGGTTTTATCCGTGCATTTTCTGTGAAAATATCAAGAGAAAAGCTAATCCATTTGAGTCAACTTTTTTACTGAAATAGATTAGGTTTTGTTGAGTAACATGCATAAACAAAAGCTCAACTATTAGAGTTTGAATCGTGACTCAAATAGTATAGCCTTTGTAAATTCGCGTCCCGGAGCGCGTGGCGCGCTTCGCACGCCGCGACTAAACTTCTACATGAGGAGTGGGTACAAAGATAAAGGCATCTTACAAGAAATCACCCACTTGTGTAGAGTTTTACAAAAAATTAAGCGCGGGGAAAAGTTAAAATTGAGTTTAGCTCTCGAAAGAAATAATTTCTTTCTAACAAGCAGGTAGTCGTAGCGTAGTAGGGGGCGGCATAATCGGTCTTGCACGCGGGCGCTCAAACAGCTGGCGGCGGGCCTGGCTGACCTGTAACATTTCATCATAACGTAACGTTACGTTACGACGAAATAATAATAATTTATTCTTATTTATAACGCGAGTGGGCCTGGGGCCCTATTTTTTTTTGAATCACTCGACTGGCGCCGAGCGCTCTTTTCTATTGATTTTCGTTCGACATTTGACTCAAATGTATGGGATGTCGAACGAAAATCAGTAGAAACGAGCGCTCGACACCAGTCGAGCGATTCAAAAATAGGGCTCCTGGACTGGCGGCCGGCCGCCGCGCCGCGCCTTCCGCCGCGCGCCACCAGCGGCACCGGACCGGCGCGGGCGGCCTGTAGCGACAATACTACATATTTTATCCGTAATTAAACAAAAGCCACTGTATGTATTTTTCTAATTTTTTGTGTAGTATATAAGTGCATTGAAAAGGTATTGTAAGAGCGATCTTATCAATTTTTAATTCATTATTCCGTATGTTATAAAGGAAAAATTAAAATATCAAAGAAGCACACCACTTAACTTTCTAAACTTTGTTGAACTGGTATATCTAACCACTGAAAGTCTTAAAATAAGATTTCAGAAATTTTAAAATTTTATTCGATCTCAAAAGAGTGATTTTGTGATTTACGCACTTCCACACATAATAACTTTCTAAATATTTTACAACATGAAGATAACATAGTTCTTATTATGAAACATTCAACATTTCAAACTTTAATTCTATATATATTACGTTAAACGAAATATTACGAAATACCTAAACTATACCTAAAGCACCGGCATAAAACTTCTAACTTTTCAACAATAGCTCACAATGCACATAATCTATACACTCAGCAAAAACTAAAACTTTTAGTATTATCAAAACTTCTTTATGAAATTTAATGTCCCACGGCCGGACTATAAAAACATTAACAAAAAGATGCAAGACTAAAATATTAGTAGTCTTATGGCCGAATACTCAAACGCTAATTAACTTTGAGGGGCTCTCAAACGTCGTCCTGTCGCATTAAATGTCAAAGATATGACAAAGACAGCATGCTGTTTGAGAGCCGCTCAAAGTTAAGTAGCGTTTGAGTATTCGGCCATTACTTAAGTAGGTAAGTACTTAATGAAAACATTATTTATATGGACTATATAGTATACTAGGTCCACTCACACTCAGTGGCGTAACTAGGGTGTGGCAGGTAGGGCACGTGCCCTGGGCGCCATTCATAGGGGGGCGCAATTCGCGGGTTGTTTTGGTTTGGTTGGTGCGGTTTGAAAGCTCGCACACATGCTCCAATCACGCAAGCCGGCATCTACCCGCCCGCCCGGGTGAAACCACAAATTACAAGATTAGTGGGTGAAACTGAGTAAAAATCGCGCTGCGCGGCCGTTATTTTACAGACAAGGCGGGCAAGATTAGTGAATAAAACTAACTAAAACACGCGCTGCGCGGCCGTTTTTTACTAAAGACAGGCAAGATTATAAGATAGTTGTTGAATCTGCCTAAAAATCGCGCTGCGCGGCCGTTTTTTATTATAGGCAGGCAAGATAACTAGATTAGTGGATGAAACTAACTAAAAATCGCGCTGCGCGGCCATTTTTTACTGTTAACAGGAAAGAGTACTAGATTAGTGCATAAAACTGACTAAACATCGCGCTGCGCGGCCGTTTTTTTTACTATGGGCAGGCAAGAATACTAGATTACTAAAACTGGCTCTCTAGTGTAAATGTTTTATTTAGTGTTTATTTTACATTTAGATAACTTATGAAGGGGCGCAACTTCTGTGCTTACCCTAGGCGCTGCCGTATCCGATTGGTACGCCGCTCACACTTGGCGAATATAATAATACCTACTACGTCATAATCTTTCAAGGGTACGAAACTTCATTTAAATAGTATGCACAACGTTTTTACCTTTAAACATTATTACATCTGAAATGAATAGGAGTGCTAGAGAATAGTAAAAGTGCGGTTTTTTTTTGATTAAAGTTAGGTAAGTTTATTCAAGAAACATTTTCGTTAAACTTTGGGACGTATTTAATAGCACTTTAAATTTGACGAAAACAGCTATAAAACTGTAGGTATATCAGCACTTTAAAATAATGATAGACCTATAATTTAATCTTATCACTACAAAAATAATGGTTTGCACTTTAAAATAATAATAGATCTATAATTAATATTATCACTACAAAAATAATGGTTTGCACTATAACTGTGTCCCAACTCCGAAATCATTTAATTTCTGTCAAACCATGTCAGACTAATGAGATAGCAAGTCTCATCAAGTCGGTTCTAGGTTCTAGCGTTGTTGGTCGCAATGGAACCTAACCTCCTCCTCAGCTTCCCTCTCGCTGCGCGCGCTCGTCGTCGCACCTAGTCGTCTGTTTACCAGTACTAAAGTTATAAAATTTATTTGTATGGTGTAAAGTATTAAATTTAAAGCTAAACAATTAACTGTATAGTGCAAAGTATTAATTTTAAAGCTCAGCATATTTAAAGTGGAAACCATTATTTTTAAAGTTCGTTCAATAAATTTTGAAGCTAAACATTTTAAAGTGTGTTACATTATTTTTAAAGTGCAATTATATATTCCCCTTAAACTTTGGGCAACAATCATAGACTTATTATATTACTCAACAATGCATTGATTCTGTTCAACAAATTAATGTCCATTATATCATTGAAACAACTGGGCCCTTTTTCATAAACATTACCGTAGTAAATTACAATGATCGTTTGGTGTTCCTTGCGTCGCCAATTTGAAACTAGATAAATGAATCGTCCTGTCGACGAACAGTCCAATAGCAAATCGGTCGTAGGAGAACGGTTGCTGAATCAAGAAGAAAGAGAAACTGCCTACTCACAGACACCGCAATGTACGCTACGGTGATTTCACCGTAGTAGTAGCAATTACAGAATTTATCCTCTCGATTTTCTTAATAGAACTCCTGCCCCCCTCCCTAGCCAAAGTAACATTTGCAAATCTACGTTATCGCTTCGCTTTCGAAACCATGTATGGGATTGACATAAGGTTTCGTTAACAATCGAATTTTAAAAACGTCAAATCCATACATTTTTCGGAACGAAGCGATAGCGATGCAAAATGTGACATTGGCTACAGGTTCTGGGGGGCTACTCAAATGGCCACTTTTCAATTCGTTCGGTAACTCAAAAATTAAAAGTAAGCCATAAACAAGTGGCCATTTGAGTAGGGGACTTGTACTATTACGTATTCTGTGGTAGGGGGGCTGGTCCCTACTCAAATGGCCAAAATTCTATCCGTTTGAACGCTACGCTTAATTTTAAAACTTAAACTTTTTCAATTTAATATAGTTTTCGATGACTCAGATTTGATGACGAACATGAGACAGTTTGCAAAACTCACTGATTTTCTTTCTGTTTTGAAGATTTTTTTTTTTGTATTTAAGTTGACCTTTTTTATTTATAATCTTCTATAAATAAAATTAAAATAAAATTATATGTCCAAGTTATAATCTTCTATAAATAAAATAAAATATAATTTAATTACTTACTCAATAATTAAATTACACAAATTGCGTTGAGACAGCGAGCCCAAATAAGTTAGTTAAATACGGAGGCGAGTTAAATTTTTTTAGCCACCATCATCCAAAATTTGGAAAGATGTAATCAATCGATAATACTGAACAGTTTTCTTTTCAAAATCGACTGGTGTCTTTAATTATGTGACAGCCACTGTATGTGTCGAAATTTGACACAAAATTTTGGCCATTCCTTATTACCGCCTCAACAGATCACGTGATCTCTTTAATTTGTATGGATTATGGATTATCAACAACTTTTTTACATATTTGGCTATCTGTTCCTTAGAGAAATGGTTGTACAGACCTAGCTTATTAGATACTCAATTTTTGCGCAATGTTATGTTTAGCTTTTGTTGTTTTCTATTATTTTTCTTAACAGTTTTTAACTGTTAATTTTCAGGTCACTACTAGCCATGATAAAGTGGGCGCCCTTGAATGTGCCTTTGAGGCGCCGCTTACAAACGCTGAGCATCTTCAGCTACATATTTATAGCCACATATGGCATCTTCGTTGGCTACATAGTTTTCGTAGCTTTACTATTTACAAGACTTTGGTGGCTCGGTGTTATTTATATACTGTATGCTCTGAACAATAATTGTTTAGTTGGTTTTTATGCTAATTTCAAGTAAGTACCTATAAATAGTCAAATTAATTTACCAGTATCAATATAATAGGATGTTTGGTAATCCTTACTAATATTATAAATGCGAAAGTCCGTTTGTTTGTTAGTTTGTTACGCCTTCACGTCTTAACTTCTAAACCGATCATCATGAAATTTTGCATACACGTTGTCAGGGGTACAGAGAAGGATATAGGGTACCTTTCATCTCGAAAAAAGTATGGTTCCCCAGGGATAGCAAAAAATCTTTCCACGCAGATGAAGTCGCGGGCGGTCGCTAGTATCCTTATAAAGCCAAATATGGTAGTTACTACATTCGGCGTCAGAGAAATTCTACCTTTTCAAAAATGTCTTCAAAGTTAATTTAATCCTATCTAATTTAATGGCAAGTGTTGTTATACAGTGATAGACACATAATTAAATCAAATCAAAATCAAATCAAATCAAAGTTTTATTTGCAAGAACATAAGTTTTACATAAACAGGTGGTAGGGTGAATATGCCTATTACCAGCCCCCCCAAGGATTTTTCAACTTTGAATCTCTGTTGTTGCCACAATTGCTATCTTAAAAATATTGTTGATACAGTTTTAGGTAGGTTGATTCATCTTTATTACGAAAATAGAACTTAGTTTTACGTAGTTTTGTGGGAAAAAAATAGAGAAGCGTTTAAATGTCCGAAGGGCGAAAAACCCTAACTCCAGCCGCTTTTGCCCTAATATCAGCCGCTTTGCTCCCTAATTCCAGCCGGGTACAGGGTGTTCTAAAATAATACAACAATGTTAGTATAAAATAAAAAAAATATAATTTGGTAACTCTCAATAGTGATAATAAAACACTAAAGGCTATAAATTATGATTCCCATAGCAAGTCATTGAAACTTACACCTCTTCTGTAGATATTAATCAATTAAGAATACACATATATTAAAAATGGCGTAACAAAATGTTAACTTTGGTTTAATAAACATATAATCAATGAGTATGAAATCGTTTTAATTATTTGAAACTTTTTAAGCGTTTTCCAATAAGTGGAATTCAATATACATTTTTTTATATTGAATTTATTTTCTGTTTCTATGAGTGAAGAAAAGTATGATGTTAATTATTATTACTTTTTACATCTAACATTAAAAAATAAAACAAAATAATTAAAATCATATTTGAGAACACCCTGTATATTGTCGTAAAGTTATATGACCGGCTGGAGTTAGGTTCTCATACATATCCTAATACCAGCCCCTAATTTGCAGAACAAATAACTTAGGAATTGAACATTTTTCACCCGGCTGTAATTAGGTCATAGGGTGCAGGGTTAGTAATTCTAGTGAATAGCACTACAAATTCCAACCTTGAGACGAGCAAATTAAGATGAACTTGATTTCTTAAACGAAAGTTAAATACCCAATACCAGCCCCGGCTGGTAATAGAAAGTTATTGAAAATCATCCAGTCAAACTCCAGCCCCCCTATTTTTTTCGAAATTAGTAAATTTAATTACAAACTAGTAATGTCAAAACGTTATATATCTAATCTATTACTAGTATCAAAGCTTAAAACCTAAAAAAAATTGCATCTTGCCTTCGTAAACACACTTCCCAAAGTTCGCATCGATCGAGCTTTTATGCTGTTTTTCAAACATAGTCACCTCTACTCGGTCTCGGTAAACATTATTGCTCGTTGTGTGAGTTGTAGGTGACGTGACCGGCTAATAGTGATTTTCCAACTTAGAGGATTAACTAGCGGTGTGGCTCCATCAAACAGTTTCCGAATTTCACTGTTTTTTAATGAAAGCAAAGCAAAAACTTTTGGGGGCTGGTATTAGGGGGGGGGCTGGAGTTAGGCATATCCACCCTATGTTATTATTGGATAGAGTACAAATATTCGCCTCACAAAAAGCATGCAAAAATTATTATTAGTTATGTATAAATTAAAATGTCAGTTTAATTATTAAATTACTTATAGATATTAAAATGTCATAGTGGGCATTATTAAATTATTCAATACTACATAAAAAAAATAACAAAATTGATGCAGATAACATTAATCTTACATTCGTATTATGATTTAAAAGTGTCAGCAGGTTCATCGACCATCTTCGAATTCTTGCAAAGAATAAAAACATTTGTCAATTACAATCTGCGCAACTCCGTTATACCTTGGGGTATCATCTTGGACGAATTCGTCCAAGGGTATCATATTAAAAACTTTTAATGAACTGATGAGGCAGTTTTTTTTTATTCATAAAGCCTCTGCATAGGTGTGTTTTTAATCTGGTAGGGTCTCTTTGTGTGTATTTACTATCTTCGCTTGTCTTTTTGAATAAGTATGGGTGCTTTTTTACGAAAGTTCCAACCTCTAAAATATATATCGATGTGACCGTTAGTAACTGCAGTTTTTTAAAAAGTGGTCTACGGGGGGGTTATTCACGATTGTCGGAAACCAACTTTCCGAGTCGAATCGGAAAGTCTGCCGAAAAACGCGATTCACGATCATCGGATCGAATATTTTTGACATTACTTTGTCGATTGAATTCGATTTACTATCCGAGAGCATTTTTCTATCGGAAAGAGATCCGTACACTAAGAAGATTGGAATTAATGAAAAAAAAATATGAAATTCACCTAAGTACATTCGAAAAGCTTATTTAAAACCCCAAAATTAAGGCCACGTAGGTAGTAAGTAATCTCATTTTTTGTGCTATAAAGATTATAGGTTAATATTTCTACTAAGTATAAAAAAATATTATATTGAACAAACAATACTTTTGCTTTTATTAAGTAACCTTATTTTCCAAGAAAAAAAACAAAATTTATCAAAACTGCGGTACACCTGCGATTTTTTTATTGTAGGAAAGAAGTAAATGTTCACGTTTACAAAGAATGTTATGTATGTTATGTTAAATTCAGTATTTTTATAATTTATTAAATGTCGCAGATTTAATGACGAGTGTTATTTTTTTTTAGATAATAGGATGAAACTTGTGAAGTATCAATGTAAATTTTAGTAATTTATCGCGAAATATCAATTCCAGCTTATCGATTTTATTTTCTATCTTACGCTAACAAACTTTGTAAATGCACTGCGCTTTCCTGTCGGAAAGTTAGTCGAATGCTAGTCGAATGTATTTGTGAATAGCAGTTTTCGAATCTATCGGTACGGAAACGGATTCGAATCGAATGCTTTCGACTATATTTCCGACAATCGTGAATAGCCCTACAGGATTGCATTTGAGACAAAAGACAAAGACACTGGAAACATATTAAAATAACTAAGCTATTACCTACTCTGTATATTTTTATGTGACTGCCATTGTAACTTGCAACACAATTTAAAAATATTTGTGTTGTTATTGTGTAATGTTAAAACGAAACATTTACAAAAATAACTTGCTTTTTGATTGGTAAAATTATTTTCATATTACATAAGATTTCTAACACATTTTTATAAAACATTACGATAGATATATATATATTTTGGTCGCATGTCCTTTTGCAGCAATAACATCACGACATCTCTTGGGCATGGAAGCGATCAATTTTGTACGAGCTTGTACCAGAATTTGCTCCCATGCTTTTGTCGTTCAGTCACATAATGTACCTTTCGCAAAATGCACCCCCTTCGCAAAACGTACCTTTCTCACAATGCACCTTTCTCACAATGTACTATGGGCAACAGCGACGCTTAACCAGTTTGCAACAAAATTCGTGTGCGCGCGTATCGCCCCTACACGAACTAAACGTATGGTTGTGACGGCGCGGCGTGCAAGCGATTTTGACCTTAGCAGTGGTTAAGCGTCGCTGTTGCCCATGGTACCTTTCTCATAATGCACCTTTCTCATAACGTACCTTTCGAAAACGTACCTTTTTCTACATTGACTCCTTTATTATTGTGCACGCACGGGTAATGAAAAGGCAAGATGTGGATAGATAATTGTATATTTATGATCAAATCATTCATTTAAATATAATAAAGTGGAACTTAATCATGACGTCAAGTCCGTCCTTTGCTACTGTAAGGTTACTGTATAAATTACTTTAATTATTATTCGTGATGAACCATGTAGTACAACTAAATTTGTGTGTTTATTCCATTAAAAGTACTTAAACGGTAGTTGTAGTAATCGGGTGACTGCAGTCGCCCCTACCACGCCAGTCACGCCACGCTCGCCCCTACCACGCCACGCATAACGTTTAAATATGCGGTGACGGGGTAGAGGCGCGCTCAGTCGTGCTCAAGTCGTCACAGTGAAAGGTTGAACGGTGAAATAAGTGTTTTCAATAAAGTTGTTAAATAAAGTCATAATACCAGATGACTTTGATAAATTTGTCGCGATACGCTATTCCTGCTGGAGAGATACCACTGCTTAAGGTCAGGTATCAGTGTATTATTGTATTGAATACTGTTTAAACTGGTAATACTAGTACTTTCCCATGATATCGAGTAATTGTATGCTTGGAATTCTTGTTAAATACCAAAAATAATTATACAGAGATACAATTAAAACTAGAACTTTTAATTGCTCATGACGTTTTATTTTAATTCCTTTTAACTTCAGAAGTGGGATAAACGAGATTTCTTTAGAATTCTCGCTTATCCTGCCCGCACAAAATAAATAAAATGGAGAATTCCACGTAAGCATACTATGATGATAACTAGAGGGAGAAATTATTTATAGAAATCATTAAAACCCTTAAGTTTTTTTTGTTTTTGTGCTAATCATCTATAACTATTCACTCTAGTGCTCAGAGGCGGATTACGTAGCATTTTTTTTTTCACTCTCTCTTTCTAAGATAGTTTTCTCTAATACAGGTTTAGTTTTCATGAAACGTTTTGTTGATACTGATATAATACTAATATTACCAATATTACAGTTAAAGTTGGAAAATAACTGTTCTTTTAAGATCAATTTAGCATTTTACCATCCCTGCTGTCTTTTTACATTGAATACAAATAAGATCACGTGTCACGTAACATATTGAGCATAGATTACGGATTCTGTACCTACAATCATATAACAATTCAGTTGCCCAATTAATTAAATATGATAAGACCATTCTAAATTTATTGGGTGACAAATAGTGATTAATTACATAAAATTTTGTGCAAGTTTCAGCAATGAAAAATGCATATCGCAAATTGGAAGTTGAGTGCAAGATTCATAGCAACAATTTTGACTCCAACTGATGCTGTTGAGCGTCCACTACGTGGTTACACGAAATTTCAAATTGTAATAGTGATACGAGTGAGGGAGCGGAAGGGAGCCTGACATAGTCGGGCAAAGCCGCAAGCGCTCGGTATGTCTTATTTACTTTCTCTGTTTATATAATTAAGACGCAGCTATGAGGGCGTAAAGCGTCAAACGCAATTTCGAATCGTAATATTTTGCGACACGAGTGAGGGAGCGGAAGGGAGCCTGACATAGTCGGGCAAAGCCGCAAGCGCTCGGTGTGTCGTATATAAGCTGTTTACATATTTTAAAATACAGCTGTGAGAACGTAAGGCATCATCCTTGAGAGGCCGTACAACGCTAGAAGGAATTTTCATAGTAAGAATTATCGAAATTATTGGCATTATCACATTTTTAATTAATAACAAATAAACTATTTCTTATTAAAAAAAAACTGTTATTAAGAATAACTAGAAAGCTAGCTACGTTTTTTATATTATGTTCCGAGACTATAGGTCTATTATTGGTTATCATATCGATCGATAAATTAAGTAATACTGTGTAATCTTTGTTCAAAATTGTACAATTTAAGACGCAGCTGTGAGAGCGTAAGGCGTCCGTAGTAACAACTAGTAAAATATTCAGACGGCAATATCTTGAGTAAGGAAGCGGGCGCTTGAAAGTCAGCTACAGTCGCAAGCATTCGTGCTGGTTTATACGATATCAAGCGTCATAACTTAGGCTTAAGACAGACTTCATCGATGAATATACTTATTTGAAAAGAATTGCAATAGATTGAGTTGATAACATTAATTTAAGTTAGTTTTATTGATTATTAAATAAAGAAAAAGTGTGTATAATTTACGCAAATGCTTAAAGAGAATACTATAAATAATTCGAAGATAAAGAAAGTCTTAGGTAGACTATAACTTTTCTTGGACATGAAGCTTGCTTCTCAATATCTCATTTTTCAAAATTTATCAGAGCATTATCAAGTGAATGCAATTATAATTGTCTGTTGTAAGAAGTAAATACCTAAGTAATAAAATCATCTAGAGTAGGGTTGACTTTAGTACGTACGAGGCTTGAATCTGATAGCAATCTTTATCTTAATTAATAACCCACCTGTTTATATTATTTAAACGTTTTGCTATGTTAGATGTACATAGTCTAAATACTACACGCTACTATACGCTACATACTACTACATTAAGTATGTAGCGTGAAAAAAAACTGTTTATGTATTTGGTTTTTGAACATGCAACTCATGCAAGTTCTCTTAATTTTGTTCCACTTAAATTTATTTTTTAATAACTGTTCTTAGCCATATTGTTTGACAAGCAAGTAAAATTATTGCGAACATCCGTAAGGTAATTTTTAACAAGTTTTCTAGATTATAATTATTATAATCATTTCTTTTAAATCTAAATCTTCAGAATGTTTTATCATCGTTAGAAGTATTATTTTACTGTTTTGTTTATATTATTTTTCTTAGTTAAAATGATAGATATAGATGCGACGAACGCACACTAAAACCAATATAAACATAAGTACTCTAGATATTTGCAGTACATAACTTATCCATACTTACTTGAAAAATCCCTAACATGTCCTGGGTTTGCTGGAACCTGCAAGAAAGCTATCTGAAAGATAAATCCAGTTCTCCTTACAATGATTTAATTAATAACTCCTCTGCAACTCTTTTGTGAGTACAATAAAGAGCAAATAATTAAGTATGCTGAATGTAAATCCTCTTTAAATGTATTTACTGCAATGCAACTAATTGAGTCCAATGAGTCCAGCCATGTATTATTGCCAATTATGGCTATACCTACCGTTCTTTTAATAAACTAGTAATTCAATTTCAAATATTATTCTTATTAATTTTACTACACTATGATCAGCTCGTGCATCTGTTGCTAAGTCATTTAATGAGTAATTAGTAAAACATAGAATGTGATGCCATTTATAATGGTGTATTGAGCGTATATATTTTTAAATGGCCATTGTGAGCAATGACCAACTCTACTGAAGTTTACCGGTAGTAAAAGAAAAATAATAAAATTCATTTATTTCAGATAACAATTATTGATCCAATTTGATAAGAAAAAAAAATTGAACAAACAATAAATAAAAGAAATAATTACATATAAATCTTAAAATAAAACTATATTCATAATACACAATAATGCAACAGTAATTTTACTATACTTAATATTAATTCTAATTCTTCCTTCACATTCCTACAAATGTTATTGAAAAACAAAACTATTGTGCTTTTTATTTCGTAATCTGATATGCAATAAGCAAATCACTTTTGTTTTGTAGATTTTTTTTGTCTGCGAATAGTGCCATTTAAATACTGTGTGTTAATATTTCAAGATAATAAAACTAAAGTGGAATAACATATATTTCTAAAGCATTCGTAGGTGGTAAGTTAAGCCTAATGAAGTATCTTTAATCAATGTACATGTATTATCTTAGTACTTGTTACAATATTGTTTATAATATGAAATAAAGAATTTTTAAATGAAAAAAATGAAATGAAATTTCGTAATCAATGATACAATTTCTAGACAAAATAATTATTTTCGTATTCATTGCATTTTATCTCCGATACCGGATTATTACAATTTTAACATAATTTTCTCACGTCAATCATGTAGGGGTGACTTGACCTGTTATTACACCCTTATATTTGTTGGCACTCTAAACTTAACATAAAAAACATGAATATTATTCGATAAACTGTGTTACCTAATTATGGAAAAAACTCAATTATAATGTTTTGGCATATTATCTTAATATTTAATGAGAAATTAGAACCTTATTTTCAATGATCATTTAATGTATTTTTTTAATCAAATAATGGAAATAATAATAATAATTTATTTCATAATTCAGATATTACAATCCATTTTGTTAGTAACAATTAACTTAAATCCTATGTTAGTATTCAGGACAAATTTGAAATTAAATAATTCATAAATAATAATGAAGTTTTCTATAAGGCTTCAAAAAATTGGCCCTATTCCAATAGTCGAAAATAAAACTTCTAAGTTGTACCTGTACTTGGTGAAAGCATGCCAATATTTTAATAAAGGTACTGAGAATAATACCTATAATTTTATTAACTGTTGCCTATTAAATTATTATTGGCGTAAGGTGTACCAGTAATTTGATCGGTACATGCCAATAATAGGTTGAAGGGTACTAATGAATGGACTATGGGTTTATTTATTTATACATAATATGATGGTGTATGTGTGGTGGTAATAGCTTAAAACGACATACATACAAAATACAAAAAAAAAGAGAGAATCCGTATTGTGTATTGCGTTGCGTGTAGCACCCACTATGTTTATTTCAAATAGAGCTACTAAAATCAATAGGCAAAATTTATTGTTTCGGTTTATTACTCTAAATACCAATAATTGGGTAATTTACCCTGCCTTTTCTATTTGAGAAATTCAAGGCGATCCATAAACTAGGTGAAACTTTTCACAAAACAATTAAGTAATTCTGTAGACTAACGCACGGTCCTGGTGATGACAGTGCTCCTCATTAAAATGAAATAATATTAAAAAGAAAAAAAATCCTTTTATCATGATTTTTCTTGTTCCTCATGACTGAGGGTCGCGATAGAATGAAGTAACTACTTACTTAGTAGGACAATTCAATCTGCTTTTAGAACACATTATATTGGGCACCGTAGGTACTGAAAAAAAAAAACTTAAACCAGATAGATAGTAAGGGTGGTGCTTGTGTGGGATTATAGCTAATTACTTTTGTACATGGATTGATAATACATAATGTGATTTGTATTTGGACTCTGTGTGCCCGCTATGGGAAGTAAGATTACCAAAATACTGATTTCTAAAATCATTTATTACTTAGTGTTTATTCTGATCGAGTTTTTAAAATGTGCAGTTATATTCAAGGAAGGTACCTCCACATAACGTACTGTGTGTATAGTGGAGTCACTTCTACGATATCTAAACTTCTCTTTAGTACATATTACATTTACATATCCATTATATAGGGAAGTATGCTAATGTATATAACTAAACAAAAGGTTAACCTGGTTAAATTAGTAAGGGTAAATTTAAAACCATTACTAATTTAAAAGACCTTCAGAATACTTTGTAAATAAAATAAAAAGTTTTTTTTACCTTGCTGTAATGTAGAATGCTATTTTTTATTTTACTCTTACTGAGTTGTGTCACGAAATACATAATAGTACAAGTGTTATGTAGGTACAATAACTACTTAAAAGAAAGAAAACTTTTTGCAAATTGATGATTAAATTATTGGATATCATAATAGTTTATGACATGTGTCACTGAAATATGCTTTTTCTGTCACTGTGTTACACTAATTGAAGCACTGGGTGCACCCCAAAGTTATCTCAGGGCAAATTTTTATTGAAACGTCTAATCCATGTAATTAATGCTGCCCATAGCCATAGCGCCGCCGCGCGTGATTTTTTAATTAATATGGTATAAAAATTATAAAAGTATTTCAAGCATTACAAATGGTATGAGAAAGATATTACATTCAATATAGTATTTAGTAATATATATATATATATATATATATATACATATTTACAGAAACGATTACTTCAATTTTCTATTTTAATGATGAGCCTTTTATAGCGTTTTGATGATTTTTTGTTGATTGTTGTTAGTAGGTATTTTTCTAAACTAAGTTTGTATTGGAGACAAATATTGAAATGCCTACACGTAACTAATGATTCTAAGACTTAAGTAAATAAAATAAGTTGCAATAGCTAATGATAAAAAAATATTTCTAAGTTTGCAATCTTTATAATTCGGTGCAATGAAATATTAACCCCTTAGCAATTTATTTAAGGTATACATCCATTTTTAATTTCTAAAGTATCTTGTAATTATATTAATGAATTTTGATGTTGATAATCTATCGTTAAACAAGCTATTGCTCGTGTTTATAACGTGCTCGGATGAAATGCCATACGACTATATTTTTATTGATGTAAACAGAGTTGAATTGAATTGTAAAATTTTAAGTTTAATTAAATTAAGTAATCTAATTACGTTAATTGTAGACAAATAAATGTCACTTTATATACATACCCTTTCTCTAACGGGATGTTTTCTGAATACCTACTTATGTATAAATAAAAACGTAATTACGTTTTGTGTCATGCAATAAATATTTGTAATGTAATTAAATAATAATTATGACTTTCGCAAAAATGCGAAATATTTTGTTGGAAGGCTGCTATTTTTCTTCTAATAAAATGATGTTTTTATTTAAGAATATTTTATGAATGGATGTACTCAGAGTTATAAAAGATATTGTTTTACGCGATGGGACTCGCTCTAGCAGGATGGCCGACTGTAAGGTTACTGTATAAATTACTTTAATTATTATTCGTGATGAACCATGTAGTACAACTAAATTTGTGTGTTTATTCCATTAAAAGTACTTAAACGGTAGTTGTAGTAATCGGGTGACTGCAGTCGCCCCTACCACGCCAGTCACGCCACGCTCGCCCCTACCACGCCACGCATAACGTTTAAATATGCGGTGACGGGGTAGAGGCGCGCTCAGTCGTGCTCAAGTCGTCACAGTGAAAGGTTGAACGGTGAAATAAGTGTTTTCAATAAAGTTGTTAAATAAAGTCATAATACCAGATGACTTTGATAAATTTGTCGCGATACGCTATTCCTGCTGGAGAGATACCACTGCTTAAGGTCAGGTATCAGTGTATTATTGTATTGAATACTGTTTAAACTGGTAATACTAGTACTTTCCCATGATATCGAGTAATTGTATGCTTGGAATTCTTGTTAAATACCAAAAATAATTATACAGAGATACAATTAAAACTAGAACTTTTAATTGCTCATGACGTTTTATTTTAATTCCTTTTACTACATAAATTACATTACTTTTTTATTTTATTTTTTTATTTGATAACGAAAATACAATTAAATCTCAGACACATATTTTTTTTGGCTTTAATTACCTATGTCACTGTTAAAGAGTTAGTAGAAAAAAGGTACATTTTGCGAAGGGTGCATTATGAGAATGGTGCGTTTTGAGAAAGGTGCATTATGAGAATGGTGCGTTTTGAGAAAGGTGCAATTTGAGAAAGGGACGTTTTTTAAGGGGTACATTTTGCGAAAGCTACTTTATGCGACTGAACGGCTTCTGTAAAAGCTGTGTAAAGGTGATCGACGTTTGATGTACGCTTTGTCGCCACTGTCTTCTTCACCTGGCCCACTAATTGTCTAAATTCAAAATCTACCGCAATCGCTTTCATTTGACAGAACATAGATACCTACTTCTTTTTGGCACAAATAAAAACTTGCCAAAGAAGTGCAGCAATGTATCACATCCATCTGTCAAATGAAAGCGATTGCGATAGATTTTGAAATTAGACAATTAGGCCCCCGACCCTTGATCACGTAAGTCTGTTGCTAACAATTCTCGATTGAAATCGATTGAAAGCGCAGTTGTATTGCTGCTTTAGTTAAGATAGTTGTCACATTGGTTCTTACTAAAGCAGCGATGTAACTGCGATTTCTGTCAAAGTTGATTGCAACAAAGTTACGTAATTACCCCCCTGGTCGCGTTAGAGTATATATTCTGTGACATGACTTTCTATTGTCTAATTTAAAAATCTATCGCAATCGCTTTCAGGGTGTAACACATTGAAGTTTCTTTTTGGCACAAATAAAAACTTACCAAAGAAATGCAGCAATGTGTCACATCCATCTGTCAAACGAAAGCGATTGCGATAGATTTTTTAAATTAGACAATTAGCCCCCTGGTCCCTTAAGAAGTCTTTGACTACTTTTGCAGTGTGTTTCGGATCATTATCATGTTAATAAATTTTGCTCGGCATAGGGCGGCATGGTTTCTTCTAAAATATTTTTGTACTGGTATATTTATCCAAATTGCCTTCTCTTCCCGACAGGTCCGATACTAAGTCCTGAACTACAGCCCCACACTTTGATATTTCCGCCTCCATGTTTCACTACTTTTTTGGTGTACTTTGGATCCATTGCTTTGTTCAGGGGGCGTCTAACATATTGTTTTCCGTCAGAATTAATCATATTAATTTTTGTTTCATCCGAAAAAAACATATTTTTCTGGTCTCGTTCAGTCCAGTGTTCATATTTTTTAGCAAACTCTAACCTTGCCTTAACATTTTGCTTTTTCAAAAGTGGTACCTTCCGAGACACTCTTCCGTACAAGTTTGCCCCACATAATCTCCGTCTAATTATTCTTGCAGATGCACCAAATACGCATTAGTTCTGATCCTTTGAACGGTTCTTTTTTTGTTAACAACATCATCTTAGAGTCTTCCCGCGGAGTAGTTTTCCTAGGTCTCGGGTTTTCTGGGTACGTTTTCGGTCGTGTTAAACTTTTTTAAATGTTTTATAGCATTCATAACCATGTCCTTAGAACAGTTCAAATGCTTTGCGATTTTTATGTATGGCCAACCTTTGTTATGAAAGTTCAAAATAATCTTTATCGTGAACGAATCGCAACTCTTGTTTTTTCCATATTGATTGGTTTAAAATGTATTAATTTTAAAGGTGGGGTTCCGAGACGGGCCGCAGACCGCAACCGCACGTTCCACTACGCTCCATATTGAACGGTGTTGTTATGATTAAACGGCTCAATGTGAAGTGTGCGGCGCAAATGTCGCTATGCGGTCGCGACACTTCTCCGCTCACTTCAAATTGAGCCGCTTTGCATAACATTACGGTTCAATTTGGAGCGTAGTGGAACGTGTGGTTGCAGTCTGCAGCCCGTCTCGGAACCCCACCTTTATACAAAAAGTATTTTTTTTAAGTACCTACCTAATGTCGACGTTTCATGCAATGACGCGGCAAAACAAAGAAAAATAAAATTGAGTTTTTTTCCTTTATTAAATTCAGACCACAGCGGCACCGTTTACTGCAAAGATATTGGTTAACTGTCTTTAATTAGCTGGCCAGTTACAAGTACGTTAAAAAAATGTGACATTTCACACCGGCCTTTAAAACCATAGGCACTTCCTTCATTACCAATAACCCCTCGTTTTCACCAAAAACATGTCTAATACTTGTTTCATACAAAACTTGTAGAATACTTGTTGTAAACAAGTATTTGTTTTATACATGTAGGTATTGCAACAGTCTCAAACCTTCTTCTCGTTCACACTGTGTAACCAACAAGGCAACCATGTAGGCAGGCAACTAAAAGTTTTGAACATGTAGGCGACAAGTTTTGTATAAATGTTTTATACATGTTTATGAATGAGAACAAAAATCAAACAATTGCATCAAACTTGTATTATACATGTATTATACCTTGGTGAAAACGAGGGGTAAGAGTTACCTATTTGACGAGAAATCAATATTTTCAGGAGCGAATGGTTTAGGAATTTGAGCTTTTGGAAATATTGCACAGAGTATTTTCCAGTAAAATTGGTGAAGACAGTGGACCTCGACCCATCGAAGAACTATTTAGCCCTGTCCTACCCACACGGACTGCTGATGGTTAGCCAATGGATGATGACTGCTACCAACAGCGTTGGTTTCAAAGAAGTATTTCCTGGTTTGACGTCCAACATAGTCACTATTGCTGCCCGTTTTGGTATCCCATTCGAAAGAGAGCTGACAGTCTACGGAGGCGCGTGTGTGGCGAACGAGGAGTGCCTATTACACCTTCTAGACGAAAAAAAGCACAAAGGGAAATTCGTTTTGATGAACACCGGAGGCTCTTCGGAGATAATGATTAATAAAACAGATGAATACAACTTGTATCTTACTAAAAGAAGAGGATTTGCACGCATAGCCCTCAAATCTGGGTAAAAATGACTGCTTGAATTTGGATTAAGTATATTTTCGTATTTTGTGCTCTAATCAATAAGGTAAATCCGAGCAGGTCGATCCGTGATTAATATAACTTATCGAACGTAACTCTACTTGGGTTCAACTTAAATTTGAGGCCGAGCGCCGAATTCTCGATTTTTAGATTACTGTTTTCATTGCTTTTTTCGCTTTTTAATAATTTTTAAAAAATCTGTTCAATTAAGATTGAGTTTTACCATAAATAAAGTTCTGTTTCCGAGAAATTTTCACATCAAATTGTATAATTTCTTTCGAAGTAAAGTGTTTTGAATTATTTCATGTTTATTATATATTTTCTCCAGTGGGATAGCATCACGTAATCCTTCAACAATTTTAATTGAATATTGAGATTTGACTGCCTGATGTAGGTAGGTACCTACATCAAAAAGCTCTTGCTTGTGCATGATCCACATTCTTTTTTTCATTTCAGAGCAAGTATCGTACCAGTATTTTGCTTCGGTGAAAATAAATTGTTTGATGGAGTAGCACACCCCAAAGGGACTCTTCTCAGGAAAATTCAAGATAAATTCCGTGACATAACCAAGATAGCGCTTGTTCCACCTTCTGGAAGAGGGTTCTTCCAATACAGCTTTGGAATGATACCGCATCGGGTACCTGTTAATATAGTTGGTAAGCAAATGCAGTTTGAATCTCTAACTCAATAATATTAACAAAAACATTTCGGTTTGCTACTTTGATTTGGTTTGCCCATCGAACATGTTGGAACGCAACGCAAGATGAGCTTCGAACTAAGCTAAAAAATACTAAAGGTCACTGGGCATTTTGTTCGGCATTTGACCTACGGCGTACACAAAGGAAACAGGACTAGGTATGATGTAGATAAATGTGTCTGCTACTCAGTGGTATGGGTCGAATTCTTGCCGGCCATAGCATTTCAATAATAAATAAACTAAAATAAATAAAAAAAGACAAATACAAACGTTTAAACGATGGCCACACTGAAAGTTTTGCACAACTCATAAATAAAACAATATATATGTTAAATTATATATTTATTGCGTGTCACAGTATTCTCCATTACATTTTAAAAGGTTTTTTATTCGTTCAAACCATTATTTTTAACATAAGCATTATTTGTCTGAGGGCATATTTTTCATACGCTATCACGGCTTCCTCTGGCCCCTTAAATGTGAAATTTCTCATCGTATCTTTGAAATAGTAAAGAAATTGCAAGATGTAAGGTCTAAAATAATGCAGAATGGATCATAAACTCTGAATTTTCAGAGACGAATATGATATTGTCGTCATCGCGTTATGCACTGAAAAAATGACATCGTGCAATAGGATGTTACTTCTTGGTCGTTTTTCTTTACTTTTTTTAACGACAAATGGTAGTGATCTACTCACCATTAACTGTATTTTGTTCTTCAAGTAGGTTATTTTAGATAGGACCTGTCTGGGAGAAAAAAATGCAGTCAAATTCTCGCCCACGATTCTCGCCAGTCTAATTTTATCGGTTTACTGTCGACTTCGAACATCCATACATATAAAAGAATATTGCTATCTTTCTGATTCCAGAACAATATATTCATATTTTATCTTCCATAATAATATCATACACAGCATTTGAATGACCGTGTTTGCACTTTAACAACATATTTTTTACATCAATCAATTCGATCCCGTTTTTTACATGGTGAGTTCATTAAGAATCCATTGGCAACAAAGTTTCCTAAGTTTTGAATGCTGATGAATATTTTTTTAAATTTTATGTCATATTAATCCCCAAGTACCTATCCTCAAATAATATGTCAGATTTCTTTAATTAATCATGTGACAATAGTCATCTTTTGCACAGTGATCGCATTTGAATGCCGACCTTCACCAATTTCATCATAGGAGAGACAAGAAAACGATTACATTCTACATACCAATACTTTACGAAACTCAAATAAGTGTTTTCTTTTCTAAAAGCATTTAGAAGTGAAGCAGTGCAAACTTACGGAGAAAGCGAAGTTTCAAAATCATAAAAAAATATCACCCTGAAATCTTTTTGCGTTAATTTAATTTTTGCTACGGGCGACGAACTTCGCATTGTGATAAAAAATAAATGACTCGCAACTTCCGGTCAAATTTTATTTTAATTTCATGAATGAGTTCTAAAGTTTAAAAAAAAAACAACATTCTATATTCAAATATTTGTGTGTTGCCAGAAGTGCAAAACTTTCAGTGTGTCCTAGGTATGCTTGTACCACACATTTTCAGAATGCTGAAAAGAAAAACTTCTGTTTTATTAACAAAAGTTTAATAACATTAAACATAGTTAATGTTATTAAACTAATTGTAAAATAACTTTTTTCTGCCGGTCGGTACATAAAAATAATGTTTTTTTGAAAAGTGGAATTGAATTCCTCAATTTACAGCTGGTTTGGTGTCTGTTCGCGAACTTTCATCAAGTAGGTCAAATATGCCCGTGACCTTTATGAGGTCGTCAGGACCAAGTAGGGCAAGTCTACCTACTCAGCCTCAGCTTGTGTCAAAATCTCCAAATGGTTTTGTAATTTCGATTGCTTTACAATTATTAAAAGTTGTTAATTTTTAACAGACTTTAAAAAATTTAAAAGGAGGAGGATATTTACTTAGGTGATTTATAGAGATTTCTTGACAATAATACACATAACAAAATTGTGAGTACACAAGGTGAATAAAGAGCATGTCCTGTTTTAGTTGGTGCTCCACTGGAAGTGGTCAAGGTGGAAGAGCCGACTAGTGAGCAAATAGAAGAAGTGTACAACCGGCTTGTGCAGGCGGTTCGAGACCTGTTTGAGCAACACAAACATAAGTACGAAACAGATCCCAACATTCCACTCAACATTTATTGATATTTAAAATATACGAAATAATAAAGAGCCAGTTTTATTTTAAAAAATGTTTCTTTTGTTACAAGTAAGTGTCAATATTCAACAGAAACTCTGAATTAACAGACTACCTACTTAGAATAATAACGCCTAGAAACCTATTGCAAGCATAGCCTATGGCCTTAGCCATATCTAGCTTAATTTTTTTAAGTTTTCATAGTGTCACTATTTCTGAGGTCCCGGGTTCGATCCCCGGCTGTCTACAATATGTTACAAAAACCCCTAAACCCGAATATGGTAGATAGGGTACCATGAATAAAACGCCGGAAAATTATTATAATGCCTGCAAACTGAAAACCACTTGATAAACCGCATAGTGACAGACAACACTGGCAACTCTAGACCTAAATCGCGTTTTGCTTTTGCCCGTTAATGGGATTGATTTTTCGAAAACAATAGTTTATTTGCATCTAGGGTTGTTATTTGCAGTTTTCCATTCAAATAAAAAAAAATACGTGTTATTATAAAACACCCTTCTGAGTTGTGGGTGTTGCGTATGTTTGACGACCTCCGTGGTCGAGTGGTTTGTACACTGGTTTTAAGGTGTCGCCACCCATCCCCATCCATCTCTGAGGTCCCGGTTTCGATCCCCGGCTGAGTCAGTTTAGAAAACGAACTTGTCTATTGGCTCAGGTGTGTGTGTTTGTAGTTCCCCGCCGTTGTCTATTTCCATAACACAAGTGCTTTAGCTATTACTTACTTTGAAATCAGAGCGATGTTTGTAATGATGTCTAAAATTTATTTTTAACACCCTTGCTCGTAAAGCTGATGTAATTCCACCGGTTTTAAATATGTAATGCGGGTCATAAAAAACGCGTGTGTTATCAAAGCAAATAGTTAAGTTATAGTCCATACAAATTCCATAACAGTATTATTTGCCATTTCAAATATGGAACTGATCGCCGCCGCACGACTAGCTGGAGCTAGTGAGCAGCGCGCTGTTGCTATTCAAATTTCGAACTAATCGCCGCGCCGCGCCATTCAGTAGACAGTGTGCGTGCATTCACAGATTGAGTTTATTTAAAATAAAAATAAAATAGTTTATTCGGTAATTTAAAAACTTGGCTGCATGCTCTAGCGTCTTTGCCAACATTTTCACGCAGCCACGGCAGAAAATAATCCTCGCGCCATTTTTCTCAAATTTTCTTTTCTTTGTACTTGTATTGTGAATATCTAAACATGACAACTTTCAATAATGAAGATGAGCAATATATTACTTCAACTCCACTGGATATACTAACAGAAGCGCGAACCGCATGCGATAGCTTGCTGCCGTCAATATCCAAGGACAGAATAGATACATAACCACGTATGAAAATTTCTTGAAGTGGAAAAACATGAAAAATGCCAAGTCATTTTCCGAAAATGTACTTTTGGCGTATTTTTTTCTTTTTCCTCGCAAGGGTGTTAAAAAACGTCGTACGATATACGTGCGTATTGGTTATAACATCTTAACGCACTAATATCGTAATGTACTATTATCACCCTGCTGCCTCTGATTTCCATAACACTGCCTCAAAGAGCTACCTACCTACTTCGAGGTGATCGGATTATCGGAGCAATGTTGTACCTAAGTGATGGTCACAAATATTTATTTCTTGCGAGAGCGTAGTAATCTCTCATAGTAAGTAAATAGTAACTTTTGCTACTTAAGTATACGAAATCAACTGAGGTTACGAAAAATAGATAATTGTTAAAAGAACTACTTAGGTAGGTGTGGATATTTAGAATAATAACACCTAGAAGCCGTGTCCTCGTATGCAAAATGAGACAACTAATACTGAGCCAAAATGGCTCAGTTTCCAGATTTATATCCTTCATACGTTACCTAATCGTAACTAAAATCCAATAATATAGTCACTAATCTCCATAAGGTAGGGAAATTGAAACTGTTTTGTACTTATTAGGTATGATTGTGTAATAATGGACAATACAAATCTGAAAACGGCGCCATTATAGCTGTTTTAGTTGCCTCGCTTTTGAATGTGCGCTTTGTAGGGAATTATTGTTCTAGGTGTTATTATTCTAGAGGTGGATACAGAAACATAATTAAGGTTCTAAAGAAATGACTTACATAAAAAACAGATGTAACAATAACTATTTATTAATTAAATAGAAAACTATAATAGTATTACAATACATAATATTTATATAAAAAATCAGTCTGTTGGGTATAGAGTTTTACCCAAATGAAAGAATTAATTACTTAACAGTATTGTCTTTTTGGCAATGCAAAAACTATATATTAACACTTTTCAAAAATCACTTTTCTCAAAGCCCGTTCATTTAACTTGAATTCACAAGTATTTTAAGGCACGAAGATTTTTAATTAATTCTAAATTGAACGGATATTGAGTTGATTTTATTTTTGGACGTTAACAGTTAACCTAAACAAAGTTTAAACAATTTTTTAAAGGGAAATCAGTTTTTCAACTGTTACGTTTCATTGCAGAAATAAAATTGTATAAATCAAATGTGTTTACAATTCAATACCCATTAAGATATATTAAATGTTCTCTTATTAATTAATGCACACAAAAAACACTACAGTAGAGGGTGAAATCGAAAACAGTCGACTTTTGTGGTGTGGTAGCTTAGACCTTAGAGTAAGACGGGAAGCCTTTGTTGCTCGAAGGCTTAGACAGACAGTAAAATGAACAACATGTTCTATGGGATTAACTTAATCAGAGCCAAGGAAATTATAAGTACCACAGAATAAATAATAGTACAAGGTACAGAAGCAGCATTCGGCAAAGTCATTTAAATAAATAGCGACCTTTGCTCCGACACAATTAAGTGCAATTCAGGTCGCGCAATGGCCTGCAGTACAGTTTATATTCACCTAGTAGTTGCCTCTCTTTCTATCGCGTGCTCTTACTTTTTCTGACGACGCAACGTTAGGGTTGTCTTCTTTTAAATGAACTACGTAACATACATCATAATGTGAAAAACGACAATTGTTTATTGGTTTTTTGATATTGACATCCGTACACGGCACAGTAATGTCGATTCGACATTGTTACTATTATAAAGAGACAATATCTACGCAGGCAGTAAGATGCCGCGCGACTACATAGGCGGGCGTGTGGCGGCCCTCTGCCCACTTGTCCCGCCGGCGGAACGGCTAGCGGTAGGTGCTTATCGCGCGACCTTGAGCGAGTGAAGGAGGCCTGGAAGTACTTCGTACAACAAGTACTTATAATTTCCTTGATCAGAGCATAACATTTTGGTCGAGTAGATATTGACCAAGAATCTTGTGGCATAGATTATAAGATTCTTGATTTTGACGCTTTCTATGGAACAGCTTTTTACTCTGATTAAGTTGGTTCCATAGACAAAGTTGTTCAGTTTAACGGTCTAAGCTACACCACAAAACTTGTCGACTGTTCACAAATGACCTGCTTGTGCAAAACAAACATTAGGTACTTCTTAAATGCATGCTCAAGAAATCTATCAAAATGGTAATGGTTTGACTGTTTCACCTTATACGAGTTCCAGGCGGACTTTTTCGTGGTCTTTCAGATATTTTGACTTTTCCGCCTCGAATAGGGCGATAAGCCTTTTCGTGAATTCCGCGTGAACCTTATCCACTTGCTCTGGAGTCGGTTCTAAGTTTTTCTCAACCTCCATTGGGGCGCCAACTAAAAATAAAAGTAAGTACCTATTACAGATAATACCTTTGCTGATCTTAGGCACCCATTACACACACAATCTGATCACGCCAGACCGCGCCAGATTGACAAAGATTGACAGAGATTGATTGTGTAACGTTGTTCGCGATCTGTTTCAATCTGGCGCGGTCTGGCGCGATCTGGCGTGATCAGATTGTGCTGGATTGTCAATCTACGTCAATCTGGCTTGGTCTGGCTTAGGGTTGGCACCTTTTTTTCGAGGTATAAGTATTATTTTCAAAACATTTAAACATTATAGTACTTACTTTTGGGATATTTATAAAAATGTAGTACACATTTATTTTTAACTAGCTTCCGCCCGCGACTACATCCGCGTGGGTGGACATTCGAAAAATCATTAAAAAACAATCTAGCACAATCTGCTGCGATGCGATATTTTTAACCGACTTCAAAAAAGGAGGAGGTTCTCTGTTCGTATGTATATTTGTTTTTTATGAAGGCTGCATTGATTTGGATGAAATTTTGCAAACAGTTTATAGTCTGGATTAAAACTTATGATATTTTTGATCTCGGTCAAAGGTACCCTAGGCATTTTTATTTCTTTAAACATTTAAATTAATTTGTAGTACTTTTGGGAAATTTATAAAAATATAGCCCATATTTATTTTTAACTAGCTTCCGCCCGCGACTACATCCGGTTGGACATTTGAAAAATACCCAAAAAAAAAAACATACAGACGAACATAAAAACAACCTCCTCTTTTTTTGAAGTCGGTTAAAACATCGGATTGCAGTAGATTGTGCTAGATTGTCAGTCTACCATGGTAGATTGACAATCTACCACAATATGCTTGCATCGGATCGCAGTAGATCTTAGTAGATTGTCAATCTACCATGGTAGACTGACAATCTAGCACAATCTACTGCAATCCGATGTTTTTAACCGACTTCAAAAAAAGAGGAGGTTCTCTGTTCGTCTGTATATTTGTTTTTTATGAAAGCTGAACTGATTTGCATGAAATTTGGCAAACAGTTTATAGTCTGGATTAAAACTTATATTTTTCATCTCGATCAAAGGTACCCTAGGCATTTTAATTATTTTAAACATTGAAACTAATTTGTAGTACTTTTGGGAAATTTATAAAAATATAGCCCATATTTATTTTTAACTAGCTTCCGCCCGCGACTACATCCGGATGGACATTTGAAAAAAAACAAAAAAAAACATACAGACGAACAGAAAAACAACCTCCTCTTTTTTTGAAGTCGGTTAAAACATCGGATCGCAGTAGATCTTGGTAGATTGTCAATCTACCATGGTAGACTGACAATCTAGCACAATCTAATGCGATCCGATGTTTTTAACCGACTTCAAAAAAAGAGGAGGTTCTCTGTTCGTCTGTATATTTGTTTTTTATGAAAGCTGAACTGATTTGGATGAAATTTGGCAAACAGTTTATAGTCTGGATTAAAACTTATATTTTTCATCTCGATCAAAGGTACCCTAGGCATTTTAATTATTTTAAACATTGAAACTAATTTGTAGTACTTTTGGGAAATTTATAAAAATATAGCCCATATTTATTTTTAACTAGCTTCCGCCCGCGACTACATCCGGATGGACATTTGAAAAAAAAACAAAAAAAAACATACAGACGAACAGAAAAACAACCTCCTCTTTTTTTGAAGTCGGTTAAAACATCGGATCGCAGTAGATCTTGGTAGATTGTCAATCTACCATGGTAGACTGACAATCTAGCACAATCTAATGCGATCCGATGTTTTTAACCGACTTCAAAAAAAGAGGAGGTTCTCTCTTCGTCTGTATATTTGTTTTTTATGAAAGCTGAACTGATTTGGATGAAATTTGGCAAAAAGTTTATAGTCTGGATTAAAACTTATATTTTTCATCTCGATCAAAGGTACCCTAGGCATTTTAATTATTTTAAACATTGAAACTAATTTGTAGTACTTTTGGGAAATTTATAAAAATATAGCCCATATTTATTTTTAACTAGCTTCCGCCCGCGACTACATCCGGATGGACATTTGAAAAAAAACAAAAAAAACATACAGACGAACAGAAAAACAACCTCCTCTTTTTTTGAAGTCGGTTAAAACATCGGATCGCAGTAGATCTTGGTAGATTGTCAATCTACCATGGTAGACTGACAATCTAGCACAATCTAATGCGATCCGATGTTTTTAACCGACTTCAAAAAAAGAGAAGGTTCTCTCTTCGTCTGTATATTTGTTTTTTATGAAAGCTGAACTGATTTGGATGAAATTTGGCAAACAGTTTATAGTCTGGATTAAAACTTACATTTTTCATCTCGATCAAAGGTACCCTAGGCATTTTAATTATTTTAAACATTGAAACTAATTTGTAGTACTTTTGGGAAATTTATAAAAATATAGCCCATATTTATTTTTAACTAGCTTCCGCCCGCGACTACATCCGGATGGACATTTGAAAAAAAAACAAAAAAAAACATACAGACGAACAGAAAAACAACCTCCTCTTTTTTTGAAGTCGGTTAAAACATCGGATCGCAGTAGATCTTGGTAGATTGTCAATCTACCATGGTAGACTGACAATCTAGCACAATCTACTGCAATCCGATGTTTTTAACCGACTTCAAAAAAAGAGGAGGTTCTTTGTTCGTCTGTATATTTGTTTTTTATGAAAGCTGAACTGATTTGGATGATATTTGGCAAACAGTTTATAGTCTGGATTAAAACTTATATTTTTCATCTCGATCAAAGGTACCCTAAGCATTTTAATTATTTTAAACATTGAAACTAATTTGTAGTACTTTTGGGAAATTTATAAAAATATAGCCCATATTTATTTTTAACTAGCTTCCGCCCGCGACTACATCCGGATGGACATTTGAAAAAAAACAAAAAAAAACATACAGACGAACAGAAAAACAACCTCCTCTTTTTTTGAAGTCGGTTAAAACATCGGATCGCAGTAGATCTTGGTAGATTGTCAATCTACCATGGTAGACTGACAATCTAGCACAATCTAATGCGATCCGATGTTTTTAACCGACTTCAAAAAAAGAGAAGGTTCTCTCTTCGTCTGTATATTTGTTTTTTATGAAAGCTGAACTGATTTGGATGAAATTTGGCAAACAGTTTATAGTCTGGATTAAAACTTATATTTTTCATCTCGATCAAAGGTACCCTAGGCATTTTAATTATTTTAAACATTGAAACTAATTTGTAGTACTTTTGGGAAATTTATAAAAATATAGCCCATATTTATTTTTAACTAGCTTCCGCCCGCGACTACATCCGGATGGACATTTGAAAAAAAACAAAAAAAAACATACAGACGAACAGAAAAACAACCTCCTCTTTTTTTGAAGTCGGTTAAAAACATCGGATCGCATTAGATTGTGCTAGACAATCTACGCTTGCATCGGATCGCGGTAGACCTTGGTAGATTGTCAATCTACCATGGTAGACTGACAATCTAGCACAATCTGCTGCGATGCGATATTTTTAACCGACTTCAATAAAGGAGGAGGTTCTCTGTTCGTATGTATATTTGTTTTTTATGAAGGCTGCATTGATTTGGATGAAATTTTGCAAACAGTTTATAGTCTGGATTAAAACTTATGATATTTTTGATCTCGGTCAAAGGTACCCTAGGCATTTTTATTTCTTTAAACATTTAAATTAATTTGTAGTACTTTTGGGAAATTTATAAAAATATAGCCCATATTTATTTTTAACTAGCTTCCACCCGCGACTACATCCGGATGGACATTTGTAAAATACCCAAAAAAAAACATACAGACGAACAGAAAAACAACCTCCTCTTTTTTTGAAGTCGGTTAAAAACATCGGATCGCAGTAGATTGTGCTAGATTGTCAGTCTACCATGGTAGATTGACAATCTACCACAATATGCTTGCATCGGATCGCAGTAGATCTTGGTAGATTGTCAATCTACCACAATCCGATGCAAGCATATTGTGGTAGATTGTCAATCTACCATGGTAGACTGACAATCTAGCACAATCTACTGCGATCCGATGTTTTTAACCGACTTCAAAAAAAGAGGAGGTTCTCTGTTCGTCTGTATATTTGTTTTTTATGAAAGCTGAACTGATTTGGATGAAATTTGGCACTCAGTTCATAGCTTGGTAATATCGTATTAAAATTTATAAAAAATCGTATTAAAATTTATAATACGATATTACCAAGCTATGAACTGAGTGCCAAATTTCATCCAAATCAGTTCAGCTTCAGAAGGCTGAACTGATTTTGATGAAATTTTACACACCTGTGCGTGTAAAATTAAATATCGATATTCATCTAACCCTAAACTAATCAAGGCATAAAATGGGTGCTAGACAACAGATTTTACTAGGTACTTACTTACTTTTCGAAATAGTTAGGTACTTATTATACGCAGACCGTCACAGAAATTAAAATTCATCATTTCAATTACGTCCGGGAATCGAACCCGGGATCTCTTGCGTGGTAGACTGGCATGTTGAATACTGCACCACTCAGGTCATCGATCGATATCACGCGAAAATTAATGCAAAAAGTTGGCAACCCTGCCAAAGACCACCGTGGATCGTGGTAGATTGTCAATCTACCAAGATCTACTGCGATCCAGATCTCGCTGGATTGACCGTGTAACGTCGCAAACCAACCGCATCAAATTCCATCAATCTGTGGTTTTGATCAGATTGAACCAGATTGACGTGTGTAATGGCTGCCTTAGGGCACTAGGTCCACCTAACAGTTGTTATTTTTTTATACAATGTTATTTTTAGTTTATACAAAACCTCTCGTGGGGTTGATCAGACCATCAAACTGAACAACTTTCATTATGGGACCAACCTTGAAATCGCGAAATAAAAATCAGCTGTTCCATACAAAAGTACAATCCTACTCCATCGAAATGTATGAAACAGCTGATTTTTTTTTCGCGATTTCGAGGTTGGTCCCATAATGAAAGTTGTTCAGTTTGATTGTCTGATCAACCCCACGAGAGGTTTTGTATAAACTAAAAATAACATTGTATAACCTTAGAGCAACACCGGCTTCATCCCGAAGGGAGGAGTCTTAGCGATTATTACTCTATTCAAATTATTCTGGCATTTTTTGCGGGGAGGGAAAGTGCACACAATGCAGTTTCGCATACCCACATACAAAAACAACACTGTAATGACAACACTAACACATAAGAAATAAAACAAAACAGCAAAAATTTGTGTACGGATGAGTAACACATCAAAATATGACACGTTTTTGACATAAAGGGCTGGGCTCAACTGTCGATGCAGCAATATTGATACGGAAAAAGACAAGTCAACTGAAAGATGGAAACAAGATTAAATATTAAAGACAACTAATCAAGAATAAAATATACGAATTTAATGTTAAAATGTAAACAAATAGCAATAATACGATAAAAAATTACTTTCATGTGAAATGTAATACCGTCTTTTTGATAACTTGATGTTCAAGAGCTCTTTTAACAGCAAAAAACTCATCAATACGGCATTTTAAAAACTGCAGTGTTCACAAGCGCGACTAGACTCGGTCTAGAAATAAATCCGGGCGCAACTGGTTTTATGAAGGCATAGGTTATATTAAGCCCATTTGGGCTTGTATTTCGGCAGAGGGGAATGCTTCGTATGGCTACTCCCTCCCGCGTTGCTCTAAGTATATAACTTTTCAGAGGATAAGTTGTTTCACTACAATTTAACAAGCAAGATTGATAGCATAAATTGTAAATTGTTGAAGCATATAACTATTCTCAATGGGTAGAGACCTAAATTGGACTTATCTATCAGTTGGATTAGAATAACATTCATTACCTATATATAGTTGTTCTATTTCACGAAGACCGTTTTGCTATGAATGTTGTCAGGCGTGCACATGCACATTATTTTAGTGTGCGTAATACGAGAGCGTGCAGACGCACACTAAAACAATGTGCATGTGCATGCCTAACACATTCATAACAAAACGGTCTTCGTGAGGCGCCGGCTACACGCGTGGTATTTACCGTGATCCATCGCCATAGAGTAAATTTTAACCATAGAAAGTAAAATATTGAACATTCCGTAAAAAATACTTTCCATGGTTAAAATTTACTCTATGGCGTTGGATCACGGTAAATACCACGCGTGTAGCCGTCGCCTGAGATAGAACAACTATAGGTACTTACTATGCGCGCCAAATAAGAATAGTACTGTCAAACGGCCATTTTGATCTTTGTTCCTTTTCTTGCACATTCCTACACCCTGAAGTGGAAGCGAAACGCAAACAAAAATGGCGGCTTTGACAGTACTATTCTTATTTGGCTCGCATAATAGTAGGATATACTTACCAACAGTGGTAATAGGACAGCGAAGAGGTAACACGCCAAATGTGTACTGAAACATGCCTCTCCCAATGGGGAACATCGGGGAGATGCCTGTGTACTTCTTCACAAACTCCTGGAAGCGACGGAGCAAACTATCCTGAGGGTTGGCCATTGGGCGGAACACGTCTGGCTCGCCGAAAGAGAACACGGGTACGAGGGGGGACCTGAAATAGAGCATAATGGGAAAACTAAGTTTTTAATATTCTAAATGGAGACATCTATACAACGAGTACAAAAAACCCTATAGCCGTATATAGTATAATTCAGAGGTGCCCAAACGGTCGATCGCGAGAGGTTTTAAGGTCGATCGTCAAGGATAAGAGATTTGACATTTTGCACCCAATGTAGTTTTATATATGCAATTTTTTTTTCTTGTAATAATATTTATTTGGTAGGTTAAATGGTCAAAACGTCGATCTCTTAGTCATACATTTTTGCCAAGTCGATCTCCTTAAGAAAAAGTATGGGCACCCCTGGTATAATTGGTAGATAGGGTACCATGCATATAATCCCGGAAAATTATTATGAACCCTAAAAAACACTTTTTTGAAGAAAAAAAAAAGTATTTTCATGATAAACTGCATAGGGGAACGGAGGGTATTGCCGTACAGCGGCCAATTTCGTACACTCAAGTTTTAGAGGAATAAAGCGACCGAAAGCTACCTGTCCTTGTCGTACGTGTTGGTTTCGTAGAAATAGCTGTCATAGCAACTGTTCTCGCCAGTCTGCGTAGAAACATGGGGTCAAGAGCGTGATGAGTGTTTTTGTGGCTGCCAATAGAATATTTTACCTTCGGAAATTGCACTGTAAGTACTCTTTTGTGTTTATATATCTTGTTTTTATTGTTAAAGTAGTGTCACAACATAGTTTTTTAATGAAATAAGTTGTTTCCAAAGTAATATTCCCATATGCTTTTATATGATTTTGATTAAACATGGAGGATGGTAAGTCGGCGATATTAGCCGCATAGAAAAAATCGGTTCACAGGTACACCTACCTAATGTTAATTGCCTCAGTAAATTATTTTATTATTTTAAATACAAAATAAATTTGGGAGCTAGGCAAGACGTCTTATATAGACCCAGATTTATTACCCCAGACTTTGTTATCAGTAAAACTTTTTTTTTACAGATGGAGCCTGATGACGAAGAAGAGTTAGATGATGATTTTGTTGAAAGAAACGGAGGTAAGACAGGTGTCGAGGTTCTATGCGTCATTTGTGATGATATTGGTAAGGATAGAGAATTAGGTACAGGTGTGTAAGCTGTGGGAGCTGGGCGCATGCTTTGTGTTCGGGTTATGATTCTTCTGATAACTAAGTATGTTTTTGGATTTTGTACCTAAGGCCTAGTAAAGATTTATGATTAGGGTCACAACTTTGATAACGCTTATCCTAACTTAAAATATTTGTTTAAATTGTTATTTTCTGTGTTTTTTAATGCTAATTAATTAATAAAACGGTTGTATATGTATGTACGAAATTAGCTGAATACGTGTACGGAGTTACCCGCTTGATTCGGTTAATTCCGTACATTGAATGTTTTTAATTAAAGTATTTTATCTGATACAATTGAGGAGGGACTTTTCAAAAATGTTAACAAATTTTTCAGAAAATAGAAAAAACTGATTGTGTGAAAACTCTTTAGTGCACAGAAAATTAATGTTATTAAATAAGAACTAGATAATAAAAAACTAAGAATTATACTTTTTTTTTATTAAATTACCCTTTGGTATATTGATATTAAGGTCATGAATAATAAAAATATCCCCTTTTGTCAGGGCAAAATTAAAATATCCCCTTTTGCTCCACCTTTAATAGAACCTTACGGTTTTAACAATCATTTTAATGTATGAAAATACTATCTTTAATTAAATTTTACTCGATTTACTTATTAAAACCAGCACAATACAAGTTGTCGAATCGGTTGGTCATTTTTTTTTTCAATTTGATAGGAAAATTTAAAATTGAAAACTGACAGGAAAAAAAGATGCGTTCCGAAACCTCATTGATTATGTTGCAATCCATTTTACGAAATTACAAATTCCAAATCATGCTCAAACTATGAAAAAGAAACGGATCGATGATACGAATATTCTCAGTAAGAAAATGTCCCTTTTTGTAATGATCAACCTGTTAGGTAACCGAAACACTTTAATAATATCCCCTTTTGTTACGAAGTCAGTAGATCGTGGACTAGGGCGATGTTTATTGGGAAAATATCCTGTTTAGCGCGGTACACGTTTTTTTAAGGTCAATTTTCTAAATAGCATATCCTGTTTTGTAATCGTTTATGGTACAAAATGATGTATTTAAGCGTATGTAAGAACACCTCATACTCAGTTTAAAAAATATATATTTTAAACATATCCCGTTTTGAAAAGACCCTCCTCAATTGTGGTTTTTATTTTCTTTCTTTACCCATATCTAAAGTAAACCTAAATTGGGAGTAAATTAAAATTATAGATTTTATTTTTGAGGAATACTTTTGTAATAACGACATTTTAAAGTTATGTGTACGGCAATACCCTCCGTTCCCCTAGCCCTAGTGGCAACCCTAAACCTAAATTGTGTTTCGTTTTTGCCCTTTAATGGGATTTGAAGTAATGTTTTGTATTCAATACCTACTAATAAAAACTTTTTTCGAAACGAAAAAAATTCTGAACTACATTTTATTGATTGGCAAAAGTAGGTAGGTACTACGTATACGGACGGATACGGATTTGGATGAAATTTGGCACACAGATAGTTATAGCCTGGTCAAAAGTTCCCTAGAGATTTTACAAATGTCCACGTGGACGAAGTCGCGGGCGGAAGCTAGTAGGTTACTATTTAACTCACCCAGCCATCATAGCAACTCGAACGAATCCTTTCCTCCTGCTCAGCATCAATTTATATTCTCCAGGGTGGGAATCCAGGGCCTCCGCAGCTCCTCCCACGATCAAAGCAACGCATTTCCCTCTGTATTTCCTCAAATTCAACAGGTGTAGCAAGCTTTCCTGAGAAGATCCACAACCTCCTAGTGCTAATATCAAGTCCCTGAAGAATGGCACTAAGAAATGGCCTCCCAAAGTGATCATATGGCAAGTCATGCCAGGAAAAAGTGTGTAGAAATTACAGGCGTTGGTGGCAAACGCACAAAAGGCTCCAGAGCTGACGATACCATGAGGGAAGCAGGCGAAGAGATAGTTCCTAGAAGGGTCCAGCTCGGCTGTTTTGACCAGCTTGATCGGGAAGTAGTCTCGGAAGTAACGCCACCACGCCCAGTTGCGGACCCAGTCGAATCTGGAATAGAAACTTGTATTATTTCATCTAGAATTTGGTTATCCATAACAGATTCTTCCATTGAAAATGGTTTCCAACAGCTGAGATGTAAACCGGCGGCGTTTTAGACGAGATGAAAATATGTAAGGCTGTCATCATTTGTTATCACACCAGGCATACCATACCACTATATTCACATCATACTACTATCCGTTAGAGATAAATAATTAATGCCAGATTGTGAAAAGGATGCTAACTAACATTGGATTACGGAGATTATTGTGTACCATAAAGTAACATTTCGACACGAATATTAAATATTTATTTTCGTCAGGCCCAAGCCAATATCATACTAATCCATCGTTATCGCCTTGCTATCGAAAGATTTATGGGATTGACATAATTATTATTCTATTCATTATAGTGTTTCAAAAGTCCATACATTTAACGAGAGCGAAGCTTTACAAATGTGACTTTATCTAGGGGAGCTGTTCCACAACTGATTTTCTTGATTTTAGGAAAAAAGTACGTAGTACCTACGTACTTTCTGCCTCCTTTATTACAAATCAGCCCCCTACCCAAATGGCCAACATTGTTTCCTTTTGAACGCTACGAAGCAGTAAACAAATTAAAAAATTACGTGCCGTAAGCTTGTCAATTCCATAAAATACCTACATCAGTCTGTGTTATATAAGTTTGCTCTCAATATTCTTCATCGTCATTCAGCATCCACACAGCGTAGAGGATGCCCAGGTACCAATACTAAGAGTATAGTATCGCCAGGTAGACGGAGAAAGCTTCGCCGAAGATCACCAGGCATATCCAGGCAGCTGCACCAAAGGGCTGCATGCAATCGACGTTCTGTGGAGACGTCGAGAGGCATCCATTGCAAAATGTAGGTAAGGACTTACTTTCTGCCCCCTTTATTGCTAAACTCGATGTCGTTCAGCATCCACACAGCGTAGAGGAAACCAATACTGAGAGTACAGGAGCTGGATCGCCTGGTAGATGAAGAAAGCTTCGCCGATGAGCACCAGGCATATCCAGGCGGCCGCGCCGAGGGTCTGCAGTCGACGCTCTGTGCGGACGTCGAGAAGCATCTATTGCAAAATGTAGGTAATGACTTACTTTCTGCCTCCTTTATTGCAAATTTCGATGTCATTCAGCATCCACACAGCGTAGAGGATGCCCAGGTACCAATACTGAGAGTACAGTAGCTGTATCGCCAGGTAGATGGAGAAAGCTTCGCCGAAGAGCACCAAGCATATCCAGGCAGCTGCACCGAGGGTCTGCAGTCGACGTTCTGTGGGGACGTCGAGAGGTGCCCATTGCACGCCCAGGGTGTTAGATATTTTGCTGGAATAGTAAAGTTTGAATTTAGTTTCAGAATTTCTAAGGTGTTTAACTTTATGCTAGTTGTGATTGTGAATGAAAAACATCTTGTCTATATTTTTCCGAGAGTGATTGGTTATACAATGTGTTACATGCCGAAATATGGTAGATAGGGATTATCAAACTGAACAACTTTTACTATGAGATGAGACCAACTCTGAAATCGCGAAAATATGCTGTTTCATACAAAAATTAATAACGAAAATATCAAAATGTATTTAACAGCTGTTTTTTTTTACCATTCGATATAAGGGGTTATTTTGTAACACCTTGTAGGTATAAGATTTTTTAGATTTCAGTCCCTATGTTTAACCTTACTATACTAACAGACAAAACATCACGCTTCTGTTTGCCCGTTCGGGAATCGAACCCACGTTCTTTGGTTCTACTTCTCAGACTTCGATCTAAGGCAAAAAGAGCCATTTTTTCAACAAATCAAAGGTCTGGCCTGGCCCTCTGTATCTTAAATTTGCGTACGTACATTATATTAAAACTAGATGTTTTCATTTAATAGAATGTATCTAATAACTAATCATAGTTGAGTCATTAAAACCTATGTCTAAAGTTCAAAGTCACTGATCAAGACAAAGTCCTGCAATAAACAGAAGATAAACAAAGAAGGCAATCTAAGAATGATTGATTAGGTAATTTTGCTAATACATAATTAAGTTTGTTTAGTTACCTTATACTCACAAAATACGATAGTCTACCTACTTATGCTGCAACAAACTTCTTTCAATCGTGATTATTTTAAGGTTTATTTCAAAGGATATCATAAGTTTCGTACATTTTTGGTCCAAATATTAAAGTGCCGACTGCCGGCCAAAAAACAAAAGTGGTTTAATCTGAAAGATTTTGTCCATCTAAGCATTTTTTATTATGACACCGAAGCTGTAGCACCGCTTCACATATGTGTCAAAATGTATGAAAAGACAGACTTTTTGAACTCAATTTAAATCAAGTAGGTAAGTACAGCGGTGCTACAGCTTCAGTGCCGTAATAAGAAATGCTTAGGACGTGCCGGACTACAGCTGGGCCACGAAAAAAAAGTTGGAAATCTGACTTTTTGACTATGCCATGATGAAGTCGATAATTTGTCGCCAAAAACCAGAATTTGTCGGGCTTGCGTTTAGGAGATACGTGTGGCTCAGCTGTAGAGACGTCTCTACAGCTGGGCCACACAGATCTCGAAAACGGAAGGTCGTAGCGAAAATCTGATTACTCGTATGTGTAGCCGGTAATTTGTCGGATTTTGTCGCCAAAAACCAGAGTTTGTCGGTCTTGCGTTTAGGAGATACGTGTGGCTCAGCTGTAGAGACGTCTCTATAGCTGGGCCACACAGATCTCGAAAACGGAAGGTCGTAGCGAAAATCTGATTACTCGTATGTGTAGCCGGTAGTTTGTCGGATTTTGTCACCAAGAACCAGATTTTGTCGATCTTGCGTTTAGGAGATATGTGAGGATACGCTGTGGAGACTTTTCTACCTGGATCTTGAGAAAGGAAGGTCATAGCGAAAATCTGATAACTCGAGTGTGTAGTCGTTAGTTTGTCGGAATTTGTCACCAAGAATCAGATTTTGTCGATCTTGCGTTTAAGAGATATGTGAGGATACGCTTACGACCTTTCGTTCTCGAGATCCAGGTAAAAAGGTCTCCACAGCGCATCCTCACATATCTCCTAAACGCAAGATCGACAAAATCTGATTCTTGGTGACAAATTCCGACAAACTAACGGCTACACACTCGAGTTATCAGATTTTCGCTACGACCTTCCTTTCTCAAGACCCAGGTAGAAAAGTCTCCACAGCGTATCCTCACATATCTCCTAGACGCAAGATCGACAAAATCTGGTTCTTGGTGACAAAATCCGACAAATTACTGGCTACACATACGAGTAATCAGATTTTCGCTACGACCTTCCGTTTTCGAGATGTGTGGCCCAGCTGTAGAGACGTCTCTACAGCTGAGCCACACGTATCTCCTAAACGCAAGCTCGACAAATTCTGGTTTTTGGCGACAAATTCCGACAAATTATCGACTTCATCATGGCATAGTCAAAAAGTCAGATTTCCAACTTTTTTTTTGTGGCCCAGCTGTAGTCCGACACGTATGCTTAGGCGGACAAAATCTATCAGAATTTATTATTGGCCGACTTTTTTTATATTTGTGCCAAAGTGTATGAAAAAACCGACTTTTTGATCTTATTTAAAATCGAGTATAGCGGTGCTACAGCTTCGGGGCCATAATAAGAAATGCTTAGGTGGACAAAATCTATCAGAATAAAGCACTTTTGCTTTTTGGCCGGCACTTTCACATTTGGACCAAAATGAATGATGTCCTTATCAATCTTTTTAAGATACTTAATTAATTACCTACCTATATTAGAAAAAATACAAGCAAAATCGACTCACCCGTAGCACCTCAGACGGGACTCAAACCCTAATTGTTCCGTACCGTAGCATATTGGTAAATTGGACCGGAATGCCAAAGGGTACGGATTCCAGTCCCGTCTGACGTGCTACGGATGAGTCGATTTTTCCTAGACTTTTTTCCAATATTATTATCTTAATATAAAAATAACATTGTGAATGCCTAACATATAAAATAATATACGTAATAATTAACAATCTTTTGTTGAATTTATGGCTGCATTTCAAAGCAAGTTGTATTTAGTTTGGGTTAGTGTTGTTGACACGAATTCCGTGGAAATTTTATGAAATAAGCCGGTTTGCTATAACAGAGTCCCTGTCCTCTGTCAGATAACTTATCGACGAATTAAAAAACCGGCCAAGTGCGAGTCGGTCTCGCGCACGAAGGGTTCCGTTCCAAAATCGGGAAAAAACACGTTTGTTGTATGGGAGCCCCCTTAAATATTTATTTCAAATTATTTTTAGTATTTATTTTTATAGCGGCAACAGAAATACATCATCTGTGAAAATTTCAGCTGTCTACATGTTGTCGTTATTAATTTCGAACAAAAAACGGCAAAAAATCACGTTTGTTGTATGGGAGCCCCCCTTTAATATTTATTTTATTCTGCTTTTAGTATTTCTTGTTATAGCGTCAACAGAAACACATCATCTGTGAAAATTTCAACTGTCTAGCTATCACGGTTCACTAGATACCGCCTGGTGACAGACAGACAGACGGACAGCGGAGTCTTAGTAATAGGGTCCCGTTTTTACCCTTTGGGCACGGAACCCTACAAAATGGTCACTAGGTAGGTAATAAACTAGGTTGTCTTTCTACAAGCGATATTGGTTTCGAAATGAACGATAAAGAAAAGATATCAGGTGAGTACCTAATACATTTCGATGGTAGTCCATTCCACAAATTCGGCTAAGTATGTTACAATAATTATGTCTTTATGTAAGTAAAGATGACTGACGTAGCTGATGTAGTCGGTACTTTGGTATCAAACGGTTAAATAAATACATATTTAAGAAACTTACAACATCAAAAAATAAAGGATGATTTGATTAGCAAAACAGAAAAAATAATCAAATAATCCAAATTAAAGGTGGGTAGGTGAAGTCGTAATAGCTTTTAGAGTGACAGAGTTCTAATCTGTATACACATATTTATAGACGTAATATTTTGTTATCACTATTATTATTACACAAACGACAACAGTCATTTTCCGTTAATGATCGATATAAATTAATGCCTTGTTCTGTTAAACCAGTTTGTTTTGTAGTTTTTTTTTAATTATACACTGAGAAAGTGCAGGATTTTATTGTTTTACTAACTTATTATTATATTTTATTCCGTGATCTAATTTAAAATAAAAAAATAAGCTGTAGTTTACCTGCCCAATTCCGAAGTTTTCGAAAATAAAATTCGTTGAATCATCGTTAATTTGATTGTTGCAGTACCTAGGTACATACATAAGAAATACTCCTACTAGTTTAATGTAATTTATAGTTACACACTACCTAAATAATAAACAGTTTATTACACGTTTTAACCCATACGACGACAGTCACTTGTTTATTTAACCGTTTGTATGGAACTTCCTACACACGCGGTTACGATAACAGCTTTACTAAACAAAGTGGGTAACAGAACATATGGTATCAGTTAGTAAATTCTCCTATCCGTGTTCCCAACAATGAGCTGAATGTAATAAAGAACAAATGTAGGGTAGATGTAGATGGATTTTACTAAGACCTTGTCCAGAAAGGCCGAATTCGTCGCGATTTTACGCGCGATTTTGGTTACACTGCTGCTAATATTACACACGTTGCTGACGTTGCTGGTCCTAAGCGAGCATTGTATAACGAAACGAGTCTAATTCGCACGCAGTTCTGGACAGGGTCACAAACCCATAGAAAACGCCAAGTAATTTTATTGCTAGCTAGTGTACGACCTCGGCACAGATGGTCGGTGCAGCGCACAGAACAAGAAATTCTAGTTCTGTGGTGCAGCGACCAAGCTAATTAAATTAATTAACTGTCTAGATTACCGAAATCCACTCCGTAACATGTCCATTATTTCGTTCCGTTCCATCTTGAATTAAAGATATTATGGTCACTCACACATCCGACACCAACAGTGTCATAAAATCGACTAAAGTCTAATCCAAACAAGTGTAAAGATTAGGCACAGCAGTCAATAATAACGATTATTAAACATCATAAAGCAGCTTGCTACGATTAGTAGTTTTCTTACTTAGAAATAAACGTAGGGTATGCACTCGAAATTAGTAACAACACGAGAAATATTTATAAATCGAGACGAACTTGTACGCTTAGCGGACGAACACGGGAGGAAGTAATCGCGACATTCAGGCGAAATACACTCCAAAATCAATCGCGCGAAGGTGGGATAGTGTTCGGAATTTTTAACTTTATTATTCGAAATCCACAAAAAACGAGATGGATTTTTTTTCACTAATACTTCAAGGTATTTGCTATAAATCCTTGGGACCGAAAACACGATTTGATTAACTTTCCTCGATAGAAAAAAATCGCAAAGTAAGCTCTAATTACGCATTTTTAGACACGTTTCTTAGACTAAAAAGCTGTACCATTCAATAGTTATCCAAAATTTCATTTATCTTTTGTGTCCTCTTATTGTTCATTAAATGTGTGATGGATGCTTGGGCTCATTTTTTGAAATAATAACATACATAATTTAATAAAAATACCTAAACACAAAATTACGTTCGGTTTGCGCACTTGCATGTCTGTCGCACGGCGCCCGCGTCCCCTCAGTCGGCCGCCGAGCCTCGTCGCAAGCAGACACGTACTACTTTTTGCCTGGCAGCGTTGCGATTTATTTGTGAGGAAGAAAAATGCCGAATAAGCGAAAAAAATAATAATTTCGAAGCGTAGCTTTAAAAAAACAAAAATATAGTAAATTCAAAGGGTAATTATTATAATTCTTTTATTTATTTTAAAGTAGGATCTAATTAGTAAATTCGACACTTGTAGCAACGTCTGAAGTAGTGTAGCGGTTATCTACCCAAGCAACGTATGCAAGACACTGTCATCGTTCGACAAAATCCGAGTTCGATCCTAGCAAAGATCACATTTTTCTTTTTGTGTTCTTTGTTTCGATTAACTCTTTTTTTATTAATATTTTTGTTTTATATAAAGAATATTACAAAAACGACAAAATATATACGAAAAAACACATTTTCATCAATTATAATTTCACGCATTTCTTTTCATTAGTTCCGCTCAAACCTCCAGAGGCGAAGATGGCCTTTCAAATCAGTGTTTCAAAAAATTGCCACGAGTGGGCGCTCTTTTCCCAATATAATATTTTACTCTTTGAGAGAACTGATTGCAGATTGGATCACAAAAAAAATGTAGATAACATTGTATAAGCATGTAAACATTCTAGAAATATGGTAAAAACCATCAAAATCTTTGGAACTGCGGAACTCTCGCATATAAGCCGACCAGTCTCACCACTAACACTTGTACTATTATTTATTCAGTGCCACTACGCCGCCACGGGTACTAAGAGTTTTTTATTTACGAGTATTATAGAAGCAACAATGACCCAGGACCATCTGGGGTGGTGCTAGAGGAGCTTCAACCAGCTGCACCTTGTATTTTAAATTTGAGATTTTTGCATTCACAATGCTGTTTTTTTATACAATAACTAAATAATATAGGTAGTAGAAAAAAATTGAATCGCATCAGATCAATTCTCGGACGGGAATCGAACCATTATCTGACTTGGTAGCTCAGCGGTCAAAGCATTGTCCCGTATATCCAAAGGTCGCGGGTTCGATTCCCGTCCGAGAATTGATCTGGTGCGAGTCGAACTTTTTCTACTATATTATTTAGTATTGCACCTTGTATAATTCAGTCTCCCAATCACGGATGTTCAGACGAGTTAACAAATAACTCAATGTAAGTATATGTATATGGTAGGGTGAATACGCCAAATACCAGCCCCCCAAGGGTTTTCAACTTTGAATCTCTGATGCTACTACAATGAATTCAACATTAAATTAGTAATATTTTTTTCTTAAACCTATGTTAGTAAGCAATACCGTAACTACTTTTTAGCCCTGTCGCTATTTCAGCCCTCTGCCTTTGAATGGGACAGTTGGTCTGGAATCTGGATGCAAACACCTTCAGGATGCCATTGCCACTGTTGACGCCGCAGTAGGGAAGCAAGTTTTTTGCGCATAATCGCATGGAATGGAACCCTGTGTGATTGTCAGCAAACATTTTTGATGGACTACAGCGAAATAATAATAATGCTCGCTTTCACCTCGTGGCTTTTTTCTTCATAATATATCGACCCTGTTTCTTGGTCAAATATATTGTAATCATGAGCAAATGCTAGACCTTATTTTAGCAGCTGCCTTTATTCGAAAAATAACAAAATAACTGACGATTAGATTTGGAATTGACACTGACTTATTTGTTCCTGTTGTGGTACCAGACATAGATTTTACTAAACGTAAAGATTTTTTTTAAAACAACATTAGTAATTAATACCGATAGAAATCTTATTTCTAAGCAAAAGTAAAGTATATTAGCTACAATAAAAAAGTATATTTTATTGTAGCTAAGCTTATTTTTGTAAGCATGTTGATAATAATAATGACGTAAATTTTTGCACTCTAAAATTTATGTAATATCATCAAAAGTTTCTGACCTCATTTTCCTTTATTCTATGTCGAATTCAGGGACATAAATTTTCGAATTTAGGGCAAAAGCGGCCGAATTAAACTTTCATTTTTTATTATTATTATTATTTTATTGTTTTTCTTGCAATTATTATAGATGATAATCATAATTTTATCTAATTTCGATGAAACTGGTCACTATTTTGACAAGAAAACAGCAATGCAATGTTAAAAATATAAAAGTCTTAGATGGTGGCCAACTGTGTTGTTTGTAGGCCAGTGTCGATGAAACTTGGTTTAGAGCACTATTTTGACAAGAAAACGACAACGCAATGTTAAAATTATAAAAAAATCAAAGATGGCGGCCAATTTTGCTATTTGTTGGCCTATTTCGATGAAACCCGGTTTGACTTGTAATTTTGAATGACATTAATGTTGACATATTATATTTATCACTATTATATTTTGCATGCCAGCTCCTGGTGAATGTGATATGACCATATGAAATATTTTAAGACCCTTATGTACCGCAGTCTAGCAAATAAATTTTTGATTCGGGTTCTATTTTGACAAGAAAACAGCAACGCAATGGTAAAAAAACACAAAAGGTTGAGACTCTCTCTAAAAGGCAGCAAACTTTGTTTTTAGGTTGATTTCGATGTAACTCGGTTGACAAAAGAAGAACAAATAAAAAATTGGCCGCTATCTTGGATTATTTATATTTTTAACCACATTGCATTAAAATTTTCGAATTTAGGGCAAAAGCGGCCGAATTAAAGAAAATTCCGTCACTCGTCAAACTTTCATTTATTATTATTATATTCTTGTTTTTCTTGCAATTATTATAGATGATAATTATAATTTTATCTAATTTCGATGAAACTCAGTCTGGGTCACTATTTTGACAAGAAAACAGCAACGCAATGTTAAAAATATAAAAATCCTAGTTGGCGGCCAACATTCTTGTTTGTGGGCCGATTTCGATGAAACTCGGTTTGGAGCACTATTTTGACAAGAAAACAAGAATAAAAAAATTAAAGATGACGGCCAACTGTGTTGATTGTGGGCCGATTTCGATAAAATTCTGTTTGGGGCACTATTTTAATAAGAAAACAGCAACGCAATTCTAAAAAAATACAAGTACAATTCATAGATTACGGCCAACTTTTTTGTTTGTCGGCTAATTTCGATGAAACTCAGTCTGGGTCACTATTTTGACAAGAAAACAGCAACGCAATGTTAAAAATATAAAAATCCTAGATGGTGGCCATTTAACCCTTTTCACTCCCATTTCATCCCCTTTGGGATTGAAATCCTAACAAAAACAAAATACGTTGCGTTAGATTTCCATCCATAAGTCTAAATTATAAATTTAGCGATTTTTACTTCGAAAATGAAAGGGTTTTCTTCAATACACAACTTCATCCCCCTTTTGACCCCTTCGGGGGTAGAATTTTGAAAAACGCTGAGACCCTTATTTATTAATTTTCAATCTTCAGCCTAAACACAAAATTTGAAGATTCTAGCTTCAAAACTGAGGGACTTTCATACAAACTTTCATCCCCTTAGGGATGGAATTTTCAAAAATCCTTCCTTAGTGAATGCCTACACTGTATAAAGTATCTGTGTGCAAAATTTCAAGTCTCTAGGTCCAGCGGTTTGGGCTGTGCGTTGATAGATCAGTCAGTCAGTCATTCAGTTTACGATTTTATATATTAGAACATTAATATTTTATTGAAAGGTAACCTAAGTACTATGTAAGTATAACAAATAAAATCTGAATTTCTACATAAAATAACCTAATAAAAAAACTAATCAAAATCAAATGCAGCATGCGAGACTCTCGCGCCGACTTCATCATCACTCGAATGTGCGATAACAACCCTCATTGCAATTGCAAACTATGTTTACCTAGGCATCATCATCATACTCTCATTCAGTTTGGAATCGCAGAGTAACTAAGAAAGACATGTGACATGACTGATGAAGTCATTTCAAATCTCGAAATTGAAATAAAAGCAACCCACGATATAATATTTTGAATCTACTTTTCTGTATCTACTCGTAAGTACCTATTGTGGCCCTCGGCTTGGCCTCGGGCCTCAAACTAAAACCCCTCTTCTGTTCAACTTTCGCTCAAGATTCGTTTATCCGTTTACCTACACACAAAAACTCACTACGACACGCCTAGAGATGTACGCCACGTGTACTGGAGATAATAGCGTCATCTCTTTTGCTCCTACAGTAATTGCTAACAAAAAAAACATTCATATTTTTTGGCTTCAGTGCAGTTAGTTGTAACTTTTTTAACCAGGATAGATTTTTTGGTGCATAGTAAAAATCTGCCCTAATGATAATATCGATACTTGGAAACAAGTTTCAAACCTGTACCATACTTTAAAAAAAATTGGGTCACACTGCCGTGCAAACGAATAGGTAGGTAGAAAAAAGATTGTCAAGAACTTCGATTAATTCATCCAAAACACTCATCCAAAACACTGTAACTTGAGTTACAGTGTTTTGGATTTATAGGCCTAAATCGATTAATTTAAGTGTCTTTTATATCCCTATTTTTTAGTTTTATATAATATATAAGGAGATATAAGCATATACATACAAAACAATGCAATATAATTTTATTTATGTTTTGTCATGCCAAAACACCCTACCTAATTCAAATTACAGTGTATTGGCTTTACTGATTCCGCGAGACAAATAGTTATCGTGTTATGGTTAGCCAAATATGTCGGACCTATCGTGCAGTAGCATTTGCCTCGGAAGAGTAGCTCTATGATAAATGGTCGTACCAGGGTCGCGTTACGATCGCTCTAAAATGTGTGCGAGTGGACGCAGTAAAAAATGCATCCGGTAATTTAATTTTATTGAATCATGCACAACATTATGACCATCCAACCAGTGCTACTATAGCGTCAAAATTAAACAGTAAATCAATTCAAAAGGAAAATAAAAACTTCCACAACAAAGATCATCTTGGCGCTAATAGGCCATACGAACGTCGAGTTTAATAACACTGACAAGTATTAAAAGTTTTATTTAATTAATTAAAGTTTAATTTTTTTTATCAAAAAAGAACTGTGGAAATAAATAAAAAATACAAAATATAAAATCACTATAACAATAGGCAGTATCCCGACATTTCGCTACATAAAGGATAAGCTACAGCCCAGACCGTAAGAGTGAGGGACATTTAATATTTTCAAAACGTAGTCCAACTCCATATCTCTAGGGATTTTTTTCATTTTTTCAATATAGCTTTTCGTTTTTGAGAAATTTTAGATTTAGTGAAAAAAGACCCCGAAAAAGTGTGTCATTTTTCTACATTTATGCGATTTTCGAAAAAGTTCTGGAATTAAAAAAAAAATTTTTTTCACTATATTGTAGCCCTTGCCAAGACGCATCTTTTGACGCTTATCACATTCACGTAGACCCAAAACTCACTGGACCAGGGCGATGTCTCACTCTGGCTGAAATTGGGTACTTTACTGAAACTATCGAAAAAACATTTTCAATGTTAAAATTGGCCGCTATCTTGGATTTTTTTAATTTTTAACATTGCGTTGGTGTTATAATGTCAAAGTAGTGCCCCAAACCGAGTTTCATAGAAATCAGCCCGCAAACAACAAAGATGGCCGCCTTCTTTGATTTTTTATTTCTAACATTGCGTTGCTGTTTTCTTGTCAAAATAGTGCCCCAAACCGAGTTTCGTCAAAATCAGCCCACTAACAAAAAAAGTTGGCCGCTATCCGCTATCTTGGAATTGTACTTGTATCTTTCGATAAAACGCTATATTATATTGTGTTTCTCTGTGCTAGGGGGCTGACCAAAGAATTTAAAATCAAAATTCAGGTCTTGGTGAGATCTTAACTTTACATATCTAACAGCTGTCAAATTCAAATTTATCAAACTTAAATTTGACAGCTGTCATCTAAAATGAAAATCTCACCAAGACCTTTAATTTTATCATAAACACCATCAGTCTAGGATGAGTACTTTTCGAGAAATTTTCCATGCAATTATTGATCGAGCTTTGTATGGAAAGCTTTTTTTGTTTGTTTTCGGAAAAGTCGTAGAACAAATTAATGTTGTTGTTTATGATGTTAGTAATCTACTCCTGCAAGGTTGTTGGTGTTTTACAAATAACCCTGTGTAGTGTTTATTAATTGTACATACATCAATGTGATATTTATTAGACTATTACAGTAAATACCTTTGTAATAAAACTAGCGAATTATTATTAGTATTCGAGAACCTTTTATTATTAACTAAAACATTTTTTTGCAATTACTTTTTGGGAATCATTATTGGCACATTTACCCTACGACATCTCGCCTACAACAGCCTACAGTGCCGCGGAAGTAGCAGCCGCGCTGCGCGGGCCGCATATTCGTAAATAGGTACCCGACGCGTTAGCCACCCGAAGTTGCTTTGTAAATAGCAGACGTGTCAGACTAATGCGTCTGCTATTTACAAGACCCCGAAGTGCTTTGTAAACAGCAAACGTACCGCGTCAGTATAATAAAAGAAAATACAAAAGATGTAAATGCTTATTGTTTTTTAGAGTTTATTATAGATTTTATAAACTAACTGTCTTTTTCATAAAAACAAGCAAAGTTATAGGTTTATAAAGTGTTATTTTACTCTTTTCACAAATGATAAAGATAAAACTATATTTTAAAGGTGCAACAGCTAAAATAAAAATTATGGACTACCTATATAAATAAACCTTTTATAGGTAAATATTGTATAAGCAATGTAAACATTCTAGAATATCGTAAAAACCATCAAAAAACTTTTGGTCCGACAGAGGTTCGAACCGAGATCTCTCGCGTATCAGGCGAGCAGCCTCACCGAAACGCCACAGTGACTTGACAGATTGCGGCAAAATTGGTCATCGTTCGATACTTTGATGCTCATCTACGTAAATACGAGCGCTCGCATGTTTACGAATATGCGCGCGGCCCCCCGCGCCTGCTCCGCCCGCCCGCTGCTTCGCCCCCTCAATATCGCGGTAGCCCCGAGCCGACTTCACCTTCAGTTACAGCTGGGTCAACGAGATAATAACAAAAACACGCTTTTAATAAACACCAAAAATAATGTTTGTTTGTTTCTCCACAAAGTTTGCGAACGATTTTATATTAGCTTCCCGATGAGCTAGAGACTTAAAACTTTGAACATAGGTCTGGGACCCTATTTTTGAATCGCTCGATTGGCGTCGAGCGCTCGTTTCTAATGATTTTCGTTCGACATATGACTCTATTTCGAACGTTTGAGCCATATGTCGAACGAAAATCAGTAGAAACGAGCGCTCGACGCCAGCCGAACGATTCAAAAATAAGGCCCCAGAACTAGAAGGCAATTCAATATTATGGTCTCATTGAGCTGATCTGATGAAGAAGCCGGAAGAAGGCCACAGGAACTCTATGATGAAACCATACAACCCCATCGTGGTTGGACTCATTAGAATCGTCTTGACGAGTACTCTAATGGGAGACGAAGTCCAGGGTCTGATGATGAAGCTGGAAGGCCAAGCCATAGGAACTCAATATTGGAACCATGCAACCCCATCAAATTTGGGCTCGTTTGAATCGTCTTGACGAGTTCTTTGTTGGGAAATAGTTTCCAGGGTCTGATGATGGAGCCGGATGAAGGACACAGGAACTCTTTAATAAAACTACGCTATCCCATCGAGATTGGGCTCGTTTGAATTATCTTGACGAGTACTTTATGAGGAAATAGTTTCCAAAAATCTGATGATGGAGCCGGAGGAAGGCCATAGGATCTCTATAATTAAACCATGCAACTCCATCGAGTTTGGGCTCATTTGAATCATCTTGACGAGTACTTTATTGGGAAATAGTTTCCAGGGTCTGATGATGGAGCCGGAAGAAGGCCACTGGGACTCTGTAATAAAACCATGCAACCCCATCGAGTTTGGGCTCGTTTAAATCGTCTTGACGAGTGCTCCGATAGGAGATGGTATATTTTTGGTCTTAGCTCGTTAACTAAAAAGCAGAAAATAAAAATTTACTAAAAAAAAAACTTTTTACAAACACGTTTTTAAAACGGACTAAATTATTACAACAAAAAATCGGACTAAAAAAAATAAATCGGTCTAGTAAAAACAGACTAAAAAGTAAAAAATAAATTCTTCTGTAAATATTTATAACACTATAATATTTATACCTACAGAAAATTTAAACCTAAAAACGGGGCGCATGCTAAAGACTACATGGATGATAAATTTTATAAAATGCGCCCACGTTTTTAGGTTTAAATTTTCTGTAGGTATAAATATTATAGTGTTGTAAATATTTACAGAAGAATTTATTTTTTACTTTTTAGTCTGTTTTTACTAGACTAGTAGAGCTCCATTTCGATACAATTAGAAGTAGGTTAAATTAAAATTGCCTTCCTAGATTTTATTCCATTTTTAGTTAATTACCAGTGAAAGTAATAATAACAAAGCATATTATTAACAATATAATTTTATTATCAGCTAAAAATGTCTTTCGGATGATAAGGTCAGAAGTTTGATGAATTTTTAATGGGTTGATTGAACAAACTATTACTAATTTAATTATAATATTAAAAATAAACGATTATTATTTAAATGTCACTATCAATGATAGCCCTGAAATCTTTGATCCTTTGTTCAGTTTCTTTAATGCTATCCTTGAGATCCTTATGTATTTCACTGTATGCTTTAATGGATTGGTTGGTCTCAGTGAAAATGTTTTGTAATATTTGAAGATGTAGTATTCTGAAACAATAAACATTAAAATATAATGTACATATACATTTTTATTATTTCTTTCTTCAGACTAGTTTAATCATAAATAAAAAAAGACTAAAGTTAAATATCAAACCAGTTTTCCTGTATCAGATTAAAATACTTTCATCCAAAAAATTTGAGATGATTAAATAACATCTCTATACAAATAATATTCTCAGAAATGCCTCGATAAACCAAAATACTACACATTCACTTGATGATTGCCGCTACCTCCCGGCCCGCTTCGTCATGCCGCACCCCCTACCCTGCGTAGCTAAGGGGGTGCCCTTAGTACGGATTGTTGATTTATTATCTACGCTCGTTATTTGTCTTGCTTTGCTTTATTGAGTAAAAGAGGAACAATGGGGAGGCGAAGGCAAAGTGAATTACAGATGGCGCTTCATTCTTTGGAACAATTGTCAGTTTGAGCTTATATTGTCTTGACTGTGTATTACGTGATTTTACTTTCTTAGATTGTATTTTTTTCGGTTTTGCGGACAAACAATGTATTATATGCTAACTTTAGCTCATATAAAAGAAGAATTACGGAAAAGAAAAGCCAAAACAACAGGCAAGAAAGTTTATAGCAACTTACAAAAAATTGCTAACAAGCATTACATTTCTTTAAATTTCGTGTAAGATTTACAAGTAATCTTTTTATTTCAGATTAGAAGCATATGATTTAAATTTTAACAAAGCAACTGAGTGTGAATTTCCGTGTTTATAGTTGCCTGATGATGCCTTCTGTGCAATAGTAATTTCAGGTTTCTGTACTGGAATTTCTGTACCATCCAAAATTACACGAACCGTTTTATCATATTTATTTTATTATTCTAAGTTTCTTGAATGACTCTGGCATATAAAATTCTATTAATTCTCTGTTTGGCCCCAATATTGGGCTTATTCCATATTTGATATACCTATAAAATTCATCCAAGTTATAAATATGCTAGAAACTGCTGAGGTTGAAATATTAAAGAACAAAGCTGTTATAATTCAAATGTTGTTTTATTTTGGCGAAGCTTCATCAAATTCATGAAACATTCCTTTTGATTTATAATGTTTCTCAGGCTTAGCAAAGGAGAAAATCGAGGGAAAAGCATCTTTTTTTTGATATTTTTTTGCCCAATATTTTTTTTGTTACTGGGAAATCGATGAACTCCAATAATTTACAAGTTACATGCATAATAATGCGGAATTTTCTCAGTATAAAATTAAAAAGTGCAATACTCCAAGAGATTCCCATATGTTTTGACACTTTCTTTGAGGCGGCCCGGTACCAAGACCAGACGCCACCTATCGGGATAAAATTGCGCTTTTCCTCCCCATTGATAACGCCATTTATGATGTTTAAGATCTTAACATCAATTAAAATCAATTAATAATAGGCCATAGCGCCGGCGCCGCACCACTCAATTCTTCGCACTCTAGTCGCACTATATCAGATAAAAGACTATTACTTTTTTGTCTAGCTCTACTAGACTACTCTAAAGTATAGTTTAGCTGTGACGCCATAACGGTTGGTGACGGTAATCAGTATCACGAAATGAATGTGCAGTATTGTATTTTAGGATAAATAGTGCATGTGGAAGTATACAATAAGAATAATTGTTATAGAGATTCTTCATCAGGCAGTTTTGAATCAATCCTTAAAATATTTTTTCATTATTTAAAACAGAAAATGCCAACTATAAATAAAAAATTGCTGAATATAAATTATAAAATGCTTACTTCGATTTTAAGTCCAGGATCTTTGTCTTAAGTGTCAGCAGTTCAGTGGAGTTGTTACTAAACTTAGACACTTCGTGTATTCGGTGGTTTAGCCACTCCATCATCAGCTCCACCTTCTCATTCTCTTGTTCTTCCAACACATTCAGTTTCTCGTCTAAACTCTGCTGGAGTTCTTGCACTTGGTTTCCAGTTGTTTTGTTGTGAGAAACAGTCTTTTGTTTTAAGCTCTCCAGCTCTGCAGTAAACTGCGGAAGCTTAGTTTGAATCTTATTGATTATTGCTTGATTGAGTTCGGCTTGTTCATCAAAAGATAATTCAGATCTAGTTTGATTCATAAAACCTGATAGATAATGACTTTATGTTAATAATTAGGAACTGATGATGCAAGATATAATATTATTATGTTTGAGAAGCAATGTGATTAATGATTCCTATCAAAACAAAAATACAATCTTAGTAAGAGATAGGCCTGCTAAAGGTCCATTTCCATATCCTAATTTTTCTGTCAAAAGATGAGAAATAATGACAGTTACCTCGCTAACTGTTCCATAGTAGACCTATCTTTTACTGATTAAAGGCCTACTTACATAGGAAGGAGTTATAATTATGTATTGGGTTTATTCATAAATTACAGAAGTTGTGTGCATTTCAAAATTACACAAATGAACTACTGGCATTCACTGAGACTCTTTGATGTAAATAGCTATAACATCTTTTGAACCCTTGTACTCACAGGCAGAGGACCGCTGGGGGCGGCTGGCCGTGTGGTTCAATTTTAATATGAAATTTCGTGAAGGTCGCATAGCTTTTGCATATTAAAATGGAAACAGCAGCTGGCCGCCCCCGCGGTCAGCCGCCAGTGCGTATCGGGGCTAAGAATAGTAGGGAATTGTCATGAATTACCTAACAAGGTGGATGTACTTTCATCTGCCGTACTCAGCTTGTGAAGACTGGTATGATGAGTTAAGTCACAGTCAGCAATGATCCTATTCACTTTTCCTTTTAATTTAGCAGCTATTTGACTATTTGGTTCACAGCACAGCTCCTTGATAATATCAAGTAGTAAGTTTTCTTGAACTGTTTTGACATCAGCATGCAGATCATTGGTACTGGTAACAGAATCCATTTTTGCAATTACTGAAAAAACAAAAAATTTGTTTTTGACACCAGCGACTCCAGAGCAGAGACCAACAAATAGTACGGCAGACCAAGGGGACTTCTATGTCGGAGAGTCAGGTTCGGAGACTTCTACGGTCGAAAATAGTCACTGTACCATGAGTTGATGCAACTTTTATCACAACCGTAAAGCATCTATCGGCTATACTGCTCACAGTCTACGCGAGTGAAAGAGATTAAGCGATAGTTTACCGTAAAGTAAACAGTTTGTAGGTTCGCATCAACTCATAGTAGGGCCACAGGTAGTACTCAATTGTCTTAATTTAGAACTTTATACCTGAGCTAATTCGCTGTAGGTCTGTACTGAATACGGCCTCAAAGCAATGACTTCTGCTTTATTCTACGATAAAATCTTTGTTCTTTGTCTCAGTATTTTTTTGTATACGATAAAAAGAACCAACCACAGTCAATAATTCTTCTAAATTAGAAAACACAAACACAATCACAAAATGCAATGCTTTCAAAAAAATGTGAAAAGCAACACGTGTGCAACACAAACACAATAAAATAAATGGAAAATGTGAGAGAAATAATTAATTCTCAAATCAAAACCAGTCTGTCGCAACTTTCATACAAAAAAGAATTCTATGAAACAGACACGAATTTTGATGGCGACTATATTTGTCTCTCTCTTCCTCATTCTTTCTCGCTCTTTGAGAATACGTCATTCATTTGTCAGTCAGAGCAACTTCGGCGGTACATTTAAAGATCTTTGGAAAGTTTCTAGTATTAATAAAATTATAACAAATAAAATTATCAATTTGTGTTAATAGTACGCTAGTAATATAATAAGTCAGTGGTTAATGGTCAAGTCGTTGCGAATTTTAAGTGCGTACCTAATCAAATCATAATGAAGCATATGAGAAATTTGTGGTTTGAAATCGGCGCTAAAGGACGACACAAAATGGTTTTTATGGCCAAATTTCCTTTTGATGAGCTTCGGTGAGTAATCATTAATCAACTTAACATTTCGTTTAAACTTTTTGGTAGATATTTGAATGTAAATAATAATTTTAGTCAAAATAAGCTGATGGGAAATAGAGTACCTACATCTATAAATATCGATATCGATGTTTTTAATTTTAGTTTGTAATGTAAGAAATGTAAGAACAATGTACCATATACACTTAATAACTTTCCCGTTGCATTGTACACTCAGCAGCACATGAGGTTATACAAAGCTGTCAAAATTCATTTTGAACCTTAATATCTTTGCATTTAAGTATAAAAATGTTCTCATATAATTTTGATTTCAGGTCATTACCATCAGCCGTCGAATGAATTGAAGAAGTACAATGAAGATTTTTTAGAAATAAATACTTTTAATTTTTAATTTCTTTATTTCAAATATTAAACTGCATGCTCTGTTTTTTAAAGTACTGCCCGCAACGGTTAAATGCTTCATAATTAATTCTAACATACTTATGTGACTCAGTACTAGTTAAAAAACGGAGCATTGTGCCATGTTAGTGGAAATTTTAAAATTATTCTATAAGTAAGCGCAGTTCAGTGCATTCATCGATATCGATAAAAAATTTAATACTAGGTCGCCCATCTCTATATTTTTTCCTGTAGGTTGGCAAAATATTGTTTTACAGTCGTTAGGTTGGCAACGATGAGGTGTGTTTGATTTGACATTTCATAGATTTTTTTTGCTCTATGAAGTCCCGTCTCTTCTTACGTAGTTATTGCTTTCTCTGTGATCAAAACAAAATCATAATAAACGACTGTCAATTGTCATCATGACAATGAGCGCTTTTTTAAGAAAAAAAAAATAGTTCCAATCACCTCACTATGGCCGCGTTCCGAATCACGCTTACAGCACTATGAGCGCGCTAACGCCCGGACCGATTCATGCTAACAACGCTCACGTAAGCTGCAGTGACGTCACTGATGACGTCATCGCTTGTGCTAACGGCGCTCAGCGTATTCTACCAAAGCACTGTGAGCGTTGTCGGTGTAGCTGTCAAACTTCCTTGTCAAAGTTAATTCTTGTTAAAATTTGTGGTTATTATTTGTGATTTTTAGAAAAGATGGCTGAATTTATTGATCTGCAGGTGGTTTTGCGAAGTTACGAATGAAATACTAATTATAAATTGATGTTGAGAGAGCTAGCAGTGGTAATAAGTATTTTGAATCTTTGATGGTTTATAAATTGGTAAGTAAATACGTGGTCACAGTGAAGGAACTTGATTCATATTCATTACTGCCTTTGTATTAATTTATCCCATAGAATTAATATTTACTTTATCGAGATAACCCCTTTTGGAGGTTACGTTGTTAAAAACAATCCAACGTTAGCTGAAGTATGAGTAAGCTTACTTGTTAGTTGGTAACCCTAGTATAATAAGGTATTGTATGGATCAGTCGCTAATACATGTATTGACAGTACGGACGTGTTTTATTATCTCTACATCTACACATAGTTCATGGCGACCTTAGCCAGTTCTTGGAAAATGTGAGCGCGCCGCACCGCGCACCGACCGCGCACCGAGCGTCCGGGCGAAAAGTGCTGCGTTGACGCATTCCTGTGTGCCTCGGGGCTCGTATCGAATAAAATGAATTACAGGACGCACTTAGTCAACGGAACAATACGTTGTGTTTTACGAGTGAAAAATCATTTAAGTGTGAAAATCCAGAATGGGGAAGCCTTATTCTAAAATCGACGATAAGGACATCGTGATCACCCAAAATTCTTCGGGTAGCAACGCCGCGGGCCTCTCTGAGAGAGAGAATCATGTGAAAATTAATAACGTCCTGATTACTACGTTGATGGTGGTAATTGCCATAGTGCTCTTCTTACCTTTATGTGCTTTAAGATAAAGCAGAGGCATAAAAAGTGGATAGGAGACAGGGTCAATGCGGAATTTGTGAGAAGAATGCGATACCGGCTATCTGGAAGGCGTAATCCGGGACAGGAGGAAGCAGAGGTATAACGTGTCAAGCGGCCACCCCCCCCCCCGCCCCAATTTTTTCCCCAATTTCGTTCGAGAAAAGTGCGGTCGATACGTTCGGCTAAAATGTGATAAATACGTAGTGCGGTTCACAGTGCAGTGCGAAAAAAAAATTGAACAGTACCTACAACTAAATAAAAATACGTAAAAACATTGAACATTGAAAATCTAAAATAATAATTATCTAAAAACATGAACAGATCGTAGAATTCCGGTCGGATGGCAGCCAGACGCAAGACAGCATTTCTTTGTCGTAGCACTACTCGTAGCGTGTATGACTGTGCCTCGAATAAGTTAAAGTTAATTTTAAGTGTATTTGTATTTGGATTTGTACTTTAATTTTAAGGTAAGGTTTTTAGTAAATAATGGCTGAAAGTTTAATTGAAAAATATGATAAATTAAAGGAAATTAGACAGTATCTTATAAAAATGGTCAAAGCAGATATGAATGTTCAGTTACGCAAATTAAGCTACAAGAAGCTGAAAAATTGTTTAAAGATAGTGAAATATTATTTTCTTCTTTACGTCTAAGTAAAGATAAATGTGAAATTGAGCTAGTTACTGAAACTTATAGCAAGATTAGTTTACTGTTTTCTGAAATATTGAATTTATGTAAGGCTCCTGAACAAAAATCAGACAAAATGGAATTTGATTTGAAAACCGCATGTGGTTTGATACCAGTTTTAGATGATAGGGAAAATACAACGAAACGATTGATTGATGCGGTGGAAATGTATGCTGACATGCTAAATAGTGCGGGTCAGTTATTATTAATTAAATTTGTTCTCAAGGGCAGATTATCTGAAAACGCCAAGTTACGGGTGAACACTGATTATCCGAATGTTAAGGGCATGTTACAGGATTTTCGTAGGAAACTATTAACAACAAAATCTTTTACAGCGATACAAGGACAAATCCAGGCATTAAACCAAGGCTTTAGGTCTATTGACGAGTATGGTTCACAACTTGAAAAACTTTTAACGGAATTAAATATTTCACAGGTTGAAGGTGATGCAGCCAAAATTAATGTTTTGAAACCCATAAATGAAAAGATGGTTGTCAAAAAATTCGCAGATGGCCTGAAAAATGATAAGGTGAGTACTATCAATACAGCTCGCAACTACTCGTCGCTGAAAGATGCGATACAGGCGGCAAAAGACGAGTCCAAGTCGTCTACTTCCAGGCCAGCCGAGGTGATAAAGATGACTTCTACGAGAGGTACATATTATAATAATCGTTCTTATTTTCGAGGTCAAGGTAGAGGACAATTTCCCCGTGCTCAAGGGCACTACGTGAATAACGGCAACAGGGGTAGGTTTCAAGATAATTACAATAATTATCGCAACAATTCGCCTAGATATCAAAGCTATTCAAGGCCTTTTCATTATACCTCACGTGGTAGAGAACAATATAACCGTCGCGGCTATGCCAGGCGAAGTGTACAAGGTTTTCGTAATAATAACCTATTTACCATCCCCCAAAATGACAATGCCCTGGTGAATGCTTCTGATAATTCGGAGCAAAGTCGTAATGAGAGAGTAAACCAGTTTTTTCGTGATGAATAATTTCATTTTTGCCTGTAAAAGCACATCTAAATTTGTTAATTTTTACATAAATGGACGGAAATTTGTTTTGTTATTAGATACTGGAGCATCCATCTCTGTTATTAAAGAAGACGTATCACCAAGGACATGTCAGATATTTCACGATCAATTAGAAGTTAATGGAATTGGAGGTAGAATTGAGTCATCTGGTTATGTGCTTTTAGATCTGCATACATTAACAGCAGATAGATTTCAAAATAAATTTTACATTTTAAAAAAATTACCAATTGTTGTTGATGGCATTTTAGGAATTGATTTCATGACTAAATATAAAGCAAACATTGACCTAGGGAAAGACCTTTTGACTTTGCAAGTAGAAAATAAATATTGCACACTACCAATTTACAACAAACTCGAGAACAGTGATTCTTTAGTAATACCTCCTCGAAGTGAAACTATTCATTACATTTATTTGGACAAAGATCTGAAAGATGACTGTTTTGTGAGCGCGAGAGAGATAGAGAAAGATGTGTTTTTGGCTGGAGCTATTGCTCGCCCTAAGAATAAAAGGATTCCTATTAAGATATTAAATACTGGAGAGAAAGAAGTGAGATTGGATAACTTTGAAATAAATGTAGAATCATTGAATGACTATAACATTTTTAAGTTCAGTTCGTGCGAAAGTAATGCTAAAAGAGCAGAAACATTATTGTCTTTAATTAACTTACAGTATTTAAATAAAGAAGAGAGAGAGTCTGTTGAAAAAATATGTACAAAATATTCAGATATTTTCTTTTTACCTGGTGATAAATTGGAAACTACTAATATCTGTGAACAATCTATAAAGTTAAAAAACAACATTAATCCTATATATACTAAGTCGTATAGGCTGCCTCAATCTTTGAAACCGGAAGTAAATAGCCAAATAACTAAAATGCTTCAAGACGATATAATTGAAGAATCCTCTAATGCAAGGGTCTTCAACCCGCGGCCCGCGGGCCGCATGCGGCCCGCGGTTGCTTTCTTGGCGGCCCGTCTTGTATTGAGAAAATTAAATTCACATGTCTACAAATTATACCCCTTTACCTACCTATTTAGTTAGAATATATGCGTGCGGCCCACCGAACCAATATCAGAGTATACTAGGCCCTTGACTTCAAAAAGGTTGAAGACCCTTGCTCTAGTGAATGGTCTAGTCCTATATTATTAGTTCCTAAAAAATCGGATGGTACTAAAAAATGGCGTTTAGTGATTGATTTTCGAAAGCTTAATGAAAATATTGTTGACGATAAATTTCCATTACCTAACATCACAGATATACTTGACTCTTTGTCGGGCTCAATCTTTTTCACTCATTTAGACTTACAACAAGGGTATTATCAAGTAAAGTTAGAACAAGATAGTAGAAAATATACAGCGTTTTCAACGAGCACAGCGGGGGTACTCAAATGACCACTTTTCTATTCGTTCGCTAACTCAAAAATTCAAAATAAGCCATAAACTCCAAAATTACGGGTCGTAGGCTTGTCAATTCCATACAATACAACAATGTCTGTGATTTACATAAACTTGCGACGTGTGACTTGATCGTTTAATTGCTTATTTTTAAGCTTTAAGTTAGCGAACGAATAGAAAAGTGGCCATTTGAGTAGCCCCGCTGGTCATTATCAATTAAAGCGGTTACCGATGGGTCTTAAAACTTCATGTAGTGCATTTAGTAGAGTCATGTCATTAGCGATGTCAGGGTTAGCTTTTGAAAAGTGTTTTATTTATTTGGATGATATAATAATTTTTGGACGATCTTTGGCAATTCATAACCAAAATTTAGCAGACATGTTCGAAAGATTGAGAAAGGTAAATTTAAAACTAAACCCCACTAAGTGTCAATTCCTCAAAAAAGAAATATTATATCTGGGTCATTTGGTTTCTGCAGATGGAGTTTCTCCAGACCCTAAAAAAACTAAAGTTTTAAAAAGTTATCCAGTACTGCAGAATGCAGATGAAGTAAGACGGTTTGTTGCTTTCTGCAACTATTATAGGAAATTTGTGCCATCTTTTGCCACAATCACCATGCCTTGAAATCGATTATTGAAAAAAGATGAACCTTTTGTTTGGAATTCTGAGTGTCAAAATGCATTTGACTACTTGAAAACTTCACTAATGACTCCACCAATATTACAGTACCCTGATTTTTCTAATACTAACGAATTTATTTTACAAACTGATGCTTCTGATTTGGCAGTAGGAGCCGTATTATGTAATGGTAATATGAAACATGTGGCATATGCCAGTAGGCCATTAAATAAAGCAGAAAAGAATTATCCCGTTATACATAAAGAATTAACAGCTATAGTTTGGGCAGTGAAGTTCTTTAGGCCATACCTTTTTGGCAGGAAATTTACTATCATGACAGACCACAAACCTTTAACTTATTTATTTGGCATGAAAGATCCGTCTAGTAGGCTAATAAAGTTTAGACTAAAACTTGAGGAATATGATTTTAAAATAGAGTATGTAAAAGGTAAAGACAATGTAATCGCAGATGCATTGTCTAGAGTGAGTATAACATCGGATGAATTAAAGGGTATGAAAGAACAGATTTTGGCAGTAACAACTAGAGCACAAAAGAGAAGGATGGATGAGAATAGTAAGAAAGAACAAGCTGCACTTAATAAAAACACTGATAAGTGGCCTGATCAACCACGAGTCGTGGAATTATTAAGACAGCATAGCGATTCTATCGAAATGAAGTTAATGAAAGAAGAAGTTATAAGAAAAATTAAAAAAGAGGAGAAAAAAGTAGAAGAAAAAGATTGTTTTGTGTATGTAGAGAGTAAAATGTTATTGTGTATTAACCTAAGCTTTAGATTGCACTTCTCGCGAGCTGAATTTGCAACTAAGCTTAAGGAGTTTTGTGAAAGAATAAATATAAAAGAGCTATGCATAGTAAAAAATGATAAAAATGATGAATTTATAAAAGGAATATGTAATGAAATTAAATCCTTAAAAAAATGGACTGGTCCCCGAATATGTGTTTTAAAAGGAGTTGAGAGAATATTTGATGAAAAAGTAAAACAATTTATATTAAATGACTATCATTTATTGCCCACCAGTGGCCACGCTGGAATAACTAGAATGGCGAATAACATTAAAAGAAAATATTACTGGCCAGGCCTAGAGTTGGATATACGTAGATATATATATAAATGTGAAATGAGTCAGAAAATGAAACAAAGTAAGTATACCAAACAGCCTTTGACTATTACTACAACTGCGACGACAGCGTTTGAGAAAATTTTCCTCGACCTAGTTGGACCTTTAGATAAGGATGAGTATGGTAACTGTTATATTTTAACCCTCCAATGTGAGTTGACGAAATATATAGAGGCGTATCCTTTACCTAACAAAAAAGCAGAGACTGTAGCGCACGCTTTGGTAAGTAACTTTATATTGATATTTGGTATCCCAAAAGCTATAGCTACGGATAGGGATGACTGATTTAAGCTGCCTAAAATAGTATATAGTGTATTTTTGTCATCTCGATTAGGAAAATAGTAACCTTTCTTAAATAAAATATAGGTATGCCAAATTTTAAATGTTCTGTGTTCCTTAAGATTATTACCCAAATAGTAATTTGGTTGCCCGTTCTGAATAACTAGTTACTCAATTTGTATTTTAAAGTCACCCATTTTCAATATCTGTAGTCGCCCTCAGTCCGTCGCCTACTTAATATTTCAGTACGCTATATTCAGTATTTTTGATACTCAAAATGGTAATGTATTGTTACCCTATTAAATTAAGTGGAAAAATAATATTTTTCTTATTTCATTCATTCCTTTTATTCGTGGTGAGGATGTATGTAGCTTGGCGTAGAAAAGTCTCAACTGGCCGTTGTTTTGACCGGTAGCTTTGCCGTGCCATGTACAAGCTTGCACGTTTTCTTAACCGTACGGCAAACACGCCGTACGGCTAATAAAACGTGTCGTATACAAGAGGCCTTACAGCACTATGAGCGCGCTAACGCCCGGACCGATTCATGCTAACAACGCTCACGTAAGCTGCAGTGACGTCATAGATGACGTCATCGCATGTGCTAAAGACGCTCAGCGTATTCCACTGTGAGCATTGTCGGTGTAGCTGTCAAACTTCCTTGTCAAAGTTCATTCTTGTAAAAATTTGTGGCTATTATTTGTTATTTTTAGAAAAGATGGCTGAATTTATTGATCTGCAGGTGTTTTGCGAAGTTACGAACGAAATACTTATATTGATGTTGAGAGAGCTAGCAGTGGTAATAAGTATTTTGAATCTTTAATGGTTTATAAAATTGGTAAGTAAATAACTGGTCAGAGTGAAGGAACTTGATTCATATTCATATTACTGCCTTTGTATTGACTTATCGTTATCCCATAGAATTAATATTAACTTTATCGAGATAACCTCTTTTGGAGGTTATGTTGTTAAAAACAATCCAACGTTAGTGGTGTGAGCGCTCTCACGAGCGGTCCGAATCAATAGGATGTAGATTAGCGTATAGTTGGCAGACTCACCACAGAATTAGAAGGTTTTGACTAGGTCAAAAAATTGTTAATAAATAGTGATAAATAGTGAACTATAGCATATAAATAGTGATACTATGATTCAAAAGATATTTGAGTATCTTGGTGAGGCTGCAAACTTGACGTCAAGTTGGCAGACACCTTAAGAAATACAGTTCGTATCATTATGATTTATATGCCAAAAAATTGTTAGAAAATAGTGAATCGTATACGCAAAATTTCAATAACATTGCTTCAATACAAGCCGAGATATTACGGTCTCTAAGTGGGCTGCCAACTTGACGTTTCAGGCAATAGCGATTCCAGAGAAACGGGTACAAGTTTTAAACAAATAAATATATCAAAAAATTGTTAGTGAAATTGTGATTCCTACGATATAAATAAAACAAGAATTCTTCATTGCTATTTTCTAAAAATCGAATGTTAACTTTTACATAATACTCTGAATAGGATGTCGATCAATATTGAACTTTGCTCCACAGGAATAAGGTTCCAACTTTATTGCAATCGTGAGGTGAGTACTATCAAGCATAAAGGATCATTCCCACAGCTCCGGCGCGTCACCGGCGCGTCACCGGCCCGTCCGTCAACGTCAAAAATATGTGTGAACAAGCAGTTCAGATCACCGGCGCCGGCACGTCACCGGCGCGTCGCCGGCTCGTTTCAGTCAAGTCAACGTCGCTTCACCGGCAAGGCAAGCAGGGTTGCCACTTTTTTGTTTTAATAAAGTATAGGTTGCTATAATAGGTAGAAAAAAGTACATTGTGGTATGGAAATATAGAATTATTTATTTATTCCAACTTTAAAAACCTACTGTTTAAGTATTGTTTTTTGGAAATATTTTAGTAACTTTATTAGACTTAATTTACTTATTCCACTAAGTTCAAGTAAAGGTAAGTATTATTTTCTCGAATTATAATAGAAATACAACAACGTATGCGAATGTCGGATTTTCGGGTAAACAAATGAATGCCGGAACACAAGTGAAGGCATGAAAACATTGTCTACAGTAATTGTTGTATTATTATTAAAATTCGAAAAATAGTACCTTTGCTTGAACTTAGTGGTAAAGGTGAATTAAGTCTAACAAAGTTACCAAAATACTACCAAAAACAATACTTAAACAGTAGGTTCTTAAAGTTGAAATAAATAAATAAATACTTTATTTCTACACCATAATGTACTTTTTTCTACCTATTATAACAACCAATAATTTATTATAATAAATAAGTGGCAACCCTGTTTGCCATGCCGGGGACGCGCCGGTGACGTGACGGCCGGCGACGCGCCGGTGACGTGACGGCCGGTGACGCGCCGGTGACGTGACGGCCGGCACGTCACCGGCATGGCGCGTCGCCGGCGAGGCACCAGAAAGACAAACAGGGCTGCTACTTTTTGTTTTAATAAATTATTGGTTACTATAATCGGTACAGAAAAAGTGTAATTTATTTATTTCAGCCTTGAAAAACATTTTTTATAACTTTTGTTAATATTTCGGTAACTTTATGAGACCTTATTCATCTGTTCCACTAAATTTTGGTAAGGGTAAAATTTTTCGAATTTTAATAAAAATACAACGTGTTTGGATTTCGGGTAAACAAATGAATCTCAGAAAAACAAGTGAAGGTCAACAATTTCTTTTTGCGAAATTGTTGTTTTAAGTTGTCATTTGTCAATCTTAAAACAGCAATATATCTCGAAAAATACTCATCCTAAAGTGGTGGTGTAAATTTAGTCTATAAAATTTACCAAAATATTAAGAAAAGTGTAAATAAAATGTTTTTAAAGTTGAAATAAATAAATAATACTTTATTTCCAAACCACAATGTACTTTTTTTTCTACCTATTATAACAACCAATACTTTATTGAATCAAATAAGTGGCAACCCTGTTTACCTTGCCGGCGACGCGCCGGTGACGTGACGGCCGGCGACGCGCCGGTGACGTGACGGCCGGCGCGTCACCGGCACGGCGCGTCACCGGCGACTCAACGGCAAGGCAAACAGGGTTGCTACTTTTTTGTTTTTATAAATTATTAATTGCTATAATCGGTATAGATAAATACAATGTGGTATGGAAATAGAGTATTATTTATTTATCTCAACATTGAAAGACATTTACTTTTATTACTTTTGGTAATATTTTGGTAAATTTATTAGACTTAATTTACACCACCAGTCTAGGATGAGTATTTTTCGAGATATTGCTGTTTTAAGATTGACAGATGACAGCTGTCAAACTTAAAACAGCAATACCTATCTCAAATAGAAATTGTTGACCTTCAATTAATTTTACGTCATTCATTTGTTTACCCAAAATCCACACACATTGTTGTATTTTCATTTAAATTCAAAAAATGTTACCCTTACTAGAATCGCTGTTCGTCTAGCTAGGCAGTTGACGCAACGACTAAAGGTGTAAGGGTTGGCACTCTGTGTTTTGCCTTTTTGAATATCTAAAATTAATAAAAAAAATAAGATTATATAACTTGAATTTTGAAGTACCTCAAAATTCAAGTTATATTCTTTAAAAAAAAATTGTCATTTTTTTCTAAAAGGTAAGGTTTTTTTTTTTAAATTTGTCTCTTATTCTTCTTTTTATGCTCTTCAAATAAAGAATAGAAAAAAAATGTGACTGAGTTTTTGCTCCTTTTCTTTTTGTTTATGGACTGATTTCGATGAAGCTCGCTTTTTGATATAACTTTGACACGAAAATAACAACGCAATGTTGAAAACATTAAAAAATTCAAAATGGCGGCATACTTTTTTGCTTGTGGGCTGATTTCGATGAAACTCGGTTTTTGCTACTATTTTGACAAGAAAACAGCAACGCACTCTTAAAAATGTAAAAAATTCAAGATGGCGGCTAACTTTTTTGCTTGTGGGTCGATTTCGATGAAACTCGGTTTTTGGTACTATTTTGACAAGAAAACAGCAACGCAGTGTTAAAAATGTAAAAAATTTAAGATGGCGGCCAAATTTTTTGTTTGCGGGCCGATTTCGATGAATCTCGGTTTTTGGTAAAGTCCGTTCGCTCAGATAGTGTCGCCCTTTTATCTCGCCGCCTTTGCACGTGCCGCTTTTTGTCAAAGGATGCCGCCGCATAAACAAAGGATACCGCGTGCGGCGTACACCCGCAAGTGAATTTGGATTTTGGCAGTTTACATAGAAGTGCCTTAAACTGCCGTAGTGAAAGGTTGTATTTGTTACCGGTATTCCTGTCTCTGAACACAAGTGCTTGTGGGTGTACCGACACTATCGGCAAACAGCAACGCAATGTTAAAAATACAAAAATATCTAAGATGGCGGCCAACTTTTTTGTTTGCAGGGCGATTTCGATGAAACACGGTTTTTGACACTATTTTGACAAGAAAACAGACACGCAAAGTGACAAATGTAAAAATTCAAGATGGCGGCCAACTTTTTGGCTTGTGGGCTGATTTCGATGAAACTTGATTTTTGGTACTATTTTGACAAGAAAACAGCAACGCTATATTAAAAACATAAAATATGCCAGATGGCGGCCAACTTTTTGCTTGTGGGCCGATTTTGATGAAACTCGGTTTTTTGGCCCGTTTTGAAAACGGCATCACCGAGTTTCATCGAAATCAGCTCACAAGCGAAAAAGTTGGCCGCTATCTTGAATTTTCACATTTTTAACTTTGCATTGCTGTTTTCTGATCAAAATAGTGTCAAAAACCGAGTTTCATTAAATCGCCCGGCGAGCAAAAAAGTTTGCCGCCATCTTAGATAATTTTATATTTTTAACATTGCGTTGCTGTCGTCTTGTCAAAATAGTACAAAAAACCGAGTTTTATCGAAATAGGACCATCAACAAAGGAGTTGGCCACCATCTTGAATTTATTCCATTTTTAACTTTGCGTAGCTGTTCTCTTGTCAAAATACTAGCAAAAACAGAGTTTCATTGAAATCAGCCCACAAGCAAAAAAGTTGGCTGACATCTTGAACTTTGACATTTTTAACATTGCGTTGCCGTTTTCTTGTAAAAAAAGTACAAAAACCGAGTTTCATCGAAATCGGCCCACAAATAAAGGAGTTGGCCACTATCTTGAATTTTAACATTTTTAACTTTGCGCAGCTGTTCTCATGTCAAAATAATACCAAAAACCAAGTTTCATCAAAATCGACCCACAAGCAAAAAAGTTGGCTGCCATCTTGAATTTTTTTACATTTTTAACATTGCGTTGCTGTTTTCTTGTCAAAATAGTACTAAAAACCGAATTTCATCGAAATCGGCCCACAAACAAAAAAGTTGGCCGCCATCTTGATTTTTTTAGATTTTTAACACTGCGTTGCTGTTTTCTTGTCAAAATAGTACTAAAAACCGAATTTCATCGAAATTGGCCCACAAACAAAAATATGGCCGCCATCTTGATTTTTTTAGATTTTTAACACTGCGTTGCTGTTTTCTAGTCAAAATAGTACCCAAAACCAAGTTTCATTGAAATCGGCCCACAAACAATAAAGTTGGCCGCCATCTTGAATTATTTACATTGTTAACAGTGCATTGCCGTTTTCTTGTCAGAATAGTACCAAAAACAGAGTTTCATCGAAATTGGCCCGCAAACAGAGAAGTTGGCTGCCATCTTTATTTTTTTACTTTTTAATATTGCGTTTCTGTTTTCTTGTCAAAATAGGACCAAAAACCGAGTTTCATCGAAATCGGCCTGCAAACAAAAAAGTTGCCCGCCATCTTGAATTTTTTACTTTTTTAACATTGCGTCGCTGTTTGCTTGTCAAAATAGTACCAAAAACTGAATTTCATCTAAATCGGCCCGCAAACTGAGAAATTGGCCACCATCTTGAATTTTTACATTTTTTACTTTGCGTAGCTGTTCTCATGTCAAAATAGTACCAAAAACCAAATTTCATCTAAATCGGCCCACAAGCAAAAAAGTTGGCCGCCATCTTGAATTTTTTTACATTTTTAACATTGCGTTGCTGTTTTCTTGTCAAAATAGTACTAAAAACCGAATTTCATCGAAATCGGCCCACAAACAAAAAAGTTGGCCGCCATCTTGATTTTTTAGATTTTTAACACTGCGTTGCTGTTTTCTTGTCAAAATAGTACCCAAAACCAAGTTTCATTGAAATCGGCCCACAAACAAAAAAGTTGGCCGCCATCTTGCATTATTTACATTTTTAACAGTGCATTGCCGTTTTCTTGTCAAAATAGGACCAAAAACCGAGTTTCATCGAAATCGGCCTGCAAACAAAAAAGTTGGCCGCCATCTTGAATTTTTTACTTTTTTGACATTGCGTTGCTGCTTGTTTGTCAAAATAGTACCAAAACCGAGTTTTATCTAAATCGGCCCGCAAAGTAAAAAGTTGGCCGCCATCTTGATTTCTTTCATTTTTAACATTGCGTTGATATTAGCCTCTCGGGACCTCCCACCCCCCTTCTATAATGCACCACCCCGCACGATTGCTCTGTCTAGACTCCTTCGATGATCAACTGTATGAACTAAATATCGGCTGTGCTAGAACTTAGTGGAACAGGTGAATTAAGTCTCATAAAGCTACCGAAATATTAACAAAAGTAATAAAAAAATGATTTTCAAAGTTGTAATAAATAAATAATACTTTATTTTCATACCACAATATACTTTTTCTCTACCGATTATAGCAACCAATAATTTATTAAAACAAAAAAGTAGCAACCCTGTTTGTCTTGCCGGTGACTCGCCGGCGACGCGCCGTGCCGGTGACGCGCCGGCCGTCACGTCACCGGCACGTCGCCGGCCGTCACGTCGCCGGCCGTCACGTCACCGGCGCGTCACCGACCGTCACGTCACCGGCGCGTCCCCGGCATGACAAACAGGGTTGCCGCTTATTTATTATTGGTACAAACATTGTGGCATGGAAATGAAGTATTATTTATTTATTTCAACTTTAAAAATCTTTTTTTATTACTTTGTTAATATTTTGGTAACTTTATTCTGTTCCAAAACGCTGTCAAAGTTAAAGTTATCGTCAAAGGGTAATGCTACCTATTTGTCACGTCAAACTTGTCAAAGGACTCTGGCTAACAACCTCTTTTTTTGGCTAACTTATGTTTAACCGGTACTATAACTAGCCTGTTATCGTTAAAGTTAGGTGGTGCAACTGAGCCTTAATTCACAACCTCTTTTTTTGGCTAACTTATGCTTAACCGGTACTAGAACTAGCCTGTTTTCGTTAAAATTGGGTGGTGCAACTGAGCCTTAATTCACTCTTTCCACCGAGTTCTAGTAAAGGTACTGTTTCTTCGAATTTTGTGTGTGAATGTGTGTGGATTTCGGGTAAACAAATGAATGTCGGAAAAACAAGTGAAGGTTAACAATTTCTTTTTGATATATTGCTGTTTTAAGTTTGACAGCTCTCATCTGTCAATCTTAAAACAGAAATTTATCTTGAAAAATACTCATCCTAAACTAGTGGTGTAAATTAAGTCTAAAAAATTTACCAAATATTTCCAAAAGTAATAAAAATAAATGTTTTTCAAAATTGAAATAAATAAATAATACCTACTTTATTTCCATACCACAGTGTACTTTTCTTTACCGATTATAGCAACCAATAATTTATTAAAACAAAAAAGTAGCAACCCTGTTTGCCTTGCCAGTGACTCGCCGGCGGCGCGACGTGCCGGTGACGCGCCGGCCGTCACGTCACCGGCGCGTCACCGGCCGTCACGTCACCGGCGCGTCGCCGGCCGGCGCGTCTACGGCAAAGCAAACATGGTTGCTACTTATTTGTTTTAATAAAGTATTGGTTGTTATAATAGGTAGAAAAAAAGTACATTGGGGTATGGAAATAAAGTATTATTTATTTATTTCAACTTTAAAAAACATTTTATTTTTTAATTCTGTTAATATTTTGGTAACTTTATGAGACTTAATTCACCTGTTCCACTAAGTTCTAGTAAAGGTATTTTTATTCGAATTTTAATAAAAATACAACAATGTGAGTGAACTTCGGGTAAACAAACGAATGTCGTAAAACAAGTGAAGCTAGGAAAACATAGTCTTGTGATCTGTAAATAAATTATGACGTCATCCGCGACGTACGCAAATCTCAACAATTTTTTTTTTATTGATATTGCTGTTTTAAGTTTGACAGCGGACATCTGTTAATCTTAAAACAGGAATATCTCGAAAAATACTCATCCTAGACTGGTGGTGTAAATTAATTACCAATATATTACCAAAAGTAGTAAAAATAATTGTTTTTCAAAGTTGAAATAAATAAATTATACTTTATTTCCATACCACAGTGTAATTTTCTGTACCGATTACAGCAACCAATAATTTATTTAAACAAAAAAGTAGCAACCCTGTTTGCCTTGCCGGTGACTCGCCGGCGACGCGCCGTGCCGGTGACGCGCCGGCCGTCACGTCACCGGCGCGTCGCCGGCATGCCGTAGCAATATGCGTTTGACGTTGACGGGCCGGTGACGCGCCGTTGACGCGCCATGACTGATGTGTGTGAACAGTGTAGTACAACTTGTATGTAACTATATTTTTGACGTTGACGGGCCGGTGACGCGCCGTTGACGCGCCGGAGCTGTGTGAATGATCCTTAAAAGTGAGATTTATATTTTTAGCCATGTCCTCCAAGTATTATTACACTTGTTTTATTAATTAAGTGTTGGTATCAAACAATAACGATATTCATTAATAACAATCATAGCAATAGTGCCATCTCTCGGAAAAGATTGTCAGTTTCTCAGTTATAATTATAGCAATAGCGCCATCTCTCGGAAAAGATTGTCAATTTCTCAGTTATAATTTAACGTTAGGTACCTATTTATGTATGAGTTAGAATAAAGATATTATTATTATTATCTGGTGAGATTTATAGTAAAATGAGTATCAGTTGGTATGTGAGTAGGTAGGAAGTAATATAAGTAGAAATTATTAATAGTTTCTCCTGAATTAATAATATTGAATTAAGAGTAGGGTATTGACCACAGCCTACTAAAGAGTAGTCTTTATACAGTCGATCATCGCCTTTATTGTTGGCGCAAAAGCCACCGTTCGTAAAAATAGACTGTTGACGCAACGACTAAAAGTGGTTGGCACGCTATGATTTGCCTTTTTGAATTTCAAAAATAAATAAGTAAAATAATACCTAATACATATATAGGCACCTAACTTTAAATTATAACTGAGAAATTGACAATCTTTTCCGAGAGATAGCGCTATTGTAATGAATATTATTGTTATTAATGAATATCGTTATTGTTTGATACCAACATTTAATTAATAAAAGAAGTGTAATGATAATTCGAGGATATGGCTAAAAATATAAATCTCACTTTTTTGCTTGATAGTACTCACCTCATAATTGCAATAAAGTTGGAACCTTATTTCTGTGGAGCAAAGTTCAATATTGATCGACATCCTATTCAGAGTATTATGTAAAAGTTAACATTCGATTTTTAGAAAATAGCAATGAAGAATTCTTGTTTTATTTATATCGTAGGAATCACAATTTCACTAACAATTTTTTGATATATTTATTTGTTTAAAACTTGTACCCGTTTCTCTGGAATCGCTATTGCCTGAAACGTCAAGTTGGCAGCCCACTTGGAGACCGTAATATCTCGGCTTGTATTGAAGCAATGTTATTGAAATTTTGCATATACGATTCACTATTTTCTAACAATTTTTTGGCATATAAATCATAATGATACGAACTGTATTTCTTAAGGTGTCTGCCAACTTGACGTCAAGTTTGCAGCCTCACCAAGATACTCAAATATCTTTTGAATCAAAGTATCACTATTTATATGCTATTGTTCACTATTTATCACTATTTATTAACAATTTTTTGACCTAGTCAAAACCTTCTAATTCCATGGTGAGTCTGCCAACTATACGCTAATGTATGATGATCGTGCTGACAGCGTGCTAATGATTTGGACCGGTGTACTTGTCAAATCATAACACGATGACGGACGGACAGTGCACTGACGTCATAAACCAAAGCTAGAGTCAAAGCGAGAGAGCGGCACCCTGATTATCTAAAAAGAAACTATTTAGCGACCGGTTTCATTTGACATACATTGCCACTTTTCTTTGGTATGTTTTTTTAACCCAAAAAAAAGTAGCAATGGATCACGATCATCTGTGAACTGCAACCAGTCGCTAGTTGGTTTTTAATTAGATAATCAGCCCGCCGGTCCGTGCGTGGTCCCTGTCACAGACGATGTCAGATGTTTTGTGAATATTTGTTCTGTGACTGTTGTGTTTTTTTTCTGGCTCGCACGGCGGGCTGATTATATAATTAGAAACTGCCTAGCGACCGGTCGCAGTTCACAGATGAACGTAATACATTGCTACTTTTCTTTGGGGTAAAAAAAACATACCAAAGAAAAGGAGCAATGTATGTCAAATGCAACCGGTCGCTTAATAGTTTCTTTTTAGATAATCAGGGTGCGGTTTTGTGTTGTGTTGTTGTGTGTGCCACAGACCAGACAGAGCAGAGTAATACTCTCTCTATATTGTGGTAATAGTAGGGCCGCGTTCCGATTTACGCCAACAGTGCTCACAGCGTGTGACGTCATTGTATACCGGTCCAAATCATTAGCGCGCTGTCAGCACGCTCACGATACTATTGATTCGGACCGCTCGTGAGAGCGCTCACACCGCTAACGTTGGATTGTTTTTAACAACGTAACTTCCAAAAGGGGTTATCTTCGATATAAAGTAAATATAAATTCTATGGGATAAGTAAACACAAAGGCAGTAATGAATATGAATAAAGTTCCTTCACTCTGACCAGTTATTTACTTACCAATTTATAAACCATCAAAGATTCAAAATACTTATAACCACTGCTAGCTCTCTCAAGATCAATTTATTATAAGTATTTCGTTCGTAGCTTCGCAACGCAAAACACCTGCAGATCAATAAATTCAGCCATCTTTTCTAATAATCACAAATAATAGCCACAAATTTTAACAAGAATGAATTTGACAAGGAAGTTTGACAGCTACACCGACAACGCTCACAGTGCTTTGGTAGAATACGGTGAGCGTCGTTAGCACATGCGATGACGTCATCTGTGACGTCACTTCAGCTTATGGCCGGTATACATTTTGATTAGTGTTTAGTGTGAGTGGCTTGTTTAGTGTTTAGCAAAAAACACGTTCGGACGTTCGGCACGTTCTGATTAGTGTTAAGTAATTGTTTTTTGCTAAACACTAACGAGCCACTTGCACTTATCACTAATCAAAATGTATACGGCACCCTGATTATCTAAAAAGAAACTATTTAGCGACCGGTTGCATTTGACATACATTGCAACTTTTCTTTTATATGATTTTTTTTAACCCAAAAAGAAGCAGCAATGGATCACGATCATCTGTGAACTGTAACCAGTCGCTAGGTGGTTTTTAATTAGATAATCAGCCCGCCGGTCATTACGTGAGGGTTGTTAGCATGAATCGGTCCGGGCGTTAGCGCGCTCATAGTGCTGTAAGCGTGATTCGGAACGCGGTACGCGGCCTGTGTGTACACACCTCCTTGGTACACACTAGGTAATATTAACTTTATGGTACACACACACAGTGCAATGCGAATGCGAAAGCAGTGTTGGCAGACCGTGGGCAATTGCCCACGCCATGGGCAATTTTAGGACTTTTTAAAAAAAAGGGCAAAAAGGGCGGAAAGGTCTTGGAACGGGTAAAATATGGGCCATTTTGGAAATCACAGAACTCACTAACCAGAAACCACATGAAAACACCTGGCACAAAGTACCATAACGCTGCCCTAGTGCTTGAATGAATTATTCCCAACCGACCACACGACTCGGACCCCATGAGGGGTCCGTTGGGATTTTCAAAAAAATTCTGGCCCAACCGACCCCCTGCAAATAGCATGGGGACGGTTGACACCAATTTATTCCCATCGGACCACATAAGAAATTATATTAATAGTTACATGAAAAAAACTAAGTAAATCAATTTAACAAAACACTTTAATCAAAAATAACAAATAAATATAAATTCTAAATAATGAAACAAAAAAAAAAATTTTTAAGGTTTGATTAGCTGAATCAAACTGAATGAAAAAAATTATTGTTAATTAACTTAACGTAATATTTCCAGTAGACGAACTAGTAAGTTGTAAATGTAAAGCGAAAGTTGACTTACCCACATTTTTTAAATAAAAATATCATCGGATCGGTATGGTTTCAAACATTGTCTATGATAGATTTTTTCATATGTTTTTTTATTTGAAATACAAATATTACCAACATTTTACTAATATTATGAAAATAAGTTCTCCCGTAAAGATTTATAATCCTATACAGAAGTTTTAAACCTAAAAATGTAGGGCGCAATGCATCCCATGATTTTAGGTTTAAAACTTCTGGGTTATATTAACGGGAGAAATTATTTTATACTTTTTGGTCCATCTCATAAACGTATTTTTTATATATAAAAAAACACTGTAGGTATATTTATTCTAAATGCTCAAATTAAAATTTCAGTTCCTTCAGTTAGCTTCATCAGTTAATTCAACCTTTAAAATGTTTTTTTTTTATTTAGAATATAAGTCATTTATTATTCTTAATTAAATAAACAATTTTTAATAAACATTTCTAATTAAATTAAATTTTTTTTCATGTGATTTTAAATATAATTTCTTATGTGGTCCGATGGGAATAAATTGGTGTCAACCGTCCCCATGCTATTTGCAGGGGGTTGGTTGGGCCAGAAAATTTTTAACAATCCCAACGGACCCCGCATGGGGACGGGGTCGTGTGGTCGGTTGGGAATAATTCGCTTGAATGAATGGCCAACTGACCAATTTTACCAAAATTGACTTTTTTATTTCAAACTATACTATAGCAACCCTGATTACACGCTATACAATATTATTATTTTTAAGTTTTTTTGAATAAAACTTACACTAATAGCAAAAATAAAATATCCAATCTCCCATATAAAAACTGTTTTTAGTGCTTGTTTAGTCAAACTCCAAATTTTGCTCAAATGACCGTATTCAAATATCAGTCTCCGTTCTTGTTTGCCCAATCTCCATCAACTGACCAATCACGGTCAAGTATTCCGAGGCCACGCAACGCCATTTTGTTTGGTTGCTGTTTGTTTCGTTTTATAGTTAGCAGTATATCTACGATAAAATTAACAATTTAGTTGTTTTTTAATAAATTAAAGTGCTTTAAAATGTCAGGAACAACGAAGAATGAGGGTTATTAATTGAGCAAATTGGAATTTGAAAGGTATGTTAGCATTTTATTGATATTCTTTTGTTTTAGTGTTTGAAGTTACTTTATCTGTGATATACAGGATGATTGTTACTTTTTCTCACTTAAGTCATTATGGTGCTTTGCGTGCTACTTTTTACCTTTTTTTCTTCAAATTTTGAATATGGGTATCAAATGAAAGGCCTTGATGAGCACATTCCAAAGTTCTATAATTTTTCACTAAAATCAAAGATTTTTTTTTACAATTTTTGAATATGGGTATCAAATGAAAGGCCTTGATGAGCACATTCCAAAATTCTATAATTTTTCACTAAAATCAAAGAAAAAACTTTATTTTTTTCAATTTTTGAATATGGGTCTCAAATGATAGGCCTTGATGAGCACATTCCAAAATTTTATAATTTGTCACTAAAAGCTAAGAAATAAAATGTTTTTTATCAATTTTTGAATATGGGTATCAAATGAAAGGCCTTGATGAGCACATTCCAAAATTCTATAATTTTTCACTAAAATAAAAAAATATTTTTGAATATGAGAATCAAATGAAAGGCCTTAATGCGCACCTTCCAAATTTCCTTATTTTGTCAGTAAATTAAGGAAAAAATATGTTTTTACATTTTTTGAATATGGGTATCAAATGAAAGGCCTTGATGAGCACATTCCAAAATTATATTATTTGGTACTAAAATTTGAGAATAAAACTTTTTTTTTAATTTTTGCTATATTGCTGTTTAATTTCCTCACAATCGAAGTGAAAAGCAGAGTGTATAACTCGTACATAAAACCTATTTTAAAATTAATCAACAATATTGAAGAAAATGAATGTAAAATTAAATTAATTTTTTTTAGATTTTAGTGACAAATTATAGAATTTTGGAATGTGCTCATCAAGGCCTTTCATTTGATACCCATATTCAAAAATTGAAAAAAATATATATAATATATTTTTCATTATTTATTCATCTTAATATAAAAATAGCATTGTGAATGCAAAAATCTAAAAGTTTGAAAAAAATAATTCTTTGATTTTAGTGAAAAATTATAGAATTTTGGAATGTGCTCATCAAGGCCTTTCATTTGATACATATATTAAAAAAACTGAAAAAAAATGTTTAATTAAATTTTAGTGACAAATTATATAATTTTGGAATGTACTCATCAAGGCCTTTCATTTGATACCCATATACAAATATTGAAAAAAAAAATTTTTTTCTTAGATTTTAGTAACAAATTATTTAATTTTGGAATGAGCTCATGAAGACCTTTTATTTGATACCCATATTAAAAAAAATGAAAACAAAAAAACTTAAATTTTAGTAACAAATTAAATTATATTATTTTGGGATGTGCTCATCAAGGCCTTTCATTTGATACCCATATTCAAAAAATGATTTTTTTATTTTTTATTTAAGTGACAAATTATATACTTTTGGGATGTGCTCATCAAGGCCTTTCATTTGATACCATAATAATAATAAAACCTTTGATTTTTGTATTTTATTTGTTTAAATCTGTACTCCATAATAACACTTTCCGGAATAAAATCTTGTATTCGTATCGTATTTACAGAAAATTGAACATGCTGTATAGCGTATATGATAGTAGTTTGGACAAACAAGCACTAAACTTACATATCAATTTAGAGCACTATCTCCATGTCATTGTGCTCAATCTCCATATACAAAATTTTGTTTAAGACATTTTGTCCAACCTCCATTAATAAGTGAAATTTAATCAGTACTATAATTATTATTTTCAATTGCTATTTCAATATTCATCTAAAGAAATACTACATGTCTCTAAGTCAAGAAAGATTTTAATAAATTTCAAATAATAGCGATAACTAACTAAAAAAAACGTCTCCTGTAAAATTTGCACAATGGTCGATTGGCCATTCAAGCACTAGGGCGGCGATAACCCAAAATCACAGCTTAGGTTGGGTATCCATAGACGTTTCTTCCTATAGAGCCATCTAGGAACAAAGCCCAGCACCTGCGTTTAAGATTTTGCTGATAAAAAATGATCGTCATCTCGTATGTGCCTTACTCCTTCTGGCTTGTGAGCTATAAAAACCTTCAGTGACGGATAAACAATTGCTTATTTTGGTATTCAGAACAAACGTGATGCAAGCGTTTATGAATGATTGACGTTTGAACATGGCACAGACGAGATGACGCTGAAGATTATGTATGCTGGAAATAACAAAAACTAGCAAACGAAAGTCCAGTTTTACTCCATAGATGCTCAGTGACGCAAAAATAAATAAGATTTAACACTCGAACATCATACAAAACAGAACAGGTCTCATAAAATCGTTGTTTAAACATGGCACATACGGAACCCTCTGTGCCAGTTTTCATTTGACAAAATATCGACATCTAAACCGTTTGGAGCCAAATAAAGCAGTCTAGCAGCGTCACGTTTGATAAGTGACAGCATATAATACTTGAATTTCGTTCGTAAAACGACACATCAATAGAAAAAGCGAAAACAATATTTCGACCCGTCACACTGTCTGGCCCATACTTAAAACTGTCACGTTACGTGAATTTTGCCTCACGCATGTTGTAAAGCAATTAATATTAAAAAGAATTTCCGTCACTGAGGATCTAGCTTTATCTGAATCCAATCATTGCAGTATTTACGATGTAATTCGAGGTTAAAATTAGTATGTAAATAAGCTAGGGTGACCATGAAGTATTATTTTTGCGGACATTGTATTGAAGTTTACTGAGACTGAGAGAGAAGTAATGTGCTACGATACGCTACAGCGTATCGTAGCACATTACTTTTAGGTTTTAACACGACTGCCCAAAAAAGCAGTGTATTATAATAATATGTGTTCAGGGTTCATGTATGTTTGTAGGTATGTGAGTTTCTTTATTCCACCATAACTTCTAAATGGCTTAACGGATTTAGATGCATGCGTTAGAATCCTTACACCATTCCGAGTGACACTGGCTATATTTTTTTTTAAAGTCAATATGACGACTGTACGACGCCACTTTTAAATGTGAAAAAAAATTTTTTTTCTTCAATTATTACAATATGGGCATCAAATGAAAGGCGCACATTCTAAAACTATATCATTTGCCTGTGTGAAATTAAATTAAATAAATTTGAAAAACTGTAAAAACACGACTGCCCTGCCAAAAATGAACTAAAAAGTTAATTAATTAAATACCAAGTGCCATTGCAGTCGGGGGACCTCTTTGATTCAAAATTGTTCCACAAAACGGTCCCCTGACTGCATGACACTTGTTATTTAATTATCTTTTTAGTTCGTTTTTGGCAGGGCAGTCGTGTTTTAAATTTATTAAGGAAATAAAACTTCAGGAAATCAATTCAATAATTTGTAAACTTTTTTAAATTTTTGCATTCACAATGCTATTTTTATATTAAGATGAATAAATAATGAAAAATCTTAGAAAAAATCGGCTCACCCGTAGCAACTTAGACGGGATTCGAACCCGCACCCTTAGGATTCCGGCCCAATGCACTACCAATTATGCTACCAAGCCGCTGAGGGATGTGGCGAAATTTTCTAATACTTTCCACGCTTCCGCTGAAGATCAGCGCCATCTCACCAATGTGAAGAGAACTACTTCGACATTCGGTTGTAGTACCTTTGCAGATGCCAGACAATCAATTAAGGTGAAACAGTACAATTTTAAACTTTTTTAAATTTTTGCATTCACAATGCTATTTTTATATTAAGATGAATAAATAATGAAAAATCTTAGAAAAAATCGGCTCACCCGTAGCAACTTAGACGGGCTAGCTTGGTAGCATAATTGGTAGTGCATTGGGCCGGAATCCTAAGGGTGCGGGTTCGAATCCCGTCTAAGTTGCTACGGGTGAGCCGATTTTTTCTAAGATTTTTCATTATTTATTCATCTTAATATAAAAATAGCATTGTGAATGCAAAAATTTAAAAAAGTTTAAAATTGTACTGTTTCACCTTAATTGATTGTCTGGCATCTGCAAAGGTGCTACAACCGAATGTCGAAGTAGTTCTCTTCACATTGGTGAGATGGCGCTGATCTTCAGCGGAAGCGTGGAAAGTATTAGAAAATTTCGCCACATCCCTCAGCGGCTTGGTAGCATAATTGGTAGTGCATTGGGCCGGAATCCTAAGGGTGCGGGTTCGAATCCCGTCTAAGTTGCTACGGGTGAGCCGATTTTTTCTAAGATTTTTCATTATTTATTCATCTTAATATAAAAATAGCATTGTGAATGCAAAAATTTAAAAAAGTTTAAAATTGTACTGTTTCACCTTAATTGATTGTCTGGCATCTGCAAAGGTGCTACAACCGAATGTCGAAGTAGTTCTCTTCACATTGGTGAGATGGCGCTGATCTTCAGCGGAAGCGTGGAAAGTATTAGAAAATTTCGCCACATCCCTCAGCGGCTTGGTAGCATAATTGGTAGTGCATTGGGCCGGAATCCTAAGGGTGCGGGTTCGAATCCCGTCTAAGTTGCTACGGGTGAGCCGATTTTTTCTAAGATTTTTCATTATTTATTCATCTTAATATAAAAATAGCATTGTGAATGCAAAAATTTAAAAAAGTTTAAAATTGTACTGTTTCACCTTAATTGATTGTCTGGCATCTGCAAAGGTGCTACAACCGAATGTCGAAGTAGTTCTCTTCACATTGGTGAGATGGCGCTGATCTTCAGCGGAAGCGTGGAAAGTATTAGAAAATTTCGCCACATCCCTCAGCGGCTTGGTAGCATAATTGGTAGTGCATTGGGCCGGAATCCTAAGGGTGCGGGTTCGAATCCCGTCTAAGTTGCTACGGGTGAGCCGATTTTTTCTAAGATTTTTCATTATTTATTCATCTTAATATAAAAATAGCATTGTGAATGCAAAAATTTAAAAAAGTTTAAAATTGTACTGTTTCACCTTAATTGATTGTCTGGCATCTGCAAAGGTACTACAACCGAATGTCGAAGTAGTTCTCTTCACATTGGTGAGATGGCGCTGATCTTCAGCGGAAGCGTGGAAAGTATTAGAAAATTTCGCCACATCCCTCAGCGGCTTGGTAGCATAATTGGTAGTGCATTGGGCCGGAATCCTAAGGGTGCGGGTTCGAATCCCGTCTAAGTTGCTACGGGTGAGCCGATTTTTTCTAAGATTTTTCATTATTTATTCATCTCAATAATTTGTGATTTATTAACGCCAAAAGTGTGACACTAAAAAGTTATTTTGATAACAATAATAATGTCAAATATATCACAGTTCAATCACAATAATGTACAATAATTATTAATGACTAAGAGAATTAATATAAATTGAAAAAATACTAGAAAAAATCGACTCACCCTTGGGATTCCAGCCCAATGCACTAACCAATTATGCTACTAGCGACTCGGCTAGTGGGAGCGGCGAAATTTTCTAGTACTTTTTACATTTCCGCTGTAAGCCAGCGTTATCTCATCAATATGAACCACTAGCGACTTGGTATTATAATTGGTTAATGCATTGGGCCGGAATCCCATGGGTGCGGATTCGAATCTTGTCTGAGCTGCTACTACTATATACCTGTTAAGCCTGGGCATAGTTTAGGGCAGCGATTCCCGAATGTTGTTCGGCGGAAGCCTGGGGTTCCATAAGCGGCTCTCAGGGGTTCCGCGAAAATTCAAGAGTTAAGTAAATATCTTTTTGTTCTAACTTTAAAGTCAAACTATACTTACAAGATGCGAACACCAAGCCAAAAAGCCTCAGTTCGGTGTGATTTCACGTAAAAAAAAACTACAGTTAGTTTACTTCTTACTTGAGCTATGGTTCCGTCTATAAACAGTGAACCAAAAAGGGTTCCGTAGCAAAAAGAATTCGGGAATCGCTGGTTTAGAGAATAACTGATTTTGGAAAATTGAACACTAGCCAAAGTATCATTTGCAAATTTTCATTATCGCTTCGCTTTCGAAACATTTATGGATTTGACGTTTTAAAATTCGATTGTTAACGAAACCTTATGTCAATCTCATACATGTTTCGAAAGCGAAGCGATAACGAAGATTTGCCAATGTTTCTTTGGATAGGCCCTCTGATGCAGAACCATAATAGTCCAACTAAACTATAAGGAATATAAAAATGACGCCATGACAAAAGCTGTTCAGCTTGATGAGCATTTTCTGTTGAGGTATACAAATTGAAGATCTGGAACACATGATGCGGCGGAATATATAAATACGCCAGAGTCATAAAGTCCACGCGTACGAAGTCGTGGGCATCAGCTAGTGTATAAATAAACTAAAAAAAATATTTTGTTAACATTAAGATTGTCATATAGATATCACCAATGATATTAGAATTAAAAAGATATGTTTTGTCAGTACCATGCGACTTCAAAAATTGTCCCCAACCGAATGTCACTACTATTCATAGAATATCGTTAAATGGTTTACAGAAGAGACATTTAGATAGAGTTTGATGCCTATGAGTTATGTACTACAATGATGATGTCTGAATAAAATAATGAATCCTTTATGTAATTTTTTATGTCATTTTAAAGCTGAAAGTTTTCACATTTTTTTATAATTGATTCAATAGGTGATATTGATATTATTAAGGTTTCGAATAGTATTTTTTTATTGAATGTAGTGTAGGACTTTTAAATCCGGAGAATTTAAGATTTTTCGGCAGGGTCATCTAAAATAAAAAGTCAAATTTATAATGCCGGTCATACCAACTGGAGAGGGGATAGACCCCATCGTGCAGGGGATTTTGTCGATAAAATTTACCATATTATCTGCCTTTAAAACTCCGACATCGCTAACTAAACATATTGTATAGGTAGTAAAAGCACCCATATTACAAGCTTTGTTAGTTTGGGACTAGGTAACAATTAGATAGCAACTTTAACACGTTGAACGCCACAAAATATGTGTGACTGTTCATTTGAACCACTGGGGACACATGTGTGCCAAACCCAAACAATCCGTTCAGGCCACGGGGGTCATCGATGGGCCATTGCAATGCTTCTATTTAAACTCAATTTACAAGCCACGGAGCATCGGTACCATACAACAAAGTAATGAAAATGGGCCGCGCGGCCCTGTAGAACATTTAGTCAGCTTGGTTCTTATTTTTCACAAAAGACTTAGAATTTATTTACGATTTTCTATACTTTGTAAGGGTTTCTTCAAGTTTCACTAAATGAAACATTTTATACTAAAATAAAGCGATTGTCTTCTTGAGATATTATGTACAATAAAACAATAAAAAGAACATAACTTCGTAAAATAATTTCAAATTTTTAAGAATGAGTAGGGGAAGTTGGGGAACAGTGTAACAAGGGGTATAGTCTAACAGTGGCACTCTGTCGCTTACTAGTATTTCAATAGCGTTTCCTAGATGTATTATCAAACGCACCTGTCACTATCATATGCCAGTATTGCCAGTTATCAATTTTGGCCATTGTCTCTGCAGTAAGTTTGTCAAAATAAACAAATATTATATTTTAGGTATTGTAGAACTCTAACATCGCTATAGTATTTTGTATTTAAATCTAAATTATTGCAGTTTGGTCAGTTATTTTATTTTATTTTATAGGTACTGATATTTTTACGATATATTCACTTTTTAATAGGTACTATATTTACTGCCTGAAATAATAACCTATAATTTTTTGCATGTTTGTTTTGGTACAGTGTAACGGGCTACTGTGTAATATTATTATTATAGTGTGCATCTTTTGAAAAATTGCTTTTTTATACGAAGAAATAATGCTGAATAGAAAGAGGGAGACTTAAGAGTTAATTAAACTTGTTTTTTCAGGTTCGACGATCATATGATCGTCGAACCTGAAAAAACAAGTTTAATTATTCCTTTTTTCGAAAATTTTATGATTTTTTAAGAATTATTATGTTAATTTTGACATAATAAAATGACTTTCTACAAAAAATTTGCATGATTATTATACATGCCCTTCGTGTTAATAGTACCCCCAAAAGAATTCAAAAGTGCCATACAATAAATATTTTGATTACAACGAGGGTTTATATATTTTTTGTAACATTGATCCCCACCTTCCCCTACTATTAAAACAGTCTAATAACAAATCACGGGTTATTCGGACAAATTTAACAAAATGAGCATGCGGAGTAGTTATGCGGGGTGGGCCAGACTGTGATCCCCGTGGCCCCTGCGAAAGAAAAAGCGGAATTCCTTCCGCAGAGGCCATGGGGGATACCCGTGTGCCAACTTAAAAATTCTTCAGTTTTAGGAAGAAAAACACCAGAGTTTTTAGTTTGTAGCGCTAATTATAATGTTTCTAATTGATAATAACTAAAATCCGACATTGTGAAAATTGGTGGTTTATGCGAATTTCCGATGGCTCCAACGAACAAGCCTAGGTTGACCCACATGGTGCTCCGCGTGGCGCTCAACGTGTCGAGTAAACCAGCACGCCAACTAATAGACTAGTAGAAAATTCTAAAAATCGGCTTCCTTTACCGTTTCAACGGCATTTTGTGAGCCATTTGGGCAACATGACTTTTCCGATGTAAAAATCCTACTGAATTCGATTCGAATGTTGCCAAGCCGAATTTAAACTTTTTTTTTCAAGCGTGTTTTGCTCTTCTAACGACTTGATTCAAGAATAATTAAAATAAAAATATCTCTATGTTTATGTTTAGAAAATCCTCTACTCTACAGGATTAAAACTATGAGGATTTATTTGCCTCAGAAAAAAAAACACTGGTAAATAACCCAGTTATTTCACTATATAGAATAATAAATTTGTTAAACATTTTTGTTAAGTAACTGTGTTAAAAAATACTTTGATTCGCGCGGCGAAATTTTCTCTTAATTGTTTATTTCGAAAATCCTTTACAGAATTAAAACCATGAGGATTTGTCAAAGAAAAAAATACTGGTAAATAGTCCAGTTATTTCACTATATCCTTATCCTTATACATATGGGCATTTCTACAAACGGGTATTTTTTTTCTCTATTCGGTGGTTGAATTGAAATTTGGTTTTTATAAGTAATTGAATAACAAAGATTGAAGTTTATTCCATCCTGAATCTGAAAATTACAATGGCACCAGATATTGTGAAGTAGTTTATGAGAAAAGTTAAGCACCTAATTGAGAAAGCATCGAATTGAGAAAATGAATCACCGAATTGAGTAATGGCCCAGCTAATTTAGAAACGGTGTTACCTAATATAGAAATAATGTATGTGGAATGATCAAATATACAAATACCTAAAACGTTTTTGTTTACTGATCGCTGGTATACAGGCACTTAAACCTAAAATTAACCAACTGACTACTAGCAGTTGGTTAATTTTAGGTGTAAGTGCCTATATTAATGTTTCTAAAATATAAATAAATATCAAAAGGGTTAACAAAATAGGTACTGAATTAGTGTAACAAATGACGGTTTGTCATAAGTTAACAAACTTCTACATAACTAATTCACTAAAATGTTTACTTTTTAAAGTTATTATTTAATAATAATAATATCTTAAAATACAGTTTATTCATCTTCAGAATCAAAATCATCTACGTTCATTTAAAAAATATATTACCAGCCAGTGTGGGGGTAATCAAGCAAGGTCTCTATTTAATATTGGCTTTCCAAAAACTGGCGTTTTCTAATAGGTCTTACAATTTGGATTTAAAATCACTATTCTTATTGGTGATTGTTTACTTCGGAAACAAGGAAGAAATGAAAGAAGAGCTAGAATCAAAAAACAGATTTATGGTGGTTCTACAATGTGTGTGAGGGACTAAGTTCGATATAGGAATGCGTAATGGCGGTCCGGCCGTCCTCGGGAGCTGGGGGCTCGGCTCCTCCGATTGGCTGCAGCGACACCTGGCGACGGTCGCATGATTTTCTCCACGGCTCGAACATCCTCCCGGCCGTTGAAACCTTGGTTTCAAGCATCATTGGCATGGTACTCTGGATTGGGCAGCTTGCATATGCGGTTGAGGGCGCGTCGAACGACACCGTTGGCAGTTTGAATATCGGCCACTCTAGAAACCCCATCGGATCCTGGGAATAGCTTGCTGACTCGTCCGAGGCGCCAGTTCAGAGGTGGGGTCTGCTGCTCCTTAATAATAACAAGGTCACCAAGCTCAAGCTGTTCACATACTGACTTCCATTTGGTTCTTTGCTGAAGTTCAGCTATGTATTCGGTTGACCACCTTGCCCAAAAATGTTGTCTTGCTTGCTCGAGTCGTTTGTAGCGGTCGAGGCGATGCGCAGGGACGTCCACGAAGCTCGGCGACGGCAGCGCAGTCATTGGCCTACCAATCAAAAAGTGACCCGGGGTGAGCGGATTGAAATCGTTAGGTGACGGGGACAGAGGACAAAGGGGTCGGCTATTTAGGATAGCTTCTATCTGTGTGAATACAGAGGCCAACTCCTCAAAGGTTAAGTGAGATTGGCCTAGAATTCTATGAAGATGAAATTTGGCCGACTTTACACCGGCCTCCGCCAGACCGTTGAAATGAGGAGCGTACGCCGGAGAGAAGCGAAATTCAATGCCCTGGCGGGCAGCAAAGTCATGTATAGATTCTTTGTTTGATTTTAAAAATTGATTTATTTCTTTTGAGGCCGCCACAAAATTTCGGCCATTGTCACAATAAATGAACTTAGGCAGTCCTCTACGAGCTATGAATCTTTTTAGGGTTAACATAAAGGCATCTTTTGATAATTCGCTTACTAATTCTAAGTGTATACATTTATATCTAAAACATACAAAAATGCATAAATAACACTTCGTTATTTTACAACCACGGCCTTTACGGTCCGTGATGAGAAATGGGCCCGCAAAATCGGTTGCTAAGGTGCTAAAAGCAAAGTCGGGCTCAACGCGATCAGCGGGTAAGTTACCCATTATATTAGTCATTGTTTTTCCTCTAAATCTACTACAAACAAAACAATGGCGGGCAACGTCCCTAGCTAGTTTGCGGCCTCCTATAGGCCAATATTGTTCCCTTATAGAGCCAAGTAGCAACTGAGGACCCGCATGAAATAGGCGTGAATGTTCATTTCGGAATATTAATTTAGTTAAACGATGATCAGCTTTAATTACAATAGGGTGCCTTTTTTCATATGGGTGCTCAGACGCATCTATTCTTCCGCCCACGCGTAGTACCTTTTCATCGTCTAGAAATGGATTTAAAGAATTGAGATTACTAGTAGCCTTTAAAGATTTGTTTGCTAACAAATAATTAATTTCTTTAGAAAACGACTCAGCTTGAGATATTTTAATAAGTGTAGTCAGAGCTTTTTTAAGCTCATGAACTTGCAAAGGCCCTGTTTGTTTATTTTTTGGGTTACGGCAGTTATGTATAAATCTAAGAAGCCAAGCATAGGTTCTTTGTATTATATTTAGGTTAGAAAATCTTTCAAAACCTGCTGTAATTGCAGGTGAAGCCTCCGCCACCAAAGCGGGCATTGCTTTCATTTCAGGCAGGTCTATTTGGTTTAATGAGGCCATGGGCCAATTGGACTCTGATTTCATAAGAAAAGTGGGCCCATGCCACCAGATGTGAGCGTTATTAATTTCATGGGGGTCAACACCTCGTGAAGCAAGGTCAGCGGGGTTCTCAAGTGAAGGAACATGGCGCCAGGATAGTGGGTCAGTAAGCTCACTGATTGTAGCAATTCTATTGGCTACAAATGTGTTAGTTTTATTAGGGGTCTTAAGCCACCCTAGTACTACATTAGAGTCCGTCCAATAGACCTCTTTATTAATTTCAAGTCTGAGGGCTTTTTTGACAGCGGACTTCAGCTGCGCCCCTTGGACTGTGGCACAAAGCTCCAAACGCGGAATTGTGCAAGCTTTTATAGGAGCGACCCTAGCTTTGGCGCACAGTAAGCTCACCTTTACATTGGAATCTTTGTCAATGGATTTAACATAAATACAACAACCATATGCCTGTTGAGACGCGTCACAAAAACAGTGTAGTTCAAGATAGATATAACCACCAATTAACACATGCCTATCAATTTTTAAATCAGAAATTATATGAAGTTGTTCGCTGAATTTAAGCCAAGATTTCTGTATAGAGGGCGGGGCTGGTTCGTCCCAATCTAATTTTTCAATCCACAATTTTTGTAGCAATATTTTTGCTTTAATGGTACAAAGTGTTAATAAGCCAAGGGGGTCAAATATTTTAAAGGTGGATGATAAAATAGATCTTTTTGTTAGGCTTTTATTAGAGAGATTAGATTGATGAATGGGGAAGTGAATTTCATCGGTTGTGGGACACCAACCAATGCCTAATGTACTGGTTGAATTACTAATTATTAGATTTGTTTTCTCTGAGTCGAGAGAAAGAAGTAATTTGGGTGAATTAGACCTATACTTTCGCAAAGGAAAGCATCCCTTTGATAGTTCACATGAGACAGCGTGCTGAATGTGACGCAACTCATCTTCTGTTTCAGCCCCAGTTAGAAGGTCATCACAGTAAATGTCACATTGAATAATAGTTTTAATTTTAGGGTCATCACACTCAGCGCCGATCTGCCGTATACATCGGGTGCTCAGAAAGCCAGCACTGGCGAACCCATAGGTTACGGTTTTTAACCTAAGTGTGCGAAGTGGCTCATTTTCATCATCGCGCCAGAGTATTAATTGCAGGTTTCGGTACGACTCATTCATTAGGACCTGTCTGTACATTTTAGCGATATCGCCAGATAACACATATTTGTGCTGACGGAAACGTAATAAAATATTAAATAAAGAATCTTGGGTGGTAGGTCCTATCATCTGGAGATCGTTTACTGAAAAACCGGAAGTAGTGGGTTGAGAGGCATTGAACACCACTCGAAGTTTGGTGGATTCACTGGTTTCCTTTAAAACAGGATGGTGTGGGAGGAAATAAGAGTTTGGAGGTTTGTCCTCAGACAAATAGCTTAGATGACCGAGTTCGGCGTACTCGTGTATAAATTGGGAGTAGAGAGCTTTAAGCTCAGGGTTTTTGCGAAAACGTGTCTCAAGATTATGGAAACGGCTTTTAGCAATGTAGTAAGATTCACCTAGACAGTCTATAGAGTCCTTTAGGGGTAAACCTACACAAAAGCGACCTTCGCTTGTTCGAGTAGTTTGAGAAAGGAAAAGCTCTTCACATTGCCTTTCTTCAATAGAAAAGGGTTGATTAGCGGGAATATTTTCAAGTTCCCAAAAACTAGTTAATTGTTCCTCTAAAGTTAGTGAGTTTTCTCCTTTAGTTAAAAAATTACAAAATGTAGACTTGTTTTGAGTGACTTGGGGTTTGGATGTGTGAATAGGACCTGCTATGAGCCAACCAAGCTTAGAGCTTTGAAGAATAGGGTTGCTTGACCCTAGAGAGTGCCTTTTAGTGCCTATTAGAATCCAAAATAGGTCGGCACCAATGAGCATATCAATAGAGGAAGGCTCACTAAAATTAGGGTCTGCTAATTCAAATTTAGTTAGGTTCAGATGACTGATGTCAAGTGGGGACTTGGGTAGTTGTTCGGTAATATTTTCTAAAACAAGACAAGTTACAGTAGTTTTATATTGAGTGGTAATCGATTGTAAATCTAAAACGCAACGATCTGGGCTTAAATTCAATGAATTGTTACCGATAGCAATAATATTTATATTGGAGGGTTGAGGAATCAAGTTAAGGGTCCGTTTTACCCTTTCTGTAATAAAACATGACTGGCTACCACTATCAAGAACCGCTCGAACTGTGACATTATCACCAGTTTGAGGGTTGACTAGGCGCACCTTTGCGGTACATAATAAAACTTCGGATGAACAAAACGTAGACAAAACAGTTTCAGAGGTACTAGGCGTAGGAGGCAGTTCAGTTGGCAAATGTAACAAAGAATTATGTCTTTTTTTGCATGTGCGACAAGAACCAGGCAGCTTACAAGCCTGCGCGTTATGGTCGGGTCTCAAACAATTGTGACATAATTTAAAATTATTAACTATAGAAACCCTTTCCTCAGGAGACTTAGACTTAAAGGAAACACATTCATAAAGACGGTGACTGCCTTTGCAAAAATTACAATTAAAATTAGATTTAATTAAAGGAGTTTGGTTCTTAGAAGTTGCAATAAATGACTTAGTTTGCATTTTATTAGGAGAAAAGTTAGTTAAATGTTTAGGCTTGTCTAGTCTGTCAGTTTTGTTTCGATTGACAGTTTCAATCACATCTGCACGATTTTTAAGAAAACTAAAGAAATCATTAAGCGTAGGTACTTCAGGCAAAGTATTCCGATGTTCTTCCCACTTAAATACAGTACTGTTATCTAATTTCGCGGTTAAAATGTGAATGATTAGGATATCCCACTTATCAGTAGGTAATCCTAAAGTGCTTAAGGCACGCAAGTTTTTGTTCACATGGTCAATTATGAATCTTAAGGACTTGTCTGATTCTCTAACCGATTCAATGCTAAATAGGGACTTTAAGTGATTATTAATTAACAGTCTTTTATTGTCGTACCGATTGCAGAGGAGAGACCAAGCTTCCGAATAATTTTTCGCAGATACTTCTAAATTACTTAAAACACGCGCAGCTTCGCCTTCCAGATAGGAACTTAAATAGTGGAACTTATGAACGGTTTCTATTTTTGAGTTATCATGAATTAATGAAGAATATATTTCTTTAAACTCCAACCACCTATAATAGGTGCCATCAAATTTTGGAATATTTATTACCGGCAATTTAAAACTAGGGCTATCACATTCACTATGATTATGATGGTGACAGTTGATGTTGGAGTGAGAACAACTCGACAAATTATTACTTTCCTGTTTGGAAGGCACGCTATGTTCCCTAATAAACTCTTGCGCAAACGATATGCAATTATCAAATTCAGATTCAATTAAATCGCGCGTGGTTAATTCGTTATCTTGATTCGAATCATTTAAAATCTCTATTTGACTCTGCAACCCGTCGAACTCAATGAATAAAGCTTCTATTCGTGACAGCTTCATTGCAAGTTTACTGACTTCCACTTGAGACACATCTTCTAAAGTCACTAAGTTATCTAAATAAATTTTAAACTTGGTAAGGCGTCCCTTAATGGACCCTCGCTTTGCAACTAAATCCTTAAGTTTACTGTCCGAACTCATTGCACTAGATTTACTGTCCGAACTCGTTGCACTAGGTTTAACGTCCAAAGTCATCTTGCAATAAAGCGTCAAGAAAAAACACAAGCAATGAAATAGGTAGGTACGTTACGCCCCTCGTTTCGACGATCCTTCCGCGTAGAACCGGTTTGTTGTTCGGCGGGCGGCGGGCGGCGGCTGGCTGCAGCGAGAAACTGCACCGCGTGCTCACTCAGTCAGTGTCGCGCAGGCACGTACGAACTACGATGATTTAGGTTCACCTGGAATGGCAGTTAAATGCAATTGAATAGAAGCAGTGACAAAAGCGTATGCTGTGGAAAAAGGTTTGTTAACTTAGTGATCGAAAGATTATTGCCTTTGAGCAAGCGAAGTGAATTATAGTGGGAAAGATTATAGTGATTTGCTTTAAATTTGCGTAAGTACGTTATAAATAAATGCTTGAGATAGATGGAGAATCGGCGTAAAAAGATAATGGCAAGTGGGAAGTTGTTTCTAAACTGCACTTTAGAAGTAGGTAGGTAATTAGGCAATAAAATTAGCAAATAAAAATAGAAATTGTAAAGATGTAGTGCAGTGCGTAAAATTAAAATAGTGGGTAGGTAGGTAGGGTTGGCCTACAAAAAATAAAAGGCTAGGTGATTCGAACTATATTAAGCCCCTCGAGATTAGGTAATTAATTTGAGAGATAGATTAGACTAGGCACTTGTAGAAACTGGACAGGAAATTAAGATATCACGTAACAGTTAAAAAGTTAGGCCTAGCATCCACACAGATAAAAGGGGATAAGATTAGGAAAAAGAAAAGGAACGGGCTCACTATTAGAATGGTAGGTAGCCAGCGAGCTGCTGCGGTGGCAGGGGCCGGCGACGACGTGGCGTGGTCCGGGTGTGGCGTGGCGTGGCGCAGGTGTAGCTGGTGCGTGCGTGGCTGGTGCGGGCGTGGCAAGGCAGGCTCAGGCGTGGCAGGCTAGCGCCTCGGCACGTGGTTCTTCCGCCTTTTCTTTCTTGTCACCACCTTGCAGCGAGTTTCTCCTCCTTTCCCTTCTAGGCTCGTGTCGTGCTGTCAAACGGTCGCCAATTCTTGTTTACTTCGGAAACAAGGAAGAAATGAAAGAAGAGCTAGAATCAAAAAACAGATTTATGGTGGTTCTACAATGTGTGTGAGGGACTAAGTTCGATATAGGAATGCGTAATGGCGGTCCGGCCGTCCTCGGGAGCTGGGGGCTCGGCTCCTCCGATTGGCTGCAGCGACACCTGGCGACGGTCGCATGATTTTCTCCACGGCTCGAACAGTGATCTTTTTCATTTTAATATTTCTAGTTTTCACAGGTTCTAGATTTCTGGCTGATTTGTCCAAAGAGCTGCTTGCTGTTGCCGATTTAATTATTCATCTACATGACAAAATTTGTGCTTTATTACTTGAACCAGTAACTGTCTGTCTTTCGTGTACTCTGCAGATTACAATTTATTGATGCCTGTATGCTGCCCATGATGATATTCTAAAAATTTATGCAAACGATCTTCTTGACAGCAGCTTAGTTTTCTCATAGCTAGCATTTTATTAGATACTAGCGGCCGCCCGCGGTTTCACCTGCGTGGTTTCCGTTCCCCTGGGAATATTGGATTAAAAAGTATCCTATGTATTAACCTAGGCTATCTACTATCTGTGTGCCAAATTCCAACCAAATCCGTTCAGTAGTTTTTTGCGTGATTGAGGAACAAACATCCAAACAACTAAACATCCAAACCCACAACCTTTCACATTTATAATATTAGTAAGATTAGTAAGATGATTTGCATTCCAAACTACTTGATTGAATGTCCCACAAAATTCTATTTAGATATCTGGATTTTTGAGATTTTTTGAGAGAAAGATCGGCCATTTTTTTGCTCTGCGAAAACTAAGATACTGTCATGAAGATTGTTTGCATAAGTCTGTAGAATGTAGCATTCAGGCTTCTATGAATTGAAATCTGCAGATTACACGAACGACAGACAGTTTCCAAAAATATTCAAAGGTAAGTTAGATGTCAACAAAAATTCTTCAATAAAAATAATTGATTCAAGTAATAAAGCACAAACTTTTTCATGCAAAATAATTAAATCAAATGGTTAGCAACACAGCAAGCAGTTCTTTGGATAAATTGACCAGAGAACCAGAGTATGTAAAAACTGGAAATATTGAAATGAAAAAGGTCCCGAACAAGAGTAGTGATTTTAAATCAAAATTGTTGGTTTTAGATCTATCAGAAAATGATAGTTTTGGAAAGCTAAGATAAACATAGAAACCTTGATTACCCCAACACTGGTTGATACTAACTTTACTGAGATGACCGTAAAATGAATTTAATTCTGAAGATGAATATGCTATACTTTACGATATTATATTATTTACTTTTAAAAGTTAATATTGAGATAACTTTATAGGAAAGCAAGAATTCAAGTGATCTCTTGTCTCTGATTGAATCGGATATTTTGTTATAAAGCTTGAAGTAAATATACATAATATGCCCTAATCATAGTTTTTGACAAGTGAAATCTCAATTCGATGTAATTTTTCTCAATTCGATGCCCCATTTTCCAAGGAATTGAGATCCACTGAATTGAGAAAATAACACAATTCATCAAATTAATGTTACAAATTACAGCAATTTCTACAAAAAATACTGGAAGATGTCAATTAAATAGTCAATTAATTTAGCACAAATCTCACTAAATACTTCATAAATAAAATTTATGTCATCCACCGATTTGAGAAATGACCCGAACCCAAAAACACCGAATGACTTTGAACCTTCGAAAAATGCTCCTCAATGCAGCAGTCCTCCCTTCCACACTGCTTAGCTGCTCAGGCGCAGCTGCTGGGTGGCGGGAATCAGTAATGTGCGTTCGTACTGTACGTAGTTAGTGACTTGGGTAAGGAAAACTAAATTTCATGCGTCATGCTCGTGAACGGGTGCTGCCAGTGGGAATGGGTCTGCTTCTGTCTGCTTGTATTAAGGGCGTCGTATAACTCGTATATAAAAGATCTGTTTTATATTGTCTGTATGTATGGCACTTCTTACTCAAAAAATATAATTCTTAATAGCTTACCTTGTTTTGATTTATTTAATTGCAATATTTTTACTTTCTATAGTCAGTAGTTTAGTGAAAGACCTATGAAAAGCTTTTGGATATAAATTTTCAATTCGATGCCTTAACATAGGTAGTCTTAGTATGTCATGCTCTCTTTAATCATTTCTGCGGTGGTGTCGTATGAGGCGGGTCGTTACGTTCCCTCAAATATGGTTGAGCGAAGAGATGGCTGGTTCATGCGGCATGTTCGGGAACTGGTGCTGCCAGTGGGAATGGGTCTGCTTCTGACTACCTATCTTAATGCATATTGAATTGTATGTTTTTCTTTTATTTTTATCCTAGACTGAATAACAAGTTCAAACTTTGAATTTAGCTTAAAATCTGTAAATTGATTAAGAAATTTGAAACTCATTAAGAAATGAGCTAATTCAATAATGTTATTTATTTGTTAATCTTTGTTAATATAAAGTCTGGAAACGATATACATATTTGTAAATATCGTTCCATCTGATTGATAAAGCTGACAAGTTTTTTGCGCCCATTTTTCTTGTCAGTTAAAAGACGTCATAATGGGTGGTAGGGTAAAAGAATTGACGATTTAAAAATGCTTATTATGTGAGCTTATTTAAATAAAATATATTTCACTTTCACTTTCACTTTCACTTTCACCGAATTGAGGCACACGCTTGCGTCAAAATAAAATGTGTTATTGTGTTAAAACCCAAGGATTCACATTAAATATAATTACACATATGCCTTTGTTCGACGACCTCCGTGGTCGAGTGGTTCGCACGCCGGTTTTCAAGGCGTCACCATCTCTTGAGGTCCCGGGTTCGATCCCCGGCTGGGTCAATGTAGAAAATGAACTTTTCAATATTGTCTCAGGTCTGGGTGTGTGTCATACCACCGTTGTTTCTGATTTCCATAACACAAGTGCTATAGCTACTTACTTTGGGATTGGAGCAATGTATGTGATGTTGTCAAATATTTATTTATTTATTATTATTATTATTATTATTTGTTATCTATTCCTTGTTCTGTGAATGCTAGAATTATAATGAACAAGTTATTATTTTAAGAGTTATGAAACAATAACGAACAAATTCTGGAAAGGCGACACGCCATTTTAAGCCAAATTCTGCCCGTTTCCAAACTTAAAAATTTTTTTTTGCTTCTTTGTAAATCCTGACGGTCTTTTGGATATGCTCTCTATCAGGCCAAGAGTCCTATTAATACGTGTGATTTTTTAAAAGTATGTAATTAGATTTTAAAGGTACTTTTTTCGCTAGAGTAGCTCAATCGGTACTTCCCGTAGAAATGCCCATATAATAAAACAGTAGAAAAAGTGTGTCGTACATTACATATATTTAAAAAAATATATATCTGGCGCGATGGAGACATAGTAATAGAGTAAGAATTTGAAAAAAAAGTGTGTCTGTTTGTCTGTTTGTTTGTCTGTTTGAACACGCTAATCTCCGGAAACACTGAACGGATTCGAATGAAACTTTTTTGTTATATAGCTGTTAAGCCTGGGCATAACTTAGGGTAAAAAGATTTTTGAAAATGGAACACCTGATGCGGAACCATAATGGTCCAGCTAAACTATATACAAAATATAAAAATGACACCCTAGCAAAAGTTGTTCAGACTGATGAGCATTTTTTGTTGAGGTACAATAATCAAAGATCTGGAAAACCTGATGAAGAAACATAATGGTCCAGCTAAACTATACAAAATATGAAAATGACATCTTTGCAAAAGTTGTTCAGCCTAATGAGCATTTTTTGTTGAGGTATAAAAATCGAAGATCTGGAACACCCGATGCAGAACCATAATGATCCAGCTAAACTATACAAAATATAAAAATGACACCTTAGCAAAAATTGTTCAGCCTGATGAGCATTTTTTGTTGAGGTACAAAAATCGAAGATCTGGAACACCTGATGCAGAAACATAATGGTTCAGCTAACTAAACTATACAAAATATAAAAATGACATCTTTGCAAAAGGTGTAAAGCCTGATGAGCCTTTTTTATGAGGTATGAAAATCGAAGATCTGGAACATCTGATGCAGAACTATAATGATCCAGCTAAACTATACAAAATATAAAAATGACATTTTTGCAAAAGTTGTTCAGCCTGATGAGCATTTTTTGTTGAGGTATAAAAATCATAGATCAAGAACACCCGATGCAGAACCATAATGATCCAGCTAAACTATACAAAATATAATAATGACATCTTTGCAAAAGTTGTTCAGCCTGATGAGCATTTTTTGTTGAGGTATAAAAATCGAAGATCCGGAACACCTGATGCAGAACCATAATGGTCCAGCTAAACTTTACAAAATATAAAAATGACATCTTTGCAAAAGTTGTTCAGACTGAAGATCTGGAATACCTGATGCAGAACCATAACACTTCTACAAGTATTTTCTTATGTAACTACATTAGTTCATTTATATGCATTCGCCGAAGTCATAAAGTCCACGCGTACGAAGTCGCGGGTGACGGATTTTAAGTAAAGCTTTTTTCTAATAATTGTATTTTTGGCTGTATGAACATTTGCCTTTGCCTTACACGTTCAGATAAATAATGTTTGGTAATAGTGTGATCAAATCATGTATTGTTTAACATTTAATTTTGATTCAGTTCTTATAAAAATAATGTAAATATCTTATACATATCTTAGCAAGTTTTAAAAAAGTTACCATTTATTATATTTGATAATTTCACGATAGTTAGTTGTAACGCCTATCATTGGCTGAACGTATTTTCAAGAATTTAAGCAAGTAAGACTACAGTAATGAATATAACAATTATTGTAATTCATTGGGATTTAGTTTCAAAGAGATTACAACGTAATTGTTTTATAAAATATTATCTCTGATATTACTTTTTCGTACAAATAGTATGGTCAATTATCATTGGTTGAAAAAATGGTGTGAGGGGTAAACCTTTTGTGTTGAATTTGGTGGGTATTTAAGGAATGGAAAATGGAGCATACGTTTCACTTTTAAGTTTGGAGCACTACGGGATTTAAGTTAAGTAAATTCTTCATTGTATTGTGTTATTTTGAATTAATTGTTTTGTGTGTGAGTTGATTGTTTTTCAAAGGCTATCCGCTGTTAATTTTCATTCCCAATTTTATGATTATTCCGATTATTTGTAGTAATAATAAGTAAAGTACATTATAGACAGATTTCTTTTGCATTTGCTTGGTAACTAGTATCATAGTTTAATAAAGAGATTAACTGATAACTTTAAGTTTATATTGTTGTAGTTTGTAACGATTTAATTGTAAATATCTGATTTGATAAAGCTGACGAGTTTCTTCCGCCTGTTCTTCTCTCAGCTAAAAAAAGACGTCCGAACAGGTGGTAGGTTAAAAGAAATTGGACGATTCAATTTAATAAACATTACTTTACTTAAAATTGATTTATTTTGTTTTAATTCTCTCCATGTTTCTGACCATTTCTGACATCAGAAGTGGGTATCGACTCGGTCCATTTACAAAATATTAACACCAATTCCTGATGATTTTCAGGGTGGATGCTGACGAGAACTCGTTCCGCTGCCATTGCGATCCTGAGACCTGAGTAGCAGCCAGCTGGTGTCAGTGAAAGAAGAATGAGAAGTAAAGGAGAAGTCTTCAGAGATCTTCCTTCAAAGTCCGCTAGCCGGTAAGGCCATTAGTGGCTGTTTTAATAATAATTTATTTTACGAGGTTGCTACTTTGCTAGTTCAATACTTATTTATTGTTTTGATGTGGAAAAAGAATAAAATTTGTTACGACGAAATTAACATCAAATACATTGAGAAATCAATATTAACTAAAGATGTTTATAAAATTAATTTGTGACGGTATTTTTGATACTGATGTGGTTTTATCAAAAGCCTGAGTAATTGGTCTGGCGTCTAAGTAAATGCGATTAAAACTTGTTTAAATTGTTCATTTGTAGGTACGTTATAAGTAGGTAGATCTTTTTATACTAAGTCTGTATAAAGTTTACAATGAAACATTTGGGTTTGTAGATACTTTAGCTTTAGAAAATTCAAATTTTACTGAAGCACAGCTATTTACTTCTGCACTAGTACCTATTATTATTCATTGCTACCAAATTTTCAATAGTTACATCATTTCTTAATTTTTACTCTCTACGTATGTTTCGAATTGCAAAGTACCCTGCCACAGTATTTAGCATTCTCATTCTCAATTTAAATTTATTGAAAGTTTTTATTTTGGGTAAGTAGATATTGTATTCTATTATTTATTTTGTCGACCAACAACGTCGAGTGGGTAGTACACTAGTTTTCATGGTGTCTGTCTCTCGAGCTCCCCAGGTTCGATTCCTGGCTGTCTCAACTTAGACAACGAACTTTTTTGTAGGCGCTGTCTTGGGCGACACAAATGCTTTTAGTTTCTTTATTTAGAATCGGAGCAATGTATAATAATATGATGCTGACCAATATTTATTTTACTTAGAAAAGTTAGCTATAAAATAGAATCCCGCCGAGTAATGTTTGCGCAGAGTAATCCTAGCATTATTGAAAATTCAAAATAATGATAAGCAATTTATGTGTAACTAAAAAGGCTGATATTGTTTCTTTTTAATTTGTGCTTAAAAATAAGCTTAAATGCTAAACTAATGTTCACACAATAACACAATTATTAATCATAATTACTTAAAAATTATAATTAATAATTGTGCTTTACATTAATATAATTTTGGTAAAAATTTGATAAATTTTCAATATTTTTTTATTGATAACACGACAGTTAGTCAACCTGTTCAGGTGTATCTAAATATAGATTTAATTTAATAGTTTAGATTAAATTATGTTGTCTCCTAAGTCATTAATCTTGCTACGCCAAGAAGTTACAAGTTTAAAATGTATGATTCGATGTCATTCAGATTTATTATTTACGATTGGGTGGGTTTAAATTGCAACAGACGAGTATGTTTTCAGTAATTTATTTAGAGACTTTGGTGTGTACTCAAGTTCATGATAATATTATATTTTGATTTTTGGTTTAGATTTATGGTTTGGATTTTCGGTTTAGAGTTTTGATTTTAGATTTTCTTTTTTCGATTTAGATTTTCAATTTTGATTTTCGGTTTTGATTTTCAGTTTTGATTTTAGATTTAGGTTTTGACTTTAAATTTCATACTTTCGATTTACATTATAGATTTTATTTCCGATTTTTGGATTTGTTTTTATAATTAGGATTTTATGATATTCGGATTTGATTTTAGTTTTCGATTTTCAGTTTCGATTTTTGATTTTGTTTTTAAATTTAGATTTTGATAGATTTAGATTTCGGTTTTTGTTTTGAATTAGATTTCGGGTTAGATTTCAACTTAGATTTCAATTTAGGATTAGGTTTAGATTGAAAATTAGATTTCGATTTTAATCTTTTTATTTTCAATTTAGATTTCAATTACGATAAGGGTAAGAGGATGATGATTTAGATTTCGATTAAGGTATAGATTTCGATTAATGGTTTGATTTTTAGGTTTCAATCTCAATTTACATTTTGCTGATTTGGATTCACATTTTGCTGATTTGGATTAACATTTTGATTTGGATTAACATTTTGATTTGGATTAACATTTTGATTTGGTTTTACATTTTGATTTGGATTGACGTTTAGAGTTTCATTTTGATTAGGATTTTCATTTTAATGAGGATTTTAATTTTGATTAGGATTTTCATCTTGATTAGGATTTTCATCTTGATTAGGATTTTCGTATTGATTAGGATTTTCATTTTAATGAGGATTTTAATTTTGATTAGGATTTTCATCTTGATTAGGATTTTCATCTTGATTAGGATTTTCATCTTGATTAGGATTTTCGTATTGATTAGGATTTTCGTTTTGATTAGGATTTTCGTTTTGATTAGGATTTTCATTACGATTTTCGTATTGATTAGGATTTTCATTTTGATTAGGATTTTCATTTTGATTTGGATTTTCATTTTGATTTGGATTTACATTTTGATTTTGATTTTGATTAACATTTTGATTTTGATTTACATTTTGATTTTGATTTACATTTTGATTTTGATTCACATTTTGATTTTGATTTACATTTTGATTTTGATTTACATTTTGATTTTGATTTACATTTTGATTTCGATTTACATTTTGATTTCGATTTACATTTCGATCTCAATATCCATTTTGATATCCATTTACGTTTTACATTTTAGTTTCGATTTTGAGTTTTGATTTATAATATTTGATTTTCAATTTACACTTAGTTTTGATTATTCTTATTTTGGTTTCGATTCTGATTTAGATTCGGATTCTGATTTCGATTCGGATTCTGATTTCGATTCGGATTCTGATTCGGATTTCGATTCGGATTCTGATTTCGATTCGGATTCTGATTTCGATTCGGATTCTGATTTCGATTCGGATTTTGATTTCGATTCGGATTCTGATTTCATTTTCGATTCTGATTTTGATTTCGATTTGGATTCTGATTTCATTTTCGATTCCGATTCGATTTAGATTCTTATTTAGATTCTGATTCTGATGATTCAGTTTTGGATTATGATTTCGATTTGTATTATGATTTCGATCTAGATTATGATTTGGATTTGGATTATGACTTCGATTTAGATTATGATTTAGATTTGAATTATGACTTCTATTTAGATTATGATTTTGATTATGATTTCGATTTATATTATGATTTCGATCTAGATTATGATTTCGATCTAGATTATGATTTAGATTTGGATTATGACTTCTATTTAGACTATGATTTTGATTATGATTTCGATTTAGATTATGTAATGATAATATGAAAATTATAATAATGATGATAATTATGCTAATGAGGATTATTAGGATAGTGATGATTATAATGATGATGATGATAATGATGATGATAATGGTTATGATAATTTATATGCAATGAGGATTATTAAGATGGTGATGATTATAATGATGATGATTGAAGATAATGATGATGATTGCTGCTAGTAAACAGCTTCTGACAGTTGTGTTCGTCGACTTATATATATAATATTTGTATATTGTCTTATTAAATCAGAATTGTCACTAATTATTAGTTAATTTCTTTAGTAATATTTATGTGTAAAACCATTGATTGTTATATTTTAGATCTAATTGTCATTTCTTTTTTTTACAAAGTTGGAGATTATATTGATAGTAATCGTGATAGTCTATTGCCTTATGACTTATGACTTGAGATGTGCCTGCGGGCAGAGGCTTGCGAGCCATGTTAAAAGGCTTGCGAGCCAAGGCTTGCGAGCCAAAATTTGACTTTGACTGTTTTTAAGACTGATGCCCATTGTTGGCAGTAGTGGTTTTGTCAATATGACTGTTTTATTACTTTTAAAGACCATTATGATTACTATTAATATACCTAACATGTATGTTGTAAATTGTACTTCGAGAGCGAAGTACATGTCAGAATGGCCGTGACGGATTTTAAGTAAAGCTTTTTTCTAATAATTGTATTTTTGGCTGTATGAACATTTGCCTTTGCCTTACACGTTCAGATAAATAATGTTTGGTAATAGTGTGATCAAATCATGTATTGTTTAACATTTAATTTTGATTCAGTTCTTATAAAAATAATGTAAATATCTTATACATATCTTAGCAAGTTTTAAAAAAGTTACCATTTATTATATTTGATAATTTCACGATAGTTAGTTGTAACGCCTATCATTGGCTGAACGTATTTTCAAGAATTTAAGCAAGTAAGACTACAGTAATGAATATAACAATTATTGTAATTCATTGGGATTTAGTTTCAAAGAGATTACAACGTAATTGTTTTATAAAATATTATCTCTGATATTACTTTTTCGTACAAATAGTATGGTCAATTATCATTGGTTGAAAAAATGGTGTGAGGGGTAAACCTTTTGTGTTGAATTTGGTGGGTATTTAAGGAATGGAAAATGGAGCATACGTTTCACTTTTAAGTTTGGAGCACTACGGGATTTAAGTTAAGTAAATTCTTCATTGTATTGTGTTATTTTGAATTAATTGTTTTGTGTGTGAGTTGATTGTTTTTCAAAGGCTATCCGCTGTTAATTTTCATTCCCAATTTTATGATTATTCCGATTATTTGTAGTAATAATAAGTAAAGTACATTATAGACAGATTTCTTTTGCATTTGCTTGGTAACTAGTATCATAGTTTAATAAAGAGATTAACTGATAACTTTAAGTTTATATTGTTGTAGTTTGTAACGATTTAATTGTAAATATCTGATTTGATAAAGCTGACGAGTTTCTTCCGCCTGTTCTTCTCTCAGCTAAAAAAAGACGTCCGAACAGGTGGTAGGTTAAAAGAAATTGGACGATTCAATTTAATAAACATTACTTTACTTAAAATTGATTTATTTTGTTTTAATTCTCTCCATGTTTCTGACCATTTCTGACACGGGCATCAGCTAGTAGAATAATAAACATGCTATTTTTTTTGTCTGGTAACTGTGTTAAAAAAATCTTTTGTGTCAGACGGCGGAATTAATCAACTAAAGTAAAACTAGGTAGGACGCGCGACAGTTTCTAGACGCGTGTTAACCGTACGGCCGCTGCAACAAGACTGAGCTCCGTCCGGCCGACCGTTGCGTCATAGACTCGGTCGAGCGCTGACAGGTGGCGCTGGCGTCCGACTATCGTTATTTTAGTGCGTCGACAGGTGGCGCTGGTGTCTAACTGACGTCATTTCCGACATATATATATACAAGAATTACTCGTTTAAAGGTATAAGATAATAAATATATAAACTTGAACATAATAATATGGAAAAACTAAAGTAAGTCACCGAGCGGGATTCGAATCCGTAACACTCGTTAATTGCCGTCCGCGTCTTATTAAACCGCTGGACTAGATGGACAGTGGCTGGCCGGGCGAAATTAGCGACCATATTCTGCGTCGAAAGAAAAACGCATGAAAACTCAAAAACACGCGTTTTCCCAAACATAAGACTAATCTAGTTCGATTGTTTACCTCCGAAAACCCCCATTTACTAAATTTCAGCAAAATCGTTAGAGCCGTTTCCGAAATCGCAGAAATAAATAAATATACAAGAATTGCTCGTTTAAAGGTATAAGATAATATCTAGGTAGGTAACTAAAGTCGCTAGAATTCAAAGTCCGTGGTAAAACTAACTAACAGCACAGATTAGATAATAGTGCTAGCAGGACGATTATAGCATTTCTGTCCATCAACGTACGTACATTGTTGTCACCCTATCTTAAAAATCTCATACAAATTTTATCATGGATTTTATTGTAACTACTGCAGTGATTGGTTCTAGATGCAGCTAGATCCTCAGTGACGGACATTCTTTTTAATATTAATTGCTTTACAACATGCGTGATGCAAAATTCACGTAACGTGACAGTTTTAAGTATGGGCCAGACAGCGTGACGGGTCGAAATATTGTTTTCGCTTTTTCTATTGATGTGTCGTTACGCGAACGAATTTCAAGTATTATATGCTGTCACTTATCAAACGTGACGCTGCTAGAATGCTTTATTTGTCTCCAAACGGTTTAGATGTCGATATTTTGACATTTGAAAACTGGCACAGACGGTTCCGTATGTACCATGTTTAAACAACGATTTTATGAGATCTGTTCTGTTTTATAAGATGTTCGAGTGTTAAATCTTATTTATTTTTGCGTCACTGAGCATCTATGGAGTAAAACTGGACTTTCGTTTGCTAGTTTTTGTTATTTCCAGCATACATAATCTTCAGCGTCATCTCGTCCGTGCCATGTTCAAACGTCAATCATTCATAAATGCTTGCGTCACGTTTGTTCTGAATACCAAAATAAGAAATTGTTTATCCGTCACTGAAGGTTTTTATAGCTCACAAGCCAGAAGGAGTAAGGCACATACGAGATGACGATCATGATAAAAACAGTTTTACCGATGTAAATCGACTGAGCCCTAACATTTTTTCCAAAAAATTTCGATCGACCATAGTCACCCAGACGTTTAAATGGCTAAAAGGCGAGAGCTTTCGAAAAATCAACATAGTTCTAGGTACAAAGCGTGTCAAAATACGATAGTTTCCCTTACATATCGTTGTTTTAACGATTATGGGCGATTTTGTGTCGGAAAGGGCAATTTTAACAACCTGTGTGGGCAAGAGTTTTGATCTGATCGGGTCTGGCTGGCAACACTGTGCGAAAGCAAGCAAAGGAAAAACCAAACAAAACCAAAATAGGTTAAATAGGTAATATTCAATGAAATTAATGATTTGATTACATTACACATAGTTTTATCTTAAAAATGTAATGTCCATTCTAATAATTCTAATTTAATAACATAACAAATCGTTCTCAAGAAGTATTAGGTATATTGAAATGAGTGAGTCCGATTTAAACAGCACTCGCTTTTTGCAGTCTGAATCTCAGAAACCAGTGGAATTCGACAAAAATAGATCCAAAATGACTTCGGAATCTCAAGGCACTTGTTACTGGTATGTACTAAAATAATGTATTGTTTTGTTTGACGTTAATTAGTGAAGTTTGAGTAATTAACCTCTTTCGATGTTTTAGCGGGAAAGATCGAAATTTAAACATTGCGGAATTACTGTGTGCCTCCTGCAATCGTTGGTTTCACGAATCATGTATAGGATACCAGTTGGGCAAGCTGGTACCTTTCATGACAAATTATCTGTTCATTTGTAAAAACTGCTCACCCACAGGCTTGGAAACATTCAAGAAAAATCAAGCTCGTAAGTATGTGATGAATGTCGGTGTACAGTTTTAGTAAGCTTTCAAGTCAGTGCTTTCAATTGATACAATTTGGGAGTGTAAAAATGGACCGGAATACTTACTAATCTACCAAAATTATCAACATCTGAAAAAGTTTCAAAGTATTTAGCTATTAAGCATTGAGTATAGACCATAATAAAACATGTATACAACTTGGTCAAATTAACTCGGCACCTGAAGCGATAGCAACCCCTCTCTTTTCTTCTTGGCTCACGCCACCGTCATCATACCAGTAGCATTCGTTCATTTGTTAGCGATAATTTATCGATAATCTATTGAAAATTTTCAAAAAAATTTATGACAGTGGAGTAAGGCCAGAATAAAAGGAGTGGGGTCGCTTTCCCTTCAGGTGCCGAGTTAACTTGACTGGGATATATTAAGTTCATACATGTAATAATTCGATATAACTAAATGATACCACTCTAAATTGCAGCGTTTCCTCAAATGTGCCTCACAGCAATAGCAAATCTCAAACAGGAAAGTGTAAAGGATGGTAGTAATAAACGTGTATTCAGTAAGGATCGTGAGATTATACCATACATTGATCAGTATTGGGAAGCTATGACAACGATGCCTAGAAGGTAAGTGAGAGGAGTTGTATCCTTTATTCATTACATTAGCAAACGAAAGTCATAATTAATCCATTATTGTTGTATACATTATTGTTCTTGACTCGACGACTTAATATGGGTAGCTTTAGTATGTCATGCTCACTTCAAACATTTCTGCGGTGGTGTCGTGTGAGGCGGGTCGTTACGTTCCCTCAAATATGGTTGAGCGAAGCGATGGCTGGTTCATGCGTCATGCTCGTGAACGGGTGCTGCCAGTGGGAATGGGTCTGCTTCTGTCTGCTTGTATTAAGGGCGTCGTATAACTCGTATATAAAAGATCTGTTTTATATTGTCTGTATGTATGGCACTTCTTACTTAAAAAATATAATTCTTAATAGCTTACCTTGTTTTGATTTATTTAATTGCAATATTTTTACTTTCTATAGTCAGTAGTTTAGTGAAAGACCTATGAAAAGCTTTTGGATATAAATTTTCAATTCGATGCCTTAACATAGGTAGTCTTAGTATGTCATGCTCTCTTTAATCATTTCTGCGGTGGTGTTGTATGAGGCTCAAATATGGTTGAGCGAAGAGATGGCTGGTTCATGCGTCATGTTCGGGAACTGGTGCTGCCAGTGGGAATGGGTCTGCTTCTGACTACCTATCTTAATGCATATTGAATTGTATGTTTTTCTTTTATTTTTATTTATTGTAACAGCCTAGACTGAATAACAAGTTGAAACTTTGAATTTAGCTTAAAATCTGTAAATTGATTAAGAAATTTGAAACTCATTAAGAAATGAGCTAATTCAATAATGTTATTTATTTGTTAATCTTTGTTAATATAAAGTCTGGAAACGATATACATATTTGTAAATATCGTTCCATCTGATTGATAAAGCTGGCAAGTTTTTTGCGCCCATTTTTCTTGTCAGTTAAAAGACGTCATAATGGGTGGTAGGGTAAAAGAATTGACGATTTAAAAATGCTTATTATGTGAGCTTATTTAAATAAAATATATTTCACTTTCACTTTCACTTTCACTTTCACTTACACAATTTTGTCAGCATTTTTTGTAATAGCCAAAACATAAAAAAAACTATTAAACATTTAATAAAACCCTTATTTTTACAATTTATTATTGTTGTATCCCAGCCAACTTTATTTGTAAATAAACCGCCAATATTTAACCTCAAAACTCAAAAGCTACTTTTTTATTACACAATTTTAATATTGTTGATAGCTTACTTATGTTGGCCAAAATGATGCCCCGATCTGATCTTTTGAAAGATCGGATCGGAGGGCATACGATCCGGGGATTTTCGGATTGGATTGAGGCCATACAATTTTTTGCCGGATCGATACAAAACTTTAAAGATCGGATTGCTTGGATCCTATGAGTTAAAATACGGTTTGTTTATGAAAAAATGGGAACTTAGGTTTATTTGTTACGATGCGAAATTTATCTTTGTTTACATTTAGAACTTGGCTGAAAACTGGCGGGTCTAAAAATTGTACTTAAGTATTAGTAGTTGGGCGCCAGTCCTCAAGTCTTTGAGTTCTCTGAGTACAATAATATTATTCTTTCCGTAAGCTGGCTGGAGACGCTAGCTGGAGTATAGTATAAAAGTGTTTAATTTGGTCATCGGAAATTTTATTCTGTGTAATTTGACCTACGGCGTAAACAAACGGAATAGGGCCTAGGTATGAAGATAAATGTTTCTGCTACTCAGTGGTATGGGTTGCATTCTTGCCGGCCATGTTTCATTTATTATCATTATATCATAGCATTTCAATAATAAATAAATAAAATAAATAAATAAAGACAATACAAACGTTTATTATGCTTGATCCACACATTTTCAGACTGCACTTAAAAACTTCTGTTTTATTAACAAAAGTTTAACAACATTAAACATATAATTACACACATACTGTTAAATATTTTTTTCTGCCAGTCGATACATAAAAAAATTATACATATTTTGAAAAGTGGGATTAAATTCTTCATTTTAAAACTGGTTTAGTTTCTGTACGCAAACTTTCATCAACTTGGTCAAATGTGCCCAATGACCTTAATTTAATAATATGTATGTACAGCTCCAAATCAGAAGAATATTAAACATTTTATTTGTAGCAATTTAAAATGAATTAAATTTGGGATGTATATAGCACTTTAAATTTGATGAAAACAGCAATAAAATTGTATATCAGCACTTTAAAATAATGGTTTGCACTATAACAATTTTGTCAGCACTTTAAAATAATAATAGATCCCATAATTTAATATTATCACTACAAAAATAATGGTTTGCACTATAACTGTGTCCCAGCTCCGAAACCATTTAGTTTCAGGGCCCCTATTTTTGAATCGCTCGGCTGGCGTCGAGCGCTCGTTTCTACTGATTTTCGTTCGACATATGACTCTATTTCGAACGTTTGAGCCATATGTCGAACGAAAATCAGGAGAAACGAGCGCTCGACGCCAATCGAGTGATTCAAAAATAGGGCCCCTGTTTAGCCATGTCAGACTGACCACTATTAAAATGAGATGGCTAGATGATAACAACATGTGGCATAAAATACATATCTACACGCCATCAGGTCAGGGGCCCTATTTTTGAATCGCTCGGCTGGCGTCGTGCGCTCGTTTCTACTGATTTTCGTTCGACATCTCCATACATTTGAGTCAAATGTCGAACGAAAATCAGTAGAAAAGAGCGCTCGATTGGAGACGAGTGATTCAAAAATAGGGCCCCAGTTCTGGCGTTGTTGGTCACAATGGAACCTAACCTCCTCCTCGGCTCTATCGCTGCGCCCGCTCGTCGTCGTCGCACCTAGTCGTCAGTTTACCAGTACTAAAGTTATAAAATTAATTTGTATGGTGCAAAGTATTAATTTTAAAGCTAAACAATTAAATTGTATAGTGCAAAGTATTAATTTTAACGCTTAGCATATTTAAAGTGGAAACCATTACTTTTAAAGTTCATTCAATAAATTTTGAAGCTAAACATTTTAAAGTGTGTTAAATTATTTTTAAAGTGCATTTATATATTCCCCATTAAATTTTTCATTTGTAAAGGTTCTCTCTCATTTTAACTTCCTTTCAGAGTGACACAATCATGGTATGCTACGGTGCAGAGGGCTTTGATAAAAGATATCCAAGTTCTGTTCACTTATGAAGACCACCCAGCTCACGGCCCCATGTTTGGCTTGTTCAACATAGAACTAACATCCATCAAGCCCAACTATGAGGCCATGATCAAGCAGGGCCAGCTGAAGGTTACAGATATGGGGATAGCTACCAGTAAGTATTAATTAGTATCTACTATCCTTACTAATATTATAAATACGAAAATCCGTTTGTTACGCCTTCACGAACGGATCATCATGAAATTTAACATTAGAGTCTGTCTAAAAAGTCTGTTTATATGAGAAATTATTAAATTGTTTATAAAAACTTATACCGGTAACCCTGTTGGTGCTGTCAAAATTCTAATTGTAAGCATATTTATTTATTTAGATGGGTATTGATGGGGTGGTTAGGGATTTAGGTGGGTAATAAAATTAGCTTTGAAATTACCCATGTAAACAGACTTTTTGGACAGACGCTACACATTCTCAAGGGCATAGAAAAGGACATATAGGGCACCTTTTATCCCGAGAAAAAGTGTTGTTCCCGAGGATAGCAAAAAAACTTTGCAGGCAGACCAAGTCGCGGGTGGCCGCTAGTAATATATAATCCATACTAACTAATATTTTAAATGCGAAAGTAACTCTGTTTGTCTGTTACTCATTCACGCTTACACTACCAAACCGATTTTGATGAAATTTGATACAGTGATAGAGTAGAGTTTTGGAAAGGACATAGGCTTTTATCGCCGATTCAATTTATTTTCCAACTTGCTGACCTAATCTGCTCAGAGTTGACAGATTGAATCGTTAGTAGTCGAGTTGGGGGCGCAACGTGAGTAGAGCACAGCCAACCGCGTCTTCAACAAAATTGTGTCAGCAGATTGTGGTTGAGATTAATGCCTTTAAGTGGTGAAAGGGCCAGAGTAAGGGGGAGGGGAGGGGGTGGAGGATAGGAGAGGGAGAAGGATAGGAGGGGGAGAGGGAGAGGAGGACGGGAGGGAGAGAGGGAGAAGAAAAGGGGGGCAGCGCGCTTGGTGGGTTGGGGACCCGCCTAGTCACGTAAAAAACGGCTGATCTGATTTTGATGAAATCAAAACATACTTAAAATAGGTACTATATGTAATATGTATATCATGGTCAAAGGTCCACTAACAATGTTTTCGAATATCCACGCGGACGAAGTCGCGGGCAGAAACTAGTAATATTATAAATGCGAGAGTCCGTTTGTTTCTTTGTCGAACATAATAAAATTTCGAATACATGTTGTCAGGGATACAGAAAAGGACATAGGCCATAGCGTAACTTTCATCAAGAAAAAACTTACAGTTCCCGCGGGATGGCAAAAAATTTTCCATTCAGACGAAGTCGCGGGTGGCCGCTAGTAGAACATAATTTTATAAAAAATATTGCGAGTAGGGATTCTTAGTTCTTACTTATAAGACTTTTCCATTGTTCCTCTTTGGGTCTATTACTGGTACTCATGTGCCAAACATAGACTTAGAAAAATTTTCGCTATTACAGTGGAATATTAAGTTTATGGTGCTAAATATTGGCAATAGAAAATAATAAAATGATTTTAAAACCGTATTGCAATATTTGTTATTGCTCTGTGGTTATTTTCTGCATAATAATAATGAAGAAAAAAATTTAAGTTGATCATCAGCAATATGAATATAAGATTCTTGATCATCAGCAAATCATCAGTAAACCTTTTTTCTCATTTGGTTTATTTGTCAATGATTAATCCTTTCAACCATAGAGGAAATAATCACTCTTTCAACCAAAGATATTAGAAGTCAACTCATAGAGTAAGATAAAAAAAAATAGGGGTAGAGAGCCCTCTGGCGATTTTAAAACTTACTCATTTTGAAGCGCCATCTCTGATCGGCGATTTTCTTGTTAGTTTGTTTTTTTTTTTTAGTACCTAATCTAGCAATCCTACCTACGGCTTTGTTCTAATTATCTTTTATAACATTCTAAACGCCGTGTTCACTAGTATTAGTATTTTTTCCGAAGAAAATAACTAACACATGAGAACAAACGTTTCAAATGTTATAAGAGATAACTAGAACAAAACAGTTAAAAACATAATTACAAAAGGGAGAAAATAAAAGGACACAAAATTAAACAATTAAGTGAAAGAGTCATTATGTTTTTATTTATTCCTCTCAATTTTTTGCCTAGGGATAATTTTATTCAAAATTGTTCATATTCTTATTTCTTAATATTTATTCATTCACAAACACGGTCAGGGTGCCTACCAGCGTAGTAGGTACCCTGACCGTGTTTGTGTAGTACATTAGTATACCTACCTAGTAGTATTAGGTATACTAATGTACCTACAGCCAGTGGCGAAGGGTCCATACAAGACGATTCCCATTGGCTTACCTTTTAGAAATCCCACCCTACCGATCCACTATGCAGATCATAACACTTTTGTTGAACGGCTTACCTTCGCCATAATTTCACCCCTCGCCACAGCCATTATTTTTTCCCAGGTAAGTATAACATAATGAAAATACATTTTCATCAAAACATGTTGCGCAGCGAGTAATTGATAACTGAATATTAAAACCATTCTAGTAAAATTATTCGTAAATAAGCAATTAATGCTTCCGCATAGAAAAACAGGAAGGATGGTGCACGGTCGAACCAAAATAAATTTAACTGACACCTATACGAAGTCCTATATATTATTACGAGATATAATACAATCATTTTACTTACACCCTTACTTTAAGTCTATAAAACGATTATGGAGCCAAAGAGTCCCGGAATTGAAACAAGTAATGATACTTGTTTTTTATAAAAAAAATATTAATTTTCATCATTTGCGGTTGCCACAACTAAACTGCTCGATAGCTCGCACTGCACCTGTATCAGGATGACAACAGAGTGGGATGGGGGTGGGCTGTGATCTGAAAAAAAATATGTTTGTAATTTTATTATTAAAAATATTGTAGCTTATGAAATTGATGCATAATGAGGGCATTATGCATGATGTTTGCAGTTACGTCTTTGTAATTCTAGAGGAGCGATGTTCCATAACAAAACGTGTGCGTAAACTGCGTTTTACCTGCACGTAACGATACAATTATTTTGAGAAATATCTACCCTTAATATGCGTAAACAAAACTTACATGATATTTCTGGTATATGAAGACGAAGTGGGATGGGTTGGAATTGAAATGGGTCTGGAACTGGGATGGGTCTGATTGCCTGAAAAAAATATAACATAAAAAAATATATTTTCATAAACACTAAAATAATAATACAAATTTCCGCGACGGGGTTATAGTATCATTTGAAAGGCCTTACGAAACTCTACAAAGTTTTATATATTTCAATTTCAAAATCAAGCGCCCCATTTTTAAAGCCAACCCCAAAAAAAATTACGTGATGTTGCTTCTGTGGAAACGCACCCTAAATCAAGGAGGTAGTAATTTGATTCTACTATGGTACATAGTACCTACATAAAAAACTTACACGATGAATTGCCGGTAAGTGAAGGGAAGGTACTACGCCTACAGGCCTTATCCTGCTGGCGAAGGTGCTGGTTGCAGACCCCATTCTTTTAACTTGTCAACACATTTTTACCAACAATCTCTACCCAATCTTTAAAACTATCCGGGCCCTTATTCTTTTGTTGGGAAACGGTGGAATCGAGCAACTGAAATAAGTAAACGTGCGAAATAAACACAGAAAAAGATTTTTGTGATATTGCTAAAGGAAAATTCTGACAATTAAATTTTGTTTTTGATAAAAAGAGTATACCTACCTTTATGAATGTACTCTCGCTAATGACTATTAGAAAATCTTTGTCTATTCCCAAACCATAAACTGCTTGACAAGCATTTACGTGCTTGTCAAGCATTGCTTGATCGTTGAGGGAGTTCTTATAAAAAAAAAATTGTATGAAGTAATGATCTTCGCCGATGAGAGATGAAGGCACTTCCTTTACAATAATGTCACTTAGTATAGGAGTGTCAAGAGTGTCCCCCCCCCTGTAAAATGCGTGTGAATATATTATTAGAAGCATTTGAAAATTGCAAGTTTTACTCAAGTCATTACTTACTCGTCTATAGATACGGGGGATAGTTTGGTTTCTTGTTTTCCTGAGTCAACTGTTGTTACAAGAGCATAAAAAAACCTTAGAAAAAACTTAAACATTTCGTAAATTTGGATAAAAATGTTTATCAGTAACATCTCATATTGTGCAAGTAAGTTATATCCTTTGATCTCAGAATCCTTACTAATATTACATACATACATACATACATACATACACTCACGCCTGTTTCCCATGGGGGTAGGCAGAGACTATGGATCGCCACCTGCTACGATCCTTGCACACTTCTTTCGCTTCATTCATATCCATCAATCTTTTCATACATGCCCTGCGGTTTTTGTCACTGCGTACACCAGCCTTTTTTATAATAACCTCTATTTGGTCCGCGTAGGTTTTTCTGGGACGCCCTCGTGCAATCGTTCCTTCCACATTCGCACAGTATATCTCTTTCGTGATTCGCCTTTCATTCATCCTCTCTAAGTGACCAAACCACTGGAGCATTCCTTTCTCAATTCTTGTCACTATATCATCTTTCAGACCACACCTTTTGCGAATCACCTCATTGCTCACTCTATCACTCAGTTTTACTCCACATATTTTCCTCAACGATCGCATCTCTACCGCATTTATTCTGCTTTCATTCTTTTTCTGCCATACCCAAGATTCACTTCCATACATCAGTGTCGGTACCAGCACTCCGTTATGAATAGCCATTCGCGCCTTTGCAGAAACGGTTTGGCTACTCATAACCGAGTGTATAGCACCACTCACCGAATTTCCTTTCTTCACTCGTCTTTCTATGTCTTCCTCACTCTTTCCGTCCCTTGTGAACAAACTCCCCAAGTATACAAACTCACGGACTTGTTCCACTTTTTCGCCACCTAACATTACCGTACAGTCAGTCATTTCTTCATCTCTCTCAAACACCATCACTTTAGTCTTAGTTACATTCACTTTCATCCCTTTTCTCACAAAATCTTCATTCATAACCGACATCATTTCCTGCAACTCTTGCGCAGAAGACGCAAGTATAACTTGGTCGTCAGCGTAGAGAAGGCACTTGATTTGAGTCCCATTCATCACAACCCCACAGTCACGTTCTTTCAGACCTTTCATACAACTGTCCAAAAACAGATTAAAGAGCCATGGTGACGCAACACATCCCTGTCTGACACCCCTAGAGATGCCAAACCAGTCAGTGTATACGCCGTCAATCCTGACGCATGCACGGGAATCCTCATAGAGAGATTTCAGTGCATGAATCAGTCTGCTCTCCAATCCGTATTCGGACAACACCTTCCATAGCTCATTCCTGTCAACTCGATCGTAGGCCTTCTCCAGGTCCACAAAGGCACAGTAAACCTTTTTGTGCTTAGCCAGGTGTTTTTCGGTTAAGCACCTCAAGGAGAAGACCTGATCCGTGCATCCCATTCCCTTTCTGAATCCCGCTTGCACATCCCAAATACTCTGATCAGTTTTTTGCATCACTCTTTCAATCAGTACCTTTGCATACAATTTACTGACAATGCTGAGAAGACTGATCCCGCGGTAGTTTTTAGCATCCTGCCGTGACCCTTTCCCTTTGTACAGCGGCACGACCACGGCTTTACGCCAATCTTCCGGCACTTTGCCACTGTTCCAACATTTATTAAAGATCAGGCACAGCCAGGACGCAACCAGCTCTTTCCCACCTCTCAGCATTTCAACAGTAATTCTGTCATATCCTGCTGCTTTCCCTTTTTTCATGCTCTTCATTGCACTAATAATCTCATCCATATATATATCTCTTTCATCCACTTCTGTCTCTTCCTCGTCTTCCACCCTTTTATCCGAGGCTTCTAGCATAGAGCCATCCGCCTCAAACAAACTCTCAAAATATTTCATCCACTCCTGTAGTACACCTTTTTCATCTGTCACTAGCTCACCTTTTTCATCTCTTATCACATTCATTTTAGACTTATGTGATCCACTTCGAGACGTTTTCACTTGTTTCCAAAACAATTTTATATTGTCTCGAAAGTTATCACAGAGTTTGAAGTCACACTTTTCTTTCATCTTTCTCTTTTTTTCGTCTACTTTTTCTTTCACTACTTTCTTAATCCTTTTAAACTCCCTTACAACTGTATCAACATCATCTTCTGTAACACTTGCATTCACTCTTTTACTGGCTTTGATGGCCAGCAGATCCTGCCATACTTTTTTCTTTTCATTCACTATCTGTCTTACCTCACTATCCCACCAGTTTATTGGGGGAGCATTCTTCCTTTTACTCACTCCACATATTTCCTCAGCTGTTTCAGTCACACCTTTTTTAAACTTTTCCCAAACTTCCTCAAGCTTGCCATCTTTCACTTCAGCCACATTTCCCAATCGTTCTTTCAATTTGCACAAATATGTCTTTTGCACTTCCACTTCATCCAGGTTCTCAACTTTTACTCTAGTCAGCTCCGTTGTTGACACTGTGGGACGATGACGCCAACTTTTGAACAGACCACTAACCCGAGACACTACAAGAAAGTGGTCTGTTCCAATGTTACTACCCCTAAAGACCCTGGTGTCTACAACTCTGCCCTTCAGTCTTTCATCAACAATCACAAAATCGATCATACTCTTCTTTTCCCCTCTCTGCCAAGTGTACATATGAATTTCCTTGTGGTCAAACATGGTGTTCGTTACCACAAGATTCTTTTCTAAACATACCTCAATCAAACTCCTGCCATTATCATTTACTCTTTTGTCTCCATATATTCCTAAAACTCCCTCACATCCCTCTCTTCTTACACCTACCCATCCGTTAAAATCTCCAAGCATAACTATCCTTTCATTATCTTTGCATTCATTCAAGATGTCTTCCACACTTTTCCAGAAATCCTCCTTTTCCGTTGCTGACTTGGATATATCGGGAGCATACACGCCAATGACGCGTATCCGAAGTAATCCTACTTTGAGTCTAACCCAGAGAAGTCTGGGACTAACACACTCATACTCAGTCATGCATTCTATCATCCTTTCCGACAGCAGGAGTCCCACGCCCATACTCGCGTGCTCATTTTCGGCAACGCCCGACCACAGAACTTTAAACGGGCCATGTTCTGAGACTCCTTTGCCCTTTCTTTTCGTCTCGTTCACGCATAAAACATCCAACTTCTTTTCTTCCATAATCAAACACACCTCATCCATTTTCTCCTCCATCGCTCCACATACATTCAGCGTAGCAAAACGGGTCTCCGATGCCCGCTTTTCGCCCCGAGAGAAACAAGTTACGCGTGATGAGTGGCGAGCTCTATCGCCGCAGCCAGGTTTATTAAAAAAATTTGAAACCATTTTGTTCCCACGATTAGCTAGGGAAAGACAACTGTCCACCACACAGAGCCCCGCGTGTGTGGTAAGGCTATTTACGCCTGGAGGGCACCAATTTCCAGGGTGGCACGCTTATGACTAGGCACGCCCCTAGTCATGCAGCCATCGGCACGGCAGACCTTAGCTTAGCGGAGGGGAAGGAATAGGATTAGGATAGGGATGTGAGGTGGGTATAGGAGTGTGTAAAGTGGGGTTGAGAGGTTGCAGCAGCGGAGGCTGAGGGTCCGGGGGCGCTTACCCGTACTTGTCATAGGGAAACCGGACAAGTCCTCTTTAATAATTTACTAATATTATAAATGCGAAAGTCCGTATGTTAGTTACCTACGCCTTCGAGTCTTAACTACTGAACCGTTCATCATGAAATTTTGTATTACACGTTGTCAGGAGTAACGGAGAAGGACAAAGGGTCGTCACCCTTTGTGCGATGCAATATACAACATAGAAGTCTTTGGTGCGATGTAAGTCACTTTCGCGATTCATCACATGAGATGTTTGCTTCTTTATTGAAAAGCAACATTAGGTTTAGGTTTAGGATCCTTTCAGAATTGGGCTTAATATCTCGAAATCGCGAGCGCGCAGTGATAACCGAATTGGCTTGCCGCGCCGCCCGCCGCGGCTGGCTGTGGCCGGGCCGTTAAAGTGAGGCAAGTTTTACTTGTTTAAAACTCCTCTATTTGGTCTTTGATTACTTGTATAAATCGGTAATTAAAGATTTCGGAGTAGTTTTAGTTATTTTTTGGTTTTAACGTTTCGGTCCAAATAAAGCAGTAGTTCTTTCTGACTTGTCTGCCTCAAAAAGTTTTTAAAAATCCTTTAGCAGTATTACTGCAAAGAGAAGGAGGGCAGGTGTGTGGGTCTTGGACACAGCTCGCGTCGTACTATTCTCACGCGGGTTCTGGTTTGTTCTGTATTTCTGAGCCTTTAATTTAGTATTATCATATTTTTTGTTAAAAAACAGGGATGATTTCTACGCTAGTAATATTATAAGTCAATGACATAAACAACAATTTTATCCTCTTTAAGTACCAGGCATTGTGAGGAAAACCTGAAATTTTGGCGAGTGTGCAGTGGAATTGCACAACCTAATTCCGTCATCGCTCTTCTTTCATCAGACAAACAGACGTATGAATCAGCGCCACCGACTTTTTGTGGATATTACAAAGACTAGCACTAAGCGTTTTGCTTCAAATTTTATCATCCGTACCGCTGGAGAGTGGAACTCCTTACCCGAGTCTGTTTCATTTGGTTTTTTATTTGGAAGATATCGATGTTCGTGTGACATCATGAATTGGGGTTCGCCATTTTGGCCTGATTGAGGCTCGATTTATCTCGTTTTAATTTGAAACCTAGAATGGAATATTAAAGATAGTTATTAGATATAGATTAAATAAAGGAATTCAGTAATCAACATTCAACACTGAATAGTACAAACTTGGGTTCGTAAGGTCCGTATTTATAAACCGCTCTCAACGTTGAGAGCCATCTTGAGATCATACTTGAGATGCTCTTCTTATAGGAACACTATCTCAGGTATGATCTCAAGATAGCTTTCAACGTTGAGAGCGGCTTATAAATACGGGCCTAAGTTACGTAACCAGAGATTTAGCATAGAGCATAGGTGGGTTAGTTTATTGGATTTTATAAATGTACACTTTATCAGGTGATATTATGGTGGGTCACAGGTATAAAGAAGAGGTATCGAAACCATAAATTGGACTTTTAAGATGGTTTTTCGCCCAGGATTAAACATGGTGTGATCTGATGATGGCCATCCAGGGAGTGAATGGAGAAGATTCAGATCCCCATACACACCCAATTGATCTGATCAGCATTCTAAGAGCTGTAAGGATAAGAGTTATCAGTTACAGCATTTCCATAAATTTTAATGCTATTTTCGTGTTTTTTTAAACATATCCAAACAGCTCTTAGAATGCTGATCAGATCTATTGGGGTGTATGGGGATCTGAATCTTCTCCATTTACTCCCTGGATGGCCATCATCAGATCACACCACGTTTAATCCTGGGCGGAGAACCAATGCTTCAAAGTTACCTCGTTTGTATGAAAATAGACCTCTGTAGTACTTATAGTTTTGCAGGCCAGTGTATGTATGCATTTCATGATGATCTGGACGTGAAGTCGTAAAAACAAACAAACTGACTTTCGCATTTATAATATTAGTAAGGATAAGTATAACTGTCTTTCCACGACTACAATTTGTAACTCGCATCCTAAGTAGGTTACCGACGACCGGCGGTTTACTAGTGGCTTAGCTTCTAGATTTTTCAAAGAAACATCGCAGCCGTCGCGTCTAACCCGCGTTGGCACCGTGCCAAAGCCTGAAAAACTAACTCTTACACACCCATATAACGCAATGCACATAAAATTATTCACTACAGACAAGTACTGAATAATGACATTGTTTCCTAACACAGTGGTGTTTGTAAACACGCTAGCGTACGCACACCATCACGAGCGAACAGTATGCTTCGCTAGTGTGCCTATAGTATGTCTCTCGATAAAGGCCTCACATAAGCATCGCTGCTTTGGCTTGCGATTTCTCCTATATTGATTTTAGATTTGAATTGTTCACTGAATCACCTTGAACTTAATGGCTGGTGGTGAGTCGACTTTGTTTTTTTTTTATTAATTTTCAACTTTCGTCTCACATTTTTATGGACGTATGGTTGTTATCATCGCTATCAGCCGTCGTTCGCCTTGAATGTGTTTACACAGTGTTTTAATTGTATATAGATCGAGTAGACTTTTGTACGTCATAAGTGGTTGAATTTATTGAAGGACGCTTGTTACAGGAAAAAAGTTTTGACTTTTTTTGGCAATTACATCGGTCAGTACACTTTATACTTACATAATATGTAGGTGAGCGACATCGACATTTGTGGTTTTTACGTCTCCATTATCTTATCAGTAACTTGCACCCAAAAGTTCGTCAGACATTGGAGTTAAATATTAGTGTAGCTATCGACATGGATCGTAAGTGTTACTAGGATAATTTATGTTTATATTTGATACTTACCAACTTCTGATTTGATAATGAAAATTGCAATAGCATTCAAAATGTATTTAAATTCTTATATGAACCTTGACACAAGCGAGTTTGCCATCGGATCGGTATCACCACAATAATAATATTAAGAATGGCGTAAAATTTTAGAAAATTGTTGAAGAACTAAGCAATAGACAGTCTACGTAACCTTACATCGTCGTCGCGCAGGCAGATCTAAATTGATGGCATTTATAATGAGCTAAACAATAATATCCGCTGAGTAAAAAATACCGTTTCTATGCCTTAGGCTGTTGAATTTAGAGCTCATTTTACTAAAGTAATGCTTGATCGATAAGCTTTGTTTAAACAAGGTCCGATACTGTCGCGAGTCTTTGGCATAAATAATTGTTTCCTCTGCTACACCAGCTCGTAACGGTGCTTAACTCGTATTTTTCCTTTATACATAGGTAGGTAGGTACTCCAATATTTGTTTACAATAATTGGCATATAGGCAGATTTTTTAATAGTTGCGTAAAAATTGGTGTATTGCTGACTTAAGGGTGTGGCGAGCACATTTTACGTTTTATTACGCTCGAAGTTATTAGTATCTGGAAAGTAGTTTCAAATGCACGTGTAAACCGTACTATTGCTATACAAGTGATTGCTATCTTGGACAGAACGTGTGGGGAACTACTTACGTAATATCAATTTACGATGAAGTCCATGTCTGACCTCAATACCGACGCCGACCGACGGCGGACAAGTATCACAAACAAAGATTTATCTATCCATTTATCTATATTTCTACTAGAAAGGATTATGCCGATTTTACTATACAAGCTAGGCCATGATGCGTTTTGATGAAATTACCAAAATACTAATACCAAATTACCAAAAAGAGAAATCTCAATCTCATGGAGCTTTTTGGGGTTATAATTGTTTGAGATTTTCCTATTATATGACATTTTGTTATCTACCCCTTTTTGACATGACATGAGTCTGTCACAGATATGTATGGTTAATGCGCATCATCGCCCAGAATGCGGCATGATCCTTTAGCATCTTCCTAGAAATTTTCTAGGTTTTCGCCTAGTATTCACTGCGTAGTTCCATTGTTGCAGGTTATGAGTTACTTATAAGATGTACAACTTGTTATGAACTGATTACTAAATAGTTAATAAGTAAACGAAAGTCTCGGCTGTAAGTATCCAATAGAAGCAACAATATAGTAATCATTCATTGACTTAGGAATATTTTTTGGACGAATTGAAGCGCTTGATTACTTCTCAATAGACGTAGTACTAATATCTATTCTGTGTCAACGGTAATGAAGAAAGGACGCAAGCCCGATCGTTGTGGAGATATTTAGAGAGGCCTATACTTCTTTACATTATCACCCAGCAGTGGGTGTCGTGCGGCTGATATGATGAATGAAGAAAGACCGAAGGTCGATTGAAAGATCCTTATTCACTGAAGAACTGTCTTCAATTAAGCTTCATTAACAAAACCTTAACATAATAGTTATCACTTTAACGATGACATTTATGGCGTCTTAAGAAATGATATATCTAATCTAGTATTAGAAAATCATCCACCCCCCATCACCCTAATTGAGCACAGATATATTAGAGACCACAAAACAACGAAAAATGTTTTCCCATAAATTTACGCGAATGTGATTCGCGCAAAATTTCGATTATCTACATGAATACATGGTTGCAATAAATATATTGAATATTGAATATATTGAATACTCTGAATAATAGAACAAACCGGAACCCACGTATTGTTCTAAAAGAGAAAAAAAAGTAGGTACTTGTATGAAGCTGCTTTGTTTCGGAGTAGTTTTGACTTTTTAGACTTCCTGTATCCTGCATGCTGTTGGTTTTTTCTGGTCTATTCTGTATTTTGAGCATGAATGAATGTAAATAGCAAAGTCGGCAAAAAATTAAAATAACTTTTGCGTAACTGTTTTCTGCAGACTAATCGCTAAGTCATCGATTGCGAAGGCTGAGTACACACCACAACAACGAACGCACGCCAACGAATTTTTCTTTGTCTCAATAAAAAAACCGGCCAAGTGCGAGTCGGACTCGCGCACGAAGGGTTCCGTACCGAAAAACGGAAAAAATCACGTTTGTTGTATGGGAGCCCCCCTTAAATATTTACTTTATTATATTGTTGTTATAGCGGCAACAGAAATACATCATCTGTGAAAATTTCAACTGTCTAGCTATCACGGTTCATGAGATACAGCCTGGTGACAGACAGACAGACAGACAGACAGACGGACAGCGGAGGCTTAGTAATAGGGTCCCTTTACCTTTACCCTTTGGGTACGGAACTCTAAAAAATGCAATGAGAAAATGACGTTCATTGGCCTTCGTTGGCCTGGGGCCTTACTATGAGCTTTTATAGCAGAACTTATATTGAACTGTATTACTTTTTCGTTCTATGACCTCAAAGGTTAGTTCATAAGCAGGCCTTAAGCAGTCCTGTTAGGGCCTGCTTTTGAACTGAACGGTTTCTTATTTGCTGATGGTAAGCCCTGTGGTGTGTTTTGCTTTAGCAAATAATGACCTAGCGAGGAATGTACCCATTGATTAAATTTACAGTTCCTCTCGCGGGCAATGTGAAGGGGCGGCAAGGCAAGCGGCGGCCGGCCGTGGGCGCGGCGGACGCGAGCGCGCCGGTCGGCAAGAAGGGACGCGCGGCGGACCTCAGCTCGCTGAAGCTGCCCTCGCACGGGTACCCCACGGAGCACCCGTTCAATAAAGACGGCTATAGGTACATTTTGGCAGAGCCTGACCCTCACGCGCCTTTTCGACAGGTAAGATCCGTATTTTCTACATATACAAGGTTACTACAAAACCTCTCGTGGGGTTGATTGATCAGACCATCAAACTGAACAACTTTCATTATGGGACCAACCTTGAAATCGCGAAAAAAAAATCAGCAATTCATACATTTCGATGGAGTAGGATTGCACTTTTGTATGGAACAGCTGATTCTTTTTCGTGATTTCGAGGTTGGTCCCATAATGAAAGTTGTTCAGTTTGATGGTCTGATCAACGCCACGTGAGGTTTTGTATTACCTAAAAATTACCGAGTATAATAATGACAACTTCCATCATTGTAACCGGCATTTCACAAATAAACCATTCTGTTCTATTTTATTGTTTTCACAATCGTCTTTTAGGGTCTTTCATTCTTCGAGCATCGTAAGATGATAATAATGCAAAGTTAAATTGTCAAAGTTTTGTTTAAATGCATATACTGCATAGCAGTGGCGAGGGGTGAAATTATGACAAAGGTAAGCCGGTCTACAAAAATGTTATGATCTGTTAGTGGATCAGTGGGGTGGGATTTTCAAAAGGTAAGCCGATGAGAATCGGCTTGTATGGACCCTTCGCCACTGCTGCATAGATACTCGTATTTACCATAGAATATTATTTTTCACACCACATGCTCGACAATGCCGAATTATATGTCATGTAAACCTTACCGAAAGCAAGACATTATATCTCTTGGCTTTAGCCGGGTTATAATGTTCTATTATAACCCGCTGGTCTATAATGTGATTTTCACTTTCATAATTCTTATTGCTATGTACATAAAGTCTAATTTCACTAAACAGAATGTGTCCTCAGCGGGCGCGGCCAACTCGATTTTCGAAGACCGAGGCCGTGGCCCACGCACTGAGACATTATTCATTTGTTTGTCAAATCGAGTAGGCCACGCCAGCTGAAAGAAGTTGCTATAGCCGTAGCTAGTAGTACTACTAGCTTTAGAAGATTCTATAAATACCAAATAAAAATATAACGTTATCTTTCCATAATTGGACTAATGTCTCCGATATCAATTTGCACTTTTAATATGCTGTAATAAACACTATCTACTAAGCCTGGTTTTTTATTGTCTCGCATAAAGTGAGAAAAGTAGAGTATACACCACTGGGATAAAACTGTTTTTTTTCTTGGGCGTTTGAATCCCTCACTGCACTCAGGGCTCAATCTTAATTCCCTCGCTTTGCTCGGGAATTAACTTATAACACCCTCGCTGCGCTCGGGAGTTAAATTTGGAGTCCTTCGTTACGTTCAGGATTCAATGTAGCGCCCGTGACATAAAACAGTGCTTTATCCCCTTGGTGTACTATAAAGTAAGTAAAGTACGGTATGTTATATAGTTCCGCAAATCATTTACCAATCAACTACATTTTTCAATCCGTTATACGTTTTCTTGCGAATATTTGAACTTAAAAGGTCTGGTTCAAATATGAATAAAAGTTCTTGATCGTGTTTTGCACACGTGAGTTCGAATTTCATCTCCATCTTGAAGAAAATGCATTAATTAATTAATAAGCAATATATTAATATTATTACTTTACTAATATTATAAATGCGAAAGTCCGTTTGTTTGTTTATTTGTTTGTTTGTTTGTTACGCCTTCACGTCTTAACTACTGAACCGATCATCATGAAATTTTGCATGGACGTTGTTAGGGGTACAGAAAAGGACATAGGGTACCTTTCATCCAGAAAAAACGTACAGTTCCCGAGGGATAGCAAAAAGCTGTCCACGCAGACGAAGTCGTGGGCGGCCGCTAGTACTTACTAATATTATAAATACGAAAGTCCGTTTGTTTGTTTGTTACGCCTTCACGTCGTAACTACTAAGAATTAGAATAGAATAGAATTTCATTTATTCATTTACTGAACCGATCATCATGAAATTTTGCATACGCGTTGTCAGGGGTACAGAGAAGGACATAGGGTACCTTTCATCCCGAAAAAAAGTGATGTTCCCGAGGGATAGCAAAAAAACTTTCCACGCAGACGAAGTCGCAGGAGATAGCTAGTATTATAATATTTTAAATTCGAAATTCCGTTTGTTTGTTGCGCCTTCACGTCTTAACTAATGAACCGATCATCTTGAAATTTTACATACACGTTGTCAGAGGTACAAATAAGGATATACCTTTCCTCCTGAAAAAAAGTATTGTATAATTATAATTTATATTTTTATTTATTGCAAACATGTAGCATACATACAAGAAGATTGTTCCCGAGGGATAGAAAACAAACTTTAGTAGCGAGCGGCTGCTAGTAAGCAATATATTAGTAAAGACATACAAAGTTCTGCATGTACAATTTATAGAGAGAGCGAGGAAAATATCAATACCTTTTAGTTTAGTGATAGGTACCACGTTTGGTATGATTAAATTTTAGATTTTTGCATTCTTGAGTATTGTTGCTAACGCTTTTACATTATCAGGAATTCGACGAGAGTAACGAATGGAGCGGTAAGCCCATCCCAGGCTGGTTGTACCGGTCTCTCTGCCCCGGGATCGTGCTGCTCGCGCTGCACGATCGCGCGCCGCAGCTCAAGATCTCGGAGGACAGGCTTGCGGTCACCGGTGACAAGGGGTACTGCATGGTGCGGGCCACACATGGTAACTATTCTACCATCAATATGCACTGTTATAATAGGATCGTACTCTGGCGCTGCACGATCGCGCGCCGCAGCTCAAGATCTCGGAGGACAGGCTTGCGGTCACCGGTGACAAGGGGTACTGCATGGTGCGGGCCACACATGGTAACTATTCTACCATCAATATGCACTGTTATAATAGGATCGTACTCTGGCGCTGCACGATCGCGCGCCGCAGCTCAAGATCTCGGAGGACAGGCTTGCGGTCACCGGCGACAAGGGGTACTGCATGGTGCGGGCCACACATGGTAACTATTCTACCATCAATATGCACTGTTATAATAGGATCGTACTCTGGCGCTGCACGATCGCGCGCCGCAGCTCAAGATCTCGGAGGACAGGCTCGCGGTCACCGGCGACAAGGGGTACTGCATGGTGCGGGCCACACATGGTAACTATTCTACCATCAATATGCACTGTTATAATAGGATCGTACTCTGGCGCTGCACGATCGCGCGCCGCAGCTCAAGATCTCGGAGGACAGGCTTGCGGTCACCGGCGACAAGGGGTACTGCATGGTGCGGGCCACACATGGTAACTATTCTACCATCAATATGCACTGTTATAATAGGATCGTACTCTGGCGCTGCACGATCGCGCGCCGCAGCTCAAGATCTCGGAGGACAGGCTTGCGGTCACCGGCGACAAGGGGTACTGCATGGTGCGGGCCACACATGGTAACTATTCTACCATCAATATGCACTGTTATAATAGGATCGTACTCTGGCGCTGCACGATCGCGCGCCGCAGCTCAAGATCTCGGAGGACAGGCTTGCGGTCACCGGCGACAAGGGGTACTGCATGGTGCGGGCCACACATGGTAACTATTCTACCATCAATATGCACTGTTATAATAGGATCGTACTCTGGCGCTGCACGATCGCGCGCCGCAGCTCAAGATCTCGGAGGACAGGCTTGCGGTCACCGGCGACAAGGGGTACTGCATGGTGCGGGCCACACATGGTAACTATTCTACCATCAATATGCACTGTTATAATAGGATCGTACTCTGGCGCTGCACGATCGCGCGCCGCAGCTCAAGATCTCGGAGGACCGGCTCGCGGTCACCGGCGACAAGGGGTACTGCATGGTGCGGGCCACACATGGTAACTATTCTACCATCAATATGCACTGTTATAATAGGATCGTACTCTGGCGCTGCACGATCGCGCGCCGCAGCTCAAGATCTCGGAGGACCGGCTCGCGGTCACCGGCGACAAGGGGTACTGCATGGTGCGGGCCACACATGGTAACTATTCTACCATCAATATGCACTGTTATAATACCTTTGAGATACAGAAAGTAAAATAACAAGAATAAATTAGGTAATTATGAATAGATACAAAAAATTGATAGATTTAAGCTTCGGACAGACTGAGGCGAATTCGCGCGCGATGTGGCAATTTTGACCACCTAACTCAAAGCGATAGCCATTGCCAAAGCAATTCTCTAGCAAAACAAAATCGTAGGCTTACAACCAAAAACTATGAGACTAAGGCGACTATTTTTGCGACTCACCTTCCAGTGCAGTCAGCGTGTATCCTAGCAACTTACCTGGATATACAGGGTCATTTTTGGACCTCTTTTCAAATTTTGTCAGGACTTTCTATAACAGTAGTACAATCAATTTACGAAGTAAACATTTTATTTTATTTTACATTGTACCCCAAACTTTTCCCTACACAAATTGAAATTGTTGTCACTGTTTGCGCATCGCACAGGTCGAATCGTGCGAACTCCCCTCCTGCCACCCGTCTTCCCCCGCTCGCGTCCTGTGCGCGAGGGTGAGCGTGCGCGCCTAGATTGTTAGGGTATAAAAAGTGGCTGAAAACTGTGAATTTAAAAAGAAATAATGCATAATTATCTCACCTAATTCTTTTTGATTACTTCCTAAAACTTATAGGTATTTGATTTTGTAAAGGGGTCGCAAAATTACCCTGTATTTAGGCACCAATTTAGGCACCTGTCGGTGTGTTCGCTGCCTGACCCTATGCCGAAACTACGCGATCGAAGTTCGGTATGATTACGCCTGCGATGCTTTTTGAATTTACTGACGACACATGCCGAAATTACGTTGCGTTTTTTTGCATAATAAAGCGTTGCTGCCGAAGTTTTGCCGCATAGTGTGTCTAGTGACTTATTCGTATTTGTATGGCAGGCGTGTCCCGCGGGTGCTGGTACTGGGAGGCGGCCATAGAAGAGATGCCCGAAGGGGCGGCCACCCGGCTGGGCTGGGGCCGCTGCTACGCCAACCTGCAGGCACCTTTAGGATACGACAAATTCGGCTATTCCTGGCGCAGTCGCAAGGGCACCAGGTAAGCACCTTTAGAGATCTGTCTATTAAGTACACGGTCTATTGGTTCACGAGATCTACTTGTTCATGGAGTTTACTTGTTCATGAAATCTACTTGTTTATGAAGTCTACTTGTTCATGAGGTCTACTTGTTAATGATGTGTACTTGTTCATGAGGTCTACTTGTTAATGAAATCTACTTGTTTATGAAGTCTACTTGTTCATGAAGTTTACTTGTTCAAAAGGTCTACTTATTAATGAAATGTACTTGTTCAAGTGGTCTACTTGTTTATGAAATCTACTTGTTCATGACATCTACTTGTTTATAAGGTCTACTTGTTTATGAAATCTACTTGTTCATGAGGTCTACTTGTTCAAGTAGTCTACTTAATAGACGAGCACGAGATGCTACAAGGCGTAGCCACTCACTTCAGTAAGTGCCGCTGCTACGCCAACCTGCAGGCGCCACTCGGGTACTACAAGTTCGTCTACTCCTGGCTGGCGCAGCCGCAAGGGCACCAGGTAATATTGACAGGCGTGCCCCGCGGGTGCTGGTACTGGGCGGCGGTGGAGGAGGAGATCTGGTCTGTGGCCGCTGCTACGCCAACCTGCAGGCGCCACTCGGGTACTACAAGTTCGTCTACTCCTGGCTGGCGCAGCCGCAAGGGCACCAGGTAATATTGACAGGCGTGCCCCGCGGGTGCTGGTACTGGGCGGCGGTGGAGGAGGAGATCTGGTCTGGGGCCGCTGCTACGCCAACCTGCAGGCGCCACTAGGATACGACATGTTTGGCTACTCCTGGCGCAGCCGCAAGGGCACCAGCACAGAATACATAATAGTACAAGTACAGAAGATCCACTCCGCAAAGTCATTTAAATAAGTAGCGACTCTATCCCATACACAATAAAGAGCAATTCAGGTCGCACACCGCTCCCTTACCTACAGTTATATTCACCTAGAAGTTGCCTCTCTTTCTATCGCGAAGCACTTATCTCTTTTAACGACTTTAGGGTTTCTTCTTATAAATCATAAATTAAATAATAGGTACCTAATTTATAACAAGTTATGTGTTTGTGAAATAAAATGTGTAGGTAGGTACTTAAATACGTTTCAAAAAACCTAGGCTAGGTACAGTCAACGCCACGTCAAACTATACATGCTAACTTTGAGGCAATTTGCTTTTTTACGAAATCAAATTGTCCTTAATAATTTACTTTATTTTGAAAGTAGGTAAGTAAGTACCTACCTACTCGTAATCTATAAATTATTATTTCAATAAATAGTTGGGTGAAGATTATTTAGCAAATAAGACAAGTACGCAGTACTACGTAACGGATACTAAATACTAACAAGGTAGTAGACAAGCACTATTCTTACGTTTCGATGTCGTTTGGAATTTTTGGAAGTGTGAAAAACGTGAGGTTCGGATCCTTTTTATTATTAGTATTAAGGCAGCCCATTGCGATGTAATATGCCTTCATTTTGGTTATATTATCACAAACGTGAGAACGAACGACCGACGCGGCAATATGCGAACGCGGCGAGTGACGTGATTATCGAAATCGAACTGCTAACGTACGACCCAGCCGGCACGCGGCAGCCTCTGAAATTAGTCCGTCCGGACGGACCCGCTGGCTACTTGTAGCTTCGTACCTAAACCGCGGAGTGCGCCTAGCCTGGCACCAGGTGCGGCCCTTTAGAGATAATCGATCTACCAAGTACACTATAGTTCGACCGGTTAAATGAGTCCTCGCCTGCGGGGCACAGGCGCGAGGGGAGCTGAGAACGGGGGTCGTGAGAGGTGCGGGCGGCAGGCGTTCGCCGCCCGTCGTCCGCATCGCCCCCGTTCTCGTCTCCCCTCGCGCCCCTGTGCCCCGCAGGCGAGGACTCATTTAACCGGTCGGCCTATACTTTTTCATTAGGTCTTTCGTTCATGAGGTCTATTTGTTCATGAGGTCTATTTGTTCTCGAGATTTACATCAAATTTACATGTTGGAGGTGCCGACTCCAAAATTTGAGCGGAAAATGTATAATGTAAAAAATAGCGAAAATTCCCTAGGCAAAAGGGAGCTGTTTTTTGAACTGTATAAGGATTTAAAATTATACGGGGTGTTCGCAAACTATATTTTTTTGTATATGAAGTAGCAAAGCGCTTGTAAATATTAGGACGAAGAAAAATGGAAATCAAGGAAAGTGGGAGTGGAACACGCACCTGTTCTGGAGAAAGCCTTTCTCGTTATGTCCTGAAGGTAGCTCGTCCAATAGTCAGCCGATAGTGGGGCCGGCAGCACTCACAGCACCGAATAAACACTTCACAATGTAAAATTGAAAATAGCGGTTTCAATTATAAAAATTCTACACACAAAAAACTGTCCTTTGCGTCTACAAGTGACCGCAGCCAAGCGACAACAACAACTACTGGTATGTTCTCGAAAAATCACTTGTATAAAAACTGATGCACATATTCACATCGTTGCAACGGCGAAAAAGGACGGCAATAGTTCAAATGCGTATGTAGGAAAGGGATGGGAGATAGACAGGACACAACGCTTTGCAATCATTCGTTTTCCATTTAAAAATAATATTACAAAGAATACGAAATCCAACACATGTTTATGAACAAGGACTTGTCAAACAGTCTATTTGTTTTCTGATTGATTTTCGCCATAAGTCTGCAGTTATAATTAATATCAATAAATATTTTCCTCACTTGAACTTTAAACTCTGTTAGATTGAGTCCATAAAACTTTAGTTAGCATAAAGCGTCATCTTACAGAGCGAATGTTAAAAAAATCACGAAAGAATGGAACATGTATAGCGTCATCTTGCAGAGCGAATGTATTAAAAAATTATATTACTCTTTATTGCACTTATAAAAACAGTCACACAAAAATAAATTGAGATATGTATACAAAGGAGGACTCATCTCTAAAAGAGATCTCTTCCAGTCAACCTGAGACGTGTTCGAAAGTTCAATTCATTAATCTTCGTCATCTTGCAAAGCGATTATAATAAAATATCACGAGAAAATGGAACATTGTATAGTTCGAACAATATAACTTGAACCCAACCATAGACAATGACGCTTGCGCACTAAACATTTGTGTACCGTGCTACTGCGCAAGTGACGGTATTGAAATATGGATCAAGTTATTTTATTAATATTAAATACCTAGTTTATTAGATTAGCTGTCAGTCAGCTCGTGACCACGGCCGATGCAACTCGGTCGAATCGAAACACTTCTGTTTCGTCGCTGGTCCTAAGCGAGCATTGTATTTGCGAAACGAAACGATTCCACGAGTCGGGGAAGGTGACACGCTCGGGTTCCTCACCGTTATTAGCCCTTAGATCTTCTCCAAAAAGGCGAATTCGTCGCGAATTTACGGGCGATTTTGATTACACTGCTGTTAATATTGAACACGTTTCTGAAGACATGTTGCGATCGGGTCCTTCAACTTTTTTTCTCACAGTCCCATACAATATGTCTAGAAAACCTATTACCAAAACTTTCCATCCAGCGGCAAGCCGGACAAATTTGGGTAGGCAGTCGCCTGTCGCAATGCTGCCTAATCTCGATGTGTTCTCTGATTCTCTCAATAGTTTTAAGGTTAAGATTGGAAAGCATCTTTGTAAAATGTAATTCGTGTTCCGTTTTTATTTTAATTTGAGTTCTTTTATACATATACATATAACTTACTGTTTTAATTGAATTTGTGCAACTTACTACGAATGTTGTGTATACCTATAATAAGCGTACTGTTTGGGCAGGAACGGAGGATATCTTCTTCAATGAATGTATTTATTTGCGAATATATAAATGATTTATTTTGATAAAAATTACAGAGCAATTTAACGTTGAGATTTTGAAAATTTTGGAACAGAAGTGTGAAGTGTGAGGGCCGCCCGCCCGCCGCGGGCGGCAGGGGGGAATGAATGAATGTATGAAGTGAAGTAGCGAACGAACGACAAAACGTCTCCGCGTCTCGCCTCCCGCTGCTAGATGGCGCCACCACTCCTCAAAGTCCCGAACACGTACATATAAGAACGGATCCGTTATTCTTGTTGCTGCATTGTTGTATATGTATGCTGTTGGTGTACCTTTTTAATAAATAAATAAGACGCTGATCCCAAGCGAGCATTGTATAATGTAATAGGGTCTTATGTCATTGACTATAAGGTGTAATTTGGCCCAGATTCCACGAGTCCCGCGGCAAGCACTACAGCGCGGGCTACGGGGAAGGCGACACTCTCGGATTCCTCATCGTGATGCCCGACAGCATCAGCACCAAGTACACGCCCAACACTTACAAGGATCGGGTAAGTATCTCAACCTACGTGTTGTCAAAGTTAGAGCCTTATGACACTGGTGATTTCGCGACTGGCGAGCTCGCGGCGAGTTCGAAACGGGCGCTCAGTGAACTCGCCGCAAGCTCGCTACGCGCCCGCTATGGGCACGCAGCGAGCTATAGTTCGTTCGCGTTAAGAATGCAGCGAGTCATACTTGTCCGCCGGCCTAGCCACGCCCCCTAACCTATCAAATCATTCAAAATTATAAAGTCAAGTTCACAGTGCCCTGTTGAACGCACATACTTTCGAACGCAACGGTCGTGTCCTGTGCGTTGTGCACGAAGTACTGTTTTTATTTATTATTTATTTATAACAAAATATTAATGAAAAAATAATAGTTATAAACAAAAAACAAAAAAATGCATTTAACTAGGTTTGATCTCGGTATTTCGTCGTGGAAGTGTCATGTATTCACTTCACAAGTAACAAATTTTATCACTATATTGATTCGCCATGACCACACCATGACCACATTAAAAATATTTTCATTTTCAAAAATTTTAAAGAATTTGGTTTTAAATTACTTTATATTTTTATTGTACTTACCGTTTTCTTATTTTTTAATTCATTTTGAAATATTTTACAAGAAGTTTTTTCACAAAAGTCATTACCGCCTGGATTGCGTGCGATGTGGCGCCATCAATTTATTTGCTAAATGAATTTTTTTTTGTTAAAAGGCCCCCTAGAGGTAGGAATTACGCAACTTTCGCAATGATAAGCTTCCAGCCTGCCTAGCATGACTGATTTATATCGCGTGATATAGCATTTTATCGACACTCAACTGCCAAATTCCTTTGTCGTTTTGACGTGATAAAACGCTATATCACGTGATATATATCGGTCATGCTAGGCAGGCAGGTTGACAAAATTAAGATTACGGCCCCTGGTTTTGTAATATGAACACCACTGTGAATAGAACTTTACCCTGCAGTTACACTGATGACTCACTGAATTCTTAACGCGAACGCACTATAGCGGCGTGTGACCCGCGGTTTGAACAGTCGGTACTCCCCGGACACACCATACAACCGCGCCATTATAAACAGATGACGTCAGATGACACGCGCGACTGTGTGTAAGTCTAGGGCTACTGTGCAGTTTGTATTGTGTGAACGGTGTTCAATTTATAATTCGAACTTTTTGTAAATAAAGTTACGACGGATTGCTTTGAATAATAAAATAAGTTGACGTTGACAAACACGACTAAACGAGCACACGATTCGGCGAACGAATTCGCGGGGTGGGGTGGGGTAATTCAATTGATTGTGGGGCGGGCCGGAGAGTGTCCTTTCTGTACGTTAGAGCTCGTTGCGCAATCGTGGCGAGATCGTTTCGCTTTGAACGCGCCACGCTTTGAATCACACAGCTGTAAACCTCTACATGCGTGTCAGTCATCTAAAATTAATCGAAAGTACCATGTTCGCACATGGTACAATCACACCCACGAATGCAATTTTATTATTCAGTAAGTTAAGAAAAAAAAAACGTAATCAAGATACAAGCGGGTCAGTAGCCCTACCATGAGTTGATGCAAACTGTTTCCGCTACCGGAAACTATCGTACATACTGCTCACAGTCAATGTGAGTGAAAGAGAAACGACAGTACGTAGCGAACGTGTTACGGTAGCGAAAACAATTTGCATCAACTCGTGATAGGGCCACATTTGACTTTGACAGATTATGACAGACTTTAACAAACAAAGCATAAGGTATGATTCCGATTTCGGCAGCAAGCAGCAGTGCGCTCCAAATTGAACCGTAATGTTATGATTAAAAGACTCAATTTGAAGTGAGCGGAGAAGTGTCGCGACTTGCATAGCTATGCAGCCGCGGCACTTCTTATTTATTTTTATTTTATTTATTTAAACTTTATTGCTGGAAATGGCGGACTTAATACCATAAGGCATTCTCTAATAGTCTACCGGTAAGGATGTACTATAAATGTGTCGGCAACAAAGCAAAAATCTATGGTTAAAAATGCAAATATATTACTTATTTAATTTAAGGATAAATATCAAACAATAATACATATAAATAATTTTATACATACATACATAAAAAATATTAAATATACTACCTTATGTCAGATTCAAAGGGGCTAACATAGAGAGCTAAGGTAATGTTCTCGGACCAATCTCTTAAATGCAAACTTCTCCCCGTTTACTTCAAATTGAGTCTTAATCATAACATTACGGTCCAATTTGGAGCGCACTGCTGCTTGCTGCCGAGATCGGAATTATACCTTAATGCTTTATTTTGCCAAGTTCTGCTATAAATAGTTAATGAAAAATGTATTGTGTTCGGGTGATTTTTGGCCCTAAAGTGACGATCTACTGTTAGAATGTAAATGTAACATTTAGAATGTAAATAAATACCATTACAAGCGAAAATTTCAAGTCTCAAAATAATTTTATTATTTTTTCAACAGCCTCTAGTAAAATTCAAGAGTCACTTATACTATGAAGATAAGGACAACATTCAAGAATCTCTGAACAGCCTCAGACCGCTGCCCGGTAGCAAGATATACTACTTCAAGAACGGGGAATGCCAAGGAGAAGCTTTCCTGGATATATACCAAGGCTGCTACTATCCGTCCGTGTCGCTGCACAAGAATGTTACTGTGAGCGTTAACTTTGGACCCAACTTCAAGTATGCGCCTTCAAGCGAATACAATTATAGACCGGTGAGTTCATATAAAGTATTTTAGTCTACCACAGATATGTATTTTACGATTCAAACTTTATGACTTCTGTGAATATCATGCGAGACGTGTCTGTTAGAGAAATTCGATGTAAGTGTGTGAAAGAGACGTGTGGTTGGGCACGGTTATGCGCATGTGGCTAACTTTACAGAAGTCTTAAAGTTTGAATCGTATAATACTTGAACTTCATATCACCTGTATGAGTTTGCAAAGTTACGTTTACTATCTTCGATAGCGACTGAAGTAAGCAATTTTGTATGCAATTTGATACAGCACCTCTAGCGGATACTATAAAAAATTCACAGATTTTACAGTCCCCGCAAGAATCGGAGCATTGAAAATGAACACAAAAATTTACGAAAAACCAAAATGAAATCAAATGCAAAGTCCTATTATATTTTTAAAGTTACCTAGGTAGTACCTATTCATTTTTACGATTGTGACACTCGGCTCCGCCTCGTGTCACAAAAGCGCCCGCTAACTGCCTCGACGCAGCCGAAATAATATTAACCAATTTTCAAAATTCCAACGAATGCACTTCTCGTCTGCTTCTGCATCTTTTAACACTATTACCATGACAATCGGTCAATAATCATAGAAGCTACATCACTTTTTATGTTGTAGAATAATGTTTTAATAGAGAAACGCTGGTGGTTTTTCTAAAAAAAACAAAAAAAATATTTTTCTTGATTTAGCCCTCACCAACAGTTTTGCGCTTTGACTTCAGTTGTTTTACTTATTGTTGCAGATGTCTGAAAAAGCTGAGGAAGCGATTTGTGAGCAAACCATGGCTGATTTACTATACTTGACCGAGAACGAGGGCAAGCTGAGATTAGACAACTTCAATCTTTGACACAACTAATACCGTTAAACGGTGTGACTGAACAGTGTGAACTATGTGTAAGTGACAAATGTATAAGTGTATAGACACAGTAAGTATATAATATATAACGTATATAATGTATATACAGAGTGTTTGGTAATAGCCGTATAAAGCCGGATATGGTAGATAGGGACCATCAAAATGTATGAAACAGCTAATTTTTTTCGCGATTTCAGAGTTGGTCCCACAGTAAAAGTTGTTCAGTTTGATGGTCCCTATCTACCTTATTCGGTATTAGGGGTTATTTTGTAACACGTTGCATACTGTGGTATAGATGCGTAATTGCGTATACTTCCTGGCAAATAACTAAAGGGGAATATATAAATGCACTTTAAAAATAATGTAACACACTTTAAAATGTTTAGCTTCAAAATTTATTGAATGAACTATAAAAATAATTGTTTCAACTATAAATATGCTAAGCTTTAAAATTAATACTTTGCACTATACAATTTAATGGATTAGCTTTAAAATTAATACTTTGCACTTTACAAATTAATTTTATAACTTTAGCACTGGTAAACAGACGTCTAGGTGCGACGACGAGCGGGCGCAGCGAGAGAGGAGCCCAGGAGGAGGTTAGGTTCCATTGTGACCAACAACGCCAGAACCGACCTGATGGCGTATAATTATGCATCATGCCACAAGTTGTTTTCATCTTTCCATCTCATTTTAACAGTGGTCAGATGGTGGTCAGTCTGACATGGTTGGACAGAAACTAAATGGTTTCGGAGTTGGGACCAATGGTTGCGACACAGTTAAAGTGCAAGCATTTTTTTTGTAGTGATAATATTAAATTATAGGTCCATTATTATTTTAAAGTGCTGATATACAATTTTATAGCTGTTTTCATCAAATTTAAACTGCTATTAAATACATCCCATAACTAAAACATGATTTTTATATTTTTGCATCAAAAAGTGCTTTTTTTTAGATTTTGTAATTGCAATATAAAGCTAATAAATGTAAGAATAGATAATGGATAGATAAAGAATAATAAATGTATTAATTAAGAGCTATTTTTGAATGTGTAAAGTGAACTAGCTGATCTAGTGTAGTAGTAGTAAGTTATTTGCCATAAGTATTAAAATTATGTAGTGATGATTAACAGTCAAGTTTATTATATTATACAATTTTAAGTGAGAATTAATTAGTTTTATTTATTTCATAGATTTACCTAGGGTACTTGTTTCAACGCGATTGGCCCAATGGTGAAAATATTAAGCTATTCACCAATCGTGGTTAGTCTATTTCGCAATTGGTCCATTTCACGGTAGGGATCCAAAATAGATAAATTTTAGTCTCTTAAAGGTGCGTCCAGATATGTTCTTTTGCCCGTACCGTACCTCCGTTCCGATCGGCGTCGCGATCAAAGAACGCTAGTCTGGACGCATGTTCGGAACGGTGCGGAGGTACGCCGTTCCGTTCGCCGAACAGGTACGCTCCGATCCACCTCGAATCTCTCGCTCTTTTGCCCGTACCCGTATCTCTCGCTCTTGAGCGTCGCGAACAAAGAACGCTAGTCTGGGGGGTTATTCACGATTGTCGGAAACCAACTTTCCGAATCGAATCGGCAAGTCTATAGTCTTCGATCTTATTTTCTACCTTATGCTACCTAACTTTGTAAATGCATTGGGCTTTCCCATCGGAAAGTTAATCGAATGCCAGTCGAATGTATTTGTGAATTGCTATATTTATGTTATATCGGAGGATACGGATTCGAATCGAATGCTTTCGACTAGATTTCCGACAATCGTGAATAACCCCCCTGGACGCATGTTCGGAACGGTGCGGAGGTACGCCGTCTCGATCGCCGACAGGTACGCTCCGATCCATCACGAGTCGGTTTTTTCGCCCCGTTCAAAGGAAAAACGGAACGGAGGAACGGTACGGCGCTAGTCTGGACGTGATCGCGGCGACGCCGACGTTCGGAGGTTGTAGTACAGTAGCCCGTAGTACATTTAAATTACGAAAAAGGTAAGGTACGGTTTGCCGTTGTGATATAGTTATTTATTATGAAATTATAGATACTTTAACCCAAGTTTTACAGATCGCAACTCGCCGTAACCTATATTAGTATATCTCCAAAAATGAGATTTTTTATTTTTCGAGGTTAATCACATGGTTTAGCTATTGTCGTGTTCTACAGCGCTATGTTTGATTACCACTGATAATAGTTAGACTGTGAAAAGTAGCCATACACAGATTTAAGACCAGATGAAATGGATGGACTTTATCTGGTCTTAAATCTGTGTATGGCTACTTTTCAGTCTTAATATTATCAGTGGCAATCAAACTTAGCGCTGTAGAACACGACAATAGCTAAACCATGTGATTAACCTCGAAAAATAAAAAATAATCATTTTTGGAGATATACAAATATAGGTTGCGGCGGGTTGCGATCTGTTAAAATATCTATAATTTTGTAATAAATAACTATATCACAACGGCAAACGGTAACCTTTTTCGTAATTTAAATTTACTACGGGCTGGTGTACTATTGGATCGGAACGTTGATACGGAACGGAGGTACGGTACGGCGCTAGTCTGGACGTGATCGCGGCGACGTTCGGCGGTTTGATCGGAACGGTGGTACGGAACGGAGGTACGGAACGGGCAAAAGTAGCGTCCAGACTTATTTGATCGGAACGCTGGTACGGAACGGAGGTACGGTGCGATCAAAAGAACATATCTGGACGCACCTTAAAATTTCCATCTTTAAGAGACCGTATACGTTTTGCCAAAGTGCCGGACTACAGCTGGGCCACAAAAAAAAAGTTGGAAATCTGACTTTTTGACTATGCCATGATGAAGTCGATAATTTGTCGGAATTTGTCGCCAAAAACCAGAATTTGTCAGGCTTGCGTTTAGGAGATACGTGTGGCTCAGCTGTAGAGACGTCTCTACAGCTGGGCCACACAGATCTCGAAAACGGAAGGTCGTAGCGAAAATCTGATTACTCGTATGTGTAGCCGGTAGTTTGTCGGATTTTGTCACCAAGAACCAGATTTTGTCGATCTTGCGTTTAGGAGATATGTGAGGATACGCTGTGGAGACTTTTCTACCTGGATCTTGAGAAAGGAAGGTCATAGCGAAAATCTGATAACTCGAGTGTGTAGCCGTTAGTTTGTCGGAATTTGTCACCAAGAATCAGATTTTGTCGATCTTGCGTTTAGGAGATATGTGAGGATGCGCTGTGGAAACCTTTTTACCTGGATCTTGAGAACGAAAGGTCGTAAGCGTATCCTCACATATCTCCTAAATGCAAGATCGACAAAATCTGATTCTTGGTGACAAATTCCGACAAACTAACGGCTACACACTCGAGTTATCAGATTTTCGCTATGACCTTCCTTTCTCAAGATCCAGGTAGAAAAGTCTCCACAGCGTATCCTCACATATCTCCTAAACGCAAGATCGACAAAATCTGGTTCTTGGTGACAAAATCCGACAAACTACCGGCTACACATACGAGTAAACAGATTTTCGCTACGACCTTCCGTTTTCGAGATCTGTGTGGCCCAGCTGTAGAGACGTCTCTACAGCTGAGCCACACGTATCTCCTAAACGCAAGCCCGACAAATTTTGGTTTTTGGCGACAAATTCCGACAAATTATCGACTTCATCATGGCATAGTCAAAAAGTCAGATTTCCAACATTTTTTTTTGTGGCCCAGCTGTAGTCCGGCACGTGTTTTGCCACCTTTTTGTACTTCAGCGACATGAAACTGAAAAATTGTTTAAAAAACAAAAAAAAGATTCAGAAAACCTGCCTATAAAAAGCAAGAAATAATATTCAAATCATTCGATATGCATTATCATTGTTATAATAAAAACACGTCTATTGAAGTCGGGTGGGGCTGGAGTACAACTTCCTTTTTTTTATTCTAAAATCCCCACCCGACTTCAATAGACGTGTTTTTAACCGACTTCAACAAAAAGAGGAGGTTCTCAATTCGATTGTATATTTTTTTATCGTTGTTCGCGCGTATCTCCGACATTTATGGACCGATTTTGATGATTCTTTTTTGTTCGATTAAGTTTGCTTGCGAGATGGTTCCATTTTTTTTTTCAAATCGGTCGAGTAGTTTACAAAGTAATCCTGAAAATACTATGATTTTGCATCAATTAACTTGACGAATTTGTTATTTATGAACCGAATTAGATGAAGTTTTTTTGTGTTGGCAAGGGGATACCTTTAGTGTAGTCATTTTAACCGACTACAAAAAAAAAACAAGGTTCTCAGTTTGACTTGTATAATAGTATGTTTCTCCACGATTATCCCACATTTGGCTGAGTCGATTTTTCTACCTAAATCAGGCTAGGCGCACTCCGCGCTTTAGGTACAAAGCTACAAGTAGGTAGCGGGTCCGTCCGGACGGACTAATTTCAGAGGGCTACCGCGTGCCGGCTGGGTCGCACATTAGCAGTTCGATTTCGATAGTATGCCTTAATACGAATAAAAAGGATCCGAACCTCACGTTTTTCACTCTTCTAAAAGTTCCAAACGACATCAAAACGTAAGAAGTGCTTGTCTACTAGCACAGATAATAAAAAATTGTTTTAAAAAACAAAAAACCGACTTCAAAAGCCTACGCTACCTCTAAAAAGCAAGAAATAATATTCAAATCACTAGATACGCATTATCATTGTAAATAAAACACGTCTATTGAAGTCGGGTGGGGCTGGAGGACAGCTTTTTTTTTATTCTAAAAGCCCCACCCGACTTCAATATACGTGTTTTATTAACAATGATAATGCGTATCTAGTGATTTGAATATTATTTCTTGCTTTTTAGAGGTAGCGTAGGCTTTTGAAGTCGGTTTTTTGTTTTTTAAAACAATTTTTTATTTCATTCTTTTTAGTGTAAGTACATTCTGTATTAGATATGTTATCTAGGTAGAAAAATCGGTTTGACCAAACGTGAGATAATCGCGGACATACATGCATATGGGTCAAACTGATAACCTCCTTTTTTTGAAGTCAGTTACAAACCCTCTAAAATGTCAAAAATACTTTTCTAAAATCCGCATCAAAATCAATTCAGCCATACACGAGATAATCGCGGACAAACATTCATGAATACATAAGGATCAAGTGGGGTCAGAACCTCCTTTTTTGAAGTCGGTTAAAACACCAAAACGTTCTCCTAAATCTAATAAATACTTTTCTGAAAACCGCAATAAAATCGGTTCAGCCGAACGCGAGATCATCGCGGACAAATATACATACACTAGCTGCTGCCCGCGACTTCGTACGCGTGGCACTAGCACTTGTTTACCTATGGTTTTTTTGTGGCACTTCGTCCGCGTGGTAATCGGTTACCGTTGTCAAAAGCAGCCTATGTTCCCAAACAAACTTACATCCCATTTCACCCCTTAAGAGATGAACTTTGTAAAACGCTGAATTACGTATACCATAAATTGTGAAGAAGAGCACTAATGTCAAGTTTCAAGTAAATCTCATACCTACGCTGAAAGACATAATGCATTATTTCTATTATGAAGTCTGAAATCTAAAATCGCGAAAAAAAAACAGCTGTTTCATACATTTTGATATTTTAGTTATGAATTTTTGTATGAAAGTTATGAAACTGCTTTTGTTTTCGCGATTTCAAAGTTTGTCCCATAGCAAAAGTTGTTCAGTTTGATGGTCCCTATCTACCATATTCGGGATTAGGGGTTATTTTGTAACAAGTTGTATGCACCTGGAATACAATGTTATCCTGTTTAATGGTTCCCTAAGGATTTTCTCTAATATCCACGCGGACGAAGTCGCGGCCGGTAGCTAGTTTATTACAATAATCAGAATTGGGTCCAGAGATATTAATATCCCGTTCCCATTTCCTTACTCTTTTCAAAATAAATGACATTTTCGCAATCACTATCCCATAAAACCTCAAGAACGACATCCACATCGATTTTCATTTTTAATTACCTCATTTACCCCTTAAGGAATAATTTTCAAATTAACAAAATGTGTGTTTGCCTATTTATTTTAGACGTGCTCCAACGAATCCTAAAGTTGTAATGTCTATTTTATATTATTTTCCATACAAAATTTGACCCCATTTTCACCCCCTTAGGGGTTAAATCATGTCAACGTTGTTGAACTTCAAAATAAATGTTATTTTCGCAATCACCATCCCATAAAACCTCAAGAATGACATCCATATCGATTTTCATTTTTACTTACCCCATTTACCCCCTAAGGGGTGAATTTTCAAAATCACAAAATATATGTTTGCCTATATTTATATTTAGACGTGCTTCTACGAAGTTTGTAGTTGTAATGTCTATTTTATATTAATTTTCCATACAAAATTTGAACCCCTTTTTCAACCCTTTAGGGGTTAAATCATGTCTACCGTGTGAGACTTCAAAATAAATGTCATTTTCGCAATCGTCATCCCAAAAAACCTCAATAACGACATCCATATCTTTTTTTTTGTATTTTACCATTTCACCCCTATTTCTTCCCCATAGGTGTTGAAATACTACCTAAAACAATTTTCGTTTTGTTAAATGTCGATTCATAAGCCTAAATTATAAATTTAGGTATTTTTACTTCAAAAATGAAGGATTTTCTATACAAAACTCCATCCCCCTTTTCACCCCTTCAGGGACAGAATCTTCAAAAAAGCTGAGATTCGTAAAAATCAATTTTCAATCTTCAGCCTAAACACAAAATTTGAAAATGCTAGCTTCACAACTGAGGGACTTTCATTCAAACTTTGGACCCCCGTTTCACACCCTTAAGGGGTCAGTTTTGAAAAATCCTTTCTTTAGTGCACCCCTAACCCTCATAAGGAACCTGTGTGCCAAATTTGGAGTCTCCAGACCCAGCGGTTTGGGCTATGCGTTGATATGTCAGTCAGTTTCTTCTTTTATATATTAGGACTAGCTTCTGCCCGCGACTTCGTCCGCGTGGATGTTAGAGAAAATCCTAAGAGAACCTTCAACCAGGATCTGACCAGTCATTTTTACGTTTCCCGTTTCGGTTCCGGTTCCCGTTCCCGTTCTGTTCCCGTCCGTTCCCGTCCCTTTCCTGTCCCGTTCCCGAACACCCTCCCGTTGCCATTCCCGTTCCCGTACCGTTACCGTCCCGTTCTCGTTCCCGTTCCCGTACCGTTCTCGTCCCGTTCCGTTCCCGTTTCATTCCCGTTCCATTCCCGTTCCCATTCCATTCCCGTTCCGTTCCCATTCCGTCCCGTTCCGTTCCCGTCCCGTACCACTTCCATTCCCGTTCCCATTCCGTTCCCGTTCCGTTCCCATTCCGTCCCGTTCCGTTCCCGTCCCGTACCCCATCCGTTCCCATTTCCGTTCCCGTCCCGTTCTCGTTCCCGTTCCCGTCCCGTTCTCGTTCCCGTTCCCGTTCGCATCCCGTTCTCGTCCCGTTCCGTTCCAGTATCGCTCCCGTTCCGTTCCCGTTCCTTCCCCCTCCGTTCCCGTCCCGTTCCCGTGCCGTTCCTTTCCCGTTCCCGTCCCGTTTTGTTCCCTTTCCGTTCCCGTTTCATTCGCGATCCCTTCCCGTTCCTTCTCCGTTCCGTTCTGTTCCGTTCCGTTCCGTTCTCGTCCTGTTCCCGTTCCCGTTCCAGTTCCCGTGCCCGTGCCCTTGCCCGTTCCCGTTCCCGTTCCCTGGATGTGCATGTCCAGGTCCAGGTCCATGATGTGTCATGTCCACCGTGTTGGACTTCAAAATAAATGTCATTTTCGCAATCACCATCCCATGAAACCTCAAGAACGACATCCAAATCGATTTTCATGTTTACTTACTCCATTTACACCCTGAGGGATGATTTTGAAAAAAACAAAATATGTGTTTGCCTATTTATTTTTAGATGAGCTCCTACGAAGTTCAAAGTTGTAATGTCTATTTTATATTATATTTCCATACAAAATTGGAACCCCATTTATTTATTTATTTATATTTATATAGGGGTTAAATCATGTCCACCGTGTCAGACTTCAAAATAAATCTCATTTTCGCAATCACCATCCCAAAAAACCTCAAGAACGCATCCACATCGATTTTTATGTTTACTCACCCCTATTTGCCCCCTAAGGGGTTGATTTTCAAAATCACTAAATATATGTTTGTTTATTTATTTTTAGACGTGCTCCTACGAAGTTTAAAGTTGTAATATCCATTTAATATTTTTTTCCATACAAAATTTGAACCCCATTTTCACCCCTTGAGGGGTTAAATCTTGTCCACCTTGTTGGACTTCAAAATAAATGTCATTTTTGCAATCGTCATCCCAGAAAACGCCAAAAACGACATCCATATCTATTTTTACCCCATCCACCCCTAAGGGGTTGGTTTTTAAAATCACAAAATATATGTTTGCTTATTTATTTTTAGACGTGCTCCTTCGAAGTTTAAAGTTGTAATGTCCATTTAATATTATTTTTCCATATAAAATTTTAACCCCATTTTCACCCCCTGAGGGATTAAATCATGTCCACCGTGTTAGACTTTCAAATAAATGTCATTTTTGCAATCGTCATCCCAGAAAACCCCAATAACGACATCCATGTCTATTTTTTGGTTTTTTTACCCCTTTTCACCCCCATTTCATCCCCGTAGGGGTTGAAATACTAACAATAACAATATACGTTGCGTCCCATCCATAAGCCTATACTCCAGCCAACTCGTGGAAAGAATGTTTAATGACAAACCGTTGTCTAGCAACCAATGACAGGCATGTATTCAAAACCTTTTTTGATACAAATTTATAAAAAAAAATAGTTTTTTGAACAGTTTAATGGAAAAATGGCTAAAACTTATGTAGGTATTGTATAAATGGTTTTTATGATACCTAACCTATATGTATAGCTACCTGTTATCTTTGCATTCGCCTAAAATGTAACTTATTGAATTAAGTGGCGCTACATTTATGTTGAAAGTCTAATTTAATAGAGCTTTGCAATATTGATTCATATTATGAAATGAAACAACAAAGTAGCAGTTTTATTAACCATTTATTTAAATATTGTAAATAAAGAGTAAATGATATGTGTATGTACAGTTCGTTTTATCTTGTTTTTGCCTTATCTACCATGAATTTTCACTGCCATATTTCTATAACAACATAATAGGTAGCAATTTTACAAGTGTACACAAAATAGTTTCTGCATCTTATAATACGACCAAATTATATAGCTATGATCCGTTTCGCACTATTTTCTTTCAAAAATTTAAAAACATCTATTTTAAATTCGATTCGTAATAAAATAAAGCTTTGGACTATACTAAAACAATAAAAAAATCAAAACAATAGCATTTTAAAGAGTACAAAATAAAATATATTCAATTTCAAGTTGTTTTTCAAATAATTGCTGCGTGGAACGAAACATAGTGCCACTCAACAAAGTGCGGTTATAATGCCATTGCTATGCAGCCGATTTAAAAATGTTTGTGGTTAAGGCTGGCCCCAGACCTACCGGTTCCGTTTCTTTGCTTTGCTGTGCTACCTTGCTTGAAAGACCGCCGGCCAACCAGGGTAATTTTCAATATATCGCATTTTGCGACTAGACCAAATTGGCAAGATAGCCATTAGCTTGGTTTTATCAAATGTCATCGCCTGGATTGCGAAGTAGGAAGCTTTTAGGAGATATGCCACCCTGAACATGGACTCCGATCGTTAAAAATAACTCGATCGCTTATTTATACAAGATGTTTGGTAATGCCTTATAAAACTGAATATGGTAGATAGGGACCATAATAAAACTGAACAACTTTTACTATGGGACCAAATCTGAAATCGCGAAAAAAATGAACTGTTTTATACATTTTGATAATTTCGTTATTAATTTTTGTATAAAACAGCAGTTTTTTTTTTAAAACGAAAACGAAAACTTCTCATCGCACCCCAGACGACGATATTTGATAACACCAAACTAATGGCTATCTTGCCAATGTGGTCAGGTCAAAATATGCGATAGATTGAAAATGAGCCTCTTGGCCGGCGGTCCATGGTAGAACAGCAAAGCAAAGAAACGGAACCGGTAGGTCTGGGGCCAGCCTAACTATAATATATAGGAACCATTACCATTCCTTCATTTGGAAGGATAATACAAATCCAGGAAATGTTATTACCGCCTGCTCGTAGTGCATGAATAGGGGTATCAATTAAAAGAAATTACGAAATATTTTATCATTTTTGTTTTAACACAAGAAAATAGAGGTTGTGTGAATTAATCTAGTGGTATGTGTAACAAAAACAATCATTACTAAACATTTATAGTGTTATGTGCCCTAATTATGTCATAAGAATGTTTTCGAGATGTTTTTATCAAATCGAAGTTATGATAACCCTAATACGGTTTGTTGACAAACATTCTTTCCACGAGTTGGCTGGAGTATAAATTATATATTTAGCAATTGTTACTTCGAAAATAAAGGAATTTCTTTAATTCACAACTTCATCCCCCTTTTGACCCCTTCGGGGGTAGAATTTTGAAAAACGCCGAGACCTGTCTTTATTAATTTTCAATCGTCAGCCTAAACACAAAATTTGATGATCCTAGCTTCAAAACTGAGGGACTTTCATACAAACTTTCATCCCTTATTTCATCCCCTTAGGGATAGAATTTTCAAAAATCCTTCCTTAGTTGATGCCTACACTGTATAAGGTATCTGTGTGCAAAATTTCAAGTTTCTAGGTCCAGCGGTTTGGGCTGTGCGTTGATAGATCAGTCATTCAGTTTACGTTTAAAAACCTGCCTCTAAAAAGCAAGAAATAATATTCAAATCATTAGATACGCATTATCATCGTTATAGTTATAATGACGTCTATTGAAGTCGGGTGGGGATTTTAGAATAAAAAAAGGAAGTTGTACTTCCCGTACGTACGTACGGTACGTTCGTACCCCACCCGACTTCAATAGACGTTATTATAACTATAACGATGACAATGCGTATCTAATGATTTGAATATTATTTCTTGCTTTTTAGAGGCAGGTTTTTTTTGAAGTCGGTTTTTGGTTTTTAAACATTTATTTTTATTTTTAGTGTAAGTACCTTCTGTATTAGGTTAGGTAGTGTAGGTAAGTATATTATTTAGGCACAGAATACATAATAGTACAAGTACAGAAGATCCACTCCGCAAAGTCATTTAAATAAATAACGACTCTACTCCATACCCAATAAAGTGCAATTCAGGTTGCACGCCGCTCTCTTGCCTACAGTTATATTCACCTAGAAGTTGCCTCTCTTTCTATCGCGTAGCTCTTACCTCTTCTAACGACTTCAGGGTTTCTTCTTTTAAATAATAATTAAATAACTGGTAGTTAATTTATTACAAGTTATGTGTTTGTGTAGTTAAATACGTTTAAAAAAACATAGGCTAGGTACAGTCAACGCCACATCAGACTATACATGCTGGCTTTAAAGCAATTGGCTTAATTACGAAATGAAATTGTAATTATAATTAATTTTATTTCGAAAGTAGGTAGGTAAGTAAGTACCTACCTAATCTATAAATTATTTTTTCAATAAATAGTTGGGCGAAGATTGTTTAGCAAATAAGACAAGTAAATACCTAAGAATAAAGGGATACTAGTTACTAACTAGGTACTATGGGCAACAGCGTCGCTTAACCAGTTTGCAACAAAATTCGTGTGCGCGCGTATCGCCCCTGAACAAACTAAACGTATGGTTGTGACGGCGCGGCGTGCAAGCGATTTTGACCTTAGCAGTGGTTAAGCGTCGCTGTTGCCGATGGTACCTAGAAGATAGTATTTTTAACCGACTTCAAAAAAAAAGGAGGTTCTCAGTTTGACCTGTATGTATGTATGTATGTTTGTATGTTTGTATGTTTGTCCGCGATTATCTCGCGTTTGGCCGAACCGATTTTGATGCGGTTTTCAGAAAAGTAATTCTTACATTTAGGAGAAGGTTTTGGTATTTTAACCGACTTCAAAAAAGGAGGTTCTCAGTTTGACCGGTATGTATGTATGTTTGTCCGCGATTATCTCGCGTTGAACTGAACCGACTTTGTTGCGGCTTTCAGAAAAGTATTTGTTACAGTTAGGAGAAGGTTTTGGTATTTTAACCGACTTCAAAAAGGAGGTTCTCGGTTTGACCAGTATCTTAATCCTTACTAATATTATAAATGCGAAAGTCCGTTTGTTTGTTACGCCTTCACGTCTTAACTACTGAACCAATCATCATGAAATTTTGCACATACGTTGTCAGGGGTACAGAGAAGGACATAGGGTACCTTTCATCCAGAAAAAACGTACAGTTCCCGAGGGATAGCAAAAAACTGTCCACGCAGACGAAGTCGCGGGCGGCCGCTAGTATATATATAAAATCGTAAACTGAATGACTGATCTATCAACGCACAGCCCAAACCGCTGGACCTAGAAACTTGAAATTTTGCACACAGATACCTTATACAGTGTAGGCATCAACTAAGGAAGGATTTTTGAAAATTCTATCCCTAAGGGGATGAAATAAGGGATGAAAGTTTGTATGAAAGTCCCTCAGTTTTGAAGCTAGGATCATCAAATTTTGTGTTTAGGCTGACGATTGAAAATTAATAAAGACAGGTCTCGGCGTTTTTCAAAATTCTACCCCCGAAGGGGTCAAAAGGGGGATGAAGTTGTGAATTAAAGAAATTTCTTTATTTTCGAAGTAACAATTGCTAAATATATAATTTAGGCTTATGGATGGGACGCAACGTATATTGTTATTGTTAGTATTTACGGGGATGAAATGGGGGTGAAAAGGGGTAAAAAAACCAAAAAATAGACATGGATGTCGTTATTGGGGTTTTCTGGGATGACGATTGCAAAAATGACATTTATTTGAAAGTCTAACACGGTGGACATGATTTAATCCCTCAGGGGGTGAAAATGGGGTTAAAATTTTATATGGAAAAATAATATTAAATGGACATTACAACTTTAAACTTCGAAGGAGCACGTCTAAAAATAAATAAGCAAACATATATTTTGTGATTTTAAAAACCAACCCCTTAGGGGTGGATGGGGTAAAAATAGATATGGATGTCGTTTTTGGCGTTTTCTGGGATGACGATTGCAAAAATGACATTTATTTTGAAGTCCAACAAGGTGGACATGATTTAACCCCTCAAGGGGTGAAAATGGGGTTCAAATTTTGTATGGAAAAAAATATTAAATGGATATTACAACTTTAAACTTCGTAGGAGCACGTCTAAAAATAAATAAACAAACATATATTTAGTGATTTTGAAAATCAACCCCTTAGGGGGTAAATAGGGGTGAGTAAACATAAAAATCGATGTGGATGCGTTCTTGAGGTTTTTTGGGATGGTGATTGCGAAAATGAGATTTATTTTGAAGTCTGACACGGTGGACATGATTTAACCCCTATATAAATATAAATAAATAAATAAATGGGGTTCCAATTTTGTATGGAAATCTTAATATATAAAATCGTAAACTGAATGACTGGCTGACTGACTGACTGACTGACTGACTGACTGACTGACTGACTGACTGATCTATCAACGCACAGCCCAAACCGCTGGACCTAGAGACTTGAAATTTTGCACACAGATACTTTATACAGTGTAGGCATCCACTAAGGAAGGATTTTTGAAAATTCCATCCCTAAGGGGATGAAATAAGGGATGAAAGTTTGTATGAAAGTCCCTCAGTTTTGAAGCTAGAATCTTCAAATTTTGTGTTTAGGCTGACGATTGAAAATTAATAAATACGGGTCTCAGCGTTTTTCAAAATTCTACCCCCGAAGGGGTCAAAAGGGGGATGAAGTTGTGTATTAAAGAAAATCCTTCATTTTGGAAATAAAAATCGCTAAATTTATAATTTAGGCTTATGGATAGAAATCTAAAGCAACGTATATTGTTTTTGTTAAGATTTCAACTCCAAAGGGGATGAAATGGGGGTGAAAAGGGTTAAAAAAAACCTAAAAATAGATATGGATGTCGTTATTGGGGTTTTATGGGATGACGATTGCAAAAATGACATTTATTTTGAAGTCCAACCACGGTGGACATGATTTAACCCCTAAAGGGGTGAAAATGGGGTCCAAATTTTGCATGGAAAAATAATATAAAACAGACATTACAACTTTAAACTTCGTAGGGGCACATCTAAAAATAAATAGGCAAATATATATTTTGTTATTTTGAAAATCAACCCCTTAGGGGGTAAATGGGGTGTGTAAACATAAAAATCGATATAGATGTCGTTATTGGGGTTTTCTGGGATAATGATTGCAAAAATGACATTTATTTTGAAGTCCAACAGGGTGGACATGATTTAACCCCTAAAGGGGTGAAAATGGGGTCCAAATTTTGTATGGAAAAATAATATAAAATAGACATTACAACTTTAAACTTCGTAGGAGCACATCTAAAAATAAATAGGCAAATATATATTTTGTTATTTTGAAAATCAACCCCTTAGGGGGTAAATGGGGTGAGTAAACATAAAAATCGATATAGATGTCGTTATTGGGGTTTTCTGGGATGACGATTGCAAAAATGACATTTATTTTGAAGTCCAACACGGTGGACATGATTTAACCCCTAAAGGGGTAAAAATGGGGTTCAAATTTTGTATGGAAAAAGAATACAAAATCGAAATTACAACTTTAAAATTCGTAGGAGCACGACTAAATATATATTTTGGGATTTTGAAAATCAACCCCTTAGAGGGTAAGTGGGGTGAGTAACATAAAAATCGATATGGATGTCGTTCTTGAAGTTTTATGGGATGGTGATTGCGGGAACCGGAACGGGCACGGGCACGGGCACGGGCACGGGAACGGGAACGGGAACGGGAACGGGAACGGGAACGGGAACGGGAACGGGAACGGGAACGGGAACGGGAACGGGAACGGGAACGGGAACGGGAACGGGAACGCGAACGGGAACGCGAACGCGAACGCGAACGCGAACGCGAACGCGAACGCGAAAGCGAACGCGAACGCGAACGGGAACGCGAACGGGAACGGGAACGGGAACGCGAACGCGAACGCGAACGCGAACGCGAACGGGAACGGGAACGGGAACGGGAACGGGAACGGGAACGGGAACGGGAACGGGAACGGGAACGGGAACGCGAACGGGAACGCGAACGCGAACGCGGACGCGGACGCGAACGCGAACGGGAACGGGAACGCGAACGGGAACGGGAACGGAACGGAACGGAACGGAACGGAACGGAACGGGAACGAGACGGTAACGGTAACGAGACGGTAACGGTAACTAGAACGGGACGGGTACGGGAGCGGGAACGGGAACGGGAACGGGAACGGGAACGGGAACGGGAACGGGAACGGGAACGGGAACGCGAACGCGAACGGGAACGTGAACGGGAACGGGAACGCGAACGGGAACGGGAACGCGAACGGGAACGCGAACGCGAACGGGAACGGGAACGGAACGGAACGGAACGGAACGGAACGGAACGGAACGGGAACGAGACGGTAACGGTAACGAGACGGTAACGGTAAATAGAACGGGACGGGAACGGGAACGGGAACGGGAACGGGAACGGGAACGGGAATGGGAACGGGAACGCGAACGGGAACGCGAACGGGAACGCGAACGCGGACGCGAACGCGAACGGGAACGGGAACGCGAACGCGAACGGGAACGGGAACGGGAACGGGAACGGGAACGGGAACGGAACGGAACGGAACGGAACGGAACGGAACGGAACGGAACGGAACGGAACGGAACGGAACGGGAACGAGACGGTAACGGTAACGAGACGGTAACGGTAACTAGAACGGGACGGGTACGGGAGCGGGAACGGAAGGGGTACGGGACGAGTACGGGACGGGATCGGACGGGAACGGAACGGGAACGGAACGAAACGGGAATGAAACAGGAACGTAATGGGAACGGAACGGGAATGAAACAGGAACGAAACGGGAACAGAACGGGAATAGAACAGGATGGGAACGGGAACGGGAACAAGAACCGGACGGGAACGGAACGGGAACAAGAACCAGACGGGAACGGAACGGGAACAAGAACGGGAACGTAAGGCGTACGGGACGGTTAGGGGACGTTTACGGGACGGGAACGCAGCGGGAACGGAACGGGAATGGGAACGGGAACGAAACGTGAACGGAACCTGAACGGAACGGGAATATAACGGGACGGGAACGGGAACGAGAACAGGATGGGAACGGGATAGGAACGGGATGGGAACGGGAACGGAAACGGAAGGGGTACGGGATGGTTACGGGACGTTTACGGGACGGGAACGCAAACGGGACGGGAACGGAACGAGAACGAGGAACGGGAGCGGGAACGGGAACTGGAACTGGAAGCCTTGTGCGAGGCCCGCCACACGCGGCAAATGTCTTGCCTCGTGAGGCAGCGCGCTTGATGGGGACTCGCCTAATCGCGTCAAAATGGCTGGCCGGATCCTGGTTGAAGGTTCCTTAAAAGGATTTCGTCTAATATCCACGCGGACGAAGTCGCGGGCAGAAGCTAGTATAATATAAAATAGACATTACAACTTTGAACTTCGTAGGAGCTCATCTAAAAATAAATAGGCAAACACATATTTTGTTTTTTTCAAAATCATCCCTCAGGGTGTAAATGGGGTAAGTAAACATGAAAATCGATTTGGATGTCGTTCTTGAGGTTTCATGGGATGGTGATTGCGAAAATGACATTTATTTTGAAGTCCAACACGGTGGACATGACACATCATGGACCTGGACCTGGACATGCACATCCAGGGAACGGGAACGGGAACGGGCAAGGGCACGGGCACGGGAACTGGAACGGGAACGGGAACAGGACGAGAACGGAACGGAACGGAACAGAACGGAACGGAACGGAACGGAACGGAGAAGGAACGGGAAGGGATCGCGAATGAAACGGGAACGGAAAGGGAACAAAACGGGACGGGAACGGGAAAGGAACGGCACGGGAACGGGACGGGAACGGAGGGGGAAGGAACGGGAACGGAACGGGAGCGATACTGGAACGGAACGGGACGAGAACGGGATGCGAACGGGAACGGGAACGAGAACGGGACGGGAACGGAAATGGGAACGGATGGGGTACGGGACGGGAACGGAACGGGACGGAATGGGAACGGAACGGGAACGGAATGGGAACGGGAATGGAAGGGGTACGGGACGGGAACGGAACGGGACGGAATGGGAACGGAACGGGAATGGAATGGGAACGGGAATGGAACGGGAATGAAACGGGAACGGAACGGGACGAGAACGGTACGGGAACGGACACGAGAACGGGACGGTAACGGTACGGGAACGGGAATGGCAACGGGAGGGTGTTCATACATACATACCGGTCAAACTGAGAACCTCCTTTTTTGAAGTCGGTTAAAATACCAAAACCGTCTCCTAAATGTAAGAAATACTTTTCTGAAAACCGCATCAAAATCGGTTCGGCCAAACACGAGATAATCGCGGACAAACATACAAACATACAGGTCAAACTGAGAACCTCCTTTTTTTTTGAAGTCGGTTAAAAATACTATCTACTAGGTACCTAGTTAGTAACTAGTATCCCTTTATTCTTAGGTATTTACTTGTCTTATTTGCTAAACAATCTTCGCCCAACTATTTATTGAAAAAATAATTTATAGATTAGGTAGGTACTTACTTACCTACCTACTTTCGAAATAAAATTAATTATAATTACAATTTCATTTCGTAATTAAGCCAATTGCTTTAAAGCCAGCATGTATAGTCTGATGTGGCGTTGACTGTACCTAGCCTATGTTTTTTTAAACGTATTTAACTACACAAACACATAACTTGTAATAAATTAACTACCAGTAATTTAATTATTATTTAAAAGAAGAAACCCTGAAGTCGTTAGAAGAGGTAAGAGCTACGCGATAGAAAGAGAGGCAACTTCTAGGTGAATATAACTGTAGGCAAGAGAGCGGCGTGCAACCTGAATTGCACTTTATTGGGTATGGAGTAGAGTCGTTATTTATTTAAATGACTTTGCGGAGTGGATCTTCTGTACTTGTACTATTATGTATTCTGTGCCTAAATAATATACTTACCTACACTACCTAACCTAATACAGAAGGTACTTACACTAAAAATAAAAAAAATGTTTAAAAACCAAAAACCGACTTCAAAAAAAACCTGCCTCTAAAAAGCAAGAAATAATATTCAAATCATTAGATACGCATTATCATCGTTATAGTTATAATAACGTCTATTGAAGTCGGGTGGGGATTTTAGAATAAAAAAAGGAAGTTGTACTTCCCGTACGTACGTACGGTACGTTCGTACCCCACCCGACTTCAATAGACGTTATTATAACTATAACGATGACAATGCGTATCTAATGATTTGAATATTATTTCTTGCTTTTTAGAGGCAGGTTTTTTTTGAAGTCGGTTTTTTTATTATAACAATGATAATGCATATCTAATGATTTGAATATTATTTCTTGTTTTTTATAGGCAGGTTTTTGAAGTCAGTTTTTTTGTTTTTTAAACAATTTTTATTTTTTTTATTTTTAGTGTAAGTACCTTTTTGTATTAGGTATATTACTTAGGTAGAAAAATCGACTCGGCCAAACGTGAGATAATCGCGGAGAAACATACATACATACTGAGAACCTCCGTTTTTTGTAGTCGGTTAAAAATACTACACTAAAGTATCCTCTTTCCAACAAAAAAAATCATCTAATTCGGTTCATAAATAAGAAAGTCGTCAAGGTAGTTGATGTAAAATCATAGTATTTTCAGGATTACTTGAAAACTACTCGACCGATTCACAGTGGATTTTGGGACCCAAAAAAGTGACATCGTGAGATTATTCCAAAATCTGTTATAGTTCTAGTTATTTGTAACTTCCGACGAGAACTCCCGTGTGCTAATTAAGTCTAGATTTTGTTCTAGAGCAATTTCCAAAATGCCTTTTTATATACGGCACAGTAATGTCGAATCGACATTACTGTGCCGTATACGGATGTCAAAAACAAAAAACCAATAAAAAAATGTCGTTTTTCACATTATGATATACGCTACGCAGTTCATTTAAGAGAAGACAACCTTAACGTTGCGTCATTAGAAAAAGTAAGATCACGCGATAGAAAGAGAGGCAACTACTAGGTGAATATAAACTGTACTGCAGGCCATTGCGCGACCTGAATTGCACTTTATTGTGTCGGAGCAAAAGTCGCTATTTATTTAAATTACTATGCGGCGTGCTGCTTCTGTACTTTGTACTATTACTTATTCTGTGATGATGGCCTCAAGCTGAGCTTAACCACGCTCTCGGCGGCCTCTATTCCAGCTTGGCCATCAAGGGCTGCAGTGCTGACCGCGCTGTGACGGCCTGGACCTGCGCTAAGCTACGCTATCGGCGATCATCATTATTATATTTTCTGTCTTTGTTAGTCAGAAAATGTTTTTTGGCCAATAGTGCGAGGGATATTAAGCTTGTTAAAGATCGTGCAACCACTTTTTGTGTGGTCAAGGGTCACAGAATAAGTAATAGTACAAAGTACAGAAGCAGCACGCCGCATAGTAATTTAAATAAATAGCGACTTTTGCTCCGACACAATAAAGTGCAATTCAGGTCGCGCAATGGCCTACAGTACAGTTTATATTCACCTAGTAGTTGCCTCTCTTTCTATCGCGTGATCTTACTTTTTCTAATGACGCAACGTTAAGGTTGTCTTCTCTTAAATGAACTGCGTAGCGTATATCATAATGTGAAAAACGACATTTTTTTATTGGTTTTTTGTTTTTGACATCCGTATACGGCACAGTAATGTCGATTCGACATTGTTACTATTATAAAGAGGCAATACCTACGCAGGCAGTAAGATCACAGAATACATATAGTGTAAGATGCCGCGCTCGTACGGCGGCGGGCGTGTGGCGGCCCTTTGCTCACTTGTTCGTTCGCACGAACGACTAGCGGTAGGTGCTTATCGCGCGACCTTGAGCGAGTGAAAGCAAGGGTGGCCGAATTAGGTTCGATAAAGATCGTGCAGCCACTTTTGTGTGGCCAAAAGCAATATGGGCGACCAAATTAGACTCTATTAAGATTTTGCAGCCACTTTTTGTGTGGCCAAAAGCAATATGAGTGACGGAATCAGGCTCGATAAAGATAGTGCAGCCACTTTTTGTGTGGCCAGAAGCAAGATGGGTGACCAAATTAGACTCAATGAAGATTTTGCAGCCACTTTTGAGTGGCCAAAAGCAAGATGGGTGACCAAATTAGGTTCGATAAAGATCGTGCAGCCACTTTTTGTGTGGCGAAAAGTGATATGGTGCCCGAATTGGGCTAGATATAATAGTATTAAAACGAAAATATGTGTAAGTTGCGTGTGTGACGAGTTGCGTAGGTATGGTATGTGACAACCTGCGTGTGATCCACTCATCCTTATCCATCCACTTGGAGCAACCAAGTATGAATGAATTAATGAATGAATAAAACTTTATTCTTAATGAAAGGAAATCTAAATCACCAAACTCAAGATTTCATTATCCGGAGTGGTACACGGCAGATATTATCCGCGATATAAAATTAAAATATAACTTACATAAGCGATACAAACAGAGTAAGTCCTTCGATGACTACTGTGAGTTTTCACAATGCAGGGCGCGAGTGAAAAAGTCTGTGGAACTAGCACATAACCGTTATCGAGATAGGGTCCAAAGTAATCTGGCGAAAGATCCAAAGTCCTTTTGGCAATATGTAAAAACTAAGAGAAGTAGTTCTAATAAACAAACATTGATAAAAGATGGTCGAGTGTTATCAGAACGAGAGTGTGCTACGGCGTTGGCAGATTTTTTCAGCTCTGTGTACAATCCGGAACCCGCGGAGTTAGACGTTGCGGCGGCGAGCGCAGCGGCGGCGCCGGCCGGCGCGGGCGCGGCGCGGGTGCAGGTGCACGCGCTGCAGCTGGCGGACGTGGAGCGCGCGCTAGTCAAGCTCAAACCCAAACAATCCAAGGGACCAGACGGTATACCACCTTTTATTTTCAGAGATTGTCGCAAAGTACTAGCCGCCCCGCTGCTGCACATCTATAATGCGTGTCTCGAGAAGGGGGTCCTTCCTGAGCTATGGAAACTGACGAGGGTTGTCCCTATACCTAAAGGGAGTGGTGGAACGAATGTAAGTGACTTTAGGCCGGTAGCGGTCTTGTGTACCCCGGCGAAAGTATTCGAATCCGCCGTACATTACTCTATGTACACGCAGGTAAGTTCTCAGTTATCGGAAGCGCAGCACGGTTTTCGCCCAAAGCGTGGTACCGCAAGCAATCTACTCCAAATGATGACGCAGGTGGTGCCATCGGTCGACTCGGGGACACAAGTGGATGTGGCATACTTCGATTTTCGAAAGGCATTCGACACAGTCGACAATGACATCCTACTTATGAAACTTGCTCAAGCGGGCTGTACGCCGAAAACGCTCACTTTTTTTGCAAGTTACATGAAGGACAGATGCCAATTTGTCGACTGGGCCGGCAAATGGTCAGACCCTTATTTCACACGATCGGGAGTAAGTCAGGGGAGTAATTTGGGACCGTTAGAATTCATTTTAATGGTAAATGACTTACCTGACGTTGTCAATGACGCCACTTGCCTTCTTTTTGCGGATGATCTTAAATTAGTCCTTGAAATAAAAGACCCCTCGGATTGCGAGAGGTTGCAGGCGGACATTGATAGGGTGGTACAGTGGAGTCATGGGAATAAGCTGCACTTCAATGTTTCCAAATGCTCGGTAATTTCCTTTTCTTTATCACGACAGCCTTACCGATTCCAATACTGTGTGGATGGATCCCCTATGCAACGCGTGACCGAGGTAAGAGACCTTGGGGTTCACTTTAACTCCGATCTAAACTTCCGGAATCATAATTAAAGTATGCAAAAAAGCATATCGGAATCTCGGATTTATATTACGACAGTCTCATGGGTTCACAAATTTGAGTGCGGTAAGGGCTCTGTATGAAGCATTGGTAAAAAGCCACTTGGAATGCAACGCATTCATTTGGAGCACACATGAAGCGAAATATAAGTTTATGTTGGAACGGATACAGAATAAATTTACTAGGTTACTGTATTTAAAAATGTATGGTGTGTATCCATTCTATCCCTTGATGTATCCGACGTTATTTGTGCTCGGAATGGTGGGGTACAATAAATTGGAAGTTAGGAGAGATTTAAGTTTGGTAACATATTTGTTTAAGTTATTGCGAGGCAAGGTATCCAACCAAGCGGTGCTGCAGTCGGTGGGGTTGTGTGTCTCAGACCGGTATGTGTGGCGGCGGAGACGGCCACCTTTGTTCGCTATACCGCGCGCGTGCACAAACTTATTAAAAAAAACACCATTAACTCGAGCATTGAGAATGCTAAACAACATGTCTGATACCGTGGACATATTCGGTTGCTCACTGGACGCATTCACAAAGGCGGCATTATTTGTTATTTGTTATAATAATAGTTAATTTTAAGGATAAGTAATTATAAGTCTACACTATCGCATTAGGTTAAGAGCCTGTAATGATAGAGGTAAGTTGGAAAATAAATAATAATAATAAATAATAATAATAATAATTATTTGGTTACTTACAAACAAAATGGTTTACAAAAACATTCGCTTATAAAATACTTAAACGCATTCTAAATTACTTAGGTATAATTATGTAATGGTAACCAAAAAGGCAACCAGCTCAGCTATCAATATCATGACTACTTAGGATCACGACGCTGATTTTCAGCTGGGCCTGAAATACACGAAAAGGAATAACAAGTAACTGAAAATGAAGTCCATCCATTAGAAAGGCCTATGCCCCAGTAGAGCTGGGACCTTAAAAATAAAATGGCTGATGGTCATAAATTTTGCAAAACCTTTTAACTAATTATAGGGCTAAAACAACTTTTTGTATGGAAGCAATTCAGAAATTGCGAAAAAATGGCTGTTTCATACATTTTTAAAAGGTTCGCTAGTGTATGAACAAACAGCAGAATTTATTTTCGCGATTTCATGATTGCTTTTATACAAATCGAGCTAGATAAAATGAGATACAATATTCAATAGATTTTCTCCATTTTTCTATGGCCTCATGCGGCCGCCTCGAGTTTAATGATTTTCTCTTGCCGGTGGGATAGGTAGAAAAGGGGGAATTAATTAGTTAAAGAGTCCCCGCAAACTACCGACCAAACTATCGGCCGATAGTTAACCGGCCATGAAGAAGTATGCAAGTGCTCACATTACAACGATTTGGTATCGGCCGATTCTTCATATTAAAAAACGGTCCGACCCAACTGTCGGCCGATAGAAAGTGTGTAGTTTGCGGGGAATCTAAAGGTTTTGCTTTATTTTATTAACACGGGTTAATCTGTAAATGTTGAAAAGTTTAGACAAACGCGGACCTTAATAGGTACTGACCTACTTAACTTTTTTAAATTCAGTCTTAATTAGAGTGACTATGATCTATTATCTGTGCTATGATATAGTGATTGAAGATAAATAGGATACAGACTACAGAGGCACTAATTACCTAGTAGCAACAAGGTAGCAACCTGCTGCTGGTATAATTGCCTAATGATGTGTGAACTCGCGAGCACTGAGAGATATCGAATACATATGTATGTATATTATGTTACCAGCAATGTGTATAATTCGGTGTTGTATACAATACAATACCTACCTAGGTACTAGTATAGTATAATATTTTCTGTGGGTGGTAATGTATGAATCAAAAAGTGGTTTTCACAAACTGCCCACAAGGTTTATTATCTATTTTTCTCATAAATGCGTAAGCATTAAAAAGTTTTATCTATCATAGTACTTTTCTGTTATTTTTCTTCTTCTATTGTCCCACTATTCGTTTTTTTCCTTTCCTCGAGCTACACAAAACATTTTCCGCGAAAGACCTTATTAAATACTGCATCCACCCAAAGCGGTTGCATCGAGATTTGTATCTTTGCCAGTGAATTCGGCAACTTCATAGACGCGCGTCCCATTTAGTTTGGATCAGTGCCAGCGTGAGACACTGATTGCTAGCATTGAGTCAACTATTGCAGCCCTATTTTGTGTAATATTAAATTTCTCCGTCTTCAGTAGCAACCACAGACTTCCTTCATTAAGTATTTGTCTCTATTGTACTTCCTTAGATTTTATTAATAGAAATCCCTTTAGCCTTAAATCATCATCAGCCTATCATCGTCCACTGCTGAACATAGGCCTTTGGCCTTAAATCAAAGCAAGTAAAATTAGCGCGATTTGGCCCATGTTCCTTGCATAGAGTCCCCGCAAACTGCAGACTGTCTATCGGCCGACATGACAGTTTGATTTTGATGAAGATGTATGCAATGCAGTGCGCTCACTAGAACGACTCGGTACCGACCGATAAATACGTTTGATGGGCTTCCCCGATTGCCTTCAAAGTAAACTGTTGGCTAACTATCGGCCGACTGGTTAATAATCAGTATTGGCTCATATCCACTCGTGCTCGTGCACACTCGACGATTGTTTAGTCGGCCGACTCGGCAGATAGTTCATTAATTTCGCATCGAGCTTTGGCGTCGGCGCCGGACAGTCGAGCGTATTTTTTAATAATTGCATTGCCCAATTCTAAATCGCCAATGAGCGCTTTTTTAAGAAAATAAAAAAATAGTTCCAATTTCCTCACTAGATGGCACTATCAAAAAGTATGATGTCAAAAATCTATTAGCGAAAAATTCTATAGTACTATTATAATATTCTGTGGCCGCGTTCCGAATCACGCTTACAGCACTATGAGCGCGCTGACGCCCGGTCCGATTCATGCTTACAGCGTTCACGTAGTTGTGGTTATTATTTGTGATTTTTAGAAAAGATGGCTGAATTTTTGGTTTGCAGGTGTTTTGGGAAGCAGTATTATTTCTTCGGACGAGATAGATATTTTTGGACATGTCATGTCAGGGTTGTCAAGTTGACATTGACATCATACTTTTGCACAACGCCATCTACTCACAGTTTCCTTTTTTTTAAATCTGTCATTGAAAACCGCTCACATTAAATTTCCACTAAATCTACGAGTATCACTGAGGATGGGATGCACCCAATATTCTCGGACTCTCTTCTTGGGTTTTCCTACTCCGTTGTATGAGAGCAATAATAACTTTTCTGGACAATAGTGTACTAATTTTTATTGTGCAACTGATTTCTTTAAAAGGTTACAAACTTGCAAATCATTCGAAAAGTCGGCCGACTGTTGGCTAGTTTGCGCACTCATCATCAACCAAACTGTTTAATTGGCCCAGTGTGCGCACGCACACCCGACTTACTCGACCGGCAGGCTGATTAGGTATCTAATTAAAAACCACCTAGCGACCGATCTTATTTGACAGATGAATGTGATACATTGCTAATTCCTTTTGGGGTAAAAAAAACATACCAAAGAAAAGTAGCAATGTACCTATCACATTTATCTGTGAACTGAAACCGGTCGCTAGGTGGTTTTTAAATAGATAAATCAGCCTGCCGATCAAATTATTGGCTGATAGAAAGTCCGTAGTCTGCGAGAGCTCTATCATAATCGCGTAGCACTTGTCGTAGCACGCGCAGTCGGTATGTAGCATCGCTACCATCGCTACGCTACGCACTTGTTCGGTCAGCAACGAAAGTCGCTTTGCACTTTAGTACTTTGTCATAGTATTTTTTTTGAGAAATGTTTTGAACTGTAAGATATTAGTTAAAAAAGTTGCTATGACAAAGTACTAAAGTGTTAGGCTACTGTCGTTGCTGACTGTACTATTATGTATTCTGTGATTTCTGTGGCTACGCCCGGATGGATCATGCTACCACAGTGCTACGTAACTTTCGTAGCGTGCGCGTTTTCATGTCAGCCGGTCCATAATATGGAGCTTTCCTTTTTCTCGTAATACGAAACCTTATAATCAGTGAATTCTTTGTTCAAGGGATGCTCAACCTCTGCTTTATTGTTATCTACTGACATTACTATATTACCTATGACGCTGTTTGTACCTACGTAGGTACTCAAATAAAAAATCACGCGCGATTCCCTAAATTTGAACAAAGGATAGGATGAATTAGAGGCATTCCGGGCCACTCGGCGAACAATTGGAGCCAGAGTAAAAATATATTATTCAAGACGACCCTACAATTTGGTACCTATGTACCAGAATGAAATTTTGTGTACGAGCCCTTCGTAAATAGAAAAACGCTGAGAAATAATCGCACCTACCCTTTTTTTAATTAAACTTAAAGCTAGCTGGATTTCATTATGAAATGGCAGACGACAGTTTAAACGTTTATGTCAACTTAAGATTATTTAGATTTTAGAGATTATTTAACTTTAGATTACAATTAAAGACGATTAAGACATCCATCCATCAGCCATTTTTGATGTCCCCACTGCTGGGGCACAGGCCTTCCTTATGGGTGGTAAGGAGGATGGGCCATAACCCACCACGCGGGCCCAATGCGGATTGGTGGGTGTTAACGACTGCAAATGCAGCCGGGACCAACGGCTTAACGTGCCTTCCGAAGCACGGAGGAGCTCGAGATAATAATTTTTTGGTCACCCATCCCATGTCCGACCCTTGCGAACGTTGCTTAACTTCCGCAATCGCCGGGCCAGGCGCTAAGCCACTGCGCCACCGAGCTCCTCGATTAAGACATGAATTTCATAAAAGTGCTTTGTTTGTAGGTAGGCAGGTTTTCTAATAATTTTACTAAGTAAGTAAGGGTTCTAATAATTTACCCAATAGGTACATACTTAAAGCATTTGAGTTCCCAAAAGCATGTAGGTAGGTACTTAGTTTAAGATAGCCCGAAAAAGCAAATGCGATATTCGAGCCGGTTTGATTTCATTACCATGCGACTGTTATTAATTTTTTTCACAAACAAGAGACGTTTAGGCTTCGTTTTGTCACAAAATACTCGATTTCAATATTCGTGCGAGATTCCTCTGTCCCCAAGAGCGCCGTTCCTGGGCGGAAACGTTCCTTAATTAAATAAGCTCCAGACAGGTGGAGAACAAGAAAATGTAAACGAATTCCTTTGTTTTTATTTATATTTTAGTAGCGACCGCCCGCGACTTCGTTCGCGTGGATTTTGTTCCAGGTATGAACTATTATCCACTATTCTTTTATGAACTATCATCACCTCTTTCACTCAATCAATCAATTCGAAATTAATTTTCGCGACAAAAGGCAGGTGAGCTAGGCTAGATACTCGTAGGTATGTCCTTCCCTTATCTAAGTATACTTTCGAAACTTCGAATTTAATTGTTCGAAAACGTGGGGTAATAAGTAAAGAAGTTTATTGGTTCTTTTGAATAATTTTGTTAGTATGTAATATGTCTGTATAATCCAGAAAAACAGTTCAGTTTATTAAGTACTCGAATATCTATTATAGAGAAGGGATCTATCAGAAAACAATCAGTAGGTGGATATACCTTCAATATAATTTCTAAGATACATATATTCTTTATCTTAAGCTACAGATATATTATTTATCTTAACTTAAATATCTTAATTCGCGAATTCTGAACGACAAACAAAACCAATACCGTTACGTTTGTCATTAGGTTATTATAGTTACCTTAAAATCTTTGGTTTAGCACGTAAGTACTATTATATATTCTGTGGTTCAGCTTTAGAGTTCTCATAATTGTCCAAGTTTGGCATCCTAGGCCACAGAACAACTAATAGTACAAGGTACAGAAGCTGCACGCAGCAAAGTCATTTAAATAAAAAGTGACTTTAACTCCGTCACAATAAAGTGCAATTCAGGTCGCGCAGTTCACCTAGTAGTTGCCTCTCTTTCTATCGCGTAATCCTACCCTTTCTGACGACGCAACATTAAGGTTGTCTTCTTTTATATGAACCGTGCAGCATGTATCATAATGTGAAAAACGACAAATTGTTTATTGGTTTTTTGATTTTGACATCCGTACACAGCACAACTGTAATGTCGATTCCACATTGTTACTATTATAAAGAGACAATATCTACGCAGGCAGTAAGATGCCGCGCTCGTACAGCGGCGGGCGTGTGGCGGCCCCTACGAACAAAGAACTTTGTTCGTAGGGCGGCCCTCTGCTCACTTGTTCGTTCGAACGAACGGCTAGCGGTAGGTGCTTATCGCGCGACCTTGAGCGAGTGAAGGAGGCCTGCCTAGGCATAGCTTTTAATAATTTTATCAAAACTAAAGCGAGTGTTTTTCTGTAAACGAAACTAAAACGGTAACTATTTAGTTTTGGTTTTACTGTTGAAAATTAGCGCGATGGGCCCCCCCAATTGAATTATGAATTTAATTTCTATACATAAGGAATATAATCTGTCATCAGAATTTGTCATGAATGGAATCTCGTCAATCCTAGTAAAGATTTGCGTTTGAAATTCAAGGCAAATTGATTTCTTTGTCTTTCATTGGGGTTTAGGAATGACGATGGACGCTAAAAAACCTAACCTACTACTACTTATTGAAATTGTTTCAAAATAGGGACACGGAAATCCTATTGTTTCTTTGATTATTGTATAAACAAGTCCCAAAAACAAGCTTGTAGAAATTATAAACACTCAATAAAATGAATACCTACATGCTGCTTACATGTTATCCTGTCTGTTCCTCTATGTAGATACAGTTTGTACCAAAGAGAATGTAAAAAAACTAGCGTTTTAGTTTGTAAGTACCTACTACTATGTATTCTGTGGTACAGTCACGGTCACGGCTTAAAATATGAATACAGTTTATAACTTTGACACTTTGTTGTGGGTAGTTAAAGTAGGGCCATCTTAATAGGCCACATTTGACATTTGTCAATTTTCGATTCATAGTGTGGTGACCGTAGGTGTTCATAGCTTCAAAACATCGATTAAAGTGAATGAATCGATACAGACTTCAAACATGGAATATGAATTCAGTTATTATGAAAAAGTACTTATGAGTATACTATTTAATTTTAACTAAAATGCAATGAAAATCAAATCAAAAAATCATCAGTCAAATCCCTGTCCCATTATTATTTTATATCGTAAAAGGAAACATAATAAAACAAACAAGTACGTACATATAACAAAAACGTTACGTTTTTTAACGTAAGTAACCGTAAATATTAAACTGATGTTCTTATTTGAAAATATAAAAAAAACCGGCCAAGTGTGTGTCGGGCCACGCATTACAGGGTTCCGTAGATACCTTATACCATACCATATTTAATACCACTATCATTTTTCGTCTGCAAAAATAACTTTGCTTTTTACAGTGTTGGTATGAATGACAAAGTTATATTTGCGGTTTTGGAAAATGAACTAAGTATATCTCAAAAACTGATTACTATATTGTGCTGTTCTAACATAGAAAAAAAATATTATATTTGATGCCCGCCGTTACAAGGTTACGTTGAGGAATTTTGATGAAGTGTCAAATGTGGCCTATTAAAGTGGTCCTACTGTAATAGTCATTTATTATTGACTAGCGGCCGCCCGCGGTTTCACCCGCGTGGTTCCCGTTTCCGTAGGAATATCGGGATAAAAAGTATTATATGTTTTAATCCAGGCTATCTACTATCTGTGTGCCAAATTTCAACCAAATCCGTTTAGTAGTTTTTGCGTGATTGAGGAACAAACATCTAAACATCCAAACATCCAAACCCACAAACTTTCACATTTATAATATTAGTAGGATTTCTGTTTAAAAAAGTAATAGCTCTTAGAGTAGCAAAGTCCTAAGCTATAAGTATACATAATACATACTTAGTCGTTTCTGTACCTACAATCCTACATGTTTTACAATTCCACGAATTCCAGCGAAACAATTTACTACACAATTGAAAAAGTTCGCTCATCACGCATACCGAAAAAGCGGTGGTCATTTCTCAAACATCTGAAGAAACAAAAAGCCTTTAAAGCGAATCCCTTCTAAGTTGAAAAGAAGGAGCGGTCGTCACAGCAGCGGCGTTTTTCTGCCGGAATTCCGGTAAGTTTTGCTTCGGGAGGTATACTACCGACTGCACTCGTCGTTTACCGTTTATTATGTTATGTTGTTATAGAAACCACTCTTGCAAAATCTGTCATAATTGAAAAACATTCGTATTACTTACGAATAATTCTGTTCTTTAATGGACATCGAGAACAGCAGGAAACTCTCCAAACTTTGACCGAAAGCATCGCGTAATGATTGGGGTACAGTTGATGCAAAATAACTTGACCTAAATTTTAGTACCACGTGACTGGCGCAGTAGCAATTTTAGGTACAAAAATGTTCAGTGCGCAAGCCTCATTGTCTATGGTTGGGTTCAAGTTATATAGCCTGTGTGCCTCGCGTCCCAGTTATAGTTCGTATAACTGGGACGCGAGGCACACAGGCGTCCCTCTACCGCTACCTCACATGCAAGCGTACCTTATTTTTTTACTACTGATAGTGTGGTACTGTCGTCATTAAATTTTAAGATTATGGTGAGAAATAAAGGTTATTTTATCTGCATTTATGCCGAATATGGTAGATAGGCCACATCAAACTGAACAGAACAACTTTTACTATGGGACTAATTCTGAAATCGTGAAATAAAATCTGCCGTTTCATACATTTTGAAATTTTCGTTGTAAATTTTTGATGAAACAGCTGATTTTTTATTCACGATTTCAGCGTTGGTCCCATAGTAAAAGTTGTTCAGTTTGATAGTCTCTATCTACCATATTCGGCATTAGTGGTTTTTTTGTAGTATATAGGTATTACAGTATGCCGAACTAAAGAAAGTGCATTCGGAAGTAGACCTCCGGACACGAGCGGCTACTGGCGCGATAAATTAGGCAATTTGCGGTTCTGCAATTCCGCTCTAATTAATTATCGCATGCCCACTGCCTATTACTTAATCAAGCGTCAACATGTTAACTGTTGCCTTTGGTCCTACTGCATCCGGATACGTCAGACGCCCTCCATTCCCGTGGTCCACCTATCAAGAGTGCGCACAACGCTGGAAAAAAATTTCATAGTAAAAATTATCGAAATTATTGATAACACTATCGTTTTTAATTAATATTTGGAAAACTGTCTATTACAGAATTAGAGAGCTATCTAAGGTTTTTTATATAGGTACTTCCTAGTTTCTCAAGGGTTTATTATTGTTAGGCATAGAAAAAAACTACAAAATCGGAGGTCACTTCACGATTTTTTTCTATCGAGTAAGTTTTAGCAATGTCTCTGTCAATAACATAACTGAGTACAATAATCTACTTTCTACATTTTTTTTGGCACCGACAAATCAAGTAGGTAATACCTACTGTGTCAAATCGTTGATCAAAAATGTGTATTTGACGTTGTATGCAGTGGCGGATTTACAGTCTTCGCCGCCCTAGGCCGAATAGTATCAGCCGCCCTTTTCTCAGCTCCCATCATGAGGGGGGGGGGGGGGGGGGGGTCCTTTCAAATGGTAACTTTAGCCTGTTATCATCAGACTATTTTTCGCCACGTTTGGCCGCCCTAGGCTCGGGCCTACTGGGCCTTGGAGAAAATCCGCCACTGGTTGTATTGTACGGCCCCTTAAGTTCACCTGAGTGTACCAGGGGTAGCTTTTTCTTCCCGTGGTCCAACTTGTGTCAACTGATTGAAAGATACATTTTCATATTAAGTATGAATTCTGTTCCATTTTTTATTTGACCAGAAGATCCTACTTATATCCGGTACCTACATGTAGATTACAGACCCCTAATCTCTTAATTAAAAAAAAGTCTTAGGTCCACTAATTCTCCGATCATATTATACCGCACATAATATCCCCACGAAAATCTAAAACGTGGTAAAAAAATGAAGTAAGTTTTGAGTAAGTTACTATCTTTTTCGTTGCGTGTTGTCGCAAAGCCAGAAAGGGTTAAATAATTTCATATTAGCTTGTGAAACTAAAACTATTAGGGCAATAACCTATGTGCCTAATAGGTTCTGTTATTACACACTGTACGTACCCACACATACTATCGCTTTCATGAAAGAGTTAGTTCGTACAACAGTAGGGGTAATTGGAAAAGTAACCTACCAATAAAAATCAATACACGTGTAGGCATTATTCGAGCATGGGTTTCTTGATTAATCAAGTCACTGAGTTGCTCCCAATCCTATAAGCAACACATAATTAACCTGCTTTGTTTTTACTAATGTAACCGCCCGAACCAGCCTCTGATTTAGTTAATAAATCAACACAAACAAATATCCTAAGGGCAAAAGTGGCAATCGACAGAACCGATTTAAACAGGATACATTTGTCACCGTCCTTTTCAGACCTAATAACCAGCCTGTTCAACTAATGGGTAAGAATTGGAGCCGATAAATAAGGGAATTGGCGACCCAACACACGCGAGAAACACAATTAATTACCCCATACGAGGCCACGCCAACAATTTACTTGACCGAGTATACGAGACAGGAATTTTGATAGTTTTGCTTTTGGCTTGAACTTTTCGAGTGTCTCTTTAGACACTTTGATGAACATTATTCCAGTAAGCATTGCAGTTGCAGACTGCGCAGTCCAGCAGCGGCCGAATCCACAGAATAAGGAAAAAGTTAAATCCGGCGCTGGAATAATGTGAATCAGCTCTGGAATGTACCCATTCCAGTAAGACCTAAGTCTACACCAGACTACAATAATTTGAAACGGAGATTATTCCAGTAGACAATGAAAAAAAAAACACTGGGTAGGTAATTCAATAAAAAAATTGGATGTAAAAAAACTTTTTCCTGAATAAAGGAGCCTTTTTGAAAATTCTTAGATTACAGGTAAGTTCCTAAGTGGAAATATAATAATAAGTTACATTTTCACAAAGTTGTAGTTAACAACAAAAACGGAAGTAGGTAAGAAGGATAACAACGGGAAAGTTCTTGAATAATAGTAGACACCTGATACAACAAACCTGTTGTCGGGCACAAAGCTTCCTACCTATAATAATACAATAGCTTATATAATAAATACTAAAATCACTAAATAGTACCAATAAAACAGTCACAGTCGTGTCTGACTGTTTTTCAATTAGTTCTTCTACTAAACTACACACTTAACTACAGGACTTTAATTCGGTTTTCATTATCATTCTTCCTACAGACTTTGATGTATTTTATGGAATTGACAAGCTTATGACACTTAAGTTTTAGGGACGTATTTAATAGCACTTTAAATTTGATGAAAACAGCTATAAAATTGTATAATAGCACTTTAAAATAATGATAGATCTATAATTAATATTATCACTACAAAAATAATGGTTTGCACTATAACTGTGTCCCAACTCCGAAATCATTTAATTTCTGTCAAACCATGTCAGACTAATGAGATAGCAAGTCTCATCAAGTCGGTTCTGGGTTCAAGCGTTGTTGGTCGCAATGGAACCTAACCTCCTCCTCAGCTCCCCTCTCGCTGCGCCCGCTCGTCGTCGCACCTAGTCGTCGTCTATTTACCAGTACTAAAGTTATAAAATTAATTTGTATGGTATAAAGTATTAAATTTAAAGCTAAATAATTAATTATATAGTGCAAAGTATTAATTTTAAAGCTCAGCATATTTAAAGTGGAAACCATAATTTTTAAAGTTCATTCAATAAATTTTGAAGCTAAACATTTTAAAGTGTGTTACATTATTTTTAAAGTGCAATTACGTAGTTTTATAGTTTACTGCTTATTTTAAAGCTTAAGCAGTAAGCGTAGCGTTCACACGCATAGAATGTTGGCCATTTGAGTAGGGGGGCTATTGTTCTTTAATATATATCATAACTATATATGTTTTGCTTTATTGTTGTCATATAAATAAGGGGATACGGTAATAAAAGTATATGAGTCGTAACTCTAGGAAATTGATTCCCATACCTGCAGAAATCGGGCGTGAGGTTATTCCGATATTGAGAGCATTTCAAGAGCACTTTCGACATCTATCAGGAACTTATACATAACATACTTACATACCAAAAGATTGGAGGACAGACTAGCAATAGCTAGTATAATGTTTTAGCACTCTAGCCTTTGATCATACTCTAGCATAATTTAGTTGCATCATAATTATTTAAAAAACAAAATGTATAATCATACATGATGATATAAAAATTAAAAATATAAACTGTGTAGAGATTGTACTAACAGGGACATTTATATTAATGTTAAGACTCTATTTTAAATGAACCTAATATTTTTTAAACTTGATTGGATGTTTTTTAGGGTTCCGTACCCAAAGGGTAAAAACGGGACTCTATTACTAAGCCTCCGCTGTCCGTCTGTCTGTCTGTCTGTCACCAGGCTGTATCTCATGAACCGTGATAGCAAGACAGTTGAAATTTTCACAGATGATGTATTTTTGTTGCCGCTATAACAACAAATACTAAAAACAGAATAAAATAAATATTTAAGGGGGGCTCCCATACAACAAACGTGATTTTTTTGCCGTTTTTTGCTCCATATTGATAACGACTACAGCTAGACAGTTGAAATTTTCACAGATGATGTATTTCTGTTGCCGCTATAACAACAAATACTGAAAACAGAATAAAATAAATATTTAAGGGGGGCTCCCATACAACAAACGTAATTTTTTTTGCTGTTTTTTTGGTACGGAACCCTTCGTGCGCGAGTCCGACTCGCACTTGGCCAGTTTTTAATATTATATTTTGGCAGACGATATTTTTTATTATTTTAGATTCAATCAAGGGCTACTTAGTACTTACTTTGATTTAACTACCTTAGGTCAAATCGGTGGGAATTAAATATCTACCCTGTCTAATCTACCTTGTTTCTAAGATATTACTTAGAACATTGGCGAAAATATCCTATTAAAACGTTAAGCGTTTAGAAAAATGATTTTCAAAAATTTTAGTAATAGTTACGAATTTTAAGGACTTTTAACTGATTCAAGAAAGTAAGATTTTGTGCTCTGTTTGATTTATCAGAATACCATATCTCAGATTTTATTATGTAACTAAGCAGGTTATTTTCAAACAAACGTGGCCATATTGAGGTTTTTTATACTATTTTCTGTGAATTTACGCAGTAATTTTTATTACTATTAGATAGGCCTATTATACTCACCTCTCAAATTACCAGCCTAAAATCTCGCATTAACCTCTCCGTTGCCTCAAAAAGAAAATCAAATAAGCGTGTCTTCATTACCACTCGTTTATTTGTTTTTATTAAATATTCTTTCATGGTTTAAGTACTGTACAATGTAATATAGAGTTTAAATCAAGAAATGTTCTACAGTAATTTAAAAAAAGATTACCTATTATACTAATAAAAGTTTTGGCTCTATATGTATAACATGTGAGTGGATTTGGTTGCACGCGAGTGTATAATGTAGAAAAGTTGCAATTACCTTTGACACTTGCCCAATCGCCATTCATTGCTCCCTTTGTGTCACTCACTCGTTGGCGATAGCCCATTGTACAAGCAGTATTTTCGTTCGTATTACCTGCAGTAATCAGTTAGGACACAATGGTTCTTTGACACGATAGAATGGAGGATGGATTTCAAGATGAATGTACCAGATCGCATTGTGGCAGCGAACGGTCGTTTCAAAAATAGCTGCTCGGTTGAAGTCAACGAGAAATCGATTGTGTGCACGGCCGGCGGATGGGATGGACACTTGGACGAATTAACCACTGGACGCGAAATGACAGCCATATTCGCCTTTACCCCTTAGCCACTTACTGTGACCGATAGCCTCAGTAAACGATATCGCGGTGTCAGTGTTACGCGAGAGCTCGAGGCGAAACATTGATAGAAAAAATGGGCAAATGCTCCGTATTGTACTGCAAAAATACTAGTGGAAAATCAAGAAATGTTTCTTTTCACGCGTAAGTACATTTTCAACCTATTATAGTAGCTATTTCATCGTAAAATAAATAAAATTTGGTATGTAAACAAAATATAACACGTCATTTTAAAAAAGTACTCATTGGTAAAGTAAATGCTTCATAAAAGTTGCATTTAATTTGGTTGGATTATATCAGTCACTCATTCATTTGCTTGTCATTTTTTATTAGTAAGGGGCTGTTACAAATATCGATAAATAGTATCGATGTGATTGTAAAGTGAAGGATTTTAATTTAAGTTTTATAAAAAAATTATAAGCATCTTTAATTTTAATAGAAATGGGTATGAATTGAAAATAATTTTGCAGATTCCCAGTTGATCCAGTACGAAAAAGAAAATGGGTAGAAGCAGTTCGCAGGGAGCAACCAAACACCACCGTATATGCAGCATACATTTTCAAACAGAATGCTACAATGTTAATTCGTTAAAACAAAAAAAAATTAATAAAGATTCTGTCCCGACATTGAATTTGCCTAAATTTGTAAGTACACAACACACACCAACCAAACGTTTCAGCTAGGTACTTCATACTAAAAGTTAACTAAATTCACCAAAATAATGTTAACTTAACCAAACGTTTATCTTAAAAATGTTTGCTAATGAAATTAGTGTTATTATTTACTAAGAGTACTTTATTCGGAATGAAAGGTATCCTATGTCCTTCTCTGTACCCCTGACAACGTGTGACTCTTGACAACTCGAGTTCCTCCGTGCTTCGGAAGGCACGTTAAGCCATTGGTCGCGTCCATGTTAACATCCACCAATTCCCGTCGGGTCTGCATGATGGGTTATGGATATGTCCCATCCACCCCTAAGTAAGGCCTGTGCCCCAGCAGCGGGAACATAAAAAAATGTCTGGTGTAGATATCAAAATAATAACAATTTTTAAATCATTAAACACATAATTACGAAAGGAATGATAAACAGATATAGTAAAAAGTTTTCTTTCTGTTTTGGGCTTGCTAAAATGTTAAATGATTCTCTTGATATTTTAAACAAGACTCTGTCACTAGGACCGAAACCATGAAAAGTTTTTTATTTGATTTCAATTCAAAAGTTTATGTTTTCAGTCACATGAAACGAAACGTGACGACAATAATATGTTATCCGATGAGATAAGTATTAAGAGTAAAAGTCATGAAATAATTTACCAATATCCTATAAAAATTATGAAAGAACAATTTCGATGCAGTGTAATCATCTTTAATGTTAGGTTATTAATAAGTAAACGAAAACAATTATTTCAAATATAAAGTAGTAATAAATATTACAAATTAAGTTCGCTTCAATATTAATCAAACACATGATTTTCAATAAACTCATTAGGTTCATTCATTCATTCACTCTTTACAGTGTCGATAAAAAAATATCGACAGCACTATTGTCATTATTTGACAAGTGTAATCCCCCCTCGCCCCGCAAAAATTGGTTGAACGTGATTTCATACATTTTTCTTGCGTTTCGTGTCCAGTGGTTAATTCGTCCAAGGATGGACAGTAAAGCCTAGTATTGACTTCTGAATTTCTGAAATAGACGAACTGAGCTACCGAGTTTTCATTTGCATGTTTTATAAGGACTTTTTACGAAATGTGACGCGGCTATTTTGTTTATATGCGCAATATGTGCTAGGAATACGGAACCTCTGTGACGACCTACTAAGTAGCTAAAGATCGTGTAAACCGGACATAAGACACAATTTAGACGTTACGTTTATGCATAATGAATGAATGAGTCAAGTTATTTTAAAACTTGCTCTATGCCCTGCGTATATTTCGATTTTAGGTAGGTTATATTCTGAACTAAGCTTTACGTGGGGGCAGGATAAACCCCGTGGTCGTTCTAATTGGTGAACGGAAATTCAGGGTGCATCCATTGTAAAACTGGTGTTGTATCTAGTTAACAACATTTTTCATTCTTTTCAAAGTTTTAAAAGGTTTTAGCATCAACAATGCTTGTTTTTTTATGTCAAATGCTTATTATTAATAGGTTTTCAAAAGTTGGAGTTGTATGTGTTAGAAATGTAAGTCAACATACCTGTTTGTTATTTGATCAGTATTACTTATATGGTTTAGTTTTTTGTCGATTTTCTTTAATAAAGAAAAATCTCTGTTAAAATGGTGTACATTTTTAATAATTAAGCTAAAAAGTATTTGAAAAGCAAGCAAGCAAACTCAAAACGTTCATAAGACTAGGTCTTTTACACATTAGTGTGTAATTCGAGCACTGGAATAAATCAAGACTAAGTAGTTTTGTACGTCAGATGAATAAAAGATGACTCTTATGAAAGGTAAATAACTAATTTAATTATAGAGATATCTAATAAAGATAACTCAGCACTCATCCTTTCTACTCTTACTAATTTTCCGCTTGATTCTCTCAGTGTAAGCTGCAACGATGTTCATAAGTAACGGCAAAGCCGATGACTTCTCATCATCTCTCACGCCGACTTCGGTACACAAGTCGGTTCTGCATTTTTTTTCTTTAGGCAGAGCTGCTTCCGAGTTCATGACTGATGCAGTATACAAATAGCCATTCCATTCTAAGTATTCGCGGATAAGTTCGTTCACAAGCAGAACTTCCCCAGTCGGTATTGGAACACCAACTTTTTTATCTTCTTGAGATGGAAATTGCTTGTCTTGAAGCACTTCAGTGACTTTAGCTCGCATCTGTGGATGAAAAACTTGGTCATTATCTGACAACTTTAATTTGTCGCTTTTATGATTTCAGATGAGGGTTGCAATTAGCATGATAAGTTAATCCCTTGGCGTTTTTTAAATAAAATGCTTAATAAGATTAAGAGATACATCGCCACGGCCTTCACTTAAAATTAATTGGCGTAATCCGTTCGATTTTCGTGGAATTGGCTGGCAACACTGTGGTGTGGGGTACTGTTCAACAAAATGTGCCTACATGTGTTATGTTTTTTCCTCACAAAAGAATTCTCTTAAACCTAGCCGATGTAAGTGACAATAACTTTATTTGGATTAGCATTTAGACGTTTAAATATATCCTCGATAGAAAGAAATGTAACAGAAAATTGTTTGTCAAATAGTTAAATGACAATGAAAAGGATCTATCCATCTTAGCATAATGCAACGTTTTAGTTTCAGTACTTTTGTTAACACATTTTCTTATGAAAGTTACTCTACAAATAATTCTACATTATTTTAACTAAGTACCATTTTTGGCTTTAAGTTTTGTTTTTCGTAATGTCATATGTTAGTATCTACTTTGTCTTTGATTAAAGAAGATTTTTTTGTTTACCCCGTGGTACCTAACCTATAGTAGTTACAATAATAAGTATACTGCGCCAGGTATAGCACTCCGAGACAGAGGAAGTGACGTGGTCAACTCAAGCTTAGGTACGTCATCTCTGCTATAGGTATTGAAATAAATAACAAAGCACAATTAAAATGCACTATAGTAATTTTGCAATGAGTGTGACAAAAAAATCCTTCATTCTTTGCTCGTTACTAGAAAGTCGCGCAACTGGATAGTGACGTAAGCCTGTGTTACTCCCACAATGCCAGACTTTGTTTTCTTGGAACATGATTTACTCTGTGCAAAAATCTCATGTAAAAAGTCAGCAGGTCTCTGTTTTATATTCTGTTTGTTTGCATCATTTAACGTGGGGCCTAGATCACAACACCGACAATCACTACATCGACGGTCGTTGTAACGACAACGTTACATCGACGGGTCACTGCATCGACAGTTCACCTTATGGATGGTGCACTACATCAACAGGACGACATATCGAAGGCATTTTGCATCAACGTTCACCATATCGATAGGACACTGCATCGACAGAACGCCATATCGAAGGTACTTTGCATCGACAGTTCAGTATATCGACGGGACACTGAATCGACAAGACGCCATATCTATAGTTCTTTGCATCAACAGTGCACCATATCAATAGATAGACATTGCATCGACAAGGCGCCTTACGATGGCATTCTGCATCGACAATCGACAGTGCACCACATCGATGGTAGGTATTGGTAACACAAGCCAAACCCATCTTAAAAAAAACCGACAGCACAGAAATATTCATAGTTTATATTTTATCATGTTTATATCGATACAACGACCGTCGATGTAGTGATTGTCGATGTTGTGATCTAGACCAGCGGTTCCCGAATTCTTTTGACTACGGTAACCTTTTTTACCCGACTGCAAGAGGGTTATGTTTTTCGCGCGTATCTTGTAAGTTTGTATGTGTGTTTGTATGTAATATTCTTTATTACCTCATATCTTTCAAACGGCTGAACGGATTTCTATGATTAAGATATCGTTAGATTTGTCTTGTCAGCCCAAGTGTTCTTAAAAAGGTGGCGTTATAAAAAAACCAACATGGCGGCTGTACGGTGCTATTATACGTAGTGGAAAAAAATTTTTTTTTTAGAATACTACTATTTATGTGTGTCAAATTAAAGGGCTTCTTTTAAGGATTTCAAAAAGGTATATCATGACTGTAATATATAATAACTAAAAAGATATAAATAAAAAAATAAATAAAAAATAATAAAAACCCGCCTGCATAAAAAGACAAGTCCACTGAAAAGATGGAAACAAGATTAAATATTAAAGGCAACATAATAACATGCAGTCGGAGGCATATAATTCAAATCATTCATAACGTCACTTTCTTTACGCATGTCTCCGACTGCATGTTATTATGTTGCCTTTAATATTTAATCTTGATTCCATCGTTTCAGTTGATTTGTCTTTTTATGCAGCGGGTTTTTATTTTTTTTGGTTCACCGTTTTTGGGCGGGACCCTAGCTCAAGTAAGAAATAAACAAATACAAATACAAATATCTTTATTGTCTCATGAGTTTTACATGGTTTAGTTTTTTGTTTTTTTTTAGTTTTTTAAACTAACTGTAACATTGTTTTTTATGTGAAATCACACCGTACTGAGGCTTTTTAGCTTGGTGTTCGCGTCTTGCAAGTACCTATAGTTTGACTTTAAAGAAGAACTTTTTGAGGTAAATATATTTATTTAGTTAGAACAAAAAGATAGGTATTTACTTAAAGTTTTGAATGTTCGCGGAACCTATGAGAGCCTCTTACGGAACACCAGGGTTTTCCGAAACACCATTCGGGAACCACTGATCTAGACCTTTTAACGCTTTTAACGTGTATTTTTATCTAAATCTTTGTATAACTCTTAATAAAATCTAAGTATCAAAGAATAAGTTGATTTTACCTCCGCTTGTAATTTATTCAAATACCCATTGCTCTTTAAAAGATCCTTTATTGCAACTAAAAGCTCGTTTTCAGAAATTGCCTTCTTTTCGTTCATTTTGATTGTAAACAAAGATATTTTAAAATCAAATAGACAGTTGACAGTGTGCAATGACTGACAATGTCAAGATTAAAATCTTGTCGTCAAAAATAGAGAATATAATTAAATCATTAGTAATAAAAGCAAAACCTCATAAAACAGCTCTACCATAGCCTATTTTATTTCCAAGCCGTGAACATAAGTTTGGCAACGTCTGTTACTGTCAGTTCGTGGTCATGTCGTCGGCCAGTCTCCATACTAAATGTATGGGAATATTTCAATTTTAAGAGGTCGATATTTTTTTTGGTAGTAATTGTGTGAGGTTTAAAATATGAAAATAATTTAGTTCTTTTATTGAAGTGCTTTGTATATTAAACAATAAGAAAAATATCAATGTTAACCAGGAAAAAATGGCTGTCAAAGATGTCATCTTTTTTGTTGATTTTCTTCAGCAGGGAGTTGATTAACACGCCCTCTAGCAATAAATGATATATCATTAGAAAGGTCTTTTAAAGACAAATATTTGCTGTTAATTTACTTAATATCAATTGTTAATACTTTTGGAGTTAAAGGTTATTAAAGTATAAAAGTGGTTTATTGTCTATAGTAGTTGATCTAAAACACCTATAGAAATGAATAATATGTCATAAGAAAGGTTTTTATATGACAAATATTTGCTGCAAACATACTTTCTATTAATTGTTAGTATTTTCGGAGTTTTAGGTCATTAATGTTAAAAAAATTGGCCAAGTTCAGAGCGTTATAACTCTCAAAGTACTAATAGTTGACGTTTATAGACATACAATAAAGTGTTTCAAATTTAAATACCTTTCCAATGATGTAAGATTTATTGCTAGAGGAGGCTTAGATCAAAATGCTCATCGTACTAAAGGACCCCCGAAAAGTTCAAATATTTTGACTACTACGCGTTCACTTCATCATTGCCGCTTCCTCCCGGCCCGCTTCATCATTCCGCACCCCCTGTGTCGCCCTCCCGCGCGCCTCCCCAGGCGACACCGGGGGCGCGGTATGAAGAAGCGGGCCGGGAGGTAGCGGCAAGAATGAAGTGAACGCGTAGTATGTGCTTTACCACATGCGATGTTGCCGTTCTGCTCAACTTCAGGGCTTGGAAGATATAGAAGGCTATGGCTCTACCCTACTCAAATAGAAAAAAGTCTATTAAAGTCGGATGGTTCCGGGCCGGATGTAATATTTGACTTTTTCATGTTTTGTACCTGTTGTGAATTACTCCATACGGGGTTATTAGCAACCATAAACTCTGGACATTTGAAAAATCCCTAGGGAACCTTTGACCGAGATAAAAAGTATCCTATGTATTATTATTATTTTCAGGCGCTGACTTGAAAAATTTTTTTGGAGGTCAATGTTTTCAGGAGACCTTAATACTATTCTGGTAAATCATAGACTGTTACGCCAGGCACCAGAAAATTTTCAAGGTAGCACCACATTTATTCCAGTGTACATGCCCAAATTTAGAATTATTCATAACATTGAAGACAATAAGGCAAGACACGAAGCTATCGCGTGCTTCGAGCAATGAAACCAAATTGCCAGCAATAGCCAATATTTCAAAATCAAATTGGGCCCAAAACGGCGCCGATTTAAAGTAATAAATTGGATGAAGAACTTCAAACTAAATTACTTTTACGCAATGTTTGTTTTTTTTTTACGCTCGAAATGTTCATAAAGAAAAGCATCGATAAAGAAACCTTTGTTGCAAAGGAAAGATCTATTTTTAACAAATCGTTTGATGTCGATTTAAAACATGTTTATTTTTAAAAGCAAAATAATTCATTGAGTAGGTAGGTACCTACCATTTAAACATTATAATCACAATCTGAAAAGGCATTTTATTAGATTTGAAAGTTGAAAGCATAATGTAAACCGACTTGTTCCTGATTTTTAATTATTTGCAATATATTATAATGTGTAGGCTAGTCACATGTTGTGTAACTTAAAAATGCGAGAGTTTTTATTTTCTTCGGTTTCAGCAGAAGCCATATACAGCAAAAGTTAAGTTATTAGAAGAACTATTACGTATAATAGAACTATAAAGAAATTACGTCGATAATTTAAATCACAGTAAGCCGGCGAGACAGTATTTTTCTCAATATTGGCGTCAGTCCTCAGAGGACAGTCGTTCCAGACCAAGCGTATGTCCGCACGATAAATGCCTCTCTTCCCGAGGGGACCTCCCGAGATGCCGACCGTTTCAATCAGTCTCGGCATTTTTAGGGTTCCGTACCCAAAGGGTAAAAACGAGACCCTATTACTAAGACTGTTCTGTCCGTCTGTCTGACTGTCACCAGGCTGTATATCATTAACCGTGATAGCTAGACAGTTGAAATTTTCACAAAGATGTATTTCTGTTACCGCTACAAAAATACTAAAAACAGAATAAAACAAATATTTAAGGGGGCTCCCATACAACAAACTTTTTTTTGCCGTTTTTGGTACGGAACCCTGTGAGCGAGTCCGACTCGCACTTGGATGGTTTTCTATTATTGACCGAGCGAGCACGAAGTGCGAGCGAAGCGTCTCTGCTTCAGCTTGGGCAAAAATTCTTTCGTATGTCTGTATGTTCTCTTCTACAGGTCGCATTTCTCAACCGATTCTCGTGAAAATTTGTGAGCAGGTTCGAAAATTATATGGAATTTTTGGTCGAGCCAGATTTTTTTAATTTTTCAAAATGGCGGAGATATGTTAAAAAAACAGGTTTTTCGGCTTTCCAGCGCTGTCTGTTCTCCTCTACAGGTCGCATTTCTCAAGCGATTCTCGCGAAATTTTGTGAGCAGGTTCGAAAATGATATAGAATTTTTTTGTCACGCCACTTTTTCGATTTTTTTCGAAATGGTGGAGATATGTAAAAAAAACCTATTTCAGTCCAGCTTTCCGGCTCTGTCTTTTCTCCTCTACAGATCGCATCTCTTAACCGAATTTCATGAAATTTTGTGGGCAGGTTCGAAAATCATAAAGATTTTTTCAAGTTGAGACAGTTTTTCTAAATTTTTCGTAACGGCGGAGATATGTAAGAAAAATTTATTTCAGTCCGGCTTTCTGACGCTGGATGTTCTCCTCTACAGGTCGCATTTCTCAACCGATTCTCGTGAAATTTTGTGAACCAGTTCGAAAATAATATAGATTTTTTTGTCACGCCAGTTTTTGGAAATTTTTCAAAATGACGGAGAAATGTTAAAAATACATATTTCAGTCCGGCTTTCCAGGGCTGTCTGTTTTCCTCTACAGGTAGCATTTCTCAACCGATTCTCGTAAAATTTTGTAAGCAGGTTTGAAAATTGTATAGATTTCTTATGTCAAGCCAGTTTTTCATTTTTTTTCTAAATGGCGGAGATAATGTAAAAAAATCAAATTTAAGTCCGTATTTCCAGCACTGGCTGTTCTCCTCTACAGGTCGCATTTCTCAACCGATCTCGGTGAAATTTTGTGAGCAGGTTCGATAAATATATAAAAAAAATTGTCGAGACAGTTTTTCGAAATTTGTGAAAATGACGGAGATATGTAAAAAACCATATTTCATTCCAGCTTTCCGGCTGTTTGATCTCCTCTACAAGTCTCATTTCTCAACAGATTCTGGTGAAATTTTGTGAGTAGGTTCGATAATTATATATAACTGTTCAGTCAAGCCAATTTTTTCAAATTTATAAAAAAATACTCACCCATTTTGAAAAATGATCAAAATTAGAAGCACCATCTAGCTGCAATACTCACGTACCTACTGTGTGCTTTGAAAACATCATGGCGACATTTTATTTTATTTTTTCGCGAGGTCTACAGCTCACGGAGCCACTAGTTATTAGTTAAGTACCTAACATGATAATTCAAATTTACATATTTTGATCGGCATAAACACAAGTGACCAACTGACGACATTATCGCTGTGACACGAGATGACACGAGGAAATATTTTTTTATCATAGACTCTACAATATAAAAAAAACTTAAATCTGAGCTTGATGGCGCAATGATTCCCAGAAAACTAATATTTGCAATATTATTTTTTAAAACAAAAGCTATGTGAATGAGCTATTTTTCAGCCAATACATTTAAAAAAAGTTAAGTTGGTCATGACACGGTAGTTAAAAGACCAAAAGTAAATAGATCCTAATCGTTTTGCTGCAAAGAAATTGAAATTGAAATATATTTTATTTAAATAAGCTCACATAATAAGCATTTTTAAATCGTCAATTCTTTTACCCTACCACCCATTATGACGTCTTTTAACTGACAAGAAAAACGGGCGCAAAAAACTTGTCAGCTTTATCAATCAGATGGAACGATATTTACAAATATGTATATCGTTTCCAGACTTTATATTAACAAAGATTAACAAATAAATAACATTATTGAATTAGCTCATTTCTTAATGAGTTTCAAATTTCTTAATCAATTTACAGATTTTAAGCTAAATTCAAAGTTTGAACTTGTTATTCAGTCTAGGCTGTTACAATAAATAAAAATAAAAGAAAAACATACAATTCAATATGCATTAAGATAGGAAGAAGCTTAGCGGATTAATATTACAGAATAAAATTTGCAGCTCCGTAACTAAGTATATTAGTTACCTGAACCTTCACCCCAACTGACAATATCAATACAATATGCAAAGTTATGCAAAGCTCCATAATATGCCCGCTTGTCACAAAGCATTACGTTTGTCTAAGACGGGCTACACAAATAAGGGGAAAACGCGCGAATTAAACGCAACGTCATTGTGTCGAAGATAATTTAAACGTCATATTTATTTTTAGTTAAACATCTCTCTACACCATCCGATTTATGTCCGATAGTGCTGAAACACTTAAATGAATAATTTTATTAATTATTATGCATTATTAAATTAATCTCTGGAGGAGCCTACACCCGAGACTGCCAACTTATTGAAATGCCAAAAGTAATATATTTTTTCATATTTAATTTAATTAATCACATTAATTTTATATTAACTTAAATACTTAAGAATATACTATTATAATTTAATTTAATGCAATTCAATCAAATATTATGTAATTTAATGTAGTTAATGATTTTTATGAACTCTTTTTATTTACAAATTGGCAAGAAATAAAAGGCTTTTTTAATTTTATTAATATTATTATAGAATTATGCTTATTGACAGGATGATATGGCATTATGCGAATCGAAGATAAGAATCTGAATTGACCCTGTTTTCTGGTGGTCATACTAGATTAGATTGCCAATTTGCCATACATTGTAACTAGGTACTTAGGCTTTGAAATACCTATTAGGCCTTTTATGCGTTATAATTTTATGCCTAATTTAATCATTAGTGATTTTATGCTTATCGAGTTATGCCATTTGATTTAAAGACAATCAAAATTAAGCGTTTGGTAGGGTCCACCGCAAATGTCGATACAGAAGCGCCAGGCGGCAAACCACAGAAACGTTAATTTAGGTAACTATATTGATTTGCTTTCTACCCGCATAATTAACTATTGATTGCGAGTTGTGTTTAGTATTGACAGTGATTGTATTGACAGTGACCTGTATCACACCTGGAAAGTGAATTACTTAATTGAATGTATTTTTTAAATTGATTGATAAGATTTTTTTGAAGTTAATTTGAAGCGAATGAAAATATTTAGTACCTAGGTAACTATAATCCTACTAATCCTACTAATATTATAAATGTGAAAGTTTGTGGGTTTGGATTTTTGGAATGTTTAAATGTTTGTTCCTCAATCACGCAAAAACTAACTATAACACGCAAAAAATACTGAGGTTGAAATATGGCACTCATATAGCAGATAGTTTAGATTAAAACATAGAATACTTTTTATCTCGATATTCCCACGGGAACAGAAACCACGCGGGTGAAACCGCGGGCAGCCGCTAGTTGTTTATATTTTTCCGGTAAAGCTAGGGTTTCTTAAGATACCGGTGCCGTCATATTACGGCCGTAATATAGCGGCGTTGAATGTTGTCTATGTAAACAATATGGCGATACCGTAACGTCAGAAACCGCACCGTATTGTTGACCGAGAGAGCGCGAAGCGTCTATGCTTCATCTTGGACAAAAATCCTTTGCATGTCGTTCTGGATGTCCGTTTGTTCACCTCTACAGGTCGCATTTCTCAACCGATTCTCGTGAAATTTTGTGAGCAGGTTTGAAAATTATATAGAATTTTTCTGACCATTTAGTTTTTTTTAAATGGTGTAGATATGTAAAAAAACATGTTTCAGTCCGACTTTCCGGCGCTGTTTTTTTTCCTCTACAGGTCGCATTTCTCATTCGATTCTCGTGAAATTTTGTGAGCAGCTTTAAAAATTGTAAAGAATTTTGTCAAGCCAATGTTTCAACATTTTTCAAAATTGTGGAGATATGTAAAAAAAACATATTTCAGTCAATTTTTTAGTTGGCCACTCTACAGGTCACATTTCTCAACCGACTCTCGTGAAATTTTGTGAGCAGGTTTGATAATTATAGACCGAGCGAGCACGAAGTGCGAGCGAAGCGTCTCTGCTTCAGCTTGGGCAAAAATTCTTTTCGTATGTCTGTATGTTCTCTCCTACAGGTCGCATTTCTCAACCGATTCTCGTGAAAATTTGTGAGCAGGTTCGAAAATTACATGGAATTTTTTTGTCGAGCCAGATTTTTAAAATTTTTCACAATGGTGGAGATATGTTAAAAAAAACAGGTTTTACGGCTTTCCAGTGCTGTCTGTTCTCCTCTACAGGTCGCATTTCTCAACCGATTCTCGTGAAATTTTGTGAGCAGGTTTGAAAATGGTATAGATTTTTTTAAGTTGAGACAGTTTTTCTAAATTTTTCGTAATGGCGGAGATATGTAACAAAAATGTATTTTAGTCCGGCTTTCTGGCGCTGGATGTTCTCCACTACAGGTCGTATTTCTCAACTGATTCTCGTCAAATTTTGTTCGGAAATTACGTAGAATTTTTTTGTCACGCCAGTTTTTTGAAATTTTTATAATGACGGAGAAATGTAAAAAAAAACATATTACAGTCCGACTTTCCAGCTGTCCATTTTCCTCTACAGGTCGCAACAGATTCTCGTGAAATAGGTTCGATAATTATTAAGATTTTTTTAGTTTAGCCAGTTTTTCAAAATTTACCAAAAAATCACCATTTCGAAAAATGTTTAAAATTTGAAGCGCCATCTAGCTGCGAATATACCTACCAAATAATACCAAACAGCACGTATCTACTATGTGCTTTGAAAAGCTCGTAGTGTGGGAAAAAGGGGTGGTGACACATTTTAGATTATTTTTTAACAACATACAATTTGAGCAATTTTTTAACGCGAGGTCTACAGCTCACGGAGCCACTAGTTTAGGATTTTTAAGTTGGGCCAGGTTTTTCGTTTTTTTTTAAATGGCGGAGATATGTAAAAAAGACATTTCAACAGTTTCGAAAAATGATCAAAATGTAACAAATTTTTTTTGTTAGCGATGCAAAGTAAATTTTGAAGATTCAAAAGATTTCTGGCCAAGTTTCTGGCCAATATTCGATATTTGAAAATAAAAAAGATTGGGACTTTGTGACAGAAGCTATTTTAGGACTGTTTATTTTATTTGCACAGTATAGATACTTATTAGTTACAAAACTAATAGTATTAGTATCTATTCTGTGTTATTTGTTTTTAGAAAACATACCATTTGTGCTACTTTTTAACGCGAACAGCTCACGTCACGGAGACACTAGTTTACATAGACAACGTTTTACGCCGTTAAATTACGGCCGTAATATGACGGCACCGTCATCCCAGGAAACTTGTCTCCGATACTTGACGAGTACCATTGATAATAGCCATCATAAATGCATTGTTATTTTGTGAGTTCCAAAAATACTTGATCAACTTCATAGGGAAAAATTATAAAAGTAGGTAACTATACTTACTTCATAAGGAACGACTACAAAAGAAAATACTTTTCTTCCAACATAAAAGAAGAGAGTTCGTAAAAAATGAACGATTTCAGTTCAAAAGCAGAACTTTATTTAAAAGCGGCTGACCAAACAGCCTGAATGAGCCCAGTCGAATATGAAACATTGCTCCGATTTCTCTGATCAACTTTAAGAAATTATCGAGCTTTCATTGTGACTTTTCCCATTGGTTTTGATTAATGAAGTAATAAGATACCACCGATTCAAAGTTTAGCATAAGAATTGGAAAATGGTTAAAATTACATAAGAGAGTCTTGTTATCTGATATCGGGTTTCTATGGGATGGTTACATTTAATTCCTTACTTATTTTGTATTCGAGCCAGGCACGTATCCAGACTTTTGATTTGGGGGGGGGACAACTGCATCCCGCAAACCGGAGAGTGCCTCGCCCGCTAAATTTGAATTTAGTCCTGTACTGTGTGTTCTGGATTTCGGGGGGGGATAAATCCCAACTAACCCCCCCCTTGGATACGTGCCTTATTGATAAATAATCTAAGATTCGAGCTTTGCTACTCTAAACACGAAGGGTCTGCATTGAATTTTAATTATTATCTGACTGATATTGCCTTCATTCTTTGAATTTTTTGAGCCTTGAAATGCGCGACCAAGTGGCAAACTTATTTCTATTACTTATAGGTTATTAGGGAACGTACCCATACTACGTGACCCGTTAAGGGGGGGGGAGGGGGGTCTTTAAAATACCACGCTTGGTCACGGGGGGGGGGGGGGGCAATGTTTTGTCACGTAGTCAATATTCTCAATGGAAATGTGCTTCTCTTTTTTCCAGCTGTATTCAAATAAGGCACGCAGCGAAAATTTTTTTCCTCGTGATACATTTTTTCACTTGTAATTGTATGTAAAATTATAGTATACACTCTTGGCATTACGTGGCTAGCGCCTTGCTAATAAAAAAACTAAAATGAGCAAATTTTTTTTAGATTTCTGTTAAAAATGATGTAAAACCATTATCTATGAGATTAGGGAACGTACCTAAGTCAGTAAGTAGTAAATTGTCCTATCTTCAATATTTAAGGTACTTTCCCTCCGTGTGGCAAAGTTTTGGGACACCCTGTATAAGCCCAGCCTCCTGATTACGTAACTCTGTTGCTAACAATCTCGTTTGTAATTAAAATAATTTCAAACGATTTCAACGACTGAAACATTTGCAATTAATGTTTGACAGTTTCATTTATTAGCAAAGTGCTATTAAAGCAAACTGAAACTGAAAATTTTCATTAAATTCAGGAGCAGGTCAAACTGGATGCAGCACAGCGCATAGCGTTGCGTTGATGACATGACATTAGGAATGGAAAATTTTAAAGGATTCGCATTTTCCATATTAACATTTTCTTGATTTATCTAACAACCATAAACGCTAAGGTTTAAGAACTTTTAGACATAATTGTCTACACACTCAGCTAACTAATGCTACAGTGTAAGTGAAAAAAATAAGTATCAAGTAAGTTACAACGAATAAAGTGGTAATTTATGCTGAGAAAAAGGAGACACTTTTAAGATACTTCTTTTAAAGTTCAGGAAAGGAAATCAGAAATATTTTTATTGCTGGTAGTGGGCCGTCATGATCATAATTCGAAATAATAACAAGTAACTGAAGCATCTTTATCATCATAGAAGATATGAGAGCCTCTGTGTAAGGGAAAAAATCGCCAATTTCATACTTATACCCCTATTATAATAAAATTGAATAAGACAGTATGTGTCATACCGAATGCCGCGCGGCTGCTGCGCATCAGTTGCGCGTTCGGTGTGACATTATACTATAGCATTTTATACATAACAACGCTGTTTGCCGTCACGCTACAAACGCAACGCGCTGTGCTGTACTTGACCCAGGCCTTATTATAGCATTTGCTCACGACACGACCAAAGGATATCCCTCGATCACCAAACGCTGTTTTTTTTATTGAGCACACGCGACTATTAAGGACGCATTGGCGTCTCAAACTACGAGGGTAGGGAGATTTTTCTTAGTAGGTAGAATATGTTTAGCTTTCACGTTAACTTTTTATTGATAACTTAGGGCGTATTACAAAAAAAGAATCACGATAGTTGATAGATTAACTTGATTTTGAACTTTTATACACGAGTTATAACGTCGCGGAGTGGGATGAACATCGTACTCTTATCGCGATGCTTTTTAATTTGTAATAGGCCCTCTCGTGTTTACTTAGAAGCAGTTTTGCTGAGCTCACAGCTCCTGAAAATCATCTGAAACAATGAAACAATAAGTATTAATAAAATGTAATAAACGTAAAACCCAGATGTATTGTGAATGTAGACTGGTTAACCTGAATGTCGCATATTCGTACGCCGATTCACTTGATTTCCATTTATGTTCCGACACCTACCGGAGCTCAAATGGACACGAGTAAAACCCGAAATTCAAAAGCATCCATTTATGTTTTTTCGTTCGCTGTCATCCATACGTCTACATAGCTCATGAAATCTCAATGAAACAGATTCTACGAAGGATCTTTTTTAACATCAAATTCTTTAATGTCTGCTCTATCTCAATTTTATTCCATACTAAATAAAACAAATACATGAATGCTAAAGCTACTGAGCTAACATATTTTTTTTTTTGATTTAAAATATTTTGTATTATTATCTCCCGTAGTTGGTCGTAGCACGTAGCGCGTAACGTCTACGCACGTAGCACGTAACGTCTACGCACGTAGCATTCATCATATCATGACATGAGATTCATGAGACACGACGAAGCAAAAAAATAAAATAAAAAATAGAAAATAAAAATGTCTATTAAGTTAAATTAGAATATCAGTATTTGCCGAACGTGTTGTTTTAGTATGTAAGTACAGTTGTAATTTTGTAAGAATGGTAACTATTTAAAAAGCTTCTGTTTCACAATAGTCAATTAGATAGAAATAACATAGATTCAACTATTGTTTATAGTAGAGTTTTCACAATGACACTTAAACAGAAGATTTTTATTTAAATGTTGATTTCTTTATCTTATAGTAATTAAGTGTTACTAATATTCCTACATAAGCAGTATTATTGTGTAATCAAGTCCGCTCGTCTAAGTTAAACTCTTCACAAAGGTGGTGTTGCAAAATATGTGTAACTGCACCCGAAGATTGCCGACGCATTCCGAACGAGGCAGCGTTGCCGAGCTTTCAAGCTCAGTCAGTCTCGATTCGACCGCCGACGGGGGTGGGCGTTTTTCCGTTTATCCCGCGCGATCGGTAGTGCTAGTGCGAGTGGACATGAGTGGGTTACTTTTTCTCGCGGTGTTATTGGAATATTAAACGGTAAGTTAGAAGGATAGCTTAGTTTTTAAGAAAAAAATAAAATAAGAGAATTATTTTTTTCGTAACTATCATAACACGTCATGATAACAAATTGATGTACCTACAGTAACTTTTAAAAGTTAATAACTAATGATATTACAGAATGTGTAGTGTCTGTTTTTTGACACTACAATGTGTAATGATGTTTCATATATTTTTTCGTAATTGCACATTTCGTTTATTTGAAAATTATTTGTATGTAAGTAATTACATTATTCTTTCTGAACCAAAGTCAAAGTCAAAAAGTCAAATAAGCTTTATTCAAATAAACTTAATTATTAAGTACTTTTGAATCGTCTATTTTTTCCTACCACCCGTTCCAGACTTCAACCAGAATCATAAAAAAACATCAATGATAATAAAAGGATTGAAACAATTATTTTTGTTTCTCGAGTAAAAAACAAACTTTCGTTGGTACTATTTAAATAAGAGGTTATTAGAAAGAAAGAAAAACAGATAGTTAATTTACTAATTTAAAGGAGAGCGTAGTATACATATTATATCAATTTAAGTGAGACCATGTGTATGACACAATACTAAACAATCTAAACAAAATTGAATTAAAATTACTAGCGGCCGCCTGCGGTTTTACCCACGTGGTTCTCGTTCCCGGTAGGAATATCGAGATAAAAAGTACTCTATGTTTTAATCTAGGCTATCTACTATCTGTGTGCCAAATTTCAACCAAATCTGTTCAGTAGTTTTTGCGTGATTGAGGAACAAACATCTAAACATCCAAACCCACAAACTTTCACATTTATAATATTAGTAGGATTATTTCTACACATCCAAAATATTAAAAAACCAATAAGACTCCTTAGCAACTTCGGATATACCTAATCTTTTATTCAATATTATATTATTCTACTTCGATTACTTATATCTTGTTATCTAAATAAAATTTTGGACGAACAGCAACATTTTGAAACGTTGTCAAACTAGAGAATGGGTAAATTTGACCCAACCATACACTCGGTGTTACAATTTACCACTGTGCTCATCCTTCCTGAAAATATTAAGAAGGTGAAGTTAATGGAACTTTGTAACGATGTTACCTAGTAGTATTCTTGTTTACTTGTAAAACTTATATCAATTATTTACCTTAAGACTGTATATCCGCATTTCAAAGAAATTGCGTTTTTTCAAAGAAGTTTCCTATCTCAATAATGAAAGCATTACTATTAATGTAAACTTTAGTTTTAGGAAGCAAAATTATTAAATTAGTGCAGTATAGAGAGAAAAACATAATAAACATTATCAGGTATTTTAAAACGAAGACAATCTGTTTAAGTGGAATTTCAATTTACTTGTCAGAGGTATTTTTCACAAACGTTTCAACTGTAACAAATAAGAAAACGACTCATTGTATTGTCAAGGAGTTCCATAAAGAGAGAAAATTTTAAAATGTGATTTTAATCACAGAGAAATAAAATATTAAAAAATGCTCAAATCGGTACGTTTTGGCATGTTTTTTTACTGGTGTTTGCAGATTCTAAAGTAATTTTTATTTTTCTTAAGAATAATGAGGTATTTGTCTATTGTATTGCGTGTTTTGTGTAAAGTTAAATCTATTTAATAATTTAATAGGAATTTTCAAAGTTCGCCCTCATTACGGCTCCCGCAGAATTGTTTTGATCATTTGTATTGAAAATTTAATTAAAAATAGAACGTGTTGCTACAAATGATTAAGGATGTACACGCAACAAAAGACTATAAAACTGATTTTCGATTGGGTATAGTTTAATGATACCTAATTTAGTTTTAATAACAATTGTTGACTCAACTCAATAATTTTAAACTGGAAGACAAAAAAAATGAGCACACAGGACATCATTAAAATGGTAAAAGAAATTTGGAAGAAAGTGGAACCTTATTAGATCACTTTGTTGGTCGTCTGCCTCTGTCTGATAAAAGAATCTCAGAAGCTTGTTGCGGTATCGAGCAGAAATGACCTATTTTTAGAGATTTTAACATTCACAATGCAATTTGGATACAATTAAGGCGTAGGCGTAGTCGTCGGGAGTCGAACCCGCGACCTTTGGAAGTAGGTCTAATGCTCTTACCAACTGAGCTACCGAGTCACTAGTGGCATAGTCGAAATATTTTTAGTGTATCCCACTCTTACGCTGCAAGTCAGCCTTATATATCATTAATGTGAGGAATTTCCTCGACATTCAATTGAAAAAATAGTTACCTATATAATTTTTAAATTTCTAATTTTAGTATTCACAATGCTATTCCAGAACTTTCCGAAGTCCGGACCGGACTTCCAAAGGTCTTGAGTTTGATTCCCGCCTGAGACTATCCTGGTGACGCGTCGATTTTTTTTGTATATTATTTAGTATTGTATAGAAATTACTTAAATCAAATAGTCTAGCTTAAAAATATTCAGTCTTGTTTGACACATCAAAAATACTGCTCTGCTATACTCAATACACATCAAAATCCATAAGGTATATCTAATTATTACCAAGGCCAATTATTACCTAGATACATAACTTTAGGGAGGAAGCTACCAGCGTTCGCACAGGGACATTTTTAACAGATCCATCGTTACTGGACGTAATGTTCACTTCGCATATAGAGGACCATTTTAACCGTTTAGGCGCATTTGGTCCACTTGCCGAAAAAACGTCCATTTCGCATTTGGTCCATTTCGTAAAACGTCCATTTCGCATTTGGCCCATTTCGCGAAACGTCCGTTTCACATTTGGTGCATTTCGCAAAACGTCCATATCACATTTCATCCACTTTTTAGAATTTCCTCCTTTGCGTGCAAGCACAAAACGTTTATCTAATGGGGATGGTAACGCAAAGCTAATTGTAGATGTCGCTGCGTACGCTTGTTCTGAGACAGTAGACGTTCAGAACAAAACTATAGGAAAATAGGTGTTTATTTTGTGGTATTTTTTTACCGAAAAGAACCCATTGACCCAAAATTGATATAAAAGACTATTCTACAATGCAAATGCTGGAATTTAAAGCCAAATTAAGGCGTTTATTCTTAATAAATTTATGATTTTTTCTTAATATCCCAATTTTTCGGAAATTAGTAAGTGCCAACATTTTTACAGCTTATAACACAGAATTTGGTCATTTTAAAGCTAAAAAACGATTTTTAAAGTAAAAACCCTTTGTTTTTACGGTTTTTGTGGAACAAGCGTACGTAGCGCCACTTTGACAGTTGCCTTCAATGTTTTTTCAATAACTTTTTTTTGTTTTTTATTTATATGGAGAAGCTTATACCAAAGTATTATGGAGAGAAGAAAATAAAAACCAAAAAATATATAAAAAAGTGAAAATAAATTAGTTAACATCCTCTATATTTATGGGTTCCTGGTTCTTTTGTGACGTACTAAGAAGAAAAAAGAAGAAAAAATATATAAAAAGTGCTCAATAAATGATATAGGAGTAGGTACCTATATATTTATGTAAAAAGAACAAAAACAAAATTATTTACCTTACTCACATATTTATGTGAAAGTTGACCAAATGCGAAATGGACGTTCTGCGAAATGGACCAAATGAGAAATAGACCAAGTGGACCAAACGGAACACATTAATACAATCATACGCCATCGCCGAATAAAAACGTACGATAAAACGGACCTGTAAAACAGACAAAGCTGCTGTGTGAATGGGTACTAAACTACTAATAGCACGGCAAAAAAAATCGGAACGTCATTTTCATTAATTCGTCATTGTCATTTGTTGTTATTTATGACACATAAAAGGTAATAATAAGTACGAAACGCTCGGTGCTCGAAATAATGACAAAAATATAGCACAATTATAATACCTATTCTCATTTGGGACAAAGGTTTTTTAAAGCAAATTAAGTTCAGTTTTCTAGGAAAGTCAAATATCACAAAAAGCTTTTATCGAAATCTAGTAACTAAAAATTAAACTGGTTTTTAAACTTTCCCTTTTAATTTGTTAGAGTTGATTTGACTTGTTTTTGTTACTTTTTTACTCCGATATAAAATTAGTTTCTCTTTGTGGTTCAGTGATTTGCCTACTCGTGTAACACGCAGGGTTCCAGGGTTCGATTCTTAAAAGGCTACATTATAATGTATTCGGTTTGTTTGGTGGTGGAGCTTGTTCTAAGCCCGCCTGGCTAGCTACCATCATTGACCATGTTAACTAAGCTTGACTTCAAAACAGTATTACAACATTGTTGTGACCCAGCAGTTAGAGGGTAGATGGAGAGATTAAATGCGCTACACTTTTGGCCTTATGGTTCATCCACCTGTGTGCATGGCCGAATACGATTTCAGTCACGTTAACGTCAAGTCATAGCAATACAAGTTTTGACTTGCTGGTGACGACGTCCCCTGTGTGTATGAACCCTTATCGTCACTCAACATAATTTGAGATGAAGGCCAAGTATTTACTCGTTGCGGATAAAGTAATGTACGAAACATTCGAAAACGTTATAGTTTTCGAATGTTTTGTACATTATTTTGTGTTATCACAACGCTCATAATGATCATTTATTCATAAAATAATAAGATAAGTACATCTATCACAAAAGTTCCCCATAAATGGTAAAACTTTTTAATAGGCATGTTGACTATTTTTTTATTTTGTGTTACATAAATTACCCCTCAAAAAAAAGAAACATTTGTACAAGAATTATTTCGCTAGCATGAAAACTGCCCGAGATATCACAGTTTGAAATGCACAAAATTGGACTCACCCGAAAACGCTCCATACTAACGGCTACCAAGGTATGACGTCACGCCTTCCTACGTTGTATGCAACGCATAGGAAATTTGTTCGGCAGCTATATTAAACATTGTGTTTATCAAAATGGTTTCTTTGACAAATTTGCTATAAATTTTACGGATTAACTAAATGTATTATTTATTTTTACAAATTTTATACTTTTTAAATGGACTTGTCCAATCAACTTTGAAGGGTCATAAAACAAATAATACGCAATATATATAACCAAGAGTTAAACAAGCTACTCCAAAAGTTTGATATGTTTACGATTTTTATTAGTATTTCGTTATTTTATTCATTAGTCAACATCCCTATTGTAAAGAGTGTGTATTTAAGTTGAAATTAAGTACGGTTTAGAAATGAACTGTAGTAACGCCGGAATAATAGACAAAGTAGACTATAGAAAGATGTTTTGCTAACAATAAAATTGATAGAAAAAGTTGGTAAAAAACAACAACTCATACTTCCAACTCCAAAATGCTTACCTCCTCTTGTTAAATCTATAATATAAAAAAAAACAATAAACCTGTTTGTCGCAAGTAACGAGACGTTCAATTTATCCGATAATTTTAAAATACCGCTCGTTTTGGCGCGGCGTCCGCTATCGGAACGCATAACTTGCGATATCGCGGAACCTGTAAATATCGATATTGACGGCGAACACTCGTCATGCAGATAATGGACTTAGTTTTAAATTACCTCGGTGGAGTAAATTTTAGTGCTATATTTCGCGTGAAAATTCATTTCACATAAAAGAGTCTATAAAGGCAGATAGGCGATATAATACGGTTTGTTTTATAAAATTTCAGTTGAAAAATCTCATTTTTCAGGACTTTACGTTTGGAGGGAGTTCGGCTCGATCACTAAATTCAGCCCCCCTACACAAATGGCTGACATTAAAATAAAAGAATAAATAAATAAATAACAATAACATGACATTCTGTGCGTTTGAACGCTACGCTAACTTTTAAAAATAAGCAGTGAACTATTAAATTACGTGCCGTGAGCTTGACGATTTCATACAATACGTACATCAAAGTATGTGATTTTTAGTTTGAGACGGACGTGTGATTAATTTTGTCTATAAGCAGATATAATGTTGGCCATATTTTGAGTAGGGGGGCAGCTCAGCATGAAATAACTGTCGAGGTAATTTTTATATTTTGTCTATTGGAATCGCAATATTGGTCAAAAGGTTCAATTGACCAATTCAAAATGTGCATTAAGTCATCTGATCCAGTGTGTCTCACCGAGAGTCCAGTTGATTAAAGAGCCAGAGCGCTCCAAGCGTTTTCACATTAGTTAGCGCTTGAAGTTGGAAAGTTCTTTTTAAAAATAATTGCGCTAGAGACTCGCGGAGGGTGAGATTTTTTAAAATTGACTTAAAATTTTCAGACAGCATAATGTAAAATCATTAATTACAAGTTATAGTTGCTTAACGATGACAACTGCATGTTTGTAAAGAAGACCAGAGGAATATATTTTTTCGAGCTCTCGATGCATCGTCTCTATAGTAAAAATTTGGAATGATAAAAATCAAAGAATGTTTTAGAATATGAGAAACTGAATAAGTTATATAACGCCAACCTTTGTTGATCGATATGACATTATATTTCACAATATTATCCTTACCTCCATTTTACCTTTTATTCAGTAAAATATATCCAGTATTCCTTTACTATACCTAACCTATTTGATTAAATACAATAGCAACAGCGGCCCTTCAATCAAGTTCTTGAATAAGACTTGTAGATTTCAAATGGAATATGTTATACTACAGTAGCCCGTAATACATTTAAATTATCAAAAAGGTTACCGCTCGCCGTTGTGATATAGTTATTTATTATGAAATTATAGATCCTTTAACCCAAGTTTTACAGATCGCAACCCGCCGTAACCTATATTTGTATATCTCCAAAAATGATATTTTTTTAGTTTTCGAGGTTTACCACATGGTTTAGCTATTGTCGTGTTCTACAGCTTTGTTTGATTGCCACTAATAATAGTAAGCCTATGGAAAGTCACCATACACAGATTTAAGACCAGATAAAGTCCATCCATTTTCATCTGGTCTTAAATCTGTCTATGGCTGCTTTTCATAGTCTTACTATTATCAGTGGCAATCAAACAAAGCTGTAGAACACGACAATAGCTAAACCTTGTGGTAAACCTCGAAAACTAAAAAAATATCATTTTTGGAGATATACAAATATAGGTTACGGCGGGTTGCGATCTGTAAAACTTGGGTTAAAGGATCTATAATTTCATAATAAATAACTATATCACAACGGCGAGCGGTAACCTTTTTGGTAATTTAAATGTATTACGGGCTACTGTACTATTAATACAGAAAGAGGTTAAAGCTGTTATAAATGGAAAATGATAAACGACTTTACATAATTTTACTAATATAAAGGCAGCAAGAGAGCTCACGATTTAAAAAGAGTTAAAAATCATAGTAATTACTACTTTTTTCAATTTTAAAAAAAGAACGAAAATGGAACGAAAGTTTGGTTTAGGTATATGATTATACCTATCCAAACACATCCATAACTTGCTAGTATAAGTACTTCGTTGTCAATTATCCTGTTGTACTGTATATTTGGTAACGATATATTTAAGTTTGTAAATATCGTTACTTATTTCTGTTAAAGCTGATAAGTTTGTTGCTGCCCGTTCTTTTTGTAATGTCAGTTGAAAAAGTCTGGAACGGGTGTGGTAGGAAAATATAGACGATTCAAAAGAGCTTAATTAATAAGTTTATTTGTATAAAGAGATTATGACTTTTGACTTTTGACTCAAATATTTGATGAAACGACAAAGTCTAATAAACGGTAAATAAAACCTGTGGTCTAATTGTACAGAAAATCCACGCTTTACTACTTCTTATTACATGGCAGATATTATCAAATTCAAAATCCATTTGGTGAGAAACTTAAATCGAATTTCTGTAACTACATGGCAGTGCTGAGTAATTTCGCTGTGCGAAGTTCAGCCTTTGTTCACTCAAGTTATACTTTACGTTATTATAGTTACAGAAAGGTGCAACAGAAGTTGCACCACCTGAGATTCTTTTGAAGAGTTGGTACAAGAATAAAAGTTTTTCATTCAGTAGTTTTCGGTTTGAAACGATTAATAAATAGAACCAACCAAATATTTTACATAGTGTTCTGAAAGGAAATACCGTACCGACTTATGAACGTTTACGACCTTTTTCAGACACAATATAGGAAAAATCTTTTATTTGGATAACTTTGAAATAACATCACGCCACTCTACCACATAATACAATAAATTTATGGTTAATATTATTAACTAACAGTGTTTTAGTTAATTAATATAAAAAATATTAGAAAAAATTGACTCTCCCGTAGCATCGTCTGAGGTGCTACTTTTTTCCTTCCGTGCCCGTGGTCCATCCACCTAGTTCACCTGGGTGTTCCACGGAAAATATTTATGCCCATAGTTCACCTCGGTGGACCACGGGATTTTGTATAATTTGTAATAATATTTTGCTAATATATCAATTATCATCTATATATATAAAATTCAAAGTCCTGACTGAGTGAGATATCAACGCACAGCCCAAACCGCTGAACCTAGAGACTTGAAATTTTGCACACAGATACCTTATACAGTGTAGGCATCCACTAAGGAAGGATTTTTGAAAATTCCATCCCTAAGGGGATGAAATAAGGGATGAAAGTTTGTATGAAAGTCCCTCAGTTTTGAAGCTAGGATCTTCAAATTTTGTGTTTAGGCTGATGATTGAAAATAAATAAATACGTGTCTCAGCGTTTCTCAAAATTCTACCCCCGAAGGGGTGAAAAGGGGGATGAAGTTGTGTTTAGAAGATAATCCTTTATTTTTGAAGTAAAAATCGCTAAATTTGTAATTTAGGCTTATGGATGGAAATCTAACGCAACGCATATTGTATTGGTATAATTTCAACCCCCATGGTGATGAAATGGGGGTGCAATGGGGCAAATAAACCTAAAAATCGATATGGATGTCGTTATTGGGGTTTTCTGAGTTGACGATTGCAAAAATAACATTTATTTAGAAGTCCAACACGGTGGACATGATTTAACCCCTAAAGGGGTGAAAATGGGGTTCAAATTTTGTATGGAAAAACAATATGAAATAGACAGTACAACTTTAAACTTCGTAGGAGCACGTCTTAAAATAAATATACCTACATATATTTTGTTATTTTGAAAATCAACCCCGTAGGGGGTAAATGGGGTAAGTAAACATAAAAATCGATATGGATGTCGTTCTTGAGGTTTTATGGGATAGTGATTGCGGAAATGACATTTATTTTGAAGTCCAACACGGTGGATATGATTTAACCCCTAAAGGGGTGAAATCGGGGTTCAAATTTTGTATGGTAAATATATAATATTAATATATAATATTAAATAGACATTACAACTTTAAAATTCGTAGGAACACATCTAAAAATAAAAAGGCAATTTTATATTTTGTTATTTTGAAAATCATCCCTTAGGGGTAAATGGGATAAGTAAACATGAAAATCGACGTGGATGTCGTTTTTGAGGTTTTATGGGATGGTGATTGCGAAAATGACATTAATTTATAGTCCAACAAGGTGGACATGATTTTAACCCCTACAGGGGTTAAAATGGTGTTCAAATTTTGCATGGAAAAAGAATATGAAATAGACATTACAAATTTAAAATTCGTAGGAGCACGTCTAGAAATAAATAGGCAATTACATACTTATTTTGTTATTTTGAAAATCATCCCTTAGGGGTACCTAAATGGGGTAAGTTAAGTTAACATGAAAATCGATGTGGATGTCGTTTTTGAGCTTTTATGGGGAGAGGGACAGGGACGAGATACCTACTAATATCTCTGGACCAATTCTGATTATTTTGTAAAAAACTAGCTTCCGCCCGCGACTTCGTCCGCGTGGATATTAGAGAAAATCCTTAGGGAACCTTCAACCAGGATCCGACCAGCCGTTTTTACGCAATTAGGCGGGTCCCCACCAAGCGAGCAGCCTCGTGCGAGGCCCGCCTCACGAGGCAAACGTCTTGCCTCGCGAGGCAGCGCGCTTGGTGGGGACCCGTCTAATCGCGTAAAAACGGCTGGTCGGATCCTGGTTGAAGGTTCCCTAAGGATTTTCTCTAATATCCACGCGGACGAAGTCGCGGGCGGAAGCTAGTCTTAATATAAAAATAGCATTGCGAATGCCTAAAATCTAAAAAGTCAATAATAATAGGGTTTATTTAAATAAGATTTGCGATGTGAAGTAGGCGTCTCGGTGGACCAACCTTCTGGTGAGGGCCGTGGTAAACTGCTGGGCGTGGGGAGTGAAGCACCTATCGTGAAGATTTTACACAGCTATGGCTAACAATTTTGAAGCAAGAATTAAAAAAAACGACGCAATAAAATTGAGAAGCCTAGGTAGATAAAATTAAAAGCCTCAAAGTCAGTAAATATCCACAAAGTAAGCGCACTCGATCGACTCATCAAAGTCTTGCGTACTCACGATCTCTCCATTAATCACCCGAACGTTACGGCGCGTACATTTTTTACTACGTCTTGTAGAGAGACAAAGACGGTGTGAGAGTTTCTAGAGATAAGTATTTTTTGAGGGATTTTTAAGCGTAAGTACATATTTGAGAGCGTCAAAGAGGCTTTTTAGATATCTCTGTAGTGTCTCTATTCTTCATGAAGAGAAGAAAAAAATAGATATTAAAGATTATAGCGGCCACACGCGACTTCGTCTGCATGGACAGTTATTTCTCTATACCACAAGCACTATACCGAAATGTATTTAATTGGTTAAGTCTTTTTTGTATTTTTGTTGTGTATTATATAATTTAGTTTTTTATGTATGTTTTTGTGTGATGTGATATGGACGTTTGTCTGCAATATAGATTATTATTATTATACTTTTTTCTGAATGAAAGGCATCCCTGACAACGTGTGCGCAATGAGTTTAGTCGTGAAAGCGTAACCAACAAACAGAGAATTTCAGTTTAGCATTTTTAATATAAGTTAGGATAGGATAGGATTTATACACTTTTAAACTTTCGCGTTGCATTTTATTAGATTAGGAACACAGGTTTTAAACGCGTTTCTAAAGTAGCTAAACATGACGTGACCACGGCCGATGCAACTCGACCGAATGGCGGGAAAAGGTAGGTGTTCTACACCTATGTTTACTTTTAAAAACGCGTTTAAAACCTGTGTTCCTAATCTAATAAAAGGATAGGATTTGTTAGGATTATAGTGTAAAGTGTCTTGCTTTATAAATATAACCATTTTACCATATTAATTTCTTTCTTGGAAATAAAATTCACAACTATTAGTCGTAAGCATAAGTTCATAAAAAAATATCGAGAAGTAATATTATAAACTTTTCTGAATGTAATTTCAGTTTTATCAGAAATGTTCATAACTTCGCCCCTTTTTCTTGGAAGTAGAAGTGTCATTTGGGATTGGATAGATTCGTTACCACTTTGTGATAGATACGAACTAATCAAAACTTTTTATTGTATCTCTCGATGGATCTATAACTTTTTTACCATATATTTTTTTTATATGACGAAAATTTTCGAACGAAATTAATTTCTTATCCATTTACCATATAATATATTTATCTCGATCGATGGTCAACGACGAATAAATATTTGAATTTACTAACTAGTCTTCTTATATGTATAAAACGTGACTTCAAGTTGATCACCACAGCCGCTGTCGTTTTGAGCCACGATCTCCATAATTCATTCCTAGGTAGGTACTTATAGTTGGCTGTCATAATAATGTAAATAAATAAGTAAATAGGTTGAAACAAAGTCTAAAATAGTCGAATACTTATGACAGTGTTATGGTGCTCCTACACCACAGTAGTTATAAAACGCTATATAACATTGTGTAGCACGATAACATTCTTTGACAGTGTGTAACATTTTGCTACAACATGTGAGTAAAAAAGTGAGAGAATGTTTCATAACATCTAAACTAGGGTTGGGTAAATTTCACGAAAAATTTCAGTCTGTGAAATATTTAGAATAAATTTCATTTTGTTTTGAAATATTTCAGTTTGGAGTGAAATTTATTTTTAAATTTCATATGACCAAAATAAAAAAAAATTACATGCTTTTTGTCAATATAATCTACATAATCATACAACAAATCAATAAACAAATAAGTTGGTTTATATTACGAATAGCTTTGGCTATTTTACAACTTTTAATAACAAAATATTCAGTGTCCGTTTCGATTGTCGGCCACGATGGCGTAGAAGAAAAACGACTACGTCAACATTACGAAATATTATGTAGAAAATTAACAATTAAAGTCGCAATGTAGTTCCAATATTCAAAAATTCACAGATTTTACAGTCCCCGCAAGAATCAGAGCATTGAAAATGAACACAAAAATTTACGGAAAACCAAAATCAAATCAAAAACAAAGTCCTATTATATTTTTAAAGTAAGTACCTAGGTAGTACCTATTTATCTTTACGATTGTGACACTCGGCTCCGCCTCGTGTCACAAAAGCGCCCGCTGACTGCCTCGACGCAGCCGAAATATTATTAAACGATTTTCAAAATTCCAACGAATGCACTTCTCGACTGCTTCTGCATCTTTTAACACTATTACCATGACGATCGCTCAATAATCATAGAAGCTACATCACTTTTTATGTACGGAAACACCCGTTTTTCTACAATTCCAAATCTAAAGGGACCACCTACAGGTCACAATTATTAACCCATTTTCAAATTTATGTTGCCATTTGGTAGCTAAACTAATACCCTAGGACCTTTTTTTCATTTTTTCTTAAGTCGGTTTTCGTTCCGAAATATTTACAATTTAGTAAACAAACACCCCCCAAAAAACCCGGAATTTTTGGAATATTACAAAATTCCAAAAAAAGTTACCGGTAGATTTTCTAAATTCAAACGTTCACACATGTCTTGACAAATTCCTCAACTTTTGGTACTATTTTCATCTCAATCCTTCCAAAATCCTCGGAGATATGGGCAAAAATACGTCTCAGGCGATTTGCATCTGATAACCATTTTCAATGGTAAAAGTTGTAAAGGTTTAACCGTGGCCGCGCGCTCGAAAGTGGAGAACTGCGCGGCCACGCAGTTCTCTTAGTCGGGGTCCCACTTATCTCTGATACGATTTTGTAGAAAAATTTAGAAAGTATAAAAAAGCCCTTATGTTTGGACTTCACGACCTACATAGCTTAAAGTTATGGCCGTTCGAAACGTGTATAATCGTGCGGCCACGCAGTTCTCTCAAACGGAGCTTAATAGATGTCTCATTCTTTTTTATAATCGCTGATACAATTAGATAAAAATGAAGACAGTATAAATAAAGTCCTAAGGTTTGGACTTCACGACCTACAGAACTTAAATACAATGGCAACGTGGTAGTAAAGTGCAAACATTAGGGCTTTATTTGTACTGTCTAAATTATCTACGAAATCGTTTCAGCGATTAGCAAAAATAATGGAACCTCTATTAAGCTCCGTTAGTGAGAACTGCGTGGCCGCTCGAGGTCCTCCACATTTTGACCGCGCGGTCAATGGTAAACCTTTACAACTTTCTGAATATTGGACCTACAAATTTGCGACTTTCATTGTTAGTTTTCTACATATTCCTTCGTAATGTTGACGTAGTCGATTTCTTTTACAACACCGTGGTGGCCGAATCGAAACGGACACAATCTAAACTAGTGGCTCCGTGAGCTGTAGACCTCGCGTTAAAAAGTAGCTCAAATTGTATGTTGTTTAAAAAATAATCTAAAAGGTGTTACCAGCCCTTTTTACCCACTGCTCACGAGGTTTTCAAAGCACATAGTAGGTAGGTATATTACTTGGTTACGTGCTGTTTGGTATATTATTTAGTAGCTATGCGCAGCTAGATGGCGCTTCTAATTTTGAATATTTTTTGTGATATTTTTGATAAGTTTCATAAAACTGGTACGACTTAAAAATTCTATGAATGTATCGAACTGCTCAAAAAATTTCACGAGAATTGGTTGAGAAATGCGACCTGCAGAGGAGAACAGACAGCTAGAAAGTCGGAATGAAATATGTTTATTTATATATCTCCGCCATTTTGAAAAATAAAAAAAAATGGCTTAACAAAAAATCTATATAATTTTCGAACCCGCTCACAAAAATTCACGAGAATCTGTTGAGAAATGTGACCTGTAGAGGAGAACAAACAGCACCGGAAAGCCGGATTAAAATGTTTCTTTTACACATCTCCGCCATTTTAGAAAATTTCGAAAAACTGGCTTGACGTGAAAAAGATATATAAATTTCGAACCCGCTCACAAAATTTCACGAGAATCGGTTAAGAAATGCAACCTGTAGAGGAGAACAAACAGCGCCGGAAAGCCGGACTAAAATGTTTCTTTTAAATATCTCCGCATTTTGATAACTAAAAAAAAATTAGCTCAACAAAAAAATATCTATAATTTTCGAACCTTCTTACAAAACTTTACGAGAATCGGTTGAGAAATACGACCTGAAGAGGAGAACAAACAGCGCCAGAAAGCTAGACTGAAATATGTTTTTTTCCATATCTCCGCCATTTTGAATAATTTCGAAAAACTGGTTTAACAATAAAATTCTTTATAAGTAGTTTTCGATTTTGCACACAAAATTTCACAAGAATCGGTTGGGAAATGTGACCTGTAGAGGAGAACAAACAGCGCCTGAAAGCCGGACTGAATTATGTTTCTTTAACATATATCTGCGCCATTTTGAAAAATTGCGAATAACAGGCTCTACAATGAAATTTTAATTGTTTTCCAACCTGCTAACAAAACTTCGTGTGAATCGTTTGAGAAATGTGACCTGTAGAGGAGAACAAACGGACAGCCGAAAGGACATACGAAAGAATTTTTGCCCAAGCTGAAGCAGAGACGCATCTCTCGCGCTTCCCGCTTGCTCGTTCAATTACCTGTTTTTAAGTTTCATTTAATACGTTTAAATAGTAAATTAATTCAGAAAATAAGGAATTTCTAGTAATAGAAATAAAAATCAGTCAAAAGTATTTCAACCCGTTTTGAAAATTTTTAAAAATTTCACATAAATTTAATTTTCATTTCATTGAAATTTTCACGGGACCCATCCCTAATCTAAACATATAAAATGCTAAGAAACTGACTGATCTATCAATGCACAGCTGAAACTACTGGAAGAATCCAGCTGAAATCTGGCACGCTAATAGTCCAAGAGGCTAAAATAGTGGATGAAAGTTTGTATGAATATCCGTCAGTTTCGAAGTCAGGATCTACAAATTTCGTATTCAAGCTGACGATTGAAAATATTTTTTTACCTGTCTCAGCATTTTTGATAATTCCACCCCCGAAGGAGTTAAAAGAGGAATGAAGTTGTAAATGGAAAGTCGTTATTTTTCGAAGTAAAACACACTAAATTTTAATTAGGCTTATTATGATTGGAAACTAAAAACAGCTAATAAAACACATTTTTCGTAATTTTCTTTTGTCGGCTCCACATGTTGGCCCAAATCTTGGCCAATGTATCGTTCATTGATGCTTTTGAAAGAACCTCTTTGAAGCACTTGGTACAAAACTGGCGACGTACGATGAATTTGCCAATATTGTGGCTAACGTGTGGAGCCGGCATTTAAATCAACCTCATAAAGGGTTATCGGATTTTGATGAAATTAAAACATATAAGTAATACTTTTTATCCTGGTTAAAGGATTCCTAAGGAAGCTAGTTTGTTATATAACGTTATATGGCTGCTGAGTGTGGGAGCACCTTTATATAAGTTATATCTGAATCTATTTAGGTGTCATTACACTGAAAAAAATAATTGATAATATGTATCAAAAAAGTATCACCGTCATACATGCAACTTATTTACATACGAGCGCACAAAGTTGCACGATTACAGTAATAAAGCACAGTTGGTTGGCCGTAGTAAGATTACTTTTTTGATGTCGCTATGATTTTTGTTAATTTTAATAAGAACTTGATCACTTTTTGCGCCAGTCGCAAGGCGTTAATAAGTATAAATAGTCTCTTTATAAAAGCACGTGATTATTTTGAATAAGTAACTTGATTGATATTAACTTGTGCTTGAACATCTCGTTTAGGTCTCTTGTATCTGCTAATTATGCAAAATGTTGATTTGTAAAAGCGCTTGACTAATGTTCACAAGCCACATGATTGATTTCAACGTGTTAGCTGATTGTGACGACAAGTTACTTGATTGATCTTACCAGTTCAGATGATACATTTTACAATTATAATTAATTGATTCTAGGAAGTACGTCTTTGTATAGGTAATGTAGCTTATTGAAACTAACCAATTAAAAGTGTGGATCTAAATATTTACTATTAAGTTGCTATCAGGTGGTTTGTTTGGTACTATTAAGTTGTTTGTTTGATATATTCAGTTGTTTATTTATTGCTATTATGCTGTTTGTTTGTTGCTATTAAGTTGTTTGTTTCATGCTATTATGTTGTTTGTTTGATGCAAATGAGTTGTATGTTTGTTGCTATTAAGTTGTTTGTTTGTTGCTATTGAATTGTTTATTAGGTACTCAAGGAAAAAGTTATTTTCATACTTGGACGCGTTTGTCCACCGTATACGCATTTACCGGATGCATGAGCTCCGCAGGTAACAGCGTCACCTACGTGTCTCATCATCTGGTAAGCGCAGATCCAGGACAAACGCCTCTGTGAAAATAACTTTTCCTTGAGCACCTAACAAACAATTCAATAGCAACAAACAAACAACTTAATAGCAAAAATGAACAATCCAAACTTCCAAAACAGAATAACATTCATTTTGTATGATTTAATTTTAAATACCAAATTTGGTACATAATAACGTAGATAATTTGAACCGTTCATTAGTGTTACTGAAATAAAAGAATTAGGTAAATGTGACATATTTTGTTTTATTCGAAGTATCAAAAACCATTCGCAAACAATTAACAAAAAAATCTTACATTTTGAGAATAATTCAAAGGATGTTTTATATAAAAATCTTCATACTACCTACGCAAGCATTACGGCCATACCATAAAAGATTATACAACACTGTTTAATTTAGAATATTTTAGACACTAATTATATGTAATGCTGTCTTTTTCAAACAATATTGTACATACATTTAAACCACACTTGTTGAACAGTATTTTGCGGCAAGTCAGGCCCTTTAGCATGACCACCGAAACGCGATATAATATAGCGATTTATCGCGTTTAGCTGTCAAAAAACAATGGATTTTGACAGTTGAGTGTCGATAAACCGCTATATCAACACAATATACTTACACGTGTTTCGATATTCATGCTTAGCATTACAGATCGCATAATGTCACATATCAGATTCTATGGGTACGTACATAAAGAAACAGATTTCCGGTGCAGACGAATTCCAGTGCGCTCAATTATAAAGAAACAAATTTGGACCTACATATTTCTTTATAAGTGAGCTCATATTATGATAACATGAGAATATTATACCTGCACCGATTGGTACCGACCCGAGCAGACTCGCCTGCACCCGAGAACTGTTTCTTTGTAAGCACTCTAAAGCTGACTACTCAGTTTTATCCGATATTAGCCCTGCTAACAGGGCCACTGCATGCAGGGCTTTGAGTAGCGCGCTTAAAAAACATCAACATTTTATTCACACATTAAACAATAATTATTGGAAGTAAAAAAGTGGATAGGTACATTCAGTTAATTTTAATCTCTTTTAATCTGCTATTTAAAAACTCGAATGACATAATGAGAATCTGACTTTATGCTACGACTTTTTTTTAATAACAGTCGTGTATCGTATGAAATATAATTAGTCTTGGCTTATACTAAATATCTCACATATAATTATTATATCTCTAAACGAACCTCTTCAAAACAGACTGCTTTGGCAGAACCTCCAAAACGTCCCTTGATAGTAAAAAATATACATTACTTAATAACTCTTCTTTTGTACCCTGTCGTAAATTGCCATTCTGCGACGTGTACAAAAGATGAGATTGTATGAGAAATATATTTTACTGCCAAGGGACGTTTTAGTAGTTCCACGGCGAAACCCAAAAATACTATTTTTGTGTTTCGCCGTGGTGGTGTTCCAGAATCTAGATTAAGAGAATTATCCTTGATTTTTTCTTGATTCTTTGCTCCAATTATTATAAATAGCACTAGTCACCGGTAAGTTTTTCAGCTCCTTTAGAATGTCCTTGCAGATTGTGGAAGCTAAAAGGTTTCTTTCGTATTCGTTGTCTAGTGCAGAACCCACGTATTTCAATAGTCCATTTGTTTCAAAATTTTCTTTCAGTAACATGTATAAATTCTGAAAAAAAAAAAGAAGTTCAATTCTATGTTTGTTTGTTACTACCTACTTACTACAGTACCTACAGACTGGATCATAAATTAAGTTCCCATACTACTAGTTCATAATATAAATTCCAATCCTCATTAATAGTTATTTATGCAACTGTACTATAGTAAGGGGTATTAAAACACGAATGTGATAATAGTATCACAAGAGTGTTTTAATTTAATACCTAATGTAAAGTTGCATACTAGTTATTTATGCAACTGTACTATAATACCTCATCATGTACTATGGGCAACAGCGACGCTTAACCAGTTTGCAACAAAATTCGTGTGCGCGCGTATCGCCCCTACACGAACTAAACGTATGGTTGTGCCGGCGCGGCGTGCAAGCGATTTTGACCTTAGCAGTGGTTAAGCGTCGCTGTTGCCCATGGTACAGTTGCATACAAGACTTTATCTACACCCATCTTTTTATTTTTTTTGGGAAACAAATAATATTTAAATACATGGATTAAAAACACCCATGATATGTATCCTCTATAAAGATTTTGACTTTGACTTTGTCTATGACTTTGACTTTCCTCCCCTTCCTCGTCATTATGTCTTCCGCAAGAGTGTTAAAATGTTGTACTGAATTTCATAATGCAACGCTTAGCGCGTGGGCCTGCGGCGCAGCAGGTCCTCCTCCCGCTCGGATACTATGATGGTGGCAGTTAGCTAACCGTTGCAGAACCTTTTACAGAGGATTTAAAGCATGGGTGTAGATAAAATACTTAATCTACACCCATGATAGAATCCTCTATAAAGGGTTTTGCTTCTCCTCCTTTTCATTATATCATCCGAACGAGTGTTATAATGTTGTACTGAATTTCATAATGTAACACTTCGCGTGTGGGCGCGCGGCGCAGCGCGACGCACCGTCTTGCTCGGATATTGTAATGTTGGTGTAAGCTAACCGTTTCAAGAACCCTTTATCGAGGATTCAAGGCATGGGTGTAGATAAATAATTTTATTTAGCTTATTAAACTAATATTTGATTTTGTAATAATACAAAATAATGTACTAGAAAAAAATCTACTTGCCACCAGACGGGAATGATTTGGTGACGAGTAGATTTTTTTCTATTATATTATTTAGCATTATTATAAAAATAGCATTTCAAATTCAATTTCAAAATTAAAAAATAATTTTGAAAACTTAATACCTAGTAATGGTTTTTTTATTAACACTACAGCCATAAGATGTCTACACTAACTTAATGCAGGCCTCCCCCAATGTTCTATGCCTCAATGACATCTGTTGGAAATCCACCGTGCCGGGGGTCAAGTCAAGTCTGATATTGTTTGCGTCTATTGTTAACGTCAAAATCGTGTTTCAATCTTGTTTGAATGGTAACCCAAAACTGAACCAGATTGTGTTTCAGTTTTAAGAAACAAGAACTGTGTCAAAAAAACATTACCATTCAAACACTATTGAAACACGATTATGACGTTAACATTAGCAGACTTGAACCCCTGGTTTAGTGCGGGTTAGCCGATCGTCCGAATCTCGTTTGTTATTCGGCAGGGTGCAGCACGGGCAGTTGAGGTTGGCTTGGGTCCCAAAATATGTAGTTTGGACCCCGTTACACTATGCACTGATTAAATAAGATTAGATTAAAAACTCACATTTTCCACAATTATGTTTAACTTTGTTGGAGAAGCGCTTGGAAGCACAGGCACTGTAGATGTAGCTGATACTGGAGATGTAAATGGCAGCCAAGCGGTAGCTGTGCAGTCCATAATAATATCCGTAGTTTCTGATTCTGTCTCAATATTGATATCCTGAAACTTAGAGGTACATAAACATCCAGACCAGTAATATCTAAACTCATCATTTAAATATCTGTCCAGCTGGGAATCAAACCCAGGACCCTTGGATTGCAGTTCAGCATGGTGACCAAGTGACCTTTTGCTAACAAGGTTGTCAAGTCTAAGAAACTAAAGACTAAACTGCGGTGTTACTTTATTAACTCAATTTAAAAAAAAGCAAGAAATAAGCAGTCATGAATAAGAACTATAGTAGTGTCAATCAATACCCTTTAAGTATTTTGCTTTTGGCTTCCCCTTACAGGATAGAGGATTATATTTATAAGAAAGTTAGAAGCAGGAGAGAGCCATATAGCATGATCTCCCCCTTCTTTCATCCTAAAACTAGCATGGCTTACGGACAGCACAGGAAGACAAATACCTAGACGAACAGTTCAATGCTTTTTTTGTTCAGTCATGAAAAGAAGGTACTATTTATTAAATGTTTGCTACTCAGTAGGTTCGGTGAACTTACACTAAGGGTAACGTTGTAATTTAGATCTGCAGATAAATTTAGAGTACTGCTTGTAGGGTATTCCGTGTGCCACTTTTTCCAGCACCTTGTAAAGAGAGCTCTGGGCCCCAATTGAGGTATTAATTCCTTAATATCGTCTAGCGAGAGGGCAGCCAGGGCATGCAAATTTATCGCATTTTCTGTAACAAAAGAAATGGTCTCAAGTTAAAAAAATCGTAACTAATCGAATTTTTTGTTTTTACAACCTATTTGGTTAATTAATGGTCAAATGTATTTTAAACTTTCCTAACATTTTTTCAAATAGATAATAATTCACCACATTAAAAGTGTCATAATATTAAGATACTTGATCGTTTTACCTTCTTTATATTCAATTTGTTTTATGAAATAAGCGCAAAATACCCAAATAAATAGCACAAGCGCTTTAGTTACCTACCTACCTATGTACTTACTGACCTATTTACTTGATCAATCTGGATCAGTGTAATTATGTAGGTAATGTTGTCGTATTTATTTATTACTAGGTACCTATTGAATAAATAATTGTGAATTTGCATAGGTACATAGGTTGTTTAATTCATCAAACCCCAAGTGGCCTCATGAGGCTGCCCAACAATGGAATATCTACTATCTCATTTTCCGGGGCTTGAACTAGTGTAACAACTGTTAGGTAGGTACACAAGAACTCGAGCATTACAAAACCATACCTATCTACCGGGCAGGATAATCCCGCATCGCGCCTTCCCGCCGGTGTTATTTGATTCTTACGACAATGTGATTGGAATGTGATTAGCTTGAAGAGGAACTAAGCAGCAAAAAGAAAAGTAGATACTTACTGATAAATATGGGCTTCAACTCTGTGAGCCCCCATGCCTCGAGTAGGTCGCCTGCTTCCTCCATTTGTTTTTTCTTGGGCGCAACTTAACACTTTGTAATATATCACTCACAGGTTTATTAAATTACAACATTAAAATCTTTAGTTAAAACGAGACGCGTGGACGATTATCTATGGACGTGCCTGCCGGCCAACTGACTGAAGTGAGAATGAGAAGGGTATGACAAGTCATGACAAGTTTGCGCGCCTCAATCACACAGATTACTTAAACCAATCAAGATACGTCATAGTAACAGCAATCTGTATGATTGAAAAAAATAAGGACGAAATCTCCGTTTAATACGTCAGTATTTATTGAAACAAGTTATTGATTAGTTTTAATATGCTGCGGTATAATTTTAATAAAGACTGTTTATTAATGTTGCTAATATAGTAATAGGGTTTATTATTAACTACATTTACATCAATAAAGCAACATTATAATTGAGATAAATGCAAATGATTCAAAATACTTCAATCATTTTGGCTTATTAGAATTAATAATTATACATGTTTACTAAGGTGACGTCACCAAAATTAAATAAGAAAGTTTATTGTTTTAAATATGTTTCACTTTATAAGCGTTCAATCATTTCAAATTGATTTTCACAATCATTTGCGGTTGATTGTTTTAGAATGCCTAATGATCAATTCAATTGTATTTTACCCAATCAAGCAAAATTTCAACTTGATTAGAGACCTTTTTTTTCAGTGTAGCGTTTTTCTATCAAGGTCGCTTACAAAGAGGTTCGACTTAAAGTCCGAAAGGGACGAAACGAAACGGAAACAAAAGCGAACCTCCAGCGAGGATCGACGCACAACGACGCTCCATTGTCCATCATTCGAGCATCAGAGGAGGAATCGGCGATCCATTAAAAGTTTTAAAATGCCGTTGAAGAGGTCGCTTTATTAAATTGAACATCATTACCGTCGTCCGACCTTATTACCGCTACGGCGTGCCTCGTAAAACTTTGATGTTCTCGTAATGCACTTACATTTATCAGCGTGGGAGGCCAAATGAATAATAACTAAGACGAGACATTGAACCTTTGATAGATGGATTTCGTTTAGGAGCTCCGAAAAGATTACATTAATTTTTACTCAGACGTTTTATATACGTGAAAGTACTGCAGACTACGTATTTTTTTTAATGTAACGCACTTATTCAATGTGATTGAAATAAAAAATTCATATCACGTTTAAATTTGAAATATTAACAAGAACAAACGCATTTCCAATTAGTAAAAGAACTAAATAATATCTCGTACTTTGACGGTGCCTAGCGATATTCGAAAATCCGTCACTTTTTGATATGCATAAACGAAAATATCATTGCTATTTTGAATAAAAAAATAACATATTGGAATATCCAAAATCAACAAATATTCTAATTGGAAAGAGTGCCCAAATCATTAACGTGAGGGATCTCATTAGTAATCAGGGTTATCAATTTTAATTCTGAAAAAGGTAAATAATTTACAATCTTTTCTTGTCTTTTACAAACAAAATTATATTATTATGTACCTATTTACTTAGTAAGTAATTAACGTTTTTAAACTAGTTTTTTTTTATAAATTGTAATAGGTACCTATAAAGTCAATGTTTAGGCGTCGCGTCATCTTAATTGGCTACGATCGTACGAGCAAACGATGACGGTCGGACACATTTCTATAGAGCAAGGTTGGCCTATAAAATTTACAGGTGAGCAAATTTTTTTAGATCGTGGAGGCGCTGGGCCAAAACTTTTACTGTGTTATTCAGAGTGCGTTCGTTAAACTAGGGCCAAAGTTAACATCGCGTTAGACTGCGGACTAACGTAATTTTAGCGCAAATCGTATTCAGAGTGACAGTTTAACGTTTAGTCCCACCGTTTAAGGAATCAAAGGTGCATTGTGATTGGTTTACAAGCATTAAACCAGGTTTTGTTAGAACAGTCTTGCACCCCAGTTTTGTGAAACATCTCTGAATAAGACAGTTAGGTTTTCATCAGGTGGAAGCGGTGCCACAGTGCGCTGGTCAGCCGGCCGATTGCTGGCGGGCAAATTCAAATGCCTTGGGGGGCCACTTGGTGGCTCGCGGGCCTGAGTTTGGCCGGTCTTGCTATAGTGTCTTACTTAAAGAATATGATTTTTTTAAAGAAACGTTTGTGTTTATTAATATCGTCGTGCGACGAAAACGCATAGTTTGCTCGTTCGATCGTAGCCAATTAGGACGTTGATTGCTTCATATTGGGTCACGTACCTACAAAAAAGATAGCAATATGCAAACTGCAAGCACAAATCTGGCGCCGAAATGAACAGATCAGAATATACAAGCGAGCTTAGTACAGCTCGCGCAACATAACTTGAACGAAACCATAGACAAGACAAGACCATAGACAAGTTTTCGCAGTAGCAAATTTTAGTACAAAAATTGTAGAGTGCAGTTCACACGGTACTAAGGTCAAGTTATGTTGCGCGAGCTGTACCTACCTACTACGCGAAATTTGACTTGAAAGATGAAAAGGAAAGCGTACGGTTTGGAGACAACATTGCATGCGTTTGACGCAACTTAAAAGTTGAAGCGACTTGGTGAAGACAGATCATAAAATGTATTTCAAAAACGAGGTTCTAACTCGTTGATCACGTATTTACAGTATCCTCTGGTATGTAATTTGATTTTGGGCCAAAGCTCGAGGCAAAAAGGTGGCAACTTTTTCGTGAAAGTTTTCACTTCTTCTATATAATAGGGCACACCGGGTGAATAATAATCCATGTGCTACTAAACGTTCTTATAACTAATACGTGATTGTAAGTTTATTCCAGTAAGTAGAAGGTTTTAATTTTTTTGTAGATTTTTTCAATTGAATTTATTGAAACGAATAAGTCGAAAGACTGCTGTATTTTTAGCACTCCTTTGTCTTCGGGGGAAGACCGACACACCTACCTACATAGTTGTGAAAAAGTAGACAAATTCTTAAGTTAGAAACATTTTATAAGTAAATAAGTATACAGCTATTCACATGGGATGTTTTTATTTACTTACGTTTGATTTTTTTTTACTTAAATTTAATTTATAGAATGTTTGCTAATTTTTGATTATGTACTTTCCTGTAATTGTTGTAACTATTATAATACATGAGCTTCAGATTTCCAGTCGGTGTTCGGCATTTAGTCATTGCAAAATTAGATCAACAACGACGGTTTCTCTAAGTTGACCTAGGCGGGAATCAAACACGTGAACTCAGAGATAGCGACTAATAATAGCGAATCTCTGACTTTGACATCAAGAAATAATTTATTTACAAGTCATATAATTCACAGTTAAACCCATAATTATTTAAAAAGCGTTGACAACACTTGATCTTCTATAATAACAGAGGCCCTCGCCTCAGAATGACTTTTGATCTTCGCTTCTTCAGTCATTTGCTGGGGATCTCGAGATGTTTTCTCGCAAACGACTGGAGTTTTCGTTATTACAAAGATAAACGAGTCGGTGAACATTTGAGAACGTGTTTTAATGTAGGTATTTTTATGTTATTAAAAGAAAAATATTTTGTCGGATAAAAAAAAAAAACAAAATGATCTCTTACAACATTTTTTGCAAATGTTTCGATTCTGCTATTTGACTGGTACCTGAAATAAAAAAAAATCGATAATAATATTTATTTCAAATTGACTTTAAGTACATACCTACTTATAACATGTAGTGCTGTTGAGTTGTTCTTGATTTTATTTACCTTACTGTTAGCCACAACTGACATGTTGTTTAACAGTTAATGAGTGGCATTGTATGGAGATTTTTCTCAGTAGGTATATACCGGCTCTACATAAGTAATGGCACAGATAACAGACCGAATAGGGACCTGCAGGTACAGTCATAAACATAGACATAGAAAAATTTTCGCTGTGCTCAAGAAGACCAACAAAGCGTGGAAAATAGAAGTTAACATCATACGGACACGGTCTACGTAAAAAAGAGACAAAGGATAAAGTGACATGTGCCAACATTTTTTACAGTAAGAGCCCCTAGCGTCCCGCCTAGCAAATGAGCAATCACAGTTTGTTTAAAATATTTGTTAATCTTAATTAGAATTTAAAATAAAGGTATCGTGGAGCTATGGTGTCTTGTTCTCTAAGTAATTGTGATGTGACAAAAAGAAATAATCCAAGTAATCACACTTTTCAGAGGTAAATAAGATATTGCTACACATTTCTCTAAAACCAAATTTCGCTACATTTATTCGTTTATCGACGAAGAAAACATAGATGTATGGAACATAGTTTATTAATTTCCTTTGCCACATTATAGTCATATTTTATTAATCTAAGTCATATTTTACGTATCTCATACAAAATGTATGCATTCGTTTTCGGATCATCTGTTTATTGACATTGTTGTTCTTTGACATTATATTTCTATGGTCATAAACCTCGGCTTCTTTCTAGATTATAGTGTAAATAACTTTTGGAAGCAATTCAATTGGTATATAAGTATAGAGGAGGGCCCGAGAATTTATTTGCGATTGGGCGTGGCGTGACAAAAATTGAGTCATCTTGTCACATATTTTCTTGACCGTACTCGCTTAATGAATTCGGAGCGTAACTTTTTATTATTCTAATTCTGACGCCTCCGAGTTTGTCAGCAGAACTGAAATTGGAACAAACAGTTATGGCGCCGGCGGAAATTTAATTTGCAGAAGGAAACACGCCTCACGCCTGCACGAGAAGCGCTAGTAGTAATGAATAGAAATGAAATCGAGAATGTTACAAGCTAACCTATCCTGCATTTAGCACGCTCGTGTTCTGATTTCGAGATCTGTTTTTAAGATGCTGTTACTTTCTTAACGGGGTATTTACTCGAGTTGACTCGGTAGGCAACTTGGCAGGTGACTTTAGTCAATTAACGCTTTTTATCGACAATCGCTTGTAAAATCTAATCGCCACCTCATTGAAATTAGGTTTGCGATTAGATTTTACAAGCGGTTGTCGATAAAAAGCGCTAATTAACTAAAGTCGCCTACCAAGTTGCTCCACGTAAATACCCCATCACTAAATATTTTATGTCACTTAAATGTGTCAACTTACTCGTACTTCCACATTTAGCTAAGGGTTTAAATCGGTAGTATGATTAAATTTAATTTTAACTTTGACTGGTTGTAATAATAGCCTTTTGAATAGGGCCAACTCGATAGAGTTTAGGAGATGAAAAAATAAGACAATCGCCGTGATTGATTCGAAGGTTTTTTTATACAACTGTGAATTAATTGGAATTCTTATAATTAACATTATAATAAAACTGTATAAAGATAATTTTAATCATACCTTCAAAAATTCCCTCAGCATATTTACCTATTTACTTTTATTAGCCCTAATAGAAAAGGAGCTCACATCGCCCGTCAAACTGTCTACTAATAAAAATGGGGTCTCCCCGTCTGCATATTTCAGGACCCTAGTAATAGTCGATGATAGTATCTAAAGAGATTGAAAAGCCTTGACAGGACTATTACTGGAGGATCCTGGAGGGGCAATGTGGAACTAATAATGGTCCGTTTTGGGTTTGATTGTAAATCCCTTCTCGAGTACTCAGTGGGGTCTTATAGTCCCCGTCAAATTTTGAGTAGAAGAACGAAAAAACAAATGAGAAAGCGTGGAAACCTAAAAAGATTAATTTTTGAAATCACGGAATACCTGATACATCAATTTTACGTAGGTTTTAATGTGATTTATATATTTATTTATAAATAAAAATATAAATCACATTAAAACCATGGCTAACCGACCGTTAGTGATTCCTTAACCAGGAGGACTCCTAGAAGGTGCCGAAAAATAGGGAAGTAAAAATTTTTTTTCTTATATTATGTCTTTAATTTCAACGAAAAAATTTAATCTCATTCCTCCCGGCGCATAATGGCACGTTAGCACCTTCTCACCTTATAGAAATATTCTACAAATTCTACAAAAAAAATATGTTTCCCTTAATACATACTTTTTTGACCCTCTGACTGTAAATTACTCTGACGTCACAGTAACATTTTCTGTAATGCCACCTAAAGTGACAGAACAGAATACATTATCTGGCTGCCAACGTAGCAATGTGTCATTTCCGTGGGGCGCATCAACTTACTGGAAAATTCACGTGACGTCACGCATCATTTCCGTTTCCACGATTTAACTTGCAATAAAATTGATTACAATGTTTTACGTTTCCTTTTTTCTCTATAAGAATTTTACTATAACTAAACTAACTACATCATAATATCAAATTATTAAAGATTTTTTATACATTGTGGTGGATGTTTATGAAAGCCGTTGTAAATGGAAATTGATATGCCTCATTTTCTTTTACAAATCGAGCAGTTATGCATTATTAATGATAACCAAACGGAATATTCGTTTCCTCTCAAAAAAGTTTGGAGCTTGAAGATAATCCATGAAATACGAAAATGCTCCAAGCGAGCACCAAGTATTTTTTTCTGAATATAAATATAAGAAGGCATTGGTAAGCTTTCCACAGTTGTAAATAAAGTGAAACGAAAGCGGCGTCGAATCAATCCACGCGTGAGAGAGGATTTAGAGAAAGTTTGGGCGTAAAGTATTTAAGAATACGGATATCTCTACGAAATATGTTTTCTACATATAAATAGGTAACTAAATCGAAAAACTTAAGGTTGTGCTGCTATATTATTCTGATAACTCCTGGGTCCTATTCAATAAAACTTACAATTTACAATTACATGTGATAGGTTACAAGTTTATATTCAAAAAAAGTTATAAATTTGTCAAGGTGGAAAATTTACATATTTGTAGAATTGTACTTACAATTTTGCATATTTCTGTTCAATAAACATTTTCCTATGACAGACGACAATTTACAAGTTTGTCGGAAAATCTGCTTTATTGAACGCATAATACGCATAATACTTACTTACTCCGATGGCTCAGCGACCCGAAGTGAGTCTTGGCCTCCGACACGAGGTGACGCCACTAGCGACTGGCAAAAGATCGCGCAAGACAGGGAACACCCTGTCTTGCGCGATCTCTTGCCAGTCGCTAGTCTCCAGGAGCTCACGCAGGTCCTTGGCGACTTGGTCCATCCAGCGGTACTTGAGTCGGCCAACTGGTCATTGAACGGATAATAATAATTGTTCTTACAAGTTTACTTATTTGTAGAATTGTTACTTACTTAGTTGTATACATTTCTAACAGGTGACCTCGGTAAAATTTGATTTTGATAACGATGAAAACGTGCTAATCGAACGACAATGAAGAATATTAATAAAAATCATAATTTTTCAATTTGAGTTTTTGCATTCGCAATGCTATTTTTATACAATTCTAAATAATATACTGGAAAAATACGACTCGCACCAGATAAAGGATTATGCCGATTTTACTATACAAGCTAAGTAACAAGGCCATGATGCGCTTTGATGAAATTACCAAAAAACTATAGTAATTTTATAGTGATTGCGTGGGAAGAATATCATTAAAATATAATGCGGGAAAAAAGAGAAATCTCAATCTCAAGGAGCCGTTTGGGGTTATAATTGTTTGACATTTTCCTATTATATGACATTTTGTTATCTACCCCTTTTTGATATGACATGAGTCTGCACAGATATGTATGGTTAATGCGCATCATGGCCCAGTATGCGGCATGATCCTTTTCAAACGGGAATCTAACCTGTGACCTTTGGATGTCTGGTCCAATGCTCTGACCGCTGAGCTACTGAGTCACTTCTTTTATATGACTGTTTTGTATGAGTTTTGCAAACACGATGAGTGAACACAATTTAATAATAACTAGCGGCCGCCCGTGGTTTCACCCGCGATGTTCCCGTTCCCGTGGGAATATCGGAATAAAAAGTATTCTACGAGGGTGGATCCAAAAATTCGTGGCCTAACGTAGAAATAGCTTTGACAGTTTTGTAAATTTACCCTCACTCTTTAGTATGGTTCTTCAATAGTAAATGTGCGAAGTTTTGTTCCGATACTGCAAGCCATATTTTTTTTGTGATCATTTGTTTGATGCTATCTGACATCTTTTTCAATAATGGAGAAAATTGAACACCGAGCAGTGATCAAGTACCTCAGTAAAAAAGGCCTATCACCAAAAGATATTCATCAAGATATGGTGAGCACGTTTGGTGAGTCAGCTCTATCGTATTCCAGTGTAAAAAAGTGGGTGGCTGAGTTTAAGCAGGGTCGGGAGAGTATTGAAGATGACCCCAGGAGCGGTAGGCCTTCAACCTCTACCACGAAGGAAAACATTGAAAAAATATGTGATCTTATTCTGAGTGACCGAAGATTGACCATCAGTAAGATAGCTGAGATCACAGGCATTGGTTATGATCGGGTACAAAATATTGTAACTCAAGAATTAGGGTTCCATAAGGTTTCTGCTCGTTGGGTTCCGAGATTGCTTTCAGCTGAACAAAAATGAGTTCGTTTCACAATTTCCCGTGACTGTTTGGAGCTTTTTGAGGTAGATCCAGAGGATTTTTTATCCCGGTTTGTTACCATGGATGAAAGCTGGGTTCACCACCGTACTCCTGAATCTAAGCAACAATCGAAGCAGTGGAAAAGATCTGGCTCTCCAACTCCAAAGAAAGCCAAAGTTGTTTTGTCGACCAACAAAGTCATGGCTTCAGTTTTTTGGGATGCAAAGGGAATTATTTTCGTGGATTATTTACCAAAGGGCGAAACTATAAATTCAAGTTATTATTGTAACCTTTTACGACGACTAAGGGAAGAAATCAAAGAAAAAAGGCCGGGTATGTTACGGAAGAAAGTGTTGTTCCATCAAGATAACGCCCGGGTTCACACTTCAGCTGAAACAATGGCTGAAATCCATAATTGTGGCTACGAAATATTGCCCCATCCACCTTATTCGCCGGATTTAGCCCGCTCAGACTACCACTTATTTCCAAATTTAAAAAAACACTTAGGTGGTTCGAAATTTTCGGACAGGAACGAGGTGATAGCCGCAGTAAATGATTATTTTGAGAACCTTCAGGAATCATTTTTTTTCGAAGGTATAAACAAGTTGCAGGTCCGGTGGAAGAAATGCATTGACCTAAACGGAGACTATGTCGAAAAATAAAAATTATTTCAGACCCACTTTTCTTTCATTTTCATGGTCGGGCTTAGAACTTTTGGATCCACCCTCGTATGTTTTAATTTAGGCTTTCTTCTTTCTGTGTGCCAAATTTCAACCAAATTCGTTCCGTAAGGTTTGTGTGATTGAAGAAAAAACATCCAAACATCCAAACCCACAAACTTTAACATTGATAATATTAGTAGGATTCTGTTGAGCTGTATGACAGCCCGGCTCTGGTTTTATTTATATTTATTTCTCTTTCTGCCGCTTATACACATCGTTCGCTAGAGTGAGAATTCCGCTCGGCGACGACCGGTGTGGCCTCACAAATATACTGGAAAAATTCGGCACCGGGAGGTGCGATACAGTTTCACCCTAAACCAGGCCTTATTCAAATAACGTTTAGGTTCTTTATTTTAAACTTTAGCAACGTTGTTCTCCTTGATGTTGACTTAAATTATGTAAGTATAAATATTTTAATACAATCTTTTCTTTTACAGATACGTGAGAGTGTGGTGAGAGTGAAAATGCGAGTAACTTAAGTGTAAAGTGATCGAAATGGAGATCGCAAATTTTGTGTTGATTTTTGTTTGTCTCATCTCATTCACCTGCACACACGCCAAAATAGGTAAGTTGTTAACTTGTAAATAGAATTAATATTTGATATAAATTCTTTCATGGGACTTAATATTTCTGTATAAAATATAGCTCGCTGTAATTGTGTTTTGTTTTGCTCTGTGGTTTTATCTCTATTCGTAATTAGTTTTATAAAAGAATGATCTTACAATTTGTTTTCAGAGATTAAGGTGAAGTGATTATAATAATTACGACCAGTTTCACAGGTTTTAGATAAAGTCTGTGCCATTTCGAAATTAAGTCAAAAGATAGGTCCAGAGACTGTGACACAGGCCTTTAATTAAAAAACTAAGTCATTACGTTCTTTGAGATTACCCGAGTGACATCTGTAAAGATAAGTTGTAAATAGAAAAAAAAACCAAATATGTACCTACAGCAAAACAGGTTTCAACATCAAAGCCAGATTTCGTTAAAGTTACCAAAAGCTTCCTCCGTGTGCCTCACATAGGAAAATGTGCACAAAAAGAAAATTATAGCAGAAAAGATTCTGGCAATTTTCGCGTGTCCACCGCTGTTTTGTGTTGCCTTTTTAGATTTTCCGTACGTCTGGATTTTTATTTCTGATTAAATTCGTTGCGTGCCTCGAGACACATTAAATTTCCCTCGGGAAGACGTCCCTTATACCTTTTTCAATTTGTGGTCGCCACGGTATCTTTAGAGGAACAAGTTACGAGTCTTTGAGAACTATTATTTTCCGCTTTCTTAGAATATTTAAGAAGAGCGTGAATTATTTCGTATTTAAATTCTGGCCATTCCGGTTCGTATAGGTACTTCGTTTATTATAACTTAAACATACTGTGCTATTCAGAGATGTTTAAACAAAACTAGGGTGCAAGACTAGACTGTTCTAGCAAAACCTGGTTTAATGCTTGTATACCAATCACAATGCACCTTCTAATCCTTAAACGGTGAGACTAAACGTTAAACTGTCACTCTGAATACGATTTGCGCTAAAATGGCGTTAGCCCGCAGTCTAACGCCATGTTAACTTTGGCCCTAGTTTAACGAACGCACTCTGAATAAGACAGAAAAGATTTCGTAGCTTGAAAGTTCCATACCATAATATTATTTTAGTTTGTAGGTACTACATGGTACCTACATACAAATGCTTACTTCAGTTTAAATATTTTTCTCTATAGAGAAAAGGTATACCTTTTTATATGTATACTTTTTATTCTGTCCTCTCTTGTGTAATATGCAACAGATCATTATAAAAGTGTTACTATAATAGCTGTCTCAAATAATAATAATTCCAACAAAGAGCTATAAAGCTTATAAAAAAGTCAGTCAGCTTATAAAGCTTATAAAGCTTGACTGACTCGAAGCGAAAACTAGCTATTTTAACCTCCTGCCTGTACCCTTAGCACGAACAGCTATCGAGAAATCTTACGCGCGTAAAAAAATACTACTCGATAACGTACTCGATACGAAAGCTAGCAAAATCGGCAGCACGAATTTCACAGAGCTGGCTAACGTCAACTCGATAGTAGTGATAAATAAAGCTACCGTGACACAATCCAATTATCAATCCAATTGAAGCCAGGTACGTTCCAAAACCATGATACATATCTATGTAAATCATAAATATGTAAATTAAAATTCAATCAAGTTGTTAATTATTATAATTTTACATTAATTATTCTTATTTTTAATAATAAAACTGTTAACAATATTTATTTCATTTAAAAACGTTAATTAATTTGCAAATTTATTATAATAATTTTTAAAACGTGCAAGATTTTGCCCATGGTTTTGAACGGTCATTGCACCTTGCCCGTGATTGGTTTGAAAAAGAAGAGTGTCTCTATTCTTTCTCTCTTTCTTTCTCATCCTGTGATTTAATGAAAAATATAACCTAAAATAGAAAGCTGTAAAGCCAAGCCATTTCTTTATTTTGTTTTTGTCTAAAATGATTTATTTCTGCCGGCTAGCTAACAAAAAATACAATCGCGAGGAAATAATATTATAACCAGTAAACTACAATTTGTAATGAATGATTTCATCAAATTGTTCTAATTGAAGATTTTTTATGAACTTGAAGAAAAACAATGGATTATCGTCGATGAATAAGAAGGAAATTGTTTACATATAAACAATAAAACCTTTGAACGTTCTATGAAATGTGAATTTCATCGGCATTAGTGCCTATAGTGTTTGAAGATTCGACAAATTAAAGACTTTATTAAATTTGCATTGTTATATTTAGTTAGTGTTTTCGTCATAGTTTTAATCTTATTTTTTAATACCTCAACGAAACATAATTAATTAACTGTATGCAAACTGTGTGATGTTGTGGATGAAAACAAATATTATACGTATAACACCGTATGCTCTAGTTTTATTTGAGTTTTGTAGGTAAGTTCTAAAATATTGCTAAAATATATGTAGGTATGGTGGATGTGGGGGACACCGTGGATAGCGTAAAATTACGAGATTTTTATTTTACAAATTTCTATGTTTAATGAGAACAATTTAAGTAATATTGCCTGTGGATAATTCAGTGGACATTTCATAGTTCTCAAATTAATTTTTGTTACTACATAAATTGCTTTTAAAACTTAATAATTAATAATACAAAGTAGCTCGAAAAGTCTCTCACTGAAAAAATGTCAGTGAGTAAGTTGTCGATAGCCAGCTTGCGAGTGTCTCGATACCGTATGTCAAAAGTGGGTTCGTGCTACCTATTTCCATACAAGTTGTAACTTTACTATTCGAACTCGATTCGATGGCTGCTCGATACCTTATGTCAAAATGTTTCGTGATTCCAAATCTTAGTTCCGTTTACGGACGTAGGGGCGCTGTACAAATTTCCATACAAAATTGTAGGATTCGAGTAGTTTTACGCGCGTTATTTTTCTCGATAGCTGTTCGTGCTAAGGCTACAGGCAGGAGGTTAAAATAGCTAGTTTTCGCTTTACAGAATCTTTACTCGACTCGCTACCATCAGTCAAGCTGTCAGGAGGCCAGTCTAAGTTCGATTGCCGAGCATGATTACGCCGCTTGTGCTCACTTTTGCTTGTCAGGTGGACTTGTGCGTGACCTGAATTTAACAACGGGTTTTTGCCTTTATTATATTTAAAAAAAACTATTTATTAAGTATATTTTTTCATCCTTCATCCACCCGAAATAAAATTTGCAGTAATATGCTTTTTGATAGTGAGTCAAATCCCTTATTCGTTGTGAACTCATAATATCAAGGACAGGGTTAGCAGTTACTGCTATTTTCTTACTTAAAACTTGTTTTGATGCAATCCTTTAGCGTGAATCACCTATCTATTTTCCCTTTAAGTTATAATTTTATACATAAATCTAATGTTTATACATTAGATTTATGGATAAAGTTTTAACTTTACTAGAATAATCTAGGTGATGTTTTTACTAAATCAGTTTAAGAAAATTGTGCCATTCTTACATAAAACCAATTTGACATTCGAAAATTCTGTCGGATTTATTCGCTCTAGTTTCTGGAAAGTTTGTCGTTTATACTAATACACCAGCTTTCGTATACTGCAAAGAGAATTCGACAAACACTCACAACTTAACTTCTTAAAATACTTAGGTAATTAGCCGTACCCGTTAAACACCTGTGTACACAAGCTAAACTAGTGTTAACTATTTAATTGAGTTACAGGATAGTTACAGGATTCTCGTTTGCAGGAAGCATGCGGTTTCGTCTAAATAGATGCTTAAAACTTTGGACTAATTTTCTGCTTGAAGTGCTTTTTCCAACATACACGAGTGTTTTGGAATTCTTGATAGCGCACTAAACAGGCGACTGAAACTTTTTGTATATATATTTTGTTCAGCAAATTCGCAGCACTTACGCATGTAAGCATGTTACGCGCATGTTACGCACTTCACAACGCAGTTGATTTGTTTTTAAATTTTGCCATTTTTTAAAAGCTTTTAATAAAAATGAAAAAGCGAACAAAGTTTTGCGTAAATCCGACTAGGTAAATACATAGTTATTGACCGAGCGAGCACGAAGTGCGAGCGAAGCGTCTCTGCTTCAGCTTGGGCAAAAATTCTTTCGTATGTCCGGCTGTCTGTTCCAACCTACAGGTCGCATTTCTCAACTGATTCTCGTGAAATTTTGTAAGAAGGTTTTAAAATGATGTACAATTTTTTTTTGTTAAGAAAGTTTTTTGAATTTTTCAAAATAGCGGAGGTATGTTAAAAAAACAGATTTCAGTCCGACTTTCCAGCGCTGTCTGTTCTCCTCTACAGGTCGCATTTCTCAACCGATTCTCGTGAAAATTTGTAAACAGTTTTGAACATAACATAGATTTTTTTGTCACGCCAGTTTTTTGAAATTTTTCTTATTGGTGGAGATATGTGAAAAAAACTTATTTCAGTCTGGCTTTCCAGCGCTGTCTGTTCTTCTCTACAGGTCGCATTTCTCAACCGATTCTCGTGAAATTTTGTAAGAAGGTTTGAAAATGATGTACAATATTTTTTTGTTTAGCAATTTTTTTTAATTTTTTCAAAATGGCGGAGATATGTTAAGAAAACAGATTTCAGTCCGACTTTCCAGCGCTGTCTGTTCTCCTCTACAGGTCGCATTTCTCAACCGATCCCTGTAAAATTTTGTGAGCATGTTTGTTAATTATATAGAATTTTTTTGCCGAGCCAGATTTTTAAAATTTTTCAAAATGGCGGAGATATGTAAAAAAAACAGATTTTACGGCTTTCCAGCGCTGTCTATTCTCCTCTACAGGTCGCATTTCTCAACAGATTCTCGTGAAATTTTGTGAGCAGCTTTGAAAATGATGTAGATTTTTTTCGTCACGCCACTTTTTAGATTTTTTCAAAAATGGCGGAGATATGTAAAAAAAAACATATTTCAGTCCAGCTTTCCGGCTTTGTCTTTTCACCTCTACAGGTCGCATTTCTCAACCGATTACCGTGAAATTTTTTTGGCATGTTCAAAAATGATATAGATTATTTTAAATAGAACCAGTTTTTCAAAATTTTTTGAAATGGCGGAGATATGTAAAAAAAAAACAGTCCGGCTTTCTGGCGCTGGATGTTCTCCTCTACAGGTCGCATTTCTTAACCGATTCTCGTGAAATTTTGTGAGCAGGTTCGTAAATAATACAGATTTTTTTGTCACGCCAGTTTTTTTATTTTTTTTTAATGGCAGAGATACGTAAAAAATCATATTTCAGTCCGACTTTCCAGCTGTCTGTTTTCCCCTACACTACAGTAGCCTTAGCACGAACAGCTATCGAGAAAAATAACGCGCGTAAAACTACTCGAATCCTACAATTTTGTATGGAAATTTGTACAGCGCCACTACGTCCGTAAACGGAACTAAGATTTGGAAGCACGAAACATGTTGACATAAGGTATCGAGCAGCCTTCGAATCGAGTTCGAATAGTAAAGTTACAACTTGTATGGGAATCGGTAGCACGAACCCACTTTTGACATACGGTATCGAGACACTCGCAAGCTGGCTATCGACAACTTACTCACTGACATTTTTTCAGTGAGAGACTTTTCGAGTGACTTTGTATTATTTATTATTAAATTTTAAAAGCATTTATGTAGTAACAAAAATTAAATTTGAGAACTATGAAATGTCCACTGAATTATCCACAGGCAATATTACTTAAATTGTTCTCATTAAACATAGAAATTTGTAAAATAAAAATCTTGTCATTTTACGCTATCCACGGTGGCCCCCACACCCTCCATACCTTTATTTTAGCAATATTTTAGAACTTACCTACAAAACTCAAATAAAACTATAGAATACGGTGTTATAAGTATAATATTTGTTTTCAGACAACACATCACACAGTTTGGATACAGTTAATTAATTATTGTTTTATTTAAGTAGATATTAAAAAAATAAGACCATAAAACTATGATGAAAACTAACTAGGTATAACAATGCAAACTTAACAAAGTCTCTAATTTGTCGAATCTTCAAACACTAGGCACTAATTCCGATGAAATTCACATATTTTCATAGCACGTCCAAAGGTTTTATTGTTTATGTGTAAACAATTTATTATTCATTGACGATATTGCATTGTTATTCTTCAAGTTCATAAAAAATCTTCAATTAGAACAATTTGATGAAACTATGAAACATTGTAGTTTACTCCTAGGTCATAATATCATTTCCTCGCAATTGTATTATTTATTAGCCGACACAGATAAATCATTTTAGACAAAAACAAAATAAAGAAATGGCTTCACGGCTTTTTATTATTTTAGGTTATATTTTTCATTAAATCACAGGATGAGAAAGAAAGAGAGAAAGAATAGAGACACTCTTCTTTTTCAAACCAATCACGGGAAGGTGCAATGACCGTTCAAAAGCATGGGCAAAATCATGAACATTTTAAAAATTATTATAATATTTGCAAATTAATTTAAGTTATTAAATGAAATTAATATTGTTAACAGTTTTATTATTAATAATAAGAATAATAAATGTAAAATTATGATGATAAACAACTTGATTGAATTTTAATTTACATATTTATGATTTACATAGATACACAACATGGTTTTTGAACGCACCTTGCTTCAATTGGATTGATAATTGGTTTGTGTCAGGTTAGCTTTATTTATCGCTACTATCGAGTTGACGTTAGCCAGCTCTGTAAAATTCGTGCTGCCGACTTTGCTAGCTTTCGAATCGAGTCCGTTTTCGAGTAGTATTTTCTTACGCGCGTAAGATTTCTCGATGGCTGTTCGTGCTAAGGGTACAGGTCGCATTTCTCAACCGATTATCGTGAAGTTTTGTGAGCAGGTTCGATAATTATATAGAATTTTTATTCAAGCCAGTTTTTAGAAATTTTCCATTTTCTATTTTTAAAAATGGTAAAAAATAGAAGTGCCATCTAGCTGCAAATATACATACCAAATAATATACCAAACAGCACGAACCCACTATGTGCTTCGAAAAGCTCGTGAGCAGTGTGGGAAAAAGGGGTGGCGACATCTTTTAGATTATTTTTTAAACAACATACAATTCGAGCTATTTTTTAACGCGAGGTCTACAGCTCACGGAGCCACTAGTTATAAATGTGAAAGTTTGGATGTTTGTTATTTAATCACGCAAAAGCGATTTAAAGGGCTTTGATGTCTGATATACAGACATCAAAGTATATAGAGCATTATAAAGTCTGAATAAAATTATCACAATAGGGTACTTTTTTAGTAAAGGTTCCCTAGAAGTTTTCAACTGTCCACCCAGACAAAGTCGCGGGTAGAAGCTAGTGAGTAAATACCTAATATTAATTACGTACCTACCTAGTTTATACATAAACACAATTCCATTTTATTTATGCATGACCAAAAGCTATGTATAGACAAGAAATTGCTAGGCTACGTAGAACTTCTTAGCGAGTTAATCCCATATTGAAGGAGATACACAGAATACATAATAACGTAGCCTCAGTTACTATAAGTCACAAAGTGAGGGTTTGTGAACGTCACGGTGATTGTAATAGTCGAAATGATCCAGTCACTGTATATTTAAACACCAGAAACCCTTGGCAAAATTTATTCATTTCAATGCTAACGCTAACAGAGCTTAGAAAAACTTTTACCCCCTTTTAATAAAAGAATAAGTTTATACATAGTTTAACCAAAAACTTTTGGCTTAAGGCTTTGAGACATCAAACTTAAGGAATAATAACTGCTAAGCAATATTTTTTGTTAAACCAGGTGTAAACTTACTCTCGTTTATTAATAACGCCATTAGTGTCAACTCCTTACAACATCAATTATCTGTTTCCACAATATTTAAACGTTTATTGCTTATTTTTAATTTTATATTGTTTTAAATTTCCATGGTTATTGACGTTATTAGAATAAACTATGTCGGGATTTACACCATGTACCTGTTTATTTTTGAGACTCCGGTTGATCATGGCGCATGCAACTGCGCCGAAATATCGGAGTCTCAAAAATAAACAGGTACATGGTGTAAATCCCGACATAGTTTATTTTTAATTAATCTTTAAGATAGCGTTAGTTGGTTATTCTAATTATCTTTACTTACTGCCCAAAAACATAAGTTTCTTATAAACATGGTGTAAAAAAGATACCTACTTAACAAGTAACATATCCGAATGAAATTGCAAATCAAACAAAAGAGTATTTTCCTACAAACACAAGGATTCGAAATGAGATTTTCATACCAGACCTCACCCGTTTATGTTCGACACAAAGGCAGAAAATGGCTTATCGATCTACAATAAGCAGATGCCTCACTGTCCGTCTGCTTCCATTTATTTATGCATAGCTTCAGGACATTGCATTCCATTTTATTTCTTAGGGATTCTGAGGTACATATTTGAGCTCTGTGCAATACTGAGGGAAATGTCGAAGACAATACTCGCAGAAAGTTTGAGGCAAAGATTTGCTCAAAGATGAATTCCATTTAGCCCTTTGTCAAGCCATTAATCCACTGTTTAGTTACGATAGGTAATAAACATCTATGAAAGGTTACACTTTTTTATTTTTTTTTATTTTTTACAGAATATAATTTAGACTACAGTGTTACAAATATCAGCATATATTTTACTAAACACTGCTATTCGCCATTCGGGCCAGGGTACCATCTATACTTCATTACGATCGTGTATTAGAAAGTTTAAGATATATCGTCTTTTATATTGTCACCTTCGGATAAAGAGTTGTTGTTATTCATTTTCTTAGAAGAGGTTTTGCATCCGCCTGTCAATTATACTGTTATAAAACAGTGTACATTTTAATTAAAACCATATCTGACATGATGCAAGCGAACTAAAATCTATGAAAGTGTAATTGCAAACAAATATTGCTTAAAAACTACGGCCAAGAAAATTACGTCGCGTAACGTAAGCTTTAGTCGGGCCAGCCACTCACTCGTTGACTGACGTTAGCATTCTTTACAAGTCTTTATTTTCTTTACAATACAAACTACAATTGTAGTTTGTATTGTAAAGAAAAGAAAGACAAAAGTTTATTAGAATTTACGTTCTGACTCCTGTGTAGTCAAATGGTATAAAGGCGCAAAGAAGGCAGTAAATTGCAGAAATAACGTATCTTATTTTTTCGTCTAAGTATAGAAAAAATCTATGAGTTTACAAATTATGGTCGCTAATAAGTAACCAGTGTTCAGACACTTTGTATTGTACTGCATTACTAATTACCAGCATTTTTAGCTCCATCCACTTAGTTGTAATTTTCGTGTAGTGCCATTTTTTTAGCGGATTGCTTGTTCCATAGATTTTAGTTCGATGCATGATGCCCACTGCCATTTTCTTGCACTACAAATCTTGCCATCGAGGAGAAATTTACCCTCATATTTTAAAGCTGAACGTGAGCTATACGATTTGGAGGAATATCCTTACACGTACCAATTCCGGCTCAAGTAGTGGATTTAACTTCTTGAAAAGGTTTTCAGATGTTTCTTTTCAAATAGCGCATGAAGAAGTTTTTCAAGGCCGTCTATATGTGATGCCTCCATAGATTAGTGGTCAGTGGACGGTTATCATCAGTCGGTTTGTTTGTATATTCTTTTTATTAGATCATCTGTGCTATTATTGTTAATAGTGCGCTAAGAAGGAATACAAGTATTCCTTATTCTGTATTCCTTTATAACTTTTAACTATTAGGCAAAACAAATAACTTTCACTCATCAAGTTGGGCTGAAACTTGGTATTTCTGGGCCATAGCGGGTTAAGGAGGAGAGCCATATCCACCAATAATTAACTTGTCAACGCCCGGAAACGATGAAACGGCCATTTATCACGTTCAACTATCAAAAGACATTTTGACAGTTGAGTGTCGATAAAACGCTATTATCACGCGATATACTTATATCGTGTTTGGGGGTCATGCTAGGGGGGGCAGATGCTATAATAATAAGTGCCAATATATCATTATAAGAAAATAATATAATTTTAACGACATGCTGTCAAAATGATGCTCGATAAAACATAAAGATCCAAGCACGATTTGCGTAATAATTGAGTCGCACTCATAAAGTCAGACATTCGATTTCGCCGCGGAACCGAGGAGCTATAAACACGTATCATATAAGCCGATAAAATGGGGGGAGCAGTTCACAGCTAAAGGAAGTAGGACTCTCAGGCTATACTGAGTACTGACATTCGTTTTAACGAGAGACTTAGTAAAAATCTCGATGCGTCTCGTTAACTTCGAAGTTATTTAAAAAAATAAGAATCAATTTAAACTAATGTTGGATTTACACGGATGCATAACGCCACACGACTTGCCGCAATTCGGCCTAGGACGCAGTTGACTGAACAAACTTATTTCATCTGGTGGCCAAAACTGGAACTAAGTGTTAATTACATTTTGTTACCTAGGTTATCACATCGACTACATAGACGACAGCGACCCCAACTAACAATTTTACGTCGTACAATAGTCGTACAAACGTTATCTTATTACCACTGGTCGCAAAAGATAGGTCACACTAACGCTATAATAACGTTTACTCAACGCAAAAAGGGCCCCATTTATACGACCTACATTGTTGTTTAATGGTCCTACAAAAGTCACAAGATTACCACTTTCATCGTACAGTAGTCGCATCAAAACTTAACAACGACTCTTTCGTTATATAGTGGTCATACAGACGTTTTTGAATGACGAAAACGTTGTATATGAGTCAAGTAACAACACTTGTACGACTGATTTTTAATGTTCGTCAGTGACTCGTGTTTGTGGTTATGTTTCGAGATCTGAGTGCAAAATAAAATCAATTACAAGGATATAAATGGTGAGTATTAATTAAAGTTTCATATCTTGCTAACTGTGTCTGTCTCTCATACCGTTTAGTTCGTCTGGGAATTAAAATTTTATGATAATATACCTATGTAAATAATATAAATATTTTCATGCCCCTTCGTAATTTAGCGTTTGAAACATAAAATTTGTATTAATAAAATTAAACTTAATTCTAAAAATGTCAGCCATGTTAATTTTGTCGCACACTAATCTCTATACGACGTTTTAAAGACAAAAAGTCATTTTAAGGTTATTTGAAGACCAAGTAAAGCCGCCATTTTGTTAAAGGTCGTTTAAAAGTCGAACCTTGACTCAAATGCGACAACAAGTCGTACAGACGTTTTAGCTAAAACTTTAATATAACGTTGTAATAGTTTAGTCGTGCCGACGTTACTATGACCAGTTTATTATGACATATTTGTCGCACGACTAAAAAGTTAAATTTAAGACGTCTATAGGACCTAGCAGTCATCTCATTACTATTATAAGACTGCTGTCCGACTTAAAGTCGTACAAGTCAGCACTTATACGACGTTTTTGCTTGTTGGGACACCATCACTGATGTGTCACCTGCATGCGATTCAATTTTACAAGCGACTTGCTAGGTGCCTAATGTCAACCGTTTACAGGTGATATAAAAATCGCCCCATTTAAATAACCCCTAATTAATTTCCACTCATCCTTATCACTTACACATCAAATGTGTAAGTTTGTGGGTTTGGATGTTTGGATGTTTGTTCCTCAATCACGCAAAAACTACTGAACGGGTTTGGTTGGGCATTACTTTGTATTTGTTTCTTTACTTAACTAAACCACGGTAATGTGACTCAAAGTCAAAGTGTCTTTATTCAAACAAGCCTAATAATTAATTACTTTTGAATCGTCTATATTTTTTCCTACCACCCGTTCCAGATTTTTTTAACTAAACTGTATGACCTTGTCCGAAATGTGTGCGTGCGTCTGACATGATCATGAAAATAAAATTATAAAAGAAAACTAGGTGGGCAATAGTTGTTTACTTAAAAGTATTCAGTGTTCTATTGATATGGGTTTATTTCTACTACAGAAATATTACATCAGAAAACGAAACATTCCTATGTGTTTTTTTTTTCAATATAAACTCCACTTGCAGTAGCAAAATATTGGTAGGAAGGAATATAAACTAAACCAAGAATGAATAGGTACCCTTAACGTCTATAGCTTCACCGAGCGATAGTTTCATTTCACGGTGGAGCGGTCAAGTCAGCCAACATACTTTACCCTCTGAATTTCATTGTCTAAATTGGATTTGTTTATATTCTCACTATCGTTTTGGTCACATAGTGCGAAATAGGAGATGAGAGTCCTGAAAAACTGGTCGTGGTTGGAGAAAGACGGCAAGAGAGCCCGAGGTCGTTTGCCAATCACATGGTGGAAGAAAAAACCGGAATATTACGGAATTATTAATATATACGGAAATATTTGCCTAGTTTTTGAAAATAGCTACGTGTTATTTCTATCGATTTTGTTAATGATTACTTCTATCGGTATAACTTACGCATTGCATGTTAGATTATTATAATTTACGTAATGCCTTGATGACTTTGTAATAATGAAAAGAAGGCAGTGTATTTCTATATGTACCAAGGCTTGCGTTACCAAAGAATAATAAAGTTATAACAATTAATAAAAAGGTAATTTTAATTTTACCTTTTTTACTTATAACAATATTATTTTCTTTCAGTTACTCATGAAGATATTATTGAGTAATTTCAAAAGAGTTGTTAATAAAATAATGTTATTTTATTTTGATTCCAGAAGTTAGGTATCTTAAATAAAAAGATTTTGCTTCAAAAACTTTCGGCTATTTACTCAAATTGATAAAGTAGAGATCTGAATTAAGTTTTAAAGTCATGCCCTAACCATTGATAGTCTATTTTAAAAAACGTGTTGCTTCAAAGACTTTCAGCTTAATTCAACGCTTTACTAGGATTAGAGTAGCTCCGAAGTTTTAAGTCATGCCAAACCCATGATGCATGGTCCCAACATACGCTGGTAGATAATTTGGACGCGCTAATCACAGACTACCGTTCCTTTGTTGAAGGGCAGGCTTGATTGATGATCCGACTTTACCGAGTTAATCTTCAAACGCACAACCGGTGTACGAAAGTATATAGACATAGGAAGTATGTATTTTGGGCAGGGTTGCTTTTAATTTAGTAGACTCTATAAAATGTTTAAAGCAGGTTTAATAAAATGTGTCGATAAATTTTAATGGTCAATCAGGATATAATAGAACAAAAGATTCATATTCACCATTGAATCAATGTTTCATATGACTATGTTACGGAAAGTTTATTCCACGTTAGAAAACAGTGTATAATTAATTTAGTTTTTAACATTAAAACATATCACTTATACACAAAGCTTTCATGCAGAACTAATTTTCGTAAATTAAACAACAGACTGTTATTTCATCTGTGGTGTTGTTCAAACCACTAAATACAATAAAAACAGGAAAAAAGAATATTATTTTGCGATGTTTAAAGGCATCATGATTGAATACGTAACCAACGTGAGTAGAACACAGTTCCATAAATGCACAACAAAGAATTGTGCCACGAAATCGTTTGTCCTTGTCGTATTGTATCTCAGAAGAATAGTGGTGGAGGCGAATCGATTAAATTTATTTATAGGTTACGTAATATCCATCTTCATTTCGGTGAATTAGCCTCCTTTGTTACCGTGTACCGTGTACGTAACTTCATTTTACCATCGTATTTAGTAATTTCATATGAACGTTTTTTTCATTTAAAAGAGGCTTAAAAGTACCTAATTAAATAAGTACTTGATAACTGGGTAATAAACTGTTGTTATACTGTGAAATGTTTTTGATCGGGGCTTCGTTGCTAAAAATGATGATATAAGCAATCTCTCATTAAACACACGAATTGATTGCACATTATGTACATAGTCGTTCTATCTCACGAAGAACCATTTTGCTATGAATGTGTTAGGCGTGCACATGCACATTGTTTTAGTGTGCGTCTGCATGCTCTCGTATTACGCACACTAAAATAATGTGCATGTGCACTAGTGATGTACAAAACTTGAGTCGTCGAGTTCTACTTTTGAAGACTCGAGTCGGATTGGCAGGACTCGGTGAGCTCGGTAGGTTCGTAAGCCCGAGCCTAGCCAAGCAACGAGCTCTCTGAGCCACGCCTCAAGGTTTCAAAAGAGTTCAAGCCTTCAAAAGAGCTCGAACCTATCGATCAAAAGAGCTCGAGCCTTCAAAAAATCTCGAGTCTTAAAATGAACGCGAGCCTCATAAAAAGCTTAGAGTTTATGTTTTTATTATATTTTTATGTTTTATACTTTAATATTTCCGTAAATAATATTATTTACAATATTATTATTTATTTACGGAGATGTTAAAGCCGAGCCTATCGAGCTCACAGAGCCCTAAAAATCTGACTCTAGTATCCAAAATTAGAACTCAAAAAGATAATGTCTTATGTTATAAAAAGCACCGTAGATGCTTAATCTATTGTGGTTTAGCTCTTCTTATCCTCATTCATCAGCAGCCCATCAGAATTAGTGCGCCGAAAAAGACTCGAGCCGTGAAACGCCTCAAGATCGACCGAGCTCTCAAAAAGGCTCGAGCCGTGAAAATGGCTCGAAATCGGCCGAGCTCTGAAAAAGGCTCAAGCTCTGAAAAAGACTCCCGAGTCGTCGAGCTGCATACAAACGAGGCGAGCCATCTAAAACGACTCCGAGCTCTAGTCAAAAGGACTCGGAGGACTCGAGTCTTGTACATCACTAATGTGCACGCCTAACACATTCATAGCCAAAAATAAGATAGAATAGTTCTTCTATCTCACGAAAACGGTATTCGTGATCGAGATAGAAGAACTATTCTTAACAGAACTACACTAATACTGAACAAACTAAACAAATATCGCTATATGCATCCAAACCCGACATATTCTAGCAAAGTATTATTATTGCAACAGAAAAATACCGAGCGTGCCGCAAAAAGTTCCGGCTCGCAGATATGAATACCAAGCGTCCATTCTGCAACAGCTGTTACAACTTTTTGTCGATGGATGTAAGAATTTAGCGCTCTTGTTTGCCACTTTGGCTTATGTACACTTTTTTACATTTTCTTCAAACAACAAAAACACATAATATGGCGCTGCAATCAAAACCTGAAATGAAGTGCTTTTACAGAAGTACGTGTTACCGAAAATTCATCATCATGATGGTTATTTTAATATCTTCACTTGTTTATGGATAAGTGCGAAACGGACCGATGGGTGTGTACTGCAGGCAGCATGCCTTCTGAAGCACGGAGGAGATAGTAAATGTTTTGGTCACCCGTCCCATGACTGAACCTGGTGATAGTTGCTTGGCTACTTAATCTTTGAAACTACACACACGATTTCAAAAACAGTGAATAGCTACACTTAGGTACCTGTGTGTCAACCTAAGATGAATCATCGAAATACCCACGGGAATTATGATACCAAACTGACAAAATCGGGGGCGGAAGCTAGTAAGTAAGCAATAAAGTAAATCACCAAATCAGTACAACATTATTTTTTGTATATACATACATAAGCCGAAACATGGGTCATATATTTTCATTTTCAGAATCACTGTAAAAAAAAAAGATAATGATACCTTAAGGGTGCATCGCGCGTCCACTAGCGCCGCCAATGAAGAAAAAATCATTACAACGAAATAATTATGTTAAATAAAAATCTGAAACATATAAAAACTAGTTTTTGCTATCAACAATTTTTGTATGTGTTAAATTCTTAATTTAAATGTGTTTGTGTAGTTAAAACCTGGACTAACGCCTTAAGTGGCCACTTTGGGCGATAATCCAGATTTTAACTACGAAAACACATTTAAACCAAGAAAAAAACGCATACAAAAATAGTTTATAACTGATACTAGTTTTTATATGTTTCAGATTTTTATTCAACATAGTTATTTCGTTGTAATGATTTTTTCTTGATTGGCGGCGCTAGTGGACGCACGAGGCACCCTTAAAAACTCACGAAGTTACAAGATTTTTGTGTTGTCCCGTTAGTATGGTGTGCGTTAATTTTGTTTTTGTAAATGAATTTATTTAGTAAAAATATAACAATATAAAAAATATTGCAATCGATTCTATTACTGATTCTGAACAAACAATGTTTCAGGTTTCGTATATACTAAAAATAACCTTGTATATGTAAAAAAGGTGTATTGAATATTTTAATTATCTGGGGACTTTAAAACGCAATTTGAATACTTTATGACATAGTAATTTTCTGCCTGATATTTTAAGTTGTGTTTTAAAAGCATAATGTTTTATTTTCCGTGACCTCAGTCATTTGGCTCGATACCATCGATGTTAACTGGGAATTTCTAATTGTCAGAGGGGTGGGGAGCTGGGAAATATAATTACTATTCTTTGTTTATGATCGCTCTTTATCGGAAACTATGAAATCTTTTGCCCTGAGTAATGGGAAGTGCCTAAGTAAGAGACAACGTTGCTTTCAGTTTAGCTTTTGGAAAACTTAACTTGACTTCAAGTTCATTGTATTGATATTTTCTTGCGTAACAAACAAATAATTTGTTTATATTTTATATTAAATAATAGGTATACCTACTAGAACAAAAAAATGACTCGCCCCAGATAATTTTATAAGGCGAGAAATTGTCTTGTGAAATGAAAATCTGATATTTAAAAAATCTTTTTTATATTAATATTATAAATAACAATGCATGTGTAGTCAAGAAAAATATTCAGACTGAAGTAACAAGAAATAACAAAATAGTTTCTCAAATTTTCACGACTACAGGTAGGTAATAAGTAATTAAAACAAAAAAAAATCAGTTCTTATACGAGTATTTACACGAGTCGACTAGACAGGCGTCTTTAGTCAATAAGTGCTTTTTATCGACAATCGCTTGTTAAATCGAATCGCTACCGCATTGAAATTAGGTTTCCGATTAGATTTTACAAACGATTGTCGATAAAAAGCACTAAGCCGCCTGCCAAGTCGCTCCATGTAAATACCCCATAAGCGTCCCTTTGTTTTCACATCACTAATTTTAGAGTAGGTACCTTACCTACCCTAGTTTCAATTACAGAACTCCCATTGTCTTATACTGCCTACTGCTATGATTTATTCAAATTCCACTTCAACCATTATTCATAGCCACGGCAATATATGTATTTCATAGAAATTTATTAAGAGGAACGTGCCATTTCCGTGTCTACGTGTAAGAGGAACGGAATGGTAATATTACTTAAAGCAGATACTCTTTTGCATGAAAAAGCTGCATGTAAAATTGTAAAAGTTGGTTCATACTCGTATTTATCGACGTGGAATCGTAGTTAGCCGTTTGAAAAGAACGTTAAATTAAAATGAATTCATTCGTACCTATCCGAGTCGGCGGCGATGGGATTTTATGTCGTCAGGGGACAATTTTATTTTTATTACGTTTATTACGTACTTAAGTCTATAAGTAACTTTTTGAAGATGAAATTGCGAAGTGGGATCAAGTTATGAAAAATGATAGGAGATAATCTTTAAGTAACGTTAAGTGACAAATGAAATTATGTGGGTGTTTAAGGTTCGACACTGAAAAATGGTAAGTGACATCCGATTGCGGTTTTGGGGGTTCTTTATAAGTAAGTCTAAGTAAAGTTTTATGTCCAAATGAAAACAAAAATAGACGAGGGAAAAAGGTTATTCAATGACGTAACACAAAACTGCTAATTATCAATCAGTATATTCTGTACCCCTAGCACGCTCATCTTAAAAAAAAAGCTCGTAAAAGTATACTATAGAAAGGATTTGTCTATGAAAAATATCATTTCGCTTTTCGGCGATATACAGCGCTGGGGGCCTATTCTCGCGCACTGCGACATTTCTCGAATTCGAGATTATCTCTAATCACAAATCTCTATTGAAAATGTCACTAAAATCTCTATTGAAGCCAAAAAACTTATTCTCAGCAATTTTCGACATTACAAGTCGAAAGTCTTTGGAATCTCTTCAATTTCTTGACTTTTTCGAGATATTTCGAATTATGCTATATCACTGTGGCACGCGCCCGATGGCGATGTCTGCCTGCAAGAAACGCAACGCTGTTTAACATTGATTACTGTTGGCTTAGTCGGTCACCCATCCCGAATCTTACCTTTTTACAAAGTTGTTTAACATTCGTTATCGAAGTCTCAATCGGTCACCCATCTCATAACCAGTCTTTGTAAACGTTGTTTAACATTGATTACTTCTGGCATCGTCGGTCACCCATCCCAAACCCGACCTTTTTTCAAAGTGGTAACCAGATGGTCACCCATCTCACACCCAGTGTTATTTTTTTTTACTTTCGTCGCATCGCGTCATAAACGGTCACCCATCCCACACCCGGCCATTTCCTAAAATTGCTTAACATTTGTCATCACAATCCCAAATGGTCACCCATCTAGTAACTGGCAACCGGCCTCTTCAAAAGTAGCTTCGTTATTGCTGTTCCAAACGGTCACCCATCTGAGATGGGTGACCATTTACAAAGTGGTTACCAGATGGTCACCCATCCCACACCCGGCTATTTCTTAAATTGCTGAACAGTTGTCATCGCAGTCCCAAATGGTCACCCATCTAGTAACCGGCCTCTTCAAAAGTAGATTAATATTCGTTATTGCTGTTCAAAACGGTCACCCATCTCGTACTCGGCCTCTTCAAAAGTAGCTTAACATTCGTTATTGCTGTTCCAAATGGTCACCCATCTGAGATGGGTGACCATTTTCAAAGTGATTACCAGATGATCACCCATCTCACACCTCACACCCGGCCTTATTTAAAGCTTTTTTACTTTCGTCGCATCGCAGTCACAAACGGTCACCCATCCCACACCCGACCATTTCCTAAAATTGCTTAACATTCGTCACTCATCACAGTCCCAAATGGTCACCCATCTAGTAACTGGCAACCGGCCTTTTCAAAAGTAGCTTAACATTCGTTATTGCTGTTCCAAACGGTCACCCATCTGAGATGGGTGACCATTTTCAAAGTGGTTACCAGATGGTCACCCATGTCACACCCGGCCTTATTTAAAGATTTTTTACTTTCGTCGTATCGCAGTCACAAACGGTCACCCATCCCACACCCGGCCATTTCTTAAAATTGCTTAACATTTGTCATCGCAGTCTCAAATGATCACCCATGTAGTAACCGGCCTCTTCAAAAGTAGCTTAATGTTCGTTATTGCTGTTCCAAACGGTCACCCATCTCGTACTCGGCCTCTTCAAAAGTAGCTTAACATTCATTATTGTAGTCCCAAATGGCCACCCATCTCATAAGAAAGAGACAATTCGACACTTCAACTAACTTAATGTTCGAGATATTCAATCTCTACCGCTATCGACCACACGTTGCATGTCGAGGGCTAGCCATCGACATATCTCTATGGTGACATTTCGAGAATACCAAAAACTGGTTTGAATAGACATAATGGCGGATCCGCCATTTTATTTCGACATATCTCTATTTCGACATTTTGTCTATCGCGTGAGAATCGGCCCCCTGTACAAATTACTCTATCGATTTTTTTTGATAGATGTCCGTGCTACGGATACTGCTACGACTACTACTACGGCTACGAATATTATTGCTTCGGATGTCAAATAAACTGAGTCGCTACAAAATAATACTATTATTTTAATACCCCTGTGGGTTGAAATATGAAATTGCCGATTTTTTCTCACACACAGTGGCTCTCATATCTATCTATGATTAAAGAAGTTTCGGTTACTTGTTATTATTTCAAATTATGATCATAACGGCCCACTGTCAGCAATAAAATATATCTGTTTTTTTCCTGGAAGTTAAAAAAAGTATCTTAAAAGTGACTCCTTTTTTCATTAGCAAAATAGACTACCTAATCCGTAGTAACTTAGCCGATGCAATTTTTTTTACTTAATACGTGTGACATAGTTAGCTGAGTGTTTAAACATTTGTGCATAAAAGTTTTAAGACATTAGCGTTCATGGTTGTTAAGTATTAAGACAATGTTAGTATGGAAAGAAATAGCAATTTTGTGAACCCCTATTAACTCTGCAGGAGCTTCAGTAAGAAACCATACGTCATCCTCCGTGCTCGCCAGACCTTGCTCCAACGGACTACCACTTTTTTCGTGATTTAGACAAATTTCTACGTTGTAAAAACTTTTCTTCCGAAGAGGCAGTACGAAATGCTTTCACAAAGTTTGTCGAATCTAGATCCCCAGAGTTCTATCGCAAAGCATAAATGAACTTGCGATTAGATGGCAACAATGTATAGTTAATGAGGTATAGTCAATGTATTTTTATTAAATAAATATTGTTACAATTTAGAAAAAAATAATAGTTTTTATTTTTCAGTACAAATCGGCAATTTCATACTTTATTATGTCTTACTAGTGAAACCTGTGAACTTCATATCACCTACAATTTATTTGATTATACTATCAATTTTCGCTAGAGAATGTTAAAATTTTGAAAACCAGCGCCTGAATACTAAAACGATATCAAAACTACGTAGTACCTTTGCTTTATTTCACTGAGTGCTTTTTATTATGATCTCTTTATCAAAAGTTAGCTGTTAAAAGTAATCTGAAATGACGTTTCCTATACAAAATCGCCAATGTTGAATTTTCAATTATTAAGCAGTTCATTTGGGATTCCCGATTTTTATTTTTGTTTCTAAACCACCCCAGTACTGTAGCAAACAACAAAAAAATAATGAACAGAAATTTTATTTATTTTTATTTAATTTATTATTAAGGGAAATAAACAGCTGCTATTACACAGGATGATATGTATGAATAACAATGCAATAGCCAATACAGTTTCCACAATTAGCATTAGCAGACATGCAACAGTATTGAACTATTATTCGACTTATTTATAGTTATACTTAACTTACTTAAAAAAAAAATCTGAGTTCTGTTTTTTTGATTTAATAAATGTCCAAAAGCGTTTAGAATTTTTACGAATATTTACTTCAGATTTACGTAAGAATACATTAATTTATTACAGAGTGATTCAAGAGGAAGGTTTATATGTGTAATAAATGGTGTCAAATTCCACACTACACCGAAGCGAAGCGAGGGCGGGTTTCTAGTAATCTAGTAATTTATAAAAATATAAGGGCAACTCTAAATACACAAAATTATCTTGTGAAAATCAATTATTCCATGTCGAATAAAGCTCGAGTAACATTCGAAGTTATTTCTATGTTAATTTCGTTTTCAAAATCATAACGAAGCCTTTTACACCATTTCTAAAAGTGGCGCAATGCAGGCATACTGTGGGCACTAACCGAGTGAAATTAAAATTAAGTAAAGTCCTCTTTGCGCCTCTGGGAAACGCTACGAATAAAAAAGCTTCGCTTGTGAATCGAGATGGTTTATGCCTCGTATTTACTAGGCAACCTTTGCGCAATATGTCTCTCAACATGTAGCGCAACATTTTTTTGCAAGTTTTTTGAGAATTATTGCATCATCATGTTGTTGCGTGTAACGCTACGTTTAGCAAAGCAATACCATTTCGTTAGTGGCAATACGCATTGCGTTATGTGTGTGTAGCTGCCTGCAACTTCATCTGCGTGGAAAGTTTTTTTGCCATCCCTTGGGAACATTTGTTTTTCGGGATGCATGGTATACCCTTTATCCTTTTCTGTAACCCTGACAACGTGTATGCAAAATTTCATGATGATCGGTTCAGTAGTTAAGACGTGAAGACGTAACAAACCAACAAATAAACAAACAAACGGACTTTTGCATTTATAATATTAAGTAAAGATTAGTTTTGTTGATACGAAAATGTCGTAGGTCAACATGTTGCTCATCAAATCCTGCGAATAAAGGCTTTATTCAGAGTAGCCTGGAGCTAAACTTCGATTATTTATTCTCTCTTTGATTCGACATGTAAAAAGTCTTAAAACTTTTAAGTGATTAAAAGAGAGCAAATTAATGTGGACGTTATTAAAATCTAAGTGAATATTATGAAATATAAATAAATAGAACTTCAAAGATTACATGAATTTTGGTTATATTTTTACGTTTATATTTCAATAAGAATTGGTACGAACGCATATCTTAAAAAAACGAATAAAGACCTAATTAACTTATATAATAAAGCCCAGTCACCAGTCCATTCACAGCTACTGCCTTATTCATTACTTACTTGCTTTTTATTAGATGATAAAAATTACGGCTTCGTGTCTTATTCATTTATAATTAAATATTCAGTTACCTATCTTATAGAGACACAGTTCAGTCGTATCTTAGAACTTCATCATAATAGAGTATGATTACATCTGAAAAACAGTTTTGTATTTTATGATATTAAACATTATCTGTTAGTGTCTTAAAAATTTGGTTTCTATTTTCTAAATACTTAAAGCAAGCTTTACAACTTACTTTAAATAAATGTTAATATTCTATTTCATTTTATGATTAAACTAAATAAGATTGATGGATGTGAATGAAGCGAAAGAAGTGTGCAAGGATCGTAGCAGGTGGCGATCCATAGTCTCTGCCTACCCCCATGGGAAACAGGTGTGAGTGTATGTATGTATGTATTAAACTAAATATAATTTCCTAATACAATACAATTTTTACAGCTATGTTAGTATGCTTCACTAAGTGATACGTGTACCCCCAGGGGTACGCAAGGTTGCTACAAGGTGTACGCGCAGCAATCTCTTAGCCAAGATATTAAATCAGTTAAAAGATTATGCAAAGAACAAATTACAATAAGGGGTACGTGTGGGTTTGCCAAAAAATTTGAAGCAAAATATAGTAGATTTCCATATGGGTTTAAAAAAACAGTACCTATCCATATTAAAAATATAGTATCTTTTATTTATCAATGAGAAACAGTTTTTTACAATATTTATTATTCGACCTACGATACCCTTAAGTCGAAGGGTTTTTTATTTTGAGGTTTTAGACCGCGGTAAGTCGAAATAGAACGGAAATTATTGAAATGACTAGCGGCCGCCCGCGGTTTCACCCGCGTGGTTTCCGTTCCCGTGGGAATATCGGGATAAAAACTATCCTATGTTTTAATCCAGGCTATCTTCTATCTGTGTGCCAAATTTCAACCAAATCCGTTCAGTAGTTTTTGCGTGATTGAGGAACAAACATCCAAACCCAAACTTTCACATTTATAATATTAGTAGGATAACCCAACCGACAGTGTTACCGCTGTATTGCTGAAATGTAGTAGATTTGACTGATATATTTTTTTCCAACAGTATACAGGGTTTTTTGAAAAACACCAACAACCTCGCAGGAGTAGATTACTATTATCATAAACAACAACATTTGTTCTACGACTTTTCCGAAAAGAGGCAAAAAGAAATCGACTCTCCATACCATAGACATAGAAAAATTTTCGCTGCGCTCAAGGAGACCAACAAAGCGTGGAAAAGAGAAGTTAACATCATACGGACACGGTCTATGTAAAAAAGAGTCAAAGGATCAAGTGACATGTGCCAACATATTTTACAGTAAGAGCCCCTAGCGTCCCGCCTAGCAAATGAGCAATCACAATTTGTTTAAAATATTTGTTAATCTTAATTAAAATTTCAAATAAAGGTATCGTGGAGCTATGGTGTCTTGTGCTCTAAGTAATTGTGATGTGACAAAAAGAAATAATCCAAGTAATCACACTTTTCAGAGGTAAATAAGATATTGCCACACATTTCTCTAAAACCAAATTTCGCTACATTTATTCGTTTATTGACGAAGAAAACAGTAAAGAACATAGTTTATTAATTTCCTTTGCCATATATATAGTCATATTTTATGAATCTAAGTCATATTTTACGTATCCTTACTATCCTTACTAATATTTATAAATGCTAAAGTCCGTTTGTTTGTTTATTTGTTTGTTTGTTTGTTACGCCTTCACGTCTTAACTACTGAACCGATCATCATGAAATTTTGAATACACGTTGTCAGGGGTACAGAGAAGGACATAGGGTACCTTTCATCCTGAAAAAAGGAACTGTTCCTCAAGGATTGACAAAATACTATCCACGCAGACGAAGTCGCGGGCGGCAGCTAGTCTCATATAAAATGTATGCATTCGTTTTCGGATCACCTGTTTATTGACATTGTTGTTCTGTGACATTCTATTTCTATGCTCCATACAGTCCGAACAGCTGATCGAGTTTTGTGTGAAAAGTCGATATTTTTTGTCTGTTTTTGAAAAAGTCGTAGAAGAAATGTTGTTTTATATGATGTTACGAATCTACTCCTGCGAGGTTGTTGGTGTTTTACATATTTATAATACAGGGTTATTACCCTGTATAGTAGCCTGGCCAAAAATATAGTAGGCTACTATATTATATAGTAGTTTTGGCAACCCTACGCGAATTTAAGGTCTTTCTTGGAGTGGTACGTAGAAAAAACAAATTGGGAACCACTGCCCTAAGCCAATGAAAATAGCTATAATTTATATTTGCGTCCGTTATAATAAGTCAAGCTTAAACTTCACATAATGTATCCGCCCGCCGCCATTACAAGCGTCATTTAATAAATTAAGACAATTTAATCCGTGGCTTGTACAAATCGCCTGTCTCATTTATTTTAAGTGTTGAATCGGTCTGGATTTGGAAACTTTCGTCCCACAGGGTAGGGAAATAGCGTACATTATTCCTTCTCGTGTTATACTTAATTATGATGTGTTAAGTTGTCTATACATTATCTAAAATGGAATTGTATGTTGAACTTGAATAAAGGTGCAAACACACTGGACTTACATGTACGTGATGACACAATTGACACGCCTTTCAGAGGACATCGGTTTTCATAATATGTATGAATTAGAAGCAGTATCCAGTAGTTCAGCATAACACGTCATCGATGTGACCAAATCTCATAACTTATGCGTCAGATTGCGTGTTAAGTTGCGTTAACTCACGTTATGACGCGTGTGATGTGATAGCAAGGATGCAAAGTGCTTTAGATATCAATAAAACTATCGAGGGTCGAGGCACGAAACGAGCGAATAATCTAACGATTGACGCTACACTACAAATGTATGTAACATTACAATAGTGAGTGTGTTTATCATGTAAGCTCAGAGAAACGCCATTTGACGCGTCGCGTGGCGTGAACGACGTGGCTTGTGACAATTGTGCTTCCAACGTGTCATCACATGGCGTGGGGTGTAACACGTAAGCCCAAATGTTTCCACCTTAAGAATTTTCTGCGCTTAACTATTTATTATCAGTAAATTTTGCATGAGTTACTTAAGTTATTAACCAAGGCCGTTACTTTATGAAATTACTAGCTTTCGCCCGCGACTTCGTCTGCGTGGATAGTATTTTGTCTATCCCTCGGAAACAGTTCCTTTTTTCGGGATAAAAGGTACCCTATGTTCTTCTCTGTACCCCTGACAACGTGTGTGTAAAATCGGTTCAGTAGTTAAGACGTGAAGGCGTAAAAAACAAAGGGACTTTCGCATTTATAATATTTGTAAGAAAAAAAGTTTTAATTTTTACTATCTTAATTTTTTTATTTTTATTTAAAGAAAACTACATTTACTTATAAAACGCGCCTTTAATAAAGCAAAGGCAGTGTCGGCTGTAAACGCCAATGTAAAACTACTATTACTGTCTTCACTTGCCATTACTTACTTTGGTAAACGTAGGGAAATGTAAAATGTCAACGATTTGAGTAACTTTAGTCACGCAATCATTATGTAAACTCTATGCCTATCTATCTTTGTATACTTTCAGCTGTGACAGAATGTTAATATTGTTTGCTGGTAAAAAAAATGTTAGTACTTATGTTTGGATTTGCGCATAGATTAGGTACTGAAGCAAGGTATTAAATATTTTTTTATAAGGTCACAAACAAGAGTGGCTTTTGGTTTTAAAATGTTTACTTCTAAGCAACAAGCATTAAATGAGTGAAAACTTCATTTCAGTGAGCATTTAAGAATATTTATTTTACGAGCTTTCTTACGTATGTTCTAGCTTGGTTTCGTTTGCCCAATTATTATCTTGCTTGCTAAGCAAGCAAATTCTTGAGATCTTCCATTGAGCCCGACTGCGAAAAATTATTATCATATTTTATAAGAATATTATCTAATCTCTTATATAAAAGTGAAGGGGTGACTGACAGACTATTGCCCAGCCCAAACCACTAAACCTAGAGACTTGAAATTTTGTACAAAGATACTTTATACAATGTAAACACCCACTAAGAAGGGATTTTTGGGAATTCCACCCAGTTGAAATGGGGGTACAAAGTTTGTATGGGGGGAAAAAAGAAAAGAAACTTCGTAGGAGTACTTCTAAAAACAAATAAGAAAACACGTGTTTCGTGGTTTTCCGAAACTCAACCCTCTAGGGGGTAAATGGGTAAAAAAGCCCAACATCGATATGGGTGTCGTTATCGAGGTGTTATGAGATGTTGATTGCAAAAATGGCATTTATTTTTCAGTGGTAGACATATTCAACCCCTAAAGGTTCAAATGGGGTTGAAAATTTGTATGGAAACAATGTATAATAGACATTACGACTTGAAACTTATTGAGGTTTTATGGGATGTTGATTGCGAAAATGGCATTTATTTTAGGGTCCAAAACGACACTTACATTATTCAGGACTGAAAAAGGGGTTCAATTTTTTTATGGAAAAATAATACGGAAACGGGAACAGGAATAAGAACGAGAACGGGAACTAATTATAAATGTGAAAGTTTAATGTTTGGATGTTTGTTACTCAATCACTTGAAACCGGCTGAACGGATTTGGAATAGCACACAGATCGTTATAGCCTGTGGTAAAACGGATACTTTTTATCTCGGTCAAAGGGAAACTGACACAATATAGTTTCAGTTTTTATGGCCCTTCATTCGTAACTATCAAAGTAGGTACCTACTTATTAGTACAAGGTGTCCTGGAAGAAACTGCTACATAGTAGTAGTAGTAGTAGCAGGCCGCCTTTTGTGTACTTGTCCATGTTGATTGTTTGCTTCTTTGTAATGTCTTTTTTCTAGTGTGCAATAAAGCATTTTTTTCTCTTTTATAACACGCTAAGTTGTCACCGAATCTGCTTACATAAAATAATTGTTGTTGCGCTAATTGACATTATATTACTTGTTGAGATTAATTTATCGGTTATGCTTTTTTGTTTTATGTACCTCTATTATTATAAAACCATCTCATACTAACGAAAGTTATTTTAAATCACGTGTGTAAACGACATCACAAAATCTCCCTAAACCACATTTGGAATTTTATGCCCAAACACATCAAAATGCTGTTTGGATTTGCGACATATTTCTCATAGTAAACATCTAAACGCTGTTTGGATATGCGACATATTCTTCTACTTTGTGGGCTTTAATCAACTTCCTCGAACGTCCAACCTAATCTGGGGTTGCGGCCCGAAACTCGGAAATTCCTCATTTCCTATAAGGATGGCTAAAAAGATATTATATTTTCATTTACGACGTAACAAAATCTTGTTTTGTACGCTACAAATCGTTCAAAATTTATAAACACTCGTCTTTAATAAACTCTATGTATTCTGTAAAATCTAAGCTCTGTATATTATAAGGATAAAAATCTGATTCTGTCTTATTCAGAGTGCGTTCGTTCAACTAGGGCCAAAGATAACATGGCGTTAGACTGCGGACTAACGCCATTTTAGCGCAAATCATGACAGTTTAACGTTTAGTCCCACCGTTTAAGGATTAAAAGGTGCATTGTGATTGGTTTACAAGCATTAAACCAGGTTTTGTCAGAACAGTCTTGCACCCCAGTTTTGTGAAACATCTCTGAATAAAGTTCGTGTACGTGATATCGCGTATGCTAATGTTAAGCTACATGTTACAAATATCTATTCTGTGGCTTTATTACCGATGTCGCATTGCACAAAAATGTTGATTTTCTAGTGCCTAACTGTAGGTTGTATACGATTATTGTTCAATTATGTTTCTTTATTGCAGGTTACTTCTGGCACATCACGGACTTCCACTACGACCCTCTCTACACACCACAAGGCGATACTAGAAGACGTAGGTACAAACAATGTTATGTATAATTTCACTATCACCACAAAATATAAAGTAGACAGAACAGTCACTTGAAACAAATCGCAGTTTTCAGCACACGCACTCTCACATAGCCTATATGTACAGGTAATCTCTGACCAAACCGGCAGCCAGGGCCCGATTTAATCATTTCGATGTCAGTGTGCAGTTTGATAATGATTTTAAATTGTCTGATGTAATAGACACCAAATTGTTTAAATAATTTACAATAAGGGCTTTTCAAAATGACATTTAAAAAATAAAAAAAACTACTTGCCTCACTAGATGGTATTGATACTCTTCGAAGTTTAGTAAAAAAATCACATTGACACTCAATTTTATCAACGCCATCTATCGAGCCTACAGTTTTTTGTCATTGTGAAAAGCCCTCATTGTCACGTTTATTAAATCGTGCCCAGTACTGTCACAGCGGCGGCACTCCCTGTATGTGTGATCTTGGCGCCAGTCTGGCGGCGGCTACGTCACGTGCGTCACGACTTGTGATAGGGTTGGCTATTAGCATCATTACATATTAACGCAAGGAAATAATAAAACGAAAGTTTGATGAAGTAAATTTGTATTGATTTTATATTAATTTAAATGCTAATACATTACAATTATATGGATCAATAGCTAATATGATTTCTTGATTTGCACCAATTTCAAGGTTTATTTTTCGTTTGCCCAACTTGTTATTTTCATTAAAATACTCGTATCAACTTCTGCAATTACTTATACATTTCCGAGGTTTCCGCGCGTACAGTTTTTACGGATTACCGCTTTTATATTGCTATTAATTCTTTAGAATTATTTAGTTTAATTATCTTAATTAGTTTAATTTAGGTTTAATTAGTTTGGTTTTAGTTTAATTAATTAATTACTTAATAAATGTGTATTAACTATTGCTTTATATTAAAAGGAGCAGAAAGTCCTTCTTTATTCTTATACATAATTATTGTAGCTACTTGAATTCAATAACATTTTAAGTACTTATTTATTTTATTTTTCTGTAGTATAAAGCACTATGTTTCACTCGGAAGAAAGTGCAATTACCACATCACCCCTCAATGTACAAATACTATTATTGAGAAATGCAATAATATGCCCTGCATTGTATTGTACGGAAAGCAAATTACATTGCCTGAATGCTGAATGATTAAAGCCCTCGCATGCGGCTCGACACATATCACTTTAGTTTGTCGTTCTTGCCTGTAATGTTATGTACTATTGCGCGGTGCGAGCGAACTAGGCAAGCCTGATAGCGCGTGACTCCGCGGAGGAGATTCCTCGCCCCGATGGCGTCGCGGTACCCCCGCGCTCGCCCGGCGCACTCACACATAGCCGCGAGCACTTTTACAGCACCCATGCGCAAGTGTCGCTTCTTTTTACGTTAGTATATATTTTCTTTGGTACTGTACCAAATCCTAGTACAAAATAGGCACATTTTCGAAATTTCGAATAGGGATTGATAGGGGGTACTTACTGGTATTTTTTCATGTTTTGAAAAAATCAATTACATAGGTAGGTACTTTGTGATTAATGATTATATTTCTTCAACAAAAATACTTTTTAAATTTTTGTTTTTATATTTACTTCCCGCGAAGAGTCTTCCATTGACATTAATTTTAAATTTAATTATATTTTTTAGTAAAAAACATTTTACAGAACAATTTGTTCACCAAAAGCTGTAATCGAACCATTCCGTTTCAGTGTAAAGTAATTTAATTTAATGTTAAATTAAATTAAAATCCATTGTTAAAATTTACTCAGTGGTGATCGGTGACTTAGCGATATTTTTTGTGTGTTTGCATATGGTGCCCAGTTGGATTTTGAAATAAACCCTCTTTGCAATGCGCGTAGGTATGCTAAGAGTTTTCATTTAAATTTTAACTTTCCAACTTTCAAATCACATTATATCCCTTGGGCTTTTTAAACAACTTTTATCTACACTCACAACGTAATGTTCCAAATATGAATTAAAGAAAGATTGTATAAACACGTACTTTATTTCATGGATAGATAGGTAAAACTAGCGGCTCCGTGAGCTGTAGACCTCGCGATAAAAAGTGGCTCAAATTGTACAAAAATAAAATGTTGCCATGAGGTTTTCAAAGCATACAACAAGACGTGCTGTTTGGTATATTTTTGGAGTATTTGCAGCTAGATGGTGCTTCTAATTTAGCTCATTTATCAATAGAGAGCAAAGGATATTTTTTACTAATAGATAAATTTGGAAAAACTGGCTCATCTAAACAATTATAGATAATTATCGAACCTGCTAACAAAATTTCACCAGAATCTGTTGAGAAATGCGACCTGTAGAGGAGAATAAACAGCTGGAAAGCCGGACTGAAATATTTTTTTCTGACACATCTCCGTCATTTAAATAAATTTCGAAAAACTATCTCGATAAACAATCCATACTAATATTATAAATGCGAAAGTACCTCTGTCTGTAGGTCCGTCTGTCTGTTACGCCTTCACGCCGAAACTACTGAACCGATTTGGGTGAAATTTGGTACAGAGGTAGAGTAGAGCTCGAGAAAGGACATAGGCTACCTTTTATTGCAAAATAAGGGTTGAAATAGGGGATGAAAGTTTGATTGTACCACAGAATAGAGAGACTTCAGAAGTTATGCCACCATCGTATTTATTTGGTACCCATTTACATACTTTTACACTACGAGATTATGTTGTTTAATCGACTACCATGAGTAAAATTGACAGAACGAAATTTAAAATCAATAATACAAAATCTATACTTAATCCAGAATCTATACTAATATTATAAATGCGAAAGTAATTTTGTCTGTCTGTCTGTCTGTTAAGCTTTCACGCCTAAAATACTAAACCGATTTTAATGAGATTTGCCACAGAGATAGAGTAAAGCTTGAGAAATGACACAGGCTACCTTTTATTACGAAATAATGGTTGAAAGATTTAAAATAGGGGATGAAAGTTTGTATGAAAGTCTGTAGGTGTCAAAATAATGGATGAAATTTTATGAGAGGAAGCGGGTCAGCGCGCTTGGTGGGGATCCGCCTAATCACGTTAAAACGGCTGATCTGATTTTGATGAAATTAAAACATTGAATACTTTTTATCCTGGTTTAAAGTTCCCATTGGATTTTCTCGAATATCCACGCGGACGAAGTCGTGGGCAAAAGCTAGTTCTGTATATTTATCAAACCTGCTCACAAAATTTCACCGGGATCGGTTGAAAAATGCGACCTGTAGATGAGAACAGACAGCGCCGGAAAACCACACTGAAATATGTTTTTTTTACATATCTCCACCATTTTAAAGAAGATTGAAAAACTGGCTTGACAAAAAATCTATACATTTTTCAAACCTGCTCACAAAATTTCACGAGAATCGGTTGAGAAATGCGACTTGTAGAGGAGAACAGACAGCGCTGGAAAGCCGGACTGTAATATGTTTTTTAACATATCTCCGCCATTTTGAAAAATTTCAAAGATCTGGCTTGTAAAAAAAATTCTGTTATTTTTGGACCTGCTCACAAAATTTCTCAAGAATCGGTTGAGAAATGCGACCTGTAGGTGGGAACAGATAGCCGGACATACCTACGAATGAATTTTTTGCCCAAGCTGAAGCAGAGACGCAGCGACGGAAAGGGAAACGAGCCAGGTAAAAGCATAGTATAATAAATAATGAGTACACGGTAATATACCAGGAAAGTCTCTCTCTCTCTCTTTTGTTTAACCTTGATCTTTTATTTTGTAGGTTCAATCCCAAATTGTATGAATGTAAATAAAGTAGTGTATGAAACTGCACATAACTAGGTATTATGCATCAGTTTCATAAACTACTATTATCCCTTTGGATATCATGCCTTGTCATGAAATAAAAGACTTTTTAACGGATACACAATAGACGTGTTTTAATTAATCGATTTGAACATTATTTCTTTCTTTTTATAGAGCTGTTTTTTTATGATTTTTAAAGGTTTTGCTTTTTTTAAAAAGCTTTTTAACGATACTACCGCGCTAGTATCCGTTAAAAAGTCTTTTATTTCATGTCTAGTGAGCGCGTAAGCTTGAGAAGTGATCATGCCTTGTTTTGCGTTGAGATGAGTTGCATGATTATGTAATTTTGACATTGTCGAGCAGGTGGTGTGAAACCTATATTATGTACCTTATATCAAACTAGCATCGAATGAACATAAATTAATATTTAGCTTAGAATATCACTTAAGTAAGAGTAGTCTCAAAACGGCGAAGAAACTTTCAATAAAATTTAGTTTCGGAATTTACCTAATTGGTTTTACAACTGATTATTTATCTTGATTAATAAATATTTGATTGCCAATTAATAAAATAAGGCTTCCAATTTGTTTCAAACAAGTTAAAGTAATTCTCTCTTCAGTAATGTTAGAAAATATTTACTGTGATCAGAATCTCAGTAAATACCAAAAAGTATAACGCATGATTGGGTTTATAAAATGTTATTTAAAATAAAAAAATAAGTTGGTATCCGTCATTTGTTTTTACTCCACATACAGGGTAAAGAAATCATTATTCGTGGTGTCACGGTATCACGAACATCATTTATCAGCAAAAAAATTGCACAAAAATATTTTTTTACTAACTTTTTTTTACGCAGTTTTTTCTCGATAGATATTCGTGCTAAAGATATTTCTTGAGCTTTTTCAGTATTGTAGTAGCTTCTATAGCAATTTCCGTAGTAAAAATACAGATAGACACACTCACAAACACACAAACATAGTCTAAAAGCAATTGTTTTTGCATCTCTTGCTCTTTATTTATTATAAAGACAACTCATTTTAATTTTTCCTTAATAGCTCCTGTGTCTATTCATGTTAAAATTTTTTTCTCAGTAGAAAACTTAAAAAAATCTGCTACTAACGATAGTATTGGTCAAAGGTAACATTACACTTATTTAAATTATGTTCAAAGAATTTATCAAAAGAATCCTGAAATGTTTTCGCTATACTACTTTAATAAAACTCAGCCTCAAAGGAAACTTGATAGGTATTCTTTTCTTTTGTACCTCTTCATTGCACAATAAGTACCTTTCGTAGACAACGTAACATAATGTAGCTTTATATATTTTATAGGTAGTATTATATTTTATCATCTTCTGATCATATTCAAACAACATAACTCTCGAAATATGCAACTCAGAGCAATGATTTTAATGCCGTTTTGTCTTCGGTCAAGAATATGGGATGTTTGAAACTGGGGCGTTATTTTGACGTGCCGTTTTTGAGACTATGACCGGACATGGTATGTAAGAAAAAATTAAAAGCACACAAAATTCGTATTTTAATAAGAATTTTGTGTGAATTGACTTTAGTATATTTTAAGACGTTTTATAAAGTTGAAAGTTAACACAAAGTTTTTTTACTTGATATTAGATGGTATTATTAGCTTTCGAATAGTATTTTTTAATATCTATAGAACTTCCAGTTTTTTCGCAGGGGCCATCTTAAATAAAAATAAAAATTCAAAATGAAGGTCTTTCTAAAAGGAGAGGGTAGATGGGTGTTTTAGTCGATAAAATTAGGTTTATACTACGCTTTACATTTTTTGCTAGTACAAGTCCAAATACTTGGTGTTTTTTGAATTAATCTTTTAATTTCTTATGCTGGTTTTCACGGTCATGACTTTACCAACCTGGAATTAGTTTTCGGTACCTAATTCAAAACATTTGTGTGTTCAGAATAAGTACCTACTCAAGTACCTATACACCTCCCCCTGGGGGAGGGAACTGTACAAAACTTTTCAATCCCCCTATACAAAAAATAGAAGCTCGGAGGCGCAGTGGTTAGGGCCTGGCCCAGCGATTGCGGAGGTTAAGCAACTTTCGCAAGGGTCGGTCGTCGGATGGGTGACCAAAAATGTATTATCTCGAGCTCTTCCGTGCTTCGGAACGCACGTTAAGCCGTTGGTCTCGGCTGCTTTTGCAGTCGTTAACACCCACTAACCCGCATTGGGCCCGCGTGGTGGGTTATGGCCCATCCTCCTTATCCACCCATAAGGAAGGCCTGTGCCCTAGTAGTGGGGACATAAAAATGGCTGATGGACATACAAAAAATATGCGTCGTAGCTAGTCATATCATTTGGAACTTGAAGTCTTGGACATATAAATTGAAATGTTTCTGAAGTAACCTTAAAACAAACAAAAAATATTGAATAACATTCAACTATTTTGACGATAATATAAAAAATACAGTATATCTGAAATCCTGAAAATACAGTAGATATTTACTTACTTACACAATAAATAAATCAAGAAGTTTTGGTGATGGCGATGGTAGATAAAAGATAACCTTAAAAAGTAAGTGTAAATAGGCAAACGCCCCAAGGGTATTCTAACCTGATTGTTATTTACAGACTGTCGGAGAGCTGACGAAAGAGGCAGTTCCGGTCACCATAGAGCGCTAGGCCGCTTCGGAGACTACTCTTGTGACAGCTCTCTGGAGCTGATCGAGTCGGCTGCGCGGTACATGCGCACGCGACACTCGGAGAACGTGGAGTTCGTATTATGGACGGGGTAAGATTTGATCACACTTCCAAATCGTTCGGAAAATCTGAGACTTTACATCTGAAAAATTGTTTTAAAAAAACAAAAAACCGACTTCAAAAACCTACCTCTAAAAAGCAAGAAATAATATTCAAATCATTAGATACGCATTATCATTGTTATAATAACAACACGTCTATTGAAGTCGGGTGGGGCTGGAGTACAACTTCCTTTTTTTATTCTTAAAGCCCCACCCGACTTCAATAGACGTGTTTTTATTATAACAATGATAATGCGTATCTAATGATTTGAATATTATTTCTTGCTTTTTAGAGGTAGGTTTTTGAAGTCGGTTTTTTGTTTTTTTAAAACAAATTTTTATTTTTTTATTTTTAGTGTAAGTACCTTCTATATTAGGTATATTATTATAGGTATATTATTGGGTAGAAATATCGGCTCAGCCAAACGTAAGATATTCGCGGAGAAACATACATTCATACAGGTCAAACTGAGAGGGAACCTTTTTTTTTGAAGTCGGTTAAAAAGACTACATTAAAAGTACCCCTTTCCCAACAAAAAGAAACATCTAATTCGGTTCATAAATAACAAAGTCGTCATGTTAGTTGATGCAAAATCATAGTATTTTCAGGATTTCTCGAAAACTACTAAACCGATTTGAAAAAAAAAAAAATGGGACCATCTCGCAAGAAAACTCAATCGAACAAAAGAAGAATCATCAAAATCGGTTCATAAATGACAAAGATATGCGCGAACAACGATAAAAAAACATACAATCGAATTGAGAACCTCCTCCTTTTTGTGAAGTCGGTTAAAAAACCGTTTTGAAATGACGTTTTAATATCTAACATTTGTTACCATAGTAACTGAGGCAAAGGAAACTAAGTAGTATTGAATGCGGTATGTGTTGAAAATATATAAATCAAACTGGAAGCTATTATTATAAGGGATGATTATTATATATACTTATTTAGGCTGCGTTCAGACGATAACGCACGACCCAATCTCAACCCAAACTCAACTCAAACTCAACTCACCCGCAGACTACTCCTTGAAATACATCACTTACAATTTTGAGTTTTATGACACTAAGCTCTTTTTTTATTTTGTCGATGCAACTGCATACTCCCCGCGCTCAACCCGAACTCAACTCAAACTCAACCCGTACAGAACCCAAACTCAAATCAAACTCAAACCGAACTCAAACCGAACTCACTTCAAACTCACCTGGACATTACACAGGACTTTATAAAAGTGTCGTAAGACTCAAAATTGTAAGCGATGTATTTCAAGGTGGGCTGTGGTTGAGGTGAGTTTGAGTTGAGTTCGGGTTGAGGTCAGGTCGTGTGTTATCGTTTGAACGCAGCCTAATAAGGGGAGCTTTCGCTTATTAATAAAAAAAAAGTTTCAGAATCGTTGGTTGCATGAAAATTATAAAAAATAACTTTGTCTTAGCAAAATATGAACGGACGGAAGTAACAGCAGAATGGAGAATATCCCTATTCACCACACATTAAAAAAGTGAACCGACAAGCAGTTGTATTATTTTAATTTAACCAACCAAAATTTTTGAAACTTTTTTTTATTACTCGTAATTAAACTTTTTGTTTTTTTTTCAGACATTCCCCTTTCCATAATAAAAATATCATAAAGGAATAAAAAATGTTGACGATCTGTTAATTGCAAGAATATTGCAAGAATTTATATTCATATTTTATGAGTATGAATATAACATTCTTGGTTCGTTGCTAAGCAAAATTTGAAAGAATATTAAAATGAGGTGCGCAGAAGACCTCCGCCTAACTACCTTTTGTTTGAGGTTATCTTTTACTGTTCTTTTTGTATGAGCTTCAAACTTTACATATAAACACAATACCCAATAGAAGCCTTTTGATATCGCAAAATGTGCTTTGTAATTTTATTGTTAGAACCACCTCGTGTCAGGCATTGACCTTGTTTATTGTCACAAAAGCTTTGTTATTATCGTATAAAGATATCGCGACGCGACAGCCGACAGCCAATCCCCTTATTAGTCGTAAATTGGCCTGTGCTATCGATTTAGTAAAATTAGCATCAAACGATTCCCGAAGTCCATTAAGTTATGCCTATCCACGAGCGGCGAATTTCAATTCTATGGATCGGTACGTGTTAGATAAATCAAGGACATATTTTAGTGAAACGTTTTTCGGAAAACAATGCAAAATTTGATAGAATCCGTGGATATACTTAAGGAGTGTTTGGTAATAGGTACCCAGCCCAATTTAGGTACAGAGTACCATGCATAATAATTTATTGTCACCATAAAAACATGATACCAGTTAGATTCTTGAATTTATTTCAGATATTATATATTTTCAGAAAGTAGGTGATATAATTTATCAAACTTGAGGAAGGAAGTTAAGATAAAATATAGGCCGAATATTAAGTAACTATGTTTTTGGTTTTCTTATTTGTTACTATGAATAGGTAATTAATAGCCAGTTTTCTTTCAGGGACATAATCGCCGCTCGGTTTAGTGGTAACGAAGATGAAAAGTACCAGGCGATCAGAAACATGACGGAGTTGCTGAGCAGGACGTTCAGTTCCCACTTCGTTTTCCCAGTCTTGGGTCACCTGGACCCCGCACCTTCAGCCAGTCTCACCAATTTGTGGATGCACTGGCTACCTTTAGAAGCATTGCAGACTTTTCAAAATGGTAATTTGAGTGTGTTTATTTGCATTTTTACGCAGAATTCGTAACATTTTATTGATTAAATATGAACATAGTGTCCATCAGCCATGTTTAGTGTCCCCACTGCTGGGGCACAGGCCTTCCTTATGGGTGGTAAGGAGGACGGGCCATAACCTACCACGCGGGCCCAATGCAGATTGGTGGGCGTTAACGACTGCAAATGCAGCCGGGACCAACGGCTTAACGTGCCTTCCGAAGCACGGAGGAGCTCGAATTAATACATTTTTGGTCACCCATCCCATGACCGACCCTTGCGAACGTTGCTTAACCTTCGCAATCGCTGGGCCAGGCGCTAAACCACTGCGCCACCGAGCTCCTCTGCGCCACCGAGCTCTCATGAACATATAGTTTAGTGAAAAATTTTCTTTCGGACATGTAAAAATACTGTCATGTCCAATGATTTTAGAATATTCTAACATGTCCAAATTAAATAAATCATTAGTTTTGCAACACGAGACGTTAACATCAAAAATTTAAATTAACGGATAAACGAGGAGGGTGACTCGATCTTTGTTGTTGGGCGGACATAAAAAGAAAAACACTTTGCATAATTATGTCGTTAACCCTCCGCCCCCTGAGTGACCCTAAAACACATATAATGATAGGGCGACCAAAAAACACAATTAGGGGTAATTATAATGCAAACAGCAATTTTGGACACGATGCAATTAATAACAAATGTTGCTTAATCTGTGCATGATTTTAAATTACTTAGAATTTTCTTTGTTTCTATTTCAAGTACAACTTTTATTACTTTGTATAATATTTTTGTTTGACAACTTTTATCCAACAAAAAAACCACAAGAGACAGCACATTAAGTCAAGAATATAGGTAATTCTGATGTATGTCTGTCACATCTACATGACAGTCCCGGATTTACAGTTTGGGCCGCCCTAGGCCAAGTAGTACCAGCCGCCCCTCAGGCGGGCGGATGAATGGCGTTACTGGTCTGCCGCCCCCCTAGGTTCTTGCCGCCCCTAGGCCGCGGCCTACTCGACCTATTGCCAAATCTGGCACTGTCTACATCCAAATAAAAATCGTAGTGACTGAAAGGTAGATCCTTTCATCTTTCCTCACTTAAAATCAATAACATGAATTCCAAAAAAACCTTATTTACTTACATGTTTTGTTCGCAGGTGGTTACTATACAATAGAACAATCGCATAGCAAATTAAGGATAGTGGCACTAAACACGAATCTGTTTAGTGCTCGTGAATCAAATAGTGCTCAAGCCAAGCACCAGTGGGAGTGGCTGGACTCCGTCTTAAATAAGGCCATGAATAATAACGAGATGGTAAGTAGATGGTCTGTAAGTTTAATTTTATTTGCTAGTCTACATAAGGTTTTGCATTGCATTGAAATTCATTAGCGAGGAAAATGTAATTCCTTTGTGTTACCTTTTAAGTAAGTTTATTAAAGCCGCATACAGAGCAGTTTGTGCTTCAATTGAAGTCGTCTGAACAGATTTTTGCACCTATTCCACTGCACCGCGGACGAGGAAATGAAGGATTAATGTCTTTTAAAACCGCAGTCAAATCTCACTTCTTTTAGGTAGTATTTTGCTTTTGTCGTATTGTAGGCACTAGTAGTGGCTCTGTAAGCCGTAGACCTCCCGTGTGTGACATTTTTGATAAGGCTGAAATATGTTTTTTTGGAAAATTTTCGAATAACTTAATTAACAGAACTACTCTTTAGGTAAAATTATGGAACCTGCTTTTAAAAATTTCACGAGAATCGGTTGAGAAATGCTACATGTAGAGGAAAACAGTCGGACAGCCGGATATATTATGAAAGCATTTTTGGCCAAGCTGAAACGGAAACGCTTCTCTCACGCTTCTCGCCCGCTCAGTCAATAATACGCAACATAGTATATACAAAAAGTATAAACATATTGGGACTCAGGGTTTGAAATAAAACATTGTGTAAATATACTTCTTACTATTCGACAAAGGAGAGTGTCCAAGGGTGGCCTATGAACGGTACTGTTGTGATGCCATTCAAATTTTACGGTTTCGAGTCACGCCTGACGGGCTGGTTGACGAGACATATTTTTTTCCAACTATATTATTTAACATGACAAAATTGCAAGCTGAAATCTTCAAAATTCCCAAAAAGCATCCGACATTTCACAAATAAACGTTCGTTCCTAACAGTGGACAATAGAGGCAGGTCTCATAACAACGCGGCCGGAACCGAGCGCGGAAGTCCGCCGACCGGGCCGCAATAAATTACAGATTAGAAACTCCGTGCACATTCCCACTTCTAACTAGTGCCGTGTGTGACTACAAGTATTCTTTGTTAGCCTTTTATACTTACTACCTACCGACCTCTTTTATAAAACGATGCTCCGAGCTATTCTCAAAATCGATTGAGGCCGATAACTGGCTTCAGATAAATTGCAACTTATTGAAAACTCTGTGATGTATTCTTGGCCTACCTTTGCTGTCGTATGAAGAAAAACTTATTTAAGTTTTATCACAATAACATGACGAAGGGTTTAGAAATGCCCTAGCAAACATGCAAACATTCATTTTAGATAGGAAGAAATTAAAAGCATTAATTCTGTACTAAGTGGCTCGAAACAAATAAAGGCGAATGAGTTGCTTCAGATTGCTAACTTCTAATCAGTTTGAATTTGGAATAGTTTTTATTAATAAATTACATTTAATTAAATAAGAAAAACCGGTCAAGTACGAGTAGAACTCGCGCACGAAGGGTTCCGCATCAAAAAAATCACGTTTGTTGTGGGATACTTAAATATTTATTTTATTCAGTTTTTAGTATTTGTTGTTATAGCGGCAATAGAAATACATCATCTGTGAAATTTTTAACTATCCAGCTATCACGGTTCCTGAAGTTTCCTCGGACAGTGGAGTTTGGTGGAGTCTTAGTAATAGGGTCGCGTTTTTACCCTTTGGGTACGAAACCCTAAAAAGCACCAACAATAGCATGGTATTAACAAATTTAATATTGTTTTAAAATCCCACTTATACGCCAGCCAGTCTCATAACTACGTTGCGGAACTGAGCCAAGGATGTCCGGCGCCGCCCGCCCTAATAAATTACAGATTAGAAACTCGTTAATCTAATCGCCTTCTCGAAATTGCAGGGAAAAGTAAATTTTAAAGAGGTTGCCTTCGACCGATCGTTTGAATATTTCATTTGACTTTTATTTTGTTGTATTGGATGGATATTGCTGTTAAAAAGATTGGACAAATTGAACCCAAAGTAATTACGTCCAACTTTTAAGGACTTTTTGGTGCAATCTCAGCAGCAATGTTAACTTAGAATTTGTTTAAACATTCATTACTAGATTTTAATAAACATTATTTATCTGATGTAATGTAATATTCGTGATAATTACTATTCATTTAAAGTCTTTGATGCGTTTCTACCTATAAGTCCTTTATAACTACACACGATAATTAATGAACACAAGCTTACATCATAAGTAAATTATTAACAATGGGAGTTGGTTGAGGAACCAATACAGACTTAATATTTATTAAGAAACCTGAGACTCATTAATTCTGTCTTTATTACCGTACTGTTACATACTCGTACATACATTACATATACATTACTGCTTTGTGTTTTACATGAAGTTTAGTTGTACGCAGAATGGTATGAGTTACCGTATCCACAATTATGAATCGTTTCAATAGAGGCTATAATTCACCCTAACAAATGGCTGAAGCATTGTCAATGCCACAGCCTATGTTAATTCAGTACAATAAATTACGAGAACCATTCAATATCTTGATATGAGTAACAGTGACAGTAATATTAGTTTCTTAATTATACAGGGTTACTGGAGATATGACTTATTTCTGCTAAGGGGTTATAAGATGAGATCAAAAAAAATATTTTTGTTAGATAACTTTTTCTCGAAAAGTTTGTGTTTTTGAAGTAATTGAAATTCAGTATTTTTTTACCAAAAGCACGTTTTCAGGCACAAAAAATAAATTAAAAATAACTACTACAGACAGACAGACGGACAGCGAAGTTCTTCAGTTAGATTTTAGGGTTCCGTACCTCAAAAGGAAAAACGGAACCCTTATAGGATCACTTTGTTGTCCGTCTGTCTGTCTGTCTATCAAGACCCTTTATCTCAGGAAAGCGTGGCAGTATCGAGTTGAAATTAAAAACATATACTCAGGTCTACAGTCCCCTGAAGCTGTGAAAAATCAAACTTTTTAAGTTTACGTAAAAAAAAGATACGGCCAGTTTATGCCACAAAAATAGCATATTTCGACACTCTCACAAGGGAATAAAAATTCATAGGGTACTTCCCGTTGACCTAGAACTATGAAAGGTATGTAATATCGTCTTATACTACAAGTAGGTATAGGTTGTACTATTATTTATTCTGTGGTATAGGGAAAAATCTGAAAAACAATTGTAATTAAATGATAAAAAATAAAGTCTTTATAACCAACTTTAGGTCCAACTCGCACTTGTCTGGTTTTTTTAGAATTAGCTTAATTTTTTTGGTCCAACTCACAATGAAACTTACTGTATAATTCTGCACTGTGGTATCGGAGCCAACGGAAATAATTTAATTTGATACGTCCAAAAGTACAATGGCAAGGAAGGAGGCCTTCGTGTTTCTTATTCTGAATTAACAATGCATTCTTACCTAACAAATCTTATACATGATTCGCAAAGCAACATTTGTGAGAGATTGCGTTGGTCTTTTCATGAATACGAAATTGGTAGAGCACGCAATTGCGCATCTTTTCAATGGGAGGCTCCAATTGAATTTGAAATACCACTTGTAGAATTCTCGTGTTTCGTTTGTTAAATTTGAAACAGCTCGATTGCTGTTGCGCTGGGCACGTAATTTGAATCGCTATGTGTTGTCGCTTTGTAAATGCTCGGAGATTTTGAAATTCATGCCCTTTTCACAGCACATGCACTTTTTCAAATAAAAACTAGCTTTGAATTTGTTGAACGAATTTTGAAGTGATGATGTTAATTCGTAAAATTGTTAGTATTTGTTTTCATTATTAGAGTTTTCCTTAAAAACAATAATTAAAATACGAATTCTTATATCTCTAAATTTCAATCTTAGATAATTGTGATCATTTTACATAAGTCCTTAAAGCGATAGAGCGTTACAAGAACAATACAAACTGTTCATTTAGTTCAACACATTTAGTTCATAGTAGGGATTGCAATTGCTGGATCCAGCATCCAGCAATCCAGCTGGATCCAGCGCTTTTTATACATGCTGGATCTAGCATACCGTGCTGGATCCAGCGGCACGGATCCGCAAACGTATAAATTTTGATGTTCGAAATCAGTTCGGCGATAAGACTATAGATAAAATATGTTTTAAGGTCTCAGTTCCAGCTAACTCAAAAAACTAAAAAAAAAAAAAATATCTTTCTGTTGTTAAGAGTGTTGGTAATTGACAGAAATTTAACTACTTACATTTGTGTAATTAGGATAATAGGATACAGGCTGATTTGTAGTTGTAGCATTAGCTCTAGCCAGTAGCCATCTTTGATTATTTAATCAATTTGAATTTGAATATTCAAGGGTAGCCATTTTGATCGCGTTGCGATGCGGAAGAAATTTGCTTCCATATTTATTTAAAACCACTATCTGAAAACACGATACCTAGGTGGCTTCTATTTTTTTTTTAGAAACACTATCTGACGACACCTAAGTAGGTGCTTTGTTTAATGTTAGTCAACGCATTGCTAGCCCTTCCGCCATTCCCATAGCGGTCGGACAAAATGTAACCTAAAATGGCAAAATTAAAAATTTTGAAAAAACCCGCGACGATTAACCTACACACCCATTACAGAAAACCGCATCGAAATCAGTTGAGTAGTTTTAGAGAACTTCTCCAAGCGCGACTTATCTGGTTGCTGCAGCGCCACCTGGTGTCCTACCACCATGTACCGTATCTAAGAACCTGCTCTAAAATGAAACCTTTTGATTGCAAAAAACCGCATTGAAATCGGCCCAGTAGTTTCCAAGGAACATGGTAATAGACAAACTTGACTTATCTGGTTGCTGCAGAGCCCCCTGGTGGTCTACCACTATGAAACATGTTTAAGAACCTGCTCTGAAATAAAACCTTTTGAATGCAAAAAACCGCATCGAAATCGGCTTAGTAGTTTCCGAGGAAAATGGTAACAGACAAACACACAAACAAACAAACAAACGCACAACCTCTAACCCCAAACGTATATACCGCCTCCGTTCCGTTCCGTCCGTCGTGGGTAAAAATAAGAGTTATTTGATTGCAATATTTTGTAAGGTGTAAATATTTCGAAGTTCCGGGGACTCTTACTTGCTGGTGTTAAAGTTTATTTTTCAACAGCCATTTTTTGACAGGTGTACATAGTAGGTCATGCGGCCCCAGGCTCGGACTCCCGGCACGCATACGACGTGTCATCGGACGCCAACGCGAAGTACCTGCGCCTCGTCCGGCGGTACGCGCGCCTCATAGCCGGACAGTTCTTCGGACACTTACACGCGGACACTTTTCGCGTCATCTATGATAATGGTAATACATGGTCATTCCTATTTTAAGAGTAAACATTGGCACGTGAGCGTGACTAGCTATTGTAGGCCACTGACCTGAATTTTTTTTTCTTTGTAGGCACATAACGTGGTTTTGGTTTCCCAGGATTTTAGCTTTAACACAATATATTTTTCACCTCTTCAGCACGAAAAGGGCGCTTTTGGCGCGTAAAAACTCGCAGCAAAATCGAATTTTGCTGCGAGCGTGAGACAAAGTGCTTTTTTAATTTCTAACACCAACTTTTAAAATAAAAAAGAAAAAGAAATATAGTGACAAGGATGAGACTTGTAAAATTGATATTTTTTTTTATTTTTTTTTATTTTATTTTTTTATTAGGAACAACAAACATTTACAAAATGAAGTTATACTTATACACTTACATAAAAAACATACTTATTTTGTAAACAACCACGTTATCCACAATATTACATTATAGAATTGAATAGTTTCTATAGTTAGGTACATTATAATTTAATTTAATTTAATTTCAGATCTTACATCATCGTATCTAAATTTTGAAGATGCAGCAGGACTTCCGACCTGAACTGCCCAGGAGAAAGCTTAAACAAATCGATGTCAACAAAATGATCATTGTAATTTTGCATAACGTGACGCAAGGGCGCACGTTTACCAGCATTAGTTTTACACATTTTCAAAGCAAAGAGTTTATGTGCTCTGGAGTTGCGTATACGTTCAGATCTACTTGGTATGCTTAAGGAAACATTATTTATTAAATGAGTGCAATCAAACTGATTCTTTATGACTTTGTATAGAAATGTTTGACTTATAAGCATTCTACGCGATTTTAGAGAAAGCAGAGAAAATTTATTGAGAAGTTCAACGTATGACGATTTGTTATGAAAGCATTTATAATTGACAGATCGTACAAACTTCTTTTGAACTCTTTCAAGTTGGTCACTATATTTTAGGTAAAATGGATCCCATACTATTGTTCCATATTCCATCTGTGATCTAACTAGCGATCTATATAAGGCAAAGTAGGAGGAAGGGCGCTTGAAATTTGCACAAGTACGCATGACAAAACCATACATTTGAAAAGCCTTATTCACAACACTGTCTACATGTGCATCCAGATGCAATTTACTATCTAGAAGGACACCCAGATCTCTTATTAACGATACTTTTTGTAGTGGAATATTACCTATGGAGTATTGGAAATTAACAATATTGGTTTTCTTCGTGAATGTGATACTTTTGCATTTGGAAATGCTGATATGTGAGAAAAGGATAGATAGATTGCTTTATGTTGTCATGCATGAATTAAAAAGTATAAAAAATAAAATGCACGGTTATACCAAGGAGTTTTAATTAGGGATTGTCAAAAAAGAAGGTTGATAATTTGAAATAAAGAGTATTGATGAAATGAGGTCGCATGTATGAAATAAATATAAAATAAGAAAAAATCATTAAATTAATAACAAATTAGTGTTTTATGATTATCATGAAATAAATAAGATGGGATATTAATAAATAAGAGAAAAACAACATACTGTAAAACAAAACGACGGGAATCTAAGTACACTCTATGAATAATTTGAATATTTTTTTCAGCATAGATTTGATCGAACTATTTTTGTGATATATATTACAAAAAATGAGTGCGTCCAGCGATGAAGATGTCTTATTCCAAAAGAGTTAAGACAACAAGTTTCTAATGATGAATATTTAGCTTTTTACCAGGAAAGTCACGTGAAAATTTTCTCGCTGGTCGAGGTGAAAAGTTGTATGTTTTACACGAGACAAAATTTTTGTTCTGCCTCGTGCCTTTAAATCACTCACTGTGCTCAGTAGTCTATATTAGAATCACTCGCTACGCTCGTGATTCAATTCTAGACTACTTCGCTAGTTCGTGATTTAAAGTCGGCACTCGCAGCACAAATTGATTTTGGTCACTTGTATAACAAATAACTATTAGCGTGTTTCGACAACTCAGCAATTGTTCACTATGAAATGAACTATGTTATCAAAGCAAAATTATCTCATTAAATGCAATATGTTTGTAGTATTTGTCGAATACAACTTTAGTGTGAACAAAGAATAAGTAGTTTAACCTTAATCATAGTTTCATAATAATTTTTGAATGCCACCACGAAGTCCTGTGCCCCAGCAGTGGGGACCTTCAACATAAAACATTGTAATCGTATTAATATTATTTTACCCAGATCGGCCTGTCTCATGGGCGCTCCTGGCTCCGTCTGTGAGTCCACATCGCGACCCAGTTGGGGCATCCAACCCAGGTCTGAGGCTTTACAAGTTTGACACTAATAATGGGAAGGTAAGTGTTGGCGACTGGCTGAGATGCCACCTTTTTGATACATTAGCTTTATGGTCTCTTTGCCTTTGTGTCAGTTGTCTCAATACTTGAGTGTCAAATCTTTGCCTGTTTATTTATGCTATTAATTAAATTGCTAAACTTTAAAACTGGGTGTTTCCATCATTATCATCCTTTAAAGTACAGTCCATTTTAGCTCACCAACAGTAAGATTTTAATTTATTATATTTAACAACATCATATACATATATTGCGCAACTGATCACTTAATTTAACTAAGCACTGGCTAGCTTAGATTAATAAGACCCAGATACCTAGTCCGCGTCCGTATGGTGAGGCAACTCAAACTGAGCCAGAATGGCTAAGTATGACTATTCGGCCCGCCATTTCTCAAGTGATATTCGTGTCGAACACAACTCCCGAAAATTTCAATAAAAATGAGGGTTTGCGCAATGAACGGATGTCACAATCAGGTCACATTACATCGAAAAAACACTAGAAAGATTGTAGATAACATTTCACGTCTAATTAACGTGTTTTCACTTACATTTTTACGTAAATCATTCATCAAAAATAACTATATTTGTCACTTCATATTTTATGAAAATGTTGCCAGTACGGGGAAAAAATTTCCCCCGCATTTACTTAGTTGATCAATTAAAAGTTAAACACATCTCAATTACATAATTAAGATTCCACGCAATTCGACAACTACTTATCTACTAAAATGGTTGCTAGCATTGAAAAAACGCAATGTTCTCATTTGAAAAAAATTATATGATAAAAAATATAAGATGGTGGCCAACTTTTTTGTTTGTGGGCCGATTTCGATGAAACTCGGTTCGGGGTACTATTTTGACAAGAAAACAGCAACGCAATGTTAAAAATATAAAAATCCAAGATGGCGGCCAACTTTTTTGTTTGTGGGCCGATTTCGATGAAACTCGGTTCGGAGTAGTATTTTAACAAGGAAACAGCAACGCAATGTTAAAAATATAAAAAATCCAAGATGGCGGCCAACTTTGTTGTTTGAGAGCCGATTTCGATGAAACTTGGTTCGGCGTACTATTTTGACAACAAAACAGCAACGCAATGTTAAAAATATAAAAATTCCAAGATGGTGGCCTACTTTGTTGTTTGTCGGTCGATTTCGATGAAGCTCGGTTCGGGGTACTATTTTGATAAGAAAATAGCAACGCAATGTTAAAAATATAAAAAATCCAAGATGGCGGCCAACTTTGTTGTTTGTGGGCCGATTTCGATGAAACTCGATTCGGGGTACTATTTTGATAAGAAAACAGCAACGCAATGTTAAAAATATAAAAAAATCCAAGATGGCGTCCAACTTTTTTGTTTGTGGGCCGATTTCGATGAAACTCGGTTCGGAATATTATTTTAACAAGGAAACAGCAACGCAATGTTAAAAATATAAAAAATCCAAGATGGCGGCCAACTTTGTTGTTTGAGGGCCGATTTCGATAAAACTTGGTTCGGCGTACTATTTTGACAACAAAACAGCAACGCAATGTTAAAAATATAAAAATTCCAAGATGGTGGCCTACTTTGTTGTTTATCGGTCGATTTCGATTAAACTCGGTTCGGGGTTACTATTTTGATAAGAAAATAGCAACGCAATGTTAAAAATATAAAAAATCCAAGATGGCAGCCAACTTTTTTGGTTGTGGGCCGATTTCGATGAAACTCGGTTCGGAGTACTATTTTAACAATAAAAGAGCAACGCAATGCTAAAATAAAAAATCCAAGATGGCGGCCAACTTTTTTGTTTGTGGGCCGCTTTCGCTGAAACTCGGTTCGGGGTACTATTTTGATAAGAAAACAGCAACCCAATGTTAAAACCATAAAAAAATCCAAGATAACATCTTACTTTTTGTTTGTGGGCCGATTTTGATTAAACTTGGTTCAGGGTACTATTTTGATAAGAAAACAGCAATATCAATATAAATAAAAATGTTAAAAATCGGCCAAGTACGAGTCGGACTCGCGCATGAAGGGTGTTGTACCAAAAACAGCAAAAAAAACTGTTTGCTGTATGGGAGCAGCCCTTAAACATATATTTTATTCTTTTTTTAGTATTTTTTCTTGTAGCAGCAACAGAAATACATTATCTGTAAAAAAATCAACTGTCTAGCTATCACGGATCATGAGATACAGCCTTGTGACAGACAGACAGACGGACAGCGGAGTCTTACTAATAGGGTTCCGTTTTTACCCTTTGGGTACGGAACCCTAAAAATGACAAAGGGTTGATAGCGGTGAACTATGTTTTTGGGTTTATTTCGATGTAACTCGGTTGGAAAAAAAGAAAAACAAATAAGAAAAGCTCCCATACCACAAAAGTGATTATTTGCTCATTTGGTACGGAACCCTTCGTGCGCAAGTCCGACTCGCACTTGGCCGGTATTTTACTTTGCGTTGCTGTTTTCTTTTAAAAATAATACCCGAAACCGGGTTTCATCGATATCAGGCACAAACAAAAATTTAGATGCCATCGTGGATTTTTTTTAACATTTCGTTGCTATTTTCTTGTTCAAATAGTACTCTTAAACGAGTTTCATCAAAATCAGCCCACAAACAAAAAAGTTAGCTGCCATCTTGGAATTTTTATATTTTTAACATGCGTTGCTGTTTTCTTGGAAAAATAGTGCCCTAAATCAAGTTTCACTAAAATCGGCCCGTAAAACAAAAAAGTTTGCCGCCATCTTGAACTTTTTATATTTGGAACATCGCGTTGCTGTTTTTTTGTTAAAATAGTACCGCGAACCGAGTTTCATCAAAATCGGCCCACAAACAAAAAAGTTGACCACCACCTTGGATTTTTATATATTTTTAACATTGCATAGCTGTTTTTTTGTTAAAACATTGCCCCAAATCGAGTTTTATCGAAATCGGCCCACAAACAAAAAAGTTGGCCGCCATATTGAATTTTTTATATATTTAACATTGCATTGCTGTTTTTTTGTGAAAATAGTGCCCTGAACCGAGTTTCATCGAAATCGGCCCACAAACAAAAAAGTTGGCCGCAATCTTGGATTTTATATATATTTGATATTGCGTTGCTGTTTTTTTGTTAAAATAGTACCCCGAACCAAGTTTCATCAAAATCAGCCCACAAACAAAAAAGTTGGCCGCCATCTTGGATGTTTTACATTTTTAACATTGTGTTGCTGTTATCTTATTAAAATAGTACCTCGAATCGAGTTTCATTGAAATCGGCCCACAAACAAAAAAGTTGACCGCCATCTTGAATTTTTATATATTTACCATTGCGTTGCTGTTTTTTTGTGAAAATAGTGCCCTGAACCGAGTTTCATCGAAATCGACCCACAAACAAAAAAGTTTGCCGCTATCTTGGATGTTTTACATTTTTAACATTGCGTTGCTGTTATCTTGTTAAAATAATACCCCGAACCGCGTTTCATCGAAATCGGCTCTCAAACAAAAAAGTTTTCCGCCGGTACATAAACAAAAAAGATCGCACCATCTTTAATTTTGACATTTTTAGCATTGCACAGTCGACATCTTATTTAAAAAATATATATAATATATCGACTTTCGGTTTAAACCCTAGCCCATCTCTAGTTTTGACAAGCAAACTCTAGTTACATGTAAATGGTGAAATCTACACAATCGCAACTCTAAGTACGACGATGGTTTCAATTTCCCTACTTTTAAGGGAAAATTTCATGTACTGGTAACATTAGTTTTTTGCTGTGTGCGTTTCGTCGAGCGTAAACACAAGCACCTTACGCACACATAAATTTCATTTTTGCCTCACTTTTGACAGACCGCCTTTTAGAATACTATCATTCTTGGCTTTATTATTCTAAGCTGGCTAGGTATTGTAGGTACTCAGCGCTCAAGGTTCGTGCCGGCTCTCTGACTTTAAGCTTAAAAATGTTGGAAAAAGGTTGAAAAAAAAAAATGTTAATGCAATTAACAAACCAATATTCAACGGTGGTATAGCGGCATATTGCACAAAGAGCCCGGCTACGAATCCTGGAGTGGGCAAATGCCAAACCAAATGGTTGTGTGAACGGCATTTAGGTAGGGAGAATTTTGTGTGATAAGCATTTATAAGCATTTTTGTTTGAATTGTCTATCCGTAATAATCAGTAATTATTCAGTCACCATATAGTTCACGTTTTGCTATGTTAGGGACTTAGATTTGTATGTGTTTTGTCCTGATTTATATGTTAATTTAGAAATTACTTTTTAACAGGTGCTGGACTACACCCAATACTACCTAGACCTGGCAGCAGCGAACAGGAACGCAGGCGCGCCGGAGTGGACCGCCGAATACAACCTGACGCAGTACTACGGCCTCCACGAGGTGTCTGCGAGCTCACTCCACAACCTAGCTGATAAGTTGCGCATCGGGACTCCTCAGGAGACCACAGTGTTTTATAAGTAAGTACGCTATGGCCTGCACGAGGTGTCTGAGAGCTTACTCCACAACCTAGTTGAAAAGTTCACTTTGGGACTCCTCAGGAGACCACAGTGTTTTATAAGTAAGTACGCTATGGCCTGCACGCAGTGTCTGCGATTTCACTCAACAACCTAGCTGATAAGTTGCGCATCGGGATTCCTCAGGAGACCACCAGTGTTTTATAAGTAAGTATGCTACGGCCTGCATGAAGTATCTGTAAGCTCACTCCACAACCTAGCTGATGAGTTGCACATCGGGACTCCTCAGGAAACCACAGTGTTTTATAAGTAAGTATGCTACGACCTGCACGAGGTGTCTGCGAGCTCACTCCACAACCTAGCTGATAAGTTGCGCATCGGGACTCCTCAGGAGACCACAGTGTTTTATAAGTAAGTATGCTTCGGCCTACAATAGATGTCTGCGAGCTCACTCCACAACCTAGCTGATGAGTTGCACATCGGGACTCAGGAGACTACAGTGTTTTATAAGTAAGTACGCTACGGCCTGCACGAAGTGTCTGCGAGTTCACTCCACAACCTAGCTGATAAGTTGCGCATCGGGACTCCTCAGGAGACCACAGTGTTTTATAAGTAAGTATGCTTCGGTCTACAAGAGATGTCTGCGAGCTCACTCCACAACCTAGTTGATGAGTTGCACATCGGGACTCCTCAGGAGACCACTGTGTTTTATAAGTAAGTACTCTACGACCTCAGGAGATCTCATCTCAGGACATTCTCAGGAGACCACAGTATTTTATAAGTAAGCACACTACGGCGTCCACGAAGTGTCTGCGAGCTCACTCCACAACCTAGCTGATAAGTTGCGCATCGGGATTCCTCAGGAGACCACCAGTGTTTTATAAGTAAGTATGCTACGGCCTGCATGAAGTGTCTGCGTGTTCACTCCACAACCTAGCTGATAAGTTGCGCTTCGGGACTCCTCAGGAGACCACAGTGTTTTATAAGTAAATGCCTATGCTACGACCTGCAAGAGAGATCTTTTTTTTTTTGATAGGAGGAAACGCGGTCTTATCGCCTTCCGACCCACCCCATCAAGATCGTTCTCCGATCCGACGGGAGGGGGTCGGCGAGTTCTGAGCTCTCCATTACGCGGCACTCCGACGAGCAGAGTTGCTCACTTCGGAGTGCCGCGCAATGGCATATCAGTTAAAACGTCCTAATGCCCCGCTTTACCACACAAGGCCTACGGGACCGGGGTATCAAGCACCGTGCAGCCCTGGTGTTTAGCTCTCAACAGAGCCCGACAGCTAGGGGATGACCGGGGCATTTGGTCATCCCCTTACAACAGCTAGGGGGGAATGAGATGCGCGTATCGGCGCCTCCTCCTTCCTGGCCGTCGTCTTCGGAGCGCGTCCGCGTGCGCATCTGCCTCTCGGATCCGCTCCGAGGCCTCCTTTTGCGAGATGACGTCCTCACAAAAGGAGACCATCGCTTGCCATGACCTGTCACTCCCCAGCATGGCGTTTACCACGCTGGGAAGTGAGAGGTCTCCTCCAACGACTGCCACCAACTCTCGTCGCTGCAAGAGAGATCTGCGAGCTCACTCCAGAATCTAGCTGATAAGTTGCGCATTGGGACTCCTCAGGAGACCACAGTGTTTTATAAGTACTTAAATGCCTATGCTACGACCTGCAAGAGAGATCTGCGAGCTCACTCCAGAACCTAGCTGATAAGTTGCGCATTGGGACTCCTCAGGAGACCACAGTGTTTTATAAGTAAGTATGTCTAGGGTTGACCCACATTGCCAGCGCGAAATCGCTTTTTTAATGTATCGCATAAAAATAAAACTGACAAAGGACGTTCTTGAGCGACAGAAAAGAATAAAATATGAATGATAGCATTTTCCAAAGATGATCTCACAGCTTATCCGTTTTTGCGGGGCTTTCACTAACTCTACATATTTAGAAAAAAGTCCGTGCGAAATAATTATAGTGTAATGCTGTAAATACAGGAACTGCCTCTGCAAAACTTTGTTGGACGAGTTAATAAAAACTATTGAAATAACTGTAAAGTTCTGCTTTAACATAAAATGTAAAGTAGTAAGAGAAGCGTCAGAAAAGTGCACAAGGCGGGATAGTAGCTAAAAAACCGATTCATATAAGATTCTTTTCAATAAAAAAAATTCAGCTACTTTTCTGTTCAGAGGGCCTAGCCAAAGTAACATTCGCTAATCTTCGTTATCGCTTCGCTTTCGAAATATGTATGGGATTGACATAAGGTTTCGTTTACAATCGAATTTTAAAACAACAAATCCATACATGTTTCGAAGCGAAGCGATAGTGAAAATTTGCAAATGTTACTTTGGCTAGGGGGCTTTGGTTAGTTGTGTTGTTCGATTCTTTTGCAAATGGTTATGTTCTTCTTTGAAATCTTCGATTGTTTTTAGAAAGCGGTAGATTATGTTTTGTTTTATTTTGCCAGATACCTCCGAGCCTACAGCTTGAGGCAAGAAAGTGCAGAGAATTGTGACGGTGCTTGCGCGCACCAACACTTCTGCGCTATCACGTGCCTCGAGCACCTCGCGTACCGACAATGCGTGGAGGCGGCAGCGAGCGCCCTCGCCGCTGCTGGTGATTCCGCTTCGCTCGTCGCTCCGCTCATGCCTAAGCTAATGACCTTAGTTTTGTCCATTATTTTACTATTGTAATTGTAAATTTTAAACACTTTAGTTTCATGAAGGAATATTCTGTTATGTAAAAGTGTATTTGTATAACTATAATTTTTATATACAGTGATGTATTAATAGTTCAGTAAAATTACGGGTTCGCAAAACATTAAATGGTAATAAGCTGTAATTTTGCAATCTGACTTTGATGTGATTATAAAACACTAATATAGACGAATCCAACAAAATTTACGAATACAAAAAAATACAGCGTAGTTGTAACTTTTTTTTGTTGGATTTACATTCACAATCAAATTTTAGTTCCAAATCAAGGAAAAAGTAAAGAAAGTATGTTATTAGCAATTTAGCTAAAGCAATTATATAAATTAATATTTTGGTCGGTAAAGTAAAAAAAATAGTGAAAATTAGTTGGATTCTTTTACAAAATGACAGCTGGCCATTTAATCTAACGATCAAAAGAAGAAAGACCGCTATTGCAAATTATTTCTATTTCGTCATACTAGCTCCCGTAATTTTACTGAACTATAAATGCAGTGATTGCGTTAATTTTTAATATCCTTAGATACATATTAATTTTGTTTCCGTAAACGTTAGATAGATAGGTACTAGATCTCTTTCTAACAAAATGTATGGATGCCTTTCATAGTCAGTGAGTTTCAGAGTTTTAGTGGTTTATATCTATATGTATGGAAAATATAAGATGGTTATGCAAGCGTTAGACAAATTCATTTGAAATCATCACTATGAATATTTAAACCAACGAACAGTAGGCGTGTCAATATAGTCATTGTCTACTGGAATATGCATGTGCATAACTATCTAAAGTTCGCTTTAATTTGGTATCTAGTGCGTCTGGGAACTTATTTTTAGATTAACAAAACTTTGTGCTTCAAAGTACTAAAAGGAAAAGTTTAGCTCTAAAGGCATTTGTGATATTGCTAGCTAACTCGAAGTACGTGTTACTTTTAGCTTATCCAATTGTAAATAATATTCTAGATTTAGGATAAACATAATGTAGTTGAAGTTATATTTAAGGGAAAAATATTAAATTTTATTTAATATTAGTATGCGAATACTTATACGTTGCAGTCCATTGTCAGTTATTTTTTATTAGAAAAATTATTTACTTGATAAAGGTTTTTGTATAAAATTCAGTTTAATAAATTGTGTAGGTTTCCATAATACCTACTTATTAACTAAATAATTTAATTAGGAATATAACGTAAACGTTATTGTAAATAATTACAATTGTAGTATATAAGTTTCAAATTGTAAATGAGGAACAATTAGTGATAAGCAAATTAATGGCTTTTTATGTTCTTAAATGGTTATCAAAAAATAACTATTAAAATAATTCTGATTATTGAAAACGAGTGGATAATGAAAATTAAATTATTTTTACTGTACAATTAAAGTAAATTAATTGAGAAAAAGAGAATTTAATTAATTATGACTGTGTAATGAGTTTAATCGCATTATGAATGTATCAGTATAAAATGGATGTTTCAAATAACTTAAAAATAAATAATTGAATTACAGTTTAATCTATTATTTAATTTTTCCCTCTTTGAAATAACATTTGTTTTTCACCTGAATAGTAATAATGTGGTGTTTACACGGGTCGACTCCGCAGGCGACAGCTGGTCGATTTTATTCAATTGGTGATTTTATAGACAATCGCTTGTAAAATCTAATAACCAACATAATTTCAATGAGATTGTCGACAAAAAGCGCTAGTCTGGTCAACAAAAGATGAACCGGAAATAGAGGCGCCATTTCCCTGTTAAATTAACGTTTAGAGATAAGTTATTGGAAACTGAACCTTAAAATAAGGCGCAAAATTAGTTCCATTTCTAACCGAGACTCATCTTTCGTTGACCAAACTCTAGTTGATAAAAATCGACCAGCAAGTCGTTTGCCAGTCGACCCATGTAAATACACATAAATGGCTTGAATTAGTTGATTCTCATTTATATTATACACAGAACAGGGGCCCTATTTTTAAATCGCCTGGCGTCGAGCGCTCTTTTCTACTGATTTTCGTTCGACATCCTATACATTTGAGTCAAATGTCGAACGAAAATCAGTAGAAAAGAGCACTCGATGCCAGCTAGTCGAGCGATTCAAAAATAGGGCCCCAGTTGATTTTATGTTTATTCACCAAATGTAGAAAAATCAAACTTTCTTCTTTTTGCAACCGAAGAAAACGAATAGTAAACGAATGTTTTAAATGAATTTTGAGGAAAAGTGAAAGTTTCGGTATTTTTCATTCATCGTTTTACCAGCTTTTTGCTTAAATAAATACATGATTTGATTAGAGATCTGTAATGGGGTTACGTGTGTGTGAGAGAGAGAGAGTGGAGTTTGTTTGTGGAACATGTAAGTGTGTTAAAATGTGCAGAATCTTAATAATAGTTACATAATTGTTTTTCAGTTTGATTTGACAATTATGGTATTAAATATTTACTGTAGGCACGAATGAAGTGACAATATGGCTGAAGCGCACTACACCCAGAATCCTCACTAAGGAACTAGCTTTCTTACCTCAATTTAACTAACTCTTAACTGCTAGAATACAGCAATGTTAAATTATTGCTATGGCGTCAGGTAGAATGGTGGTACTAGCCTAGTGAAACAAGCCCTACCACCAACTAAGCCGAGTACAAATTTTAATGTTAAACTTTGGGAATCGAATCCAGGACCTAGAGGTAGATAAAAAAGTTATACAGGTAAGCTAAGGAACACGAGAAAGTAAATCACTGTATGTATATATATATATATATATATAATACCTACAGTAAACGAAGAAACTAGGCCGGATAGTTCCCGGATGGCAACAAGGATATTAATTTCACCCTTTGTTGGTTACCTTCAACAGAACTGCCTATTAAATTTGGAAGGGTTTACAAGGCCGGATCCATCCACATGCGACGGACGTGACTACGCCGTCAACAGCAGGATTTCACTGTGATTTAGGACAACAACCAATCGGCCCTACTAAACCCTGATTTGGTCTTAAACTATGAATGTTGCCTTATGAATAATTTTGATGGATGCTGACGACCTTCGTGGTCACGTGGCATGCGCATCGATTTCCATGGTGTCAGCGTCTCTGAAGTCTCGGATTTGATTCCCGGTTGGATCAGTGTAGAAAAACTAACTTTTATTTTTCAATCTGAGTGTTTGTGGTAAGCATCGGCGTCGTTATTGCCAATCTTACACTTTAAGGTAAGAAATGAAAGTTTAAAAAAATGCATTATGCAGTGTTTTAGCGCCTGGCTTTGCGATTGCGGAGGTTATGCAACTTTCGCAAGGGTCGGTCATGGGATGGGTGACTAAAAATATATTATGTCGAGTTCCTCTGTGTTTCGAAAGGCACGTTAAGCCGTTGGACCCGGCTGAATTTGATGTCGTTAACACCCGCCAACCCGCATTGGGCCTGCGTGGTTTATGGCCCATACTCCTTATCCACCCATAAGGAAGGCCTGTGTCTCAGCAATGGATGCCTACATAAAAATGGCTGATATCTAAAGACTAAGTTGCCTCTGCAATGCGTACAGCATGATTGCATAAAGGTAATTTTAAAATGCGGCTAGGCAAAGTGGAAGTATTTTATGGACTATCCAAGATTATTAAAAGTATGTGTTTCTTAAGTATATTTTACGACTGGACTGATTTAGTAAAATGGTTTATTTAGAGTCTCAAACTAGGGCAATACAATTATACGAGCTGATTGTGCCAGACCAACCAGCTTATATGACAACTAGTGGCCAACCGCGACTATTCATTCGCGTGGATCCTACTGAACGTTTGACCAGGATAAAAATAACTTTTCTATGTTTTAATCCATCTTATATTATCTGTGTGCCTCATACAAATCCGTCCAGCCGTTTAGGCGTGAAGAGGTAACAATCTCACACAAAACGTGGTCGCATTTATAATATTAGTAGAGTAATAAGCAATAGGTACACATAAGCAATAGGTACACATTCGGCTCCGTAGTATTTGTTGAATGACAAGGCCGCGGCCCGAAGCAATTACCTACTGCATAAATTCTGGATTTTATTCGACTAGTGCCGATCGGGTTATCCATTCGGGCTTGCACACATTCTAGACTATATTTTGAGCACTAGGTACTAAACTAATATTGATCGTCTAAACCCAACTGGAATAAGCTGGGTGGCCTTTTTCATAACATTCATCTACAATTTTATATTCAATTTTGTCGCCCGTCGCCACTTAGCCGTCCGTCCACTTACACCGCCGTCACTGAAGCCAAATATTTTTTTTTACTTCTCTCGAATCCACCGGTGGACCTAAAGCATTTTATTTCTCTTGAATTCACCGGTTGAGCTAAAGCTATTTTTAGGGTTCCGTACCCAAAGGGTAAAAACAGGACCCTATTACTAAGACTCCACTGTCCGTCTGTCACCAGGCTGTATCTCATGAACCGTGATAGCTAGGCAGTTGAATTTTCACAGATGATGTATTTCTGTTGCCGCTATAACAACATAAAAAAAAGTATTTAAGGGGGGCTCCCTTACAACAAACGTGATTTTGTTGCCGTTTTTTGCTCAATATTAATAACGACAACAGGTTGAAATTTGAAATTTTTGCAGATGATGACTGTATTTCTGTTGCTGCTATAACAAAAAATACTAAAAACATAATAATATCCCCCCATACAACAAACGTGTTTTTTCTTGGCGTTTTTTGGTACGGAACTCTTCGTGCGCGAGTCCGACTCGCTCTTGGCCGGTTTTTTTCTCCTCTTGAATTCACCGGTGGAGCTAAAGCTATTTTTTTCTCCTAATGGATTTTTTTTCCACCAGTGGATCCATAGGTATTTTCTTTGCCTCTTAAATCCACTGGTTCATTCAAAGATTACTTTAGTACTTTAATGAATCCACCGGTGGATCTAATTGTAATTTTTATATTGGGTAATAATAAAAATAAAAAGTAGGTGTTTCATGCCGTGTCGTGTCGGATAAGAAGATTTCTGATATTAAGACTATGTGTTCAGAAATAATAATCTATTTTGTTTGATTAAACTAAAAACAATCAGATAAATCGCTTTTGGTTTTAGTGGTTACCATTGTAGTAAAACAATATTTGGTGGATGATTATTGTTCTGCGAATGTCTGCGATGGTTTATTGAAATTTGCTTATTTACTTAAAAGGTTATTTTTAGTATATACGAAACCTGAAAACTGTTTGTTCAGAACCAGTAATAAAATCGATTGCAATTTTTATATCATGTTATATTTTGACTAAATAATATTTACAAAACCATAATTAACGCACACCTACTACACACACACAAGGGGCAACACAAAAAGCTTGTAACTTCGTGAATTTTTAGGGTGTCATTATATTTATTTTTATACTGATTCTGCAAACGAAAATAAGTTACCCGTGTTTCGGCTTTGTAAATGAAAATAATAAATGTAAGAACTAGATCGCGTTACTAATGATAGACATTTCACAACCTTTTTATTTAACACGCCTAAAATAATTATTTTAAGCTCGTCAAAACAAACCGTTTGGGACACGTTTACAGGCGGGCAAGTAAACGTGATATTACACTCGGTCCTTGGATTTCCCGCCTACATTCTCATAAGCCGTGGGAGAGATGGAAAATACCTTCCATACATCCTTGCGAGAGGTCATTAGCTTTTTAAAAAGTTTTTTACTGTTTATTCAATACAATTCCCTGTAAAAACGCTGATACTAAATTACATTTTATAATTAATATGAAACTTCACTCAGGAAATAAACTGGAGATCATTTATCTACTTAGCTCTTTTCAGCACTAGTTTCAGGAATAGTTAATTAATGTTTAGTAGGTAACTAGCTTTTCACCCGCAGGTTCGCTCTCGTAGACTACAGGTTACATCGTATGGGCGGAGACTCGTGCCCAACAGTAGGATTAAGGCACCCATTACACGGTAAGTTTTGCTGTCAGTTTAACCACAGTCACGGGCTGTGACTGACGATTAACCTACCGTGTAATGTAGTGACTGATGGTTGCATGATGTGATTTGTTCTTTACTCACTTATGCTCTGAAATGTTATCATTCCATTTGAAAAAAGAATGCGGGGCGTTCAACATTTCCGTGGGGGTCTGGTTCATCACATTCTAAATTTGAAATTCAGTGCGGAAATGAAATTCAATACTTACTTCCCGCACTGAGTGCGGGAAGTAAGTGTTCCAAATTCAAATCGGTAGAACTTATCAGCTAGCATTCTTTTTATGAAACTTTATGGTTGCATGACCGGTCAGTAAACATGGCCACGCGAACCAATTTAAATATCACATTTTTACAAAGAAAATTATATTTCCTCGCATTTCGTGAGTAAAGTATTATACAAACCTTGTACTGGAAGCTACTTGCATTGCCTCGAATGATTAAAGCCCTCGCCTGCGGCTCGGGCTTCAAACCATCCTCGACAATGCAATCGCTAGCTTCCCGTTCTCGGATGTAATGTACTATTCCATCAGTCAATCAGTCAAACGTAATTCATGACTGATGGAATATGACTGACGCTTGCATGACCATGTAATGGCTGCCTAACAGTAGCCTTTGTCATTCCCCAAAGTCCCATCTATTATTCGTACCAAATTTCGACAAAATCGGTTCAGCGGTCTTGGCATGAAAACGTAAAGACAGACATAAGGAGTAGCTTTCGTATTTATTACTAATTACAATACGTTTCACTATAAGTAATTACTTGATCGGTATTATCGCTAATAGATTGTACGTACGTCAACCCGACCAAGAAGTTGCCTAAATATCTTCCTTATTATTACACCACTGTTTTGAAAAAATATGCCTTATCATCGTGTGATAGGGGTGCTAATGGTGCGAATACCCTTGAATGGCCTACGAAGATTTATTTTTTCTCCCCTTTCAAATAGATACCGTCGTGACATTATACTCGTGTTATTTCCGCAGAATGCTTGATAAATTTTATGATACATGGCTGTGTAATGTAGCAAGGGCGTATCATGTTTTGCGCATAAACAAGTGGTAGGTATATTTGTACAATTAGGAAACAAAGTGCTACAAATTTTATTAACACCTAAGATTGATGTTTCTTTATTTTACAAGTAGTAACTTACAAGTTACAAGTTTTAATATACCTACAATGAGTTAGTGTTTGGCCTTCACCTAACCTGATTTTAAGTGACGATAAGGCCGAAGGTAGAAGCGCACTACACCCGAAATCCTCATCAATGAGGAACTGGCTGTCTTACCTCCTGTCGGAACACAACAATTTTTAAATTGTTGTTATGGTGCCAGACTTACTTAAGTAAGATGGTGGTAACTGTTTTAATTAAGAAACCTAAGAAGTTATAAATAGTTTTCAGTCTGTAGACCTTAATTTAAACTTTGATTTGACTGTATATATAGCAGTTAATTTGGATTAACACTCCGATTTCAGAACGTTAATATTCATGTAAACATTTAATCTGTGTGGTTTTCTGTAACATAATAGTCTTGATTGTAGGATAATTAAAATGAAGCGTTTAGGCTCAAGTTCATCAAATACTCAAACAGCCGATTGATTTTTAACATTTTCTCTATTACAATAACGTTAAAAACAAACGGTCAAAATTGTTGGTGAACTATGTAAGTACGTAAATTGGTTTAGTAGTACAAAAATACAAAATAATAATGATAAAGAGAGTGTCTATATTTTGGATTTTATTTTGGTGAGGTAAACTTGAATCCTTACTAAAACTATAATTGCAAAAGTCAGTTTGTTTGTTTGTTACGCCTTCACGTCTTAACTAGTCCACTGACTGCCATAAAATTTTGCATACAAGTTGTCAGGGGTACTGAAAAAGAGATAGGATAACTTTCATCCAGATAAAAGTAAAGTTCCCGAGAAGCAGACGAAGTCGCGGGAGGCCGCTAGTAAATAAATAAATATTAGACAACATCACAGGCAGATGTAGTTAATTTGAATGTAAACATTGAAATTATTTCGTAGCCTGTATAGTATTATTTTTGCTAAAAGCATAGCTTCATTTTCACATGGTTTTTTTTACAAAAGCTGCAATCAAAAATGTTATCAGATTCAGTTTTGAAAATTTCTGCTTTCAAAACGTACAGCCCCCTGTGGTCCTGTGAATTGTCATTACTGTTTCGCTCAATTTCTTTCGTGGTCCTGAGAGCAAGATTAAATTTAGATAACAACTGATAAAGGACTTCGCTGGTTCACTGTACATCTTCCCATGCAAATTTATGCAAAGCACGAAAGTCGATACGGGGTCTCTTGATAATACAGGACCAGCATCTTGCTTGGAAAATACAGATATATAGCAGTTTACGTCGCAGTCGCATTAGAAAATATTAATTATGTCAATAATTGAAAATCATAGCCGTTTTAATTGAAATAGTTTGATGAAACTATTTATATAAAATAAGCAATAATTACTATTATACATATAAAATAAAACTATAAATTCTAAATATTTCTGCGGGCATCGCTCAAAAACCGCTTAACAGATTTGATAGGCTTTTAAAATGTTCCATTTAGGCTTGTCCCAGACCTACCATTTTTTTTTTGCTGTTCTACCTTGCTTGAAAGACCGCCGGCCAACCAGGATAATTTTCAATCTATCGAATTTTGGGACTAGACCAAATTGGCAAGATAGCCATTAGCTTGGTGTTATCAAATACCATCGCCTGGATTGCGAAGTAGGAAGCTTTTAGGAGATATGCCACCCTGAACATGGACTCCGATCGTTAAAAATAAATCGATCGCTTATTTATACAAGATGTTTGGTAAAGCCTTATAAAGCTGAATATGGTAGATAGGGACCATAAACAGAACAACTTTTACTATGGGACCAAATCTGAAATCGCGAAAAAAAATGAGCTGTTTCATACATTTTGATAATTTTGTTATTAATTTTTGTATTTTTAAACTAAAACTTCGCATTGCAACCCAGATGACGATATTTGATAACACCAATCTTGCCAATGTGGTCTGGTCAAAATATGCGATAAATTGAAAATCAGCCTCTTGACCGGCGGTCCATGGTAGAACAGCAAAGCAAAGAAATGAAACCGGTAGGTCTGGGGCCAGCCTTAATTGAGGTGGGTGGAACCAGGGAAACCAGCGACATATAGTAGCATATGTACAGGTTCTGACCTAACTCTGTCTAAAATTACGCTAGAAGTAGTCGTCCTCGCCTGTACCATGGATTTCACCAGGGATTCAGTCAGAATTCGAAGTTCTTTACCACCAAAATGATCGATTTAAAGTATTTAATATGTTACATTCATAAATAACACTTTGACATTTTCCTTTGACTTTTTCGAATAAGTAATGATGTTATTGATATTATTGAATTAGATGAAACCCAATAGGTGTTATAACTAAGCCGTTTCCTTCGGGGAATTTAGTTAAGAAAGGGCGTGAAAACGTGTGTTGGTTGTGAATATGACCTCTGTTAAACTCACGAATATTTTTTCCCCTCAGTAGAAGTCGCATGTGGGCGATCGGTACCCGTGTACCGTGTAACATCAACTAAGAGTAGTTTCTAATTCTTTGTTCTGTGGTTAAACTCAATTTTTTTACCTTTATGCACATTAGGCCCTATTACCGGAATGTTCAGTTGGGTTATTAATTATAGTGTTGTTTCTATCGGTGCATAGAGGTGGAGGGGGAATGGAGTTAGGTTGACCATGCTTGGTATCTCGTGAGATTGCTAGTGTGCCCTAAACATCAAACAGACTGTATGCTCTAATGCCCCCCTTTTTCTGAAATATGATTTCTAAACTAACTTGGAAAAAGATAACTTTAATATCTGCTGCCACGCATCATCCGTAATAGTTACGGATGATGCGTGGCAGTGTGTGAGAGATTCGACTTCAAAAAAGTTTGAAGATTATCAAGATGCCTATTGTGGAGAGAGAGAAAGAAAATAAATTGTTACTCAATTATATCGTAATGGTCATTGTTAGAAAACACCGATTCCACAGTTTCACTGCAACGGCAACTAAGCCGTCGTAACGTAAGAGAGTGCGGTAAGCAGTTTTAATACCCACGAACTCACTTGAAAGTTAACTACTTATTTATGAGTCAGCATGAACCGTACGTACCAGTAACTTGCTATTTGCTCGGCTAAGCGGAGTGGTTAGACTGCATGTTTCTTGCAAGTGAGGCGTTGATAGAGTTGGTACACGAGTTTGTTTTTCAGTTTGGAACTAATGACTAATGAGTTTGTGTAAAGAAAAATGCTGAAAAAATATTTAAAACCATTCTCAAATAAAGTTTAAAACCGGTGGCAGGCTTCGCACCAGACAATATGACTTTTAGATGGCGCTTTCCATGTCAAAGTTTTATTTTACATTCACATTTTTCGTGGCGTAGTCATTTGAACTTAGAATAATTACACCTAGAAGCCGTTTCCGCGTATGCAAAGTGAGGCAACTTATACTGGGCCAAAATGGCTCAGTTTTCAGATTTAGGTATATCCTTTATACGTTACCTAATTGTAACTAAAGTCCAATAATTTAATACCTAATTAATCTCTTTAATTAAGGTAGGGAAATTGAAACTGTTTTGTACTTATTAGGTATGATTATGTAATAATGGACAATAAAAATCTGAAAACGGCGCCATTTTGGCTGTTTTAGTTGCCTCACTTTTGACAGCGCGCTTTGTAGGGAATTACCGTTCTAGGTGTAATTATTCTAAGTTTGAAGTAATCTGAAAAAAAATGTAAGAATAATTGGCTGTAGACGCGCATAACGTTCCATTTTAAAATTTCAATACAAATGACCAAAACAACTCTGCGCGAGCCGTAATGAGGGCGAACTTTGAAAATTCCTATTAAATTATTAAATAGATATACAAGTGTAAACAAAACACGCAATACAATAGACATATACCTCATTACTCCTAAGAAAAATAAAAAACCGGCCAAGTGCGAGTCGTACACGCGCACGAAGGGTTCCGTACCAAAAAAACAGCAAAAAATCACGTTTGTTGTATGGGAGCCCTCCTTAAATATTTATTTTATTCTGTTTTTAGCATATGTTGTCATAGCAGCAATAGAAATACACGATTTGTGAAAATTTCAACTGTCTACCTGTAGTCGTTATAAATATCGAGCAAAAAACGGCAAAAAAATCACGTTTGTTGTATGGGAGCCCCCCTGAAATATAAATTTTATTCTGCTTTTAGTATTTGCTATTATAGCGGCAACAACAATATACATCATCTGTGAAAATTTCAACTGTCTAGCTATCACGGTTCATGAGATACAGCCTGGTGACAGACAGACAGACAAACAGACGGACAGCGGAGGCTTAGTAAAAGGGTCCTATTTTTACCCTTTGGGTACGGAACCCTAAAAATGACTTTAGAATCTGTATATATCAGTAAAAAACATATCAAAGTGTACCGATTTCAGCATTTTTAGGGTTCCGTACCTACCCAAAGGGTAAAAACGGGACCCTATTACTAAGCCTCCACTGTCCGTCTGACTGTCTGTCTGTATGTCTGTCTGTCTGTCACCAGGCTGTATCTCATGAACCGTGATAGCTAGATAGTTGAAATTTTCACAGGTTATGTATTTCTGTTGCCGCTATAACAACAAATACTAAAAACAGAATAAAGTAAATATTTAAGGGGGGCTCCTATACAAGAAACCTGATTTTTTTGTTGTTTTTCGGTACGGAACCCTTCGTGCGCGAGTTCGACACGCACTTGGCCGGTTTTTTAATATTTTATTTCTCTGTTATTAATAGTACATTATGATATAAGTGCGGTAAGTTGAAAATTACAGCTGAGGCGATATTGCTAGCCCGAGCCGTAGGCGAGGGCTGCAAGAAAGCAGAGGCTGTAATTATCAAAGCGCACGTATGTCATACGACGTTTTATAACATATTTGCGAGGAAATAAATAAAACTCGGACTTTGCATTTTTGCTTGTTTTCCATAATGATGAAATTTTAATACACTTGTACTATATATCGGTCGATTTTTCTGCCTTTCACTTCGATTGTGAGGAAATCAAACAACAATAAAGTAAAAAACAAAAATTGGAAAAAAAAATTTTTTTCTTAAATTTAGTGACAAATTATATTATTTTGGAATGTGCTCATCAAGGCCTTTCATTTGATACCCATATTCAAAAATCGAAAAAAAAAATTTTTTTTTCTTAAATTTAGTGACAAATTATATTATTTTGGAATGTGCTCATCAAGGCCTTTCATTTGGTACCCATATTCAAAAATCGAGAAAAAAAAAATTTTTTCTTAAATTTTAGTGACAAATTATGTAATTTTGGAATGTGCTAATCAAGGCCTTTCATTTGATACCCATATTCAAAAATCGAAAAAAATTTTTTTTTTCTTAAATTTTAGTGACACATTATATAATTTTGGAATGTGCTAATCAAGGCCTTTCATTTGATACCCATATTCAAAAATCGAAAAAAAAAATTTTTTTTCTTAAATTTTAGTGACAAATTATGTAATTTTGGAATGTGTGAGCACATTCCAAAATTTTTTTCTATTAATATATATAATTTTTTTCGATTTTTGAATATGGGTATCAAATGAAAGGCCTTGATGAGCACATTCCAAAATTACATAATTTGTCACTAAATTTAAGAAAAAAAAATTTTTTTTTCAATTTTTGAGTATGGGTATCAAATGAAAGGCCTTGATGAGCACATTCCAAAATTACATAATTTGTCACTAAAATTTAAGAAAAATTTTTTTTTTTAATTTTTGAATATGGGTATCAAATGATAGGCCTTGATTAGCACATTCCAAAATTACATAATTTGTCAATAAAATTTAAGAAAATTTTTTTTTTAAATTTTTGAATATGGGTATCAAATGATAGGCCTTGATGAGCACATTCCAAAATTACATAATTTGTCACTAAATTTAAGAAAAAAAAATTTTTTTTTTCAATTTTTGAGTATGGGTATCAAATGAAAGGCCTTGATTAGCACATTCCAAAATTACATAATTTGTCACTAAAATTTAAGAAAAAAAATATTTTTTTTTCGATTTCTGAATATGGGTATAAAATGAAAGGCCTTGATGAGCACATTCCAAAATAATATAATTTGTCACTAAATTTAAGAAAAAAATATTTTTTTTTTCGATTTTTGAATATGGGTGTCAAATGAAAGGCCTTGATGAGCACATTCCAAAATAATATAATTTGTCACTAAATTTAAGAAAAAAAAATTTTTTTTTTCAATTTTTGTTTTTTACTTTATTGTTGTTTGATTTCCTCACAATCGAAGTGAAAGGCAGAAAAATCGACCGATAGATAGTACAAGTGTATCAAAATTTCATCATTATGGAAAACAAGCAAAAATGCAAAGTCCGAGTTTTATTTATTTCCTCGCAAATATGTTATAAAACGTCGTATGACATACGTGCGCTTTTATAATTACAGCCTCTGCTTTCTTGTAATTTTCAACTTACCGCACTTATATCATAATGTACTATTATTTTATTTTCTCTCTATAGAGCACTCCTTGACAATACAAACAATAAGTGAAAAAATAAATATGAGTCGTATTCTTATTTGTTACAGCTGAAACGTTTGTGAAAAATACCTCTGACAAGCAAATTTGAAATTCCACTTGAACGTCTTCGTTTTAAAATACCTGATAATTAATTATGTTTTTCTCTCTATACTGCACTAATTTAAGAATTTTGCTATCTAAAACTAAAGTTTACATCAATAGTAATGCTTTCATTCTTAAGATAACTTCATTGGAAAAACGCTAATTTCTTTGAAATGCGTATATACAGCCTTAATCAATCCTTAATTGTGTTTTGTATTAACCATTCCATGATTAAGATTACACATGTTTCTTGCTAAACAAACTACAATTTACATGATTGACAAAGCTTATGCTTACCATGGTATTCCTGTTATGAGAAAGTTTCATCGTAGGTATTCCTAACTCGATTATAACACACCAAGTTTCCAAGTGTGACTTAACTGTGAGACGTGTCTCATTAAAGTTGACTTCTCGTTTAGCTAATATTAACATTATCAACTTAGCGACATTAAGAGAAGACGGCAGTGCGTGAAATCCATTATGAAATCAGTAAAGATGAATTAAGTAATGAAAGTTATGGGAACTTTCAGTTTATCAGTACTATTATTCGATTTAGCTTTATTCTCCCTTGTACTTTTATTTAGGATCTAGGAGATTTAATAGGATAGGTGTTAATAAATCATATTTTTTTAATCACGTAAGTAAAGTAACATAGTTCTTTTTCTTTCTTATCGAATGAGGATAAGTGGCCACCTCTGGTGTTAGAGTTTATCAAGCCGCCGCCTGTAAGGCCTCTAACTTGGCTTAACGACTGTTATCAGATGACAACAGCCGGGACAGACAGTTTAACGTGCCCTCCGAAGCACGGAAGCGCTCAGTTGTAATGCCACTTAACGGTCACCCATTCGACACCTGACCGGACCGAGCGTTGCTTAACAAACGTGATCGAGTACGATCAGTCTGTCAAGTTCCGCCATGAACGGTAATTAACTGAGCTAATTAAATAACTTAAAATGAGCGCTGAGTAACTTTATAAGTATGTAATTCAATAAAGGTAAATTTTAATATTATGCTACGTACAGTAAAATATTTAATTATTACATTTTTGACGAACACTCAAAGAATTCCTATTATGATGTGATCATAATAAAAATTCTTATTAATATTGATGTGCGTATTCGTTCGAAATTGTTAAATCATGCGTGAATTTGAATATTGAATATATAATTGACCTTTCGAATACCGATATATTCGACGCATAGTGCCAGAAACGAAAATTACAGTACACGCTAATGACCATAAGTAGTTCGCTCTTGTTTGTTCAGTTGTATTCCTGATGATGTAAGGTGATGGTAATATGGTTCTAAAGGCTACGTAACGGTGATGCTAACAAACAGGCAGGCAAACAATAAGGCCATTTCCATTTGTGTTATTATACTGAACCTTAACCTAAACAAATGCCAAACTTTATATTAGGTTTAGTGTTAGCGCTTGAGTTACTTGGAGTTTTGCTTTGACCCTCAGGGGATAAGATCTTCGCTATACGTATGTTTTTCTTCAGTAACTCAAACAAACAGCCTATCTTTTCCACAGTCTAACATAGCTAGCGCGCTGCTAGACACGAAATGATTTAGCAATTTATCTATACATACAACGGATTTTGATAGTTAAGTAACGATTGTTAATACTATTACTTACATGTTTCGCGTCAGTCATGGCCGTAGCTTTGAGTCTTGTCAGTAAAACAAATGTTTTGTAAGGTAAAAAAATACTAAAGTTCGAGTTTTATGAATCATTGTATCACTGATTTCTAGTTTCCTAAAACTATTTCACATTTTAGAATAATATTTGCGAATTTACAAGTACACCTTTATGTACAGTATCCACTAATTGCGCCTGTGGTCATTCGATCCCAACGAGCTGAATTTAAATAAAAGCAAATTTGAATTCCCGATCCGTGAGCGTAGTGGCTCCATCTGTAGCGGTTTCGTATTAACTTAACCCAATTTTATTTCGCATAGCGCTCGGATTAATAGGTTTACGTGATGGGAGGTTGTGGACTGTGAATGCACAAGCACTTTGACAATTCAGATGTACGAGCAGCAACGGAAGTTGCTTAACACTTTAGTACTTTGTCATAGTATTTTTTTTACTAATGCTTCAAACTGTGAGACAGCATTGTGTCGAAAAAATTGCTATGACAAAGCACTAAAGCGTTTAGCGACTTTCGTTGCTGACTTTACGAGTATAGTAGGTTTGTTTCCTTTAGGCGCAATAATATCAGAAACGCAAAATAGCCGATTCTTAAAGTGTATCAAAAATCTTCGTTCGTGCATAGATTATTGTGATTACTATCAAATGATCTAGGTTCTTTAGTCCTTCTTATTGTGTAGAACAATGGGTACTTAAGGGATTTATAAAAATAATTAAGTACCTATTTCAAATTGCGGTGAGGTATTATTCATTTCAACAAAGACATGAAAATAAATAAACCATACTCACTGATACAATTATTACATTAGTCAAATGTTTTCCTTCTAAGAAAAGCTCTGTCTTAGCAGAGACCAAAGTTAATTACAAACTATTTAATAAAGCACAATTCCCTTTTACAATATAACTAGAACCATTGTATTTAATCACATCATGCCGTTAAGTGGACGAGAAATTTACAACAATGCGATTACGACGGTTTATTCTCGAGAAAAGCGGTGAAATGACACACCGAATGTTTTCATTGCAAAATAGAGCCGAATAAAAAAAATCTGAACTCCAAAGTAAAAATAACGTGGCAATTCATCAATCTTAATTCTCGGCGACAGCTGAGTAAAAAAAGATTTTTTTCTAAAGCGACGCAAAGGACGTTTCATTATTTCTCTCTTCTGAATGAAAACAGAAAATGGCCAAAGTTTTCCCATGAACGAATCTATAAAATAATATTGCACGTGTAGCAATAGGGAATATGTATAAGTCACCGATTTTGATAAATTTGAGCTTGATCGCTTCGGACGCGTATAAAAACATGATGGAACAGGAAAATAAAAAAAATATATAATTTTAGTTTTAACACACGATGAAATCAGGGAAAAATAACGAATTTTTTTTCACTTTCGAATATAATGAACTTAACAGTCAGATAGAATATCGAATAAGAAATATTTTTTTGTATGACACATATGTAGTTAAACGCAAAATTTAGGTAGATAATTGATAATAATCAAAATTCTTTGCTAACTCCATAGTAAACGCGCGCCTGAAACGTGATATGTGACGTCATACATCATGTCTGTTTTGTATGGAGCGTTTCGGCGGTTGCTGCTGCGTGCTAACTTCAAGTAACTATATCACGAGAAAAAAACGCAAGAAAAAAGTTTCAATATTACAGTTGATTTTCTCACGCATTATTCTTTTGAATTTGATAAAAAAAAGTTGATGCATATTCCCTATTAAACATAATTCTTAATAAATCGGGATGATGAAAATACTATAATTATTCTGTACTTGTTTGTTATTTTTTATTAGATATCTACCTACATTTTATTTATATGTACAAATTTTTATCACATGACTATCCTAACTCACATTATATAGGTACCTACATAAAAAGTATTTTCTAGAGTATTTTTGTTATGTTTTCATAACCTAACTACTCAACCGTAGTAGCTACATCATACAATTTTCCATACACTTTGAGGGGAACAGAAAAGAAGATACCTTTCATCCAGAAAAAATATTTATTTACTGTTCCCAAGGGAAAAGAATAAAAATATCTGACTTACAGTTGCCGCCCGCGACTAGAAATAAATAATTTCGAAATTCCCAAAAATTTCATGGAAAACAAATCACAATGTGAACAGAGTCGTGGGCTAAAGCTAGTGTAACTAAGAATATTTTTGTTCTACTAAGCTAAGCCACGCCCCGGGTCACAAGGCTGCCATTTTGACAAAAAAAAGCACTGTTTTATCAGTCAAGCTTATATGAATAAAAACCCGTAAACATACAACAACTCTTGTGTACAATGTGTTACTGTGAGCATGTGAAAATTTTGCTCAGGCCGTTACAGTGGTACGTGCGACACGACGATATTAAAAGGATTTTCAATCCAATTCCGTTGAAGCATAATATTATATCTTAATAAGCTTTATAATTCACCTGATTCTATTGTTGTTATTGTTATTAAAATCCTCTTTCAAGAGAATTTATTCTGTAACAATTTGTAGCTGAGGCGGGCAATAGATGATTACTGAAATTCATAGAGTAAACTAGAATTTCATGACATTAAAAAATGCTTTACTAATTGGGGTTCAGGTAAACCGGATAAGGCAGATGATAATCATTGATATTATTTAAACTTTTAACTCAATCTTTTGCAACGATAAATTTACTTTTAGAGCTAATCCGAACAGCTTATTTTCCAACAAATCAAATCTTTGAACCCCACTGCTGTATAACAGTTGTATGGTGGCTTTCAGTCACGTTTCAAACAACGCTCCAAATGCCAATATTTGTCCATTAAACAATGTAAACAAAGCCGCTGTACCCATGTTTCCTGTTTGAATAATCGCTCTAAGCCAGAGATTGTCAAACTTCCAATCTTTGGTTTAATAATCATGAATCTAATTAGTAAAAGGAGAAATTGTATGACATTCAGCGCACGCACAATTCCTAAACTATTGAGACTTGGAACTTGAACACAAGGATAACCTTCATAAGGCAGATGACCACTTAGAAAAAAAAAGGTTTAACCCCTGTTAATTCCAAGCGGACGAATTCGCGAGCTAAAACAATAGTTTAGTTTAGCTCAGTTCGTCCGCTTAAGATATACGAGATGTAAGAAAATGACAATGAACAAAAACGATTAAAAATGTGATCATAAAAGATCATAAGCTAATCTCCAAGTAAGATAAAAGCCCGCAATTAAGTAAACCTTCGGATTGCTAAAAGCATTACCTGGGTACAAATCAATCTAAATAATCATTCTATATAACAGAAATATTAAGAAAACCTTTACACTATAATAAGTCTGTGTGTTCTAGTTAGACAGAAGCGCAGTTCTAGCTGTAATCTAAAACGCTTTCATTCCACTTTTTGCTGACTATATATTTTCTAAATCTAAATCTATCTTAATATTTATTACAGAAAATCTTTAATCTCTAAATATGGAAGTTCAAAGTTTTAGAAACGCTGCTTATCAGAACTCTCTGTCTTGATAGTGTTCTAATGCTTTGACTAGGGATTAGGATGTAACATATTACATTATTATACTGAAGTTAATTTATCGTTACAAATAATATTAAGGTTTTCGAAGATACTGTAAGCATAACTTAATGTCTTAAAAACTTTTTTTAAAACACGTTTTTAAAACAGACTAAATTATTATAAAAAAAATCGGACTAAAAACATTAAAACGGACTAAAAAGTAAAGAATAAATTCTACTGTAAATATTTATAACCCTATACCTACAGAAATTTTAAACCTAAAAACGTGGGGCGCATGCTAAAGACAATATGGATGATAGATTTTACAAAATGCGCCTCACGTTAGGTTTAAAATTTCTGTAGGTAAAGGGTTATAAATATTTACAGAAGAATTTATTTTTTACTTTTTAGTCCGTTTTAATGTTATTAGTCCGATTTTTTTTATAATAATTTAGTCCGTTTTAAAAACGTGTTTTTAAAAAAGTTTTTTTAAAGTACATTATTATTTACTGCTTTTTAGTTAACGAGCTAAAACTAAAAATATACCATCTCCTATCGGAGCACTCGTCAAGACGATTCAAACGAGCCCAACCTCGATGGGGTTGCATGGTTTTATTACAGAGTCCCAGTGGCCTTCTTCCGGCTCCATCATCAGACCCTGGAAACTATTTTCCAACAAAGAACTTGTCAAGACGATTCAAACAAGCCCAAACTCGATGGAGTTGCACGGTTTTATTATGGAGTTCCTATGGCCTTCCTCCGGCTCCATCATCAGATCCTCGGAAACTATTTCCCAAGAAAGTACTCGTCAAGACGATTCAAACGAGCCCAATCTCGATGGGATAGCGTGGTTTAATTAAAAAGTTTCTGTGTCCTTCTTCCGGTTTCATCATCAGACTCTGGAAACTATTTCACAACAAGGAACTCGTCAAGACGATTCAAACGATCCCAAATTTGATGGGGTTGCATGGTTCCAATATTGAGTTCCTATGGCATAGCCTTTCAGCTTCATCATCAGACCCTGGACTTCGTCTTCCATTAGAGTACTCGTCAAGACGATTCTAACGAGTCCAAACACGATGGAGTTGTATGGTTTCATCATAGAGTTCCTGTGGCCTTCTTCCGGCTTCATAATCAGAACAGCTCAATGACACCATAATATTGCATTGCTTTTTAGTTCTGACCTATGTTCAAAGTTTCAAGTCTCTAGCTCATCGGGAAGCTAGTATAAAATCGTTCGCAAACTTTGTGGAGAAACAAACAAACAAACAAACGAACAAACAAACGAACACACAAACGAGAAAGCAACCTAATAAACACGTGTTAAAATGTATACGACTCAATTGTTTAGGAGGTATTTCATCATCATCATCATCATATCAGCCGCACGACACCCACTGCTGGGTATAGGCCTCCCCTAAGGATCTCCACGACGATCGGTCCCGCGCTGCCTGCATTCACTGGCTTCCCGCGACCTTCACCAGATCGTCGGTCCACCTTGTCGGGGGCCTACCCACGGAGCGTCGTCCGGTGCGCGGTCGCCATTCCAGAACCTTTCCGCCGCAACGGCCATCGGTTCTTCTCGCTATGTGTCCCGCCCATTGCCACTTCAGCTGAGCAATCCTTCGAGCGATGTCGGAGGTATTTACACGCGCCAAATTGGTCGATCGATTTTAGTCGATTTTAGCAAGTTAGCGTTATTTTTTAATTTTTATCGACAATCGCTTGTGAAATCTAATCGCAAAACTAATTTTAATGAGGGCGATTCGATTTTAGAAGCAATCGTCGATAAAAATCGCTAGTTGACTAAAATCGACCAGCAAGTTGCCTGCCAATTCGACTCGTGTAAATACTACATTAAAAAGTGGATGAAAATTGATTTATAAAGTAAACATTATTGATGATGTAAACAAAAAAACTTCGATAGTATTTATTTTATTCAATTACTACAAATATTGTAAAAAGTTTGAATCGATTCTGTTTTTACACATTGGAATAGAGGCAATCAAACCATAAACAAGTACAATATCATTACATGCTTCGAGCAACAAAGGCTTCGTTAGAAGCCCGTCTTACTCTAAGATTACATGGGGCGAGAACGGGGACAATCAGAAATGATAACCTCTTTACTGTAAAAGCACAGAATACATAATAGTACAAGTAAAAGTATGAATGTTTGGATGTATTTTATTAGTTTACTTTTTATTCCGGTCCATGGTTCCCTAGAAATTGTCCGAATGTCCACGCGGACGAAGTCGCGGGCGCAAGCTAGTTTTTTTAACTGACCCAGCTGAAGTTGATTTCTAAAATAAGCAAGTATTACTAAAAACACGTGCGTTCTGGGCACATTAAACTACGCTCTGTGAGTAACAAGGTGATGAAGGTCGCGGGAAGTCGCTGGATGCAGGTAGTGCAGGACTTATCATCTTGAAGATCCTTGGGGATGCCGATGCCCAGCAGTGGGCGTAATAGAGCAGATGAGCAGACAAATTGTAATGATGTGAATCCTGGCTTTTGGAGAAAAGAAGTTGACAACTCAACTCCGGTAGCGTTGAGTGAGTACCTTAAATTTCCCTGTAGAATTAGCTTAATAGAGATTTAAAATTTTAAAATAATTATCTCAAATTCCGTTAAGTAAATATGGTATGTTGATTGTTGTTTCAAAAGGTTAATTAAGTTCTTTAATTTGGAAATATTCTGCACATTCTCAATGGTGTGATATTGCTAATGAACTATTTAGGTACATGAAAGTCGTCTTTAGTCGCATCGCCAGTGATGGCATCGCTATCGTTTATGTAGTCGATGGTGTAACCACAGTATTTAATCTAGGCAACAATATGTACATAATATAATAACACTTATTTCTAGTTTTGGCCACCAGATCAGATAAGTTTTTCAGTCAACTGCGTACTAGGCCGAATGGCCATTACATTACATAGTCGATTTTCGCCGTGCGCAAAAGTCGTGCAGCTTTAGCCACTCGAAGCTTTAATGCTTCCTAGATTCAGGTACGTAATAAAGTTTATGTTTAATGTAATCAATCACTTACACGCACCATTAATAATTGATTTTCATTTAAATAATGTAGATGGAGCATTACATTCAGAAACATAAATTCTGCGGACTTTGAGGGAGCTTTTCAAATGGAAATAAAACGAAGAAATTCAATGAACCAATTCTCTTGACGCATCTTTGCGCGCGCTCGTGATGTCTGCATTTTACGGGACGGCCTTTCAGTGCAGTCCCACAACGCCACAGCTGGTGAACGTTGATTCAGTATACTAAGTTTAATGCTGATCGAAGGGCTTTTGATCATATTTTATGGTCAAATTTCAAAGTAATTCAATTTTATTAAAATATTTGACCGAAGACGGAAATCCTACTAATATTATAAATGTAAAATGTTTGTGGGTTTGGATGTTTAGATGTTTGGATATTTGTTCCTCAATCACGCAAAAACTACTAAACGGATTTGGTTGAAATTTGGCACAAAGATAGTAGATAGCCTGGATTAAAACATAAGATACTTTTTATCCCGATATTCCTGCGGGAACGGGAACCACGCGGGTGAAACCGCGGGCGGCCGCTAGTATTTTAATAAAAACCAATTCTAAATGTCTATTGGCTCTCAAACATATATAAGATTACATAAGTAAGTAACGGTAATACTGATATGGTTCTCCTTCTTTTTTTGTTTTATGTTATGGCGGCGGTTCCCTTGTGAATTTCATGAATGAAGTACTTTTATCATAGTTTTGACAAATACATTTATACGCGACGACCGACATGGCCTCAGAAAACAGAACCAAAGTGATGTGTTCATTTATTTAGTTTATTTCTGTGATCTGTTGACATGGCGATAACAAATTCAGGCGACAAACAGTTTTAGTAAGTTGGGTGGATGCCTACGTCCGGTGGCGAATTTACAAAGGCTATACTATTTGAGTCACGAGTCAGACTCTAATAGATGAGCTTTTGTTCATGCATATGACTCGACAAAACCTAAACTATCTCAGTAAAAAAGTTGACTCAAATAGATTAGCTTTTGTCGAGATATTTTCAAACATTACGTACGAACAAAACCTAGTCGAGTAGAGGCTCACTGCCATTTGTTTATCACGAACGCGATTGGTCGGTGCCGACATGGTCTTTCGTTCACTTCTGTTATGATAATAATATTTAGGATGGATTACAAAGTAGCAGCCGCAATCAGCAACTAAACTTGAAAAGAAGAAATCCGTAAGAGCTCGCAATATTTATAAGTATTAATATAAAAAAATCATGCAAGTGCTAAAAACATTAACGTAACATAAACAATATTTAGGATATCTGCGCCATGCTTCTCTGTCTTTCCATAACATTTGTAATCCTAACTTTACTATTAAGATGAATAAATAATGAAAAATATTAGAAAAAATCGGCTCACCCGTAGCAACTTAGACGGGATATATATATACTAACTTTACTAGTCATACGTTTGATGTCATAATGATCATAAAATTCGATATTTAAATAAGTACCCATAAATTTAATAAAAGTGTCTAATTATGTTTTCCCCTTCTCTAGCACGAAAAGGGCGCTTTTGACGCGTAAAAACTCGCAGCAAAATCGATTTTTGCTGCGAGCGTGAGGCAGGTTTTTTAATTTCTAACACCAACTTTTAAAATAATAAAAAAGTGACAAGGACGAGACTTGTAAAACTGATATGTGAGAAAAGGATAAATAGAGTGCTTTATGGTGTCATACATGGATTAAAAAGTAAAAAAAATAAAATGCACGGATATACCAAGGAGTTTTAAATAAGGATTATTAAAAAGAACGTTGATAATTCGAAATAAAGAGTATGGACAAAATGAGGTCGCGTCGCATATGTATGAAATAAAAATGAAAAAAGAAAAATTAATGAAATTTATTAACTAATTAGATTTGTATGATTATAAATAAATAAATTAGATGGGATATTAATGAATAAGCGAAAAATACAACGGAATGTAACCAAAACGATAGGAATCTACTTTACTCTATGAATAAAAAATTTCAGCATAGGTTTTATCAAACTATTTTTGTGATAAATAATTACAAAAATGAGTGCGTCCGACGATGAAGATAGTTGTCTAACTCCAAAAAAGTTGAGTGAACAAGTTTCTAATGCTGAATTAAGCTTTTTACCAGGAAAATAACGTAAAAAATTTCTCGCTGGTAGAGGTGAAAAGTTATATGTATATGTTTACACGAGACCAAAATTTTGGTCACTTGTATAACAAATAACTATTATCTAAGGCCCTTATTCCACCGTAAGCAATCCATGTACTTACGAGTATAGTAAGTTTCATATCTTGTGCTTTGTTGTGTTATGTCATGTGCCATACTCAAATAAGACTCACTGTTAATACGTTTAAAAATACTAAGCTAATCGTAAATTTGATAAAAATAAGTATCTGTGTTATGTATTTTAGATTAGAGGTACGCAAAAAAAATGTTTTAGTTTTATTAAATTTATTTATTTGTACTCGCAACAAGTGTGTAAAGTATACTTGTTTCGCACCTAATAAAAGTTCGTTTGTTAATTCTTTTTTATGTCAATCAAATACAGAATAGAAAGGAGTAATTTAATTATTTTAATATTAAAATAATAACAATTGCATTTAACTATCCACCTATTATTGAAGCTAACGATCGGTAAATATCGGTATCAAATTAAATAGCATTTGTTGCTGCAATATGTACAATACAGTACTAGGTTTTGTCCGTGCATTTTCTTTGAAAATATCAAGACAAAAGCTAATCCATTTGAGTCAACTTTTTTACTGAAATAGATTAGGTTTTGTCGAGTAATATGCATGAACAAAAGCTCAACTATTAGAGTTTGAATCGTGACTCAAATAGTATAGCCTTTGTAAATTCGCCGTCCGGTGGGTGCACAGAGGCACTTATCCCTCCACATTATGTAATCTGTGCCTCCACTACTACCTCCACTAAGCGAAATTTTAATTTCCCCAGTATAACAAAAAAAGAATTTTTAAAAACAAACCCTGCTGTTTGGTTAACACTGTGACTCATTTCTGCAAACGATGGTACGTCCCATGTCAGTCGTTGCCACTTGGTTCACATTTATTTTAAAGGTATAGTTAAAAGGGTAATATGTTGAGTAACATTTTAACTGCAGCTATAAACTCAAGATATGAGTGCAGCTCACGAACTGTTTATTTAGTTGATGGTTTTTGATAAACTTATATGAGAATAAAAATAAACAAAACAGGTATAATGTGGAAAACGCTCATTAAAAATTTCATTTTCTTTGTACCAAATTACAATACAACAGGATATAGAATATTTTGGACCTTATCAAACAGGTGCATAATCTTCTTTTACCCTAATGAGACGACAAAGAGTTTCCCTGAATCCTATTTTGTTAATATTCTTCAGCGGATGTCGCGGAACTCAAATCAGCTGATTCCAGAATTGAATCATCCTTTCCAAAGAGGGTTTATTTACCAATCAATGTTTTAACAAAAAGAGGTTGAAAATGTGTGAACCTTTGTAACGTCTTGGTCTTATTTTTTCTGAGAAATCAGACTTTTTGCTTTGTCGGTAGACTTAAAGTGGCTTTAAGCTAGATGGCTTGAACTGTAGCCAAGATTGTAACATTGCAATGCAATCGCTTTTGTAGTGAGGATTTACTGTAAACGTTTTAAAAATTATTTTCATTTTTTATAGGTATATTTTTTACTTTTTGAAATCCTCAATAGATTTATTTATAAATTTTTAATTTCCTTTTTATTATATTTTTATATTTAGCTATTGTCGATAGTGAGGATTATCAATAAAAGAGATTAATTAAAAGAGATGTGAGTCGATTTTTTTCTAGTATTTTATTTAATATTACATAAAAATAACATTGTAAATGATAACATCTCAAACTTAAAAAGAGATTAAATCAAAATTAGATTTAAGTACCACAACAAATATTATAAATCGGGTTGGTGTGTCATACTTATTAGTAGTTAAGTATACATTAATCTTATTATTATACTTTCAAACATTGTGCATCGAGAACTTAGTTACAAATTGCTTTGAATATCCTTTTTATTGTCAAACTTAAGTAGAAACAGAAAGTCATCTGTGTTTATCTACACATCCGTTATCCGCTGCACGACCATTATGTTTAAGGGCGCATTATGAAATATATGTACTTACTTACATGTACATAATATACCATTCAACAGTACGTGAGCCTCGTTACACCCGAGAACGCCTATTCGATAAGCCATAATAAGCACGTCGTCGTAAGCCGGCCGTCACACCTGTGTCACTGACGAGTGACATATTTTCCGCGTCTTCTCTAGACGTGTATGAGATTTGCGACAAGACTTCTTTCGTGTAAAGAGGTTTAAAAAAATTGCTAATACTCAGCACCTCCTTAAATTATTATTATTACCTATAGGTACCTATAGTCTAGCTAAGTAGAAACTAATAGTCTAAGGCACACTTTGTGATCCATAGCTAGATAAAAGTCTTTATCTTAGGGCGTAAAATTCAAATTTTGCCAGGGGCGCTCATGTTCCTAGAAATATTTTTATTTATTTTATTTATTTATTTATAATCAGGCAACAAGGCCCATAGATATATACCTTAAAACATCTAAAAAAATATGTCAAAAAATATGTCTTGGGGCGCAAAACTGCGATCTTGCCAGAGGTGCTCATTGATCCTAGAAATAAGTCTTAGGGCGCAAAATCATAATCTTGACAGGGGCGCTCATGGTCCTAGAAATATTTCTTGGGGCGCAAAACTGCAATATTGCCAGGGGTGCTCATGATCCTAGAAATAAGTCTTAGGGCGCAAAATCAAAATCTTGACAGGGGCGCTCATGGTCCTAGAAATATGTCTTGGGGCGCAAAATTAAAATCTTGCCACGGGCGCTCATGATCCTACCTCCGACGACGACTACCACAGGGCGATGCGCTAACCCACTGCGCTCTAGTAACTTTTTTTTCATCCTCACGAATCTATACTGTTGATTAACACACTTTTAGTAATTTGATTAACATTCAGTAAGGTCGAAAAGATCGATGGCGCAGGTTATTTGCAAAGGTCAAAAACATGACAGTTCTAATTAAAGCGCGTCAACATATAAAATATCTATTGGATCTATTATAATAGAGAGAGCTATGGAACTATCCTTACTAATATTATAAATGCGAAAGTCCGTTTGTTTGTTTGTTACGCCTTTACGTCTTAACTACTGAACCGATCATCATGAAATGTTGCATACACGTTGTCAGGGGTACAGAAAAGGACTTAGGGTACCTTTTATCCCGAAAAAAGTATTGTTCCCGAGGGATAACAAAAAACTTTCCACGCAGACGAAGTCGCGGGCGGCCGCTTGTACAATATAAATCAATTACGAGTTGTTTCCGGGAACACCGTGTAACAATATAATAATACTATTAAATTTCATGGGCCTATTTGAGTATCAGGTTGTTTGACCCAAGGAAATTCTCGGCCTTTGTGAAATATGATAATAACATAGTCAAACAAAAGTCCACAAACTACAAAGCTTGATTATTGGTTGTTGTCAAAACAGTTACGTTAGAGTAATTATTTAAACTAATGGTGTTCATTGTTTTATGAATTAAAAGAGTTTAAATATTGCCACAAGTGTCAAATAATTAGTTGTTACCCAACTTGTTAATGAATTAACGCTAAATGAGAAAACCGTTTCTTCTGACGATCAAACCGAAGAACTTTTACTATGGAACAAACTCTGAAATCGCGAAAAAAAAATCAGCTGTTTCATAAAAAAATTAATAACGAAAATATAAAAATGTATGAAGCAGCTGATTTTATTTCGCGATTTCAGAGTTGGTCCCATAGTAAAAAGTGTTCAGTTTGATGGTCCGAAGAAACGGTTTTCTCATTTTGCGTTAATTCATTAACACGTTGTATATTAAACTTAAAAATATTTTCCTAACTAATACCAAGAAAGAATAGAAAAAAGTCTAAAAGAATATTAACCCTCTATCTATAGACGACTTAGATTCTAGCTATAGATATGAGGGTTAGACACCGAAAATAAAAGCTAAGAAGAAATAAAAAGTAATCAAATTAAGTAGTCAATAAATTGAAGTAATGGAGTCTACTTGGAATTAGATAAAGGACTGACTGAAAAATACAAGTAATTAGATTTAGAAAGGTCTATTTAGTACAATGCTCTTTAATAATACTATAATAATAATACTTTAAATAATGCTGTTTGTATTTAAAATACTCTACTTTATACAACAACAATGGCTAGATGGCGCTGCCGTCATGTAAACAGTGAGCTCCGTACTTATAATTGAAATAAACAGTAAATTATCGCTCTTTGATTTTTAAATAGGCTAAATGTGAAAAGTGATTTATAAATACATCGTGCAAATGTTATCCCTACAAACAAACAAGTAAATACCATCAAAAAACTGTGTGAAGTGATCGTGAACAATACCACGTAAATACCTAATCATTATTACATTACAAACAATAATAAACAATACAAAAGACAATCTTGACCAGTGTACAACAAAACAATTTATTTATCACGTAGTTTAAAGTGTCTTTTCTTGAAAATAAATAAGAGACTAGCGGTTAATTTTATTTAAAACGTGATACCGTGCAACTTATTATAAACTTTAAACACTCTGGACTAAAACCCATTTCGTCGTACAGTGAACGTAAACAGTGATTAATGTCTAACAGCTGTGACTCAGCTGTCTCATATTGACGGACGAAACGATCACATACGACGAACGTACCGACCAAACCCGATATCGAAACGGCAGATACTACTGCATAATTTTGCCATTCTAATATAGTGGTTGTTAGTTCAGCGGCAACGGTGGCGTAATGTGTCGTCGTACTTAGACCGAGCTTTTCGGGTTCAAATCTGACCTAGTGAATAAACTTTTTGAACTTTTTTTTTTTTTTCTCTTCTTTTTTGTGACTTTGATTTTATTTGCTATTTTTTCTATGAACTTTTATTGAACTTGTTTTTTATTTTGATTTTGTTTTTTTAATATAAGAGCAATAAAGACTGACGAAAGATGGCTCAGAATTGTATAAAATGCAACAAACAGATAAAAACCAAACAATATCTGATGTGTTTACTGTGTGAGAAACATTTCCATTTAGACTGTACGAACGTATCTTTCCAGCGTTTTAAAATTATGACTCCAGAAAATAAAAAGGCATTTAAGTGCAATTCTTGTTCCCTGACACCGCAAAGCAAGAATTTACCAAAACAGCAGTCCATAGCCGTTTCTAGAAATACCGACGAACAAGAAAAAGGAAATATCACACAGCGTAAAAACTTTGCTATAAATATTTCCACGCAAAATTCTTTTGAAGCACTTTCAGACGATGATCCAGAGTACTCGTCATTAACGTCCACGCCGAAAACGGACTTGAATAGAAGCTGCCCTACATTAACTACAAACAATATAGAGACGATGGATGAATTAAAAAGAAAAATGAAAAAGTTAGAAGAACGACTAGAAATAGCAGAAAATGAGATTACGATATTGCTATCTGAAAATAATGCGTTATCTAAAAAACTAACGGAATATGAACTAAAAATAAATCAATTATCACACATTTGCAGAACTCCGAAATCTACATCTACCAAAAAGCAACAAAAAGACATCTGCGGAACGAAACTTAACTTCTCTACTAATGAAGATAACAAAAAGGACAAGAAAACACAAGATAAAAAGGGTCGCCAGCAAATAGCATGTGAAAATACCGAACCCTGCTTAACAAACTCTAGCAAATCATCGACAGATGGCGCCAGTAGTGTTCCAGAACCGAATATCGAACCATGTTCGACCAACTCCTTAAGTAGATCGACGACAGAATCAAATGGCGTTAGTAATCCTTCGGAACAAATAAGTCAAAACATATTTATTATTGGTGATGAGTACCTAAGAGGCTTATCTGTTGATCTTGTGAATTCAAATCACAGAAAACAAACCTATAAAGTAGACGCTCACATAATCTCTGGAGGTTCTAGTGTAGAAATGTTAAATTATTGTTGTAATAGCTTAATAAAGAACTTAAAGCCAAATGATATTGTTATATTGGGCTTTGGTAACAATGACAAAAATATACATAAACTACACTCAAATATTTGTATCTTGTTAAATAAATTAAACAAATTTTCTGTAATTCTGTTACCTATACGCCAAAATATGTACCTAAATGAAGTGACATTGAATTATAACATCAAATTATGGACAAATCACTTTACTCACTGTTCTCACATTGAAATTAAGTATTACAATGAAATTGACTTAAAACTTTTATGTAAAAAAATTAATCTTCATATCGACTTTATTGAATACAAAAAGCACTACCTATCTTATGAATTCATTAAAAACCATATTAGAGAATCTAAAAAATCAAGTGTCCAGCAACCGAATGCCACTGTACCAAAAAAAGGAACAATACCTTTTTACTTTAAGAAAACAGTTATTGATTGCAATGACCATACTAACAATAAACAGACAATAAATTCGTCTCATTGCAGTGGGAAATCGTTTTTTCGTGAATAGATCGGCTCATGTTTTTACCATACTCCATCAAAACATACATAGCATACATTCAAAAAAAGAAACCTTTGAGATAACTCTATCTAATGTTAAAAATAAAATGAATCCCGATGTACTCTGTTTTACGGAAACTTTTATTAAACAAGGAGAAGAAAAAAATGTTAATATTAACAACTTTGTCCTAGCATCGAACTTCTCTAGACCAAGTAAAAGAGGTGGATCTTGCATTTTGGTAAAAAAAGGTTTAGATTACAAAAAAGTTACCTGTTTTGATGATCTTGCTATGTTATACCACTTCGAATGTTGTGCAATAAACTTGACCACCAATAATATTATAATCATATGTATATATAGAACCCCTACTAAAATAAAACGTCATATTGATTACTTTTTTGAAAAAATTGACATGTTATTTCATAAATGCCTAGCAAAATTTCCGAAAAAGTACATAATTATCACAGGTGATTTTAATATTGACATGTTAAAAAATAACCAGGAGACGACAAAATTTCGAGATCTACTTAACAAATACAACCTAACTTTAAATATTAATGATCCTACTCGAGAAAAAGCATGTTTAGACTTAATAATTAGTAACATAAATAATGCTAAGGGATATGTTATGCCTTTATGTCTATCAGACCATAATACCGCTCAAGTCTTAGAATTTAGTATGACGCATAAAAAAGAAGTCCCTGATTCAGTGTTCACTTACAAAAGGTGCTACTCGCAAGAAAATATGGAAAAGTTCAAAAAACACATTGGTAGCCTCACTTTCTCTAATGTGTACAACGAAAGTGATTTAAATACAGCCTATAACGAATTCCATGAAATTTTAACATTGTTGTATAATTTATGTTTTCCTATAATAAAAATCAAGAGTAGGTTATCTACTAAGCCTCGATGGATCTCCAAAGGCCTTAAAAAAGCAGTTTGTCAAAAAATGCACTTCGCTACAAATACTACGCTAACAAGAGTGATACTAATAAGTTCAACTACAATTATTACAATGCACTATTTAAAAAATGTATAAATTACGCAAAAAGAACGACCAATCAAAAATATATATCTAAGAGTAACAATATATGTAAAGCAACTTGGAATGTTATTAAAAATGAAACAACAGGAACACATGCTAAAAGCAACTACATAAATAGCATTACCAAAAACAACATAGACATTTCTGATCCTGTGACTATCGCATCAACGTTCAACAACCATTTCATTGATGACATTAATATTAATCATAATAATTGCCCTAATAATAACACATTAAAGAGTAACTTATCAAACAGTATCTTTCTGACACCCGTAGATGCAAAGGATATAAGTAAAGTAATTATGTCTCTAAAAAATTCACCTTCTGAAGGGTGCGACGGTATATGTACTAAAGTAGTGAAACACTGTAAAGACGAACTTAGTCCGATCGTGGCTTTCCTGGTCAATCTATCACTACAGACTGGGCAGTTTCCAGACAAATTAAAATTATCAATTGTGAAACCGTTACACAAAAAGGGTGACAAATGTAATGTTGACAATTACCGACAAATAGCAATATTACCAATAATTTCAAAAATTTTCGAAAAAGCTATGCATCACCAGCTGCTTACATTTTTCAACAAATATCATATCATAAAACAAAGTCAATACGGATTCCAAAAGAACAAATCAACGACGTATGCAGCTTTTGATCTTGTAAATGAAGTATTGCAAAGTGTAAACAATAAAAACTACACAACTGTGTTGTTTCTTGATATGTCGAAAGCTTTTGACCGCGTTCCACATGATGGGTTGCTAAAAAAACTGGAACGTAGTGGGATTAGAGGTCCTGCTCTGCATTGGTTAAAATCATATCTTTCCAACAGAACTCAATGTGTAGAAATAACTCAAATTGATTCAACTAAAACGGTTCAAACGTACAGATCCGAATTCAAACAAAATAGTTTTGGTGTTCCACAAGGGAGTGTTCTTGGCCCTTTGTTATTTCTTCTACACATAAATGACTTACCAGACATAATAAATTACAAAACTGTACTTTTTGCAGATGACATTTCCGTTATAATAACAACTGACAAAAACTCTTCCTTGGACCAACATAAAATTGACATAACTACCACATTGACATTAATAATTGAATGGCTTTATAATAACAATCTTAAAATTAACTTATCAAAAACAAATATAATAAATTTCAATAATTTCAAAAATCATATAATTAATATTGATTACAATGGACAAATTCTACGGAGTGCTACAAATGGAATTTTCTTAGGTTTAATAATTGACTCGAAATTGACATGGAAGGAACAAATAGATAAAGTATGCAACAAGGTAAACAGTTTTGCATTCGCTTTGTATAAATTAACAAAGGTTGCTAACGTCCATACGGCCATTACAGCCTATTTCGCTTATGTCGAATCGATATTGAGATACGGTTTATTGATTTGGGGAAATGGTACTGACATCAAAAGACTATTCATTGCTCAAAAGCGATGCATCAGAGCCATATGCAATTTGACATCAGACACATCGTGTAAGCCGTATTTTAAATCCCTAAACATGCTAACACTACCCTGCCTTTATATATTAGAAGTGGCCTTATATGTGAAGCAAAATGGTCAAAGTTTCACTCAAGCGAGCGATCTAACTCAAAGAAGCTTAAGATATCCTCGCAGACTAGTACACGTAACTGTCCCAAACTCGGCGAAATATCGAAAAAATTGCTATGCCATGTGTATGACCATTTATAACAAATTGCCAGATAGCTTCAAAGATACTCCTACTAGTCGTTTTAAAACTTTATTGCGCAAATGGTTAGTTGACAGGGCATTCTACTCAATTAATGAATTTTTAAGATATGATAACAGGTAGTTTTGTAATATTATGTAATATCATAGCATAAAAATGAGTACCTACTATATCAAAAGGGATTCATGGTCGATGGGGGATTATACAAGGTTAGATATATTACGTTGAATCTAAATTGTTATCTCTGACAATTTCAGTTATAGAGTTGAAATTTTTCGCTGATTTCAGTTGACAATTTATGGAGCAATTTTAAATTAATAATTTTAATAACTAAGTAATGTGAATTTGACATTTAATTTAATCTTTAATAATATTAATAAATTTTGTTATGTTTGCATGCTACTTTAGTTGGCTAAATAGGTTAAGCTCTAATTTACCTACTTTTAAGATCTCCATTTTGTACCCTATTTAATGCAAATAAAGATATTTGTATTTTGTATTTTGTATAACGTAGTTTAAACGCGACGCGATCGATCACATCATCAAATATGTGAGTATGCCATAAACTATAAATTTTATCACTTTCCTTTTCAAGTATTCAGAGATTCACTTTTTTACTCAAATTTAGAAAAAAAAATTGGCCAGGTGCGAGTCAGACTCGCGCACGGAGGGTTCCATACCAAAAAACAAAATAATCACGTTTGTTGAATGGGAGCCACCCTTAAATATTAATTTCATTCTGTTTTTAGTATTTGTTGTTATAGCAGCAACAGAAATACATCATCTGTTAAAATGTCAACTGTCTAGCTATCACGGTTCATGAGATACAGCCTGGTAACAGACAGACAGACGGACAGCGGAGTCTTAGTAATAGGATCCCATTTTTACCTTCTGGGTACGGAGCCCTAAAAATGCCACATTAAACACAGGTTTTTTTTAAATTTTGTTAAAAAATTTATTTTTATATGAACCGAGCTAGACACAAAAGGCACTATGCACTTCGGTATGGCTGCTAGTTACCACCAATTCTTCGAACTTTCGAATAACTGCAAGACGCCAAAGTATTTTGCTTGTAAAAGTTTGTTTTCAAGTTAAGTATGATATTGAGAGTTAATTAAATAACAAAGGATGTGGAAAATCCTGAGTGATTTTTCAATTTTGTAAAGATTCCGATTTTTTTTATTGTAATAGCAATTCACTTTGTCATTTTTCAATTCTGCTAACTAAGATTATTTTATCGACAACAATATATATAGTTAATTTGAAAACTAAATCAATGTAACCTCTTAGGTAAATACTTACTTAACCTATATTTTGGCTTGTTTGTTTCTCCATCGGTGTAATAAAATCAGCATGTGTAATAATCATTCTGTGTGTATCTAGTTCCAGCGATTAGTGACAAGCGGAACTGCGGAAGGCTTAAACGCTCATCTGAAGACACCGTTGAATGACTGAACCATGTCCGTACTCCGCAGCGCCACCATGTTTTCGTGCTTTCTTGCTAATACCTAAAATCAAACAAAAATGGGCGTGGAGTTGATGTACCTAAGTGCTAACAAAAACGCGAATATTAATATTATTGTTTCCCGACGCGAATGGAAAACATGTTACGATAGTGTTTTGTCAATTATCATGGCGCTGCTTGAAACCTGCTTTTCATTAGTAAAAAAATAATTGAAAAAAGTTTGTAAAACAATGAACAACAACAAACATTAAACTTTTTTGAAATTAATCATGTTCGACATCAGCTATTTTTAATGTCCCCACTGCTGGGGCACAGACCTTCCTTATGGATGGATAAGGAGGATGGGCCATCATAATCCACCACGCGGGCCCAATGCGAATCGGTGGGGTCTTAACGACTGCAATGCACCCGGGACCAACGGCGTAACGCTTAACGTGCCTTCCGAAGCACGGAGGAGCTCGAGATAATACAGTTTTGGTCACCCATCCTATGATCGATCCTTGCGAAAGTTGCTTAACCTCAGGAATCGATGGGCCAGGCGCTGAACCACTGCGCCATCAATCGATCATATTCAAACTCGTGAAATATGTCGGAAAACATTTTGCATGTTTTTTCCGCTTTCCGCTGTGTTTCTGAAGTCGCCCTTAAGCTCATATCTCCGTTCCTATTCATTCACGGCTTGTATAGGAAAGTAGATTACGTGTTCACTAAAATCGTTTACCTATTTACGAGAGCTTAAGGATAATACGCGTTTTTGTGGTATTATTGGGTCTCATTCGATTTGTCAACATAGAGTACACAGCTCATATTTAACGAAAATATCTACAGAATAACCCTTATTTTTTTTAATGCTTAATCTATCAAATAAGGTGGGTTATAATTATATAAGAACTTTATATTAGAATGGTCTATAAATTTTAAGTACGAAACTATTATTCAGCACGAGGTGTACTTAACTACGTAAGTAGGTATATAATGTCAATTGCTAACCAATGCCACAAGGCGTTTGAAATTATTGTCTGCTAAAAATGACTCCACGACTCCACGTTCAAAAAAACTATTACTTATTAAAAATAAAGACATTTATAGTTCGGATCACGAAAGATGACCACAAATGGCGCCCATCTTCGCATCATAACTCATGAAGAAATGACTTCAGACAAAATAATATTTCATAATATTAAATAATATTTATGTCACCGGCATTGTATGAAATGCAGGCATTGTATAGAATGCCTGCTGGTCCACCGGCAATGTGTAAAATAAAAAGATGTTGATCTTAGTTGGTTAGAGGGCAGACACAAAAGCTCTGGGGTGGGCTCAGGGGTTCGAGGAGGGCTCAAATGGGGCTCGAGGGGGGCTCGGGGGGTGTCGAGGGGGGTCGAGGGGGTTTCGGGGGGGTCGAGGGGGGCTCGGGGGGCTCGGGTGGGTTAAGAGGGATTGGGGGGCGGGGTCGAGGGGGGCTCGAGGGGGCACAAAGGGCTCCAGGGGTGATCGACGGGGCTTGAGGGGGGTCGATGGGCCTCGAGGGGGGCTCATTGAGTTTGGTATCGAACCTGCTTTACTCCTGTAGGTCTCGGGTTAGGTTATTTTTTTATAACAGACAACAGAAATATACTTATTTTACACATTGCCGGTGCGGTGGACCAGCAGGTACTGTATACAATGCCTAGGCAATGTATAAAATAAATCATATTTCAGGCATTGTATACAATGCCGGATTATACACATTGCCGGTAACATTTATATCTATACGTATATGAAACATTATTTTGTCTTAAGTCTTTTCTTCATGAGTTCTGGTGCAAAGATGGGCGCCATTTGTGGTCATCTTTCGTGATTCGCACTATACTTATTTTTTTACAGATATGACTTCTTCTTGATATGAATTGCATACAAAAAAAAAATACTATTGATTTTGTGTGCGTAAGAAGCAGTTTTTGGTGTATTTTAAATTGTTTCCTAGCACTACAGGAGTTCAGTTTTTAATCTTTAAAAGATCATCCCTTAAGAATAGCATGCAATATATCAAAGTGTAAATAATGTCACTTCTTATGCTGAACAGTGAAAGACGTGAATGTATGAGGTGTCTGGGTTCCTGAATATTCTTAAGCAATATTACGGAAAAGTAGCGCCTTTTTCTATGTTGTACAGAGGGCCTAGTGCAAGTTGATGTTTTCACTTTTCGCTATTGAAAACTATCGTTTTGTCTCTTTCACTCGCATTGACTATGAGCAGCATATCCGATAGTTTTCGATAGTGAAAAGTGAAAACATCAACTCGCACTAGGCCCTCAGATATTTGAGTATACCTATTCAAAACTGATAAGTTGGGTTTGGACAGGAAGAGTAATCTATTTTAACCAATAAGACACCAAACATTTTTATACAGACTAAGTTGAAAAAAAACCGGCCAAGTGCGAGTCGGACTCGCGCACGAAGGGTTCCGTACCAAAAAAACGGCAAAAAATCACTTTTGTTGTATGGGAGCCGCCCTTAAATACTCATTTTATTATTTTTTAGTATTTATTGTTATAGCAGCAATAGAAATACATCATTTGTGAGAATTTCAACTGTCTACCTGCAGTCGTTATTAATATCTAGCAAAAAACGGCAAAAAAATCAAGTTTGTTATATGGGAGCCCACCTTAAATATGTATTGAATTCTGTTTTTAGTATTTGTTGTTATAGCGGCAACAGAAATACATCATCTGTGAAAATTTCAACTGTCTAGCTATCACGGTTCATGAGATACAGCCTGGTGACAGACAGACAGACGGACAGCGAAGTCTTAGTAATAGGGTCCCGTTTATACCCTTTGGGTACGGAACCCTAACAAGCCAACTTAATTAGTAGCACATTGACAACCGTCCAGACTTGGATCTACGTTTTCTAAAGGGGGGTGCAGAAGGCACTTTGCCGCCTTCTAGGTAACAATTTTCAACAAATCCCCCCGCTCACCCCGCGCCTAGGGTTACCATCTACGTAAGGGAGGATGCATAAATTGCTTGATTTTTCAGAAAAATGCCTGAATGATTTTTTGACAATTTTATCTAAAAAACCATCTGATGGTTGCCGATATGTAGCCAACCCAACTGTCTGGCCACGCAACAGAGCAACTGCACCTCCGTAAAGCTAGGGTTTCCTAGGATACCGGTGCCGTCATATTACGGCCGTAATGTAGCGGCGTTGAATGTTGTCTATAATAATAATAATAATCTTTATTGTGCATAATAATATAAAGTTGTACACTAATGAAAATACAGTTTAAAAAACTTACATTTTTGTGTTGAGGGTACAAAACGAAAACATCCGTTACCTCCCGTCGTAGTACAATACTGTGTGACAGCAAGGTAGGTAAATGATTCCCTTCCATTATGTCTAAGATAAGTTCATACACCGTGATAAAAACTGGTTAAAAAAAAACACAGTAGGTATAAATAGTTTAAACCGATTGAAATGCAACTGTTTCTAAGGTTATCATAATTTACACAATAAACAGTAACATCACAGTTCTATACCAATAATTATAATAAAACAAAGAAAAGGTAATTCGTACAGGTGCTTATTAGTTTTATAAGGTGATTGCACTACTGAGTTTGTTGAGAAATGACAAACAGTAACAAACGATACCTGACTTAAATTAACACTACGTACATAGTATAAGCAAAAAAAGTAGATGCAACACTATGACTTAACTAAGAAAGAGATACGGAAATTCAAGTACCTATTTCAAGAGAGTCACACATAGCAAAATAAATAATGGCAATGATCTTAAATATATATATACATATATATATATATATATATATATATATATATATATTTACATCCAGCAACCTTTTTGGCGTCATGCACGTGGTGCATCATTACGACGTCCCCCAGTTCCCCTTACTTTTTTTAACATGTCTAAATGAATATTGCTTAGTTTTTTGATTTCCAGCTCCGTGGGATACGTCATTTTCCGATAATTTTATATTTCGCGATATTCGTCTTGCAGTCATGCTCCAACATTTTTGAACCCCTAACCATGGTGATGCATTATAGACATCCTAGATATATTGATCATAAATTAACTATGGCATCGATTATTGAACGTCCTCACAGGATGGATGGTATTTGGGAGTGCGACGTTGCCAGCTTTCGGTTTATTATCTCTTTCTTTTCCTATCGCTTGTCTCTAGTACCCAGTTTCAACATTTAATTTGTTCCAATATTCGTAAAGTCTATACATATATGGATGCCCAATATGTTATAATATGTAAATACGCGTAGGTACCTAGTGTGCTTGCTTTATAATTATTTGATTATATTTTATAATAAGTCTGTTGTGTTGCAATGAGCATAGATGAATGGATTGAGTGTTAAATGCATGTCCGTCTTTCATGCAACACTTACTGGACGATCTTTAAAAAAATTTGGTAGATTGTGTATCTAAGCTACCCATATTTACATATAATAAAGACAAAACCTCCTTCAAAAACCTTAAAAATAACCTAACAATAACAGATTCAAAAATAAATGGCTCTAAAAAGCAAGAAATAAAATACTTAAATCTGCATAACAACTAACTCGAAATTGAGTACGCATATCTAATATTAAACAACGCCTTTTGAAGTTGGTTGGGGGGAACGGGGGACGACGACGATTATGATTATGGGTTTCAACCCCACCCGACTTCAAAGACGTTGTTAAATATTAGATATGCGTACAAACTTTCGAGTTAGTTGTTATGCAGATTTAAATATTTTATTTCTTGCTTTTAAGAGCCATTTATTTTTGAAGCTGTTTTTGTTAGGTTATTTTTAAGGATTTTGAAGGAGGTTTTGTTTTTTTGAAAATCTTTTTCATTTTGAACTTTTTTGTGGTGGGTATATTTAGTGACCATATTATCGAAGTTACAATAGCCTTATGCCAATGGCTCATCACCTTTTACAAAATACTGCTTTTCCCGACGCAGGGGCGTTAATTGTTGAGGAGTTTTCCTGGTACTTCACTATCAGCTCCACTTCACCATATGTATTATGATGAGCATAAATAGCCTAGCAACCATATCAAAGTAATCGTATCGTAGCAGTGAAATACTTAGTATTGAATAGTTCCGATGATCATCTATGCTGGTCTTCATCATCAGTTCTACTTCACCAAAATGGTACTTTTTGAAAGAAAATACACAAGTTACTTAAGGAAATACCAAAATCGTAATGGGTGTACCTATAATATTTAAAAAGTTTCCTTGATTTCTCCAGGATCCCATCATCAGATCCTGACATCATGACAATGGGACCAACTTGGAAGTATATACTTTCAAACAGAAAAATATTTTTTCAAATCGGTCCAGCCGTCTTCAAGTAATCGAGTAACATACATAAAAAAACAAAGATTCCGACGAACTGAGAACCTCCTCCATTTTTTGAAGTCGGTTAAAAATGATAGTTTATTACAAAACATGAAAGAAGTCAGAAATGCGATAGATTTTATCATGTCGACAAAAAAGAAAAATTATTCAATGATATCACGTTAATCAACGCCGTCAAAATGGGTATACGATCACTGATTGGTATTGGTACATGGCACATTGAATATCAACATAAACCTGGATAGATCCCCACTGATAAAGTCCATGCTTTGACTATTACCGACCCATATTCAAAACCCCAAAAGCATTCAGAAGTCCAAAACCGCTTCAAAGCCTTTGAGAACAGCATAGAAGGGGACGATCTAAACAATATGGTGGTGGATACTGTCCGTATGGTAGGGTCAAAGTTCTTTAAGACCCGCCGCCCAAGCTAAAGAAACTCTTCAACCACACACTCCTACTCATGGATCAGAGACGTGAAATGAGACTCCAGAGTTCAGTGGATGCTCATCGTTATCGGCAACTAAATAGAAAAATATCTAAGTCTTTGACGAGTGACCTTCCCCAATTAAATACGAATCGTATTAAAAAATTAATCGAGCGGAATAAAGGCTGAAAACTATCGACGGACGCATCATCTCATCGAAGCCTGAAATCCTGAGAGAGATCAAGAGTTTCTATGGGCAGTTACAATTCAGGCAGACACCTGTTGAAAGCAAGGCTAAAAACCCCAGATCCAAGCTTACCCGACACTATACTGAAGATATCCCGGACGTCAGAGCCAGTGGTAAGCCGATCCTTAAAGTCCTTAAGAAGCTTTTCAATTCCGTCATCGTCGAGGGCGGAACACAGGCATGGAACATAAGTGAGGTGATTTTGTTCTTTGAAAAGGGTGACAAAAGACCCATCTCACTTCTGAGCCATGCCTTTTTCGAGAATTCTTACGAATCGTCTCGCTCGCAGGTTTGACCACTTCCAATTTCCAAAACAAGCCTGGTTCCGAAAAGGCTTTAGCACCATAGACCACATCCATACGCTGTGGCAGGTTATGCAAAAGATCGAGGAGTATAATCTGATTCGATTGAAACCGATGGCATTCCGCCAATATTTTTCCAAAAGTGTGCTTCTGTTCTATCAATTCCACTTTGCTATATTTACAATGAATCTCTGGCAACTGGGACTTTCCCGGAAGCGTGGAAAATTGCAAAGGTAGTTCCAATACATAAATCTGGCGATAATCAGTCCGTTGAAAATTATAGGCCTATAAGTGTTCTCTCAATTGCATCTAAGGTTTTTGAATCAATAATTTGCCCTTTCATCTGCGAACACATAAAGCCAGCCATCACACAACACCACACCAACATGGTTTCATAAGGTCTCGGTCAACTGCCACTAATCTGATCACATTTGTGGAGGATGTTACACATGCCCTGGACTCGAGACAAGAAGTAGATGTTATATACACTGATATGAGTAAAGCCTTTGATAAGGTGCCTCATGATATCTTGCTACAGAAACTATTTGAAATGGGTATTGTTGGTAATATGTTAAAATGGGTCGAATCATATCTTAATAATCGTAAATTCTATGTAGTAATTAATGGTTTTAGCTCTAATATCCATAGTGCAGATACGGGGGTGCCGCAGGGCTCAAATGTCGGTCCTATCTTATTCAGTATTTTTATAAATGACAATGTGAAATGTCTCTTTCATTCTACTCCGTATATGTATGCGGATGATCTGAAAATTTCAAGATGCTTGGATTTGTCATCAGAAACAGTAAACAATTCCGTAAATTAGAAACAAAAAGGCTGTTGTATAATTCATTCGTTCTTAGCATTTTGGAGTATTGCAGTGTTGTGTGGAGACCACACTATGCCTCTCATTCGCTGAGGCTTGAACGAATTCAGGTTGTCCACAGTTATTACAGAGGTTTAACTTTAAAGTACCAAGCAGAATGCCTAGATCTCAATTGGTTCCATCCACTGGTGCCACCATCACGAGTGACAGTGTTTGGGTCGAACTCTCCGGTTCCAAGAATGAGTAGACTTCTTAATTGTTTCGGGAAATCGATCGATATTCATGCTGTTAGCTTAAACACCTTCCGAAAACATTTACAAGAAATTGTTAGTGGTGATTAAAATGATGTATGTGTGCATAGATTCACAGTTGTATGTGTGTGCGTGTGTTCTTTTTTGTTACATTTTAATTTTTAAAGTGTATTTAATTTACATTTGTCATAAGTGATAGTAAAAATACATATACTAGTATTAGAAGGTGGTGTTTACCTTTTAGTAATTGTGCATTTGGCATAGTACCTAATCTTAAGTTTCTAAAAATATTTTATCAGTGTTACAATTGTTGGTAGACCTTTAAATAAAATAAATAAAAAATAAACCTGGACGATGCTGCAGTCTCTCCAAAGGTGCCAAGTGGACTAGATACAGGTATATCGAGGTGTTGAGGTACTTATACGAAAATGCCACCTTCTCGATCGGAGTACAGAAGCAGAGCACAAATCCTATCCAGCTGCATCGATGTGAGACAGGGAGATGTTATTTTTCCGAAACTGTTCACAGTTGCGTTGGAGGACATCTTTAAACTCTTAAACTGGAAAGGACTCAGCTTTAACATGATGATTGAACAGATGGTCAGTACCTAACAAACCTTCGTTTTGCCGATGATACCTATAGTTCTTATGGCTGAGACCTTGGAAGACCTCAGAAGAATGCTCTAAGATCTCCGCAGTGCTTTCCAAAGAGTGGGTTTCAGGATGAACATGGATAAGACGAAAATGATGTCGAATGCCCATATCGTGCCCGCTCCAGTTCATGTTAGGAATCAGAAATGAGGAGATTCACAGAAGAACTAAAGTAGCCGACATCGCTCGCAGGATTGCTCAGCTGAAGTGGCAGTGGGCTGGACACATAACGAGAAGAACCGACGGCAGTTGGGGCGGAAAGGTTCTGGAATAGCGATGACGCACCGGACGACGCTCCGTGGGTAGGCCCCTGACATGTGGACCGATGAACTGGTTGCGGGAAGCCACTGGATGCGGGCAACGCAGGATCGTCGTGGAGATCCTTAGGGAAAGCCTTTACCCAGCACTGGGTGTCATGCGGCTGATATGATTAAAATAAAATAAAAAAAATACTAGGAACAGTGCTATCATCTTACAGTTGGTACCTAGCTTGCAGCCACATAGTACCGTATTCGTGGAATCACGATCGCCAGGCTATTAAAAATCCGTATACTTATAGCTATTGAACGTCCGTATACAGTTATTGGGCGTCCTTCTATGGCCATTGGGCGTCCGTATACAGCTATAGGGCGTCCGTATTTAGCTATTGAACGTCCGTATACAGCTATTGGGCGTCCGTATATGCCTGTTGGGTGTCCGTATACAGACAGCTATTGGGTATCTGTATTAGGCTACTGAACGTCCGTATACAGCTATTGGGCGTCCGTATTTAGCTATTGAACGTCCGTATACAGCTATTGGGCGTTCGTATATGGCTGTTGGGCGTCCGTATACAGACAGCTATTGGGCATCCGTATATGGCTATTGAACGTCCGTATATGTACAGCTATTGGGCGTCCGTACAAAGCTTTACGTTGATTTGTTGATACCAAATGACAAATACCAATACCGATACCAACATATCATCATAATCGGTATAGCGGTTATACAAACTTCCACCGCCTTTTACCCCCTAAGAGGATGATTGCGTCAATAAAAACTACCCTAATATGTCTTCATACCAAATTTAAATCGGTTTAGTGGAAATAGATTCCCTATACAAACTTCTACCCTCCTTTTTGCCCCTTTAGGAGATGATTTTGGGGACAAAAGTGTCCTATGTTCTTTCTCGGGTCCGAAACTATCTCCATAGTCCATACTAAAGTTCATCTAAATCGGTTCAGCAATCTATGTTTGAAGAGGTAACAGACGGAAAAACTTTCGCATTTATATTATTAGTATGGATTGTTATCTATTTTTATGAATAAAGTTGAGTTTATTTGTAAGTTTCAGTAGTAATTATATTTTATATTAATTAATAAGATCGAGCGCCGAATATTACGCAACGCGTACGTGGCCGAAGACGATGTATATTGTTTAAATTACAGTAAATATTATTTGAGCTATTGACATAGATTCAATGAGCGAGCTGGCAACGTTGCAATTGTGGACGCCAAATACGCGATATCGTAGTCAGAAATTCCCCTCGATATACATGCGTGGATATACGCGCTGCAGCAGCGCCTCCCCTGCGCTGAGATTTCTTCGGGAACTTTTCAATATTTTTTTGCAGCCATTTTATACGATATTTGGCTTCCGTCGATATTTGTACTATGGCTAGCTAGGATCAATAGGGCCTAAGTGCCACCGGCCAATAAAGTGGCGTCCGGTATGCGGACGCCAAAAGCAGGTGGACGCCAGTTTAAATGCATTTTCGCCTTCAGGGGACGGCCAATTGTTTGCGGGATAAATATATATATATATATTCAACCGTTCTATGTAAATGTTGATCCAGTACGATGTTAGAAATAATGTTGATCCACCTTTTCGTCGTATATAATTGGCTCCCCACGAATACAACCGATATACTTTGATCCGGTGTTGACACGTTAGGGTTGTCCGCCAATCAGCATCGGTTTCTTATGTAGATACTCGTCATGAACAAATACACAAATTAAAGATATTTGTTGATCCGTTAACGGTCCCAGAAATTACACCGATGCGTCAAATGTTAATCCGTTTTATATTCATGCGCGTGCACAATCTTCCTAACTAACGTTGATCCGAGGGCATTTTGACCTTTGCATAGATTTTACATAGTAGCACGTGATGTTTTTAGTGTGATTTGATAGGTTTAGGTCTTAAACGGATAGGAAAAAAGAAATTGTGTAAATATGATGATCCGTTTAGAAGTATTAGGAATTTTCGATAATAAAAATAGACAAATGTAAAATTTGATGTTTTAGTTCTGTAAACTTTTTGTATTGTAGCGACTTGATAAGACAGGACAATTAAAACCTTTGGCAATTTTACTAACTACTACTACAACAAACTATGTTTTACTGAGTTTATTGTTTGTAAATAAACTATAGAACCTTGGCTTCAATCTGTACATGTGAATTTTCGATACATTATGTACTTAGCGACAGGGACTGGTTACCGGTATTTTCTGAATGTCGATATTTTAAAGAAAATATCGATAACGGTATCAATAACTGAGATTTTTACCGATACTTGTATCGCTAATATAAAATACTAGTATAAAGTATCGATAATTTTATCGATGCCCAATACTGATAATGCTAGGCTGCGAAGCGACGTTGCATGACCGCGCGGTTGCCGAGTGCAGACGGGTACGGCAACAGCCCGCAAGCAGCAGCAACTGAGCTGGAGTTTGATGTTAGATTTGATTATTCTCGCGCATCTAGGTACCTACTTTCGTTCATTATTGGATGATGCCGATTTATCTATACAAGCTAGGCCATGATGCGCTTTGATGAATTTACCAATATACTGTAGATTTCTTCTAGTGATTGTGTGGGGAGAATATTATTAAAATATAATGCGGGAGAAAATAAAAATCTCAATCTTAAGAAGCCGTTTTGAGGTTATAATTGTTTAACATTTTCGTATTATATGACATTTTGTTCTACCCCTTTGGACATGACATGAGTTTGTCACAGATTAACTAGTTAGTAGTTGGTAAATAATGTCAAACATACCTACACGAATTACACTATCAATTAACAATCGATAGAAACAAAAGTATAGGGTGTGTTGGAAATAAAACAATGGGTTTTTCTTATTCTTTTATTACACGACTGCCCAAAAACACAAGATATCACATCGCAAACTATTTTACGCAAATTTTCATTTGGCAAAACAACTTATCGCAATTTTTCATTTGGCAAAACTCTTTTTGGCAAATTATTGTTTAGCAAATAATTACTTGGTCAAAGTTTCATTTTACCAAGTATTAGGTATTTAGTCAAATGTATCGTTTGGCAAAACATACTCTTCCCAAAATATTGCATGGCATACGATTTACATTTGAGTAGTGCATAAGACACAAATTGACGATTAAGTACCAATACCTCCTACCTTAGTTTTTAGCAATTTTTAGTTTTTATGCGACATAAAATACAATTTCACATGTCACGGCCAAAATCTCCTAACGCATATTGTACTATTTAATCGATACTAATTTTACCCTAACTTTATAGGGAATAGCTTCTATGTAATTAACTATTAAAAAAAATTTTAGAAAACCTCCTTTCTAGATACTCCAAAAAATTACAAAAACATTGCCAAAAATGAGAAAATGTTTTTAACTTTATTTATTGGAAATAAAGTTATTTAATAAGCTTTGAATTTTACACTATTTGATAATTATTAATACGTTCTATAATCCTCCCAATTTTCTTAATTTTTTCTAAAATACTTATTCGGATTAAAAAAAACATAGTAAATCGTTTTAGTTTCTTAATTTATGAAAAGAAATATATTTTTACTATTATCCTGTTACGTTTATAAATAATATTTATTTCTGCCATTTGTTCCCTTCTCTTCATACTTGAAATTCCTATATACTCCTGTCCTGTATTCGTGTATCAGTAAAAATAAATTATCATTTGCCAAACTTACGCTGTAAATAAGTTAAGTGTGTGAAGTGTAAATATTACCAAACATTTTTTTGGAATATAATACATATTTGGCAAAATTAAACGTTTGCTTAATAAACATTTGACCTAATAAAACTTGACAAAGTAAATTTTTACTGCTAAATGATAATTTGACCAAGTGAATAAAATGCGAAATGTAAATGGGTTTGAACCTATTAGTAAGAGAGGCTGGCATAGTGGTAACCATTAGGTTTGTTTTTGACGGATATTTCGGAAATAGCGGGTTTATTATACTGTGATAGCGGCGCACGATAAAACCTGTATATATCGATTGAGGATCTATAGACAAACAAAAAATGTCATATGATATAAAGTCCTAAAGCGCAACGTTTTCTAGATAATCCATGTTGAAGATCCTGTCTATTGATAAAAATTCAAACTTATTCCCCCTCCAATTAAATACTATTTATACTAGTGGCTCCGTGAGCTGAAGATCTCGCGATAAAATAAAATAAAATGTCGCCATGAAGTTTTCAAAGCATACAGTAGTACGTGAGTATTCGCAGCTAGATGGTACCTACTTCTAATATTGATAATTTTTTTAAATAGGTGTTTTTTTTATAAATTTGGAAAAATTGACTTGACTAAACAGTTATATATAATTATCGAACCTACTTACAATAATTCACCAGAATCGGTTGAGAATTGCGACCTGTAGAGGAGATCAAACAACCGGAAAGCTGGACTGAAATATGGTATTTTACATATCTCCGTCATTTTAATAAATTTCGAAAAACTGTCTCGACAAAAAAATTCTATATATTTATTAAACCTGCTCACAAAATTTCACCGGGATCGGTTGAGAAATGCGACCTGTAGAGGAGAACAGACGGCGCCGGAAACCTGGACTGAAATATGATTTGTTTACATTATCTCCGCCATTTAAAAAAAAAAAAAAACTGGCTTGACAAAAAAAATCTATACAATTTTTATACCTGCTTATAAAATTTCACGAGAATCGGTTGAGAAATGCGACCTGTAGAGGAAAACAGACAGCACTGCAAAGCTGGACTGAAATATGTATTTTTAACATTTCTCCGTCATTTTTAAAAATTTTAAGAAACTGGCAAGCCTAAAAAATTATTTATTATTTTCGAACCTGGTCACAAAATTTTACGATAATCGGTTGAGAAATGCGACCTGTAGTGGAGAACATACAGCGCTGGAAAACCGGACTGAAATAGGTTTTTTAACATATCTCCGCTATTTTGAAAATTAAAAAAAAACTGGTTTGTCAAAAAAAATCTACATCATTTCTAAACCTGTTTACAAAATTTTACTAGAATCGGTTGAAAAATGCGACCTGTAGAGGAAAACAGGCAGAGCTGGAAAGTGGACTGAAATCTGTTTTTTAACATATCTCCGCCATTTTGAAAAATTTCAAAAAACTGGCTCGACAAAAAAGTTCTATATAATTTTCGAACCTGCTCACAAAATTTCACAAGAATCGGTTGAGAAATGCGACCTGACCTGAGAATGATTAGGCTGGAACAGACAGCCGGACATACGAAAGAATTTTTGCCCAAGCTGAAGCAGAGACGTTTCGCTCGCACTTCGTGCTCGCTCGGTCAATAATGTTTTATACGACTGTTTCCGTGGTCTAATGGTTAAGAGCGTTGGGCTCTTGAACTTGAGGTCTCTTGAAATTAATTCCTGAATAAAGTCACCTTATTGCATTTTCCCAGTTGGAGGATCTTCAACATTGATTATCTCGAAAACGTTGCGCTTTAGGGTTTTATATCACATGTAATTTTTTGTTCATCTATAGATCTTCTATCGATATATATAGGTTTTATTGTGCGCTGCTTATCAGGTATTTAATTGGATGGGGAATAAGATTGATTTTATCTATACAGGATCTTTAACATGGATTATCTCGAAAACGTTGCGCTTTAGGGCTTTATATCACATAACATTTTTTGTTTATCTATAGATCTTCTAATGATATATATAGGTTTTATAGTGCGCCGCTTATTAGGTACGTATTTAATAATTGGACGGGGAATAAGTTTGGGTTTTATCTATAGATTATCTCGTAAACGTTGCGCTTTCGAGCTTTATATCAATTACATTTTTTGTTTGTCTATAGTTCTTCTATCGATATACATAGGTTTTATCATGCGCTGCTTATTTTTAATTTTATTTTTTTTCCGATCAAAATCAAAATAGTGGTTACCACTATGCCAAAATGTTCAAAGCCTTTTGCCAAAGATTCATTTGGGAAATCAAACTAGTGTGATACGTTTTTTTGGAAGTGAAATTTGACCAAAAATAATTTGTCCAAACGGCAGAACCCCGTGTTCAGGGCTCATGAATGTTTGTGGGTGTATGAGTTTCTTTATTATTTTTATAACTTTGGCACCGTGACCGGGCCACGACGTAACACACGTTAGCTTTTGTCCATGAGGAAGAAAGGGAGAATTTGTTTATTCACTATTATTCATTAGGATATTGAATACTAGGTACTTAGTTTAGGACTTGAGTAAATAATACATTATTCTATCTCTGATCCGATCAGGGGATCAAATCTGTAAACTAGAAACTCAAGATTTATTAGAATATTTTTCACAAATGAAATCATTTAAAAATACACTGAAACTGAAATAAACCAAACTTCATGCGCACTTCAACACTTGTACTATTATTTATTCTGTGCTTCAACAATAGTAGATTGTATTACAAGGGAGCAAAATAATATTTTTACGGCGAGGGCGCTTTTTTGAATCCAGAGCGAAGTGAGGGATTCTAGAGTAGAATCCCGAGCGTAGCGAGGGATTCTTCAGTAGAATCCTGAACGTAGCGAGGGATTCAAAGTATGTCGCCCTCGCCAAAAATATTTTGCGCCCGAGTCATATACTCTACTTTTCATCCCCTTTCTATGAGAAAATAAATAGGAGACTGTGTTTATGTAATTAATGAAAATGTTCTTTATTTAAAAAAGACACGTGAAAAGTAAAAATAATTACAATTTTATAGTTACGTTTGATACACTAGCGCAATTTTCAAAAATTATTGTACTAACTACTAAGTACGTAAGTATGTACTAATTACAAGAACACAGACTTAATTCGCGCGCTTATGTTTTTTTTTTCAGTTTGCGCGGGTTATCGCGCCGCGGCGACCTCGCTGCGCCGTCTATACAGCCAGTCAATACATACCAGCCGGCGGCGGCGTTCGAATTCTTTGAAAGATACATGTTCTAAATTCAAATCTCTTTTCCTCCCACTAAAAAGTTCTTACCAGAAAAGAGCTATTTTGGTCCTACTTATATAGGAACAATGCATCCTTTTTCGAATAGAAGGGATGAAAAGAGTATTTAATCATGATTTAATCAAAAAGCAAAGAGAGGGTAAATTAATTTCTGTCAAGGGTAACATTGCTTCTGTCTGTCTGACCACAGCTCAGAAGAATAAGCACAGATTAAGACACAGACTAATAATCTAAATCTGACTAAAGAGTGAGATAGTACTGTCAAGTTAGTATCAGTAAACTCAAGAAGCTTAGGTAAACTGCAAGAAGCTTTGGTAAACTGGGATGATTAGCAAAGATAATTTTATTCTATATTGGGAAGACAGACAATAAATTGACATGATATTATATGTTGAGATACTATTTTATTTATAACATTTTAACGCCACATTAGTTTTAATAATTTATTAATTATTATAAAAACCATTTTTATTTCCTTTTTTTTTTGAGATATGTATGCTTAATGCGCATCATAGCCCAGAATCCGGCATGATCCAATGGGACGGCAAACTCAGAACACTGCTTACAAATACTTTGACATTAACAAAAGATGTTTGCAAAAAAGTGCCTAGTTTGCAAAAAAGATTTAAATATGAGTAAGTAGGTACCCAACTACTAATTTTTCTTTCATTCAAAAAAATTGCTCTAAACATCATACTTATTATTCTTCTCACCGCCCCGCGTCGATTTGTAGCGCAAATCGACAAAAAAATCAGCCCTCTAGATCCAGACCTCCTAGGTCCTAGGCTCTTAGCTAGAGTGTTTTCATAATTTTATTTTCGTCGCTCACCAAAATATTTTCTTCAAAAGTAATTTGGTAGGTACCTATAGTATGGTGCAATTAGACCCAGACCTTGACATCCAAAGTTAAAGTATCATTATAGCTCCTAATTGTTCTTTAAAGAACACATATTGTTTGCTAAAAAGTTACACCATTTTGTGCGTCGGGTTTGGGGGGGGGGGGGGGGAGAAGTTGGGTTTTATCTGTTTTTATTAAATATTTGGAAAACTATGTGATTTAGCGCAACAATGGCAAGGACAAAAATAATCTAAATTAAATATCAAACAAAAATATTCAATGGCATAATCTTGCTAAAGTGAATGATTCCAGAGTTACGGAGGACGTAAGTAGCAATTATTCGTTTTTTTTAGATTTTTGGAAAAAAAAATTATACAGATTGTGTTTTGTAAAAACAAATTGCGATTTTAGTGGCTGGTGGTATGTTATTGATAAACCCTTGAAGAAATGACTACATCACCACTCTCTCAAGGGGTGCTACTTTTTAAGGGAAAAGAGGCTTCCACAGGACTTTATGACTTCGGCGTATGCATATAAATGAACTAATGTAGTTACATAAGAAAATACTTGTAGCAGTGTTATGGTTCTGCATCAGGTGTTCTAGATCTTAGATTTTTGTACCTTAACAAAAAATGCTTATCAGAGTGAACAACTCATGCGAAGGCGTCATTTTTATATTTTGTATAGTTTAGCTGGATCATAATGGTTCTGCATTGGGTGTTCCAGATCTTTGATTTTTATACCTCAACAATAAATGCTTATCAGGCTAAATAACTTTCGCAAAGATGTCATTTTTATATTTTGTAAACTGCTGGACCATTATGGTTCTACATCAGGTGATCTAGATCTTCGATTTTTATACCTCAACAAAAAATGCTCATCAGGCTGAACAACTTTTGTTAAAGCGTCATTATTGTGTCCCTTATAGTTTAGTTGGGCCATTATGGTACTGCATCAGATGTTCCATTTTCCAAAATCAATTATACCCTAAACTATGCCCAGGCTTAACAGCTATGTAACAAAAAAAGTTTTATTTGAATCCGTTCAGTATTTCCGGAGATTAGCGTGTTCAAACAGACAAACAAACAGACAAACAGACACACTTTTTTTTTCAAATTCTTACTCTATTACTATGTCTCCATCGCCCCAGATATATATTTTTTAAATATATGTAATGTACAGACGCACTTTTTCTACTGTTTTATTATATGTAAGGATTATGTATAAGGATATAAGGATAAGGATAAAGATAGTTTAGCTGGACCTTTATGGTTCTGCATCAGGTGTTTAATTTCCCAAAATCAATTATACCCTAAGTTATGCCCAGGCTTAACAGCTAATGACAAAAAAAGTTTCATTCGAATCCGTTCAGTATTTCCGGAGATTAGCGTGTTAAAACAGACAAGCAGACACACTTTTTTTTTCAATTCTTACTCTGTTATTATGTCTCCATCGCCCCAGATATATATATTTTAAATATATGTAATGCACAGACACACTTTTTCTACTGTTTTATTATATGTAAGGATTTCGTACCGTACATTTATTATTGACTAGCTGATGCCCGCGACTTCGTACGCGTGGACTTTATGACTCCGGCGTAAGCATATAAATATGAACTAATGTAGTTACATAAGAAAATACTTGTAGCAGTGTTATAATGTTAAAAGTTAATAAACTGGTTTTATTTTATTTTTATATTTAATATTGTAAACATGTAAGTAAACATAGTTTAAAAAAATATTTATAAACTATGTTCGGAGTCTTTCCTTCGGGAGCCAATATGAAAAGACTCGAAGCGTTACTAACCCTGGAAAAGCCACATAAAGTTATCCATGCGAGAAATAACCAGTCCTTAGATCGACACCTGTTTTAAGCGTCTGACCCGTATTAAGGCAAGTCGATATCAAAAAATAGGTCCAAACTGCCGCCTTCACCACGTGGAGGTACTCTCTGCTTGTGTTATTATATTGTGCTAAACATCTGTAACCTGATCTCTTAGATTTCCTTCCACATCAGATGAGCTTCGATTTTTTGTAAACACATGTTTGTGCAAATAATTTAAACTTGGTTCTGCATCAAGTATTCCAGATCTTTGATTTTATACCTCAACAAAAAATGCTCATCAGGCTGAACAACTTTTGCTAAAGTGTCATTTTTATATTTTGTATAGTTTAGCTGGACCATTATGGTACTGCATCAGGTGTTCCAGATCTTCGATTTTTATACCTCAACAAAGTCGCTTGATGGGGACCCGCCTAATCGCGTAAAAATGGCTGGTTCCCTAAGGATTTTCTCTAATATCCACGCGGACGAAGTCGCGGGCAGAAGCTAGTTGGGACATATTTCTTGTAAAATTGGCGTTGTAAGTGCTTAGGATTGGTGTATATCAGATTGATTATTGTTTTCGTTGTCACTACATTGAGAGTCATCCGGTTCTGGACTGCTTAAAATATGCATGCGCTCCAATGAAGATTCAATAGATCGTGGTGGAGATGAAGATAAACTTGGAGAGTTAGGTATCGGGAAGTCATTTTCACTGTTTGTATCAGACTTATCGCTAGTATCCGACGGCGCATGCTCTTTAGGTACAAGTGCTAGTATTCGACCAATACGTCCATGCTGTTGGCAAGCAAAACAAAACCCAATGGAAGCAAATTAAAAACCCATAACACAAAAAAAAAAACAAAATGAAAAAAATTTTTTTTTAAAACACGTTTTTAAAACGGACTAAATTATTCCAAAAAGTCAGACTAAAAACATTAAAACGGACAAGTAAAAACAAACTAAAAAGTAAAAAATAAATTCTTCTGTAAATATTTATAACCCTAATAACCTACAGAAATTTTAAACCTAATTTTTTTTTACTTAAAACCGTGGGGCGCGTTTTGTAAAATTTATCATCCATATCGTTTATAGCATGCGCCCCACGTATTTTGGTTTAAAATTTTTAGGTTTAAAATTTCTGTAGGTAGGTATAGGTTATTAGGGTTATAAATATTTACAGAAGAATTTATTTTTTACTTTTTAGTTTGTTTTTACTTGTCCGTTTTAATGTTTTTAGTCTGATTTTTTTGTAATAATTTAGACCGTTTTAAAAACGTGTTTTAAAAAAATATTTTTTTTCAGTAAATTATTATTTTATACTTTTTAGTTAACGAGCTAAGACTAATAAAAAAATATACCATCTCCTATCGGAGCACTCGTCAAAACGATTCAAACGAGCCCAAACTCGATGGTGTTGTATGGTTTTATTACAGAGTCCCAGTGCCCTTCTTCCGGCTCCATCATCAGACCCTGGAAACTATTTCCCAACAAAGAACTCGTCAAGACGATTCAAACGAGCCCAAACTAGATGAGGTTGCATGGTTTTGTTATAGAGTTCCACTGGCCTTCCTCCGGCTCCATCATCAGACCCTGGACACTATTTCCCAACAAAGTCTTCGTCAAGGCGATTCAAACGAGCCCAAACTCGATGGGGTTGCATAGTTTTATTATAGAGTTCCTATGGCCTTCTTCCGGCTCCATCATCAGATCCTCGGACACTATTTTCCAACAAAGTACTCTTCAAGACGATTCAAACGAGCCCAAACTCGATGGGGTAGCGTGGTTTTATTATAGAGTTCCTATGGCCTTCTTCCGGCTCCATCATCAGATCCTCGGATACTATTTCCCAACAAAGTACTCGTCAAGACGATTCAAATGAGCCCAAACTCGATCGGATTGCACGGTTTCAATATTGAGTTCCTTTGGCTTGGCCTTTCAGCTTCATCATCAGACCCTGGACCTTATATCTCATTAGAGTACTTGTCAAGACGATTCTAACAAGCCTAATCACAATGGGGTTGTATGGTTGCCTCATTAAGTTCCTGTGGCCTTCTTCCAGTTCCATCATTAGATCAGCTCAATGACACCATAATATTGCATTGTATTCCAGTTCTGACCTATGTTCAAAGTTTCAAGTCTGTAGCTCATCGTGAAGTTAGTTTAAAATCGTTCGCAAACTTTGCGGACAAACAAACAAACAAACGAGAAAGCAACCTAATAAAAACGTGTTAAAATAAGAGAAAATTATAGACAAAAATATATACAGCTTACGGAATTAGATAAAAACACATAATTCACAACACATGAAAACATCGAGCAGAGTTTCATAGTTAGTAATCGCAAAAAACATTGAGTTCTTTGTTAATAAAATGGTGATGGGTTAATTGGGATCAACGCTCGACAATGCCACCCCAGATGCCGCCGCCCGCCGCCGTGCACGGCGCCGTCGTCGCTCCGTTAGTCCCGTGGTTTGAGGGTCCAATGAGAGACTTGCCGCCTTCTGATTGGTTCATTTGAATCGGATCAACATTTATCGGAGTGGATTTGTATATGTGATCAACATTTTCTTTGCTTATCCCAAACCTCGTCGGAGTAAATTGTTGATCCGACCGGAGCCACATTATGTATGAAAACAGTACATTGGATCAACAAAAACCACCCGGATCAACATACGTTTTCGGATCAACAATGTGCTCGCGTGACAGTACGCATGATCAACATTTGACGGGTTGGTATAACTATATATATATATATATATATTTACATCCAGCAAGCTTTTTGGCGTCATGCACGTGGTGCATCATTACGACGTCCCCCAGTTCCCCTTACTTTTTTTGACATGTCTAAATGAATATTGCTTAGTTTTTTGATTTCCAGCTCCGTGGGATACGTCATTTTCCGATAATTTTCTATTTCGCGATATTCGTCTTGCAGTCATGCTGCAACATTTTTGAACCCCTAACCATGGTGATGCATTATAGACATCCTAGATATATTGATCATAAATTAACTATGGCATCGATTATTGAACGTCCTCACAGGATGGATGGTATTTGGGAGTGCGACGTTGCCAGCTTTCGGTTTATTATCTCTTTCTTTTCTGATCGCTTGTCTCTAGTACCCAGTTTCAACATTTAATTTGTTCCAATATTCGTAAAGTCTATACATATACGGACCCCATATGCACAGACCATACAACAAGTACTTACGTATGTTATAATATGTAAATACGAGTCACTAGTGTGCTTGCCTTATTCGATTATTTTTTAATAAAAAGTCTGTTGTGTTGCAATGAGCATAGATGAATGGATTGAATGGAACTTACTGAACGAACTTTAATAAATTTGGTAGATTGTGTACGTACCCATATTTACATATAATAAAATGATAGTTTAATAAAATATGAAAAAAGGGAAGAAAGAGAATGAGATAGATTTTATCATGTCGACAATTAAGAAAAAACTTTTTTAAAAACACGTTTTTATTACAAAAAATTCGGACTAAAAACATTAAAATTTTGTAAAATTTATCAACCATAGTGTCTTTAGCATGCGCCCCACGTTTTTAGGTTTAAAATTTCTGTAGGGTCATAAATATTTATAGAAAAATTTATTTTATACTTTTTAGTCTGTTTTTACTAGTCCGTTTTAATGTTTTTAGTCCGACTTTTTTGTAATAAAAACGTGTTTTTAAAAAAGTTTTTTTAAGTAAATTTTTATTTTCTGCTTTTTAGTTAACGAGCTAAGATTAAAAAAAACACGTTTTTATTGCAAAAAAAGTCGGACTAAAAAATTAAAACGGACTTGTAAAAACAGACTAAAAAGCTTAAAATAATTTTTTCTTTAAATATTTATAACCCTACAAAAATTTTTAACCTAAAAACGTGGGGCGCATTTTGTAAAATTTATCATCCATAGTGTCTTTAGCATGATTTTAAAAAAGTTTTTTTTAGTAAATTTTTATTTTCTGCTTTTTATTTAACGAGCTAAGGCTAAAAATATACCATCTCCTATCGGAGCACTCGTCAAGACGATTCAAACGAGCCCAAACTCGATAGGATTGCATGGTTTTATTACCGAGTTCTAGTGGCCGCCTTCCGGCTCCATCATCAGACCCTGGACACTATTTCCCAACAAAGTACTCGTCAATACGATTCAAACGAGCCCAATCTCGATGGGGTGGCGTGGTTTTATTAAAGAGTTCCTGTGTCCTTCCTCCGGCTCCATCATAAGACCCTGGAAACTATTTCCCAACGAAGAACTCGTCAAGACGATTGAAACGAGCCCAAATTTGATGGGGTTGCACGGTTTCAATATTGAGTTCCTATGGCAGTGCCTTTCGGCTTTATAATCAGACCTTATACCACGTCTCCCATTAGAGTACTCGTCAAGACGATTCTAACGAGCCCAAACACGATGGGGTTGTATGGTTTCTTCATAGAGTTCCTGTGGCTTTCTTCCGTCTTCATCATCAGATCAGCTCAATGACACCATAATATTGCATCGCCTTCCAGTTCTGGCCTATGTTCAAAGTTTTAAGTCTCTAGCTCATCGGGAAGTTAGGATAAAATCGTTCGCAAACTTTGTGGAGAAACACAAACAAACAAACAATCAAACAAACAAACAAACGCGAAAGCAACCTAATAAAAGCGTGTTAATAAAATATACCATCTCCTATCGGAGCACTCGTCAAGACGATTCAAACGAGCCCAAACTTGATAAGGTTGCATGGATTTAATACAGAGTCCCAGTGGCCTTCTTCCGGCTCTATCATCAGACCCTGGAAACTTCCCAACAAATAACTCGTCAAGACAATTCAAACGAGCCCAAACTCGATGGGGTTGCATGGTTTTATTATAAAGTTCCAATGGCCTTCCTACGGCTCCATCATCAGATCCTCGGACACTATTTCCCATTAAAGTACTCGTCAAGATGATTCAAACGAGCCCAAACTCGATAGGATTGCATGGTTTTATTACCGAGTTCCAGTGGCCTTCTTCCGGCTCCATCATCAGACCCTGGACACTATTTCCCAACAAAGAACTCGTCAAGACGATTCAAACGATCCCAAATTTGATGGGGTTGCACGGTTTCAATATTGAGTTCCTATGGCATGGCCTTTCGGCTTCATCATCAGACCCTAAACCACGTCTCCCATTAGAGTACTCGTCAAGACAATTCTAACGAGCCCAAACACGATGGGGTTGTATGGTTTCTTCATAGAGTTCCTGTGGCCTTCTTCCGGCTTCATCATCAGATCAGCTCAATGACACCATAAAATTGCATTGCCTTCCAGTTCTGGTCTATGTTCAAAGTTTTAAGTCTCTAGCTCATCGGGAAGTTAAGATAAAATCGTTCGTAAACTTTGTGGAGAAACACACAAACAAACAAACAAACGCGAAAGCAACCTAATAATAACGTGTTAAAATATTCAATGATGTCACGGTAATCAACGGCGTCAAAATGGGGAGCGATCACTGATTGGTACGTGGCACATTGAATAATCAACATAAGCCTGAAAAGATCTCGATCTCGACTGATAAAATCCACGCTGCGACTATTACCAGCCCATATTTAAACCCCCGAAAGCTTGAACTCCAAAACCGCTTCAAAGCCCTTGAGAACAGCATAGATGGGGAAGATCTAAACAATATGGTGGTGGATACTGTCCGCCGTATGGAAGGGTCAAAGTTCTTTACGACCCGCCGCCCAAGCTAAAGAAACTCTCCAACCGCTCACTCATGGATCAGAGACGTGAAATGAGGCTCCAGAGCTCAGTGGATGCTCATCGTTATCGGCCACTAAATAGAAAAATATCTAAGTCTTTGATGAGTGATCTTTAAATACGAATCATATTAAAAAGGTCATTGAGCGGAGTAAAGGCTCCAATGTGTTCGCGAGAGATCTGTCTATTGGGAAAAGCTAGATGACGTAGCTGAAAACTGACGACGGACGCATCATCTCATCGAAGCCTGAAATACTGAGGGCGATCAAGAGTTTCTATGGGCAGTTACATTCGAGGCAGACACCTGTTGAAAGCATGGCTAAAAACCCCAGATCCAAGCTTACTGAACACTATACTGAAGATATCCCGGACGTCAGAGCCGGTGGTAAGCCGATACTTAAAGTCCTCAAGAAGCTTTTCAATTCCGTCATCGTCGAGGGCGGAACACCGCAGGCATGGAACACAAGTGAGGTGATTTTGTTCTTTGAAGAGCTACAGACCCATCTCACTTCTGAGTCATGACTTTTTCGAGAATTCTTACGAATCGTCTCGCTCGCTGATTTGACCACTTCCAACCTCCCGAACAAGACTGGTTCCGAAAAGTTTTGCCGATGATATAGTTCTTATGGCTGAGACCTTGGATGACCTGAACAGAATGCTCTAAGATCTCCGCAATGCTTTCCAAAGAGTGGGTCTGAGGATGAACATGGATAAGACGAAAATCATGTCGAATGCCCATATCGTGCCCGCTCCAGTTCATGTTAGGAATTAGAAATAAGGAGATCCACAGAAGAACTAAAGTAACCGACATCGCTCGCAGGATTGCTCAGCTGAAGTGGCAGTGGGCTGGACACATAGCGAGAAGAACCGATGGCCGTTGAGGCGGAAAGGTTCTGAAATGGCGTTCGCGTACCGGACGACGCTCCGTGGGTAGGCCCCTGACAAGGTGGGCCGATGAACTGGTGAAGTTTGCGGGAAGCTACTAGATGCGGGCAACGCAGGACTGATCGTCGTGGAGATCCATACCCAGCACTGGGTGTCGTGCTGCTGATATGATTAAAATAAAATGAAAAATCTACTGGGAACAGTGCTATCATCTTTTAGTTGGTACCTTGCTTGCAGCCACATAGTACCGCCTCGAATAGTACCGTATTCCTGGAATCAAGATCGCCAGGCTATTAAACGTCCGTATATAGCTATTGAACGTCCGTATTCAGCTATTGGGCGTCCCTATATGGCTATTGCTCAACGGTATACAGTTATTGGGCATCCGTATTTAGCGATTGAACGTCCGTATGCAGCTATTGGGCATCCTTATACAGCTATTGGGCGTCCGTATATGGCTGTTGGGCGTCCGTATACAGCTATTGGGCATCCGTATATGGCTATTAAATGTCCGTATACAGCTATTGGGCGTCCGTATTTAGCTATTGAACGTCCGTATACAGCAATTGGGCGTCCGTACAAAGCTTTACGTTGATTTAGTGATACTAAATGACAAATACCAATATATCATCACAATCGGTATAGCGGTTATACAAACTTCCACCGCTTTTTACCCCCTTAGAGGATGATTTCGTTGATTAAAACTACCCTATGTCATCATTATCTTCATACCAAATTTAATTAAATCGGTTTAGTGGAAATGGATTCCCTATACAAACTTCTACCCTACTTTTTGCCCCTTTAGGAGATGATTTTGGGGACAAAAGTATCCTATGTTCTTTCTCTGGTCCGAAACTGTCTCCATATTCCATACTAAACTTTATCTAAATCGGTTCAGCAGTCTATGTGTGAAGAGGTAACAGACGGAAAAACTTTCGCATTTATATTATTAGTATGGATTGTTATCTATTTTTATGAATAAAGTTGAGTTTATTTGTAAGTTTCAGTAGTAATTATATTTTATATATTGTTGTTTTTTAAATTACAGTAGATATTATTTGAACTATTGTCACAGATTTCAAGAGCGAGCTGGCAACATCGCAATTGTGGACGCCAAATACGCGAACTCGTAGTCAGAAATTCCCCTCGATATACATGCGTGGATATACGCGCTGCAGCAGCGCCTCACCTGCGCTGAGATTTCTTCGGGAACTTTTCAATATTTTTTTGCAGTCATTTTATACGATTTTTGGCTTCCGTCGATATTTGTACTATGGCTAGCTAGGATCAATAGGGCCTAAGTGCCACCGCCCAATAAAGTGGCGTCCGGTATGCGGACGCCAAAAGCAGGTGGACGCCAGGTTAAATGCATTTTCGCCTTCAGGGGACGGCCAATTGTTTGCGGGATAAATATATATATATATATATATATATATATATATATATTTACATCCAGCAGTCTTTTTGGCGTCATGCACGTCGTGCATCATTACGACGTCCCCCAGTTCCCCTTACTTTTTTTAACATGTCTAAATGAATATTGCTTAGTTTTTTGATTTCCAGCTCCGTGGGATACGTCATTTTTCGATAATTTTATATTTCGCGATATTCGTCTTGCAGTCATGCTCCAACATTTTTGAACCCCTAACCATGGTGATGCATTATAGACATCCTAGATATATTGATCATAAATTAACTATGGCATCGATTATTGAACGTCCTCACAGGATGGATGGTATTTGGGAGTGCGACGTTGCCAGCTTTCGGTTTATTATCTCTTTCTTTTCCGATCGCTTGTCTCTAGTACCCAGTTTCAACATTTAATTGGTTCCAATATTCGTAAAGTCTATACATATACGGACCCCATATGCACAGACCATACAACAAGTACTTACGTATGTTATAATATGTAAATACGAGTACCTAGTGTGCTTGCCTTATTCGATTATTTTTTAATAAAAAGTCTGTTGTGTTGCAATGAGCATAGATGAATGGATTGAATGGTATGTCCGTCTTTCACGCAACACTTACTGAACGAACTTTAATAAATTTGGTAGATTGTGTACCTACCCATATTAACATATAATAAAATGATAGTTTAATAAAATATGAAAAAAGGGAAGAAAGAGAATGAGATAGATTTTATCATGTCGACAAAAAAGAAAAAACTTTTTTAAAAACACGTTTTTATTACAAAAAAGTCGGACTAAAAACATTAAAATTTTGTAAAATTTATCAACCATAGTGTCTTTAGCATGCGCCCCACGTTTTTAGGTTTAAAATTTCTGTAGGGTCATAAATATTTATAGAAAAATTTATTTTATACTTTTTAGTCTGTTTTTACTAGTCCGTTTTAATGTTTTTAGTCCGACTTTTTTGTAATAAAAACGTGTTTTTAAAAAAGTTTTTTTAAGTAAATTTTTATTTTCTGCTTTTTAGTTAACGAGCTAAGATTAAAAAAACACGTTTTTATTGCAAAAAAGTCGGACTAAAAAATTAAAACGGACTAGTAAAAACAGACTAAAAAGCATAAAATAATTTTTTCTTTAAATATTTATAACCCTACAAAAATTTTTAACCTAAAAACGTGGGGCGCATTTTGTAAAATTTATCATCCATAGTGTCTTTAGCATGTTTTTAAAAAAGTTTTTTTTTAGTAAATTTTTATTTTCTGCTTTTTATTTAACGAGCTAAGGCTAAAAATATACCATCTCCTATCGGAGCACTCGTCAAGACGATTCAAACGAGCCCAAACTCGATAGGATTGCATGGTTTTATTACCGAGTTCTAGTGGCCGCCTTCCGGCTCCATCATCAGACCCTGGACACTATTTCCCAACAAAGTACTCGTCAATACGATTCAAACGAGCCCAATCTCGATGGGGTGGCGTGGATTTATTAAAGAGTTCCTGTGTCCTTCCTCCGGCTCCATCATAAGACCTTGGAAACTATTTCCCAACGAAGAACTCGTCAAGACGATTGAAACGAGCCCAAATTTGATGGGGTTGCACGGTTTCAATATTGAGTTCCTATGGCAGTGCCTTTCGGCTTTATCATCAGACCTTATACCACGTCTCCCATTAGAGTACTCGTCAAGACGATTCTAACGAGCCCAAACACGATGGGGTTGTATGGTTTCTTCATAGAGTTCCTGTGGCTTTCTTCCGACTTCATCATCAGATCAGCTAAATGACACCATAATATTGCATCGCCTTCCAGTTCTGGCCTATGTTCAAAGTTTTAAGTCTCTAGCTCATCGGGAAGTTAGGATAAAATCGTTCGCAAACTTTGTGGAGAAACACAAACAAACAAACAATCAAACAAACAAACAAACAAACGCGAAAGCAACCTAATAAAAACGTGTTAATAAAATATACCATCTCCTATCGGAGCACTCGTCAAGACGATTCAAACGAGCCCAAACTTGATAAGGTTGCATGGTTTTAATACAGAGTCCCAGTGGCCTTCTTCCGGCTCTATCATCAGACCCTGGAAACTTCCCAACAAAGTACTCGTCAAGACAATTCAAACGAGCCCAAACTCGATGGGGTTGCATGGTTTTATTATAAAGTTCCAATGGCCTTCCTACGGCTCCATCATCAGATCCTCGGACACTATTTCCCATTAAAGTACTCGTCAAGATGATTCAAACGAGCCCAAACTCGATAGGATTGCATGGTTTTATTACCGAGTTCCAGTGGCCTTCTTCCGGCTCCATCATCAGACCCTGGACACTATTTCCCAACAAAGAACTCGTCAAGACGATTCAAACGATCCCAAATTTGATGGGGTTGCACGGTTTCAATATTGAGTTCCTATGGCATGGCCTTTCGGCTTCATCATCAGACCCTAAACCACGTCTCCCATTAGAGTACTCGTCAAGACAATTCTAACGAGCCCAAACACGATGGGGTTGTATGGTTTCTTCATAGAGTTCCTGTGGCCTTCTTCCGGCTTCATCATCAGATCAGCTCAATGACACCATAAAATTGCATTGCCTTCCAGTTCTGGTCTATGTTCAAAGTTTTAAGTCTCTAGCTCATCGGGAAGTTAAGATAAAATCGTTCGTAAACTTTGTGGAGAAACACACAAACAAACAAACAAACGCGAAAGCAACCTAATAATAACGTGTTAAAATATTCAATGATGTCACGGTAATCAACGGCGTCAAAATGGGGAGCGATCACTGATTGGTACGTGGCACATTGAATAATCAACATAAGCCTGAAAAGATCTCGATCTCGACTGATAAAATCCACGCTGCGACTATTACCAGCCCATATTTAAACCCCCGAAAGCTTGAACTCCAAAACCGCTTCAAAGCCCTTGAGAACAGCATAGATGGGGAAGATCTAAACAATATGGTGGTGGATACTGTCCGCCGTATGGAAGGGTCAAAGTTCTTTACGACCCGCCGCCCAAGCTAAAGAAACTCTCCAACCGCTCACTCATGGATCAGAGACGTGAAATGAGGCTCCAGAGCTCAGTGGATGCTCATCGTTATCGGCAACTAAATAGAAAAATATCTAAGTCTTTGATGAGTGATCTTTAAATACGAATCATATTAAAAAGGTCATTGAGCGGAGTAAAGGCTCCAATGTGTTCGCGAGAGATCTGTCTATTGGGAAAAGCTAGATGACGTAGCTGAAAACTGACGACGGACGCATCATCTCATCGAAGCCTGAAATACTGAGGGCGATCAAGAGTTTCTATGGGCAGTTACATTCGAGGCAGACACCTGTTGAAAGCATGGCTAAAAACCCCAGATCCAAGCTTACTGAACACTATACTGAAGATATCCCGGACGTCAGAGCCGGTGGTAAGCCTCAAGAAGCTTTTCAATTCCGTCATCGTCGAGGGCGGAACACCGAAGGCATGGAACACAAGTGAGGTGATTTTGTTCTTTGAAGAGCTACAGACCCATCTCACTTCTGAGCCATGACTTTTTCGAGAATTCTTACGAATCGTCTCGCTCGCTGGTTTGACCACTTCCAACCTCCCGAACAAGACTGGTTCCGAAAAGTTTTGCCGATGATATAGTTCTTATGGCTGAGACCTTGGATGACCTGAACAGAATGCTCTAAGATCTGCGCAATGCTTTCCAAAGAGTGGGTCTGAGGATGAACATGGATAAGACGAAAATCATGTCGAATGCCCATATCGTGCCCGCTCCAGTTCATGTTAGGAATTAGAAATAAGGAGATCCACAGAAGAACTAAAGTAACCGACATCGCTCGCAGGATTGCTCAGCTGAAGTGGCAGTGGGCTGGACACATAGCGAGAAGAACCGATGGCCGTTGAGGCGGAAAGGTTCTGAAATGGCGTTCGCGTACCGGACGACGCTCCGTGGGTAGGCCCCTGACAAGGTGGGCCGATGAACTGGTGAAGTTTGCGGGAAGCCACTAGATGCGGGCAACGCAGGACTGATCGTCGTGGAGATCCATACCCAGCACTGGGTGTCGTGCTGCTGATATGATTAAAATAAAATGAAAAATCTACTGGGAACAGTGCTATCATCTTATAGTTGGTACCTTGCTTGCAGCCACATAGTACCGCCTCGAATAGTACCGTATTCCTGGAATCAAGATCGCCAGGCTATTAAACGTCCGTATATAGCTATTGAACGTTCGTATACAGCTATTGGGCGTCCCTATATGGCTATTGCTCATCGGTATACAGTTATTGGGCGTCCGTATTTAGCGATTGAACGTCCGTATGCAGCTATTGGGCATCCTTATACAGCTATTGGGCGTCCGTATATGGCTGTTGGGCGTCCGTATACAGCTATTGGGCATCCGTATATGGCTATTAAATGTCCGTATACAGCTATTGGGCGTCCGTATTTAGCTATTGAACGTCCGTATACAGCAATTGGGCGTCCGTACAAAGCTTTACGTTGATTTAGTGATACTAAATGACAAATACCAATATATCATCACAATCGGTATAGCGGTTATACAAACTTCCACCGCTTTTTACCCCCTTAGAGGATGATTTCGTTGATTAAAACTACCCTATGTCATCATTATCTTCATACCAAATTTAATTAAATCGGTTTAGTGGAAATGGATTCCCTATACAAACTTCTACCCTACTTTTTGCCCCTTTAGGAGATGATTTTGGGGACAAAAGTATCCTATGTTCTTTCTCGGGTCCGAAACTGTCTCCATATTCCATACTAAACTTTATCTAAATCGGTTCAGCAGTCTATGTGTGAAGAGGTAACAGGCGGAAAAACTTTCGCATTTATATTATTAGTATGGATTGTTATCTATTTTTATGAATAAAGTTGAGTTTATTTGTAAGTTTCAGTAGTAATTATATTTTACATTAATTAATAAGATCGAGCGCCGAATATTACGCAACGCGTACGTGGCCGAAGACGATGTATATTGTTTAAATTACAGTAAATATTATTTGAGCTATTGACATAGATTCAATGAGCGAGCTGGCAACGTTGCAATTGTGGACGCCAAATACGCGATATCGTAGTCAGAAATTCCCCTCGATATACATGCGTGGATATACGCGCTGCAGCAGCGCCTCACCTGCGCTGAGATTTCTTCGGAAACTTTTCAATATTTTTTTGCAGCCATTTTATACGATATTTGGCTTCCGTCGATATTTGTACTATGGCTAGCTAGGATCAATAGGGCCTAAGTGCCACCGCCCAATAAAGTGGCGTCCGGTATGCGGACGCCAAAAGCAGGTGGACGCCAGGTTAAATGCATTTTCGCCTTCAGGGGACGGCCAATTGTTTGCGGGATAAATATATATATATACATGCATATTTATTAATATATATATTAGCACTAGAATTTAAATGATAAATAGATTAGTTTAATGCGATAAGATTAATTTTATGCGTTAATCTACGTAATGATACTAAATGTACATATATTTACTTACTAATTGTGAACAAGCTTTCCGTCCTTTCATAGTCATAACCATTAAGATACTCACGAAGTGTCTTTTCACACACGAAACGTGTTTTGTTTTCAAGTGTAATATGCTTACTGATGCGATTATACAAAAAAAGGACCCAAGAAATAAGAGAACCTTTGGCCAAAGATTGTTTTGCAAGCTGGGACATTATAAACGTCGAATGGTCTACGATTTGAGAAATGATCACGGAAGTTGGAGTGTTGTTTTAGGACTGCTGTCTTAATGTATAATTGTCTTACAGTTAGTGTTTGAAATTCTTTATACAGATCTGTTGTGCAGTATTTGAAAGGTTTAAAGAGAATAACTTTAAGAATAGTTCTTTGGACTCTTTCCAATTTCAATAAAGTGGTTTTGCATGTACCACCCCATGATGATATTCCATAACATATTAATGACTGGCATAGACTAAAATAAACAGTTTTATTGGCATGATCACTACCTAAGTGTCGAAGTTTTTTGAAAACCGGTATGAGTTTTCGTATTCGAGACTTCAAACTATCTATATGACTCTTCCAATTAAAATTATCATCGATCAAAATGCCCAGATACTTGATACTAGAAGCCTTGGAAAGAACATAGCAACTACATGTTCCAGCATTGTGACATGTATGCACTTTAAGATAAAAATTTGATAACAATATAGATTGTGCCTCCCATGATTTAATCGAAAAATCTATGAAAACAATATGGCGATACCGTAACGTCAGAAACCGCGCCGTATTGTTTGCATAGACAACGTTCTACGCCGCTAAATGACGGGACCGTCATCCTAGGAAACCCTAACTTTACCCCGCTACGGGTAGCGGAGGTGCAGCGTCAGCTCTCTCCAAAGCACCGTCAAAGCTTTTTTGACGACCTTCGTGGTCGAGTGGGTTGTACACTGGCTTTCAAGGTGTCGTCATCTCTGAGGTCCCCGGTTCGATCCCCGTCTGGGTCAATTTAGAAAATGAACTTTTCTATATTACCGTTATCTCTGATTTCCATAACAGAAGTGCTTTAGCTAATTACTTTGGAATCAGAGCTGTGTTTGTGATGTTCTTTAATATATTGTACTATTTATTTAAGGGGCGGTAATAGGAAAACATGGTTTGCGCGGGCCATTTTTTTATGAAGAAAACGTGAACTTGTAGCCACCAAAAAAATCATACGACAAACTAAAGAGTTTATCTAGTTCCTACAATCATAAAATTGTGTATAACCCTAACAGATGGTTGTAGAAAAAAATCAGAATATCACCAAAAGCGCTTGTCGCGGGCCATATCATTGGCGTAAATAATAACGGAAACGTATTGAATTCTACATCAAAATATACTTTAACGTACTGTGCAGTTGCTCCAATAACTTTTTTTCAAGAAAGATAATTGTGCTAAAGATAATGATGAAAAAACAACGAAAAACATCGAAAAAGTGTAGAAGTGAGGTTATTTTCAATACTCTTTACACGTAAAGAAAAAGACAGAGACAAATGATTTCGCGTAAGGGAGCCTTAAAGCGCGGTTGGAACGCCACTTACACATAGCGGTCAATTTGCATCCCGCCCACCGCGCCCACGATACTCTAGAAATTCGCCCGCCCTGCAGCGTCGCATCGGTCGCCGCACCGCCGCCCCGTGCCTTAGGGCGCTTTTTTGCGCCAGACAGGAAGTACCTGAAAAGGCCCCCCCCCCTCAACAATGATTGTCTAAAGTAATATCGAAGCGATCTTGTGACTAAGATGGCGCTTTACGCAATGTATAGCTCCGTCTCTATAACAACATCACTTTGATATTGCTATAAGAGCTCAGAGTACGGTCTCTGACCACTTTAACAGTGACTTAAGAGCCCTGTAGAATATGTGTGCCGTTTGCCTTATTAAAGTTAACATAGATTAGAATGTAGTATATTGTTTTCATTAATAATTGTTAATGATATGGAAAATTACAAATGCCAATGACCTACAATTACAGATTTAATAATTTTATTTTTATTGTACCTACAATAAATCTGTTGAATACAAACAATGTATCAGCAAGTCATTAATTAGATAATATAGAATAATTTATTCACACGAGATTGGGGTCATTATAATTATGCATGACTCTAGCTACAATATTATCCATTGACTTATAATAATTAAGATGTCTTGTTATAATCACGGAAGAAAGGTTATTGCAAACAGTTTATCCAAAAAACAAATAAATAAAGACTAGGTATATCTTATGACTGATATTAAATTAAAGACTGTTAAAAATAGCTTCCCTACAAATAAAGTGATCGTCAATAATAAATATTTGACTTGTATAAGTAAATAGAAATTGGACATTATCGCATATATGATGTAACTCCTACAAATAAACTTATAATGGCGACTAAAATTATTTGTTGTATAAATACTTAATTAGTAACACGTTCTATTATAGTGTGCAGTATCTTTGTACCTACTTGACTAGTGATCTATGCACTACACAATGTATACACTAGCTTAAATTTTATTATCCAATCAGAGAAGACGGAAATATTTTGTGGGATATACGAGTATCAACGATTTATTTTATGAATTTTGTAGTCGTATTTTTTTGTTGTACCCAGACCATCTATGTAATTGTTTTGTCTTATATCTCTTTTTCCATCTCAGATAAACCTATTTTCTTTTTTACTGTGATGATTGAAAACGGTGAACAGCAAAAGATTTTGTCTGTTTCCGAAATTGAATATAGCGAGATAATTAAAAATAATAATAATAAAAACACTTTATTGCACACTAAGCTAGGGTTTCCTAGGATAGCGGTGCCGTCATTTTACGGTCGTAATATAGCGGCGTTGAATGTTGTCTATGTAAATATATGTCGTAACGTCAGAAACCGCGCCGTGTTGTTTGAGACAACGTTCTACGCCGCTAAATGACGGCCGTAATATGACGGCACCATCGTCCTAGGAAATCCTAGATTAAGACATGACATATTACAAAGAAAAACAACAAACAGAGAAAGCAAGCAACAACAAAAAGGCGGCCTTATTACTAAATAGCAATTTCTTCCAGGCAACCTTGAGTAATAGAGTGAGAGAGGAAGAGGACAGTGGGGAGTGGGTGCAAATATGGAGAAGAGAACAGATATAGATATACAAGAATATATAGAAAGATATGAAGTTTTCTAGATTATAAGCAATAATTGTTGCAATTTTCCGGTGACACACTTAAGTTTACAAAGTAAGGGGAATATTTCGAAGCAAATATCGGTCACGACATTATCACTACACGTCTGGCGTGCAATCTGGTGCGAAGTATGAACTGCAACTGTATTAAGGTTATCTGCCTCAATATTGAAGCTCCGTGGAAGTATAAGACAGACTTCGCTCTCGATGATACTAGTTAAGATAACAACCGGTTTTGTCTTAGGGTGGGCTTGATATAACGGGCTTATATCCTGAACTGTTATAGCTGAGTGTTACGTCAAAGGTAGATTAAGGACGTATCTACGATATCCTCGGGGTGATGTGGCGTAAGTCCTTGGATAACTGTATTATTTTATTGCCTTTGCATCTTGTTTGTTCTTTCGTTTGTTTCGTTCTACGTAAAAACATCAGAATAAGTTTTTTTATACCTACTATTGCAGGCAGGGAAGAATGTGTAGCAAAACAAAATAATTCAAATGTTTTAGAAGTCAAATAACAATTGTTTTAGTAAGCATCTATGATTTCCTGACATTAATAAGTTCTTATAGATACTTATTTAGTGTAATAATCAGTTATCGAGAGTTATTTTTTAATTTTATCCACGCCATAGTCCAAGTTTCATAATTCAAACAACTGGCGACTCTGACTTTATCCTACTAATATTATAAATGTGAAAGTTTGTGGGTTTGGATGTTTAGATGTTTGGATGTTTGTTCCTCAATCACGCAAAAACTACTAAACGGATTTGGTTGAAATTTGGCACACAGATAGTAGACAGCCTAGATTAAAACATAGAATACTTTTTATCCCGATATTCCCACGGGAACGGGAACCACGCGGGTGAAACCGCGGGTGGCCGCTAGTTATAAATACGTATAGTATACCTACTACCAGTACATAATTGTTTTATGTTGTTTACAAAGATGTAATGTCTGAAGCTTTTATTTTTTCCGATATTTATACGTTTTAAAATTTCGAACAAAAAGTGTGTCTAAACTCAACATCACGCGTTTACACAATAGGCACTCCGATATCTTCGTGTCGTATCTCGCCCCCGCACGTTTCCCCGATCGCAGTGTGTCAACCAGGAGATTTATCTCAAATAACTGGTTTTAAGCAGAAATTAGTCCCCAGATCCGACCTATAACCTCACGCGTATCAGTTCTTAAGAGAATGACAGACTTCCAATAGGTACATTTGTAAATAAATAACGGAGATAAGGAGTTGCTCAATTAAACCTAAATGTTTGATTATTCGATTACATAATGATGGCCAAATAATATTGTGTCTCTTTCTTACTGACTCTATTTGAGGAATGAAAGGTTTGTTCTAATTATCTGAATTGCATAGTTGGTAACACAGAACAAAGAAAAATTTCTGTGGTTGGTAACACCAAACTCACTGTAATGAGGGTAAATTTATGATATTTTGAGGTGTTTTTTTATTTTATTTTATCAAGGAATACGAGTATTTGGTCATTTTTTAAATAGTTTAAGTAAATTAATTTATTCCTTGTAATCCAACTTTAATATTATTTTTTGTTAATGTGAATCAAGCTCTAAATAAAACAAAAATTATCTCGCTAAGTTGTTAGTTTGTACAAAGGTACCTATAGGTATATTGTGTTGTGAAGATTTCGTAGTCATAATCTTTACACGCAGAACAAGTGAACGATTTTAAATACGTCCAACTCGAGTCTAGGTATACTTTTATGACGTTAAAAAGAAAAGATTCTACCTAGGAGGAATAGAAACAAGAAAAGTACTTAGATAGTTGAATAAAATAGAAAAAAGTCAGCCGTTGCGGGACGGCCGAAAGTTGTGAAACGGCTCATTGCATATCGCATACATAACGTCCGAAAGCAAAACCACAAAACGCAGTTTTTTTGATGTGATTTTTATGATGACTGTCAAAATATGAAATCAAAATTAAGTTGATTTGTTGTTTGCTTTAGAAATTGTATGATTCACAGTTTTAATTAAGAAGCTTATTTCTTACATAATAAAACATGTTTTATTCATATTAAATTCATTGTACAAGTCATTAAGTACTGAACAGTAAATATTATGAGCATTTACGCGTGATTTACGCCTATACCTCTCCGTGTTACAAAATTAGGCGCGCCTTCTCACAGGTAGCTATATAATATGATAGTAGGTACTTTAATTTGTCATACCACGTCATTCTTTACATTAAAATTTCCACAGAACTGTCTTTTTGCTACAATTTATAAATACTTGAAGGCCGTATCGCTTTTTGCCTAATTCTCAGACATTGTAAGTAGGATTACAATAAGTCGGTTCCGATTGAAATTTTTTGTCCTGTCGGGACATGCTGATACGTAGCTTCTAGAAAAATCTCGAAATTATAACTATTTTTATTATTTTAATAGTTTATTGACCTTTTCTGTTCTTTTACAAGCTTTTATTAAGTTTCATCTGTCCGATGTTTGTCTATTTATCAAATTATTTTGACTAGATGTCACGTGTCCGATGCCTAATGCACCTAACAAATATTTTTATCCCATTATTATTCCAATTCATGTTGTTCGTACCGAATTGGGATTAATATGTTCAAATTACATAATACTACTGGTGATAATTTTTTTTTCAATGTTTTTATCTCACTCGTAAATACGCAGTTTTGTAGTTCATCCGTGTTCTCAAAAACTTCGCAATAATATTTTCTTGTAAGACTTGCAGTTAGGCTCTAAAATAAGAACTAGTTTATTTTAAAAGTCTCTTTTTGTATGTACCTAAGTAACCTAAAATTAGGCGTGAACGGCTTTCCATATTATTTATGAATGAATTTGTTATCAGTTTATTTATTGTTATACCTACATGTCTGAAATAGCCCCAGTAGTAAATCGTAGCCATAAACTATCCGCGTCAATTGGTAATGCGCCTGGTGGCCATGATTTTAACCTCAAAATCAAAAAACAATTGCAAATTTTTCATATACCTAGACCCTTTCTTATTGAAAATAAGAATTCAATAATTAATATATTATATTACCTATTAGAATTTTAACGTTTTTTGACATTTTTAGTTGCGGATGACGTTGATGTGTATGTTAATTTGACAAGGTTCCAGCGCATTACCAATTGACGGGGATAATAATTTTTTAATTTATTTGCTTTGCGTGTCACGATGGTACTTCAATTTTCACTAGCGGAGTATACTTTTTAATGTGTATTTTTATAGGAGTTTTTTCTGTTTTATTTCCAAATAGCAAAAATAATGGCTAATAACTTTCATTTTGTGATAGTTAAAGATTTCTTTCAAGCCCAAACTTTACTTCATCATATCAGCCGCACGACACCCACTAACTTCACCTGCGCTGCCCGCATCCAGTGGCTTCCGGCAATCTTCACCCTCACGTCGGTCCACCTTGTCGGGGGCCAACCCACGGAGCGTCGTCCGGTGCGCGGTCGCCATTCCAGAACCTTTCCGCCCCAACGGCCATCGGTTCTTCTCGCTATGTGTCCCGCCCATTGCCACTTCAGCTGAGTAATCCTTCGAGCGATGTCGGTTACTTTAGTTCTCCTGTGGATCTCTCCTCGTTTCTTTACTTAAATGGTCAATATACGTTTGAACGCTACGCTTACTTTTAAGGCCCATCAAGGTCCGGAAAATGAGAGTAGATTTTCTATTGTTGTCCGGACGCATGTGGCCGCTTGGGCATTGATGAAATAATATGAGCAATTGACGATTCAATCACATGTCGCAAACTTATGTAAATCACAGACTTTGATGTATTGTATGGATTTGACAAGCTTACGGCAAGTAATTTTATAGTTTACTGCTGCTTATTTTAAAGCTTTAAAGCTAGGGTTTCATAGGATGATGGTGCCATCATATAACGGCCGTCATTTAGCGGCGCAGAACGTTGTCTATGTAAACAATACGGCGCGGTTTCTGACGTTACGGTGTCGCCATATTGTTTACAGAGACAACATTCAACGCCGCTATATTAAGGCCGTAATATGACGGCACCGTCATCATAGGAAACCCTAGCTTAAGTAGCGTAGCGTTCCAAGTTCCAACGCATAGAGCCATTTGAGTAGGGAAAGGTTTGTTTGTTTAACTAAGATATTTTTAATGATGACTGTTTCAGTTTAGTTGCAGAGTTCCAAACATTGCCAAATGATGACGTGTCAACATCATTAGGTGAAAATAATCGAGAGACCGAGTGTTTAATTAAGTCATCATTAGTTCACATTTTATCGCCAGCATCCGCATGATTTGATTCGCAGATTCTGTTGTACCTCATCTGAATCGCACGTATAATTATGAATGTGTAATCAACCCCTTTCATGAAGTGACTAAGCTAATTAAGTCACATCAGAAAACTACTTATTAAGAAAGACAAATATATTCATTAGCTTATGATAGTATGTGATGGTCAATTTATTAAAGTTTTTTTAGGTAAAATTCACATGCTTAAACTACTTAGCTAAGTGCTTAATTTAAAAGGTACTGCTGTTTATAAGATATTGGGTCACCAAATTTTATACTTCCTTATTAAGTTCAAAACGAATCTAGTATTTAAGCTTCAGATAGACACATTCTAAGTTTTTTGTTCAGTGTCTTTTGAAAGCATGTGTTTTATTTGTTTGTAATATTGAATTTAAGTTACAAGTAATTTGAAAAACTAAGTACTGCAAAGTGTGTTCAGAAGACAAAATATATTTACAGGTAATAGTAAAAATAAACCAGACATTCTATTTCGAACGGTGCTGCAAAAAGCATCCACGACTTTTGTTATTATTATTGTTTTTATCAGTATCAACTCATTTGGTATAAAAGGGAGCAAGGAGCAATGCCGCTTATCAGTCTGAGTGTCAACTCTTTATGTTACACTTGAGCGACTCAAATACTAAACAATAAATTAATATTTAACTCAAAATGATTGAAAAAAAGGCACCTGCTTTTACCGATCTGAGCGAGTTCGCGAGTTTGAGCGTGAGTAGTTGTTTTTTTTAATTTGTTAATTTCAATATTTTAATAATAATGTTCAACAAAATGTATTTGGTTTCTGGAAACAAATTCAATGATTAAATGCTTTACACTTGTTCAATAACAATTATTATGGGTTTTAATCTTAACTGCAATGTTAAATGAATTTTACCACAAACGCAGCGTAAATTTACGGTTGAATTATTAACAGTGCAAATATACAGTAGTACTTTAATTTAATTACAATTAACCTGAAGGGCAAGTTAAATCTGAAAAACATTTTCATGAACCATTAAATAAATATGAAACAATATTATCGATTTCAAATTCAAATAGAAATTCTTACAATGCCTCTAAAAGAAATTACTGTTTTTAGGTTTCAATCGATTTCAGCTACAAACCATAAAATATTTTCTTTATAAATATTTATTTTACATGTGTTTTTACTGTACTTACTAAAAATATTATTTTTACAGGCCGGTGGTGGAGTTGCGTTCGCTACCGACGATTTTTTTGCTCCATGCGAAAACATGCTACTGGATTCTGAGCCAATTTTCATACCTGACAAGTACACAGAGTTCGGAAAATGGATGGATGGATGGGAAACTAGGAGAAAAAGAATAACTGGCCATGATTGGTGCATATTGAAGCTGGCTACCAAATGTGTTATAAGAGGTAAAAAACAAGTGTACTTTTATCATTTCGTTATTAAGAGATTTAGCTAAAACAAATCAAATCAAAATATGCAATGTTTTTTCATAAATTTTATATATTTTTGTGATAGTTCAGGGATGTTGAAACGATTTAAATTACAGCGAAATCTCCTTTAATGTTTTACTACAAAAGTTTGTTCTTTGCTCTAGGATTGTTGGTGGATACAGCTTTCTTCACGGGGAACTTTGCTCCAAAGTACTCCATCCAAGCTGCTTGTTTAACTCCTGAAGGTAATTAGTACTACTTTCCTTTTAAACTATTTTATAGTGAATAAATAGTGCAACATTCATGAGTTCATACTTTGTAATTAAAAATACATTATTATACTATGTTTGATTATGAAATTTTTAATAACGACTAAAATTTTATAAACTATCATTTTGTCAAAGGTTTTATTGATAAAACTCCAAAAGTTTTTTTTCATTTGTTAAGACTCATTTAGATTCTGCAGGGACTGGAACCATTTCGATGTTTCAATATCTAATATTCTCATGATGTTATGTTTTAATATCGAATAGGGTTTCCGTTACAAATAGTCTATTGTTTTATATTTTTCAATTATTATTCTGTAAGTACTAAACACTCAAACGAACGAAGGGGTTTTAAGCGCTTATTCCGGTCCCTGGTTTTTCTACGAGTAACATTTACAAAGACTTCGAAAACACTTCGGAACTCTACAATCATCAATTCACACGAGCGCCCCTGAAAGCTGATAAGCATCCTAATAAATTTCAATTTCTTAAACTAACAGACGAAGCGCTGATTCCGGAGAGAGATACAAAAATGGGCTCGGCGTGCACCCGATGCGAGTCGGACCAGATCGAACGACTTAAGTCTGACAAATGGGAGGAGATAGTGCCAGTTACAGCGCTGCGACCGGGATATGAAGAGACTAGGCTCAACTTTCAAAAGGTAACCTAATCTTCGATTTAGCAGCTGATAATGCAAGGAGTGATCGTTAAAAGTGAGACACAGCTTTCGAACATAGCGCTGTTTATAACATTAGTTCAGTTCTATTCTGTGTAAGGGGACCGCTTCCGCATGAGCCTCGCGCGGGGCGCAGGTTAGTAACCGCCGCTGAGCCAAGGCCGCAGCATTCCGGAGTTTATTTTCAATGCATTAGTGTAGTTAAAAAAACAATAAAAAAGAACTATATTTTTATAAAAGTAGTTGTAGTTTGTTTAGTTCACACCATTGTAGTTGCAAAAAAGCGGTAAAAAATATAAATATTATTTTAGTGCTATCTAGAATCGGAGCCTTTTTTCGGACAGAAATAAAGAGTTGGAGGTCAGTCATGGGGTGGGTGACCAAATTTCAGAAGTCACATTAAATCGTTGGTCCTCGCTGCATCTGCAGTCGTTAACACCCACCAATCCACATTGGGTGGGCCCCCGTGACCAACCTCCTTATCCATCCATAAGAGAGGCCTGCGTGTGTCACAACAAAGGACATATAAAAAATTGCTGATGCGTGATGGCAGAATCTCCTTAACTGTTCCTAGGAGACTTACAGCATTTAGTTATTTTTATGTTTTTTACAGGTGGTAAGTGATGAAGCTTGGACGCACATTCGAGTGAACATTTACCCCGATGGCGGGATCGCAAGGTTCAGGGTGTACGGAGAAGCTCGTCCTCAAGCTCCTTCAAAAGACGAGATCATTGATTTGGTCTCATTATTAAGTGGAGGAACGTGTCAAGGTAAACTATGTCATAAAGTCTTTAAATAAGGTCGAATTGAATGAAATATCGTTATATTCCTTTAGTACATAGTAGTATAGTTAACTTTCATTTGTTTTACCGGACACAGCATGGACCCTTTCTTAATGACACTCAAAAAACAATGTAATTTTGTTGTAAATAATGTTTATTTTCAATTAATAGTCGAACAGACTGTTGTGCCGCTTGAGAACTATCAATAATTACAAAACAGGAGACATTGAAAAGGGTCTCATTCGTTTTAATTATTTATAAATCCCAAGAGATTCTATAGTAGATCTATATTGTTAGAATTAAACCATCACTTTAAACTAACTTTAAGCTTTATAATGTTGTTTTAAGCATTAGTATTCGGCCTATGAGTTTTGCAAATTATATATTTGTGTTCTCTTTTCATAGACTGTTTTATTTCAACGACTAGGGCTACAGAACTTGTGCTAAAGTAAACCAGACTTTTTATGCTTATCCATTGTTGTTTTTTTAGGTTACTCCAATGCGCACTACGGTCACCCTCGCAACATGATTAAGCCGTGTAAGAGCTTAACAATGGCCGATGGTTGGGAGACAGCCAGAAGGCTTGACAGGCCAGACGTTATTGAAGCCAAAGAAGACGGCACTTTGAAAGTACCAGGTAATTTAAAACATAGTGTTTCAATAGTTTTTATATGGAGGTAGAGTTCGATATGCAGCGATTTGGAAGAAAAGGAAAAGGTAGGATCCTAATTGATGCAAGGATATCGTGATGATGTAGGTGGAAAGTTAATTTGGATATGTTTGTTTATAGTTAGAAGATAATAAATAAGTATCGATGATTTTTTTTAAATAATAAGTTGTTTAATGAGGGTCTTGATTATAATTGAGAAATATATCTAATGAACAAAATTATAAAATAGTCAGCAAATCTAGCGAAGAATAATTTCTAGTTCATTAAGCACTTATACCTACTAAAAGGATTAACACATTTTTTTTGTTTTCTAGGAGAAGAATGGGCAATATTCAAGCTTGGTTTTTCTGGGAGGATCCAAAGGATTTGTGTGGACACAGCTCATTTTAAAGGCAACTTCCCGGACTCAGTCAAGATTGAGGGTGCAAATCTGGGGTACGCAGACTGGAGCCCTGATTCAAAATACTCATGGAGTAATATTCTAAAACCCAGTAAGGTAATTATCAAGAATCAGACCTTTTTTCCACAGAACCTAAGCTACTGGCGTTTCTTCCTAGAAATTCTAAAAATGTCACTATTACACAACTTAATTTTGTTGTTCTGTTTAAACGTTAGCAGTTAGCAGCTTTGCCTTTAGTACCTTTACTTAGGGTATAGTAGAATAAATTATAATAAAATCTAACTATTCTGTTTGAACAATCCGCATAAAAGATGTACTTGTTAACTATATTTTTTTAATTTACAGCTATCAGCACACTGCGAGCATTGGTATGACTGTGATTCTGACGTCATAACCCACCTCAGAGTAACCATGGCTCCCGATGGTGGAATCAGCAGAATACGGACCTTCGGTTATATCGACTAAGCTTAGTTAAATTATATTTCTACTAGAAAAAATAAAATTTTGATGATTTGGCTCCCGCAGTGGGGTGGATTCACTCATCATACAAGTTTTACTATGGGGCCAACACTGATATCGCGAAAAAAAATTTGCTTGGTATTGCGCTTTTGTATGGAACAGTTCAGCTGAAGTGGCAGTGGGCTGGACACATAACGAGAAGAACCGATGGACGTCGAGGCGGAAAGGTTCTGGAATGGCGACCACGCACCGGACGACGACGCTCCGTGGGTAGGCCCCCCACAAGGTGGACCGACGATCTGGTGAAGATCGCGGGAAGCCGCTGGATGTGGGCACTGCAGGACCGATCGTCGTGGAGATCCTTGGGGGAGGCCTATACCCAGCAGTGGGTGTCGAGCGGCTGATATGATGATGGAACAGTTGAAGCCCATAATAAAAGTACCTTGTAATCATGAGTGGAACCAAATGACTAAAATTTCAACGTGTACGACATAAGTAATTGCTTACGAAAAAATATTTCAAGAATAGCACTAAAACAAAAATGTACCTGACTAACATACTTATGATGTTACTAATAACGTTGTTTATTGGATGTACTCTCGGTCAATATCACAGGACTGACAATTAAAGAGACAAAATATTATGTTACTCTTAGTACCTAATGAAGTTATTAAACTTGGAATAGACAATATATATGTAAATATTAAAACACTGAAAAACTTTTCAAGCTGTTAGCTGTTTCTTTGTAGGATTTCTGTATTTATAATTGTATAAATAGTTTTTAAGGCGTATTTCTATTAGATTTAAGTTTGAGTATACAATGAAAGTATTATTAAATAATAAATAATTTGACATTTAAGCTATCTTTGTTTTCTTCCAGACATAAAAATAATGATCGAAGCACTGCGCATTATTGATACTGATAATAATATATTCTCTTATAATGAATGAAAGTAGGTATAATAAAAAATAACACAAGACCCGTATCTATTGTATCTAAGAATAGACAATACCTACGTAAAAAATCTGTCAAAGTAAATAAAAATGTAGGTACTTACCTAAAGATTGAAATAGTAGTTTACAAAAGTGAAAAAAATAGAACATTGTTGGTTTACCAATTCCACATCAAAAGTACCTAGTTATTGTTCCACTAACTACTGAAAATGAGTTTTTCCGTAGCTAAACTAGCTAGACATTTCAATAGCAGTATTTGTGCAGCAGGATCTGCAACAAGATCAAACAACGTTGGTTATATGCTTTACAAAGTGTCAATGTTATACCTTTTCAATTATTAGTGATCTAAATGATCCAATGAAGATAATACTAACAACACGTGACGCGCAGGTACCAAAGTTTGCACTGCGTCAGATAGCACATAATATTAAGTGACTTGCAATACTTAAATGAACTTTTTTTACATAAATACAATATCAATGGCATAAAACGTAGTTTTTCCACAACCATGCGCAAGAAGTGCATATCCCTGGTGCGCAGGGTGCGGGCCAGCCCGAACAGTGTCCTGCGCGCTTTTGCAGAGCGCTTTGACTGCCAGTACGTGTATCACTGTGACATGGTACAGTCACGAGCAATAACATATATACATGGACACATTTTCAAAAATATCTTAACTTCTACCATTCAAGAAATAAGTAAACGACAATTTGTTCCAAATAAATCTAACCATCAAACTGTGTCAAAAGTAGGTATACATTAGTTTCACATTAATGTCAACGATACAAAATCAGTAATATGTTTACATCTTCAAAGTCATTTTTAAATATCCGTGACAATTCCTATAAAATGTATACAAATGTATACATGTAATAGAAATTGTCATGGATATATTAAAATGACATTGGAAGTGTTAAGATATTACTGATTTGGTATCGTTCATATTAATGTGAAACTCAAATGTAAGTATGTATATTTTGAAACAGTTTGATGGTTGGATTTATTTTCCTGCTTTTCAACCGACCTTGAATATTAAAAGGGGAGGCGCTTACCTTCGACATTTATTATGGACCGATTTTAATGATTCTTTTTTGTTTCATTGAGTTTTCTTGCGAGATGCTCCCATTTTTAACACGTTTTTATTGTGTTACTAAAATTATGGCTGAAAAAGTGGAAAAACAGTCTCATTTTTTCCGATTTTTTTATTTTGTTGTATAATAATAATAATATATAATAACCTCAATACAGAGAAATGGAACATTGTGACATGCCCATGGCCTTGCAGGAAATATCCTCAGAGGATATAACTCAATATCATCCATATGCAGTGTTGTGAATGCAAACGACATATCCAGTAAAAATGTGGATATGCAGAAATAATATTTTTTCGCGCAATATCCAAGCAACGGACTAGAGCGAACTTGTGCCGCCGCTACTGCAGTTCAACACTCGTGAACGTGAGTGCGTCGATCCAGTGCAACTTCAAGCTTGTGCCGCCTTGTTATTGAAATAAACCACCGCACCGGCACCTCCGCCGCTATTGTCGATACTCCAGCGCGGCTTCAAGCTAGTGCAACTCCAAGCTTGTGCCGCCTTGTTATTGAAACAAACCACCGCCGCCGCTATTGTCGATACTCCAGCGCGGCTCGATACTAGTGCCGCCGCCTCCAAACAAAAAAATGCAAGCGCGTCGCCACCTGTGCCGATTCCGGCATTTTAAATTTGTTTTTTTATTTTAGATGGCACTGCCGAAAAATATTAATTTCTCCGGATTAAAAAGTCCTACAGTAATAAAAAAATACTTTTCGAAAGCGTATAATATTACCTATTTAGAAAAGAAATTAGTTATGTAAATTTTTACTTTAATACGTCATAAGAAATTAGTAAAGTAAATTTTAATCCGAAATTAGCGGGCTTATTTTTTAGTTTTTCTCATAGACCTCAAAAACTTGGACATTAATGTGCAATTCTTTTGCATTTTTATTATACACAGGAATATTATCTACAAAACGACATTAAAATCATTGCTCTGAGTTGCATATTTCGAGTTAAAAGCACTAAATGTTGATTATCGAACATGGATAAAATTCAAAACTAGTAAATACTTGCTTTTATGGTTCAATGATATTTATTTTTAGATAAAATTATCAGTTTAATTTAAAAACTGAAAAATGTTTTTAAATTTGTCCGTTTTCGAAAAAATCTATTTTATTGGTTACGTAAAGATCATATTCAAACAGCAATAACTCTAGAAATATGCAACTCAGCCTGCCTAGCATGACCGATTTATATCGCGTGATATAGCATTTTATCGATACTCAACTGTCAAATTCCTTTGTCTTTTTGACAGTTAAACGTGATAAAACGCTATATCTATGACTTCAGAGCAATTATTTTGAAGATAATATTGCTGTGTATTATAAAAATGCAAAAAAAATTGCACACTAATGTCATAGTTTTAGAAATCTGTGAGAAAACTAAAAACACACACTAATTTTGAATCAAAAGTTATTTTTGTGATTTTTTATGACATAGTAAAGTTAAAAGTTTAAATAATTAATTTATTTCCCAAATAGGTAAATTTATTAGCTATCGAAAGTTTTTTATTTATAAATGTAGGACTTTTAAATCCGGAGAAAATAATATTTTTCGGCAGGGCCACCTTAAATAAAAGTAAAATTTAAAATGCCGGTCATTCCAACAGGAAAGGGACAGACCCCAACATGTGGGGGGGTTTCGTCGATAAAATTGAGCATATTATCTGCCTTTCCGACTTTAAAAGCTCCGACATCGCTAACCAAACATATTGTATAGGTATCTTAACCTTCCTTATGAATCATTCTATCTATTGGTGAAACCGCATGAAAATGCGTGCAGTAGTTTTTGAGTTTATGGCGAACAGACATACAGACAGACACACAGACAGACACGGTGGTGGACTTTGTTTTATAATAATATGTATTAGTGATATTAACAAAGAAACCTGTATACCCAATTGAACTAAACCTGTATACCTAATTTTAATGGGCACAACTTACTTCCGACCTCAAGATATTTGAAAAATTGCTGCTTTGTAATTATATTTTACATAATTTTGAAACTGTACTGTGTACATGTTTTTGAGATTTACTTGGTGGGTTAGCTTCCAAACTCAAGCTGTTTGAAAAACTACTGCTTTATTGACATAATTTCGAAACTGTAATGTGTACATGTTTTTGAGATTAACTTGGTGTACATAATTATGAAACTAAAAGTGTATATAATTTTTTGGTAATCCATTGTTAACAATAATTTGATAAAATAAATAAATTAAAAAAAATATTAAAAACACGACTGCCCTGCCAAAACGAACTAAAAAGTTAAATTAAACAACAAGTGTCATTGCAGTCGGGGGACCTTATCTATCATGGAACAATTTTTGATCAAAGAGGTCCCCCGACTGCAATGACACTTGTTGTTTAATTTAACTTTTTAGTTCGTTTTGGCAGGGCAGTCGTGTTTTTAATATTTTTTTTAATTTATTTATTTTTATTTCACACATTTTAGTGACATATTATATAGTTTTGGAATGTACTCATCAAGGCCTTTCATTTGATGCCCATATTGTAATAATAGAAGAAAAAAAATTTTTTTTCACATTTGAAAATGGCGTCGTACAGTCGCCATATTGATTTTTTTCTAAAAAAAATATAGCCAGTGTCACTCGGGATGTTGCAAGGATTCTAACGATACCCCATTTATCCAAATCAGTTCAGGCATTTAGAAGTTATGGTGGAATAAAGAAACTCACATACCCACAAACATACATGAACCCTGAACACATAACACTCTCTTTGCTTTGGGCAGTCGTGTAAAAAATGCATACTTAATTTTGACACAATTTAACGTTTACATAATTATTGGTCACAGCTTAGCATACTTATTTTTGCAATTTAATGTTGCTCCCATAAATGATGGAACTTTGGATGTATCTATGTTATTGCTCGTGACTGTACATGTGCAGGCAAATAATATCATACTGTTTTAATTTTTAATTATTTTGTAATTTGTTAATTTTGTAATTCTTTGAATCATGTATGGAACTTGTTTTCTGATAATAAATAATAATAAAAATAATAAAATATTAGTATTGCCAACCTATGTACTGTAAGGGTCGACGCCCTATTTGCTTCAATAATTCACATGACCAGACGGGTCCAGCGCCGAAGCAAGAGTGCCCCGTTCAGATGAGCAATCAAGTCTTCGATTATCGGCAATGGATACGAATCCGTTATCACTTTTTTATTCAAAACTCTAAAATCAACACAAAACCTCCAAGAATTGACAGGTTTTTTCACTAACACCACTGGCTACGCATAAGGACTCCTCGACTCCCGAATTATGCCATTTTCTAACATTTCTTTTATCTGTTCCCTAATAACCCTATGTTGTTCCCTAGACACCCTGTACGGAGGACTATGCACGGGAACTTCATCCAGTCGTATCAATCTTCACCTTCATAAAGCCACACTTTCCTAATTCACCTTTGTCAAACGCGAAACGCGACCGATATCTGGTAAGTAAGCCGATCAAACGATCACGTCGTTCCGCGGATAACGAACTCGCGATATTAAATTTTAATACAGGAATGTTCTCAACGGCCATACATCGCTCATAAGTATACCTATCCTTATTTTCGATTTCCTTACAAAAATACACATAGTCATTCTTTGACAAAACTTTTGCCCTCGATTGTACCCACTCTATGTCCCCAGTAGAAATTTATTTTTCTTTATAAAATTTACAATTAAATCTACTAAATATTAAGATGAATAAATAATGAAAAATATTAGAAAAAATCGGCTCACCCGTAGCAACTTAGACGGGATCCCGTCTAAGTTGCTACGGGTGAGCCGATTTTTTCTAATATTTTTCATTTTTTATTCATCTTAATATAAAAATAGCATTGTGAATGCAAAAATCTAAAAGCTCTACTAAATATTAATTGCGCACTTTTAAAATCGATAATTACACCGTTATTATACAAAAAATCGCACCCTAGAATCAGTTTCTGACAAATTTCTTTCACTATCAGAAATTCTTGACTAAATAAAACGCCCTGAATTATAACATTCAATCTAGCTTTCCCCACTACGGATAAGATTTTTCCACCGATATTCTTTACACAAAACTCGTCATTCCTATCATAGTCTATCCGTAAAGTCTCTATAAATTCACTCGACAAAACTGACACCGACGCGCCCGTATCGACTAACGCGGTTATTTCCTCTCCCCTACACAACACTTTAATATGCGGGTTTTGCTTAGGTACTTGTCTGGTGGATGTGGATGTCCTGGATTATTGGCGACCGAGTTCCACCAATTACGTCAGCCGCCTGCTCTCGTTTGGGTTGTCCTTGGTGGTCCCACTCGTCTCACTCATTTGGGTCGGCTGGTTCCTTCGGTATACCACAATAGTCGAAAAGTACCAAGCCTTACGCCCTTCTAATATAAACACCAACAGATTTTTTGTAGGCTACAAGGCAAGTCATTGGCAAAAATAAAATTAGTGCCATGCCAAGAGAGATTGCTAAATACCTGAAATTGGAAAATCCCGAGCTTTACACAGGCCATTGTTTTAGACGAACATCTGCGAGTCTGTTGGCAGATTCAGGAGCAGACATGGCCCAAATAAAACGACACGGTGTGGCTGGAAGTCCGATGCAGTGGCAGAGGGCTACATTGAAAATTCTATAAAAAATAAAGAAAGAACGAGCTATCGTATTGGTGAAAAGATAAATATAAAAACATCGTCTACAATTGCTGATCCCTGGACGCCTCTGCCACCACAGTCATCTTCCTCAAAACACGTCACATTTACATCAAGCCCACTGCATCAGAGACGACCTTCTCCAACCTTTACGGAACAACTCGACCCTCAGACACAAGTGTCCGAAGCCTTGAACACAACTCAAATAAACTCTAGCTCAACCTCGATAAACGTACCAAATAAAAATATAACGTTATCTTTCCATAATTGGACTAATGTCTCCAATATCAATTTGCACTTTTAATATGCTGTATATATATAAACACTATCTACTAAGCCTGGTTTTTTATTCACGCATAAAGTGAGAAAAGTAGAGTATACACCACCGGAATAAAACTGTTTTTTTTGGGCGCTTTAATCCCTCACTGCACTCAGGACTCAATCTTAATTCCCTCGCTTTGCTCGGGAATTAACTTATAACACCCTAGCTGCGCTCAGGAGTTAAATTTGGAGTCCTTCGTTACGTTCAGGATTCAATATAGCGCCCGTGACATAAAACAGTGCTTTATCCCCTTGGTGTATAATCTACTATTACTGAGTTCATTGTTTGTAAATAAACTAAAGAACCCAGCTTCATTCTGTACATTTGAATTTTCGATACATTATGTACCGTGTTTCAAGTTGCTCATTGAGTTTTGACCGTAGCATAATTTATGAAGTTTCGAAACATGTTAGTTGTCAGTGTTTCTGGCAAGTTGGTATGAGTTTCACGAAATTACTTAGGTACCCTTCAATTACAATCAGTACCTTCATTACATATTACCTCTACCTTCATCGATTTGATCATATTATTCAAATATGATCAAAGTAAACTGCTTTCACTGAGTATTGCACTATAAATAACGGTCAGTTTATCTCATGAATTTTCGTAAAGAACAATGGCGAAATGAGTTGAGTTAATTATTTAGCGTATAAAAATTTTATTATTATGAATTTACGTATTATAAATTAATAAGATTTTTCAGATTGTAATTAAGTCCTGACTAAGTCAGGGAAAAAAAAATCAATCTAAAAAGAAACTCAAATGTCTGTTTATTAGGAACACAAACCCATAGACTTAGAAAAATTTTCGCTATGCTCAAGTAGACGGACAAAGGTGCGACTGAGAAACCGATTCTTCGGCTTATGCGATGTGCGAGAAAGAGTAAAAAGAAACTGACAGCTGAACCTGGTTTGACTTCATTTATCATCGTTTATCACCTTGGTGAAAAGCGTCAACAAGATTATTTTATAATTTTGATCGCGATCGGGTCGGTTTGGCTCTCAAAGCTATATAAATCAATAATGGTGTCGTGTTCTGTACTGGATTGTAATGTTACTTACGACAATAACCCAAATAAACGCTCATTTCACAGGTAAATATGATTGTACTATTACCATTTTCATAATTCATATTTTAGTTGAATATATTCCCAAACACACTAAGTTATATACTAATATGATGCTATTAAACGCCTATTTTGATTTCTAAATATTATGTGTTAGATAAAAAGATATTATGTCCGTGAACTTGAGAAAATAAGGCGTAGATATTGATCAAAAATTATCGATATCGATACTCATGTCGATGATTTCCAATATAACTTTGTTTGTCTTTGTGAACACTGATAGTTTTATTTAAAGCTGCTTGTAACCGACAGTTTTCAAATGGTAAATTATACCAACTTAAGTACTAATTTAACAATTATTTCCAGGTTTTCTGTAAATCCAGTGATTAAATTAAACTGGATAAATGTCATAAATAAATAAGCAGGGAGCCTCAAAGGAGACCTTAAGAAATTATTTAAATAAAATTGATCAAAATCTTGTTTGTGTTTTATTTATTAGAGCAATAATACATTATGGTTATCGACAACCTAAAATGGACTTCAGTGCATCTCTAAATTCACGCACACGTTTACATATTTACAAACACTGGCTCATCTCACTTTTGGTTTCGCAGCCAAGTGAACTAAGTACTAACTGGATATTAAGTTTATGCACAAACCATACAACAAGTACTGTGATTGATTAAGAAACAGTAAAAACTGACATATTTCTTCTTCTTCTTTTTTTGTTTTGGCAATCTACTTTCCTTTTGAAAGTAACTTTTGCCAGTGTCAAGTGTTTGCTATTCACTGTAGACTTAGGATTAGGACTACGATAAAAACTTCAAACTAGAATATCCTTATTTCTAGACTTGTGGCAATCGTATACTTAACGTCAATCTATTAAGAAATTTAACCACCATATTATACCATATTTTTCATACTAATACGCATGAAAAATATGTCAACAAAAATTTGTATGGAAGTTTGCCATGTTTTTATTTCTTGCTCATTTAATACTTAAACTGAGAGTGAACTGAAAGTAGTATAATATACGAACGCTTAAAGTGACGATGGTTCAAAATCTCGAAAGCTCGTTTGCGAGAATAACACAATATCGAATAAACCCTTTATACGAACTTTAAACAAAAAAATGGGTACCTAACCCTCAAACTGAACATTTCGGTGGAATGACAAAGTGTATCATAGTTAAGTCAATAAAGCTAATGCTATAAGTATAGCAATAATAAGTCTGAAAACTCAAAAGTAGTCTAAAGATTTCATTATTATGTTCTATACGTTATGAAATAATTTTAAAAGTTTAAATATTGAAAAAAAATATTATTATGTTACACGTGCACTTTACCGACAGTGGAATCGATTTTTATAGCAACTGAACATATGGGAGCGCCTCCAGTGAAGACAATATGACGTAATGTGACGTCCAATCGATTTGCCTATCACATTAATATGAGGCATCGCAAACAAAGTGTTAGCATAACCCGCTTAATTTGTATTTTATTTTCACAGATTGTTTTTGGATAGGAAATTGTTAGTCGGTTTATTGACTTTGACGTGTGCCAGCGCGGGCTTAGGGCAATATCGAGGCAGTCAACGAGAGGGTAGGACGACTAGCGGTCGCGTTGCTGTCTGGCGAGTGAAAAAACAAGATATAAAAACGGAAAGTGTATACTAGAACAGAATGATCAAAACAGTTTATTATCGGATCCTCTAATTAAACTAAACAAATTGTATGCTTCAAAAGTGAGTACGTCAATAATTTCAGAAGCGGGAACCAACATCTTGGCCCACAGGTATGTTTCTTAAATACAATTAAGCTAGTTTCTTTAGGCTGGCTCAAATTGAGCTGCCCAATATAAATAGTCACATAAATACAATATTTAAAGCCAACACAACCCATTGAATTTAGAAATGCATGAGTTATTTGTAGAACTTACAATTTCTATGGTTAAAATCCAGTATTTGCCTTCGACATAATAAAGAAAGACTTTAAAGTTTAACTTTAAAACTTCTTAAAATAGTTGTAATACTTGTTAGGAGTAAGCGCTTATTAGTCTGCGGCCTAAGTATTAGTGCATGAAATTGTAACCTTTACAATGCTGTGAAACAAAACTTACTTAAGATGCCTCTAAGATAAAACTAGTAGGTTATCAATTGCTTACTACAAAAACTCACGGTGTTAATAGTGGAATAACCACTGACTTGTTGACTACAAAATTATAAGTTTTCTTGTCGGTAATTATGACAGTATTTTCTGGTGTACACACATTAGAATCTACATAGATAATAATTGTACAACTTTATAGCTGTAGACTATTATAGGCGATATTGCTTTATACATATTTTTTTCATGATTCGCACAATACTTTAAAGTGCTACTTACTGCTAATAGTATCTAATTCTACGAGTTAGTACTAGTATCTGCTCAGAATTTGAAAATATTCCCTCAGAAGAAATTAAAGTAGGATACAAAATTACAGAGAAAAAATAATTTTAATGAAAGAATTATTAATGAAATTTACCTCTTGAGAAAGTAAACATAAAGTAACAGATTAATTTCATCCATAATGGTAGTACCTACATTAGATATCAGGAAGTATAATTCTAATCATGAATTAACTTATCTTGTGGAATTATTTTGAAGACATTTTCTCACAATTTCCAAATTAGTTATTCGGTGGGATACTACTTTCTTTTATTGCTTATAATTCTTACTTTTATTGATTTAATTGTCTTTATTGTACAATATAATGGTACAAAATGCGGGCTTAATGTTAATAGTATTCTTTACCAGTCATCCAGTGAAATATACGTTCCGCGAAATGGACCAAATGCAAAATGGACGTTCCGCGAAATGAACCAAATGCGAAACGGATATTCTGGGAAATGGACCAAATGCGAAAGAGGTGTTTTTCGGCAAGTGGACCAAATGAGAAGTGGACCAAGTGCGCCTAAACACTACTCTACTCAACGTAGTGATCACTCCACCTATACAGGAAATATGCTACTGAATGTAGTGATCCACCCAGTGAAATATCCTACTTAATGTAGTGATCACTCCGCCTATACAGGAAATATGCTACTGAATGTAGTGATCCACCCAGTGAAATATCCTACTTAATGTAGTGATCACTCTATTTGTACAGGAAATATGCTACTCAATGTAGTGATCCACATAGTGAAATATCCTACTGAATGTAGTGATCACTTTATTTATACAGGAAATATGCTACTCAATGTAGTGATCCACATAGTGAAATATCCTACTTAATGTAGTGATCACTCTATTTATACAGGAAATATGCTACTCAATGTAGTGATCCACATAGTGAAATATCCTACTTAATGTAGTGATCACTCTATTTATACAGGTAATATGCTACATAATGTAGTGATCATTCTAATTATACAAGGAATATGCTTCTGAATGTAGTTATCCACTTGTGAAATATGCTACTTAATGACTGTAGTGATCACTCCATTTATAAGTTTGTAAGTATTAATTTAATGCAATAATAAATGTTGTTTTATACTATTTTAAATTAAGCTTTGGGTTATCTGCTGCAATTTAGTTTACATGTTTAACCTGCGATACTATGCTTAATTTTCTTGAACTAGGTGTATCAAGCTTACATAATTATAGGCAAACTATTGTCTGTGGGTGGGCCTGACGAACTGTAACATAGATTTTATTCTAAAACCTATTTTGAGCCCCAGTCCCTCACAACTATAGAAACGTTTGTGGTAGCTTGGTTGCCACTAGACTTAACTTCTATTATTTGTGAAGGGAAAATAAATAGACATTTTATTATTTTTATTTTTATTATTTATACAGGAAATATGCTGCTTAATGTAGTGATCACCCGTTTATACAGGATCAATGCTAATTAAGAAATATATATTATATAAAAAAATAAAAATCAGATTTACATCTCTATAAGATTAGTAACGTTAAAACACTTTATGAGCTATATTAACAATGTTTTCCTCTATGAAGCATCTTATGTTGGCTTTGGTGAGCTGAAAGATCGATTAATGCAGTGATCCAACCAGTGAAATGAGCTACTTAATGTGGTGGTCAATGGCCACGCTGTTTATACAGGAAGTATTCTGTCTGTTGTAGTGATTCACTAATTACATGGAAAAAAAGATCTACTACTATAAGTGTAGTGCTTGTGCGGATGCTGTATGGTATGGTAGTGTGGTATGATATGGAGGAGGTTAGCCATTAGTAGGAAGGCTAAAGTGGAAGATCTTCCTCCGGGCTGGGTAGTATTAGCCCGGGGATCGCGGTCCAACCGACGATGGTTGGCAGTTGTATATATGCTGCTTTATATATGGTGCTTCGCTGACATAACTCCGTTAGCGAGATGTAGGTTACTCCATTTGTTTCTCCATACTACGAGATGCTATTCCTTACTAATCTTTGTGTTTATACGACAATAGCGCCGACTAGTCACATAGTGATAAATCTTGTTGCAACCATGTGTTGGTATGTCCGGCGGTACGGTAGATGCCGCTACATGCTCATTCTCTTTATTAACAAAGATACTACTTATTGTGTAGTGCTTTGCATGTATCGTGAAATATAATACCATATGTAGTGATAAGTCTAGCGACATTTACTATAAGCTTACATTTGGGTTGTTTTGAATAAAAACATGAATGTGTAAGTAGTAACTTCAGTAAAATAAAAAGGGGTTTCAAGTTAGACATCTCAAGAAAGAAAACAAAACATTAGAAATAGTTTTCAATTCAAGAGACCCTAAGCTGATTTTCAATTGGTACCTTTGTTTCTTTCTGACAGCTAAATGTCCTATTTAAGTGAAATCAGGACACACTCATATAATAAATTATTAATTTAATCCTTTTACCTAATATATAGGTAAAAGTGAATGTTTATAAAAAATTAATATATTGATATTGATATTCTTAAATATCTATACAACACATGTTGACATGTGATGACAATGACATAGGTATACAACACACTCATTTGTATACGACACAAATATAATTTTCGAATATATTGTATAAATAAAAACCTAAAAATAAGAGATTTATAAGGATATAGTTGAAATACTAGAATATCCTTATAATCATCTTAATTTAACATAAATTCTTTATTTATCTGAATATGGTCAATACAGTTGATATTTTGTAATATGAAATTATAATCCTCACATTCTACTGTTATTTTGGTGTAGAAACTTAAATCAACTTAAAAAGTGGTAACTTCTACTTGATTATTTCATTAATTCTCACAAAATTATAACTTACATGTTACACATAATAAATAAATCGAAATATACTTAGTCAAACGACGTTTTAGGAAACTATGATTTTGGATCGGATGTTTTGGGAAACGGATTGAACGTTCCGAAAGGATTCATACTACAATAAAATGTCAGTATAATAATATTAGAAAATTTCAGTATAAATTTATTAATTTCGGTATAAACTACAAAATTTATAATTTGAGAAATCATTTACTGTATAGGTAGTAGTGAGTACATTTTTATCTGTTAGAATCCAACTGTTTCTGAAGGATGGTCAAACGGCCGTACAAGCTGGACTTGGTAATCAAACATATTGATGGGAATCTTTGGATTAGGAATCTTTTCACATAATATTGTTCCAAATAATTAGCTGTGGTAAAGTGTTTCGTTTAAAACTTTCCAAATCAGAGATGTTGTCATGTAACAACTTAATAACATTTCAATGATTTATCATTTTATTTTAAATCCTTAATTTGAGTGAATCTCAAGAGCTACAAGAATGTAGCTGTAGCTATTATATTACTGTGTAGCTATGTAGCTATATAATAAAATAAGAAGTTAAATAAAATGACAAAAGAAAAAACAACACAAAAGACAAAAAAAAATTTAATAAAACGCAGACATGAACATTGGACGGACATTGATAAAAGTATTTGCACATCGAATCATTCGGTAGAATATGCGGAAACCATGTAATTAAAATCTGTATTGTACCATATTCGAGCAAATAAATGATTTATGATTTATGATTTATGACTTATCCTCATTTGGTAGTCTGTAGATAGACTGCATGCATTGAACATATAAATCTGTGACTGTAAAAAAAAAATGCGCTAAGTGCAGGCAGTATCATACGCAAAAACGCGGAGTGGAGCATAGCGCAGCGTCATTGTCAAAAGCTATTGTCTATGGTAGTAGCCGTTCAGAAGCTATAATGAAGTTTTCCTATACGTATCTAGCTAGACCTACCATATTATAATGATCGGATCTTTTATGAACACATACTGCTCAGAACTATAAGTTCATGGTGTGTGTTGTTTGCGTTATCCATAATAAACAGAAACAACGTATTTTGCTCCATTTTGTTATGACAAGTTCTTAAGGGTTTCTGGCAACTTATTATAAATACGTATTGCCAAAAAAAAATATTTTTAATACAATGTTAACCTTTGAGATGGTTTACACAACATTTGAATTTTCGTCGCATATGGGTAATTGGCAATGTTATTTTAGCAATAAATAGAACTTTATTTACATTTATATTGCAGAAATTGCCAATTCCTAAATACGTATTCTGATATAGTAGAAAAATAATACTAAGGTCCCAGGATAAGGACTTGTTAGAATCCAAGTCACCGACCTCACATGCATATCTAATGCATCTCTTTTGTAATTTAAAGGTTTTATCCACATCAACAGAGTAATCCTATAAAATAATTCCATAACACAGCACCAATGCTACATAGTCATGGTAGGCTGCAGTCTTGGATGCTGTTTCTTTTACTCACCTTAACCCAAAGAGGAGTCTGTCAATTTTGCTTACCATCAAATCTATCAAACTTTCCATCCACACTCGTCATCGATTATGATACCTAAGAACTTTGTCATGGTTATTTCATAACTTTTCTCGTTATTATAATTCATGTAGAAGTTATTTCTTTAAATTATGGTTTATAATTAAATGTCATATATTTTGTTTTATCTTTATTTATTTTAGGTTGTTATTATTCAACCATTTAATAACCTGCCATGGATAGTGATTGCGACTTCTTTCACTTTAGATTCTCACAAGTTCACAACCTTTTATAATTAGTGTTGTGCCATCTGCAAAAAGAATACGTTGCTGCTTTGTTATGTCAGAAAAAGTCATTCATATAGATTAGAAAAGTAGGAGGGCCTAATACATTTCCTTGTGGTACTCCCACATTATTTATACTGTACGCCGACAAATAGTTTATGTCCCCTATTTTTAGATATTTGAGATCGTCACTCATTGTCGATCGTCCCTTAGATAACTTTACTTTAAAATATGCATCCTCATATTAAAACTCTCCGTGATTTTCTTAATAAGATGAAAGCAAGCCAATTTTATGGATCTTTTTATGGATCCTTGATTTCAAAAAGGTATTAGAATTAGAAAAGTTATATAACTTTTCTGCAAGTACTATTTCAAAATACTTCTGAGAGTACTGATTTTAGGGTAATCGTCTATAATTACTAACTCTTCCTTCGGTCCACTTCGGTACAGTGGCTCAATGACCGAATACTCTATCAAATAGAGATGGGAAATAAATAACCTTGGAGAACATATACATTCTATAACTTGTACTAATGGGATGACTATAAATCCTACAGCGTTACCTTTATCATTTGGTTAGTTATACCATCATATCCCATAGGTAAAGTACTTTCAAGGCCCATCATTATGTTGTAAACTCCCTTTTTTTATCTGTCGACCTGTGAAATTGTATATCAGTTATAGCATCGTCTTTAGTAATCATTATCAAGATAATTTTACTCGTCAATATTTATTAAATGTATTAAATTCATTGCGAATGTCATTTGGATTACTACATAAAAATTTATTATTTTACTAATTCTATTTAGCCTTTATTAGAATTTCAATGATTCAATAATTCAATATTTGTACTGGTTACGTTTCTAATAATATTCTACGATGCTGCTTTTCATACATCGTTAGACTTTGTAATATAACGCATATTATTGTGCTTCTGTGATTGAGATATATTTTCTAAGTGTAAAGTATAGATGAAAAGGTTAATTTGACAATGTGAGTCGAGATATTAGATAATTAGGACTTTTATTCATGTAGCACCTTCAGACACCTTTAGTTAGCCCTTTATTTTTAACTTATTTATTTATTTTATTCTGACTTATGGAAAATATCAGAATAGCCTTGCAAAAGTGACTGATGGCCATATCCGCAATTTGTCTTCCAAGTACATCATTATATTATAGAGAACTTACAAATTCTCTAAATGTTTCTGTTTCCCTTACTCATATCCCATACGTTTTGATCAGTAACTTAATCGTTCTAATATTACTTTTCGGTGATTAAATCCAGTCAGATATTTTTCGAGTTGCTTATATTATATACTTAGATTATTATTTATTTATTTATTTTTATTACTATTAAACAGAAGACTAGTTATGTTTTATAGTTTGTATATTATCAAGCAACAATTATTAAAGTTCCAATCACCGCAAAGTGCCTATGATATTTTTATCTCGTTTTATAGACAGCCGTATCAGTAAAGATTCTATTCATATTAAGAAATCCTAAATTTTTGTTGTAGTTCTATAAATGTTAACTATAGTGCACATTTACTGCACATCATTCAGAAGTGTATAAAGTGGCCACCGGAATTTCAAGTGTCCTATTTCTTAATAGTATATAGATGAACGATCCCTACGTTGTTAATTTCTACAACAGGTTGCCGCAACTTAATGGTTGGGTATATGAAGGTGTTGTTCTGAATTATTCTTCATTTATTTATTGAAAGGTTTGCCGACCTTACAATTTAATGCAGTTTGACTTCTTTTACAACTAATTGTAACAAATTCTTACAGGAAAGAACAATAAATGTTTCGGTGAGGCAAATGACATTGACCTCACCTACTTACTTCTTTAGTAAGCTCACTTATAGTAACTGTAAATAAGTCTTCTTCACTTGTTACGCTCTGACAGAACACAGTCTAATGTTTTTCTTATGTAAAAACAAAAAAACAAGTTATTAGCATTTATGATTTTAGAGTCTGATTTGGCGAAAGGAAAAATACCTATTGTTTTCTGTAGTTACTAAGTTTTTATAATTACCCTCATTTTTTTTAGTGTTACACAATTTACTCCGGCAGCTACACTTTCTGCTAAGCATTTCCTTTACTTTGTGCGATGCTGGGGAATTAGACATATATTGTAAATAATCAAGTTCTATTTAAAAAGCAAATCACTTATAAATGTCTATTGTTTACATAACTGTCATTGTGTGATTATAAAATATGCAATCGTCATATTTTTGCCAATAATTTTATATTGTAATTGAATTACTCTTTTTTTAAATATTTAATATATACCTTAAAATTACGTAGTTTACACAATGCGACACATTGTTGGAAGAACAATAAGGTTTCTGTCGCTTGCACCTAACGTTAATATTACAATGTCATTTGCACCTAATTAATGCTCTAACTGAACCTTCACAAACTGTTTAAGATCTGACAACAGGATACATCTTGTTTAACCATAGTTATGATCCATGCGGATCGTCATTATTATGTTTCCGAGGATCACCTAACTATGTATTTCCTCTATACTACTCTTTATAGTTTCATGATCCGTAATCTCTAGATTTCAATGAGTTTATTTACATACGTGGGAAGTTATAAGATGTATGTAATTGTAATAATTTTCACTTTGAATGCTTTTGTATAAGCAATAATGATAAATCTACGAATGATCTTGCCATGTAATATGTAACATTTTAACAGTTTTCTCAAAATGAAATCAAAAACATTGTTGTTTCTACTATTATGTATTTACTTAATTTTATGTTATTTATTTTATTATCCCACCATAAGATTACAGAATAATCAATGAAATTAATAATAATAATGATAAACAATGAAATTAATTAGTATTACAATAGCTGTAATTTCCGTACGATTATCAAACTAGACTATTGTGAATAAAGTTGTTAGTTTAGATCATATAGAGACTCACAATATTATTGTGGCTACCTACTCGAATGGCCGGGTTGGAATAGGGACATTCCAAAACCAGGACGGCCGTCTGTTAGCATAACCCGCTTAATTTGTATTTTATTTTCACAGATTGTTTTTGGATAGGAAATTGTTAGTCGGTTTATTGACTTTGACGTGTGCCAGCGCGGGCTTAGGGCAATATCGAGGCAGTCAACGAGAGGGTAGGACGACTAGCGGTCGCGTTGCTGTCTGGCGAGTGAAAAAACAAGATATAAAAACGGAAAGTGTATACTAGAACAGAATGATCAAAACAGTTTATTATCGGATCCTCTAATCAAACTAAACAAATTGTATGCTTCAAAAGTGAGTACGTCAATAAAAGGTAAGGTTTTAAAAAAAAACTGCTTGTTATAAACGTAAAGTACGTGAGTCTTGGTAAGAGATAAAAAGGTAGAAACTACATTTCTATAGTAGACAACTGAAATCTGTATTTTCCCACGACGTTAAAGTGAATTCTATTTAAAATAATAAAGCTCACATTTCAAGGAGGTCAGTGAAATGTGTGAAAATGTAATTTTGAGTCGTCTTCTCGTCGGCAGATGAGAGACGTGTGGGTAATAATTTGCTTGCGGAGCAAAAATATTTTTTAACGTAGCCTACATTACATTCTTAAGTGTAGTAGAACATATCCTTTTATTTTCAGGATATATTTTATGAAGTGTTTTGAGTGCTACTTAGAGACGTTTACAATTTATGGCATGTAAGACTTTTGCTAATAACGTAAATCGATTTTTGTGAATTATTTAAGGAAACGACGATTTGTGATCTTTGTAATAAGTTATTTTATTACTCTGTCAATATTTTGAGGTATATGGACTGGTTGTTCGTGTAAAACGCTCTATTAGAAATACAAACAAAAAATAAGATTGTATCATGGTTCCATGATAATTCAAAAACTGAAATAGTAAATTTATTTGTTTTGAAATTTACAAGAATATCCAATACTACAAAAATTCAACTCGCACCAGATCATTTATGGATAAGTCAATTTTTTTCTAGTATATGATTAAAGTAGTTTTGTATAACTAGCTTCCACCCGCGACATCGTCCGCGTGGAAATTTGGAAAATCTCTAGGGAACCTTTCACCGGGATAAATAGTAACCTATGTTTTAATCCAGGCTATAAACTATATGTGTGTCAAATTACATCCAAATTTGTTCAGCCGTTTGTGCGTCATTGAAGAACAAAATCCAAACCACAAACTTTCACATTTATAATATTAGTAGGAAAACAGCATTGTGAATGCTAAAATCTCTAATTTAAAAGAACATCCAATTGAATTTTAACTCACCCAAAAATATTACAATATGAAATCCGTGATATACGTTTCATAAAGTTACCACAGTCTTTTAAAATGTTCAGAGACGAAAAAAACCCCAAACCAGATTTGACTGGAATAGTCTAGACTCCAGACATATCAGCCACCAAGCTTCGGTGTCCTTGCTTGAGCATCGAGATAACCACTAATTAGAACTACGTAAGGCACGTGTCAACAAGGCATCGATCGAATTGACCCCCGAACTCTGGTTATCATAACACTGGTGCGTTCCCAGTTGTAACTGGTTATCAACTTAATACGAAATACAGAATCTTCCATTATGAAATCACACCGTCTCCTATTGGCGGTGAAGTAAATGCGCTTGAAAAGTATTCAAATGTGTTTTTTTTATCAAAGTCGTTGTACAGAGTTACTTGTGTGTCCTCTAGTTTGTATTTATTGAGGATTATATAGGTCAATGTAATTATCTTCAATTCATAGGTGGTCATGAAAAAAAAAACACTTTGTATTGAGAATGTATGCAGTTATATGATGTTCATAATTTTCAAAAAGTAATATAAAACACCGAATTTGTGAATTTATTGACTACTAGATGGTTTTTTTTATGCACAGTAGTGCTTGACCTTGATGTTAAGTGATGATAAAGCCGAAGGTGGAAGCGCACCACACCCGGACCGGAATCCTCATCACTGTGGAGTGTAGTGAATATGCATGTCTTTTAACCTAAATATTACCTTATTTTCTATTAAGATTATTAATATAATTGAAAAAATACTAGAAAAAATCGACTCACCCGTAGCAGGCTCAGACGTGTATTTCTAGTATTTTTTCAATAATATGAATAATCTTAATATAAAAATAGCATTGTGAATGCCTAAAATCTGAAAAGTTCAATAATTTATTTTATATCTCTATCTGAATTACATCTGAATCAATTATTTATTGTCTAGTTTCAGAGACCTTCAAATAGAAATAATGCTTTATGTGAAAGAACAAGAAAATTCTTTTCAAGTTTCAATAGTATATTAACAACCTACGAATACGCAAAAAGGGGAATATTGACAATATTTGTGAACGGTGAATTCCCGCAAAGGTCTATTGAGAATGCTTGGGAATATTATAAGGGGGCAATTCTGGAAAATATTTCTAGGTAAATAGTACATTCGAGTTTGAAAAGGGTATGACAAGAGGAGGGAGAGTGCCAATTATAAAAGCACAAACTGTGTCGACGCTCTGTATTCCATTATCACCTAGAGGTTGCTTTTAACAATATTTCTACAAATGGTGTGATTCAGCATTCCACAACAAATAAGTGTTTCTTTCTACTTAACTCGTTGCACGTGATTAAATAAAAAAAAGTATTTTATGCTTTATACTAAAAAAGCAACTCTTATCCAATTATCATAATATTGTTTGAAGTTTTAAATTATTGTACTAGTTTTGGCATATGAAAATGTGTATGCTTGCACTGTGAATGCTTTTGCTGCGAGTCGTAGGTATCGATTTTTTTCACTACAAAAAGTGCGGTATTGTAGTATTATTTGTCTGCATCCATCACCGAGACATAGAAGTTACCTCACTAATGGGGAAAAATAAAATTACACTATTATGCACAACGGAATACTGCATGGCCTTCACTTCACCTGATGTTAAGTGGCGATAAGGCCGAAGGTGGATAAACCGGGAATCCTCATCACTGAGGAACTGGCTATCTTAAGTAGTATTATTTGTCTCCATCCATCACCGAGACAAAGAAGTTACCTCACTAATGGGGAAAAATAAAATTACACTATTATGCACAACGGAATACTGCATGGCCTTCACTTCACCTGATGTTAAGTGGCGATAAGGCCGAAGGTGGATAAACCGGGAATCCTCATCACTGAGGAACTGGCTATCTTAAGTAGTATTATTTGTCTCCATCCATCACCGAGACAAAGAAGTTACCTCACTAATGGGGAAAAATAAAATTGCACTATTATGCACAACGGAATACTGCATGGCCTTCACTTCACCTGATGTTAAGTGGCGATAAGGCCGAAGGTGGATAAACCGGGAATCCTCATCACTGAGGAACTGGCTATCTTAAGTAGTATTATTTGTCTGCATCCATCACCGAGACAAAGAAGTTACCTCACTAATGGGGAAAAATAAAATTACACTATTATGCACAACGGAATACTGCATGGCCTTCACCTCTTCTGATGTTAAGTGGCGATAAGGCCGAAGGTGAAAACGCACTACACCCGGAATCCTCATCACTAAAGAACTGGCTATCTGCCGGATCACAACAATTTTTATATTGTTGTTATGGCGTCAGACTTAGGTAAGATAGTAGTAGCTCCAGGCGGACTTGAAATAAGCCCTAGCACCAACCAAACCGAGTACAAATCGTACCCCCTTGGGAATCGAACCCGGATCCCCTACATGTTACACGGGTGGGCAAACCACCAGACCACATAGGCGGTTAACTTGTGAATGAGACGGTATATCTAAAAGAAATATAATCTTTTGAACAAAATACGCTCAACAGAAAGATATATAGCTGCTGGCTGCCATTCAAGACACCCGCCCTATTCGCCAGGTCTAGCTCCCAGTGACTTCTATCTCTTTATTCGGCTCAAGAAAACATCAGAGGAATGAAATTTGAAGACGATAGCGAAGTGATGGTAGCTGTTGAGGCGTTTTGGGAGAGTCAAGACATATTTTTCTAAGGAAATCTTAGGTTTTGAAAAAAGTTGGACTTAATTTATCGAGTTGTTAGGATACGTAGAAAAATAAAATATTTTTTTAACTATAATAATCGTATTTTATTTTCACTGTCATTACTTTTGGATCACCCCTCGTGAAATGCTATAAGTAAGGCTCCGTAACGTCGTCTATCCTTTAAATTAATTTTCAATCAAATAGTATATTATAATAATCTAGCGACCCGCCCTCGCTTCGCTTCGGTGTAGTGTGGAATTTGACACCATGCTATTATACATAATATATCCCTTCGTCTTAAATCACTCTATCTATTCAAAAAAACGCATCAAAATCCGTTGCGTAGTTTTAAAGATTTAAGCATACATAGGGATATAGGGACAGAGAAAGCGACTTTGTTTTATACTATGTAGTGATAAAAAAATATATGTAGTTCATTTATTACCTTAATTAACGTAGGAGTATTTTACATCGGTAAGGCAATTTTTGTTATAAAAGTTGTCGTTCATCTCCAATGAATAAAATTACATCATTTAATTTTTAACATCAAATGACGAAATAAAATATAAAATGGGGCAAACTTCCGACGTGAAATGTCCCCGGGGCGAAGGGACTGTATCAATTTGCGCTTATGTTTCACAAAATATTTTCTGTCTGGTTAAAAAGTATTCAGTAACATCGGTTGATAGACGTCGGACTTTATTACATTACCGGAAGTGTCCAAACTCAAAGGGTTCCAAAGGGGACAATTGAATGGTATTTTTTGTCATCAATATCGTTTTGAATGTTGCGCTGAAATGAAACGATAATATTTCATAGTATCTCATAGCTGTTAATTTATTTATAGCCGTTACAATAATAAGAACTTATCTTATTATTGTAAGATCTATAAATAAGTTAAGATCTAATCTTATTATTGTAATGTATAAATAACTAGTAATAGCTTTAAAGCTATACATCCTTACTAATATTATAAATGCGAAAGTCCTTTGCTTGTTTGTTTGTTTGTTACACCTTCACGTTTTAACTACTGAACCGGTCATCATGAATTTTTCATACACGTTGTCAGGGGTACAGAGAAGGACATAGGGTACATCGGATTTCATCCCGAAAAAAAGTATAGTTCCCGAGGGATTGCAATAAAACTTTCCACACAGACGAAGTCGCGGGCGGCCGGTAGTAGCCACTAGTATATTTTATACAATCCACGTCATGTGGGAGGAGGGTTTACTACAACTATTGTACCATATTAACTATTGCTCCAAATGACTAGTTCTAAAAATACCTGCGTATTTTTTTGTTGGCCAGCAGTTTCGAAAAAGCCAAAAAAAGATCCCCTTCAACATAATAAAAGCCTAGATAGAAGGTATCCATCAATAAATGATTTTTGAAATTTTTTGCGTGGAAAACTACGGGAAATGGCATTCTGCGCAGAAGGAAAGACACAGGCAGAAGCAAGTTCCTGATTTTAAAGGCACAGAATGCAATAACCTTAAACCATTTTCTTAAACGGTTTCACTGTGAAATCTGGATCCAATATAACCTCTAAAATTACACCTATAGTAAGTGTAATTCTAGCGGTAACGATAAATATTCAGCCTCATTCACACAGTGCTGTAACATCTAAATTGTCACCAAGGATTTGTGCAACAACGAAAGAGAATTAGCCCATACATATTCGCAGAGCGCTTGTGGTATATAAAGCTGCGGATAATTTATGCATTTGTGGTTAGAGTCGAGTTAGACAGTATTACTAAAGATCAAACTGTAAAGTTAAAAAGTAGGTAGGTACTTACTTAAAGTAGTACCAACTAAAATGTTTTAAGAACCCTGTATTAAAAACACAACCCACTGAACTCAGACTTTGGTTTTCACAAAAAGATTATAATGGGACTCTGTAAAAGTCCCTAAATTAAATAAAGAATAAAAAAAACATTTAACAGTTTCTATTTCATTTCCACGAAATCTAAATTCCCATTTCAATATTAATCGAAAAAACCTGATTTTCAATACGTACTATTTTCCTATGTCCATTTTAAATTAAAATTTGTTTTTGAACTTCACTAATTTATTAACATATAGAATTCTTCTCGATACCGACCAACGAAAATTAAAGGCGAAAAACTTTTTTGTAAAATATGTAAAAGCAATTAACCATTATCTAAATACCTCAGGTTTTGTAAATGATGTGATGTATGCTGTAGTTTTTTCATAATGCTTGTTCCAGTTTTCGGAGACCGTTACAAAGTGTCAATACGGAGACATTTTCAGGAACTTTTAGAAAAAAATAATAGATGGGCTACTGCAGCTAGACGGCTCAAACGGCAAATAGGTCAAAGTCAATAATAATTATGTTGAACAAGCATTTCAATGTCGTCAAAATCAAAATATATTTATTTTAAACTTCGCGTTTAACTCCTTACTTAATAATATACAGGCTGAAATTTTAATCAAATGGTTCCCGCCGTGGGGTGATTTTTTCGTTACTACTCAACCGATCATCATAAAATTTTGCATACATGTTCTCAGGGGTACAGAAAAGGTTATGTACCTTTCATCCAGAAAAAAAACTGTTCCCGAGGGATAGCCAAAACAAACTTTCCATGCAGACGAAGTCGCGGGCGGAAGCTAGTAGTCAATATTTTCCTACATTTTAAGTTGGTGTTCGTTTGCGAATGTTGGTGTGACATCGTTCTAAGGTGTATGGGCAGAGGATTGGCACAGTGCCCAATGGAGCATCGTCGGTTACCCGAATATCGGGAGAGATGTTCGGACGCTATCGTTTTATAGCTCCCTACCACTGCGATATGAGAAACAAAGATTTGATTTTATAGATGCTTGTTTACATTCATAATGTTACAAAACCACCATTTGAAAATATTAACGATTATGTCCTGAAGCACTCGTGGTCTTAGTATAAAATTAATATTAAATTGATGACACAAATAAATGAAAAATCAATTTAACGCTGACACCCACTGCTGGGTCTAGGCCTGATAGATATGATATCTAGATATGATGATGATGATGATAATTTACAGGTACCTACTGAAAGATTAAATTTTCACAGTGCCCTTGGGAACGTTTTTATACGTAATATAAGCTGTTTCTACACGATTGCCAAAAAAGGAGTGTATTGTATTCAGGGTCCAATTTGTATGCGAGTTTCTTTATTCTAGATATGGATGATATGCAATTAAACTTTTAACTTAATGTGCTGTCGTGTGTACATAAATAAACGCAAACATAACTGAATCATCATTTATTAATAATCTACTTATTTTACTCAAAAAGTAAGGCGAAATAATTTGACTAAGAAATGAGAAAAAGACTTAAGACGTTTAGAGCGCATTTACTCAGTAATTCGAGTGACAGCATCGTAAAAGTGGGATTAAATTGCCTCGTCCCCATGTTGGGAAAAATGTATGAGGAAGGAGTCCGGGAGGGCAATTAGTGGGGGAGATACGCGCCCTTACCCCGGATAAGCTTGGATATGATTCCGCTTCCCACATTTAGTCAGTTGGAAAGAGACCTGAGGGCCTATTAAAAAAGAGAATCGCCATAATCGGACGATGTTCGGCCCACTCTGTGAAATTATTTACTCATTGTACATACCTACATTGCCACAAACTTACCTGTGGGCTGATTTTGTAACTCTATTGCAATCAATTTCTGATTAAAACTGACAGAAATCGTAGTTACATTGCTGCTTTAGTAAGAATCAATGTGACAACTATGTTACTTAAAGCAGCAATGTAACGTTGACTGCAACAGAGTTATAAAATCAGGGGGCTGGTAGCGACGTCGCTGTCGTCTATGTAGTCGAAGATCGAACGGGGCGTAACAAATGTACATAATAACTATAATCATTTAGATCCATTTTCGGCCATTGGGATAGCTCAGTTTGTGGTACTGTATACGGTTCGAACGATAACCATCGTACGCTTTTCGCGATCCGTTTTTTGTAATAGGCCCTCCGGATCTAAGGATCGTTCTTCTAAAAATAGCTAGGCTTACTTACTTAAGAGTTTTGTAAAAGTGTTCGCGCAAAGAAGGCGTTTTAATTTGAAAAGCTGCGTTTTTTACTAATACGATTAGAAGACGAGTCGGCAGTTGTCACAAGCGTCAATAGTAACTACAAAACAAAACGAAATTTTAAATAAAGGTCTGTATATGATATTAATAATTTTCCTATATTTTTTTTCATTTTCTTAGTGTCTCAATTCCCATAACTACATTCTAAGTAGTAGGTAACTACTATATAAAAAAAAACAATGATGTTTGGTAACAGTTGAATGTCAATTTTAAAGGTAAGCAGGTAACAGGTAATGAAAAATATTTTTTTTATAAAATTTCTGATTTGAATGTACATATTTTATATTTTGGATAAATTATTTTTCACTCCTCTTGCTCTAAAAGTCCGTCATTGTAAGGTACAAGAGCCAGGATAAAATAGCAAAATTACCCCTAGGGGATAAAGTTTTTTCTTTTTTAATGTTTGTCTATTACCAATGAGCCTACTAAAACGAAAAAGTCTTTATTCATAATCACGAATAAAGACTCGCTCGACTTAATACTGTTTCTCATTTTTATTTTTGAAAATGGAACTAAAAGCAGCGATCTCTTCGGTGAAATCATAGACTTATTTATACTCTGTGACTTTAAGTTTGATCGTAGAATGCGTGCATTGTGTTTCTTAGCTGCTACAGTAGAAATTAAAAAAGGCGCGAAATCTTTAGAGTTTTTCTCTAATACCAAACTAATTGAATAGTGTGACTGTAAGTAAGTAATAGGAAAGAAATAACTTTAATCTCTTACCGTCAAGCACAAATCATTTATTTAAATACTGTATGAAAAGTTTATGAAGTGGAGGATAGAAAAATGAGTGGCTTCGTTTACGTAAGTATAAACTAGGTATTTAATATTGTATTTTATTTTCTCGCCTTCGTAGTGAAAAGTAGAGTGTAACACACGATGCTAAAACCCATTGTAACTCGGTTTCTATTTATTCCCTCGCTAAAGCTCGGGAATAAAACTACCTCGTATGCAATGGGTCATATTAGCGTCTTGTATAACAATCTACTATTATTCACGTCTAGTTAGCTAAAAACACATAGAAACTACATTTAAAAAAGTACAGAATTACTAAACCTATTAAGTAAATACAACGACAGTCCACATATTTTTCTAACTTTAGTAACACCTTAACATAAACTAAATTGTATGTAATTGACGTAATAATTAGAAACGTTATACGTCCTTTATAACTCTGAAACCCTCTAAAACTCGACTGTACCTAATCACCGCTAATTCTAAGCCTTGTTAAGCAACTCGCCGTTTACGCTTGTTAAAAGTTAACGAATCAATCCATTATCCTAACTTCAAACAGACAAACAATTCTGCAGTAATTAGATAGGTCAACATTGACAACAAGTTTCAACAAGACCTCCGCAAAGTAATTTTGTTTGAAAATGGGAGCGTTCAACCCTTAACCGCATACAAAAGATTATGATGGTGAACTTTAGACAAGTAATGTTAAATTATGAGCAATATAGGGATTATTTTTTTCTCAATATAGAAATATAGCTTATGAAATGTGAGGCTAGGCTAGAAGTAGTTGTCCAAATAAATTAAGCGTATGTTATACAAGGTGTTTGGTAAAAGCCTTATAAAGCCGAATAAGGTAGATAGGGACCATCAAACTGAACAACTTTTACTATGGGACCAACTCTGAAATCGCGAAAAAAAATCAGCTGTTTCATACAAAAATTATTAACGAAAATATCAAAATGTATGAACCATCTGATTTTGATGGTCCCTATCTACCATATTCGGCTTAGTAAGGCTTTTACCAAACACCTTGTAAATTTTTATAAAAAATTTCGTATTCATTTTTCTACTAAAAATTTGTCCACTAAACATTTTTTTCCGCAAATTAGGAAGATTTAACAATTTTACAGTAGTTACGATGCAAGAATTTGAATACATAAATCTGTATACATACTTACAATGCTGACACTGTTGTCAGCATTGTAAGTATGTATCTCAGATTCAAGTAAAAGCAATTCCTTCAGCAATGGTTACAGTCTTGTACTATTAGTTATTCTGTGGTCTAGATTAGGTGGTTGATCGAGTGTTTTTTCAACAAAACCGATTAGTATTTATTTAATAGGCCAAAAAATGCTTCGCTTCGTGGCCCTGCATTGCAATGCGTTTAAATATGCGCCAGCCCTAATTTAAGTGAGTAGGTTTACTGCAATCAGTTACATACTTACTGAAAAAAATCTAATGTTACTTTATAGATTTTGCAGTAAGTAACTTTTTTCTACGCCAATATTTTGCACTCTATGGATACCGTTGTAGAAACATCTCAGTTTTCATACCACAACTGAATGATAAATTCCACCAAAAATTTTCTCGTAAAGTAACAAATTAAAAGTATGAAATCTGTCAAGGCATTCAATGTTTTCTCCATTAAAACTTAATGTTTCTAAACAATGGTCCTCTTGAGTTCTGCGATGGCTCTTGAAAGCCTCTTGTCCATAACAAGGGCAACGTCAAATAACAGAACTCGAGCTAAACTCAACAAGTAATTACACGACAGTGAATACACCTTTTTTGGTAACTTTCATCTGCGTTTTCGTAATATTTATTTTTTGTATAGAAAATTGATGTTTTGTATGGAGACTCCTATATTAAATCCTCAGTCGATGAAACTTTGCAGGGATGTAGTATGAACCAAAAGCTATGTAAAAATATCTAAATACAAAAGAAATCGATTTGGATATTTTAAAAAATATGTTTCATTTTACTTTATCATACTGTAAAGTTTATACTGAGGATTTACTGTGGGTATCCACTACCTTCCTTTACTACACTATTTATTTATTAACATTTTGTACTTACACAGCAATTTTTAATAAAATAGATGGATAGAATATGGGCACAGCTTAAAAACTTTGAAGACATTTGAAGAAATTAAAATTTTAAATGAGAATCACTTACATCAGCGAAAATTGCGAATTCCAAACAATTTTTTTTAAATGAAAGGTCTTTAACCTATGTATTCTCAAATCGAAGTTAAGTAACGACATAAACTTAAGATTTATAGATAACTGCTTATTTTTTGTACATAAACAGTTTAAGCATTTTCATAAATCGTTAAACAATGTTTTATTCAACAAAATAGAAACAACTCTGGGAAACTTAATTTACTTCCTAATGAGAGAACTGTGCCAAAAATGTAATAACCTAGAGATGTGATTAATGTTGGAATTCCGCTAATTGTGGAAAAAATCTAGCTGGGAAAATGCTGAGAAAACCTGTAATTCAGTTAGTACCCACCAGAGGGCAGTGGCCGACATCGTATGACCAGCGTACAGCAAACTTAATGTCGCTATTAAAAGTAGCGAGGACTCTCGGCGGTCCCACATCTCTTGTTTCCCTTGACATGTCTGCAATAAGCCGTTTTATATGGCAAAAGTAAACCGAGGAAAATACGGATTCAAAAGGTTCATGTGAGGGAAGATTTTACTCGTTGAGACGTGGATATTTCATTGGGGTAGGTATCTTATTTCAGAATCGATCCTTTACTTATAATAGCAACAGGAACCGTTGGCCGGTTAGGCGGTAAGGATCAGGAATGGCGACCGCACCAAGACGACACTTCGTGGGTAGGCTTCTGACTTTTTCGCTACCTTAAACCATCGTTTTCTCTCTTTCACTCGCATTGATTGTGAGCAGTATATCCGATAGCTTACGGTAGCGAAAACAATTTGCATCAACTCATGGTAAGCTCTACCATTAGTTGATGCAAATTGTTGGTAGAGCTACAGGTGGGAGACGAAAGATGCCACTTTTTACGGGCAGCGCCGGATCGATCGTTCGTTTGAGATCCTTGGATGATCTATCATATCTATGCCTTACGTCGGTAGTGTGCCTGACAATAATGTTAAAACGTTAGTTTTTTCACATTCTCTTTGATGTGATGGTTATGACTTTATAAGTTTGCCTTATGACGAGTGGAAACCGTTATCTATAGACAACTGAGACCATATTCTTGCTGTGCCCGTTCCGTACCCGTTTCTCATAGACAATTACCTCTATCGAGTGTGCCTTACATGCGTTTTTTTCTCGGTAGATGTTCTATCAATACTTTTCACTCCTTAGAAAATAGGTGTACTTAGTTGAACTTTATGTTCCACTTTATGGTTTGAAATAAACTATTGAATAAAATTGAATTTACTTCAAACTTCTTGAATATAAACCTGTTTTTTTGTTCACTTTCAGCTCAATATAACCTTTGTAATAAAAGTCGCAACATTCATACTCAAACTGAATAGGCCGGCTTTCTACTATAAATTCATGTTAGAGCATAAAGTAGACACTTCCTGAAGTGATGGAAGTGCACTTTGGGGTACTCCCCGAGCGTAAGTAAGTGTTAAGGGAATACGTGAACTATACCTAGTCTGCTGTTGATACCGATCGCAAATTCAACTGAATAGTTTTGACCATTGAAATAGAATGCCAAAGAACAACAATGTCAATAAACAGGTGATCTGAAAAACGAATGCATACATTATATAGGTATGAGATACGTAAAAAATGACTTACATACATAAAATATGACTACATTATGGCAAAGGAAATTAATAAACTATGTTCCATACTGTTTTCTTCATCGATAAACGAATAAATGTAGCGAAATTTGGTTTTAGAAAAATGTGAAAAGTGTGATTACTTGGATAGTTTATTTTTATCACATCACATATACTTAGAGCACAAGACACCCTGGCTCCACGATACCTTTATTTGAAATTCTAATAAGGATTAACAAATATTTTAAACAAACTCAACACAAACTGTAATTGCTCATTTGCAAGGCGGGACGCTAGGGGCTCTTACTGTAAAAATTATTGGCACATTGTCACTTGATTCTTTGTCTCTTTTTTTTCACATACCGTGTCCGTATAATGTTAACTTCTCTTTTCCACGCTTTGTTGGTCTTCTTGAGCGCAGCACTATTTGCTACAAGCATGGTGATAAAAAGTTTGTGATGAAAAACAATAGAATTACATGTCCTATTAAAGCACAATCTTGGACGAAATTCGTCCAAGAGCACAATACAATGTCTTTGCCCAGCCCATAGTAACTCAAATTAATACTAGTTAGTACTCGTAATTATACTTAATGTAGGTAATGACTTTAACTTTATGTAGACATAAATAAATATTTTATTCGTAACGCCCCGTTGTAATTAGAAAAATAATAAATTAGCAGGAATAAAAATATTTTAGGTCCTTTTTCGTTGATTTTCGGTAAGTATTATATTCATACTGTTAATTTTTTAATGAATTAATCCTAAAAGAATAGAATAAAAATAAAATACATGTATTAAGTACATATTTTAAATACGGACCTTTTATTGAATTAAACTTAGGTACATTTGATTAATTTTTGAGTTGTGTGTGCTCAAAATATCAAACCTGTTAAAACAGCTAAAAGCCTCTTTTTTCAGAAAATTAATTTCTGCAGATAATTATATTAAAAGCTCAAAAGTTCACAATTTGAATTGAAAAGTAAAAAGTGCATTTGCATGCCTTTATTGGAACATGTCATTGTTATCATTTATTACAGTTCGTTATTATTGAAGTTTATTAACTCTGACTGAATATTATGTAGGCAGTCATCCCGTATGGACGATACGTCATTTTCTTTTTGTTTCTTCATACGTGAAAAGATAAAACAGAAATGAGTGCGGTTTTGCACAATTTACGCTTATGAATTCTTGAATTCACAAGCGTAAATTGCGTAGTTATAAGGGCTGGGATTGCAAAAAAAAGAAAGGTATGAAACACGTAAAGAATCTCGATAGTTGGACGATGTTCGTAAATCGATTTACCTTATAAATGAGTTAATAATGTCACGGAGTGGAATGAACATCGTACGCTTATCGCGATGCTTTTTTATAATAGTCCCAATGCTTAGAATAAGTCACCAAAAGCCCTAACCTATATTATGAGAAGCACAGAACACATTTTGTAATTAATGTAGTTAGTAGACATTGTTATTTGACAAGTTATTAGTTTTAGTACTTTTAGTATATTTTAACATTTGCAATGCTATTTAATGCACTATTTTAAGAAGAAAGAATTCTATTTGACTCTGGCTGATCAGGTGAAAGCCGTTATTCTTTTTTAATCTAAACATTAATTTAAGCATCATCTACGTTTTTTTTCAGGAAGTACCAGGGATTGAAATACCGTTAAAAATAACGTTAAAAATACCGTTAAAACATTTTATCGGTAAATTTACCGGTAAAAATAACGTTAATAATAATTTACCGGTAAAATTGGCGTTGAATATAGCGTTAAACTTTACCGGTACAATATACCGGTTAAATTATCGCTAAAAAATACGTTATTAATTGGAATAACGTTAATTTTAAGTTTAACGGTAAAAAAAAGAAAGAAATAACCTTAAAATTAACATTATTTACTGAAATAACGTTATTTCATTGTAACGTTATACGAATTAACGTTTTTTATTGACACAACGTTAATTTTAAAATTAACGATAACAAAAGTAAAACGGAACGTTACATTTAAAAATAACGTTACCATTCCCTGGGAAGTACCTATATGAAATTAGCTTGTTAATTTTAATACGTAGATAGATACTCATTTTACAAAATATTATTTATTGCATGTTACATAAGCTTACATTAAATGCGATTTTTAAAACAATTATTTTCTATCTTAGTAAATTCAAATAAAACGCTTTGTCAGATTTTGTCCTCTGAGTTTTTTTTTCCGGACGTTTCTATAAAGGTCATAGATTAAAAAATATCAAACTAACGTTGTATAAAACAACGACACATTTTACTACGTGTGATTGCCTTTGCGGTTCGCAATAAATGCCACTGCCACAAATCAACTCGAATCGCTGAACAATACAACAAACAATATAATTTAGCCACATTCGTAGCAAAAACCACAGTATATGTAAAATTCAACTAATAAATAAATATGACCTGTTATCTTGATAGATGGCTAAAATAAAAAAAAAGATACCCATTTCTGACGTATCAAACTGTTAATTTTATCATAGAGTACCTATTTTTATTGTTATTTAATAAATTGGTAACTAAAATTAAAATATGGCATAGAGTTTACGTATAGTAAAGATTTGCAATAATTACAATTAATGTAAACTAGAACATATTGATTTTACTCTATTTTTCTGATTGCCAGATTAAAATTAAATAAATACTAGTGTTCTACAGTCATAGTAACTATTCAAATATAATTTTATTATGTACATACATAAAAAAAACTATTTGACGGGTCAACGCTTGTATGTGAAGTGGTCATTGTTCTTTCTTATATGTCAGCAAAATTCCTGTGGTCTGGTGACCCTAGCTGTACCTGTAACTGTTCATGACAATCAGGTAATTGTCATTGTCAGCTCATCTAATTAATTGATAATACGTACCTATTGTATCAATATTCAGTGTGGGTATTAAGTTAAATTGGCTAAGTACTAAGGCTTCTCTACCATTTCCGAGATAGAAAAGAGGGATGATTAATGAAAATTCATTGTTTTATATAAAGTTGAAGGAATACTTACTTATTGTGTGAAATTCTGTATTGCCTACAAGAGTTTATGATGGCTGAATTTCATGTTTTTTGTATTACTTACATCAGAAGTATACTGAAATGAAATGAAAATATTCTTCACTATAGCGGCCGCCCGCGACTTTATCTGCGTGGAAAGTTTTTTTGCTATCCCTCGGGAACAATACTTTTTTTCGGAATGAACCCTATGTGTTTCTCTGTATGACAACGTGTATGTAAAATTTCATGATGATCGGTTCGGTAGTTAAGACGTGAAGACGTAACAAACAAACGGACTTTCGCATTTATAATATTAGTAAGGATTCAAATGGCTCATACTCTTATTCACTGTCTTATTTATTAAAATGCATCATAACTGAAATATGTATTTACATATTTCAGCCATTACGAAATATATTCAAAGGTTGCAAACGCTAGGTCTACAGAGCCTCTAATAATATATGTTTTAAAACAAAGGTAATAAATAATGATACTCGCACTGTCATCTCGTCAAAGCTCGCACCATCGCATGATATTCAAACTAAACAATGCCTGTATTAGTTAGACCATATCCATACATTGCGGAGAATTGTCTAGAGTTAGAAACAAAAGGGGAGCACAATAGACTGCATTTGACCAACTTTTAATATCACTGGGGTAGAATGAAAACAGGCCACCTCCGGGTCTCATTTGGGGAAAATATGCCAGTGCAATGCGAAGGAAAAATAAAGGCGCGCCTGCTAACCTCATGCAATTTAATGAGAATATTCGCACATAGGCTGATACGAGGAATCTGGGATTTTTATTTTATTATCTATTACAATTCTTTTACCGCAATACTAAAAGTATTTCTTTGTGTTTATGCTAATGATAAAAAAATCTAAAACATGCTTGAAATTTGATTTTTATTTTGACAACCTTCTTCGAGCTAAATCGGAGTTAGTGGCCCACAATGTTACTATGAAAACTCATATCTCTCATGTAATAAAAAAATGAAACCAGCTTTTTCTCGGATCTCCGCCAACTTTATTTTAATGTTAAACTGTTTTGTATTTTTGATTGTTTGGAATTTCTACTAGGTGTGGTACTTTTAGTCTCAGATCATTTCTGCTATGTTAGTTTTTTGTATAGAATGATTTTTAACATTGTAGTTTTGATTTTCAATCATTTTTATTTCGATCATCTATACCTGTGGATATTGCATGACAATGGCATTTGTGGGACACCTCAAACTCCCCCTAAACGTAGTCAACTATAAAAGTCCCCCATGACTTGTCATACAATTTGACATTTAGTGTCGCGTGATCAATCAAACAGCATGTGCCACATTTCAGCTTTATTATTGTATGACGTGCTACATCCACAGGTATAGATGATCAAAGGATTTTTACCATGGTGGTAGTTTTGCTTAGAATGATTTCTAATGATCCTAAACAAAACCACAATTTTGGAAAATTTCTACCATTTTGGTAGAAAATTTTCTACTCAGTAGGTAGTTTTGGTCTAGGATCATTTCTGCGATGGTAGTTTATGTATAGCATTGTTTGAGAAAAGTAACTATACAAGCCTTGGCTGCAACTTAGCATTGATGGACTCACGTGTATGTGCCTCGGCTTCGTATCGGCCCACATTTCCGCGTTCATCCATCAATGCCTAGGTTGCATGCCGCTACAGGAATGCAAGACGCCGGGGTCCCGGGTCCGATTCCCAGGAGGGTACAATTTATACTCGGTTTGGTTGGTGGTAGGGCTTATTTCAAGTCCCCCTGGCTAGCTACCACTATCTTACCTATGTCTGAAGCCATAAAGAAGAAAAAAAATGTGTTTCGCCAGTTAGAGGTAAGATAGCCAGTTCCTTAGTGCGATGACGATTCCGGGTTTAGTGCGCTTACCTTCGGCCTTATCGTCACTTAACATCAGGTTAGGTGAAGGTCAAGCTCTATCCCGTTGTGCAAAAACAAAATATTTTTTTAAAGTCATCTTTCTATATTTACTAATTTCAAATTGAAATGTGTAATTTGCTGTCTTTTCTGTGTTTTTCGATAAATAAACATTGATTTTTAACACTTGGTAATTAATTGTACACATCAGTGAAGAACGCACGTAATGAGCTCGTTGATTAAATTGCGATATAACCCTGTATCCCCGTATCGAATTGAAACCAATTAAAATAGCGCAACGGCAATATAAAATCAACCTGCAACCTTCCCGTTGCATTTACTCCGCTTCCGTTTTTTACTCTCGGAACTGAAATTATTTCCCAACTTCAGAAGTTTTGTGTTGTTTCTTCGTACTGGAATTTCTAGAATTAAATTTGTAACACAGTCTCTCTACAAATACTTTGAATATTACGTTGTTATGAGATAGAGGCAAACTACTGCCTAGTTGTATTAGAACTTACTCAAAACTTAGTCTAACGCAAACTATAGATTTCTCATTTAGTTTCTAAACTGAAATATCGACTCATGAAGTTATTCTTCGGTAAATCAAGAAGGTAGCTAAATTTAGTATACGTTTATTATAGTGAATCAATTAATTAAAATTGAGAATTAGTAAAACAACACAGTAATAACACGTACATAAATACATGCATTTGTAACCAAAAAACAAAACAGCATCGTTTAGGTTGTGCAAGACCACAACAACCTCTAATGTTTAAAATCACATTGGTAATGTAATCGCTTTAGTGTCTACACTTTAAACAGCAGGAAATCCCGGATAGAATTGCAGTGGTACTGCAGCCAAATGGCCGTCGCAGATTTAGCGTGTTAACAGCTGTAATGTACGGGTGAGAATTTATCCTACTCCACTGCGGATTCGACCTGCGGTAGAGGTAATCTCATCCGAAGATTAAAGTTTAAAAACTGCATTCGAATGCTCCTTTTCCTTGAAATAAAGAAAAAAAAGACATAAACAAGAACGGAGGAAAAAACACGAACAGACAAAAAAAGAAAATTTGAAAAGAACTAATGTGTAGGAAAAACTGTGTCATCACTTGGTCCAACTGAACGCATAAGCGCTGCTATTTTTTATTGCCTTAGAGCATTTCGGGCTTTCGTAAGCCGGCGCTGCTCTAAGACCTTACCTTTTTACAACACATTATATCTTGAGGAAGTAATTAGACATTAGTTATTGATCCATTGATGAATGAATTTTTAAATGCAGAGTATATGTACTTAATCTCATTTAAAGCTAACATTGTAAGTTCTGGGCCAAATTATAGCGACAGGGAATGGAATGAAAGCTGAGAGGACTGTAAATTGATGTCTTTATAATGAAAAAACTAAATTAATTACCTTGAACAAGCTTATAAATAGGTAGCAGCAACGATGACAGAATAGATATATTTGACAAGTAAAAAGTGACAAAAACACAAAGAATTTTGATTTAAAAAGGTTTCTGAAAAATAAACTTAACTAGCACAGCAAGGAGGTGTGCAACATCCTCCCCTCAGTGCAGCACTGCACCAAGCTATCTGGTAATCCGTACCAGCTTCTTGGAGGGACGGCGAAGGACACCTCCAGCTGTGGCAACATCGACCACCCTGGTTACACCGCCCTTGCCCAGGTACAACTTCACTACTCGACCACGAGGCCACGAGCCTCGGGGCAGCGTCCCATCCACTATGACAACCACGTCGTCCACTTTGATTTCAACGTCTTGATTTTGCTGGCGTGGTTGCATAGTCGGCAGCACCTCCCGCACCCACCGATTTCGGGCTTCCGTAAGCCGGCGTTGCTCTAAGACCTTACCTTTTTACAACACACAACACACAACCTAAACCTTCTATCAAAAATAACCTAGATGTCCAATCAGAGTCTCAAAAATGGCACCTCAAATGCAATGTGCAAAATAAGAGCCAAGTTTGTAAGTGGGACGTTATTTGAGGTGCCATTATTGCGTACTGTTTTAGTTCGTGAAGTATTATCAAGGATATTTTTGATCGACGACCTAAAGATAAATAACTAGTTTTATGTTAAATACGTAAATGTGTTTAGCTTTATGCAATGCACATTAGACACGAGTTTTAAAGCGATTTGTCCATCACCCAAAATAAATGGCTAAGTCTTAAATATTGCAGAAGTAAATTCAACAGATACTTTTTAAACCCTAAGTGGTGCACATAAACAAACCAACCCAAGAACTGCAGGTTGCAGCTAGCACTGCAAAACCAAATCCTTGGATCGACGCCCAAAGAGATCAAAATTCAAAGTTTATAGGCGTAAGGAAAACACTGGATTAAATTTTGTTGAGGTTTAAGTTTTTATTTTATTTTTAGGAGAATTTTATGTGTTCGGCCAGTGGTCAAAATTAGCATTGTAGATGAAAAACATATGAATTTGCTTCTTTTGAAAAAAAAATTGATACCTATCGGCTATTACTAAAGCTTGTCGATGGCTACTTTACTAAAAAGAAAACAATTGACAGACGGAACAATAAAATAATTATTTTAGATATTATCATCATAAGGTATAAATTAGGCACTACCTAAGTACTTAATAAGCTGACAACATGTCCAGTCTTCGAAGTGTCCAGTCCATAGTGATTATAACCTTTAGGAGCATAATATCAGAAACGCAAAATAGCCGATTCGCATAATATGAGAAACTTGACGTTAGCACAACAAAAAAATCTACTTAAATCTATAAAACATTGTTTCTAAAATGTATTCTCGAAAAGGGCTAGTAATGGCTAGGTATTCAATGTTGTCAGTGACACAAGTATTTTTTCATTATTCAGGCACGTGGATTAGGCACGTTAACGAACGTCCGTCGAAATTTCGCTAAAACGTCAATACCCCAAAATACAAATGAGGCCAATTCTGAGCACTGTTGCTTGGAAAAATACAAATGTGCAAATTGTGCTGACGAATCGGCTACGCACAAACATATGGCGAGAAGTTATGTTAGGAGCCGCAGCGATTTTATTATATTCGGAAAAGTTCGTGGCATTTTTGTACTAAAAATAATAAAGATCCAACAGCGAGGAATATCTTTAGCATCAAAATTACAAGTCCTGAATCTGCTGAACCCCTTTTTTCAGTTATATTCGATAAAGCATCTTCTCCATAAGCATTACAAACCATTTTTTGAACACTAGGCTGTATGCTCACTATCCCTGTTGTTCGCAAAATATTCTATCATTGGGCATGTGAAAAAAACAAAAAAAAACCTTCGCGCCTTTTCCCATCATAATTATCATATTTTGTTTTTGTCGTATTTGTTGCTGTGTGGTAAATTACTTTGTTTTTAAACTTTTAGATTTTTGCATTCACAATGCTATTTTTATATTAAGATGAATAAATAATGAAAAAATATTAGAAAAAATCGACTCACCCGTAGCAACTCAGACGGGGGATTTTACGGGGACGGGATACTTTGTTTTTTCCTCGAAAATGTGTTGAAAAACGTCGTATGAAACTCGTAAGCTCTTGCTAATTGCACACTCGGCTGAGTTACGCCCTCGCCTGTGGCTCGGGCTGCAACCCACAGCCTTGTGTGCAATGGGCAACCTAAGCTTACTTGTCGTTGTCTCATAATGTACTATTACAAAATAACTCGAATCACAAGAGAAAATCAACTATTATTACTTTATAAAATAAGACTTGAGCAGGTAAAATCAGTACATTTACTAGTGAACATTTTGGTAACCAAGTAAACAAAGTACAACAGCTATAAACAGCTGTCTAAGATGACATAGAATCATAGAATTTAGATTAAACATTTGTAACTAACCAGTATCACAGCAAAGTTGATACCCTGCACTACCTTCTACAACTGCAAAAATATTCAGAAGTGAAAAATTTGGAATACCTAGTTAATAAATAAGATGAAATTATATGTTCTTAAAGTATTGTTGGCAGAACTCAATTTGAGCTCGTGTGTTTACAAACAAGTGAACACAGCCGTTGCCGAAATACAAATTACAATAAACTAATTTCGTACATTTGTGCAAATGAAATCCATCCCTAAATCAGTGAGCTAATTGACGCGAAAGCATTTGTTTTTTATTGCTTCCTCTTTTTGCAAATATAATTCAGAAAGGGAAGGTGAATATTAATAACGGGAAAGGTTTGAAAACACAGAGTTCACAGTCTGGGAACATTCGCTTAAATTAATATTGTGAGACTTCTCTAGTTCACCACCCTGAATTGTCAACCAATAGTATAATTATTTAATGTTTGTGAGAGCTTTTAATTAACTCTATAGGTACTCGTACGTAGCTAGACTGGATTAATTTATTTAGATTCACTTTTTTGTGAAAATGCAACTTTGATTTTTTACTGAAAAATAAAAATAGGGATGTTGTATTTGCCAACATAATTGACAACATTTCATTTTGAGAAAGTATTAAAATTAGAAAATCATTTAGAGATTTTAGTGTTCTAAGCTCGTATATTTTTTTCAGAATTTTTATACGAATTCGGAATACTAGCATGCCTACGTCTCTATAGACATCACAATTCACATCATTGACAGTTTTTTTTTTAATTTGAGGTTTGAAGAGGCAAGGCAAAGGCATCGCTTATATTTTACCTATACATATCTTGTACTTCCATCAGCCAAATTTTTTTTGATGTCCCCACTGCTGGGGCACAGGCCTTCCTTATGGGTTGGTAAGGAGGATGGGCCATAACCCACCACGCGGGCCCAATGCGGATTGGTGGGTGTTAACGACTGCAAATGCAGCCGGGACCAACGGCTTAACGTGCCTTCCGAAGCACGGAGGAGCTCGAGATAATAAACTTTTGGTCACCCATCCCATGACCGACCCTTGCGAACGTTGCTTAACTTCCGCAATCGCTGGGCCAGGCGACAAACCACTGCGCCACCGAGCTCCTCTTATCTTGTACTTACGACCTTTTAAAATAAACCATTTTCTATTAATTAATATCTCAGTAGTGTATGAAAATAAATGGAAAAGAAAAAATACGTGTTGCCTAAAAAAAGATAAATTTTCATTATATCCATAAAAACATGAACCTAAATATTTTGAAATGTTGTCAATTATGTAGGTAAGTATATCAGAAGTATGTTGGTAAATTTTATTTTATTCTCTTACTCGTATTTATTCATGTGGATCGTTCTGTCGCAGTTCACAACAGCGGAATTTAATATTCGTTCCATATTTGATGCACAATTGAAAATACCAACACAAAACTAATTCACAATTTCCACTAGCCGCTCCTATTCAAATATCTTGAATAATACGGGTGGTCCTTAGCTAATTTTGGATCCACTGGCTAGTTGACCGTACTCAAGTCACGTCCAATACGGTTTCGGTCGACGTTGCATTGTCAATATTTTCTGACTCGTCCTCCACAACCGACGGAGGGTCTTTGAGAGCTGGTAATCTTTGCGTTAGGGAAATCAGCTTATCTCATTTACATTTGTCAGAGTTCAGTCCATCTGTTTTGTCTGTAAGTATAAGGTAAAGTAATGGCAGACCGCAGATGTAGCAGAACTTTAAGGGAGTCATATAGAAGCAAAGGCTGCAACATCCACTTTTCTCACTATAGTAACTTTGAATGCAGTCTCCTAATGTGAAATCAGCTTCATCGTTTGACTTAATAATTTTGCAGCAAAACAGCAACAACTTATAAAATCACCGATAAAATCTTAGAATCGCAGCAAAAACCAACATCCCATTTTGAATGTTGCTGCCTTTGCTTCTATATGACTTTGCTAGACCAGTGGAACCAGTTCGTAAAGTTTGTTATTTTGCATAATATTCATCAGAATAATTTTAAAAGTATCAGAATATTTTTGTGTATACTAAAGAGTAAACTGCCCAAATTAAAACACAAAGTTTTTTGCACATACTTTACAAGTTACAACGGAGTAAATAGCATTTATTTTGACTTGTATACTTTCCAAAAAAACGCTTGATTATATTTCGTTTTTTAGGTAAAATTTGATAACGCCTAATAACTTAATATTACCTATCGCATAAGAACAGGTCTAAGTATATCTGTGTTCCGAAGTAACGAACAAAATACAAAGTGGATATTCTAGAAAGTAATTATTAATAATATTGAAAGTAGATAACTGTATAACTAGAAATGAATCAAATTCTGGAACGTAGCAGAATTATTAATTAAAATTAATTCCAAGAACCCATGTCAAGAGGCTTGTTGGTTAGGCGTAAAGGGAATAGAATCCATATTTGAGCACCATCAGAAGGCTACGCTCTGTTACTATACATATAAAGTATAGCATTAATTTGCTATGATATGTGAATATTAAATTGTATGATGGTTATCTCAAATGGTGTCTGAAACGGAATTTCCTCAAATTTTTGAAAATATTTTATGTGAAATTTTTTTTTATACAAATGAGTTTACTTGAGCTGAAAACTTAATATAATATTATAAAATACTAAATAATATTTTGAAAAAAAAAAATATATGTATATAACTATATACTTCCGCAAACAAAAGTTTTTGTTTGCGGAAGTAAGCTACATATATTTCTTTTTTCAAAATGGTTTGGGACTTCCGCCAAGTGACGCCTGATTCAATCAAATACTAAATAAAATACTAGGAAATATACGACTCGCACCAGATTAATTCTCAGACGGGAATCGAACCCGCGACCTTTGGATATCCGGTCCAATGCCAACCGAGTCACTAGTGGCATCTTCGAATTTCTTCTAGTATCATCCCACTCTTACGCTGCAAGCCAGCGTTGTTTCACCAATGTGTATGTTTTCGAACAATGGGGAATGTCCGAAAAAAACCAAATTGGCTGAATATTTTTCTATAGGTAGGAATAAGCTCCCTTAGTAATAGAAAAAAGTTTCAGAAGTTTTAGTTGCGTGAAAAAGTTTAAAAAAATTAAAGTTTATTCGACTTCACCAATATACAAAAGTAACAGTAGAATGGAAATAATACCTTTGCCACCACCTGCCACAGCCACAAGATGGTATAAAAAAAAGTTTCAAACATGACAAATTTCAAAATGTCAAATCTTTTTATTTTTTATTCGTGTTGTTGTTGTGGCAAATTATGGCAAAGGTATTAACTCCATTCTGCTGTTACTTTTACACATTTGTAAAGTCGAAGAGTTTTTAATTTTTTACAATTTTTTTACGCAACGAAAAATTCTGAAACTTTTTTCTATTACTAAGGGAGCTTATTTCTACCTATAAAAAAATATTCAGCCAATTTCATTTTTTTCAGACATTCCCCATTGAAATTCGAACAGAAAAGTTTTGAAAGTATGATAGAGTTTTCCTAAAGATGACTACAGAGTCATAATAATAACTTATTAAAAAACTTACCGACATAAAATTGGTATCTTCACTTGGCAAATACCTAACTAGTGGTGGAAAAAATATGAAAATGTCAATAGCGATCCAGAACTGATGGATTTATTATTTTATAGAAATATTGCAGGAAGTCAATTATTTTACTTGAAAGATGGATTAATGAGGTAAGTCGAATGGGAAAAGGGAAATTAATGAGATTAACACATTGAGTGGGTCGGTGTGCTAACCAATTAGGACTTATGTAAGTGTAGTGCCTATTATGTATAGAAACACAATTTAACGTTCTGCATAATTAACTTGACTTGATTACAACGTTGATTAGGAAGCAACATAGAAAAAAACTGTCCTAAACAACAATACCACGATTTTTTTAAAATCAGATGTACAAAACAGGTGACAGTCATAACAGTACAAGAAATGTAAATAACTTAAGAGCCCGTAGCGATTTTGCCGCTGACTGCAGCTCTCTCGCTCGCACATTTCATGTTTTCTCAAGATTTCTTAAATCTGAGTGTGCAATTGAAAAATGTGTCTCGGCCACTTTTCGCAATATAAGATAACATACATTTTAAAATATATTTCAGTTTTTTGTTGCTAAAGTACAAAAAGTTATCGTTTCTAACAGTTATTTGAACTGGCAAATACGATATCTTTTTGTACTTCAGCAACTCGAAACTGAAATATATGTTGAAATGTCTGTAATCTTAAATAGCGAAAAGTGGCCGAGACACATTTTTCATTTACGCACTCAGATTAAAAAAAAACTTGAGAAAACATGAAATGTGCGAGCGAGAGAGCGGCAGTCAGCGGCAAAATTGATACGGAGCCTTAAAGGCTAGGTTGAAACGTTTAAATATGTACACAAAACAACACGTCAGGTTATACAGCCAAACTGCGAAAACAACTTTTATTTCGTAGTCTATAAGGCTGCGTTCAGACCGCACGACGATAACGCACGATAACGCACGACCCGACCTCTACCCGAACTCAACTCAAACTCAACTCGAACTCAACTCAATCGGAGCCCACTCCTTGAAATATAGCGCCTACAATTTTGAGTTTTATGACACACTAGCGGCCGCCCGCGGTTTCACCCGCGTGGTTCCCGTTCCCATGGGAATATCGGGATAAAAAGTATCCTATGTTTTAATCCAGGCTATCTACTATCTGTCACAGATAATCTGTGTGCCAAATTTCAACCAAATCTGTTCAGTAGTTTTTGCGTGATTGAGGAACAAACATCCAAACCCACAAACTTTCACATTTATAATATTAGTATTTAGTAGGTAGGAAGTAGGATTAATAAGCTCCGTTGTATTTTGTCGATGCAACTGGACACACCCCGCGCTCAACCCGACCTCAACTCAAACTCAACCCGAACACAACCCGAACTCAACTCAAACTCAACTCGAGCTTAACCCGAACTCAAACTCACTTCAAACTCACCTGAACATTACACAGGAGCTTATTAATGTGTCATAAGACTCAAAATTGTAAGCGATGTATTCCAAGGTGGGCTGCGGTTGAGGTGAGTTTGAGTTAAGGTCGGGTTGAGGTCGGGTCGTGTGTTATCGTTTGAACGCAGCCTAAAGGTCGACATGTATAGTCTGAGGTGCCGTCGTGTGTACATACTACTGGAAATTTCTAGCAGCGATTATGTTGTGTTATTTAATATCTATAATATCTGCAGCAGTTTTAACCAAAGTCAATTATTGTCAGAGCAATAACCACGAATGCAGAATCGAGTGAAACGTTTTGAAAGATTAATGTTAAAATTAGTTCTTTATCATTCCCATCGGCTATCCATTCTGCATCCTTTTTCAATTCACACCCAAGCACCGCTTCAGCATCTAAGATCACCGTCTGCATTTGCTCCCCTGTGTGTCTGAACTGAACGTGACGATTTTACGTAATAAATCACAGTAAATCTCCTACGATTGTGTTAAAAGCGTCGAAATTTTGCAAAGCTAAACTTGTAAAGAGCGTACGTGATGTGAAAACTCAAAAGGGTCGGGTAAACACCTTTTGTTTTTGGTCAGACCTATTTCTTGCGTAGTGGTTATCCAATCTGAGATCCTTTTTAGTTCCGTAATTCTTATACGGTTTTATTGGGGGTCACATTTTACTTGCAGATTTGACGGAGGTACAGTGAATTCGAAAATAAGATTATCTGAATGATACAGGCAGGTAAAAGAAATAAAGTGGAATAAATGCTTAGAAAACATAACTAACCATCTAACTTGTGCAAAAGTGTTCCCTTGCTTAAAGGTTGAGTTTTTTAATAATGGGATCTTTAAAAAATATTCACAAGAATTGACTATCCAAGATCATTTCCGGAATCTACTGATTACCATCATCCATTCCCGTCTTTGTTGAAATGGTAACATTGTTAATAAATATATGGTCTGTGAGATAAAGAGTTTAATATTCTGATAAGCTTAATTTTACAGAAGCAAGAAAAAGTTGTATTTATTCATAATACAGGTATTTTCATTATATTACCTATTTTTACCTGCTCCCACCATTCCTGGGGGATGATTCCTGTGTGTTTTTATTTCCACACAACATCCTTACATATAATAAAACAGTAGAAAAAGTGTGTCTGTACATTACATATATTTAAAAAAAAAATATCTGGCGCGATGGAGACATAGTAATAGAGTAAGAATTTGAAAAAAAAGTGTGTCTGTTTGTCTGTTTGTTTGTCTGTTTGAACACACTAATCTCCGGAAATACTGAACGGGTTCGAATGAAACTTTTTTTGTTATATAGCTGTTAAGCCTGGGCATAACTTAGGGTATAATTGATTTTGGAAAATGGAACACCTGATGCGGAACCATAATGGTCCAGCTAAACTATACAAAATATAAAAATGACACCCTAGCAAAAGTTGTTCAGCCTGATGAGCATTTTTTGATGAGGTATAAAAATCTAAGATCTGGAACACCCGATGCAGAACCATAATGATCCAGCTAAACTATACAAAATAGAAAAATGACAACTTAGCAAAAATTGTTCAGCCTGATGAGCATTTTTGTTGAGGTACAAAAATCGAAGATCTGGAACACCTGATGCAGAACCATAATGGTTCAGCTAAACTATACAAAATATAAAAATGACATTTTTGCAAAAGTGTTCAGCCTGATGAGCATTTTTTGTTGAGGTATAAAAATCGAAGATCCGGAACACCTGATGCATAACCATAATGGTCCAGCTAAACTTTACAAAATATAAAAATGACATCTTTGCAAAAGTTGTTCAGATTGAAGATCTGGAACACCTGATGCCGAACCATATAACACTTCTACAAGTATTTTCTTATGTAACTACATCAGTTCATTTATATGCATTCGCCGAAGTCATAAAGTCCACGCGTACGAAGTCGCGGGCATCAGCTAGTCTATAATACACAGGGTGTTACAAAACAACCCGCAAAGCCGAATCTCGTCAAAACCGCAAACTCGTAAATCGCGAAAAGAATATAAAAAATAATAACCCTATCCTACCATATTCGGCATTACGGGTTGTTTTGTAATAATATGTCTCTATAAATATAATATAAGTATGTCAACATAACACATTAGTTATGCCCTTGTACAAAGCTAAACATCGCCGTGACTTACAATCAAGTTACACGCGGGTATACGTGATGCAGTTACAGTGAGGGATGGTGAGGGTGCAAAGAGCTTTTGTGTGACTGCTCCGAGAATTTGTAAGTGTAGGAGGACTTGAACAGAGAAAAAAGTTATGCATTAGCAAAGCTTGGAATTATTTTCAACGCACTTTTTTGTGACGGTAATATTAGTTCAATGTAACAATTAGCCCTAATAAACATAGAAGCATAAATTAACATCGCACTTCAGAAAGAAAAATAATATCACGAAAAAGAGAAGTTTAGAGCATTGCATAGGTATAGTCGGTTGGAACCAAGAAGGCTTTACAACCGACATTATTAATTGGTTAACTGTAATAATGCCATAATGCAAGAGCTTTTGTGTGACTGTTCCGAGAATTTGTAAGTGTAGGAGGACATGAACCGAGAAAAAAGTTCTGCATTAGCAAAGCTTGGGACATTTTTAACGCACATTTTTGATACTGTTATATTAGTAAAATTTGAATACAACAGATAACTTCAAAACGCACTACAGAAAGAAAAAACAATATCACGAAGAAAGAGAAGTTTAGAGCAATGCATAAATAGTTACCAAGAAGGCTTTCAACCGACTTTATTAATTGGTTAACCGTTCAATAATGCACGGTTTAGTAAAGCTACCACCAATTATTTACTACCTACCCAAATTATTCCCTGTTGCTATCGCGATAAGGTCGGTTTCCATGTAAGAAGGTCTTAATCAAGTAATAAGCATATATGTGCCATAGACAAACAGCCCGGAGAGAAACTTGGTCCGGACAATGACGGACATAGGACATCTATCCGTTTAACGGAGCGTGAAGCCAGCCATCGACCCTTCAGTTAAGGCAAGAACAGACTGTAGTTAAGCGCAGAGCTGTTACAGTGTTATAGAGGTATACCGTAACTGTTAACTACGCCCAACAGGATTGAGTTTCATAAAGCTGAATAAAAGGAAAACTTATGTGTTGAAGGCCTAGATTTCGGTTACCAGTAAGAAAGTGCAAATCAACTTTTAGCTTGTTCCTTTTAGTTTAAATAATAATTAGATTTACCTAGTTAACTATCTTTTTACTCATCACAGAGGTCCAAAAACAATGCAAATAATATGAACCTAAAACATAAAACTATTTTATCTTATCTTTACTTTGGTCTCATAAGCTTTTGTTTTGATAAACCATGGTCTTTTCGATGTTTTTATTGGTGTAAACACTTATGTACTTATATCACAGCTCTTGAACATCAGGAACTTAAATTGGGTTCTTTCTTGCACTTGTTTAACAATAACAAACTTTCAAAAACAAACTGGATATCCCAGCGAGAAGTTACCCGAAATCCTCTATCAGAAAATAATTTTCTATTTTGACTGAATAATCAGTGTGATAAATATTTAATAATCTTACTTTAATTTTAACCAAAAGAGACGAAAAAAGTGAATCTACTTACCGTTTTTTTTTTCATTAAGGTTCTTTGTATTAAAGGTATGTTTATATGCTCAGGCGAAATCGTCGTAGGCCGTGCGAAAGAAGGGTCTTGCTCGCACCTAATCAAGAATTAGGGCTTTATTTACTCGGCAAATTGTTCTACGGGAAACAAATTAGTCCTAGGATAAATCAGTGATCAAGAAAAAGTAATTTTGTATAATCTCCAGAGAGAACAATTTAAGAAAGTTGATTTTTGTGTTAAACTCGTATTTGAGAGTATGTAGCTATTGCAACTTCTTTTTTTACGACATGAGTAATGTATTTACACTTTTATAAAATTTAAGTAGTATACAGATAGATTAATCGTTATGTATTTAATGGCATACATAGACAATGAATAATTATGTTGAAAATGGTTATGTTATGACTCAAATGCGTATTCCGATTTAAAGTGATTCAAATTGTAACCACAAATGGTTTGGAAATTTTCATAGTATCTACCAAATACTGTTTGTAATTAACAATTTCCCGCAAACCAACATCAATTTATTTCCATACATTTATCATCATTTCATTATGCATATTGTTTTGTTGATGTCTGTATAATTTTAAGTATTAATGTGTTATTAGGTTGTACAATCATGTAATATTCAAGCCATTATTAGAGTATTCGAGGTAGAACAGAGACTCGACTCTACATCATGAAATTGGTAAATTTCAAGAAACTTAACTCGATCAATTTGAAGAAAGGGATTGAAAATTGCGGCGCTACTATCAGACTGTTGCTTAAGTATAGCAAAATACATATACGCTCACTTTTTGGGGTTCCGTAGCCTAATGGCAAAAAACGGAACTCAATTATTGATTCGTCATGTCTGTCTGTCTGTCCGTCCGCTACTTAATTCCAGGTATTCTGTAAACCGCTTTACAAGTTTTATACAATAATTAAAAAAAAAAAGATTAAGGGGGGCTCCCCAAATATGGAACTGAAACTGAATTTTTTTTTTCTCAAATTCAACTGTTTGAAAGTTATACACTTCCTGAGTTTTAAAGTTAGAAAGTGAAAAATCTAAAAAAAAAAATACTTTTAACGAAAGTTAGTTTGAACGAGATATATTTAGCAGTTTTAGAGATATAGCACATTTTCCAAAACCGGAAATATAACCTTGTCATTTATACAAACACTTTGAAAAACAAAGTAATTTTTGCAGACGAAAAATGATAGTGGTGATAGTAACTACGGAACCCTACTGCGCGTGGCCCGACATGCACTTGGTCGGTTTTTTCTTACTTGCATAACGGTTCCCGCCCACGAGCGACTTTTTGTAGCTGCGATAACCGCGGCAATAATAGCCCGCGAAATGACACGACAAAGGTTTCCAGCGAAAAAAATTTACGATTATCGCCGCGATTAACGCCGCCATTATCGTAGCTACAAAAAGTCGCTCGACAAAAAATCGCGCGCTCAGCGATTAATCGCTTGTGGTCAGGAAGCCTTGAAATGAAATATATTTATTTGCGTTAATTGTGGTTACATTACAAGATGTTATAGAGATCAGTTGGAATCACACAATTAGCTGTTTCCAGCATGCAAAATTATGTTACAATACAAATACAATACAATTACTATTCTATACATTACATACGAACAAACAGTTTAATAACATTTTACTATCTACTACTTTATAAAGCCTATCTCATACCGCCATATTCAATTCCATTCTTTAAACGTGATGATGAATATCGTTTCTTTTAATAGTTGCTGCATTGAGCCGCGGCTTTAAATATGTATAGAGATTTGCCCCCTGATTACTTAACCCTGTTTAACGTTTGAAATATATTGAAACCGTTTGTAATCTTTTGAAATGACTTAATGAAATTCATCGTTTTATTTATATTAATAAAGTGCTATTATAGCACTCTGTTATCAACTGAAACTATCAAATTTCATTTATTTCAAATGATTAATACTTATAATTTATTCATACCATGTTCTTGAAAAACAAAGAGGCAATACTTAGCTTACTATTTTCTATTACCATAGCTCTGCATATTCACTGCTACAATAGCTCAATTATCGAAGAATTTTAAGAGTTATCTCAAGGACTTATTTACTTGGGAGATGCTCCTGCAACTGTCTGGTTTCCGAAACTCCTGGCATATTTTCGTCCAAAGCTCCAAGCCTCTAGGTGTTCATTGGACAAGGTCTATATTTCGATGTCGCACGCTATATCACCAGAAACTGCATTGTCCGAATGCTTGAAGATCATAAATTTCATGTAGCAGCTTTCCAAAGGCTGTTCTGTAGATACATTGCTTTGCACCTATTTTAATACGTGTATAGTTACATCACAAAAGCAAATTGGTTATCTTGATTGTGAATAATCATTAAAACCTTAGATTTAAAAAGTAAACATTTTAATTTTAATTCATGAAGTCTTATCAAATAGTTTTTCCTTCGGTTTTATTTTGGGAAAGGTGTTAATATCGAAATATATATCTCCAATATATGTTTTATTCAGAGCTTAAACGACACCAAAATCTATGGATATGGAGTGAGAACAACAAGAAATAGTAAAAATGGATGTGACATCAATACTATCTTTCTTATTTATTTTTTCTCAGATAGCGCTTATCAATACAGGACATTCTCAATTTGGTATTTCTAAGCACATTCTCTACTAACTAAAGAGAAATCTAAGAAAAACTTTAATTTAAAAGAGACTCTGGCATAAAAGATCCCTTAAAAATAGAGGCTTTTACAAGCTTTTATTTAATTTCACCTGTCCGGTGTTTGTTTGTTTGTTTTTAACCGACTTCATCAAAAGGAGGAGGTTCTCAATTCGATTGTATACTTTTTTTATCGTTGTTCTCACATATCTTTGTCATTTATGGACCGATTTTAATGATTATTTTTTTGTTCGATTGAGTATTCTTGCGAGATGGTCCCATTATTTTTTTTTCAAATCGGTTTAGTAGTTTTTGAGTAATTCTGAAAATACTATGATTTTGCATAAACTACCTTGACGACTTTGTTATTTATGAACCGAATTAGACGAAGTTTTTTGTGTTGGAAAGGAATCCCTTTAGTGTATTCTTTTTGACCGACTTAAAAAAATAAGGCAATAGCGAGATTATTCTTATTAGTCTGGCCCATGGTCTAATGGAAAACAAAATCTAGCATTCCGTGACAAGCAAAGAATAAAGGATTTTTTTTCTATCACACTCATTACAATTTTATATTGTGCTTGTTTAATTGTGATTTATTTTTCTTAGCACGAAACAATTCCAGTTAAAGATGAATGAATGTAATTTTCAATACTGTTAGCGGATATGACGTAAGAAAGACGTGTTACCCACGCGAATTCCTCTAAATGCCATACTTGTCGCAATATGTTATAGTACTATGGTCTACATGGGGTACTATTAATATTCTGTGATCTGGGGCTCTATTTTCGAAAGGTGGCGAGCGCTCTTTACTACTTATTTCTTTGGAGAAAGAAATGAGTATTCTTTGGACAACTGAATGTATGCTGTCGAATGAAAATGAGTAGCAAAGAGCGCTAGCCGCCTTTCAAAAATAAGCTGTAGTACGTAAAGTTACAAAACAAATGACGGAGAAGTTTTCAAATATAGCCAGAGTAGCACAGACTTATTTTGTGTTGACGCTCTCAAAATAAAACCATCCCCTTTTCTCACATCTACGTCGTGCGGTCATAAATCGCAGCCGGTCGCGATCGATGGCCCACTTATGATACATAGTTTCCTGCACCGGACTCTCACGATAAAACCTTGATTTGTGATCTTCGTATGGAAAACGCTCCGTTTCAATCCAACCGAACTATCAACGTCGTGATCTGAATTAATGCGTTCTTTCGATGAAATGTAAAAAAAAAAACATAGAAGTAAAAAAATACGTAAACTTCATAACAACGAATGCTTTAATTAATAAATAGATAACCACTTAAATTTGGTCAAGTACTTGTACGTGTGCCGTGTATGTGCCGGCTTAGAATAGCATTACCCCCTATCATCCCGTGGGTGTCGTAAAAGGCGACTAAGGGAGCATAGCCTTCAAGAGACAGGCAGCAGCGTCTCCAAAAAAACCTTGGCTTACTGCGATCGCCAACCCGCCTGCCAAGCATGGCGATTATGGCAAACCACCCACATTTTCATAAGGAGGCTCAAGGTCACCCAGCGTGCAATGGAGAGAGCCATGCTCGGTGTTTCCCTGCGTGATCGAATCAGAAACGAGGAGATCCGCAGGAGAACTAAAATAACCGACATCGCTCGAAGGATTGCTCAGCTGAAGTGGCAGTGGGCGGGACGGTGCGCGGTTGCCATTCCAGAACCTTTCCAGGCGTTGGGACGCCCCCGACAAGGTGGACCGACGATCTGGTGAAGATTGGGGGAAGCCACTGGATGCGGGCAGCGCAGGACCGATCGTCGTGGAGATTCTTAGGGGAAGCCTATACCCAGCAGTGGGTATCGTGCGGCTGATATGATGAGGATGATGACGTGTTCAACTTAGTTCACATTAATTCATAATAATTCATAATTGTTTATTTGCGATAAATAGGGTATTACAGAGATGGTAAGAAATAATATGTTGCTTAAACCTATTTAGCCATACACTGATAGCTGTATATATACGAGTCAAATGGGGTTGGTGTTCAAATGTTGCTCTACTTGTGGTCAAAGATAAAGTAGAGCAGAACTATTTTCTTTTAAAATGCACTGTTGCCTATAACGAGATTAAAAATCCAATCAGCCAGCTCCGTAAATTTGAAATCTCGATGTTCATCAAAGAGGGACTGGTTACATTCCACATGACCGCTCGCGGTCGCCGCCCGCTTATTTGTGTAAGAAATGAAAAAGTGGACCGTATCGAGTAAATATTATTTTTCTTGGTTCCGTTATATATAATATTTTTAGAGGAAGGCAGTAGCTTCGCTCAACCTGATGCTGACTTGAATGAATTCGAAATCTACACGCAAATGCTTCTATAGCCCATTTCAATAGAATCTGTCCAAAAAGTTGACAACCTAAAAATAACTTGGTGACACTAGGTTGAACCAAAAAGTTTGTTCAACAGTTTATTCAATAAAAATAAAATATACAACGTGTTACAAATAACCCTACCGAATATGATAGATAGGTATATGCCATCAAACTGAACAAATTTTACTATTGGACAAACACTAAAATCGGGAAACAAAAACAGAAAATGTATGAAACAGCTGATTTTTACGCGATTTCAGAGTTTGTCCAATAGTAAAAATTGTTCAGTTTGATGGTCTCTATCTACCATATTCGGCATTAGGGGGTTTTATGTAACACGAAGTAAGGTAGATAAAAACTTAGAATAATTACACCTAGAAGCCGTGTCCTTGTATGCAAAGTGAGGCAACTTATACTGAGCCAAAATGGCTCAGTTCTCAGATTTATATCCTTCATACGTTACCTAATCGTAACTAAAATCCAATAATATAATAATTAATCTCTTTAAGGTAGGGAAATAGAAACTGTTTTGTACTTATTAGGTATGATTATGTAATGATGGACAAAAAAAATCTGAAAACGGCGCCATTTTGGCGGTTTTAGTTGCCTCACTTTTGACAGCGCGCTTTGTAGGGAATTATCGTTCTAGGTGTAATTATTCTAAGGATAAAAATAACTTTGTAACTTACTTATATTGAATCAATAATTAAACATTACATATCGAAATGACGTTTTGACCTCCGACCAATGAGGATCAGTAACGATTTTTGTTTAGTGGCTAATTAGAAAGCTTATGCCAGCACATGATTAACTGTGAAAAAAAATTTACGATATCTCTTAGACCTGAGAAGATATAAGAGCCAAAACACTGATTTTTTGGGGGTCCCTATGACATCATCGCGACGTACGCGAACCTTATGTCGTACGTGATAAAGCACATATTGCCTTGATCTTGGCATTTCTTTCAAACCCTTTTAACTCAACCATTTCTAAACGGATTTCAAAAATTGTTTCACTAGGTTTTATAGCTATCAATATGTGTTTATAGTATACCAATAAAACTATAGGATTCAAATCTGTTACTGATCCTCATTGCCAACCAACAATTTCCCGCGTAACCCTAAATATAAAGCTGAACTTCGAGCCGCGAACACCGTTTCATTACGCGGTGGGAATTGAAAATGCTTGCCGTTGATTTTTTAACGGGAAACTCGACTGTAGCACTATTTTCATTTGTGACGAATGTTTGTATTGAAACTTTGTGCAAATTTGTTTTGCTAAAACCTGCCACTGTAAACAATGTGTACGGTTTGCCTTCGTTGGCGTTTGCGGTTTACGGCTACGTAATTGTTTAGTTTCGACTCGTTATTTAATTTTTTTTATTATATATTTATTCAAAAAATACTTACAGGCTTACAGAATATACAAAACGCCAGTAAGCTTAATCTAACAATAATATAAATGAATTAATTAAAGTTTACCACAATTACAAAAACACTAACAATATAATAATAAAAAAAACAAATGTCAAATAATAAACATGCAATAAAAAATAAAATTCTAAATAATGTCCAAAGAAAAATTAATAAATTAAAAAAATATTAAAAACACGACTGCCCTGCCAAAACGAACTAAAAAGTTAAACAACAAGTGTCATTGCAGTCGGGGGACCTTATCATGGAACAATTTTTATCAAAGAGGTCCCCCGACTGCAATGACACTTGTTGTTTAACTTTTTAGTTCGTTTTGGCAGGGCAGTCGTGTTTTTAATATTTTTTTAATTTATTTATTTTTATTTCACACATTTTAGTGACATATTATATAGTTTTGGAATGTGCTCATCAAGGCCTTTCATTTGATGCCCATATTGTAATAACAAATGAAAAAAAAAATTTTTTCACCTTTGAAAATGGCGTCGTACAGTCGTCATATTGATTTTTTCTAAAAAAAATATAGCCAGTGTCACTCGGGATGTTGTAAGGATTCTAACGATACCCCATTTATCCAAATCAGTTCAGGCATTTAGAAGTTATGGTGGAATAAAGAAACTCACATACCCACAAACATACATGAATCCTGAACACATAACACTCTTTTTGCTTTGGGCAGTCGTGTAAAAAAAAATAGAATAACAATAAGATTAAAAAAAATACTATATAAAACAAAGGGTCTACTACTAAGCCAAATTAGGATTTATAATGTCAACAACTAAAATTTGGTAATTCGAGTTATGATGAGTTACATTAAAATATAAATACCTTTAATCATAAATAAAATCTAAAAAAGCTCTTCTCGCTCCTGTAGATAGAAGGTATAATGCGAATGTAAATAAATGTAAAAATACCAAGGAAAATTTTAGAAAAAACTTTTAAAAGATAGTTGCGTTTGGGTCATTACAGCCTAACGGTCGTAAAAATTTCACAGAGTTTTAGAATAAAATTATGTTTTATTAATATTATCATGAAAGTAGTTTTGTTAAAGATATAATATCTTAAAAGGTTACGTTATCAACTATAAACTTTGAAAAGCACAAGTGTATCTAAAGAATACATTGGTATTGGTGATGGGCTCTTTTTTCCGCATTTAGACTCGCATTTGGTCCGTTATGCGTGAACACAGCATTGGTGTGGCTAGTCTAGCCATCCCAGCTCCTTCCAGAAGCGCAGAAGCCTCCTGGGGCGTTCACATGCTTCTAGGAGCGACCTCACGTCTTTGAGGATTTCTGCCCGGTGTGCGGCCAAACCCACGCACTCCAGGATCACGTGGGCGGCTGTTTCCTGCTGTTGCTGTTTTCTAAAGAATACATTATAACGGTCGTAACGACATGGTCCAGTTGGGTTGAAATGACCAGTTTATCATAAGTTTGTAACTGCAATATTGTCAATATAGCCCTAAATCGATGACCTCCGTGGTCGAGTGGTTTGTACTTTGTACGCCGGTTCTCCAAGATGTTCCCATCTCTGAGGTTCCGGGTACGGGACCGTACCCGTAGTTTGGGGGTTGGGTCTATTTAGAAAACGAACTATTCTATATTGGCTCATAATGTGGGTGTTTTTGGGTCCACCGTTGTCACTGATTTTAGACAAGTGCTTTAGCTACTTTGAAATCGGAGCACGTTTGTGATGTTGTATAAATGTATTATTTATTATAATAATTGTTATTAAATCGAAATGCAACACTACTGAAATTATGTAAGTCGCGGCTTGGCTTGAGACAACCGTATAATCTTGGGCACATAGCGGAAAATTTGGGCTTGTGCCAAATGAGTTAATGGTTGATAAGCCAAGGTTAATTCAGCTTTGTTTCTGAACGTCTGCTTTAGGGCATTAAATTTACTAAATGGCCTCAGTAAATGCCTCAATTTTGCCCTAAGCTTATGCCTTTGTGTTTAAATGGCGTTTTAAAATGAACTTACACTATAGCGTGACAAATGGAGTTCTGAGTATTTAAAAGAGTGATTGGAAAAAAATATATTTAAATGCACAACTATTTCATGCAAAATACATTTAATCACACTTAATGTTCTTTTGTTTTAAAACTTAATGTAGTGGCACGAAAGCACTTTTTTGCTATTAAATAAATAATGAAATATTATAACATTTTAAGGTGCTACAAATCAATTTTAAACAAGAGAGCCTAAAAGATTTCCCTTTCAGAGCTTGCATTTTTTCCTCAAATGTTAAGTCCAAGCTTAGCAAATATTAAAGTTGGAATTTACACGTCAGTAACACTCAATAGTTTGTGCCTATATATGCTAGTACTCATTATTATACTATGGCCTAGATATCTCCAGGTCTCCACTACGGAGAAATGTGTAACTGTAATAAAAACCGGCCAAGTGCGAGTCGGACTTGCGCACGAAGGGTTCCGTACCAAAAAACGACAAAAAATCACGTTTGTTGAATGGGAGCCCCACTTAAATATTTTTTAAGACTGACTTTTTCGAAATTGTTTATTTTATTTTATTTATTACTAGCGGCCGCCCGCGACTTCGTCTGCGTGGAAAGGTTTTTTTGCTATCCCTCGGGAACTATACATTTTTCCGGGATGAAAATTATCCTTCTCTATACCCCTGATAACGTGTATGCAAAATTTCATGATGATCGGTTCAGTAGTTAGGACGTGAAGGCGTAACAAACAAACAAACAAATAAACAAACAAACGGACTTTCGCATTTATAATATTAGTAAGGATTTCCGGACCTCAAGGTAAACGAGAAAAAAGCAGGCACTAGAGAGATGGTCTGATGAAATTAATAAAGTAGCAGGAGACAAATGGATGACTGTAGCCCAAGATAGAAAAAGGTGAAAAAATTGGAGGAGGCCTATACTCGTAGAGAGGTCCTTGATAGCAAATAGACCAACATGACGCGTGTATTGACACATATTAATTGTATTCAACTATAATTTTACATGATTATGAATAATTTAATATATAATTATTTATATATTAAATTATTCATAATTATAATTATGTAAGCAAGTGCTTAAATAATGTTTTTTTATGTACAACGGGATAGTGCTTGATTGGCCTTCACCTCACCTGATGTCAAGTGACGATAAGGCTGAAGGTGGAAGCGCACTAAACCCGGAATCCTCATCACTGAGGATGATAAAATACTAGCGGCCGCCCCGCGGTTTCACCCGCGTGGTTCCCGTTCCCGTAGGAATATCGGGATAAAAAGTATTCTATGTTTTAATCTAGGCTATTTACTATCTGTGTGGCAAATTTTAACCAAATCGGTTCAGTAGTTTTTTCGTGATTGAGGAACAAACATCCAAACCCACAAACTTTCACATTTATAATATTAGTAGGATTGTAATTTGACATAATATAGCCTTAAAATGTAATCTAAATATTATCAAGAAAATAAATGGTTGTACAGTGTATGTACATAATAAATAATAAATTATTGTTTCACCTATACAGAAATGTAGAGTTTTATATGACGTTCTACTTTATGTTATACTATCCGATAAAGTCCTGAAAGTTGCTTAACCCCTTATTTTAATTATTTCGCGAACTTAAATATTATTTGACACTCCGAATTACTCCAGAAACATCCTTTACAAACGTAAAGCAAAAACTTAAGACAGCTCCAACGTTTTTTACCTTATCTCTCACCCTAAAAGGTGAAAATGTCATTAGGGCTAACGAGCCAAGTCGTTCACATCTCAATGGGTATATGGGTGTTGCTGAATACGAACTTTTGTTGGTTCAGCCAAATGATGAATCATTGCATTACTTACTTTTACAGTATTGATATAAAAGATCTTTAAAAGCTTATCATCGATAAATAAAAACAAAACAAAATATTAAAATAGTTATTAATGAAACCCAAATCAATCGGAGTTTACAGACAATTAATAAAAAGAAATTTTAGGTGAAAGCAATTATTGTAAAAAATACAATTTTGTGGTTTATTAAAAAAATTATTAATTTTTAAATAGCCTCAATTAACCTTATCAAAGGTTAATGAGAAATCACGATGTTGTTTTATAAGTTGAACTTAAAATCATATTGCAAAAAAGTCTTAGAAAAAATCTGACTCACCTAATCACGTACAAAAACGACTTTTCTTCATAAAAGACCGACATTGCAATAGGGGAGGTTATGAGCTAAAGAGCTTAGACCAATTTCCCAATCAAGACGCCATAATCAGAGTGCCTATTACGAACAAAGAGTCACAATGATCGGACGTAGTTTCGTTTCGTTCGGACGACTTGGATTTTCTCGATTTTAAATCCTAAGCACCCTCATTCCTTACTATAGGTATATGAAAGGAGGAAGGAGCTCAGTGGTTTAGTGCCTGGCCCTAGGATTATGCATGTTAAGCAATTTTCGCCAAAAATGTATTATTTCGAGTTTCTTCGTGCTTCGGAAGGCACGTTAAGTCGTTGGTCCCAGCTGCCTTTGCAGCCGTTAACACCAACGAATCAACATTAGGCCCGCGTGGTGGGTCATGTCATGGCCTATCGTCCTTGTCCACCCATATAAGGAAGGCCTGTGCCCCAGCAGTAGGGAAATAAAAAATGGTTGATGTCGATACGCGAAAGTGACTTTGCTTGTTTGTTAAGCTTCCACGTTTTAACTCTCAACCAGGCTTATTATCGTGAAATTTTACACGTTGTCAGGGTTAGAGAAAAAGACAAAGAGTTCCTTTCATCCAGAAAAAGTACTGTTTTCGAGGAATAGAAAAATAACTGACTACACGAAGTCGCGGGTGGCCGCTAAATGAGCTAACTAATGTCACGGAGTGGGACGAACATCGTCCGATTATAGCGATGGCTTTTTTTATTCCGCCCCCTAGCTCCAAAAACTCCTGAGGGTTGCGCATTTTTCATTTCAGGAACGGACGCCCCGCGGCTGCCGCGTTAATAAAGTCACTCCAAAGCCCTTTTAGCCGAGAACGTTCATTTATAAACGTCATGTGCTCCTACGATACCGAGTGTGGGACTTAAATTAAGGACACTGACGGCACACTACTTTTGGATGAATTTCGAAAAAAGTGCTCTTAAATTATCAACCTTTATTTTTTTTATTTTGGTTAACCAGTGATTGGTTACACTATTTAACATTAAAAACTTAATAGCTACTTATTTTGCTAAATGTAACAATCTTTGAAAGGGAACACCACATGCAAAAGAATTAAAAAAAAAGAAAAACCGCCTTCAAAAAACTGAAAACAAACACAGCTTAAAAATTAAATACCTCTAAAAAGCAAGAAATAATATTCGAATCATTCGTTACACATATCAATATTAATAAAACACGTCTATTGAAGTCGGGTGGGGCTGGAGGACAACTTATTTTTTTTCTTAAAGCCCCACCCGACTTCATTAGACGTGTTTTATTAATATTGATATGTGTAACGAATGATTCGAATATTATTTCTTGCTTTTTAGAGGTATTTAATTTTTAAGCTGTGTTTGTTTTCAGTTTTTTGAAGGCGGTTTTTCTTTTTTTTTAAAAAGCTTTTTTATTTTCAACTTTTTAGTGGTAGGTATGTAAGCGCAGCGTGTAAATATTTTTTAACTTTATATAATGGTAAAATGCCCAGAACTCAATTTCCAAATTTACGCTGTTTGTTTTTGAGGAGTTCCGTTGTGTCATCGTAGTCCAAGTCTAGTCTAGAACGTTGCATCGCAAACCATGATTTGGTTTGTTTTGGATTGCCATAAACTTACCAAAACCTAAATCACTTTACTTATACTATTTGATTTTGAAGAGTTCCTTTATGTATCTTCGAAGTTCGAAGTCCAATAACAATGAAATTAAATTGTGACCACTCTTGAAGTATACCCTTTCAAATAAAAAAAGAATCATCTAAATCGGTTCATAAACAAAGAAGTTATGTCCGAAATTCCATAAAAACTCGTGCGATGGCGAGCTAAATAATTGATATTTTTCAGGATTATGAAAAAACTACTGGCCAGATCTCTGTAAAAAATTTATGGGACCACACACGAACTATGTTCTTTGAGTTAAAAAAAGAATTGTACAAATCGGGTAATAACTGACGAAGCTATGTTAAAACATAAAAAAAAAAAAAAAAAAAAAAAAAAAAAATACCGTCGACTTGAGAACCTCCTCCTTTTTTTGAAGTCGGTTAAAAAGAAAACTTACTGCTTATTCTTTTATCATATTTATGCTAATGATGGAGGTAAATATGAACTGTATTATGAGTTTGTACAGTTATGTTTACTAAACTAAACCAAAAATGGTCATACAAATGTCTTCTGCAGTCGCTATATCGAGTCTAATAAGAGTAAACTCATAATACGATCACCATACTAACCTAACAGAAAGTAAATAATTCTGGATATCTAAATGCATTTTTTTGGTGTGTTAAAGAGATCCTTACTTCCTTACTTTATCCTTACTAATATTATAAATGCGAAAGTCCGTTTGTTTGTTTGTTTGTTACGTCTTCACGTCCTAACTACTGAACAGATCATCATGAAATTTTGCATACACGTTGTCAAGGGTACAGAAAAGGACATAGGGCACTTTTCATCCAGAAAAAACGTTTAGTTCCCGAGGGATAGCGAAAAAACTGTCCACGCAGATGAAGTCGCGGGCGGCCGCTAGTTCACAATGAACACCTTATCTAGTCTGTTTTAGCTCTTTTGATTTTATTTATATACTAGCTTCCGCCCGCGACTTCGTCCGCGTAAATATTAGAGAAAATCCTTAGGGAACCTTCAACCAGGGACCGACCAGCCGTTTTTCCGCGATTAGGCGGGTACCCACCAAGCGCGCTGCCTCGCGAGGCAAGACGTTTGCCACGTGAGGCGGGCCTCGCACGAGGCTAAAGTTATTTCTCGCAGTGAAAAAGTGAATAATTTGTTATTAAATGAGGAAGAAAGTAATAGTAAAAGAGCAAAAGAGCATTATGCAAGTCACGCAAAAACCGAGCAAAATGTAAAAAAAACCGTGGAGTTTGGATCGCCACAGGTTCGTACTTTATTCTTAAGTAACATAATTATTCACTTATTTTATTAAAATATAATCTATGCTAGCTAAAGTATTGTGTTTCTATTTAACTGAAATTACTCTACATTTGTCAATTATTACATAATAAAGATTTATTTTATGGACACCCTATTTATACGATCCGGCCAGACGTGGATGATAAAATCGTAAAATGTTGACGATTTAAAGATCTGGTCAAATTAAGTTGCTCATTTCATGAAATGCGATCATTTCATGAAATTCTCGAGCATTTCATGAAGTGAGCAAATCTACGATATGGCCACGACATATACACAACATTTGCCGTACTTGATGCTAAATATTGAACTTGTTAATTAAAATTTAAAAATTAGTTTAGAAATAAAAAGGAATAAACACTATGTCATTATAACTTAAGGTAAATTAATTGAATTTATGCCGAGTGTGCACTGAGAGGTTGAAAGTGATTCATTAATTCGGATTGACAGATCAAACGTTACGCCATCGAATAATCGGTTGAAAAGCTGTAATCAAAGGAAACCGAAAGACACCCAAGTGAGAAGTTTATTTCATTACACAATATAAAGTACTTACCTACCTGCTGATTTCAATAAAAGAGTCAATAGTGACCTTCCATTAAACCTTTAGGCCCTGTCCTAATCATCGGTCGTGCGATCATGCGTTGCGATTTCATCGTGCGATGAATCTGAACTATAGACGCATCGCATGATCGCGCGACCGTCAATTAGGAAATTCAATAGATATCACTAGGTTTGATCGCACGGTCGCACGACCACTTTCATCGGACGGACGCGCCATCGCACGACCGATGGCCAATTAGGACAGGGCCATACAGTACTTACTTAAAAGAGAGTTACCTAGGTCAACATCAAATTGTTTGGAATTTTAATCATGATGATGTAAAAAAAGTAAATAGGTAGGTACTTTCTTAATAAATAAATTTGAATTGTTTCGAAATTAACTTTTCCAAGAGAACGCACGCAGCATACATACGTGTTTTTATAAGCAAACTGTTTGATGAACTGACTTTATTAATATATTCTGAAACTCGAATAAATAAATAAATAGGACACGTCACTCACGTGTTATTTTAAAGAAGAAATACCACGCACTTTGTTATTTTGTACAGATACGAAAAAAACAAGGCAACCTTTTTTCACTTAAATTTTAAGACACTTTATAATGCAGTCACAAGAAAAATTATTGTGGCAATTCACATAATCTGTAACAAAATCAAATACTAGTTACCTATAAAAACAAATCCCTTAAGTTAAGTTTTATTCTTCAATAAACATTTTAAACCATTAAAAATATCATATACAAGGTGTTTGGTAAAAGCCTTATAAAGCCGAATAGGGTAGATAGGGACCATCAAACTGAACAACTTTTACTATGGAACCAACTCTGAAATCGCGAAAAAAAAATCAGCTGTTTCATACAAAAATTTATTACGAAAATTTCAAAATGTATGAAACAGCTGATTTTTTTTTCGCGGTTTCAGAGTTGGTCCCATAGTAAAAGTTGTTTAGTTTGATGGTCCCTATCTACCCTATTCGGCTTTATAAGGCTTTTACCAAACACCTTGTATTTATCTACACCCATGCTTCAAATCCTTTATAAAGGTCTACGGTTTTTAAGTCCTAGTAGACTAGTTTTGACTCATTTCCAGCGGCTAAATTTGATATAAAGCATTTCAGGCAAAATCCAAACAAAGCCTTTCAGAATTATGATAGCTTGTTGTTTTTGACTAATTCGTTAATTCGGTATTAAGTAGTTCGGGGTACAGAACGTAGGTATATTAACTCTTGGTTTTTTAAGCTTCGGGATTTAGTCTTTTAGGTAAAATGTCCTTTCGGGATTTTAAACGTTCGGCCATACAACCATTCGGCCTTTTAATTTTCGGTCTTTCGTCCATAGGTCTTGTAAAATTCGGTCTTTTCTACTTCGACATTGTAATGCATACCCTTTATAAAAGATTCCGAAACAGTTAGCTTATAGTCAACATTAAAACAACCAGTGTCATAGTAACCACCATATCCGAGCGAGAGCATATCGCGCTCCTCGCGCTCACGCCCGAAAAGAGTTACATTATGAGAGTTATTTTATGACGAGACGCGCCGCGCGCATGAGGGTCGCGACATGGTCTCGCTCGGATATTACGGCTACCATGACATGACAACAGAACTGGTTGTTTCAAAGTTGCCAATAAGCCACCGTTTCAAAACCCTTTATAGAGGATTCATTTATCATTGTTGTAGATAAAGTAAGTCTTGTATGCAACTGTACATAATTAGATATTAAAACACTCATGTGACACTTTTATCACACGGAGGCGAATCGTGTTTTGATTCCCCTCATTATACTACAGTTGCATAAATAACTACTAGTGGCTCCGTGAGCTGTAGACCTCGCGTTAAAAAGTAGCTCGAATTGTATGTTGTTAAAAAATAATCTAAAAGATGTCGCCACCCCTTTTTCCCACACTGCTGAGCTTTTCGAAGCACATAGTGGGTTCGTGCTGTTTGGTATATTATTTGGTATGTATATTTGCAGCTAGATGGCGCTTCTAATTTTTACCATTTTTCGAAATAGGTGATTTTTTGGAAAATTTCTAAAAAGTGGCTCGAATAAAAATTCTATATAATTAACAAACCTGCTCACAAAATTTCACGATAATCGGTTGAGAAATGCGACCTGTAGGGGAAAACAGACAGCTGGAAAGTCGGACTGAAATATGATTTTTACGTATCTCTGCCATTTAAAAAAAATAAAAAATCTGGCACGACAAAAAAATTCTTTATTATTTTCGAACCTGCTCACAAAATTTCACGAGAATCGGTTGAGAAATGCGACCTGTAGAGGAGAACATCCAGCGCCAGAAAGCCGGACTGAAATATTAATTTTTTACATATATCTGCCATTTCAAAAAAAAATAGAAAAACTGGTTCTACTTAAAAAATCTATATCATTTTCGAACATGCCTACAAAATTTCACGGTAATCGGTTGAAAAATGCGACCTGTAGAGGAGAAAAGAAAAGCCGGAAAGCTGGACTGAAATATGTTTTTTTACATATCTCCGCCATTTTTGAAAAAATCGAAAAAGTAGCGAGACAAAAAAATCTATATCATTTTTAAAACTGCTCACAAAATTTCACGAGAATCTGTTGAGAAATGCGACCTGTACAGGAGAACAGACAGCGCTGGAAAGCCGTAAAATCTGTTTTTTTTTAAATATCTCCGCCATTTTGAAAAATTTAAAAAATTAGGCTCTACAAAAAAATTTTATATAATTAACGAACCTGCTCACAAAATTTCACAGGGATCGGTTGAGAAATGCGACCAGGGGCCGTATTATGACCTTTTATTACCAGGCAGTTTTCTGACTGGCTATGAATCTATCTCTTTTATTTGCTATACGACGAGAAAGAGATGTCACTACAGCAATTTATAAACCTGGCAGGATTTAAGAGCTTGTAATACGGCCTCTGTAGAGGAGAACAGACAGCACCGGAAATCTGGACTGAAATATTTTTTCATTATCTCCGCCATTTAAAAAAATATTGAAAAAGTGGCTTTACAAAAAAAATCTATATAATTTTCAAATCTGCTTACAAAATTTCACGAGAATTGGTTCAAAAATGCGACCTGTAGAGGAAAACAGACAACACCGGAAAGACGGACTGAAAAATGATTTTTTAATATTTCTCCGGCATTTTGAAAAAATTCAAAAAACTGGCGTGACAAAAAAACTATTTTAATTTTAAACATGCACACAAAATTTCACGAGATTCGGTTGAGAAATGCGACCTGTAGAGGAGAACAGACAGCGCTGGAAAGTCGGACTGAAATCTGTTTTTTTAACATATCTCCGCCATTTTGAAAAATTTCAAAAAATATTGCTCAATAAAAAAAAATTGTAAATAATTTTTAAACTTTTTTACAAAATTTCACGAGAATCGGTTGAGAAATGCGACCTGTAGAGAAGAACAGACAGCGCTGGAAAGCCAGACTGAAATAAGTTTTTTTAACATATCTCCACTAATAAGAAAAAATTCAAAAAACTAGCGTGACTACAAAAATCTTATGTTATTTTCAAAACTGCTCACAAAATTTCACGAGAATCGGTTGAGAAATGCGACCTGTAGAGGAGAACAGACAGCGCTGGAAAGTCGGACTGAAATCTGTTTTTTTAACATATCTCCGCCATTTTGAAAAATTAAAAAAAACTTCCAAAATAAAAAAAAATGTACATCATTTTCAAACCTTCTTACAAAATTTGACGAGAATCAGTTGAGAAATGCGGCCTGTAGAGAAGAACAGGCAGAGCTGGAAAGCGGACTGCAATCTGTTTTTTAACATATCTACGCCATTTTAAAGAAATTCAAAAAACTAGCTCGACAAAAAATTTTTTTTATATAATTTTCAAACCTACTTACAAAATTTCACAAGAATCGGTTAAGAAATGCGACCTGTAGGTTGGAACAGACAGCCGGACATACGAAAGAATTTTTGCCCAAGCTGAAGCAGAGACGCTTCGCTCGCACTTCGTGCTCGCTCGGTCAATTAAGAATTTGGTACGTCTTAATAAAATTAAGGCCCTTTTTTAACCGACTTCAACAAAAGGAGGTGGTTTTCAATTCAATTTTTTAATCGTTGTTCGCGAGTATCTTCGTGATTTATGGACCGATTTTGATGATAATTTTTTTGTTCGACTGAGTTTGCTTGCGAGATGGTCCCATTTATTTTTTTTTCAAATCGGTGGAGTAGTTTTCAAGTAATCCTGAAAATACGATGATTTTGCATCAACTACTTTGACGACTTTGTTATTTATGAACCGAATTAGATGAAGTTTTTTGTATTGGAAAGGGGATACCTTTAGTGTAGTCATTTTAACCGACTACAAAAAAATAAGGTTCTCAGTTTGACCTGGGGCCGTACCGGCTAACGAATCGATTATCGAAAAGTCTGCTGGGTTTCAAATTAAAACAGATAAATCGAGCCCCGATTGGGCCAAAATGGCGAACCAAAATTCATGATGTCACACGAACATCGATATCTTCCAAATTACGACAACAGAAAGTACAAGACGAAATTCCTTAGTTTGATTTTTTTGTTTTAAGTTTAAACTCGGCAGACTTTTCGATAATCGATGTTTTAGCCGGTACGGCCCCTGTATATAGTATGTTTCTCCGCGATTATCTTACGTTTGGCTGAGCCAAATTTTTTTATACCTAAATAATATACTTACATACACTACCTAACACAGAAGGTACTTACACTAAAGAAAAAAAAAATTGTTTAAAAACAAAAAACCGACTTATTAAAAAAAACCTGCCTCTAAAAAGCAAGAAATAATATTCAAATCATTAGATACGCATTATCATCTTTATAATAACGTCTATTGAAGTCGGGTGGGGATTTTAGGATAAAAAAAACTTTTTTAAAAATACGTTTCTAAAACAGACTAAATTATAAAAATAAATCGGACTAAAACATTAAGACGGACTAAAAAGTAAAAATAAATTCTTCAGTAAATATTTATAACCCTATACCTACAGAAATTTTAAACCTAAAAACGTGGGGCGCATGCTAAAGACAATATGGATGATACATTTTACAAAATGCGCCCCACGTTTTAGGTTTAAAATTTCTGTAGGTATAGGGTTATAAATATATACAGAATAGTTTATTTTTTACTTTTTAGTCCGTTTTAATGTATTTAGTCCGATTTTTTTTTAAATAATTTAGTCTCTTTTGAAAACGTGTTTTTAAAAAAGTTTTTTTTTCAGTAAATTATTATTTACATCTTTTTACTTAACAAGCTAAAACTAAAAATATACCATCTCCTATCGGAGCAGTCGTCAAGACGATTCAAATGAGCCCAACCTCGATGTGGTTGCATGGTTTTATTACAGAGTCCCAGTGGCCTTCTTCCGGCTCCATCATCAGACCCTGGAAACTATTTCCCAATAAAGAACTCGTCAAGACGATTCAAATGAGTCCAAACTCGATGGGGTAACATGGTTTTATTTAAGAGTTCGTGTGTCCTTCTTCCGGCTCCATCATCAGACCCTGGAAACTATTTCCCAACAAAGAACTTGTCAAGACGATTCAAACCAGCCCAAAGTCCATTGAGTTGCATGGTTTTATTATAGAGTTCCTATGGCCTTTCTCCGGCTCCATCATCAGATCCTCGGAAACTATTTCCCAAGAAAGTACTCGTCAAGACGATTCAAACGAGCCCAATCTCGATGGAATAGTTTGGTTTTATTAAAGAGTTCCTGTGTCCTTCTTCCGGCTCCATCATCAGACCCTAGAAACTATTTCATAACAAAGAACTCATCAAGACGGTTCAAAAGAGCCCAAATTTGATGGGGTTGCATGGTTCCAATATTGAGTTCCTATGGCATGGCCTTTCAGCTTCATCATCAGACCCTGGACCTCGTCTCCCATTAGAGTACCCGTCAAGACGATTCTAACGAGTCCAAACACGATGGGGTTGTATGGTTTCATCATAGAGTTCCTGTGGCCTTCTTCCGGCTTCATTATCAGATCAGCTCAATGATACTATAATATTGCATCGCCTTCTAGTTTTGACTTATGTTCAAAGTTTCAAGTCTCTAGCTCATCGGGAAGCTAGTATAAAATCGTTCGCAAACTTTGTGGAGAAACAAACAAACAAACGAACGAACACACAAACGAGAAAGCAACCTAATAAAAAAGTGTTAAAAAAGGAAGTTGTACTTCCGGTGCGTACGTACGGTACGTTCGTACCCCACCCGACTTCAATAGACGTTATTATAACGATGATAATGCGTATCTAATGATTTGAATATTATTTCTTGCTTTTTAAGGGCAGGTTTTTTTTAAGTCAGTTTTTTTGTTTTAAACAATTTTTCTCATTTGTCGATGCAGCAGTGATGTAACATTGCGTCGCGTTGTTGCGTTGTCTGAGTTGTCCGTCACGTCATGTAAATTCTTACACCTTTTCGTGTCCTGTGCGCACGCACAGAACAATACACATTTCGGTGTTCTGTCCGCGTGTAAGTGCAACAGACTACTAGCACTACGTGCCACTAGCGCAGTGTATAGTGAAGTTTTGACACTGCAGTGTAGTTCGAAAAACGCTGACGATGACATACTGTGGCGAAAGTTAAGAGGCTGAACAGTTCTCTCCATGTAAATTAAATGCATGTCTGAAGGCTAACTTTCTTGCGAGCCCCGCATAATTCAATGCATCTAAAAACTGGAAGGTATCCAAGCGGTTGAATAAAATTCAAAAGTTGAACTAGATATTATCTCACCTAGTTTCAGATGAGGATATCTGCAGAGAAATGTTTCGGTACTTTAGCGCCGTGCAAACTTCTGATTTCTTTATTACAGTGCCACTCGTGGTGGCAATTTTTCTCATTACCTACTTGAAATGAAAGTCTTAGTGAAATTTAAAAAGCTTTACAAGCTCCTCCTGCTTGGAAAAACAATTTCTAAAGTGTATAAATAACTGAGAACTTCGATCCACCGGTGGATCGAAGAGGAAAAAAAATATCCTTCGATCCACCGGTGGATTGAAGAGGAAAAAATATATTTCGATCCACCGTTGGAGCCTCGTTGGTGGATCGTAGACATTCGTAGAGGAATGAGGGGAGAAAGAAGGAGTAACAGTTTGTTGTTTTTTGTTTGACATTAGAACCAATAGACCCACAGGTGAATAAAAGAGAAAAAAGCATAGACATAGAAAAAAAATCTCTTCTATTTCTATGGTAAAAAGAAATCCGTAGATGCACCGATAGAACCTAGCTCGTCTCGTTTTGTTGTACCAATTTTCATTAAAATTCCTACAACAAATAATTGCATTAAATAGCCATGAAAACTACTTGTTCTTTAAAATTTTCAACAAGTTACTAAAATTAAAGGAACACGGTAACAGCACGACTCTGAAACAATGCCAAACTTGCAGATAGCTTAATCAGCAAGCTTCTTGGAACTTTAAAGTTTCGAGTAATCAGCAACTATAGTTAAACAGGCACTTAAAACTCAGTACGACTAATAAACAGATATAAATAAAAATAAGGTAAATAATGTAAATCGAATCGACCAACAGACTACCGCTTCATTGGACAAATAAATACAAACTGTATAACTTGGTTATCAAATTAAATATTTTTTTATAAAAAGTCATATGTAATAAACTATTTATTTTTATATGTATGACTGATTTCGTTTAATTAGAAATACTAAAATAGTTCAAAATAATTGAAATAACCTAATTACTTCTACAAGAAAAATATCCTACACATATTATGCCACCCCATCCATACATATTAAAAAAAACAAATGACTTTAAATAATAACACTACATGCAAATAGATACCCCTACAATTGGCTCAAGTTAAGGTACTCTAGTATTTAGCTATTCATTTTAATTAAACTGAAAGAACAGTAGTTAATTTACTTACACAGCACTGAAAGCTTTTTGAAGTCCACTTTCTCAGTAGTTTGAAAGTCAATCAAAATACTTTAGCATCTGTTTTAATCCCAACTTATCTCAGATTAGCAAATACTTTGTTGTAATTATTAATGATTAAACGAACTTACCTGTAAGTGAAGTTCTATCATAATTATACGAAGGATTCATCCGAAGATATTAGTATATTAACAAATGTAGTATCGCTTGCATGTATCACCACTTAGCACGTTATTTTAAAGCAATAACCTAAAAAACCTAAAAAGAGAAGGTTTTTGACTTAAAATTGACAGATATTTTGACATTTCCGGTCCGAGCTCTCCTCGTCACTACTAGACGCCAACCACTTCATTTAGTTTAAAGTCCAAATCTTATGATATTTCCTCATTTTCTTCAGTGGGTAGATAGTTATTGTAATTTACAATAATGAGAAGGGAGGGTGGGATTCTATACTAATATCTTCGGATGAATCCTTCGTATAATTATGATAGAACTTCACTTACAGGTAAGCTCGTTTAATCATTAATTATACTTCAGATTCATCCGAAGATATTAGTATATTAACAAATGTAGATGTTTAAAGCATTATAATAAGAAAATGGAAATATAATTTCTCCCGTATTAGTCTTTTAAAAAAGAAAAGAAAGTCATTTAACATAATTCTAAACGTTTGACATGATTACTACTAAAAACGGTACCTACAGATGGTTGGTACAAAAAAAAAAAATATGCAAAGTTGGTTTGGAAAACTCAGTTTGATTTATCGATGATAATATATTTTAAGTGCAAGGTTGGTTTGGAAATCTCAGTTTGATTATTGATGATATTATGTTTTAATATTTTGCTATTATAGTGGAGTAATTAACCATCCCGCTGTGTTACCTGGAACATCTATAATATCGTTTTTTGTTAGGGCTATAAAGGTATTGGCGTACGTCGAGTGTTAAAACTGGTTGGACACGAGTCTACTCCACTATCATTAAATGTTTTATTTCAGCAATCTATTATTTACAATACATATAGGAATTTAATTTCTTTCTAAATAAGAAGTGATTATGAACTGTTTATTATACTTATTATAAATGTGTATACTAATACAATCTTGTTTTTTTTGTCTTGTTTGCATTCTTTGTGCAATAGGCAAGGTAATCAAAGTTAAATTTTGAAGATAAAAAAGTTGAAAAAAAAGAACAAAAGTGGAAAATATTTAAAGTTTTCCAATTTGAAAAAATATTTAAATAAAGTTTTAAGTAATCTAATATATCCATTGTATTTGAATAATGGAGTCTACGCAAAGGCGTAGGTAGTTAAATTATTTACCAAACTTGAGATTAGTTCAATTTTGTCTATTCAATAATGAACGCAATATTATCTAATACTGATATTTAAATTTTATAATATACACTTCTGTAAAGGAAAATGTGTTTATTCTGTCTATATTATTATTTGTTAAATAATCGAACCGTTACCAAACTCTGTTCTTCCTGATAGTATTAGTAGACAGCAGCTTCAATAATAACATAAATAATATACCTGTAAAATCATACCACCTTAGATAATGTTGTGAAAACCAATTTATTTGTGCGTTTAATTTCCGTCCCTAAAATTGAAAGTTATAGGATGTGAATACTTTATATTAGAATAAAAGATACGAAGAAGTACCTTACATGTGAATAAGTGGTACCAAACTAAGGCTCAAAATTGTGACGATCAGGATGGCACAATCGTTATCACCTCTAGTTTAAGAAACTGGTGGAACAGAAATAAAATAGTAGGTAGCTTAGTGTCATAATAGTCTTTCTACAATACTAAACCAAAATAGCATTGTGAATGCTAAAATCTCAAATTATAAAATAAAATGTTTTTGGGCTAAAAATGCTAGAAATAGAAAAAAGTCTACTTCATTTGATTTCTACTGCCTAATTCGACTTGCATTCGAATTTACTCACTCTCGATCTGAAAAAAAAAACAAAACAAAACTGGTGATTAGTTTTTGGTATTTTAATGAATTGAATAATTTCTGTTTAGCATCAGAATAATAACATCTAGAATACTTAACACACCGCACTGAATGCAATTAGAAAAATGGCAATGAAAATATCATAAGCTGCCTGTTCTAGATAATTGATATGCAATTATTATTTTACAATTTGTGATTCCTGATATGATCACTAGTGTCCCCTAGTCTACCCCATTGTTTAAAGGCACAAAAGAAACGTCTCTGATTCGGTGTAAGTATCGATGATATTCAACTAAGTAAAATAATATAATGACATACCGGTATCTACCAGTTTAATCAATTCATAAAAAAAGGTAATAAAATAAGTGTTTTTTGCTGTTATGTGAACGTTTGTCTTGTGAAGACCATAATTGCCATTACATTTGTAATAGAATGGAAAGTTGCGACGGTAGCTGTATATATAAAAAAAAAATGAATATAAAAAGGATGAACTTCAATTAAAAAAATAATAATATAGGTTTTGAGACCCTTATAGTAAATATCGTCCAATTACAGAAAAATCATGCTGTTGAAAAAACATCATAGCCAGGCAGCGGCGGTAGTTTTGTAATAAAAATGTGGGCACTACAATGCACAAAAGTTACGATTTTAAATTCGTGTATTTCTATCACTTTCCTTATCAAAATTAAAACCTTATAGGTGATGGGATCTCTAGACTGTTTTTTTTTAAAAACAATAAGCGTTTTTTAATTGTGATATTATTATTTTTAGGTGCTTATAGTTTTACTTAAGTACGATTTTTTTTCTAAAAGCTAAGTTAACTTTTAAACAGTTATTAACTAAATCTGATATGACAACCTGTTTTTTTTTTAACAGAGATCACTTTCTATTGAACCTTCAACAAAATGTAACAAAACTATTATTCATATGTAATATAATATAACTGTTATGCATTCTGCCCGAATTTAAGTCATATTAATGGTAAACTATAATATATCTCTGGAGATGTTACAAAAGTGAATCATTAAAGAGATAACACTCATATAGTCTGCCAAAGAAAAAAAAAATGAAATAATAATCTAGGTACCCTGCTAGCCGGCTAAATGGTACTTCCATACATAGAAGATTACCGGCGCCAGCGATTGAGTGGACCTTTGCACCTGTAGTTGGCGACCACTGCCTGTATTCGCTGAGTACAGACAAATGCCACACCAGCATGCACCCTCATGAATACATTATCCTAATGAGTGTCCTTACCCCACGTACGATGATCGAAGGCAATCGGCCTTCCTGACGAAACAAATCGCTGATGGGGCCTCCTCGCCGTGCCCCACTGTTTGTTTGCCGTCAGAAATGAAGCATGTGGTGATGTGGCACACCTACCTACGTCTTTTGTTTGTCGTTTTTAAGGCAAATAAATATATAAATCAATTTAAAAAATGTTTTATTGAGTACTGCGCCCGATTTACTTACAGTTTTTTCGATCGTTCACATCAGGCCTGTGGCCAGTGGATCATTCATATTCGACTGAACTGTCGGTGGTCTTTTAAGCAAACAGCCCTAGCTACACTATAGTTGACCGTGTACGGTATAACCGAACGTCGTAATGCCCCACATAATGTAAAAAATGTGAAATACTGTCACACAAAAGGTGTATATAGTTTTGTATTGGAAAGCTGCCTTAAACCACAGATTACATAATACTATACATTAAACATAACTGGTACTTGTAGCTTGTATATTGTAACTTGTATATTTTTTCACATCAGAAACATTATTTTGTACAAATTCACACAATTTAAATTTGAAAAGTAATAGTGATAATTTTGTACAAGGGCATAGCTAGTAGAACCATACTAAATAGTTAGTGATTAACAAGTTTCTCAACATGTTAGGCCTACCCGCCTGAAATACAAGGTTTCCTAGTTTAGGCAAATGTTTTTTTTTTACTAAGTAATATAATATAATAATATAATGACCAACAAACATTATGAATGAATATGAATAAAATGTATGGATTCTGTTATTCCATTTTTCATTGAAATTTCTATCAGCATGCCAGCAGCTAGCTATTTCAGCGGCTAAGCTATTTCACATAAAAGGTTTGAAGTATCAGGTATTAGCTAGTTGCTGTATAACTCAATATTTGGTTCCATTAAGTTCTTAAGTTTTAGCATTTATAGCTAATTCTGTCAGTTTTAAATTATCTTAGTACCGATGGTATTCTATTACACCGTTGGTGTTAACTCAACTCAACACTAAGAATATCATGATAACATGATATCAAAACTCATACCTGATGAGCAACGCTGTTGTCAGGGCTGCTGTTGCAGCTCCAGCACGGCGGTCGGCGGGGCCTGCCTGGAAGGTGGATGGCGGTGGATCCAGCGGACGGCGGAGTCACCCGATCGGTGCTCGGCAGCGGTTTCAACGTGGCAACCTTTGAGGGTAGTCTGCTTTTTACAATGTCGCGTCGTCAGCGGCACTTTGAGTTGGTGTAGTTAGTGCAGTTGCGTTGTCTGACCTATCTATGCGGTGAAATAGTCCAGTATGACTATCTCGAGTGCAATAGATATTTAGTTGATGTCTTTTGAGACACAATACCTTGACAGAAAGTACCCAGTATGGTAAATTCGCATCAAACAAATAAATAAACTGACAGAAAGTACCCAGTATGGTAAATTCGCATCAGACAAATACATAAACTGACAGAAAGTACCCAGTATGGTAAGTTTGCATCAGATAAATAAATAAATTGACAGAAAATACCCAGTATGGTAAGTTCGCATCAAACAAAAATTAAAATAAGGTAAAAGACCAGTGTGGCAGTTACGCCATCATAAAGGTAAGCAGACAATTATGCTGTTTAACCAAATGAACGGCATTTAATAGTGTACCTTCGTCTTGACTTCTTCTTCTTGTCCTCTTCCTTCTTGAATTTTTTTTCCTTTTTTCACGAAGCATTTTAAGTATAGTTTAATTTTCACTGTAAAAATATAATTTTAAAGAAGTCTCACTTTGAGACTGTATACGTGCGTCCGTGGCGAAGCACGAAAAACGAATGAAGTGGTTGGCGTCTAGTAGTGACGAGGAGAGCTCGGACCGGAAATGTCAAAATATCTGTCAATTTTAAGTCAAAAACCTTCTCTTTTTAGGTTTTTTAGGTTATTGCTTTAAAATAACGTGCTAAGTGGTGATACATGCAAGCGATACTACATTTGTTAATATACTAATATCTTCGGATGAATCTGAAGTATAATTATTTTAAAACTGTTATTCCTATGCAAGACACAATCTGATTAGCAAACAACCTAACACATACGCGTGTGTATTTTTGAATTATTACACCATGTTGATATTATAAATAAGTATTATTTTATTCTTCGTCTGTCGCGATTATTTTTATGTAATTGGCCTGCAGACAAAGGGCCTATTACAAAAAAACAACGAAAAGCGTACGATGTTTGTCCTATTCCGTGACATTATAAAACCAAGCAAATCAATCAACGAACATAGTCCGACCATCGTGATTCTTTTTATGGTTCCGAAGCCTAAATGGCAAAAAACGGAACCCTTATAGATTCGTCATGTCTGTCGGTCTGTCTGTCCGTCACAGCCTCTTTATTCCGAAACTATTAGGATTACACAGTTAAAACTAGGTAGATGTATTCTGTGAACCGCTTTACGATTTTTACACAAAAATTAAGAAAATAAAAGTTATTAAGGGGGGCTCCCTACATGGATTTTTTTTCTTCAAACTTATACTTGCGGGTGTCTATAGATAGGTCTTTCAAAATGATATAGAGGTTCTTAAATCATTTTTTCTCAAAGTCAACTGTTTGAAAGATAAACTTCCGAAGTGGTAAAATGTGTGTGCCCCCCCCCCCCCGCACTAACCCTCTAACTTTTAAAATAAGGCAGTGAAAAATATATATGTACTGTAGATCTTAATAAACACTTTCAACGAAAATTGGTTTGAACGAGATATATAAAGTAGTTTTAGAGATATAGCACATTTTCCGAAACCGCAAATATAACTTTGTCATTTATACAAATACTATGAAAAACAACGTTATTTTTGCAGATGAGAAATGATAGTGGTTTAAAATATGGTATATGGTACCTACGGAACCCTACTGCGCGTGGCCCGACACGCACTTGGCCGATTTTTGTAATAGTAACGTTAAGAAAATTGAATCCTAATAACGTGTTCTTTGATAATAAAAAATAATGTATCGAGACTCTAGCATCGAGTATATTTTTCCATCAAGCATACATAAGTGAGTTCATTGAACTCACCCTCCAATAGAGAAAACATTTTTTTTCGAGTTCGCTCATTATGTTTCTACTTTCGCAATATTATAGATACGAGTAATTCTAACAAAAGCTAGTAGCTTTGACTATGCGTAGGTATCGCCCAAACAATAATATTAGAAAATCATTTGCAAACAGCTCCACGGGCCTATTAAATTTTGAGTTTGAAATATTAGGGAATCCTTTATTATTATCCCTACTCCTCTTATAATAAATAGCCTGTCTTTTGTTTCTTTACTTCAATCAAACTGACACTGGAGCTACGAAATCTCAGCCACCTTTCTAATATATTTTTAAACTCTAAAGTTTAAGATAAACTTAACGGATAGAACATTTTTTTATCTTTCTCTTTCTCTATAATTATTTATTCGGAAAAAATGTAATTTTAAGGCTTTTTCATTAACAAAGTAATGCTATATTATCAAAACATTGCTAATAATTGTGTAAAGATACGTCTTCACGTACGCACATATTCGACGTTTTATTGTAAAAAAAAATACACATGTTTTATGTGTATTTTATGGCGTGGCAAACGTGATATGTTTATATCACGTTTGCCACGCTCGAATTAAACTTGCTCATCGAGCTTGTGGGAAGGTGAAGAGTAAGGGTTTTCACATGCCATACGAGCTTTGCTTGAGCATATTTAGCATGCGCTTCTATTAAGCATAAACAGAGGTAGAGATACCAGCTACCACCTCGTAATGATGGGGAAAGTATTGGGAAAGGGATGCGTTGGCAGAAGAAAAAAGTCTTGGTTACGGAGCATCCAGGAGTGTACAGCGTTAAACAACTTTTCCTCTTGGCGGAAGACAGGGCGAAATTCGCTGAGCTGACGGCACAGAAAGATATAAGTACTACCGTAGAGAAAGGAAACTCTCCGCCCCGCCCCACAATCAATTACCTCACCCGACCCCGCGAGGTCGTGTGCCGAGGTGTGCTCATTTAGTCGTGTTTGTCAACGTCAACTTATTTTGATATTCAAAGCAATGCGTCGTAACTTTTTAGTCGTATTTTTCAACTGTCAACTTATTTTGATATTCAAAGCAATGCGTCGTACGTAGCTTTATTTACCAAAAACTTCGAATTATTAATGGAACGCCGCTTATACAGTACAAACTGCACGGTAGCCCTAGACTTACACACACAGTGGCACGTGTAGAAAAACGTCATCTGACGTTATCTGTTTGACGCGGTAGTATGGAGTGACCGGGGTATGATGGCGAACCTCCAGTAGTTGAGAGCTACAACAAGAAGAATAAGAAGAGGTAGTAAACTGTTATCGCGAGGTATCGCAGTGAGGGTATGTGATTTAATTACCTTTGGATAAGTTTATATTTTTTGAAACACAAAGCAATGTTTGTAAAATTTCTCCATTTTGTGAGTCGCTGTTTTCGTAGCTCTACCTAGGGGGGTGAAACAACGTTTCGACTTTAATTATTGCTTACTCAACTTGAGGTTGTTCTTAGAGTTTGTTCATTTTCCGTGTTAAGCTTCAAATATTATGAAGTAAGCAAGGTACGATTCAAATCTTGGCCCAATAAGAGTTATAATTGTTTAGTTCAGAAATTTGCAATTCGGTAAATCAAATGATTGTATGGCATAAGAATAAAACAAATTGTATTCATATGTGTTTAGTACACTAATGAATCAAAACGAATTGATTTTTTTCAAATTCACATGTCGAAAACTATTTTTTTCACTAAATTTAAGTGGCACTAAAAGTAACTCGAAAAAGTGAGAGTTAATAAAAATAACCAATGTCAAAATTTACATGATAGGCTTACCAACTATTCGGGAAAGTAATAAATGAATCAATAATTTTATTCATAGTGTATTAGGTGTATTAAGTTGTAGTTATGTAGCACATTATAAAAGTCTAAATACACTATCTATTCTACTTTCATTTTCAAATCGTCTAATAGTGTCAAACTCTATTCTAAAGAACTTTAATCAATATTTACTAATAACAGCCATCAAAATGAGAGGTGTAAGTGATTTGTCAAACTTCCCGCCATTCATAAAGGTGGCGCCACCTGGCCCGAGCCGTAGATTGATAGCTGCGTCATTTGACTAAGCCTTGTAACTCGACGGTTTTTGCGCATTGTTGCTGTATTCATCCAGTGTTAAACTAATCATTTTTCAAAAAAAGTATACTTACCTAAGTACCTATTGTATTGTAATTTACTTACAATTGTAATTTTTGCATTCACTGTGCATATTTTTTATGATAAAGTAGGAAAATCAACACGTACCTTATCATACATACAGGCAGAAATCGAACTGCAATCATCGTTATCGCCATACCACATATGTTTTACTAAAATCTATACTGTGGCAATACGGATGAATCATGAATGCCCTAGTATCGGAGCTACCAAGAATAAAGCTCAATCTTCACCCAGTCGTTTTCCCTTTCCTCTTGCGCTTTGCCTCGGGAGGCATGCCCTATCTTCTCATAGAAGTCATTTGTGTGGCAATGGCATGCGTTTGACTCAAGACGAATTGAAAGTTGAAGACGAAAGGAAAAGGGAAATCGACTCGGTGAAGACACACTATAACAACTATTTCGCTGTAGGTAATATTTTTAGCATATTCTCGAGTATCCTATCCTACTAATATTATAAATGTGAAAGTTTGTGGGTTTGGATGTTTAGATGTTTGGATGTTTAGATGTTTGGATGTTTGTTCCTCAATCACGCAAAAACTACTGAACGGATTTGGTTGAAATTTGGCACACAGATAGTAGATAGCTTAGATTAAAACACAGAATACGTTTTATCCCGATATTCCCACGGGAACGCGAACTACGCGGGTGAAACCGCGGGCGGTCGCTAGTTTATTCATGAATGTGAAGAAGTCATTCGAAAGGAATCCTTAAGAGGGCTCCACACTCGCGCCGAGAAAGCCCGCGAAGGCCGCGAACTGAGAGTGTGGAGGGTTTCGCGGCTTCGCGTATGGGCTTCGCGGCTACGCGTTCGCGCTTCGCGGCGTTCCCCGTCCGGTGGCGGTTTTTTGGTCCGCGTCAAAGGACTTGTGTGGCGAACTAATGTTGCCGTGATTCGCGGCCGCGGTTCACGCGCGAGTCTGGAGGGCTATATTTTTCGCATCGTTTTCATGCGCGAATCGCGCCCGTGATTCGCGGCCGCGGTTCGCGGCGCGAGTGTGGAGCCCTCATTACGTTTGTTTGTTTGTTACGTCTTCACGTCTTAATTACTGAAATTTTGAAATTTTGCATACACGTACTCAAGGGTACAGAGAAGGACATAGGGTATCTTTCATTTAGAAAAAAGTGCTGTTCCCGAGGGATAGCAAAAAAACTTTCCGTGCAGACGAAATCGCGGACGGTCGCTAGTATCATACAGATAATTGTTAAGCGATGAGGACGAAATGACTAATTTATATGGTTTAGATTTTTACATTTATGTTATTTACAATAGCAAACTCATTGTTACTTCCGATAGTTAAAGAAACAGTAAGTCACTGTCATCCGAACTAATTAAAACTTATCGTTCCAAAATCTAGCGAAAAGTCAATTTAAGCCGATATCCCGGATAGGGCCGAAGGGATAAATTAAAAACGCCGATGAAGTAAATTGCAATGTCAATCAGATGGTAGCTACGTCACTGTGCTGGATAATCAATCTTCATGAGCCAAAGAAGTGCTCGAGTCTAGGAGACCGGCTCCTTACAATCGATCCTCAAAAGTATTTTCTTATGTAAAGTCTGTTTTTTTATTCGAGAGACAAAAATGAACTATACCTGTCAAATAAAACAATATTTTGATCATTTTTAATAAAACCGTAGGTACCTAAACGAATTAGGTTGTTTTTATGCCTAAAGAATAATGTAATTTTACATAAGAATAATTTACAAACAAACGAAATATGCAATTACGGAAAATGTGAACCGTCATTTTTGTCTCTGGACAAATTGTGCAGCTAATTTTAATTTCAAAATTCAGGCCTAATTTTCAACCTCCCACATTTTTTTATTTCTAGCTTTATTTAAGATAAGGGAATTATTGGAGACCATTGCAATTTCATGGCACAAGGGCTGGCATGGCAATCAACATTTTACACCAGGGTGTTTGGTACACCTGTATAATCCCGAAATAAAAAATAATTAATAAACAAATCAATAAGTTGAACATTTGGTCTAAGACTGTAAAGTGAGCCTGTTTCTTGATATTTGTATAAAAATAACGTGGTGACCCGTTTTCTTCGTGGCCTTGTTTATAGTACCAATCTATAAGACTTTTAAATATAAAGCCACGCTAAGTTATTGGCAGATAGTTGTTAATGGCATAGCATATAATACAGTAACCAGTAGTGTACCGTAAAACGGGGCTACTTTGCACACGTGTTGGCAGTTTATTGGATGTTACTTTTTTAACAGCCAAGATTTATGTTTTTTTTGCTCCAACAGAACAATGTATCCTTTAGCTATGAAACTCATATAAATATAAATCCCCACAGGCCCCCCACAATTTTATATATATATATTTAATATGTCAAAGTTACCCCGACGTAGGGTTTCTTTGACAAGGCATTAAAATGCAACTTAAGTTAAAGATTTGAAACGCAAGGGTTACTTTAACATCCTTTTGATAAAAAAAACAATATATATAATAATAAATTTTCCTGCATAATAAGGAAAATTTATTATAAACAACAAGTTTTCAAGATCAATCAGTCATTTTTACATATTCATAGGATTGGTTGAGCCTTTGTTACACATGCCACAAATCCAATTTTTGCAAGTGATGCAACAAATCCAGTCAGCACGATGGTGATAGAACTGGAAGTCACATTTGCAAATGTAACAGATGTTGTTGTTCTTCTTGGCCTTTTTCTTGCCCTTCTCTTTACTCTTCTGCTTGCCCCTTAATCCCCTTATGTGAGACAAATCACTTAAAGGAACATCGTCATCAGAAGAAGTCTGGCATATCATAGTCGGTATAGATGAAATTAAGGGGATAGGTTCGAAGATCGGGTCATCCACGATAGCCGAGGCAGTTACAGAAACTGAGTCATCGTTTTCCATTTCTGGGACATCATTGGTTGCTGGGCTAGGGACATCATTGGTTGGTGGGCTTGGGACATCATTGGTTATTTGGCGTCCCTATTGCTACACAAGGTCACTAAAGCTCGCTCTGTAGGTACACGTTTACGCCGTATTTTGGCGCGCTGTTAAAGTAGCCCCAAAAACTGTCAAAATTTCCCTTACTGTTAAAGTAACCCCGTTTTACGGTAACTATTGGCCGTACCCTTCTCTTTAGTAGGAGAAACTTTTCGCAATTCTACAAATCTAACAGGTATAACAAAATTGAGGTCGTAAATGGATTAAATCACATCATTGTCCCTCTGCCTACGTTCAGTCTTTAAGAAAAATAAATTGCTTCCGACGTCACACAGTTACGGAGATAAAGTTACAATATGAGTATAAGCGTAGAACGCGAACTGCGTGTCACGTCTATCCATAAACACGTACATTAATAAAGAGGCATTACCAGATACAGATAAAGGAAAATCGACCTTATTCTCATGAGAGAATCTATCAAAGTCATGGACGGACAAAAGCTTTCACTTGGATTTAAATGTTCTAATTTTAATTCAAAGCTTGCTGGAAATCAACGATGGTATATTTAGAAATATAATTTACTCTTTAGACACTTACACAATTAGCTAAAAATTTAAAAAGTTTTGTTTTATGTGACGTAGCACGAGTTCTCCATCAAAAAAACACAGTACTTGTAAGTATGCTAATGGTTCCTGGAATGTGGAAATAGTTAACGAAGCAAACTTAAAGGTTTTCTCGTGATATAGAAATAAGTTCCGTAATAACTAGGTCTAGGTATTATTGATTCTAAACTTTACAGGGAACATGTATGCTGCATACTGCATAGCTTCTGCACAGGGTTTGTGTCAAATGGGCGTCAACAAACTTTGTTGTTTGTTGTTGTTTGATGTGAGCGTTTGTTACGCCCGTCGGCAGTCGTGACACTGAAACTTAATCCAATAAGCGAACAAATAAAGCTTTGTTTCAGGATTTAAAATAGTTAATTGGTGAAATAAAGATCAGGCGTATATTGTTGCATGTTAATTAATGCCGAGTGGCATAAAAAGGCCTTTAAAACAGGAAAAAATAACGTAATATCGGTATTTTTGTTTTGGCACGAGCGAACTCCAGTTAAAAGACGAGCAGTTTTTTCATATTAATCAGTTAATGGTCAAAGTAAAAACTTTTTAATAACACATTTTAACCGAAACCTAGCTTAAAGCTATATTTACTTCGGTATTTAGTAAAGTTAGTCAAACTTTAATAGATCAAAGAACAGAACCATTTCAATTAAGCTTGCTCGAAAATCGACGCAAACAAGAGCGGAATGTTTTCCACAAAACCTTTTATTACGCTTAAAATAGCAATATATATATATATAGATATATTTTTCAGTTGTTGGGTTGTTTTCTTTTTATAAAGGGGTGCTTTTTATAAACAATCCCTTGTAAATTTGCCACCGGTAAATCGACCTAAGTAAATCCCATATTATTATACAACATTCAATAGAAAATTCATAATTTTAAACTTTTAGATTTTTGCATTCACAATGCTATTTTTATATTAATATTTTTTCATTATTTATTCATCTTAAGAAAATTCATAATTATATTTCAGACTTCATTTTCAAATTGGACCTTCTCCTCTGACGACCTCCGTAGTCGAAGGGTTTGTACACCGGTTCTCAAGGTGTCGCCATCTCTGAGGGCCCAGGTTCGATCCTCGGCTGGGTCAATTTAGAAAACTAACTTTTATATATTGGCTCAGGTCTGGGTGTTTGTTGTTTCACCGTTGTGTCTAATTTCCATAACACAAGTGTTTATTCACTTTGGAATCAGAGCAATGTTTGTAATGTTGTATAATATTTATTTATTTATAGTTATGTTACTTGTTAAGTTTATTAGCTTCGATATAACTTGTAGAATTTCACACTAAATATTGCGTATACGATTGATATTCGCAAGAATTGCTTAGGTAAGTATAATATAACAATAATAATTTATGAAAATAAATAACACAACATAACCTCAACTGCAAGATATTGTGTAAATGTGCTAATATGAAATCATCAATAGGGAATATGCATAAGTCACCGATTTTCATAAAATTGAGCTTGATCGCTGCGGACACTTGTAAAAACATGATGGAACAGAAAGAAAAATAAAAAAAAATGAATTATTTTAGTTTTATCACACGATGAAATCAGGGGAAAATAACGAAATTTTAATTTAATTTTCGGATATAATGCACTTAACAGTCAGATAGAATATCCAATAAGAAATAATATTTTGTATGACACATATGTACTAAAACGCAAATTTAAGGAGATAATTGAAGATTCTTGGCAAACTCCATATTGAACGCGCCTGAAACACCCTGAAACGTGATAAGTGACGTCACATATTTGTATAGAGCGTTTTCGGCGGGAGCTGATGCGTGCTAACTTCAAGTAACTATATTACAAGAAAAAAACGCAAGAGAAAAGTTTCAATAATACAGTTGATTTTCTCACGCATTATACTATTGATTTTGATTAAAAAAAATTTTGATGCATATTCCCTATTACATGGAATAGAACTAAAATACACGCTCCAATTTCAGCTTTCACTGCAAAGTGTGGTAGTTCTAACAAACTCAAAACAAAACACCGCGCGTTCAATGCTTTATAGGCAGAAATTATTAATCAAACGTCTAAAACATAACACACAGTTACAAGAATAGTAAAAACAGCCAGAGCGTTTAAAAACTGTTAAAATTAAGAGAGGTTGTTTTATCAGGTTGCGTGATACAGAACAGTAAAAATGCCGTTATTAACCCCGACAGCGCTTAGTTCAGTTAAAAGTTACCTTTAAAATGAACACAACCATTCATAATTGCCGTGCAACTTGCTACGAACTTGGGACTAGTATTTGTTTGTAAAGCTTGCCATACACGATCAGATTTTCGAGCAGTTATGGTGTTCCATTTAAGTAAATGGAACAGTTGTTATGAAATAAAATCTATCAATATTTCTATTAAATAAGCACTATAATTCAATCCGCTTAATGACCCGTGTGGTGGGTTATTTATATATTACTAGCGGGCGCCCGCGACTTCGTCTGCCTGGACAGTTATCTCTCTATCCCTCGGAAACAGTACCTTTTTTCGGGATGAAAGGTACCCTATGCCTTTTTTGTACCTCTGACAACGTGTATGCAAAATTTGATGATGATCGGTTCGCTAGTTAAAATGTGACGGCGTAACAAACAAACAAACGGACTTTCGCATTTATTATATTAGTAAGGATTATCTTTTCATAAATACGGTAGATCTGTGTCCCAGCAGTGAGGACATTAATAAATGACTGATGATGAAGCCGCATAATGTATTATTTTAGAAACAAGGAAAATTTACCAAGTTTTTGGAGCCTTATAGGTATATAGCAAAATGATGATGATGATGTTTGCTGGACTATTTATATGGGTCGATTTTAGTCACCTATGACGGTCAACTTTGGTCACCTAGCAAGTCGCTTGTAAAATTGAATCGCATGTGACACATCATCGGTGATGGCGTCGTGTTTTTGTAGTTGATGGCGTAACCTAGGTAACAATATGTAATAACGTAGTTTCAGTTTTAACCATCGGATCAGATAAATTTGTTCAGTCACTAAGGCTCGTATTACAGAATCAAACTCAAACTCAAATCTCTGCTTGAGTACAGTTAGATAGGGATGGCGCTATATGCGATGAATAGCACCATCCCTTTCTAACTGTACTCAAGCAGCAAGCAGTGCTTGAGTCTCGTCCTATAATACGGACCTTAGCGTCCTAGGCCGAATTGCCATTTAAACAGTCGATTTTCGCCATGCGGGTTTAGTCACTCATGTAAATAATAATAATATAATAATAATAATATATTTATTTAACACACACGATAAACATTTTTTACAATATATAGTTACAATATTTTAGGTTGCGAGAGTACATTAATTATTAATTCTAGTTCGCACTCCAGCGCGGGTATCGGCAGTCGAAGCGCTCTGTGACAATGTTTTGTTTACAATATTGATGTGCACGCACACGCTGCGCAGTGCTACTGGCGCGCAACAAATTACAAGTTAGACTACTTAAACTTCGAACCTAAAAATTTAACAAAAAGTTGTGTAGTTTTGGTACCTACTTAGTAAGTAGTTTTCAGTAGTAATAAATTGTTAGACATAATTTAAATAATACCAATATATTGGATAAAATACACTGGCACCCAAACTAGGCCTGGCCTGTGCTTCAGGTGCCAGATCCTCCCTCATGTCACTTGTTGATTATTTAATTAAGTAGTACAAAATACATCATCACTATTGTTTTGAGAATATAATAAAAAAGACTAATTAATTTTTGATTGAATTGAATCGCAATACATATAAATATTTTTATTAATTTTCTAAATTATTTAAACTCAGGATAATACCTTTAGCCACTAATACATAACTACAAGATTAGTCAGTTATTTCACAACTGAAAAAAGTTGTTCGGTTTCATCGTACGTTCTAGCTTTTAGCCACTCTGTCAAATACCACATTACAGTAATACATAAGTCATAAAACAACGGTAACTGCAATTGTCTCGCGGTATATTTACTTTGTATAAATAGGTAATACACAAATTATGGTTTCTTTTTTATATTTCTTGATGATATAAATAATTGAAACGATTCATCCGTAAGAATTCCATTTGAAATCTCATTTTCTTCCATGGTGAACCGTTGCGGAACAAAGTCTCAAAAGATATCATAAAATATAAAAAGCCAGTCAAATTGAAAAGAGCAATAGCTTTCTATTACCACAGACACACCACAGACTAATAAATTAAATTAAATTCCGGAGAAATTTCAGTTCGCAATGTTCATGGAAGCAGTCACCTTTTACTTCTTAATGAATTATTTTCAGTTACTTTTTGCGAAATGGAATCGTTAAGACGCCACCCCTCAGAGAAAATACGATGCCTATTAAAGTCGATGTCAGTAATTATTTTTATAATTATTTATTATCCTTCACATCCAATAACAAAAGAATTGGGCATAAAAACACTTAATTAAAATGAATTTTCCGATAATAAATTAAAAAATTAAGAACGGTAAAACAAAAAGAATAAAACAAAAGACATGTAATTATGTCGTTGCTTTGTATTAAAGTACTGTGTTTTTAAAACTTCAATAGAATAGGGAATATGCATCAATTCTTTTTATCAAAATCAAAATTATAATGCGTGAGAAAATCAACTGTAGTATTAAAACTTATTTCTTGCGTCTTTTTCTCGTGATATAGTTACTTGAAGTTAGCACGCAGCAGCAACCGCCGAAAACGCTCCATACAAAACGGACATGATATATATGACGTCACATATCACGTTTCAGGCGCGCGTTTACTTGGAGTTAGCCAAGAATTTTCAATTATTTTCAATTATCTCCCTAAATTTTGCGTTTAAGTACATATGTGTAATACAAAAAATGATTTCTTATTCGATATTTTATCTGAGTGTTAAGTTCATTATATTCGAAAGTGAAAAAAAATATCGTTATTTTTCCCTGATTTCATCGTGTGATAAAACTAAAATAATACATTATTATTTTTTATTTTCCTGTTCCATCATGTTTTTATACGTGTCCGAAGCGATCAAGCTCAAATTTATCGAAATCGGTGACTTATGCATACTCCCTATTATGGTTTCACTGAAGTAATGTAATGTTGTCGGTGCAACCACCTTCATAAATTACCTTCTTAGGAAAATACTAAACTATCTGCCACTACGTTTGTTAAAAAGCAATAATTCGAATGTTAAGCTACGTTCGTTGTTTTATAATATTTTATTCGCTCTTGAAGAGTGAGTCCATCGAAAATGTTGAAAAAATATGTAGGTGTAGTAAATTATTAAATGTGAATAGCATTTATAATTAAATAAAACCAGGAAACCTGTACCTATATGCAGGTTTTTAATTTGCTTTTTGAATTATACTGATTGACTGTGTATTTTGTGACATTTCACTTCCCACCTCGTCACAGTAATATCAGCAAAACTGCGTGATATGAGTTTTGTTATTAACAAAGGTAATAAGTAGACTTACTTACTTACTCCGATGGCTCAGCGACCCGAAGTGAGTCTTGGCCTCCGACACAAGGTGACGCCACTGCTCCCTGTCTTGCGCGATCTCTTGCCAGTCGCTAGTCTCCAGGAGCTCACGCAGGTCCTTGGTGACTTGGTCCATCCAGCGGTATTTGGGTCGGCCAACTGGTCTTCGTCCTCTGGGAACGCCCAGGTACGCACGCTTCGTCGCCCGGTCCTCCCCCATTCGCTCAACGTGTCCGAGCCACCGCAACCTGCGCGCTTTTAATTCTCCCATTATATTGGGGGTCGCCACTAGTTCCTCTATCTCACGATTCTTCCTCATTCTCCAGCTTCCATCGTCTGCTCTTACCGGTCCCAGAATTTTCCTCAGCACTTTCCTTTCTGTTACTAGGAGTTTATTCTCTTCTTTCTGTGTAAGTGTCCAAGTTTCACAGCCGTACATCAGGATTGGACGGATGACTGTCTTATATATACGGATCTTGGTCGCTCTGCTTAGAAGCTTGGACACTAGTACTTTATGAAGAGCAGCGCAACACCTCAGGGTATTCTGTAGGCGGATGTCAATCTCCTGTTCTCTTGTGTGGCTGTCTGTAATAGTACAGCCCAGGTATTTGAAGTTTGTGACACCCTTGTATACCACATCTTCCACGTGTAGGTTGTTTCGTGGGAGTCTGGTATTTCTATGGCGCTTCATTAGGAGGTATTCTGTTTTATCCTGGTTTATTCTGAGGCCGACTTTGCTGGATTCATTCTGTAGTATTGTTACCGCTTTTCGAACCTGTTCCTCCGTTTCTCCTAGTAGAGCTAAGTCATCTGCGTACCCAATTATCTTATGCTGTCCATTAAGTTGTACTCCACCATCTGTTAGTTCTTGTACCTTCCGTATAACATGTTCTAAAACCAGATTGAACAGCATAGGAGAAAGGGCATCCCCCTGTTTAAGGCCGGTTATCACTGAGAACTCTTCGGTGAGCTCTCCATCAACTTTAACCCGCATTTTGCTTAGTCCTGTGGCGACTTCGACTATCCTGACCAGCTTTCTGGGTATCTTAAAGTTAAGCAAAATCCCATACAGTGCTTTCCTATCGATGCTGTCATAGGCTTTGGCAAAGCCGACAAAGAGTGCGTGGATGTTCTGCGCGTATTTCCACTTCTTTTCCATCAGTTGTTTCAGCAGGAAAATCTGATCAACTGTGCTACGATTGCTTCGGAAGCCGCACTGATAGTCACCTATGATGTCTTCTGCATACGGTTCCAGTCTCCTCAGCAATATATAAGATAGAATCTTGTAGGCGGTTGGTAATAGCGCAACTCCTCTGTAGTTGGGGCACTTCTTTTTGCTACCTTTCTTATGTATCGGACATATTACACCAATATTCCACTCCAGTGGCTGTTCTTCGGTTTCCCATATCTTTGATATCAGGTCGTGGATTCGTAATAAGGTCACTTCACCGGAGCATTTCCATATTTCACCAGGGATTCCGTCTATGCCAGGAGAATTATTATTTTTGAGTCTCCTGATGGCTTGTTCAACTTCTTTGATATTGGGTGGTGCGACTTCTTCCTCGTTTACTTCGTTCTCATTATAAGTAGACACCTGCTCGAAATTACACGAACGCATTTTCGTATTTCTAGGAATGAGGAAAACAGAATCACCTCTTGAGGTCCCGGGTTCGATCCCCGGCTGGGTCAATGTAGAAAATGAACTTTTCAATATTGTCTCAGGTCTCGGTGTGTGTCATACCACCGTTGTTTCTGATTTCCATAACACAAGTGCTATAGCTACTTACTTTGGGATTGGAGCAATGTATGTGATGTTGTGAAATATTTATTTATTTATTATTATTTATTAATTCTAACATTATTTTGACAACCTTCTTCGTGCTAAATCCGATCCGGATTTTCCGGACAGACCTAAACCGCGGCGGCAACTTTTGTATGAGAATCCATTACTAACGTGTAATAATGGATTTTCATACTAAAACTGCCTGCGTCTGACCGTAAATGTTAGTATTGAAACTCATTATACACGTGTAATTCAGAAATGGAACAAAATTTCCAATGAAACACGACAGCCAAATGAGGTCTGTGATCATCATCAATATTTAAAATTAGAACTGGCTTTGCAAATGGAAAGTTCCGAATCACGGTAACAGAGTGTCATGAGCGCAGCAACGCCCGCCCATATCCGTATTTTTTGTTATAAAACTTACGTGAAACATACGATTCGGACAGGCGGCATAAAAATAACGTTGTAGATATTATCTATGGATCTTGGCGCGCGAAGAATAGGGTTTTACACCATTTTTTGAAAACTGCTTTAAATTAATCGAGAGGTCGTAATAAACCAGCGGAATATTAATTTTAATTTTATAAAACCATTAAATGCCCTAAAACACGATTTTAATTTTCGAATTTGAATTTTCGCGCGAAAACACTAGCCACCATTTTGTTTATGCTCGTGACGTCATTCTGTTAGTAAACAATACGAATGCGAAAAGAGCTGTCATGTTTATTTACTATTGGAGCAAGAAGCTTATACCTCCTATTGGAGTGACGTCACACCGTAATCCAAAATGGCGAATGGCGTTTTGAACATTTGAAGAATAGATTAAAAAATACGATTTTTAAAACTGAATTATAAAATTTATATTGCATTTTTATGAATAAATATCGACGTTTCTCGTTTACTATTTATGAAATCTATCTTAAATATGCATTTTTATACTTTATTTTACATGGTATAAAATAGCCTATATTATTGAAATAAATTTGTTTGTTGTTTTGTCAAATATTTTATCTTTGATTTAAATTAAGTAATTAATTTATTATAAAAATGAGTTTCTTGCAACGAAAGTGATATTTTGACGCCACCTGAAATTCAAGAAGCGGTAAGAACCGAAATAGAAAACATGTTGTCTCCAAAATAAAAAAAAAAATAAGTAAACCAGATGAAAACCTAACCACAGAATACATAATAGCTAACTGCAATTCTCAAAAGACATTCACAAGGGTATAAATGTAGGAAGTCTGCAAATTTTCTTGTCAGAAGCATCAGACAGTGTGCATTTGGATCCTAAAGTAAGTTTTCGTATTGATAAGTACCTAAATCTAGGTACTACGAGTAATTTACTACTTTGTTTTAGTTAAACAGCTAACTGCTAACATCACAACTTTACACGTTTTTTTATTTTTGTTGCAGGTTTGATTTTTTGCATTTTCGGTGCATGAAGATGCAACGACATATAGATATATTTATGTAAAAGACGTAGAAACTCAAGAGGCTGCGATTTGGTACTTTCAATTACTGTAATTCTAAATAAAAATAAAATGTTGGAAAAGTTACTACTTACTTGGTTTGAATTTCCGCGCATTATTTGAGAAAAGTACTATACAAGCCTTGGCAGCAACTGGGCATTGATGGACTCACGTATGTGTGCCTCGGCTTCGCCTCGGCCCATATTTTCACGTTCGTCCTTCAATGCCTGTGTTGCCTGCCGCTGCAGTAATGTACTAATATCACACCAGCTTCCGCTCGTGACTTCGTCCGCGTGGACATTGGGAAAATTCCTAGGGAAACTTAGATAAGAATATAATGGTCATAAGCGAGGGGTTCGTGTGTTACGCCCCCGGTGTGTTTCGCCCCAGTGGTGGATGCACCCGATTTTCAATTAATAATAATAAGTTAGATATTATAACGTAAATGTAATAACTGTGTGTCAAATTTCATCCAAATCTGTTCAGCCGTTTTTACATAATTGTGTAACAAAAATACAATCTTTCACAAGGACTTGTCTAAAACCAAGCTATGTTTTCAAGAAAATAAAGATCCATTGTTAATCCGAGCTTATTCTTTTTAATTTATGGCTCGCTTAGTGACATCCGTTGAGGTAAGTTAATTAATATCTCTCTACTTAATTACGTAATTACGCTTTTTTCTTTTAAAGAGCTTGCTGGGATAAAAATAAACTAGGTACTCTACTGCTTTCAGAAAATTAAGTGTTACGTAGTGCTATAAACTTCTTTATTAAAACTTTGACAGCATTCCGAACAAAATGTTGCTAACGCTAAAAATTTCAATTACCCACTCTAGAAAAAGTTTCTGAATTAAAATTGAATGACGTTTACGAGGGTAGAGTTTGTAATCAGTTCGGACCTTGGAATAAGATTTGGTACAGAAATTTCCTTGTTTCAATTTTGGAAATTGGACAAATATATTTTTAGCATTATGAAAAGCCGTGTACAGAAATAAAATATCTGCTGGTGTTTTGTAGTCAAATGAAAAAAAAATACAAATGAAACTTTTCTTATGACTTCTAGTGCGAATTTTGGAGCACAGTAACTCAATTAATTAAGGGTATCTTCCGTCTTTATAGACTAAGAGCTAGCGACGAAAATAGCGTAACAAAATCCCTTTAGTTAGTGTGCCATACTATCATTATTGATAGATCCAGGCACCTGGTATCTGTTCAGTGATAGGGGTGAGAATGGTTGGAGTTGGAGCTTGGACGTCACCTGGCACTACTTTTCACTCAACCAAAACGCCTGGCAATGGCAATGCTATATTCGAATTTTACATTAGTTATAATAACACCTCAAATCCAGAGCTCTATAAGTTACACACCTAAAATTTCCCACCAACTCTCACCTCCACCGCTGAACAGCCGCCAGATGCCCGGATCTATTAATAATGATAGTATGGCACACTAACTAGAGCGATTTCGTGGCTCTGTAAATAGTAAACCTATTTCCGTGGCTAGCTCTTAGTATATTAGAGTTTTACTAGACGTGCTTTGTGTCGATTATTTTGTTTTAAAATTATATTATTACTGGTTTCCGCCCGCGACTGCGTCCGCGTGGACTTTTTTAATCTAGGTTATAAACTGTGTGCCAAATCTCATCCAAATCCGTTCAGCCGTCTGTGCTTGAAAACTTTTCGCATTTATAAATATTAAGTAGGATTTCATTTATGAATAGTTTATAACGTCATATTTTATAGTAACATAAATCGTAGCGAAAATTATTTCGCTATGATAGTAGTAGGTATTAACAATGAAATATCACAAAACCTTAACTTTTTCAATTAATTTTCTCTGATGATTATATGAGTTGCTCCAAAATGAAGTTGTTTGTCATATTCTTGAATATTTCGGTAAAGTTTAATCAAGTTCCATTCAATCCGCTGAGAGCCAGTGCGACTTTAATTACATTTTATTCAATATGGGTTCAAATTTATTCAACTCTTCGTTTCGATTAATTAAGGTCCGTGATGAGAATTTTTGAACTATTCATCACAGTTACTGGAATTTGTGGGATATTTCAAAGGTTGGAAAAACTTAAAATATTGTACACCGTATCGAATAGGCTTATATCGTATGTGTTTCAATTTCTCTTTAATGGGTACTGTTTTCATCACTTCGATGTTATTCTTACCTAAAAGATTTCCCTATTTATAATAAAGACACCCATACGCGTGAAAAACACAATAGCTTTTAATTATGAAACCGGTCAAGTGCGTGCGCTCAAAGACTAATCACTATATCTCGTGCAAACCAATTTTCGTTGAAAGTGTTTATTAAGGTCTATATCGTTTTGACGACCTCCGTGGTCGAGTGGTTCGCACGCCGGTTTTCAAGGCGTCACCATCTCTTGAGGTCCCGGGTTCGATCCCCGGCTGGGTCAATGTAGAAAATGAACTTTTCAATATTGTCTCAGGTCTGGGTGTGTGTCATACCACCGTTGTTTCTGATTTCCATAACACAAGTGCTATAGCTACTTACTTTGGGATTGGAGCAATGTATGTGATGTTGTCAAATATTTATTTATTTATTATTTATATCATATTTTTTGATTTTTCACTCTCTTATTTCGAAAAATAGAGGGGGGGGGGACACACATTTTACCACTTTGGCAGTGTATATTTTTCAAACGGTTGACTTTGAGAAGAAATAGTCTTAGAAACCTCAATGTCATTTTTAAAGACCTATCTATAGACCACCCGCACGTATTGGTTTGAAGATTTTTTTTTCATTTCAGTTCCATGTATGGGCCGAACAGATATGATGAATTTATCGTATCCGTTTTTTGCCATTTAGGCTACAGAACCCTAAAAAAGAAGAAGAAAATTAAATGCAGTCCTTTTTCCTTACTTTTTCAATGAAACCGAACTGTTTGCTAAATTGGCTGCACAATATTCCTATGCCGAACAATGGTTTGGAATAAGCCAAAGATAACCAAGCGTCTATCATCTCAAAATAACGGTAGAAAACATTCGTCTCGACGGGTAAGCTCTGGAGGCTTACCTATTTTTGCAAGCAATATTTGAAAGCAGCGAACGAAAAACTTTAGCCACTAAATATAGAGACGACAGAATAGCCGCTTTGAACAAATCGCCGCCCGTTTTGCGTAAGTATACACATAGACAATACGCAACACAATTTCAGGTCAAATCAGGTTATATACTCAGAGTTTCTAGTACGGTTAGCAACGTAAGTCACTTAACACTGTAGCACTTCGTCAAAGCAACTTTTTTGATTAATGTTTCAAACTGTGAGACACCTGTCAACAAAGTTGCTTTGACAAAGTACTTAAGTGTAAAGTGACTTTCGTTGCTGACTGTACAACAAACAAAATAATGACAGTAGTATTTTTAAATACGGCTAGAGCGGCGGGCGGAATCATTTCCGTTTCTTGGGCAAACATGTTTTCGTATGTCTTTCTATCCAGTCCGGTTGTCTAGCTTTTCTCCCTACATGTCGTTTCTCAACCGATTCTCGTGAAATTTAGTAAGCCGGTTGGACAACTAAATTATACAACGTGTTACAAAATCAGCTGTTTCATACAAATAATAATAAATAAAATATCAAAATGTAGAAACAGCTGATTTTTCTCGATTTCAGAGATGGTCCCATTGTAAAAGTCGTTTAGTTTGATGGTCCCTATCTACCCTATTCGGCATCAGGGGTTATTTTGTACACGTTGTATAGATTTTTATGCCGATTCAAACTTTAGAATTAAAAAAAAAAACAAAAATCTGCCTTTTCGAAAAATTTTCAAAAATGTCACAAACTCAAGGTTTACAGGTCACAGAGCCACTCTAGTATTTTTAGGGTTCCGTACCCAAAGGGTAAAAACGGGACCCTATTACTAAGCCTCCGCTGTTCGTCTGTCTGTCTGTCTGTCTGTCTGTCTGTCACCAGGCTGTATCTCATGAACCGTGATAGCTAGACAGTTGAAATTTTCACATATGATGTATTTCTGTTGCCGCTATAACAACAAATACTAAAAACAGAATAAAATAGATATTTAAGGGAGGCTCCCATACAACAAACGTGTTTTTTTTGCCGTTTTTTGCTCGATATTGATAACGACTACAAGTAGACAGTTGAAATTTTCACAGATCGTGTATTTCTATTGCTGCTATAACAACATATGCTAAAAACAGAATAAAATAAATATTTAAGGGGATGTTGTAAGAAACTAATAGTAGAATATAATTATACTACCTTGCAGAATTTTTATGTGTAGGTACAGATGCCGGCATATAAGTTGGCATGAGAAAGATAAGACAAAAAATGCGCCGAGTTTAGTGTTTATGGCTACTGCGCATCTTTTGTCTCGTTTTTATCTTGCCAAGTTACGTGCCGGGCAGTATAAAATAGTTTAGTTATTTTTTGTTTTGTTTCGCAGGTTGTCTGGTTTGCAATTTGTTTATATTCTACGATCCATTTGCTTTCTTTTTAAATTAGCAGTTCGTCTGCCAGACAAACTGCCAATTTTTCATATCAGTTCATCCGGCAGACAAACTGCAAATTTTTCATATCAGATCTGCCGGCCGAACTGATTATTTTTAATTGGCATTTCATCTTGCTGACTGCAATCAAGAGGAATTCCAGCCTTCCAGTGTACCTATACAATCTACTTGGTCTTCTAGACACAGAGATAAAAAAAATTGCAGTCCGTCTCGATTTAAAAATGATAAAAGTTAAGACGAAGTCCATACAACAAACGTGATTTTTTGCAATTTTTTGGTACGGAACCCTTCGTGCGCGAGTCTGACTCGCACTTGGCCGGTTTTTTTAGGCTTCACCTGTAGAACTAACTTTCTGATCAATAACTTCTACTTTTACGGAGTTTGCCCATGTTAACTTTTTGTAGCTGCCATAATAGGGAATATGCATCAAATTTTTTTTTCATCAAAATCAAAAGTATAATGCGTGAGAAAAGTAAATGTAATATTAAAACTTTTTTCTTGCGTTTTTTTCTCGTGATATAGTTACTTGAAGTTAGCACGCAGCAGCAACCTCCGAAAACGCTCCATACAAAACGGACATGATATAATAATATGACGTCACATGTCACATTTCAGGCGCGCGTTTACTATGGAGTTAGCCAAGAATTTTCAATTATTTTCAATTATTTCCCTAAATTTTGCGTTTAAGTACATTATGTGTCATACAAAAAATGATTTCTTATTCGATATTCTATCTGACTGTTAAGTTCATTATTTTCGAAAGTGAAAAAAATAATCGTAATTTTTCCCTGATTTCATCGTGTGATAAAACTAAAATAATACATTATTATTTTTTATTTTCCTGTTCTATCATGTTTTTATACGTGTCCCAAGCGATCAAGCTCAAATTTATCAAAATCGGTGACTTATGCATATTCCCTATTGCGACATTTTTTTCGGCGACTACTGTGAGTGACTTTTATCTTTTTGTAGCTCTAGCTCGATCCTAATTATATCCCTCATAACTCTTAATTAGCAAAAAAACATGAAACAACATCGAAAACACCGCAAAAAGATCCTACAAAAAAGCGTTCTAATTAATAACACAAATCATAAATTCCCTACCAAAGTACCCGTAGCCAAGGAACTGTCAACATAAATAATGAAAAGAAACTTGGAAGTTCCCAAATTCTCCGATCTCAGTACCGATTGGGGCCCTCATTGGTTTAAGACTAGTCAGTCGCAGGTGCCATACCCATTTTGAGCTGGGTTGATTTAAAACGGCCGTTTCTCCCCCTTTTTGCATATTGCTTAGTCTATTTTTGTTTTAAGTAGATGGAGGGCCTGTTATACAAGTTCTGCTTAAGTTTATTATACAACATTATTTTTTGTATATACGAAAGCCGAAACACGGGTCACATATTTTCATTTTCAGAATCAGTATATAAAAATTCACAGATTTTGCACACAAAGCGCCCGCTAACTGCCTCGACGCGGCCGAAATAATATTAACCAATTTTCAAAATTCCAACGAATGCACTTCTCGTCCGCTTCTGCATCTTTTAACACTATTACCATGACGATCGGTCAATAATCATAGAAGCTACATCACTTTTTATGTACGGAAACAGCCGTTTTTCTACAATTCCAAATCTAAAGGGACCACCTACAGGTCACAATTATAAACCGATTTTCAAAATTATATCGCCATTTGATAGCTAAACTAATACCCTAGGACATTTTTTTTCATTTTTTCATGAGTCGGTTTTTTTTCCGAAATACTAACAATTTAGTAAACAAACATCTCCCAAAAAACCCGGAATTTTTGGAATTTCGCAAAATTACAAAAAAAGTTACCAGTAGATTTTCAAAATTCAAACGTTCACATGTGTCTCGATAAATTCCTCAACTTTTGGTACTATTTTTATTTTGATACTCGCAAAATCCTCGGAGATATGGCCAAAAATACGTCTCAGACGATTTGCATCTGATAACCATTTTCAATGGTAAAAATGATAATGATACCTTAAAAACTCACGAAGTTACAAGTTTTAATTATGTTGTGCGCGCGAGACATTTTAGTGAGGCGTGCGTTAATTATGGTTTTGTAAAATATTATTTAGTCAAAATATAACATGATATAAAAAATATTGCAATCGATTCTATTACTGATCCTGAACAAACAGTTTTCATGTTTCGTATATACTAAAAATAACCTTGTATATACCTATATAACATTACCTGTTAGATAGTTTCAAAGAAATGCTGTTCCATTTTATAAATTAAATCACAAAACAGCGTTATTGTAACAAATAAACAAAAAGGATCTCGTTAATGTTTTACAAAAAAAGATGGAAAAATGCCCCAGTAACAACGCCTGCGAGGTTATTACATAAGCGGCTTACATTTTTCGAGGTGTTTCTTCCAACCAAGAAAATGTTGTTAGAACGATGTCAAGAAAAGCTTTCTTCTTTTAGAGAAGAGTTCTCGTGAAACTCAAATCACTGAGTACTACAATAGCTCTGACGTATAGTTCAAATCTGAAAGTACATCTGAGAAACTTTTCTCTTGAGAAAACTGATATTTTTATAAAAGTTATATCCAGACTTTAAGAGTACCATTTTCACAGAATGTAAACATCAAGCAAGTAGGTACCTAGAAAACTTTGTTGGTTTTCTTAACCTAATTTCGTCTAGACCACAGCTTTACTCAGCTTTTACTCAATTTTGTTGTTGTTGTTTTCTTGTTAGGTTGTTTTCATCTAGCAATTAATATTGGTTGATAAATATGCAGAATTGAGTAAAGTTAGGACTTGAATCAAAGACGAAGGGAATTTGTATTTTTGTTTCAAATATCAAGATAATATTTAACTACCCAGTACTTGGGCGACCGAGATTTGCTCAGTCATTACTATTTATTGTAATATGGTGGTGTTTAGGTGAACATCTTTATTGTTATCTCAAACATAATCTAAAATTTTTTTAAACGCCTTGTCTAAAAACAATAAAAATTAAAAAATATATATAAACTTGAAGAAATAAAAAAAAATTATGTCACCGAGCGGGATTCGAACCCGTAACACTCGTTTCTTGCCGTCCGCGTCTTAACCCGCTGGACCAGACGGACAGTGGCCGGCAGGACGAAATTAGCGAGCATATTCTGCGTCGAAAGAAAAACGCATGAAAATTCTAAAACACGCGTTTTCCCAAACATAAGACTAATCTAGATCGATTGTTTACCCCCAATACTTTGTTATAAGAAATTAGCTGAATATAAGCAACTTTACCAACTTTTAGGTAGCTGCCATCCACTCATCCGCCGCAGACGGTTGGGGAGAAGAAGGCGTCAATACGACCGCCGCATTCCATAGTGTAACTGGCCGGCGATGGAGCGTTCTGTCGTCAGCATTGCACAGTGCACGCCGTCTGGGGGGACGATCACACTTGCTCGGTCGTCTCCCGCCGTGTAGGGGCCCGGATAGCCAGGCCACCCGTCCGGTCAAAAGGGTGACTGTCACCACATCCCCCGTGACTGATTGACGGAGAGAGAGAGCAAGTAGTGAGGGGTTTAGCTGGTAGTGGTGCCTGCTCCCGATCATCCCATCTGGTCAGCCCACATTAGTGGGTAACCTTATGGGGAGTTCGGGAGTAGGCTCTCTCCCTCTCCCCTCTCTCTGGGGAGAGGTTAGACCCCCCCGGATCCCCCGCCGAACCTAATATCTAGGCTCGACAGGGGACCCGGGGGCGGCGAGAGACAGACCAGGTGTGGCTTCCTGCAAACTGACCGAGCCCAGCATGCCAAGCGTCGCATACGTAAAGATAGTATTTGCCCTCACTCAAAAAAAAAAAAAAAAAAAGGTAGCTGCCATCCAAAATATTTAAAGACTAAAAAAACAGCCTGTCACTATCTCATTTATACATTTAAAAATTCCCGCGCATTCGAAGTGAGGTTCGAGTTTGGTTACAGAATCGACAGGCTGCTTATTTCAGTATAAACAATCCTCAAGTACTAATATCATAAATGCGAAAGTTAGTTTTTTTTATTACGCTTTCATGTTTTAACTACTGAACCGATCATCATGAAATTTTGTATATACGTTGTTAGGAGTACAGAAAACGACCTAAGGTACCTATCATCAATCCAGAACAAAATACTTACTGTTCTCGATGGATTAAATATAACAGTCTACGCAGAAGACTTCACTAGCCTATAGAATAATTTGAATAAAGTATCTCAACACTGCAAAGCTTTGTTATTGCAAACTCAGACTATTTAATAAAGGTTCTCAATGTGGACTCAAACTGTCTTTGCCAGTTTGTAAATGTAGGTATTAAAATAATATAGGTAATATTATGTTCATTCAAATTACTTAACGTAACAAACAAAAGCTTTTAGCCACATAATAATAGTGTAATGTCATATCCACAAAGAAAAAAATGGTCATATCCATAATAGATAAATAATATCTATCATTACGAAGAACTAAAATATTTCATAATACCTAATGAAGGTTCAAATGTATGTAATAATGAATGAAAAAAAGGCACCTTAGTACTGTTTTATTAAGGTCACTTATTTCGGACAAATAAATATAAACACGGTTTTCATTGATACTAGTTTAATCATAGTATGTAAATAATGGTTAGTATAAAAATACAACCTTTTACACCTTTCTTTGCCAAAAATGACCGCAAAACGTTTGCAAAATCAAAATCTTTATGTACATTTAGCAATTCTAAGAAAACGGAAATGCCATTCAATTAATAAACAAAATCGAAAATGCCACAAACGAGCTGAGCAAAATAGAAGTATCTTTAAAAAATAATTTTGTAAAAGCACCCGCCACGTTCATTTAAGGATTAGCACTCCGTCTAATTAGTTACGCCTCAGTTTCGCAGGATCCAAGTAATTTATTCCGGATGCCTTGTATTTTATTATTCTTGGAATTTTCATGCAAGTTTCTTGGCTTAAAGAGTGACAAAAAGGGTCTTATTGCTTTTGTGAAAATCATTGAATTTAAAAACTTATCAAAAGATTTTAGTTACCATCTTGTTACCATTGTGGAAGGCAATAAATACATTGAATTGATATGTAATTTATAATAATAAACGTTACACAATTACAATAAAATTGGTTTTTAAATAATAATATTAGGTTTATTTATTTATAGTAAAGTAGATCTAATCGGAAAAATATTATAAACTAGTAATCAAGAAGCTTATACCTCCCTCCAATGGAGATTGCACGGCCAGTGTCGTAGTGAAGATAGAAAAAATGTCCTTGAGTGACGTGACGGCTTATTGCTACCCCTTTCTTTAGTGTTACAATACGTATTCGTTGTTTGTCGTTCGTTCGTTCGTGAGAAACGAAAACGTATTGTAAAACGAAAAGAAAGACGCAATAAGCCGTGACGTCACTTAAGAGTCTTTTTTCTATCTTCACTATGATACTAGGCGTGCAATCTCCATTGTGGGTATAAGCTTCTTGCTAGTTTTTTTTTATAAATAAAATACGGACAACCATAACTAATGTACCATTGATATTTTTGTTACAGCCCTTTACATTCAATTTTTTGCTTCTGATGAAATTTGAATATGTGACGGGGCTTTGATTTTAAGACCATTGGACCATACTCACTTCTCAAGCTCAAGGAAAACCAAAAATCAACAACTAATTACCAAAGTACTTTCAATGAAACCGCGCTAGTATCAAACGTAGTGATTATTTCCTCTGTGCTAGTGCTAGTATCCGTTAAAAAGTGTTTTGCTTCATGACCATGGGACCAGCCTATCCACAGAGGAAATAATCACTACGTGCCTATCTATCAAACTTTTAGAAGGTACGTATCCGCAGATCCATACTTACCACAGAAACTATTAATTATCAGTTAATCTTGTACCATGACGTGACATAACGTATAAAAATACATGGTCTGAAAATAAGAGAAAAAATATTTATATTGTAAAACATTACGTTTTCTGTACTACAAACGTATTATTTTCATAAATAAATAAAAAAACAGGTATATGTTTTCAAGATATGCACTTTAACTTGTATCATATTTGTAAACGCATTTCACGTTCTGCAGTCAGTTTCGCTTATTTTCTTAGCAATTCTTGTAAAATTTAACTTTCCATACGTGTAGCTCGCAACCATACTCTTAAAAATATTGCAGCGTCGTGTCTCGCAGCTTATATCTGCATGTACTATTTTATAAACAAATTTTATTTAGCTTCTTTGCAAGTAAAACGGTTCGTATTTCGCATACATTTATGTTTATTGACGTAGTAACATCGTCAATTGGAATAAAAGAAATGTGACAAAATAAGCTTGAAATAATCGCACGTACAGCAGCAAAAGCTCCTAGCAGCATGCAAATTTTATTTTTTAAAGCATATAACTCCAGAATAAATGAAGACATGAATGGATGAAGGTGATATATCGCATTTTTTAATTTTCGCTGTTTAGTGCATGGATGAAGGTGACATGTGTATTTATACAATTTTAGACCTTAAAACAATCCTTATAAGTGCCTAATTTAAGAACTAACAACTTGATGAAAGTGTTATGTGCACTATTCTTGAAAATCAATAATGAATGAAGGTGCTAAGGGCACTTAACTCATTTGAATAAGGCAAAAAAGTAAAACGTTTACTTTTCTACAGTGGAAGAAGGAGCTATGTGGCATTGAACTGGATGAAGGTGTTATGTTCCGTACATATCACAATATCAACGAGCAGTTAAAATTTGTTAAACCGGAATATCGGTATTATTATGAGTCAATTCTTAGAGAAGAATAGTAGTTTTTTGTTATTTATTTTATGTTATTTTTTCTAATTTCATATAGGTCAGTAGGGTAAGAATTGAAATCGGATTTAATTCCTACAAAAGGTTTTATTGTTTTAATAGCTTCATTTGTTGCCAAATATGACTAGGTACATTAAGATTTACAGCATATATATTTTTTGATATTTCACTCTCTTATTTTACTTCTTCTCTTACACAGGAGACATTTTGGTAGAAATCGTGTAACTTAAAAAAATGGTCTAATTTCGAAAAGCTGTGTCTCCAAATCTATCGCTCGTATCAAAACCGTTCTACCCTAAATTTTTTTCAAATTTAACCTACTTATAACCTTCTGACACAATCTTGATGAACAACCAGTCCTTCCAGGTCAAATCCCCTTTTGGGGTACACTTTTACCCCCCACCACTTAAGCACACCTCCGCCTAGGATAGTCATAACTATCCTAGGTTTTTCCCATGAATGATGCCATTAAAACAATAAAACCTTTTGTAGGAATTAAATCCGTTTTGAAGTGTTTCTTGGTTTAATGCTACTGAACTAATGGAACTTGTCTCGTTTAAATATAATGTTCTCAATTAATTTGATATTGTTTTTGTGAAAGAAGGAGTTATGTCAGTTTTTATTAAAATAAAGTAAGTAAATAAACCTACTAAAACAAATTTATTTTGTTTTATTTCTCTCTTATTTTAAAAATATTAAACTGTTTACGCCGCTTGATACCTTTTTTAGATCAATGTACTTAATACATTTCGAAATATCCTTAAATGTTTTAGGGAAACTTTAAACTCATTTTTCTCGAAATCAGAATATTGCAACATATCACTTTCATCCATTCACGTCTTCAAATATATTATAATAGACTCCAGTAACTAAATGTTAAGTAACATGTGAAAACATATTTTTTTAATCAGTACATAGCATTTACATTACAGTCGCTATATTTGAGTAGCTTTCTGCTTGGAAATAGTTTAAGTGGAACGTTTTCATTTTCCTAATTTTATAGCATCAATAAAACTGTAATTATATTTTCTTACAGTGTGATAACTCCTTTGCCTCGGCCATGAAAGCAGACAAAATGACGGCTAGTACTACAGTACAGTACCGCACAGTAGTAAAAATTTGGTACGGCTACCGCGCATAAGAGCTGTACCTAGTGGTGAGGGAACGCTCCCCTGCCCCGCACCCCTCCTCACCGATGCCGTGTCAATCGTGTCATGTTCATAACGGCTGTTTTACATTATTACGTTAAAAGTATAGCTCTAACCTCAATACATAAAAAACTATAAATACCTTACGTTGAGGTTAGATAAGAGCTTTATTATTAAAAGCTATATAACGTTTACGTTTGTTGAGGTTAGAGCTATATTATAAGGAACGATTACGCGATTAATAAAGATATTTTAGTATTATTTGAACCAAGGAATATAATACCTATACCTATATATTAAAGCTCTTTGGGAGCTCCAATATAACAGACGTTAAACGTTACATTTAAAAAGTCTTTATTTTTAACGGCTATACGTTATATTAGCTTCCACCAGTCAACAAGGTTGACTTACCCCACTATAGTATTACGCCATGCTATAATCATTTCGAAAATAAAATGTAATTTAAAATGAACTAATAACAAAAGCCTACCTACAAATTGACGTTGATAAGTCTAAACAACTTAATTCAGTACAGGTGTTCCCGAAAACATATCGTAGTAAATTGGCCCATAAGCAGGCTTCCCGATCGCATGATGGAACAGTTAGAGACTATTGTCTATCCCATCCACTAAATTGAACTGTCCCAATGGGCCTATTCGCGTTTAACACGTCGCGTTAGATATATTATATTGTTATATATAATTGGCTATTGTTGTCTATAACAATTCCTTTGATAGATTGTGTTTGGGCTGTGCTTAGGATTAGTTTTTTAGTAAGTCTAATTTAATTTTACTAACCAACTAATAAAAATAAATAAAATAAAAATAGCCTTTATTCTTACCACTTACTATACTTAGCATGCTTTACAAAGTAACAATAATTATAAATAGAATATTTGATTTATAAAATTTTCATTGATTTAAATTAAAATATAAAAATAATTATTAAATATAAAAATTGCATTGATTTTAATTATAATTGTAATTGTAATACTTAAATGGTACTCAAATGGTGGAAGTCGCCTCCTTGGCGTAGGCCTCCCCCAGCCTCCTCCAGTTCTATCGTTTCTATCTAAGATACAGGATGACGAGGCACCCCATTTGTACTTTTTCACTAGCGCACCGGTACCAAACTTTCCCTACAAAATCGTCGTAGGCGTTTAAGTATCTAATCTTGAGTTGATAATTGGAGTACTTCACGTTTTGTCAGTCCTACGTCCTTCTAAAGGGCAATCAACAGCGTAGGATAGTAGGTAACGCAATCACATCACTACGTACGCAGCTGTTACCAACTCAATACAACTGACCCATTATTCTTATTGAGTACACTCCAACACAGGTATCCACTACGCCCAAGGAAGGGACAAACTAAGGTCGTGGATTTTAAGCTAAATTATAAGTCAAATATTAAAGTCATAATGATACAAATTTATCGTATTAGTTTTCTGAAAAGTGGAGATTTGATTAGAAAGTTGACTTAGATAAACAATTTTAATTAATTACCCAATCAAACAACGAATTAATGATTGGATCTAAATCTTAATACGGGCTTATAAGACTAATTGTTTAAAATATCCAATTGCTTCTGAGAGTAAGATAATTATTCACTACACGACATTTAATTATGTATAATTTGAGCCACTTTTTATCGCGAGGTCTATATACAGCTCACGGAGCCACTGGTATATGTGTCCGCAGCGATCAAGCTTAAATTTATCAATATAGACTTATGCATATTCCCTATTAACAATTTGTTTTAATTTTACCGCTGTCAGTAGAAAGTCAGTTGTCAAACAATATAATTACATTCTCGCCTAAGTTTAGTATTGCCACAGAATCAGTATAGTACTGACGTAGTACTTATTGCCAGAAATAAAACACACAAAATTTAATGCTTCAAAAGGGCCTGCAACTTTATTATTAGAGGAGTTGTCCACGTCCACTCTTTGTGTTACGTCTCTGAAATAGGGGGATCTAACTGCAGTCCTTAACACGGAGAGACACGGCACTGAATAAATTGCTGTATTTAGTTCCGTCCAAACAAAATTGCCACAGCTGGAAGTGTGAAGCACGACCAGTGCGCAGAAGGTGGTAAATGAAACGTCAATGTTACAATTTACCAAGATATATTGAAAAAAAAGGTCTCAAGGGGGGTACACAGATCTTCGTTTCGTGGTAGTCGCCTTGTAGTATAAAAAGCACTTAGCTTGCGTTTTGCCTAACGGAAGCAGAAGCGCATGTGCAGCACGAGGGCTACGCGCTCAAGGTGAGGCGAGTGCGCAGGCTCGGCGTGGTGTTGCTCCGGGGTAGGCCGGAAGCAGCAGGTGGTGACTCGGGCAGGTAGGTGCCCGGAGGTGTAGTGGTAGGCGGCGCAGGAGAGGGTCCGGTAGGGGAACTCCTGCCCGTAGGTACGACCCTGGAATGTTACACAAAAGGTATGAACAGGTGTTCACTAATTCTTACCGCTGCTAAATAGGTGCTAGGGCAGATGGCTACAATTGTAAAGTCTCAAAAAAAGTTATTGACCATAATAATCAAAATTATTATTTTGGTCAATTTGATCAAACTAACTAATTTGACTATAATATTACTTATGGTGAGCATTCGAGCACTTCACCCTATTAACATGTTTGAAAAGAATAATTTTATTAGTAGAAAGGTATATTTTAATAAAAGGGAATAATAATTTAATGCTTAATTTTGAAAGGCAATTTAGAATATTATAAAATAAACATTAAGATCGGGATTCACCCATTGGCAGCGTCGTAGGTTATAAAACGAAATCATTTCATTGCAAGATAGAAATTAAATTAATGTTGGTTATAGTATTTATTCACAAGCTATTTAGTAGCTCATACAAAATACTATTACCTGCCTTCTGAGTTTACTGTAAACAAGGATTGCATTTATTTGGTTTTCGTTTTGCATATCACTTTCCACAAAATATTGATGCACATTGATATGAATCGTTTACACTCGATAAGAATTTAGCACAAAAATCACACTGATCAAACCATTACATATTAATATGAGAAAAACTATTAAATGTATACTTATATTGCTTGTCTATTATTATTTTAATTTAAAGTATTAAAAACAAGTTTAAGAATAATTATTCAATTTAAAATCTTTGATATGCCAAGAACCCAGATTTTTCCCTTTCATATCGACAAGTTCATAGACCAAGGGCGACAATTTAGATTTTATACGACATTTAATATATTTAGGAGCAAGTTTTTTAGAAAATTTCTTATTTTTGTCGCTTTGATAATAAGTTTTTCGCCAGACAATATCATCTACGTTGAATTCGAACTTTTTACGACGAAGATTATAAGGACCACAATTACGAGCATGCGATTTTATAAGAGAACTTTGCACTTGATCAAAAATTTTCCTAAGTTTCCCAGTATTTTCAGCATATTCATCCCTAGGTGAGAAGATAATGTCGTTTAGATCGACATCAAGATAATGAGATCCACAAGAGACTAATTCCCTCCCGAAGACCAGAAACGATGGGGTATAACCCGTGACTTCACTTACAGCAGAGTTGAGAGCGAATTGTATTTTAGGGATATTAAGATCCCAAGTTCTGTGATCTTCATCAATAAAGGTCGAAACAGCCGTCATAATGGTCTTGTTGTAACGCTCGACTGTATTTACCTGTGGAGTGTATTTAGGCGTAAAATGCACTTTCGGTATTTTATATTGAGCGAACATATGCTGTAGTTTCTGACTAACGAACTGTTTACCATTGTCCATCAGAACGGTGCTAGGAATGCCATGTACAAGAAAGACTTTCTCCTCAATAATATTAGTTATAATTTCAGCAGTTGCACGACGTATAGGAAATAATAGAGAGTATTTAGAAAAACAGCAAGTGACAACCAGGAGCATAGTATTTTGCTTCCTACTTGGAGGTAGTGAACCGACCAAATCAATACTAATCATTTGGAAGGGCCTAGAGCATTCTTTAGGTCGACCCATAAGTCCTAAGGTAGGATGATTAGCATGTTTGTGCGAGTTACAAGCATCACAATTATTTACGAAGTTAGCAACATCCTTATGTAAGCCAGGCCAAAAATAATTTAAAGAAATACGTTTAAAGGTTTTAAAAATTCCCAAATGTCCTGAAGTAGGATTTGAGTGGTTAGCAACAATAATATCAAGTCTGGAATCGTTAGGGACAACTTCCTTCCATTCGAATTCCCTAGCTAAAGGGTTTAAGGATTTCATGTGACGATATAATTTATTGTTAGTGATTTTGTAATTAGGAAAGGAAGTAGGAGAGGATTGGCAACCATTAAAGATCTCCAAATACCATGGATCTGTTACAGGTGAACAAGATTGGTTAGCACTGTCTATAGCTGCTACAGGTAAGGCACGAGATAGAGAATCTGGCACAACGTTGTCCTTGCCACATGTGTATATGATATCGAAGTTAAAGGCCGATAGACGTATTCCCCACCTAGCAAGGCGACCTGTAGGGTTATTCATGTTAAGATACCATTTTAAAGATGAATGGTCAGTATAAACAAAAAATTTTTTACCGTTATCCAAGTAACACCGCCAGTGTTCAATAGCAACAAGTACCGCGAGAGCTTCGCGCTCTGTAGCGCCGTAATTACGTTGTTGAGCCGATAAGGATTTACTCATATAGGCTATGAAATAAAAGACTTTTAACGGATACTAGCGCGGTTTTATTGAAAGTACTTTGGTAATTAGTTTGTATTTGGTTTGATTTTTGATTTTCCCGACGTTTCGGCACCTTTGCAGCTGCCGTGGTCACGGGGGACTGAAGCTACTCGTGAGCCTACCCTCAAGCGATGAATTTTTTGAGACGTTCAGAAATTAATATTTTACAAAAATTTTTATCTTTTTAATTGGTTTAAGTTGATTTTGTGATTTAATTAATGCTAAAGAGAGAGAATCTACTGAAACTACCACCATTTCACAAAATTGGGAGGCCTCTCCAAGAAAGAAATGGCGAAATAAAACTTGGAGAGGAAAGCCGACCTCCGTCTTTTATATTTATTAATTTATTTGCAAAAGGAACTAACCGTATCATTAGATCTTACAGTGTGTGTATGGGGCTTTAGCTTGTGAATGATGGGGTCCCAAGCTGGTGGAATTTTCCAACCATCATCTCTATTGAAATTAGGATATTTATTTATTTCGATAGCCTCGCGGAGCATTCTAGGAATAAATCTACGTTCCTTAGCAAGGATTTGGGGTTTGTCAAATCTAATGTAATGGTTGGGCCCCTCAAAGGCGTGATCACACACTGCAGACTTGTTATCGCGCCTATGTTTCATGTCAGCTACATGCTCTTTAACGCGGGTCCCTATACTTCTCTTTGTTTGCCCGATGTAGTAACATAGGCGCGATAACAAGTCTGCAGTGTGTGATCACGCCTTTGAGGGGCCCAACCATTACATTAGATTTGACAAACCCCAAATCCTTGCTAAGGAACGTAGATTTATTCCTAGAATGCTCCGCGAGGCTATCGAAATAAATAAATATCCTAATTTCAATAGAGATGATGGTTGGAAAATTCCACCAGCTTGGGACCCCATCATTCACAAGCTAAAGCCCCATACACACACTGTAAGATCTAATGATACGGTTAGTTCCTTTTGCAAATAAATTAATAAATATAAAAGACGGAGGTCGGCTTTCCTCTCCAAGTTTTATTTCGCCATTTCTTTCTTGGAGAGGCCTCCCAATTTTGTGAAATGGTGGTAGTTTCAGTAGATTCTCTCTCTTTAGCATTAATTAAATCACAAAATCAACTTAAACCAATTAAAAAGATAAAAATTTTTGTAAAATATTAATTTCTGAACGTCTCAAAAAATTCATCGCTTGAGGGTAGGCTCACGAGTAGCTTCAGTCCCCCGTGACCACGGCAGCTGCAAAGGTGCCGAAACGTCGGGAAAATCAAAAATCAAACCAAATACAAACTAATTACCAAAGTACTTTCAATAAAACCGCGCTAGTATCCGTTAAAAGTCTTTTATTTCATGTCTAGTGAGCGCGTAAGCTTGAGAAGTGATCATATAGGCTATAACCCGCTCTTCGCCGTTTTGAATCTGAGAGAGCACAGCACCTAACCCGTAGTCGCTAGCGTCGGTGCGAACTTGGAAAGGTTCAGAATAATCAGGACAAGATAAGATAGGAGGTGACGTCAGACACTCCTTCAGTTTAACAAAAGCGGCCTCTGCTTCTTCTGTCCAAGCAAAGGGAGGCGCCGATTTACCTTGAGAAGTTAGTTTGTTCAATGGTGCAGCCAAGGAACTAAAATTAGGGATAAAACGACGATACCAAGAAGCAGTGCCCAAGAAACGACGAACTTCCTTCCTATTAGTAGGGGAAGGATAATTTACAATAACATCCACCTTTTCAGGATCAGCATGGAGACCATTTGAATCAACGACGTAGCCCAAATACTTAAGCCTTTCTCTGAAAAATTGACACTTTTCGAAGTTAATTGTTAAGTTGGCGAATTTCAATTTTTCTAGAACCCGCGTAAGAAGCGACATATGTTCTTCGAAGGTGTTTGACACTATAATTACGTCATCGACAAAAACGTAGACCTTATTTTCAAATTCAGGACCGTAAAAGAGCAAATCTACTAGTCTTTGCTGAGTAGCAGGTGCATTAGTTAAGCTAAACGGCATAGACTTAAATTGGAAGGTCCCCCTAGAGGGAATATAGAACGCAGTCTTGCATCTGTCTTCAGGTTTTATTAAAACTTGCCAGAACGATTTAGAAAGATCAATACTAGATAGATATTTAGCATCTCTAAGATTGTCTAGGATCTCCGAGATATAGGGTAAGCTATAGGCATCTTTACGAGTGACAGCGTTTAGTTTTCTGCTGTCCAAACAAAACCTAAATTCACCGTTCTTCTTAGGAGCCAGAAGAACCGGATTCGACCAAGGGCTCTCACACGGTTACACAACGTCATCCTTTATCATCTCATCCAGCTGTTCGGAGAGAATTTGTTGTTTATGAGGAGACATTCGGTAGTATCTCTGTCTAATAGGTGCAGCGTGTGTCGATAGCGTGAGTGATCAAGGAGGTACGACCCAAACCGCATTCCTCATACGAAATACCGCGGAAATCAGAGATTATATTATCAGCAGTTTTCTTTTGGTCATCTGAAAGTTGAGCGTACGGACAAATATGTTTAGATTCGTCAAGAGCGATGTTAGAAATATTTGCCTCCTGAGACCCATCAAGTACAAGTCTATCAAGTTCACTGGGAAATAACCCAAAAGTCCTCCAGAAATCCATTCCTAGAATAAGATTATTTTGTATTTCCGGCACAACAAAGAGTTTAATATTGTGAGTTTTATTATTAAAGGAGAGAGGTAAAATGAAATATTTAGAAGAACAAAGCTTCTGACCGCCAGCTGCAGAAAGCTGTAACGGATCACAAGAGTAACATTTATAGTTTAGTTTTAAAAAATAGTCATGAGAATTATTTCCTAATAATGTTATGCCGGAACCAGTATCTAAAAGACCAATAATTTTTTTGTCACCAACAGACACATTAATATAAGGTCGAGAAAAATTAGTTTCAGAATCCAGGATTGGAGACACAGATTGGCTCGATGGAAATTTAGAAATAAAGGTAAGCCAATCCTTCCATTCAGTCTCATTACAACGGCTTGAAAATCTCGTGTGCTGAGATTCAAGAGCTCTCCAATCCTGACTAACTAGTTTTTTGGATTGCATTTAGTGCAATCAGGAGTACGAACACCCTTATTCCCACACTTAAAACATACAATAACGCGTGGCTGAGTACAAGTTTTTAAACTGTGCGTATTATTACGACATCTGGGACAATAAACGTTATCCGTAGCTACGGCCGAAACAAAAGTTTTATTATTAACTGAACTTCCAGAGCTAGCAGAAGCACTGGATTTGCCACGATATGCAAATTCAGGAGCTAGGGTTGAAGAATTTGGAGCAGAAGGCTCATGAAATTTTGAAAATTGAGATTTTATTTTTTCAAAGTTTTGGCAAGCTGCCTTAAGTGCTTCTATAGTTAAAATTGGCCATGCTGAAGCCAATGCATTTGCATAGCAAGGACGCACGTTATGCGACAATATTTCCAGTTTTTCGTCCTCAGGCAAGGGTTTGGTAAGTCGTGAGAACATGCCATCCATTATGGACAGGTAAATACAAATAGATTCACCCTCACCTTGAGTACGAGACCGAATTTCAGATAAAAACTGATAGTCAAAGTCGTGTAAACTAAAATCGGCCTTCAACAATTCCGTTAATTGGGACCAATTATGAACTTTGGGTTTAACGCCACGGAACCAATGCAGGGCATCGTCTGTGAAAATCTCATAACCAAAAGATAACACTTTATCGTAGCTGATACCTCTTGATTCTACAAATTCATCAACTTTTTGAATGAAGGATCGGACACAAGACTTCCCGCTAAATTTAATTTTGGAAAAATCAGGTACCGTATTACGATCAACAACTAAATTAATAACTGATTTTTCCAATTCACCGACGTTTGCACTAATACTGGATTTCGCCTCATCAACCGGTGTCAACGACTTAATCTCTTTCGTTTGGAACTCAAACATAGATTGACAATCCGACAGAAGAATCAGCAAGGAGTCATCATCAACCTCGATTCTATTCAATCTGTGGTATATATGATTAAGCAAAACTTCAGTTCTTAAGAATAAGTTTTTCTCAAATTTAGATTTTAAAGATTTTAAGTTCTTAAAAGATTTTTCAAGAGAGGCCTTAACACCCTCAATATCCTCAGATGGAGGCAAGTGTGAAGTTAAAATATTCTCGGAAGGAAGATCTTTAGATAGTTTAACAATCTGTTTTCGCAATTCTTGAACCGAATCAGCTGGGGTTTGACCATGCAAGGCCACTTCGTATTCAAGTTCTGACTTTTGAAGCGAAAGAAAATTTACTGAACGTTCAACCATGATTACGACAGTTAAAAAAATAAAAGTAAAACGAAACCAAACTAAGGTGAGTGTAGCGTGAGCCTAATCAATTGCAGCACAATAAAAAAAATTAAGTGGGTAGCTACAAAAAAAATAAGGTTAAAATTTAAAAAAATTCAAAAAAAATCGTGAAACAACGTTAAAAAATTTAAATAAGCACTAAAGCGCAGTAGCAAAAGTACTTGTACGTTTTAATAGTTAACAACGGCTTAGTGACCGTTAGTTCCACAGTAAAGGTAGGTAGGTACCCACCTAAAACACAAAAAAATCAAAATTTAGTAAAAATAAAAAGGCGAGAACCACTGAGCGAAAGATCTTGAGCGAGTTGGGCGCCACTTCCACAGCTGGAAGTGTGAAGCACGACCAGTGCGCAGAAGGTGGTAAATGAAACGTCAATGTTACAATTTACCAAGATATATTGAAAAAAAAAGGTCTCAAGGGGGGTACACAGATCTTCGTTTCGTGGTAGTCGCCTTGTAGTATAAAAAGCACTTAGCTTGCGTTTTGCCTAACGGAAGCAGAAGCGCATGTGCAGCACGAGGGCTACGCGCTCAAGGTGAGGCGAGTGCGCAGGCTCGGCGTGGTGTTGCTCCGGGGTAGGCCGGAAGCAGCAGGTGGTGACTCGGGCAGGTAGGTGCCCGGAGGTGTAGTGGTAGGCGGCGCAGGAGAGGGTCCGGTAGGGGAACTCCTGCCCGTAGGTACGACCCTAGAATGTTACACAAAAGGTATGAACAGGTGTTCACTAATTCTTACCGCTGCTAAATAGGTGCTAGGGCAGATGGCTACAATTGAAAAGTCTCAAAAAAAGTTATTGACCATAATAATCAAAATTATTATTTTGGTCAATTTGATCAAACTAACTAATTTGACTATAATATTACTTATGGTGAGCATTCGAGCACTTCACACTATTAACATGTTTGAAAAGAATAATTTTAAAGGTATATTTTAATAAAAGGGAATAATAATTTAATGCTTAATTTTGAAAGGCAATTTAGAATATTATAAAATAAACATTAAGATCGGGATTCACCCATTGGCAGCGTCGTAGGTTATAAAACGAAATCATTTCATTGCAAGATAGAAATTAAATTAATGTTGGTTATAGTATTTATTCACAAGCTATTTAGTAGCTCATACAAAATACTATTACCTGCCTTCTGAGTTTACTGTAAACAAGGATTGCATTTATTTGGTTTTCGTTTTGCATATCACTTTCCACAAAATATTGATGCACATTGATATGAATCGTTTACACTCGATAAGAATTTAGCACAAAAATCACACTGATCAAACCATTACATATTAATATGAGAAAAACTATTAGATATTTAATTAAGGTATTTAATATGAGAATTCACTATGAAATTTATAAGGAATTGAAATGCAAAACGAACGTATTATAGCTACACTCACCCTAGAAATGGGGTTGCACAACACAAAGAAATGAAATGAAATTAATGTAGGTAACTTGTTAAGGTTACGAATGTTTTGAAAAGAAGAAAAGGATTTTTGCGAATCGTTCGTATTTATAGCAAGATAAATATCGAGAAGCACCTCAAAACAGCGAGAATGGTCTAGAAGTCCCGGTCTTATCCTATTGGTCGAGCTTGACATAACGAAGGTGGATGTCATTATAGACAATGACATCGTCTGTCACAGTGTGACAATACGGCCGCGTTCCGAGTCGCGATTTGGAATAAGGCAGAGGTCAGAACTTTCCACATTCCACAGGTGAAGTGATGTAATGAATTTTTAAGAAAAGTTCGACAGTAATTATTAGTTATAAGTAGTAGGTTTTTAGCAACCGTTACAAAATGTAAAATATTTGCATGATAAACGAAATTTTGAAGCACATACAAAAAGAGGATTTTCAGTCAGTAAAATTACGTACTTGTGTTTTATTATTTTTTACTACAACATTTTCATTACAGCTCTCAACAGCAATGTCGTTACTGCAAATTATTATTTCTCGCTATGCGAACGAAAATATCAAAAAGCGCAAAATATTTTTATCGCGTCGTACAGTTGATTATCATACTCACTCACTCGTACGTTTAAAAAGAGTTGAAAGTCAACAAGTATTACATGCTCACTCAAAATGATTTTCAGCGAAAGAGTACTTTTGATGTAATGCCATAGGTCGCGGAAAGATCCTAGACATCTGAAACTAAGATATATGTATATTTTTGCTTCAGCTTGGGCAAAAATTCTTTCGTATGTCCGGCTGTCTGTTCCAACCTACAGGTCGCATTTCTCAACCGATTCTTGTGAAATTTTGTCAGCAGGTTTGAAAATTATATAGATTTTTTATCGAGCCAGTTTTTTTTTTTTTTTTTAAATGGCGGAAATACAGGGTGGATTGTTGAGACGGGACATTAAGGGCAGGTACCTTAACCGTTATAGTTACAGGAAAACGTTCCAGGGAGACCATCCATAACTTTTTGAAATATTCTGAACGGCATTTACAGATTTCAGAAAAAAATTACCGTTAGCAAAAAAAATGCTAAAATACCAAAAAAATTCACAGATCTCGTGCCTTTCACGACCTTCTGGTACATTGAAAATGAATTGAATGAATTTAACAAAAAAAATTTTTATTCCTTTCTTATAGACATTAATATTTTATTGAAAGGTAACCTAAGTACTATGTATAACTAAAACATCTGAATTTCTAAATAAATTAAGCCTAATAAAAAAATAAATCAAAATCAAATGCAGCATGCGAGACTCTCGCGCCGACTTCATCATCACTCGAATGTGCGATAACAACTCTCATGTTTACCTAGGCATCATCATTGTTTGTTGGGTCTCAGAGATTGTTGTAAAAATTCATTTGGAATCACAGAGTCACTAAGAAAAACGTGACTGATCGAGTAATTTCAAATCTCGAAATTGAAATAACAGCAACCCACGATATCTTCTTAATATATAAAATCGTAAACTGAATGACTGACTGACTGACTGACTGATCTATCAACGCACAGCCCAAACCGCTGGACATAGAGACTTGAAATTTTGCACACAGATACTATATACAGTGTAGGCATCCACTAAGGAAGGATTTTTGAAAATTCCATCCCTAAGGGGATGAAATAAGGGATGAAAGTTTGTATGAAAGTTCCTCAGTTTTGAAGCTAGAATCTTCAAATTTTGTGTTTAGGCTGACGATTGAAAATTAATAAATACGGGTCTCAGCGTTTCTCAAAATTCTACCCCCGAAGGGGTCAAAAGGGGGATGAAGTTGTGTATTAAAGAAAATCCTTCATTTTCGAAGTAAAAATCCCTAAATTTATAATTTAGGCTTATGGATAGAAATCTAAAGCAACGTATATTGTTTTTGTTAGGATTTCAACTCCAAAGGGGATGAAATGGGGGTGAAAAGGGTTAAAAAAACCTAAAAATAGATATGGATGTCGTTATCGGGGTTTTGTGGGATGACGATTGCAAAAATGACATTTATTTTGAAGTCCAACCACGGTGGACATGATTTTACCCCTAAAGGGGTGAAAATGGGGTCCAAATTTTGTATGGAAAATAAATATAAAATAGACATTACAACTTTAAACTTCGTAGGAGCACATCTAAAAATAAATAGGCAAATATATATTTTGTTATTTTGAAAATCAACCCCTTAGGGGTAAATGACGGAAGACAATATAATGATAATGATGGAAGACCAAATTCTGTCTGAGGGTCGAGCGGTTGGAGTCCCGCCACAATGTTAACTTCAATTCATTTGTGGTAAGGGCACCGACCGAACATCTGTCGACCTTCATGAAAGAAGATTTTTGGCCGAAGGGTGTTTTGTTCCGACGGTTTCGCGGTCGGATACCGGACACTGCATTGCGCAACACGCCGCCGCCATCGATGCGTGTTAAATAGTTGTAAAAATGTAATTTAAATATAATGTATGTATGTTAGTCTGTAAGGTATATATATTGTATGGGCCTAGTTGCCTGAATTAAATAAATAAATAAAAAAAAAAAAAAAAATGGGGCGAGTAAACATAAAAATCGATATAGATGTCGTTATTGGGGTTTTCTGGGATGACGATTGCAAAAATGACATTTATTTTGAAGTCCAACACGGTGGACATGATTTAACCCCTAAAGGGGTGAAAATGGGGTCCAAATTTTGTATGGAAAAATAATATAAAATAGACATTACAACTTTAAATTTCGTAGGAGCTCATCTAAAAATAAATAGGCAAATATATATTTTGTTATTTTGAAAATCAACCCCTTAGGGGGTAAATGGGGTGAGTAAACATAAAAATCGATATAGATGTCGTTATTGGGGTTTTCTGGGATGTCGATTGCAAAAATGACATTTATTTTGAAGTCCAACATGGTGGACATGATTTAACCCCTAAAGGGGTAAAAATGAGGTTCAAATTTTGTATGGAAAAAGAATACAAAATCGAAATTACAACTTTAAAATTCGTAGGAGCAAGTCTAAATATATATTTTGGGATTTTGAAAATCAACCCCTTAGAGGGTAAGTGGGGTGAGTAACATAAAAATCGATATGGATGTCGTTCTTGAGGTTTTATGGGATGGTGATTGCGAAAATGAGATTTATTTTGAAGTGCAACGCGGTGGACATGACACATATGGACCTGGACCTGGACATGCACATCCAGGGAATGGGAACGGGAACCGGAACGGGCACGGGCACGGGAACGGGAACGGGAACGGGAACGGAACGGAACGGAACGGAACGGAACGGAACGGAACGGAACGGAACGGAACGGAACGGAACGGAACGGAACGGAACGGAACGGAACGGAACGGAACGGAACGGAACGGAACGGAACGGAACGGAACGGAACGGAACGGAACGGAACGGAACGGAACGGAACGGAACGGAACGGAACGGAACGGAACGGAACGGAACGGAACGGAACGGAACGGAACGGAACGGAACGGAACGGAACGGAACGGAACGGAACGGAACTGAACGGAACGGAACGGAACGGAACGGAACGGAACGGAACGGAACGGAACGGAACGAAACGGGAACGGAACGGGAACGGAACGGGAACGGAACGGGAACGGAACGGGAACGGAACGGGAACGGAACGGGAACAGAACGGGAATATAACGGGACGGGAACGAGAACGAGAACAGGATGGGAACGGGACGAACGGGATGGGAACGGGAACGGAAGGGGTACGGGACGGTTACGGGACGTTTATGGGACGGGAACGGAACGGGAACGGGAACGGGGAACGGGGAACGGGAGCGGGAACGGGAACGGGAACTGGAAGCCTTGTGCGAGGCCCGCCACACGCGGCAAATGTCTTGCCTCGCGAGGCAGCGCGCTTGATGGGGACTCGCCTAATCGCGTAAAAATGGCTGGCCGGATCCTGGTTGAAGGTTCCTTAAAAGGATTTCGTCTAATATCCACGCGGACGAAGTCGCGGGCAGAAGCTAGTCTTAATATATAAAATCGTAAACTGAATGACTGACTGACTGACTGATCTATCAACGCACAGCCCAAACCGCTGGACCTCGAGACTTGAAATTTTGCACACAGATACTTTATACAGTGTAGGCATCCACTAAGGAAGGATTTTTGAAAATTCCATCCCTAAGGGGATGAAATAAGGGATGAAAGTTTGTATGAAAGTCCCTCAGTTTTGAAGCTAGAATCTTCAAATTTTGTGTTTAGGCTCACGATTGAAAATTAATAAATACGGGTCTCAGCGTTTTTCAAAATTCTACCCCCGAAGGGGTCAAAAGGGGGATGAAGTTGTGTATTGAAGAAAATCCTTCATTTTCGAAGTAAAAATCGCTAATATATAGGTACTAGACAAGAGTTAGAATCATTTTTTCAATATTTAAATAGTTTACACCCAAAAATCAAATTCAAATTAGAAATTGAGGTTAATAATTCGTTAAATTTCTTGGATTTAACTATCTCACGGGAGCATTGTCGCCATAACTTTCAAATATATAGAAAACCCACACATACTGATGTAGTTATCCCCGCAACTTCTTGTCATCCTTGGCAACATAAATTAGCTGCTTTTCATTCATATATTAATCGTCTAATGACGGTACCGTTATCAGGCCAAGCCTATAGTAGAGAGTTAAATACAATTTATAATATTGCCATTGCAAATGGTTATGATCGGCGGATGATAGATAACATGGTTAGGAGTAAAATCAACAAACAGGTGACTGGGCTTTTATATGCGGTGCCACGTGAGCGCGTTATTCAAAATTATCAGTCAAGTATGGCTTACCTAGGTAAAATATCAGATAAAATATCAAAAATCTTAAAAAATAACGACGTTCACGTGGCTTTTCGTACTACTAATACCGTCCGGCGTGCTATTTGCAATGGCAAGGACAAAACGGAGGTTGGCAGGAAGTCGGGGATATATAAGTTAACATGTAACCAATGTAATTTAGTATACGTTGGTCAAACTGGCCGTAGTTTCGATATACGTTATAAAGAACATATTTCTGCCTATAGGAATGGCCACCCGGAACGATCACATTTCGCGAAACATTTATTAAATACCGAACATCAACTATTTGATGGCCATTCCTATGAGATTTACATACTTGTAGTAAAGGTCTACGACTGAACGTGTTGGAAAACCTAGAAATTATCAAACACAATGTTGATGGAGCCATACTTAACAATCAACTTGACGTCTCTTCCTCGCCATTGCTGCGTATTTTCTCAAATAATAATAATTCTTAAAATTAAATATCTTATTAATAAAACACATTATTTAATGTATATCAATTTATTTGTACACAATTTAAATTAAAATAATTTTTCCTTCCTTTTTATTTGAAACTGGCAACATTCTTCAAACGCTGTCAGTCACTCGGTGCGGAGTGGGGAGGAAGAGAATAAATACGGTGTCGGAGGGCAATGTTGCTCATTCGGTGTTGATTTACGCACGATATAACTCCTGAGGATGCCCCGGGTTGAGGCGAAACACGTGTAGAGTAGCCTAATTGGTGAAGGTGCAAGGTGTGTTGCTGTCTTGCTAAATGCAGGTATTGTGCACTGATATTTTGTGGTGTGCATGTGCATATTATTGCGGGCGGGCGGGTGGTGCATCTTGCATATATTGTTTGCGGAAGTAAGCTACATATATTTCTTTTTTCAAAATGGTTTGGGACTTCCGCCAAGTGACGCCTGATTCAATAAAAAAAAATCGCTAAATTTATAATTTAGGCTTATGGATAGAAATCTAAAGCAACGAAGGTATATTGTTTTTGTTAGGATTTCAACTCCAAAGGGGATGAAATGGGGGTGAAAAGGGTTAAAAATCCTAAAAATAGATATGGATGTCGTTATCGGGGTTTTGTGGGATGACGATTGCAAAAATGACATTTATTTTGAAGTCTAACCACGGTGGTCATGATTTAACCCCTAAAGGGGTGAAAATGGGGTCCAAATTTTGTATGGAAAAATAATATAAAATAGACATTACAACATTAAACTTCATAGGAGCACATCTAAAAATAAATAGGCAAATATATATTTTGTTATTTTGAAAATCAACCCCTTAGGGGGTAAATGGGGTGAGTAAACATAAAAATCGATATAGATGTCGTTATTGGTGTTTTCTGGGATGACGATTGCAAAAATTACATTTATTTTGAAGTCCAACACGGTGGACATGATTTAACCCCTAAAGGGGTGAAAGTGAAAGTGAAAGTGAAATATATTTTATTTAAATAAGCTCACATAATAAGCATTTTTAAATCGTCAATTCTTTTACCCTACCACCCATTATGACGTCTTTTAACTGACAAGAAAAATGGGCGCAAAAAACTTGCCAGCTTTATCAATCAGATGGAACGATATTTACAAATATGTATATCGTTTCCAGACTTTATATTAACCAAGATTAACAAATAAATAACATTATTGAATTAGCTCATTTCTTAATGAGTTTCAAATTTCTTAATCAATTTACAGATTTTAAGCTAAATTCAAAGTTTGAACTTGTTATTCAGTCTAGGCTGTTACAATAAATAAAAATAAAAGAAAAACATACAATTCAATATGCATTAAGATAGGTAGTCAGAAGCAGACCCATTCCCACTGGCAGCACCAGTTCCCGAACATGACGCATGAACCAGCCATCTCTTCGCTCAACCATATTTGAGCCTCATACAACACCACCGCAGAAATGATTAAAGAGAGCATGACATACTAAGACTACCTATGTTAAGGCATCGAATTGAAAATTTATATCCAAAAGCTTTTCATAGGTCTTTCACTAAACTACTGACTATAGAAAGTAAAAATATTGCAATTAAATAAATCAAAACAAGGTAAGCTATTAAGAATTATATTTTTTGAGTAAGAAGTGCCATACATACAGACAATATAAAACAGATCTTTTATATACGAGTTATACGACGCCCTTAATACAAGCAGACAGAAGCAGACCCATTCCCACTGGCAGCACCCGTTCACGAGCATGACGCATGAACCAGCCATCGCTTCGCTCAACCATATTTGAGGGAACGTAACGACCCGCCTCACACGACACCACCGCAGAAATGTTTGAAGTGAGCATGACATACTAAAGCTACCCATATTAAGTCGTCGAGTCAAGAAGCCAGAAGTACGTTTTTAAGTAGGTAGGATACTTCTCACAATTTTATACTTAGAAAAGAAAATCACGATTCGAGTTTAATTAAAGGACTTTTATCTAGACCTATGAAAGAACCCCGGACTTTTTCTAATCAATACTGAGGTATTAGAGTAATAATTAACAATACAAAAGCTATGCCCATGCCTTTTTATCCTTCAAATAATCGTCAACAGTGTAATAACCTTTACTCATTAAATTGGATTTAACAGTATTTTTAAATTTTTCCAAGGGCAGTTCTGTGACTTGTTCTGGTATCTTATTATAAAAGGTAATACATCTACACAAAAAAGAGCTTCCGGTTTTATGCAGTCTGCGCCTTAGAACAGCAAGTTTGTTCTTGTTTCTTGTATTGAGTTTATGAACATTACTATTTTTTACAAAGCTATCTAAATTTTTCTTTACATACATTATATTTTCATAGATGTATTGGGAAGCTACCGTTAATATTTTAATTTCTTTAAATAGGTCACGAAGAGTATCTCTAGACCGTAAGTTGTATATAGCGCGCACTGCCCTTTTTTGTAAGATGAATATGTTATTAATATTAGCAGCTGAGCCCCACAACAACAAACCGTAGGTCATAATACTATGAAAATAACTGAAGTAAACCAATCTTGCTGTTTCAATGTCGGTCAGAAGCCTTATTTTCTTAACTGCAAAGGCAGCAGAGCTAAGTCTGCTTGACAGGATATCGATATGAGGGTCCCATTGCAACCGCGAGTCTATAGTAATACCTAAAAATTTTGTTGAGTCAACAAATTCGACTGCTTCGCCATTTACATGTATAGTCATATGAACCTGCCTTCAGATTATTAATAGTAAACCAATGCATCACCTTGGAAAGAGTGCTGTTTACATCGTCACTGCAGTTACATCCTCTATCAACTTTAAAAATTAAAGAAGTATCATCAGCAAACAGTACTATTTCACACAAGTTTTTAGTATAGTAAGGAAGGTCATTAATATAAATAAGAAAAAGCAATGGACCCAATATCGATCCCTGCGGCACGCCCATGGTAATGGGTGCTTCATAGGATTCTGTTTTATTTACAACAACTTTTTGGGTTCTCGCCGACAGATACGATTGCATAAGGCTTACTGCATTTTTTGATACACCATAATGTTCCAATTTATCTAATAAAGTACTGTGACTGACACAATCAAATGCTTTAGAGAGATCACAAAATATACCAATTGCATCTTGTTTACTCTCCCATGCTTCAAAGACGTGTTTGAGAAGTGCAATTCCAGCATCAGTTGTGCATCTACCACGAGTAAAACCAAATTGTTTCTCGTGAAGTAGTTTGTTGATAAGAAAATGTGCTAATAATTGATCATAAATGATCTTTTCAAAAATTTTGCTTAGTGCTGGCAAAATGGAAATGGGTCTAAAGTTAGCGGGATCGCTTTTGTCCCCAGATTTAAAAAGAGGGATGATTTTACTATATTTCTTTAAGTCTGGAAATATCCCTGTATCAACACACTTATTGAAAATAAAAGCAAGATGGGGAGCAATGGTAGTTATTATAGACTTAATTATGTGAATTGAAATGCCCCAGAGATCTTCAGTCTTTTTTATATTTATTGAATTAAATGTTTTAAGAATGGTATCACTATTGATATGTCTAAATTTAAATACATTATTGCACTTATCAACACATGATTCCAAGAGGGAGACAGCAATTTTTGGAGATGAATTTAGATTACTGGTAGTTGCAATAGGTATTTTAGAAAAGAAATCTTGAAAAATTGTTGCCACTCCTTCATCTGACTCAATAATTTTATTGTCTGATACTAATGAGTATTCACGGTCATTATTTTTAGTTTTCCCAGTCTCTTTATTTATAATATTCCAAGTGGCTCTTATTTTATTATCTGACTGATGAATTATTGTAGATATACATTTTGCTTTTGCTAAAGTACATACTTTATTAAACATTTTTGAATAGTTTCTTACATATTCATGAAATTCGGGATCATTTGAAATTGTTTTCTGACCATATAATTCAAACAACTTATTTCTGCTAACATATATGCCTGGTGTTGCCCAATCACTAAATTTATTTTTAAAGTCTTTGGATTTAATAGATCTTTGCTTAAATGTTTTATCAAATTCTACTTTAATTAAATTAAATAAATCATCATAATGAGTATTGGGATTATCATTACTAGGTAAGCAAAGAGTTTTGGCAGTGACATTATTATGAAAATTTTCCAATTTATTTTTAGTTAGAGGTCTGCAAATTATATTACACTGATGAGGAACATGATGGTGCTCAAGGGAAGCTATTTGTCCGCTATGGTCAGAACGAATACAATAATTATTTCTTTATCAAGTATATTACAGTTGCTAAAAATATTGTCTAGGCAAGTTTTAGATGTAGCAGTGATTCTTGTAGGTTCACAAAAGGTGTTTGCTAAATTGAAGGACTTAAACAAATTCAGAAACCTACTTGCAATTGAGGACGGCTTTAAGATGTCTACGTTAAAATCACCGCACACCACAATTTTTTTATTCTTTTTGATGACTAATTTTAGAGCGTCCTCCATAGCGGACTCAAATTGAGGGTAGTTACCAGTTGGTGGGCGATACACACAAATCATTATCAACTGATCTAATTCCACACATGACAGTTCAACGTGTTGTTCAATAGAGAGGGATATCACATCTTTTCGTTCCTTAAAATTCATATTGTTTTGCAAAATTATCAAAGATCCCCCTCTAGTGGTGGATTTCCTACTGAATGAACTAGCAATTTTATAACATTGAAATCCTGTAATTAATTCATATTCCTTAAGCCAGTGCTCAGTGACACATAAAATATTAACATTTTTTTCAGTTAAAAAAAGTTCTAATTCTAATTCTTTGCCAGAAAAGCCCTGAATGTTTTGGTGAACTATTGTTAAATATTTAGGCTTTTCCTTAGTCATTACACGGCTAGAGACTTCCTCTATTGTCTTATTATGTAATTTAAATTACTAATAAAATAATTACTTGGGACAAATGCCAAAGTGTTATTTTTAATGTCAACAATTTTTTGCTCAATAGGAGCAGGAGTAAAAATTGTATTATTATTACTTGGAATGGATTCCAAGGTCACATTCAAAATGTCAAAACTATTCTGCTCAATAGAAGCAGAAGTGATAGCCAAGTTCTTGGCTAAATGTTTAAAATAAAATGATAGCGCTAAAGCTACTTGTCTTTTAAAATAATTTGTAAGATAATATTTATCTTTTGTCAATTTAAAATTAAATATTAATTTATTTATGTCTATTATGTGACATCTCTGATAGAGGGCGCTGCTCTCAAGTAAACAACGTAGCTTCGTATCTCTTTCAATTTAAAATATTTTAAATACGTGTATTCGGAATTAAAGTGATGAATTCGAGAGTTTACATAATAAATATCCGACACAAGTGTTATCCCTATTAGAAAATAATCCAAATTAATTCTATTAGCAGTGGAATTATAGTGTCTCCAATTTTTGTGAAAAGCAAAAAACATCAACAACAGTGGAAAAACTTACGTAAAATAATTAACAGGGAGTGTGAATATTTGTTAAATATACTGAAATCAAACTGAAAACAGTGAAAACGTGAAATAAATAAACAATATTTATAACTTGAGTGTACATCAGACACAAAATTTATGAAGATTACCCCCTATACAAATTTGTGTCACGATACGATTTCCGCACAAAGCAAGTCTATATTTGATCGCTCCCTGCAAGACACGTTTGGAACAACTCGTATCTTACCACTACTGATACATCTGAGATTCCGAGTTCGAAACTCAATCAAGAAAATTTTTTTTTCTTTGGTTTTTTTGAAAACAACTCGTATCTTACCACTACTGATACATCTGAGATTCCGAGTTCGAAACTCAATCGAGAAAAAAAAAATTTTTTTCTCTGCTTTTTTTTCAAATTTTTGTTATTGTTAAAATACACAAAAGAAAAGGGTCGCACTGAATTTTGGCTGATTTTTATATAAAATAACAATATAAAATGTCTGATTGGAGCTGTTGTCAAGGAAACATCAAAAGCGATGAAAAAGTGGTTTGCAGTAAATGTAAAAAGAAATTCCACCGTGAATGTTTACAAGCAGTTGACACTGATTTGAATACTGAAAATGGATCAAAATGGTTATGCCTATTTTGCGAAAACAACGGTTCTAAGTCGGAAAAGAAAGAAAGCACTCCAATACGAGCGAATACCAGCAATAATAATGTAGCCACCAGATCAAGTAAGAGACAAGCACTTTCTTCGCCTCCATCCAATAATAACGCTGCTATGTCGCCTGATGACGTAAGGGACATAATTCGCTCAGAGTTTGCTGAAATGGTGAATATAATGAAAAATACTCTTTCTAACTTCTCTTCTGAACTGAAATCGATACGAGAAGATATATCTGATGTTAAGGAGTCTATGGGATTCATGAATAGTAAGTTTGAAGACTTCACAAAAGAACTGACCGCAAATTCTGAAACAGTGAAAGCTCTGAAATCTGAAAATGAAACCATGAAAGGTACGATTATCGATTTATCTAACAGGCTGAACCAACTTGAACAACATACGAGAGCCAATAACGTGGAAATACAATGTGTTCCAGAAAAGAAAAATGAGAACTTACTGACAATGATGAAGCAGTTGGGTACTGTTGTCGGACATCAAATTAATAACGACCATATTGCACACTGTACAAGAATTGCCAAACTAGACAGAAAAAACAATCGCCCCCGATCCGTTATTATTAAATTTAACACTCCGCAAATACGGGATGGTTTTTTAGCAGCCGCATTTAAATACAACAAATCCCACCCTGGTGATAAAATCAATTCAAATCATATGGGAATTCCAGGTGATAGCGTACCGATTTATATTATGGAGCATCTCTCGCCTACATATAAAGCTCTTCACGCCGCTGCGCGCATAAAAGCCAAGGAGCTTGGCTATAAATACGTGTGGGTGAGGAATGGCAGAATCTTTATAAGAAAAGACGATACCACCGAGCATAAAATTATAAGGGACATCAGTTCACTCGAAAAATTGTAGTGATTATCGATTATTTTATTTAAAACTATTGCATGCTTTATTTTTTGTTTCTTTTTTAAAATTCTTTTACCTAAATTTATATTACCAGAATACTTGTGGGTTAAGAACAAAGACCCACAACTTTTATAGACAGCTTTGTGTAAATGATTACGATATAGTTATCATTACAGAGTCATGGTTAAATGATTCCGTTAGTAGCAGTGAGCTGTTTGACGACAGATACGTCATTTACAGAAGAGACAGAAGTGATTCACGTAAAAAGGATGGTGGGGGAATACTAGTAGCTATATCAAAGAAAATTTCTTCAAAGCGCGTTACTAACTGGGAAAGCGATAGTGAGGATATCTGGGTAATTATCGACGTCCCAAATGGCAATTCAGTCTGTCAGATAGCTCTCTGTTCTGTGTATTTACCACCACCCGTCAATAATACATTACTAGACAACTTCTTGGATAATTGTAATTTGGTTTTGGAACAATTTAATGGTCAATCATGTATAATAGGTGATTTTAACCTTAGCACTATTAACTGGAGCATGTTGAGCGAGTCTTCTGCTGTTCATCCTATGTCGAGTATGGCTGATAAACTGATAGATTTCTTAAGTGTTAATAATTTGACACAACACAATACAGTTTTAAATGGTTCAGGAAAAATCTTGGACTTAGTTATATCTACTTCTAAATCGCTTAAAGTGTGTGAATCTCAAAGTATTCTTAGCAAAATCGATAGACACCATCCCCCTCTTGATATTGAAATAGTCCTGAAAAACGATCCAAAATTACCATATAATCTTGAGAACCGCAAGTACGACTTCTACAAAGCTAACTACGAGGACATATGTGATCAATTAGACACCTACGATTGGGATGCTGTACTCAATGGTTTTAACGACGTTAATGAAGCTACTGAGGTTTTCTATAGAATTATTAAAAATATTATTGAACGATTTGTACCACTGAAAAAGACAAAAAACAACAATTACCCACCATGGTTTACAAAAAAATTAATTAGAATGTTGAATGAAAAATATAAATTGAGAATGAAAATAAAAAAATACGCAAATCCGCTTGACAAATATGATTATGGGTTGTTGGATACACGTTGCAATCGTCTGGCTGCTGAAAGCTATAAAAAATACCTAAGTGAAATTGAGACCAACATTAAAAAAAATCCAAAGCTATACTGGTCGTTTGTTAAAGCCAAACGCGGTGGTCGCAGTTCTTATCCGGCTACAATGACAAATAGTATCAATACTACGTCAGATGGTACAGAAATCTGCGAGCTTTTCGCTTCACAGTTTGAATCCGTTTATATAAATAAAAACGATGGTAATTTCAGTACTGCTGATTCACGCATGTTACAGCAATTGGATATTAACAGTCAAGCCCTTATAGTATCTGAAGTTAAGGAAGATGACTTGGCGAAAAAACTTAAAGGTTTAGATGCTAGAAAGGGAGCAGGACCAGATGGCATTCCACCTGTCTTTGTTACGAGATGCGCTGAACAACTGGTAAGACCGTTGTTAATTATTTATAATTTGTCACTGCGTACTGGGGTTTTCCCTGAATTATGGAAAATTGCCAAAGTAGTCCCTGTGTACAAATCGGATGCTAAAGAGCTAACAAAAAATTACAGACCCATATCTATATTGTCTATTTTCGCTAAAATATTGGAATCGCTGATCTGCCCCTATATACAAAACCATCTAAAACCTTTCCTATCTGAGAAACAACATGGTTTCGTTCAATCAAGATCAACCAGCACAAATTTAACCAGTTTTGTTGAAATGATAACAGCTGCCCTCGACTCAAGTAAGCAGGTCGACGTCATCTACTCGGACTTCAGTAAGGCCTTCGACTGTGTTCCTCACCAAATCTTAATACGAAAATTATTAGCCTACGGATTTACTGCTAATACGTTGGACTGGTTGGAATCGTACTTGTTAAATAGGACATTCTTTGTAGTAGTTAACGGTTTTCAATCAAAAACGCGTAGTATTGGATCTGGTGTTCCGCAAGGCTCCCATCTAGCCCCAATCCTGTTCAATGTATTTGTAAACGAAATCCCGGAGTGCTTGAAGTTCTCAGAATCTTATATGTATGCTGACGACCTGAAATTCTGCAGGGTAATTGATTCAACCGAGGACTGTATTAGTCTACAGCATGATATCGACAACCTTGTGCATTGGTGTACCAAGAATCAAATGACCCTCAATGCTTCTAAATGTTTTCATGTTAAGTTCTCGCGTAAAAACACGTTGATTCCATGGGATTATCGTGTTGGGGATTCGACTATCCAAGAGGTAGATCAAATAAAAGATCTAGGTGTGACTCTTGATAGGAAACTAACATTTCTACCACATATAGACGACATCATAAGGCGTTCTTCTAAAATGTTGGGGTTTGTTATTAGAACTGCCAGGGTATTTCGGGACAATGGTGTCAAAATTCTATTATATAATAGTCTAGTACGAAGTACTCTCGAATACGCTAGTACCGTCTGGAGACCACACTACGCTACACACATGTTGCGACTAGAGCGAGTACAAAAAAGATTTTTGTGGCACTTGGCATTCTCTAATGGCATCGCAAAACCAATGAAGAGGACCCCATATGCTGACCGTCTTCGACACTTTAAAATGGTATCGTTATCCTCTCGTCACGATATTGCCGACATTAGTTTTGCTTGGAAAGTTTTAAATGGTAAAATTGACTGTCCACCGCTCCTGTCACTGTTTAAGTATCGAGCTCCTAGAAGATACCCCCGCAACGTGATTACACCATTGTGCCCTCCCCTCCGCAGAACTACTTATGGAACCAATTCACCTGTTCCACGGCTCTGTAAGCTTATTAATAAATTAAGCGACATGATTGATGTGCACGGTGACTCGCTCAACTATGTTCGCAAAGCAGTAGCTCAATTTCTATGAGAAATAATGGCCTTAATCAATTATATTATCAAACCATACTAATTAACTGCACCTTTAGAAAAATTAAATATTTATTTGTTAAAATTTTATTAAGAGATACGTAATTTTTGAATGTTGTATTTGCCTATAATTGTTTGTTACATGTAGCTCATAATTAATAATCTAAGAACTAAGGTATTGTAATAATGTACTCAAACGTTGGTGAATCTGATATTAATAAAAAAAAAAAAAAAAAAAAAAACTCTGACTATTATAATAAGTCATATTGCTTAGTGTTAAATTCAAATTATATCTGATATTATTTTCTTCCTGTGGCAAGCTAGCACTGTAAGGTAGTGTAAACAATACAAATTTATTTATATTTAAAGTATGGGTGGAAATGGGGTCCGAATTTTGTATGGAAAAATAATATACAATAGACATTACAACTTTAAACATCGTAGGAGCACATCTAAAAATAAATAGGCAAATATTTATTTTGTTATTTTGAAAATCAACCCCTTAGGGGGTAAATGGGGTGCGTAAACATAAAAAACCGATATAGATGTCGTTATTGGAGTTTTCTGGGATGACGATTGCAAAAATGTCATTTATTTTGAAGTCCAACACGGTGGACATGACACATATGGACCTGGACCTGGACATGCACATCCAGGGAACGGGAACGGGAACCGGAACGGGCACGGGAACGGGAACGGGAACGGGAACGGGAACGGGAACGGGAACGGGAACGGGAACGGGAACGGGAACGGGAACGGGAACGGGAACGGGAACGGGAACGGGAACGGGAACGGGAACGGGAACGGGAACGGGAACGGGAACGGGAACGGGAACGGGAACGGGAACGGGAACGGGAACGGGAACGGGAACGGGAACGGGAACGGGAACGGGAACGGGAACGGGAACGGGAACGGGAACGGGAACGGGAACGGGAACGGGAACGGGAACGGGAACGGGAACGGGAACGGGAACGGGAACGGGAACGGGAACGGGAACGGGAACGGGAACGGGAACGGGAACGGGAACGGGAACGGGAACGGGAACGGGAACGGGAACGGGAACGGGAACGGGAACGGGAACGGGAACGGGAACGGGAACGGGAACGGGAACGGGAACGGGAACGGGAACGGGAACGGGAACGGGAACGGGAACGGGAACGGGAACGGGAACGGGAACGGGAACGGGAACGGGAACGGGAACGGGAACGGGAACGGGAACGGGAACGGGAACGGGAACGGGAACGGGAACGGGAACGGGAACGGGAACGGGAACGGGAACGGGAACGGGAACGGGAACGGGAACGGGAACGGGAACGGGAACGGGAACGGGAACGGGAACGGGAACGGGAACGGGAACGGGAACGGGAACGGGAACGGGAACGGGAACGGGAACGGGAACGGGAACGGGAACGGGAACGGGAACGGGAACGGGAACGGGAACGGGAACGGGAACGGGAACGGGAACGGGAACGGGAACGGGAACGGGAACGGGAACGGAACGGAACGGACCGGACCGGACCTGACCGGACCGGACCTGACCGGACCGGACCGGACCGGAACGGAAGGAACGGAACGGAACGGAGTGGAACGGTGTGGAACGGAACAGAACGGAACGAGAACGGGAGCGAGACGGTAACGGGAACTAGAACGGGACGGGTACGGGAACGGGAACGGAAGGGGTACGGGACGAGTACGGGACGGGATCGGACGGGAACGGAACGGGAACGGAACGAAACGGGAATGAAACCAGGAACGTAACGGGAACGGAACGGGAACGAAACAGGAACGAAACTGAAATGAAACGGGAACGGAACGGGAATAGAACAGGATGGGAACGGGATCGTGAACAAGAATCGGACGGGAACGGAACGGGAACAAGAACGGGTACGTAAGGCGTACGGGACGGTTAGGGGACGTTTACGGGACGGCAACGCAGCGGGAACGGAACGGGAATGGGAACGGGAACGAAACGTGATCGGAACGGGAATGAAACGGGAACGGAACGGGAATATAACGGGACGGGAACGGGAACGAGAACAGGAGGGGAACGGGACAGGGAACGGGATGGGAACGGGAACGGAAACGGATGGGGTACGGGACGGATACGGGACGTTTACGGAACGGGAAGCCTTGTGCGAGGCCCGCCACACGCGGCAAAAAAAATGGCAGCGCGCTTGATGGGGACTCGCCTAATCGCGTAAAAATGGCTGGCCCTATCCTGGTTGAAGGTTCCTTACAAGGATTTCGTCTAATATCCACGCGGACGAAGTCGCGGGCAGAAGCTAGTAATTATAATATTTTCAAACTAAAACCTCTCTTCTGTTCAACTTTCGCTCAAGATTCGTTTATCCGTTTATCTACACACAAAAACTCACTACGACGCCTAGCACGTGTACTGGAGATAATAACTGAAATTTGAGTACAGAAACTACTTTTTGGATCTAATGTTGTAAACGATTGTGCCTTCGTGTGAAGACGATGTTGTGTGTGACTTACGTGTTTCTGTACTCAAATTTTAGTTGGCCTTAAAGAGTATTTTGATCACAGTAAGAAATAAGATCGTTTGACACTAAAAAATATTTCGAGTAAATTATTCGTTTTTCCGTACAAAATGTATGGGAAAAGTTTTTGTCGATTTCTGACGTTTCTAGTACTCATACCTTAAATGGTCCTATAGAGTCTTTTGATCCCCAAATGAAATAGAATCGATTGGCATAAAACATTTTTTTTTGGTATTTTAGCATTTTTTTTGCTAACGGTATTTTTTTTTCCAAAATCTGTAAATGCATTTCAGAATATCTCAAAAAGTTATGGATGGTCTCCCTGGAACGTTTTCCTGTAACTATAACGGTTAAGGTACCAGCCCTTAATGTCCCGTCTCAAAAATCCACCCTGATTGTTAAAAAAACAGATTGCAGTCCGCTTTCCAGCTCTGCCTGTTCTTCTCTACAGGTCGCATTTCTCAACCGATTCTCGTGAAATTTTGTAAGCATTTTCTGAAATTTTTCAAAATGGCGGAGATATTTAAAAAAAAAGCCGGACTGGCTTTCCAGCGCTGTCTGTTCTCCTCTACAGGTTGCATTTCTCAACCGAAGCAGGTTTGAAAATAACATAAAATTTTTTTGTCACGCCAGTTTTTTGAATTTTTTTTTATTGGTGGAGATATTATGTTAAAAAAACTTAAGATGATTAATAATTGAAAAATATTAGAAAAAATCGACTCACCCGTAGCAACTCAGACGGGAATTTGCCGAATCGGTTTCGCTCCCGCGCGCGTCGTTTCTCATTGCTATTTAGCTTTACGCTTTATTATTGACATAGCCCCTTAAAGTATCCCAATGATAAGAAAACATAATAAATGATAAGATTTATAAGAGTCTTTTGACGGCGAAAGTCTAATCTTCCCTTTTACAAGAAACAAATTGCGAATTGCGATCGTAAAAATTTAACCGAACCTTATCGCTTCGTGACTTTCGCCTCGAAACGAAGAGTTGCATTATTGCATAGCTTTGTACGAGTAACAATTGGATATATTCCAAGTGCAAAGTGTGGATTTAATGAGATAAACGGAAATCGTAAAGAGCGGTTTAAACTTAATAAGAGCTTGGCAGGTTTGGTCGCAAGTATTAGACGCTTTTGCCAAACGTTCGCGATTAGAAGGCGTTCACATCGTAAATTTAATATTTCGGTATAGTGAATAACGATTTTATTATTTTGTTTCTTCATAAAATGACAAATAAGTTATAAATTTATTGATGTAGGCTCATTGTCTTCAAGATCGAGATGTTTCCATAGTTTTATTCAGTAAAACAAACAGTTTTCCTACGTTTAGCTTTTTAATATATAAAAGGAATCAAAGTAAAAGGAGTCAGGAAGTATACTTAATTTGTAAATACTGCGTAATTTCATAGTCATGCGTTTTGTAAAACGACAATAAAATGACAATCAAATAATGACCAAAAAATTACGTGGTTTACGTAGATCAGTGCTATTATTTTATTTAGAGTATGAAGGTATAAAATCGTGTTTCATTACTCTACTATTAATTTAATTAATACTTTTGGTGAAAATAACTTACAGTGCTTGTAAATAAAAAATAAGACTAGTAAGGATATTTCAATACATGCAGTTATTTTAATTTTATTATTACATTGCCATTAATTTTAATTAACAATGTACAACAGAAGTGACCAACTTCAAAGCACTTTTGACATACGTTCTCGAGTGAAGTTGTAGTTGATCACTGTCTATTGTCAATTTAACCGAATAATTTACATTATTTTATAAAATATTGTTTTAAATTTCCATGGTTATTAACGTTATTAGAATAAACTATATTGGGATTTACACCATGTACCTGTTTATTTTTGAGACTCCGATATTTTGGCGTCTCAACGCAATAAAAACTATCTTCAGTCCTTTGATAGAGGTATGGCAATGTCTACGATCCACGAAATACAGTTTTCCTTTGGTGAAACCTGGTGTTTATAAGATTGACTGCAGTTGTGGTAGTTCATAATATCGGCCAAACTAAACACACAATAGCATGCCATGTAAAGGAACACAAAAAAGCGGTCAAAAACAACGATACGCAAAAATCGGTCATCGTTCATTCGGACACAAATCACTGGATTGAATTGCATAAACCTCAGATTATCTCAACAGAACGCCTCTACATACCAAGAATGGTCAGGGAAGCGATTGAAATTACCAAATACAACCTTTTAATCGTCAGGATGGGTTTAAATTGCCGAGTGTCAGGAATCCAGTAGTCTGTTTGTGTCAAAAAACAATAAATTTCGATGTCAAAAAAACAAAAATCAAAAAAGTGCCGTTTCGCGTACAGACTACAGATACAGTGAGTGTCTTGTGTCGAGAACAGATTCGAGTGAATATTGAGTTTGCAGACAGTGGTACCGGTATCGAGCGTAATAAAAGAACTAGACGGAGGGTAGACCGATTCGTCTGCCAATAACATCTACCCGCACTTCCGTGATCGTGGCGCTTGCAACTGCGCCGAAATATCGGAGCCTCAAAAATAAACAGTTACATGGTGTAAATCCCGATATAGGTAGTACATATTTTATATTTTTTAACCTTTTGAGAAAAACTTTCAGCTTTCCTCTTTTTCTTCTTATGTTATGCCACAGTGCAACGAAATTAAAAATCCATTCGTAGTTTTATTTTATGAAACACTGTGAACACTGTTTTACACTCGAGTATGACGCAAGTGTTTCGCTAATGTAGCAGCTTATTGTGTCACCCTCAAATTGCAGTGAAAGAATGAAAATACTACTAAATAGGTATAGTAGTACTGTAATAAAATAATATTATAACTACAACTTTATATTAAAAACTCAGTTATAATTATGATGTCAAAAGTATATTGACGACGGTTTTGGTAGTCAGTACTAATGAGAGCTTAGCAAAAAGAACTAACTTTTTGCTAACGAAAACTAACGTTTTATCTCTTTTACTCGCATTGACTATGAGCAGTATATCCTGTAGTTTTCGATAAGTAGTGAAAACTGAAAACATCAACTTGCACTAGGCTCTTTGTTCGTTCAGGTTATTTTCACAGAAACAGAAAAATGCCATTGTATTTACAATAAGAAATTTAATTTTCAGAGGTACAATATCCGATTAGAATTATTCAGCGTCAGTTTATAATATGTTCCCATACAACAAATTAGTACTTATTGCATAAATACAGGCTTTTAATAACCTTCTAAAGCCGAAAGTATGGTAAAAAGGCTGAGTAAGATAATGTAAGATAATAATATAAAAAATACATTTGTTTGCGATTTCCACAAATAGGACTTAAGGGTAATCTCAGTACCTAAGATTAATACTTTTGTAACTATGTAACATAGTACTTGTGGAGTCTCGTGCGTGGGATAACTTAGAATAATTACACCTAGAACGATAATTCTCTACAAAGCGCGCTGTCTAAAGTGAGGCAACAAAAACAGCCAAAATGGCGCCCTTTTCAGATTTTTATTGTCTATTATTAAATAATCATGCCTAATAAGTTCAAAACAGTTTCAATTTCCCTACCTTAAAGAGATTAATTATTATATTATTGGATTTTAGTTACGATTAGGTACCGTATGAAGGATATAAATCTGAGAACTGAGCCATTTTGGCTTAGTATAAGTTGCCTCACTTTGCATACAAGGACACGGCTTCTAGGTGTAATTATTCTAAGTGGGATAAGCAAAATCCTGTTTTCTAGGATCACTAGAACCCCAGATGTACACTCTATACAAGGTGCATTTGTAACCACTCTCCAAATTTTAAGGATGTATTCAGTCCATGAAACTGAACAACTTTCTCCATGAAACAGGTGTCGAAATATTACGCCAAAAAATTTTGGTCATCTCAGACTAAACTGATCACGTATATGATATTTGACCCTATGTTTCTTAGAGAAAGCCCAACTAACAATTTTACGTCGTACAATAGTCGTACAAACGTTATCTTATTACCACTGGTCGCAAAAGATAGGTCACACTAACGTTATAATAACGTTTACTCAACGCGAAAAGGGCCCCATTTATACGACCTACATTGTTGTTTAATGGTCCTACAAAAGTCACAAGATTACCACTTTCATCGTACAGTAGTTGCATCAAAACTTAACAACGACTCTTTCGTTATATTGTGGTCATACAGACGTTTTTGAATGACGAAAACGTTGTATATGAGTCAAGTAACAACACTTGTACGACTGATTTTTAATATTCGTCAGTGACTCGTGTTCGTGGTTATGTTTCGAGATCTGAGTGCAAAATAAAATCAATTAGAAGGATATAAATGGTGAGTATTAATTAAAGTTTCATATCTTGCTAACTGTGTCTGTCTCTCATACCGTTTAGTTCGTCTGGGAATTAAAATTTTATGATAATATACCTATGTAAATAATATAAATAGTTTCATGCCCCTTCGTAATTTAGTGTTTGAAACATAAAATTTGTATTAATAAAATTAAACTTAATTCTAAAAATGTCAGCCATGTTAATTTTGTCGCACACTAATCTCTATACGACGTTTTAAAGACAAAAAGTCATTTTAAGGTTATTTGAAGACCAAGTAAAGCCGCCATTTTGTTAAAGGTCGTTTAAAAGTCGAACCTTGACTCAAATGCGACAACAAGTCGTACAGACGTTTTAGCTAAAACTTTAATATAACTTTGTAATAGTTTAGTCGTGCCGACGTTACTAAGACCAGTTTATTATGACATATTTGTCGCACGACTAAAAAGTTAAATTTAAGACGTCTATAGGACCTAGCAGTCATCTCATTACTATTATAAGACTGCTGTCCGACTTAAAGTCGTACAAGTCAGCACTTATACGACGTTTTTGCTTGTTGGGAGTTGTTTAGTTTCATGGACTAAACACATTCTTAAAATTTGGAGAGTGGCTACAAATGCACCTTGTATAAGTACAGCGTATAATAGTCACTCTTATAAAATCGTTATATTAAGAGTGACTATTATAATAACAATTAAACTTTCCAATCCGTTTCTGCATACTTACTATTTTGATCTCAGAATAACTATCGTGTTTCACTTCAAATGAAGTATTCTATTGAAAAGTTCCGAAACTAACTGAATCATAAACATCTCTTATTATACTCTCAATACAGACTTTTATCCGTTCAAACCTATAAAACTACTAATAACAATAACAGATAACAAAAATACAACTTCGTTTTTGGATGGCATCCAAACGCTAGTACTTCTAGATTCAATACTTTCAGAACATCAATAACAATAATATTTACCTACATGTCCTTCGTCCATGCCCAAGGCTACGATCGCATAAAATCAAACGATGTAAAACACAACATTGTTTCTTTTATGTGCATAATTGTCATGAAACTTTTATCTTTTTTGAAAGTTAACTTTATTATGTATGCCATCGGATCGAAATATATTTTTTTCCCATATATACCCATTATACCCCTTTAGGGGTTGAATTTCGAAATATCCTTCCTTATACCTATACATCACACAAGAAACGTTTGTGCAAAATTTCAGCTTTCTAGATTTAAAAGATTAATTTAATAAATAATGGAGATGGTTTTTCTTGATAGACGCTACAGTATAACTAATAATGAACATTTCATTTAGTTGGACTAGAACTTTCGAACTCAGCTATTATGTTTCATCTGACTTTTTTAGCTCAATGATAATAATCTTTCTAGACTGAGAAGGGTGTACATTTTCGTTACAGAATAATGTTTGGTTGTAATACATTAAAATATGACATTAATAATTTTTCAATAAAATTAAGTAATATGTACACAGTTTTATGATTCCAATCAGGAATATTTTCGATGGGATATTATAAAAACTCGTTGTACTATCACGAATACTTCGCTTCTCATTTTTTTTAACGTACTCGTAGTGAAACTTTGGCGTCTGCTTTGTTGGGGTGAATTTTGCATTCGAAAGCTGACTTCCAACTTCTCTGCAGTTATACCTACGAAATTTTATTCCAGTTTTCGTGTTGCCGCATTTTCAACAATACGTTTCTTTTTGTACGTATGTTGATGTTCGGAAACAATTGTATGTTCTGGTACAAGTACTTTTTTAAATCTCCTTTACTAGATTTATTACTAGAAATTCTTATTCCTATATGGATAGTGATTTGTAAAAAACAGCTTCAAAAATTAATAGCTGTAAAAAGCAAGAAATAAAATATTCAAATCTACTTAGTAACTAACTCGAAAGTTTGTACGCACATCTAATATTAAACAACGGGGATTCAGGTCCGATTTCATACAAATTCCTTCCGGTGTCCCACAAGGATCGCATCTCGGTCCTTTGTTGTATTGTGCCTACATTTTTGACATGTACCAGTGTTTCCAGCATTCTAATCACCTTCTTTATGCCGATGATAAAAAAGTATTCATGAAAGTTTCATCGCAGTCTGACTGCGAGCTAATTCAAAGAGACTTATATACCTTATATAAATACTATAACGAAAACAACATCACTGTTAACACTGGCAAGTGTCAATGTATTAGTTTCAGTCGTAAAAAACAAATAATTACATATCCTTACAACTTTAATGGTAACCCGATTGAAAGAACTGAAAGTGTCAAAGACTTGGGTGTGGTGATGGACTCAAAAATGCTTTTCTCTGAACACACTGAATACATCGTCAATAAAGCAAATCGCAACTTGGGATTTGTTATGAGGACCTGCCAGCCTTTTAAAAGTGTTCCTTGTCTAAAAGCGGTCTATTTTGCATATTGTCGTAGTGTGCTTGAATATGGGAGTCCTATTTGGTCTCCACAATATGCAAAATATATTAGCAAAATTGAGCAAGTCCAAAAGAGGTTTGTTAAACATCTTAACTTTAAGACATTCCGTCGTCGCAGGGAATACGAAGAAGACTGTCGTCACTATAATCTCTTACCCCTTGAGTCTCGCCGAGAGTTGCTGGATATGAGCCTGCTTTATGATATTTTGCGTAATAATTTGGACGTTCCGAACCTTCTTTCCAGCTTAAGTTTCTGTACACCTAAATACCGCACTAGGCACACACCCTTGCTGAGTGTGCCTAGTCACCGTACCAATTATGCTAACAATGCCGTAATGTCTCGTCTACCTAGGACATACTACAAAAAATTTAATAACATAGATATTTTTAACATCAGTAAGGAATCCTTCAAGCGTTCGATAACCTTGGTTTTTACTTCATGATTGTGATGTGTAAGTATATGCCATAGTATTATATTATATTATATTTTATTATATTATTAGTATTTTTATATAAGTGCTTTCATATTTCATTCTATTCTAAGTGTTTTAACTGCCTTGTCCATCCTTTTGTTTTTTACCAACTCTGAATGGATTTAAATTATAAAAATTACCTACTTAGTACCATTTTGGTAAGATAACGGATAACTTTTAATATAGGTATATAATATTTTTCTTTTAAATTGTCATGTTGTGAAACTCTACAGTAGCTTAAGTTTTCCCTAATTAAGTATTTTTTGTACAAGTTATTGTATAAAAGCGGTTGAGTTTCGAAATAAACAAAATAAAAATAAAAAATAAAAACGCCTTTTGAAGTCATCCCCGTACCCCAAGTACGGGGATGACGATGAAGGATGACAACGATCATGGGTTTCAAACCCCACCCGACTTCATAAGACGTTCTTTAATATTAGATAGATATGCGTACAAACTTTCGAGTTAGTTATTATGCAGATTCGAATATTTTATTTCTTGCTTTTTACAGCCATTTATTTTTGAAGCTCTTTTTGTTAGGTTATTTTTGAAGTTTTTGAAGGAAACTATGTTTTTTTTCAATACTTTTATATTTCAAACTTTTTGTGGTATATTTAGTGACGATGATATCTAAGTTACAATAGCCTTATGTCAACAACTCATCACCTTTTACAAAATACTGCTTTTCCCGACGCAGGGGCGTTCATTGTTGAGGAGTTCTCTGGGTACTTCACTATCAGCTCCACTTCACCATATGTATTATAATGAGCATAAATAGCCTAGCAACCATATTAAAGTAATCTTATCGTAACAGTTAAATACTTAGTATTGAATAGTTCCGAAGATCATATATTCCACTTCACCGAAATGATACTTTTCAAAAACAAATGCACAAGTTACTTAAGAAAATACCAAAATCGCTATAGGTGTGCCTATAATATTTGAAGAGTTCCCTTGATTTCTCCAAGATTCCATCATCAGATCCTGACCTCATGACAATGGGACCAACTTGGAAGTATATACTTTCAAACAATAAAATGTATTTTCAAATCGGTCCAGCCGTCTTCCAGTAATCGAGTAACATCATCATCAGCCTATCATAGTCCACTGCTGAACATAGGCCTCTCCGAGTGCACGCCACTGAGCACGATCCGTGGCTATACTCATCCAGTTTATGCCAGCCACCTTGCGCGCGAAGATCGTCGCTCCACCTTGTCTGAGGGCGTCCCACACTACGTTTCCCCATTCGAGGTCTCCACTCAATAGTCGACGACTCAGAACTCGTCTGCCCCAGCGGCTATCGGTTCTATGCCTAATATGGCCGGCCCACTGCCACTTCAGCTTGCTAATCCGGTGGGCTATGTCGATGACTTTAGTTCTCTATCGGATCACCTCGTTCCGGATCTTCCTATCTCTCAGAGAAACTCCGAGCATAGCCCTTTCCATAGCTTGCTGCGCAACTTTAAATTTGTGAACCAGCCCTACAGTGAGTGTTCACGTTTCGGCTCCGTATGTCATGACAGGCAGGACGCACTGGTTGAAGACTTTCGTCCTTAGACTCTGTGGAATAGGCGACTGAAAGACTCGACGAAGTTTTCCATATGCTGCCCAGCCCAGCTGTATCCTTCTGTTGGCCTCTCCCTCGAAGTTGTTTCTACTCAATTGCAATGTTTGCCCGAGGTAGACATATTTCGTAACAACCTCGAGAGGACTACCTTGTAGGTACTGCAATCGGTCCTGGAATTACTTGTTCGTTGAACATAATCTTGGTTTTGTCCATGAACGAGTAACATGACGACCTCCGTGGTCGAGTGGTTCGCACGCCGGTTTTCAAGGCGTCACCATCTCTTGAGGTCCCGGGTTCGATCCCCGGCTGGGTCAATGTAGAAAATGAACTTTTCAATATTGTCTCAGGTCTGGGTGTGTGTCATACCACCGTTGATTCTGATTTCCATAACACAAGTGCTATAGCTACTTACTTTGGGATTGGAGCAATGTATGTGATGTTGTCAAACATACCTATATAAAAAAAAGATGCCGACGAACTGAGAACTTCCTCCTTTTTTGAAGTCGGTTAAAACAAAGAAAAACGAAATAGGCCACGTGAACTGAAAGGTTTGGAAACAAAAGTCATAACTATTACTTTAAAAAGAGCTGACATAAATGCAAAATTTCGATGGTTTTGGTAACTTAGTAAATGATTATTTATTTATCGGAAATGGCATATAGTTATTTAGGTATGTTATAACTACAAGTGAAAAACTGAAGTCTTTAAAAATGAAACACAGAAAGCGCCCAGTAATTTCGTTAAAAAAAAATATATTAATTTTTTAATTTGAGATTTTTGCATTCACAATGCTATTTTTGTAGTTAGTATTAATATAATATTAACATTAATCTGGCTATATTTACTTAAAAGAATCGACTGATTAACCAGTCCGGAATGAAACCAAAACATAAAAAGTAAGAGAAGCACTCAGCTGAGTGCTCGTATCGACAAATAGACGAATACTTTGTTTACGTGCAGAACCAAGGGCTGGTCCAGACGTCAAGCTCCGAATCTGCATTCCAAATTCAGCAATTGACATGCTGCGACTAGAGTAGTCTTGCAGTTACACCGATTTGTAACACCGAATTATTATTTGTAACTTCAGGCTTTTTTTAATTGTAGGGAGGATGCTTTTATGCAGCCCGAAGGTATGTGGGACTCGCCGGGCCCTACCCACTAAACCCCATACTGTTTCCTGCACTAACACACAGGTCCTACGGGTCCGTGATATCACGCATTGTATAGCCAATGTTATATTATAAAGCTTGTATGGAATAATATCTGCTGATCGGCATGCTAGAGTGTGAATTATGCTGTTATGTTTCCGACGGGCTGTACCCTGTTTATCAAAACTTACAAGTCTTGTCTTTTTTAAAAACAAGCATTTTCCTTATGAAAATAATTATTTCACAAATCTGTTTATTAAACGCTGTCCAAATGTTTTTGTTTATTTAAATAATATGTTTTCACTCTTATATTAGAGATATCGTTAATGAAAAAAATCAAAACTTTAAAAAAATCTTACAATTTGTAAAAAACTCCATGGAAAATCCTAAGTATTTATGAGGGTCTCCGGCGACTCTCCATTCCGTCTGGAGATTTTTTTAAGTTTCTTGTATAAATTATTTGAAATAGGAAATAATTTTACATAAACTTGTAAAAAATTTCTTATGTTAAGTGCTTGTAGATTTGTAAGTTTTGATAAACAGGGCACTGGTCTTTCAATCTCAGAAGATCCATCAGCCAGATCAACAATGGATCTAGTGAGATTTTTTCTCACTAAATAAATTTTTAGTAAAAATGGATCTAATGAGACCTTAAATCTCGAAGATCCATTGTACAGATCCATAATAGATCTAGTCAAAGGATTTATTCTCATTTGATCCTGATTTTAAGATGCGTGGATTTTATCCAGTATGGATCTGTACAATGGATCTCTGAAATGTATGGTCTCATTAGATACATTTTTCTAAAAATAGACCTTATGAGAAAAAAAAACCTCACTAGATTCATGGTGGATCTAGCCGATGGATCTTCTAAAATTGAAGAAAGTTTGCGGGAAGCCGCCGCCGAGGCCGGGCGCTACTAAGGGCCGTTTTGATAATTTTTAAATATCGGGCACAAGAAGGGATACTCATTATGTATTAATTATTGATTGATTATTAAAACAATCAAATTTAACTTATTTCCAATACATAGCCCTGCAAAACTGTTCACACAATTTGACTGCAGGATCAGTGTGTCTCAAACTTAAGTACACAATGCTTAGTTAGGGCCTGTTTCACAAAGTTTTTAAGTTCTCATCAATATACTTGACGCGTAATTTCATAAAAATCCCACTTCGTTTCAAAATTATACCACAAATTAAGTGCTGAATCATAAATTGTGAAACAGGTAATTACTTACAACTAATATATTACTAATTTTTTTAATGTGGTATCAAAGAGATAAAACTGTAATTTTTATCTCTTTGATACCACATTTTTTATTTATTTTTGTTTATTTGGTTCCCGTCGTATATCATCGGGCAAACTATTCAGTAAGTATTGTGATCGTTTTTAAGGTCCTATCTCCATAGTAGTTGTTAACACTAGGAACCTTTAGTTTGCCCAACGATACAGAGCGTATGACAACATAAATTACATTATTATGAGAATGATATCCATACTAGAAAAATACATAATTAATATTAAAAATCTAAGAGCGTTTTCACATTAGGCGTTTTAGTCACGCGTTAAGCGTCTGTCGCGCGTCTCTCATATCTATACCTACATAATATGTAGGTCATATCATCACAGACGCGCGGCTAACGGATTTGTTCCGGATTCGTCATGTTCCTGACTCGTCGTCTTCCAGATTCGCCGTATTCCAGATTCGTCGGAATACAATCGATGACATATTTTTTATTTATTGATTTAAGTATTTATTTAATTATGAGGTACAGCATGGTATACATTACATTTTAGTTCAAATATTAATTAATCTGAAGCATGTTCGTAACAAAAAAACAAATACAAAATTGACACTTACTATAATGATAATATCTCCATTTAAGTAGTTTATTTATTGTGAGACCATTTCTGACTCGCGTATAGTAATGGCGCGGCGTGCAAACTAATTTTAAACTTTTAAACTTAGAAATGGTATAGCGCCAGTGTTATCGATTGTACGTATTACGACGAATCGGGAAACGGTGAATCTGGATTTCGTCGAATCTGGAATATGACGAGTCAGGAACATGATGAATCCAGAACAAATCGGCTAACGCAGTCGCTAGCGGAAGCGCCCCGCCTACGCCCCGCGCTACGGCGCGGCGGGCGGCTGTAATGTGAAGAGGTCCATGGCGCTGCGGGCGGTAAATAAGTAGGTATAATGGCTTACAGGTATAGCAAGTGAGACAAAGGGGAGTGCATCACACTTTATCCTTTCTGTAAAGATATTATTGTATACAGTATACATTCAATCTTACTTATAAATGAGTTCTGCGACTGTGTAATTGCCAGCCACGAAGGTAGACTATAAATTTCTATTCCTTACAATAGTTACAGCGATTGCACCTGGGAGCTGTCTTAGTGCCGTCTTAGTCTAAACTTGGACTCAGATAAATCCCTCAGAAGTTTACCGCCCCCAGCAAGAAACGACAAATTGAGTTATCAACTCAGGGATTACAGAGACATCATTTTTCTTCTGTCGCAAAATGAAAAACTATGCGATCCTGTCTCAATATATTTTAGTTTGGCGTGCTCTGAACAAAATGGATTGTGAAATATACCTAAAACTTCAAATAAATTGTGCGCGTTTTAGGCAATTTTTATTACACACACAGGTGAACATCTGGTGGGTTTATTTACGTTGAAAGCTTTATAAAGGTTGAAAAAATCATTTTTAGTGCTGGAATGATTTATGTTCGCTCGCATTTTTTTTCACATACATGACAGTTCAAATTAATGTTTCTATTTGTAACAAATGAACCCAAGCTAAAAACATTTGAACTAATATATGCTAATCCTAAATGAAAATACATCTAAACTAGGCTTATTGTAAAAATACTTATATAAAGTAATTAACATATAAGAAATAATTCTACAAAAATCAAAATAATAAAGTTTCAAATACCGTTGCAGCTTATATTTCACAAGTCGTTCGAAAGAGACCTCTTGAGTTTTGTTTTTGTTATTTCATTTCAAAAACGTTTTGACATTGAAAATGTCTTTTTTGACATTGAAAATGTCTTTTCGTTCGCTCCAGTATAGGCACCGATTTCACGAAAAAGTGCGATCCCCTTATATCACAGAAGGTTGTGAAGATATGATATTCAAAAAGACTCAAAAGACGCGTATTTACAAGAGCTACAAGGTGCAAAAAGAATTATTCGAGAAAATTATAAACGTAAGAAATTATGGCCGAAATAGTGGAAAAAAATCTCATTTTCTTCCGATTTTTTTATTTTGGCGCTCGATATTTTGGAAACGAAGAATGATATCAAAATTTTGAGAAAAATTCCTCTGAACAATTTAGTCAGCTACAATTTGAGCCTAAAATAAAGACGATCGAGTTAAGGGTTTGCCTTGTAGCTTAACCTTAAACATTGAAAATGTTTTTTCGATCGTTTCAGTATAGCCCCCATTTTCGCTCAGAGTGCGACATCGCCTTGGTGTCGCAAGTTTTAAGGCTACATGAATGGTTGAAGCCTCAAATCAAAAGACGCGTATCAACGAGGGCTACAATATGTAGCGTGTAGACGTAATTTCGGGAAGCGCGCTCCTTAGATGCGCGTGCGTCGCGTCGCTGAGTTGACATAGCTGAAGCCCGAGGCGAAGCGAAAATTTTAGATTTTTTTATATATTTTAGTTTATAGTTACTACCTTTCAATAAAATTGAAATATTTTTATATGAATTCCATAAACACGAATCACAGAAAAGTAAATCCAAAATTGTTCATGGCTTTGCTGTGATTTCAAAGTATTGTAAGTACTTTTTCAAAGAAAGGAATATATTTTTTATAAAATTCAATTATTAAATTCATTTTCAATGTACCCGAAGGTCGTGAAAGGCACGAGATCTGTGATTTTTTTCTATCGAGTTCGATCTGAGACGGACTATAACCGGATCGGAGCTAGTCCGGAGTTCGACCGGAGCACGACCGCAGCAAATTCGAGATATTGCACTGCCCCGTAGCCATAGTAACATACCCGTTTCTATAGTAACTGAACTGATACCTCAGACCCCCATAGCCAAATAATTACTCCTATCAAATATGAGTGGTAAGTGGTAACTATTAATAATAAATATAATTATTCGTTTATGTCGACCCCTGTGAAACAGATATTAGAACATTCATTAGATTACATATAATCTAACCTTGGACGAATAATTCGTCCAAGAATCTAACCCATACTTTTTTAAATAAAACTTGATAGTAAACCCGAAACCATTTGCAGTACTTTTGAAATTGAAAATGTGGTCTGTTTAAACTCGAAAGTATTTAACCCGATTCTGCTCATTGTTCGAACAAAGACAATTTATACATTGGCAACTATAGCTCGAAATTAATTTTCGCAGCATTGAAATGCAAAGTGTTTTCCTTTGACGCAGATCCGATACACAAAGATCGTTCAACTTGAAACGACTCTTAGAAACTTAAGTCTTATGCAAAGCTGCTAGTAAAGAGAACGCCGTTGCATCGCTAAAATTCCTGAAGTGTAACTTTGTATTAAAAAATGGATCTGGGGAAAATTACGTAAATATGAGGAAATAAAAAATGTAGTGGCAACACAATAGTCCAGTCTTCTTCTTATCGAATGAAGATTAGTAGACACCTCTGGTGTTACAGTTTATCAAGTCGCTTGTAAGGCCTCTAACTTGGCTTAACGACTGTTAGCAGATGACTACAGCCGAGACCGACGCGACGGTTTAACGTGCCCTCCGAAGCACGGAAGCGCTCAGTTGTAATGCCACTTTAACGGTCACCCATCCGAACCTGGTCGAACCAAGCGTTGCTTAACAAAAGTGTTCGGGTACGATCAGTCAGTCAAGTTCCGCCATGAGCGCTTCATATTTCCATAAGCGTATGTTTTATTAAAACAGATTATAGGAAAATTACGTAATCCTGAAGGAGATTAATTAATAATAAATAAATATTGGGCAACATAGTACCATCAGACATTAAAATTTTCTAAGTTGACACAGACGGGGATTGAATATGGGGCCTCAAAGATGCGGTACCTAGCGTTGTAACCTGAAAAAAACAACGTGTTTTTTTCACAATGTTGAAAAAAAAACATGAAAAAAACATAACGTTGTATTTTTATTTTTTCAAAATTGCAATCTTTGAAAATAAATGCTTTATTAATTCAAATCAATAATTTTATTCTTCGTTCTAACTAAGTTCATAGAGGTACTTCAAAAAAATATAAACCGAATGGAGGTTTCACTTTGCGCGTCTTTAAAATGTTGTCAACTGTTGAAAACTTGGTATAAGTCAACCAAAAAAGTAATGAAGGTTCAAAATTTAACTGTGTGGTTCAAAAATGAACAGACAGAGACAGAAACTATAATATGAACTCATTATATTTATATACTACTAGCGGCCGCCCCCAACTTCGTCTGCGTGGAAAGTTTTTTTGCTATCCCTCGGGAACAATAAGGTTTTTCGGGATGAAAAGTACAATATGTTCTTCTCTGTACCCCTGAGAACGTGTATGCAAAATTTTATGATGATTGGATCAGTAGTTAAGATGTGAAAGCGTAACAAACAAACAAACGGACTTTCGGATTTATAATATTAGTAAGGATAATATGAAATTTTATAATTTTAGTTTCATGCTCCAAAAAAAAAACACGTTTTTTTCATGGATTTTTTTTCACGTTTTTTTTCAACTTTTTTTTACGTAGGAAAAAAAATAGTTTTTCCGGATTCTGGTCTCGCTAGAGACCAGAATCCGGCCAGTAATACACTCGACCGTGGATGTTGCCAAAAAGTTAGCTACATTCATGATCCGAGAAAACAAGGTCTGGCAGTCCACAAACTTACATCACTATCCAGTTGTGGGACTTTATCGTAACAAGCAAAGAATGAAGGGTTTTTTCTGTAACACTCATTACAACAGTATTATAGTGCATTTTAATTGTGATTTGTTTCTCTTAGCAAACGAAACAGTTCAAGTTAAGGATGAATGAACGTAATTTCAATATTAGCAGAGATGAAGAAAGCTTGTGTGACAAGTTAAAATAATTTAGCCAATGAGTTGTAGAAATATTTGCAACCTACTAGCAAGTTTTCAGCCTAAACATGTTATCTGTCGAACCCTTAAGCGTAGAATTTATGTTGGTCCAACGAAGCCCCACATAATATAATAATACAAGGTTCACTGCACTTCGTTTAATAGTGACCCTGTACATTGGAACTTTTAATGTGATTAACTGCATTAATCGAATTGTCTTAGTAAATTTTTATTTTAAGCTTTTGCATTCGATAAATGTATTTTGCCTTAAGCAAATTTAGTTTTACACTAATGGGTTTACTAAGCAAATTAAATGATCAGGCAACTGTTGCTCGTCATGTAACAAAAATATCTACTTATGCGACAAAAATCTTTAGCAAGCCTATCTCTATAGAAATTAAGAATTTCAATCTGCTTTTCGTAGATAGTAGAAAAACTACATAATCTTACGAGTGCCCGGTAAAAAGTTAAGCCATCACGAGGCACTACAAGCCGTTACCAAATACATTCTGAATGAAGCTACGAAAGCACAATTTATCTAGATTGTTGCTCCAAATTATTGCTTAGGTATAACTATGATTTATGCTACACTTCCAGCCGACACGTATACAAAAACCGCATAGGGTGGCCAAAGTTAGACGTAATTCAATAAGAAAAGGTTGGCCACACTCCCTCCGGGAGCGATAGCCCGGCAGTCATACCCAACAAATTGATGAGATTTATAGAAGAGATTCCCGAAAAGTTAGCCGAAGGGAAATTAAGTTGGCCAAACTTTTAGCCGGTTCCCTATGCGCCCTTATCATTTTACAGTTACCGAAAACGGAATGTAATTTTTCCAAATGTTTTTTCTGGGCGTTTAAGTCTCTAGGCTGACGCTTGGGCTTATCAAAATATCTAGAGATTCCTCTATTTACATTTTAGGCACGACACTCACTGCTGGGTATAGGCCTCCCCTAAGGTACTCCACGACGATCGGTCCTGCGCTGCCCGCATCCAGCGGCTTCCCACGACCTTCACCAGATCATCGGTCTACCAGGAGCGTCGTCCTCTCTTCAATACTTACATCGTAGGTGCTGTATAAAATCGTAGTAGGGCATTTTCTTTATTCGAATAGGGATGAGAGAGGGAATACTCGTATAAAGTAATAGTATATACATAGTATAACATTGAAATTAAGTTTGCGATTCGATTTTATAAGCGATTGTCGATTAAAAGTCCTATTCGACTAAAATCGCCTAGCAAGTCGCCCGAAAAATCGACTCGTGTTAATGCCACACGGTGCATACCAGAAGAAAGGTAAGTATGCAACCTCCTTTCAAAACTTTTTAATTTTACTAAAAATTCACCAAGTCATTTGTTCAGATGTGTAGAAAGAAATGTTTCGTTATAATATAAATCAACAGCAAAATTTAACAAAACCGGGGGACATACTAAAAGTTGGTAGTAAATCTCGGCGCAAACAAAACCTGGATGGAGACAATTACAGCGTCGCCCGGTATCGACGCTCTGCTCGGAGATATCTCATTTATTTCGCTTATCATTGTCCCGGAGTGAGTATCGTCAACGCGACAACCATTTCTTGTGCGGTGGCCATGAAGTACGCATCAGAGAGGGCGATTTAAAAAGAAAAGAAATTAGTTCGAAAAATCTCGATAGACGGCATCGTAAAGTTACTTAAATGTCTGTCGCCGTTTTAATTAACTCCCCCGCATTGTTTGTCACTATCCAAGGCGGAGCCGGAGGGAAGAACCGATGCCGGTGGGGCGGAAAGGTTCTGGAATGGCGACCGCGCACCGGACGACGCTCCGTGGGTAGGCCCCCGACAATGTGGACCGACGATCTGGTGAAGGTTGCGGGAAGCCACTGGATGCGGGCAGCGAGGGACCGATCGTCGTGGAGATCCTTAGGGGAGGCCTATACCCAGCAGTGGGTGTCGTGCGGCTGATATGATGATGAAAACCTACCCACCTACAGCATTTGTGATCAAATATTAAAAAATTACATGCGATTAATTGCTTAGTGTGAAGGGGATGGGGTTAACTTTACGTCTCGGCTTTCATTTTATGAATCGCCAATTCGCCATCTACCTATCAAAATTTCTTGGCCAATTTTTTCTGTCAGAAAATCGCCCATTCATTAATAAATATAGGTTTGAAATATAAAAACCGAGAAGATAAATCAGAAATCACAATTATTTCTGGTATGAAAGATTCACAATAAGTTATTGAAAGAAGGATGATATGCATAAAAATAAAGATATTTCCATAATATGAGTAAATGATAGTCAAGTATCACAAATTTTAAAAGATAAAAATGATTAAATGATTCATACGTTCATTACATTTAATAATTAATGAATAAACGTTCAAAATAGTTCTTACAAACAAGAAGCAAGTATTAGTACGAAGCAAGTACGCTAGTACTATTATCTATTCTGTGGTATCAGTGATGAGGATTTCGGGTGTAGTACGCTTACCTTCGGCCTTATCACTTAATATCAGGTGAGGTGAAAGCCAATCACTATCCCGTTGTGCATAAAAAAGAAGGACCTACTTAGCTTGTTAGCGTCACTTTCATTCTATCCGCACATTTTATGGCCCGACTTCCACCCACCTACCATTTCCAGTGGAGGGAGTGATGCAATGCGAAATAAAATGTGTACACTACAAAATGAACAAAACTTAACATCTTGACACTGCCATTTTGTATTTGCACTGATTATGTAGCAACTTTTCTCTCCCATGAATTTGGAGAAAAGGTTGATAGTAAAATGAAATAAATAGCTTTGCCGCAATAGGGCTGTAAATATTGCAGATGAAGATTTCATTTTGATTATTTATAACCTTAACTAGCTTTTGCCTGCGACTTTAAATAAAACGAATATATTTGTAAATTATTTATTACTAATGGTTCGGTGAGTAAAGTTATTAATTAATGCGATCATAGCAAGATATCGTGTCTTGTATAATTGATAAGAATTGTCAAGTTTTTTTTGTTACATTGTGTTTCTTAGCATGATCAGACATACTAGGTGATTTTTTAATTGTGAATTTGCCAGCTATAACCGCCAAACTTAAACATAGTTCATAACTTAAAGTCGCATTACTAATTTCCCAGCAAAAATGTAAACAAAGAAACGTCACTGTCAAATTGACAAACTGACCCTGATAGTGACATTTTCAGATATTGAAAACCTTTGGTCGCTTTTAAAACTTTTTAATTTGTATATTATATTTTGAGTCATTATAAATATAATGTCATCCAGGGTTATTTTAAAGTAGGATGGTAATTAGAAATTTTATCTTTATAACCTATCATAATTTTTGATGTTAAAAGTTCTTGAAACGAACTGATAAGAAAACTTTACTTAGATATTGCCTGTATGTAAACTATCAAAAATATGTAGCATCACCGCCTGTTCCCCCCCCCCCAATACCAAAAGACAAATGTTACTACTACAGCTACTACTCGTAATACTAATTTAAATGAAATTTTATAAAAAGACCAAAGGTTGCTGTGTACGGTTTGCAGTTGATGTGTGCACAGCGTCATAAAATGTTTTCTACTATAAAACTGTTATTATGAAATATTAAATTATATTACTCTTTTTGACGCAAAACTCATGATTCAGAATATTTATCTAATTTATTTTTATTAGGTTTGTGATGAAAACCCATGTAAGTGTGTTTATTTCTTGACTTAGCATTATACTATTTCTTTTTGTGTTGTTTTGTTCTGGCAACACCTTTGTTTACCTTTTTGCTGGGAAATTAGTAATGCGACTGTAGTGGTTTTTAGGGTTCCGTACCCAAAGGGTAAAAACGGGACCCTATTACTAAGCCTCCGCTGTCCGTCTGTCTGTCTGTCTGTCACCAGGCTGTATCTCATGAACCGTGATAGCTAGAAATTTTTACAGATGATGTATTTCTATTGCCGCTATAACAACAAATACTAAAAACAGAATATAATAAATATTTAAGGGGGGCTCCCATACAACAAACGTGTTTTTTTGCCGTTTTTTGCTCCATATTGATAACGACTACAGGTAGACAGTTGAAATTTTCACAGATCGAGTATTTCTATTGCTGCTATAACAACATATGCTAAAAACAGAATAAAACAAATATTTAAAGGGGGCTCTCATACAACAAACGTGATGTTTTGCTGTTTTTTTGGTACGGAACCCTTCGTGCGCGAGTCCGACTCGCACTTGGCCGGTTTTTTTTATTGTGATGAGTATCTGTTACTTCCTCTTTTCATGGTGTACTTACTTATTACGCATGCTAAATCTGTACACACTTATTTTATTATGAATAACACCTACTTTTACAATAACGGGTTTTGTTGGACTTTTCCAAGTGGAAATCTTATTTTTGATTTTGTTTTAGTGGGATGTTCTATTTCATAATTAATAGAGCAACATAAAATTACACTAAGTATTCGAGGAACAGTCAAAACATATTATTCCTTCAGTTGAAATGAGCGTATTTTTAATAGTATACAAATTTTCGTTACTCTATAAACGAACAAGGAGAGAATAATACTTGTTTTAAAGCTTTTACGAGATGTTTCAGTGAAACACGTAGATGCCTAAGTGTGAAGCTTAACCAAGTTTGAAATGGCACTGCTGTGTTTGAGGCTTGGACGAATTCGTCCCAGGTTTAAGGCTTCAGATGAACCCAATCTGTGGCCTTGGAAAACTCCATTTTCACTGGACTGTTATTTAAAACATTCAGTGAAAATATTTTATATGAGTGTGCTATTTTCATTTCATCAGATTTTTGTAGGTTTGACAGATTTTCGTTTATGATGGTACTTTTTCTGTCGAAACGGAAGTAACGGTTTCAAAATAACATAATTTAAATAGAGTTAATATTGTCTTTTTGTTTATTTTGTTGTCCGTAATAGATAACCTTATAATGAATCAATTCAAAATTCACTTCTGTAATGATCGGAGTAAAGTCCATATCATACTTTGAATATTGCTTCTTGAACGTTTCTTGGATGGAAATTATGTAGGTGTGCAAAATAAACTTATACGGTTGATTGAAAAGTTGCATTGTAACACGCATTTAAATTACTTATAAGTACTTTTGTATTTGAAAATTGTATTTTAAGGATCACGGTCGATGCAACTCAGTCGAAACGTTGTGAAAATACCTTTTGTGACTGATCAATTTTGACCCAAGGTTCATGGCACGGTTATTTACGAATATTGTATCATGTATTAACACCAGCAACCCCCTCTATGGGGGGCTGAAACAATGCCCCACCTATCTAGATTCTAGACATAATCTAGATTCTAGATGCTATCCGCATTGTTTTGTGATATGCGTCCCAGACTCAAAAATACCTCCACTGGCATAATACAATTAAAGAAAATTGACAAAATTAATTTTTCTAAAAGACGAATTTCAACGGGACTACTACCGTAATGAACTCTCTTATTGTCAATCCAACATCAAGAGTGTCTGTGTTTAGTTCGTATGGTGAATGCAAAAGCGTTTGTTTTCAAACATAGTGTTATTGTGCGGTGTATCTAGGTATATCCCTAAATGAACAATTTATATTGTTCCCCTATACTTCGAATGAAAGAGCCGACCACTGGTCGTTTTCCCTACGATAATCCTAGGCTGAGAAATTACTAGTCTAGTTGACACATCTCAATACCAGTATTGACAAAAGGCAGGTCATTAAAGTAGATTAAATAATCAAATGACACTTACCGAATGGAAATTCATAGTTACCAGAAACTCAACACTAAACACTGACTAAGGATTAAATATTATTAGGTATCTATTTAGAATTATTTTCAAACACTTTAGTCCTAAATTACAAGTCTGCATATAATTTTAAAACCTTCCGTCCCTCTCGGCCGTCCCGTCTCCAATCCCCAACTCTCGCCCTCGGCCTCGCTTCTGCATCCCTATCCCTACCACATTACCTACTTTTCGTTATTGTTCCCACGCAGTCTTTCCACGAATTCAAAGATATTTTAATCTTAAGTTTGCACTTGTTAAATTTGGTTCTTCAGATAAAATCCCCTCTGGTATAAGAGTTCTTGTTACTTAAATATTTAGGAGAGCCATTTGTGTCACAAATGTTTTTATTTATTAACATTTTTATTACCACTTTTCAATATTTTCAGCATAAGTTTACAAGTGGTGCCAATGTTTAACAATTTATGTATCCCATAGAATGTTTTGCTGGTCTGAACCATAGTCAAGGTAATATACAGTATGTGTAGTTAGTTAGTATACTAAAAGGTGTATCCAGTAAGACAAAGTTGAAATACTTTCATTATATTTCCTTCATGGCGTCACATTCCCCTCTCTGAAAATAAGACGCGTAAGAATGAAGCGATTGATTTTCACAATAGGACTCATCTAGGCAGGTAAAGTTTATTAATCCTACTCCCTCGTCTCATTCTATTAAATACGTTTGTAATCCTAATTAAAATTGCAAATCAGTAAAACCTATAGACTCATTTTTGTATGGCTCTGAATTCTTTTAATTGCAATGTTTGATGAAATAATATATTTTTATGTTTATTATCTATTGATGCATCTTTCCATCAATAAAGAGGTAAGATAAGGTAAAAGCATTCGGTAAAAGGGAGTGCTGTTTTGCTAAGAAATTGCTGTACAAGCGTGTTATGTTTGTTTTGTTACTAATCAAGTAGGTGGCGTTGTTTGTTCTCATACTGCTGTGACTGCTCTCGAACGCTATGCAATCTTTTTTTCTGGTACGTATCTTATAAGTAGTAATTTTAATCATCCTTTCTTTTAAAAAGTATTTTCAATAATGGCATTATTATAGATTTATTAGTAGAATCAATCAATGGTTATAGTTGTATGAATATCGTAGTGCTAATCACTATATTCAATATATTTTATGTAAAATACAATCTCAACAGATTTGCAATTTCATTATTCTTTGATTATGATTTAACATAAGTTAAAATTATTGTCTTGTTATACAATTACAACGATGGTTGTAAATATTTAACAAAATTATTTTACAATAAGTATTACTCCTCTCTTTATAGTTAAAACATTTAATTTACCATGTGGTTCTCCAGTAAAGTATATTTCACTGAATAAATTGTTACTGAAGATTATAACTATATCAATTATCACACGATAAATCTGTCCTTGATTTAATAATAATAAAGGTATTAGTGTTTGTAATTATTAAAAATATACATCTTCCCAATAGATAAACTTTCTATATTACGAATTCGTAACTTTGTCAGACTATTCTCATTTTGCTTCTAAGAAGATCAAATCTTTTGTAATATCTCCAAAATACTTTACAGATAATTATTAACTTGTCAAAAATATAGTTAACGATAATTATTTTATTATAAGAAAGACACAAGCCATTGCTTATTATTTTCAGAACTGTATCTATAATATTGGGTCAATATTAGGCATATTCATACAGTGATATTCACGGAAGTACTACTACTTCTAACTAAAATAAAACGTTTAGGTCAGTCATCCCAATGCCTCGATATGTATGTAATAGTTAATAAAATTTTATTACTATTGAAATATTGATCAAAAGCAATTTGTAAACAATATTTTGGCTAGATTTGATATAAGTCAATCTAAACTTCAGATACTCCTATGGAAACTAATTTAAAATCGGAAAGAAGTTTAAATGATCAAAGTAATGAAACTTTTCCTTATCAACAATTAATAGAAAGTTTGATGTATTTTTCTATATTGACCAAACCAGGTATTTCTTCTAGCGTTAGTTATTTGAGTCACTATAATACATTTAAATGTATTATACTGACTACTCTTAGTGCAACTCATTGGTTATACCTAAAAGATTGTTAAAATACCTACAAAATAAAAAAAATATATGGTCTTGTTTATAATAAAAGTGATTATAATTGGCATGGTTGTGTTGATACTGATAGGGCGGCATATACTATGGAACTAGATCATCATCCCACCATCATCACCATCACCATCAACATCTAGATCATATATAGGTTATAACTATTTTTTTTGTGTGTGTGTAATAAGTAATGGGTCTAAAGCTAACAAAGTTCTTTAAAATTACCTGCAAACCCATTATTTCACAAAAAAAAACATATAGATGTTCGTCATCATTTTGTCAGCGAATTTGTAGCAATCAATTATGTAAAACTTTAATATGTACCACTTCTGATATGCTTATAGACTTCTTAACAAAGTCTTTGTACTAAATAAACATTATAAATTTCTTACGTTGATGGTCATCTCTGAAATTCAAGTTTAATTGGTTTTGCATTGTTTGATTATTTTGTTAAGGGAAGATGCTATTTATAGGTATGTGCATAGCAAAATAAATTTTAGTAAGTAACTATTAGCGCCATCTGTGCCATATAAAAGAAGTCTTTTGAAATAAATGTCAGTCGTTACAAAACTATATATTTGTTTTATTAAACATCAAATGTGGGGCTCCAAGTTGTGCATATAAAGTCAAGTATGGACCCAGAGAAAGTAATGTACTCGTATAGTATTTTTAATGTGATTGAGTTCCTGAATTATTTTCCAACTCTCTTAATAAAATCTTGTAGTTGTAATAACCTTTCAACTACCTTGTCATGGTTGGTTATTAAATGAAAATTCCTCACCCATAATGATACCGAAGTCATGGATAGCATTTACTCTGCTTAGAATATTATTTTTGACTAAGTATGGGTGAATAATAGATTTTTGATTTATAGTGTGTTACTTTTTTTCTATCTTATCTCCCTTATTAATCGAGGAAGTTTTGCAGATTTCGCAAATTATAAAATGTTATCTCATTGCATTTTGTAAGGTCTACCGTAATTAGTTATTCATAATTATTATTATTGCGTCTACTAACGCATTGAATGTATCATGAACCTTTTGATATTTTAAAATATGGAATCGAAAATTATTTGTGACAACAATTCCTACCTGTGATCGTCGATAAGTCATATTACTCTGTCAGCAAAGTAGTTTATATTGTCGTTTGATATTGTAAACAAAGGTGTCGTTAGCACCTGAAACACAGCATTTTGTTTTCAAGGTCATAAGTTATAAATTTAGATGATGCAAAGTTTCTTAAGTAAAGTTCTATCTTTCAGTAATTATTCTATCGTTATTTTAGAAGTTTTGATGATTGTAATTTTAAACTCCTAGTTTTGTTTTCATATACCTTCTAATCTCAATAAAATAAAATAACAAAAATAAAGTGTCTTACTTAATTAACGTATTATATACTTTTCCTTCGTTTGCAAGATTCATTGTTAGGTTTAGATACCCTTAAGATCTATGCCAGTGTTTCTATTGTACTTATTCATAATTGTGTAATGAGGGTTTGACCTTTTTTATGTCCTACTCCCTATTATAATTTCACATTAATTTATAGACTTAACTGGATTTCTTCCTCATTTCACTAAAATGTATTTATCTATATATATATTTTTGTTCCTTAGTTAATGGTATAATATCACGTTTATATTTCACTTAAGAAAATTTAGACAAGCAATGTCAACACTCGTAGAACGATATTTGTAAAATACCCCAAATAGATCAATTATGATAAAACACTGTTTGTAATCTCTCAAAACATATTGATATTTCTATCATCGCTTAGGCATAAATAGTGATTTCATATTTACTCAGATAAGTTCAAGAGGTTTAAAAGGTTTAAAGGTCTAGAATTTAAAGAAAAGTTGTAATTTGCCGCAAAATGGATCAATGGTAACGAAACACTATGTTTGTGTTCTCTCAAAATATATGAATAAGTATTTGTATCATTATTCATACATAAATCATTACGATTTTTATATTATTAAGTTTAATTCAAAGTTTTATAATTAAAAAAATGGTAATTACAACCATTATTTGGAGTTCAAGATTTTGAATTTCTAAACTGTTCAATCGACTCGCATGACAATTTACTAACAGACATTCCATTGAAGGGACTAGTTCGTGATACTTTAATAATAATGATTCTCATGCATGCAAATTGTACTTATCTGTCTTCAAGATGAAGACGCAATCTGCCTCAGGAACTGCACTAACCACCCGTTGTTTGCAAACGGACGGACTGTCATAATATTGTCCCGGCTCTCGTGCGGCTGGAATTGTCATAGGAAACTAACTGAGAATTATAATACCCACATAACTTACAACTGCTGTATTGTCAATTTTATAATAATTACTAATCTACATAAATTAATATTTAGTCTTTTATCAAATTTTTATGTAACTCGACCTATTATTTATTTATTTACATTTACTTAATCAAGTTCTTGTTAATGTCTTATTCATAATTTTATTCATTCATAATTGAAAACAATTCTAGTCATTAGTATAGCATAGCATTTTAGTAGGTTAGGTATGTAGTAGGTAGTCTATATTGTCTTGAATTTACCCAAAAGTCACAAAAACATCTTTTGTATAAAGACAATGGGGAAGGTAAAGATGAACTTTTAGTCATTTCATTCTTTCAAGCTATTTATTTTCAACTGTTAAAGGTCATAACTTTGTTGACTTTACTACTGCGTATGCGTGTGCTTAGAACATGTGATGATTTAAAGTTTTTTTTTTGTAATTATACACTCTCACTCGGGACTCGAACCCGCTAACTAGCACTTACCAGTCGTTGTTTAACGATAAGCAATAAGCTCTTTTATAAAACTTGAGAGCTTCACATTAGATTTAAAGTGATTATAAAATTTACTCACATTAGATGTAAAGTGATTATAAAAAAAATACTCAATCGTCAATCTGGAACAATATTGTAAAACGCTTGGACTTTAAACTCGAGTGTGAATAATAATTATACTAAAAACTTAACTTATTTTTTTTTTCTGCTCTGACACCTCTCATCTCCGAAGCCCGCCGTTGCAGTCGCCACGGTACGAACTGAGACGAAGTTACCACCACGATCAGGAAATAGGTCACAGATGCTCCACGTTTTTGCAGATGTATAATATGGAATAGGTAATAAAAAGAATGTTATGATTGTTGGTATGATAATAGATAATTTTTGTAGGTTATTATTAAAAATAAAATTATAAGTATCAATTAACACATTAGATTAGAGTTTTCGACAATTTTAACACGTAAAATGAAACCTAGGAAAACAGTTTTACATTAATATCATTTAAGCCCCCCTCAAACATTGACACTCAAATTGATTTTAATTTTGCCAGACATTGCGTCTTCCTTTTTTTTATCAAGTTGTCAATCACTTCAAATCTCATGATGTTTACTATTATTTCTAATGTATTATCGATTTTAATGCAAAATAAACATGGTTATTCTAATAAAGCAAAATATAATTGTAACCCTGCACCCAACTATATATAACATTAGAAGATTATTTCGTAATGAGAATTCTGTCTGATAATAGAAAAAATAGGAATCGTTATTTAACACGTAAGCAGTTACTAGACAAATAGATAGAAACAGTCAACAAAGACGTTATGGCTACGGGTTGGGTGTAGTGCGAGTAACACACACCGACAAAGTAAAGTCCGCCACACGTGTGATACGAACAAAGGGCCGAGACAAAAACTTAAACTTGTATTGTTTTTTTTTTCTCAAAATAATTTCTAAGGCATATTGTTTCGGGGTTTATTGCTTTCAGTTGTGGGCTCTGGAGCCCTAAGTTGGATTTAACTTTTTATGGTTAAGGATGGCATTGAGTAGAAAACTAAATGGTATTTTTACAACGCCGAAGCTTCGACCGAAACTATTAACAAGTTCTAGCCTTACGCCAGTTCATGTGAAGGAAGAAAGGAAGAGATTTGTCAAAAAAAATAGTACCTGGTTTAGTTGATTAAGAGATTGTTGCGCGAGAGTGAATACCTACTCTACGCTCGCGGGATTATTCAGCACTTGCAAAGTACATACTTATAAGTACCCAAATTAATGCCTAATAGAAGACGAAACTAAATTAATATAATAGTGAGTGAGATTAGTTTGAATTAGCTTGGGTGTTCATAAAGTTAAAGTTCTTTACTATTGTTAGTTAGTTAGTTAGAAAAACTAATACATTTTTATATTCCTTGTAACTAAATAATTGTAGCTAGCTAACAGAACGTACTCATAGGTGACAGCCATATTAGGTAGTCACTAGTTAGATTCAAGATAAGGTTATTGTTATCGTAATACAATTTAATTTACTGTCGAGAATTAAAACTTATGTAAATTAGATTTAAACGTATTTTATTTTATTGCAATAACGTTTACCAATTAATAAGGTATTAATTAAATAAATCTGATAAACACATCATATGCACAAGATCTTAATGAATAAAATATCATACATTTCTTTGTCATCTTACTTAGGTAGGCTATCTTTTGTTGTGTCCGTTCAATGCCCATACGTTGATCGATTATATTTCATTAAACGAAAATCTTTCTTATACCATTTGTTTTGTTAGGTCTGCCATTAAAATGACCACGTGTCTGTTTGATGGCTAAACCAACCTTTTGTATAAAAAGTGACCCTTTTTTGTAAACGGAACGAAGTTTGTGACTATTTCTGAACAACCTCCGGCTAAATGTTTTTTTTTTTTTTCAAAGTGAGTTACGTGTTTAATATGTGATGTCCATTTTTGACCTATCAAAATGTTGATTCAAACAGTTATCGTTCATGAAGATGTAATATAGCTTATAAAATTTCAAAAAATTGCCAACTGGAACGAAAATCGGCAGTAAAGAAATAGAAAGGACTAATAAAATATTGGTACTTAATAATTAGATTTAGTATAGACTAGAACATATTGATTTCACCACTACATATTTTATAACTGGTCTTAAAAGTATTTTAAAAGCTGTGAATAGTCATTGAATTTTAAAGTAGAAAATGATTTAGAAGTCATGAAAAGTTGTATTTTGATATATACATAAGTACATTAATAAGTTAGAGAGTGATCGTTACGTTATTGACCCCACGTTGCATTTTTTTGTTTTTACTCCCGTTGTTTCAATTTCTATTGAAACATTTAATGACGGGATCCTGGTCACACGGCTCCAAATTGTGACTGATCAATTTTGACCCAAGGTTCATGGCACGGTTATTTACGAATATTGTATCATGTATTAACACCAGCAACCCCGTCTATGGGGGGCTGAAACAATGCCCCACCTATCTAGATTCTAGACATAATCTAGATTCTAGATGCTATCCGCATTGTTTTGTGATATGCGTCCCAGACTCAAAAATACCTCCACTGGCATAATACAATTAAAGAAAATTAACAAAATTAATTTTTCTAAAAGACGAATTTCAACGGGACTACTACCGTAATGAACTCTCTTATTGTCAATCCAACATCAAGAGTGTCTGTGTTTAGTTCGTATGGTGAATGCAAAAGCGTTTGTTTTCAAACATAGTGTTATTGTGCGGTGTATCTAGGTATATCCCTAAATGAACAATTTATATTGTTCCCCTATACTTCGAATGAAAGAGCCGACCACTGGTCGTTTTCCCTACGATAATCCTAGGCTGAGAAATTACTAGTCTAGTTGACACATCTCAATACCAGTATTGACAAAAGGCAGGTCATTAAAGTAGATTAAATAATCAAATGACACTTACCGAATGGAAATTCATAGTTACCAGAAACTCAACACTAAACACTGACTAAGGATTAAATATTATTAGGTATCTATTTAGAATTATTTTCAAACACTTTAGTCCTAAATTACAAGTCTGCATATAATTTTAAAACCTTCCGTCCCTCTCGGCCGTCCCGTCTCCAATCCCCAACTCTCGCCCTCGGCCTCGCTTCTGCATCCCTATCCCTACCACATTACCTACTTTTCGTTATTGTTCCCACGCAGTCTTTCCACGAATTCAAAGATATTTGAATCTTAAGTTTGCACTTGTTAAATTTGGTTCTTCAGATAAAATCCCCTCTGGTATAAGAGTTCTTGTTACTTAAATATTTAGGAGAGCCATTTGTGTCACAAATGTTTTTATTTATTAACATTTTTATTACCACTTTTCAATATTTTCAGCATAAGTTTACAAGTGGTGCCAATGTTTAACAATTTATGTATCCCATAGAATGTTTTGCTGGTCTGAACCATAGTCAAGGTAATATACAGTATGTGTAGTTAGTTAGTATACTAAAAGGTGTATTCAGTAAGACAAAGTTGAAATACTTTCATTATATTTCCTTCATGGCGTCACACTTTCATTAGTTGGGTGACTACGGGCGTTTTGAACGCCGTCATTGTCCTCGACATTAAAATTGTCATGATAGGTTGCAAAAATTATATAGCTAATGCTGCTAAACGCTACTCGTCTGGGACCTATTATCGTCACTGCGACAGAATTTTCTATGTTCAGGATAATGATGGCGTTCAAAACGCCTGTAGATTCACCCAGTTACGTACGCGTTTAATTCCTGTTATTTTAACTAAGTATTACCTAATCGAGTAATGTGGTTTCTTTCCGCATTTACGTTAAAAGCTCATATGTCACTGACTTGCTTGTTGATTTAACTTTGTGTAGCTTTTCTCATTGCAAATACCTTACTTACGTTATATAATTTTCCAACTTGCCCTGTTTTGTGAAATCCTAATAAATAAACATTCGAGTATTGAAATTTAACGTAACGAAATCCACAACAAATTGCCTAATGGAAACCCATAACTAATCGAATTAAAAGTCTTTAGGAAATATCTATCTGAATAAAAGATGCCCTGCATCGTACTAAATGGACTCCATATATTATGTAAACAGCACTCACAGACTGGCAAAATAGAAAGAACGCAACAGAAATAAAACTAAAATCAATAAGAGAAATACAAAAATATCGGCTTGTAACTTTTGTACCTTTCTCAACCTACGCCTTTGTTGCCACGTGGGGACCATTGAAATTAAAAAAAAATCTGGCCCAATCGACCCCCTGAAGATAAGATATCAATCGTCCCCATGTTTTTAGTGTAGGGGGTCGGTTAGGCCAGAATTTTTTGAAAATCCCAACAGTCCCCACGGGAAGACAGCATGGGGTCGGTTGGGAATCAACCCTATTCTGAAAAAAGTAATGAGCTGGTCTGACTAAGTCTGCCAAGTAACTTCAAGATTTCTGCAAACCTTTCTCGAGAAGTTTGCACAACAGGTTGAAAACAAAACACTAGAGACTTACAAACCTTTTTAAGAGTTATAATTTTATTTTAGCTTTAGTACCACTTAAAACCGTACAATGTTAAGTGTGAGAGTTTTTACTTTGTACAATTTCAATTTATTACGAGTCATCATCATCATCATCATCATATCAGCCACACGACACCCACTGCTGGGTATAGGCCTCCCCTAAGGATCTCCACGACGATCGGTCCTGCGCTGCTTGCATCCACTGGCTTTCCGCGACCTTCACCAGATCGTCGGTCCACCTTGTCGGGGGCCTACCCACGGAGCGTCGTCCGGTGCGCGGTCGCCATTCCAGAACCTTTCTGCCCCAACGGCCATCGGTTCTTCTCGCTATGTGTCCCGTCCATTGCCACTTCAGCTGAGCAATCCTTCGAGCGATGTCGGTTACTTTAGTTCTCCTGCGGATCTCCTCGTTTCTGATTTGATCACAAAGGGAAACGCCGAGCATGGCTCTCTCCATTGCACGCTGAGCGACCTTGAGCCTCCTTATAAGACCCATAGTTAGCGGCCACGTTTCACTGCCGTGAGTCATCACTGGCAACACACACTGTTCATAGACATTCGTCTTGAGACACTGAGGTAAGTTGGACGCGAAGGTTTTTCGAAGCTTCCCGAATGCTGCCCACCCGAGTTGGATTCGGCGAGAGATCTCTTTCTCGAAGTTGGACCTACCTAACTGGACTGCCTGTCCTAGGTATACGTAATGGTCAACAACTTCAAGTGTAGTGTTCCCAACATGAACTGAAGAGGGTACAACATGGGCATTTGACATAATTTTCGTCTTTTCCATGTTCATCCTAAGACCCACTCTTTGGGAAGCACTACGGAGATCTTCGAGCATTGTGTTCAGGTCTTCCATGGTCTCAGCCATAAGGACTATATCATCGGCAAAACGAAGGTGTGTTAGGTACTCGCCATTAATGTTGATGCCGAGTCCTTTCCAGTCCAAGAGCTTAAAGATGTCCTCCAACGCAGCTGTGAACAGTTTCGGAGAAATAACGTCTCCCTGTCTCACACCACGCTGCAGTTGGATAGGATTTGTGTTCTGGTTCTGTACTCGGATCGTCATGGTGACATTTTGGTAGAAGTACCTCAACACCTCGATATACCTATAGTCCACTTGGCACCTTTGGAGAGACTGCAGCACCGCCCAGGTTTCAATCGAATCAAAGGCTTTCTCATAGTCCACGAACGCCAAGCAAAGTGGCTCATTATACTCCTCGGTCTTCTGTATAACCTGCCGCAGCGTATGGATGTGGTCTATGGTGCTAAAGCCTTTTCGGAACCCGGCTTGTTCGGGAGGTTGGAAGTCGTCGAACTTGCGAGCGAGACGATTCGTAAGGACTCTCGAAAACAACTTATAGACATGACTCAGAAGCGAGATGGGTCTATAGTTCTTTAAGAGGGACTTGTCACCCTTTTTAAAGAACAAGATCACCTCACTTATGTTCCATGTCTTTGGCGTTCTGCCCTGGACGATGACGGAATTAAAGAGCTTCTGGAGGACTTTGAGTATCGGCTTACCGCCCGCTCTCAGAAGTTCTGTAGTGATTCCATCGTCACCCGCCGCCTTGTTGTTTTTCAGCTGTTTGAGAGCCATACTAATCTCGTACAGGCTGACGTCCGGGATATCTTGGGTATAGTGTCGGGTAAGCTTGGCTCTGGGGTCTTTAGCCTTGCTTTCAACAGGTGTCTGCGTGGAATATAACTGCCCATAGAAGCTCTCGATCTCCCTCAGGATTTCAGGCTTTGATGAAATGATGAGTCCGTCGTCAGTTTTCAGCTTCGTCATCTGGCTTTGCCCAATAGACAGATCTCTTGCGAACACTTTGGAGCCTTTATTCCGCTCGATAGCCTCTTTAATACGATTCGTATTAAATTGGCGAAGGTCGCTCGTCAAAGACTTAGATATCTGTCTATTAAGCTGCCGATAACGATTAGCATCTACTGAACTCTGGAGCCTCATTTCACGTCTCTGATCCATGAGTAGGAGTGTGTGGTCGGAGAGTTTCTTTATCTTGGGACGGCGGGTCTTAAAGAGCTTGGACCCTACCGTACGGACAGTATCCACCACCATGTTGTTTAGATCGTCCACATCTATGCTGTTCTCAAGGGCTTCGAAGCGGTTTTGGAGTTCGAGTTGAAAGCTCTCGGGGTTTTGAATATGGGCCGGCAATGGTCGAATTGTTGATTTTATCAGTTGAGATCTTTCCAGCTTTGGGTTGATATTCAATGGGTTGATATTCAATGGGCACATACGTGGCAACGTACCAATCGGTGATCGCTCCCCGTCTTAACAGCGTTGATCACAGTGACATCATTGAATATTTGCTTTTTCGTCGACATGATAAAATCTATCTCATTTCTGACTTTACCGTCCGGACTGACCCAGGTCCACTTCCGGCTTTCCGGCTTTCTGAAGAAGGAGTTCATCATAAAGAGGTTCTCCTTCTCCATAAAGTCAGCCAGCATCTGGCCTCTGTCATTCCGTTGCCCAACTCCAAATTGCCCCACTCTCAGCTCATCACCGCATCGTTTCCCCAACTTTGCATTGAAGTCCCCCATCACAACAGTATAGTGGGTTTTGTAGCTATGCATGGCTTTAGAGATCTCCTCATTACTCGATCAGTCACGTCTTTCTTAGTGACTCTGCGATTCCACATGAATTTTTACAACGATCTCTGAGAATGAGAGTGTGATGATGATGCCTAGGTAAACATGAGGGTTGTTACCGCACATTCGAGTGATGATGAAGTCGGAAAACGTCCGAAATTCCATAATTTAGATTACTGCTACACGCAGTTTTTATGTCTCATCTATCTTATAAGGAGTCTGCATTACGAACATCTTATCGAAATAGTTCTACATCAAAGATAATTTATTGCGAACTAGGTAGGTACTAATATAACATATTGGATCATTTAGTAAAAGTGTTTTATCTTGTCTTTTATGGTTTTCCTTTAATTTAATTTACCATGTTTGTAAGAAAGATTTCATCCTTATGTTTGACCCTATAGATGGATATGATAAAAGTATATGGTGCTGTTTTTTCGAATTGTAGCCGGTTCGATTCCTGGGCGTGGGAAGGGTATTTAAAAAAATTTTGAATGCAGTTTTGTTTCTTTTCAAAAATAAAGGAATGTTTTCTTTGAGTGGAATTTGCTATCTCCATTGTTTAGAGTACTTTCCCTCCAGGTGGCATTAAAAAATTCCACCCTGTATATCTAAATACTTTTTTATTTATAAAAAATGTGGAAATAAATAAAAAATACAAAATATAAAACACTATTACAAGCTTTGAAATATACAATTACTAGCGGCCGCCCGCGTCTTCGTCTGCGTGGACAGTTTTTCTGCTATCCCTCTGGAACTGTACGTTTTTCGGGATGAAAAGTATCCTATGTCCTTTTCTGCACCCCTGACAACGTGTATGCAAAATTTCATGATGATCGGTTCAGTAGTTACGACGTGAAGGCGTAACAAACAAATAAACAAACAAACGGACTTTCGCATTTATAATATTAGTAAGGATTAAAAACTTCAATCGTACCTACTAAGTATTACCATTATCCCGCGCCGCGTACGTCGCCCGCGGTATCCCAACATTTCGCTTCATAAAGGATAAGCTACAACCCAGACCGTAAGAGTCAGGGACATACAATACTAATTTCAGTAGGTAGCCTAACTCTTTATCTCTAGGGGTTTTTTTCATTTTTTCGATATCGCTTTTCGTTTTTGAGAAATTGTCGATTTAGTGAGAAAAGACCCCGAAAAGGTGTGTCATTTTTCTACATTTATGCGATTTTCGAAAAAAGTTTTTGACTTTTGCAAAATTTTTTTCACCATATTGTAGCCCTTGCTGAGACGCATCTTTTGACATTAAGTACATTCACGTAGACCCAAAACTCACGGGACCAGGGCAATGTCTCACTTTTGCTGAAATTGGGTACCTTACCGAAGCGATCGAAAAAACATTTTCAATGTTAAAACATATAGTTCCCGAGGGATGACAAAAAACTGTCCACGCAGACGAAGTCGCGGGCGGCCGCTAGTTCATAATAAATTTTACAGGTACATACGTAGGTTAGGTATACGCCTACATTAAAATTTTCGCTAATTATTTTTTTATGCAAAGAGTTATATGCAAAACCCTACTCATGGATCAAGCGTTATCAAACAAAATAATGTTTTCTCACAACTCCCAACAATAACTCACCCAGCCTGCAATTAATTTAAGGTGTATGTTACGAAACGCATTCTTACACTTAATATGACTCCATTTCCTAATAAGATAGCTTATTGAACATACGCCGAGTTTCATGCACTAATTATGCCTCAAGAAATTATTCCGTTAAAAACTAATTAACTCGCTTCTGTTTTGGCTTAACGATTTACTCTGTCACCACACTAATGAGAACAATAAATTTTCTTTGTGCCAAAAAGAGGCTGTGTATTTTATTAATAAACACACGGCTTTGTTTTGCGAAAACAAAGAGTTAATTTCGGGCGTCATATCCTTTATTCCATCTGGTTCATTATTCATGAGTAAAGAGTTTCTTTGATTCCGCAACAGCAACTTTTGACAACAATGGGACTAATATATTGTGCTATAGAGAAACCGCAAATGCATCGTTTGTATTTGAAATTAAATGTTATGAAATTTGTGTATTTAATTTATTGTGCGACTGCTGCGTTCGAATGAAATTTACCATCCATATAATGAAATGAAAACAGATGAAAACCAATTCATAAAATATCCTCGATTATGGATGCATTCGGTTATTTAAATGATGTTGAATGAAGTTTTTTTTATTTGAAACGGGATAGTGCAAGCCTTCACCTCACCAGATGTTACTATCACTGAGGAACTGTCTATCTTACCTCTAAAGCAGGCTCCAGATTCCTGCGTGATTCACGGCGTGAATTCACGACGTAATTTTGCCGCGAAGTCGGCGTGAAAAGCATGACCCTCCACACTCGCTATCGTTCACAGTTTAGTTCGCGCGCTCGTCGAGAATGGACGCCGAGTTATGCACTGCTATCTTTGTTTTTTAGCATCCCATAAAATGGTTTCGGCATGATAACACTCAATCATCACAAGTTCCTGCTCGTTCGTCCAAATGACGGTCATTTTAACGCACCGTACTCCGCAAATAAATAAAAACCTCAAGGCACGGTACTGTTTTCACGCGCGAGTGTGGATGCGCTTGCGTTCACGGGAGGTTCGCGCACCGCGAACCCTTTGAAGCGGGCGCAAATACCGACACCGAACGGGGAACAAGGCGTGAACAGGCGCGAAGCCCGTGAACGGGCGCGAAAACCATCCACATTCGCGCTTCACGCCTTTCACGGGTGTTCACGCCGCGAATGTGGAGCGCTCTTAACTGCCGGAACACAATAATTTTTAAATTGTTGTTATGGCGTCAGACTTAGGTAAAATGGTGGTATATAGCTAGCCAGGCGGATTTGAAATAAGCCCTACCACCAACCAAACCGAGTACAAATTGTACCCCCCCTGGGAATCGAACCGCTAGACTATGAGGCGGTCAAAATAAGTTCATCTAAGGTTTGAAAAATTATGATTTGGTACCTACCTACAATTAGCCGTATTTCCTACAGCTAGATGGAACGGTAAAGTGATGTTTTTATGAGATCTTTGGAAGAGTTGGGCTGATGCCAAAGTGAAATGAGGGTTTGAGATTTGATTAGATGCTTTGTCATTCCCACCACAAATAGGATCGGGATTAGATAAGATATGGTGCCTCGTATAATATTCATATTATTGTATTTGATGTTTCATATAGGAAAACGGCAAAAGCGTTTGAATGTAGCATGACACAACATTTGGTGTCTCATCCTTTATTACTCATATAGTAATACCTACGGGAAGAATATTTCGAATAGAGTTTTTTTTTCATTTTGACCTCAATTTCTACAAATAAAGAACTTTAATTTGAATAAGCACTGCGACATGAGGGGGTAAAGGTTAAACATTAATTAAACCTAACATAACCTTTATTACTTAAAAAAATGCAAAGTTTCAGTCCTCCTTGAACTAATTAATCCTCTAAAGTCATTGTACCTACACAAACATTAATTTATATCTCCATACCACTTTCTTAACAGTCCATCGTAACGGCTTTTAAAGAGCCTATTTAAAGTTTTATCTTCAGTAACCATGGTACCTACCAGTTGCAGAATCCGACTAATCCAGGACACTAACAAAGTTAAGCCCCTTCTACCAGACAAATTATTACTGTGTATTAACTGTGATTGTGGACTACATACCGCTTCAATGTAACATAAAAAGATCAGGTTTCATGTTAAAAATATCACTCCATTAAGAGTTGAATTATAAGTTAGAAATAATCTATACATATAATAAAGCTATGGAAAAGTTGTGTCTGTACAAAGAAAATATTTTGAAAAAAAGTGGTTGGGGTGTTTGATAACAACCTATAAAACCCATTTCTTTTATTTGTGAAAATTTTGTCTGTTTGTCTGTTTATCTGTTTATCTGTATGTTTGTGCGCTAATAACTTAAAAAACGCTAACTCAATCGTAATGATGTTTACATAGAAATATACTATGTATTCTGCGAAGTAATTTAGTTTTTATTTTATCGCAATCGGTTTACTCAATCAAAAGATATACGACTTTTAAGTTTTTAAGAAGAGTTTACGATGAATTCGTTGTAACAATATCTTTGGGGAATTATACTGTTAGAACGACGACTACCTGGACCTGGTGTTCTCACATCTGGCACGGTAAAATGGTCAATGGCTTAAAAGTAAACAATAAAGTGTCGAGTTTTGGGTCTGTCTTTTGTAATTTCTCAGAAAAAAATGCACGTGCATGCAGTAAAATCTAAGCCCGCTTTCTAAGTATTATATTATTTTATACTACTAGCTTTCGCCTGCGACTTCGTTCGCGTGGACATTCGAGAAAATCCTTAGGGAACCTTTAACCTGGATAAAAAGTTTAATACTGCCTTGCTAGATAGCCCGCTTGGTGTGAACGTGCCTTGCGCGCAGCAGGCCTCTGGCTGGTAAGCGCGTACTATATTGACCGAGTGCGATGTCGGGCCGCATCCTCAAGCAGGCTCCAGATTCCTGCGTGATTCACGGCGAGAATTCACGACGTAATTTTGCCACGAAGTCGGCGTGAAAAGCATGACCCTCCACACTCGCTATCGTTCACAGTTTAGTTCGCGCGCTCGTCGAGAATGGACGCCGTGTTATGCACTGCTATCTTTGTTTTTTAGCATCCCATAAAATGGTTTCGGCATGATAATACTCAATCATCAAGCAGGCTCCAGATTCCTGCGTGATTCACGGCGTGAATTCACGACGTAATTTTGCCGCGAAGTCGGCGTGAAAAGCATGACCCTCCACACTCGCTATCGTTCACAGTTTAGTTCGCGCGCTCGTCGAGAATGGACGCCGAGTTATGCACTGCTATCTTTGTTTTTTAGCATCCCATAAAATGGTTTCGGCATGATAACACTCAATCAACACAAGTTCCTGCTCGTTCGTCCAAATGACGGTCATTTTGACGCACCGTACTCCGCAAATAAATAAAAACCTCAAGGCACGGTACTGTTTTCACGCGCGAGTGTGGATGCGCTTGCGTTCACGGGAGGTTCGTGCATCGCGAACCCTTTGAAGCGGGCGCAAATACCGACACCGAACGGGGAACAAGGCGTGAACAGGCGCGAAGCCCGTGAACGGGCGCGAAAACCATCCACATTCGCGCTTCACGCCTTTCACGGGTGTTCACGCCGCGAATGTGGAGCGCTCTTCACAAGTTCCTGCTCGTTCGTCCAAATGACGGTCATTTTGACGCACCGTACTCCGCAAATAAATAAAAACCTCAAGGCACGGTACTGTTTTCACGCGCGAGTGTGGATGCGCTTGCGTTCACGGGAGGTTCGCGCACCGCGAACCCTTTGAAGCGGGCGCAAATACCGACACCGAACGGGGAACAAGGCGTGTACAGGCGCGAAACCCGTGAACGGGCGCGAAAACCATCCACATTCGCGCTTCACGCCTTTCACGGGTGTTCACGCCGCGAATGTGGAGCGCTCTTCACGCGCAAGTGGCAAAAGCCCTGCCTGCAAGCGAGGTACGTCCACACCAAGCGTACTGCCTAGCGAGGCAGGACGTTAAAACATAGAATACTTCGTATCCTGGTTAAAGGTTCCCTTAGGATTTTCTCGAATGTCCACGCGGACGAAGTCGCGGGCGAAAGCTAGTTTTAAATAATTGTGAGTTCAAAAGATCCAGCAAAAGCTAGCAATATTGAAATATGTTTTTTTAATACGATATTTAAAATTTAAATGCTGTTAATACTTACTGATCTTCACAAGGCGTAAATAAGAGGCTATCCTATATAATATCGTATCACTTTTTTTAACTTTGTCAGAGACATAATAAAAGCAAAGGCAGCAAGCAGCAACATCCACTTTGTTCACTATAGCAACTTTGAATGCAGTCGCAACAACTCATATAAAATCACCGTTAAAATCATACAATTGCAGCAAAAATAGCAAAAATAAATATTCCATAGTAATTGCACTGCTTTGAAACCAAAAACATTGTTTTCCGCCTTTGATTATTTTGTTAAAGCAAAATCTGGACTTTGCTGTATTTGCTTCTTTATTTTTATTTATAGTTAAATGTTCTATTTCGTCCCTTTATTGGTAAAACCGATTATCTACCGAAAACTAAACTTGTGGCAATGATGATTTAAAAGTTTGACAGAAAAAATATGTAACTAAATTACATATATTTTACCTGCAATCATGTAATTATAATGAAAACATTTATAAAGTATGTTTGTAAATCATAAAAATAGAAGTACTTCAGTGATAATGCTTGAAAAAATGCCAAAAACTATCTTCAGGGAGGTCATTTAGTTGGTTTTTCCTGAATAACGACATAAGCATATATATCATTAATTAAATCACTTGGACTTTATCTTATAGCTTCACCGTAACCTTTCGAAGAAAGTAATAAGGTACCAAAAACAACTGTAAAAATAACACTCTGAAATATGCTTTAATTGAAATTTTAAAAAATGATAATTGGTTTTGCTTGAGTTAAATTAATAATTGTGGTAGACTATCTGCAAAATGTTCATACAACGAACTACAGCAAGCCTGGTCATTGTTATTTTTATACTTACAAAATACCAAAAAATCATTACTTACATGAAAGTAAAAACTGAATAAAGTAGGAAAACAATAAGAATAATATATTAGAAAATAATCAACTTTATTAGTAACGTTTTATTGTTATATAAGTATACAAAACAATTTGTCAAAACATGAATTAATTTAGATTTTCTAAGTACTTACAAAACAATTTGTATACTTAGATAGGAAATCTAATAACTAAAATAATGTATCTTTCATTCATCAGCTGATGAGTCCACAGATGACTCAGATTGAGACTCTTCAGAGGCGGCCGACATCTGGTACGCGTTCAACGCGATCCCTATCTTCAAGCAAACTTCTGTATCGTCCATGGTACTCTTCGGGTATAACCCCCTTCTCACATAGATTAATGAGATCTTTTTTCTTAGCTTCCGTTATTGGAAGAGGTTCATCAGATTCCGAGGTAACTCGGAACTCCAGTTCCCACCGCTAGTTCCCACCACCAGGTATTTGAACTACCAACTGGTAGTACCTGTTCTGCCGCCAATCGCTTTGCTTTGTTTCTTGTCGCATAGCTGTGGTCTCCATGTGCTGAAGATGTCGATGCTGAATTTGTATTAATCTTATTTTGTGTGCACTCACAATTAATCTGAAATGCATTTTTTGCAGTTTCTGTTGTTTTTAGGAATTGGGATAAGGGTAGGGGGATGATGATGTTCAAAACAAACAACTGCTCACCAGCCATTGAAAGTTAACTAGTAAAGTGTTCTCTGTCTGTGCTTGAAAGAATGGCTAGCAGGTAGTATAAATACTTAGGGCCGATTTTGTCTCCGTCTTTCTTGGGAATAAAAAAGAAAAAGCACTAAGCTCATTGATGAAAAATGTTATCCTATTTTAGGAAGAGGTATTACGTTATACAAGACTGCTCTCTTAAAGTATAGTTTCTAATTTGGTCGTCTATTATTCGTCGAAACCGAATCCGAAGACAGGCTGACAACATAAAAATCATGACTTAACTTTCGGATAAAAGTGAGCAAACGTAAAAGTTTATCGAGTGGTGAAATATAACCTACACTCGCATGTGTCACACATACTTTAAAGTTTGCGTTAACTCGATTAACTTTTTGGTGACGTTTTATGATTTGGAACAAAAAACATACACTAGGGGTTCTGATGCATACGCTCTCCCTGCTCTTCGCTCATATCTCCTAAATTTTTCGGAAACCTGTCCAGGTGACTATATAGGAAGTGGAGTTTTATGCTCTTATTGCACCCAATATTTTTTATTGTAGCAGAAGGTCTTCTACAAGTTCAATATAATTTTCAGTCTTTTCATTTCCGAGAAAATTCTGCATCACAGAGACGAAAGCTGTTCAAGCCTTTAAATCTCTTACATTCTCTTACAAGATCATCTAACTCATTTTGGGAAAAGCATTTTGGCTCATTAGACCTATTTTCAAAATCAGCATCATTTTCTGATGAGCTTGGTACTTCAATGTCTTGTTCTAAGGGTTCAGATATATTTTTAGGTAATAAAGAGTCAAGTGAACGTTGCACTGGACGTTGAAGACAACTTGTACTTGGGTATTGCCATTTAGCTCGATTTTTTATGTTTCAACCGTTTAAATTCACGCTACAAAAAATAACAGTCTTCGAGATGAAAAAGTTGGTGTTCCAAATTTAAAGGCACTTCTTTTACCATTTTTCCATAATCTTAAATATTCCTCACACAATTTACAAACATATTTGGGAGCCCAAGACTTCTCATTTTTATCCAAGAGCATCCCAAAATGCTAAAAATATGTATTTTACACCAACTCTGATATAACTTTTCTACGATCGTTAAACACATATTCTTCGTATATATAGCAAAATGATTTGGATTGTTTAAACAACGTCTCCTTGAACTACTCATGACGCAAAAACTTTAGATACTAATTTTAACACAGTAAAATACGCCTGTTATCGATTAATATAGGCGCTTATATGATAAAAATCAAAAACAAAATAACTGAAGCTACTCAAAAAATGTTGATGGTAGATTTGACAAAAACAAGTCATAAATGAACATTATCAACCACAATTCGCGGCAACAGACAAAAAGTAAAATTTTGTAAACTAGTGAATTGGGTTTTAGCTGAAAATATTTATGTAGAAATATTACCATACGCTTCGGTGAAAAACAACTATTTAAGGCATAGTTGCTTCGAATTGTATTTGAACTTAACTATACGATCTCTGATGTTGTGGAAAAAACAAATAAAGCTGCTTAATCTTTTTTACTTGAATTAAAATCTGCACAAATGCGAAAGATTATGTTCTGTTAAAAGCAAGTAGAACTACTTACTTTCTTTTTCATGTGTTAGATTCTAAGTACTTTCCAATAATTCAGCAATACCAGAACCATTTAAAGTATTTTAATTTTTATTAGTACAATGCTACAGTATGTTCAGAGTGTAAGCAAATTGCAACTAAAATAAGATATGAAACGGAATGTGTTTTTGATTGCAAGGCTTTCACAAAATCGTATAGGTATAAGACTTTAGCTGTTATTAAATGCAGATTTACTTAAAAGCTTGTCATTATAATTGTTTTTTTGCGTATCTATCTCGGAAACTATGCATCGTATCGAATAATCGGTTTTACCTGTAGATAGAGCTCAAAAAGTTCATCAGCTTGGTGTAAATAACTCATTTTTTAAAAAAAGTGCAGATAATCGGTTTTACCAATAAAGGGACGATTTTAGATTTATAACTTAGATATAATTATGGCCACCTTTTGAAAAGCCTGCAACTTCAAATAAATCCCAAATTAAGTAATTTAGCCTGTTCCTACTTGAATGATTTTCTTTGTATAAAACGCTTCGATCATCAAAGATAAAACGTGACAGTAGGTGCCTTCTTTAAAAAGTCTGCAATGAAATAAATGTCCGATGTCGCAACTATAAATGGCGGTCCATCTGAAACATAGTATAAGTTTACGTCAGTAGTATAAAATATTAAACTTATAAGTAGCTATTTTTTCTCTATTATCTTCTTATGCTCGAACTTCTAGTTCCGAGTTATGACAAAGTTGGTAAGACTTTGAGCGCCAAAAAGCTGCATATGATATTTATAATTTTATCATCATTTTGTATTACATTTTTTACCCTGTGATTACATTGTCTTTTACAATAAGATGGTGAGCATGTAAGATCTTATGAGAAAAAAAAACCTCACTAGATCCATTGTGGATCTGGCCAATGGATCTACTGTGAATGATTGATGTACCCCAGTCTGACACTCACGTCACCTCCAGGGAAATCATCATTCAACCCATCTGTGCTTGTGCACGAAATGAGCGGTTCGCCTGCATCTTAGGAACTTAGGATAGACAGGTTTCCGTTAATCTCATTAAAATAGTACTGACACCTTTGAACATGTTCGCCAGCAAGTCACATGTAGTTTGCGTGCATGTTAGGAATATAGTAAGCATACCTATGTTCGTGTAACATGCGTGCGTACACGCAGAGTGGATGCATCTATTTCTCTTCCAAGTCTTCCATAGTGTGCTTTTGGAGCATGTGTGTTTCACAACCTAGTTTTCTTGATATACCTAGTAATTTTATTTTGCAACATTCTAAAGATGACACAAAGTTACGGATAAATACTTAGAAAAGGTAAATCCATTCCAAATTTCCAAATGAAAACACAATAACTACCAATAAGAAGATGTAGAAGAGAAGAAGAAGACTTAAATGTGTGGGAATCCTACGGAGTCCAACTTGATAATTTCGTCTGTGGAAGCATGCTCTTTAAATTTCTTTGTTGTGCAATAATTAGTTTCACTTTTGTGAAGTTAAATTTGTTTGTGTTGTAGAGAATGGGCAAAGAGGGCAATGAAGAGGACCCAATGGGAGCAGCGATTTGTCCTAATTGCGCAAACTTTGGACTATTTTGTTGCTTTGTTAATTTGCTGCAAAAAAGTCTCCTCTTTAGAATTTTGGAGAATTGTTTTAATAGGTATGGTTAAGATATCTTGTTTAATCTCGGATATATGTGATAAAATCAGTTCAATCTTAAGTATTGGAAACATTGTATATGTTACCGGCAATGTGTATTCTCCGGCATTGTATACAATGCCTAGGCATTGATGCCTGAAACGATCAGGCAATGTATGAAATGATATTCATTTTATACATTGCCTAGGCATTGTATACAATGCCTGGTGGTCCACCGGCAATGTGTAAAATAAGTTTATTTCTGTTGTCTGTTATTAAAAAATAACCTCGAAATTTAAGGCTCACGCTCCGTTGCGCTACGCGCTCGCCTTAAATTTCTAACCTAACCCGGGACCTACAGGAGTAAAGCAGGTTCGGTTCCAAGCTCAATAAGCCGCCCTCGAGCCCCCCTCGAGCCCCCCCGAGCCTACGTCGAGCCCCCCCGAGCCTCCATCGAGCCCCTCCTCGCCCCCCTCCTCGCCCCCCCTCGCCCCCCTCGATCCCCCCCTCGCCCCCTCGTGGCCCCTCCCAGCCCCCTCGAAACCCCCTCGAGCCCCCCTTGAGCCCCCCCTCGAGCTCCCCTCCAGCCCCCTCGAGCTCCCCCTCGAGCCCCCCTCGAGCCCTCTCCTCGAGCCCCCCTCGAGCCCCCCTTGATCAAAATCTTAGGTAATGTGTGAAATAGACAATAATTTTCATTCTATTTCATACATTGCCTAAAAGGGCCAGGCATTGTATACAATGCCTGCGTTTCATACATTGCCGGTGACATAATATATTCAAGGTTCAAACCTACTATACTTACTACCAATGTGCATGATCGCGCATCATCTGTGTAATATTTATGTGATGATCAATCATTTCTTATTTTATTGGTCGGACCAGTTGTATTTTTTGCCTTATACGAGTATGTACACGCATTATTTTTTTCACTGTTTTATATGATAACATATCACAATACTTAGTACTTATGTATCTACTCTGTGACTAAACTATAAATATTTTCTCCAATATTAATGAAAGTCATCAGCCATACTCGAAAGATATCAAACTCTATTTAGTTCTAAGTTAACGTAATACCACTAGACGCAACCAACCGACGGTGGGAAGTAAAAACCTCCCAAGAATATGCAAATGTGCTGGAAGGTACAAGATACTTTTATCTGGAGGATACGGCGGCTTGCGCAATTAATTCTTTAAAAAGCGACAGGCGTAAGGGACTCGAGCAGATCGCGTCCGACACTTATAAAATTACAAGATTATCTCGGCGTTGTTACGCTGTTATGGTATAAAACACGGTATTTGCCTGCATCTTTTAGGTACTTTTATACATGCAGTAATTTTGGTGGGTACATTACATAAAAGTGTTCCAGCGTTTACAGCATGTCAATGGTGGTCTTTAATTCAAGAGATATTGGAATGATAATTTGGAGCAAAAATAATAGGGTATTTTCCAATTTTTTTAAAACTGCTTATACTTAAAGATAGGGACGAACGATTTAACAGAAAAATTAAATAAAATACATGAAATGTCTTTTTTTTCTCCATTAAACCAATTAAAGTAAATTTATTTTTAATGGTTTTGGATTTACTACCAAAACGCTCCGTTCAGTTTCGTCTACTGCGTGACGTCAACTTTTTGTAAACAATTTTAACACCTATGTAGTCTGTGTTACAATTTACTCTAAGGTTAATACAAAGTTAAAGTTATCAAACCGAGCGTTTTGGCGGTAAATTCAAAACCATTAAAAAAAATTTTACTTTAATTGGTTTAATGGAGAAAAAAAGACATTATTTAATTAATTTTTAGATTTTCTGTTAAATCGTTCATCCCAATCTTTAAATATAAGTAGTTTTCAAAAATTTTGAATATACCTTATTTTGATTTTAGTTGTTTTCTCGTGTTGCGGTAACTGACAGATACAATGATCTACTAAAGATTGCTATAAAAATATAATCAAAAATAAAGTACCTAAATGAAAAATAAAACGCGGATTTATTTTTCCAAGTGCCGTGTTTTGAGTTCAACCAAACACGTTTTCTGTAAAACTTTTCCTCCGAAGCCTACGTCTCGTAATTATTATTTGAGCAGGGATTTTTAGGGAAACTCAGCGAAGTGTTGCTGTTAGTTAATTGAATATCAAATAACGCGTGCCTACTTTAAATTTGTTTTTAGAGTCCTTAAGTCTTTTCGAATTGAGAAATAAATGGTTAGTATCAACGCGGCTTTTCCTATTTATTCAAACAGTTGATTTTTTATCTCTTCCAAAATTCAGCAATGAAAAAGAGGATTAATTTGTTAGTTTTCTATTAAATATTATTGAGGTCAGTTTTTATTTAGAGGGTAACACTGGTGATTTATTGATTACTAGCTTTTGCCCGCGACTTCGTTCACGTGATTAAGAAGTTGTGCATTTATTTTAAAAGTCATAGATTACAAATATACCTAGGTATTTATCAGTAGACCTCATTTTACACATTTAAATTTCATCAAAACCCTTTCTTAATGCTCACCTACACCATGAAAGGTATCTACCCTGCAAAAATGGTGTATCTACCTTCAGCCCTATAGAAATCCCCATACAAACTGGCATTTTGTAGTCGTTTTAATTAACTTAAGGGTGTGTTGTACCAATGAAACTAAACATTTTTGCCCAAGAAACATGGGTCGAAAAACGACAAAAAATTTTGGGTCTCCCATACTAACTAGACAGCTAAAACATTTTATTAGTATGGGAAAGTTAAAAATTTTTGTCGTTTTTTGACCCATGTTTCTTGGGCAAAAATGTTTAGTTCCATCAGTAGAACACTCCCTTAAGTTAATTAAAACGACTACAAAATGACGGCCAGGGTGTTCCCGTTATACAGGGTGCTACAGGTATAACGGCTACAGGTAGCACCCTGTACAACGGGCATTTTCTAAAATCCTTTCTTAGTGCTCACCCACACCATGAAAGGTATCTACCCTCCAAAAATGGTGTCTCTACCTTCAGCCTTATACACATCCCCATACAAACTGGATTTTGTATGGGGATTTGTATAGGGATTTGTACAGACACCCTGTATACGGGAAAGCTTTGCATTTTAAACCACCCTTTTATGAAACAGTAAAGGGTAAACGTCATAGTTTCTCTCTCTCTCTAACCAAATTACTGTGATTGGAAATCCTGTAAATAAATGTCTTGATTGTTTATTAATAAATACAATGGTATTACAAAATAGACAGTGATCTGCGGCAACTTTAGAGCGCTTGCGGTACAAAACGACGTATTTTAATCTGTAACATATTTTCTTTGCTATATATTATCGAGTGACGTTGCAGCGGATCTCTGTCTATTGTCAAAAAAATCGCATTGTAGTTTTAAACTTAAGCGCTGCCGAAGCATCCTTCTTAAAACTGAAACCAAACATATCACGTACATACAGTATTACCTGTTGTAGGTCTTAAGCATATTATTCAGTTCAAGATGTATTAATTGAACTCGGAAATTTAGTAATTTTCTCATTAATTAAAGCTGCTCTTGGTGGCTCTAAAGGCTTAAGTCTCGAATATAACTAAGCGAAGTGAAAGGCGGTAAAGGATTTGTGAGATTAAGAAATAAACCATTTTGGTGGCATTTTCTGTGAACTTTTGTTTCTCTCGAAGTGTTTTCGCGTAACTTCTCTAGATGTTAATAAAACAAAACAGTTCAATAATATACTAGAAAAAAATCGGCTTGTAGCCAGATCATTTTCTCAGGCGGCAATCGAACCCGTGACCTTTGGAAGTCAGTTTTTCCAACTGAGCAACTAATAATTTAGTAAACTATTACTTATATAAAAATATCATTGTGAATGCTTAAATCTCAAATGTTAAAACAGCTCAAGGAAGTTACCAGTAATAAACTAAAATAATATCAATATAAAAAAATCAATTAAAAAAAAACCGGCCAAGTGCGAGTCGGACTCGCATACGAAGGGTTCCGTACAAAAACGGTAATAAAACACGTTTGTTGTATGGGAGCCCCCTTAAATATTTATTTTATTCCGTTTATAGTATTTGTTATTATAGCGGCTACAGAAATACATCATCTGTAAAAATTTCAATTTTGTAGCTATCACGGTTCATGAGATACAGCCTTGGTGACAGACAGACAGACAGCGGAGTCTTAGTAATAGGGTCCCGTTTTTACTCTTTGGGTACGGAATTTTTGTAACATTATGTATAAAAAATAAAATCTACTATTTTGCTGTTCGCTTAAGATTTAAAGCCCAATGGTTGTCACTGCAACAAGCTGCGATTATTAATTAACATAATTAATTATCTCGCTCTTTTAATAAAGGAGGAGATAACAATATCGAATGATACAATTTTATTTGCAAGCTATCAGTCAGTATTATCAAAATAATCACTATGAGGAAATTACAAGATGCCCTTATTCCTCGTCGTGCCACCAACTTGTGCCACTGGTGGCACGAACAGAAATTTTGCGGATGAGAAGAACCTCTTTGACTCTTACTTTTAAGTTTTAACTCGTGGATGAGAAACTAAGGCCCGTATTATAAACCACTCTCGACGTTGAGTAAGATGGAGTCTTCCGAACGAAGTGGTGAGGCCTGTAAAACTACGCCTTGGCTGTGTCCATACACAGTTCACGCACACACGTGTAACGAAACTACGCCTTGTCTTTCCATATAAAACCCTGCCGCCCGGCCCCCGCCCGCCCCCTTGTACGCACACATGTACCATCAAAAACCGGCCTCACTTCATTGTTCGCAACGCTCCATCTTTCTTTTTTATTTGAGGTTGAGAGATATCTTGAGATCATACTTGAGATGTTTTTCTTACACGAACAGCATCTCAGCCGTTTATAAATACGGGCCTTTGATTCTCTTGCTATAAGGATATTCAATAAAAATGGCATTTAGCCCATCCGTCAATAAACCAAGTAAAATGAAAGTTTTCGTATGCAAACGTAGTTTGAGTATATCCTAAGAAAACATGTCGGCAATATCTTCGTAGGCTATTGCTGTCCCAGTAATACGCAGATTATCCGAAGTGCAAGCTACCGAAGTCCGAATGTTATTTTACCATCCTTTGGTATAAAACGGTCATTTGCAAAGAAAGCAGGGTGGCAAATATCGAGTAGTGGAAATCATTTCTTTGATCTGATGGATAGGACATAGATTTCAGATCAAAAGAAAGACTACCTTATTCCACAAATATAAAGTCTGTGTGAAATAGAATCAGCGCGCTGAATTCAAACATACTTTCGTCTTCGAGCAACAAAAGGCTCTGTAGAAGCCCGTCTTAAGACTTTCGTCATTGTCTCTATAGCACAACATTATTACACTATGGTAACAGTGCCCACTGATTGTGTGCCCGGTTTGGTCCGAGGTTTTCTTTGAGTACTTAATCTCAATGTGCGTGAACGAAACACCGCGACGCGATCTTATTTAACTTGATATTTTGTGGTTGTGAGTAACTAGCATTGACCTGTACAGAAAAAAAATCAAGTCAATGGTAACTAGCATCGAAAGTCAATATTATGTCCGTAAAGGATTCTTCATCAATGATCAACTTGACCCGTGTTCTATTTTTTGGTAACTGATATAAAGGTCATAAGGAAGTTGTCATTTATTTAGAAAACCAGGGTATTCCAATTATTTATTGCATTCGACATTTTTAACTATACAGGCGAATTGACTGTCTCCAAATATATGAAACTGACTGTTGACTACCAAAAATTTGTTGCCATATTTGTTTTTTTTTTCGGTTCGCTAGTTAGCTTTTTAGGTTCTGTGCGCTTGTATGTACGTGGAATAAAAAATAGGAAATCTGAAACTCCCGGCTAACTAACCGGCAAGCTAACATCACTAGTCAAATGGTTTTTATTTTTATTTTAGGAGGTATTTTCCAAAACTCAATTAATCCTCTATAATACCTACATCAGTAATAGTTATTGCTATATACAAATTTAAAAAATCTATCATAAAATCCGTGAAGTAAAATTATTTATTTTTGACGAAATGGTTTTGATAAATTCATATTTTTTACTGAAAGAGACCTTATTTTTGGATGAAACAGAGTTTAGTGCCTTTTTTGAAATCAGCATTCGTTTGAAATCGTTCGTGTGAGTTGCTCTCATCCCATGACACTCGAATTGTATACTACACTGAAAACTATGGCCAACGAGCGATTCAAAAATAAGAATTTTGTCTATGTCGAGTGAAAATTTGTAATAAAGAGCGCTCGACGCCAGTTGAAGGATTTCACAAGGTAGCTGCTGTTTGGCAAGGAGAGAAGTTCCCTACGTGTTATGTATCACATGCATATTATGCATTCATGTTATGTAATGTTATTATGTCACATAATTTGAGTCTCCAAGTGCATTGACGTGTCGAAAAGATGAATTGGCACTAAATTAGCGACTGTACATACAGTTAAACGCAACTATTCTGGTACATAACAGTCAGCGTCATAAATACAGGCTGCATTTTTATTCACTCTCTTTAAGGATGTATTCAGGCGATGAAACTGAACAACTTTCTCCATGAAACATTGTGTCGATATACGCAACAAAATGTTGGTCATCCTTTAGTAAACTGATCACGTGAACTTTTTGATTTGTATGGAAAGTATTTTTTTACCTATTTGACCTTATGTTTCTTAGAGGAAGTTGTCTAAGAAACATAAGGTCAAATAGATAATACTGAACACATCCTTAAAAGTTGAAAAGTGAATAAAAAGACTCCCGTATATTTAGAGGCATTTATTTTCTTTGGAAGTATCCAATAGTTATTTGTTCAGTAAGTGAGCAAAGAATTTTTTGCTGGGAGTGCTGACTTTAGGCCAGCATGAGCCATAAAATTTGCTCTCGTGGGAAACATACAACTTTTCCCCCGTACCCCGTACCAACACCACCGCACCAGAAGCGCCCTTTTTGTGCTGGAGTGAAAATGATATTACCTAAAAAGCTCTATTCTGGCTAGGTATTCGAAAACTCGTCATTTGTTATGTCGACAGTATTGGTTTTGTCCAAGACTGCCTGTACTTAATATCTGGGTAGCCTTTTAGAGCACAAAGTAGGGAGTTTAGTGGGTATGGCCTCACCAAAGCGAGTCCCACATAACCCCGTTGCTAACCAGGTACGGGGTAAGTGCAAATGCATTCTCCCTACTAAAACAAAGGTATGTATGTATGCGTGCTTGGAATACCACGATTTTTTCCAAACGGTTCTTAGTCTATTTTTCGACCAGTGTTTTATTTTTCAAAAGAGGGATGAAAATTATGAGTTGGTTGTCATAATATTTATATATTATTATGTCGATATTTTTATACACTTTTGATGTCTCTTTTCCTGTATGGGGTAGCTTTATATATTGACACTCTATGTACATGATTTTCAGTATAAAGTTGCTGCTCACTAAAATGTACCTACAGTGGTTAAAAAATTCCATTACCTTTCATCAAACGCCAAAAGTCCTAAGATATTACTCTTGTTATGTATTGAGATAAAAAGATTTTCAGGTGATGGGTGCCACCCTATTAGCATAAAAAGGCAGGAAAAGTGAAATCTCCTATTTTAGTCAAATGGGGCTTTGTGTGGGTATTCACTGTACGACAGCAAAGATCGCCAGTGCGATTATTAAAGTAAGAATATTATTTTTCATTTCTCATACGCGGAAAGTGATGTATATTTAAACCGAGCAACTGTTGGAAAATACTGCTTTCCACCCTAGGAGGGAAAATAATTTATAGAAATAGAACTGAATTTGGTTACGTAGTCAGTCATAGAATTACTTCATCAGCAACAAAAAAGTTTACATAATGAAAAAAAATGGTTTAAAAAAAAAAAAATGTTGCAGCCTTGACGTGTATAAATAAACAGCCAGTTCGAAATAAAATCATTGGGCTGGATAGCCAGCCGCAGCGGGCGGCATGTACCAATTTAAAACAAAACTAAATTCTAATTTAACCTGATACTAACTCTATGCCGAAATTCAACATTTCAAACAGTTTATTTTGCAATTTTTCATTAAACTATGCATTTTCTTTTGCTTTCCATAAATTCGAAATGAAAAGTAGAGCGTTTAACACGGGTGAAAGTTTTCAATTCCATACTCGAACTATACGTCTAAATATCTCTTGTAAGTGTTGAAAATTGTTTCCATTCGGCCCTTGTATAATCAATCTAATACTTGTATCGTCTTCGGGATGATAATATAACTATTTTGTCAATTTAAAGTTTTAAACTATTTTTTTTTTACCAATGAGTCGTGGTGGGAGGATCGGCTAGTCTGCGTTACCGACTTGCCGTCCGCAGGCCATTGCCCAGGGTGCGCTGGACGCATACTTATCATGATGCGCCACTCGGGGAGGCTCCTTCCGTGCACCCCAATATCACCCCTGATAATGCAATATCAGTGGCTGAGTTCTGGTCCTCACAAATATAATTATACATATACCGAGTCGACACGTTAAGAAGAAGAATTAATTTTTTATTTTAAATATTTAGACCGGCTTCAAAAACCCAACCAACGGTTGAAGTCTTTACTTAACCACTTTACACTTTACCTAGGTACTTTACTTGTAACTCTTGCAACTACCTACTTGTAAAACTACCAAAAGAGGTATTTAACTTAAAGTCTTGGCCATTTTACTTACTGTCTGCAATGATTTAACAATGTAGCGTTGCGGTGTAACTAGAATGTGCAGAAATCTTGAAAAAATAGCGGGTAATTTGCAGATTACGTATTCCGTACTCTAGCAATAACACATAATAATATGTCTAGTATAAAAACAAACAGTCCTGCAGTCAACAATGCTTTTTATTCGTGCGCAAGGCAGATTTTTTTAAGATCAATCCGGATCAGTAAGTCTCTATAAAAACATTTTATTTTATCCGTACTCTGCTAGATATCTTCGCACCCATAAAATAATAATTAACACAGCGTTCGAACAAAGCGTTCAGGAAATAGCCGCGTCGCGCGTCGTACCGTCTGTAGACGCCTTTACCTTCTAGTAAAAAGGTTAACACACGAAAGTATGAAATTACATACTTCGCACGTACAGCGGCTATAACGAGGAAATGGGCGCATTGTGACACGAAGTTACTTTGGGAGACTTCTTTGTAACACTACACTGAAAAAATAAATAAAGATACAACTTACCTCTACAGAATTTTCAGTCATTATTTACGTAGTTGCTGTGGTAACATTGTTTTTAGCTAAACAGCGGATCTGTACCTAAGGAAGGTTATGAAATGTTATCCAAAGTTTAGGCTTCATACCTAGTTTTTTTCAGTGTCACCATCATCATGGGCCTGCCTGACTCCTGCTGGTCCATAGGCTGGGTGGGCCGTTACCACCACGTGGGCCCAATGGGAATTGGTGGGTGTGGTCGACTACAAGTGCAGTAAGAATCCACGTCTCAAAGTGCTTTTTAAAGCGTAAATTTACCGTTTTTGTAATTAACTTCCAAGAATAGCAATGTGATATCTATTATATCCTTAGAGCAACGCTGGCTTCGTAATATATAATTAAAATTGTATGTTAGTTAAATAAAACAACAACTTACATAAGAACATTGTTTTCTTATTTCATAAATATAGTAAACTCATATCATAATTTTTGTTAATATTATGTGTACGACCGTTTGTTTCTAAATAAATAAAAAAATAACGACAGTTTTTGAAAGTATACTTATAAATAAAAAAACCTTAGTAGGATTCCAAATCAATCCTGATTTCAAACAAAATAAAAGTAAAATTTATTCTAAAATTCAGTATTTTACGTTTTTAGAATTTTAATGGTAATATCAATTTACGTTTATTGTTTGTCCAATAACGAAATGAAAAAATATTATTCTAATTTTGTTGATTACGTGAAAGAAATTCGAGTGGATTCCCGACGATTCGTTACAAGTCCTTAAATTAACATAAAACGTTTCTCATTGTTATTCATAACGTGTGTCGCATTGTTATGTATGAAAAGACTTTGAATGATCAAGCCAATTTCAGTTCAAAGGTAGGGAACGTTACATTTTCACTAATCAGGGTTATTTCATTTTATAAGTCACTTTGAAATCGATCAAAAGAAAAATATTTAGCCAGCCAGTCACGTTCAGTTTGATTATTTGTTTATGACAGTCATTATATTAGAACAGTCTAGCTATAAAAAGTCTTATACGATTAGGTTGTAGCTATAATGGATGCAATTATTAAGAGTCTATAAAAGCATTATTTTATAATATTGTACATATTAGCATCGATCGGTTCTTGTGAATTGCAAGCAAACATTTCTGCCGGCCTAATTTTACGAGTATTGTGAAAATGAAACAGTCCAAAAAACGCATTCTATCAACGCGGTCGGTTTTTCATTTCCCATCCGCAAATTAGCAGCATCTGTATCATTTTATCATCTAGCATTCAGCATAATATTTAACGTGTGAACAAACCACACATTATACACAAAATTTTCATAATATTCCCGAACAATATAATTTCTGCACAAATTACATTCTCGGAATACAACAACAGTCCTGAAAACTAACAGACTTATCCTGAAAACTATTCCTTAAAGTTGCGAAATGGGATTATTTTCCTTAAACTATACTCTTGGCGGGCTTTTACTGTAATCCCGCTCCATATTTGTGGCAGGTCTTATTACGGAAACAAATGAAAGTCGTCTCCCGACACTCGCATTAAGCACACAAATCCATAGCATCTTGAAAAACAAAACAATATCGCAGAGGAAGAGAACAATGCCAGAGGAAATCACATTTTCCTCCTTCGGGAGGTCTTGACCGCACGCGAGCGATTTCCCTCAGGAGGTTCCATTTAATTACGTCTCAGGCATTGTTTAAAGACGCTTTCAATTTTTCTTACGAGAAATAACTAGATTATTTGATTGTTCTTAAATGTTTCTTTGTTGTAAAGGGGTATCGTTGAGTTAATATGGTATTATTCTTGTACAGTTCGCTATTGTCCATGGTTGTGAAGTATTTGGATTTTGCATATCAAAAAACTGTGCATGGTTTTGTGCTCTGAATTAAATATGTAGCTAGTGAAATAAATTATTTATTTTAACTTTATTAGATCAACGTATTTGTATATGTAACTGTTTGTACATTAAGGCTCCTATAGCCCTCAAATGGCGCCCACATCTTGGTTAAATTGCTCGCTTAGTGCATAATGCATCGAAAATTCTCTACTTCTTAATTTAATTCTGAAATTATCATTTAAATTCTGAATTATCATTTAAAGCGGCTACTTTTTGATCTTTTGTCTACTATTACAACAACGAACTACTGTAAAATACTGAGGTTATTGTTTTTAAATAAACTATGAACCTTCAGTCTGTACATGTGAATTTTCAGTACATTATGTACTTAGCGAGCAATTTTAATTAAGTTTAAGGCGCCACTTTGAGGTATATAGGATCCTTAATAAATAAAACTATAAATCTGTTACAGTTGACTTTTTACTGATATGTAATTCTTAAAACAAGAAAGTAATCCAAGATTATGGTAAGATGTTTCATCCGGGAACAAATATTTTATTCTGTGGTATTACATCGTCATTAGTTCATTTTATTATATTATTCAGATATTCCAGTTGGAAGTTTATCAATACTTTTAGCAAAAACTTATACTGACAGATATAAAGAATATATCAAGAGATACGTCTTTTGCCTTGAAGGCCTTTTGAAATAGCAATAATTTATGTCGGCTTACTTTGACTTACGGTTCTACCACAGAGCTATTAACTTGGTTTAGGTGTTTAGTATGTGAAATCGGTTACAAAACATAATATAAAGAAAAGGAATACAATGTATGTTTTCAAGATATCTTTGTGTCTCAAGTACCTCCGACCTTATTAAAATTATCACGATACCTAGTTGGTTTTTTGTTGTGAACAGAAAGATGATTGATTAAAGTGATACCTACTTAATTACATACTAATTTAATAGTTAGAAATTTCAAACTCAGAAATGGTAAAGCGCCAGTGTTATCGATTGTACCGTATTACGACGAATCAGAAAATACGCAAATCTGGAATACGAAAAGTCAGGAAAATGACGAATCCGGAACAAATCGTGTTATCGAATACGGAGCGAAAGGTGCGTCTTTCTAGAACACAAATGATGTTTTTACAAAAGATTTGTAGGCCCGCGGGCTGATTATCTAATTAGAAACCGCCTAGCGACCGGTCGCAGTTCACAGATGAACGTAATACATTGCTACTTTTCTTTGGGGTAAAAAAAACATACCAAAGAAAAGTAGCAATGTATGTCAAATGTAACCGGTCGCTAAATATTTTCTTTTTAGATAATCAGGATGCCGGATTCCTCTGTCGCTGACGTCGGTCAGTCGCGTAGCGCGCTGACCATCAGCGCCAATGAAAACATCCGTAGTGCGATACTGACCGCTCCACGGTACAGGCGTCTCCAAGTGGATTTGTTGTGGATTTGTGAAGCGGAGTTTGAATTTGGGATATTATTATGTGAATTTAACGGTTAGCCCATAATGTAGTTCTTGTAGCTGAGATAGTGAAAGTCTCTAATGTGTAACTGTAATGTGTGTCTCTAATGTATAACGCCCTTTGCCTCTCTTGTCTTTACGGTTTGACGGACTTAAGTTCTTGTGGGTGGGTGGACAATCACGGCGGTGTCCATGTTTTGTCAATCACAGCGAAAAGTGAGATAGGGAGGGGTTTGTCATCAGCCATGATTGCCAGTTTGAGCGGTTTTCAAAAAGCAGTTTTGCTCTGGCATCGCGATCTTTGTAAAGTTCATTCGATAAATCCCACAAGGCAGGACGTTGGCGCACCTCGGCAATCACACGTTCGGTATCAATGTTCATGGTGGCGGGCGACTGTATGCGCCCGTGCCGACGGTCGGGAACAGAGTGAGGACGCTCATAGCGTTATCATAATCATAATCATAATCATTTATTGCAAAAATATGGTACAACAAAGATGTCAAACATGTAAATATCCGCATATTTTACCATTGGAGGCATGCAATTTAAAAAGAATTTAACGCAGGTATTAATCAAAAGTATTAGGTACAATATTGTTTTAACATTACGAAAATAAAGAATACAATGTCATTTAAAATTAATACAAGAAATACAATTCATTCAATTAAAATCATTCCATACTTAAATATGTCAAAATTAATATAAATACAAATAAATCACATTATACAACAAAATTCATCAAATTAATAATTTCAATAACATGTCAAATTATAATCATTATAGGTACATTAAATTAATTAAATTAATCATTTTATAAACATGTCACCCACTTTATAAAAATTTTTGTCCTTAAGCCATGTCAATAATTTTGATTTGAATAACTTACTGGGTAACTCCTTTATAGCATTTGGTAAAGCATTAAAAATTTTTACACACATACAATTACATTGTTTTCGGTAAAATGCTAATCTTGGCATACTATTATAAATTAACCTATTAGGATTACGCACACTTCTACAGTTAAAATTATTTCGGGTTTTAAAAAGTTCTAAATTATTCTTAACAAAATTTGCCACTTCAAATATATATAAGCATGGAAGGGGCAATATCCCTAGTGATTTAAATAGAGGCTTGCAAGACTCACGGGGTGATAGGCCACATATTGCCCTTACACATTTCTTTTGCGTTCTAAACAGCTTATCTATGTCTGTTGAGTTCCCCCAAATTAAAATCGCATATCTCAGCACAGACGAAACATAGCCATGATATGCTGCGAGAGTTGTTGAAATTGCACAAGTCTCTCTTAGCCTATTTAACACAAACACATAACGGTTTAATTTATTTCTAATAAGATCTATATGCTGTTTCCAATCACAATTGTCATCTAGTAAAACACCCAAAAACTTTGTCTCACTTACTTCACTAATTGTCTTACCTTCATGTCTAACATTAAGTTGTAACTTAGTTTGTCTATTTGTTCCAAATTGTATATAATTAGTTTTTTGTAGATTTACAGTCAAGTTATTAAATTTAAGCCATTTTATTATGTTGTCAATAGTTTCATTTACGTCATTTTCATAATATTCACGACTATTTTTATATGGTATGATCACTGATACGTCATCCGCAAATAATACGCACCTATGATTGGTTACCTCAGGGAGATCGTTAATATATAGCAGAAATAATAACGGCCCTAGTACACTTCCCTGAGGTACACCGCATGTATTAATAATGAGATCTGATTTACAAGATGAGACCAGTGAATCTTTATCTAAATGATCAATTTCTACTGCTTGTCTCCTGTTACTCAAGTAGGATTTTAGCCAGTCTAGGGCTGTGCCTCTAATTCCCAGATTATGTAGCTTGCGGAGAAGCAACTCATGGGAAACAAAATCGAAAGCGCGCTTCATGTCAAAAAATACTACAGTCGTCGGTATTTTTTCGTTAATGTATTCGACTATATCTTGTACCAGATTAAAAATTGCCAATGTAGTTGATTTTTTACTCTGGAATCCAAATTGCTCAGATCTCAATATATTGAATTTAGTAATGAAGTTTATTAGCCTTCTCTTCATAGCCAATTCGAAAATTTTTGACAGTATCGGCACTAAAGTTATAGGTCGATAATTTTCCATTGCATTTCTCATGCCTTTTTTAAAAAGTGGCTTAACAATTGACATTTTTAGTAGTTCTGGAAAAATACCTGTCTCCAACGAAAGATTGACTAAATATGTAATAGGCCCTGCAAGTTCGTTAACACAATATTTAACCACTTTAGTGCAGATTTCGTCATATCCTGTGGCATTTGTATTTTTTAGTGATTTAATTATTGCAATTATTTCAGTGGTAGTAAGGGGCTCCACGAAAATACTATTTGCAATAAAGTTCTATAGCGCGTCAGTCGACCGACGAACGCGGCGCTGACGAGCGAGACCGACGCGCGTCATCAGCGGCGCGTAGCAACTCGCGCGCCGCTGATGTCAGCTTTACAGTGTGGTGCTTCATAGACACAACGTATATTCGTACGCGCGACCGACATCAGCGACAGAGGAATTCGGGCCTTAAACACCTGCCCCCTACTCAAATGGCCAACATTATATGCGTTTGAACGCTACGCTTACTATTAAAGCTTTAAAATAAGCAGTAAACTATACAATTACGTGCCGTAAACTTGTCGAATCCATGCAATACATTCATCATCATCATCATATCAGCCACACGACACCAGCAGTGGCTGGGTATAGGCCTCCCCTAAGGATCTCCACGACGATCGGTCCTGCGCTGCCTGCATCCACTGGCTTTCCGCGACCTCCACCCTCACGTCGGTCCACCTTGTCGGGGGCCTGCCCACGGAGCGTCGTCCGGTGCGCGGTCGCCATTCCAGAACCTTTCTGCCCCAACGGCCATCGGTTCTTCTCGCTATGTGTCCCGCCCATTGCCACTTCAGCTGAGCAATCCTTCGAGCGATGTCGGTTACTTTAGTTCTCCTGCGGATCTCCTCGTTTCTGATTTGATCACGTAGGGAAACAAATGCAATACATTAAAGTCTGTGATTTCTATAAGTTTGCGATATGTGATTTAATCGTCTATTGCTCGTATTTAGCAGCAAACGTAGCGTTTAAACGTCTAGAATTTTGGCCATTTGTGTAGGAGAGCTGTTTAATTTAAACACTGTTAAAAAGTGATGCTCTCTCTTACAAACAAAATTGGCAAAAAAGTGACAGTATCACATTTAAACAGTGTCTAAGTTAAACAGGTGTTTAAAAACACCAACTGACTTTATACCCATTTTGTACTTACACATGTATTCAAGAATAATACTCAATCGATTCTTGCCTATGCGAACGCACTGCGTTGAAATAAAGCTTTGTGATTGGTTCATTTCTTTAAATTATTACGAAAAATGACAAAATAGTCTACAACTTGCGATATTATCATGCATTGAAGACTCAACTTTCGCTATGAAGGTTTATTCTCACGTTATCTAAGTCTATGCCCTCCAAAGATATATCCGGCTATATGATATGCAGGGATTCACGATCAACAATAAATCAGTGCGAAGCTCCCAGAGGAATGCTCATAAAGGGGACATCTGTCACTACTGGAGTGAGACAGTCTGTCTGCCCGAGGTGTTAATTCAACGTACACTCACATTTTGTCATTCCGAGGTTTAATTATACTCTTGCATAATAAATGTGCAGTCGTTTTTAATGTATAAAGCTTGGTAATAACTGGGATCGTTTATTAAATGAATAAAAAAATATGTAGTTCATTAAACTTTTAGATTTTAGGCATTCATAATCCTATTTTTATATTAAGATAATTTATATAAGTAATTGAAAAAGTACTAGAAAAAATTGACTCACCCGTAGCAGCTCAGACGGGACGTCCCGTCTGAGATGCTACGGGTGAGTCGATTTTTTTCGACAGTCCCCCGTAACCAAGGCAGCTGCAAAGGTGCCGAAACGTCGGGAAAGTCAAAGGCCGAAACACGCTTTAGTTTTGGACTTTGACTAAGCCTTCTTATCAAACCTGAGGTTTGACTATAACATATACATATATATATCTCTCACGCAGAGACATTGCTTGGCGAGCATGAGCATAAAACGTCAAGTACCTATATACAATGCTATTAAATTGAAAATAGACAGTAATCCGCTGCAACTTCACTCGTGAATGTGTGGCAAAGAGAAAATTTTACAGATTGAAATACCTAAGTCGTTTTGTACCGCAAGCGGTCTGAAGGTAGTCATTTCAGTTGAACATTGTTAAATTAATCGCATTGTAAGTATACCTGGAGACGTAAACATCTCAAATTTTATTTTTTCTTAACAGAATCGAAAAGAGTTCAGTGCAAATAAAGGAAAACAAGAGAAGAGCATCGTCAAACTTTCAACTAACAGATCAAGTTGCAGACACTCGCATGCGATCGAGACCTAACTTCGTTTCTAACTGATACATTGCTAGCCGCTTTGGTACAATTAAGTACTAACTTCTGTACCAAAGCACTGCTTGTTTTGTTATCTTCTGAAGACCGTGTTTGTAAACTCAGTTAATACAACAGTGGTTCTAAACCCGTATTGTTTTAGTTTCGTCTTTTTGTGTCATTCTTTTCATTTTAACGTTTAACAAGAAGTTTTAGCTGTATGTTTGATATTTTTTCTATTTATCAAAATATACAATCAATGCTATAGGTACTAAATACATCAGACATTCTTAGTGCTAGCTAGATATTTATAAGTACTGATACAGTTATGTAACTATGTCTGCATCATTGATTACTACGGTTTTTTTATATTTTACTGATTGATCCTATTAATACGTACCTATCCTACTAATATTATAAATGTGAAAGTTAGTGGGTTTGGATGTTTGTTCTTCAATCACGCAAAAACTACTGAACGGATTTAGTTGAAATTTGGCACACAGATAGTAGATATCGTAGAATAAAACATAGAATACTTTTTATCCAGATATTTTTACGGGAACGGGAACCACGCGGGTGAAACCGCGGGTGGCCGCTAGTATATTACTAAAATGTTAGCATCTCGTATACGATAAAACAAAATGTCGTAAAACTCTATTCTAAAAAGTCAAAAGATATTATGACTTCTACAAAGTAACAAGGTAACCTCAGTTAGAGCATTTACATTAGACATACTTGGCAATGTGTAATTTTCCTACATTGTAGAAGAATCAACGCAATTTTCCTACGGTACCCGTAACACTGTTGTAACGACGAAATTATTATCGCCACCTACACGACCATTATATCACGACAATAAATACGACATAATTCAGGATCAGCAAAAGTACACTCGACGGCACATCTAGAAGCCGTGTCCTCGTATGCAAAGTGAGGCAACTAAAACTGAGTCAAAATGGCTCAGTTTCCAGATTTATATCCTTCATACGTTACCTAATCGTAACTAAAATCCAATACTAAAGTAACTAATCTCCTAAAGTTGGGAAAATTTAAAGTTTTTGTACTTATTAGGAATGATTAGGTAATAATGGACAATAAAAATCTGAAAACGGGGCCATATGGCTGTTTTTGTTGCCTCACTTTTGACAGTGCGCTTTGTAGGGAACTGTTATTATTCTAAAGGTGCTCCCTCACCGGGAGCATTCGCGTGTAATGTAACGTTACAGATTTGAGCATTACATCAGTGAAGGAGGAGAACCGAGCATTACAATGCGCACCTTGTAATGATACAATGTGTAATCTTGATACAACTTGTAACATCGTCTGACATTATGGAATAAACTAATGCTCAAAGTCGAATCTATAATATTACATTACACGCGAATGCTCGTCAGTCAGGGAGGTATTATTGTAAAGTAAAGTTCAAAGTCGAATCTATAATGTTACATTACACGCGAATGCTCCCGGTGAGGGAGCACCTTTAGGGCACATCATACTATACGTCATGTTGTCATTGAAACCATCTTACGCTCTACGTAATAAAACATGTTTTTGCAGTGCCACCGTTTAACTTACCGTGCTGTCGTGTGTACAATAAAATTATAAACATAACGCGCCGGCGAGCGTGACTGCGCATCTTTATGTCACTCACAAAATACTTAGATTGACTATTTTATGCTACTTCAACCTAGCATCGAGTATGTATGAAACTTGACTTACATAATGTAATTTTCTACCGCAGAATTCAATTTCCAACATAGAACTGTTGGACCGTGGTCCACGAAAATAACACTTATCTCGGTGAAACTACTTCGAATTTAGCTGAATATTTTATAACGAATGGTGCCTTAATAACTTTTAAGAATCTATCTTGTATTTTCTTCCCAGATAGTATTTTTACTGAAGTTCTCTAGTTTTCGAATCTAGTCAAACAGCTATAGTTGTTTTATCATCGTATACAAGCCTATGTGCGCGAAGCGTAAGTCATGAATAAACAAAGTCCCGTCCGACGGGATAATCTCCGAAACAACTGGTCCAGATAAACGGGAGAAAGTACGTTTCGACACGGCCGAGCAGAAGGATTCCCGATTTGTTTTGTTGTATTCCCATTTTCACAACATTAATATGTACATAAAGGTCATTCGTTTTTAAATATTTTGTATACAAAATAGGTAAACCTTTTTTTTATCTTTTGTTATTTTACGACCTCAAACCAATAACGATAAAAAAAATCCTTTCAAAGCACAACGTTTTATCGGTGTTAAACGCGTTACTAATGAAAGTTAACACCCCTACATAACTTCCGCAATGCAACGCGAAAAATTAATAATGTCTGTAGTTTGTACTGGACATGGGACAACTACTGACTGGGTTTTTTGCATCATGCCACTACTAGCTTTAAAACACGAAAAAACTGGGATGATCTAACTAAGCTATGTTTATAAGTCAACACGGAAACTATTCGCCGCTAATTTACCAAAAAGGTACTTTCTTGACTTACTTACATTGAAACTGTAATCTTTGTTGAACTTTAACAAATTACTAAATACCGTTGTCAGTTTGGCTCTGGCATAGAATACCACTCACACAATACAATACGTAACCCTGTTGCCAACTGCCAACTTTTCTAGCCAGGAATCTAGAAACATAAAACGTTATGGTTTTATTTAATTGTACTGAATAAGTAGTGATGGAGATTTCGAACCACCCCCGACTATCCGATTAAGCAGAAAATCCACTGAGCATTGTCTTAATGCACTGAAAATATCATATTTTTACCAGGAGCAGATAATATTTCTATGTTATAATAGATTCATAGTAACAGTACTTGATATGCCGAACCTTAGGCAGTTACTTAATTCACACCTGTTTCCTCGTGGACCTAAACAAAAGTTAACACTTTACCCAAAGTTTTGAATAGCTCCGCTCGCACCCGCGCAGATTCCAATATGGTAGTAAACGTTTTACGTAGTTTCCGCACATTGAACACAAACATTACAAAATGTTTGTTTTAGTTTAAGGTAAGGGACGGACGGCTAAAGTTTATAGCTTAACTTTATTGCGCCCGTGCTTTGTTTGCCAGCCCTGTTAAATGTCTGAAAATTTTGCTTTTTTATTTTTATGTGATGGGCCTGGTTGGTTTACCTATATGAACTTTTTGGCAACTATGTTATAAATTATAATAGACAATCCAATAACATAAAATGTAGTTACTACATAGGCTCAGTTGGACCACCTAACTTTAACGATAACAGGCCTGTTATAGTACCGGTTAAGCATAAGTTAACCAAAAAAGAGGTTGTTAGCCAGCATGATGTCTTTTGACAAGTTTGACGTGACAAATAGGTAAGCATTACCATTTGACGATAACTTTAACTTTGACTTTAGCGTTTTGGTGCAACTCACACTTAGGCTCAGTTGGACCACCTAACTTTAACGATAACAGGCCTGTTATAGTACCGGTTAAGCATAAATTAACCAAAAAAGAGGTTGTTAGCCAGCATGATGTCTTTTGACAAGTTTGACGTGACAAATAGGTAGCATTACCATTTGACGATAACTTTAACTTTGACAACGTTTTTGACCGAGCGAGCACAAAGTGCGAGCGAAGCGTCTCTGCTTCAGCTTGGGCAAAAATTCTTTCGTATGTCTGTATGTTCTCTTCTACAGGTCGCATTTCTCAACCGATTCTCGTGAAAATTTGTGAGCAGGTTCGAAAATTATATAGAATTTTTTTGTCGAGACAGATTTTTTAATTTTTCAAAATGGCGGAAATATGTTAAAAAAACAGGTTTTACGGCTTTCCAGCGCTGGATGTTCTCCTCTACAGGTCGCATTTCTCAACCGATTCTCGTGAAATTTTGTGAGCAGGTTTGAAAATGATATAGAATTTTTTTGTCACGCCACTTTTTCGATTTTTTTTTCAAAATGGCGGAGATATGTAAAAAAAAAACGTATTGCAGTCCAGCTTTCCGGCTCTGTATTTTCTTCTCTACGGGTCGCATTTCTCAACCGAATTTCGTGAAATTTTGTGGCCATGTTCGAAAATCATATAGATTTTTTTTAAGTTCAGACAGTTTTTCTAAATTTTTCGTAATTGCGGAGATATGCAAGAAAAATGTATTTCAGTCCGGATTTCTGGCGTTGGATGTTCTCCTCTACAGGTCGTATTTCTCAACCGATTCTCGTCAAATTTTGTGAGCAGGTTCGAAAATTACATAGATTTTTTTTGTCACGCCAGTTTTTTGAAATTTTACATAATGACGGAGAAATGTAAAAAAACATATTTCAGTCCGACTTTCCAGCTGTCCATTTTCCTCTAAAGAGGCCGTATTACAAGCTCTTAAATACTGCCAGGTTTATAAATTGCTGTAGTGACATCTCTTTCTCGTCGTATAGCAAGTAAAAGAGATAGATTGATAGCCAGTCAGAAAACTGCCTGGAAATAAGAGGTCATAATATGGCCCCAGGTCGCATTTCTCAACAGATTCTCGTTAAATTTTGTGAGCAGGTTCGATAAATATAGATTTTTTTAATTTAGCCAGTTTTCCTAAATTTACCAAAAATCACCATTTCGAAAAATGTTTAAATTTAGAAGCGCCATCTAGCTGCGAATATACCTACCAAATAATACCAAACAGCACGTACCTACTACGTGCTTTGAAAAGCTCGTGAACAGTGTGGGAGAAAGAGGTGGCGACATCTTTTAGATTATTTTTTAAACAACATACAATTTGAGCTACTTTTTAACGCGAGGTCTACAGCTCACGGAGCCACTAGTGTTACAACTCACACTTAATATTTTTCATCGAATGTTTATCTTAAAATATGATCTTTATCTTTCCGAAAATACACTCAAAATTCTCTTGCAAAAGTAGATTGGCAACAACAACAAATTAGGTTGTTGTCAATCTAATTTCGAAAATGGATAAAGATTATTTATTTAGCGAAAGTATCTTCTAACTGCTAATTTGATGTATTATCGAATAATTTTAGTTACATAATCCATTTGTCAGAGCATTCATTGAAATTCGACATCGATAAAAAAGCAACGCGGCAAATAAAATTGGCATCTATTCTTTCTTAATGCTACATTCCAGTCACGTCTCACTTCACCGAAATTCATAATGCTAGCGGTAAGCAATTTAGATGTGTTCTCTATTTAGTGTCTAAGTTATCCGAAAATCGCTGGCACGTACTAAAGGGCCTACTACAAAAAAGAATTAGCGATAATTGGACGACATTCGGCGTGTCTTTTATCACCTTATTCCAGCCCTTGTAGCATGACCACCGAAACACGATATTATAACACGATATATATCGCGTGATATAGCGTTTTATTGTCAGTTAAGCGATAAATCACAAATTAATATATCGCGTTTTGGCGGTCATACTTCATTTCACGAAGTGGAACGAATGTCGTAGTTCGATTTTCGGAGTAGGCCAAGCTCTTTGTGAGATTTCCAGTTGAGTTTTTTGGTACTTTTTCTGCGAATTTAGCGATTTGAGGTCGACCGTTTCTATCACCTACCGACAGCGTTGGGTAAATAGATTTACTTTTCTTTGTGCACGATTTCAAGAAATATAGTACTTAGTAAGTAATTGACTATTATTGAGCATTCTACTATGGAAACGTAAGTCGAAAGATAAGCTTTATGATATTTGAAAAATGAGTGGACTATCGAACTTCTAATAACTCTTATGCCGGCTGCACACTCTCGCTGAGACACGCTGAGACAGGCCGAGTTCGATTATGTACGTAAAGGCACAAAATAATAAAGTCCCGCTTAGCGTTATTCAAAAATCATTACGTCTTTTGTTTTGGTGCCTGGGTTTGACAATTTAATTTTTTTTTTACTTTTTGGCCACGCGCGACATACGCGTGGTTAGCACGTGACCTGGATTTGGCATCAGCATAGGCAAAAAATCGTGATAGAAGAAATCACACCAGACTGTAGACTGACTAACAAACTAGACTGTAGACACAGACTAACTATTTTAGTTAGTACCTACTTCATAATCAATGTTGTTTAAGTTTTTTTTTTGTTACGACCATCAAAACCTAGATAAGACCTAGATATTACAACAAAAACTGTTTTGTTATTTTCCACCCCATACACCACCGTTTGACGGTCAATCAAATTCATTATTTTGCTTTTATTTACTGGGCAAAGACCAAACCCAGAAGTGAACAAACATTTCGATCCCCGAAGGCAGTTATAGATACTATAACTATTGTGGCGTAATCTAATAGGAGGTAGAATTAAAACGGCAGTTATACAATAGTACATAAATTATGATGAGAGAGCCATGCTCGGCGTTTCCCTACGTGATCAAATCAGAAACGAGGAGATCCGCAGGAGAACTAAAGTAACCGACATCGCTCGAAGGATTGCTCAGCTGAAGTGGCAATGGGCGGGACACATAGCGAGAAGAACCGATGGCCGTTGGGGCAGAAAGGTTCTGGAATGGCGACCGCGCACCGAACGACGCTCCGTGGGTAGGCCCCCGACAAGGTGGACCGACGATCTGGTGAAGGTCGCGGAAAGCCAGTGGATGCAGGCAGCGCAGGACCGATCGTCGTGGAGATCCTTAGGGGAGGCCTATACCCAGCAGTGGGTGTCGTGTGGCTGATATGATGATGATGATGATGATGACATAAATTATATTGTAGTAAATAGTGGCAGAGCGTGGGTCTAGGTTACACACACTGAATCAGGTCCCGACAATGACAACGTTACTATCCTGGCTTGCAGCAGCGATGGACGAGGCGAAGTGATGTCCTATTGGCATCCGAAGTGGCAAGGTAGTGGACACGGGGTAGAACCGCTTCCAGCAGAATACCACGGCCAGCAATGGTTTGTCCAAGGTAGTGCTTGGAACCCCAGTATGGGGTTTTATCACTACACAATAATTAAGTTTATTAGGTAGAATTAGATTCGAGTGTAATTATGTAGCACTCGCGAGAAAGAAAATGACTGTCTTCCAAAGCGGTAAAAATCGGTCTCCGGGGCGCGGGCCGGCAAGCGTTCGCCGATAGCAGCGGCGAGGGAAAATGAGGTCACCGCAAGAACAATAGCAGACGCATGGAATGTTGCAGGCAGTAATGCTAAATCCGAGTGAACGCAACTTTCTGTAGGGCAGTGTAGGTAAAATCCAAAATGTCTAGAAGGCTACATAGCGATTCAACGTAATGTCATATTATTTATGTTTGTATATTAGTTATAAATAGTTATTGTACTACATATGTAATATAAATTTAATTAAATATTTTTATTCATTTATTTAATATGAAAGAATTTAGGTTCAGGTGTTACACTATGTTACTTTAACCGTAGCTTTGACAAGTTACTTGAAGAAATTGCTGGCAACACGAGGTTTGCCCCTGGGCTAGTTTCAAACAATTATTATAGTTTTCCAAAGCTTATTTTCCTCGTGTGAGTAAAACTTCATTTCAGAATTACAAAATATTGTTAAAATTATACAATCAACATAAAACAGCGGAAAACTTCAATTTTTTTTTTCAAGTAGTGTTATAAAATTTATAATCTTGCTTTTTTAATTCATATTTTATAGGTATTGTTGTTCCAATTTTTAATATTACAAATAAAAAATAATCCTTACTTATACTATCCTTTCTTAATCCTTACTAATATTATAAATGTGAAAGTCCGTTTGATTGTTTGTTTGTTTGTTACGCCTTCACGTCTTAACTACTGAACCGATCGTCATGAAATGGTGCATACACGTTGTCAGGGGTACAGAGAAGGACGTAGGGTACCTGTCATCCCGAAAAAGAGTGTTGTTCCCGAGGGATAGCAAAAAAATACTTTCCACGCAGACGAAAATGCGAAAATCCGTTTGTTTGTTTGTTACGCCTTCACGTCTTAACTACTGAACCGATCATCATGAAATTTTACATACACGTTATCAGGGGTACAAAAAAGGACATAGTGTACCTTTAATCCCGAAAAAAAGTGTTGTTTCCGAGGGATAGCAAAAAAAAATTCCACGCAGACAAAGTCGCGGGCGGCCGCTAGTTTTGAAATAGTTCTCCTCTCAGTCAACATTACGATGTTTTTTTAAAAAAACAGACAACACACCGTCAACGCGTAGTATATTAATGTCTTGTGAACAAAGATCACAATGCGTTTGCGCATTTAATTGGCGTTTGAATCGACAAAAAACATTGCATTCGTGTACGAAAACGTCATGTGCACAAGCCGGTAATATTTTACCGTGATCCCATTACAGGCTATACGTCCACTACTGTTATTATAAGCAACAATGGTTTCCCTGGAAGCGAGACACATTTACCCCATTCATAAGCGACCGGGTATCTAGTTCGTGTCAATTGAAAATAAATTGCAGTGTGCCAGGACAAAGCGGCTTTGCCCAGGGGACTGATATATTTAATTATTGCGTGTCAATATTTATCGCTGGAACGTTTTGTACGTGATTGTACACCGCAAAAGGCGATTGAATGTTTCTGCTATATAACTGAGATATATTGGCTTTGTTTTGGTGGTAGGTGTTTGTTGTAAATAAATGAAATTAATGCTTATTAGTTTGGAATTTCTACTACGAATACTTTAATTACACGACAAAATAAGTGGAACTCGCACCTCATGTTTTCAGAATTCGAAATTAATGCGCTAAGTAAAAAATAAAGCGTAAGGCTGCGTTCAAACGATAACACACGACCCGACCTCAACTCAAACTCACCTCAAACGAAATTATGAAATATGATTATGTTATGACACATTAATAAGCTCCTGTGTAATGTTCAGGTGAGTTTGAGGTGAGTTCGAGTTGAGTTCGGGTTGAGTTTAAAAATTCAAATTCAAAATTATTTATTTGTGTCTAAAAATTTTAACTATAATCAGATTAACGTTAATAACCACATTAGTCATAGACTGTGTCGCAGCTATTAGCGCCCGCCTCGAACTTAAAGAATTCTAACAGTTAAACACAAAATAAATTTACTGAATCTAAAAGGTTACTATTATATAAAAGAAAATTAGTGTGTGTGTGTGTGTGTATGTGAGTGTGTGTGTGTGTGTGTGTGTGTGTGTGTGTGTGTGTGTGTGTAAAGTGTGTTGAATGTCATTCGTAGTTGTTAACAAGAGACTCGATATCTTCATATTTTAGGCTAAAAAGCCACTCATACAAAAGTTTCTTACACTCGCGTTGAGATACGTTGTAAATATGCAATTTATAGTTAATTTTATTATATAAGATTGGGCTAAGGTATAAATAATGTCGTCCCGCCAGCTTGGTAGAACAGCTCTCGACTTTAAAGATTCTATTAGACATTCTAGTATTTAAAGCCAACTCACGATCGAAGGTACAAAACTTGTGTTTACGTAGGATAACATGTAAAACGAAAAGCTTACGCACAGAAAGAACCTTCCATAACTCATAAAGCTGTACAGTTGGATACCAGATGGGTTTGAATGCCATTACTTTCAGAACCGCTCGCTGAGTCCGTTCCACGACGATGAGATTGGTTTTTGTCGTGGAGCCCCATACAGTGATACAATAACTCAGTATCGATTGAGCTAAAGTTATGTAGGCCATCTTCAAGGTGCCTTCATCAGCACTACCTCGCAGTTTACGAAACACAAAAATCAGTTTTCTGATACGAGAAGATACTGACTGGACATGCTCATGCCAGGACATAACACTGTCGACAACAACACCCAAATATTTCACATGGTTTAAACGTTGGATCTTAAAACAGTTGCAAATAGTACATTGGGGATTGCCCATAGTGGGACAAGAAGTCTCATGCACAGATATATGAAATGTGCTGTCAGGTTGGGAATTAAGTCTAGGAGCGAAAGTCACGAAGCAAGTCTTTGTAAGGTTAAGAAGGAGGTGATTATTCGAGAGCCAAGCAATGACTGTTTTTAAAGCATGTTCAGCATGTGCACGAGCCTCTTCCCAATCCTGCCCATGGACAAGAAGCGCTGTGTCGTCAGCGTATGTCAGAATTTTACAATTGGGTAATGACAATTGACACAGCCCATTGATAAAAACAAGAAACAGTGTAAGCCCGAGCACACTACTTTGGGGAACCCCCGATGTGACAGGTCTCTCGTCACTTGTAATACCATTAATTGTAACACTTTGACTTCTGCCGCAGAGGTAACTTTTAAACAAATTGAGTGCCAAGCCGCGGATCCCCAAGTGTTCAAGTTTGCATAGTAAGATTGGAACGGACACAGTGTCAAAAGCCTTCAAATGTCCAAAAACAGGCACAAAGACTTTACTTTTTTGTTGAGGTTTTTAACTATAGACCCAGTTAGTTCGAGAACAGCATCCTCTGTTGATTTTCCTACTCTAAAGCCAAATTGGTTTGCTGAAATAATTTTTTTGGTATCAAGAAAGCTAATCAATCTTTTGTTTATTAATTTTTCCAAAATTTTAGAGAAGATAGAAAGTACAGAAATGGGCCTATAGTTTGAGACACTGTCCCGCTCACCATTCTTAAAAACAGGGTGTACAACTGCTTTTTTAAAAATACTTGGAAATACAAATACCGGTTGTAAGACAGAGATTGAAAACATGGTTTAATATTGGGAGCATGACAGGCCTAGTGGCCTTTAAGAGAGATGTAGGAATACCATCCCATCCAACAGCACTATTTAATTTGAGACCCATGATTATCGAATCTATTTCCGATTCATCAGTTGCGAATAAACCCATAGAATCCTGGGAAGATATTTCAGAATTACAATCAGGCTGATATGAGGAAAGGTTAGCTGGCCTATCACCAACACCGATAAAAAACTTATTCACAGCATCAACCGAACTTTGCGGATCACCAGCCAAGGATAAGAGAGCATCGGAGGTGTTCTTTTGTTTTAAGTTAGTAATTGTTCTAATTACTTTCCAGGTTCCCCTAACACTGTTTTTATTTTTGTCGAACTGTGAGCGATCATACTCACGTCTAATACTTTTCAATAAATTGTTGCAGAAATTTTTATAGCGTTTGTATGACACAGCAATAATATTGTTGGTAGGATCTTGCCTAGACTTGCGAAATAGCTTGTCTCTGTGTCGGATACAGCGAAGTAACCCTTTCGTAATCCACGGCTTGACTTTATGTTTTCTAGATGGAATAGTAACTAGATCAGAGTTGGTTTGAACTGTATTCGATACTATATTGACCAACAATTTAGCAGCATTCTCAGCATTGGATTCCTGTAAAACCGATGAGAAATTTGTATTTTCAATGTCCCTAATACAGGCTGCAATATCAAGACGGTTTATTATGCGATTTCGGTTTTTATTGTTGACGTCACAATTGTATCCAAGTTTGAGTTGAGTTTAGGTTGTGTTCGGGTTGAGTTTGAGTTGAGGTCGGGTTGAGCGCGGGGCATGTACAGCTGCATCGACAAAATATAACGGAGCTTATTAATGTGTCATAAAACTCAACATTGTAAGCGCTGTATTTCAAGGAATGAGCTGCGGTTGAGTTGAGTTCGAGTTGAATTTGAGTTGAGTTCGGGTTGAGGTCCTGGTCTCGACCTGGAGAGAAGGCTATTATCGTCAGAACGCAGCCTAAAGCGAGATAGCAACGAGAAAGCGTCGCGCGCTAGAGCGAGACCGATTTAACAGATTAGGCGAAAAAAAATCACGAAATCAATTCGTAGTAAATAATCATAGCGATTAAAGAGAAATGCTTCTACACGATTGTTAGTATTGATGATATACATTATTTAAAGCAATTTCGACTAGAATACCTAAAGTTGTTTCTAAATAATTTCAAACTTAATATTTTTAAGAAGATCCTATTTTCGAAATTAATGTATCAAGCCAAATTCACTGGATCTTGTTTCTGGTTTAATATGTGTCTGGAGAAACATATAAAGAAATATATTCCTAAACTAGCAGCCGCCCGCGGTTTTACCCGCGTGGTTCCCGTTCCCGTGGAAAGATAAAAAGTTTTAATCCAGGCTATCTACTATCTGTGTGACAAATTTCAACCAAATCCGTTCAGTAGTTTTTGCGTGATTGAGGAACAAACGTTCAAACATCCAAACTTACAAACTTTCACGTTTATAGTATTAGTAGGATTTCAGATCTGTAAAATCTTTCAGCAACCTATTGCATTACATCAAAATATGTATTTTTTTTAACCCTCGCATTAATACATATTTTAATTATTAACGACACTGAATATGTCCTGCAGTGCTGGAGGGTAATTACGTAACTTTGTTGCAATCAACTCTGACAGAAATCGCACTTACATTGCTGCTTTAGTAAGAACCAATGTGACAGCTATCTTAACTAAAGCAGCAATGCAACTACGCTTTCAGTCAATTTCAATCGAGAATTGTTAGCAACAGCCTTACGTGATCAAGGTACAGCTCATATATAATGATAATATTATGAGTACTTATATAGGAGTTAAAAGTCTACACAAAAAACAACACGGCTATTAAAGAACGTGTATTCCGTAAAAAGTGTTTTATTTCCATGTCTGTAAATGACAAGCAAGGACAATGAGACCTGATCAACTGAAAGTCATGTATTTTTTAAAGCTATCTAGTAATGGCGGTGACGAAATTTCCCATTTCGCAGCCTGTTTTACGATCAGTCAGAGTAAAACAACTTCGGTTTTAATTCGGTCTCCTCGAATTCGATGAATTTTAATGTTTTTTGGTATTGCTTTCTGTAATTGAAGTCTACGATGCTAATGATTGTCGGCGTTATTACAGAATATTTTTAAACACCTGTTTAACTTAGACACAGTTTAAATGTTATGCTGTCTCTTTCAAACCATATTGTCAAAAAAATATCAGCATCACATTTAAATAATGTCAATGTTAAACAGGTGTTTAAAAATCTTTTGAAATAACACCGTGTTTTTTTATATTTTTTAAAATTTATAATTAAATACGAATAAAATATAAGATTTTAATTAATATTTGATTTTGTTCTTAAAAGAATTTCGTTCAATACGAAGTTACTGGTTGGTACTTAAAACTTAAATATATTTGTTATTTTTAAATACTTTATACCTAAGTGATCACAAAGGAGATTCTTGATTTAGATCATTCGTTATTTTCTTTCAAAATCTAATAGGCAAGGCACTTTGACTTATAGGTACTACGATGCTACGAGCAAGCTACGAAAATTTCGTAGCACCTCTTCGTAGTAGTTCATGTAGAATCTAATGGTAAGTATTGTTAAAGTGCCAAAATGTTTGGCTTTGGCTTTATGAATAAGTTTGATTTATTTATACTCGTTATTGTACCTACACACCGAAATAAATAGAGAAACAGTACAACACAAAGGAGACATACAAATAATGGACAAAGTTGTATGTCCATCAAGTTATTTCTTCCAGGCAACATTAGGATGGACAGGTTGGTTGAATAAGGGATAGGTAAAGAAATTAAATATGGTGGGGTAGTTAGAGGTGTACATATTTAATTTTAATAGAATCCTACTAAATGCAAATACTTACACAAATAAATGTATACATCTACCTTAGCTATGTATACTTCATCCATACAAAATAATAAACTTAAATAGACTTATCTAAGAAATATCTTCAATCAGAAGGGGAAGTTATTTTATGATAACTTATGAGCGTCAAACTTTAAATTATTTTAGTAATTTATTTAAAATTGTATTGTATTGTATTATATTGATGGATGATTGGTGTTTTATAATAATTATCAATTCCAACCAAAGTGAGTTTTACTGTCTTCAAACGCATTGCCATGCTATCGATTAGCTATATAAAACAATTTTTCAATTCCAATGCCCTTGCTGTGGTGCAATAAACGGTGTAGTGCTGTTCCATACATTGTCTCAAATGTCAATTCTATTAAAACACCGAAAGTAAGAAATTTATCAATAGCAGCATAACCCTACTAATACTACGAAGAAAGTCTTCAAATCAATAAATCCTCTAAAGTAATTAATAATGATTAAGCCCTTAAAATGACTAAAATAGGTATTCATAAGTCCAAATTGAAACAACGCTTTTCCCGCTGACGTCAGGGACATTCAGTCATAATCAACTTTAATGGCTAATAAAGTAAAACCATTAGTAATGGCCGGCATCACAAAAAGTTATAACGGTCATGAAATACTAAAATGGGGACACGTGGACCCTTCGAGCAGCGACGGCTTCTTTAATCAATTCTAAAGATTGCTTACTTTATTTTTAAACTAGCGGCCCCCCGCGACTTCGTCTGCGTGGAAAGGTTTTTTGCTATCCCTCGGAAATAATACCTTTTTTCGGGATGAAAGGTACCCTATGTCCTTCTCTGTACCCCTGACAACGTGTATGCAAAATTTCATGATGATCGGTTCAGTAGTTAGGACGTGAAGGCGTAACAACAAGAGACATATAGAAAAGTATAGTATAGGCAGTCATCCCAACTGCAAAAGCAAAAAAGATGATGTATGAATGAGTCGTATGCAGAATGAAAGTACGAGAGGAATAAAAGCGAGAACTGGTATGAAAGAGTAAAATAAAAACTGTAAAAACAGGCTCTGACCATGAGTCGGAGGTAGTAGAATTAAAAAAAAAAAAAAAACAAGAGACATGCAGGACATGCAACGTACGGGTTAGCTATTAACTCACCCAGTTTTTAGGTCTATTACATAAAAAGAATCGCAATTCGTCGTTCAATTTTATTGATATCGAACCTTATTCGTGAGTAAGTGGGACGAACGTCGTCCGCTTATCGCGATTGTTTTTATATAATAGGCCTGCTGTGCAGGCCTCTTTTTGTTTCCATTTTATAGTACTCACAGTATTCTAACTAACCTACCTAATAAATTATGTTTATTTACTGATTTCTACAAAGCAATATTCGATTCATCGTGTTTAGGCAAGATGTCAAAGGTAGTCTACGCTGCCACAGCGACAAATTCGACTTTGCTAATTTTATAGAAAAGCATCAGCGCATTTTAACAGGACGATAATAAAACGCGAGTACCATCTTCTTTGATAGATCAAACAATTACATCTCTTCCACAAAACATAACAGGCAGCAGGAAAGAAAGACAGTGATAATAATTGCATTTCAGATTTTTTAACAGATTATGTAAATAAACACAAAAGCAATTTGTCGCGTCGCCGCATTCTTATCATGATCCGCCGTCCGTCGCATCGAAAAATTGCACGAAATAAATCTACTTAAGCGATACCTCTCTGGAACATTTAACGAGAATTATACGAAATATTTTTATTATGTCATTGATAAATATTATGGTTGACAGCGTAGGTACATAAAATTTCTGTTTGTAGCCTCTGCATATTGGTAGTGTTTACTCAGAACTATTTGACTCAAAGTCACGATATACATATTTAATTAAATCAATGATGAATATTATGATCGATAACATATAGTGTAGCATTCCGTTTCAGTTTGTCTCCATTACATTGATAATTGGAAATTTTATTACTGATTATTTGAAATACTTCTTTGTTTTTATAAGACACATCTATTATAAAATTGTCTTCTTGTTTAATTTTTCTATTCTACGCTAATCTTTAATTTTTATCAATAGTGCCAACGAATAATCAAAGCTTATAACATATTCTTAATATAAAGAAAGAACAAGATAATGATAAAAATATTATGAGAGAAAATTATTGGAAACTTCGAATTGAAGCTAAATAAGCCACTTTTATAAAGACTGAGAATCGAACCGCCTACAAGTACAAGATCTAGGTTAATATAATTAATTATTATGTATAACCTAATTTAGACTGTGTACAAACCCCTAGCTGTTTTAGTACGCCAGCGTTTCATTTGCTAATTAGTTGAGAAACAATAGTTTGGAGTAGTTTCCACTAATAAGTTAAGCGAACTTGCATCTAATTAGCTTAGTTCGAAAACATATTATTACTTACTTTAATACAGGCACAGAGATAATTACGATAAACAGATACAATTTGCAGCAGAAACATTTCTATAAATAACGATCCCACCAAAAACATTTTCATGTATAACGCTGCCAAGACCTCGCATAGTCAAAAAGTTATCAGACCTCATGTAGAGCCAAGCTTCTAACTCTATGCGCCCTAACTCCAGAAGCCCTAACTTTCAAAAACTCTAAATCTTAGTCAAAATACGTGGCTTGGCTATTTCGTCACTACAAGAACTATTGTTTATCAGAAACGTTTCCATGTAACCCTAAGAATTTTGATGTTTATCAGTAAGATTTGTCGAAATCGAAGTTTTTTTTGATCTCAATAAAACCCAAAGTTTAAAAGCTATGCAATTGAAACTTGGTATGTGTAGTAAGTCTACTACAGACATTATATCCTGAGAATTTTGTGCTTCTGGTATAATCCAAACACAAGTTATGAGGGTTAAGCGGTTGGGGGGTTAAAGTCCAATTTCATATTTTTTTGTTGTTTGTGTACTAATACTAGCTTACATACCAAATTTAATACTACAATAAATTACCTAACAAAGTAAAAGAATGTAATCACATTAACTCATTCAAATCCAAGCTAAAAGAATACGTGTGCACATTGTAACTACCTACCTACTTATAATACGAATAATTTTGTGTTTTGTTTGATGCCGACGCGCCGGAGGCACGATGTTAGTATTAAGTATCTTTTGTATCTCATTATAAGTGAACATTAATGTTTGTATGAGAATAAATGTCTTTAAACCTAAACCTAATTTCAGCTTTCTAGGACTTCAGGAAGTACCCTATAGGTTTTGATGATCATGAGTGAGTCAGTGACGAAATCGGGGTTTATTAGATATCAATAAAATCTATATTATGAGAGCTATGCAATTGAAACTTTGTATGTTTAATAAATTTACTACTGACATCATATCCCGAGAATATTTGTTTATCTGTTATACTCCAAACCCAAGATTTGAGGGTTCAAAAAAACGACGAAGCGCTTCGAGAAAAGGTAGGTAGTGCCCTTGAGCTTCGCTTGGACGTCTTGGCGGGGGCACTACCGTGCCCCCAGATGATACGAAGTTAAAGTACGTTCATTTATTTATGTTGCCGATATTCGTATTTAGCTGGAAAAGCGAGAAATAACTATGAATAAAGGCATTAATATATTCCGTTCTGGATCAAAGCAATGGGTACCTAACCTATATTGTTAACCCAGTCAACACGCTCGTGCAGTCACGGACAAAATCTAATAACTTTCAATAGAATTATTTTGTACGACATTCATAACAGACGCCGAATCCGAATCCAGTTTATAACTGAACGAAATGAGTTACACTATCTGACAGAGAGTCTCTCTTGGTCATATCAATGGATCGATCCCGCCTTTGTTCAGATATCAGTGGTCTATTCAAGTGAACTCACGGTGTCGTAAGTCAAGTCTTTGAGTTGGAAAGTAAAACGTTTTCTTTCGAATACCTACTTCTTAACACAATTATCAAAGTATCTTATTTTATTATTTAATTCATAAATGCCCGTGCGGACGCTGGATGGCGTCCGGACTACAATATAGAAAATCTATTGTCTCATTTTCCGGGCGTTGATGGGTTAAACTATTTTTTTAATGGGTTGTCACCACTCTAACTCATGTTCAAACTTTTGAAAAAGCGCGTCTGTAAAAAGGAGCCGAAGCATTGTTCGGATGTTCGAGCTTTCTTTCAAGTTTTGAGTAGACCCCTAGATCTCATAATATCATATCTACATAAGAGTATTGAAATGGAAAACATATTCTAGTGCCTGCTCCTATTTGTGGTTCGTCGGTGATTTACGTCGGTATTTTTATTGAATACTATCAGATAGAAAAGCTTCAGCTATCTACCATTATATCGAATAAAAGGATTTAGAAAGAGTTATTGCTTAACGATTTCTTAAGATTTTAGTACATGTCTTTTAAATCAAAGTCTGCATGACGTGTTTACTCAATTCGTGACGTCATTACTTGATAATTACTTACCAATAAAAAAAGAAAAAAATGCCTACTAAGTTTAGAGCAACGCTTTTATTGTTTTTTTTTTCTTCAACGAAAATTTTTTGGGACATGATTATTTACTTTGTTTTGCGCTATAAAGTAGTTTTAGAAACCTAATTTTTGACGTTTAGTAGCACCATACATATAATTTGAAAACAGACCATAGATATAATTTGTACATTTTTGTATGCACTTCCAGAAAGAAGTACCTAAATATTTGTTAAACATACTCTTGAGCTACTCTCTTAATTCTTTGTGTTATTTATATTTAAACGATATTGTGCCTCTAAATTGACTGAGTTTTTAACGTAATGCATTATGCTTCATCATTCGCTTTACAAAAAGAGTTGACAGATTGTAATAAAAAATCGCGTGGAGACGGAACACAAAGGAAGCGGTTACGATTTGATTAAGCGATTTGACATTGTTCAAGCTACATTTTTGCTTTTATCAAAACGAGCAAATAAGTTACATCTCATTTTGTGATAAGAATCTACACGAAAAAACGCGCGTTGAACACGCGAACGAATTCATGTACGAGCGTTCATAAATGACGAAAATTGTTACTGTTTATTCAAGTAGGTGGTGCATGGAAAAGTAAACTTTATGTAACTGTAAATAAAAACTATTTGTACTGGGAAGTGTGCGGTTGTTTGTCTCCGTTGACCGATTGTGTGACGAAATGAATAATAATGGTAAAATTATCGTTGGTTTTTGGATGGTAACTTTAAGCTAATATGTTTTTACAAATATTTGTTATGAAGGCTACTACTATTATTATTTACTTATACATACTCTCACCCAAACCATGAATTCATTTTTTCTGTCATTACTGATCTTTTCGTTATAATATAGACACGTCTTTGAATTTACTGGTGGCGTGGCGTAGACTAAAAGTACAATCGCAAAAACGGATGGCCACACTTTTAAGAAAAAACCTTATGCATGTTTTACATTAACCTGGAGATGTAAATACGACAATAAATTAAATGCCGTTTATCTAATAAAGCTCCCCAGCCTGCATAAAAAAGTCAAAGTCAACAAAGTCACAGGAATAAATTTTTTTTTAGTTATTGTTTTCAATACAAATTGTTTTCGTGCTACATATTTGGAATGTTTTATTTTTTTATTTCGGTCCTAAGATTTATTAAATAGTTTTAAAATACTCATGTGAATTAGTGTCGCTAATATACCTTAACAAAACTGCTCATCAGGCTGAACAACTTTTGCAAAGATGTAATTTTTATATTTTGTATAGTTTAGCTGGACTATTATGGTTCTGCATCAGGTGTTCCAGATCTTCGATTTTCATACCTCAACAAAAATACTCATCAGGCTAAACCACTTTTGCAAAGATGTCATTTTAATATTTTGTATAGTTTATCTGGACTCTGGACCATTACATTTCTACATCAGGTGTTCCAGATCTTCGAATTTTGTACCTCAACAAAAATGCTCATCAGGCTGAATAACTTTTGCAAATATGTCATTTTTATATTTTGCAAAGTTTAGCTGGACCATTATGGTTCTGCATCAGGTGTTCCAGATCTTCGATTTTTATACCTCAACAAAAAATGCTCGTCAGGCTGAACAAATTTTGCTATGGTGTCATTTTCATAATCCTTTTAGTTAAGTTGGACCATTATGGCCTTTTTTACTGTTTTTTTATATGTATGGATGATTATGTAATAATGGACAATAAAAATCTGAAAACGGCGCCATTTTGACTGTTTTAGTTGCCTCACTTTTGACAGCATGCTTTGTAGAGAATTATCGTTCTAGGTGTAATTATTCTAAGCTCTCAGTGGACGTCAGTGCTGACAACTGACATTTATTTTTCTTAATCGTACAAATGGACTAAGAAGTTTTGATTCCGATATCGAAGTCAACCACCCGAAAAAGAGCTATCTACCCCTTTTCAACCCTGTTAGGGAATACATTTCAAAAAAATACGAAACACGTTTTCAATTAATTTTGTGAAAGAATGTCTATGCCCAAGTCAATCGGGCCAAGGAATCGCTTTCTCCCATACAAACTTTGCCACCCTGTTTTGCCCCCTTAGGGGTTGAATTTCGCAAAATCCCGTCTTAGTGAACATCCTAAAAGGAACCCCCATGCAAAATTTGAGACTCCTAGCACTTGTATTTTCTGAGATTTCGTGATGAGTGAGTGAGTAAGTTTTACTCTTTTATATATATATAGATGTAACACAGTACATATATAAGTTTTTTGAAAAAACGTATGTATGTAATATATGTACTGTGCTAAAAGCCAGAAATATCCTAGATTTATAGAAATTTCGTCCTTCTAAAACTACTGGAGTGTAAATATCGATCTTTTAGGTTCACCCGACCACCGCCGTTTTTTCTTCAATCACATACTTTGTTCCAATTCTAAAAGTAATTAGCTAAAGTACTAGTGTTATGGTAATGGGAAAGGGGAATATACAAATGCACTTTAAAAATAATGTAAACACACTTAAAAATGTTTAGCTTCAAAATTTATTGAATGAACTTTAAAAATAATGGTTTCCACTATAAATATATCTGCATTCTTCTACGTAATCATTTGGAACACAAAACTATTCCTTTTTGCTCAGAAATTTCAGAAGATAGGCACTTTGAATGCTGTGGTGTGGCTATTCCGGCAATAAACTGTATTGTAGTATGCATTTATAGAACCCCAGACAGTAATTTGAACATCTTTTTTGATAAATTAGAAATACTATTACATAAATTGACTTTAAAATCGAACAAAAAAATTATCATTGCAGGTGACATTAATATTGACACACTAAAAAATAATGCGTCTTCGGAGAAATTAAGGATGATTCTACAAAACTATAACTTAGTTCTTCACATAAATACACCCACCAGATTAAATTCTTGTATCGATCACATCATAAGTAATTTTCATGACGCAATTAGTAACACCCATGAACTGTATCTTTCTGACCACAACACTAGCCAGTCTCTTACATTCAAAATAAAAAAAAATTAAACAAAAAGCTAATCAATGGTACATTCAGCGCAGAAATTATTGTACTGAAAACATCTCAAAATTTAAAAATTGTTTATCTAACTTAGGATGGACAGAAGTCCTTCTTGACGATAATTGCAATTCAGCGTTTAATACATTTCATGACTTATTCTGTTTATTTTACAATCTCTGTTTTCCGTTTGAGAAAATTAAAATTAATTCTCATAATAAGTCTCCAAGATGGGTTACTACAGGTTTAAAGAAATCCTGCATAACTAAACGGAATTTAAGATATAAATATTATAAGAATAAAAATGACGTTAACAAACATAATTACCTGACATACAGTTATTTACTAAAAAAATGCATTGTGAATTCAAAATTTAATATTAATTGTAATTTCGTAGCCAATTCCTCTAATAAATGTAAGGCAACTTGGGACGTGATCAATAATAAACTAGATCAAGATATTTCTTACCATAGTATTGATAAAATTAATATTGACGGGATAAATATTGATGATGCCAGTAAAATAGCTTCTGCTTTTAATAATCACTTCATTAATAAAGCTGTACCGGCATTAGGTCAGACTAAACCCCCTAGGCTAATAGTAAGAAATAACTCATCTATATTTCTTATGCCAGTTTCAGAAGATGAAGTTATAAAAGTGGCAAGGAGTCTTAAAAATACGAAGGCAGTTGGATTTGATGGCATCTCTGTTAACATTGTTAAGCAGTGTGTGCATCTAATATCACCAGTCTTGACATACTTGGTAAATCTGTCACTTTCTCAGGGTACCTTTCCCGATCGGTTAAAAAAGTCCATCATGAAACCTTTATTTAAAAAGGGCGTAAAGGAAGAATTAGTGAATTATAGACCAATATCTCTATTGTCAGTTTTTTCTAAGATCATCGAGAAGCTGTACATGTCGCGACTGTATTGTTTCCTAGTTAAACACAATATAATAAAGGAAGAACAAAACGGGTTTCAAAAAAACAAGTCGACTACGCTAGCAGCTTTTTCCTTAATTCAAGAGATTACAAGAAATATCAATAGAAAAATCAAAGTAGCTGCTATATTTTTTGATATGTCTAGTGCATTCGACTTAGTAAACCATAACTTATTAGTTGATAAATGCGAAAAGTACGGTATACGAGGACCAGCATTAGACTGGATTAGTAGTTACCTCAAAAACCGATTTCAAAGTACAGAAATTAATTGGATTGATGATAAACTCAATTCTGTACCCTGTAGATCCAATTTTCAATTGAACCCGCGTGGGGTTCCACAAGGCTCCATACTGGGTCCTCTTTTGTTTCTATTGTATATCAACGATTTACCGGAAATCAATCAATATAAATATATTTTGTTCGCGGATGATGTATGCGTAGTTGTTCTGGAAGACAAATGTAGCGGGATATCCCACACAGACACTCTAAATTCTATTTTGAATGATGTTATGAAGTGGTTAGAAACAAACGATTTGCGCGCTAATCTATCTAAGACAAAACTAGTTCAATTTGAAAACTATAACGCAAGATCTAGTTTACATAACCTCACATATCAAGGTGAAACTATTGAGCAAAGCCGAGAAACCGTCTTCTTAGGCATAACACTAGACTCGAATTGTAATTGGAGAGCTCATATAGAAAAAACATGCAGCAAACTCAACAAGTTTGTTTATGCCTTGAGACAAATCCGTGCAACTAGTGGGGAACCAACAGCCAAAATTGCATATCATGGTTATGTTGCATCAGTTTTGAGATACGGCATTCTATTGTGGGGTGCTTCTGCATCATGCTCAAAGGCTTTTCTAATCCAAAAGAAGTGTATCAGGGCGATTTGTGGAGCAAAACCATTAGATAGCTGCAGACCTTTGTTCAAAAGATTAAAAATACTAACAGTCACAGGTTTATACGTTTATGAAGTTGGATGTTTTGTTAGGAAACATTCACAATTGTTTGCACAATCTTGCACGACTAGTAGATATTCTCGCAGAGATCCTACTAAAATTCAAATACCTGGCTCTCAAAGCATTATGCACAGAAAAAATTGTAATTTCATGACATCTTTCATATATAATCACATCCCTATGCACATTCGTGAGATGCCTTTGAAACGATTTATGATATTCTTAAAAAAATGGTTGTTAGAAAAATGCTTCTACTCACTTGAAGAATATTTTAGTTGTAAATGTTAATAATTAATTTACTAAACTAATAACTTTGACATTAATAAATATTTTATAATAATGTATATAAATCTATTTTGACATTTTTATTATCTTTTGACATTTTTATTATCTTACGACGTATATGACGTACTAATTTAAAACTTAAATGATCTGAAGGTTTTGTAATATTTTATTCAGTAATCCATTGTTATTTAAAATGTAATTTAAAAAGTTCTTATAATTTCCACATACTAGTTTTAGTGTAATATGTTGTGATCATTATTATATTTAAAACAGCTGTATTTTACCATGTTACAAGGTGGAATAAATGATTTGATTTGATTTTGATTTGAAATATGCTAAGCTTTAAAATTATTACTTTGCACTATACAATTTAATTGCTTTGCTTTAAAATTAATACTTTGCACCATGCAAATTAATTTTATATGTTTAGCACTGGTTAGACGTGTAGGTGCGACGACGAGCGGGCGCAGCGATAGAGGAGCCCAGGAGGTTAGGTTCCATTGTGACCAACAACGCCAGAACCGACCTGATGGTGTATATGCATTATGCCACAAATTATTTTCATCTTTCCATCTCATTTTAACAGTGGTCAGTCTGACATAGTTGGACAGAAACTAAATGGTTTCGGAGTTGGGACCAATGGTTGGGACCACTGTCTGTGGTTGGAACACAGTTAAAGTGAAAACCATTATGTTTGTAGTGATTATATTAAATTATAGATCTATTACTATTTTAAAGTGCAAACCATTATTTTTGTAGTGATAATATTAAATTATAGGTCTATTATTATTTTAAAGTGCTGATTTAAAATTTTATAGCTGTTTTCATCAAATTTAAAGTGCTATTAAATACCTTAAAGCTAGGGTTTCCTAGGATAGCGGTGCCGTCATATTACGGCCGTTATGTGACGGCACCATCATCCTAGGAAACCCTAGCTTAAAGTCCCAAGTCCGATCGCCAGTTAGGACAATTTAAAAAAGTTTTTTTTTATTTTGTTTCAGATCTGGGTGCTTGTGGCACCATTGTTGTATTTCCCATTGGGATTCCCTAACTGGCGATCGGACTTGGAACTTTAAGCTAGGGTTTCCTAGGATGATGGTGCCGTCACATAACGGCCGTAATATGACGGCACCGCTATCCTAGGAAACCCTAGCTTTAATGATAGCGACAGTGTATAAACAGCCGACATATTATACAAGCCACAAGCCAGAAATGTCGTCAATAATTTTGAAACGAGACGATTACAGAATTTCATAGCCCCATATCAACAAATATCAAGAATTAGACCATCCGCTACTTTTAATCTCCCCACTGCTGGGCCACAGGCCTTCCTTATGGGTAGATAAGGAGGATGGTCTATAACCCACCACGCGGGCCCAATGCGGATTGGTGGGTGTCAACAACACTGCACATGCACCCGGGACCAATGGCTTAACGTGCCTTCCGAAGCACGGAGGAACTCAAGATAATATTTTTTTGTCACCGATCCCATGACCGATACGAAAGTTGGTTAACCTCCGCAATCGCTGGGCCAGGCGTTAAACCACTGCGCTACCGAGCCCTCAAGAATTTACTATTACAAAAATATAACGTTTCCAGTAATAACACATACTAGATTGTTTATTGTTTTTATTAGTAGAGCTGGTTGCTGAAATAATATTACAACATTCATTTCCGTCCCATATAAACAAAAAGGGTTCTTAGATACACCTGTGAGGTTAGTTATGGAAATCACAGAGGAAACTGTGTACAGTCAACAGCACATCAGGTTAAACTGTTAAACTTCAATTTATATTAAATCTGAATAAAATTAAACATGAATTCCAAAATCGATTGAGTAAAATTGGCAAACCAGATGCTGATAACTGTAAGTGCATTAAATTGGAATGTATACGCAAATATAATTTTATTATATTAAAAGTAAGCTCACAGTAAAACCTAAATTCAGAATACAGGGTGTAAGGTAAAGAGAATATTTACGAAAAAAGGAAGATGCTATTTTTTTATTTTATTAAATACTATCTCAATTTTTTTCATTTTTCCATAGTAAGTCGGTCAGCTAACCAATACATCTTCGTATGTATTTGTCGAAAACAAATACGATATGTCGAAAACAAAATTATTCATATTTTGAAGTATATGTATATTTGTTTTTGTTTTTCGACCTATCTTCCTTCAAGAAAGTTGTTCAGAGTTAGCAACTCTATCACCTTCCTTTTTTCGGAAGTGTTCCCCTTACAACCTGTATAAACAACTTAAAAAGTGACGGAGTAAAATAATAGGATCTCTATAAAGTTTCCAAAATTATAAAAGCAGCCAGCCGCTAACTGCGATTGGATTCTTTTAAAGGAAAATAAGTCCATTGACTCCACTCGTCCGACATCATATACATCCGATGAACAGTAACATGAACGAAGTAGAGTGACATTACGATAGTTCTTACAAAGAAAGGGACGCGTACTCTACGAGATAAAACCCCGATCAATTCGATGCTCGCAAGCTCGAAGCGATAGTGACAGCAGGGCTATTCTGCGAATTCAAACTTAAATGAAAAGCTGGGCGTCGGTCGCGTCGATTCTGTTACCTAATGTTAACGCAATAATCGTGTCTTAATGGTAACGTTAATTATTGAGACCCTGTTTTTAGTGTGTCAGTTGCTAAATAGATTCAATATAAAATAATTAAACAGAAAAACAAATTGGTACAGCACAAAATCATTTTAACAACATATGTTTCAAATCTAACCAAGTTAAAAACGTGATGTGTTTTAAAATAAGAATTTATTTTCTTCTTTTCTATAGTCAGCCACTGAAGTGATAAAGACACATTTTTAGACACAAATATCCCACATAATTTTATTTTAAACTAGCTTCCGCCCGCGACTTCGTCCGCGTGGATATTAGAGAAAATCCTTAGGGATCCTTCGCACGAGGCTGCGCGCTTGCGCCTAATCGCGTAAAATCGCCTGGTCGGATCCTGGTTGAAGGATCCCTGAGGATTTTCTCTAATATCCACGCGGACGAAGTCGCGGGCGGAAGCTAGTTTATTACAAAAATCTGAATTGGGTCCAGAGATATTAGTAGTATTCCATTTCCGTTTCTTTACCCTTTCCCGTTCCCATTCCTATTTGGTCCCGTTGTTGCTGTTCCCGGTTTCCGTTCCCGTTTGCGTTCGCGTTCCCGTTCCCATTCCGCATCGATTTTCATGTTGACTTACCTACCATTTACCCCCTATTGGATGATTTTCAAAATAACAAAATATGTGTTTGCCTTTTTATTTTTAGACATGCTCCTACGAATATTCAAGTTGTAATGTCTATTTAATATTCTTTTTCCATACACAATTTGAACCCCATTTTCACCCCATTAGCGGTTAATTAATGTCCACCGTGTTGGACTTCAAAATAAATGTCATTTTCGCAGTCACCATCCCATAAAACCGCAAGAACGACATCCATATCCATTTTTAAGTTTACTTACCCCATTTACCCCCTAAGGGGTTGATTTTCAAAATCACAAAATACATGTTTGCCTATTTATTTTTTAGACATGTTCCTACGAAGTTTAAAGTTGTAATGTCTATTTTATATTCTTTTCCGTAACAAATTTGAACCCCATTTTCACCCCTTTAGTGGTTAAATCATGTCGACCGTGTTGGACTTCAAAATAAATGTTATTTTCGCAATCATCATCCCAGAAAACCCTAATAATGACATCCATATCTGCGTGCATGCCGTGGCAACCTGTAAGTACGATAGCGCCTTATTATGTAACCTTTAGCATACGTTCTGGGGGTCAAGTCTGCTAATGTTTTCGTCAAAATTGTAGTTCAATGGTGTTTGAATGGTAATGCTTTTTGACACAGTTCTTGTTTCTTAAACCCAAAACCGAAACACATTGTATTTCTTGAACCCGAAACGGAAACATATTGTGTCTCGATTTTGGGTTTAAGAAACGAGAACAGTGTCAAAAAGCATAACCATTCAAACACCATTGAACCACAATTTTGACGAAAACATTAGCAGACTTGACCCCCTGTTGTATGGTATGTAAATAGCGTTTATTGTGTTGGTTGTCCTAAATAAATAAATAAATAAAATATCTCACTCAGTCAGTCAGTCAGTCAGGACTTTGAATTTTATATATATAGATTAAAAACTCTCCTTCCGACATCTTTTTTTATGCGATAGACAGGAAGAGAATTCATATATTCACTATGCTGGGTATTTTTATTTAAATTCGTGTTTCGTATCTGAAAAAGTATTTAAATAAAAATATCCAAGTTAGTAACAAACGCCATGGGCCATCGACATACTGAAGAATAACCCTTATTTAAGCTGCATCAACTTTTATTTCGGATCACAGTGCTCTCCAATAAAATTTCCAAAAATACCACCACTAAGGACCGAGCAGTTTATAGCAAATCACAATAATCACTGAGACGATCCAAATCAGACTGCAGAGCCATTGAGTCTTCGACTGTATTAATCTTGGCATATATCTTCATGTCGTCCGCTAATTAGCTACAAACACAAGAGTTCTATATTGGTATTTTTTAAAATTAAAATAGATTTCGATCTAAAACAAATTAGTAACAGATGCGATACTGAAGAATGACCCTTATTTCAGTTGCATCAACTTCTGCTTGTGGATCACAGTGCTCGTCGACAGAATGCCCAAACAATGCCACCACAAAGAACCGAGTAATCTATAGCAAATTTCTAATTAGCTATAAACACAAGAGCAATCAATATTGGTATATATTTGATTAAATTAGTTTTTCAATCTAAAACAAATTAGTAACAAATGCGATAGTGAAAATGAGCCTTATTTCAGTTGCATCAACTTCTGTTGGTGGATCTCAGTGCTCCTTGATAGAATGCCCAATTGCCCAAACAATGCCACCACAAAAAACCGAGTAATGTTTAGCAAGTTTCTAACTAGCTACAAACACAAGAGTTCTATATTGGTATTTTTTAATTAAACTAGTTTTTCGATCTAAAACAAATTAGTTACAAATGCGATACTGAAGAATGACCCTTATTTCAGTTGCATCAACTTCTGTTTGCGGATCACAGTGCTCCCCGATAGAATTCCCAAACAATGCCGCCACAAAGGAGCGAGTAGTTTATAGCAAGTTTCTAACTAGCTACAAACTCAACGGTTCTATTTGCGGAGATGGTTACGGTCACATTGGGCGTCTTGTTAACATCATTTGCGAAGCAAGTAAAGGGATTAATACTTTGGTATGGACAATGGCATTCGGAGATTTGATGAATTCAATGTTTTTGTTTATTTATATTAGATTAGAACCTAAGTGAATCTTCTACTAATAGATCTTCTCTAAGGGTTTCGAGATACGATTCATACAGTACTGGAAACTGATTGAGTGCGAAATTATTTTACGCCTAAACGGATTTGATAACCTGAATTAAAACATAAGAATCTTCTTATCCTGGCTTAAGGTTTCGTTAGGATTTTTTGACTATCCACGCTAAGGAAGTGGCGGGCGGAAGTATTTTTTTTTTATAATAAATTCATGCGAGGGTGATACATTGATAAAATTACCTTTAGTAGGACTTACGTAACTTAATAAAATTTTAAATAAATATATTTTATTTTTATTTTATTCTTTAAGGTACAAAAGCACCTTAGAGACCAATACTGTATGTATTGGTCATAACAACATATTATACAGTAACTTATGAGTCTAAAAGCCTTACATTGTGCACAGCATAACAAAACATTGTTCAAAAAGTTACAAAATATTAATTGATAACAATTTTATTATACTAATTCCTAGGGCCCTATTTTTGAATCGCTCGGCTGGTGTCGAGCGCTCTTTTCTACTGATTTTCGTTCGACATCTCATACATTTGAGTCAAATGTCGGGCCAAAAAAAATAGGGCCCCTGTAGAGTAAATCAGAGACTAATGTTTAGAAAGATCTTAACATTATTTTTTTTCCACTTTTTTCCAATAAGGGAAGATAGGTAGGTAGGTACCTTCCGCAAACATAACATGTACGTACAGCCTAAGATTTTCTTTCATCGCCTCTTGGCTCTCTGGAGCAGGCACAATACGGACGCAATTTATTAGAAGGTCAGCCTTCCCACGATGTCACGCGATGCTTGCGTGGCCTGTACCAAATTGTTATTGATTTAAAATAATTACAGGCCCGGCTGCGCAAACAGTGCCGTCGTGAAGGAGCTGCACGATAATGTACTGACTGATCGTAGCTGTGTGTGGGTGGAATAATATAAAATAAACTAAGTTTGATTAAATGGTTGATGTAATCGTGAAATTTTTACCCACCTATTCAAATGGCCTACTTTCTATTCGTGTAATTTGATCGTCTAATAATATTTTTTTTAATTTTTATTTAGGATACAATAACAAAAATAAAATAACCAGTCATAGATATGGCTGGTGATTTTATATTTGTTATTTTGTAGATAATTTATTTTTGTTATTATTAAGATGAATAAATAATGAAAAATATTAGAAAAAATCGGCTCACCCGTAGCAACTTAGACGGGATTCGAACCCGCACCCTTAGGATTCCGGTCCAATGCACTACCAATTATGCTACCAAGCCACTAATGGATTTGGCGAAATTTTCTAATACTTTTTACGTTTCCGCTGAAGATCAGCGCCATCTCACCAATGTGAAGAGAATTACTTCGACATTTGAAAGCAGCGCCATTGCAGGTGCTAGACAATCAATTAAGGTGAAACAGTAATATAATTTTAACTTTTAGATTTTTGCATTCACAATGCTATTTTTATATTAAGATGAATAAATAATGAAAAATATTAGAAAAAATCGGCTCACCCGTAGCAACTTAGACGGGGTTCGAACCCGCACCCTTAGGATTCCGGCCCAATGCACTACCAATTATGCTACCAAGCCACTAATGGATTTGGCGAAATTGTCTAATACTTTTTACGTTTCCGCTGAAGATCAGCGCCATCTCACCAATGTGAAGAGAATTACTTCGACATTTAAAAGCAGCGCCATTGCAGGTGCTAGACAATCAATTAAGGTGAAACAGTTATATAATTTTAACTTTTAGATTTTTGCATTCACAATGCTATTTTTATATTAAGATGAATAAATAATTAAAAATATTAGGAAAAATCGGCTCACCCGTAGCAACTTAGACGGGATTCGAACCCGCACCCTTAGGATTCCGGCCCAATGCACTACCAATTATGCTACCAAGCCACTAATGGATTTGGCGAAATTGTCTAATACTTTTTACGTTTCCGCTGAAGATCAGCGCCATCTTACCAATGTGAAAAGAATTACTTCGACATTTGAAAGCAGCGCCATTGCAGGTGCTAGACAATCAATTAAGGTGAAACAGTTATATAATTTTAACTTTTAGATTTTTGCATTCACAATGCTATTTTTATATTAAGATGAATAAATAATGAAAAATATTAGAAAAAATCGGCTCACCCGTAGCAACTTAGACGGGGTTCGAACCCGCACCCTTAGGATTCCGGCCCAATGCACTACCAATTATGCTACCAAGCCACTAATGGATTTGGCGAAATTGTCTAATACTTTTTACGTTTCCGCTGAAGATCAGCGCCATCTCACCAATGTGAAGAGAATTACTTCGACATTTGAAAGCAGCGCCATTGCAGGTGCTAGACAATCAATTAAGGTGAAACAGTTATATAGTTTTAACATTTAGATTTTTGCATTATAATTGGTAGTGCATTGGGCCGGAAGCCTAAGGGTGCGGGTTCGAATCCCGTCTAAGTTGCTACGGGTGAGCCGATTTTTTCTAATATTTTTTTATTATTTATTCATCTTAATATAAAAATAGCATAGTGAATGCAAAAATCTAAAAGTTAAAATTATATAACTGTTTCACCTTAATTGATTGTTTAGCACCTGCAATGGCGCTGCTTTCAAATGTCGAAGTAATTCTCTTCACATTGGTTAGATGGCGCTGATCTTCAGCGGAAACGTAAAAAGTATTAGACAATTTCGCCAAATCCATTAGTGGCTTGGTAGCATAATTGGTAGTGCATTGGGCTGGAATCCTAAGGGTGCGGGTTCGAATCCCGTCTAAGTTGCTACGGGTGAGCCGATTTTTCCTAATATTTTTAATTATTTATTCATCTTAATATAAAAATAGCATTGTGAATGCAAAAATCTAAAAGTTAAAATTATATAACTGTTTCACCTTAATTGATTGTCTAGCACCTGCAATGGCGCTGCTTTCAAATGTCGAAGTAATTCTCTTCACATTGGTGAGATGGCGCTGATCTTCAGCGGAAACGTAAAAAGTATTAGACAATTTCGCCAAATCCATTAGTGGCTTGGTAGCATAATTGGTAGTGCATTGGGCCGGAATCCTAAGGGTGCGGGTTCGAACCCCGTCTAAGTTGCTACGGGTGAGCCGATTTTTTCTAATATTTTTCATTATTTATTCATCTTAATATAAAAATAGCATTGTGAATGCAAAAATCTAAAAGTTAAAATTATATAACTGTTTCACCTTAATTGATTGTCTAGCACCTGCAATGGCGCTGCTTTCAAATGTCAAAGTAATTCTCTTCACATTGGTGAGATGGCGCTGATCTTCAGCGGAAACGTAAAAAGTATTAGACAATTTCGCCAAATCCATTAGTGGCTTGGTAGCATAATTGGTAGTGCATTGGGCCGGAATCCTAAGGGTGCGGGTTCGAACCCCGTCTAAGTTGCTACGGGTGAGCCGATTTTTTCTAATATTTTTCATTATTTATTCATCTTAATATAAAAATAGCATTGTGAATGCAAAAATCTAAAAGTTAAAATTATATAACTGTTTCACCTTAATTGATTGTCTAGCACCTGCAATGGCGCTGCTTTCAAATGTCGAAGTAATTCTTTTCACATTGGTGAGATGGCGCTGATCTTCAGCGGAAACGTAAAAAGTATTAGAAAATTTCGCCAAATCCATTAGTGGCTTGGTAGCATAATTGGTAGTGCATTGGGCTGGAATCCTAAGGGTGCGGGTTCGAATCCCGTCTAAGTTGCTATGGGTGAGCCGATTTTTCCTAATATTTTTAATTATTTATTCATCTTAATATAAAAATAGCATTGTGAATGCAAAAATCTAAAAGTTAAAATTATATAACTGTTTCACCTTAATTGATTGTCTAGCACCTGCAATGGCGCTGCTTTCAAATGTCGAAGTAATTCTCTTCACATTGGTGAGATGGCGCTGATCTTCAGCGGAAACGTAAAAAGTATTAGACAATTTCGCCAAATCCATTAGTGGCTTGGTAGCATAATTGGTAGTGCATTGGGCCGGAATCCTAAGGGTGCGGGTTCGAACCCCGTCTAAGTTGCTACGGGTGAGCCGATTTTTTCTAATATTTTTCATTATTTATTCATCTTAATATAAAAATAGCATTGTGAATGCAAAAATCTAAAAGTTAAAATTATATAACTGTTTCACCTTAATTGATTGTCTAGCACCTGCAATGGCGCTGCTTTCAAATGTCGAAGTAATTCTCTTCACATTGGTGAGATGGCGCTGATCTTCAGCGGAAACGTAAAAAGTATTAGACAATTTCGCCAAATCCATTAGTGGCTTGGTAGCATAATTGGTAGTGCATTGGGCCGGAATCCTAAGGGTGCGGGTTCGAACCCCGTCTAAGTTGCTACGGGTGAGCCGATTTTTTCTAATATTTTTCATTATTTATTCATCTTAATATAAAAATAGCATTGTGAATGCAAAAATCTAAAAGTTAAAATTATATAACTGTTTCACCTTAATTGATTGTCTAGCACCTGCAATGGCGCTGCTTTCAAATGTCGAAGTAATTCTTTTCACATTGGTGAGATGGCGCTGATCTTCAGCGGAAACGTAAAAAGTATTAGAAAATTTCGCCAAATCCATTAGTGGCTTGGTAGCATAATTGGTAGTGCATTGGGCCGGAATCCTAAGGGTGCGGGTTCGAATCCCGTCTAAGTTGCTACGGGTGAGCCGATTTTTTCTAATATTTTTCATTATTTATTCATCTTAATATAAAAATAGCATTGTGAATGCAAAAATCTGAAAGTTAAAATTTTGTTATTATATTCCACGTATTTTTTAAAATACTGTGTCGACGAGCTAACTTTGCTTTTCCTTATATTGTTAAATCGGTCTTTTCAAAAAGGAGAGTTTCCAGTGCCATAAATAAAATAAAACTACAAAGCCTATTCAATAAAAACATAAAGTAAGATATTATTATGGACAACTATATTAACCGATAGATTTGTTTTAAACTTTCAAAAAATATTTAAAAAATTAGTAATGTTTGACCGTGAGTTTTAAATTAGTTAAGTATAGGTTTTGTGAAAAGTCAATACGGATTCTTTCGGACATCGATTCCTATACGGAAGTTAAATAATTTGTAAAACAAAATAAAATAAAAAAATTTGCTAAAGTCAAAATTCACAGTATTTTGACTTTAGCACAAAATAAATGAACAAAATTCTCCACGAAAGCGTGGATAACTTGTTTATAATTTTATAGACAGAGCAATAAACCCAACGGACTTTTAGTAATGGACATCCGATAATAAAATTTAGATTATTACGACCTTTTAATGCCTGAGAAAATAGTATTTTCTTATCTTTATTATTTTATTTTGGTAATATATTCAAAATTTTACAACTCTACCTTATTTTGATGGAAAGCGTGTTTTTATGGAGGGCCATTTATAAGTGTTATTTTACGAGTTGGTATTGCTTTTTTATGACAAAGTGGATAAAGTGCCAAATAATCAAATGCTATACTAGGAACTATGGTTTTATTCTACAGTACCAAAAATCTACTTTAAATTATGTTTGTAATAATTATATAGCAAGTAGTTATATTTATAAGTACTGTGAATGTGTAGTTTCTTTTTTTCTATCAGAGAGTCACGAGTCTCTATGAAGTAAGGGCGTTATAATAATGCAAATAGATACTATCCTTTAATTAAATTGATACATCTTTTATTAACATCATGTATTAGTGAAACTCATAACAAATAAACTAATTAGTAGTAAATAAGAACAATTAAGAAGCCTTTCTTATAACTACACCCTAGTCGTATGAAAGCAATCTAGTTGCTCACTAGACAAAAGAATGATTGATATAGCTCCGGCGTAGAAATGCGTGCTTTCCCACACTTAGTAAGGATTAAGTATTATACTTATTATTGCTGAGTTAAGTACGCCATGGTAGTTAAGAATTAACTTAAGTCCATAAACCTTCAATAGAGTGCTTATTGTTGTATTTTATATGCTCTAACTCACTGAAGCTGTATTATATTACCTATTGGGCTTATTTAACAGAGAAAGGGCGATGAAAAAGCAAAATGGGGAGCTTTAATATATCAATGGCAATATTTATGAAGAAAGTTAACAACAAAAATTATTTATTTATGAGTAAGATATAAAATAAGTATTTGCATAATTGTCTCTTGCCTATTACCAAAAATAATTAAACATCAATTTACGAAAAATTTAAAAGCCATCAGTTTTTGAATGCAAGTTTAATATTTTATGTTTGTAACTTTTAGAATTTTAGATACAATTTTTTTTTTTATATTTTAGCCATGATTAACACATTTTAGACACTAGTTTCCGGTAAATATCACCACTGCATCGCCAGGGAAACCAAAAAGCGAATATCCCAACTTATTCACACGTCATGAAACCCAACTGTATTATTCCCAAGACAAGCGCCGAAAAGTTGCGCTCCCAACATTTTACGTGGGCGCAAAAACGTGTACAGATGTACAAAAGTTTGTGACACCTCAACGCCAAGCGAAGATGGATGGCCATAATTTTTTCCCTTGTAAATAATATATTACGAGGAAGATAAAGGCAGGGAACCCCCACCTTGTTTTAAGCTTACAGCAATAAATCTGGGGCGTCGCGAATCGAGTTAGTTCTCGCAACAAATGTTCGTGTCTAAAATTTTCTGTATCAACTTTTTCAGTGTCCAGCCTTTCTTGAATTAATTTTTGTATTTCCGACTGTCAGTTACACGACGCTGATTGATTAGTTCGGCTCGGATATTTCTAGTTTATTATGTATTTGGATAAATTTCTCGTTGCTTTCTACTCAAATAGAAAGCTAACAAATAACTGTAACTGGTGGCATTTCACTTTAATATTCTAACTTTAGTTTCTGAGAAATATTTTTGTTATATAATGCTGCTGAAGCTGCTAAGTAATATAATATTAAAAAAAGTATTAAAAAAATTATTAAAAACACGACTGCCCTGCCAAAAACGAACTAAAAAGTTAAACAACAATAGTTATTTGTTATACAAGTGACCAAAATCAAATTGTGCTGCGAGTGGCGACTTTAAATCACGAACTAGCGAGGTAGTCTAGAATTGAATCACGAGCGTAGCGAGTGATTCTAATATAGACTACTGAGCACAGTGAGTGATTTAAAGACACGAGGCAGAACAACATTTTGATCTCGTGTAAAACATACAACTTTTCACCTCGACCAGCGAGAAAATTTTCACTTGACTTTCCTGGCAAAAAAGCATAATTCAGCATTAGAAACTTGTTCACTTAACTCTTTTGGAGTTAGGAAACTATCTTGATCGTTGGACACATTAATTTTTGTAATTTATCACAAAAATAATTCAATCAAACCTATGCTGAAAAATTTTATTCTTAGAGTCAGTAATTCCCGTCGTTTTGATTACATTACGTTGTGTTTTTCTCTTATTCATTAATATTCCGTCTTATTTATTTATTTATAATCATAAAACATATAATTTGTTAGTAAATTTCATTAATTTTTCTTATTTCATATTTGTTTTATGCATGTGACCTCATTACCTTCATACTCTTTATTTCAAATTATCAACCTTCTTTTTTAACAATCCTTATTTAAAACTCCTTGGTATATCCGTGTATTTTATTTTTTTACTTTTTAATCCGTGTATGACACCATAAAGCACTCTATCTATCCTTTTCTCACATATCAATTTTACAAGTGTCATCCTTGTCACTTTATTTGTTTTTCCTTTATTATTTTAAAAGTGGTGTTAGAAATTAAAAAAGCACTTTGTCTCACGCTCGCAGCAAAAATCGATTTTGCTGCGAGTTTTTACGCGCCAAAAGCACCCTTTTCGTGCTGGAGAGGTGAAAAAGTCATTGCAGTCGAGGGACCTTATTATGGAACAATTTTTGATAAATATTTCAGACATTTTAGTGCATATTATATAGTTTTGGAATGTGCTCATCAAGGCCTTTCATTTGATGCCCATATTGTAATAATAAAAGAATTTTATTTTCACATTTGAAAATGGCGTCTTACAGTCGCCATATTGATATTTTCTAAAAAACATATAGCCAGTGTCACTGGAGATTCTGTAAGGATTCTAACGATACCCCATTTATCTAAATCAGTTCAGGCATTTAGAAGTTATGGTAGAATAAAGAAACTCACATACCCACAAACATACATGAACCCTGAACACATTACACTCTTTTTGCTTTGGGCAGTCGTGTAAAAATACGACTCGCTCCAGATTAATTCTATGACGGGTATCGAACCCGCGACCTTTGGATATCCAGTCCAATGCTGTGACCGATGAGTTACTGTGTGTGTGTATATGTGTGTGTGTGTCACAGTGACTCGGTAGCTCAGCGATACTTACTACTAATTCGATGATCGAAGACTAATTCTTATAATCGTCTATCGAATCACACCACTCCATTCTACTGTTTATCATCAGGCTTAGTTTTTTTCTTTACTACATCAATAATATAATAAAAGTAACACAAAAATCATGCCTCCCTTTATAACTGGAAAATATAAAATTGGGTGAAATATTCAGACAAGCATTTATAAAAGAGCTTTGATTTGTAAACCCATGAAAAAATGTCGATTGCTTTTTGTGATTGATCTAAATTTTGCGTTGAAATGTATATCGTTAAATAAATCCTTTGACAATATTCATACAACTGTAATTTCATATTTTGTATTAAAATTTGACAATTATTTAAAACATATTACATCGTAAAGTATGGTATCTGCTTAGAATAAAAAGGCCAAGAATGATAGTATCCTAAAAGGCGGTCTGTCAAAAGTGAGGCAAAAATGAAATTTATGTGTGCGTAAGGTCCTTGTGTTAACGCTCGACGAAACGCACACAGCAAAAAAATAATGTTGCCAATACATGAAATTTTCCCTTAAAAGTAGGGAAATTGAAACTATCGTCGTATTTAGAGTTGCGATAGTATGTAGATTTCACCATTTAAATGTAACTAGAGTTTGCTTGAAATAAAACGATTTTTAACGGATACTACCGTTAAAAATTGTTTTATTTCATGTCTAGTGAGCGCGTAAGCTTGAGAAGTGAATAGAGTTTGCTTGTCAAAACTAGAGAGGGGCAAGGGTTTAAACCGAAAGTCTGTATAATATATATATTTTTTAAATAAGATGTCGACTGTGCAATGCTAAAAATGACAAAATTAAAGGTGGTGGCCAACTTTTTTGTTTGTGGGCCGATTTTGATGAAACTCGGTCCGGAGTACTATTTTAACAAAAAAACAGCAACACAAAGTTAAATATGTAAAAAATCCAAGATGGCGGCCAACTATTTTGTTTGTGGTACGATTTCGATAAAACTCGGTTCTAGGTACTATTTTAACAAGATAACAGCATAGCAATGTTAAAAATATAAAAAATCCAACATGGCGGCCAACTTTTTTGTTTGTGGGCCGATTTTGATGAAACTCGCTTCGGAGTACCATTTTAACAAAAATACAGCAACGCAATGTTAAATATATAAAAAATCCAAGATGGCGGCCAACTTTTTTGTTTGTGGGCCGATTTCGATAAAACTCTGTTCTAGGTACTATTTTAACAAGATAACAGCATAGCAATGTTGAAAATATATAAATCCAAGATGGCGGCCAACTTTTTTGTTTGTGAGCCGATTTTGATGAAACTCGGTTCGGAGTACTATTTCAACAAAAAAACAGCAACGCAATGTTAAATATATAAAAAATCCAAGATGGCGGCCAACTTTTTGTTTGTGGTACGATTTCGATAAAACTCGGTTCTAGGTACTATTTTAACAAGATAACAGCAACGCAATGTTAAAAATATAAAAAATCCAAGATGGCGGCTAACTTTTTTGTTTTTGGGCCGATTTCGATGAAACTCAGTTCGGGGTACTATTTTGATAAGAAAACAGCAACACAATGTTAAAAATATAAAAAAACCAAGATGGCGGCCAACTTTTTTGTTTGTAAGCCGATTTCGATGAAACTCGGTTCGAGGTACTATTTTAACAAGATAACTGCAACGTAATGTTAAAAATATAAAAAAATCTGACATGGCGGCCAACTTTTTTGTTTGTGGGTCGATTTTGATAAAACTCGATTTGGGGCATTATTTTGACAAGAAAACAGCAACGCAATGTTCAAAAGATAAAAATCCACGCTGGCATTAAAATTTTTGTTTGTGGGCTGATATCGATGAAACCCGGTTTCGGGTATTATTTTTAAAAGAAAACAGCAACGCAAAGTAAAAACCAGCCAAGTGCTAGTCAGACTTGCGCACGAAGGATTCCGAACCAAAAACAGCAAATTATGACGTTTGTGGTATGACAACCCCTTTAATATTTTTTTTCTGTTTTTAGTATTTGTTGTTATAGCGGCAACAGAAATACGTCATCTTTAATTAACCCGTCTTTCTATCACGGTTCATGAGATACAGTCTGGTGACAGACAGACAGACAGATGGACAGCGGAGTCTTAGTGATAGGGTTTCATTTTTCCCCTTGGGTACAGAATCCCAAAAATGACAAAGATGGTAGCTAACTTCCTTATTTCTTTTTCTTTTTTTCAACCGAGTTACATCGAAATAAACCCAAAAACAAAGTTCACCGCTATCTCAACTCTATGTCAATTTTAATATTGCGTTGCTGTTATCTTGTTATAATAGTATACCTCGAACCGAGTTTCATCAAAATCGGCCAACAAACAAAAAAGTTGACCGCCATTTTGGATTTTTTATATTTTTAACATTGCGTTGCTGTTTTCTTGTCAAAATAGTAACTTGAACCGAGTTTCATCGAAATCGGCCCACAAACAACAAAGTTGGCCGCCATCTTGGATTTTTATATTTTTAACATTGCGTTGCTGTTTTGTTGTTAAAATAGTAACCTGAAACGAGTTTCATCGAAATCGGCCCACAAACAAAAAAGTTGGCCACTATCTTATAATTTTTATCATATACAATTTTTTTCAAATGAGAACATTGCCTTTTTTTTTCAATGCTAGCAACCCTTTTAGTAGATAAGTAGTTGTCGAATTGCGTGGAATCTTAATTATGATGTATGCGGTAATTGAGATGTGTTTAACTTTTAATTGATCAACCAAGTAAATGCGGGAGATTTTTTCCCCGTACTGGCAACATTTTCATAAAATGTGAAGTGACAAATATAGTTATTTTTGATGAATGATTTACGTAAAAATGTAAGTGAAATCACGTTAATTACACGTGAAATGTAATCTACAATCTTTCTAGTGTTTTTTCGATGTAATGTGACCTGATTGTGACATCCGTTCATTGCGCAAACCCTAATTTTTAATGAAATTTCAGGAGTTGTGTTCGACACGAATATCACTTGATAAATGGCGGGCCGAATAGTCATACTTAGCCATTCTGGCTCAGTTTGAGTTGCCTCACCATACGGACGCGGATTAGGTATCTGGGTCTTATTAATCTAAGGGTATCTGCTAACTTATGTATAGATTTTTTTACTGAATATTTACTAATTACCTAATAAGGTACTTGTGGAACAACAACTTTTAAATACTACTGAGTGAAAGTTAAAGTTAGTTTAACAGATTTCGGAGAGCAAATATCTATTTATTGGTTTAAAAAAATGGAACAGAATTTATATGAAACTAACTTCCTTACGCGACTTCGTCCGCGTGGACATTCTGAAAATCCCTTAGGAACCTTTGATCGGGATAAAAAGAATTGTATGTTTTAATTCAGGCTATTAACTGTTTGTGTGCTAAATTTCATCCAAACCGTTCAGCCGTTTTTGCGTAATTGAGTAATAAACCTCCCAAGCTTTAAACATTCAAACAACAACTTTCTTATTTATAATATTAGTAGCAAATAATAATTTTCTGTTAAATCTGATGGACTAGAACATGTCCAAAAATTTGAAACTTGCTCTTTGCTTTTTATTTTATAGTTTCTTTTTTTTTAAAGTGAGTGCAAAATGTTGAGCTTCCGGCATAAAAAATGTTTTTCATGTCAGTGGCTTCCGGTCTCTGAATTTTCCAAAGAGAATATTACACATAGGTACAACAGCCTTTACCATTAGTAAATACATTATGCACTACGCCATAAGTCAATTAGGTCCCAGCTCTACTAGGGTGAGACAAATGTAGAGCAACATCTATAATGGTCCAATGAGACAAAGACATATTAAATTAACTGTGATGTCTTAATGATCTTCACCATCTAAAAATATAGAGAGTACTTGCCACAGGTTTTTAATATTTTTTTTATCTAAAACTTAAAAAGAAAAACAAGTATGCTTGAGGCTCTAGAAAATGGACTTAACACTGTGAAAGCTGTTTGGTGAAACTACTTCTTTAAATACTTTCCAATATACAGAATTTATATTTCGATCTTTCCTTATCAAAAAACTTGTTTTCTCTACGCAATACCTTATACTTTCAATAAAAAGCCGCGCTGTATCCATTAAAAGCGTTTAATTTCATTATTTACTTATATCAAGTAGATTTTACTAAAAAACAGAATATCGTAAACTTGCGTGTTTCTAATAATTATGTTTTCATTTTATCTGACGTGCATTTTAATGATAACTAGGAGGTAAAACCGGCAGGAGAAATCTGATAGTCCACATAACGAAGCCTTTAATGAGGACTCGCTTCTGCATATTCTGATTAACGTATGTAGAAGGTTTTAATGGTTGTCTTGGAAAGTGGCGAGTTGGAAAACTGGATAATTATATGAAATGCTTTAATGTATGTACACCGCTAACTAAGAGCAATAATTCTCTTGAATTTAGTTTTCGGGCTGGCTGTGATTATATTTTATCCAAATTATAATTGATATAACATCTATTTTTAACTTCGCCGTCTAAAAAAATAGCTTAGATATTATTGTACTGAAATCTTTCAAAAAACTTTGGAAACTACAAGTTAAAATTCTGGAGGAAACGGTATATAGATTATAATTAAGTAATAACATTGGGTTTGAAAGTCATACATTTTTTTGCTTCAACTTTGTTTCCGAGTTCAGTTATTTTCAATTTTTACACGACTGCCCAAAGCAAAAAGAGTGTTATGTGTTCAGGGTTCATGTATGTTTGTGGGTATGTGAGTTTCTTTATTCCACCATAACTTCTAAATGCCTGAACTGATTTGGATAAATGGGGTATCGTTAGAATCCTTACAGCATTCCGAGTGACACTGGCTATATTTTTTTTAGAAAAAATCAATATGGCGACTGTACGACGCCATTTTCAAATGTGAAAAAAAATTTTTTTCTTCTATTATTACAAAATGGGCATCAAATGAAAGGCCTTGATGAGCACATTCCAAAACTATATAATATGTTACTAAAATGTGTGAAAAAAAATTAAATAAATTTAAAAAATATTAAAAACACGACTGCCCTGCCTAAAACGAACTAAAAAGTTAAACAACAAGTGTCATTGCAGTCGGGGGACCTCTTTGATCAAAAATTGTTCCATAATAAGGTCCCCCGACTGCAATGACACTTGTTGTTTAACTTTTTAGTTCGTTTTTGGCAGGGCAGTCGTGTTTTTAATATTTTTTAAATTTATTTAATTTTTATAAGAATGCCACTAGTGGCAAATGTCTAGACATTTTTTTTGTCGAGTAACTTTCTGATTTATGTAAATTTTTAGATTAATTATAAAATATTTAATCGAGCAGTAAGAATTTTATTGAAAAACTATTCCAGAAAGTTTTCAGTACAAAAACAGTAAAGTTATTGCGGTAAAAAAATACTAGTGATGTAAAAATCTTAATATGATTAAATACATAATAATAACATAACATTACCGTCTCCTTTTTGAGCCTGCAATGTTTTATTTCGGGATCTGCCATTACAGTCCCGGGATTATCACATCAAACGCTCGGCGTCCTCTTAATACTTGATGATGGAGAGGCTCCGGGCCCATTACCCGTCAACCACAATAACATTATTTATTTGTTAATATTAACATGAAGCTCTCACTATATACCATCTGCCAATCTTCTTTACGGAACAATGGCGATTTGTTGGTATCGTGTTTCAATACGTATAAACTGGATCTGAAATGCGTAGATATGTTTATATTAACCAATAATAATAATAACAAAACATAATTATGATGGCGATGGTTTTTGAAGAGAAATTTACTAATCCAACAGTGTTTATTATTATTGTTAGAGATTTTCTTGCTTTTTGTAACGTTTTATTAACTATAGTTTTCAGATACTTATGACTACTGTTTCATAAATGAGTATTTTATTGAAAATAATCGATTAAGTAAGTACCTTAAACTTGCCAAATAAGTAAATATTAAAAAAAATGGACTACACTGCCGACTAAAACATGTTATTGTTTGAAAATATTTTTGAGATATTTTGATATCGCAAAAATAATTTCAAACATCAATTTTCAAATCTTAATAACGATGCCGTACTTCTTATAGCTAAATATACTAACACATTCGTTTGGTATGTCACATTTCTGAAGTAACGCATATTTTACAAAGCGGCCGCCCGCGGTTTCACCCGCGTGGTTCCCGTTCCCGTAATAATATCGGGATAAAAAGTATTCTATGTTTTAATCCAGGCTATCTACTATCTGTGTGCCAAATTTCAACCAAATCTGTTCAGTAGTTTTTGCGTGATTGAGGAACAAACATCCAAACATCTAAACATCCAAACCCAGAAACTTTCACATTTATATAGGTAATATTAGTAGGATAAGTCCTCGATACATCGCGTTTTCTTTTCGCTTGACATTAAATAAACACATGTATATTATAATAATATTATTAATTGCTTTAAAATACTGCCATAAAATGTATGGTACCTACTTATATAGAAGTCCCGCTCTTTCTGGAGTGTCTGGCCATGTTCGAAATTGCTTTTCTATTTCTATTTCTATTAAAGTTTTTTGTCGCGCTAGGAACTCCTTTGCATAGAACTGATAGTTCTGATAGAGATCTCATCTGATAGAAAACTGATAGAGTTCTATAGCCCGTTTAGGCCTAAGATTTTACATAAAATGTAAAACTTCGATTTGTTCCGAGTAGCTATTCTGTTTTGTCTTCTTAGGTATACAATGTGCCAAGTCACAAAATGCACAAACGAAAGGACGTGAAACTTAGCTCAATAATCTATCGTGAGTAAAAAATGAAATTAACAGCTTTTTTATTTATCCGTTTATTGACAATAACTTATAAACTATCAGGGTTATTGAGTCAAATGAGCGTAGCGAACAATTTTCTAAGTCTATGGTCGAAATAAATAATGAATATGAAATTAAAAAATTGCAATAATAAATAATTCTTAATTAGAAAAATAAAAAAATAAAAATTGTATCCCAAATTTTTGCAGTGTTTTTTAACATTCGTGATTTTTCTCGGAAATACGACCCTGAAACCCCAATTTTTTTTAAAGTAGCTTTTTTTAAATATAGATTTGAGCTTAGTTTCACGTCCTTTCGTTTGTGCACTTTATGACTGGGCACATTAAATTTTGTGCTTTTATGCTCAGTTAAAGTCACGCTGACTATGCATTTCAATATCAAAAGCTGTTTTTTAAGGCTCTATATAATTGTTATTACTGATTCAAAAACGTCGTGTATAGAAAACATGAATAATTAGTTTAAGCATATTGTTTTGACACGCAATGTAATAAGAGCCCTTTCATAGTGTTATTTGTATTTTTTTCCTACGGCACTCTAGCATTTATAAGTATTCTACATTTTATAATTATATTTTCCTGATATAAGTACCTAATCTAAATTTGTAATTAAATAATTATGTCTTCACATAGCAACTCGCTTTTATTCAAAACATGTTCTTACATTAAAAATACTAATATTACCCAAAAGTTCGAAAACGTCTAATAATTATATTAAAAAAAACATTACAGATCAGCTATAAAAAACATATGCTGAAAATAATCAAAGCATTAATTCTTGCATTATTAAGATTGAATAAGGCATATAAGTAAATTTCTGTTAGCTCATAATGCTGAGCAAACAGTAATTTCCAAAGGGAGCGTTCGCGATGTTAATAGTAAAATAAAAAGTATAATAAAAGCTGCGACATTATATTTCTCGAGCCACGCAATATTTTTTGTCGAGTAATAATTCCATCCAACGCTTTTATAACTCATTTACAATTTACATAGGAAAACATAAGCTTTATTGGAACTCAGCAAGGTTCAATACTGACCGCGTTTAGATGGGTGGGAGTGGTACTTAAGCGGTCAGTTTTCACCTGGTTTTTTGATAGGGTGTGCGTGATTTTTAAGACACATTTAATAGTGGAATTATGTCCCTAATATCATACGTAAACCTGTAAAATAAAATTACAAATTGAAGAGTTTGGATGTTTGTTACTCAATCACGCTTTACTATATGGAATGGAATTGGATGTTTGGCTCTCAGATAGTTTATAAACTGGACGTAGGATACTTTATATCCTGGGCGAAGGTTTCCTAGATTTTTTTCCATTGTCCACGTGAACGAAGTCGCAGGAGGAAGCTATCAAGCTAGTATATAATCTTTCAATTATTAAAAAGTAACATGAAAATAAATTACTAAAATTCAACAAAAAAATTAAGGTTCGGATCAATGTTATCAGTACCCGTAGCACGAACATCTACCGAGGAAAAAAAAGACGCGTAAAAAAAAACGAAAATACTTTACGCCGTTCCTGTTATGCCAAATCATACTATGATTTAAAAATGTTATGCGAGCGAGATGGACCCGTTTTGGATAGAAGGTTCGTCCGCTCTAAAACGCTACTTAGTGTGGGATATGAAACCTTTCCTACGCTAACCGTCGTTTGTTTTGTTACGCTAGCTATGATCTCCTTGGTAACTGCTGTAGTGAAAATAGTCTGGGTTATCCTAAGATTGCATGTACAAAATGTTAATGTGTGCGTGCACAGAAAACCACGATTTGTTCGAACCTTTATTTTAAATATTGTGCTCTCCGGGCGCAAAGCTTGTTATTTGCAAGGGCCGTATGTACCGAGTTACTGCGATATAACCTCGTAATGTGCTTGATATTAAACCTTCCCGTTTTAATAGCTCTGACAGATGCTGTTTCTTTTTTGATTGGATTCTTCGCTCGCTTATTACAACGGGCCATAATAAATTTCACAACGTCGACGTAAACCAGGATATGTCGTTAGCATCGTCATCAAAATGTTTTGTTGGTAATTTTTTGTTTTTATTGGTTTCGCGAATTCATGTCGAATGGAGATTTGAGTACTGTGGTGCTGAATTTAAAGAGTTTCATTATGTTAGTAAGCGGAGTTTTTGAAATTGTATTTTGAAATCTGGAGTGTTAATCCTAAGCTCTAAGTAGAGTAAGTTAAGTAAGTAGTAAGTAAAGCAAAAGTAAGCTCTATCCGAGTTTTATTTATATTTTATACGTTATACTATATTTTAAGTTTTCAGTTTATTTATTCTTCATTTTTACAAAATATCTACCTATAATTTTAGTATTTTTCGAAATAACACTCTTTTCGAAACAGGTAAAATAAATGCTGTCCTATTTTATATAATGGAATGAGAATTTTTGTTTTCTATAGTCTTACTTAAAAAACAATGTGATTTTTGTTAAAACAAAATCTGAAAACCATTTCTAGAGTTGATCATTATTATTATTTTACTAACTCTGTGTATGGACATAACCTTGAATTGTCGAAGAAATTAAAGCTTATACAATTTTTTATTTCAACTCTGGTACTTTGCCGAAGTACCTATATTTTTAATCACAGATTAACACATTCACACATCGCACACACATGTCCAACAGTCAGTAACTACTTATTTCTTGCTTCCTGACGTCCTGGACAAAGCCTGGCGTCGCTATGACACATGATTAATGACGTCACTGCCCCAAATCTGCTCCTAAGTCCGATTCTTTGGGGAACTGCGCTTTCAAAACTTATGAAATATGATCCTTATGAAAGGTTAGTAGTCGAGTGTATTTAATGTTAATTAAATAAACGGGAAATCTTTTTTATGGTAGGACACTAAGTACGTAATAGTATCTACAAACTGTTTTTTTTTGTGGTGTATCTTTTACCGTCTAACTGAACAACTTTGTATATGGGACCAAATTAATTAGAGCAAAGAAATAATCAGCTGTTCCATAGAAAACGTCAATATCAACACGACCAAAATGTATTCAAAACAGCTGATTTTTTTAGCTCTGTTTTTCAGTTTGAAGCCACTATACAATATTTGTCAAATGTTTTCGATTTCTCCCTGTAGTGTTACTACACAACTATTATTAGATATTAGGTAACTGCTAGGTATACATTTTCTACCCATGTTCTCATGGCACCTTGAATTAATCGGAAACAGTCAAGTACTTATGTACACAAATCCAGTGTAACCTACCCTACCGCCTAAATGTAAACCTGATTGCAATCTAAGGCCTTGATTTCATGTTGCCGGAACGGATTTCGGTTCGGTTGTGATTAGATATTTACAAGCCTCTCAAAGGAACGGAGATACACACCGAGGCTGTATAACTTAGGTATGTAACATGATTTTAAGAGCATTAACTAATCTATACATAATCAAAGAGTGGGAGCTCGATGGCACAGTGGTTTAGGGCCTGGCCTAGTGATTGCGGAGGTTAAGCCACTTTCGCAAGGGTCAGTCATGGGATGGGTGATCAAAATATATTATCTCGAGCTCCTGCGTGCTTCGGAAGGCACGTTGAGCCGTTGGTTCCGGTTGCATTTGCAGTCGTTAACACCCACTAAGCCGCATTGGGCCCGCGTGGTGGGTAATGGCCCATCCTCCTTATCCACCCATAAGGAAGGCCTAAACCCCAGCAGTGGATTATTAAGAATAGACATTAAGAATGGATGATGATGTACTCTTTAATGATGGTCAATGAAAGAGTACATCATTATCGTATCCGCCGCACGACACCCATTGTTGGATATAGGGTGGTTATTGACTTATAAGGACCCTATATAATATACCTTAAAGTGGCGCCCTCATCTTAATTAAATTTATTGCTCGCTAAGTACCTACATAATGTGAGCAAAAGTGGCCACTTAAGGGACTTTAGCTACCACTACTACTACAACTAACTATATTTTACTGAGGTTATTGTTTGTAAATAAACTATAGAACCTTAACTTCAATCTGTACATGTGAATTTTCGATACATTATGTACTTAGCGAGCAATAAAATTAATTAAGACGAGGGCGCCACTTGAGGGCTATAGGAGACTTAAACGAGGAGTAATTCCTTTTTTAATAACGCATTAACATAAATATGATAACTAAACATAAGGACTTGGGAACAATATAGCCCCTAAAGTATTTTCATCCAAAAAAAAATACAATGTCTTTACTAAACTTTTTCCAAGAAATCGAAAGGGCTTTAAAGCAACATTAGTTACCTACCTACTAAAAATTAACAACCATTATATTACAACAGTTGTAATTAAATTAATTATACGTCAATCAAAACTTAAGTAAGTAAGATCAGCAACTTAAAATAGAACTTCAAACTAACATGTACCCTGCCAAAATCACAGACACTGGAATCCCAGTTCTACCCTTGTAACGAGGGTAGGGCAAACTATGATCTCAAGATTCTCCAGTGAAATTAAGCACTAAAACTTTTATTTATATTTCTAACGACCTTGGACCTAGGATTTGGTCCGAGAGAATATAAGATGGTTTCTCATTTACTTAAATAAACTTTTTAGATGAAAAATTACTTTATATCTTTTACTAATAAATCAAATTATATTTTTTTCTAGTTTATTATTTAGTATTAAAATAATTCTTCCTATACAGCGTGAAATTTTAATCATTTAGTTCCCGCCGTGGGTTGGTTCCACTCATGATTACAAGCAATTTTTACTATGGGGCCAACTCTCCTACTCGCTAAAAAAACAGCTGTTCCATACAAAAGTTCAGTACCTAACCTACTCGACCTTAATGTATGGAACAGCAGATTTTTTTTGCGAGTAGGAGAGTTGGGCCATAGTAAAAGTTGCTTGTAATCATGAGTTGAACCACCCCACGGCGGGAACCAAATAATTAAAATTTCAGCGTGTATAAATATTCTTCATTTCATAAAATTCATAAGTAAGGTATAACTAGCATTTTATAAAAATCAACTATTATAGGTACTATATCTATGAAAGCTTATAGTGAGATAATACCAATTTTTTCCACTAATAAAATTGCTATATTTATACTGGAAATTATTTTCAGGGTCATAATTTGCAAATTATTTTGTCATAATGCTGCTTTTTAGAGCTTTACGTATGTACGGTATTGTAAATAAAATTACCCGTGGTCACACCGATCAACGTGGTAGCTTGGTGTGACCGCCACGGAAAGGTTATGATGAGATTTAAAGATATCCAATGTGTCACATGCTTTACTATACAAACATATTAAGTACGTAAGACACAGAATTTAATATATAGTGTTCTTGGAACATAGATGCCAGTATGTCACGTAAGAACCCTTGTGAGTCACGGTGGAACTCATATATCAGACGTAAGGTCAGCCCTCGGGAGTTAATTCGGAGTGACAAGTGACGTGACGAGGCTTGAAGAGATAAGAGACGCGTTATTGTCGCTACTTTATTTATTATGCTTTCCTGTTTATGCCTTATGAAAGGTCTTCTGGGTAACAATATAAGACACCTAGATTTTTTGATGTTATAAGTAAAACGTGCAGAAAAAAATCTTCTTCTTATTTTTGTTTTGGCAATCTACTTTCTCCTTGGAAGTAATTTTTGCCAGTGTCAATTGTTGAATAGTTCAATGGTAGGTATTGTTTCAGTTTACATTAGAATGCGGGTGCATTGCATTCCAATGCTGCTTGGAGGATTTGGCACCGAGTATATCAAGACAGTTTACTCGGTAAGTTCTGCCGAGGTAGCCACCACTACAATAAAAGTCTCAGCTTCACACAACCAAGATCGCGCATATTTCAATCATCCCACCACATATTGTTCAGTTGCGTAGACACTTGTACCACAGAATAGATAATAGTACTAGCGTACAGAATTTGCACTCCGCAGATTCGGTTAAATAAATTGCGACTCTAGCCCCGACACAATAAAGTGCAATTCAGGTCGCACAGCGCTCCCTTTGCTCCAAAACACTCGCTTAGTAGTTGCCTCTCTTTCTATCGCGTAGGTCTTATCCTTTCTGCCGTATGAAATTTGTCCTCTCAGAGGACGCCGAGCGCTTCAAACTTGCGCGCGGAGTGACGGAGCCCTGCTTGTACCACAAAACTGCACCAATTTTGAGACACAATGTCCACTATGAATCAATTTGCAAATAATTAAAATAGACACCGAACTGAACTCGAAATACTGGGACGAAAACTGAAAAAAAAATATGTTGAAAAGAATGAGTTCTAAGTTTCATTGTCCAAATCTTTTTCATCGTTCGATATCATTTGTCACGTCTCTAGAACAAGAACTAAGTATTTTCGTATACTTAATTAAAACATTTTGAAAACACCTGATATCGTTTTATTCAAACAAGGAGAGCGTTGATATCCCATAAACTGCTCGTAAACAGTTTATGCAATATGGTGTGAGAAAATTTATAACCGGCACTAAAGCACAATTCGCGAGCAATAACAATACAGAAGTAGTTATAAATATAGCAGGGAGATATAGCTGCCTCTGTTTTATCTTTCGGGAAGAACAGTGTGATTATTTTCAACGGATTAGCTTTGCACACTCCGTTAGAAAACGAACTTAGTTAAACAGAATCGTTGTGTTGTGTTTTTACACGCACAAATCGAGCGTGATTCTCTATTTTGATTTTTGGGAGATAAAGTAGAATTGAAAAATAAGTACACTAACATAACATTAAAAAAAAGGATAAACTAATGTATATTAAAATATGGAAGTATGTAATGCCCTCATTGTACAATTTGAAGACTCTATATGAAATATATAAGTACAGGGAGAAAAAGCAACCCTTGATGAGTTCCTATTAGGCAAAACGATTCCACCCTCATGTAAAGCACAAATTCAGTCATAACGATTTTAATCCCTAAACTTTGGAATCTCTAATAGTCTAAGCCCAGTTCTCTTGAACTTCGATAGTTATTGCACCACGTGTTCGTGCACAACCTGACCGGAATACAAATGGGCACACCCGCTGCAGTGTCTTTAAGAGACACCATAAATTAAATAACAAGCATTAGCATGCACTACTGCAAACAGACCAGAAATGCAGGCTATTTTTAAGCTCACTGAATATGCGTGAAGTGTTTAAGGCACTGACTAGATAAGTAGTGTTGTTTATTTGTTGCCCGCGGGCTTTTCAAGTAAATTCTTTTTCATTTAAGATTTTTTTTACAGAATTAAATCCAGAATGTTTTAATTTGAAGGAACAACGTGTAAGTATACAGATGAGCTACAATATAATGAAGTGGTTTTCATCAAACGATATTTTATTATTACTAGATTTAGAAGTGACAGTTAATGCATGCAAAGTTTTCCTAATGAAGCATTTACATATTTAGTGTAAAATGTTAATGCAATATAACACTAAAAGGAAGAATATGATATTGTGTGTAATTATCACTTAAGTATTTCAAAATTAATAGCTTTTAATAGAATAGAATAGAATAGAATAGAATAGAATAGAATAGAATAGAATAGAATAGAATAGAATAGAATAGAATAGAATAGAATAGAATAGAATAGAATAGAATAGAATAGAATAGAATAGAATAGAATAGAATAGAATAGAATAGAATAGAATAGAATAGAATAGAATAGAATAGAATAGAATAGAATAGAATAGAATAGAATAGAATAGAATAGAATAGAATAGAATAGAGTAGAATAGAATAGAATAGAGTAGAATAGAATAGAATAGAATAGAATAGAATAGAATAGAATAGAGTAGAGTAGAGTAGAGTAGAATAGAATAGAATAGAATAGAATAGAATAGAATAGAATAGAATAGAATAGAATAGAATAGAATAGAATAGAATAGAATAGAATAGAATAGAATAGAATAGAATAGAATAGAATAGAATAGAATAGAATAGAATAGAATAGAATAGAATAGAATAGAATAGAATAGAATAGAATAGAATAGAATAGAATAGAATAGAATAGAATAGAAAAGAATAGAATAGAATAGAATAGAATAGAATAGAAAAGAATAGAATAGAATAGAATAGAATAGAATAGAATAGAATAGAAAATCTTTTATTAACATCACACACAGTATTTTAAAACATTATACAAAGAGACAAGTGACAAAGAGAAAAGAAAAGAAATAGAAATATGTAAAGTATCTATAAATACATAATAAACACTGAGATACAAACAAAACGTGTGCTGCTAATTGGCCCTGTCTCAGCAAAATTAACTTCTGGGTCATTAGTTGATGGTTATAATGACCCAGAAGCACTGGTATTCTGACAGGGCCTTAGGAGTGAGTGAATACAATACAAAATTAGACAACAATAAAAACAACATTGGGAGATTACAAGAAAGAACATTTATAACATACAACATTGACATTAAATTGTAATGAAAACAAGAAACTTTAATAAAACGGATCGTTAGGTTAGGTACATGATTTCTTTGTCCAAAAAAATAGAGACATCAAAAACCAAACAATAAAAAAAACAAAGTGTCTGTGGTCTATCTGACTGACAGTGACAGTGACAATGACAAATCAAGTGTGACTGTGTGGCAGTACTGACAGTAAAGTACAATAAAATTTTAAAACTTAGATTATTAAAAATGAAAGTGATTTTGATTGACAGACATGACATGTATAGAGAATTTAATTGAAACAAAAAACAAATTACCTACAAAAGAAAGGAAATGCCGTGGGCCGGTGGACATCTTTTCTTGGATGACATGGCGGCGTGTTGTAGACGTGGCGTGTTACGCAAAGGTATACACCACATGGATATTTATCGTCAAGTGACCAGGGCCTGCAGTCTCGACATAGATAGCGATCGTAAAATTAACGAATTCGGTCGATATGTCATTTTAACAACTTATTTTCGATTTTTGGTAGTCTCTACAATCATAGCTACCGATAATTTTCGGTACCGTATCGATTACCACAGAGGAAAAAATCACTACGTGTCGGTACTCTCATTTTGACACTCAACCATTGACACATATTTTATATTATATTAGATTTAATATATGCTGTGGCACTGGGTTCTGTCTAGTCAGTGTTACAAGTAATAGTCATTTAATGTCCACCATTGCCCGGCCAAGCCAACACAAATACAATTTATATTGCATTGTTGCAATATGGCTGCAATTGGTGTCAATAGTATGGCCAACGATGCAGAATCTCAAATTTACATGAAAATGTTTTGACTTACCAAAAATATGTGGCTATAATTGCCGGGCCATACTTAAAATATAGCTTTAGTGGTATTGCTAGCAAAATTGCCGCCTGCCGGCCACAGGAAAACCGCTAAAAATTGCCGGAAAATACTTAGAAGCATCTTCACAATATTTATAATTAGTTTATTTTATACCTATCTCTCTAAAGAAGAAATGTTATAATTATTAACTTGTGATGAATAAAGACAAAAAAATAAAATACTTATATTTTTTGTAATTTTTTGTTAAACACGGGTAGTTTTTAAGTACCTACCTACTTACATCTAAAAAAGTTAAATGAGCGTATCTCTTTTCCCTTTACTAATCAAGTATTTACCTATGTGCAGTGAAAAGTTTTAATCCTTATCCTTATACTTATTCCTTATATTCCTTACTCTTTATTCCTTATATAATATTTATATTATTAAAATGTAAATAAGGCGTAAATAATTATTATATTATGTTGTTTGAGTTTTTGCCAGTTAGTCAAAAAGTGTTTTTTTTTGTTTTATAGGTATTTAAGTTAATAATAATGTATAATAAACTATAACTTCAAAGAAAGTTGATGATATTTGCTATAAAACGTTTTTTATTTTACAACTCGTAACTTTTATAGAAGAGAAATTTCAATTTGAATAAGTTTTAAACGTCGGTGTAAGACAGTTGCATTTTCGCATATTTTTTAAATTTCCCTAAATCGGAGGGACAGTAATTCAATGGCCACACAATGATTTCGGTTATAGCAATAGCGGGGAAAATCGCTTGCCGTAACGATCGATAAGGCAAATGCAAGTCTCTACTATTACGTTATCGCACAAAATCGTAAAAAATTTAGTCGATAAGTTACCGAAAATTTTAAGTAATTGTGTGGCCATTGAATTGCCCTCCCTTTGATGAAGGGAAATTTAAATATTATGCTTATTAAAAAGCAACTACTTTATTTAACCAAAAATAAAGAAAAACATATCTTATTATATTTTCTTAATTTATCATCTGATATAAAATTCCTTCTTTTATTATTACATGAATAACCACTAAAAATATGTATCTGAACTTGTGGACATTACTATAATTTTACTTGTAACACTGTGTCATAGCCAACGGTTATGGCGTTGTCATGCCAACAGTCATATGTCAATGAAATCTGTGTTTACTTACGATTGATAACTAAAACTGTCAAGTGTATGGTGTTGATTTTTTTATAAATAAATTCATTAAAGAATAAAAAATCTCTATAATAGTGGCTTCAACTCAAAGGAGTAATAATTATTCGGTTTCGGGTTCGGTCCACTAGCTAGACGCAAGCTAAGCTGCTGTCTGCTGTGAGGAATATGCTGTAAGTACAAATACTTTTCTTTGAGTTTTCTTTGGATCTTTCAATATTTAATTATGTTTGTTATACCTTCTATACCAATGCATTTATGTTTAGTTTTACATAATATAGTATTGAGGTCAAAAATGTATTTTAAAATCTGCTCAACACGCGTTACACGGGTTTGGATGCTTGTGATTTCTTTGTTGTTTTCGATCTTTCATAGTCACATGTGATTTAGTTATTTACTTTTATGATCAATGCAATGAATTTGCTGATGTCCACTACTTACTTAAGTATTTAATTAATATCTGTCTCAATATTTTAATTTAAGAATCTATTTTTTCTAATTTAATTTATATTTTTTATTTCAGAGATTTAATCCAAGAATTCAAAGGCTCCCATGAGAAATGAGGCTACGGAGACTGAGGCATCAATGGCGTTTGGCCCCTGCATGAACTAACCAGTATATCAGTGATGGCGTGGCATACAAGCGATTTTCAGCTCACTAGTAAAGCGGAAGTATTGTCCATAGTATCTATCCATGAAATAAAAGGATATGTTGTTAACAATAATAAATACCTCAAGTTATTTGATTGTACTCTTTTATTTGACTAAACTAGCTTAAATAATTGCAATTAGTGTCCAGTGTAAATACTCATAAAGTTGGATACGAGCGTTGACACTGTGCAACTGATGATCGTCCAGGCAGTAGTGTGTGATCTGTGAGAAATTCCGTCATCCTCCAAATCAACCGGATTTCGGTTATAGCGTCAGTTCTTCCCCATCTTCGACGCCACACCATAATTTTCTTGACACTCGATAATAAGCGAATGCCATGCCAATTAGCTGCTGATTATGATGAACGAAGAGCGGTTAGTATCTAAAACAAACAGTAAAAAATAGAAAAACATGTAGTACATAAAAAAAATCCAAATGAAATTTTAATTTAAAATAAGATGATGGTGGTAAATTGCAAATTCTTACTGGGTAATATCATAAATGCGAAAGTCCGTTTGTTTGTTTGTTTATACGCCTTCTCGTCTTAACTACTGAACCGATCATCATGAAATTTTACATATACGTTTTCAAGGGTACAAGGAAAGACATAAGGAAGGTATAAGTAACCTTTTATTCCGAAAAAAACTATTGTTCAGAGAAATAACTGACCACGCAAACAAAGTCGCGGGTGGTTGCTAATACATTTTATTAATTTTAGCTCAAACCAAACCAAAGATCTTACATTTCGAGTTTAAAATACTTAATTACAGTTAGGTACCTACTCACTTGCTATTGTATAGGTAGAGAATCCCCAAGGCCGCTGTCTTTAAAGATAAGGCCATATGGCCGCAACTCTTCGACGAGCTCAGCTCCATCAGCTCGGTGAACATCTTCTTATCCACCCTATAAAGTCTGAGGAACTCGTCATCCTTTTAATGGGTTTGTTTTGATTATTGCGTCTATTCCTCGCCACGCTTCGACGCCTCACCATTTTAGCTCGATGCTTGAGAGCAACTAAATCCTACGCTAAATAGGCCTATGCCTTGCCATTTCTTGCTTTTTTGGATTTCCTAAACACACAATAAACACCACAAAAGTAAATTATATTTTATAAGTCAGTGTCACAAAAACATTAAATGGCCGCCAAGTACCTGTAACGATGAATCGCAAAGTTTGCGGGCTGTCAAATTTCGCCGCAAACTAAACAGCTAAAATCGTTTAGGTGACAGTTGTTATAAATACGCTATCGAAAATTATCGGTAGTTATGATGGTAGAGACTACCAAAAATCGAAGAATAATTGTTCGTTGTGACTTATCGATCGAATTCGTTAACTTTACATAGAAATCTACGTCGAGACTGCAAGGGAATCGTTACGGCAAGCGTTTTTTTTCGCTATGGTTATCGATCGGTTAGTAACGATATTATCGCTAACTAATGAAGAGACTGCATGCCCAAACGTGGAAAACATGCTATGTTATACTTTGCCAAGCAGCGGCGGTGTGGCGGCGTGTCGGAGGCTGGACCCTCAACGCTAAGCGCGTCGTGAAAACCCGAAAGTGAGTACTATATATACACATGCCTAATCAGAGCACTTCTGTAGATCTATTAGGAAGTATTTTAAGTGTTTTTTTTTAAGTATGTTTTAATAGTTTTTAATTCATTGAAAACGAACTTATCTTGATAAGAGTGGACGAGCAATTACTTGTTCCTGGATTTAAATTTGTAAACCATTATTTTTATTAAAAATCACAATGTATTTCATGTAAGTATCAAAAGTATTTTTTATTTAACTTCAGGACCATTTTAATGAAATATTATCTATGGTATAAGTCCAAACTGTAAGTTATGTAAATAATGCAAGCAAAAATCTCAAAAATTGAAAATTACTATTTCATCTTTATCGATTGTCAATAGGATGACGATGGTAATTCCTCACATTGATGAAATAACTCTAGCTTGCAGTGGAAGAGCAAAATAATAAATTAGAAAAATTTCGACGATCCCATCAGTAACTTGGTAAGTTAGTTGGAAAAGCATTGGACCCGACCTCCATAAGTGGGTTCGAATCCCACCTGAGAAAATAATCTGGTGACGTGTCGATTTTTTACCAGTATATAAGTATTTTTTATAATATTATGTAAGTTTTGTGATCATTATCTGACTTAAACCACATTCTTTGGGGAAATCATCTTCTTCTTTACGTGTCAACTCGGTATAATTATATTTAGAAGAAGAAAAAGTACTTTATTTATGACGACTGAGAGCCTGGTATCGGGTGTAATCTCAGCCGGTCCACAGGCATTCAACTTGTAATATCCGGTTCAAACCCTTTTGAACCGTTTACATAGTTCTAGGGAAGCAGTAGCATCCGCATTCGTCCATGTTTCATATGTTTTGACTGTATTGTTTTATTGTATTCCAACACTTCTAACCCCGTAGCAATGAACGACATAATAATAACATACCGTTTTATCGACACTATTAGTTGTATAATCTATTGGATTTAGACGTTTCAGTGCGATATATTGCTATGTCATATCGAAGTAGATTTTCAAGAATCAAACACAAAATGTGCACTACGCATCGGTAGCACCGTTCGCGTTGTGAGAAAATATTATCCTACTAATCCTACTAATATTATAAATGTGAAAGTTTGTGGGTTTGGATGTTTAGATGTTTGGATGTTTGTTCCTCAATGACGCAAAAAGTACTGAACGGAATTGATTGAAATTTGGCACACAGATATTAGATAGCCTAGATTAAAACATGGCATACTTTTTATTACGATATTCCCATGGGAACGGGAAACACGCGGGTGAAACCGCGGGCGGCCGCTAGTATTATAAATGTGAAAGTTTGTGGGTTTGGATGTTTGTTCCTCAATCACGCAAAAACTACTGAACGGAATTGGTTGAAATTTGGCACACAGATAGTAGATAGCCTGGATTAAAACATAGGATACTTTTTATCCCGATATACCCACGGGAACGGGAACCACGCGGGTGAAACCACGGGCGATCGCTAGTTTTTAATAAGTTATAGTTTGTCGTTTCTATTGTTGTCGCGCCCCCCCTATGGATAGCTCTACGCCCTCTAGGGGGCGCACGCCACTGTTGGGGAACCCATGTGCCAGGCCTTAGCAGCTAGGGGGTCTGACTGGTACACTAATGTTCTATCCTTATTGACCAACACAAAATAGAAATGTATAGTTAATGTGTTTCGATTTTCTGAAAATACTCATGCGATTTCAAAAATTGATGCACAAAGAAAGTTACGCTATCCTTGAATGACATATACTATATATTTTATTACAGAAATTCTTACGATAAGTAGAGTTTCAAGCGTGCAAATCGCGGGCGGAAACTGTTGAAAAATAAATGGCAGTTTATTGAGTTTTTCGACAGTAAAAATACTTAAATTCAAGTAAAACTCTACGATATAGTATTATATTCGCTGTAGTAAGAGACATTCCCTGAATAAGGTAAAAAAGTTTAAATTATTCGTTCAATTGAAAACATTGAGTATACAATCGGGCTTGCCAAATGAGCTGGCATAATTTAAAATTGGCGTATTGAGCCTCCACAAAAAGCCTTGATTCAGATTAATGCCACCGATCGCGATACGACCATTATCATTTTTTTTCCTTTCAAGATTTCCGATCCCGACCGATCGCTTTGAATGTTTCCGTAAAAAATGTAACCCCATTTTTACTGCCTAAACACAACTAGATTAAATAAATATTTTTTGGGGAAAAACTAATTTTGCTATTTGAGAAATTATTAATTTATTGCTAAGTACACATTTTTTCAAAGCCTTTTCCAACTAAAAAAACACACAAACTATGAACTGTAGTTACTCATTTAAATTAATGATCTTTTGACTGAAATGAAATACTTTTTACAGATATTTTGTTTGATCATTTGATTGTAACATTAAACTTAACTTAGAGGTTATATTTAAAATCCGAAGTTTTATCGTATGATCAGTCAACTTAATTAAAAAGGCAATATCTTCCACCACTTAGCGTTACGGAAAAGCTTATTGGAAGAATTAAGTAATGTTTGGCGATAAGACAAAGTACCTTACTCTCGATTCGATCGTGTTCAGGACAACTTCACATAGTTGTATTGCTCCAATTCCAAAGTAAATAGATTTTTGCAGTCTTCAATATGTCATATCTTTTATTAACTTTGAGCCCTTTATCCAATGTACGAACTACGTAATCTCGTCGTCATACCACACAATATGAATAATAATGTTTTTCTCTCGGACTAAGAAAAGTTTTTTGCGTTGTTTTTGCATCAGTTACCTAGGCGTTATAAATGTCCAAAGGAAGCTTCAGGAGCGACAGCACAAAAAAACATCTTTCTGACTCTGATCCAAAGGCCAAGTAAAAAAATAGCTGGTAAGCTTGCCATGCGGCAGAATGGTTCCGTATATTTTAGAAAGTATACGTCTTGTTTCCCGGAATTAATCATCCTATAGTAATAAAAATCTGACTCTGATCTAACATTGGTGTGGCACCTACATAAGCGCAACTAGGTAGTTGCGCAAGTGGCCTACTTATATAGGCTACTTACATATTTAAAATAAAAATATTTTTTTATCTAAAAAGTAATATGTAAATGAGCGTAAGTAAGTGATAAAAGGAGTCATTAATATAAAAAAGACACAGAATGTAACTACTTGCTTAAATACTTCCTTACGGAAAAGCTTATTGGAAGAGCAATTAAGTAATGACAATAGTAGATTATACACCAAGGGGATAAAGCAGTGTTTTATGTCACGGGCGCTACATTGAATCATGAACGTAACGAAGGACTCCAAATTTAACTCCCGAGCGCAGCGAGGGTGTTACAAGGTAATTCCCGAGCAAAGCGAGGGAATTAAGATTGAGTCCTGAGTGCAGTGAGGGATTCAAGCGCCCAAGAAAAAAACAGTTTTATCCCGGTGGTGTATACTCTACTTTTCTCACTTTATGCGAGACAATAAAAAACCAGGCTTATTAGATAGTGTTTATTACAGCATATTAAAAGTGCAAATTGATATTGGAGACATTAGTCCAATTATGGAAAGATAATATAGATACACCACAGGCTGCTTGACTTCTTTGTAGCTGATAAATATTCAAAATAGACCAGAAGCACTGATTCAGACACAGACTTTGCGTCTTTTGCAGTTTTCCATGTGTCAAAATCTTTATAGGCTTTCAGGTATTTTTCCTTTGACTTTTCTGGGAGTAGATTATTGACAATGCCTATGGCATCTAATTTAATAGCTTCTGGAGACAAAATACTTTCATCACTTGAAATTTTTTATTTTTTCTTTGAAATATTTATAGAATCTTCTAAAGCTAGTAGTACTACTAGCTACGGCTATAGCAACTTCTTTCAGCTGGCGTGGCCTACTTGATTTGACAAACAAATGTCTCATGCGAATCTAGTGGGCCACGGCCTCGGTCTTCGAAAATCGAGTTGGCCGCGCCCGCTGAGGACACATTCTGTTTAGTGAAATTAGACTTCATGTACATAGCAATAAGAATTATGAAAGTGAAAATCACATTATTGACCAGCGGGTTATAATATAACATTATAACCCGGCTAAAGCCAAGAGATATAATGTCTTGCTTTCGGTAAGGTTTACATGACATATAATTCGGCATTGTCGAGCATGTGGTGTGAAATAGTACCTTACTCTCGATTCGCGGGCTGATTATCTAATTAGAAACCGCCTAGCGACCGGTCGCAGTTCACAGATGAACGTAATATATTGCTACTTTTCTTTGGGGTAAAAAAAAACATACCAAAGAAAAGTAGCAATGTATGTTAAATGCGACCGGTCGCTAAATAGTTTCTTTTTAGATAATCAGGGTGTCGGTCGTGTTCAGGACAACTTTACATAAAATCTGTCTATCCATACTTGTTTTATTTAGTTAGCAGTTGTCATGCGTCTTTTATAATTAAATCGTTATTTAATATTATGTTAGTAACTTTAAGAAATTGTTATTAATAATTTTGTTATCTATGTGTGGAAAACCACTTGTTGAATTTTATATATATAGATTAAGATTGTTTACCAAATATAAGACAAGTAAGGATTTACAGACTTTAGTTGTATTGCTCCGATTCCAAAGTACATTTATTACTATTGAAGTAGTTACATTCTGTCTTTTTTATATTAATGACCCCAAAATATCCTGTCAACTCGAAGTTTGTTTTTCTTCTTCGTCACACATGGCATTAGTCTGACATTTCCTGTTTTTAACCGACTTCAAAAAAAGGAGGAGGTTCTCAAGTCGACGGTTTTTTTATGTATGTTTTAACATAGCTTCGTCAGTTGTTACCCGATTTGTACAATTCTTTTTTTTATCTCAAAGAACATAGTTCGTGTGTGGTCCCATAAAATTTTTACAGAGATCTGGCCAGTAGCTTTTTTATAATCCTGAAAAATATCAACTATTTAGCTCGCCATCGCACGAGTTTTTATGGAATTTCGGACATAACATCTTTGTTTATGAACCGATTTAGATGATTCTTTTTTTGTTTGAAAGGGTATACTTCAAGAGTGGTTACAATTTAATTTCATCGTTATTGGATGTCGAACTTCGAAGATACACAAGGGAACTCCTCAAAGTCAAATAGTATTATGTAAAGTGATTTAGGTTTTGGTAAGTTTATGGCAATCCAAAACAAACCAAATCATGGTTTGTAATGCAACGTTCTGGACTAGACTTGGACTACGAAGACCCAACGGAACTCCTCAAAAACAAACAGCGTAAATTTGGAAATTGAGTTCTGGGCATTTTACAATTTTTTTTTAAAGTTAAAAAATATTTACACGATGCGCTTACATACCTACCACTAAAAAGTTGAAAATAAAAAAAGCTTTGTAAAAAAAAAGAAAAACCGCCTTCAAAAAACTGAAAACAAAAACGGCTTAAAAATTAAATACCTCTAAAAAGCAAGAAATAAATTCGAATCATTCGTTACACATATCAATATTAATAAAACACGTCTATTGAAGTCAGGTGGGGCTAGAGGACAACTTAATTTTTTTCTAAAAGCCCCACCCGACTTCATTAGACGAGTTTTATTAATATTGATATGTGTAACATACATTTTTTCAACAAATATTTTTTCAGTTTTTTGAAGGCGGTTTTTCTTTTTTTTTAAAGCTTTTTTGTACTTGCACTAAAAGTTTATAAAATTAAGTGGTCAATAATAGGTTTAGGTACTATAAAATAAATATAAATATTTTTTTCTACATTGCCTGTGTCGTCGCGAACCCTAAAAAAACACTCGGGGGAGACGAACGAGTGGCCGGGTCGCGTAAAAACAAATAGCATTATGGGAAAGCCACAGAAACATTTTGCGGCCGCAATAACTTCTCATAATGACATAACTTGCCCATCTATGGGAAAACGGCAATTTTTTTAGAGCAAAACCTATAGATGAAATATTTGATGTGCTTTTTTATTTATCGCTTTCTCGTTTCTTAACATTTAAGTTTCTTCTTTCTTGTTATGATTGATTTCGTAAAATAAGAATGTGACAGTTAAGTACCGACTCATTTTTTTAATGGGTTTGCTCTGATCCATATCTAACCCGTGGGCTAAGATGGGATCTGCGATGGAGACAATAATAGGTAACCTAGAGAATTTTATTGTAATTCAAATATGTTTATAATAAGAAAAATAATTTTTAATGCTTTTCGCTACCCGATGTGCGTAAAGGCTAGAGGAAGCTTTTTCATTTATAAAGCTCGCATTATTGTCAGCAAACTCATATTTTCTCTTGTCATCATGACGCCCTGCATATTTGTAAAGTAGTGGAAAGTGGTCACCGTAAATCATTGGACACCTTTGAAACCATTATATGGTAAATACCCCTACATCACAATACCTACATTGGCGTTTCCACGAAAATATACCCACATAATAGATGAAATCCCAAAAGTAGCAACTCCGCATCCAATCGTTAATTCAAAAGCTACCGTATCGAAGAAAAAATATTGAAAAGAAGCCACTTATCATTTTCTGTCCGTCCACTGTCGTAATTCAAACAGTAAAGCGTCTATCGAATTTTCTAAGGCGAGTCCATTTATCAAAGACCGCGCGATGCAAATAATGGCTCCGCTGACCGATCTCACGCCTTTCCATTTATACACATCAATGTGGAAGCTGTTGAGGTCAACAGTTGTTTATTATGAGTTACGTTTGTGATTCGTTTTGGGAGAAAATAGAATATTGTGATTCATCAGAAGCGTAAAATCGTAATGTTGTCATCCTTATACTAATAATTATAAATGCGATATTTTCCACCGTACCATCAACGGTACTGTCTATGTCTAATGGTATCACTGTAAGGAAAGGATGCGAAAGTCCGTTTGTTTGTTGGTTACGCCTTCACGACTTAAGTAAGTACTGAACTGATCATCATCAAATTTTACATACACGTTGTCAAGGGTGTATTGTTCCCGAAGGATAACAAAAAAAAACATTCCACGCAGACAAAGTCGCGGGTGGCTGCTAGTAAGTCATTATAATGGACTAAAAAATTAAGTCTTTAAACTAACCGACATACGACATGAAAATACTATAAATTAGTAGGTATTGTATTAGGTTTTCAAGCAACATATTGTAAGAATAAATAAACCACTTAGATAATTCGAGAACAAAGAAAATGTCCATATCTTATCTCCGGAAAACTTCCTTGTATGCGTATTTATTTTATTGGATTCCTAAATGGTAGGAAAGGTTAGAAAGTCGACCTTTCCTAACTTTGTTCATAATACAGATAAAGAAAACATCTTTGGAAAATTTAGACGTTGTTTTCAGAAAACTTGATGCTGCTGATTGAATTTATGAAGTACCGTTTGAAAAATTATAACAGTCTTCTTATAAAATGAATTGCTGTAATTGAACAGCAATTAATTTTTATTTACTTGACTTTTACAGACTATTGAGTCTCGCTGAAACTCAAAAATGACTTGACCGATTACAATATTTTTTTGTTTTGTTCACTATAGTATTGGGGTGGTTTAAAAACAAAAAACAAAAGACCCCAAAAGAACAGCAAAATAATAAAAAATTGACATTGGCAATTTTGTATGGGAATAGCCATTTTGGATTACTTTTGACAGCTAACTTTTGATCTGGGGGCACGGAAGTGCCCCCGCCAAGACGAGCAAGCGAAGCTCAAGGGCATTACCTACCTTTTCTCGAAGTACTTCGTAGTCTTTTTGAACCCTCATATCTTGGATTTGGAGTATACCAGATAAACAAAATTTTCGGAATATAATGTCAGTAGTAAAGTTATTAAACACACAAAGTTTAAATTTCATAGCTCTTATAATATAGATTTTATTGATATCTAAAAAACCCCAATTTCGTCACTGACTCACTCATGATCATCAAAACTCATAGGGTACTTCCTGAAGTCCTAGAAAGTTGAAATTTGGTATGTAAGCTAGTATTAGTACACACATAACACAAAAAAAATATGAAATTGGACTTTAACCCCCCAACCGCTTAACCCTCATAACTTGGGTTGGGATTATATTAGAAGCACAAAATTCTCAGGATATGATGTCTGTAGTAGACTTATTAAACATACAAAGTTTCAATTGCACTTAAACTTTGGATTTTATTGATATCTAAAAAACCTCAATTTCGTCAAAACTTACTGATAATCATCAAAATTCCTAGGGTACTTCCCGAAGTCCTAGAAAGCTGAAATTTGGTATGTAAGCTAGTATTAACTAGTACACAAACTGCAAAAAAATATAAAACTTGGAACTTTTACCCCCTAACCCCTTAAACTAGGGTATGGAAGTATGTATGATACTTCCGCAAATTTTGATGCTGGAGGTCTGAAAAAATTAGACATAATGAATCTGCAAAATCTCTTATATAAAAGTGAAGGGGTGACTGACATATCAACGCACAGCCCAAACCGCTGGGTCTAGAGACTTAAAATTTTGTACAAAGATACTTTATACAGTGTAGGCATCCACTAAGAAAGGATTTTTGGAAATTCTACCCCTAAAGGGGTGAAACGGGGGTTCAAAGTTTGTATGGAAAAAAAATATTAAACAGACATTTCGACTTGAAACTGCGTAGGAGTACTTCTAAAGACAAACAAGTAAACACGTGTTTCGTGGTTTTCCGAAAATCAACCCTTTAGGTAGTAAATGGGGCAAAAAAAGCCCAAAATGACTGACAAATCAACGCACAGCCCAAACCACTGGACCTAGAGACTTGAAATTTTGCACACAGATACTTATACAGTGTAGGTACTACTAAGTAAGGATTTAAGAAAATTCCATCCCTAGGGGATGAAAAAAGGGGTGAAAGTTTGTTTGAAAGTCCCTCAGTTTTGAAGCTAGGATCTCAAAATTTTGTATTTAGGATGACGATTGAAAATAGATAAATATGTGTCTCAGCGTTTTTCAAAATTCTACCCCCGAAGGGGTGAAAAGGAGGATGAAGTAGTGTATAGAAGAAAATTCTTCATTTTCGAAGTAAAAATCGCTAAATTTATAATTTAGGATTATGGATGGAAATCTAACGCAACGTATATTGTTTTTGTTAGTATTTACCCCTATGGGGATGAAATGGGGGTGAAAAGGGGTAAAAAACCTAAAAATAGATATGGATGTCGTTATCGAGGTTTTGTGGATGACGATTGCAAAAATGACATTTATTTTGAAGTCCAACACGGTGGACATGATTTAACCCCTAAAGGGGTGAAAATGGGGTTAAGATTTTGTATGGAAAAATATTATCAAATAGACATTACAACTTTAAACTTCGTAGGAGCACGTCTAAAAATAAATAGGCGAATATATATTTTGTTATTTTGAAAATCAACCCCTAAGGGGGTAAATGGGGTAAGTAAATATAAAAATCGATATATTTTCTGCGATGACGATTGCAAAAAATACATTTATTTTTAAGTCCAACACGGTGGACATGATTTAACCCCTAAAGGGGTGAAAATGGGGTTCAAATTTTGTATGGAAAAATAATATAAAATAGACATTAGGTACAACTTTAAACTTCGTAGGAGCACGTCTAAAAATAAATAGGCAAACATATATTTTGTGATTTTGAAAATAAATCCCTTAGGGGGTAAATGGAGTGAGTAAACATAAAAATCGATATGGATGTCGTTCTTGAGGTTTTATGGGATGGTGATTGCGAAAATGAGATTTATTTTGAAGTCCAACGCGGTGGACATGAAACATCATGAACCTGGACCTGGACATGCACATCCAAGGGACGGGAACGGGAACAAGGACGGGAAAGGGAACGGGGACAGGAACGGGGACGGGAACGGGAACGGAATGGGAACGGAACGCGAACGCGACGCGAACGAGACGGGAAATAGACGGGAACGGAAAGGGAACGGAACGGGATCGGAACGGGAACGGAACGGAACGAGAAGCCTCATACGAGGCCCGCCACACGCAGCAAAGGTCTTGCCTCGCGACGCAGCGCGCTTGATGGGGACCCGCCTAATCGCGTAAAAATGGCTGGACGGATCCTAGTTGGTTCAGGTTCCCTGAGGATTTTCTCTAATATCCACGCGGACGAAGTCGCGGGCAGAAGCTAGTCTTTAAATATTTAGTAATTATTTTTAAGCCTTAGTAAATCACTGTTAAAGCAATGGAAAAAAGTAGTCATAAAAAAGATATTGTGTTAATTTCAAAACTACTTCTTTCATGACGCAAAACTCGCGCGGGGGCCTATTACGAAAATTACGTACGCAATTGCGTAACGCAGTCACTAGGCCACGATAGTCGTCCGCAGTTCGTTGGTTGTAGTTATAATAAACATTTTGAATTTGGTTATTTATCGTAGTCCATAGACTACTAATCCAACGATGTCGAATACGCTAGAGAGAAACTGTCAAACTCACGCAATCTCTTCGCAATATCGCATACGAAAGTGATTTGTAATAGGAAACAATCAAAACGAAGCACGGACGCAGTATTGCATTAAACTTTTCGTAATAGGCCCCCAGACTCTATTTTGCTCTTTGCACTGTCACTTTCTGCATTAAAGAGTAAAATAATATCACAGCATAAATGAATTATTTCTATCACAGAATAAATAATAGTACTAGTACGCTAGTTGATGGTGATCGAATTTTATACGATTTTAGACCACAATAAATTCTGACCACAGTTTTCTTTTTTTTTACGGTATATGGAGAGTTACTTACAAAAAGAAGTGAAATCCCACCAAAAACATTTTCATGTATAATGCTGCCAAGACTTCGCACTGTCAATAAGTTATGAGACCTCATGTAGAGCCAAGCTTTAACTCTACGCGCCCTAACTCTACAAGCCTTTACTTCAAGGTGTAGAGTTTTTGAAGTAAAGTTAGGGTGCGTAGAGTTAAAGCTTGGCTCTAGATGAGGTGTCATAACTTTTTGAGAGTGCGAGGTCTTGGCAGCATTATACATGAAAATGTTTTTGGTGGGATTAATATTAATTTTTGTATGCTCAAAGACTTCTACAAAATAGAACTTAGTGCTTATGCTCCGTGCTTTTGATAAAGAAGTTTAGTTAAATAGAGGCTTGTCTGTATAATGATAAAAGTATTTGGTCAAATAAAGCATACGTAGCGTTACTTTTGTTTTGCTGGTTTTCAATATTTTAAAATTCTCAAGGTAAAATTTATAATCATACTAATTATTGTAAGTGATACGAAGTTCACAAGATACACTAGTAAAAGGTAAATTTCGTGTGCAACATTAATTTTAAAGGTTCAAAAATACCTGTGTTTGTATGTAAGACGGCTCAATAAATTCTGTCTTCGGCGGAAGTCATGCAGGGGCGGATATTACAAGTGCTTGCGACGGAGCCAAATAGGGATGTCAGCAATAAATGTATTTTTCTATTTGAACGGCATTCAATAAAATAATACGTGTTTTTGCTTACTTAACCCATTTTTATTTATAACACCTACTACGAGGGTTGCCACCTTTTTTGAACTAATAAAGTATATTGAGTGCTAAAGGTAGTAAAAAGTACGTTGTATGGAAATAAAGCAATATTTAAGATTACCTTTCAAAACATACATTTTATTACTTTTGGAAATATTTAAACAAAATTTTTAAATAAAGTACCTATTTTCACGTACCTACTTTATTTTCCTCATAAAGTAGAGAGTACAATTACCCCGAAATAAAGTACAGGTGGCAACCCTACCTACTACAAACACATTAACTTTCTAATCCGCATATTGTCATCATCATCATATCAACCGCATGTCACCCACTGCTGGGCATAGGCCTCCCCCAAGGATCTCCACGACGATCGGTCCTGCGCTGCCCGCATCCAGCGGCTTCCCGCGACCTTCACCAGATCGTCAGTCCACCTTGTGAGAGGCCTACCTACGGAGCGTCGTCCGGTGAGCGGTCGCCATTCCAGAACCTTTGCATATTGTAAAATGTAGGTGTATCATTTTATACTAAATCTGTCAGCACGTGTCTTAAAAGCCTTAAAAGCAGCAGCGCCTTTTTAATTATCCAAAAGACACAATCGGTATTTACATTAGGAATCTCACTATTAAAATTACCTCTATTCATAAATATTAACTTTTCTATTTACCTACTACTAGGTACTTAAATAATGCATATCATAATGTTAAATTAGTTCACATTGAATATACTCAACAATCAAACAAGTTATTTATAAATCTGCATCTAATGTAGTTCCCATATTACCAATGAAATCAAACTACAGACATCAATAAGTGATTTTGATGATAATTATGGTCAAAGTCCTTAGCTAAAAGTGCACTACTTTTATTACTAGACATAAACCTAGATAAATATCGGCAACCCTGTCTAGGAAGCCGGGTACACGGGGCGCGTTAAAATTGCGTTTATTCTAGTGCCAACCAAAAAGCCATTATTTGATAGTCGGAAAAATAAAGTAGGCTAGCGGGTAAACATTGGAATCGACAATGTGTGTTCAAAGGAATATTAATTTTATGGTTCAAATACAACGCAGTAAGAAAACTATAAGAATATCGTGTGCGATTTCATAATTCCATCATTTTCGATGTCAATTTTTGTTTATGTACTTGAATAAAGATTATTTAATTTAATTTATAGAAATAGGTAATAAAATTAAACATCAATATCTAGCGTCTCTATCCTTTCAGAAAAAAAAACAGCATGTTACAATAGATCATTTAAAGGTAATTCATAGGTATGAAAACCAAAAAAAAAACTACTTTTTATATGCAGGTTTTTTTAAGTCGGTTTTTTGTTTTTTAAACAATTTTTAATTTGTTAATTTTTAGTGTGAGTACCTTCTGTATTAGGTATATTATTTAGGTAGAAAAATCGACTCAGCCAAACGTGAGATAATCGCGGAGAAACATATCTACATACATACGGGACAAACAGAGAACCTCCTTTTTTTGAAGTCGGTTAAAAAGACTACACTAAAGAATCCCTTTTCCATCAAAAAATCATCTAACTCGGTTCATAAATAAGAAAGTCGTCAAGGTAGTTGGTGCAAAATCATAGTATTTTCAGGATTACTTGAAAACTACTCAACCGATTTGAAAAAAAAAATGGAACCATCTCGCAAGCAAACTCAATCGAACAAAAAAAAATCATCAAAATCAGTCCATAAATGTCGAAGATACGCGCGAACAACAATAAAAAAACATACAATCGAATTGAGAACCTCCTCCTTTTGGTGAAGTCGGTTAAAAAAGGAAGTCAGTATATTCTGCCATTGAAAATTATTAACAATAGTTATCATATTTTCCTCACTTACTCAAAAAAGACATTATTTAATAAAGCTGACACATCCAAATAAATTAACCGACGATACAGAAAATAAACGGCGGTGAAGCAATAAACTCCTACATTCTGCACTAACACGAAATAATGTGGTCATAATAGACGCAAATCCAGATTTATGAAACAACTCCTGCTGGCAAACGCCTGACAAATAATAAAAAAACAGATTAATCGCTGGAATTTTATGAAAATGAAAAAGCGACAGAGGCTCAGTGGTATTAAATTAGTAACTCTTTTGGGTGAATGCGCATGAAAAAAGGATTCTACGCCCTTCAATAATTTAATTAACTATGTGACTACTGAACAATGTGGCTGCGTGTTAGGGTTTGTAAATAATCACTTTAGTGCATATTTATAATCTGGGTGTATTTTTAATTAAATTGTTATTTCAGAATAAAATTATGTCCTTCTCTGTACGGGACAATAACAAGGTGTATGCAAAAAAACTTCATGATAATCGGTTGAAAAAGGCGTATTCGCATTTAAATTATTAGTAAGGATTAATATAAAATCATAAGGTTATAGAAAAGCAAGGGTATTATAGGTTTCTAGCTAGCGCATGGGCGTAGCTTTAACATAGACCGACCCCCCTAAAAACTGGCCAACGTTTCGAGGGGGGACCTCGAAAAGTTGGCCTGGCTACGCCTATGACCTAGTGTATTTATTTTTTTTAGTTTTTGAACAGTCAATTACTATTACAGCTTGAAACTCCATCAATTTAAGAAATGCTTAAACCAATCTTCGAAACTAAATAACTAAACATGAAAGTATGTAATTTAATAAACATGTCTCAAATCATAAATAAGTACCTAATATTTTAATTCAATGAAATATAGTGCGCACGAAAACTTTTGATAATGAAATATTTAAAGTTAATGGTAGGTACAGCACGAGGCATATAACTTGAAATCGGGTGGGGATTGCGCGAAACGCGTATTTTGGGTATGCGTAGTGGTGAGGGGCGCGGGCGGGAAATGGGCGCGCGCTATTGGTCGCTCACAAGAGCACATGCGCGAACTTATCCCCACACCGTCGAAAAAATTTCAAGATACGTGCCTCGTACTGTACTTACGTACGTATGTACACTTGGCGGCTCATGTAAAGAAAGTCTTTTCAAAATCGATTCTGAAATCGAAGACTTTCTGCTAACTTTATTTGCTTTGCTGCTAACTGTACACTGTATTCAATTTACTTTTCTCAATGTTTATTACCGTTTTACGCCTATTTATGCGTAGAACCGCCATTCCGACTTATACCTATCCAAATTCAAACAGATTATCTCGGTAATAAAACAGCAATTTTTCTTGAAGTAAATTTTAAAGGGGCTGAGATCCCTGAGGATTGGTGGGGTCGATTTAACAGCTCGATTTATGTAGCGGGCCATGGATACAATGCTTCGCTTGTGGTTGGCCCAAGGTAGCGTATAAAAGCGTTTTTTTACTCGTGTTGTCAGTTTTGATCTCTTTTAGCAAAGGGCCTATTACGAAAAGACATCGCGATAAGTGTACGATGTTCGTCCTATTCCGTGACATTATTAATTTATTAACTCAAGTATAAGGTTCACAATTAAGTAAATCAATGAACATCGTCCGACTATCGTGATTCTTTTTTCTAATAGGCCCTCTGATCACGTACACAGGTATTTAAGCTAGCCACTGACGAGACATCCAATATGCAAACGGAACTTCGTCAAGATTTGAGCATCGTCGTCTACACGCCGCACCAACGCCACCACTTCCATAGCTTAAATAGTCGTACAGTACGAGGCATATATCTTGAAATCGGGTGGGGATTGCTCGGAATACGTATTTTGGGCATGCGTAGTGGTGAGAGGCGCAGGCGGCAGGAGAGGGGCGCGCGCTATTGGTCGCTCGCAAGAGCACATGCGCGAACTTATCCCTACTCCATCGAAAAAATTTCAAGATATATGCATATGCCTCGTTCTGTACTTCCATTTGGTATCAAATGGACATGGAAATGGTATAAAGCTAGCAACTGACGACAGTTGCTAGCTTAAGACTAATAGATAATCATAAAACACAGTAAGTATAGGTAGATTTCAAAATCACAGCAAAGACGATGATTTTTATTCTAACGAAATTAAACTTTTTCCTTATTTAGTTTTCACTTAAACATTGTTTTAAAGTATTACCTAGATAAGTTATTCTCTATTAACTTAAAGCTAAACGGTAACTTAATTGAATTTGGCGATATACACACCGTTAGGGTTTTCCAAAATGATTCGAAACAATAGGGTGCGAAATAATGTACCGCGATTTGAATACGTGGAGCTTGTAAAGAAATTGTTTAGGAGCTCCTTTGTAGTAATGGCTGCCGTGAGTACAAAGCATAATTATAATATGTATGTTTACCATTAAAAATGGTAAACACCTAGTGTGTTGGACTCGGAAGTAGCTCTGTATTATAGTAGTCTGTATAAACTAAGTGGTTTTGTGAGCTGCTGCTGTAGACCTCACTTTAATATCTCCGCGATTTTGAAATATTTCGAAAAAAAAATTTTTTTTTTTTGAATTATGCATCTACCATGAGTTGATGCAAACTGCTTTCGCTACCGTAAAACTATCGTCGTATTCGTTGATTGTGAGCAGCACATCCGATTGTTTTCGGTAGCGAAAACAGTTTGCATCAACTCATGGTAGAGCTACTGCTCACAAAATTTCACGAGAATCGGTTGAGGAATGCGACGTAGAGGAGAATAGCCGGACAGCCGGAGGCCATACGAAAACATTTTTGCCTAAGCTGAAACAGAGACGCTTCGCGCTTTTTCGGTAAATTATTTTTCTTTTACCATTGCAAATGGTTATCAAATGCAATGAAAATCGCCTGAGACGTATTTTTGGTCATAGTTCCGAGGATTTTAGGAGGATCGAGATAGGAATAGTACCAAAAGTTGAGGAATTTATTGAGACACGTGTGAACGTTTGAATTTTAAAAATCGGCTTGTAACTTTTTTTGAAATTTCGAAAAATTCGGGTTTTTTGGGGGGTGTTTGTTTACTAAAATTGTAAATATTTCGAGAAAAAAACCGACTTAAGAAAAAATTAAAAAAAAGGGTCCTAGGGTATTAGTTTAGCTACAAAATAGCGAATTTTTTTTTAAAATCGGTTTAGAATTGTGACCTGTAGGTGGTCCATTTAGATTTGGAATTGTAGAAAAACGGGTATTTCGGTATATAAAAAGTGATGTAGTTTCTATGATTATTGACCGATCGTCATGGTAAAGGTATTGAGAGATGCGGAAGCAGACGAGAAGAGCATTAGTTGATTTTTGTGAATCGGTTAATAATATTTCAGCCGCGTCGAAGCAGTCAGGGGCACTTTTACTTTCACAATCGATCGTAAAAATAAAAAGGTACTTACCTATAGTACACCTTAGAAAAATTATAGGATTTTGCTTTTGATTTGATTTAGTTTTTTCGTAAATTTTTGTATTCATTTTCAATGCTCCGATTCTTGCGGGAACTGCGAAATCTGTGAATTTTTGACCGCGCGAGCGCGAAGCGCAATAGACTAAGTAATTTAAAATGTCAACTCTTAGCTTATCAGAAGGTTAGATTAAGTAGTTTGAAAAATTTTTAGACAAACAAAACGAGAAAGCTACCTAATAAAAACATGTTAAAAATTTAATTTCTTATAAAAAAAATATTCATAATTAAGTTGAAACTCGTTATATTGTCTAGGGAAAAGGGATCATGTTTTAAATTGTTGCAGGGAAATATAGATTTAAACGAAAAGATTAGTCTTTGACCACGCCTCCCTTGCAGTGTTACATAGTCGTAGTGTAAATAAATTAAACTGTGACATTGTATTTAGGTTTACAACTTTATGAGAAGCATGGGGTGTATTTTTTAAAATGAAAACAGCTATACAATTGCATATCAGCACTTTAAAATAATAAAAAATCTCTAATTATGTTTATAGTTCAATCAATTTATTCTAAAGTTAAACATTTTAAAGTGTGTTATTTCATTTTTAAAGTGCGTTTAATTATAATTAAATTCCCCAAAAAGCTTTAAAGCTACAGCGAGAACCAATGAGCTTAGATAAGTGCGATCCTAACTCTCAATATATTTTTTGGGTTTTTTTATTTTCTGCTTAGGTAAGTATAGATAATATTTTCTTTCATAGCGAGCCGATAGAAATCAGCAGGCTTGCCTAATTGTTCTATCGTCTACACTGGTTTCCGTATTAAATTCATCAGAGTCAACCATTATTCGGAACTACACTCGGCGTCGTAAAGTCGAACGACACGACCCACAGTTTAACGGCAGTTAACTCGTAACTGCCAAGTATAGACGATGTCCTAGTCATGTTACTAAGGATCACTATGCTGCCCGAAGATGTACAGTTATTCTACTTCGGCTTTAGTTAGTTTTAATCGGTTCTTAATAATGATAGAGTATTATTGGGGTAGCTTTGTTGTGGTTTAGCTTTACTGATATTGCTGTTGTAATTCAGCTATCATGCCAAATATTGAAGTTGTAATTCAGCTATCATGCCAAATATATAAATTGAAGATTGTCTAGTATTATATTGTACTAGCGGCCCGCCCTCGCTTCGCTTCGGTTCTTTCCTTTTTTGCCAAATGCGACCTTCCAACAACACCCGAAAAGAAAACAGATACCTTTCAGTCGTCATCGTCACCCATTCGCTCCAAGAGTCTGTTTCCTTCCCGTTCGAGTCCCGTCCCGCCGTCATCGGTGGTGTAAGAAACACTTGAATTTTTTTTTAATTTACATAAAACCTCAACTTATTTATTATACATTTAAATCTTCCTCAAGAATCACACTATCATTTGGTGAAAACAGCAAGAAAATCCTTGAATAATATTTCAGAAAAATAGAAACGAAACGTCAGCTCGTGCGGTGACAATCAAGGAACATAGTGCGATTCATTTTCATAGTACCTATGCCATAATATTGGTTTTCCGACCTTATTACAACGCAAAGACGGAAGAAATGTCAGCACTACCAACATAACACCATAGGTATTGATACGTATTCTACCTACTCTCATAAGAAATGACCAAAGAGAATGTAATACTACGTTGAGATGACAAATGATATTTATTTAATCAATCAAATGCACAAAACTTCGTATGCGTGGGCTTTATGACTTCGGCGTATGCATATAAATGAACTAATGTAGTTACATAAGAAAATACTTGTAGCAGTGTTATGATTTTTATACCTCAACAAAAAATCAGGCTGAACAACTTTTGCAAAGATATCATTTTTATATTCTGTATAGTTTAGCTGGACCATTATGGTTCTGCATCAGATGTTCCAGATCTTCGATTTTTACACTTCAACAAAAAAATTTCATCAGGCTGAACAGCTTTTGTAAAGGCGTCATTTTTATACTCCTTATGGTTTAGTTGGACCATTATGGTTCTGCATCAGGAGTTCCATTTTCCAAAATCAATTATACCCTAAACTATGCCCAGGTTTGACAGCTATAAAACAAAAAAAGTTTCTTTCATTTCAGTTCAGTATTTCTGAAGATTAGCGTGTTCAAACAGACAAACAGACACACTTTTTTTCAAATTCTTACTCTATTACTATGTCTCCATCGCCCCAGATATATATTTTTTAAATATATGTAATGTACAGACACACTTTTTTTACTGTTTTATTATATTTAAGGATGAATAATTTAAAAATAAATAAAAAAACCTACTGGTGACATCAATGTCCTCTTACTTACTGTTTATTCACAATGAAAAGCTTAAAATGTTCATTAAAAATCAATTCGTGTGTACATTGCCATTTCTTTTTTCAGTTGCTTCTATCCATTTCTCACGAATTTTATCTTCCGTCGGAAATCTGGAAAAGTCAAATCGCTTGAAATTCCCTGAAATATGGGGTAATTTTTGGGGAAAAAAAATTATATGGGTAGGCATCCGGAAATCGATTTATAAACCTACTGATTTTAGTGGACGTCAATGCTAAGCTGGCTTCTATTACGTAGATTAATACGCAATTTTACCGGTTTGCAAGTCAAATGTTTCCGAGGTTATTTTTAGAAATAATTTTTAGATTTTCCTGTTTATCAGGTTTTTCATGATATAACTAATGATTTAGCTCAGAAACTTGGTTCCTGTGAGATTTGAGAAAGAAATACGCGATCAAAATATAGAAAACAGTGTACTTACGCATGAAATGTAACACCCGCTTCTTTGCTTTATTTGATGCTTTTGCAGCCAATTATTGAACACCCCCCCGATTTTGTAGGCTAGACACAAAAACTACACATTCGATTTATAATACATTTTATGTATAAATTAGGTAGTAATTTGGTAGTAATCCACAAAACCTTTAATTTCTTTGGCACTTTTGATACTTACACTTTTGGACGTCAATGCTGACAACTGACATTTATTTTTCTTAATCGTACAAATGCACTAAGAAGTTTTAATTCCGATATCGAAGTCAATCACCCTAAAAATAGCTTTCTACCCCTTTTCAACCCTGTTAGGGGATACATTTCAAGAAAATACGAAACATGTATTCAATTAATTTTGTGAAAGAATGTCTATGCCAAATTTCAAGTCAATCGGGCCAAGGAATCGCTTTCTCCCATACAAACTTTGCCACCCTGTTTTACCCCCTTAGGGGTTGAATTTCGCAAAATCCCGTCTTAGTGAGCACCTACATCCTAAAAGGAACCCCCATGCAAAATTTGAGACTCCTAGCACTTGTAGTTTATGAGATTTCGCGATGAGTGAGTGAGTGAGTGAGTGAGTGAGTGAGTCAGTGATTTACTCTTTTATATATATAGATGTGGCCTAGGTTAGTATGACTACCAGTGGCGAAGGGTCCATACAAGCCGATTCCTATCGGCTTACCTTTTAGAAATTCCACCCCCACCAATCCACAATGCAGATCATAATATTTTTGTATAACGGCTTACCTTCGCCATAATTTCACCCCTTGCCACTTAGTATTATATTGACTACTACAATATAATACCTAATGATAAAGTTTATATTTTATGTTTTTAAGCTATAAAGAAGTCCATATGAGGGGTATGCATTACAATGCCGAAGTAGAAAAGACCGAATTTTACAAGACTTATGGACGAAAGACCGAAAATTAAAAGGCCGAATGGTTGTTTGGCCGAACGTTTAAAATCCCGAAAGGACATTTTACCTAAAAGACTAAATCCCGAAGTATAAAAAACCGAGAGTCAATATACCTACTTTCTGTACCCCGAACTACTTAATAATGAACTAACGAATTAGTCAAAAACAACAAGCTATCATAATTATAATATAAAAGGCTGTGGACTTTGGCCGAAATGCTTTATATCAAATTTGGCTGCTGGAAATGAGTCTAAACTAGTCTACTGGGACTTAGAAACCGTAGACCGTAGGTCACGAGATAGGTGCGAAGAGCGTAGCGACGAGCATGTTAGGTTGACATGAAACTAGCGCGCGAGCGTGCCGCGGCAGCGGTCGGCGAAGCGCCAGAAAAAAAACTATTTCTAACTCGATTTTGTCAAAATAATGACCATTTGACAAGCATTTTTGAGTAAAACAAATTAACCGCAACGCCTACTTTTATAAATGTATGTGTTTGTGTAGGTAGAATACCTAAGTTATATCGACATTTTAACTTTCGGGGTTTTAAACGTTCGGGATTTCGAACTTTCGGGATTTCGAACTTTCGGTCATTTGATAATCGATCTTTCAAGTTTCGGTCTATCGGATATCGACATTTAGGATGTTCGGTATTTTGAAAATAGGCGTTTTATGCGTCGATATTTCGGTCGTATGTATTATGAATTTTCGACATTGTAATGCATACCCCCATATGAAACTTTTATTTTTTGTTGGTCGGTTTTTTATTATTTCACATTATCTACCTATAATAATGATAATGAAATACTAGGAAAGATACTTAAGACTGATAAGATCAGCAATTATGTCGGACTATTATTTCGGAGATAGTTTGGGTAGCTAAGGTAATCTTCCAGGAACTTTTAATAGATCCAACTTTTCTGACAATCTCGCTCCAAGGATATATAAAATAAAATTCTTCCGACATTTTAAATGTTTGCCGTTAAACCGTCTTAATTTATCTTTTCCTTTCCTCCCAAAAACGCATTGGTACACTTTTTCTGACTGCAAAGGTATACTGGAATGGAGTGCTCGTAAAACGTACGAGAAGACTGGCCGTTTAATTGTAGTTAACACCAATAGCTATAAAACCCCTAGATGGGGTTCTGACACGAACAACAGGGGTTTAAAAATATGAAATTGCTGGTTTTTCTCTCAAACAAAAAAAAACCTCCATGATTTTAAAGATTATAGTTGCTTCATTTTATATCGTATTATGATAATAACGATCGTATCAGTAAGATTTAATCCTTTTTTTTAATTTCCTTATCATAAAACAATAAAAGGTTGTTTTTTTTTGTTACCTAGGTACCACTTTTCTGTTGTAACTGAAACTCTGTTTGCTTGACACATCGCATTAATTAGTTTGGTTTACCCGTTCTATTACAATAATTCAAATATTATTTACACAGGGTTATTTTTTGTAAAACACCAACAAGTGGATTACTAACATTTACAACAAAATTTGTTCTACGACTTTTCCAACAACTGATAAAAAAATGACTTTACATACAAATGTCCATGTCCAAATTGAGCTGATCAAGTTTAGTATGAAGTCGTTTTTTATTTGTATGTTTTCGGAAAAGTCGTAGAATAAATGTTGTTTGTTAATGATGTTAGCCTGTGAAGTTGGTGTTTTACAAATAAAATAACCCAGTATAGAACATTAAAAACTCAATTATTTGTATTGTTTTATAAACATTGTCTTTTTATACTTTTAATGATGACACGATAAAGCAAATTTGAAGATTAAACTAACACGAATAGTACGTAAAAAGTTTACAATTACAATGTTCCGAAGTTGACGAATCACAATAATCTCTTTGACTCAATCTATCTAAAATTATGTGTAGGACAAGGGTTGACTGTCTTGTCTGAGCGTATTGACAATTCTTGTTATCGGCGAAGGATTAAGATCTTATCGAGGGTTAAGGGTGATTTGTGCGATAAGTACGATCGAACAGCCAAGGGTCAAACTTTGATTGTTTCTGGAAATCAAGAGTTTTACAACAGAGCGGATCATATTTGGCGACCTCCGTCGCAAAGAATACTAACAAGTCTGTGGTCGAGTGGCCAGACAGGTACACCCTTACTGTCCCACTAGTCCCATTGACACAGTCCTATGATGGGACAAGTGGGATGATTAAAGTCAAAGTCAAATAAACTTTAATCAAATTAATTATTAAGTACTTTTGAATCGTCTATATTTTCCTACCACCCGTTCCAGACTTTTTTAGCTGACAAGAAGATTATGTCTCACTAGTTCCATGGGACACCGGTTTTCATGGCGTCACCAACTCTGAGGTTCCAAGGTCGATCCCCGGCTGAGTACCGAACGTTTTTATGCTGTGAAACGAGTGGAACGGCCGAAAACTTTTATCAATTTAATTATTCAGGAGTTACTCAGGACTCACACGAATTGATGATTAACTGAGTCGGTAGAGCTATGGTGCAGGGGTGCCCATATTTTTTCTTAAGGAAATCGACTTAGCAAAAAAAATGACTAAGAGATCGCCATTTTGACCGCTTTACTCACCAAATATGTATCAACCATAGAAATAAAATGTCAAGGCACAACAATGTCAATAAACAGGTGATCCGAAAACGAATGCATACATTTTATATGAGATACGTAAAATATGACTTAGATTCATAAAATATGACTATATATGGCAAAGGAAATGAATAAACTATGCTCCATACTGATTTCTTCGTCGATAAACGAATAAATGTAGCGAAATTTGGTTTTAGAGAAATGTGTGGCAATATCTTATTTACCTGTGAAAAGTGTGATTACTTGGATTATTTCTTTTTGTCACATCACAATTACTTAGAGCACAAGACACCATGGCTCCACGATACCTTTATTTTAAATTCTAACAACAAATATTTTAACAAAGTAACAACAATATAAGTAACAAATATTTTAAACAAACTGTGATTGCTCATTTGCTAGGCGGAACGCTAGGGGCTCTTACTGTTTATGTGTGTGTGTATGTGTGTGTGTGTGTGTGTGTGTGAGTGTGTGTGTGTGTGTGTGTGTGTGTATGTGTGTGTGTGTGTGTGTGTGTGTGTGTGTGTGTGTGTATGTGTGTGTGTGTGTATGTGTGTGTGTAGTGTGTCCGTGACTGCTTCTTCAAGTAATTCGCTCCAGAAAAGCCTCGACATCCAATACGTTAAAGATTTTATCCAATTAGTAACCACTCCTTTACATTCATGATTAGGTTTAGGATGTATTTCTAATTTAGAATTTGCCTTATTACAAATGAAAGATGATTGCGTGAAATATTGACGCCTGGCAAAGGCCGTACGAACGCAATGTATGGGAGCAACATTACCAGTACGTCTCCTGAGTGTATGAGTTCTATCAAAAGGTAGTGTCTGACGAGTTTCCAGCATAATGTAAAGAAAATATAGTTTCCTGACTGATAATAGATCACTCAACCTGTAAAGATCAACTGTAGGAAATCTGTACGGCTTAAAATACTAATACTATGTCTATGGTATCAACAAAAAAATTGCACAAGTTAAACTACATTGCGTGCAGTGTCAAATCTGTTATTCTTAGCGATCGACCTTAAAACCTCTCGCGATCAACCGTATGGGTACCTCTGCATGGTCTAATTTTATATGCGCCTTAGCCGAAAAACTAACGCTAATTAAACTAATGGCTCTGTAAGGTGTGTAGACCACGCGTTTGTGTCATTTCTTAAGATTTTCCGAAACGGCTGAAAATTAAATATGTTTTTTTTCGACAAATTTCGAAAAACTGAATCAACAAAAAACTTTGTAGGTACTTAATTAGCTAACCTTCACAAAATTTCACGAGAAGCTGTAGAGGAAGAAGTAGTATCACATTGTAGAGGAGAATAGACGGACAGCCATATGAAAATGAAATCATTTTTGCCCAAGCTGAAACGAAGACACTTCGCGCTTACTTGGTCAATTAATGTATGTTGAAACTGAATATACATAAACATTTTGGTAAGTATTTAATTTTTAGAAAAAAAAAAAAAAAAACAATCTTGATTACGCATAAAGTATTAAGTTATCACACAACTGACTCTACTTTCGAAACATTTATAATTTTCGGGCACTTTCACCTAAACAAATATTTCTATGCTGATTTTCACTACAAAAAATCAGCTGCTCTGAGTAGGTACGTATTGGAGATTATCTAAGCCGGTAAAGCTCTGTCCTACACGATCCAATATCTCACCAAGCCATAAAAAGCGCATAAAAAATATGAAATAGATTGTGCTAACACTGAAGAGCGTTTGGTTGTCACCTGTTTGTAATTTTTCGCACTTTGTACTTTCCGCCAAATCAGTGCAATAATATTGATTAATAATTAATTAGGTATCATGTATTGATGCAAATAGATTACTTTTTAAATCAGTTGTTTTGTGCACAAAGAAAAGATAAGATTTAAGTATTTGTCTGTTACTATACAGATAAGTATTGCTAGGTAGTAACGCACATTTATTTATAGTCAGGAACACACCAAAAATCACCAATTTATTTTGGAATTTAATGTTGTTGAATTGATTGAAATTGTCTACCCTATTGTAGCGCAGCGTGCTGACTGTGTCGGTACCTCTAGATTTTTAGACGTAACATATTTATTTTAACTAATTGACATATAAATATTAGATATTTTAGCATGTTGTACTTTGTAATCTAATTTTATAAGCGCTTTGGATGGATACGTATGTTAGTTTTCAAGACATGTTTGAATAATTAAATATAAATCAAGCAAGATTATGCTACGCGGAAAAACAAAGTTTACTATTCAATCGCTGAAAAAATATTTCTCGTGTTAAATTAAATAGTAGTGGTGGTAATCTTTTTTAAGAAAACCTGCCTATAAAAAGCAAGAAATAATATTCAAATCATTAGATATGCATTATCATTGTTATAATAAAAACTCTATTAAAGTCGGGTGGGGCTGGAGTACAACTTCCTTTTTTTTATTTTAAAATCCCCACCCGACTTCAATAGACATCTTTTTATTATAACAATGATAACGCATATCTAATAATTTAAATATTATTTCTTGCTTTTTATAGGCAGTTTTTTTGAAGTCGGTTTTTTTGTTTTTTAAACAATTTTTATTTATAGTGTAAGTACCTTTTGTATTAGGTATATTATTTAGGTAGAAAAATCGACTCGGCCAAACGTCAGATAATCGCGGAGAAACATACATACATACTAAGAACCTCCTTTTTTTGAAGTCGGTTAAAAATACTACACTAAAGTATCCCCTTTCCAACAAAAAAAATATCATCTAATTCGGTTCATAAATATGAAAGTCGTCAAGATAGTTGATGCAAAATCATAGTATTTTCAGGATTACTTGAAAACTACTTGACCGATTTGAAAAAAAAAATTAATGAACCATCTCGCAAGCAAACTCAATCGAACAAAAAAATAATTATCAAAATCGGTCCATAAATATCGAAGATATGCGCGAACAACGACAAAAAAACATACAATCGAATTGATAACCTCCTCCTTTTTTTGAAGTCGGTTAAAATTTCATATTTTTTTTTATAAATACACGTATTTTTTATAAAAATATTGTGATAAAACTTACGATAAAATGAGCTTCTCACATCCACTAACTTCTCAACTCTTTACAAAATAGTTAAGGGCTTACTAAAGCTACTGATTTTATGAGGTCATGTTTTAGTACTTTGACACGAACGTAAAATATAGTAAGTACCTAGGTAGTTCTTTTTTGTCGGTTGTGGTCACGGCTTTGGCAACTATTTGATAACTTTTTTACGATTGCCTGTGGCTGTTATACTCGGTTTTCACTGCGACAGGGTAAAAATATTTGCGATTGCCAAGATCTGGCTGTATCAGTCTCTACCCTGTACAAATGTGTATAACTAATCTAAAGTCACATTGTTTCTTATCGCGTGCAAAATCTCTGTACAAGAATTATTATGATAAAATTGCTCTTAATCTGACTTGCACATCTAGTGAAAGTGATAATTTCGTAGAACTGTTGTGTATTGTTCCTATTACTTTTTACTTGTAAGTACATAATTTTGTATTGTTTAGTGCATGTGGTGCCCTCCTATAAGTAATAGGCCATTTAGTCTAAGAGCTGAAATCAGTGTACTTATCCATTGTTGGAGAGCCAAAAAAAAGGATCTCTAGATTCTTCGGATTATAGTACCTACATAACAGAATCCCTATTAAAATTTATACTTTTGAACGTTCGCGTTGCATTTTATCAGATTTAAATCACAGGTATTAAACGCGTTTAAACTAACAAATAGGTCGAGAAATGTAGGTGTTTAAACACCTATATTTAAGTTTAAAGCCGTTTAATACCTCTGATTTTAATCTAATTATTAGATCTTTTATACAATAAGGAATAATAATAATATAAATCTAATACAAAAAAAGATTCTAATAGAATCGATATTGTATTAAAGATAATTTTTAGCTATTCATCCATTGTAAAAAAATTTCACTGCAAATGAGATAATTAAAAGAACGGAACGCACTTTTTTACTGCCTGGCTACGCTCCACCTTAGTAATTATGACAAATGCCAGTGTATTAAAAAAGTTATGTGAGTTAACGTTATAATTCAATTAAAAAAAAACGAAAGCAATCAATAGAAAAATATTTTGCACTCAGATTTTACTGTTATATGATACTTACCAAGAATCGTTTTCACAACTTGATAAAAGATACAAAAAGAGGTAGATTCACGTTACAAGTTTACGAGCTATCGAATATCTACAAGTCACGTACTAGTTCATAGTCATTGTGAACATAAACGTGCAGTTGTTCACGTTACGTGTGGCGTTTTGGATCGTGAGATGACGCTTTTATGAACGGAGTGGATACGAACGGCTTCTCAGCAATTTTGAAATTTGAATAAATTGACGGGAGATACAGCTACGGTTCCGTTTAAAATAAACAAGTTTAGTAAAATTACGTACTTATTTCTAACTAGCGGCCGCCCGCGACTTCTTTCACGTGGACCCTAGGAAATCTTTGAACAGGTTAAAAAGTTGACTAAGTATATGGTTAATCCAGGGTTATAATCCACTGTCTACCAGCAAAATTTCATCCAAACCGGTCCATCCGTTTTTGAGTTATAAACGACTTAAATTAATAATATTAAAAGTAAATTGTTTATATTAAATAAAAAAAATATACGAATTTACAGCATAAGGCAAGATGCATTGTAATTTGCTATTTATTAAAAACATATTATTTGTAAAATTTCATGAACACCTCGTTTAATAAGTCCTTACTGTGCTAACTAACGACTGTTTTATCAGTACATACATAACCCACACACTAAATTATTTAGTTTTCTATAGTATTATTCAATATTTTAAAGTGTTCCCCGATAATAAAAACCTTGGTCGTAACACTCGTAACCTAACCAGTTTGGTGCCTAACCAGGCAGCATTTTCTGGGCTAGCGTGCTACACCTTAGACCACGTCCTGTTTACCAAACAAGATGGTGGTCATGGTCAAATGCCTGCCCAATTACTAATATAAAAAATAAAAAATCTTAAAATAGAAAATCTCATGAATTTTAATACTCTTTGCTTTCATATACATATTTAAAACGTCCAACGATTAACATGGACAAACGCGTATAAATTGCATCCACTTCTTGGATACACGCAACAAGCTCATGTAGTAGCCGTGCACAAACTCCTTGCTTCTTAATTAATTAGCGAAGTTGCCTCAACTATTTATGCACAAGCGACAAGAGGATTCTCGTCCTCAAATTAATGTAACTAGGCGTTATTCATAGCTCAGCTTCGTGTTTGTGCTTGCATAAGCTAAAATGGCTCACAGCACATACATTCACTAATAAGACACTCTTGTTAAAGACGTTGGAACAATTACTTTATTATAGAGAAACAAAACAATCATACAACTTAAATAGTGAGTTTTTGTGATAAGACGTCTTAACCACCACAGAACATAAAAATATTTTTCATCTGTGATTACCACAGTGCGCCCCGTATGCATGTTTGCGCTGATTCAAAAAGCAAAAATAGTAATGTGTCATTTTTTGCATAAAGTATTTGCATTAAAACTGTCATTTGGCCCATATCTTTACATAACTAACTCTAAATTTGTATCATTTGTGTTTCGCACTAATTCACACTCGTGATGAAAATCCTATGTTGATTACACTTTCATAATTTTGTAGTTTCTATATACCATGGATCAAAATTCAACACATTTCTAGAAAATTCTAGCTAGAAGATGCTATATAATTAAATTTCCCGTAGAAAAATAAAATTCACTACTTATTGTTTCGTTATTAGTTGTCCATTGGGAAATTGTATAAAGAAAACCTCATTACTGGCAACATCGATGAAAAATTGCTTTTGTCATTTATTTAAAAGCCATTTCATCGAAGAACTAGTTTAATTACGAATATTAAAAGTTGTATATACATTTTTCTTATTAGATTTTAGTCTGATTGTATTTGAGTTAAAGAAATATACTTAAGTATTAAATTGACAATGTTATTCGTATTTAAGTTAAATTTGGGCCGGAATCCCATGAGTTCGAGTCCCGTCTGAGGTGCTGCGGATGAGTATTTTTCTAATAAGTATATTATTTGTCTAAATAGGTACTAAGAAGTCAATTTATGTATGGGTGTGCCTACCAGTTTGAGCTTTCCTCACACTTTGATAGATAAATAAAAAAGTTCTTCGCAAATGTCATCCCACTTCTGAACAAGTTAACAATACATTCTTTAACTGTCAAGGCACAATTCCCAGGCGCGACTGCCTTCAAGAAATTTAATGCGAGTCTCGAGTAAGTTCCGTGTTAATAATGCGAGTTGGAACGTTGGAACTAACAGGTGAGAGTTACCGAGTGTCCCCGGCCGAGTTTAGTGGCGTCTCGGTCTTGGTAGGTCGCAGTTTATTCCTATCAGTCAAATCGGCAAAGGTCTACTATTTTTAATAGGGCCAATCAGCAACAGGAGCAGCTGTGTTTCGTTCACCTTATCATATTTCCTACCTTTAGGAACTTCCGCAGCCCACATTTGTCGCCCCACCATCTACCCAGTAGGCTTTTTTTGTAGCCCAATTCAATCTTCAGATGCGTTTTATTCCGAATTTTGATGAAAACCCCCAAAAAACGTGATTTTAAATTTTTGTCCGGCAAGTCTACATTTTTTTCAAATTTAAACTTTTTCTTTAAAATTTCTCAAAAACTACCTAACCAATTTTTTTAAATTCAAGTGCCATACGATAGATCTCTGCGCTTTGAACATTTTCATACCTCTTTCATAGAAATATCTTAAATTATACTTCACCAGATGCAGACAAAGGAATATTACATTTTCTTTTAGCTTTTAACGAGAATAACACCAAACACCTAATGTTCGTTGGAAAGAAACCCCTCCAGTCAGTACCGCGTGCTTGTCTGACACACGGCTGTGTGTGAAATATTTACATTCATATGAGAACAGAGTTGTTACCTATGTAATCTTTAAATTAAATAAAATATTTTTAAAAGGTTTCTTGATGTTCTGTTACACAGAACAACAGATACAAAATATAGGTCGGAGTCGCGACATCGAATTAAACATCGAAGTTCATAGCATCGAACACGTGGATATTTCACATCTCTAGCTTATTATATCGAAAACTCATGAATGAGATCGATAGTTCATATCTAAAACTTGTGAAATCGAAGCGTTAGCAAATTGAAAGAGCGTTTTAAAAATCAAAAGCGTAATAAGCATAAAAATACCTGTAACATTTCATTTTTCACAGTTTTCACATTTTTTTTGTAACAGTTCATTCATCTTTTTAATTTGAACTGTTTATTGTAATAATTTTGTAAAGATTGATGGATGACTGAAAAAATCCTTATTTGTTTACTACACTAGGGCTGGATAGTAAAACTCTAGATGACGTAAGCTAGATTAAGTAGTGCCATCCGGAATGCCAGGGGCCCTATTTTCGAAATCTTTCCTAGGTACTCATTTTCATGAAAATTAGTAAGGAGCGCTTGATGCCATCCAGCCGAATGATCGTCGAATGATAAAAAAAAAACTTTATAACCAAAAGACAGTCTACAGGCTGTATGTAACGGCATATACGTAACCTACTAGTGTGACTAATGACTCGGAAAACTACTTTCGCAGTTTTGCCAGCGACCACTTGTCCGGAACTCCGGAATACGCTACTGTTTTAGGAGTGCGCGAAACTCTCGTGTGAGGATGTGTATCCTCATTACATTCATTATTTTAATTTAATAGGACTTTTAGTGCTATCCTTGTGAAATGAAAAATTAACGTTGGATGATAGTACTGTTTTAGTGCTAAGCGTAAATTAAGCTTAAATTAAGGTAGGTATCAGTGGCGAGGGATGAAATTGTGGCGAAGCTAAATCGTTCTACAAAAATGTTATGATAGGTGGGGTGAGATTTCTAAGGTAAGCCGATGGGAATCGGCTTGTATGAACCATTCACTATTCCACTGGTAGGTATTATTAGATAATATTATGAGCATTAACTATAATTATAGAAAATATTAAATGTGCCATGAATACAATTATTAGAATTTAATATCAATCAGTCTTGAAAGAAGATCAGCGCAGCGAAGCGTACGAAAATGACTGCCAGCCAAACCAATTTTGCACTAACCTATACGATAGGTAGATACAAAAAAATCGATACAAACTTTTTTGCTCAATGAGACAAGTAAAACCCCAACAAATATAATAATATTATACGGAACTTTAAATAACGTGTCTCATTTTATTAATACCACTTGTTATAGCGGAGATAACTTTTGCTAAAGTTATATTTGCTTTTTACTTATCCCGCGGACGTACTCGGGGGAAATCCGGATGGGTTAATGTTTAAATTATTTATTTATTCTGTAGATGCAATAATTTACGGTTGCATGCTCTTTGAATATTCAGAGAACGTGAAAATAGTGTTGTTGGGTAAAAATGCATTTAGTTGCTCGGCTTGGGTACTATAAGCAGAAATGTTTGTAGCTATTTACTGCAGAAATATATACGAGTTCGAGAGCTTTCTATTTAGTTCGTTTTTTTTATAATTTTAGATATTGTTTTACAATAAAACATGTAGGTATTGGATGTTTGTTTAGGAAAATTCAATTGAAGAATAAAACTTGTTTTTGTAACACTGAGATATGCCCCTAGATAAAACCAGACTATTTTTTGACGCGATATTTCTAATTGGGTGACTGGAAATAATAAAGGCGACTGTAAATAGGATACTTAATACTAAACCGGGCAGTGGTTTATTTTGTTTGTGACAAAATAATTTAACGGGCGACAAACTGTGGATTACCAAAATACGTAAAACGAGCACGAAACTACGTGTGGGAGAAAAATAAATTAAGTTTACAGTGAAAAATCTAAATGAGTGACAAATATACTGAGTGGGCAACTATTATACCAAGTGGGTGACTATATAACTGATTTAAACTGCCCAAAATGGTATTTTTGTCATCACGATTAGGTTAATAGTCGCCTTTTTAGGGTTCCGTACCCAAAGGGTATAAACGGGAACTATTACTAAGCCTCCGCTGTCCGTCTGTCTGTCTGTCTGTCACCAGGCTGTATCTCATGAACCGTGATAGCTAGACAGTTGAAATTTTCACAGATGATGTATGTCTGTTGCCGCTATAACAACAAATACTAAAAACAGAATAAAATAAATATTTAAGGGGGACTCCCATACAACGAACGTGTTTTTTTGCCGTTTTTTGTTCGATATTGATAACGACTACAGGTAGACAGTTGAAATTTTCACAGATAGTGTATTTCTATTGCTGCTATAAAAACATATGCTAAAAACAGAATAAAATAAATATTTAAGGGGGCTCCCATACAACAAACGTGATTTTTTGGTGTTTTTTTGGTACAGAACCCTTCGTGCGCGAGTCCGACTCGCACGTGGCCGCTTTTTTAAATAAAATATCTGCTAAATTTTAAATGTTTTATGGTTGGCTAAGGTTGTCGCCCAAATAAAAATTTGGTCGCCTGTTCTAGATAACTAGTTACTCAATTTGTACTTATTTTAAAGTCACCCATTTTCAATATTTTGTAGTCGCCCTCAGTCCGTCACCCACTTAGTATTTTAGTATGCTATATACAGTATTTTTGATACATAAAATGGGAATTTATTATTACCCGATTAAATACTACCCTATTTTTTAAACCAGTTACGAGTATTTCAACGCATTATCGTCCTGTTAATAAGTAATATTTGAATGGGTAAATCCTTTTAATTATAGAAGGGGGCAACCCTACTCTAATACCTTTCAAAACATATCGCTTACATTACATCTAACAACTTAATGTATGAAAAAGGGGGCCTTTTAGCTAATTTTGAGGGATACCCAATTACAGAAATGATGAAAGGTATGTCGTTCAAAGTAAGTACTTTTTGTGAGATGTTTATTGATCCCTGTGTGGTAATATATTTTTTCCAGTAGTTAATATAATTATTTACCTACAAGACAGAGAGAGATAGAGCTACAGCGAAATAATTTAAAAGAAACTCAGTGAATATTACAACAACCGACCAAAAAGCTTTTTTAATCAAACCCGGACCTTAAGACATGAAGTGCCAAAGACTTCGGAAGCCGTCGTTGCTCGAAGGCCAAAGACTTCCAAAATTTCGCCATGTATTTTTTAATGTTTTAAGGGTTCCGTACCCAAAAGGTACAAACGGGACCCTATTACTAAGACTCCGCTGTCCGTCTGTCTGTCTGTCTGTCACCAGGCTGTATGTCATGAACCGTGATAGATAGACAGTTGAAATTTTCACAGATAAAAACAGAATAAAATAAACATTTAAGGGGGGCTCCCATACAACAAACATGTTTTTTTGCCGTTTTTTGGTACGGAACCCGTCATGCGCGAGTCCGACTCGTACTTGGCCGGTTTTTTTAAATAGCTGAAATGAAAACAGTAGTTCGTATAATTTCATTACCTACCTATCAATTTGCCGGTAATTAAAATGAAGGTGAAAATCCTTTCACGTATTGTTAAGCCATTAAGATCAATTAATTTAATCTTGACGGGTACTGATGCGCCGAATTTAATTTTTGACAAGAGACGGGCGGAGTGAATAATTATCACTCGAAATAACAAACGATTAATGAACGAGTGTGAAAGATCCTGTTAAAATTTAAAGTAGGTACCATTTTTTTATAATTATACTTAAACTTGATGCTCCAGAGGGACTTAGTAATTATTGTGATGAGAGGAAGATAAAATTACAGGCCACTGCCGTCTTATAATTTTTAATTTCTTTAAAAGCTTTTAACTTACATTACAGGATGAATGACAATTAATAAATTAATGAATGTTTTTTTTTTATTCAAATAAGATCACATAATAAGCACTTTTATATTATTATCGTCAAATCTTTTACCCTATCACCCATTATGAAGTCTTTTAGCTGACAAGAAAAATGGACTACACAGAGCGTTATCATTGGCTATAATATTATAAAGTATTATAACTGTGATGATGAAAGTCTGATGATGACTATGCGATCCTAATAAAGTTCTAAGTAAAATTAAATTGTATTCACATAACAATAAAGTTCAAAACCGTATGCCGTTGAGTGTTCATACGTACTTTACTCAGAATAGCTAATCTTTATAGCATCCTCAGAAACCCTTGTCAACTAAAGTTGCCCTTTCGCCTTTTACGAGAGAAAAATGGCTGTTACAGTGGTGGCCTTCTGACATATTGAAGGTTCGACTTTAAAATATGCCCTACTTATAATAACGGTAGGTTACTGACAATATTGAACTAGGTAAGTAGGTATATGAATTTCTTTGAACCAATCGAGTCTTTTCAAGAAGAACATCGTAAGCGCCAACATTCACAAAAAAGTGTTTTTACAGTAACCGCCATATTATCAGCTGATTTTGCACTTTACATCACTGACATAAAAGTTCACAATAGAATATTATTAAATTTAAAGTTTTTATCGTATTTTAAGGTACCTGACGCTTACGATAAAATACTAGGTTTAAATAAGTACTTATTTGTGTGAATTTTTAATAATTTGGTTCCCGCAGTAGGGTGGTTCCACTCATGATTACAAGCAACTTTTACTAGGGGGCGAACTCTGACATCGCGAAACAAAAATCTGCTGCTTCATACATTAAGGTCGAGTAGGTATTGCGTTTTTGTATGGAACAGCAAATTTTTTTGCGATATCCTAGTTTGGTGCCAACTAAAAGTTGCTTGTAGTCATAAGTGGAACCACCCTCAGCGGGAACCTAATGATAAAATATTCAACGCGTATGGCAAGCATCCCACTTGGCGCTTACAATAATAAATTATGCAACATAAGTTAAATCCATTTTGCAAATATTTTAATAAACCTTCTGTAAAATATGAAAAATGGCGGTTACGATGTTCTTCCTGAAAAGGTTCGCCATATAGTCGGGTATACTATGTGTATTTTCTCTTTCCTAAGGTTTAATGTCGCTAAAATATTGCATGAAGATGTTTCACAGATCATAATAATGTCAGGACAAATTCGAGTGTTAAAAAAAACAAAGGAAATAAACAGCGTTAGGTGTACATTTGAGAGTGCAATCATGCTACTACGAATAAAACGTGTTTATTCCAATAGTCGTATCCATAGTCAATGCCCATAAAACCAGTGGCGAGCAAACAAGCAAGCGAGTTAGAACCAGATAGAATTCTAAAACAGCGCCGCATACAGCTTTAAAGAAAGCACTCACATGAATACGAAATCCCCTCTCGATAGAACTCGAGCAGCTTTTGTATTGGTTACTAATATCCAGTGATACGGGTCTGCGATTTGAATGTGTAAAACATATGAACATTTTGTAAACCTAAAACATATTTTTTTATTTTATTATAATGGATGTCTGAAATACATCAAAAAGGCTAAAAATGTTCCTATTTGTCGGAATAAGCTCCCTTTAGAAAACAGTTTAACAATTTTTAGTAGCGTGAAAAAAAAATTTAATAACTTCATCTTCGCAAATGTACGGAAGTAACAGTTTTTTTTTAACATTACTGAATAGACATTTTATGTCAAAGTCAACTGACAACTGCTGTTGTCAGTAATTTTTTTTTATTATCTGGTGATTAGGGAATCTTTTTCATTCTTTTGTTTGTTACTTCCTGTACGTTTGCGAAGACCATGATTTTTATATTTTCACGCAACCAAAAATTATGAACTTTTTTTATTAATAAGGGTATTTTATTCCTACCTGTCCAACAGCCATTATTAATATCCCCACTGCTGGGGAACAGGCCTTCCTTATTGGGTGGATAAGGAGGACGGGCCATAACCCACCACGCGGGCCCAATGCCGATTGGTGGGTGCTAACGACTGCAAATGCAGTCGGGACCAAGGCTTAACGTGCCTTCCGAAGCACGGAGGAGCTCGAGATAATAAATCTTTGGTCACCCATCCCATGACCGACACTTGCAAACGTTGCTTAACCTCCGCAATCACTGGGCCAGGCGGTTAACCACTGCGCCATCGAGCTCCTCCTACCTACCTAAAAATACATGAATATAAATTAATTATAATAAGGAATCTCAACTAAATCAGCCATTTATATAACAGCCTAGACTACTTACTCGCTTGTTGATTAAATGACGGCGTCCACCGCCCCCGTTTAATAAAAAGCTTACAGGACAATTAAAAACAGATCAAAAGTACCTACCTATCAATGGGAAATTGGAAGATACTACTATGAGGATTCCCTTAACATTCATCTGAACTTCCTAAAACCCTGAATTCGCATAAAATATATGTTTTATTTTTATCGGTAAACGGATCTCTCCATTATTCAGTCAGCTTCGAAAACATGCCTTTTCGATTGAGTGCACATTGCTATTGTAGAGAGCGCATTAGTACGTCTAGCAACAAAGCTCACTGACTCAAAAATATTTTAGCTTTCTTTTTACATAGTACTGGGAACTTATTTTCAGTTGTAAGAGCAATATCAAAGTAATGTGACTATTTTAAAAGTAATACATACTTACTACTTTCTATTCAAAAGTGTACGATCAGAAGAAAATGCGTCAATGGCATAGAATGAGGTCCAGTAGAGATTACTAAAATATTAAACACGCATTTTAACTGGAAGAGTCCAGACTTTGTCCGGTTCGTCTCGTAACGCTAGATCTGCTGAATTCCTGTTTTGAGTGCCAACCTAAGTACTTAATGATACTTAGATAAATTTTAGAATTCTGAAAATCCACTTAACTTTTTACCCATTCATTTACAATGCTTTTTTATAGTTTTTTCCTGTAACGTTTTCTCAATAATCCGATTAAAATTATCCTGATAAACCAGAAAACCTCGTTTTATTCTGTATTGGCCATTGCCGTGACGCACATGGACGGTAAGAGAAAAACGATAAATATTAAAGCTTACGTTGGTCGCGTTATCGCCCAGCAACCGTGAAAAACGGATAAGTGTGGATTGCCCGCAAATCCCGTCGCGTGAAAAGTTCTGTGAGATACCGTGTGTGGCAGCTTTTATCGCATTGTAGCTGGTAGCTGAGACCGGGATCGAGTTTGTGGTAAAGTATAATAAGTACCATGCTATTGTTTAATTTCTTTTATTTCTATGTAACGTATATAATTTTCAGATATTTTATACGAGTGCAATGTTTTAAATACTTAATGATCTTTTGACAAAATATTCGCCTGGCTTGTCAGAAAATTCGACTTGTTTTTTGTCTTACTAAATTACGCCTTCATAATAATAATTTAGAAAACATCATAAACATTCACGTTTGTGTCATGGGAATCATTCAACGGTGGAACTTGTAACGGTTCAAAACTGAACATGCTATTTTATCTCAAATATTTTTCGAATTTTGTTTCATATGGAGCATAATATTATTTAACTATCGAACAAGTTATTATAATAAAGAGTAGTTCAGGTTTTGAGTTAGCAATAATGTCGGAAGTTCTTTTAATCTTTCACGGCGCTAAAATTCAAATATTAGTCTCTGTGTAGGTAACGACGCTAATAGGCTTAAAATTTATTTATATTTATTATTGTTTATTTATCAAATTTTATTAGAGCCTCTCGAATATCATTATAATAGTTTATTTTAGAAGATTACTTAAAAAAGGATTGAATTCGGTGTTAATTATTTCTGTAAGTTGTCAGTAGTGTCACACCACGTGATGTGTTTTAGCTAAAGAACGAAATTAAATATAGCAGGTCGTTCCAGTGGATCGATCGATGAGAAATCGATTGCCAGATGGTAACTGAGGGTCGCAAGGCAAGTCCCATATCTTTTGCCAAATCATAGTTGTAAATTTAAATTTTGTTTTAGGAAATATTAGACATTAGTTAGATTTGGGGGATAAATGCAAGTTTAGTTGGCTTGAAGAATTTTGTAGCGGTTCTAGTACATTTCGTTAATCGTGGCGGTATTTGCTTAAATTAAGGTATTTTGTTATACCATGCCTTTGCTTCATGACACAGTTAAATTGGAGATTTTAAATTAAAATGGAAGTTTAATTTGATTTTATAATATGGTTTGACGTTCAGAGATAATACAGAGAGAAAGAAAAGAAATGGAACAATGTTTTATTCTGGGCGGAGTTTAGTTGACAGTTTAGTGGTAAATTGAAAACTCGAATTGTGAAATAAAAGGGAGATAATTAATTAATAGAAATATTGTAAGGATGAATCTAGAAATATTATTAAAAAACATAAACAATAGTTATTGAAGGTGTAATAAGAAAGTATTTCATGGGAAAATGTGAATGGAGCCTAATAAAGTTTGTCTTGTCGTTGGGTGTTGTACAAAGAAAGATTGATATGAAGTTTCTTCGAAAGCGGGATTTTATGCTGCAGGTTTATAACTCAAATGAGGGTAGGCATTTAGAAAATGTAAAAGTAGTCGGATGAGTATTGCCAGTTAGGGTTTTTAAAGTACCAACATTGTGATGCTAAATTGATCGGAAATTTTAGGTTTAATTGGACCGAATACTTAATGGAAAATGTTGTAATACGTATTTTAGCAAATTGATTCTAGAGGTTATGATATTTTGGGGAAGGCGAGATAAAAAGATTGAAAAGTTGGATTCTAATTGTAGCATATGGGAGGTTCAATTTGTTGTGAATGTAAAATTCGTATTAATCAGAGTTCTATGATTATAGTACAATAATTTCATATGATTCTGGATAAATATTCTGAATATTATTCAAAGTTGTTAGTTTTGTTAGAAGTGATGTAAGGGGGAAAACTTGTTGATTTATTTATGATTGAAACGTTGTTTCATACAATTGTATGAATTGCTTAAATCAAATGTAGCTGAAATGTCAGTATAGAGAAATATTTAGGTAACAGATTAATTTTAATTTGGTTACAAATGGAGCGTCATTGTGCGCTTGAGTATAAAGAATCTTGAAGATAGGAGGTTATTAGTTAATTGAATTGTACGTTGAAATTATTGATTAGTATAGGGGTTCATTTTGTAAGATTAGTAACTTAAATATTATATTTACAAGTTGAGTAAGACAAAACTGAATTCTCCCCATTTTTGAAGGAGAAGGGAAAATTTTAGGAATATTTTATGTAAAGTAGGGAGATGAAGGTAGGTAAAAAAGATGCTTAGGTCGTGTGGGGTGAGGTTCCTGGAGTGAGTGAATGATTTTGGGGGGTTATAAAAGACGTGGCTCGAGGGAAATCGCTCTCTTTACTTTCCTCGTCGTCAACGTAGCATCAAGTGGAACCTCGGTAGAAGCCGTCGATACCCTCTTTGTAAGAAATCTTCGAACAAGTAGTATTTTTATAACGCAAGAAAACAGCAAGAAGTCAGGAAGAAAGTGTTTATTTGAGGTTTTGACGTATAGGTCCGCAACCGGGTGCGAGTCTTTTGCATATACGCTTTAATTAGGGCTTATATGGTATAAGTAAGCTTGAAATTAAAGTAGGTAGATTTTGTTTGCGAATTTTCATAAAGTAAAGTAAATTTCCCAATAAATCTAAGAATTTTCCGAATCACATTTGTTTGAAATTTATATAAGCAGTTGGGGAACGATAAAGGGGGTTTGGTTGTGAATAAATACCATTAGTTTTGAGTCTCTAAGGGGCGTTCGGTCAATCCTCAAGGGGTTAGGTAAAATAGTCTGGTATGTGGCGTATCAGACGGGCATCAAAATTTCTAGATTGCCTAGCTAGTCACATAAGTGTACCGAATGTGTCCCATCTCTAGCAATCCGACGGTCCGAAAGGAGTTGAGAATCTAATTCCGTGCTAGCGTTGGTGTCCCGAGGATTCGGTATACTTATTCCGCTGTAGGTGCCTATTTGTTCCCTCCCAATCAAATTTGGCCACGTCCAAGCTGTTAGGAGAGAGTTAGGCGAGTCATGCTTGCTCACGCTTTACAGATTCAGGGCTTCGGTGATGAGGTAAGCATCACAAATATTGCATAGGAAATCTAAATTTAGTCGCTGGTAGGCAGGTAAACTCATTAGGTTTATAAATTCATTGTTAGGCGCGTAGGAACAGTAGGTTAGGTTTGCATCTCAAGACGGGAGGGAAACTTGGATGCTGGTAAAAGATTGGACGTTCTCAAGAAGGTCGAGCTGTCAGCAAGGTAACAGCAGGAACGTTAGATAAGCTAGGAACTCTTATATAGGCGAAGGAGAGGTAGGTCACTTCGTGGTGTATCAGATTTAGGTAGGCCGCAAATAGGTTGGTGAACGACAAAATGGCTGTCGAAGCGAAACATAGGCAGGCGGTGTCGAGAATGGTACCAACAAGATGGCGGCCGCAGGTCATTCAGTGGTACATAGGAACTTGACTAGGATGTGATGAGGTAGGATGACTTAGGAACGGAATCTAGGAAGCGCAGAAGTGTTAAATATAGTGAACGAAAGGTTATGTGAAACTACTGGGTAGGATCCGAAGGGAAAGTATCAATCTTCCATAGTAGGCGCCTTAACAGAGATCTATTAAGGCTATGACTCAGTTTTGTGAATAATTACTACGATGTGCTCAATTGAGTAGACTTTGCAAGCTTCAGTAAGTACCCACAAGTTGACCGATCTGAAGGGAAAGTATCAATCTTCCATAGTAGGCGCCTTAACAGAGATCTATTAAGGCTATGACTCAGTGTTGTGAATAATTACTACGATGTGCTCAATTGAGTAGACTTCGCAAGCTTCAGTAAGTACCCACAAGTTGACCGATCCGAAGGGAAAGTATCAATCTTCCATAGTAGGCGCCTTAACAGAGATCTATTAATGCTATGACTCAGTGTTGTGAATAATTATTATAATGTGCTCAATTGAGTAGACTTTGCAAGCTTCAGTAAGTACCTACAGTTTGATTTACTATTAATTAGAGCTAGACAAATTCTTCTGTTAACATTGGATAATGATTTAATAGTGAAAGTTGAATCATAAATAAAGAATAGTTATTCATCTTTGAATTGGATTGGTTAAATCGAGCCTGTTTTCAAATGGTCGATTGCAGTTGAGATAATCTGTTTTGGTGATTGTGAGAGGAGTACTAAAACAAGATCTGGGCGTATGGAATAATCCCGTGTTACCATTAGACTAATGTTGAATCACAGTTTATGGAACACTAGATCATAGTTTGAGTAAACCTTTCAAATTAACAGAATGAAGGTTATGACTAACAGTGAGATAATACTTTGAAAAGTATCTACCTACTATGAAAATATTATATTATTTAGTGAATACATTAAATTCACAAATAATAAGTTCAACATATTATCTGAGTTCAAATATTTCAACTAGGTTCAACCAACTCAATTTGAGGATGAAAGAAATAGAATTTTATTGAAATCAAATATTGCCTAGTCTACTCAACATTTAATTGAAATATCGCCTTTAACTTTAAATGAAATGAACTGAAGTCAATTCGGTTTATGGTTGTATATTTATAATTTAGCCGAGATTAAAGTATGAAAACTTTGTCATAGAACTTTATTACCTTGTTTAGAATTGTCTTTCCTTCAGAATATGAGAACTATCAGTGTCCCAAGTAAATGGATAGTAATGTTGTGTCCATCTGTTATAATGTTAAACAGTCATACTAGAATTATTTATTAAAGCAAAAAAAAATTGTAATTCAGCCATCACAATTGAAGGAGAATTCTTCATGGTGAAAACTGATAGTTCGCTTGGGAGCATTTTGCTCCGTCCTCTTTTGTTGAAACAGACTGACAAAGACCAAATACCTTAATATAATAATACTTACTAAGTAATTTGTCATGAAAAAATATGGCTGAGCCAGAAGAGAGTTGTCCATGTCTGGTGTCGAGACTCATTGTATGAAGCGGGGTGGTGCTCGTACCTTAGCTGGCAAAAACACAATTGCATATTCACTACTTGTACAATAACTTAAGAAAGTAAAAGAATTCTTATTTAATAGCGTTGAAAGTTTTATTATACTTTGATCTCAGGCGACTAAAACTTCTTAACTTACCTGAAATTATCTCTCTTATTTTAATGAACTAAGTTGACAATAGATAATTTACATTATTTAGAATAACGTCATACATGGCAAATAAACTGACACTTGGCAGCGGAAGAGAATTATCCAAATTTAACTTTTCTCTATAACCCGACTTACCTCTTTTTACCTTGCAGTCTATTATGGTTGAACATACCCTCTTTTACCTTATAACAATACTCCATTTAACTCATAAATTCACTTTGATCATTTCCTATCAACGTAGGTTTATTTCGCTCATACTTACTTCATCAACGGAACGTAGTTGGGAACGCTTTCCTCTCTATTTATAGTTTTCCCATTTATTGACACTAAAGAACTATGGGGATTTCCTTGGTAATATGACAAATATTAAGAATTAATATGAAATTAAAGTAAACTCACTTAGGAAAAATACAGACTTAATTTCTATTTCTCTGGATATATCAATAGAGCAACATCTTTCATTTAGTGGTATTTTCTTTTAGAAATAAATGTAATAGCACGAATAATTAAGATCTAGTAATAAAAGCAAATACTTCTATTGGAAAATGAAAATCAATACTAATCACACTTTTAAAAGAATTTGGGTTCACTACTTATCACATCCAGGGTTCCTCCACTAGACATTCACAGGTCCTCTCAGATCACACAAAGCTTGTTAGTAAGGTTCGCTGTAGGTTAGTTAAGGTTGAATAAAGTAAACTTAGTAAATTGTATCTTGGAGGTTATTTAATCCAGTAAAATTTAGGGTCCAATAGTTTAGTTGTAATCAACGGTAAGTAGTAAGTGGATTTTGATTGTCCTCCTGTCCAGTAGGTTATTAGGTTTCCACATAGGTTTTAGTCTCTTTCATAGGCCGTGATCATCTAGATTCCATTGTTAGGTAGGCCAACGGTCACAAACTACAAACACACACACCTGAGCCAATATAGAAAAGTTGGTTTTCTAAATTGACCCAGCCGGGGATTGAACCCGGGATCTCAGAAATGGCAACACGGAGGTTGACATTATCTATTACCTATTATAAAGCCCGGTGGCGCACTGGTTTAGCGCCCGGCCCAGCGATTGCGGGGGTTAAGCACCTTTTGCTAGGGTCGGTCATGGGATTGGTGACCAAAAATGTATTATCTCAAGCTCCTCCGTGCTTTGGAAGACACGTTAAGCCATTGGTCCCGGCTGCATTTGCAGTCATTAACACCCACCAATCCGCATTGGGCCCGCGTGGTGGGTTATCCTCCTTATCCACCCATAAGGAAGGCCTGTGCCCCAGCAGTGGGGACATTAAAAATGACTGATGGACATTATAAAGCTACAATAAAGGAACTTCCTTTTTATTTCTATATAAATTTATGAAAATAAATGGTAGCTAGGAACAATACAAGTTCTATTTTTAAAAGTAACGGATGGTATCATATAATTTATTACCGCCGCCATATTTTTAGCAAGATCACTAGCTCAGCTCAGAAGTAGAGGCAAGGAACAGCGAGAATCCTAGCAGGATACAAACAATCTTATTCCTCCTTATCCACCTTGTAAGGAAGGTCTGTGTCTCGGCAGTAGAGAAATAAAAAATGGCTGATTTCGCAACATGGAAAGATGTGTCTTTCGGGTCCTACGTCAATGGGGAATGTCTGAAAATCAATATGGCTGAATATTTTTATTGGTTGAAATAAGCTCCCTTATTAATACAAAAAATTCACAGATTTTAGAGTCCCCGCAAGAATCGAAGCATTGAAAATGAATACAAAAATTTACGAAAAACCAAAATCAAATCAAATGCAAATTACTATTATATTTTTAAAATTACCTAGGTAGTACCTATTTATTTGTACGATTGTGACACTCGGCTCCGCCTCGTGTCACAAAAGCGCCCGCTGAGTGCCTCGACGCAGCCGAAATATTATTAACCGATTTTCAAAATTCCAACGAATGCACTTCTCGTCTGCTTCTGCATCTTTTAACACTATAACCATGACAATCGGTCAATGATCATAGAAGCTACATAACTTTTTATGTATGGAAACACCCGTTTTTCTAGAATTCCAAATCTAAAGGGACCACCTACAGGTCACAATTATTTACCGATTTCAAAATTATTTCGCCATTTGGTAGCTAAACTAATACCCTAGGACCCTTTTTTTCATTTTTTCTTAAGTCAGTTTTATTTTCGAAATATTTACAATTTAGTAAACAAACACCCCCCAAAAAACCCGGAATTTTTGGAATTTTGCAAAATTTCAAAAAAGTTACCAGTAGATTTTCAAAATTCAAACGTTCACACATGTCTCGATAAATTCCTCAACTTTTGGTACTATTTTCATCACGATCCTCTCAAAATCCTCAGAGATATGGTCAAAAATACGTCTCAGGCGATTTGCATCTGATAACGTCTCAGGCGATTTGCATCTGATAACCATTTTCAATGGTAAAAAGTTTCAGAATTTTTGTTTGCACCAAAAAATTTGAAAACTTATATTCATAGGTATTTAAACATAGACTTAGAAAATTTTTCGATATGCTCAAGTGGAATATTAAGTTTATGTATTAAAAAAGGCAACTGACAACTGCTCTTTTAGTCATTTTTCCATTGCCATTTTATGGCAAAGTCAACTGTCAGCTCTTTGACTTTTTAAAAATATGGGATTAATCTCCATTCTGCTGACACCGTACTAATGTACGGTGTCGCAGTGTCGCTAATAGGTAGACGAAGCGTTTTCTTTCACACAACCAAGAAAAAATATTTAGCCAATTTTTTTTTCATACATTCCCCATTCAAGTAACATTAGTCCATTTAAGTTAAGTGTGTTTGAAATCATAGGAATTCGAGAGATATCTGCGCTTAAGCACGGAAAACTATTAGGAACGGATTGAAATTGTATCGAGTGCAAAAGTTTTTTCTATGTTAGCTTTACTTATTTTCTATAAAAAATAACAAGATTTTTTCGTTCTACAGACACTAAGGACCAATTTCCCGGTTCCTATTATACTTTAGGATATCTAATCAATAGTTTATAATATTTATTCAGATAATTTTGTAGGTATAAAAATTGTAACTATGCAGAATCTGTGAAATTACCCTAATAAATAGTTAAGTAGTTAGAAAGAAATTTCGTAATTTTTTTCGTAAATTTGACCTCTGAGCCTTTCAATTAAATGACTCACTTTATTCTACGGACTAACCTAATTACACGACTGCCCAAAAAAACAGAGTGTTTTAACATAACACTTTATGTAGACACAATAATAAAATTGTTAGTAAAAATCTAGTGGTTCGCCAACCCTTGTAAGACGCAGGGTTCCCAGGTTTGATTACCAGGAAGGGGGTATTTATATTTGCACTCGGTTTGGTTGGTAGTGCTACCACCATCTTACCTAAGTCTGTCACCGTAAAAACCCGTCGTAGACTTAATTCACAATTTAAAAAAAATATTGAGTTCCGGCCCCTATATCCACTAAAATCCATTGTAAAAATCTCCATTGATGGATCTTTTTGCACTTTTATGTCCACTTTAATCCATGATTCATAATTTATGCAAAGTGGATTTTTTAGAACTAACGGTGTCTGAAAATCCATTAAAGAATGGGTGACAGATGCAATCTTATTTTATCAAATACATGATTTTTGTGAAGTGGATTTTTTGAACTAACGTGTAAATAAATTATTCAGTTACGAAATAATGTAATATTCAGTCAAAAGTACCAGGGCAACATAACTTACGAGGAGTTTTTTTGATTTCGTACTGCGAAGATATGATGGATTTTAAGAAACACGTTAGTTCTATAAAATCCACTTTACAAAAATCGTGTATTTGATAAAATAAGATTGCATGTGTCACCCATTCATTAATGGATTTTCAGACACCGTTAGTTCTAAAAAATCCACTTTGCAAAAATACTGAATCAAGGGTGTGTTTTTGTAGATCATGGATTAAAGTGGACATAAAAGTGCAAAAAGATCCATCAATGGATTTTTACAATGGATCTTAGTGGACATAGGGACCTTTGGCCCTACCATGAGTTGATGCAAACTGTTTACGATAACGTAAACTATGGGATATACTGCTCACAGTCAGTGCGAGTGAAAGAGACAAAAAGATAGTTTACGGTAACGTAAATAGTTTGCATCAACTCATGGTAGGGGCACTTATCGTCACTTAACATCAGGTGAGGTGAAGGCCAAGCACTATCCCGTCGTGCATAAAAAGTACCTACACTAAAACAAATTGACAAAAAAAAACTTATTATTAAGGCTTTAACATGCCTCAATCCGAGCGGGTCGATCCGTGATGGTGTGAAATCGAACGTAACTCTACTCACTTTGGGTTCAAATCAGTGCGCGTTCCAACGCGGCGGTTGCGTTGAGAACTAGCACCGAATTCTCAATTTTTACATGTTTTTATTAAATTTCTTCGCTTTCAAGTTAGTTAAAAAAAATCTGTTCAATTAAGATTGAAGGTATTAACATCGCCGATTTTTATGTGTTGGTTTTAACATTAACGAATGTTCTGTTTCCGAGAAATTTTGCAAATAGGACCTGCCTACTTATTGTCTAATTTTCAAAATCTATCGCAATCGCTTTTATTTGACAGATGGAGGTGACACATTGCTGCATTTCTTTGGTAAGTTTTTATTTGTGTCAGAAAGAAGCATCAATGTATCACATCCTGAAAGCGATTGCGATAGATTTTGAAATTTGACAATTAGCCCCGGGTACTTATTGTCTAATTTCGAAATCTATCGCAATCGCTTTCAAGATGTGATACATTGATGCTTCTTTTTGGCACAAATAAAATCTTACCAAAGGATTGCAGCAATGTGTCACATCCATCTGTCAAATGAAAGCGATCGCGATAGATTTTTGAAATTAGACAATTAGCCCCCAGAAACAGGGTTCACGGAATATTTTTTTACATCTAAGGTGGTAACATTTTTACAAATGCTTTCAATTAAATTTATTGTGTATTATTCCAAGTACATTATATATTTGTTCCATGATAGCTTCACGGGCGTAATCTTTCAATAATTTGAATTGAATATTGGGATTTGACCCTTCTTAGCGCCTTAAAAAAAACGTTTTCTAATGTTAAAAAAGTAACGAACATACATCTTGGTTACACCGACGCCGCCTTTTAATTTCCCGCGCAATCTTTCAAAGTAACAAGACGGAATCTTTTCCCTCGTTGGTCGCCGTAACAAATGGGGGGAAATTGGCCCAATAAAGTAACTTCCTTGGTCCCAAAATGACTATTATCCTCTGACCGCGGCTTCTCTCAGCCCGACCATTCTCACATTAATTATTTAAATGGACACAACTCGTTCTCTCTGAGGCCCAGTTGTTAATAATTTTGATGTGCTGATGTTATGATCTATGAGAGATTAAGATATAAAGAAATAAAAATTTTTAGAATTAAGGAAAATGATTTCATTCGGGATTTCATTCCTAGGCTTAGAATAATAACACCTAGAAGCCGTGTCTTTGTATGCAAAGTGAGGCAACTAATACTGAGCCAAAATGGTTTTCAGATTTATATCCGTCATACGTTACCTAATCGTAACTAAAATCCAATAATATAGTAACTTAACTCCTTAAGGTAGGGAAATTGAAACTGTTTTGTACTTATTATGTACATTATGAAATCGAGTACCTCTTAGTATGAGATGAATAAATCCTTTTTTATTTTATTTTATTTTATTTTATGTACTGGGAGGGGGTACACTGCCCTGCAAAGCCAAAACACTGTAACTTGAGTTACAGTGTTTTGGGTTTATAGGGCCAAATCGATTTATTTAAGTGAATTTTATATCCCTATAAAATAATTTTTCAGTTTTATATAATACATAAGGAGATATAAGTATATACAAAACACTGTAATTAAATTTTATACATAGTTTGTCATGCCAAAACACCCTAATTCAAATTACAGTGTTTTGGCTTTACTGATTTCGCGAGACAAATAGTTACCGTGTTATGGTTAGCCAGTTTTGTCGGACCTATCGTGCAGTAGCATTTAGCATGGAGGAGTAGCTCTACGATAAGTGGTCGTGTCAGAGTCGCGTCACGATCAGGCAAAAATGTGTGCGAGTGGTCGCAGTAAAAAAAATTGCAACCAGTGGTTTAATTTTATTGAATCGTGTACAACATTATAACCATCCCACTAGAGCTACTATGGCGTCAAAATTAAACAGTATATCAATTAAAAAGGACAAAAATAGCACCCGCAGCAAAGTGCATATTGGCGCCAATAGATCATACGAACGTCGAATTTAATAACACTGACAAGTATTCCAAATTCTATTTTAATAATTCACGCATAAAAGTGTTTTAAATACATTATATTTTAAATAAGTCAAGAAAATGTACTGGAGATACAGTGTTGTGGTGACAAATAGCAAAATTTCTTACGGTTTTGTTACGCCAATACACGTTTATGAGTATTATTGCAAGAATATTCATTGTATTGGCCTAAAACTTACATGGCTATATAGATCATAAAAATATCTTTCGATTGATATCTAACACTATAACACTTTAATTGAAATTATAACTTAAATCGACAAAAATATGAAAAAACTTTTAAACGCCGTTTTCTCAAAACGGGTGTTTCAAAGAAACAGTGTTTTGGATTTATAGGGCAGTACAATTTTTACCCGATTTGGTTGGTGGTAGGGTTTCTTTGAAGTCCGCCTGGCTAGCTACCACCATCTTACCTAAATCTGACGCCATAACAACAATTTGAAAACTGTTGTGTTTCGGCAGTTTGAGGTAAGATAGCCAGTTCCTCCGAGTTGAGGATTCCGGGTGTAGTACGCTTCCACCTTCAGCCTTATGGTCACTTAACATCAGGTGAGGTGAAAGTCAAGCACTATCCCGTTGTGCATAAAAAAGGTAATAAATGAAAAAAATATACAATTGAGAATAAGACAAACAAATATCTACAGGAAAATTGCAGGCGAATAAAATGGGATAAGTGGTTGTTTCAACAATTTTAAAAGGCAATGCCAGTCTTCCATAGTAATAGTAATCTGGTCTAAAAAAAATAGATGTGTTGTATAGAACTCTGACTGATATCAGTGAATAGATATTATAGTTAGTAATAATTTTTACTAAGGTACAAAGAAAATATTTCCCGGAGGTATTAAGATATAGTCACACAAAATATAAAAAAGTAACTTACTACAATACAATAAAAAATTAAAATAGAATAATATCTCCATGCAACACATCTCCAATAGATCCATGCAACACATAATACCGTCTCTAGCTCCATTTTTTATTAGGAGACCATACAAATCTGACTCACCCATAAAAAGATATCATCAGTTAAAAAAGTTAAAAATATGTATTTTTGCAAGTGGTTATGCACTTATTTACTAGCATCATAAATTAGTCTTCAGCTAGCTTTTTCTGTCCTTTTCTTTCCTACGCTATCAAATATACCTGTATCGAGCTATAGCTTTATACTTTAGAAGACAGATTGAATTAAAAATAAAAACTTGGTGCCGTTTAAAATATATAGTTTTTAATATTTTGGGTAACGATATCTTTTTTTCTCCAGGACAGATTTTCTTGGTTCGATAGTAAAAGTAAGTTGTCACAATTATATCTATTGATTGATATAGGTTTCATTTTTATGCAACATATCCAATTTATTTAGGCCAGTTGGTTGCTTTGTCCTTTCCGTCGTAAATTGTTCAAGCTGCTCGCACCAAATGTTTAATGTTACTATTCAGTAAGCACGTGATTTGTAGAAATTTTCAGATACACATAATTGTATTTTATATTGTATAAATTAAATTTTATTTATAATTTTATATATATATAATAATTATATATTATATATATTATATATATATATATTATATTTATATATAATAATTTTATTTTATACAATAAATTAATTTATTGTATAAAATAAACAAGAAAAAGGAAGTTTATACTGTACTTGGTGTGTCCGTGTGAAGTGAAGCCCTACATAATTCTGGGTTCATAATAAAAAAAATACGTTCCAATTTGTCAGTCTTGCCTGATTAAAAATAACAGTGACCAATTTAAATTCAACAACACAAAAAATATAGATACATCTTCAGTAAGGCAACAAAACATACAAAACATGGATGCATTGTAAATCCGTTTCAAGCGCACTTTAAGTAACAATCGGTAGTAACAGTAGGGTTGTCAACTTTTTCTACATCCAATCCAATAAACTTTTTCGATATTATTATTTGTAAAAATATAGGTAGTAGATATTTGGTGAAAAAAAAACACATAGATAGTAGTAGTAGGTTTTAAATAACGGGTAAGTAATTAGTAAACATGTTTTTCTCTTTGTGGTTCATGTTTTTTTATTTGAAGAAATAATAGGAACTAGTGATTTTACCTACTTTACTTATGCATTAAAAATATACCTAGTAGTCGAGCCCTAAATTATAATTATGCTATGGAATCCTATTAATAATATTAAGGATGTATGGTAGGATTGACAACCCTAATCAGGACTGATGCGGATAGATCCGGTACTTATCTCTTAATGAACCAGCGGGAAGAATCGTTCGACAATCTCTTATTGTCCTCATGAATTACATTTAGCTCAACCAGTGTAGTGTGGTGCCATTATATCGATACAAATAAAACTTTTACTCAAGTGTAAACTAACCTAAATAAAGTGTATGGAAACGGTCAGAAAGTCAAGGTAAGAAGTATTTCAGCAGTTTCTATTCAGTTTCTATTTGAAAGCCGCTAAGTGAGCGATTCTTCCTTTAAAACCACAGGTTACGAGTCATAGATGTTTATATTCTTATTTAGGTATTTATTTCTATCACTTAATTAGTTGACACAGTTTGGGACTAAGTGATTAGTGTCACTTGTCCTTGGAAATTGATTTGTACGGTCAGCTACTATGAACTCAACATTATCTAATGAAAAAAACCGGCCAAGTACGAGCCGGACTCGCGAACGATGGGTTCCTTATCAAAAACACCCAAAACAACACGTTGGTTGTATGGGAGTCCCACTCAAATACTTATTTTATTCTGTTTTTAGTATTTGTTGTTATAGCGGCTACAAAAATACATCATCTGTGAAAATTTCAACTGTCTAGATATCACGGTTCATGAGATACAGCCTGATGACAGACGGACAGACAGACGGTCAGCGGAGTCTTAGTAATAGTGTCCCGTTTTTACCTATTGGGTACGGAACCCTAAATAACTCTCCATTAACTAATTTGATCTTTTAGGCTTTTAATATCCGTATTCTAGCTACTGTAATCACTGTAAAAAATATGTTTACGTAAAAATCCTTACTAATATTACTGTTCCCGACGGATAGAGAAATAACTGACCACACAGACTAAGTCGTGGATATATTCTGTGGTCGTGGTCGGTCGCTAGTAGTTCGATATTTTGTGAGCTTGTTCGTCTAAACAACACTATTGTTCATGAACGAGATGATACTCCAGACAATGATAGGAAATAATAACAACATTTCATGACTAAGATGCTTCAGCTTCAGTTATATGTATACCTACAAAGAAAACGTAACTAAGTACGAAAAATAAAAAGTTAAGTAACAAGATTTAAGTAGGAATATGTAATACAACAAATTCACGTTTGTATTTATATACTTATTATTAATAATTTAAATTAAATTTATATAGTACTTAAACTTCTTTCAATTAATTTGCTAAGATTTGAAGATGATAAAAGAAATTCATTATGTAATCGATTTTCGTTTCTTTCACTGATGCAATCAAATTACTTAGTTCACAAACGGAAAGATTAATTTAGATAACGGGTTTCACGTTTTAATAATAATTTTATCATTGCGTATTTCCTGCTATTTTCCTTATGGTATGAACAATCAATTTGCAATTTTTTAGGCAAAAAACGTAACCCTTATAGGATCACTTTGTTGTCCGTCTGTTTGTCTGTCAAGACCCTTTATATCAGGAACGCGTGAAGGTATCGAGTTGAAATTAAAACCATAACCTCAAGTCTAAGGTTTTTTGAAGCTGTGAAAAAAATCAAACTTCTAAGTTTACGTAAAAGAAGATAAGGCCGTTTATGCTGCAAAACACGCATATTTCGACACTCTTAAAGGAATCAAAATTCATATGGTACTTCCCGTTGACTAGAGCTATGAAATTTGGTATGTCATATCGTCTCATACTACAAATATAGAGAAAAATCTGACAACTGTAGATTTGTAATCAAATCATAAAAATTATAGTCTTTCTCTAAATTTGTACCTACTTAACCCTCGGTGGGCGATTCCTACTCGCACTTGTCTGTTTTTTTTATATGCCTTAGGCATAGACATCTACAAAACTGATATCATGGAAGCCGTGATAAGTGGAATAATCGAAATATATTATTCATCATGAAAATTATTCTTTTACAGGTATTTATTTGATTGATAGTATCTTTATTTATTTATAGCCATCAATTGTGATGTTAATGATGATTTGTTTAATAAAATCAAGTTATTTTTATGTAATTACCATAGATAAACTCTGGTCACACGAGTAAAAATTTTAACAAAATCTTTGTTGTACCTATTCTAACAAAATCTTTGTTTAGCTATACTAAAGTATACTCGACCTCGAGTCTTAAAATTAAAGCACCCCACACACGTTACAATAATACATTAATATTGGAGTAAGTGTAACCGGAAGGTAAAATTGTAATGTTAATGATGATTTGTTTAATAAAATCAAGTTATTTTTATGTAATATTAGCATAGAAAAAGTCTTGGTCACACTTAAAAGTAAAAATTTTAACAAAATCTTTGTTTAGCTATTCTAAAGGACTTATACTCGACCTCAAGTCTTAAAATTAAAGCACCCCACACACGTTACAATAATACATTAATGTAGGAGTAAGTGTAACCGGAAAGTAAACAGAGAGCAGCGGCCAAGATTTATAACTTGTCTCTAAAACACCGGTAAAGGGTGTAAGTGAAAGTGAAAATAAGAATGTTTTTATTTTATTTTAGAATTTACATAATTAAAATCCCCGCAAATTACTAAAAGACCTGGCGGCAATTTTTTTAACTTCAAAACTGAAAAAATAAATAAATATTTTTTTATATACTTACTTACTAAGACCCTATCTTATTGAAAATAATAATTCATTAATTAATATTTTAAATTACCTATTATAATTTTATTGTTACATGTCATTTTTAGTTCGCGGATGACGTCAACGTGGATGTTAATGTGACAAGGTTGCTATAATTTTTATTATTTCGAATAATATACTATAAACTAATTTAAACAATATTTACGACTGCGTCACACAAAGCACAGTACATATATAAGTTTTTTCAAACAGTATGAGAGCTCCATGGTAACGTTCGAATTTGACGACTGACGTCACTCTTAGAGCTCTAAGCAAAGTTCGCAGTACTTTGGTCAGGAATGTCACATGGCGTCGCAGTTGTTTCCATAGCGTTCGCGCGTAGCATTCCACGAGACGGCCGGAAAATGCCAACCCTAGCGATCCGAAGGAGTGCAATGACAAAAGGGCCTAAGTGACGTTAGCTCCTCTACTGTTTGAAAAAACTTATATATGTACTGTGCACAAAGCATAGGCACGCTTACAGTGAACGGGCTGTAAAAGCTCAATACATTTCACCTAATGTCGCTTACAACTTATACCAAACTGGGCTCATTAATTAATATCAGCTCGCAACGCAAACCAGTATTCGCAACGTACAAATATTAACAAGCGGAGACAGTGTGTAGGTACTTGTATGTATTGTCATCTTAGTTGGTTTATATTTTACTGTAGGTAAATCCTAAGGTTTTCCAGTAGAACTTAAGATTTACCAACTTTGCTGTTAAAAGTCCGGACTCTGTGATCATCGTTCACTTCGAACTTTTACTACTGTTCACTCGGTAAATCCTAGGTTTTTACTCCGGAGACAAAATCTTAAGCCTATTTTAACATGACTCCCCTGTTTTATTTAAAAAAAAACTAACATTTACCAACTGTCGTTGGCAAAACCTAGCATGTGCCAAGCTTTTATCGTAAAGCCTAAAAAGTTGTCTCTTTTTCTTCAAATTCTTACAATTACCAACTCATGTTGGTAAATCCTAAGATTTACTTAGTAAAACGTAAGATTTACAATGGCAAATCTATTCTATAAGGGCTTTTACAGTATCTAACATTTAGATAGATAAACTTAAAAAAATGCTACCTATGTACTACATTTTACTTTACATTTACATTATACTCGTATGAATGTAAAAAATATTGAATTAAGAATACTCAACCACAAATCGTTCTCGCGTAAAAGAAATTCTAGCCATTTCTAACAAGAAAGCAAAATAGTGAATAAAAGTTAAGACAGTCTATTGTATTCAAAATAAGCGAGCAATTTTTACGATTATCCCGTCGACAGGAAACTCGGGAACTGTTGAATGTGAATGGGAACCGAGAAACACTGTCATTACAAAGGCGGCCATTGAAAATATAAATGAAAATAAGAAGGCAAAAGTGGCTTTCATTATGTAAATGAAAACATCTTTTATCCGCTACCATTAGCTCATGGTACAGATAAATTCTTGTTTTACCCGAAGAACTAATCCAATTCGGCTATGAACCTTCAGCTTTGCATTTTCTTTGAAAATCTATACATATAATAAAACAGAAGATTCTAAATGTTTGTGCGCAAATAACTCAAAAACTACTGAACCGATTTCATTGGAATTTTCACAGTTTGGTAGCATATGGTCCAACTTAAAACCTAAGCAATGTTTCATCTAATTCGGGTGGGTAGAACCTAGGGAACAGCTTGAACTCTCCGTAATACTAGATTTCATACACTACGGAGATCATTTAAACTGGTCGCCTTATTGTTAAATCGCGGGCAAAAGGGATATCTACCTGGGGATTTTTCTATTGTCTACGCCACGGTAAAGAAATTTCTCTACCATGTCTACGCGGACGATTTCGCGGGCGGAGGCTATCCAGAAAAAAGTACTGTTCTCGAGGGAAAGCAAAAAAACTTTCCACGCAGACGAAGTAGCGGGTGGTCGCTAGTTAATGGATATGATTCAAAACCATAGTTTACTTCTTATATGAACCATACTTTTAAAAAGCATTCTTGAATTTTCTGGAAAAGTGTGCCATAAATTGCACGTTTTAGGAAAAATACTTAATTTGTCTATGGTACTAAAACTTTTAATATATCAAATAAGTAATACTTGTAAGTAAAGTACTCCAAAAATAAATAAATAAACTAATGCTTGCTTATATTAAAAAAAATTAGTTACCTAAGTAATTAAAAAATATGAATTAAAGAAATACTGAATGTGTAACACCAAATTATTTTAATTCACATCTCGAGTTATTTTGTTTTATTTGATTGATTCATTTTCAGTCATTCATTAATATTTTGTCTGGGTTTCATCATAAACGTGTCGTGGATTTTTTTTCTTTGGATTATGTAAATAATTAATACTCTCGATAGGTAATTAATTTGATTCTTAGTGTCAAAAACGTATTGCATCATAAATCACACAATTCACACACTGCGTGATCTAAATACCTAATCCAAACAATATTAATATCCAAAAATCAAAAATACCTGATTTGATGCAACATTCACGCCCTTTTAATGTCTAATTTGACTGTATTAAAAGATACACTTAGTTTATTTTGCAGATAGAGATCAAAATGGAGGTCTCACAACCTCTCTGAGTTTTCTTCCGCCAGTTCTCTGAGAGGCATCCCAATTTGTGAGCTGGTGGTAGATTCAGTAGCTAGATCTTGTTTTCTAGTTACCTTTAATCGTTTTAATTCAATAATAATAATTAAAAAAAAAATGCAGCTGTAAAACAATTTAACAAACTTGAATGCATTTTTATAAAGTTCCGAGCGGGTAATTTCATAAAAATATGAGCAGCCTTTTTGCTTGACCTCCAGCAGGGATTGAAATATCGTTAAAAAAATAACGATAAATAAAAAATAACGTTAAAAAAATTTTACCGGTAAAATTTGCGTTAAATATACCGTTAAATTTTACCGGTACAATATACCGGTAAAATGATCGCTAAAAATATTATTAATTTATTTTTCTTCTTGGGTGTTGTTGGAATGTCGCATTTGGCAAAAGAATGAGGAACCGAAGCGAAGCGAGGGCGGGTCGCTAGTAAGAAATAAAACCCTTTTTATGCACTACAGCTGAATTACAGCACGTATATTATTAATTCCGGTTTAGAATTATTTAGTACTAGCGGCCGCCCGCGACTTCGTCTGCGTAGAAAGTTTTTTGTTATCCCTCGGGAACATTACTCTTTTTCGGGATGAAAGGTACCCTATGTCCATCTCTGTACCTCTGACATCGTCTATGCAAAATTTCATGATAATCGGTTCAGTTGGTAAGACGTGAAGGCGTAACAAATAAACAAACAAACGGACTTTCGTATTTATAATATTAGTAAGGAAGTAAGGATTTAGATAGGCGGCCTCCCCGCATTTTGGCAGGTCATTTTTTCTTTTTTTTCTTTGTTCTTAGTACAGGTGCCATTATGGTTCTTATTACGGGCACCGTTTCTCACATCAATTTTTTAGGTTTTGTTAATGTGTTTTATTAGTTTAACAAGATTACATAATATATATGTATCTATTATTATCTGATTCTACTATCTATGATGTATTCAATTATTTATATGAACGTAAGCAAACAAAGTCCCCAAGGCGCTCGTAACAAATCAAAACTTGATACTGTTGTTACAGAATACGTAATACTTAGTACTGTCGTGAGCAAAGGCGGAAATATCGTGAAAAGCTATCTCTTCAAGATATTCTTTGAGACATGGGATAAAGATAGAAAAGGCACTGAAATGTATCAGCAACATACAAACAATACATATTAAACACATTGAATATAACAGTGCCTATAAATAAAAATATGTATACGATAATGCAGTTGGTCCAACGACGGGGGTATATATTTTGCGCTACAAAATGTAGTATGAGATATTGTAATACAAGAACTATTTTTTCTTTATAAAAATTGTTAGCAGGTCAACGTCATTGATTATGGTGTTGAAATAAATGATTCGTTATTCCCTACTTTGCATTTTATTTACCAAATTCTTTATCAAATCTCTATTGTTCATAAACTCTAAAATCAGTCATTTGTAGAATCAGTCAATTGTAGAATCGGTCATTACTAGAATCAGTCATTTGTGAAATCGGTCATTATTAGAATCAGTCATTTATAGAATTGTACATTCCACGAATCGGTCAATAATAGACTACGTAGTCATTTTGCGAATCAGTCATTCCTAGACTAAACCATTTTAAATTGGCTCACCAAATGAGCAGATTATTATTATAATAGTTGAGGAGCAGGAGCCCAATGGAGCAATGATAATTGGTGAAAATTTTCCGTAGCACAATTATTGTGTAAGTATTTTGATTTTGATTTTAATCTGTGAAAAACAAAAGTCAAGTGAAAAGGGTAACCAGTTTCAGTTTCTACGACTTGCACTAATTATCCTTACTAATATTATAAATGCAAAAGTCCGTTTGTTTGTTTGTTTGTCTGTTTGTTTGTTACGCCTTCACGTCTTAATTACTGAACCGATCATTATGAAATTTTGCATACACGTTGTCAGGGGTACAGAGTAGGACATAGGATACCTTTCATTCCAAAAAAGTTTTTTTTCCTGAGGGATAGCAAAAAAACCTTTCCCCGCAGACGAAGTCGCGGGCGACCGTAATTACTCTATAAAATATTGTTGTCGCGTGTTATCAGGAAAAACATCCGAACAACAGTAGTGACTAGTGTTGTGATAGTGACACAGAATAGGCCATTGGCAACTTAGGGCGAGGCCCCATTAGTGCGTTGCGCTGCGTTGCGTCGTCGCAGCGTTGTCGCTGCGTCGTTTTCCATATACACCGTCATTTTGTAGTCATTTTAATTAACTTCAGGGAGTGCTCTACTAATGAAAATAATAATTTTTGCCAAAGAAACATGGGTCGAAAAACGACAAAAATTTTGGACTTTCCCATACAAATACAATGTTTTAGCTGTCTAGTTCGTATGGGAGGACCAAAATTTTTTGTCGTTTTTTGACCCATGTTTCTTTGGCAAAAATTATTATTTTCATTAGTAGAGCACTCCCTGAAGTTAATTAAAATGACTACAAAATGACGGTGTATTTTTATGACATGCCCCACTAGACCGTTGCGTCGTCGCGCGCGACGTTTCAACGGATCGACGGACAAGAGATGAAGCGGGAGGGAGAGTGATGCGGCGAGCGACGCAACAAAAGAACACGTTTGTATCTATCCATTGCGAAGGGTGAACTGAGATGAGACGCAGCTGCGACGGCGTGACGACGCGACGCAACGCAGCGCAACGCACTAATGGGGCCTCGCTCATAAGTGATTGACTATTGTAATCTTAGAGCATTATACTTGGTTGAATGCTCTAAGATTGTAATAGATACGTAGATATCTGGATAAATAAGCGCCAAATATTATTGTCCAAATATGACAATATAACCTCGATTTTCTTTAGGTACTGGTTCGGTATATTCATATGATAAGATAGCAGCTGTAATAATGACGTGCTACACAGAAGCTCATTATATTCTTATCTTTAATCATGATTCACCAATGAAATTGTATGGTTCGACACAAAAAAACGTGTTACTAACTTCTTTCTGGTTTAATAATTTTAATGGCTTCCCAAAAAATACCCTTTATATTTACACGACTGCCCAAAAAGGAGAGTATATGTGTTTAGGGTTCATGTATGTTTGTGGGTAAGTATGTGAGTTTTTTATTCCACCATAACTTCTAAATGGCTGAACTGATTTTGATAAATGGGGTATCGTTAGAATCCCTATAGCATCTCAAGTGACACTGGCTAGGTATATATTTTTTTAATCAATATGGCGATGGTACGACCCCATTTTCAAATTTGAAAAAAAACTTGTATTATTACAATATGGGTATCAAATAAAAGGCCTGGATGAGCACATTCCAAAACTATATAATATTTGTCTATTATATATTTGTAAAATAAAAAATAAAAACCACATAAGGATCCATCTAACGCTACCTACATATTTTTTCAAAAGAAAATAGAAAATTATATCTAATAACTAACTGTATAAATGAAATTATTAAGCAGACCAATAATGTGAAACGCTTTACATAAAAAGGCAAAAGAAAAACAATATTAAGAATGTAAAATCTCTGAGGTATAAACTAATTCTAAAAACAACAAAAAAAAAATACCGGATAACTTAATTAAATGACAAAACGCACAATAATTAAAAGCGTTATGTTGACTAGCACCTTGTTAATCTTCAATTACTAATCTGATAACAATCGATTAGTATAGTATATCGCATATCTATTTGATATTGGATATACGACAATAGATATCAATCGGACGATAAAATTGAATGTATAAAAGTTATTTTCAGTCGCTGCTCAACTCTTCGTAGTTTAGTATTCTTTCCCACATGCTCGGTCCACTGGAAGTGCCAAAAGTGCCTATGTTTTGTAAAAAAACAATTGTCACTGATTTTTCGGAGATAAGCTTATTGCAATGGCTAGTGAACATAACACTATGAACAAGGTAAAGATTTTTTATTAACGTTTCACCTTAAAAAAACCCTAAAACAGACCAAAAAGGTACAAGATAAACAATGGGCATCGGAAAACATCGGAAACAATCGTCTACATATAATATTAGTTATGTTACATAAAAAAGACAATTAACAAAAAGGAGTTTAGCCCTAAAAGTCATTTACAATTTCAACTTTATTACAATGAAATAATTGTCAACGTCATTTCTAAGGAAATCAAAAACACGATGCCCATTCTTTATCTTGATATACTGTATCATCTGTTATTATAAATATTATATTTATTCTTTAGACCAATAAAATATTATATTCTTTAGACGTGGTTAAATTTAAGTGTCGCAGAAACTGAAAATGTTGCTCGTATATCGCTTCTTGTCAATATTTTGTAAAAGGTTAGTAAAAGAATGGTTATCATTATTGAACGTTTAAGAACGGAGATAAAAGAGTGTACAAAAACTTTGTTAAATTATTTTAAACTAGCGACCGCCCGCACTTCGTCTGCGTGGACAGATATTCCCTCGGGAACAGTACTTTTTTCGGGAGAAAGGTCCTTTATATTTTCACAGCACAAACATTTTGTTTGTTTTTCACAAACAAAACTATCTAATTATGATCTAAGAAGCACTATTATTCACCATTTAAGGTGTATTATGTCATGTTGATTGTCATTTTGGCAATAATTTACTTCCTTATTTAAAACATGAAAAACCTTTGCATGAGATTTTCCTAGTAATTTGAATTCATCATATCAGCCGCACGACACCCACTGCTGGGTATAGATAGGCCTCCCCTAAGGATCTCCGTAGTAAGTAATTTGAATTAATTTATTTGTATTAAGATCAATAAAGCTTCTTTCTTTTTAACCTTCAAAAAAGAAGGAGATTCTTAGTTAAATAAAATCTTTTTTTCACGGTCATATCCAAATAAAAAGATTGAACTCAAACGTATTTTCACAACAATATAGAGTAATTTAGTAAATAAACTGGTGGACTAGCCAACAAAACAATGCAAGTGCACTGCATACTTGCAAGTTGTAGCCTCACTTACAGTTGTGGTGTGTTCAGAAGCAATTTAAAACTTCGTCTGTACAGGACACAGGTGTGCCCCTTATGTTCATAGAAATCAGAGGAAAGTTTTATCCAACTCTGTCTGGTAGCACAGAAGATTTCATGCACGGAACAAAACTTGAATAGAATAATTAACTATGTAATATTTTGATGACCAGAGCCCTGATGGAAATGATCAACTTTCTCAGCTATTACAATACTCTATAACAAGTACCTATGTGGTTTTTACTTGTACTATCTCACAGTTTCTTATTTTGCCTTAGTTGCGGCCATACTAAAAACCAAAATAAAACTTCTAATAAAACTCCCGTGGTTTTATATACCATATTTTTTGAAATATTTCAAAATTAAATTTAAATTTAGTTTTTTTTTCACTTTTAACCGAAACCTTAATAACTTTCTAATTATACTAAAAAATACTATTGGTCTTTCTCCCAAACCTCTATCATTACTATACCTATTGAATTTATTTATTTTACTTTATTAAGAAAACCAACAGCGTATTAACAAAATTACTTAACATTAGGTACATGTTAGTTAGTATAGCCAATAATAGGTTTCCCTTAAATTAACAGTAATACTTTATGTCGTTGGTAAGTAATATAATATAACAGTATTGTTACCAGAAAATTAAACCCTTAAACAAAATTAAATCAAACAGTTATAGTACAACATATTGTATTTGCCCTTTGTCTATTTTGCAAACATTATTACATAAAGAAAAAAGAAAAACTAAATTATTAAATTTCTTGAAGTACCTTTTCAACCTCTTTTTTAAATGTGCGTTTTGTATTTAAAAAAAGATCGATGCTACGAAAATGTGCGTTATACGTACGGATAAGTCGTAAGATAACCGAATTTCGAAAATAGTTAGTGTGGCATTGTGGGACTTGTAAAAGTGAAGTATTGCGCGTACGACGTCTAGGAGTACGAAATAATATTTTAGATACAAGGAGCGGACAGTCAACTCTACTGTTTATAATATCGTGAAGCAGACCCATATCCAATACTATACGCCTCTGCTCCAAAGATAGGAGACCGTGCTCCTTGCAACTATCATGATAATTATCAATTGCTTTGCGACAGCGAAAGTTAAGGTGATTAACAAAAATTTTTTGAATTCGCTCCAAACGGCTTATGTATGTTACGTATTGGGGTGACCATATGGGGCTACAGTACTCTAGTATACTTCTCACATAAGCAAAATAAACGAGCTTAATTACTGAAACATTAGTGAATGGCCTACACACTCGAAGAACAAAACCCAAATTCCTATATGCCTTATTAATTGTATTTTCAACGTGATATGAAAGTAACATTTTTTGATCGAAATAAAAACATAAAATTGACGTGACCGCAACTAAGGCAAAATAACAGACTGTGTATCTGCGGTATAATTAAACTAAATTATTCTCAAAAATATGTCTCTATAAAGTAAAATGATAGTAGGTACTGTACTTATTGGAATGGATCGCTCTATGATCTTAAGGTTTTAATGAAAAAGAGACAATTCGCGCGGACTTCAAGTCAGCGAACTAAAATCTGTGGAATAAGCATTTTGCTCAAAAAATGGCACCACACGAAAAGTACAACTAAGTGGATAGAGCTAAAAATGACAGCATTTAATTATGCAGCACAAAACGACTGAACACCATTTATCATGCTTATTAGCGACCATAATTTGTATACTCATAGAATATTTTCTATACTTAAACGAAAAAATAAAATGACGTTTTTTCTGCATCTTTTTACTGCCTTCTTTGCATCTTTTACACCATTTGACTATAAGGGACGTCATTTCTAATAAACTCTCTCTTTCTATCTTTTCTCTACAATACAAACTGCAATTTATTAAAAAGAACACTAACGTCAGTCACAGAGTGCGTGGCTGGCCCATTTTTTAAGCAATATTTCTTTGCAATTACACTTCAATAGATTTTAGTTCGCTGCTTCAAGTAGAGTAGTCACTTAAGGTCATCTGCGACCAAGTATTAAAGAAAAACTTTAGTTATGGATTCAGGGGATCAGAAATGAGTAAATATTTTTCAACTATATCAGAATTATCGACAATTTCAATTGAAACTTTTTAATTAAATGCTAAATAAACAGTTTAATTGTTAAAATTACCTATATCATAAAATAATTCTGTTGGTTTTTTCTTAATTGTTTTTGTTATATAAATTGCTAAATCTGATAACATTACAGCATTTATATCTAACAATAAGGAAGGTAAACGTAAACAACAATCGATATTTTTTCTTGGATTTAAAATTAATTAGGCAATCTTTGTAAAATTACCGTTAGATATTGATGTTGATTATCTTATAGATAGTTGAATTTTTGTTACTGTAATCATAGAGTAGGTAGGTAAGTTAGCACAATCACGGCGATAAATATATAAGCATCATATATTTATGTTGAATTAGAAAAAAAATCATGAACAGAAAAATTCTGCCACGCCAACTGCATATTGCAGTTGACAGTAGCAGTGCTACAAAGGACGAAAGGTTTTTCTTCAAACGATCGCTTTCCCGATCCCTTCCACTTTCACGCTGACCATTCGCTTTTACTTTTATTTTGAGCTTTCAACAGAGGCACGCAATAGGACTTGCCCTATCTTCTCAAAAAAACGTCAACTTTGTATGAAAGAAAGTTGAAACGGAAAGCGCACGGTTTGTAGGCAATATTTCAGTCTGACGCAAGTTGACTTAAAGTTGTAGCGACTTGGTGAAGACAGACGAAAACGATCGATCGCAAAGATTTGTCGATAAGTTAATATCAAGTGAAAACAAGCGAAGATCTTTTATCGATTAAATAGGTACTTATAGTGTGACAATTTTAAAAATCCCCTTTTATTACTGTAACCAACAGAAGACAAAATATATCTGAAACAGACCACTCTATGCCATTAGTTGTTCCGACTCATAAACATAAAGTATGTGGGTAAGAACTTGCCCTACAGTCTACGAGTCAGCAAGACGAACTTCTGCATAATATTATTCGAATAGGGAATCGAACAAAACTTGGCAACTCCATTCTGGCTCTCGTCACAATTTCCAAGAATTTACATTTAAATGAGAACGATTATTCCCTTGTTAGAACCAATTCAGTTTTAAAGCACTACCTGATTTTGTCCGTGGAAACTTTACAAATTAATTAATTGCCAATTACGAATCTGTGTCCGGTTCCAAAACACATATTTTACCCCTTTGTTGCCCGTGACACTACTGCGTGGCACTATCCGTTACCTACCCATATTTATGAAATGCTGTCGAAAGACATAATATTATTTAAGTATCAACCTACTTTGCATTATAAATACTAACCCACTTTTTCCTAACTTACCAAGCAATTTGAAAATATTTTATTACTACGTGTAATATACAAACATCACGATATTTGTTGGTTTGCCTTATAGGTATTTTATTCGATTCCTTTTTAATTTTCTCCTATTAAGTTGCCCGAAGTATTTCCGAAAAAAAAAATGTTTTTAAAATGGAAATTTACAAAAATCATCAAATACTTACCTAGTTCTGTAAATGTTTTCCAGTAGTTGGTAAATGTTATACTAAATAAAAGGTCCTTCTTAAATAGTGCACATAATTTTAAGGGGTCAATGTACTCATGCATACAAACAACTTTTGCTATGGTACCAACATTGAAATCCCGAAAAAAAAATCAGCTGTTCCATACATTTTGATCTATTCGATTTGAAATTTACTATGGAACTGCTGATTTTTTTCACGATTTCAATGTTGGTACCATAGTAAAAGTTGTTTGTATGCATGAGTACATTGACCCCTTAAAATTATGTGCACTATTTAAGAAGGACCTTATATTCTGCATAACGGGTTTTTTGTAACACGTTGTATAAATATTGCATTGTTCCAGCCGGAGACCAATGGCAAGCTGACAGCTAATGACACAATTTCTACTGATGATCTCCCTGCGCGTGCGACTTGGGGAAGCCCGGTTGAGTTTATACTCGCGTGCATGGGGTATGCGGTCGGGTTGGGGAATGTATGGCGCTTCCCATACCTTTGCTACAGAAATGGAGGCGGTAAGTTCAGAGACACATTCTTGATTATACACAGTTATACCGATAGCTGATTATACATGGTTACATTATTATTAACCCGGAAAATTTTAGAGGTACCATTGGCAACAGCGTCGCTTAACCACTCCTAGGGTTAAAATCGTTTGCACGCCGCGCCGTCACAAACCATACGTTTAGTTCCTGCAGGGGGAGCGCACACGAATTTTGGTGCTAACTGGTTAAGCGACGCTGTTGCCCTTTGTACAACACTTTGTACAGTACTTTAATAAAAGTTATAGTTATAGATTTCAAGAAAAAACATGTGCGTATGGGGTTGTGCTAAAGGAGCATTCGGAAAGAGGAATTGCACCAACGTGTTTCCAAATGCTCTTTCAGCCCAATTCTCTATAGCGTGATGCCTTTTGCGTGACGGAACATTTGGAAACACGCATCAAGTAGTACGTTTCATTTTCCACTTCTGTTTTTAATACAGAGATAGTCTTAATTAGATAACCTTTAGCATCTTACGTACTTCATATCAAATCATAAGCACACTTCTAGCGAAGCAACATAATGTTTTGTTTTTTTGCAGGAGCATTTTTGATACCATTCTTCATAATGTTGATCTTCATTGGACTACCGATTTTCTACTTAGAACTTTATATTGGCCAATACACCGGTTTCGGTCCTCTGAAAGCTTTTTCTGCGATCTCGCCATTCTTCAGTGGTCTCGGATACTGCACTCTCGTGGTCATCAGCATCATTTCCATCTTCTACATGATTATTGTTGCTTGGATCATGTTTTACACCATAGTCTCCATCGCTGGGAATCTAGACTGGGGATCCTGTGATAATATTTATAATACCGATTGTAAGTGTCATGATTTCTTTCTTTTTTTCTTTCTATAGTTACGCAAAAGAAAAATTTGATCTAATAACTCATCTTTTTAATAATTCGGACTTCAAACAAGTGTTGTACTTGTAATTTTCAATACCTAATGGTCTGTGTGCAACTTTCAAGATTTGTAACTTTTAATGCCGTTCTTATTAAGTGATTGGTTTTACCTACATCTTATATTCTTCCTATTTTAAAGGCTATATGTTCAACTAAGATAGCAATATCCAAATCTGAAATCTTACAAAAGTGTTAATTTAGTTTGTTACAGTGGAGAATACGATCGTAATTGTAGAAATCAACCCTTTACTGGAAGTGAAACGCTCACCTACTACCTAAGGAGGTGTATCAGTATTGGAGATATATGTACAATGACAGGGTTCCAACCGCTGAATGAAACTCATTGTGCTGATGGTCCTGATAATTCTGTTTTATGGTACACAAATGTCACACGGATTCTAGCTTCTCAGGAGTACTATAAGTAAGTATTTTATTATTACCTATTGTGATAACATGACTTACCATAACCTTATAGAAAAAAAAAGACTTTTGGGGACATCCTCGATCCGCTAAAATACATGCATCATCTATCCATTCATCTGTTTTTTTTTAAATTGACTATTTCATTCACAGATAAAAATAATCATTTAGGTACTGATATTTGCTAATCTCCAAGATTTTCAGCCGACAACGAAAAACTTTTTAGATCGCTAGCGACAGAACTAACTTTACGCCAACTTTTATTTTATTAAGATTTTGTTCTAACTACTAGACTAGACTAAAGTTGAAGTTATTTGCATCTCTGCTGGTGCCAGCCTGTTCAAATCATATTTCCTTCAAGTGTTTAAAGAGGATTTTGGCACTCAAAGATTGCTTTATTGAATTAAACTCAAGAACATAATATTGCCATTGATAGAACACTCGATTTGAATGGCTTTAAAGGGGGCCATTGAACTAAAGATAATTCAATAATCACCAATAACTGATGATAAGACTATGTACATACTTATCATTTTAATTAAACCTATTGGAGTGAATAATGTTTTGCTGTTTTTTTAAAGCTTATAAAATTAATTGTACGCATAAGAAAACATAGAAAATCCTTAAATGCCTGACACATACTTATCATCGCATTATTATTATCAAAAATATTAATAATAACAGATAGCAATTATACCACCGGTCCTTTGTTGAAAAAATTTGTATCTAAGGTATTAAACAAGTATGTATATAGATAAGCAATAATTAATAATTTTATCCGATTATAAATGGTTATTAACAAACTAAGATAATTATTTATACAAGATAAAAATGTGGAAACATTATTAAAAAGTGCAATTACGATAATTAATAATGAAGTCTGAAAAAATCTTATCAATTCACTTGATAAAATCAATTTCAATAATTTCTTTAATTAAGGCGCTTATATTGGTCCAGTAGCGCCGAAAGAAACAATTTAAGTGGACCTGGAGGTTTCCATCGTTAAATATGTATTGCTTCACGAGTAATAAAAATAAATGTATTGGTTATAAAAATAACCAACAATTACTCGTAAAGCAATACATATTTAAAGATGGAAACCTCCATGCCCTCTTAAATTGTTTCTAATATTTTTGAATAACACTTTAATATTTTTCATTCTTTGTAATAGTTTTAAAATGCAGTCGAAACAGCAATGGCCACTTTTTGTTTAAATTGATTTTAAAACTTTCAGAAAGAATGAAAACTGTTGAAGAGTTATTAAAAAAATATTAGAGACAATTTAAGAGGACATGGTTGTTTCCTTTTTTGAAATAATTACCTGGTTTACGTATAAATGAATTGGCGGCGCTAGTTGACGGCTATAAGGGCTTTAAGTCATAATATATTTTACTCACTTATGCTCTGAAATGTTATCATTCCATTTGAAAAAAGAATGCGGGGCGTTCAACATTTCCGTGGGGGTCTGGTTCATCACATTCTAAATTTGAAGTTCAGTGCGGAAATGAAATTCAATACTTACTTCCCGCACTGAGTGCGGGAAGTAAGTGTTCCAAATTCAAATCTGTAGAACTTACCAGCTAGTATTCTTTTTATGAAACTTTATGGTTGCATGACCGGTCAGTAAACATGGCCACGCGAACCAATTTAAATGTCACATTTTTACAAAGAAAATTGTATTTCCTCGCATTTCGTGAGTAATAGTACATTACATCCGAGAACGGGAAGCTAGCGATTGCATTGTCGAGGATGGTTTGAAGCCCGAGCCGCAGGCGAGGGCTTTAATCATTCGAGGCAATGCAACTAGCTTCCAGTACAAGGTTTGTATAATACTTTACTCACGAAATGCGAGGAAATACAATTTTCTTTGTAAAAATGTGATATTTAAATTGGTTCGCGTGGTCATGTTTACTGACCGGTCATGCAACCATAAAGTTTCATAAAAAGAATGCTAGCTGATAAGTTCTACCGATTTGAATTTGGAACACTTACTTCCCGCACTCAGTGCGGGAAGTAAGTATTGAATTTCATTTCCGCACTGAATTTCAAATTTAGAATGTGATGAACCAGGCCCCCACGGAAATGTTGAACGCCCCGCATTCTTTTTTCAAATTGAATGATAACATTTCAGAGCATAAGTGAGTAAAGTATTATACAAACCTTGTACTGGAAGCTACTTGCATTGCCTCGAATGATTAAAGCCCTCGCCTGCGGCTCGGGCTTCAAACATCCTCGACAATGCAATCGCTAGCTTCCCGTTCTCGGATGTAATGTACTATTATCTACACTCACAACGTAATGTTCCAAATATGAATTCAACAAAGGTAATATAAATACGTACTTTATTTTCGTGGATAGGTAAAATTAAAAAAAAAACTCATTAAGATGCAGTCAACTGCATCATAAAATAACTTTTTTTTCTCATTACGATACAGGGTAAATCCAAGAAGAAGGCAGTGCCGTAATATAAAAAAAAATATATTTTCCTACATACTTACCATGATTAAAATGCACTATAAGGTAATCGATGACTTAGTTTGATTAGTTTGCAGGAATGCACTCATCTCATTTTTTTCTAATGGAATGTGCGCCATTTTTTGTGCATTACAAAAAAGTTTTGATTTAAATTTTTACATTTTGTTGGACTGAATTTCGTAGGTTTTTTTATTCTTTCTTTAAAATGTGAAGAAAATTTGACTCTGCCCGGTACTTTAGATATGAGGAAATTACTTATTACAAGGTAGGTACCTAGCTAATACAAACAAAGTCTCTCTCTCTTATCTAACTTTGATCTTTTATTTAGTTTCAATCCCAAATTGTATGAGTGTAGATAAAGTAGTGTATGAAACTGCACATAACTAGGTATTAAAACACTCGTGTGATACTATTAAAAACCTCGCCTATACCCCTCTTTATGTATCAGTTTCATAAACTACTATTGACTGACTCACTGACTGTTTCATAATCATGAAAGTAGGCATAGATAATTATTATGACGTAGACATAAGGCTAAAAGAATAATTATGGAAATTCTCAAGGGAATTTCATGTAGACGAAGTCGAAAATTTCTCAATCGCAAGTAAAAAAATGCCTACTACAATCCTACTAATATTATAAATGTGAAAGTTTGTGGGTTTGGATGTTTAGATGTTTGGATGTTTGTTCCTCAATCACGCAAAAACTACTGAACGGATTTGGTTAAAATTTGGCACACAGATAGTAGATAGCCTAGATTAAAACATAGAATACTTTTTATCCCGATATTCCCACGGGAACGGGAACCACGCGGGTGAAACTGCGGGCGGCCGCTAGTTACTAATAAAATTTTACTAATAAAATTTTAAAATACGCATTGAACCTGTAAGCCCGACTGACATGTTTTTATGGTCCTTGTAGCGAGCGGGTCTTAGGAAGAGGAGACGCTACGTGGTCCAATTGGGGTTCCATCCAATGGCATTTGGTGGGAACCCTTGCCCTCTGCTGGTTGTTAGCGTTTTTATGCGTTATTAAGGTTAGTAAGTTTTTCGTATGTATGATCTCTCTTCAAAATTTTCATAAACAATTTACTAACAATAACATTTTACGTGAAAATGTGCAATGAATGCAAAACATAAAATCGTTGACTATTTACCCGACTACGGCGAAGCCAAAACGGAGGGTATATGATTTTGACCTGTATGTATGTATGTATGTATGTTTGTAAATTCATCTGTTCCCTCATAACTTCTAAACTACCTGTTATAATTTGACAAATGAGGTATTGTTAGAAGCGTCTTAATTGTCTAATGAACATAGGCTATATAACGTTACATTAAATTGAATGTGGCGCCCTCTAGAGGAGTTAAAGACATGAACTAAAAAAAAATATTTTTTAATAATACCGTGTTGGGTACCAAATGAAAGGGCTTAATGAGCACTTATCAAAAATATATAAATTGTTAGCTTTTGCCCGTGGCTTTGCTTGCTTTCACCCTATTGACAACTCCAAAATTTTTAAAATAAAAAAGAAGTTTAAAAACTAAAACCCGACTACCGAAAAATCGTGCTCTAAAAAGTAAGAAACAAGAAAATATTCATAAAAAGGATAACCGTAGTCGCATGCCACCTCCAGCCCGTGCCGTGCGTGTCTAGGACAAAGTGGCATGCGACTACGGTTATCCTTTTTATGAATATTTTCTTGTTTCTTACTTTTTAGAGCACGATTTTTCCGTAGTCGGGTTTTAGTTTTTAAACTTCTTTTTTTTTTCGATACATATTTAGTCGCAGGCGGCCGCTAGTATCTAATGAAGAAAAGACATTTCTGATTTAATTGCTTCTATTTTAGGGAATTCAATCAGCAGGCAAGGTGGTGTACTTCACCGCTCTCTTCCCTTACGTGATGCTGACAGCTTTGCTCATCAGAGGAGTGACGCTGGAAGGTGCAGTCGATGGAATTTTGTTCTACTTATCACCGAAATGGGAACTATTGCTAGAGGCCCGAATTTGGGGTGATGCTGCTTCACAGGTAGGTACAACACTATTGGTCCATTAACATTAGTTCTTGCCAAAAAATAAGCCGCTGCCAGGTTTAGTATTTAAGTATCCCATTAACAGTCGCCTTTAATTGACTCCAGTCATCATCATCCTCCTGTCCTTATCCCAATTTATTTGTAGTGCTATATCTACACAAAATAAAATTTTGCGCTCGTAGAACGACCACTATTGGGGTCGGCGCAGCATCTAATACATACTGCATTAGGTTTTGGCAAAGTTTTGCGATGGGCCGCCTGCCTGACACCAACCCTCCTTGGGAATGCTTTTGTTGACAGTTTCCTCGCTACCATTCGAGTGACCCTTTGTGCGATGGTCTGCACCGGGTCCCTAAAACTTCCCTCTATCGCCTTCTACGATACCTACGGGATGAGATGGGACAGTCCTATTCTTAACCAGAACTGTGCGGCTTTAATTTACTCCAGTCACCCAATTAATTAATTCCCATAAACAAATGTCGCGATATGTAGGTAAGGTTAAGATATCTATTCTTAAAAAAAAGTGCTAAGGTAAGTAGAATATGAAAACATGCTAAGCAAACTTCAACGAAATGAGCTTTCTTTAAGAACATCTTGAGTATAACGATACCGAAGTATCACTTCTACTCTTTGCTGAAGTGAGCGATTTAATTTCTAGTCTTAACGTCCGTCCGTTTGAGCCATAAAGCGGTTTATGGCTCCATCCAGAAAGATAACGGCGTAGCTATTAAAATTTCAACAACCAAACAACAGCCATCAGTTTGGAACTGGGCTAATGAACACTAATGGCGAGTAAATAAATAATGTTTCATCTAATCAGAAATAATCGATTGCTGATTAGCAAAATTCTTGGCGCTACAAAGTTTATGACGTCATTTCTCAGCATTCGCATTCTTCGAAACTGTTAATGGAAAAGAAGCCATGAAAAACCATAGATTAATGTTCTATGAAGGCGTAACTCGGACAAAGAGTTATTTGCTCAATTTAAACCCAAATCTGAAAGATAGGCGGTTTTTGATTGGATAACAAATTCGATGTTTGTGCCGGCGTTGTGTATTGTGCCGGTATTGTGTATTGTGCCGTGTATGTGCCGGCCTAGAGTGCCATGTATGTGCCGGCCTAGAATAGCACTACCCCCTATCATCCCGTGGGTGTCGTAAAAGGCGACTAAGGGAGCATAGCCTTCAAGAGACGGGCAGCAGCGTCTCCAAAAAACCTTGCCCTACTGCGATCGCCAACCCGCCTGCCAAGCATGACGATTATAGCAACACCCCCCCCCCCCCCCCCCTCATGCACAATGGATCAAAAAATTGGCCCCCAGTCCCTGGCAGCCCCGCTATTCCTAGCTACGGTAACGGCGGGGCAGGGGGTGCTATTTTTGTTCAAAAACTTGCTTTATTTTTCCAATCCTAAACCTATACTAAAAAGTGGTCACAGTATTACGGATAAATTGCAATGACAAAAAGGTTTAGTGTCATTGCTATTTGTTCGTTATCATTATGAATGAGCTCAATGTCTTAATAATTATCCGGCTATCCGACCAGCAAACTCTCATTTCTGACATATTGACAAGTTATCTGCAATGCGATAATATCAAAATAATCCCTTCATACAGCGCGATCGAGTGGGCGGGCAGGTTTCATTAAGTCAATATTTCCCTACATCCTTTTGTAATTCTCCTATAGATAGGAGTACGTGTAAATGCATTATTATCCCGGCATGATTACCGGAATATGAATTGGATTGTATTGTTTTCTATCGAGAAATCTTATAATACTGAATATGGTAGATAGGTACCATCAAATTGAACAACTTTTACTATGGAACAAACTCTAAAATCGCAAAAAAAATCTGCTGTTTCAAACATTTTCTGCATGAAACAGCTGTTTTTTTGTATGAAATAGGTGTTTTTTGTTCTAAATCTAAAAAAGAAAGCTAAAAAAAATCATTTATCAAAAATCATAATAGAAGCAGGGTTTTTTTAACTTTAGTACCTACTTAGGTATCAAAATCATATACAATAATGTTGATTGTATAGATCGCGTCACGTTAAAAACCGCTGAAAAACAAGCGAATGGTGGAGGAAGAATCTATTATACTGTTTCCCAAAGACATAAAAGATACATTTTCGCTCAACTTTGAGGTACTATGGGCAACAGCGTCGCTTAAATTTCAACAAAATTCGTGTGCGCGCGTATCGCCTCTGCACGAACTAAACGTGTGACGGCGCGGCGTGCAAGCGTTTTTAACCTTAGGAGTGGTTAAGCGACGCTGTCGCCCATGGTACCTATCAGTGGTTTTTTTGCGTGACACCTACTATACTGACACATTTATTTATCATTGATGACACTATATATACCTATAAAGTTAGTTATAGATAGAATAGTGAAGACACTAAAAATATTCTCTTATTCTCCTTATCTCACGTTCATTCTTAGTTTTTTAACAATTTTAATTTAACCAAGTACCTACTCGGTATTTAAACCGAGTTACTCAGCCGAGTACAACTACTATAAAACTTGCCGAGTACAACGAGTAATGACTGAGTACTCTGCGTATCTCTACTTTTTAACCACCTTGTATCCTCTTCCTCAGATATTCTACTCCTTCGGCGTGGCATGCGGTTCGCTCATCACCCTCGCCTCGTATAATAACTTCAGCAACAACTGCCACTTCGACGCCGTCATTGTTAGCTTCACCAACTTCTTCACCTCTATATACGCTGGATTTGCCATCTTCTCCGTGCTTGGCTTCCAGGCTCTTCAGATGGGAGTTAGTGTTGATGGTAAGTGAGTTGACACGCGTTTCGTTACACATTTTTCGCTTAGGATCAGCTATAACTAACATATGTGAGCAATATTGACCGCACTGTAACCAAAATCGCGAGTTGACTCGCGCGTTAAATGCATTCATCCGGACAAGGTCTAAGGCTAACATGGTGAAAACATCTCCGAAGATTTCCACATTTTCATACTACCTAACAAGGTATCCATAAAAATAATCCACGCTAAAAAGAACCCTCGTTTATTAATCAGAAACCCCCTAGTGGAGGTTCGTACGAGTTGATTAATCCATGTCGGACGCAAACAGCCGCGAGCGCACGCTCTCTCAATAATACCGCCGTTGTTCCGACACGATGAATAAACTACGCCAGTGTTTGTGTGGTGTGGACCAACAGTACCGGAGTTTGCCAATAAATAAACGCTTTTAACTTTGTTGCTATAGCTGGAAAACTGGTCAACGAAAGGGTGTTTTCTTACATGTCAAAATGCAACATTTTATCGTTTTATCCCTTTCGAAGCGCATGGTTTAACTGCCACCCGCGACTTTGTCCACGTGGACCAGGATAAAAAGTTGGTATCCCTTACTTTAAGCTAGGTTATAAACTATCTGTATGCATGAGCCCTTCAGGTATGAAGAGGTAACAAACACACAGACACACACACACTTTCGCATTTATAATATTATGGTACGATGTCCCAGTCTTTTTTGGGCTAGTTAAATAAACATTCCGCCACTTCGGCACAGCATTTTTTTTTGTATTATTTTTAATAAAAGGGGAAACAAACGACGACACCAACAGTCTCATTACTCATTTAATAATGAAGCGATTTTAGTTTTTATAAAAAATACCCACAGATTTATTAAGAGATTTAGAAAGTCAAAGTTTTAAAAAGCCATTTTATAATGCAGTCTTAAGTGGGTGCAGTATATACCCCTATTCCAGTTCGGAAGGGTCATGGGAAAAATAAAGGAAGTAGTTTTCTCAGCAATATAGGTTAATCTGCTAAAAGGGACCCATGGATACGGCCCTTTTGGATGAGGCCAATATTTAATCGCAAACCACATTTTAAAGATTAAAATTTATGGCATAGAACTGCTCAATATTTTACCCAAAAAAATTCCGTAAGCCGTAAGCTTTCGATGTACAAACTTACACAGTAGCGACATCTATTCTGTGCTCACACTCTTCAATGCACTTTATATTTTTTTCTGATATTCAGCAAGATACTTGTATTGTACTATTATGTAATCTGTGGCGAGGTAGTAACGAACATAGAAACAGTAAAATATTTTTATGATCAAGAAGTCATCAACCCTAAATTTAATAACCAAACCTTGTTTTGACATGAACAAAGTGTTATGAGTTCATGATAGCTGATATTGCTGATATAATAGATGGGTTATTACAGGATCCCGTATCATCGATAGGTGAAGTTTTTTATCGTACCAACCTAGTAATTAATAAAGCAATAAATATCCTTGTTTGTTGTTGGGTGTTTGTCTTTAATTTCCACACACGCATATTCAAATTTATTATGTTATTATAGCTAAGCTTTTTGAGATTTTTTTCCAAATACCTGTTCGTCCTGCATTATTAACACGTTACATGGTTCAGAGTGAAATAGAGTTTGAAACTTTTGAACTTTGCTTATTATGTGCAGTGCATGCTTGAATACTTTCAGGCTCAAATCCAGGAAATAAAAGAATTTGAAGCGGACATTTTTTTCAGTCTTTAAAAAAAACAGATGTTCCATCCATTATAGTCGAGTCGATGTTGTACTTTTCTATGGAACAGCAGATTTTTTTTCGCGATTTCGTGGTTGGCCCCATAGTAAAAGTTGTTCATTAACGTGGTCTGAACACCCCTTTTCATTTTTAGATACACTTTAAAAATAACGGTGTATCCTTACTTAATATTATAAATACGAAAGTCTGTTTGTTTGTTTGTTACGACTTCACGTCGTAACTACTGAACCGATCATTATGAAATTTTGCATACAAGTTGTTAGGGGTGCAGAAAAGGACATAGGGTACCTTTCATTCAAAAAAACGTACAGTTCCCGAGGGATAGTAAAAAAACTGTCTACGCAGACGAAGTCGCGGGCAGCTGCTAGTATTACATGAAATTGTGTAACCCAAAACAATAACATTACTTATTATTTTAATTGTACTTATTTTATCACATTACTGACGAAATGAAATAGGTATGTACCTAGTTTCAAATAAGCTTACAATTTTAAAGGAATGTCGACAGTTCGGTTTTTGTATTGTTCCAAAAACATGTTTTCATAGATGAAGCAAATCCCTTCGCATGTTTTGCAAGACGTTGACGTTTAAAATACGAATAATTTTACGGTGACTCCTATATCTACAGCAATAAGCATCATTATAAATTAACAATCGTTCGTTCTCCTATTCATCCAGCCAATCTCATAACATGGGCAGAACCGATCGAATCGAGACCAACGCTTGTAATATTTATTGTTCCATCAATCCATTATCTCGCGAGCGAAATTCAAACAGACAACATCGTTTCAGTTTGAATCAATAGGGAATTATGGTGTTCTATTAGGGTTCCGTACCCAAAGGGTAAAAACGGGATCCTATTACTAAGACTCCGCTGTCCGTCTGTCTGTCTGTCACCAGGCTGTATCTCATGAACCGTGATAGCTAGACAGTTGAAATTTTCACATAATGATGTATTTCTGTTGCCGCTATAACAACAAATACTAAAAACAGTAAAAAATAAATATTTAAGGGGGGTTTCCATACAACAAACAGGTTATTTTGCCGTTTTTGGTACGGAACTCTTCGTGTGCGAGTCCCTCGCAGACTTGCACTTGGCCGGTTTTTTTATTCATTTCTGCGTTCTAGACCGACTCTCGTTGTATGTGATTAAAGACAAATGCAGATCTATTCGTTTCAACTCGCTTCGTTTATTTTAAATTGGAATTTGTTTTTTAAAAGAGTTCTCTTTTTCACCTTTTTCATCTATTTGAAATACACTCGGCGTCAGAAAAACCGCACCTTTTCTTCAAAGTTAATTTAATACCATATAATTTAATGATAATCGTTATTATATACTTCTTCCCCTTCGGACATAGCCAACAGTCTTTAGAAACCGTTGGAATACTTGTCGAACGGAATCAATTACTGAGATTGAGTTTCCGAGCACATAACATTGCCTAATTTTTTTTGCAATATTTGAGTAACTTCATGGGCAATAGTATCCATCTTGGGTATTCCTTTTTTTAATTGAACTGTTGAAGTGTGTTCTCTCCATCATCTCGATAACGAATTTACCCGCATTTCCTGAATTGACCCCTTTTATTTCCCTTTTGTGGTGGCGCTAGCAATAACGCTTTAATCGTTTAATTATGGTAACTGTTATGTTAACTAAATCAAACAATTATCAAAAGAAAGCTCATTAAATGTACTTTCAATAGATATCAACATTTACACAATAAAACGTTAGCTAGCAATAGCAGATGGCCAAGTCTAAACTTAGTGTCAAAGAGGTGCTGTTTTACTGACGTCGTGTGTATAAGCTAGTAACAATTCGTGACCAATCTTCCTTAAATCTATTAACATGATCACGAAAGATTATGAATACTTACTTATAATATTAAGTAGATAATGCTTGCTTGCATTATATCTAGTTATTGATCTTATCTACAGATGTAGCAGAATCAGGTCCAGGGTTGGCTTTCGTGGCATATCCAGAAGCACTTCTTCAAATGCCAGTGCCGCAGCTTTGGTCGATCCTGTTCTTCTTCATGCTGTTTATCCTTGGTATCGGGTGCCAGTTCGCTGGCATTGAGGCAATCAACACGGCCATCGTGGACCAATGGCCACATTTGAGAAAGAAGTATTGGATGGTAAGTAGCAAAACAAAATTTATAAAAAAAAAACCTGGTTTATACGGATACTGCTGCAGAAGTTACTGACAACACGGTAGTACAATAATACAACAACCCAATCCAGCGCTGACTTGCTGCTGAGCTCGTGTAGACACTAGTTTCAACCCAGTCCAGAGGCCGTATTACAAGTTCTTAAATCCTGCTAGGTTTATAAATTGCTGTAGTTACATCTCTTTCTCGTCGTATAGCAAGTAAAAGAGATAGATTTATAGCCAGTCAGAAAACTGCCTGGAAATAAGAGGTCATAATACGGCCCCAGTGCTGACTTCTCGCTCGCACTTCTTTTCTTCTCGTTCGCTCGCTAGGTCCAGTCACTGACCCGTATAAACCAGCCCTAAATCTGCAAAACTAAATTAGTTATAAGAGTCTGTGTGGACAGAGAAACGTCATGGGATTTCTATTTGTTACCGTTTTTGTCATGTTGACGGCACTGTTACGTAATGAATGACGTAACAGTGCCGTCAACATGACAAAACGGTAACGTAAAATGATAGTGCAACTATCTTGACTTGATAGATATCAAAATATTACAGTCGCACTTTAATGACGTAATAGTGCCGTCAACATGCCGAAAACAATAATCAAGCATGAATCGCACGATTCTCTTTCCTTCTTTCCTATTTAGTGATGAGATGAGTATAAGCAGTCATGAATGTTAATTACTTAATCTAATTTAGGTAGGTATGTATTCTATCTATCCACCCAGTACTTATTTACTTTACTTATATCATTGTACAAATCTGCTCATGTTTTGGAATGGAATGAGAAAATATCAGGACACATTGACAAGCTTGTACACACATCAAGTAAGAAGTTGAACTACGAAAACAGATTTTGTTACGTAGGGCATATTATTATGTCGGTCTCGAGGTCAACATGAATACTATAGTCTGATATGCCGTCATCCGTACCTGGTAAGGACTGATTTATCATTTTAGGTAACTGCTGGCACATGTTTTACCTGCTTCATCCTCGGACTTCCGATGTGCTTCAGTGGTGGCGTGTACCTCTTCACCATATTGGACTGGAACACAGCTTCCTGGGCTATACTCTTGATAGGCATGGCAGAAGTAAGTATTAATATAATCATTTACACGTGTCGCGTAAGCCGATGGTATTGGAGTTACGTAGGTACTCAACAGAACATCATCTACTGAAATTCGATCTAAAACACAACCAAATTGACAAATTACCTACATTTTTGTCTCTGTTTTAATTCTTGGTATTGCAACCTTAACAACCCTTTCTTGGAAAGTTGTAATTTTAAGGGTTCCGTACCCAAAGGGTAAAAACGGGAACCTGGTACTCGTACCTACTAAGACTCCACTGTCCGTTTGTCTCTCTGTCACCAGGCTGTACCTCATGAATCGCGATAGCTAGACAGTATAAATTTTTAGAGATGATGTATTTCTGTTACCGCTTTGACAACAAATACTAAAAACATACATACATACATACATACATACACTCACGCCTGTTTCCCATGGGGGTAGGCAGAGACTATGGATCGCCACCTGCTACGATCCTTGCACACTTCTTTCGCTTCATTCATATCCATCAATCTTTTCATACATAAATACATAAAGTCATCAATCTTTTCATACTAAAAACAGGATAAAATAAATATTTAAGTGGGGCTCCCATACAACAAACGTATTTTTTTTGCCGTTTTTTGGTACAAAAACGGAACCCTTCGTGCGCGAATCCGACTGCACTTGGCCAGTTTTTTATATTTCAGAAGTAAATGACAGATAATATTACAGTCTTTTAGGTGATTGATAATTAATTATGACTTCTTTAACAGTGCACAGCAGTATCTTGGAGCTACGGCATCAACCGTGCCATGAAAGATTTGGCTTCAATGAACATGAAATTTCATCGCATACAGGAATTCTACTGGAAAAGTGTGTGGACTGTCATCGTTCCCGTGGGCAGTATTGTAAGTGCTACCCGCGCAGATAAAGAATGTGATTGGAAATGGCATCGTACATGTTCACTTCTCACTCGCATACCATGATAAGAACTTCATGTCATCATCATCATATCAGCCGCACGACACCCACTGCTGGGTATAGGCCTCCCCTAAGGATCTCCACGACGATCGGTCCTGCGCTGCCTGCATCCACTGGCTTCCCGCGACCTTCACCAGATCGTCGGTCCACCTTGTCGGGGGCCTACCCACGGAGCGTCGTCCGGTGCGCGGTCGCCATTCCAGAACCTTTCCGCCCCAACGGCCATCAGTTCTTCTCGCTATGTGTCCCGCCCATTGCCACTTCAGCTGAGCAAGCCTTCGAGCGATGTCGGTTACTTTAGTTCTCCTGCGGATCTCCTCGTTTCTGATTCGATCACGTAGGGAAACGCCGAGCATGGCTCTCTCCATTGCACGCTGGCGGTGACATTTTATGAGACCCATAGTTAGCGACCACGTTTCATAGTCATCAATGGCAACACACACTGTTCATAGACTTCATGGAAATGTTTCAATGGCAACACACACTGTTCATAGACTTCATGGAAATGTTGGTATTTTAAATCCTTATTTTTAAGGTTTTTTTGCCAATTATATTGTTTTTTAAGGACGTCCGTAATAACGAAACCAGCTTCGTTGCAAAAAAACAATCAAATCAACCATTTACATTAACTCTATATCGTTCTCTCACTCCTATTTATTGTGGCAAGCGTGGTCAACCGAAATGTCCAGTCCCTTTCTTTATCTGCGCGGGCTATAGGTACCTACTTCTTCTTCTTGCCATAGCAACGCTGTTAGTATGTAATTTAGGTATGTCGATATTAATTGATAATACAATTGTTGATATCGATATCCTGAATTGAGATTAAAAAAATCTTAATTGACATTAATGATTGACTATGAAAAGATATTTAGACTGATAACGATCATATCCGTTTCATATCTAGTTTTGTTTTTAACTTCCTTAATATCTCATAAGGAAAAAAACTCTTTAGCTACTTAAAAGGAAACGGAGACATTAAAAATAGCAGATTTGGAATGCACTTAAAGAACAATGACCACTTCCGATAAAAGCGTTGACCTGTCAAACAGTTTTTTAAAAGTCGATGTATAATGATAATAACATTAATAACATTATATTTAAACAGTTGCTGTGACCGTAGAACACTATTATTTTTGAATTTTAATTTGGCAATCAGAAAAATATGTAACGGGAAAATGTGTTCTAGTTTATTTCAATTGTAATTATTGCTAATCTTTATTATGAGTTTTCTCAATTTCTGTATTGCCGATTATTATAACTAACAATATTAGTACATTACTGACGCGGTCATTAATGACTGCATTGCTGGCAGCGCGATGATGATGGCCGATAGCGTAGCTTAGCGCAGGTCCAGGCCGTCACAGCGCGGTCAGCATTGCGGCCCTTTATAGCGCGGACAGCAAGGGCTGCAATGATGACCAAGCTTGAAGGCCGAGAGCGTAGTTAAGCTCAGCTTGAGGCCATCATAGCGTGGCCAGCAGTGTAGTCATTGTGGACCAAGTCTTGTATAGTGCTTTACTTAAAAATGTCAAAAAAGTAAAAATGTCAAAAATGTCCAAAATTACCAAAATGATCATTTTTGAAATTTTTGATATTTTTGACTTTTTTGTCATTTTTGACATTTGTGACATTTGTGACATTTTTGACATTTTGACATTTTTGACATTTTTGTCATTTTTGACATTTTTGTCATTTTTGTCATTTTTGACATTTTTGACATTATTGACATTTTTGTCATTTTTTACTTTTTGATATTTTTGAGTAAAGCACTATACAAGATTTGGTCCAAAATGACAAAAAAATAAAAAAGGCAAGAAAGTCAAAAAACGTCAAAAATATCAAAAAGAAAAAATAGTAAAAAAGTACAAAACCATCATCTACAACAATACAACACCCGCGCTAATAAAGAATGGGATTGAAAATGGCGGCTCACGGCGCTTACCACAACGAGTGTAATCCCATTCATTATCTGCGCGGGTTGTACAATGTACTTTTTTCACCAACTATGTTTAAAACAAAACTCAACAATAATGGATTCTCAAAGGAAATTGCTGGTGGCTAAAACTCGACAATAATGAAATCCCATATAACTTTGTTGCGTCACCATCGGAGGAGCACGGCAACCTCGACTTTGTTCAAAGAAGGTTGTCAAAATAATGGCCATATTACAAGCATTTTTGAGTAAAAATTTTTTTTCTTCTTCTTATACCTACGATAATTGATAAAATTTTGATAGGTCTTGACATTCTACATTGCTTAACAGAGTGTTATTTACTGTAGTGAAATGTTTAATGAAAAAATGTAATTATTTGATATTGTTAATAACTGTTTCTGTTGGTTTACTTTCAGAGTATTCTAGGGTTCATATTTGCAAACTGGACATCACCATCGTATGAAGACTACGTGTTCCCATGGTTTGCGGATATGCTCGGATGGCTGGTTGGTCTATCTACCCTCATTCTGTTTCCCGTCGGAGTTTGTTGGGCTATTTACAATGGATATGTGAGTTTTCGCGAAATTTTACAACTTCAATTTTTATGATTTAACATCAAAACATGAGTTTGAAAAACTATTTGAAATGTCATAATGTACGAGCAAGCGCGTACATTCTCATCGACAGAATTTTCACCGTTGACCCAAATTGTTACGAATCACAGAATTTACATTATAATAAAATTAGTTCGCATTTAGTCATCAATTGCACTACGCGTACTCATTAGCATAAGCAGTTTATTTTCCAAATATATATTTTTATCAAGTTTAAAACAATTTTATCATTTTATCAGTACTTAATCTCTTACGGTATTTCACGGTATATATTTATTAAATAAATATTATGTTAAGTACCTACTTTTGAAATTAAAGAAAATCTTGTTCATTAAATTAATGATATTTTAACACTTTTTTAAACGCGTTGCGTTGAAATAATTATTCAGGATTTCAAAAAAAAACTCCCAGACAGCTGTTTTCGATGCTTCGAATACTCCTCATTTTATTATTACTAACTAAATAACTATTTGTTTTCCAGCGAGGTAAAGAGCTATTTACACCAACTCCTGCATGGAAGCCAGCGAAAAAAATTCTGGATGAGGCAAGATCTGACTCAATTGTGACAACCGAATCAGTGCATCAAGGGCCTTATGATAATGTTGGATTTATTCTGTAACAGACTGATAATCATTATAATCAGGTTACAATATCTAGAATTATCGATGTCGCTACAACAATGTCGATAACTTTTTCTCTTCAATCAAGAATATCTTAGATAGTGCTTCATGAACTAAAACAGCACGTAAAATAGCCCCGACTGGTGAAACTAGTAAATTAAAAAAATACATAGAGAAATAATTTAAACTAATATTTGCCTTATACGCTAACTCTAAAGCACAGTTTTGTTTGTGTCAATATGTAAAATATGATTGAAAATGTGACGTTATTTCGAGGTGCCGTGTTTGAAACTCTGACCTGACATCTAGGGTACCTATTCTTGATCTAAACTTATTCTTATAAATAAGTTCAGGTGAAAACCATATTTGGCAGAATAAGATGCTGCTGAAAGAAACTGTTAATAAATTCACCTCTGTTGTGTGACGATGTTTAAGAATCATTATTTTACATACTTAATGATGTTGCATAATATTATTGTTAAAGTAACAAATTAAATTATTATTTTATAACGTGATTTCTAAGTGTAGAATCGATCGAATCATCGACATATTTCTAGTCAAGATTTTATATGACCTTTATTCGTCGCGTCCTACTTTCGAACTCGAGAGTATCCACTTAAGATGAGCAAGTATGTAAGTAGGTTAATTTGCTTGATTTTACAATGAAATAACTTCGTTTCAAAACGTTTAACAACTCTCTAATAATAGGTAAGTAATTACAATTTCATTTGTTTATATTGTAAGAAACGTTACTGTTTTATTTAAATCGTTAAAAACGTTACTGTTTTATTTAAAATAATTGAAATGTATCGAAAAGTTATTTATTATACCTTGATAGTACTGTTACTTTCAGTCATATGAAATCAATAAAAAATTTGAAACTCTACATTTATTTATTTCCATACATTCCAAAGAAACTTACCATTAAGTGTACATAGTTTGACTTTTACAAACAATATTGTTTTGAAATTTAGGTAGGTAGATACTGAAAAACAAATAAAATTATTGAGTGAAAAGTATACGAAACAAATATTAAGAGTGTATTCTGTTACATGAGAAGTCACTCTCTGAAATATAAGAAGTTATGAAGTTTGTGAGAAAACTCTGATACTTATTGGCAACTTGTCGATAAAATTATGTTGCAGTTTTTAGCTGGGTGTTGTCCAAATAATAATATTTTATTTAAAATAATCTAGCTTAACAGGACTAGAATAGTAAGAAGATAAATTCAAGAAGATAGAATTGGGAATAAAAAAGACGAAAGCAACCAAAACCGTGGTAAAAAAAGAAAAAGAAAGACCCAATAATAACGTGGAAAAAAAGAGCAGCTGGCCAAATTCCTAAGAGTCCCGCCTGAGAAGCTAGCTGGTGACGACATAATTATTTAGAGAACATTATTTTGAAAAAGAGCATTGTGAATGCTAAATTACGCTGGAACATTTGTCTGTGTCTCTTTCTTTACATGTAAAGAGTAAGGAAAATAACCTCACTTCTGCACTTTTTCGATCTTATTCGTTGTTTTTTCATCATTATCACTATCACAATTATCTTTTTTAAAAAAGTAATTGACGCAACTTCACTGTAGGTACGTTAAAGTGTATTTTGATATAGAATTCAATACGTCTCCGCTATTATTTACGCCAAAAATATGAAGTGACCCCCCAACCATGTTTTCCTATTGGACCCTTAATGAAAAAAGCAATAACTACCTAATATAAGGAAATTTCGAACGGAAAACTACCTACTGCACGTATGTGGAAAGTTTGTACGGATTTGCTGTGTTCGGAAACCGAAAAAAATGGAATATAATGTATACCAAATTGCGATTTATGAGTCTGTCATGCCAATTCTATTCCATTGGGGACTCCAATGTCAACAACCAACAATTTTATTCACAAACAGTACTTAGCGATAGAAAACTTTCTAATTTATTGCTGTCACTTACAATTTGATACCTACTGTACAAAACGGAAAAGGAAACAATGAAATTATAATGTAGCAATTTATTATCACCTCATAAAGTTGAAAGATTCAAATGAAAGTTTAGTTACAAAACTCTTTTCTCTTGTGGTTAATTCAAAAATGTACAGTATTCCGTACCCACAAAATTGTCCAAGCTTGGGCGGGCATTAATTATTATGTTTCAGGATGAAAAAAAAAATCTATCTTATTTTTTGAAGCAGAAGAATAGTCTATGAAAAATCTATCTATCCGTCATAACGTATTTTGAAAAGATATATATATATATATGTAGCTTATTTCCGCAAACAATATAATGCAAGATGCACCGCCCGCCCGCCGGCAAAAATATGCACATGCATACCACAAAATATCAGTGCAACAATACCTGCATTTAGCAAAACAGCAACACACCTTGCACCTTCACCAATCAGGCTACTCTACACGTGTTTCGCCCCAACCCGGAGCATCCTCAGGAGTTAGATCGTGCGTAAACCAACACCGAATGAGAATTAATTCTCATTCGGTGTTGGTTAACGCTAAATGCAGGTATTGTGCACTGATATTTTGTGGTGTGCATGTGCATATTTTTGCGGGCGGGAGGGCGTTGCATCTATATATATAAAATTCAAAGTCCTGACTGAGTGAGATATCAACGCACAGCCCAAACCGCTGAACCTAGAGACTTGAAATTTTGCACACAGATACTTTATACAGTGTAGGCATCCACTAAGGAAGGATTTTTGAAAATTCCATCCCTAAGGGGATGAAATAAGGGATGAAAGTTTGTATGAAAGTCCCTCAGTTTTGAAGCTAGGATCTTCAAATTTTGTGTTTAGGCTGATGATTGAAAATAAATAAATACGTGTCTCAGCGTTTTTCAAAATTCTACCCCCAAAGGGGTGAAAAGGGGGATGAAGTTGTGTTTAGAAGATAATCCTTCATTTTTGAAGTAGAAATCGCTAGATTTGTAATTTAGGCTTATGGATGGAAATCTAACGCAACGCATATTGTATTGGTATAATTTCAACCCCCATGGTGATGAAATGGGGGTGCAATGGGGTAAATAAACCTAAAAATCGATATGGATGTCGTTATTGGGGTTTTCTGGGATGAAGATTGCGAAAATGACATTTATTTTGAAGTCCAACACGGTCGACATGATTTAACCCCTAAAGGGGTGAAAATTGGATTTAAATTTGGTATTGAAAACAATATAAAATAGACATTACAACTTAAAACTTCGTAGGAGCATGTCTTAAAATAAATAGGCAAACATATATTTTGTGGTTTTGAAAATCAACCCCTTAGGGGGTAAATGGGCTAAGTAAACGTAGAAATCGATATGGATGTCGTTCTTGAGGTTTTATGGGATGGTGATTGCGAAAATGACATTAATTTTGAAGTCCAATTTAACCGCTAAAGGGGTGAAAATGGGGTACAAATTATATATGGAAAAATAATATAAAATAGACATTACATAGTTTACAGCTTAAAAATTCGTAGGAGCATGTCTAAAAATAAATAGGCAAACACATATTTTCTTATTTTGAAAATCATCCGTTAGGGGGTAAATGGGGTAAGTAAACATGAAAGCCGATGTGGATGTCGTTCTTGAGGTTTTATGGGATGAGGAATGCGAAAATGACATTTGTTTTGAAGTCCAACACGGTGGACATGATTCAGCCCAAGGGGACGGGGACGGACACGGGAACAGGAACGGGAACGGGGGCGGGGACGGAAACGGGAAAGAGTAAAGAAACGGGAACGTGATACTCTTAATATCTCTGGACCTAATTCTGATTATTGTAATAAACTAGCTTCCGCCCGCGACTTCGTCCGCGTGGATATTAGAGAAAATCCTTAGGGAACCTTCAACCAGGATCCGACCAACCGTTTTATACGCGATTACGCGGGTCCCCACCAAGCGCGCAGCCTCGTGCGAGGCCTGTCACACGTCGCAAATGTTTTGCCTCGCGAGGCAGCGCGCTTGGTGGGGACCCGCCTAATCGCGTATAAAACGGTTGGTCGGATCCTGGTTGAAGGTTCCCTAAGGATTTTCTCTAATATCCACGCGGACGAAGTCGCGGGCGGAAGCTAGTCTTGCATATATTGTTTGCGGAAGTAAGCTACATATATATTTTTTTTCAAAATGGTTAGGGACTTCCGCCAAGTGACGCCTGATTCAATCAAATACTTCATAACGTAATAAAAGCGATGGCTTATTTAAACTGTCTATGCACAACCATATTTGTGAGTTTATATTAAAACAACGTTCAAAGAGTTTTAATTTCCTCTTGCAATTTACTCGCTCGCTGTAACAGATTGCGGTTAATATCAAAACTGCTTAGCGGTGCAGCCTGAATTTTTGCAGGATTTCGGACGATAATTCACTGGTATCTACTAACATTGCGGGTTTGCGTGTTCGCGAAAACGAAAGTCCTTTGGATTGATGTTCACGTTAAGCTAGTTTAGACTTTTATTAGCCTGTTTCAAAGTTTATCAAGAATTTTCTCACTTCATTTGAATTTTACTTTGTTTAAGTTATTTATGAAGACTTCTTTCATGGTTTTTTTAAACCGTTTTTTAAAGTAAATTTTTAGTTAAATAGTGAAACCGTTCTGAAAGATTTTTGCATTCAAGGAAAAGTTCACGTCCGAGAATAGGTGTGATGTGGTCTGGTGCGAATCGTACTTTTTCTAATTAGTATTGTATAAAAATATAGCATTGTCCATCAGCCATTATTAATGTCCCCACTGCTGGGGCACAGGCCTGCCTTATGGGTGGATAAGGAGGACGAGCCATAACCCACCACGCGGGCCCAATGTGGATTGGCGGGTGTTAACGACTGCAAATGCAGCCGGGACCGGGCTTAACGTGCCTTCCGAAGCACGGGGGAGCTCGAGATAATATTTTTTGGTCACCCATCCCATGACCGACCCTTGCGAAAGTTGCTTAACCTCCGCAATCGCTAGGCTAGGCGCTAAACGACTGCGCCACCTAAAAAATAGCATTATAAATGTTAAAATCTCAAATATCCAAAGTTTATTTCAAGATTGTTTGTTATTCCAAACAAATATTAACAAATTTCCGTTCTTCCGTTTCAATTATATCCGTTTCAGTGTCCAGAGAGTTGTATACAACACGAAACTCCCTGAAAAGCAGAGTCCTCTAGAGAGCCATTCAAGTTTGAACCCTCAGCTTAAGGGACCAGGGATCATCATACCGGATGGCGTAAACCGCGTCGACCGCCGCAAGTGGCACCTTGGGGGGCCATAAATCGGTCGGCACCTTGTTTTATTTAATTACTGTCAGTGATAAGCTACGGACAATCAGTTTGGGCTCAACCGTTTAGGAACGTCTGATATGAATTCCGTTGGAACAAAAGACCCAATCACAACAGATAAGTAAATTGATTATAACTTTGTTAATTTTAGTAAGTAAACGGGCTTAACGGACAGACGTGACAAAGAGAAGCTATATCTAAGTCAAGAACAATTTTACCTATTTATTTTTTACAAGCTTCCGCCTGCGACTTTGTGGACATTCAGAAAATCCCTAGGGAACCTTTGACCGGGAGGAAAATAATCTTTGTTTTAATCCAGGTTATAAACTATCTGTGTGTCAAATTTCATCCAAATCTGTTCAGTTGTTTTTGCGTGATTGAGGAACAAACATCCAAATCCACAAACTTTCACATTTACTTATAATATTAATAAGTTGAAATTGTACCTTTAAAATTAATTTAACTCTACGGCGTTTAGATTCTAAGCCAAATGGAGCACTTGTGTAATGGAAATTGCTCCACAAGCCAAGCTCTTAGATTAAAAATTGACCCGTAAACGTAAGTACCTCCTACATACATTTATTTTTTGGATTTGAAAACTTGACTACGGAACGTCGGAATTAATAAAAAAGTAAAAGCAAATCAACTTTATTATAGTCAGGTGGGGTAAGTGAAACATACTTTATTTTTATTTTTATTTAACAAGGTGTAGTAAAGCTATAAAACTCGCAATTAAAGTAGCTGTATAGGCAATGTACTCCTAATTAAATCAGCCTTTAACGGTATGAATATAAATATCTAAAGACTTGCATTAAGCACCAAAATCACGAAAAGGATATAAAAGCTAAGAAGTGTTTCACTTACCCCTGACAAGGGGAAGTGAAACAGTGGCCAAAATAGCTTTTAATATTGTGTCCATTTAATTAAAAACAGGACTAAAGGATCATGTTTAACCGTTAATATCCAAAATGTATCAAATTCTCATAAAATAGGGTCCAGTTTTAAAGATTTATCAAAAAAACATCGTGTTTTGCGTTTTGACATCTAATGAATTTCTTTTTGGTTTACTAACTAGTTTAATGATCGCAGCGATATCTGTGTTGTATTAAGGGAAGTAATTCGTCATTCCTGCTTTATCGACACATCGCTATGAGAATAAACTACGATAGTTTCTTTGATATGGTTGGGTGTTTCACTTACCCCGGTGTTTCACTTACCCCACCTGACTATATACATTAATAAAGTTAAAATTTCTTTTTGCTGCTATCAAAGTTTCTATTTGCCACATTTTTACTCTATAATACTGTTTTAATACTCCATTAATCCAGAAATTTCATCATCATAAAGTATAAAGTAGGCAAAGATCGTATTATCGCGTCTTCAACTGTTATTTTCAAACATAAATTGCTCATAAACTTTCTCCCTTATGAACTGTTAAATCATGATATTTTTATTATGATTATGGAGTGATCTTCGTCGACTTTTAGTATAATTTCATTCCCATATTAACAAAAATTTTACTTCAATGACTGTAAAACAATTCAATTTCCTTGAGGATAGTGAAAATCGATTCAATTATTTTAAAGCCTAATACATTTATTTCTGCCGTGTTGATATTTTTATAGGTAAATGTTGAACTAAAAGCGTCGTTCGTTTATTTATGCTAATGACATCATATCTTAGCATCCCTCAATATAAAAATTTCAATATGATCATATATATTATGGTACCTACTAGTGGCCGCCCGTCTGAGGACAGTTATTTCTCTCAGCATACCTTTTTTCGGGATGAAAGTTACCCTTTTCTGTACCCCTGGCAAGACAACGAGTATACAAATTTTTTATAATTATTGGTTAAGGAGTTAAGACGTGAAGGCGTAACTAACAAACAAACGGACTTTCGCATTATTAGTAAGGATTTCATTATCATCCTACAATTTAAAAAAGCTAAATAAATAAGACTTGTTTTCTTATCACAAAGTTTTAAACTCCTTAATCCAGTTATTATCTTAAACAAAAATGACATTTCTATTACGAAACTCACTATTGAAAGACAAGGAAATCATAACAAAGTAAAATCTGAAAAGCCAGCGAAATGAATGGTCTGAGGCGCGGGAGAAGGAAGTTAAATGAGTCCAGAAGGCTGACTGTATCTGAAAACTGTGTTAAAATCTGGAGATTTATAAAAATGGACGTGACACTTTGTCTGCAGTTTAAATAAAGCCTGTGTGTTCGTGATAGAAGTGCGAAACACAAATGTGCACTGAAATTAATACCCGGACTCAGATCGTTCTCATCCTACTAATATTATAAATGTGAAAGTTTGTGGGTTTGGATGTTTAGATGTTTGGATGTTTGTTCCTCAATCACGCAAAAACTACTGAACGGATTTGGTTGAAATTTGGCACACAGATAGTAGATAGCCTGGATGAAAACAAAGAATACTTTTTATTCCGATATTCCCACGGGAACGGGAACCACGCGGGTGAAACCGCGGGCGGCCGCTAGTATCTGAATAACGGAAGGGTTTACCGGAAATATTATTGGGAATATAACTGGCCTTACGCATCTCAGATCGATGGCTGAATATTGGAAGGGTTTCCGCATATATGTAACGCTTCTTTGGCTGTATTAGAAAAAACCCCGTCATTTATTTTGTTTCGCTAGGTAAGCTGCGCTGCGCCTATACAATGTACGTTACTGACTACAGCCAAATAACTACTAGGTACTTATAGCCCAGTTTTGCCCATTAAACCGTGATAATTGAACCGCCTGTGTTATATTCTTTACTCAAATAAATTGACGTTAAACTAGCCTAAAAATGGTTACATTAAAAATTACTGATACTTAGTCTTTTTTAACGCTGATTATGTACAGGGCATTTTTAACCAACTTCAAAAAAGGAGGAGGTTATCAATTCGCCTGCTTTTTTTTATGTATGTTCTTCGATATCTCCTCTAATTGTGAACCGATTTTCAAAAAATATTTTTTTCATTCGAAAGGGTCTCATTTAATTTTCATAATAATCGGTTTCGTAGTTTTCAAGTAATCCTGAAAGAAGTCGATTAAATACTATGATTTTCTTGACGACTTTTATATAAACCGTCGTTTTATATTTTAAACCGATTTAGATGAATATTTTTAGTGAAGGGATACCTTAAGTTAAGTGTAACACGCTAACATACCACAAATAAGTTTAAAATCAAAAGCTTTTTTTAAAAAAAACCCTCCTTCAAAAAACACGATAAATTTTAGTAAAACTAGTCTTATGAAGTCGGGTGGGGCTTTTAGAATAAAAAAAGAAGTTGTTCTCCTGCCCCACCCAACTTCATAAGACATGTTTTATTAAAATTTATACCTACCTACGCGTATCTAATCATTTGAATATTATTTCTTGCATTTTAGAGTCTCTTTTTTATTTTCAGGTTTTTCTTTTTTTATTATTTATAATACCTTCTCTACAAAAAATGCTCCATGGTGTTACTCCCAACCCAATAGATTCCTCTGAAATCCGTGGGCTTAAAGTTTAATTAAAGATGCATCCCTTAAGAAAGAACTTTTCGTTTAATCCGATAAGTTTTTACCACTTGCACTCACTGATAAGTACTAATTGAATTTACAACTGAGAGAATAAAACTCACCCTTAATTATTTTTAGTTAAGTATCTAAAAATTAAATGGGGATATCAGACTACTGTATTGTGCAGTTAAAAGTAAAATTCAATAGTGTGAATATATCGAAAAAAATCTTGATAGGGAAAATCTTAGTAGGTAGGAATAAGCTCTTTTAGTAATTGAAAAAAGCTTCAGAATTTTCGATTGCGTTAAAAAAAGTCACTTCGTCTTCACAAATTTACGGAATTAATAGCAGAATGGAGATAATTCCTTAAGCTTAGGTTTCCGAGGATGACGTGTCGTCATATTACGGCCGTAATATATCGGCATAGAACGTTGACTATGTAAACAGTACATTGCGGTTTCCTAGAGAGCGGTGCTGGACACCGTAACGTCAAAAAGCGGTGCCGCTATTTTCGTGACGGCCGTCATGACGGTGTAGAACAGTTCGCCACCGTTTTTTCAGGATAAGCTAGGGTTTCCTAAGAAAGCGGTGCCGTCACACGCTAACGTGTATTTTCACTCAGTTTCCCTAAAAAAATAAAGTAAGTACACACTAAAGGGTTGCCAGTACAACTAGAAAACTCAGACAAATTGTATTCTGCAAAATTTCTGATAAGGTTTTATTACATTCTGCTAAAAACTGCCAACTTTTTCTAATCTGCAACACAATATGCTAAAGCTAGGGTTTCCTAGGACAGCGGTGCCGTCAATTACGGCCGTAATTTAGCGGCGTTGAATGTTGTCTATGTAAACAATACGGCGACACCGTAACGTCAGAAACCGCACCATAATGTTTACAAAATGTTTTTAAAATCAGTTTAAATTGATGAAATATCCATTTTGTATTTTTAAAAGAATTGTTAAAATGTTACTTCGTCGAAGCAAAACCTAAAATTTTCACTTTCGACCCTTTTTTCAGGAACTTATCTGGATGTTGTGTAGTTGATTATTTTATGTATGGTAGAGTGTTTCAAGACAATTATGTTACAATTACATACAGGTGTACTGTACTGTACACTGTACAGTACACATTGATGATTCAAAATAAAATCAAAAAAATTGTGCTTTTATTTCGTTACATTTGCGTCAATTTAATTAATAATTAGCAAGCCGGCGGCGTGCTCGCTGTTTTAAATGGTTTGCGAGATTACGACCAAAATCTGTAGCTTTGGTTTCTTGTTATTCCCCCAAGAGTAACGAAATAAGGTTTTAACATCCTTACGTGGTTATTATCAACAGTTACTATACATAACACCTATATAATGTTTTATGGACTGAAGATGAAAAGCCATAATTATAATGACAACATAATCACATTTGAATTTTCTTTTGAATTTGAATTTACTATATCATGGACAACCACGTGAGTAAATTCAAATTCAAAAGAAAATTCCAATGTCTACCTCACCTCGAAATTCCTTCTAGGCCAAAGGTTTCGGATGAAGTTCGCTTCTGTAGTCAGCATTATTGTCATTTAACATAGCACAGATTATTATCTAATTTGTAATTTATTTAACCACAGTCAGGGACCAGCCTGCCTAGCATGACCGATTTATATCGCGTGATATAGCATTTTATCAACATTCAACTGAGAGTTTTTGGCGCCATTTTGTCTAGTACGGTTTGGTGTCTATTTTAATTTATTTGAAAATTGATTCATAGTGGATATTGTGTCTTAAAATTGGTGCAGTTTTGTGGTACACGTGTCTACGCAACTGAACAATATGTGGGATAAATTGAAATAGGCGCGATCTTGGTTGTGTGAAGCTGAGACTTTTATTGTAGTGGTAGCTACCTCGGCAGAACTTTCCGAGTAAACTGTCTTGATATACTTGTTGCCAAATGCTCCAAGCAGCATTAGAATGCAATGCACCCGCATTCTAATGTAAACTTAAACTGAAACAATACCTACCACTGAACTATTAAACACTTGACACTGGCAAAAATTACTTCCAAGAGGAAAGTAGATTGCCAAAATAAAAATAGAAGAAGAAGGAACATTCAGCTGTCAAACTCCTTTGTCTTTTTGACAGTTAAACGTGAAAAAACGCTATATCACGCATAGATATAGTATATTAAATAAATCGGTCATGCTAGGCAGGCAGGGTATGGTAAAGGCAGCACATGTTCGTAATTGTTTTATAACCATTATTGCTATGCTAATACAACGCTTTTTTAAATCCCCGTTTCCACTTAATATTCAATGAGCATGTCTAGATTCGTAAGTTTATCTTATCGTAAGTGAAGGTAGATAGTTACCCACTTTATACCGCCCTAAACACGAGTGTATGATCATCAGTCACAGAGTGACTTCACATAAACTGCCGTAAAATCAAGTTTCTTTGAATAAGTACGGTCATTTTATAGGCCCTTTGAAGGTATGAGTTGACTAGATACATTTTATCAAGTTTACACAACACAAGCTTGCCATTTTATGGCATGTAGTAAAGCAAGGTTCATAGTTACAAATTGAGTATGTGTTGGTAAACTTTGGTAGTTACACTGAAACCCAAGTACTACTTCATTGCTGTTGAATGTCACGCTCGTCAAATACCTATATGATAATGGTTTCTCGTCCCGTCAATTTACTCATTACAGCCACCTTTTGTATGTCTTCACATCACTAGGAGCATCATAATAGACAATTTAATACCTACTTATTACCCAGCTAACATTTTTAGTAGACCAATAATATTCTACTTTTACTTTCAATTTTGATAAAGCTTATCCAACTTCTCAAATCTCAACGGATTAGACATAGAAAAATTCTCGCTGCGCTCAAGAAGACCAACAAAGCGTGGAAAAGAGAAGTTAACATCATACGGATGTCCGTCCGGTATATGTAAAAAAAGAGACAACGGATCAAGTGACATGTGCCAACATTTTTTACAGTAAGAGCCCCTAGCGTCCCGCCTAGCAAATGAGCAATCACAGTTTGTTTAAAATATTTGGTAATCTTAATTAGAATTTGAAATAAAGGTATCGTGGAGCCATGGTGTCTTGTGCTCTAAGTAATTGTGATGTGACAAAAAGAAACAATCCAAGTAATTACACTTTTCACAGGTAAATAAGATATTGCCACACATTTCTTTAAAACCAAATTTCGCTACATTTATTCGTTTATCGACGAAGAAAACAGTATGGAACATAGTTTATTAATTTCCTTTGCCATATTATAGTCATATTTTATAAATCTAAGTCATATTTTACGTATCTCATATAAAATGTATGAATCGTTTTTCGGATCACCTGTTTATTGACATTGTTGTTCTTTGACATTCTATTTCTATGGATTAGACATTTTTTTTTTTTTTTATTTTTTTTTTATTTTATTTATTAATGGTTTGTCGACATATTAAAATGCTTATTAATAAATCTCGTATAACTTTACTAATTCGCAGTTCGTTAACACACAAGAATCAAGATACACAATATTGTGATAAGAGATATGAAACTCATTTGATATTCTGGATTCAAACTTAGCGTCGTAGCTACCTTTTGCAGTTGGCACAATTGTACTGCGGAAGGATGTTATAAAGTCTGCCTAATTGGCATCGTACCAACTCAGCAAAGGCGCGAAGTTTTGGCTGAGAATACTAATTTATAAAAAAAGTTATTAAATTTTAGGGTTGTTGCTATTGTATCATACCGACCGAATTGAAAATGTTACGAGTAGTAAAGATATTTAGCTTTCTTATTTCATGCGAAAGACTTTTATTTTATTTATTTGGTTAATCAATTAAACTAACTGATTATTGGTACTATTTGGGCATAAGTAATTATAAATCGTTGGTAGTAAACTTCTAGAGCTGATAAAATATACCAGCAATATCGTTGAAAACGTTAAATAATGATTTTGGTTATTTAATAATATTATGATATGGATACCTATACCAATATAATAATATTGTTATTCTGCAAAATATGATGTAGGTACTTATACAATATGGAGCAACAAATAAAGTATTTTTGTAGAGTATGTACTTAATATCGCTTATTCATTCCTTAATTGAAAATAAAATACAGTTAATCCCTTGCAAAATCCCAACGGTGTTTCCCTTACAATATCTTAATCGGTTTGCGTTACACAAATATGTTGTAATCGTGTTCGCGGCATTAATTAAAGTTAACGAACTCCGTATGCAAAAGAGGCCGCTCTTTATCGTTTTTGGGTAAAGGCATCTATTATACGACTTTATAAGGAGTCCCCTGTGCTACACTCCTTGATAGGGTTGTCAGTTTGCACATTTTGTTTCGCAAAAGAAAAAGTCTTGGTTGCGGAACATCAGGGAGTGGACGAAGGTTGCAAGAGTTGAACAGCTTTTTCGGTTGGCCCAAGGGCCCAAGGTTACCGTGATTCGCGGCCGCGGTTCACGCGCGAGTCTGGAGGGCTATATTTTTCGCACCGTTTTCATGCGCGTACCGCGCCCGTGATTCGCGCCGCGAAAGTCTGCGAAGGCCGCGAACCGCGAGTGTGGGGGTTTCGCGGCTTCGCGTATGGGTTTCGCGGCTTCGCGTTCGCGCTTCGCGGCGTTCCCCGTCCGGTGGCGGTTTTTTGGTCCGCGTCAAAAGAGGGCTCCACACTCGCGCCGCGAATCGCGGCCGCGAATCACGGGCGCGGTTCGCGCATGAAAACGGTGCGAAAAATATAGCATTCCAGACTCGCGCGTGAACCGCGGCCGCGAATCACGGCAACATTAGTTCGGCACACTAGTCCTTTGACGCGGACCAAAAAACCGCCACCGGACGGGGAACGCCGCGAAGCGCGAACGCGAAGCCGCGAAGCCCATACGCGAAGCCGCGAAACCCCCCACACTCGCGCTTCGCGGTCTTCGCGGGCTTTCGCGGCGCGAGTGTGGAGCCCTCTAAAGGACTTGTGTGCCGAACTAATGTTGCCGTGATTCGCGGCCGCGGTTCACGCGCGAGTCTGGAGGGCTATATTTTTCGCACCGTTTTCATGCGCGAACCGCGCCCGTGATTCGCGGCCGCGGTTCGCGGCGCGAGTGTGGAGCCCTCTTTAGGAACAAGCGTACGCAGCGATATCTACAATTAGCTTTGCGTTGCCAACACCATGTTGTGCTGTGCGTGTGCAAAAACGTCACTGTGTAGCATCTGTGAAAATAGGTAGTTAATACGCAGCACTTGTATGGAGTGCCCGGGGTGTGACAAAAGTCTCATATTACGTTTTTGATGTGATAAACTATCAAAGTATTCACCTTTGTGTTTCGATGTAGTGCTTGTAGTGGCGTTTCGATCCGAACCCATTCCTCTGACATCGATGGATGGTCATGCGATACATTCAACTTCAACTTTTACAGATATTCCATTATATTTTTTTTATTTAAACCAGAAGATAATATCCGGAATAGGCTTGTTTCTTGTGTTAAATAGTAAGCAAAATTACACTTTTTTCATTAAAATAAATAAAGATTACTTACCAATATTTACGAAAAATCAAATCGGCAAAATTGGCCATTTAATCACGTGACATTGAACACCAATCAGAGACGCGTGACCGAAACATTTGTTGTTGCTGTCATTTTCACACACACACACATATACACACACAGGTATAGGGTGTGTAGGTGTTAAACACGAATGTTTCGCGAGGCGTGACGTCATTCAAGACGCCAGTTTTGGCCATTTTCGATGTCATTTTGAGTTCATTTCTTAAAACGCAAAAATCATAGGTATATATTAATATTTTTCTTAAAATAATATATTTTTGGGGTAAAATAGATACTTACCAAACTTTATTTTTAAACTATTTTCCAAATTTTGTCAACTAGCCTATTATCGAAACAGACATTGAATATAATAAAATTTTCGGCCCGCTTTTATAAACCGCACTCAATATTGAGAGCTATCTTGAGATCATACCTGAGATGCTGTTTTTTAAGAAGAGTATACTTAAAAACGGGTGATAGTGATGTGTTTCCGTGAAATAATGTCGTATATTTGTGTCATTTTAGTATTTTAAACAGCCTAAGGGAAATGCTACAAAAGCTTCTGAAATGGTCAAACGCCTCGTGTCAAGGACAATTTGCTTGAGTCAAGCATGTTTCACAGTACATAATGTTAGCTTAAAACGTGAATGAAGATCATGGTTCAAGACATCAGACATCCGATTTAATCAAACATAACTCTCATTCTCAATTCTCATCTCACTACTTACTTAATCCTTTTAATTTAACACGTTTTTTTACTTTTTTAACAAAGATCATTACAAAAAAAGTACAGTATCTACTTATTAAAGTAACAGGAATCAAACGCGTACCTACCTACGTTACTAATGATCGGTATAATATTTTCTATTTTCCCGACATTTCCACCGAGTTGCAATACGGTGCTCGATGCCATTCCTGTTATAAATTTTAATTAAGAATGAAACGCGAATAAGTATTTAAAACTGTAAAAATATCGTAACAGAAAATTAAAATGTTGTGATTCTGATTGGGAACCCTGTGTCTGTAATAGAGCGGCTTCAATTTACAACGAAAGTTAATTTCAAGGGAAACCATAAGGGTTATAATAGCTATACCCTTCAAATAACAATTGACTCTGAAAGGTATAGGTATTTGAATTTAATTAGTAAGGTAGTTCAAAGAACGGTGTAACATGTAAGGTTTTTAACAGCTGTAACTGATTTTTCTAATGATTTTTTTTATCTGTGCGGTTTATATGCGACTATACTCTGTTCACGGAAACGAGTTAGTATAGCGCCTTCTCTATGACACATTTTCATACAAATAACAAAGACAAAAAAAACTTTTTTAGGGTCAATGGGCGTTAACAATACCTTAGAAAAGTAAATGCGCGCTCACACTGCGCTTCACAAAAATTCGCTTAGCTTATACCCGCGGCTTCATCTAACCTATTTGAGAGCCATTTATTACAGAGAATAACAATGGAACTAGCACACCTGGGCTATTTTATTGTACAAACATTTGGAAAAAAGTATTTTCTTAAGTTATTGCTCATTTATGACAAAAGGACAAAACAGGTCATTAGCACACCTGCGCCACCTTGTGATTCAAAATTCAATACACAAGCCAGGTAACGAATTGAGAATACAGTCACAAGTAAGAGCACGTCTGCACAGTACGGGGAGTAGGTATGAGTAGACTAAAAAGTACTCGTACTGTGTACACCGCTTTAGCGTTTATAACTGACCAATCACAGTTAAAAAATTGTGTGAGTGAGATAGCGCTCCACTAACTCGTTTCCGTGAACAGACTATAGCGGCCGCCCGCGTATTCACCCGCGTGGTTCCCGTTTCCGTGGGAATATCGGAATAAAAAGTATTCTATGTTTTAATCTAAGCTATCTACTATATATGTGCCAAATTCCAACTAAATTCGTTTAGTAGTTTTTGCGTGATTGAGGAACAAACATCCAACCAAACCCACAAAGTTACATTTATAATATTAGTAGGAAGTATAAGATACCGATATCATAAAAAAACCTTCACTTAAATAATATAAAGGTAGTCTCCACGCATTGTAAGTTACAGTACAGGTGATGAAATCAGCTTTCATTGCCGCGGCCGTATTCTGAAACAATCAATATCGAACGTTTATTTATTTTCACGGTAACCAGGATCCGACTTAGGGCTGCCTCTTCTTTATTAGTCCAAAAATATATTTAAAAGTTTTATACTCAATTTAAAGGTTAAGTACCTACATAATTTAACTTAAGTAAAACAAAAACTGTTTTTTGTATTGCGATTTATTTTGTCTTACATAACAATCAGACTTACATAACGTGCAGTTAATAAAAGATAAGTAAAACGATTGTGTAAAATATATTTGCACCCATACATAGGGTTGCCAACTACTTCCTATATTTTTGGCCAAGATACTTACTTACTACATAATTATATGTATACAAGGTGTTTGGTAAAAGCCTTATAAAGCCGAATAGGGTAGATAGGGACCATCAAACTGAACAACTTTTACTATGGGACCAACTCTGAAATCGCGAAAAAAAAATCAGCTGTTTCATACATTTTGAAATTTTCGTTATAAATTTTTGTATGAAACAGCTGATTTTTTTTTCGCGATTTCAGAGTTGGTTCCATAGTAAAAGTTGTTCAGTTGGATGGTCCCTATCTACCCTATTCGGCTTTATAAGGCTTTTACCAAACACCTTGTAGAAGAATCGTCGGAAAAATATATACGTAGTAGCCAAATCTACTAAGTATATTTTAGAAATACGCCGGTAGCACTGTTGGTCGGGTTATTATTTCTATGATTTCCATTCTATTATGGCTTACCGCATTCAGAAAACTCAAAATAAGAAAACCATCTTGACATAAAAGGGTGTAAAAAACTGCTTCTAACTAATAAATTACCAAAAAGGATACCTACTGTATTTTTTTATGGATTATGGATACATACTGTTTTTTTGACACCAGATGATGAAAATCTACTTTAAAGTAGAATTAGTCTTTTTGAAAATTTATGGCAAACCCAACCTTACATGATAAAAGTAAGAATTATATCGCGAACCGATTTATATCGCGTGATATAGCGTTTTATCACGTTTAACTGTAAAAAAGACAAAGAATTTTGACAGTTGAGTGTCGATAAAATGCTATATCACGCGATATAAATCGGTCATGCTAGATAGGATGAAGTGAATAGGGAATTAAAAAAAAAAGGCTGAATGATGTTATATAGGTGGAAAATACTCCCTTAGTAATAGAAAAAAAATCTGAATTTTCGGCTGCGTGAAAAACTTTATAAAAATTTAAGTCTCTTCGACTTCACAAATGTACAAAAGTAACAGCACAATGCAGATTATACCTTTGTCACCACCTGCCACAACAAATTATATTTTGTGTAGAAACTTATGTTGTGGTTGTGGCAGGTGGTGGCAAAGGTATAATCTCTATTCTGCTGTCACTTTCGTACATCGGGGTAGCTAGCCATCAGGCGGACTTTAAATACCTAAGCCCTATCACCATCATCACCATCAGCCATTTTTGATGTCCCCACTGCTGGGGCACAGGCCTTCCTTATGGGTGGTAAGGAGGATGGGCCATAACCCACCACGCGGGCCCAATGCGGATTGGTGGGTGTTAACGACTGCAAATGCAGCCGGGACCAACGGCTTAACGTGCCTTCCGAAGCACGGAGGAGCTCGAGGTAATAAACTATTGGTCACCCATCCCATGACCGACCCTTGCGAACGTTGCTTAACTTCCGCAATCGCTGGGCCAGGCGCTAAACCACTGCGCCACCGAGCTCCTCACCTAAGCCCTACATCTACCACTAACCAAACCGAGTACAAATGTATCCCCCTTCTGAGTATCGAACCCGGGACCCCTGTGTCTTACGCGGATGGGCGAACCACTAGACCACAGAGCTTCCATTGCCCCAAGCGAGACGATGATATCACGGCGGCTGCGCTGCGACAAACAATAGCAGCGGGTGCGACGCGCTGAGACGTGAGGCAGGGACTAGTGGGGGGGGAAGACAAGGAACCACACTTGAACTTGGAGTCATTAAGAACAGACGTACGCTGATTTCTACGGTCGCGGGTGCGACAAAGAACGACTGCGAACAACAGCCGCGACAGACTGCAACTGCGACTGTCCAGTAACAATAGTTACGGCATGGAAATACGTAAAGAAACACCTAGTAACACCGAAACCCCAACAGGAAACGGCACAGAAGACATCCAAAGATTGCTCCAGTTAAAACGAGACATGAAAACAAAAAAGAGGCGTATAAGAAATGCAGCTGCTATAAGGAAGCAATTTGTGATAAATGAATACCTAGAGGCAAAGAACAGATATGAAACAGCGGCTAAAATAGCACAAACAAGCTGGAAAGACCCGAATACACAAGAAGCGAACCCCCCCACTGCGTAAGGAGAGGACCATAGTGCTGCGTAACCCTGCCACCATCGCAATAGAATCTCAAAAGGAATATGTGTGTGGGTATATGTTTAATGTTATTAAAATTTTGTTAATAAAGCATGAGTTTTTACTTTCAGCATTGTAAAAATGTTTATTACAAGCATAATATAAACGTTTGTATTGTCTTTATTTATTTATTTTATTTTATTTATTATTGAAATGCTATATGATATAATGATAAAAAAATGAAACATGACCAATACAACTGCGTAGCACATACATTTATCTACATTCCTAGCCCTATTTCGTTTGTGTATGCTGTAGGTCAAATGTCCGAACAAAATACCCAATGAACTTTGTTTATTTTGACATTTTACAACGTTTCCCTTTAATACTAGTTAGGTTATACCTTATTAAAGTAAATTGACTTTAGAGCAACCTTAGAGCAATTCCATATGCTGTTATAGTACCTAAAGGTAGGTATAGAATAGCACTATGTAGTAAAAAGTAAAAGTTGGCTCCTACCCTCCCCTCCACACTTGCGGCAGAGTAGTGTGTCCCGTCCACTTGTTACCGATCGTGCATGAATAGTTCCATGGATTAAAACCGGTCGGGTCGGTCGGTCTCGCGATGACCGACGACACGCACCCTGATTATCTAAAAAGAAACTATTTAGCGACCGGTTGCATTTGACATACATTGCCACTTTTCTTTGGTATGTTTTTTTTTACCCAAAAAGAAGTAGCAATGGATCACGATCATCTGTGAACTGCAACCAGTCGCTAGGTGGTTTTTAATTAGATAATCAGCCGCCGGTCGTATTGCACGCACAAATAAGTACTAACAGTATATTATATGCAGAACATACAGATAAAAATAACTTTTTTACCATCGCCACTCTAAAAAGTGCGTTTAATTCAACGATAAGAGTGAATAATAAGCGATTTTATTCACCGAGTGAATAAAAATAATTTGAATTTGGAACAAGCGTGCATCATGACATGAATTCGTATAAAAAAGTTCCAATACCTACTGGCCGCTATGGAGCTATTCATAGCCTTCTATATTTCCAAGCCATGAAGTTGAGCAGAACGGCAACATCGCATGTGGTCAAGCACATAGTATTATATTATTTTAATAATTATTTATTATTTGTTTTTCCTATATTATCTATGTTTTAACTAGTTGTAAATTGTGATGTAAGGTTATTTCAATAAAGTTTTATATTTAATATTATTATTTATTTATTAGAACATAAGGTTTGAGTCAAATTATTTGAACTTTTCGGGGGTCCTTTAGTACGATGAGCATTTTGATCTAAGCCTCTCCTAGCAATAAATCTTACATCATTGGAAAGGTATTTAAATTTGAAACACTTTATTTTACCACAATAAACGTCAACTTTTAGTACTTTGAGAGTTATAACGCTCTGAACTTGACCATTTTTTTTATCATTTATGACCTAAAACTCCAAAAATACTAACAATTAATAGAAAGTATGTTTGCAGCAAATATTTATCATATGAAAACCTTTCTAATGATATTTCATTTATTGCTAGAGGTGGGGTAAATCAACTCCCATAGACAATAAACCACTTTTATACTTTAATAACCTTTAACTCCAAAAGTATAAACAATTGATATAAAGTATATTAACAGCAAATATTTGTCTTCAAAAGACCTTTCTAATGATATATAATTTATTGCTAGAGGGCGTGTTAATCAACTCCCTGCTGAAGAAAATCAACAAAAAAGATGACATCTTTGACAGCCATTTTTTCCTGGTTAACATTGATATTTTTCTTATTGTTTAATATACAAAGCATTTCAATAAAGGAACTAAATTATTTTCATATTTTAAACCTCACACGATTACTAGGAAAAAAAATATCGACCTCTTAAAATTGAAATATTCCCATACATTTAGTATGGAGACTGGCCGACGACATGACCACGAACTGACAGTAGCAGACGTTGCCAAACTTATGTTCACGGCTTGCAATTATAGAAGGCTATGAGCTATTCCATAGTTACACAATAAAATTAAACGAAAAAAAAATATCCCGCCAAATTTAATTAGGTTCTTTTTTGTGTCAATTTAATTAGGTTCTTTTTAGTGTCTTATCTTTGGGTGCTTTTCTATGTATTAGAGGGAGATTGAATGTTCAGTCTTCATTCTATCAGTCTGGTACGATATTTAGTCTGCAAAAATTCAAAGTCTATACAGACTGATAAAATGGATTGATACCAGACTGATGTCTGATCATGACTGTAATCTCTCTCTTAGCGTGGTTGTTTTATGTCATTTGAAAACTTCTAATATCACTCATGGGTCGGTCATGGGATGGGTGACCAAAACTGTATTATCTCGAGCTCCTCAGTGCCTCGGAAGGCACGTTAAGCCGTTAGTCCCGGCTGCATTTGCAATCGTTAACACCCATCAATCCGCATTGGGCCCGCGTGGTGGTTTATGGCCCATCCTCCCACTCATAAGGAAGCCTGTGCCCCAGCAGCGGGGATATTAAAAATGGCTGATGGTCAATTATTAATACTAAGTATAAAGTACTGCTAGAGGTACCTATTTGTTTTCTCGCAGTCAATGGTAAAAAGTAGAGTACACAACTCGTGAAAAAAAATTTCATCTCGGTCCTTTGTATCCCTCGCTTCGCTCAGGATTCTACTTTTGAATCCCTCGCTACGCTCGGGATTCAATTCTAGAATCCTTCGCTACTCTCGGGATCCAACTTAGTCCCTCGAACTAAATTCCCTTTTTATTCACTTGTTGTATAATCTACTATTTTCGTAACTAAAATTACAACAACGACCCCATTTAAAGTGATTAAATTAATAATATTTAAAGATACAGTGGCCTACATACAACATTTTCTTAACAAATTAATACATCACATCGCACATGATATTCAACATAGTATTAACTCAAAAAAGTTGAATTTTGAGTTATTTAATGTATTCAGAATCAGCATTTTTTTCTCCACAATCTGGTAAAACAGTCATAACTCTAAGTCGTTTGGATTGCATTTTAAGACGGTCTTGTCTGTAACTGAAGCTACCGAAACATCAGTTTGTGTTGTATGTTGTATCTCAAGTTAACACACCAAATCAGATTTTTTTTTACAAATGTGAGCGTACTAACTGTGACTTGATACTGTATTGCGTGTCAACTTTTATATAAAATTCATTGTTATTTTGAGTTATTACAGTTTTGCTTGTTTATTTTTACTACCTTATATCATAGCCTTCTATATCTTCCAAGCCCTGAAGTTGAGCAGAACGGCAACATCGCATGTGGTCAAGCACATAGTATAAAACTACTTTGAAAATTATTTATTATTTGTTTTTCCTATATTATCTATGATTAAACTAGTTGTAAATTGTGATGTAAGATTATTTCAATAAAGTTTTATATTTATTATTATTATTTATTTATTAGAACATAAGGTTTGAGTCAAATTATTTGAACTTTTCGGGGGTCCTTTAGTACGATGAGCATTTTGATCTAAGCCTCCTTTAGCAATAAATCTTACATCATTGGAAAGGTATATAAATTTGAAACACTTTATTGTATTATTATAAACGTCAACTATTAGTACTTTGAGAGTTACCTATAACGCTCTAAACTTCAATATTTTTAACATTAATGACCTAAAACTCCGAAAATACTAACAACTAATAGAAAGTATGTTTGCAGCAAATAATTGTCATATAAAAACCTTTCTTATGATATATCATTCATTTCAATAGGTGTGGTAGATCAACTCCCAAGGACAATAAACCACTTTTATACTTTAATAACCTTTAACTCCAAAAGTATTAACAATTGATATAAAGTATATTAACAGCAAATATTTGTCTTTAAAAGACCTTTCTAATGATATATCATTTATTGCTAGAGGGCGTGTTAATCAACTCCCTGCTGAAGAAAATCAACAAAAAAGAAGACATCTTTGACAGCCATTTTTTCCTGGTTAACATTGATATTTTTCTTATTGTTTAATATACAAAGCATTTCAATAAAAGAACTAAATTATTTTCATATTTTAAACCTCACACGATTACTATGAAAAAAAATATCGACCTCTTAAAATTGAAATATTCCCATACATTTAGTATGGAGACTGGCGGACTACATGACCACGAACTGACAGTAACAGACGTTGCCAAACTTATGTTCACGGCTTGGAAATAAAGAAGGCTATGCTTATATCTATTACGTGCTCCTGTTTTTTTAGTTAATACTCTTTGCACTCTAGGTGGTTCTAGAAAGTAGCTTATATATCCTTATGTATAAGTCCCAAAGACTTGATTTTTATGGTATACAAATTAGAATAATGTTGCTTGTTTAACGATATAACAATCAGGCTATAAATACTTCACAGTCAGGAACTATCTTTGAAACGCTATATCTCGAAACTAAGTTTTTTGAGTTAAGACTATTTTGAATATCATGTGCGACATGTCTAACCGTAAGGTCGATTTTATTGAAACTGTTGACCCTAAGGTAGCTCCTATGTATTTTTGATTAGTCCCTAAACAGGCGTAATGCACAAACACAGCCACATGCCCTAAATTTGCGAATTTGGCAACCCTGCCTGCCTTATTCCCCACACGCAACACACAATTCTAACGGAAAATATATTTCAATTCTTTATTGAATCCCTCGCTTCGGCTTGCCATAACTTAATTCTCTTGGGCTTAACTCGACCATTCGTAAAGTATCGCCTCGGAGTCCACTTCGTTACATTGTTTTTATTGAAATGCATAATTTTTATATTGCATGTGATTCTTTTTCAGTAAGTATTAAAGTTTTATATGTATACTCGTATAACATGACACAATTTAAAACTATTTTACGTTGCGTTTACTATCAATCAAACTATGCGTGGACACACGTCATCACCAAACATTTTTTAGGGTTACAGAACCCTAAAAAATTTGCCTAAATGGCAAAAAACGGAACCCTTATAGATTCGTCATGTCTGTCTGTCTGTCCGTCCGTATGTCACAGCCAGTTTATTCCGAAAATATCAAGATTACACCGTTGAAACTTGGTAGGTAGTTGTATTCTGTTAACCGCTTAACGAATTTAACACAAAAATAAAAATAAAAAGATTAAGTGGGTTGTATCGATTACTTATTCTGTGAAGTGGGGGCTCCCCATACCACAGAATAAGTAATAGTACAAACTGAAAATTTTGTTTTCTTCAAACCAATACTTGTTGGGTGTCTATAGATAGGTCTTTAAAAATGGCATTGAGGTTTCTAAGACAATTTTTTTTCAAAGTCAACCGTTTGAAAGATAAACACTGCCAAAGTGGTAAAATGTGTGTCCCCCCCTCTAACTTTTGAAATAAGAGAGTGAAAAATCTGAAAAAATATATGCTATAGATCTTAATAAACACTTTCAACGAAAATTGGTTGGAACGAAATAAAATAAAATCAGTTTTTGAGATATAGCACATTTTCCAAAACCGCAAATATAACTTTGTCATTCATACCAACACTGTGAAAAACAATTTTATTTTTGCAGACGAATAATAATAGTGGTATGAATATCGTATGGTAAAATGTAACTACGGAACCCTACGGCGCGTGGCCAGTTTTTTTTTACCCTCTGCATAAACACTTGCTAGCCATACCGATCGGATGACTTCCATTCGCGATTTCATCTGTGTGGAATTCCACTTCAAAAGTATAGAATGTTGGCCATTTGAGTAGGAGGGCTTTCCATCAATGCGGTTGTTTTGCATGTGCACTTATTTTGCATAGTTTTATTTTGCAATTGTTATTTTAGCATCCATTAGACCAGCAGTTCCCGAATTCTTTTGGCTACGGAACCCTTTTTGGTTCACTGTTTTTGTGCGGAACCCTAGCTCAAGTAAGAAGTATTAGAGTTTGCATTAGAGCAATATGCGGAGTTCCTCCACGAACATCATGTCGTCCTCTATTTCCACGACTGCAGTTATTAACGTTGACGTCGCTTTATATTTTTGAAATATGTTCATTTGTTAAGCAAAATATGTTACTCTTCCCAAGAGCATGCGATGTTTATCCTAGAAATACTAGAAACGGCAATAGATTGGTACCACAAGAAATGGCGAGTACGGACCAGTTTAGAAAAAGCTGTTTATGTATGTGTGTAAAAATATACAATAACATACCGAACGAAATAAGGGAACAAAACATAAGTCGATTCAAAACGCACCTGCATAAATGTCTTCTAACGCACACCTTTTATGACATAAAAGATTTTTTAAATACTAAGCATTAATATTTTTATTTTAATATCAATGTTAAGTATTTAATTTAATTTAATTTAATTTTCTATAAAATGTAGTAGTTATAATAATTGTTTATTCCTAGTTTATAAGAAATATTTTTGCATCCATATTATTGGCTAAACATGTTTGGCTACATACTATTATTTAAATTATCACAATTTCAATACCATGTTTACAAGCAAATAAAGATTTTGTATTTGTATTTATTTGTATTTGTAAACTAACTGTATTTTTTTGTGAAATCTCTCCATACTGAGGCTTTTTGGCTTGGTGTTCACATCTTGTAAGTATATTTTGACTTTGAAGAAGGACTTTTTAAGATAATTATATACCTATAGATAATAATATTTATTTAGTTAGAACTTAGAACAAAAAGACAAGTATATGTCTTGAATTTATAAACTCTTGAATTTTGGCAGAACCCCTGAGAGCCTCTTACGGAGCCCCAGGGTTCCACAAAACCCCATTCGGAAACCGCTGCAGTAGACCTTCCGTAAGATAACGCCCGTTTCTATTAAAAATAAAAATATCTGTGCTCTGAATGCATGAATAGTTTGATCTCGTAGGTATTCAATGGTTACGGAATTTACGGATGGATCTCGAAGAGTAAAAACACTGGCGGCACTGACCGACCCAGCAAAATTTACCGGACATGGCAAACATGACGCGCGCTGATTGCGAATGTCCCACGTTAAATATGTAGGTAACGTCAACATATTAATACTTTGTATTTTTATAAATAGATTATAAATTTAATAAAACAAATGATGTGTGCATTCATGTTCTAATTTTCTTCTCTATAAACGCAAAAACGCGCTTGGTACGTTGACTTATGGCCGATTGCACTAAACTTAAGGATCGCCTAAGTCTTTTCCTAACTACAACATGACCAAATTAAAACGGTGTGTCGTGTCATAAACTTAGCCATCATGTAGCTGTCATTCGCTAAGTTAATTTGGTCGAGTTGTAGATAAGAAAAGACTTAGGCGATTCTTAAGTTTAGTGCTTTCACGCGTAAGTACTTGAGTCTTGAATTACACTAAGTTAGGACATTACAATTACTTATTTTATATGAGAAAACATTTTATTTATTTAATAATTGTTAAGTCAGGAGTAATAATTGTTTAGTATGTATTGTTTTAGTAGTAATAAGTCGTTAACAACTAAATTAAAAAAAAATGTTTTTTATTTTTTTGTTGTGTCCGTATGCTCGTGGTTTTGTTTATGTTTTTTTTAGGTAAGTATAATTAAATTCTGTTGATCAATGATGTCACTTTGGTCGCAGGAGAATACCTGTTGCTGTAGATTCTCGTCTGCTGCATAAACTGAGCTGAGGCTGAGGTCAGTTTTGGCATCACATAACGCTGCACAATGTGACTTTATTTCTTTTAGTTTTAGTGATATGTTCAATATTTTTTTTGTAACGCTTTGTGTATATGTGTGCTGCCATAAAATTAAATGCTATTCTATTCTATACTAACTATTCTTTAATATATTCTATTCCAAAAATAACTTAGAAATTCAGGCATTTTGATTTTAAAACTAATTAGGTACTTGAGAAAAAGTTTAAAAAATATCTCTCACACTATTTGGGTGAAAATATTGCTAGGTACTTACATATTTAAAAATTAATGTTCCACTTTTATGCTGACGGTTCATACTAACGAAGTGATTGCCATACGACAAGAGAGAACTTCCAGTAATGCAAACAATATAGGGGTAAATACAGATAAGCATTTATCAAATTATTTGTAGGTTTTAAATTTTAAAAATCAAGTTGCAAAATCTTGGCGTCCAATAGCAATGGATAAGCTACACCAAAATTTGATCTTTGGTTAACATTAACAGCAAATAAAAATAACATTATAGGCAAAATAGGCAAGTTTGGGGTCTTTTTTGGAGTGGTATAGAAAAAACTAACTGGGAACCACTGTACTATCCGGTATGTGGGACTTACGAGGGGCCCTATCCACTAAACCCCCTACTAAGACACGCACTAACACGCAAAACCTACAGGATGTCACGCACCGTGTTGAACCACTGCGGACTATGACGATAGCAACAATGACTTTGAGGATCCACAGATTACAAAAAACATTGTATAGAGTAATTCGAACTCTTATAAGACACTATTTTATAGTATTTAATTCACAGAACGAAAACAATCGACTATTATTTAATTTTATTGCACAGATAGATTGAAGTGTGTTTAATTAATTAATGAGTACTTACTTATGTTTAAGTGGATTTAATTATTATTATTTTTGTGTGAAAATGTATAATTGAAACATTAGAATTTAACTAAGGGGTTAAATGCTGCCAATAAAAAAATAAGTTTCCAAAAAAAAAATTCACACTAAATCTAACACGTCTAACAGTTTGAAAACTCTTCAAAACTTTTTCAGTTAGCGTGATAGGTAGTTTGTTTTTTTTTTTAATTTCATTATATTTTTTTATCAACCTCTGATTTTCACAAAATAGCTTGTCTTGCGTGTTTGGCACGTCACTAAAATATTTTGATTTGTAAAGTCTTAAGGGTTTGGAAGGTGTTAAAAGTCAGTGAAACCCTAACAAAGGTCTACTAGCTAAACGATAAAATGACAATTCTATTCTCCATAAATCAATCATATTCGATATCGTGAAGCCCCGTAAAATAGAAAAACAAAATATTTGAAAACAATATTAACCTCGTTCATTGTATTTGTATTGTAAGTTGCTCTCTATAGGAGGAAAAACAACACCATTTCAGCTGAACAAGAAAAAAAAGGCGTTACTATTACAAAATGATTTTCCGTAGCTTGCGTAAAATTAAACAAGAATATTTTGTAGTTACAACAGCAAAGTGAATGAAAAGTAATTTCATGAATTTCATAAAGCGAACAAATAGTTTAGTCCGTCTTGTCAGAGGGCCTACTCAAATGGTCAACATTCTATTCGTTTGAACGCTACGCTTACTTAGTATTAAAGCTTTAAAATAAGCAGTGAACTATGAAATTACGTGCCGTAAGCTTGTCAATTCCATAGAATACATCAAAGTCTGTGATTCATATAAGTTTTCGACATACGATTAAATCGTCTATTGCTCATATTTAAGCTTTAAAAGTAAGCGTAGCGTTCAAACGAATAGAAAGTTGGCCATTTGAGTAGGGGGCAGTTTACAAATCGCATAGCTTTCGTAAGACGTGTGACAAAGACAGACATTATGTTTTCGTAAAGATTTTTAAAACGTTAATGTTTCGAAAGCGAAGCGAAAACGAAGATTTTGCAAGCGTTACTTTGGTTATGGGGCTGAATAGGGTCCCACATTCCTAGACGTTTCACCGGGGCGAGGCCCCACCTGTGGATCAAAATATTTTTTTTTCCTCTTCGATCCACCGATGGATTGAAGGATATTTTTTCCTTTTCGTTCCACCGATCGATGGGTGGGTTAAAAAAATTACGATTCAAACTATTTCATTTTATATCATTGGTACCTACCACATAACAGTGAAATGGATAATTCATGATAAATCAAGAGTGAACAAATAAAATAATTGGCACCTCTCCAACCCTCAATGAATCGTCAATGTTGATTCCATCGGTAATCGGTATTAAATAATTTTGCTATCGGATGTTCGTTTACGAAGCGGGATGCTCATTTACGTTAATGACCTTTTAAAATATGCAACTTCTCTGGACATTTTCGCTGTCATACGCCTAAAGTGGTTATTGTGAAGTAACTAGTACTTTACTCTTTACATTGGCTGATAATTATGTATTTTGCATAAGCATTTAGATCTACAAAGTAATTAAGACCGTCTTTAATTTCAATGATTATATGAATGTATTTTTTTAATAAACTTGTTTACAATATAAAACATTTAAACATTCAACCATTTAAGCGATAGTTTTGCAGTAAGTAAGTATAAAATTAAACTTTAGTGACAGTTCACCGTAATATCTGTATTTAACCTATTACCTATCTATTCTGTGATTTAATATTGATTCACATCTCTCTATTTTATAAAGAGTTTACCAGCAAGGACAATTTTGGACAAACCGAAACTTACTATAAGATTTCCCCTTTCAGGCCGTCTTCAATCAATGGCAAATTGATTTAACATTCACCAATTAGTTCAATCTTTGGTCTTAGCGATTGTAATCAAAAGTTAAGCATACAAAGGGTAAGCCAAAATTCAATTTCAGCAATTTTATGAGCATACTAAAACCAAGCCGAGGGCTGTTCATTACACCCGTTAATTATAGGATACCTTCCAAGAATAATTCTCTTTGTATCTTTTCTTGTTAGATGAATAAACGGGCGAAGTAGCTGGGAGGTTGATACAATGGGATTCTAGAACACAATGGGAATCGTTCGTTCGAAAACAATCCAATTATGCTGGAATTGCTCAGTGGAGAGTGATGAGTACCCTTCAAGTGACAGCGTAGACCAAAAATGAAGACAGATTGGATCGGAGAACGAGTGGCTGAAGTGGGCGCGGTAAAAACAGGAGCAAAACGCTAGTGCATAGCGAAATGAAAAATGTTTACAATAATCTTTTGATAATAGTTCTTTATGCAACTGGTGTATAATACCTAATTATGTACACATGACTTTATCTACACCCATGATTTATGAATCCTCTATAAAAGGTTTTGAAATAGTAGCTTATAGCCAACATTAAAACAACCAGTGTCACGGTAGCCGTAGGTAATATCTAAGAGAGTGGCTAATAATGATGATTTTATAGAGGATTTAAAGCATGGTTGTAGGTTAGCCTATTATAATATCTATCATTAAAGGTGGTGGTCTAATATGGGCAAATATGTACCAAAAATATGCAGAGTTTGAAAACTTTCTAAACACAAGTATCTATTGTAGCCGAAGCCGTTGCTTTGTAAAGGACCACCATTATAACTTGATAAAGGAATTGACACAAAAAGTGTTTTCAAAAGCCATTTGAGAGATAACAAACGAATCGTTCTGAGTGGCCCGGACCACATCAATGGACCGGGCCGAAGACGTTATACATTTATTAAGAGCCACTTGCTTTAGACGGCGAACCATCTGAAGGCTCAATGTTTCCCTTTGATTCACAAAGACAACGCAATACTTGCTTGCCAATAGATAGACTTTTTAATTTTTGAATTCACAAAGTGAAGATATGTTATTTGAGGTTTTATATTTTTTTCATTTAATTAAAATAACAGGGACAGTAACTAAGACATTAATAGTAGGTAATTAATTTAATAAATGCACTAAAATGTTGGGGATGAGATCAAACGTGGTAACTGACTTAATAAATAAATTTTAACAAATTTTAACAAAAGAAAAAAAAATCTCCTTCAAAAAATCTGAAAATAAAGTGCGAAACACATCGGATGCGTAAGCGTAAGCGTGCACGTGCACGTACCATGTCGTTGCAATGTCTGAAACTTTATGAGACATGGCACACCGCTTGCGTAACGTTTGCGTGCACGTAGACTGATGCGTAACCCTACGCATTGCAGCTCCCATGTGACAAACAGGCTGCGTACTTACGCAGAGCGGAACGCATTGATGCCTGCAGTAATGACGTCAATCGTCTATTCGTCTATTGGACGTCAAACCGAACAAATTCGAACACGTATGTATCTTTGCTGCGCGTCACTACGCGCGTGACTACGCATTCAGTTGTATTTGTTTACAAATAGTACCGGTAGGTACTTCCGGTAGTAAGTGGTGTTTTATTTTGTTTTTAAATAATGAATAACGTTATTAAAGAAAAACTTATTAAATAAGTGCGAAAAAATTAGTACATTTACTCAATCGTCGTCTGACATTGCGCACTTATCGATCACCACATTCACCACATCACCACACACGGATGATGGGACTCGAACGGGACGGAAACCGACTTTTGGAGCGAATGGAGGTGACGACTGGAAGGTATAAATTTGTTTTCTTTTTGGGTGTTGTTGGAAGGTCGAAATAGGCAAATAAAGGAAGGAACCGAAGCGAAGCGAGGGCGGGTAGCTAGTATTAAGTAATACTTACTTTGTTTTCAGGTGTAAAACATGATTACCCAAATAACACAATATTCACATTACCTACTTATAAGTAATACTACTTTGAAATTCGGGCATTTCTTGCTAAGAACATAATGTTTGTAGGATTGAACTTTTCTCCTAATGTTGGTACTCATAAGTACAGACGTTGGCACACATCAGAATGTACATGTTGCTCTTGAGACCGTTTTTATGCCCTATGTAATAAAAACAGTTTTTGCAGTTCAACTGATTAACTTGATGTGCCGTTGTCTCTACTGAAACTCGAACGAATCTCCGCAAAGGAAGCGATTACATATTCTTAGCGAAATATACAAGAAAATGTAATTTGAATGTAATGTTTTCGTTCCCCGGGATGACACAATTTAATGACTTAAATCTTTAACTAAGCTCTCAATACATCTTCATTTCCATACATAGCTAATATTTTATTAAAATGTAAAGATATAATTTATGGTATGGTAATTTATGGTAAAAAATACCTGGGCAGAGTTCAAGACGTCTTAGCTAGGTAGGTATTTAATGGATAGAATTATAATTCTTCTAGATTTTTGCATTTCTCAAAATACTTAGATAACCTACCTACCTATATCTCCACAGAATATCAGTCTATATACTATAGATATTCTTATAGAATTCTATAGAAATTCATCCTAAACAACATTATTAACCAAAAGCCATCTATTTTCTTTATAATGAGAAACAAATCTAATGTAAATACACGTTTCCTTTACAGGAAAAAATTACAACAGGTTTCCATTAGGAGTAGCCCGTCTCTTATTTAAAACAGGTAAGACCATTAAAATCATACCATACTTATTCAACAGCCTTCATAGAAAACCGCTTGCAAATTTATTCCAGCCACTCATATCAAATAATCTCGTGACAAAATCTCGCCGCTACACCTTATTTTCGACTTTAAAATTATTGGATTAAAGTCACGATTACGTTTGTGTTGGTATTATTCTGGTAATTTGCATTGTAGGGTCTTTCGTTGCTATAGAACTAGTGGTGTGACTTCATAGAATACTAAATATTCTATTGGAGATTTTTTTTTATAGTAAGTATAGAAGATTATGCCAAATCAGTTTTTTTTAATTTTGTATACAATTTGTCCTGTAGCCCCTGTATAATAATAATAATTTGATGGAATTCAATGTTTAATGATGGGAATTTTTTATTTTTTATTATTTTATTGTTTGTTTGTGATTATAATTTGTTATTTTAAGTACTTATGTGCTTATTGAACTTTTAATTTCCGACACAATGTATTATTGTTTTATGGAATAAATAACTTATGAACTTATGACATATTTGTGAAACTACTAAAATGCACAGTCGAATCGCAATTTTGGTATATTTTTTTGGAGTGGTGTACACTTTGTTCCATAAAAATAATATGGTTGATGAACAACAAAAATATTCTTATTTCTCAAGTATGAGACCGATGTTAGTAAACACTGGCACCGGTGAGTCCTGGGCCCCTATTTTTGAATCGATCGACTGGCGTCGAGCGCTCGTTTCTACTGATTTTCGTTCGAAAAATCAACTCAAATGTATGGGATGTCGAACGAAAATCGAGAGAAAAGAGCGATCGACGCCAATCGAGCGATTCAAAAATAGGTCCCCTGCTGGCAAATATTCCTTTTTTTTGTCAAATTGTGGCTCCTCTGTGAGCTGTAGACTTAGGCACTTAGAGCTTAGGCATATCTCCGCCATTATGAAAATTTTCGCAAAACTGAATCGAAAAAAAATACAGTTATGGAACCTGCTCACAAAATTCCATGAGATTCAGTTGAGAGTGCGACCTGTAGAAGAAAAGAGACGGACAGCCGGATAGCCGGACGGACATACGAAAGCAGTTTTGCCTAAACCCTGGACGAATTTTATTCGTCCATGCCCAAGCTGAAACAGAGACACTTCGCTCGCGATTCGCGCTCTCTCGGTCAAAAATAAAATAAATACAGAGTGAAATCTGAATCTAACCGTGATATTGATAACTTTAGGACAAAAATGTCTTAAATCAAAGTGATCAAAATTGGTGAATTATTAAAAAAATAACAAAAAATCGTAAAAAGTTTACTGAAGCTAAAAAACATGAGTGTAACGATTTTTTTATTTTACTTAAAAGCTAATAAAATAACACGCCTACTGCCAAGAACCTCTCTCTCAAAGCCCGGCTTTGAGACATAAAGCACAGACGAACGACGAACACACTGCCTGCGAAAATTTCCGAGAGAAATAATTGTTATAAAAGCATTGTAACTAGGAAAATAGGTATAGGTATTCGTAATGAGGCGGCTACATCACTAAATACCAACCATTTGGGCGCTCGCGGATACGGAATAATCACGTACTTTACACTACGAATCTCTACGATAATGCATCCTACACGGAGTGGCATAAATTTCGTTGATACACGACTTTAATACAAGCAAACGTGCATTTTAAAATTATTATGTAGAGCGGTCTTTTTGTATAAGTTGGATCGAAAGAAATAAAATGTTTCGATAAGGTACGTTTTGTTGGGCCATAGTGCCGTGCCGGAATTCTTCATGTTTATGAGCCGCATGCTTGGCCGCATGGCACCTACAACAGGGCGTTATAGACATCCCCCACCAAGGGGTCAAGGATCTCCTCGAGACGATCGGTTTTGCGCTGCCTCGAGACGATCGGTTTTGCGCTGCCTCGAGACGATCGGTTCTGCCTGCATATACCTACCTACTCAGTTGATTCCCGCGCCGCCACCGCCGCCGCGACTTTCACCGCAGCCAGGTAAACCACGTAATAAGTACCTACCTAAATTTATAATAATTTTTAACATTGAAAATGTTTTTTCGATCGCTTCAGTAAGGTACCCAATTTCAGCCAGAGTGAGACATCGCTCTGGTCCCATGAGTTTTGGGTCTACGTGAATGTGATATATGTCAAAAGATGCGTCTTGGCAAGGGCTACAATATGGTGAAAAAAAATTTTGAAACTACACACATTTTCGGGGTCTTTTCTCACTAAATCGACAATTTCTCAAAAACGATAAGCGATATCGAAAAAATGAAAAAAACCCCTAGAGATATAGAGTTAGGCTAGATTTAGAAAATATTATATGTCCCTACCTCTTACGGTCTGGGCTGTAGCTTATCCTTTATGTAGCGAAATGTCGGGATACCCTGGGCGACACGCGCGGCGCGGAATTATAGTTATACTTATACGTAGTACGATTGAAGTTTGTAAATTATTGATTTAAAAACAAAAAAATATTTAGATATATTTCTGGCGATTTGTTATTTACTAAAAGACAATGCAACTTTTCCCTTGACGGGTTGGCCCAATTTTTTTAAAAGTATGGTACAGGAATGAAACTTGTTTCGAAATATCGATATTATCATTAAGGCTGACTTTTACTAAGGGCGGCTTGCACGAGTGAGTTAAATCTCGATTTAGTAAGATTTAAAGTCGGTTTAAACTTATGTCGAACTTATCGTATTGCATGGCGTCGATTTAGAGTTAAACTAGATTTAAATTCAAACCGGCGTGGTCGGCAGTTTAAGTTCCTAATTTTGGCTTAAGTGGGTGTAGAATTTTGTTGATTTTATATATTGTGAATGTGTGAAATGAGCATGTTTCTGAATTATTTGAGTGATAGCGATGATGAGTTACGTTACTATCTGACGAAGACGATATTTTAAAGTTGTTAAATCTCGATTTTATTGTCAGATGACGTTATTATTATTATTGGTTGATCTCTCTGATATTACGTAAAAATGGATTTATTATCTGTGTCAGCGTATAATGGTCATAATTTTATATCAGACATGACGAGGATATCATGCAATGTTTAGAAACCCTGTTTTTCTCCCGAACTGTCTTTATTTATTGGAGGTGATACCTATATTTAACATGTTACAAGATGACGAATTCTTGAAAAGATTTCGGTTAGCTAAGTAAACACGGTGCAATCACTCCTCCCTAGTAAAATTATTCGTTATTTCCCAAATACCTACTAAAATTCGCCCGCAATTTTAACTATTAAACAAATAACAAAGGATGAAACTTCAAACCCCATTATTTATACCTACGTTTTTATGATTTGTCAAACCATTTGCTTGCTTGACCTTTTTTGTAACCATCTGTTCTTTTGTTTTCTATGAATGGCGAGTGAATGATGAGCTAAATCTTGTTTTAGTTAAGTCGAATGTAATTTAGGATGTGCAAGACAACCCTGGTGGGATTTAAGTTAAGTAAAATCGAGATTTAAGAAAGTTTCGTGCAAGGCACCAAAAAAATCTATCCTGGTGAAAAAAAGTTACAACTGCACTGAAGCCAAAAAAAATGAACGATTTTTTTCTGGCGTTAGATGATAGTAAAAGTCAACCCAAATGATAAAATTTATACTTACTTGGAAACAAGTTTCATTACCATATCTTTAAAAAAATTGGGCCAATAAGTTGCATTATCTATTTGCTTTAAAGCTAAAAAATAATGAAAAATGTTAAACCTTAATATTGATATTGATTAGCTCTAGCAGGTCAACAGATGGTATGACGTGAATAGAGCGTGAAGCAAGTGCTGATTCCAGATCTAGTCAAAGATTTAAAACGTTAGATACGGCGGCACGGCGGTACCATAATGTGACTGCGTTGAAATGTCTCCATAAGTCCATATTCAAGTAAGTGACGTCGCTTACTATGTAAAAACGAAAGGGAAAGTAGTGTTAGCAATAACCGTAGGAGCATAAGAGGTGACGCTATTATTTAATGATCAAACGAACTTACCCTAAGTGAAGTTCGATCTTAATTATCCCGTCTTCATCGAAGAGATTTAATTTGTTACAAAGTAGTAGCTCTGCTATACGCTCGCACTCTATCGCACGTCTTCAGCGCTATAGGGAGAGAAAGAGAAAGCAATAGCCACCCCCCTCTCTGCCTCCGACCAGCGCTGCCCGCCGCCGCGTCAACCTCATTCAGTTTGGAGTAGTAAGTAAATACATTGATATCTCCATCTATTATAGGGATACGGTTGTTGAACAAACAACTAGCAAGGGAGGGTTGGGACTTTAAATCTCTTCGATGAAGACGGGATAATTAAGATCGAACTTCACTTAGGGTAAGTTCGTTTGATCATTAAATTATCCCGTCTTCATCCCCGAGATTTAATTTGTTACAAAGTAGGATGTTTAGAGAAGATATCAATGTTATTAGAGGAACCCTTGTTTGTTTATATAAATAAACAAGGGTTAAGTGAACACACATTAAATTATTATAAGGATTAGTTAAATAAGATAAAAATAAGTCAGTGCTCCTGCACTGCAACTGCAACATAATAAAAAATTGTTTTATTACAATGTCGGTTCTGCAAAATTAGAGACCGATGCCTGGAAACTCGCAAATATTGTCGATTGTCCAGTCCAAACAGCAGATTGCGAATAGCATCCACAGAAAATTCGACACACAGACTAGTAAGTAAACAAATTTTTCGTCACGAATGGCAGCAACTTGGCTGCCGCGCCGATGTAACCACATGTTACACAACATGATAAACAGGTAATGAAATTAAAAAGAAATCGGTGTAACATTCCTCCATTATAAATTTTATCAATCGGCCAAATGTTTGTGACGAGGCAGCATTGATAAGTTTTTTTTTGGGGTTTGTATTAGTTCATAAGGGCGATAATATTTAAGATATTTATATAAATAAACACAAATAATTTTATTACAGAAATAAAAACTCAAAGAACGGAAAGTTCAACAAGTTGAGACTTACAGAAGATGTGATTAAACATCTGTCATTTAAATTTTAAATAATAAATTATTTCGCCAAATCTTACTGTGTTACCTCAGATAATATAATACAATACTGAGTTGCTTAATTGAATTAAGTACATGATCTGTATTCATTCACTTGTAGCCAAGGCTAACTAGGTGACCAATGTGTGCTTAATTGTTCAAAATGTAAGTTATTTGGGAGTAAGTTCAACAGGTAATCTTAAACTATTGTAAGATCCAACGGTATCTAACGGTAATGTAACGGTAGTGTAACAAACATATCTAAAAAAAAATTTTTTTTTATGTTACCATTGCCGCTGATATAGATTTAAAATAATTAGGAGATATCTGAGCAATGGTTGTTTAGTGGGATTCGTTTAGAAAGCAGTTATTTAGAAAACCTATTAAATCATTAATTTATATAAAATAAGATATTCTTTCTTGGCACTATTTCCAATAAAAATATAGATTTGCTTGCAGTATTATTCAAATACTGAGGCAAGGTATCAATAAACGCTTCTAACGCTTGACTAAGGAACTTGTTTTCTAAGGAACGTTTGCCTTATAATATGCAGCCAGAGAAAACTGACAGCGAGGATGATGTTTCTTTCTGCGAACAGATAAAAATAAATTAACGTTTGTTGTGACTATTACTATCGCTATTTCTTTAACAGCAAGTTGATTAAGGTTTCAACGAGGGAATGGAGTTGCCTGTCACAAGTATATTATTATGTTTACTAGGTAGCTTTAATAATATAAGTTTATTTAATGTATTGTGTAATTGCAGAAAATAAAAAACTTTTATTTTTTATTTTATTTCATTGAGAAACCATGTCTGTGATAGCTATTATGTCATTTGGCTTTATCATGTACAATAAAATAAGTTTTTTTTAAATAAGTAAGGAAAAAGAAAGCTGGGGAGGCGTTATTACGCCTATTGTTAATCATAACATTGCCATTTCTCGCGAGCAATTTAGCGATTTGATTTAGTTGCAAGCAATGAACACCACTAATTCGATTCATTTATGAAATAGCAGTGGTGTTATTAATATACAACAAAAAACTTTAGTATAGGCACCTGCAGACAGACGGCGTGGTGCGCGTCCCAGCTATATCCAGCGCAGCCGCAGTGGTAGGCGCCGCCCATCGGGTAGCAGCCCATCAGTGCTAGTATACGCACGGCATGCGAAGAATTTTATAACAAAAAAGCAGATCCAGGTCATTAATGAGCAGCAATTATTCCTCGTTTGTGCAAAATTTTATATTGTCTCACTTTGACCGGCTGCTGCGCAGTCCATTGTCAAGCAACGGAGAAAGTATTGAAAACTATTCGTTTATCATATTGATTTAAACGTATCAGGAAAACAAATATTATTTTTCAACCATACAATACAAAGTTGACAAGGTACATAGTACGATATAATACGTAATTATAATATTAATTATTTTAAATAGTTAAACATAAATGCTCAATATGTACAAGCCTTAAGCTTGTCCAATATTAAAATTTTAAGTGTTAAAATAGTAAAGCTACCGCAGTACAAACTGCTGTAATAGTTCCCAAGTATCTGACAAAGTCACTAAAATGTATTTTATTTGATTTTAATAACTTCTTCTAAAAAGATTTTGTTTGTACTTATTTGTCAATATACTACTAATTTTAGAAATTCAATACAAGGCCAAAGAATTTACATGTTTGGCTGGGACTTTCTTGATAGTTAATGAGGATCTTAAATATTAGAATAATTGTTTTTATAGTTTCTAATACTTGAAAATTTGAGAAATTTTGGTAATTAATACCCAGACATAAGTGTCATCTTAATAGGGCATTGAAGCCTGTAATTAATGGGTTAAAATTATTGGTTTAAAAATTTAGTAAAGATGATGATTTTGTGTAGTGCTGTGAAAAAGCCAAAGAATAAGACCCAAAACTCATGAAGTTTATTGTCTTAATAACATCCTTACTAATATTAAAAATGCAAAAGTCCTTTTGTTTGTTTGTTTGTTACACCCTCACGTCTCAACCACGAAACAGATCATCATGAAATTTTTATACACGTTGTCTGGGTTACAGAGAAGGATATACGGTACCTTTAATCCCGAAAGGAAAATATTGTTCCTGAGGGATTGCAAGAAACATTTCCTTGGTGAAGCCGTGGGCGGCCGCTAGTATTAAATACTTTTTGCACTGTGCGTGAAAGCAACCGTTCTCAAGGACTAATAGTTGTGCCATGACATTATCAGGACACCTGTTATGAGTTAAATCGTTCTAGCGTCCTCCATAAAATGTTTAGAAAGTACCCACATGTTCTATTTTCTTTTGTAAAGAAAATAAAATATATTTGTTTATTTTTTAATTTAACTAACTGAATACTTAGGATTAGTATTGGAAAATAACCTTAAGCACATAACGGTCGTTTGATAGTTTTTACTTGAATCAAGAACGTATTTTAGCTGACCAGCTAAAAATACAGACAAGGTACAGACCTTTTGTTCTGATCCGGTAGCGCGACGGTGCCGACGGTGGTGATCACGTGTAGCCCTTGGAGCTGGAAGCTGCAGGTAGGTGCCGCAAGGTTGATGAAACACGTTAAACTGGCCCTGCTGATTGCTGTCCGTCACCTCGGCTCAACTGCTTGTGTTCCAAGATATGGTTGTGGTTGTTGTGGCAGACCCCAAGTTTAGAGAGAACTGAGCAGTAGGTGTCGTCGCGCTGACGGTCTTTAAAGACACTATTCGAGCGATTTTCAGTAGTGGTATAATACATGATAATAGCATGATTCATTTTCAACGAATCGGAGATGAATTTGCCGGTAATGTTTTTTTTTAATTTTACTGACCATAAGGGCACCTTTAACACTTGTGGGAGTGTATTTTGATGTTCAACATCGTTGCTGATTTTTCTCGAAGAAAAAATAAGAAGGAATCAGAATTTTGTTTTATAATGTTGTTCGAGAAAACCGAAACATTTAAAAGTACTTGTACACACCTGTATCAGTGACAACAATTTTGATGTTTCACAAAAAAGATTATTAGGCCTTAATTTTTGATAGCAAATATCTTATTAATATTTGTAAAATAACGGTTAATATCTCGTATTAACACATAGGAGTATCTCGTATTGACTTAAAGTAAATAATCTGCAGTTTACGTCAGCAAATCTAGGTATATATGTTTTATAAAATTACGGCTAATATCTCGTATTAGCTCATAATAGTACTTATCACTGGTCAATTTCACGTATTGACTCGGGAAAAAATATCTCATAAAAGCAAGTATGTCGTATTGACTCAAAGCAAATATGTTGCAGTTAACACCTGGGGGGTGATTTTGTAATTTTGTTGCAATCAACTCTGACAGAAATCGCAGTTACATTGCTTCTTTAGTTAGAACCAATGTGACAACTATCTTTACTAAAGCAGCAATACAACTGCGCTTTCAATCGATTTCAATCGAGAATTGTTAGCAACAGCTTTACGTAATCAAGGTACAGCAAATCTATTCATATTTTATAAAATATGAAGCGGTTAATAATGATTAAACAAACTTACCTGTAAGTTGAGTTCAATCATAATATACGAAGGATTCGTCCGAAGACATTAACTCACAAAGCAGGTCGTATTGACTCGAGGCAAGTATTCGGCAGTTTATTGTAAAATGATGGTTAATATCTCGTATAAACGCATAAAAGTATCACTGGTCAATATCTCGTATTGACTCGGGAAAAAAAATTCACTGGCCAATATCACGTATTGGCTCGGGAAAAATGTACCATTGGTCAATATCTCGTATTGACTCGAGGCAAATATAAGGCAGTTTGCCTTTGTGAATAACTTGCATACTTTTCATCACTAAGAGAAAAGATAAATTGTGAGTCTACCTTCAACATTCGTATCACTTGCATAGTGACGGCATTTTACCGTTTTTCACGAATTAATTCACGTTTATAATTTCACTGATTTTAAGACTATAGTTAAACAAAAAAGTTATATTTTTGTGACGACCGACGTGCGTCTTGCGCGCGCGCGCAACAAAGAATGAGGTTGACGCGGCGGCGGGCAGCGCTGGTCGGAGGCAGAGAGGGGGGTGGCTATTGCTTTCTCTTTCTCTCCCTATAGCGCTGAAGACGTGCGATAGAGTGCGAGCGTATAGCAGAGCTACTACTTTGTAACAAATTAAATCTCGGAGATGAAGACGGGATAATCTCCAGTACACGTGCTTGTCTAGGCGTCCGTCGTAGTGAGTTTTTGTGTGTAGGTAAACGGATAAACGAATCTTTAGCAAAAGTTGAACAGAAGAGAGGTTTTAGTTTGAGGTCGTGAAAGGCACGAGATCTGTGAATTTTTCAATTCAGTGTCCATTGCGTTAGGCAATTTAAAGTTAGAAAATATATGTGCTGATCAAACTGCACCCAGAAATCGCAATGATAACAAATTGTAATTGTAAATTAACAATTGTCACGTTTAATCGTCGTTCCATTCTCACTCAGGGAAACTCAACTTAATGACTTCTTACTTTCCGACCTCAATGTGATGCTTCGGTCTCCGATCTCCTTTGCAGACGACCCGACCTAACAATAGCTAATAGAAATAAATCACAGAAATAGCATTTCACAGTTCATGGAAATAAGACATTTGGTGTCATGAACCGACAAAACTGACTGAATTTAATAATTTGTAGGGTTTCCATAAGTTATAGAAAACCCGACTACGGAAAATCACTCTCTAAAAATGCTAAACAAGAAAATATTTGAGCCAAAAAAATTGGCAAAATTCAATAAAAACTTGGACGAATCAACTACAAAAAGAATAACCGTAGTCGCATGCCACCTTAGAGCAGGGATTGAAATACCGTTAAAAAAATAACGATACAAAAAAAATTACGTTAAAATACAGTTAAAACATTTTATCGATAAATTTACCGGTAAAAATAACGTTAAAATATTGTACCATATAGCGTTAAACTTTATTTAACGCTAATTATCGGTACAAAAGTAGCAATTAATAACATTGGAATAACCTTAATTTTAAAATTAACGGCAAAAAGCAAGAAATAACGTTAAAATTTACGTTATTTACTGAAATAACCTTAATTTCAATGTAACATTATCTAAAGTAACGTTATTTATTGACATTATAACTATAATGTTAAAATTAGTGATGGGCTTCTGTTTTGTTTATGTTGTGCGTGTCTATGAAAGATTATGTGTGTAAATATAGAATAACCGAATGCGTTAAAAAAAGTCATGAAAGCTTGGATGAATCGTCCAAGCATGAAAGGTAATATCCTAATATCTTAGATCTTTTGGTGAACAAAGTCGCAAGTTCGTGCCGTTGCGCTTTTAGCTGTGTAATACGATTTGAATCTGACGGTCGGCGATGCAGCAAAAATAATGTTTGTACGCTAACGCCTGCTGGGGCATTAAAACGAACAGCTACAACAGTTGCAAAGACTGATAGCAATATTAATTGTATTTCGTTAAAATATTTTGTAGCTTTATTTGGAGAACTGCGCGTTTCATCGTGTTATTAAAAAAGGACTTTTATAGATTCGTCATTACAACTAGCTAGGTTCGTAAAATGACAGTATAAAATTCCATACCATAATATGATTTTAAAGTTCTTCACCACCAAAGTACCAGAATTTGGAGAAGGTTAACCATCACCATTATAAACGTCAAAACGTTATTAAAACTAAAAATAAATTCTGATCAAAACCAATGTTTACAAAAAACTCATGTCATAAAACTTTTGTTTTTGCTGACTGACTGTAGCTCTGTACAATATCTGTCGTTTAAAGAATCGGCCATTTACAGAATCTGCCGTTTACAGAACCTGCCGTTTTCAGAATCTGCCATTAAGCAAAAAAAAGCATTTTTCAAACAACACGCAACGCAACGTCATTAGTAAGATAGTGTCACGTTTCAAACCTTTCGAATTCGATACCCTGCCTATTAGTGCCTATTCATGTAGTAGTGTCCACATAAAGTTAAATACCAAACGTAGGCAAGTATATTAACTTTATGAGTTTCCACGAAGGTGTGAAAAGATTTTCTGTGATAAACTTTCAAAGAAGCTATCGTTCAGATTCCCCGTATCAAAATCCCCAGCACAATGCACATGATAAAATCATCACCAGCGCCTTCGTTCAGCTGTCCGCGGCTGGCACGCGTGTTCCCAATATCCGGCTGTCTTGCAGCTACAAAGCTCGCTTGTTCTGACACAGATTAACAAGTCCTGGGGATAGACTTCAATGTATAAATGTTATTGCTCAAACGCTGACTTCGGCTTATGACAATGATATTGACGCTGCGGCCGAATTCGATGCCTTTTTTAAGCCTATTAAGGCCTACCAATGCCTAAAAACTGTCAAGGGCTGACTGATGCGGTTAGATACTACATTAAACAACTATTAAATTTAGAATTTCGTAGTATCGTAGCCACATGGTGGAAACTCTGCTACGATTAACTACGGCTACAGAATAAGTGCTACGGAACGGCTACGAATCATTTTGATAACTACATCGTCGTAGCAAGATTTACTTATAATTTACCTACATACTTAAATGCAAAAGTTTGTGTGTGTGTGTGAGTGTTTGTTTGTTATCTCTTCACACCTAGACGGCTGGACAGATTTGGATGAAATGTAACTTTCAATGATTATATTATACTTATAATTACCTACTTACGTTGCGGTGTCTGTGAGTATAGTTTTATCAGTGTATTTTCTAGTTTCAAATTGGCTGACTTATTTCGGGTGGATTTGAACCCCCAAATCTGTCCCCCTCGCTAAGCCCATGGCCTGGATTAACATTGAAAGTATAGGTAGTTTTTACCCTGGTTAAATATTCCGGTAACCGCGGATGAAGTCGCGGACGGCCGCTAGTAACAAATAAAATCCTTCTAGAGTACCTACTTCACCTACTTCAATTACTACCAGTCGGTTAAATTAACTGTTAAGTACTTAAGTACCTACAGCTTTTGTGATATCATTACTTGCAATATTTTTCACCCAGTTTCTAGGTCTATTAACTCGTATTGACATCGAAAGCCGGAACCGTCCGGTGCGCTTGGAATCATAGTAAGTAGGTAGGTACAATGACAATAATACAAATGCGTTGCTAGACTGAAGTGTCTTGCTTAATCTCTGTCTACCGAATCGAGATATACCTATTTCGATTACCTACCTACCAATATACTTATACGTTAGTACCTACCTACTACTATACATTCTGTGCTAATATTATAAATGTGAAAGTTTGTGGGTTTGGATGTTTGTTCCTCAATCACGCATAAACGGCTGAACAGATTTGGATGAAATTTAACATAAAGATTACTTAGGGATTTTCCGAATGTCCACGTGGATAAAGTCGCGGGCGGAATCTTACTAATCTTTAATTAATGGGTTTGCTCTTGACCCCAGTCGAGCCCGAAAACAAAGACAGGGTCTACGATGGAGCGAGCTTGCCAGAAGGTGCCTATTCACTCTGGCCTTGAAAAGAGTCAGGTTGTAGGTATGCGCTCGGAAACACAGACGGTGCCACAGAATACATATTAGTAGCTGTGCGCATTATAAACGATGTTGATTAGAATTTGGTACGCATAAGATGTATATCAACCAAAAACGGGTGGTAGCCTGCAGTACGTCTGGATGTCCGATGGTAGAAAGAAGAAGGTGGAATGAGCTCATGCAGCTCTTCATCATCATCATCATCATATCAGCCACACGACACCCACTGCTGGGTATAGGCCTCCCCTAAGGATCTCCACGACGATCGGTCCTGCGCTGCCTGCATCCACTGGCTTTCCGCAACCTTCACCAGATCGTCGGTCCACCTTGTCGGGGGCCTACCCACGGAGCGTCGTCCGGTGCGCGGTCGCCATTCCAGAACCTTTCTGCCCCAACGGCCATCGGTTCTTCTCGCTATGTGTCCCGCCCATTGCCACTTCAGCTGAGCAATCCTTCGAGCGATGTCGGTTACTTTAGTTCTCCTGCGGATCTCCTCGTTTCTGATTTGATCACGTAGGGAAACGCCGAGCATGGCTCTCTCCATTGCACGCTGAGTGACCTTGAGCCTCCTTATGAGACCCATAGTTAGCGGCCACGTTTCACTGCCGTAAGTCATCACTGGCAACACACACTGTTCATAGACTTTCGTCTTGAGACACTGAGGTAAGTCGGACGCGAAGATTTTTCGAAGCTTCCCGAATGCTGCCCACCCGAGTTGGATTTGACGAGAGATCTCTTTCTCGAAGTTGGACCTACCTAACTGGACTGCCTGTCCTAGGTATACGTAATGGTCAACAACTTCAAGTGTAGTGTTCCCAACATGAACTGGAGAGGGTACAACATGGGCATTTGACATAATTTTCGTCTTATCCATGTTCATCCTAAGACCCACTCTTTGGGAAGCACTACGGAGATCTTCGAGCATTGTGTTCAGGTCTTCCATGGTCTCAGCCATTAGGACTATATCATCGGCAAAACGAAGGTGTGTTAGGTACTGGCCATTAATGTTGATGCCGAGTCCTTTCCAGTCCAAAAGCTTAAAGATGTCCTCCAACGCAGCTGTGAACAGTTTCGGAGAAATAACGTCTCCCTGTCTCACACCACACACACACCACACACACACCTCACTCGCCGAAGTATAATCTATAGGTAATAGGTAGGTACAAGACCGATAGACAAGCAACTTTACGGTAGGTAGTGAGCCAAACTTAGCTGCTACCAGTTTTCCATCGCCTATTAATCTCTTGGCTCTGCATTCCACCGAGTCCTGTTCAGTAAGTTGATATTTCGCCAAGCCGTCCCAAAGGTGGCAGCAGTACTTCATGCAAGATCGGACTTGAGCTTTATAAAGGGTTAAAAGCTGCCCAGCCTGCCTAGCGTGACCGATTTATATCGCGTGATATAGCATTTTATCGACACTCAACTGTCGAATTCCTTTGTCTTTTTGACAGTTAAACGTGATAAAACGCTATATCACGCGATATAAATCGGTCATGCTAGGCAGGCAGGGCAGGCGTAAAATACCACTTGACTTTGACTTTATTTAGGACGCTCAGTATTATAAATGCGAAAGTAACTCTGTCTGTCTATCTGTTACCTATGCTTTCACGCACTCCTAAACTACAGAACCGATTTTGGTGAAATTTGGTAGATACTTACAGAGATAGAGTAGAGCTCGAGAAACCTTTTATTGCGAAATAAGGGTTGGAGAGGTTGAAATAGTGGATGAAAGTTTGATTATACCACTGATGAGAGACTACAGAAGATATATGCTACTATCGTCACAGCCGTGACACACTCTGTACATGAGAGTTCGAGCGCCAGCGACCTTGAGCCAGAGCGTGGAAGCGCTAGGGTTGATACCGAATTTAGACTTGTAACAAAGGAGATAACATAGTATGTTAGGAAATATAAACTTGTGCAAGGACATGTTAATGAAAGATAGGTTTGATTTATAATAACTTTTTGTAATCTTTAAATTATATTAGGTAGGGTAGATCCTAATAATATTATAAATGTGAAAGTTTGTGGGTTTGGATGTTTAGATGTTTGGATGTTTGTTCCTCAATCACGCAAAAACTACTGAACGGATTTGGTTGAAATTTGGCACACAGATACTAGATAGCCTAGATTAAAACATAGAATACTTTTTATCCCGATATTCTTACGGTAACGGAAACCACGCGGTGAAACCGCGGGCGGCTGTTAGTACATCATAAATTGCAACACTTATACTATATTTTCTGTTATTTATAATAAATTTATTAATCTTTAACATGTTAACGAAAGATTTGATTTGTATTTTTATTTATTTATTGTCAATTTTACCTACTTGCGAGTTTACGAGTTTAATCGTCTGAAATCCTTGTTTTCAGATCTTTTTTTATAATTAAAGTTTCGTATATTTTAACTTTTAAAATACGAAGATACTTTTATCAGGATATTGTTTTTGGTTGTTGCCACAACAACAAACACAACAATAATGCCCGCCGCTGGGCATGATTATCTAACAATTAAATAATGTTGCGTCGCGTCGCGTTGTCAGTCCGTGAGAAATGCGGTACAATGCGGATTGCGATGGGCCTAGCGAGCGGCGAGCGACAGTAGAACCCTTGGCCGGGTAAGTCGGCGACTAGCGGCTGCACTCCCCGCGCGCCGCGCGCTGCCCCCGCACGCCTCCAGACACGCACACATAGCCGCGAGCGATTTTACGAGCATACATGCGCAAGTGTCGTTTCTTTTCGCGTTAGAGTATATATTCTGTGCTATCGTACCTATTTATTAGGAACCTACTTACATACTTTTACACAATGAGATTATTTTGTTTATTAATCGATTTGAGCAGGAATGGGAGAGTGAGAGGGAGAGGGAGGGTGAGAGGAAAAGGCGGTGCAGCGCGCGCGCTTGGTGGGGACCCGCCTAATAACGTAAAAATGGCTGATCTGATTTTGATGAAATTAATACATAGAATAATATTTATCCTGGTTAAACGTTCCCTAAGTTTTTTCTCGAATATCCACGCGGACGAAGTCACGGGCAGAAGCTAGTTAGGAATATAATGGTAGATTTTCTTCATTCATCTAGGTACCAATCTGGGCCCGCGTGGTGGGATGATAGGAAGGCCTGTAATATGGCTAGCTACTCAGCTTCACCTACTATAATCTTGTAATCTTACTTGTTTTTGGGGAAAAAATTGCCACACAGCGCGATTTTTAGTCAGTTTCATTTACTATTATCTTGTAACCTTGCTTTTTTACAGTATAAAAACGGCCGCGCAGCACTATTTTTAGTCAGTTTCATCTACTAACCTTCTAATTTTACTTATTACAATAAAAAACGGCCGCGCAGCGTGATTTTTAGTCAGTTTTATCTACTAATCTTGTAATCTTACTTTCTTATAGTAAAAAATGGTCGCGCAACGCGATTTTTAGTCTGTTTCATCTGCTAATCTTGTAATTTTGCTTGTTCATAGTAAACAAACGGCAGCACCACAGCGCGATTTTTTTTTTAGTTAATCTACTCTCCCACCATCAGGCTCAATGACCGAGTGAGTATAAAGCATAGACTTAAAAAAATTATCGCTGTTAAGTTTATGGTATAAAGAGACAACGGAATATTTTTTATTACTTACTATGGATAAAATGTACTCTATGGCAATCGGTGACTCAGCGGTTAGCCTTCTGGAATGCACCCACTGTCGTAGTGTCATCTGTCACTGTCATCACCGTCCGTACCGTCTTAGGGATGTCGAAAGTGAAAAAAAATATCGATATATCGATACATCGATATTTATAAAAATATCAATATCGGCCTCGATATATCGCGAAAAAAATATCGATATATCGGTCGAATTTTCAGAGAACATTTGCGGTTTTGAAATAATGTATTTATTTTAGTCTCGCTCAGTAATATCAATAGAATTTATAAAACAACATACATTACTCTAACTAATGTATGAAAATCTCAAAAAAACGAATATTATTTATAATATCAGGCGCATATTTATTAAATCAGATATTCAACGCAGTGCAAAAAAACGTACAAGTCATAGACAATATGTTTTTATAAAAAAAAATCAATAATGAATTATGATGAAAGTACAGATATGTTGTTTTCCATTTTTCAATTCCAATCTTTTAGAGTGCGTTTCATCGGTTATTACCTCTGGCGTTATTTTGGTATCCCGTAAATTTATTCAATTTTGAACGTTATTCCATCGCAATAAGATTACAATGATGGTACTGCCAACATAATGCCATAGGAATAATAAACACATTTTATAGCTTTGTATTCTAGCAACTTTAGAGTGATATAATGATAGTAAAATAAATAAAAATATATCGTTTTTGATACTATTTTCGATATTGGTTATTTTGTATCGATATATCGGTTCAAAATATATCGGCTAAAAATATCGATATATCGATATTTTTTCAACAACCCTACCGTGTCTATCAAAAAGTGTTTGTGTTGTGTTGTATGTTTGGAAATTATTTTATTTTAATTTGCTCTAAACTTGGAAACAAACTAATATTTTCTTTGAATTATCATAATCCGTGTTATCCCAGTACTCATTTAAAAAAATATTAAACTAATGCAAAGCTATTTACGGACAGGTATGGTGAATCACTTGTTGAACTAACATCAGTCTTGAAAGATTTTGAAAAAGTCATTAAAACAAACAAAATCAATAATCTATTGGTGTTAATTATTATTTGTTTTAGTTTACCTCAACACAATACGAACCATGTCTTCAGTACCAGGTCCTGTGGAAGGTACAATCAGAACTAAGCTCCAATCATCACTGGCAGCGAGGCATGTAGATGTTATTAACGAATCATACATGCACAATGTACCGAAGGGTGCGGAAACTCACTTCAAAGTAGTTGTCGTATCAGACAAATTTGATGGATTACCTCTGATAAAAGTAAGTCTAAAGTTTGTCAGTGCAATATTGTGATTATAATATTGACAATACAGTGTTCTGCTGCAACTTCACTCGACAGTGTACAGCTAGGGTTGCCAACTGTGTGGATCAGAAATCCGGGAGGTGAACAAAAAATCAATGGAAATCAATCATTTTTATGAATTTTATTATGGGAATCAAACTCTCTCAAAATTCCGGGAGAATCCCGGAATTTCGGGAGAGTTGGCAACCCTATGTATAGCAGAGGTGCCCATACTTTTTCTTAAGGAGATCGACCTAACAACAATTTATGAATAAGAGATCGACATTTTGACAGTTTTTGAAAAAAATGCATAAGTAAAACTACATTGGGTGTTGGACCTACATTGGATCGACTTTAAAACCTCTTGCGATCGACCGGTCGATCGCGATCGACCGTTTGGGCATCTCTGGTGTACAGTTAACTACAGTCGCCTTCAGATATATTGTAGTAGACAAGGTGACCAAATACTTCTGAATACGAGTTACCAATAATATCTGAACATTCATTACTTCATCAATATCTGAACAGATGGATGTCAATCATTTCTATATGCACATCACACAAAAACCAAACATATAGGTAGTTGTGTGCTGTATAAAAATTATTGATTTGCTCAGAAGTAATGAATGTTAAGATATTATTGGTTACTTGTAGTGTGTGTAATTTATTAACATTTTGAACTGTTCAAAAGTATTTGGACCTTGTCTGCTACAAAATATCTGTCTGGCGGCGACTGTATGGCAAAGAGAAAATGTTACAGATTAAAATAAGTCCGTCATCTGTTACTGTAGGTGCTCTGAAATTAGTAACATTCTTCATTTGTAGTTTCAATACTCCATAAATCTTAATTTTAATAAGTAGTATTTAACTCGTCAATGCCCGGAAAACGAGACACTATAGATTTTCTATTGTTATCTGGTCGTCAGTGACCGCTCGGGCATTGATGAATTAAAATACTTAACTAAAATTCATAACAAGTTACTTCTTGTCTTGTCTATTTGGTTATGACACAGATGTGCAATACCAACAATCAACTGTAGAGGTTTGTGCTCTGTTTCATAAGTTAATTTTGTTTCAGCGACACAGACTAGTAAATGATCTGTTGAAAGAAGAACTGCAGACAGGAGTTCATGCTCTGTCCATAGTGGCTAAGACCCCAAAACAGTGGGAGGAAAGTGACAAGACAGTGGAAAGTAGCCCTAATTGTAGAGGAGGGTTTGGAAAATGAACAAGAAGTAGGTTTAGAATAAATTTATTTATTTAGTATCTATCTAGATTATATTTATTAAATATGAGCAGTTACTACCATTTTTTTTTCATTTCTACCATATAGATACAGATACAGTTACGTAGGTAAAAGTTTAACGACAGCATAATTCATAAGAAACTGGCCAAGAGAGGGTCGGACTTATGCACGAGGAGTTTCGTCAAAAAACACGTTTGTTTTATGGGAAACTCCCTTAAATATTTATTTTATTCTGTTTTTAGTAATTGTTGTTATATAGCAGCAACAGAAATACATCATCTGTGAAAATTTCAACTGTCTAGCTATCACGGTTCATGAGATTACAGCCTGGTGACAGACAGACAGATGGACAGTGGAGTCTGTAATTGGATGCCGTTTTGAACCTTTGGGTACGGAACCCTAAAAAGGTTGAACAAAGGTACAGGTATAGTATAAGTCCTCTTAACGAATGGCTCAAAAGAGAGGTATACAGTGCGTGTACATATGTGATTTCTTCAGAAACTTGCTTAGGCTTCTTACGCCCGATTGCACTAAACTTAAGGATCGCCTAAGTCTCTTATCCTAACTACAACACGACCAAATTAAAACGGTGTCATAAACTTAGCCATCATGTAGCTGTCATTCGCCTAGTTATCTTGGTCGAGTTGTAGATAAGAAAAGACTTAGGCGATTCTTAAGTTTAGTGCTTTTGCACCTTAGGGTAAGATTAACCCAAAATGGGGTTAGAATAGGCAAATATTTGCTACAAACAAACTTTTCGATTGTTAATATTTTTGGAGTTCCTTAAGGTTCCTAGCTTCCGCCCGCGAATTCGTCCATGTGGATCGTAAGGAACCTATGATTAAAAAAACAAGATCCTATATTTTTATCTAACTCAAACTATCTGTATGCCAAATTTCATCCAAATCCGTTCAGCCATTTTTGAGTTCTAAATGATGATAATAACTGGTCTTATTTATATATTCCTATAACTCCAAAAAGTATGTTTGCAGCAAATACTTGTCTCAAACAGGAAGTGGATAGCCTGGCTTTAATGTTGAGCTGTCGAAGGATAGACTCGTTTGTTCGTAATGCAGCCCATGATATTTGTAACATCCTCCTCCAGCACAACATCTCAAAAGCGTCATGCGACATGCGAACTCGGTCGGCCTTCTTTAACGTCCACGTTTCCGAGGCTAGGCGTAGCTGAAAATGGAAAACACTAGAGAGTTAACCATTTTAATCTTAACGGTCTCTCCATATTCTCTGCAGTTGGACATTGCGCTCTTGGCCATACCGATACACTCCCTGAGACCGTGACTTCTTTTTCACAAGAACTGGAAGCTGATTGTCGCACCCAAGTAAATAAATTCGTCTACATTTTCGAGGGGTTAAGGCGCCCGTCATGTGGAGGGAGTTGGTGCGGTCTACTACCATCAGTTTTGGAGTGGTTGATTTTCAGCCCGAGCTCCCCACCAACTCTTTCCATTTTGTCAAGGAGGCTTATCATTTTAGGAAACTAGGTTAAAGAACAGGTTAAAGCAGGTACATTACAAATAAATTGTTAAAAATTAAACAAGCTACAGGTACTCTACTAGGTACTTAGTTGGGATGAAATAAAAATCAGTCCGGCAAAAATTGAAATCTACCAAAACACAAATTTACATAGATATTGAAAATCAGATACCGCGCTTTACAAAAACAGGATCGAGTTACTAAGTAATTAATCTGCAAACGACGTAAATCAAACTATATCGCGATGTCAAAGCTCCAAAATAGCGACGCGACGTCAGTCCAAATATTTACAGAAAAAATAAATGTAAAAATATTAACCTCGCATATCTACCTAGTTATACATTGTATAAAATGGTTTGTCACCCATTTTACTAATACGTGCAGTAGACTATCAAAAACATTGCAATGTATTGGTTTTAAAGGCAGTGAAGCGTGAGCATTCCGATAAATTTCCAGGATTCAAAGTAACTAGGTATAGAGGTAGACTTGCATACTATCGAAATTCATTTTCAAAATTTAATACCTAGGTTAAAAATGTTAACGTTATTGCATCCTTGTACTTATCAAAAAATATTTTTAACAGTAAGTTTATACCTAGTACCTATCACTTTAAACTTTTGGGAGCAACAATTTGATCAACTTTCGCTTTGAAATTAAAGTTTTGGTAACAAAACTTTGTAAAGTACAGTGATCATTTCCCCAGAGAGTTAAGTTAAAAATCTGGCACCGGAATCGGCACCAAATAACTAAGCCATTGTCCGATTCAGTGGCCAATAAATCGTAGCAGCCAATAGTTAGGAAGTTGGTGCCCATCGATTTTCTTGCGCCGCCACAAATTGTGAAACTTGGGCCATTGTTGTGCCGCTCGCAATATGAACCGCCTGCTTGCAGATTGCAATCACTTTTGTAAGTTCTGTCACCGCCATTGTAATGGACTTGGTGTTCGCCATTCAGTAGGTGTATTGCAATGCAATGCAGTGACAACTTTACAGGGTGTTTAGGAAATTGCAGTTTTATAAAAAGTTGCACTTATTGTAGGTACAAGACCAAAATAAAGCAAGTAATAAGGGATTGCTTAGGTAGTTGAAAAGAAATTAAATTTTATCGCTTTACAAAATATTTTTTATGAATGAATTCCTAATTTTTGTCATTAGTTAATTTAATACTTCACCTAAATTAAAATAATTGTCATGCATGACAACAAAGGGACAATTTAGCTTACATGCGGTGTAGCTATGAGCAACAAACTTGAGCTATGAGTAGTTTTTTCTATTCTCAAATTGTTTGACTCAATGGATATCAAATTGTCATGACAGGTGACAATTTGTCACGTTTTATAAATAGGTGCTGGTGATACTTCGGTTAATCAGCAGTACCTACCTCCAGTTTTAAATGCATTTATCTTTTGGTGAGCAAGAATTTTCAGGAAATTAAACAAAAGTAACAATTTTATTGGTGTTCTTAGTTATCACAGCCACAGAAGCGACAGTGCCTTGTCCATTATTGGTGCCACTACGTTAAGCATGTAACCAATTAAGGTTCACCTACACATCGGTATTGTCATAAAGCCCATCGCCTGCTCTAACTGAGCTTCGATATTGTCCTACAACCTATCAATCCGACGACATAATACATGCCTGTACTGTATCACTTCCAATATTATTCCAGCACTGAACTTGGGGCTAGCTCTAATTTAGTTAGCAAATACGAAGATACGCTGGCTAGAATAGCGCTTAGTGCAAGCTCTGAAGCTACGAAAACCAACTTAGGGAGGACTTTGGTATACTTATAATGCAATTAGCTGTCATGTTCTATTTAAAACTGAGTGAAAGCATTTTGTACTGCCTCCTGGGAAGAACATCGTCTAAATCACGAAAAAAATGGTAGTCCGTTGGAGCAAGGGCTGGCGAGTACGGAGGATGACCGTATGGTTTCTTACTGAAGCTCCTGTAGAAGTGTAGAGTTATTAGGGGTTAAAAAACTAAATTGCCATTTTGTATGGAGAATTTTAAAGAATTTGCATTTTCCAGCTAAGTATTAACATTGTCTTAATTTAGGTACTTAACAAACATGAACGCTAATATTTTTTAAACTTTTATGCACAAACGTTTAAACAATTAAAAAAAATGTATCAGCTAACTTTCAATAAATTAAGTGTCGTTTCTGCTAATGAAAAAGATCAAAAATAATTCGAAATAATAAAAAGTAACCAAAGCATCTTCAACATCATAGAAGGTATTAGAGCCACTGTGTGTGAGAAAAAAATCGTCAATTTCATACTTTAACCCCTTTTATTGTGTATTCTGTGCTATAGGTACAAATGAAGACAATTGTCTCCTTAGTTTTACAACTATTGGCAAGGCGACAATTTATGCTCACAGTACAAGTTCCTTTGTCAATAGTTGGGTTTCGACTAAGATTCAGCTTGGGTCGCTTTTGTCGGCAGAGGAAATTGAAAATCATTGTTTATGTGTTCCGGTTCGGTGGCAAGATGACTTGATAAACCATGGAACTAACGTCTGATGTCAATTTGAGGCAGAATATTTAAGGGATATTTTTAATTGGGTGACTGGAAATAATAAAGGCGACTATTAATGGGATACTTACTATCCCCGTCAATTGGTAATGCGCTGGAACCTTGTCAAATTAACATACACATCAACGTCATCCGTAACTTAAAATGACAAAAAACAGTAAAATTCTAATAGGTAATATAACATATTAATTATTGAATTCTTATTTTCAATAAGAAAGGGTCTAGGTATATGAAAAAAATACCATTGTTTTTCGTTTTTGAGGTTAAAATCATGGCCGCCAGGCGCATTACCAATTGACGCGGATAGTACATAATTAAACTGGCAGCGGTTTATTTTGTTGGCGACAAAATAACCTAACGGTCGACAAACTGTGGATTACAAAAATACGTAAAATGTGTGGGACTAGGTAAATACATGTGGGATATAAATAATTTTAGTTAACAGTGAAAATTCTAAATATGACTGATATAAGCTTACACAATAAGAGCTTCAAAAATTCGCCTTTTTTAAATAAAATATTATGCGAAAATGTTTTGTGTGCCGTACTTAAGGTTCTCGCATAAATAGACATTTGGTCGTTTAATAGGTAATTAAAGTACCTATTACCCTTTCGGAATAACTAGTTACCTACTCAATTTGCATTTGAAAGTCTCCCATTTTCAATATTTTGTAGTGGCCCTCAGTCCGTCGTCGCCCACTTACCTAGTATTTCAGTACGCTATAATTTTCAGTCAAGTCGAAAATAGCTTTATTAAAATAAACTCAATTATTAAGCAAGTACATTTGAATCGTCCATATTTTCATACCACCCGTTCCAGACTTTTTTAACTGACAAGAAGAACGGGCGCAAGAAACTTATCAGCTTTAACAGCAATAAGTAGTCAGTATGTTTGATACCCAAAATGGGACCTACCTTAGTACTTATTGCTTTTTAGTAAAACCTGAAAGAAATATCTAATTTACATGTATGACAATGTAATTACATTACTCATGTAAGTAAACAAGCAATAAAGTCCGAAATCAAAGAGGACAGATCAAAATTTGATTCCGGCGCCGCCGAATGCATAACAATCGTATCACGTTCGTGCCGCGCATTGAATAAACAATTCTGGGACAACTTCACTGATCCTAGCCCTTACCATCGGTATAATAATTCCTTTATTCACATAAGGACAGATTCTCAAAAGGACAGATTGTCAAAAATCCGAAAATGGTACAGCTGCACACACAAATTAATAGATTCTCAAAAAGACATTCTCAAAATTTTTTAAAGCTAAAATATAGAAGTTAAACCTTCTTTTCTCTTTTACTGCTTACCTGTACTGCTGTCCTTTTGAGAATCTGTCCTTATGAGAATAAAGGTAATAATTACACGAACTTATTGGTTCTTCTAAATTTCAAAGAGTATCGTCTTTTCTTCGTGTCACACGATTCATCGGGCCTAAAGCCCGTATTTATAAAATGCTCTCAACGTTGAGATCTATCTTGAGATCATACCTGAGCTGCTGTTCCTATAAGAAGAACATCTCAAGTATGATCTCAAGATAGCTAGCAGCTTATAAATAGTGTTTCGGTCACGTTGATATTAGGTCATCCTAAATTTTTCCATACAAATAAAAAAAACTATCTCTATGTTTTCGGTTTTGAGGTTTTATACTAATTTTCCGGAGTTGTATGCATCCTATCTACCATATTCGGCTTTATAAGGCAATATTACCGGACAGTCTGTACCTATAGATAGATGATAAGTAGGTAAGACCTAGCTTGATTAGTTTTTTTATTATTATTTTTGCAGCTAGTCCGTAGCAAAACCTGCGATGTTGATCGATATTCTTTATTAAAAAAAATACAATTACCTACTCTAACTCATAGACATAGAAAAATTTTCGCTGCGCTCAAGAAGACCAACAAAGCGTGGAAAAGAGAAGTTAACATTATACGGACACGGTCTGTGAAAAAATTATAATTTAAAATAAAGGTATCGCGGAGCCATGGTGTCTTGTGCTCTTAAGTAATTGTGGTGTGACAAAAAGAAACAATCCAAGTAATCACACTTTTCACAGGTAAATAAGATATTGCCACAAATTTCTCTAAAACCTAATTTCGCTACATTTATTCGTTTATCGTCGAAGAAAACAGTATGGAACATAGTTTATTAATTTCCTTTGCCATATTATATAGTCATATTTTATGAATCTAAGTCGTATCTCATATAAAATGTATACGGAAAATTTAGGATCACCTGTTTATTGACATTGTTGTTCTTTGACATTCTATTTCTATGCTCTAACTACTGAAACGTACGAGGAAAAACAAAAGTGAAATAACATCTCAAACCATGAGTAACAGTGCGAGTGATCTCAATTTACATGTTACAAGTCGTTTGGTATAGACAGCTCGTGTGTGCAAACATCGTACGATCCTATTTCGGGTTTAAGCTAAATAGGATTGATTGAATTAATTTTGAACCATAACGTAGAATAATATGCGGGAAAAACATAAACTTTGCAGTTGTAGGAAGTTAGTAAAGTTTTTTACTATAAACTGGTGAAAAAGTAAGTCTTGGTAGGTACTATTACACAGGTCTACAAAAGAAGAAAAATGTTTGGTGCTGGCAATCCAATCATGTAATTTGATGAATGACTTGATACTAAGTTGTACAGAAGTTTTAAAACGTCAAAGCTACGTGTAGTTTTTAAACTACCCGCATCGGAAATAAATACACTTTTTCTCATGTTTACTGTGTTCGCATTCCGTTAATTTGTGTGATTATGCGATAATATAATTATGTCGTCGTCTAGGAGGAGTTGTTTTAATAATCAGAATACAAGTTGTTACATTTGTGGTAAATATGTGGTGGAAAAAAAATAAAAACCTATTACATACTTCATAAAAAAGGCGTATTTTGACTATTTTAAGATCATGATTGAGGACTTGGACCGGCCCTGGGTACCAAAACTCGTGTGCAAATTATGCATTGAACACTTACGACAGTGGACAAGTGGTAAACGAGCACATTTGAAGTTCGGTGTACCTATGATTTGTTATAGAACCAAAAACCACTTTGATGACTGTTATTTTTGTGAAGTCAAATTGCATAGCATAAATAGAAAAAAAAAAGATATATTATCCTGAATCCTGACTAACCGTTTGCTAGAAGGCCTTTACCATGCTAAGACGATATAATGAGGACAGAACCCTCAGATTCATTGGACACAGAATGATGGTGGTGGTCTCTTCGAATGAACAAGACAAGATAGTGATTTTGAATCATCAGCGGCGCCCGGAGAAGCTAAAAGCTTGTATTTTTGATGGGCCTCAAATAAGAACTTTGATGATTTCATAAATTCAATGAATATTTGGAATCAGAGGCTTAGAAATCGTTCGTCAAAGTGGTAAAAAATTTTTTAGGTAATTAAAAGGGGGAAAATTACGTGGAAATTGTTTAAGACCCTTTAGATAACTTTGAAAATCTTAGCTGTAATATAAGCGTAAAAGTGCACTATCTGCACAGCCACTTGGACAAGTTCCCTGAAAATCTTGGTCCCTACAGCGAAGAACAAGGAGAGCATTTCCATAAAGATCTGAAATGATGAAAGATTGGCACCAAGGTCGCTGGGATGAGCATATGATGGCAGATTACTGCTGGAGTATCACGCGGGATTGTCCCGACAATGAACATTGTAAAAAAAACAGAAAAAGGAGCTTTGTACCTGTAAAATGATGAAATTAAATGTTTAAAATTCGTTTATTTTGTTATTTTAGACATACTTCATATCTCGGAAACTACACGTAGCATTAAAAAAATAAGTATGCAGTTTTAATTCGGGTATCTAATATACTAAAAATCAGTTATAGTTTTGGCGGCACCAAAATCACTGTAGGCCTGTGTTATCTATTCTATTTTGAGGTCTAGGTACTTTTAGCGAAGATTTTTTTGTCTAGTCAAAGTAAATCCTACTTTAGTGTCAGCAGTATGTTTTTTTTTTCTTTTTGTCCTAAATATTGTTCTCTATGACTCGAAAACAAAATATCAAAAACTGCTCCCTTCGAGCAACAAAAGGCTTCGTCTGTAGAAGCCCGTCTTACTCTAAGACTGCTCCTATATAGTAGGATATTATTATACTTAAAACAAAAATATTCTAAAGGTAGGTCCTATCTTTATTATATATAAATTCTCTCTCTCTAATCTATTTATTTGAATAAGCTCACTAGGTATCGAGGTAAATAAATATCTAACTTATATACTCGTCTTATTTCCACATAAAGGAAAATTGTATGGCTAAGGCCACAATACACGTGCCAATCACTACACGACTTTCGTGGTGACTACCAGAGGCACTTTAGACACCTTGGCCCGTAATATGAACCGCTCTCAACGCTGAGAGCTATCTTGAGATCATATTTGAGATGCTATAGGAACAGCATCTCAGTTATGATCTCAAGGTAGCTCTCAAATTTGAGAGCGGTTTATAAATTCGGGCCTACAGACGCGTCACTTGTACAGTCAGTGGCACGAATCATGAAATCGGGTGGGGATTGCGCGGATCGCGTATTTTGGGTATGCGTAGCGGTGAGGGGCGCGGGCGGCGGGAGAGGGGCGCGCGCTATTGGTCGTTCGCAAGAGCACATGCGCGAACTTATCCCCACTCCGTCGAAAAATTTTCATGATTCGTGCCACTGACTATAGTGCAGCCAACTGCGATAGAATGCAATACACCAATTAAATAGCTCGGCTCTTAGTAAAAGGGTTTTAGCCGAGCTAGTAGAGCCGAATATGGTAGATATTATATGAAAATTAGTATAAAAAATGAAAACCGCCAACATAGAGAAAGTTTGTTTTTTTATTTGAATGGAAAAATGCAAAATGACAACCCTAGATGCAATAATAATAACCAAGGCTCTTCTTAGTGTGGCTTTAGCCTTAAGTATAGCATGTCCGACGTAAACGGAGCTTTCTTGTCCGTGGCATAAGTTTTGTAACTGAATTTATAGTTTGAGACATTGACATTTCGAAGGGGACTTTAAACTTTAAATCTTCCTAACTTGTTCCCTCAGATAACTTTCTTTATCTGGAAGTTATCAGATTGAATCATACTGTATCGATGCCAGAATTGCTGGATGAAAAATTTATTACAGTTAGCCCTGTTGTTGTCGGAGATCTAAAAGTTTTATAAAATTGGTCCGGCTCGTTTTCTATCGATACTTTTTTGGGAGGAGGATTGAACATTAAAAATGAACAGTTAAAAAGCAAGGTGATCAATCTTGAGCAAGGTGATTCGTTTACCATCATTATTATATTTATAGTCTGTGAAGTTATGACGAAAAAAACAGGTTAGGTATAACAAATAAAATCAAGTACATATTCTCGATTTTGATTTATTGTTACTTTTACAACAAGCTTTTAATGGGCCACTTAAACGTCCCGTGCAGTTGCAATAAGTTTTTTTTTTCTATTAGGTTCACCAACAATTTGAACACTCGAACATAATATAAATACTGCACAATACATTTAGCTAATGAATATGAATATAAGATTCTTGGCTAAGTGCTACAATGATTTGTAAACACCACAGTTGTTTGGACTCCTTACCTCTGTTCTTGTTCGCTTGGATGTCAGTCCGTCTTCTTAACATTGACCTTTCCATCGTCCAATCTAAATTGCAATTTATTACCTACATATTTTACAATAACCCTTCAATGGGCGACATAACATCCCGAACAGTTCCAACATTTGTTTCGACCCCTTGCCGCCGTCGCTGGCGATTGTAATTGTAATTGATAGTATCTTAACAGTGACCCTTCAATCGTCTATTCTAAATTGCAATTTATTGTGTGCGTTACCCCAGCAAAAAGTTGTGCTTCAGAGAGATACGACCTTATCAGATAATTAGTGTGTCATGAGGAGAAATTTGTTTACTAATAGCAAAATTTGTGTGAGTTGTAGTTTTTAAGATATATGAGAAAAACAGATTTTGCTGGGGTCACGTTTAAAACATTACCCTGGCAAAAAAGTTGTTTCAGCCTGGAACCAAATATATGAATAGATAGCTTTTGTTGCATAGTAAATGTTAGCAAAAAAATTGTGTGTGTTATGGTTCTTGAGTTATTTAAGTTTTTGCTGGGGTAACGTTTTGGGTTTTCCCAGATCTCGAAAACGGTTCAACGCAGAAGTTTGAAAAAAATACCAATAAGAGACCTTAATTTGTTTAATTGTTACTTTTTGATTTGGTTGTCGCAAACCAACGTAATTAAATGGTTTCGAAAAACAGAAAAAAACGAATTTGCAAGTAAACTAGTACACTTATAATCAAATAAACAGCTGTTAAAATAGCCGTGGTAGACACTTATTACGTCAAGAATTTTAGCCTTTGTAACTTTACACGATATAAAGATATAAACAAATTTAATAAACATGAAATAAAAGACTTTTTAACGGATACTAGCGCGGTTTTATTGAAAGTACTTTGGTAATTAGTTGGGACAGTCCCCCGTGACCACGGCAGCTGCAAAGGTGCCGAAACGTCGGGAAAATCAAAAATCAAACCAAATACCAACTAGACTACAAACAGACTTTCGCATTTATAATATTAGAAAGGATTTTACAATAACCCTTCAAAGGGCGACTTTAACATCCCGAACAGTTACAACAGTTGTTTAGACCCCTCGCCTCTGTTTTGGACCAGCTTGAATGCGAGTCCATCTGTTGCTGCACGCTGGCGATTGTAATCAATTGTATTAACCTTCTATCGTCCACTCTAAATTGCAATTTATTACACATTTTAAAATAACCTTTCAATGGGCGACTCCCAAACAGTTCCAACAGTTATGTAGGCCCCTTGCCTGTGTTCTTGACCGCTTGGATGTCAGTCCGTCCGTTGATGTACTGGCTGGCGATTGTAATCGATTGTATTTTATAGTGATCCTTCAATCGTCCACTCTAAATTGCAATTTATTACACATTTTACAATAACCCTTCAATGGGCGAATTAAACATCCCGAACAGTTCCAACAGATGTTAGGACCCTTGCCTCCGTTCTCGACCGCCCGGATGTCAGTCCGTCTGTTGATGTGCATGCTGGCGATTGTAATAAATTATATTACACATTTTATAATAACCCTTCAATGGGCGACTTAAACATCCCGAACAGTTCCAACAGATGTTAGGACCCTTGCCTCCGTTCTTGACCGCCCGGATGTCAGTCTGTCTGTTGATGTGCATGCTGGCGATTGTAATAAATTATATTATACATTTTAGAATAACCTTTCAATGGGCGACTTAAACATCCCGAACAGTTCCAACAGTTGTTTGGACCCCTTGCCTCCGTTCTTGACCGCCCGGATGTCAGTCCGTCTGTTGATGTGCATGCTGGCGATTGTAATAAATTATATTACACATTTTATAATAACCCTTCAATGGGCAACTTAAACATCCCGAACAGTTCCAACAGATGTTAGGACCCTTGCCTCCGTTCTTGACCGCCCGGATGTCAGTCTGTCTGTTGATGTGCATGCTGGCGATTGTAATAAATTATATTACACATTTTACAATAACCCTTCAATGGGCGACTTAAACATCGCGAACAGTTCCAACAGTTGTTTGGACCCCTTGCCTCCGTTCTTGACCGCCCGGATGTCGGTCCGTCTGTTGATGTGCACACGAGCGCCATCTGCGCCCGACCATGATTTACAATATGATACGAGCTTGCTCCAGGGCAGTGGCCATTCACCACGCAGAAACTGAAAGCAAAAACTTGCGATATAAAAAAAAAGGATTTTATTATGGCGTTTTAAGGTATATTTTATTGGTCGAGCAAGCGCGAAACCTCTCTGCTTCAGCGTGTGCAAAAATGCATTCGAATGTCCGTTTGTTCTCCTCTACAGGTCGCATTTCCTAACCGAATCTCATGAAATTTTGTGAGTACCTAACTGAGCAGGTTAGTTTTTTAAATATAATGTTTCTGAAATGTGGCCTTAGATTAATTTTCAAAAACTAACATACAATTTGAGTTACTCCACTAGTTGATATTTACAAAGTGTGGCAGTGTTTCATTGACGAAAATTTTAAAAATTCTAATGATAATATTTAGTGACATATATAAAGTCAACGTACGTAATAGTCCACGCATTCCGCCCATCATCAGGATCATTTCTGTCTTTAGACTATACCTGGAAAACAAATGGCTACGAAGTTATTGAAGGTCAAAGTCAACATTTTATTTTTTATGAAATCTTATTTTATTTGTTATTTACTAATTTTTGTCTACAGAAACTATATCTTTTTTTTATGTCGTAACAAACAATGGCTTCAAACCGTCATCACTCAATGTATTTCATGAGTACGCACATAAACGCTGCCATTCAACTCGGCCGCACGCAGCTGTGTAGCATTCACTCGCAGGCGCGGTCTGTTATACGCGTTGCAGTGCGTCGTATGCAATGCTTTTTTAACACCAAAAATTAAAATCATTTCCCTGCAATAATTTTGAACAGAAATGGTCCTGTTGATGGGTAGAATACGTAGACCTCGGCTTCGTTGAGGGTCTTGTTACACCCGGTAGGTATACCTGATCAAACGGCCGCTTTCCTATATGAAACATGATGTACAGTAGGGGTGCTTTGTTAAGAGACACGTTGTGGTCGCTCTGCTCTTGAATGCTCAGCTCTTTGTAAATCCTCTCGGCATGTAGTTGCATGTGGTTGTATATAACCTGTGTACAGTAACCATTTATTATGATTATATGTAGACTTTTATCGGAAAAATGTTATAGACGAGTATTTCGTAGTTTTGCAATTTCAGTGACAAAACTGAATGAACGAAAGTATGACAAGACAAGGGTGATAGATACCTTTACTCACAGAATACATAATAGTACAAGTCTTAACTGCTAAATGTTAAGTGACTTATTTTATTATGAACAAAATTGACTTCGTTGAAAACATTTTACGTTAACTAAATCATAACTCTAAGGTACTATTATTACAAAACGTCTCCGAAGCACTTCTTTTTCTGCCGCGTCTCAACCGACACACGACATCCCTCGTGCGCTGGCCCGACTGAGTCAGCCGCGAGCAGTAGGCTAAGATAAAAGTTTAAGCACGGAGTGATACTCCCTGGCCTGGTACAGTCAATGGGACGCTGGGCTACCACGATAAGGTATTCATATTAAATTAATTTTGTACTTAAATGTGGAGGCATTAAGGTTCAAAATAAAGAACGTACCCTCAAACTATCTCTGCCGGGCGAAGACATCAGTATTTGGCTGGTCAACGCAGCAGCGTCACTTGGGCGTTCCGCATTTGATCCAGGCACATCTCCCTGGGCGAAAATAAATAAAAAATATAAATAAAGAAATTATTGACAATAACAACTCATTATAACAATTTAGAAACCTTAACATAATATTATTAAGATTTAAAAACTTAAGCACCCTAACTGGGATATCTGTATCTCAGGTGCAGTGAAAATAATCCTTACATATAATAACAGTAGAAAAAGTGTGTCTGTTTGTCTGTTTGAACAAGCTAATCTCTGGAAATACTGAACGGATTCGAATGAAACTTTTTTTGTTATATAGCTGTTATCAATAATATGACATAGGTTCAAATAATGTCATAGGTACCTTATACATACCTTGTACATTTTACTGTAAAATATTTTATATTCATTCTATTTATATTCTAGTATCAAAGTTGCGTTGCGACATAAGAACGATTTAACATGATGCTCTATAGGTACTATAATGTGTGGCCAAAAAGCTGTTATATTCATAGAGAATAAAAAAAATTTTTTTTATTGAAATGATAAAAATAATTTAATATAAAAATGCTTTACATTAAATTATTTTTATCCTCACCTCCTCAAACAGTTCTGCAAACTCTGGGAAATCCTCTAACCCAAACAGGTTTGACAATGCAAACGTTTTCTTCGTCTGAGCCACCAATTGCATTATTTCTTGCGTATGCTTGTCATCTTCGTCGATAGAACACAACGCTTCGGCAATCGCCAGCGCAATGGAGGGCGGCGAACTGTGGCTGCCGTCGAAGCTAAGCGAGCTTGAAGTGGCTGGGGAAAATGTACTTTATTTCACTAGACTGTAAGTTCAAAATCTAAGCTAAATATCAGCTTTTTAACCATAATAGACAATTTGACAACATTGAAAATATACTACAAATGGTGGTCATCCTAACAGATAATGGCGTAAAAAAACATATTCAACTATTATATGGACTAAACTAGCTTCCGCCCGCGACTTCGTCCGCGTGGATATTAGAGAAAATCCTTAGGGAACCTTCAACCAGGATCCGACCAACCGTTTTATACGCGATTAGGCGGGTCCCCACCAAGCGCGCTGCCTCGCGAGGCAAAACATTTGCGACGTGTGACAGGCCTCGCACGAGGCTGCGCGCTTGGTGGGGACCCGCGTAATCGCGTATAAAACGGTTGGTCGGATCCTGGTTGAAGGTTCCCTAAGGATTTTCTCTAATATCCACGCGGACGAAGTCGCGGGCGGAAGCTAGTTTATTACAATAATCAGAATTAGGTCCAGAGATATTAAGAGTATCACGTTCCCGTTTCTTTACTCTTTCCCGTTTCCGTCCCCGCCCCCGTTCCCGTTCCTGTTCCCGTGTCCGTCCCCGTCCCCTTGGGCTGAATCATGTCCACCGTGTTGGACTTCAAAACAAATGTCATTTTCGCATTCCTCATCCCATAAAACCTCAAGAACGACATCCACATCGGCTTTCATGTTTACTTACCCCATTTACCCCCTAACGGATGATTTTCAAAATAAGAAAATATGTGTTTGCCTATTTATTTTTAGACATGCTCCTACGAATTTTTAAGCTGTAAACTATGTAATGTCTATTTTATATTATTTTTCCATATATAATTTGTACCCCATTTTCACCCCTTTAGCGGTTAAATTGGACTTCAAAATTAATGTCATTTTCGCAATCACCATCCCATAAAACCTCAAGAACGACATCCATATCGATTTCTACGTTTACTTAGCCCATTTACCCCCTAAGGGGTTGATTTTCAAAACCACAAAATATATGTTTGCCTATTTATTTTAAGACATGCTCCTACGAAGTTTTAAGTTGTAATGTCTATTTTATATTGTTTTCAATACCAAATTTAAATCCAATTTTCACCCCTTTAGGGGTTAAATCATGTCGACCGTGTTGGACTTCAAAATAAATGTCATTTTCGCAATCTTCATCCCAGAAAACCCCAATAACGACATCCATATCGATTTTTAGGTTTATTTACCCCATTGCACCCCCATTTCATCACCATGGGGGTTGAAATTATACCAATACAATATGCGTTGCGTTAGATTTCCATCCATAAGCCTAAATTACAAATCTAGCGATTTCTACTTCAAAAATGAACACAACTTCATCCCCCTTTTCACCCCTTTGGGGGTAGAATTTTGAAAAACGCTGAGACACGTATTTATTTATTTTCAATCATCAGCCTAAACACAAAATTTGAAGATCCTAGCTTCAAAACTGAGGGACTTTCATACAAACTTTCATCCCTTATTTCATCCCCTTAGGGATGGAATTTTCAAAAATCCTTCCTTAGTGGATGCCTACACTGTATAAAGTATCTGTGTGCAAAATTTCAAGTCTCTAGGTTCAGCGGTTTGGGCTGTGCGTTGATATCTCACTCAGTCAGGACTTTGAATTTTATATATATAGATTAAGTCTATTAATTGATTAATTTCACCTAGAAAAATGCAATAATTTTTGAATTTTTTTCTGTGGCAAAAACGCTCTAAGATGACTGATGACGTCACATGCCTGTAAATAAATATGGCTTCAGGCGTTTGACACGACCATAGACTTAGATCCGCGATTGATGGCTGTCAAATGACTAAAGATATTTACAATGTTTACAGGCTTTTTACGTCAACAAGTCACGTGTCCAGACTAGAGACATAGCGTTTTTGGCGCGGTTTTAAAATTTTAAACTTTAACATTGATTTATTAATGAAATACATAGATATTTCCTGAAATATCAATGTGGTGCGCAATTACGTAATAAGGAATAATTTAAAATGGTTTTCCAAAATTAGTCAAATAGTCTATAAGTTTAAATCAACTGGCAGTAATTAGCGTGGTCACTATCAATACATACAGATAGGTATATTCTTATAAAGAAAAGTAGATCAAACACAATTTGTTTTCTTTCAGTTAACTGCTTTTCAGGTTTTTTTTAACAATATAAAATGTAATTTATTAAATGAAATTTAGCCGACAATTAAAGTATGTATATTATATTCAATCGATGAGGAGCTCGGTGGCGTAATGGTTTAGCGCCTAGCCCTGTGATAACAAAGGTTAAACAACTATCACAAGGGTCGGTTGTGGGAAGGGTGACCATAAATTTATTATCTCGAGATCCACCGTGCTTCGGAAGGCACGTTAAACCGTTGGTCCGTTGTCGCATAATGCCTAATTTGTAAAATAGCAACCGAGTCTTAAAAGGAAAAATTCGCAAAATGGCTAATTCTAAAAAGGACTGATTCGCAAAATGGCTAATTCTCAAAAGACTAATTCGCAAAATGGCCAATTTTTACCAATGCATGACAGCACAAACAAAACGTTTTATTATGTTAATGGATATTATTACATTTATAAATGAAATGCCAAAAAAACTGATTTTTATTTACATTTAAAATAAGATAATCAGTTTTATTTTGTTTGTTTGATTTTATTTATGAAATGCAAATAAATCTGTATTTATTTGAATCCTTAATCCTAACTAATATTAGGGGAGAGTAGGGTATTACCGAGCCCCTAAGGAAATTAAAATATAACTAACCCCATGTTGGGTTAAAATAAAAACTAAATATGGCTATAGGTGGGGAATTTATCTAGCTACGCTAACGAATCTTCAAAATCATCAAAATAAAACACAAAACAAAAATATGAGCAAATAACAAAAAAATGGGAAAACGCGATATTATCAAACTGGTCTGGTAATATCGTGCCCCTAGGTCGGTAAGTCGCGCTGGGTCTGATAAAACCGCGCCTCTAATTAAAATTGACCATAAACTGATAACTATTACTGCAGCGTATGGGAAAATAGAAAATTATAGACATTTATTTCTTTCTATATTCATTAATCAACTTAGTCTCAAAATTATATACTTGTAATTTTCCATATTAAACGATTTAGAAAGACATCTTTTGTTTCTTACACAAAAAATATCTTTCTACTTCGAAAACTAATTAATCTTAAAATAATTGTCCATTTTCGGAATGCTTTTACTTTAGTATGCAATTGCTTCGTAGGAAGATCAGCCATCTTCCTTCGTTTTCGTCGACTTCTGTTAAGAAAAATATTTGCCATAGATATTTTCATAATGTGTAATTTCGCGCCCTGCGCGCGAAATTACCAAACAAGGTAATTTTAATTTGTAACCTCACAAACAAAACAAACTTAAAGAATTAGTTTAAAATAATTCTGCACATAAATTCTACATATTTTTTACGTTATTAATGTATGTAGTTTATTACTCATTAGGTAATATTGATTGACTCACCTCTTATTAAAATATCAGAAAAAGTAGATCATGTGCATGGAAAAACTAAAAGCGCGTGGGCTTCCGCTCTGGTTGTTCAACGGAAATTGACGGTGTGCGGGCGAAGTTAGAGGTGCATAGAGCTAAGATTTGACTGTTATTGCTGGTGCATAGAGTTGATAGTTTTCGAGAAACCAAGGGGTGCGGATTTATCAACCGCGCGGTATTACCCTACTCTCCCCTATAAATGCGAAAGTCCGTTTGTTTGTTTGTTACGCCTTCACGTCGTAACTATTGAACCGATCATCATGAAATTTTGCATACACGTTGTCAGGGGTGCAGAAAAGGACATAGGGTACCTTCATCCAGAAAATACGTACAGTTCCCGAGGGATAGCAAAAAAAACTCCTTTATTCTCATAAGGACAGATTGTCAAAAAACCGAAAAAAGTACAGCTGCACACAAAAATTAATAGATTCTCATAAAGACAGATTCTCAAAATTTTATAAGCCGTGTTAATGGTTACAATTTTTTTTAAGTAGGCAGCTTGTGCATGCGTACAGACAGAAATACGCTATTTTCATAAAATCGTGTAGCGTTTTATAAATAAATTTTAATTCTTTTTGGACTTCTGCAGTTGATAAATAAAAATTAAATTACGTTATCAAGTACCAGGGTAGCATAAATTTAGAGGAGGCTAACGCGAAGCAGAAGGAATTTTGTACAATGACCCGTCTATAGGCACTTTATCTCTGTCGCTCTCGCGCTAACATTATTGTTGTGCCTGTGCGAGCGCAATAGTAATATGTTAGCGCAATTGTAAAAAAAAAAATCCTGTCTACGTCACCTATTACGGAGAAAATAAATTAAAAAGTGATCAAAAATTTAGAAGTTTATCTTCTCTGTATTTATGAGATCCTGGTACTTTAGTGTTGTTTTGTCTTACGAAAAATAAGAAAAAAAGCTATTCAAAATGAAGAAGTTAAACCTTCTTTTCTCTTTTTCTGCTCACCTGTACTTCTGTCCTTTTGAGAATCTGTCCTTTTGAGAATAAAGGAAAAAACTGTCCACGCAGACGAAGTCGCGGGCGGCCGCTAGTTATAAGCTTTGTTAGCTTTGTTTACATTTCATTTATAAAAATAATATCCATAAATATAATAAAATGTGTGCTGTCATACGTTGGTAAAAGTTGGCCATTTTGCGAATTAGTCCTTTTGAGAATTAGCCATTTTGCGAATTAGTCCTTTTAAGACTCGGTTGCCATTTTGCGAATTAGGCATTACCTAGCATTACCTATACGGCTAAACGCCAGCTGCGTTTACAGTCGTTAACACCCACTAATCCGCATTAGGTCAGCGTGGTGGGTTATGTCCCATCCTCCTTATCCACCCATAAGGAAGGCCTGTGCCCCAGCAGTGGGGACATCAAAAATGGCTGATATTGATACTCAATACTCAAATTGATATGAATAAAAATGTAGAGATGCTTACTCGTGTTACCAAGACTGACAATTCTGACATGCTTAGGTCTCGCTCTGCTCGGAGTAGCCCTCATGTGGCGTGCGTCGCCGTTGCCCGTAGCTGAAACGGTACTTAGTATTAAATAACTACCAAAATGTTTAGTTTAATCATTTAATAGTGTACTAGGTATGACTGTATTGTTCTTCTTTTCCTACCGATTCCATGTAATTTTTGAATAATATTTTAAGAGAAAGAAAATGCTCTATTATGTTTAACGTCGTGAACCGGTTAAGAACCAAAGTATGAATTATTTTTTGAAAGCAATAAAGCTGTGGACCTTTGGGAATCCCGTGTTGCCACTTCTGAATTGATGTAATTTTTTTTGCGATTAAAAAAGTCTTAAAAAAGAAAAACCTTAAAAAACAGCTCCAACATTTAAAAAAAGTGGGCCTTTTACTCAAATGGCCATTCTTATAAAAGCTTCTAACGCAAGTAGAACAGAATGGCAATGTATGGGGTTGACAGGAGCGCGTCAGCTTATGTCATTCCCATAAATTATCATTCTATTCTATTAACGTTAATTTTAGTAGAATGGGCATTTCATGGGGGCTGATGTGATAACGTTTGAATCATTTCAATCGGTTCAGCCATCTTCGAGTAATCGGTGGACATACATAAAAAACATACATACAGAGAACCTCCTCCTTTTTTTGAACTGGGTTAAAATACTAACCAGCCTTCTCCTTGGCCGTCTCTTTCTTAGCCCAGTTGAGCATCTCCTCGTACACAACAGTTATCAAGATCTGCAGCAGCACAGAACCTCCGACTGGGCTGATATGTGAAGGCATCGTCTTTTCGATTATCGTGCAAGCGTTAGTGAAGGAACGGGGTATGCATTCTAAGGACCTTGAAATGCACGATAGGCATAAAGACATTGTCTGGAAGAATAAAGATAATAAATATATGATTAGAAATATAACACCTTTTACAGATTACAAGTCCGTACATTATTAATTCAGGTGTTATTTTAGAATAATTAAGTTTGGATTTATTTGGTTTTTTGATTTCCCGACAACTATTCGACCTTTTAATTTTCAGCCTTTCGTCCATAGGTCTTGTAAAATTCGGTCATTTCCACTCCGGCATTGTAATACGTACCCGTTTTCACATCTTATGTTATTGGGCATAAGCATGATAAAAAAATAAATAAAAAATAAAATAAATCTTTCTAGGGGCCGTGGATACGGGATGCCTAAAGAAAAAAAGGATGCTTATTATTTTGTGAAATCACCCGCTCGGATATTTATTAAAATACATTCAAAATTAAATATTATTACTTAATTAAATGTATTAAAGTTATTTAAAAAACAATACTAAGCTACTGAATCTACCACCAGTTCACAAATTGGGAGGCCTCTCTGAGTTAGAACTTTCTCGGCCTTATTGCTTTAGTCATAGTCTGTTTCTACTATGCTTTTGTCGTCTCGTGACCACGACCCTTGAAAGATGGCGAAACGTCAGGAAATCAAATAAAAACCGGCCAAGTGCGTGTCGGGCCACACGCAGTAGAGTTCCGTAAAGTCGCATTACTAATTTCCCAGCAAAAATGTAAACAAAGAAACGTCACTGTCAAATTGACAAACTGACCCTGATAGTGACATTTTCAGATATTGAAAACCTTTGGTCACTTTTAAAACTTCTTAATTTGTATATTATATTTTGAGTCATTATAAATATAATGTCATCCAGGGTTATTTTTAAGTAGGATGGTAATCAGAAATTTTATCTTTACAACCTATCATAATTTTTGATGTTAAAAGTTCTTGAAACGAACTGATAAGAAAACTTTACTTAGATATTGACTGTATGTAAATTATCAAAAATACGTAGTATCACCGCCTGTTCCCCCCAATACCAAAAGACAAATGTTACTACTACAGCTACTACTTGTAATACTAATTTATATGAAATTTTATAAAAAGACCAAAGGTTGATGTGTATGGTTTGCAGTTGATGTGTGCACAGCGTCATAACATGTTTTCTACTATAAATCTGTTATTATGAAATATTAAATTATATTACTCTTTTTGACGCAAAACTCATGATTCAGAATATTTATCTAATCTATTTTAATTAGGTTTGTGATGAAAAACCATGTAAGTGTGTTTATTTCTTGACTTAGCAATATACTATTTCTTGTTGTGTTGTTTTGTTCTGGCAACACCTTTGTTTACATTTTTGCTGGGAAATTAGTAATGCGACTTTAGTTACCTTATATCATACTAAGTATATTTAATATCACTATGATTTTTCGCCTGCAAAATAACTTTGTTTTTCATTGTGTTTGTATACCTAAATGACAAATTTATATTTGCGGTGTCAGAAAATGTGCTATATCTCTAAAACCACTAAGTATATCTCGTTCAAACTAATTTTCGTTGAAAGTGTTTATTAATATCTACAGCATATACCTATATTTTTTGATTTTTCACTCTATTATTTTAAAAGTTAGAGGGGGGGAAACACATTTTACCACTTTGGAAGTGTTGATCTTTCAAACGGTTGACTTTAAAGACCTATCTATAGACACCCCACACGTAGAGGTTTGATGAAAAAATATCAGTTTCGGTTTCACGTATGGGGAGCCCCCTTAATATTTATATATTTTTAATTTTTGTGTGAAAATCGTAAAGCGGTTCACAGAATACATCTACTTACTAAGTTTAACTGTGTAATCCTAATACTTTCGGAATAAAGTGACTGTGACATACGGACGGACGGACGGACAGACAGACAGACAGACATGACCAATCTATAAGGGTTCCGTTTTTTGCCATTAGGCTACGGAACCCTAAAAACCAGTAAATGAAAACTAAATAAATTATTTATATTTATTTATTTATTTAGTATTATAAAATAACACCTGAATTATTAATATACCTACGCGCTGTAATTCGTAAAAAGTGTTTTATTTCCAACGTATGTTTGAAATAGTAGTTTCTTTGACACCTACTTGGTACATAGAAGCGCCAGATTGTACAGCATTGACAAGTATAGGTGGTATGAACTGCAACGCCGTGCCGACAATAGCCAGTACTCCTGCTAACCATGGCGGGCGACGATCACACCAAACCTGCACAATAACATAGAATTAAGGTGTGATACTTCCCAGCAACGCCACCATGGCGTAGAGATTTCTAAATACCCTCAAATGAAAGACCATAAAATGTACCTAATTGTACCCTAACTCAAAAAATTGTACCTCTGATATTTTCAGAGAAAAACGCAGTTGATTGTGGCGTTGCCAGGAAGTATGCTTCCTGGCAACGCCACGCTGTACCAGATTGAAATTGATCTCGTAGTAATGGCCAGAAATTGTACTTAATTTGTACCCCATTATTGAATTGAAACATGCTGAGTTTCGATAAAAAAAAAACATTTTTAAATTTACCTTGCTTGATTTGCAATACATGCAACGCATGTTGTTATTCATGTAAACTGATGTTTGGCTAAGGAGTTTCTATGCATTATGCAGTAGTAGGACCACAGAGGCAACCGCCTCTGTAGTCTAGTGGTTTGCCCACCCATGTGAGACGCAGGGGTCCGGGTTCGATTCCCTGGGGGGGTGCAATTTGTACGCGGTTTAGTTAGTTGTAGGGCTTATTTCAAGTCCGCCTGGCTAACTACCACCATCTTACCTATAATTACACACAATTTAATTGGTACCATATTAGTACAATTTATTAGGTACCATATATAACAATTTATTTATAAGTACCATATATATAATATAAGTACCATATAGTATAATTAATTAGGTACTTTTTAGTACAATTAATTTGGTACCATATAATACGATTTCTTTGGTACTAATTACTGCCATCTATTAGGTACTATTTAGTACCATTTATTTAGTACTAAATAGTACAATTTATTTGGTATTTTTTCGTGCCATTTATTTGGTACTATTAAGTACAATTAATTTGGTACCGTATAGTACAATTTATTAGGTACCCTTTAGTACAATATATTTGGTATCATATAGTACCATTTATTAGGTACTATTTAGTACCATTCATTTGGTACTATCTAGTACATATATTTGGTACCATATAATACAATTTATATGGTACCATATACATTACGATTTATTTGGAACTATTTAGTGTCATTTATTTGGTACGATTAAGTAAAATTAATTTGGTACCATATAGTACCATTCATTAGGTACCGACTATTAAGTACAATTTATTTGGATTTATATAGTACTATTTATTAGGTACTATTTAGTACAATTTATTTGGTACCGAATAGTACAATTAATTTGGTACCAAATAGTACAATTAATTTGGTACTTTTTAGTGCCATTCATTTGGTACTATTAAGTACAATTAATTTGGTTACGTATAGTACATTTCATTAGGTACTCTTTAGTACAATTGAATTGGTACCATATAGTACTATTTATTTGGTACTATTTAGTACCATAAATTTGGTACCATACAGTACATTGTATTTGGTACCATATAATACAATTAGTTTGATACTATTTAGTACAATTTATTTGGTACCATATATTACAATTTATTTAGTACTATTTAGAGCCATTTATTTGGTACTATTAAGTACAATTAATTTGGCACTATATAGTACCATTTATTAGGTACTTTTTAGTACAATTTATTTAAAACCATACAGTACAATTTATTTGGTACCATATAATACAATTTATTTAGTATTATTTAGAGCCATTTATTTTAGTACTATTAAGTACAATTAATTTGGCACTATATAGTATCATTTATTAGGTACTATTAAGTACAATTTATTTAAAACCATACAGTACAATTTATTTGGTACTATTAATTTTATTTATTTATAAATATTTTTTGTACAAACTACAAATACATCAACTAAGGTACAAATGGTGGACTTAATGCTAAGAGCATTCTCTACCAGTCAAAATATTTACATGCATGTACAAAATACATTAGTGGCGCCACCATTTACTTACTGACATGACAGACAACCAAGTGCAAAAAGAGCCTTGTCGCACTATATGTGTAGCATAAGAATTGTGTAGCTAAATCTTTATTCTGTTTAATGAGCTCAATAAATAATTTAATTATACCAAACACATAAATTAAAATGTTGTTTTATTAGTTTACAAAATAAGATTAGTGTGATCCTAGTGCATACATTTACGCAAAATAAATTACATCAACGACAGTAATTTTAAGATTCTTATAAATCGTAATACTTTTTACGATACCGATGATCGTCAAAAATTACGATCTCATAAAGTTAATATACCTAGATGAAAACCAGCGGTTTACGATTATCGGCATTGGTATCGTTGCATCCCTAGTTTGTATTAATGTATTTTGAATGCATGAATAAATATATATTTTTGTTGGTGACTGGTAGAGAATGCTCTTAGCATTAAGTCCGCCATTTGTACCTTACTTGATGTATTTGTACAAAAAAGATTTATAAATAAATATAATAAATAGTACTAAATAAATTGTATTACATGGTACCAAATATGTGAGAAGAATAAAAGAAGGCAATGTGAGACATTTATTTCAATATCCTGGTTATGACTGTCTAAGTTACCGAATAAGTTATTAATTCTTAATTTATCACATGTCTTAGATTTATTAGCTTTTAACATTACATTAAATATTGTAATTTTATTACACTATTATTACTGTCATAAAAGGAGTAATACTTAACTACATTACCAGACAGTTTAGAGCACCGATATGTGCCGTGTCCGACAGTTGGACAACGTCTGAGCTATCGATACCTGCGCAAGCCGTTTTTATACACGTGCGCAAACAAGCCCGGTGGCGTGATGGCGTAGTGGGGAGGCGCACGTGCACACAGTTGTTTTACGAGTTGTTTAGGGACTTTTATTCATAAATTACATTGATAAAATTCATTACTTGTAACAAGTATATTAATTGTAATAAAAATATACTAATTACATTGTATTTTATTTATTTACTAAGAAAAAGACGTGCATTCTCCCACAAATACATTGTACTTAATAGTACCAAATTAATGGCACTAAAAAGTACCAAATAAATTGTAATAAATGAAACCAAATAAATGGTACTAAATAGTACCAAATTAATGGCACTAAAAAGTACCAAATAAGTTTGTACTAAATAGTACCTAATAAATAGTACTATATGGTATCATACTAATTGTACTAAATAGTACCAAATAAATTGTACTATATGGTACCAAATAAATTGTACTTAATAACACCTAATAAATTTTTGATATTTGGGATGTATTTAATAGCACTTTAAATTTGATGAAAACAGCTTTAAAATTGTATATCAGCACTTTAAAATAATGATAGACCTATAATCTAATATTTTCACTACAAAAATAATGGTTTGCACTATAACAATTTTGTCAGCACTTTAAAATAATAATAGATCTATAATTAATATAATCACTACAAAAATAATGGTTTGCACTTTAACTATGTCCCAACTCCGAAACCATTTAATTTCTGTCAACCCATGTCAGACTAATGAGATGGCAAGATGATAACAACTTGTGGCATAATGCATACACGCCATCAGGTCGGTTCTGGCGTTGTTGGTCACAATGGAACCTAACCTCCTCCTCAGCTCCTCTCTCGCTGCGCCCGCTCATCGTCGCATCTAGTCGTCTGTTTACCAGTACTAAAGTTATAAAATTAATTTGTATGGTGCAAAGTATTAATTTTAAAGCTAAACAATTAAATTGTAAAGTGCAAAGTATTAATTTTAACGCTTAGCATATTTATAGTGGAAACCATTATTTTTAAAGTTCATTCAATAAGTTTTGAAGCTAAACATTTTAAAGTGTATTACATTATTTTTAAAGTGCATTTATATATTCCCCTTGATATTTTAGGCATTCACAATGCTATTTTTCTATTAAGATAAATATTTTAATAGCAAAAATACTAAAAAAAATCGACTCACCCGTAGCAGCTCAGAAAGGATTTGAACCCTCACCCTTGGGATTCCGGCCCATTGCACTAACCAATTATGGCATAATTGGGTCTTGGAGGCAACTCGGTAGCATAATTGGTTAGTGCATTGGGCCGGAATCTAAAGAGCGGGTTCGAATCCTGTCTGAGATGCTACGGGTGAGTCGATTTTTTCTAATATTTCTTCTATTAAAATATTTATCTTAATCCTACTAATATTATAAATGTGAAAGTTTGTGGGTTTGGATGTTTAGATGTTTGGATGTTTGTTCCTCAATCACGCAAAAACTACTGAACGGATTTGGTTAAAATTTGGCACACAGATAGTAGATAGCCTGGATTAAAACATAGGATACATTTTATCCCGATATTCCCACGGGAACGGGAACCACGCGGGTGAAACCGCGGGCGGCCGCTAGTTCCTAATAAATGGCAATGTATGTGTGAGTCCGTTACGCCAGCAGGAAAGATGCTCCTAGAGGGAAGCGAGTTTGATGAATAATTTGTGCGCAATTCGGTGTAAATGTGCGCCAAATAAAAAATTTGTGGGCCTTATACTTTTGGAATAAAACGGGAAAAACGGATTCTGCTGGGGTAACGGTGCTCCAGCAGGAAGAATCTAAACTAATGATCGGAGAGAAATAAAAGATATATGTGCGGGTAGCTTGATACTAGCAGGAAATGTGCGCCAAATATAAAATTTGTGGGCCTTATAGTTTTGGAGATATTTGATTTCCTGCTGGCGTAACGTTTTGCCAGATCCCAGATCTCGGAAACTACTAAATGTGCGATCTTACAGTAAACACATATAAGTAGCTCCTAATTTGTGCTATTTGTGCGGTAGAAAACATTTCAAAAATATTCACAGATTTTGAAGTAATCAGACATTTTCTGAAAACAGAAAAAAAATTCTAGCGCCTAAACTACCACCTAAATAGAGAAACCAAAAACGGTGTTCTATTCTTCTTATTATTTCTCATTACCATAAAAATTTTGAAAACCGCACATTTACGCGTTTTTGAATAATACCCACATGAAGGTTAGACTGACCATGTCATGACTTTGACGGTCAGCAGGATAAAAATATCAGAGACTATTTAGATCCTGGAAGAATAATCTGTGCGGTTACTAAAGTACATGCTCTGAAAATTTCAGCTTCAAATTCTTCGTATTAAAGGAAATATCAATTAAAATCCAAAACAACTGTCAGTATTCCGATTAACCGACCAAATTCGATAGACCACCAAAAAGCGACGCGTTCATACATATTGATGACCTCCTTAACTTTGTTGTTGAACAGGTTTTTACACGTCACGTCTACGTACATTTAAGTAAAAAAGTGATTTGAGTGAGTGCTTTTATTTAAATAACGAATGAAGTTATTTCTGTTTCATTTCATTTTTACTTGAATTAAATGAATTTTAACATTATTTTAGTAGAAAAATAAAGGATGTTTTGTAAAAAAAGTAAAAAATTTAAGATGGCGGCCAACTTTTTTTTTGTGGGCCGATTTCGATGAAACTCTGTTTTTGGTAATATTTCGACAAGAAAATAGCAACGCAACGCAATGTTAAAAAAGTAATAAATTCAAGATGGCGGCCATCTTTTTTGTTTGTGGGTCGATTTCGATGAAACTCGGTTTTCGCTACTGTTTTGACAAGAAAACAGCAACGCAATGTTAAAAATGTAAAAAATTCAAGATGGCCGCCACCTTTTTTGTTTGCGGGCCGATTTCAATGAAACTCGGTTTTTGCTACTGTTTTGTCAAGAAAACAGAAACGCAATGTTAAAAATGTAAAAAATTCAAGATGGCGGCCAACTTTTTTGTTTGTGAGCCGATTTCGATGAAACTCGGTTTCTGATACTATTTTGACAAGAAAACAACAACGCAATGTTAAAAATGCAAAAATTCAAGATGGCGGCCAACTTTTTTGTTTGCGGGCCGATTTCGATGAAAATTTGGTTTTTGGTAGTATTTTGACAAGAAAACAGCAACGCAATGTTGCAAATTTTTAAAATTCAAGATGGCGGCCAACTTTTTAGTTTGCGGGCCGATTTCGATGAAACTCGGTTTTTGGTAGTATTTTGACAAGAAAACAGCAACACATTGTTAAAAAAGTAAAAAATTCAAGATGGGGGCCAACTTTTTTGTTTGCGGGCCGATTTCAATGAAACTCGGTTTCTGCTACTGTTTTGTCAATAAAACAGCAACGCAATGTTGCAAATTTTAAAAATTCAAGATGGTGGCCAACTTTTTAGTTTGCAGGCCGATTTCGATGAAACTCGGTTTTTGGTAGTATTTTGACAAGAAAACAGCAACGCAATGTTAGAAAGTAAAAAATTCAAGATGGCGGCCAACTTTTTGTTTGTGGGCCGATTTCGATGAAACTCGGTTTTTGTAGTATTTTGGCAAGAAAACAGCAACACAATGTTAAAAAAGTAAAAAGTTCAAGATGGCGGCCAACTTTTTTGTTTGTGGGCCGATTTCGATGAAACTCGGTTTCTGATACTATTTTCATTATTCATTTATTATCATTATGGCCCGTCCGCTTTATCCATCCACAAGCCAAAAGGAAGGTCTCTTCCCCAGCAGCCAGCGGGGCATTAAAAATGGCTGATATGCATGGTTATTTGTGATGCCGTCTGTATAAAATTTTAACTCATCGGCGGAAAACAATCCTGTCTCAAACTCACTCAGACGAAAGTATTTTTAGTAAGCACGACCATTTATGGCAAACTAGCTTCAGCCCACGACTTCATCCAGATTTACATTCGAGAAAATCCCTAGGAAACCTTAAACCAAGATAATAGTATCCTCCTATGTTGTAATCCGGCTTATAAACTATCATTTCATCCAAATCCGTTTTGCGTAATTGATTAACAATCATTCAAACAGGCAAACTTTCATATTTATGATTAAGTAGAATAATACGGCCACCTCCGAAGCGCTCGAAATAGGATTTTTTTGCTACATAAAATGGGACTGCTATTTAGCTAAGACTTAATTTCTCATTTTTTATTTAAGTTATTATTAAGTTTTATACCTCAACTGAAAGCTGAATAAATGGTGATGTTTTTAAAATATTATTTGCGCTTAGTTACTGGGATGTTTTTAAAGATATTTGCTATTGTTTCCAAAACATCTGAAAAAATAAAATTAAATACAAAAAAAAGCCGCCATCTTTGATTTTTTATAATTTTTAACATTGCATTGTTATTTTCCTGTCAAAATAGTACCAAAAACCGAATTTCATCGAAATCGGCCCACAAACAAAAAAGATGGCAGCCATCTTTGATTTTAATTTTTTTAACATTGCGTTGCTGTTTTCTCGTCAAAATACTACCAAAAACCGAGTTTCATCGAAATCGGCCCGCAAATTTAAAAACTGGCCGCCATCTTGGATTTTTTATTTTTTTAACATCGCTATGTTATTTTTTTGTCAAAATAGTATCAGAAACCGAGTTTCGTCGAAATCGGCCCACAAACAAAAAAGATGGCTACCATCTTGGATTTTTATTTTTTTTAACATTGCGTTGCTGTTTTCTTGTCAAAATACTACTAAAAACCGAGTTTCATCGAAATCAGCCCACAAAAAAAAAGATGGCCGCCATCTTGGATTTTTAATTTTTTTAACATTGCATTGTTATTTTCTTGTCAAAATAGTACTAGAAACCGAGTTTCGCCGAAATCGGCCCACAAACAAAAAAGATGGCTGCCATCTTGGATTTTTTTAGTTTTTTAACATTGCTTTGTTATTTTTTTGTCAAAATAGTACCAAAAATCGAGTTTCATCGAAATAGGCCCACAAACAAAGAAGATGGCCGCCATCTTGGATTTTTTGTTTTTTTTTACATTGCGTTGCTGTTTTCTCGTCAAAATACTACAAAAAACCGAGTTTCATCGAAATCGGCCCGAAAACCAAAAATTTGCCCGCCATCTTAAATTTTTTACATTTTTAACACTGCGTTGCTGTTTTCTTGTCAAAATAGTACCAGAAACCGAGTTTCGTCGAAATCGGCTCACAAACAAAAAAGATGGTCGCCATCTTGGATTTTTATTTTTTTTAACATTGCTTTACCTATTATTTTTTTGTCATAAAAGTACCAGAAACCGAGTTTCGTCGAAATCGGTCCACAAACAAAGAAGATGGCCGCCATCTTGGATTTTTAATTTTTTTAACATTGCATTGATATTATCTTGTCAAAATAGTATCAAAAACCGAGTTTCATCGAAATATGCCCACAAACAAAAAAGATGGCCGCCATCTTGGAACTTATTTTTTCATTATTATTTCCTAATTGAGTACTAATTTAATATTTATTTTATACTTAGTTAGCCCTAAATTAGTAATGATTTACAAATAAAATTTTAGTCCCTTACACTTTTAGTCGTTGCGTCAAACTGTCTAGACGAACGGCGGCTTTTGCGCCAGCACAAAGGGCGATTGAAGTCCGACTGTAAGAAAAATACTCTCTCGGCTGTGGTATTGGTATGAATACAGGCTCAAACTAACTATTTAAAAGTTAAAACACTATTTACCCACATTTGCCAATAAGAAGTTATGAACGCGACTGTACAAACAATTTTTCTGCATAATACGACACAATAAAGAAGGTCATCAATATGTATGAACGCGTCGCTTTTTGGTGGTCTATCGAATTTGGTCGGTTAATCGGAATACTGACAGTTGTTTTGGATTTTAATTGATATTTCCTTTAATACGAAGAATTTGAAGCTGAAATTTTCAGAGCATGTACTTCAGTAACCGCACAGATTATTCTTTGGGCCAGGATCTAAATAGTCTCTGATATTTTTATCCTGCTGATCGTCAAAGTCATGACATGGTCAGTCTAACCTTCATGTGGGTATTATTCAAAAACGCGTAAATGTGCGGTTTTCAAAATTTTTATGGTAATGAGAAATAATAAGAAGAATAGAACACCGTTTCTGGTTTCTCTATTTAGGTGGTAGTTTAGGCGCTAGAATTTTTTTTCTGTTTTCAGAAAATGTCTGATTACTTCAAAATCTGTGAATATTTTTGAAATGTTTTCTACCGCACAAATAGCACAAATTAGGAGCTACTTATATGTGTTTACTGTAAGATCGCACATTTAGTAGTTTCCGAGATCTGGGATCTGGCAAAACGTTACGCCAGCAGGAAATCAAATATCTCCAAAACTATAAGGCCCACAAATTTTATATTTGGCGCACATTTCCTGCTAGTATCAAGCTACCCGCACATATATCTTTTATTTCTCTCCGATCATTAGTTTAGATTCTTCCTGCTGGAGCACCATTACCCCAGCAGAATCCGTTTTTCCCGTTTTATTCCAAAAGTATAAGGCCCACAAATTTTTTATTTGGCGCACATTTACACTGAATTGCGCACAAATTATTCATCAAACTCGCTTCCCTCTAGGAGCATCTTTCCTGCTGGCGTAACGGACTCTGTATGTGTGACCACGCGACCCAGCCGAACGAGTATAGTATAAGCAAATGGGTCCTTAGATATCATCTGGTTCAGGAAGATGCGAATTTCGATAGAATATTCCTGCCGTTCAGAGAAGCGATAGGTTCGTTTGAGCTTACACCAAAGCAAGTAGTTATCCACCTACCTTGAGTCTTTCTACGCATCCTCCAGCTCACAGCAGTTGTATTCCTTCAGGGTGAGCGATGATGGTGGGCCCCACCGTGGTGGTTCACGAACAGAAGTCCAGCTGGCACTCTCACGCACTCGGTTGTTTGGAAAACGATTATATAGATGCTAGCAGACAGGATAAATACAATTACATATTATGTTTTTGGAATCACACACTCCGAATTTTTTGGTTTTTTGATAATTTTCAACGCCGCGATGTGTCGTGCAAGCCGGTGAATTTTCTAGTGTCTTAGATTTATTAGCTTTAACATAAAAAAGTACCTGATAAATGGAACTATACAGTACCAAATTAATTGTACTTAATAGTACCAAATAAATGGCTTTAAATAGTACTAAACTAGCGGCCGCCCGCGGTTTCACCCGCGTGGTTCCCGTTCCCGTGGGAATGTCGGGATAAGAAGTATCCTATTTTTTAATCTAGGCTATTTACTATCTGTGTGCCAAATTTCAACCAAATCCGTTTAGTAGTTTTTGCGTGATTGAGGAACAAACATCTAAACATCCAAACCCACAAACTTTCACATTTATAATATTAGTAGGATTAATTGTATTATATGGTACCAAATAAATTGTATTGTATGGTTTCAAATAAATTGTACTAAAAAGTACCTAATAAATGGTACTATATAGTGCCAAATTAATTGTACTTAATAGTACCAAAATAAATGGCTCTAAATAATACTAAATAAATTGTATTATATGGTACCAAATAAATTGTACTGTATGGTTTCAAATAAATTGTACTAAAAAGTACCTAATAAATGGTACTATACAAGGTGTTTGGTAAAAGCCTTATAAAGCCGAATAGGGTAGATAGGGACCATCAAACTGAACAACTTTTACAATAGGACCAACTCTGAAATCGCGAAAAAAAAATCAGCTGTTTCATACATTTTGAAATTTTCGTTATAAATTTTTGTATGAAACAGCTGATTTTTTTTTCGCGATTTCAGAGTTGGTTCCATAGTAAAAGTTGTTCAGTTGGATGGTCCATATCTACATGTAAGTGAACTTAGCAGAACAATGTCCAGCAGATCAAAAATAAATGTGAGTTCTATTCGCATGCAGCTGAGTTCTACAGTTCCTGATAGTTTTTAAAAATAGTTCTGGCGTTTTTACCTGAAAAAGTCGATTGACAAAATGATCTGCTAACTTCCCGTAGCAGATCATTTTGCAGCAAATAAAAAAAAATGTGAGTTCTTCTCGTATGCGGCTGAGTTTTACAGTTCCTGATACTTTTTAGAAATAGTTCTGGCGTTTAACCTTAAAAGAGTCAATAAACAAAATGATCTGCCAACTTCCCGTAGCAGATCATTTTACAGCAGATCAAAAATAAATGTGAGTTATACTCGCATGTGGCTCAGTTCTACAGTTCCTGATAATTTTCGGGAATAGTTCTGAACTCCCGTTCGAGTGCCAGCAGATCATGTCCCAATGTTTAAAAAAACTCAAAAATATTTTTATAAATAGTTTACACGATTCCTAGAAGCTAGAACTCTTTCGATGTTGATATATCCGTACAAGACCTATATAATAAGAAAGAACTTTATTCAAGTCCAAAACTCACGTTTGAGTGCCAGCAGACCATGTCCGAAATTTTGAAAAAAAAAAATTTTTCGTCGTTTAAACACTTTCTAGAAGCTAGAACTCTTTCGTTTTTCACCGTCACGTATAAGCACTACAATCTATAACACGATTAAGGTCTAGAACTCATGCTCGACTGCCAGCAGATCTTGTTAAAACGTTCTAAAAGAATGAAAATATTATTTTACCATTTCAAAAGACTGTAAAAAGATTTTTAGTTTTTAACATATCCGTATCATAATTACAATCCAGAACTTGAATCAAGTTCAGAACAAATTTTCTAGTGCCAGCAGAACTTGAACGAACGTTTGAAAAAAGGAAAGAAATATAAAAATATTTAGATTATACACAAAAGTATTTAAACAAAATTTCTTGAAGCCAGAACTCTTTTGTTTTTGACACAACAGCATCAAGTCTATATAAAAATACTCAAATCAAGTCCAAAACTCACTCATAGGTGCCAGCAGATCATGTCTGAATGTTCGAAAAAGAGAAAAAGTTATAAAAATATTTAAATATTTACTAAAGTAACTAAGTCAAATCTTAGATGCCAGAGCTCTTTTGTTTTTGACATATGAGCATCAAGTCTATATAAAAATACTAAAATCAAGTCCAGAACTCACTCATAGGTGCCAGCAGATCATGTCTGAATGTTCGAAAAAGAGGAAAAAAGATATAAAAATATTTAAATATTTACTAAAGTAACTTAGTCGAATCTTAGATGTCAGAACTCTTTTGTTTTTACATATCAGCATTAAGTCTATATTAAAATACTCGAATCAAGTCCAGAACTCACTTAAAGGTGCCAGCAGATCATGTCTGAATGTTCGAAAAAGAGAAAAAGTTATAAAAATATTTAAATATTTACTAAAGTGACTAAGTCGAATCTTACATGCCAGAACTCTTCTGTTTTTGACATACCAGCATTAAGTCTATATTAAAATACTCGAATCAAGTCCAGAACTCACTCATAGGTGCCAGCAGATCATGTCTGAATGTTCGAAAAAGAGAAAAAGTTATAAAAATATTTAAATATTTACTAAAGTGACTAAGTCGAATCTTAGATGCCAGAACTCTTTTGTTTTTGACAAATCAGCATCAAGTCTATATTAAATTACTCGAATCAAGTCCAGAACTCACTTTAAGGTACCAGCAGATCATGTCTGAATGTACGAAAAAGAGAAAAAATTATAAAAATATTTAAAAATTTACCAAAGTAATTTAGTCGAAACTTAGATCTCAGAACTCTTTTGTTTTTGACATATCAACATTATGTCTATATAAAAATACTCGAATCAAGTCCAGAACTCACTTAAAGGTGCCAGCAGATCATGTCTGAATGTTCGAAAAAGAGAAAAAGTTGTAAAAATATTTAAATATTTACTAAAGTAACAAAGTCAAATCTTAGATGCCAGAACTCTGTTGTTTTTGACATACCAGCATTAAGTCTATATTAAAATACTCGAATCAAGTCCAGAACTCACTCATAGGTGCCAGCAGATCATGTCTGAATGTTCGAAAGAGAGAAAAAGTTATAAAAATATTTAAATATTTACTAAAGTGACTAAGTCGAATCTTAGATGCCAGAACTCTTTTGTTTTTGACATATCAGCATCAAGTCTATATTAAAAAATTCAAATTAAGTCCAGAACTCACTTTAAGGTACCAGCAGATCATGTCTGAATGTACGAAAAAGAGAAAAAATTATAAAAATATAAAAAAAATTACCAAAGTAATTTAGTCGAATTTAGATCTCAGAACTCTTTTGTTTTTGACATATCAACATTAAGTCTATATAAAAATACTCGAATCAAGTCCAGAACTCACTTAAAGGTGCCAGCAGATCATGTCTGAATGTTCGAAAAAGAGAAAAAGTTATAAAAATATTAAAAAAATTACTAAAGTAACTAAGTCAAATCTAAGATACCAGAACTCTTTTGTTTTTGAGATACCAGCATTGAGTCTATATTAAAATACTCGAATCAAGTCCAAAACTCACTCATAGGTGCCAGCAGATCACGTCTGAATGTTCGAAAAAGAGAAAAAGTTATAAAAATATTTAAATATTTACTAAAGTGACTAAGTCGAATCTTAGATGCCAGAACTCTTTTGTTTTTGACATATCAGCACCAAGTCTATATTAAAAAACTCAAATTAAGTCCAGAACTCACTTTAAGGTACCAGCAGATCATGGCTGAATGTACGAAAAAGAGAAAAAATTATAAAAATATTTAAAAATTTACTAAAGTGACTAAGTCGAATCTTAGATGCCAGAGCTCTTTTGTTTTTGACATATCAACATTGAGTCTATATAAAAATACTCGAATCAAGTCCAGAACTCACTTAAAGGTGCCAGCAGATCATGTCTGAATGTTCGAAAAAGAGAAAAAGTTATAAAAATATTTAAATAATTACTAAAGTAACTAAGTCAAATCTTAGATGCCAGAACTCTTTTGTTTTTGACATATCAACATTGAGTCTATATAAAAATACTCGAATCAAGTCCAGAACTCACTTAAAGGTGCCAGCAGATCATGTCTGAATGTTCGAAAAAGAGAAAAAGTTATAAAAATATTTAAATATTTACTAAAGTAACTAAGTCAAATCTTAAATGCCAGAACTCTTTTGTTTTTGACATATCAGCATCGAGTTTATATTAAAATACTCGAATCAAGTCCAGAACTCACTTAAAGGTGCCAGCAGATCATGTCTGAATGTTCGAAAAAGAGAAAAAGTTATAAAAATATTAAAAAAATTACTAAAGTAACTAAGTCAAATCTTAGATACCAGAACTCTTTTGTTTTTGACATACCAGCATTGAGTCTATATTAAAATACTCGAATCAAGTCCAGAACTCACTCATAGGTGCCAGCAGATCATGTCTGAATGTTCGAAAAAGAGAAAAAGTTATAAAAATATTTAAATATTTACTAAAGTGACTAAGTCGAATCTTAGATGCCAGAACTCTTTTGTTTTTGACATATCAGCATCAAGTCTATATTAAAAAACTCAAATTAGGTCCAGAACTCACTTTAAGGTACCAGCAGATCATGGCTGAATGTACGAAAAAGAGAAAAAATTATAAAAATATTTAAAAATTTACTAAAGTGACTAAGTCGAATCTTAGATGCCAGAGCTCTTTTGTTTTTGACATATCAACATTGAGTCTATAAAAAAATACTCGAATCAAGTCCAGAACTCACTTAAAGGTGCCAGCAGATCATGTCTGAATGTTCGAAAAAGAGAAAAAGTTATAAAAATATTTAAATATTTACTAAAGTAACTAAGTCAAATCTTAGATGCCAGAACTCTTTTGTTTTTGACATATCAACATTGAATCTTTATAAAAATACTCAAATCAAGTCCAGAACTCACTTAAAGGTGCCAGCAGATCATGTCTGAATGTTCGAAAAAGAGAAAAAGTTATAAAAATATTAAAAAAATTACTAAAGTAACTAAGTCAAATCTAAGATACCAGAACTCTTTTGTTTTTGAGATACCAGCATTGAGTCTATATTAAAATACTCGAATCAAGTCCAGAACTCACTCATAGGTGCCAGCAGATCACGTCTGAATGTTCGAAAAAGAGAAAAAGTTATAAAAATATTTAAATATTTACTAAAGTGACTAAGTCGAATCTTAGATGCCAGAACTCTTTTGTTTTTGACATATCAGCACCAAGTCTATATTAAAAAACTCAAATTAAGTCCAGAACTCACTTTAAGGTACCAGCAGATCATGGCTGAATGTACGAAAAAGAGAAAAAATTATAAAAATATTTAAAAATTTACTAAAGTGACTAAGTCGAATCTTAGATGCCAGAGCTCTTTTGTTTTTGACATATCAACATTGAGTCTATATAAAAATACTCGAATCAAGTCCAGAACTCACTTAAAGGTGCCAGCAGATCATGTCTGAATGTTCGAAAAAGAGAAAAAGTTATAAAAATATTTAAATAATTACTAAAGTAACTAAGTCAAATCTTAGATGCCAGAACTCTTTTGTTTTTGACATATCAACATTGAGTCTATATAAAAATACTCGAATCAAGTCCAGAACTCACTTAAAGGTGCCAGCAGATCATGTCTGAATGTTCGAAAAAGAGAAAAAGTTATAAAAATATTTAAATATTTACTAAAGTAACTAAGTCAAATCTTAAATGCCAGAACTCTTTTGTTTTTGACATATCAGCATCGAGTTTATATTAAAATACTCGAATCAAGTCCAGAACTCACTTAAAGGTGCCAGCAGATCATGTCTGAATGTTCGAAAAAGAGAAAAAGTTATAAAAATATTAAAAAAATTACTAAAGTAACTAAGTCAAATCTTAGATACCAGAACTCTTTTGTTTTTGACATACCAGCATTGAGTCTATATTAAAATACTCGAATCAAGTCCAGAACTCACTTAAAGGTGCCAGCAGATCATGTCTGAATGTTCGAAAAAGAGAAAAAGTTATAAAAATATTTAAATATTTACTAAAGTGACTAAGTCGAATCTTAGATGCCAGAACTCTTTTGTTTTTGACATATCAGCATCAAGTCTATATTAAAAAACTCAAATTAGGTCCAGAACTCACTTTAAGGTACCAGCAGATCATGGCTGAATGTACGAAAAAGAGAAAAAATTATAAAAATATTTAAAAATTTACTAAAGTGACTAAGTCGAATCTTAGATGCCAGAGCTCTTTTGTTTTTGACATATCAACATTGAGTCTATAAAAAAATACTCGAATCAAGTCCAGAACTCACTTAAAGGTGCCAGCAGATCATGTCTGAATGTTCGAAAAAGAGAAAAAGTTATAAAAATATTTAAATATTTACTAAAGTAACTAAGTCAAATCTTAGATGCCAGAACTCTTTTGTTTTTGACATATCAACATTGAATCTATATAAAAATACTCAAATCAAGTCCAGAACTCACTTAAAGGTGCCAGCAGATCATGTCTGAATGTTCGAAAAAGAGAAAAAGTTATAAAAATATTAAAAAAATTACTAAAGTAACTAAGTCAAATCTAAGATACCAGAACTCTTTTGTTTTTGAGATACCAGCATTGAGTCTATATTAAAATACTCGAATCAAGTCCAGAACTCACTCATAGGTGCCAGCAGATCATGTCTGAATGTTCGAAAAAGAGAAAAAGTTATAAAAATATTTAAATATTTACTAAAGTGACTAAGTCGAATCTTAGATGCCAGAACTCTTTTGTTTTTGACATATCAGCACCAAGTCTATATTAAAAAACTCAAATTAAGTCCAGAACTCACTTTAAGGTACCAGCAGATCATGGCTGAATGTACGAAAAAGAGAAAAAATTATAAAAATATTTAAAAATTTACTAAAGTGACTAAGTCGAATCTTAGATGCCAGAGCTCTTTTGTTTTTGACATATCAACATTGAGTCTATATAAAAATACTCGAATCAAGTCCAGAACTCACTTAAAGGTGCCAGCAGATCATGTCTGAATGTTCGAAAAAGAGAAAAAGTTATAAAAATATTTAAATAATTACTAAAGTAACTAAGTCAAATCTTAGATGCCAGAACTCTTTTGTTTTTGACATATCAACATTGAGTCTATATAAAAATACTCGAATCAAGTCCAGAACTCACTTAAAGGTGCCAGCAGATCATGTCTGAATGTTCGAAAAAGAGAAAAAGTTATAAAAATATTTAAATATTTACTAAAGTAACTAAGTCAAATCTTAAATGCCAGAACTCTTTTGTTTTTGACATATCAGCATCGAGTTTATATTAAAATACTCGAATCAAGTCCAGAACTCACTTAAAGGTGCCAGCAGATCATGTCTGAATGTTCGAAAAAGAGAAAAAGTTATAAAAATATTAAAAAAATTACTAAAGTAAATAAGTCAAATCTTAGATACCAGAACTCTTTTGTTTTTGACATACCAGCATTGAGTCTATATTAAAATACTCGAATCAAGTCCAGAACTCACTCATAGGTGCCAGCAGATCATGTCTGAATGTTCGAAAAAGAGAAAAAGTTATAAAAATATTTAAATATTTACTAAAGTGACTAAGTCGAATCTTAGATGCCAGAACTCTTTTGTTTTTGACATATCAGCATCAAGTCTATATTAAAAAACTCAAATTAGGTCCAGAACTCACTTTAAGGTACCAGCAGATCATGGCTGAATGTACGAAAAAGAGAAAAAATTATAAAAATATTTAAAAATTTACTAAAGTGACTAAGTCGAATCTTAGATGCCAGAGCTCTTTTGTTTTTGACATATCAACATTGAGTCTATATAAAAATACTCGAATCAAGTCCAGAACTCACTTAAAGGTGCCAGCAGATCATGTCTGAATGTTCGAAAAAGAGAAAAAGTTATAAAAATATTTAAATATTTACTAAAGTAACTAAGTCAAATCTTAGATGCCAGAACTCTTTTGTTTTTGACATATCAACATTGAATCTTTATAAAAATACTCAAATCAAGTCCAGAACTCACTTAAAGGTGCCAGCAGATCATGTCTGAATGTTCGAAAAAGAGAAAAAGTTATAAAAATATTAAAAAAATTACTAAAGTAACTAAGTCAAATCTAAGATACCAGAACTCTTTTGTTTTTGAGATACCAGCATTGAGTCTATATTAAAATACTCGAATCAAGTCCAGAACTCACTCATAGGTGCCAGCAGATCACGTCTGAATGTTCGAAAAAGAGAAAAAGTTATAAAAATATTTAAATATTTACTAAAGTGACTAAGTCGAATCTTAGATGCCAGAACTCTTTTGTTTTTGACATATCAGCACCAAGTCTATATTAAAAAACTCAAATTAAGTCCAGAACTCACTTTAAGGTACCAGCAGATCATGGCTGAATGTACGAAAAAGAGAAAAAATTATAAAAATATTTAAAAATTTACTAAAGTGACTAAGTCGAATCTTAGATGCCAGAGCTCTTTTGTTTTTGACATATCAACATTGAGTCTATATAAAAATACTCGAATCAAGTCCAGAACTCACTTAAAGGTGCCAGCAGATCATGTCTGAATGTTCGAAAAAGAGAAAAAGTTATAAAAATATTTAAATAATTACTAAAGTAACTAAGTCAAATCTTAGATGCCAGAACTCTTTTGTTTTTGACATATCAACATTGAGTCTATATAAAAATACTCGAATCAAGTCCAGAACTCACTTAAAGGTGCCAGCAGATCATGTCTGAATGTTCGAAAAAGAGAAAAAGTTATAAAAATATTTAAATATTTACTAAAGTAACTAAGTCAAATCTTAAATGCCAGAACTCTTTTGTTTTTGACATATCAGCATCGAGTTTATATTAAAATACTCGAATCAAGTCCAGAACTCACTTAAAGGTGCCAGCAGATCATGTCTGAATGTTCGAAAAAGAGAAAAAGTTATAAAAATATTAAAAAAATTACTAAAGTAACTAAGTCAAATCTTAGATACCAGAACTCTTTTGTTTTTGACATACCAGCATTGAGTCTATATTAAAATACTCGAATCAAGTCCAGAACTCACTCATAGGTGCCAGCAGATCATGTCTGAATGTTCGAAAAAGAGAAAAAGTTATAAAAATATTTAAATATTTACTAAAGTGACTAAGTCGAATCTTAGATGCCAGAACTCTTTTGTTTTTGACATATCAGCATCAAGTCTATATTAAAAAACTCAAATAAGGTCCAGAACTCACTTTAAGGTACCAGCAGATCATGTCTGAATGTACGAAAAAGAGAAAAAATTATAAAAATATTTAAAAATTTACTAAAGTGACTAAGTCGAATCTTAGATGCCAGAGCTCTTTTGTTTTTGACATATTAACATTGAGTCTATATAAAAATACTCGAATCAAGTCCAGAACTCACTTAAAGGTGCCAGCAGATCATGTCTGAATGTTCGAAAAAGAGAAAAAGTTATAAAAATATTTAAATATTTACTAAAGTAACTAAGTCAAATCTTAGATGCCAGAACTCTTTTGTTTTTGACAAATCAACATTGAGTCTATATAAAAATACTTGAATCAAGTCCAGAACTCACTTAAAGGTGCCAGCAGATCATGTCTGAATGTTCGAAAAAGAGAAAAAGTTATAAAAATATTTAAATATTTACTAAAGTGACTAAGTCGAATCTTAGATGCCAGAACTCTTTTGTTTTTGACATATTAGCATCAAGTCTATATTAAAAAACTCAAATTAAGTCCAGAACTCACTTTAAGGTACCAGCAGATCATGTCTGAATGTACGAAAAAGAGAAAAAATTATAAAAATATTTAAAAATTTACTAAAGTGACTAAGTCGAATCTTAGATGCCAGAGCTCTTTTGTTTTTGACATATTAGCTTCAAGTTTATATTAAATTACTCGAATTAAGTCCAGAACTCACTTTAAGGTACCAGCAGATCATGTCTGAATGTACGAAAAAGAGAAAAAAATATAAAAATATTTAAAAATTTACCAAAGTAATTTAGTCGAAACTTAGATGCCAGAACTCTTTTGTTTTTGACATATCAGCATCGAGTTTATATTAAAATACTCGAATCAAGTCCAGAACTCACTCATAGGTGCCAGCAGATCATGTCTGAATGTTCGAAAAAGAGAAAAAGTTATAAAAATATTTAAATATTTACTAAAGTGACTAAGTCGAATCTTAGATGCCAGAACTCTTTTGTTTTTGACATATTAGCATCAAGTCTATATTAAAAAACTCAAATTAAGTCCAGAACTCACTTTAAGGTACCAGCAGATCATGTCTGAATGTACGAAAAAGAGAAAAAATTATAAAAATATTTAAAAATTTACTAAAGTGACTAAGTCGAATCTTAGATGCCAGAGCTCTTTTGTTTTTGACATATTAGCTTCAAGTTTATATTAAATTACTCGAATTAAGTCCAGAACTCACTTTAAGGTACCAGCAGATCATGTCTGAATGTACGAAAAAGAGAAAAAAATATAAAAATATTTAAAAATTTACCAAAGTAATTTAGTCGAAACTTAGATCTCAGAACTCTTTTGTTTTTGTCATATCAGCATTGAGTTTATATTAAAATACTCGAATCAAGTCCAGAACTCACTTAAAGGTGCCAGCAAATCATGTCTGAATGTTCGAAAAAGAGAAAAAGTTATAAAAATATTTAAATATTTACTAAAGTAACTAAGTCAAATCTAAGATGCCAGAACTCTTTTGTTTTTGACATATCAGCATCGAGTTTATTTAAAAATACTCGAATCAAGTCCAGAACTCACTCATAGGTGCCAGGAGATCATGTCTGAATGTTCGAAAAAGAGAAAAAATTATAAAAATATTTAAAAATTTACCAAAGTAATTTAGTCAAAACTTAGATCTCAAAACTCTTTTGTTTTTGACATTTTAACATTGAGTCTATATAAAAATACTCGAATCAAGTCCAGAACTCACTCATAGGTGCCAGCAGATCATGTCTGAATGTTCGAAAAAGAGAAAAAGTTTAAAAAATATTTAAATATTTACTAAAGTAACTAAGTCAAATCTTAGATGCCAGAACTCTTTTGTGTTTGACATATCAGCATCAAATTTATATTAAATTACTCAAATCAAGTCCAGAACTCACTTTAAGGTACCAGCAGATCATGTCTGAATGTACGAAAAAGAGAAAAAATTATAAAAATATTTAAAAAATTACTAAAGTGACTAAGTCGAAACTTAGATATCAGAACTCTTTTGTTTTTGACAATTCAACATTGAGTCTATATAAAAATTTTCGAATCAAGTCCAGAACTCACTTAAAGGTGCCAGCAGATCATGTCTGAATTTTCGAGAAAGAGAAAAAGTTATAAAAGTATTTAAATAATTACTCTAAGTCAAATCTTAGATACCAGAACTCTTTTGTTTTTGACATACCAGCATTAAATCTTTATTAAAATACTTGAATCAAGTCCAGAACTCACTCATAGGTGCCAGCAGATCATGTCTGAATGTTCGAAAAAGAGAAAAAGTTATAAAAATATTTTAATATTTACTAAAGTGACTAAGTCGAATCTTAGATGCCAGAACTCTTTTGTTTTTGACAAATCAGCATCAAGTCTATATTAAAAAACTCAAATTAAGTCCAGAACTCACTTTAAGGTGCCAGCAGATCATGTCTGAATGTACGAAAAAGAGAAAAAAATATAAAAATATTTAAAAATTTACCAAAGTAATTAAGTCGAAACTTAGATCTCAGAACTCTTTTGTTTTTGACATATCAGCATCGAGTTTATATTAAAATACTCGAATCAAGTCCAGAACTCACTTAAAGGTGCCAGCAAATCATGTCTGAATGTTCGAAAAAGAGAAAAAATTATAAAAATATTTAAAAATTTACCAAAGTAATTTAGTCGAAACTTAGATCTCAGAACTCTTTTGTTTTTGACATATCAGCATCAAGTTTATATTAAATTACTCGAATCAAGTCCAGAACTCACTTTAAGGTACCAGCAGATCATGTCTGAATGTACGAAAAAGAGAAAAAAATATAAAAATATTTAAAAAATTACCAAAGTAATTTAGTCGAAACTTAGATCTCAGAACTCTCTTGTTTTTGACATATCAACATTAAGTCTATATAAAAATACTCGAATCAAGTCCAGAACTCACTTAAAGGTGCCAGCAGATCATGTCTGAATGTTCGAAAAAGAGAAAAAGTTATAAAAATATTTAAATATTTACTTAAGTAACTAAGTCAAATCTTAGATGCCAGAACTCTTTTGTTTTTGACATATCAACATTGAGTCTATATAAAAATACTCGAATCAAGTCCAGAACTCACTTAAAGGTGCCAGCAGATCATGTCTGAATGTTCGAAAAAGAGAAAAAGTTATAAAAATATTTAAATATTTACTAAAGCAATTTAGTCGAATCTTAGATGCCAGATCTCTCTTGTATTTGACATATTAGCATCAAGTCTATATAAAAATACTCAAATCAAGTCCAGAACTGACTTTAAGGTACCAGCAGATCATGTCTGAATGTACGAAAAAGAGAAAAAATTATAAAAATATTTAAATATTTACTAAAGTGACTAAGTCGAATCTTAGATGCCAGAACTCTTTTGTTTTTGACATATCAGCATCAAGTCTATATTAAAAAACTCAAATTAAGTCCAGAACTCACTTTAAGGTACCAGCAGATCATGTCTGAATGTACGAAAAAGAGAAAAAATTATAAAAATATTTAAAAATTTACTAAAGTGACTAAGTCGAATCTTAGATGCCAGAACTCTTTTGTTTTTGACATATCAGCATCGAGTTTATATTAAAATACTCGAATCAAGTCCAGAACTCACTCATAGGTGCCAGCAGATCATGTCTGAATGTTCGAAAAAGAGAAAAAGATATAAAAATATTTAAAAATTTACTAAAGTAACTAAGTCAAATCTTAGATGCGAGATCTCTTTTGTTTTTGACAAACCAGCATTAAGTCTATATTAAAATACTCGAATCAAGTCCAGAACTCACTCATAGGTGACAGCAGATCATGTCTGAATGTTCGAAAAAGAGAAAAAGTTATAAAAATATTTAAATATTTACTAAAGTAACTAAGTCAAATCTTAGATGCCAGAACTCTTTTGTTTTTGACATATCAGCATCAATTTTATATGATATTACTTGATTTAAGTCCAGAACTCATTTAAAGGTGCCAGCAGATCATGTCTGAATGTTCGAATAAGAGAAAAAGTTATAAAAATATTAAAATATTTAATAAAGTAATTTATTCAAATCCAAGAAGCCAGAACACTTTTGTTTTTGATATATCAGCATAAAGTCTATATTAAAATAATTAAATCAAGTCCAGAACTCACTTAAAGATGCCAGCAGATCATGTCTAAATGTTTGAAAAAGAGAAAAAGGTTTAAAAATATTTAAATATATACTAATGAATTAAGTCAATTCCTAGAAGCAAGAACTATTTTGTTTTAGACATATCAGCATTAGGTTTATCTTAAAATATTTGATTTAAGTCCAGATTTCACTAAAAAATGTTTGAAAAAGACAAAATGTTATAAAAATATTTAAATATTTAATAAAGTTATTTACTCAAATTCTAGAAGCAAGAACTCTTTTGTTTTTGACAAACTAGCATAAAATCTATAATATAATACTTGATTTAAAAGTCGTTCTCTCTTTTTGTAAAGTTGATCTTTTATTTAGTGGGTTCAATCCCAATTGTATGAGTGTAGATAAAGTAGTGTATGAAACTGCACATAACTATGTATTAAAACACTCGTGTGATAAACACACACTTATGTTTTAATACCCCTCATTGCGCATCAGTTTCATAAACTACTATTAAATTTGGAAAACGCCGCACCTAATGATTTTAATTTTGGATTGGCTATTTACCATGTTTTATTGTCTTACAAGGCTGCAACTTTTCTTAATGATGTAATTTTTTTTATTGGCAATGAGGTCACTCTATGGTTGACTATGTAACCAATGTCAGTTCTATTTGGAAAATTACTTTTCACCCTAGGGTGGATCGCAGAGTTTTTAACCCGCTTCTCAGTTAATAAACATTACTTTCCGAATATGAGGAATGAAAAAGTTATTTTTTATTTCATTCATTCATTCATTTATTTAATGTTGCAACGATTGTAGTGTACTTATACTGAGGTTCATGAGTGAAGTCATTCAACCGACGAAAACGTTTATAGTTTTTCAATCTCGGCATTACCCAAAGCCAACGAACGTGGACGTGTTGAAATATGGCTTCTTCTTTTTGTTTTTTTTTATTTTTTTTTAATTCGTTTTTTTATTTTTTTTTCGGATTTAAACCTTTTTTTTGATTCGTTTTCTTCTAGTTTTTTTTAATTTCAGTTTTTCAACTTTTTTATTTTTTGTTGAAGCATTGGAAAGAGCTTCATGCAGGTGCGATATATATTTTTTTACAGAGATCTGGTTAGTAGCTTTTTCATAATCCTGAATTTTTTCAATTGTTTAGCTTACCTTCGCACAATTTTTACGAATTTCAAGCAAAATTTCTTTGTTTTTGAACCGAATTAGATGATTACTTTTACTTTTTTTAAAGGGTAATAAGTACTTCGAAAGTGGTCATATTTTAATATCATTGGAATTGGACTTTGGACATCTAAGATACACTAAGATATAAAGTCTAATGGGATATGTACAGTCACTTTGGTCTTGTATTATTGACTGTTTAAAGGCGTGACATACACTTTATTTTATTTTAGACTAGCTTCCGCCCGCGACTTCGTCCACGTGGATATTAGAGAAAATCCTTAGGGAACCTTCAACCAGAATCCGACCAGCCGATTTTATGCGATTAGGCCGGTCCCCACCAAGCACGCTGCCTCGCGAGGCAAAACGTTTGCCGCGTGTGGCAGGCCTCGCACGAGGCTGCGATCACAAAATTTGAAGATCCTAGCATCAAAACTGAGGGACTTTCATACAAACTTTCATCTCTTATTTCATCCCCTTAGGGATGGAATTTTCAAAATTCCTTTCTTAGTGGATGCTTACACTGTATAAGGTACCTGTGTGAAAAATTTCAAGTCTCTAGGTTCAGTAGTTTGGGCTGTGCGTTGATATCTCAGTCAGTCAGTCAGTCAGGACTTTGAATTTTATATATATAGATGGAATAAGTTAGCATAGTGTTCAAACATTAAAACATAAAAGTTTTGTTACATGAGTGTTCACGGTTGTTAAATGAACAAAGCAAATGCTAGGATTGGGCGAAATATCCAAATATCGGCTTCCTTTACCGTTTCAACGGCATTTCGTGAACCATTTGGGCCTGCCTCGCGAGGCAAGACGTTTGCCTCGTGAGGCAGGCCTCGCACGAGGCTGCTCGCTTGGTGGGGACCCGCCTAATCACGTAAAAACGGCTGGTCGGATCCTGGTTGAAGGTTCCCTAAGGATTTTCTCTAATATCCACGCGGACGAAGTCGCGGGCGGAAGCTAGTTTTTTACAATAATCAGAATTGGTCCAGAGATATTAGTAGGTATCTCGTCCCCGTCCCTGTCTCCATAAAAGCTCAAAAACGACATCCACATCGATTTTCAATTTTTCATGTTTACTTACCCCATTTAGGTACCCCTAAGGGATGATTTTGAAAATAACAAAGATGACTCTGCCGAAAAATATTCATTTCTGTGGATATATGATTTTCTACAGCTATAACAAAATACTGTTCAAATTCTAATAATATCACCTATTAAGTCAAATATCATTTTTTTGTTAAGTAATCAAGTAAAAAATAATTTGTGTAAACGTTTAAAAAGTTCATAAAAAATACTGAAGAGGTTTTTTTACGAAATTTGTTTTTTTTTCTTGTTCTTACATATGTCAAAAACTAGAACATTAATGTTAATTTCTTTTACATCATTCTAATACACAGGAATGTTTTCTACAAAACGACATAAATTTCATTGCTCTGTGTTGCATATTTTGAGAGTTATTGTTGTGGTAATTTACGTAACCAAAATATGTTATTTTCGAAAATGAATTAAACATTTTTTTTTAATAAGGTTGATAATTTTATCTGAATACAAATGTCATTAAATGATAAAGTCCAGTTTTTATGAGTTTTAAATGCTTGTAAGGGTCATATATTCAAACAATAATAACTCTCGAAATATTTAACACAGAGCAATACATTTTGTAGTCGTTTTGTAGATAATATCCCTGTGTATTAGAATAATGCAAAAGAAATCAACATTAATGTCGTAGTTTTTGACATACGTAAGAAAAACTAAGAAGAAACAAAAAATTCGTATAAAATTCGTCTTTAGTATTTTTTATGACCTATTTGAGTTAAACGTTTACACAAATTAATTTTTTACTCGAACAACTGACAAAAAAAAGCTTTTTTGCTTAATAGGTAATATTATTAGCATTTGAACAGTATTTTTTAATAGCTGTAGTAGATCTAAATCCAGAGAAATAAATATTTTTCGGCACGGTCATCTAAAATAAAATAGGGTGTATTTCATGCCTTTAAACTGTTGCTATGCTAGTACAAGACCAAAGTCACTGTACATATCCTATTTGACTTTGAAGATTTGTGTATTTTCGAAGTCCAAGGTTCAATAACAATGAAATTACAATATGACTACTCTCGAAGTACTTATACCCTTTCAAACAAAAAAAGAACATCTAAATCGGTTCATAAACAAAGAAATTTTGCCTGAAATTCGTAAACAATTGTATGTAGGTAAGCTAAATAATTAAAAAACTTTTAGGATTATGAAGAAATTACTTGCCAGATCTCTAAGTAAGAAAGTTTACACATTTTTTTTTACTTTATAGACTTCTAAATTCGGAGAAATTAATTTATTATTTTTTCGGAAGGTCGTAAAAACTCAAATTTAAAATGGCGGCCATTCAACAGGAGAAGGGAGAGATCCCAACATATGGGTGTTTTGTCGATGAAATTACGTGTATTTGACGATTAAATTATCGCTAGTACAAGACCAAAGACACGTATAGAGATTGAGATATTAGTAGGTTTAAGACAACGCAAAACAAACTGAGCTATAGCCTGCGACATTCTGGACTTAAACCTTTAAGTGAGTTCTGGACTTGAATCAAGTACTATCATATAAACTTGATGCGGGTATATCAAAAACAAAAGAGTTCTGACTTCTAAGATCTGACTAAATTACTTAAGTAAATATTAAAAAAATATATAAATTTTTCTCTTTTTCAAACATTCAGACATGGCAGCTTTAAGTGAGTTCTGGACTTAAATCAATTATTTTAATATAGACTCGATGCTAATATGTCAAAAACAAAAGAGTTATGGCTTCTTGGATAAGAATAAATTACTTTATTAAATATTTTAATATTTTTATAACTTTTTCTCTTATTTTAACATTCAGACATGATCTGCTGGCACCTTTAGGTGAGTTCTGGACTTGAATAAAGTTTTATCATATAAACTTGATGCGGATATATCAAAAACAAAAGAGTTCTAAATTCTAGGATTTGACTAAATTACTTTAGTAAATATAAAATTTTTTTATAACTTTTTATTTTTTTCAAACATTCAGATATGCTCTGCTGTCACCTTTAAGTGAGTTCTGAACTTTTACCAAGTATTATAATATAGACTTGATGCTAATATGAGAAAAACAAAAGAGTTCTGGCTTCTTGGATTTGTATAAATTAGTTTATTAAATATTTTAATATTTTTATAATTTTTTTCTCTTTTTCGTACATTCAGACATGATCTGCTGGTACCTTAAAGTGAGTTCTGGACTTAATTTGAGTTTTTTAATATAGACTTGATGCTGATATGTCAAAAACAAAAGAGTTCTGATATCTAAGATTCGAGTTAGTCACTTTAGTAAATATTTAAATATTTTTATAACTTTTTCTCTTTTTCGATAATTCAGACATGATCTGCTGGCACCTATGAGTGAGTTCTGGACTTGATTCGAGTATTTTTATATAGACTCAATGCTGGTATAACAAAAACAAAAGAGTTCTGGCATCTAAGATTTGACTAAGTTACTTTAGTAAATATTTAAATATTTTTATAACTTTTTCTCTTTTTCGAACATTCAGACATGATCTGCTGGCACCTATGAGAGAGTTCTGGACTTGATTTGAGTATTTTTATATAGACTCGATGCTGATATGTCAAAAACAAAAGAGTTCTGGCATCTAAGATTTGACTTAGTTACTTTAGTAAATATTTAAATATTTTTATAACTTTTTCTCTTTTTCGAACATTCAGACATGATCTGCTGGCACCTATGAGTGAGTTCTGGACTTGATTTGAGTATTTTTATATAGACTCGATGCTGATCTGTCAAAAACAAGAGAGTTCTGGCATCTAAGATTCGACTTAGTCACTTTAGTAATTTTTTAAATATTTTTATAATTTTTTCTCTTTTTCGTACATTCAGACATGATCTGCTGGTACCTTAAAGTGAGTTCTGGACTTGATTCGAGTATTTTAATATAGACTTGATGCTGATATGTCAAAAACAAAAGAGTTCTGGCATCTAAGATTCGACTTAGTCACTTAAGTAAATTTTTAAATATTTTTATATCTTTTTCTCTTTTTCGAACATTCAGACATGATCTGCTGGCACCTATGAGTGAGTTCTGGACTTGATTCGAGTATTTTAATATAGACTTGATGCTGATATGTCAAAAACAAAAGAGTTCTGGCATCTAAGATTTGACTTAGTTATTTTAGTAAATATTTAAATATTTTTATAACTTTTTCTCTTTTTCGAACATTCAGACATGATCTGCTGGCACCTTTAAGTGAGTTCTGGACTTGATTTGAGTATTTTTATATAGACTCTATGTTGATATGTCAAAAACAAAAGAGTTCTGAGATCTAAGTTTCGTCTAAATTACTTTGGTAAATTTATTTATATTTTTATATTTTTTTCTCTTTTTCGTACATTCAGACATGATCTGCTGGTACCTTAAAGTGAGTTCTGGACTTGATTTGAGTAATTTAATAAAGACTTGATGCTTATATGTCAAAAACATAATAGTTCTGGCATCTAAGATTCGACTTAGTCACTTTAGTAATTTTTTAAATATTTTTATAATTTTTTCTCTTTTTCGTACATTCAGACATGATCTGCTGGTACCTTAAAGTGAGTTCTGGACTTAATTTGAGTTTTTTAATATAGACTTGATGCTGATATGTCAAAAACAAAAGAGTTCTGGCATCTAAGATTCGACTTATTCACTTTAGTAAATGTTTAAATATTTTAATAACTTTTTCTTTTTTTCGAACATTCAGACATGATCTGCTGGCACTTATGAGTGGGTTCTGGACTTGACTCGAGTATTTTAATATAGACTTAATGCTGATATGTCAAAAACAAAAGAGTTCTGGAATCTCAAATTTGACTTAGTTACTTTAGTAAATATTTAAATATTTTTATAACTTTTTCTCTTTTTCGAACATTCAGACATGATCTGCTGGCACCTATGAGTGAGTTCTGGACTTGATTTGAGTATTTTTATATAGACTCGATGCTGATCTGTCAAAAACAAGAGAGTTCTGGCATCTAAGATTCGACTTAGTCACTTTAGTAATTTTTTAAATATTTTTATAATTTTTTCTCTTTTTCGTACATTCAGACATGATCTGCTGGTACCTTAAAGTGAGTTCTAGACTTGATTCGAGTATTTTAATATAGACTTGATGCTGATATGTCAAAAACAAAAGAGTTCTGGCATCTAAGATTCGACTTAGTCACTTAAGTAAATTTTTAAATATTTTTATATCTTTTTCTCTTTTTCGAACATTCAGACATGATCTGCTGGCACCTATGAGTGAGTTCTGGACTTGATTCGAGTATTTTAATATAAACTCGATGCTGATATGTCAAAAACAAAAGAGTTCTGGCATCTAAGATTTGACTTAGTTACTTTAGTAAATATTTAAATATTTTTATAACTTTTTCTCTTTTTCGAACATTCAGACATGATCTGCTGACACCTATGAGTGAGTTCTGGACTTGATGTGAGAAATTTTATATAGACTTGATGCTGATATGTCAAACACAAAAGAGTTCTGGCATCTAAGATTCGACTTAGTCACTTTAGTAATTTTTTAAATATTTTCTCTTTTTCGTACATTCAGACATGATCTGCTGGTACCTTAAAGTGAGTTCTGGACTTAATTTGAGTTTTTTAATATAGACTTGATGCTGATATGTCAAAAACAAAAGAGTTCTGGCATCTAAGATTCGACTTAGTCACTTTAGTAAATATTTAAATATTTTTATAACTTTTTCTCTTTTTCGAACATTCAGACATGATCTGCTGGCACCTATGAGTGAGTTCTGGACTTGATTCGAGTATTTTAATATAAACTCGATGCTGATATGTCAAAAACAAAAGAGTTCTGGCATCTTAGATTTGACTTAGTTACTTTAGTAAATATTTAAATATTTTTATAACTTTTTCTCTTTTTGAACATTCAGACATGATTTGCTGGCACCTTTAAGTGAGTTCTGGACTTGATTCGAGTATTTTATTATATAATCGATGCTGATATGTCAAAAACAAAAGAGTTCTGAGATCTAAGTTTCGACTAAATTACTTTGGTAAATTTTTAAAAAAAATTATATTTTTTTCTCTTTTTCGTACATTCAGACATGATCTGCTGGTACCTTAAAGTGAGTTCTGGACTTGATTCGACTAATTTAATATAGACTTGATGCTAATATGTCAAATACAAGAGAGTTCTGGCATCTAAGATTCGACTAAATTGCTTTAGTAAATATTTAAATATTTTTATAACTTTTTCTCTTTTTCGAACATTCAGACATGATCTGCTGGCACCTTTAAGTGAGTTCTGGACTTGATTCGAGTATTTTTATATAGACTTGATGCTAATATGTCAAATACAATAGAGTTCTGGCATCTAAGATTCGACTAAATTGCTTTAGTAAATATTTAAATATTTTTATAACTTTTTCTCTTTTTCGAACATTCAGACATGATCTGCCGGCACCTATGAGTGAGTTCTGGACTTGATTCAAGTATTTTTATATAGACTCGATGCTGATATGTCAAAAACAAAAGAGTTCTGGCATCTAAGATTTGACTTAGTTACTTTAGTAAATATTTAAATATTTTTATAACTTTTTCTCTTTTTCGAACATTCAGACATGATCTGCTGGCACCTATGAGTGAGTTCTGGACTTGATTTGAGTATTTTTATATAGACTCGATGCTGATCTGTCAAAAACAAGAGAGTTCTGGCATCTAAGATTCGACTTAGTCACTTTAGTAATTTTTTAAATATTTTTATAATTTTTTCTCTTTTTCGTACATTCAGACATGATCTGCTGGTACCTTAAAGTGAGTTCTGGACTTGATTCGAGTATTTTAATATAGACTTGATGCTGATATGTCAAAAACAAAAGAGTTCTGGCATCTAAGATTCGACTTAGTCACTTAAGTAAATTTTTAAATATTTTTATATCTTTTTCTCTTTTTCGAACATTCAGACATGATCTGCTGGCACCTATGAGTGAGTTCTGGACTTGATTCGAGTATTTTAATATAGACTTGATGCTGATATGTCAAAAACAAAAGAGTTCTGGCATCTAAGATTTGACTTAGTTATTTTAGTAAATATTTAAATATTTTTATAACTTTTTCTCTTTTTCGAACATTCAGACATGATCTGCTGGCACCTTTAAGTGAGTTCTGGACTTGATTTGAGTATTTTTATATAGACTCTATGTTGATATGTCAAAAACAAAAGAGTTCTGAGATCTAAGTTTCGTCTAAATTACTTTGGTAAATTTATTTATATTTTTATATTTTTTTCTCTTTTTCGTACATTCAGACATGATCTGCTGGTACCTTAAAGTGAGTTCTGGACTTGATTTGAGTAATTTAATAAAGACTTGATGCTTATATGTCAAAAACATAATAGTTCTGGCATCTAAGATTCGACTTAGTCACTTTAGTAATTTTTTAAATATTTTTATAATTTTTTCTCTTTTTCGTACATTCAGACATGATCTGCTGGTACCTTAAAGTGAGTTCTGGACTTAATTTGAGTTTTTTAATATAGACTTGATGCTGATATGTCAAAAACAAAAGAGTTCTGGCATCTAAGATTCGACTTATTCACTTTAGTAAATGTTTAAATATTTTAATAACTTTTTCTTTTTTTCGAACATTCAGACATGATCTGCTGGCACTTATGAGTGGGTTCTGGACTTGACTCGAGTATTTTAATATAGACTTAATGCTGATATGTCAAAAACAAAAGAGTTCTGGAATCTCAAATTTGACTTAGTTACTTTAGTAAATATTTAAATATTTTTATAACTTTTTCTCTTTTTCGAACATTCAGACATGATCTGCTGGCACCTATGAGTGAGTTCTGGACTTGATTTGAGTATTTTTATATAGACTCGATGCTGGGGCTCTATTTTTGAATCGCTCGTATGACATAGTTTTGTCGCATGCGACTTAAGTCACATTCATCTTCCAAGTCGCATGACGCCGTTTTTCCGTATTTTTGAATCGTTCGTTACCGTACTGCCAACAAAGTACGAAATGTTGAATTTTATCCGTTCCATACAGAATTTAGAGAAAACTGGTAACTACCACAACAAAAACGGAACGTAATATCCATGTTTCTATTGGCTGTTAAACAAAAATCTTTGCTTTTAAGTAGAAAAGAATATCGCTCGCCGTGCCGTATCGCTCGACTGTAAACGAGTGGGTAGGGGCACTCGTTGCGGTCGAGCGATTCAAAAATATGGAAAGTCAAATGTCGAACGAAAATCAGTAGAAACCAAGCGCTCGACGCCAGCCGAAGGATTCAAAAATAGGGCCCCTGATCTGTCAAAAACAAGAGAGTTCTGGCATCTAAGATTCGACTTAGTCACTTTAGTAATTTTTTAAATATTTTTATAATTTTTTCTCTTTTTCGTACATTCAGACATGATCTGCTGGTACCTTAAAGTGAGTTCTAGACTTGATTCGAGTATTTTAATATAGACTTGATGCTGATATGTCAAAAACAAAAGAGTTCTGGCATCTAAGATTCGACTTAGTCACTTAAGTAAATTTTTAAATATTTTTATATCTTTTTCTCTTTTTCGAACATTCAGACATGATCTGCTGGCACCTATGAGTGAGTTCTGGACTTGATTCGAGTATTTTAATATAAACTCGATGCTGATATGTCAAAAACAAAAGAGTTCTGGCATCTAAGATTTGACTTAGTTACTTTAGTAAATATTTAAATATTTTTATAACTTTTTCTCTTTTTCGAACATTCAGACATGATCTGCTGACACCTATGAGTGAGTTCTGGACTTGATGTGAGAAATTTTATATAGACTTGATGCTGATATGTCAAACACAAAAGAGTTCTGGCATCTAAGATTCGACTTAGTCACTTTAGTAATTTTTTAAATATTTTCTCTTTTTCGTACATTCAGACATGATCTGCTGGTACCTTAAAGTGAGTTCTGGACTTAATTTGAGTTTTTTAATATAGACTTGATGCTGATATGTCAAAAACAAAAGAGTTCTGGCATCTAAGATTCGACTTAGTCACTTTAGTAAATATTTAAATATTTTTATAACTTTTTCTCTTTTTCGAACATTCAGACATGATCTGCTGGCACCTATGAGTGAGTTCTGGACTTGATTCGAGTATTTTAATATAAACTCGATGCTGATATGTCAAAAACAAAAGAGTTCTGGCATCTTAGATTTGACTTAGTTACTTTAGTAAATATTTAAATATTTTTATAACTTTTTCTCTTTTTGAACATTCAGACATGATTTGCTGGCACCTTTAAGTGAGTTCTGGACTTGATTCGAGTATTTTATTATATAATCGATGCTGATATGTCAAAAACAAAAGAGTTCTGAGATCTAAGTTTCGACTAAATTACTTTGGTAAATTTTTAAAAAAAATTATATTTTTTTCTCTTTTTCGTACATTCAGACATGATCTGCTGGTACCTTAAAGTGAGTTCTGGACTTGATTCGACTAATTTAATATAGACTTGATGCTAATATGTCAAATACAAGAGAGTTCTGGCATCTAAGATTCGACTAAATTGCTTTAGTAAATATTTAAATATTTTTATAACTTTTTCTCTTTTTCGAACATTCAGACATGATCTGCTGGCACCTTTAAGTGAGTTCTGGACTTGATTCGAGTATTTTTATATAGACTTGATGCTAATATGTCAAATACAATAGAGTTCTGGCATCTAAGATTCGACTAAATTGCTTTAGTAAATATTTAAATATTTTTATAACTTTTTCTCTTTTTCGAACATTCAGACATGATCTGCCGGCACCTATGAGTGAGTTCTGGACTTGATTCAAGTATTTTTATATAGACTCAATGTTGATATGTCAAAAACAAAAGAGTTCTGGCATCTAAGATTCGACTTAGTCACTTTAGTAAATATTTAAATATTTTTATAACTTTTTCTCTTTTTCGAACATTCAGACATGATCTGCTGGCACCTTTAAGTGAGTTCTGGACTTGATTCGAATATTTTAATATAAACTTGATGCTGATATGTCAAAAACAAAAGAGTTCTACCATTTAAGATTTGACTTAGTTACTTTAGTAAATATTTAAATATTTTTATAACTTTTTCTCTTTTTCGAACATTCAGACATGATCTGCTGGCACCTTTAAGTGAGTTCTGGACTTGATTCAAGTATTTTTATATAGACTCAATGTTGATATGTCAAAAACAAAAGAGTTCTGGCATCTAAGATTTGACTTAGTTACTTTAGTAAATATTTAAATATTTTTATAACTTTTTCTCTTTTTCGAACATTCAGACATGATCTGCTGGCACCTTTAAGTGAGTTCTGGACTTGTATTGAGTATTTTTATAAAGATTCAATGTTGATTTGTCAAAAACAAAAGAGTTCTGAGATCTAAGTTTCGACTAAATTACTTTGGTAAATTTTTAAATATTTTTATAATTTTTTCTCTTTTTCGTACATTCAGACATGATCTGCTGGCACCTTTAAGTGAGTTCTGGACTTGATTCGAGTATTTTAATATAGACTTGATGCTGATATGTCAAAAACAAAAGAGATCTACCATTTAAGATTTGACTTAGTTACTTTAGTAAATATTTAAATATTTTTATAACTTTTTCTCTTTTTCGAACATTCAGACATGATCTGCTGGCACCTTTAAGTGAGTTCTGGACTTGATTCAAGTATTTTTATATAGACTCAATGTTGATATGTCAAAAACAAAAGAGTTCTGGCATCTAAGATTTGACTTAGTTACTTTAGTAAATATTTAAATATTTTTATAACTTTTTCTTTTTTTCGAACATTCAGACATGATCTGCTGGCACCTTTAAGTGAGTTCTGGACTTGATTTGAGTATTTTTATAAAAATTCAATGTTGATATGTCAAAAACAAAAGAGTTCTGAGATCTAAGTTTCGACTAAATTACTTTGGTAAATTTTTAAATATTTTTATAATTTTTTCTCTTTTTCGTACATTCAGACATGATCTGCTGGCACCTTTAAGTGAGTTCTGGACTTGATTCGAGTATTTTAATATAGACTTGATGCTGATATGTCAAAAACAAAAGAGATCTACCATTTAAGATTTGACTTAGTTACTTTAGTAAATATTTAAATATTTTTATAACTTTTTCTCTTTTTCGAACATTCAGACATGATCTGCTGGCACCTTTAAGTGAGTTCTGGACTTGATTCAAGTATTTTTATATAGACTCAATGTTGATATGTCAAAAACAAAAGAGTTCTGGCATCTAAGATTTGACTTAGTTACTTTAGTAAATATTTAAATATTTTTATAACTTTTTCTTTTTTTCGAACATTCAGACATGATCTGCTGGCACCTTTAAGTGAGTTCTGGACTTGATTTGAGTATTTTTATAAAAATTCAATGTTGATATGTCAAAAACAAAAGAGTTCTGAGATCTAAGTTTCGACTAAATTACTTTGGTAAATTTTTAAATATTTTTATAATTTTTTCTCTTTTTCGTACATTCAGACATGATCTGCTGGCACCTTTAAGTGAGTTCTGGACTTGATTCGAGTATTTTTATATAGACTTAATGCTGGTTTGTCAAAAACAAAAGAGATCTCGCATCTAAGATTTGACTTAGTTACTTTAGTAAATATTTAAATAATTTAATAACTTTTTCTCTTTTTCGAACATTCAGACATGATCTGCTGGCACCTTTAAGTGAGTTCTGGACTTTATTCGAGTATTTTAATATAAACTCGATGCTGATATGTCAAAAACAAAAGAGTTCTGGCATCTAAGATTCGACTTAGTCACTTAAGTAAATTTTTAAATATTTTTATATCTTTTTCTCTTTTTCGAACATTCAGACATGATTTGCTGGCACCTATGAGTGAGTTCTGGACTTGATTCGAGTATTTTAATATAAACTTGATGCTGATATGTCAAAAACAAAAGAGTTCTGGCATCTAAGATTTGACTTAGTTACTTTAGTAAATATTTAAATATTTTTATAACTTTTTCTCTTTTTCGAACATTCAGACATGATCTGCTGACACCTTTGAGTGAGTTCTGGACTTGATTTGAGAAATTTTATATAGACTTGATGCTGATATGTCAAACACAAAAGAGTTCTGGCATCTAAGATTCGACTTAGTCACTTTAGTAATTTTTTAAATATTTTCTCTTTTTCGTACATTCAGACATGATCTGCTGGTACCTTAAAGTGAGTTCTGGACTTAATTTGAGTTTTTTAATATAGACTTGATGCTGATATGTCAAAAACAAAAGAGTTCTGGCATCTAAGATTCGACTTAGTCACTTTAGTAAATATTTAAATATTTTTATAACTTTTTCTCTTTTTCGAACATTCAGACATGATCTGCTGGCACCTATGAGTGAGTTCTGGACTTGATTCGAGTATTTTAATATAAATTAGATGCTAATATGTCAAAAACAAAAGAGTTCTGGCATCTAAGATTTGACTTAGTTACTTTAGTAAATATTTAAATATTTTTATAACTTTTTCTCTTTTTCGAACATTCAGACATGATCTGCTGACACCTATGAGTGAGTTCTGGACTTGATTTGAGAAATTTTATATAGACTTGATGCTGATATGTCAAACACAAAAGAGTTCTGGCATCTAAGATTCGACTTAGTCACTTTAGTAATTTTTTAAATATTTTCTCTTTTTCGTACATTCAGACATGATCTGCTGGTACCTTAAAGTGAGTTCTGGACTTAATTTGAGTTTTTTAATATAGACTTGATGCTGATATGTCAAAAACAAAAGAGTTCTGGCATCTAAGATTCGACTTAGTCACTTTAGTAAATATTTAAATATTTTCTCTTTTTCGTACATTCAGACATTATCTGCTGGCACCTTTAAGTGAGTTCTGGACTTGATTTGAGTATTTTTATATAGACTTTATGTTGATATGTCAAAAACAAAAGAGTTCTGAGATCTAAGTTTCGTCTAAATTACTTTGGTAAATTTATTTATATTTTTATATTTTTTTCTCTTTTTTGTACATTCAGACATGATCTGCTGGTACCTTAAAGTGAGTTCTGGACTTGATTTGAGTAATTTAATAAAGACTTGATGCTGATATGTCAAAAACAAAATAGTTCTGGCATCTAAGATTCGACTTAGTCACTTTAGTAATTTTTTAAATATTTTTATAATTTTTTCTCTTTTTCGTACATTCAGACATGATCTGCTGGTACCTTAAAGTCAGTTCTGGACTTAATTTGAGTTTTTTAATATAGACTTGATGCTGATATGTCAAAAACAAAAGAGTTCTGGCATCTAAGATTCGACTTATTCACTTTAGTAAATATTTAAATATTTTTATAACTTTTTCTCTTTTTCGAACATTCAGACATGATCTGCTGGCACCTATGAGTGGGTTCTGGACTTGATTCGAAAATTTTAATATAGACTTGATGCTGATATGTCAAAAACAAAAGAGTTCTGGCATCTAAGATTCGACTTAGTCACTTTAGTAAATTTTTAAATATTTTTATAATTTTTTCTCTTTTTCGAACATTCAGACATGATCTGCTGGCACCTATGAGTGAGTTCTGGACTTGATTCGAGTATTTTAATATAGACTCAATGCTGGTGTGTTAAAAACAAAAGAGTTCTGGCATCTAAGATTCGACTTAGTCACTTTAGTAAATTTTTAAATATATTTTTTTCTTTTTCGAACATTCAGACATGATCTGCTGGCACCTATGAGTGAGTTCTGGACTTGATTCGAGTATTTTAATATAGACTCAATGCTGGTGTGTCAAAAACAAAAGAGTTCTGGCATCTAAGATTTGACTTAGTTACTTTAGTAAATATTTAAATATTTTTATAACTTTTTCTCTTTTTCGAACATTCAGACATGATCTGCTGGCACCTATGAGTGAGTTCTGGACTTGATTTGAGTATTTTAATATAGACTTAATGCTGGTTTGTAAAAACAAAAGAGTTCTGACATCTAAGATTTGACTAAGTTACTTTAGTAAATATTTAAATATTTTTATAACTTTTTCTCTTTTTCGAACATTCAGACATGATCTGCTGGCACCTATGAGTGGGTTCTGGACTTGATTCGAGTATTTTAATATAGACTTAATGCTAATATGTCAAAAACAAAAGAGTTCTGAGATCTAAGTTTCGTCTAAATTACTTTGGTAAATTTATTTATATTTTTATATTTTTTTCTCTTTTTCGTACATTCAGACATGATCTGCTGGTACCTTAAAGTGAGTTCTGGACTTGATTTGAGTAATTTAATAAAGACTTGATGCTGATATGTCAAAAACAAAATAGTTCTGGCATCTAAGATTCGACTTAGTCACTTTAGTAATTTTTTAAATATTTTTATATTTTTTTCTCTTTTTCGTACATTCAGACATGATCTGCTGGTACCTTAAAGTGAGTTCTGGACTTAATTTGAGTTTTTTAATAGACTTGATGCTGATATGTCAAAAACAAAAGAGTTCTGGCATCTAAGATTCGACTTATTCACTTTAGTAAATATTTAAATATTTTTATAACTTTTTCTCTTTTTCGAACATTCAGACATGATCTGCTGGCACTTATGAGTGGGTTCTGGACTTGACTCGAGTATTTTAATATAGACTTAATGCTGATATGTCAAAAACAAAAGAGTTCTGGCATCTCAAATTTGACTTAGTTACTTTAGTAAATATTTAAATGTTTTTATAACTTTTTCTCTTTTTCGAACATTCAGACATGATCTGCTGGCACCTGTGAGTGAGTTCTGGACTTGATTTGAGTATTTTTATATAGACTCGATGCTGATCTGTCAAAAACAAGAGAGTTCTGGCATCTAAGATTCGACTTAGTCACTTTAGTAATTTTTTAAATATTTTTATAATTTTTTCTCTTTTTCGTACATTCAGACATGATCTGCTGGTACCTTAAAGTGAGATCTGGACTTGATTCGAGTATTTTAATATAGACTTGATGCTGATATGTCAAAAACAAAAGAGTTCTGGCATCTAAGATTCGACTTAGTCACTTTAGTAAATTTTTAAATATTTTTATAATTTTTTTTCTTTTTCGAACATTCAGACATGATCTGCTGGCACCTATGAGTGAGTTCTGGACTTGATTCGAAAATTTTAATATAGACTCAATGCTGGTGTGTCAAAAACAAAAGAGTTCTGGCATCTAAGATTTGACTTAGTTACTTTAGTAAATATTTAAATATTTTTATAACTTTTTCTCTTTTTCGAACATTCAGACATGATCTGCTGGCACCTATGAGTGAGTTCTGGACTTGATTTGAGTATTTTAATATAGACTTAATGCTGGTTTGTAAAAACAAAAGAGTTCTGACATCTAAGATTCGACTAAGTTACTTTAGTAAATATTTAAATATTTTTATAACTTTTTCTCTTTTTCGAACATTCAGACATGATCTGCTGGCACCTATGAGTGGGTTCTGGACTTGATTCGAGTATTTTAATATAGAATTAATGCTGATATGTCAAAAACAAAAGAGTTCTGGCATCTCAAATTTGACTTAGTTACTTTAGTAAATATTTAAATATTTTTATAACTTTTTCTCTTTTTCGAACATTCAGACATGATCTGCTGGCACCTTTAAGTGAGTTCTGGACTTGATTCGAGTATTTTAATATAGACTTAATGCTGGTTTGTAAAAACAAAAGAGTTCTGACATCTAAGATTCGACTAAATTACTTTAGTAAATATTTAAATATTTTTATATCTTTTTCTCTTTTTCGAACATTCAGACATGATCTGCTGGCACCTATGAGTGAGTTCTGGACATGATTTGAGTATTTTTATATAGACTCAATGCTGATCTGTCAAAAACAAGAGAGTTCTGGCATCTAAGATTCGACTTAGTCACTTTAGTAATTTTTTAAATATTTTTATAATTTTTTCTCTTTTTCGTACATTCAGACATGATCTGCTGGTACCTTAAAGTGAGTTCTGGACTTGATTCGAGTATTTTAATATAGACTTGATGCTGATATGTCAAAAACAAAAGAGTTCTGGCATCTAAGATTCGACTTAGTCACTTTAGTAAATTTTTAAATATTTTTATAATTTTTTCTCTTTTTCGAACATTCAGACATGATCTGCTGGCACCTATGAGTGAGTTCTGGACTTGATTCGAGTATTTTAATATAGACTCAATGCTGGTGTGTCAAAAACAAAAGAGTTCTGGCATCTAAGATTTGACTCAGTTACTTTAGTAAATATTTAAATATTTTTATAACTTTTTCTCTTTTTCGAACATTCAGACATGATCTGCTGGCACCTATGAGTGAGTTCTGGACTTGATTTGAGTATTTTAATATAAACTCGATGCTGATATGTCAAAAACAAAAGAGTTCTGGCATCTAAGATTTGACTTAGTTACTTTAGTAAATATTTAAATATTTTTATAACTTTTTCTCTTTTTCGAACATTCAGACATGATCTGCTGGCACCTATGAGTGGGTTCTGGACTTGATTCGAAAATTTTAATATAGACTTGATGCTGATATGTCAAAAACAAAAGAGTTCTGGCATCTAAGATTCGACTTAGTCACTTTAGTAAATTTTTAAATATTTTTATAATTTTTTCTCTTTTTCGAACATTCAGACATGATCTGCTGGCACCTATGAGTGAGTTCTGGACTTGATTCGAGTATTTTAATATAGACTCAATGCTGGTGTGTTAAAAACAAAAGAGTTCTGGCATCTAAGATTTGACTTAGTTACTTTAGTAAATATTTAAATATTTTTATAACTTTTTCTCTTTTTCGAACATTCAGACATGATCTGCTGGCACCTATGAGTGAGTTCTGGACTTGATTTGAGTATTTTAATATAGACTCAATGCTGATATGTCAAAAACAAAAGAGTTCTGGCATCTAAGATTTGACTTAGTTACTTTAGTAAATATTTAAATATTTTTATAACTTTTTCTCTTTTTCGAACATTCAGACATGATCTGCTGGCACCTATGAGTGGGTTCTGGACTTGATTGGAGTATTTTAATATAGACTTAATGCTGATATGTCAAAAACAAAAGAGTTCTGTCATCTCAAATTTGACTTAGTTACTTTAGTAAATATTTAAATATTTTTATAACTTTTTCTCTTTTTCGAACATTCAGACATGATCTGCTGGCACCTTTAAGTGAGTTCTGGACTTGATTCGAGTATTTTAATATAGACTTAATGCTGGTTTGTAAAAACAAAAGAGTTCTGACATCTAAGATTCGACTAAGTTACTTTAGTAAATATTTAAATATTTTTATAACTTTTTCTCTTTTTCGAACATTCAGACATGATCTGCTGGCACCTATGAGTGAGTTCTGGACTTGATTTTAGTATTTTTATATAGACTCGATGCTGATATGTCAAAAACAAAAGAGCTCTGGCATCTAAGATTTGACTTAGTTACTTTAGTAAATATTTAAATATTTTTATAACTTTTTCTCTCTTTCGAACATTCAGACATGATCTGCTGGCACCTATGAGTGAGTTCTGGACTTGATTCGAGTATTTTAATATAGACTTAATGCTGGTATGTCAAAAACAACAGAGTTCTGGCATCTAAGATTTGACTTTGTTACTTTAGTAAATATTTAAATATTTTTACAACTTTTTCTCTTTTTCGAACATTCAGACATGATCTGCTGGCACCTTTAAGTGAGTTCTGGACTTGATTCGAGTATTTTTATATAGACTCAATGTTGATATGTCAAAAACAAAAGAGTTCTGAGATCTAAGTTTCGACTAAATTACTTTGGTAAATTTTTAAATATTTTTATAATTTTTTCTCTTTTTCGTACATTCAGGCATGATCTGCTGGTACCTTAAAGTGAGTTCTGGACTTGATTCGAGTAATTTAATATAGACTTGATGCTGATTTGTCAAAAACAAAAGAGTTCTGGCATCTAAGATTCGACTTAGTCACTTTAGTAAATATTTAAATATTTTTATAACTTTTTCTCTTTTTCGAACATTCAGACATGATCTGCTGGCACCTATGAGTGAGTTCTGGACTTGATTCGAGTATTTTAATATAGACTCAATGCTGGTTTGTCAAAAACAGAAGAGTTCTGGCATGTAAGATTCGACTTAGTCACTTTAGTAAATATTTAAATATTTTTATAACTTTTTCTCTTTTTCGAACATTCAGACATGATCTGCTGGCACCTTTAAGTGAGTTCTGGACTTGATTCGAGTATTTTAATATAGACTTAATGCTGATATGTAAAAACAAAAGAGTTCTGACATCTAAGATTCGACTAAGTTACTTTAGTAAATATTTAAATATTTTTATATCTTTTTCTCTTTTTCGAACATTCAGACATGATCTCCTGGCACCTATAAGTGAGTTCTGGACTTGATTTTAGTATTTTGATATAGACTTGATGCTGATATGTCAAAAACAAAAGAGCTCTGGCATCTAAGATTTGACTTAGTTACTTTAGTAAGTATTTAAATATTTTTATAACTTTTTCTCTTTTTCGAACATTCAGACATGATCTGCTGGCACCTATGAGTGAGTTTTGGACTTGATTTGAGTATTTTTATATAGACTTGATGCTGTTGTGTCAAAAACAAAAGAGTTCTGGCTTCAAGAAATTTTGTTTAAATACTTTTGTGTATAATCTAAATATTTTTATATTTCTTTCCTTTTTTCAAACGTTCGTTCAAGTTCTGCTGGCACTAGAAAATTTGTTCTGAACTTGATTCAAGTTCTGGATTGTAATTATGATACGGATATGTTAAAAACTAAAAATCTTTTTACAGTCTTTTGAAATGGTAAAATAATATTTTCATTCTTTTAGAACGTTTTAACAAGATCTGCTGGCAGTCGAGCATGAGTTCTAGACCTTAATCGTGTTATAGATTGTAGTGCTTATACGTGACGGTGAAAAACGAAAGAGTTCTAGCTTCTAGAAAGTGTTTAAACGACGAAAAATTTTTTTTTTTTCAAAATTTCGGACATGGTCTGCTGGCACTCAAACGTGAGTTTTGGACTTGAATAAAGTTCTTTCTTATTATATAGGTCTTGTACGGATATATCAACATCGAAAGAGTTCTAGCTTCTAGGAATCGTGTAAACTATTTATAAAAATATTTTTGAGTTTTTTTAAACATTGGGACATGATCTGCTGGCACTCGAACGGGAGTTCAGAACTATTCCCGAAAATTATCAGGAACTGTAGAACTGAGCCACATGCGAGTATAACTCACATTTATTTTTGATCTGCTGTAAAATGATCTGCTACGGGAAGTTGGCAGATCATTTTGTTTATTGACTCTTTTAAGGTTAAACGCCAGAACTATTTCTAAAAAGTATCAGGAACTGTAAAACTCAGCCGCATACGAGAAGAACTCACATTTTTTTTTATTTGCTGCAAAATGATCTGCTACGGGAAGTTAGCAGATCATTTTGTCAATCGACTTTTTTAGGTAAAAACGCCAGAACTATTTTTAAAAACTATCAGGAACTGTAGAACTCAGCTGCATGCGAATAGAACTCACATTTATTTTTGATCTGCTGGACAATGTTCTGCTAAGTTCACTCACATCATATCTACCCTATTCGGCTTTATAAGGCTTTTACCAAACACCTTGTATAGTGCCAAATTAATTGTACTTAATAGTACCAAATAAATGGCTCTAAATAGTACTAAAGAAATTGTATTATATGGTACCAAATAAATTGTACTCTATGGTTTCATATAAATTGTACTCAATAGTACCTTATTAATGGTACTATATAGTACCAAATAAATTGTACTTAATAGCAGTGGCGGATTTGCCCTAAGGCCAAGTAGGCCCTGGCCTAGAGCGGCCAGATATAAGGGGCGGCCAAGCGTGGCGAAAATACACTGATGATAACAAGAAACGACCCAAAATTTGTCGCATTTGACAAGTATTTTGCGGCCGGCACTAAGCTGAGACACAGGCATTTTTGAATTTCGTGGATGTAACCACAAATTACAATATTAGTGAATGTAACTGACTAAAAATCGTGCTGCGCGGCCGTTTTTTTTACAATAAAACAGGCAAGATTACACGATAAATGATAAATGGATGAAACTGAATAAAAACCGTCGGCTGTTTTTTTTTCTGTAGACAAGCATTTTTTAGAAAAATCAGTTTGTGCATCCTAGACAGGCATCCTCTCTTACATAGATGTTCGCCCTACCCGAGGTCCCCCCCCCCCCATGATGGGAGCTGAGAATGGGGCGGCTTGTACTATTCGGCCTAGGGCGGCCAGGACTGTAAATCCGCCACTGCTTAATAGTACCAAATAAATGGCTCTAAAAAGTACTAAATAAATTGTAATATATGGTGCCAAATAAATTGTACTAAATAGTATCAAACTAATTGTATTATATGGTACCAAATACATTGTAATGTATGATACCAAATTTATGGTACTAAATAGTACCAAATAAATAGTACTATATGGTACCAAAGTAACTGCACTATAGAGTACCTAATAAAATGTACTATACGTTACCAAATTAATTATACTTTGAAGTACCAAATGAATGGCACTAAAAAGTACCAAATTAATTGTACTATTTGGTACCAAATAAATGGTACTAAATAGTACCTAATAAATAATACTATATAAATCCAAATAAATTGTACTTAATGGTAGGTACCTAATAAATGGTACTACATGGTACCAAATTAATTGTACTTAATAGTACCAAATGAATTGCACTAAAAAGTACCAAATTAAGTGTACTATTTGGTACCAAATAAATGGTACTAAATAGTACCTAATAAATGGCACTAATTAGTACCAAAGAAATTGTATTATATGGTACCAAATAAATTGTACTGTATGGTTTCAAATAAATTGTACTAAAAAGTACCTAATTAATTATACTATATGGTACTTATATTATATATATGGTACTTATAAATAAATTGTTATATATGGTACCTAATAAATTGTACTAATATCAATTAAATTGTGTGTAATTATAGGTAAGATGGTGGTAGTTAGCCAGGCGGACTTGAAATAAGCCCTAGAACTAACTAAACCGAGTACAAATTGCACCCCCCCAGGGAATCGAACCGGACCCCTGCGTCTCACATGGGTGGGCAAACCACTAGACTACAGAGGCGGTTGCCTCTGTGGTCCTACTACTGCATAATGCATAGAAACTCCTTAGCCAAACATCAGTTTACATGAATAACAACATGCGTTGCATGTTTTGCAAATCAAGCAAGGTAAATTTAAAAATGTTTTTTTTTTATCGAAACTCAGCATGTTTCAATTCAATAATGGGGTACAAATTAAGTACAATTTCTGGCCATTACTTCGTGATCAATTTCAATCTGGTACAGCGTGGCGTTGCCAGGAAGCATACTTCCTGGCAACGCCACAATCAACTGCGTTTTTCTCTGAAACTATCAGAGGTACAATTTTTTGAGTTAGGGTACAATTAGGTACATTTTATGGTCTTTCATTTGAGGGTATTTAGAAATCTCTACGCCATGGTGGCGTTGCTGGGAAGTATCACACGAATTAAGTATTAAAAGAATCTTTTTATCCCACTACCTAGCTATTTGTCCCAATAAAAAAGAGAGCTCAAATCTGTATAATTATCATACCCCGTTATCACGGGTGCACGAATGATCGAAGCCAAAGACAAAGTAGAACAGAAGATCTATTTTTGATTAATTTGATAATTCTGCCTAATCCCACTCAACCTCTGAGAGAATATATCTGTAATTTTTTTTTTTTTAGTTTACCTTCAAGATGATCTTTTATCCACAACTCCATAAATTCGTGACGAGATTTTTTTTCTCGGAGGCATATTGTTGGTTAAGATAAAAATTATATGAAATTAGACAACAATCGATCACTAAATGACCCGTAAAGGGGAGAGGGCGCGGCGCGTGTGACAACATTAGGTAGAGTACAAGACGACACGACAGCACGCGCGCGAGTGGCGTTCGGCCGACTTCTGTACGCCTTTGTCGGCATCCGTCAAAACGTGTGCGCGTGCGCGTGAGTACGGTCCGCGCTGTTATAGCAAAATAAGCTCTATACTTAATTATATTTTTAATTAATTATTAAAAACACGATTTCAATTAAATTACGTTCTTCGCTTCCTGCAGTTAGATTTTAGGAAGAATTAAATTTATGTATCCATAGGTATTGTTTAAAAATATAGTTCACATTTGCCATTACTGAACACGAGAGCTTAAAATTTTCGCACCTTAAATAGGTTTTTGAGTAGAAAAACGTAGGCAGAAAGGTGGCCCTAAAGGTCTTTCGCTTCTGATTTTTTAGTCTGTGAATCATTCGTGCACGCCCGATAACGGGGTATGATAATTATAGATACTCTGTTTATTCTTACTTGGCCTATTTAGTAAATAGCTTTTGACAGTTGTCGAAATTGTCACGAATAATTAGTACTTTCTTTAGTAATATAATGTGTGGAAAACCATTACAGATAGACCTAACAAAAAAAGTTGCGCAAAAAATTTTTGAGTCCATATTTTTAAAACCATTTTTTTAATACAAGATTTTTTAATTTATTGATAATTCTTGTTTAATCGCTTTAGATACCTGTCTTTTATCCAAACAAGCAGCCCAGTCTCTCCCAGATACTTCCAAAGCGTAGCAGAGAGTTGATTTCAATTCGGCTTTACTTCCAATCGTCGCCAGTATGTGCGTTAACGCCCCAGCCGCTCTCGCATACTCCACGCCACCTGAGACACAAAACAAAAAACGTAAAAAAATACAGCTCTTTCATACAAAAAACACTATAAAACAAAAATATAAAAATGTATGAAACAGCAGATTTTTTCGTTATTTCAGTGTTGGTCCCATAGTAAAAGTTGTTCAGTTTGATGGTCCGAAGAAACGGGTTTCACGCCTTTAGCTCAGTGGCCCTACCATGAGTTGATGCAAACTGCTTACGTTACCGCAAACTATCGGATATACTGCTCACAGTCAGTGCGAGTGAAAGAGACAAAACGACAGTTTACGGTAACGTAAGCAGTTTGCATCAACTCATGGTAGGGCCACTGATCTCACAGTAAAATAACATTGTCAATTTAGCATACCTAGTCTTGTAGTTGTGTAGTAGATAAAGTAGCCCAGGACTTTTAGCAAAAAATTCAAAGAAACCTAGGACTAATTCCGGCGGAAGGTTTTTTGTTTTTAAAGTGTTCCTTAGGTCCCCTTGAAGATATCTGGAAAGTTTCCCGTGGATCCCATGTACGAAATTAGTCCTAGGTATCGCGAAATTTTTATCTAAAAGTATTGGCTAAAAATTACATCGTGGCGTTGACACCATTCGGTGTGAATCGAGAACCGATGCTGGTATAACAATGTATTATACCTCGTTTTATTCCTCAATGTATCAAGATTCATATGACCTCATATAATTTTGCTACAACTCCACTACTTTTTCTTAAAAACTAGTACAAAGAACGATTTTTGGGCAAAACATTTTTTTTTTGTGAAATGACTAGGTATATTTTCAGAGACTACAGCTCACATCGAAATGATTGAAGTGTCAACGGGTTGGATATTTTATAACAATTATATCATACGTTGACAACTTTTTTCTATCTTCAACCGTTTCTGAGATAAATAGAAAAAACCCACGGGAAACTTTCCAGATATCTTCAGGGGGACCTAAGGAACACTTTAAAAACAAAAACCTTAGTCCTAGGTTTTTTGCTAAAAGTCCTGGGCTAAAGAGAGAAAACGCAAGAGAAAGGAAGGGGGTTGGAGTAGAGGAAAGAGTGCGCAAGTTTCTCGAGACTCAAAATAATTTTGAGATGTAACTATATTAATAAATAGCTTATTTTCACTCAGTTGTTTCAAACTTAGAACAATAAATTAGGGGGGCAAAGTAATCAACTAAATCTCACCATCAGTATCAGGTTTAATCTTGCAGAAGCCATCAGTCGTGCACAGAAACCCGTCACACTTCACCAGTGCACCATCGACGCTGTAGAGTCTGTCTAAAAAGTCAGTTTACCTGAGAAATTATTAAATTATTAAAAAAACTTATACTGGTAACCCTGTCGATGCTGTCAAAATTCTAATAGTAAACATATTTTTTTATTTATTTATTAAGATGGGTATTGGTGGGGTGGTTGGAGATTTAGGTAGGTAAAAAAATTATTTTTGAAATTACCCATGTAAACTGACTTTTTAGACAGACTCTACCACAGACCGCTGGCCGGCCACCGGGAGTTGTCCAATAACATGTGCTTGACAGTGGCTCAGCTGAAGTGGCAGTGGGCTGGACACATAGCGAGAACCGATGGCCGTTGGGGCGGAAAGGTTCTGGAATGGCGACCGCGCACCGGACGACGCTCCGTGGGTAGGCCCCCGACGAGGTGGACCGACGATCTGGTGAAGGTTGCTGAAAACCACTGGATGCAGGCAGCGCAGGACCGATCGTCGTGGAGATCCTTAGGGGAGGCCTATACCCAGCAGTGGGTGTCATGTGGCTGATATAATGACAGAAGAGGGGGAGGGGAGCAGAGTAATCAACTAAATCTCACCATCAGTACACATCACCATCTGTACCACAAGCCGCTGGCCGGCCACCGGGAGTTGTCCAATTACATGTTCTTGATAGCAACAGAAGAGAGGGGGGGGGGGGGGGGCAGAGTAGTCAACTAAAGCTCACCATCAGTATCAGGTTTAAACTTGCAGAATCCATCAGCCGTGCACAGAAACCCGTCGCACTTCACCCGTGTACCATCGACGCTGTACCACAGACCGCTGGCCGGCCACGGAGAGTTATCCACTGACATGTTCTTGATAGCGTGGATTAACAGCATGCGGGCTAGATAGCAGTTCCGCATCATTAGCACCTTCAAAAAAAAGGGATTCTTTAGCTTGACTGGTATACAGGATTTTTAGTAATTCTTACTATCCAATCCTACCTAATATTATAAACTAGCGGCCGCCCGCGACTTCGTCTGTACAGTAAGTTTTTTTGCTATCCCTCGGTAACAATACTTTTGTGCGGGATAAAATGTAGGTATAGTTCGAATCACAAAAGATGACCACAAATGACACCCATCTTCGCGTCATAACTCATGAAGAAAAAACTTTAGACAAAATAATCCTATCCTACTAATATTATAAATGTGAAAGTTTGTGGGTTTGGATGTTTGGATGTTTACATGTTTGGATGTTTATTCCTCAATCACGCATAAACTACTGAACGGATTTGGTTGAAATTTGGCACACAGATAGTAGATAGCCTAGATTAAAACATAGGATACTTTTTATCCCGATATTCCCACGGGAACGGGAACCACGTGGGTGAAACCGCGGGCGGCCGTTAGTATTACATATTCATATAGATATATCGATATTAATTAAATCGCCACCCGCGACTTCGTCTGCGTGGAAAGTTTTTTTGCTATCCCTTGGGAACTATACGTTTTTTCGGGATGAAAGGTACCCTATGTCCTTCTCTGTACCTCTGACAACGTGTATGTAAAATTTTATGATGATCGGTTCAGTAGTTACGACGTGAAGGCGTAACAAACAAATAAACAAACAAACAAACAGACTTTCGCATTTATAATATTAGTAAGGATTATTTTGTCTAAAGTCTTTTCTTCATGAGTTATGCCGCGAAATTGGGCGGAAAACAAACAAACAAACGGACTTTCGCCTTTATAATATTACTAGCGGCCGCCCGCGACTTCGTCTGCGTGGACAGTTTTTTTGCTATCCCTCGGGAACTGTACGGTTTTTCTGGATGAAAAGTACCCTATGTCCTTTTCTGTACCCCTGACAACGTCTATGCAAAATTTCATGATGATCGGTTCAGTAGTTAAGACGTGAAGGCGTAACAAACAAACAAACAAATAAACAAACAAACGGACTTTCGCATTTATAATATTAGTAAGGATATTAGTAAGGATAGTGAGTAAAGATGATCACCACACTAACCCAACCTAACCCACAATTAATAAATCACCAAATCTTTTTGGGCGGTTTAGGGTGAGCATTTACTAATTTTGGAGAACAAAATGTGTTTTTTTTTTGGTATGCTAAAGTATAATTTCCTCTTATGAAATACCTTCACAACTAGAGGCCAAGACGGTTGAGGCTGAGCCAGCAATACGATAAGCTCCAAGCCTATAGCAGTCTTATTGGGCAAGTCCTGGGTGCTCCTCACGGCAGGCAGTAACTCATCGAAACTGGTGTCGAATAAATGCGGACTGACGAATGTGAACCAAGGGTATGGGCTTTCTTTGGATGATACAGCGTTTTGGTCTTTTTCTTTGAAAGCCTGTAAAACATAAAATATCGGATTAATAAGATGCTGATTTTCAAGCGGTTTTTACCAAATGATAGAGTGATTCCTGAGAAAGGATTAGGTGTACGTATATTAAGTTGAGGTTTTGTATAAATTGGTAAAAATATGACAATCATTGTTAAAGATGTCCGCAAAAATTAAGCCGACCGGGAGCTTGCATCGAAAACGCTGCATAAAACTTTTGGGCTATAACAAAATTGTTCATGCGCATTGAACCAAATGCGCATGATCCACTTGGTCCATTTCGCGTTTGGTCCATTTCGCGGAACGTCCATTTCGCATTTGGTCCATTTCGCGGAACGTCCATTTCGCAATTGGTCAACTTTCACATAAATATGCTAGCTTCTATTTTTACTTTTTGATATAAATTTGGTTTTTTTCTTGTTCTTAGTACGTCACCAAAGTATGTACCAGGATTACATAAATATGGAGTATGTTAACTTATATATTTTAACTACTAGCGGCCGCCCGCGACTTCGTCTGCGTGGGAAGTTTTTTTGCTATCCCTCGAGAACAGTACTTTTATTCTGGAAATACTCCGCTCGCGAAATCATCCGCGTCGTGGACACGGTAGAGTTATTTGTTTAACGTGGCGTAGACAATAGAAAAATCCCCAGGTAGGTATCCCTTTTGCCCGCGATTTAACAATAAGGCGACCAGTTTAAAATGATCTCCTTAGTGTATGAAATCTAGTACTACGGAGAGTTCAAGCTGTTTCCCAGGTTCTACCCACCCGAATCAGATGAAACATAGCCTAGATTTTAAGTTGGACCCTATGCTACCAAACTGTGAAAATCCTATCAAAATCTATTGTGTGGTTTTTGAGTTATTTGCGCACAAACATACAGATAAACAGACAAACAGATAAACAGACAAAAATTCCAAAAATGATAGAAATGGGTTTTATAGGTTGTTGTCAAACACCCCAACCACTTTTTTTCAAAATATTTTATTTGTACAGACACAACTTTCCTACAGCTTTATTATATGTATAGATTAGGTAAACGTGTTTGTTCTCGCAAAGGAGGAAATTTTAGAAAGTGGATCAAATGCGAAATGGACGTTCCGCGAAATGGACCAAACGCTAAGTGAACGTTTTTTCGGCAAGTGGACCATATGCGCATGAACGTAACAAAATAATATATTATGGAATTATTCCTCTTTTATAGATCTACAAAAAAGTCAGTGATGTGATGGCATAGGTACATCTATCTTTTTAGAATAACTTACTAAACGAGGTGAAAGGTAGTTTTCTTTTTAGGTGTTAGAAGGTCGCATTTGGCAAAAAAGGAAGGAGCTGAAGCGAAGCGAGGGCGGGTCGCTAGTACTTAGAGATAAAAGATAATAATGAGTGTGTCAATCTGCACTACGCAAAAATGCCGCAACAACTACATAATATTTTTAAAACAAATGGATTAAAGGGAAATTCAAATTAAGTACCTGATGAATGAAATGCAGATCAGCGCCCCTGTACACGAAACACTTGAACAGCTCAATGCACTTGGCGTGCACGTCTCTGACGTCACGCGTCTGGTGCCGCACGTCCAGGCCCGCCAGGTCCGAGCCGTAGCTGCAGATGGAGGGCAGCAGCTGCGCCACGCACAGCAGAATGTTTAGGATGTCGTTGAGCAGTAAACGTGTTGTTACTTCGTTGGTATTCGTCTGTGATAGAAAAAAATATCTAAGTAATGAGCCTTTACTCATAGCTTATTTTGTACAAAATAAGTGATATAAAATGTCAGTTTGTACAAAATACAAAATAAGCACCAAGTTTATAAATGGGACGCTATTTGAGGTGCAATTTTTGCGTACTGTTTTAGTTCGTGAAGCGTTATCTAGGATATTCTTGATCGAAGGCGCCCAGTAAGCTTTCGGCACAGAATAGATATAAGTACTACCGTACAGAAAGGACACTCCCCGCCCCGCACTAGAATCAATTACCTCACCCCACCCCGCCCGCGTGTTCGTATGCCGTATCGTATGCTCGTTTATTAGTCCTACTCGTACGCAAAAAAAACCGCAAATCGATGTACAGCAAAGCCGTATACTTACTAGAGGTGAAACAAAATTATGAACCCGCAGTTCTTAAAAATTCTTCCCTAAGAAGAGGAGCTATGGAGTCCTTTTTTTGTATGGGGAAAAAAATATGTTCTAAAACCTATCGTGTATGGTATCGAATGAAAGGGCTTGCTGAGCCGGTTCTAAAAATATATCACATCATTATTATGTCAGCCACTTGTCTTAAATTAAACCAAAAAACATTTTCAAAACATACCAAGTTTGGGCTCCTTCCGATCCGATGTGGTTTATTTTTTTTTATAAGATATACCTCAAATGATATTTAATATTCTCATATCTAAACGCCGCTCATACATTACAAACTGCACGGTAGCCCTTACATACATAGTCGCGCGTGTACAAAAACGTCATCTGACGTCAAATGTTTATAAATAGCACGGTTGTATGGAGTGTCCGAGGTGTGCTTTCGGTACCGCGTATACCGAGCATGCTGATGTCGTACCCATAGAGGAAATAATCACTACGTTTTAGTCGTACCGATGCTGCGCCGACAAATGAGTAAAGAACCTACGATAGAGAAAAATAAAACTTAATCTAATAAACCTTTTTGACCGAATTTGTTTGCAAACTAACCTGGCAATAGCGAACTGTTAAAATCGTAAGTGTTTCATTGAGCATTCCGCCGAATATCCTCTGCGCCATTTTTGGAGGTACAGTATCCCACAAGTCTTTACGACTACCTGAAAAAATAAATGTAAATTAATTATGACTTGTCTACAGGTGTACCTAAAGAATAGAGTTTAGAGACAAACTATATTAAGTCACAGAATACATAATAGTACAAGTACAGAAGATCCACTCCGTAAAGTCATTTATTTAAATAGCGACTCTATTCCATACACCATAAAGTGCAATTCAGGTTGCACGCCGCTCCCTTGGCTACAGTTATATTCACCTAGAAGTTGCCTCTCTTTCTATCGCGTAGCTCATATCTCCTGTAACGACTTCAAGGTTTCTTGTTTTATATAATAATTAAATAACAGGTAGTTAAGTTATGAGTTTATGAAATAATGTGTACTTAAATATGTTTCAAAATAACCTAGGATAGGTACAGTCAACGCCACATCAGACTATACATGCTGACTTTGACGCAATTTGCTTTCATACGAATCATACGAAATGAAATTGCATTCAACTTTATTTCAAAAGTAGATAATTATGTACCTACTTACCTAATCTATAATATTATTTCAATAAATAGTTGGGTGAATATTGTTTAGCAAATAAGACAAGTAAGTACCTACCTAAGAATAAATGGATACTAAATACTAAGTACCTAGTAGACAAGCACTTCTTACGTTTCGATGTCGTTTGGAACTTTTGGAAGTGTGAAAAACACGTGAGGTTCGGATCCTTTTTATTAGTATTAAGGCAGCCCATTTTGCAATGAGCTGCCTTAATATGCCTTCATTTTGGTTATAATAATATATCACAAACGTGCGAATGAACGAGGCGACAAAACGTGAACGCGGCACGAGTGAGTGACTATCGAAATCGAACTGCTAACGTGCGACCCAGCCGGCACGCGGCAGCCCTCTGAAATTAGTCCGTCCGGACGGACCCGCTGGCTACTTGTAGCTTCGTACCTAAAGCGCGGAGTGCTCCTAGCCTGACTAAGGCTCGTATTACAGAATCAAACTCAAACTCAAATCTCTGCTTGAGTACAGTTAGATAGGGATGGCGCTATATGCGATGAATAGCACCATCCCTTTCTAACTGTACTCAAGCAGCAAGCAGTGCTTGAGTCTCGTCCTTATAATACGGACCTAATTATAAAAATTTCGTGTAATAAAATAAAACAAAATTCTTCGAAAATCCTCATTTCTCTCAGAGTTGGTCTAAACACGCCGACACTAAATTCTACCAGCATCAAAATCAAAATATCTTTATTCAAATAAACTTAAAAAGTATGCGCTCTTGAATCGTCTATCTATAAATATTTTCTTACCGCCATTAGGTACAAACTTTTTTAACTCACAAGAAGAACATTTACCACTAGCTTACAGTACGAGGCAAATATCTTAACACGTTTTCGACGGAGTGGTGATAAGTTCGCGCAGGTGCACTAGCGAGCGTCCAATAGCGCGCGCCCCCTCTCCCGGCGCCCGCGTACCTCACGCTACCCATACCTAAAATACGCGATCTGCGCAATCCCCGATTTCCCCAGGATGATGGGTGTGACGAGGACGGCTTTAAAAAGTCGGAGAAGAAGAAGAAACCCGCCCGCCGTAACCTATGTGGCACCGCCCCGACTGGACACAATCACCTGCTGCGCCCGGCTATTCCGACGACGCTGGTGTAAGTGTCCCGCCTGCATTACTCCACTAAAGCAGACGATCTCGTGGAGTACATCAGGATCAAGTCAAAATATACTCTGAGGGTCCAACGGTTGGAGTCTCGCCACAATGTTAACTTCAACTCATTCGTGGTGAGGGCGCCGACCGAACATCTGAAGGCCTTTTTGAATGAAGATTTTTGTCCGATGGCAGTCCTGGGGCCGTACCGGCTAACTTACATGGCTATCGTAATCGCTTTCGTTTGACAGATGGATGTGATACATTGCTACTTTTCTTTGGTAAGGTTTTATTTGTGCCAAAAAGAAGTAGCAATGTGTCACATCCATCTGTCAAATGAAAGCGATTACGATAGCCATGTAAGTTAGCCGGAACGGCCCCTGTTCCGTCGTTTCCGCGGCCGGTTACCGGACACTGCGTCAATACGTAAATTAGTGTAATATTTTAAGATTGTTTTATTATTTATGTATGTTAGTCTTTAAGGTATTTATTGTATGGGCAATTGATGCCTGAAATAAATGGTTAAATGAATAAATAAAATAAAATAAAAATGCCTCGTACTGTGCCTATATTCTTTCTTTTGTCAAAATAGAGGCATAAAATGTCTGAAAAAATAGAAACTAAACTAGGTACCTACTTAATAAAGTTTCACCCACCATTCATATAAAGCCACCAGCCTTGCACCGATGGTGTCCCCGCTTCGTGCACCGACCGCGAGTTGCCGTCAATCGGTCGTCCGCCCGAGTCCTGCAGTATGTACAGAGACAACACCCGATTGTGTAAGTCCAACACTCGCTCGGCCACTGCTTCGGACATGGTTACGTAGCGTTTGTAGCATGCCTGAATAAAATTATATAAGTATTTTTATTATTAAAAATAATAGTAATTTTGATTCGGTATTCGGAAACGGAATAATTCCCAACGCAGCAAATCCAATGCAAATCTATGGACCTACCACATAATACCTACAGTAGTTTTCCGTTCGATTTTCTTATGACATGATCCGCATCGATATTTATTTTCGGAATTCTGGTGTGTAGCGAGCCTATATTATTAATTAATAGTTTAAATACTATAGATTAAGGCCCATCACACACATACGTGATTTTGATTCGGAATAGCGAAACGGAATAATTCCGAACCCAGCAAATCTATGGACCTACCACATACATGCGGTACTTTTGCCGTTCGATATTTTCTTACATTAGCTATATTCTGTTTCCGTATTCCGAATCAGATTCCGTCTGTATGTGGCTGGCCAAAGTGGACACTTTTCGCAAAAAAAAATTGAATAAAGTACCTAACACAAAGCTTCTTCGGAGTGCACTACAGAGAGATAATAGGGTATTACTTACACCATTTTTTGAAAACTGCTTTAAATTAATCCTGAGGTCGTAATAAACCAGCGGAATTTTTATTTTAATTTTATAAAACCATTAAATGCCCTAAAACACGATTTTAATTTTTGATTTTGAATTTTCGCGCGAAAACACTAGCCATTGTTTTGTTTATGCTCGTGACGTCATTCTGAAACAATACGAATGCGAAAAGAGTTGTCATGTTTATTTACTATTGGAGTGACGTCACACCGTAATCCAAAATGGTGAATGGCGTTTTGAACATTTGAAGAATAGATTAAAAAATACGATTTTTAAAATTGAATTATAAAATTTATATCGCATTTTTATGAATAAATATCGACGTTTCTCGTTTACTATTTATGAAATCTATCTTAAATATGCATTTTTATACTTTATTTAACATGGTGTAAAATAGCCTATTCACAACTTCGTTATTTCAGCACTATGTTTTTTTTTCCAATGGCGGCGCTGTATGTGGAGTATGTGGACTACGCGCAAAGACCTATCTACACATATCAGGGCCGTGACGTGTCAGGGTCCCAAGTTACTTTGGTCGTGCTAAAATTCTGTATGTGAAACAAATGAACGTCATCGGCGGCTTCATTCAGGATCCTGAGTTCAAAATACGTTGGTTCTTTCTGTAGTTAAAACATAGAGAAGCCCAACATAGCTTGGGCGCCGGATACGGCACGGCCCGGATATGTGGGGATAGACATTAAATCCTACCTGCAACATAGACTGGCTCTCTGCAGTGGCCATATCTCCGACATGCTGCAAGTAGCAAAAGAGACTGTTCTTCAGCAAAGCAGCAGCGCCGAGGGTGGCAGTCAGCACAGGTAAATCAGCGTGGTCAAGTGCCTCTTGAGCAAGTACATGAAGATGCTCTGAAAAAACAAATTAAGGCAATCCAGCAGACCAATCGCTAAGTCATCGATCATTACAGTATACAATTTAACCATGGGAAGTAATTTGTTTTAATTTACAATTTTCTTACTTTTCCTGCTTAAATGTACTCTATGGCGATCGATGACTCAGCATTATTTGTCTGTTGGAATGCACCCAATACTATTTGTACACACGACAGCACGTCAGGTTATAACTGTAAAAACGGCATTTTACGTAGGGCATAAAGGCGGTCTCAACTCAAGGTCAACATATATAATCTGAGCTGCCCGTGTGTATCCGAGCAGATAAAGAATGAGATTGAAAATGGCGGCTCACCGCTCTTACTACGAGTGGGAATGAGAGAGCGATAATTATGTGCCGTTTAGAGTGTGAGCGAAAAGTGAATACTTAGGTATTATTATATATATATTTATTCACTTTGGTGAATAAATGAACCTATGTAAGTGCGACGTCATTATTAATATTAATCCCATACTTTATCTGCGCGGGTTGTAGCTCATAGCAATGAGACTCTATGGTGATTTTCCAAAAGACAAAGATAAGGAGGGATGGAGATACATTTTACAAAGTATTCAATATTGTTTTATTGTAGATAGGAACAATAAGCGCCAAAATGATCTGAGCATTCAATCCTACCAAAATAGTTAGGTAATCATTTGACAAAAATCATTTAAGATCCACTTTTGTTTGTTCTCAGACAACAAATGAAAGTGCACATTAATGTCTTGAGATAAGGTTGATTTTTGTCAAATAAATAGCTATTTTGGTAGGTTTGAATGCTTCGATAATTTTGGCACTGACTGTACATCATTGGACGCTAAAACATAGCAAATACATACCCAGTAATGAATCGCTGGACTTGATAGCCAGATGAACAAATTTATCAGGATCTGATGTTTTTGCTACCCCTATGTCTCCATGGTCCTCATCTTCAATTGTAACAAACATACCAGAGCCTTGCCTGTAAAATAATATTAAGGAAGTAATTACTATAAAATTAGGAAGAAATTACTATAAAATAATATTTACTAGTAATTACTTCCTTTTGATAAAAAAAATACTGCAGAAACAGATGGACCAGCCACATACTTTACTATCCCCGTCAATTGGTAATGCGCTGGAACCTTGTCAAATTAACATACACATCATCGTCATCCGTAACTAAAAATGACAAAAAACAGTAAAATTCTAATAGGTAATATATTAATTATTGAAATCTTATTTTCAATAAGAAAGGGTCTACGTATATGAGAAAATTACAATTGTTTTTCGTTTTTGAGGTTAAAATCATGGCCGCCAGGCGCATTACCAATTGACGCGGATAGTACAACATTTTATGGATAATGCTGTAACTGGTTTTTAAACGAATAAAAAATACGTTTAATATGAATCACCCTAACTATGAGAAGCTTTATGGCGCAGTGGTTTAGCGTCTGGCCTTGCGATTGCGGAGGTTAAGCAACTTTCGCAAGGGTGGTCATGGGATGGACGAGAGAGCTTGATATAGTATATGTTTATATACTATATCAAGCTCTTTTGTGCTTTGAAAGGCAGGTTAAGCCGTTAGTCCCAGCGGCATTTGAAGTTGTTAACACTGGCCAATCTGCATTGGGCCTGCGTGGTGAGGGTCGGTTATTTTCGGAGGTCGGTTTTCCTTATCCACCCATAAGGAAGGCCCAGCAGTGGGCACTTTAAAAATGTCTGATTTCGATACTTTCTTTTCGTAATGTCAATACTTCCTTATGATAAAAAATAAAAGGCAAGAAACAGATAGACCAGCCACAAAGTTTATAAAATTAAGTTTATAAATACAATGCTAATTGGTTTAAAAAAAATATCAAAAAATACATTTAATATAAAAATTATCAGCCTAACTTACTTGAAAGCTATGGAGAATTCCTCTTCCAACCAAAGTACAATTTTTACCGCTGCAAAAGAAGCATTTCGAGGGAAATCTAATCTGCCTCCTACTACACCGGGACAAATTATTTCAGATAACACTGTCTGGTTTTCCTGAAAAATATGTTTAACATGTCTTTTTAATAAATAAATAAAAGAAATAAAAAACAAACATTGCTCCAATTCCAAAGTATCTAAAACACTTGTTATGGAAATCATATAGACAACTGTGGCACTACAAACACCCAAACCTGAGCCAATATAAAAAAGCCGTTTTCTAAATTGACCCAGCCAAGGATCAAACCCGGGACCTCAGAAATGGTGACCTTAAAAACCGGCATACAAAACACTTGACCACGGACGTCATCAAAATCTTTAATAATATTAACAAAATCTTAAAATTTCTACAGTACCTGATAATACTCTAAATCCCTTTGGAGCAGAATAGGGATTCTGTCCATGATGTTTCCATCTTCAATGACCTCCATTTTGAATACAGTAAAAGAAAACTAAGCCACTACTCGTCAAAAATATTTACTTACAACAAAAATAACATAAACAAAAAATAAATTATACTAAACTATGTGAACATCTATTGAACTCTAATTTAATATTAACTATTTTTGATATCTCTTCTTCCAATAGTTTGTGTAAGGGGACCCCGTCGTGTTTGTAAATCCAGTATCCCCCGTTTTTTAGTATTAAGTCATAGCGTTTGGGACCCGAGAGGGGTGAGCTTAGCCAGATTTGTTTGTTAGGTGTTTGTCTGTTTATTACATAAGTTCCATATTGTGGTCCGAGGAAAACTGTTAAGACTCCATCCTGGAAAAGAGAAAACTTAAATTTAGTACTCATATAGGTATTTAATTAATTTAATTATACCTACTCTTTGATTTCACAGTTCAGGGGCCCTACCGCCCAACTCAAAGCTTTAGCCAGAGCGATAGCTAGACTATATCCATCCTTGTCATATCATAACACGATGACAAGGACGGACTTTTACTCTGGCTTTGGTTGATGACGTCAGTGCAGTGTATAGTCTAGCTATCGCTCTGGCTAAAGCTCAGGTCTATTTTAATGAGCTTGTTTGTTAGTCAATCCCCGCGTTCCGAATCACGCTTACAGCGCTGTTAGCGCGGATCCGACCAAATTAAAAAGTCACAAAATTTTAAACTTAATAGGGTATTTGCGTACCTACTTAATTTAATGGATTATACGCTAACAGTGCTGTAAGCGTGATTCGGAACGCGGGGAATATGACACTGAAAAAGTTGGGCAATTTTTGATACCTAAATACAATTTTGTTATAGAGTAATTTTAGATAGGTAATCTAATTTGTTAGAGCTAATTCAACAAGTATATGAACAAGGACAATCTGACCGAAAATGAGTGTGAAACCAATTTGATATTCAAATGAAAGTCTACTTACACTATATGTTACATCAGCACCCTTTAAGTTTTGTGATTGGTCCACTATTTCTTCAAAGTATTCACAAAGAGATTCTAATGTTTCATTACACACTTCTTCAAATACAGCTGGGTCGATATTCTCAGAATCTTCAAGATTATCTGATGGAGTAGCAGAAAGCTGGCGGACTGAGGTCAAATTGTACGCAACGTTGTAAATTTGAACAAAAGAGATTTGCCGCAAAATCACTGGCCTTTGAATATTGATTCGACTGCGTGCCAGCCACCGGCTGGTACGAAGTATATTCCTAAACATTATTTACGGACTACAAGACCAACCAACTGTTTTGTTGTGGTGGGAATAGGAAGGAAGGGAGGTTATAAAATTAGTTTGACGTATATTTTTTTTTTTTTTTTTTAATATCTTCTTCCCGTCAGTTGGGAAAGGCAAAGGCAGAGCCATACAGCCATTGTCTTATTTAAAATAATTTCAACTACAAGAATTCCAGCCTCTAGATTTCATTTTTCTGTAATTGAGTTTTGTAAGGCCAAAGCCACTTCTTTAATTATTATTTTCTCCGTGTCCAGGTAATGTAAGGCCAAAGCCACTTCTTCAATTTTCTTTTTCTGTGTCCGGGTTATATAAGGCCGTAGCCACTTCCTATTCCATTTTCCTTGTCATCTTCAGTGTGATATAAATCTTCAAAGTCTTATCCATGTTTATAGTTCCAAATCCGATGATACAACAAAGTTGTATAAATCCTTATAAGTTTCAGGATTTGTGAGAATGTCTTGAATGTCGCGCGGGATGCTATAAGATGTCTTATATATTTCTAATAATCTGTCCACCAGGACTAATCTCTGAATGTTGTAAGCAGGGCAATCAAAAAATATATGATTAAGAGTCTGATCCACACCTAAATTGCATTCAGTGCATGTTGGAGATGTGATAATACGCATTCTATGTAAATGTGAGTTAAATCGACAGTGTCCAAATCTCAGGCGTGTTAGGATAGTATAAAACTTTCTGCTATGGTATTCTGCTGATTTTGTGAACCAAGGACGACAGCCAAGAACATTATTAATCTTCGCATACCAAGTTCCTTTTACTGTTAGAGTTTCTTGCCAATGAGTGGACCAGTCTTGTTTTGACCAAAGTTTAAGTCTTGGTAGTAAATCAGAGTACGGTATAGCAACATTTTTAATGTCAATGTTGACATTTGCGGCGTCATTTGTATAGAGGTGGAAAAAACGGCTTAAAATTTTTAAACGTTGAAACGTTGTACTTTTTTTAATAAGCACGCTTAAAAAAGTGCTTTTTTGCTTAAATGCTTTTTTCGTTTGTACGTTGTGTTGAAACCGTTGAAGTAAAAAGCTTGCAACGTTGTGTTGCCAATAACAAACAAACTACGCGGAGAGCTTTTTAAACGGAAAAAAATTATTGTGATATAAACAAAATACTGAATAAAACCAATTTTTTTATATATTTCAATTAACTTTAACTTTACAAATATTGCATTCTGCAATTTTTTCCTGAATTCTTGACATTTTATTTTTGTTCACAAATTTAAAACTAATGCAGTTCAAATAATAGTGTTTACAAAATTTTATTTACTCAAATCACCACCTCATACAATAAAATGTTTTTACAACGTTTATTAACAACAAAACGTAAATCACGTTAGCAATTTAAGCATACAACGCAAATTACGCAACAAACTGAACGAAAACGTGACACGTGCTCACTCCAAGACAGCAAAAAGCGTACTGCTTACTGCTTTTTTACTTTTCGTTTAAAAAATTCAAACCAACCAAATAAAGTTGCATATATATACGCTAAAGTGCTGCCTTCAAATGGCAAAAACGCCGAATAGGAACGTTGAAGCAAGTAGTTCTACCACAACATGATAGATGGCGGGACTTTAACAATAAGTAGAAAGCACACTTTGCTTAAAATTGAAAGCACGCTTTTGCACTTATTTAAATAAGCACGCTTATTTAAGTGCTTTTCGTTTAAACGTCCAACTCTATTTGTAATGGCTCTAGCTAACTTATCGGCACTTTCGTTTCCAGATACTCCAATATGCGACGGAACCCACATAAAAACTATATCAATATTATTACTTTTGAGCTTGAAGTAGGTTGTTTTAATATCTTGTAGAATATAGTTACATCCGGTATCAAATCTGGTATTTTGCAAAGCTTTGAGACAGCTCATGCTGTCTGTTAGGACTAACCATTGAGTGCATTCTTGGGTGTTCTCCTCAATAAACTGTAGCGCAGCAAGAATAGCAAGACACTCCGCGGAAAATATGCTCATTTGGCCCGGGAGTTTAATTCCATGACCCGTTTTCAAATAAGGTATGTAAACAGCCATCGAAACATTATCATTATTTTTGGAACCATCTGTATAGATATGTCTATGCTGAGGGAAATTATCAGTAATTTCATATACTTCTTCTTTATTCTTTAAATCAGGGTGAATGTGGATATTGTTGGGTTGTGGCAATGAGACCAGGAGACTTTTATACAGGCGTTTATTAAGCATTCTCACACTTTATATCACATTATCACACTTCAACAGATAGTTTTCCTAATATAACTCTAAGACAACCTTTCGATACCACGGCTTTACAATGAATACGTCAAACTACAGATGTGCAGGCAGATTGACATAATCAAACTCACTTGAATTCCGAATGTACCATAGAGCAGAGCATATAGGTTAGAAACCTCCCTCAACACACCCCCTCAATCTGCTGCACATGCTGACCATACTGACTAAAACAGTTTTCTACCTACCAGTACAACATCAGGATAAATTTCGAATCACCTGCCAAACTGAACGAGACTTCTTAAGTCCTACCAAGTTACATTAACCTTTAACCCAACCCAGGAACCTAACTTTAACCTAACTCAGACGACACATACAATAATCCAAACCAAAGACCTAACTAACTAAACATCAGACTAAACCACAAGAAATATCAAAATACACTTGGATATCAAAAACATTTCATTTTAAATGATGATTCATTTACTTTCTAATCCCACACCCCCTTAAATGAATCATTATTTAACGCACCCCCTTAACGAACACAAGCACCCCCTTAATTCTATATTCTATCTTCTAATAAACTTCTTCATCTCTATCTCTATCTTCTTCTCATAAAATAATTCTTCTCAAAACTATCTCGCTCCTACTCAACTTCTTCAATATTATAAAATTACTCCTTCTCTACCTCTTCATATAAAATCTCCTTCTCGACATCTTCTATAAAACCTCTCCTTCTCGACATCTTCTATTTTAAAACCTTTCCTTCTCAACATCTTCATTAAATTCTCCTACTCGACATCTTCTTTATAAACCTTTACTCCCACTTAACATCATCTTCATTATAAAACTTCTTCTACTTTTCTCCCACTCGACTCATCATCATTATAAAACTTCTACATTTTTCTCCCACTCGACACATCATCATTAAAAAACTTCTTTTCTCCCACTTGATTCATCATCCTAAAAAACTTCTTCCTTCTTCATCATCATTACATTATAAAACCTTCTTCTTCTCAACTTCATCATCATATAACTCCTGCTCGACTATTCTTTGCCTCCTGCTCGACCTCCTCCATCATAAAATACTCGCCAAAAGACTTCTTCAAAATAAACTTATTCCAAAAAACAGTTCTTCACAAAAAAATAAAATTTTCCATAACTTTCTTCACTTTCATTTGTTTCACCGTCACTTGTTCTACCTTCGTTTGACTGTCATTTGTTTTACTATCTCTTGTTTCTCCAAAACTTCTATTTCCTTCTATTTCTCCATCTTCTCGACACCATTCATTCCTATCTGTTGAATTTTAACTTGTTTCCTCTTCTCTTGTTTGTTCATCTTTAGTCCATTTATTCTCACCATATTTTCTTCATCGTACTACTTTCCACGGCCAAAAGTATAATTTCAAATTCAATTTTAAAATTCAGATAAAATTCACCTTCATAAGATTTTCACCAGCTTAATCATTTCATAATTTAAATCATTCCTCATTTTATTTTATATGTAATCATTATTTATCTGTTGACACTTTCATTTCATTGCCCTTAGCAACACTATTTTGTCAACAAACTCCGTTGCTAAGGCCTCTATGCAACTCTGCCAGTTATATTATGTTATTTCAAAATAATCATCTCAAATGCTAAACTTACTATTTCTCTTATAATTTTTGCTCCCGGTCTCTATAGGGCCACAACCTTTAGCGTGTGGCCCATAACCTGAAGGCATATGTTAATGAGACCAGGAGACTTTTGTACACATGTTTATTGATCACTCTTACACATTATAACATAATTTCACACTTCAACAGATAGTTTTCCTAATATAACTCTATGACAACCTTTCGATACCACGGCTTTACAATGAATACGTCAAACTACAGATGTGCAGGCAGATTGACATAATCAAACTCACTTGAATTCCGAATGTACCATAGAGCAGAGCATATAGGTTAGAAACCTCCCTCAACAGATATTCAGGTCACAAAAATGTGTATCATAAGATCCTGTGTAACATATCCAATTATTCTCAGTTTTATGAATGTTATACTGCTGATTGAACTCTACGATATCCGAGAAGTCATGAAACAGATAGGGGATTCGGGGTACATTCAAAGGAGAATATGTTGTATAGAGAAATTCAATTTTTCTGAGTAGGTGATGAGTAGACAGTGAAAGTAGTTTTAACAAAAACTTTGATTTTAAAAATTTGAATCTGAATTGAAGTGGAGGTATATTGCATTCCACCTGCAAAGAGTTAATGGGAGTAGTCTTCATAGCACCAGTAATGCATCTCAGATTATGATTCTGCAGGATATCTAATTTTTTTACTAATTTGGGATCAGACCCAAAACAAAAAAAGCCATATTCAAAATGACTCCTCACAATTGATTTATACAACATTAATAGAATTTTAGGATCAATTTTTGATAAACTTTTAATGACATTGAATGCCTTATAGGCTTTACCCAGCAAATATTCTATATATTTATTCCAAGAAAGGTTATTAGCAAATATGACACCCAAGAACTTGACTTCACTTTCCAATGGCAGACTAATATTATTATATACAATATCAACATCAAAATCACATTCACCAAACACAACAACTTTAGACTTTTCTGGACTTACATCTAAGTTTAGGTAACTGAAATAATTATTTAATTTTTTAAGAGCAGAATTAACTATAGAGGATACTTGTCGAATATCAGATCCAGAGAAGTAAATAACTAAGTCATCAGCAAATTGCAAATTTTTTACTTGTGGACCTAATATGTAGTTCAATTTATGTACATATAGTATATATATCAATGGGGATAATATGCCCCCTTGACACACACCCCTGTATGAATATCTTGGTCCAATTAACTGATTATTTGATTTCACATAAACCTCACGACCATGCAAAAATTCAAAAATCCAATTAACCAATTTTTCAGGAATACCAAGAGAAAGAAGTTCACCAGCTAAAATATGGTGATTCACATTATTAAAAGCACCAACGACATCGAAGAAGACACCAATAAGAACATTATCTTGTTTGAGAGAATCAAAAATATCAAGTTGAAGATGTGCTATACTCTCTCTAGAGGATCTACCCCTACGAAAACCAAACTGATTTGAAGGTAAAAGATGATTACTTTCAATGAAGAATTCAAGCCTTTGTTTAAGAAGTTGTTCAAACACTTTTCCCATGCATGATGTTAAAGCTATTGGCCGATATGAATTTGCTTTGGTTTTATCTTTGTTCGGTTTTAGAATAGGAACCAGACAATCCTTTTTCCAATCCAGAGGTATGGCAGAGGTAGACCACAACAAATTATAAACTTTCAAAATGATATTTTTGGCATTATCTGTAGTATGTTTTAACATTTTATAAGGAATACCATCGAGGCCATGTGCTGTATCTCGTCGTGAAAAAATTGCATTTTTAAATTCTTGAAAATTAAATGGTGCTAATAAATAATTACTATTACGTACAGGATTAATACTATTTACATATTGTAAAGGGGCCTCAACAGTATCTGGTGTATATTTTTTAAGAAATTCTGGAATCCAATCTGTATAAACATTTTTAAAAGAAACAGGTTGACCATTAAACCTCTTAGCAATCCTCCAGATTTTAGATATGGGTGTAGATCTATTTAGTGACTGACATAATGAAAGCCAACTTAAGTTTCTTTCTTTTTTTAAAACAATTTTTTTAACAGCTTGTAGCCTTTTAAACTTAAGAAAACTTTCTTCTGTAAGACTGTTTTTAAACTCAATATATGCCTTTTTACAATCTTCTACTGCTTTTGCACAATTTTTATTCCACCATGGTAGTGGTATACGTTTTTTGCGGATTCTGGACTGAAATTTCCTAACCGATTGATTTGATTGGTCAACAGAGAAAGACCTATTGCTGATAATAGCTGACTGCTGCAATGCAAGATCTAATAACGCAACCAAATTAGAATAACATTTTAATGGATTAGTTTGATCAATGTAAAAATTTTGTAATAAGTAATCAACGTTTTTGCTATATTTTTGCCAGTCTACTAAACGAAAATTGTAAGAAGTAGGAGGTGTAAGATAATCAGATGAATCATTATTATTATTACTAATAGTGATGTTTATAATTACAGGTAAATGATAGCTGCCCATAGGGTCGTCATGGACCGACCACTCACATTGCAATGCCAGAGAAGGTGATACCATAGTAAGATCCAAAGCATTCCTTTGCCATCTACTAGAACCAACAGTTGTCAACTGACCATCATTCAAAAGAACCAAGTTATTGTCGTCGATGCTTTCAAGAATATCACGACCACGTGTATCAATATTACTACAACCCCATGCTGTGTGCCGTGCGTTAAAATCGCCGGCAATCAACAAAGGGCCCGGTAAATTAGAAATTAAATTATTAAGTTTTATTTTAGAAAATGAAACATCACAATTACCAGGACTATACAAGTTTTATTTTAGAAAATGAAACATCACAATTACCAGGACTATACAAGGACATAAGCGAAATTTCTTTGTTGCCATACTGCAATCGCACAGCTATATTTTGAATTGAATCATCAAAAGAAGTGTCTATTTTAGCAAATTGTAAACTATTATGAACTAAAATGGCTACACCATTATGTCTTGTACCAGAATCTAATCTAATTATATTATAACCTTTCATATTAAAACGAATGTGAGGCTTTAGCCATGTTTCACATACTAAAGCTACATGAATCTGATACTCTTGCAAAAAATTTAATAATAAATATTTATGTGCAGGTAAACTCTGAGCATTCCATTGAACTATTCTTAAAATATCCATAAAAAAAATTAAATAATTTATTTCTTATTTTTTTTAATTGTTTCTAAGAGAGTATCTTTAATACTCTGAGTGGAAATAATTGTATCATTAGTTTTATTCATTGTTATCAATTTAACAACAGACTCAACAACCATATTCAGTATTTGATCAGAATTCAGGAGTGAAGCTAGCATTTCAATGGGATTTTGTTTCAGAGGAGGGAATGACTTCTCGTTTAATACAGCAGAATATGTTTTGCTTTGAGCTTTTTCTCTATTTAATTGTATTTTCTCTTTCTTAACAGGACATTGTGATGAGATGGCAACATGATTTCCCTTGCAGTGACAACAGATGGCTTCTTCAGGTGATTTCAAGCAGAATTTAAAATTATGAGACTCACCACATATGGAGCAGCGTTCGGAGTTCTTGCAATATTTGGCAATATGCCCATACCTCAAGCATTTGAGGCACTGCTTCACTGGAGGAATGTAAGGACGCAGCTCGAAGCGCCAGCTGTTGAGATCGACGCTTTCAGGAAGCACCGGGCACGAAAAAGTAATTGAAACTGTTTTTGTGGGTTCTAATTTGATTAGCCCATTATCCATCTTTGACCTTCTCATGAATCGCCTAATACTCACAATATTTTTGGTTGTAGTCAGTGCGGAGTAAATCATTTCATTTGATAAATCTATTGGTACATGTGTAATTACTCCTGTTACCTCGCTGGCCGCCGCAGGGATGCTGGCAGCCAAACTGTAAGCGTCCAAAAATTTTTTATTTTGTAGTGCCGCATTAGCCAGGCCTGGCCGCTCAAAAATTACTCCAATCTTGTGTTTGTTAATTCTTTGCAATTGTTTGACGCCCTTGTTGTATTTCTTTAAACAATTAGCCAATGACATCATGTCACGGTTGCCTATAGGTTGGTCACTTTTCGTACTCTCTATGAATACAACATATTCAAAATTGCCGCCTTGTTCTGGATAAAACCGAACATAATTTGGGATTCTAAAATCTTTGTACTTATCCTCTTCCATTTTTTCTTCCAGGGACTTCGTGGAGCAGGTATCACTGAAGTCGGACTCTCCACCTTCGCCTCCACTCCCGTCTTCAAGTTTTTTCTTTCGTTTTCGCCCACTCTTCTTCCCCATATTTACAGTTTTATTTTATTTACAACAATGAAATATTGATTATTTACACCTTTTTTATACAAATTATATACAAATTGCAACAATTAAATATTTTTTAGTTTTATTTGTTTGAAAAGACCGTCACTCCCGTCAAACGTTCCCGCGCTTTTTTCACTTGACGTATATTTATTTATGTAAATGACATGACAGAGAAACTGACATAAATCAGCTGTTTTTTTCCAAAGACCAAAACACATGGACGCGTTCAGGGTTGCGTTCCGTGGTTCCGTCGTTTTTGGTGTAGTTGTTTGGTTAAAGTTTAACTCGTTTTTGAGTTGCAACAAAGCCACGATCGAGTTGTTTTTATAACCTTTTTCGGTTCGAAGTTTTCGTTTCCCACTTGGAATACAGATAATTTACACTCTCTTATATACTCAATCAAATAAAATCTGTTTTTGAGGAACAACCATGAATTTTTAGAAAACTTAAGAAGCTTATAGCCACAATAGAGATTGCACGCCTAGTATCATGAAGATTGAAAAAAGACTCTTTAGTGACGTCACGGCGTATTACTATCTCTTTCTTTTCGTTTTACAATACGTTTTCGTTTCTCACAAACGAACGAACGACGAACAACGAACACGTATTGTAACACTAAAGAAAGAGGTTGCAATAAGCCGTCACGTCACTCAAGGAAATTTTTTCTATCTTCACTATGACACTGGCCGTGCAATCTCCATTGGAGGGAGGTATAAGCTTCTTGGTTAGATGCAAAAACATCAAATTACAAAATAATGTCAAATGACAATGACATTAAGTACTTTATAAGATAAACGTCAGAGCGTTTTTCGACCACATTTGGATGGTTGTTTGGTTGCTGCGCTCCGAGCCACGGAACGGAAGAAACTACGCTACGCTCTGACACTAGCTGTCAGAGTAAAATTTCACCGAGCCACAGAACGTTTAGAGCGCGCACTGGAGCGTGCTCGAGTCTTAGGCTCGTATTACAGAATCAAACTCAAACTCAAATCTCTGCTTGAGTACAGTTAGATAGGGATAGCGCTATATGCGATGAATAGCACCATCCCTTTCTAACTGTACTCAAGCAGCAAGCAGTGCTTGAGTCTCGTCCTATAATACGGACCTTAGATAAGGGAAGTAAGGGTAAGGGGAGCAGGCATAAACTGCATTAACAAAGCATTCGTGACGTCAGGCTCGTGCCCTGTCCGCCATATTTTGTTCATGTCACATGTTACAATTTCAACTATATGCGCTGTTAACATAAGGTGTATGTATACTAAGCTAAGCCGCCATGTTTTGTTCCATTTGAATGGAGAACAATGAAGTAGGTATGCACGCTTTTTTCGTAGGTATTCCTGCTCCCCTTACTTCCCTTCTCTAAGGCTCGAGTGCAGTCGAGCGAGCACCGGCACCCTGATTATCTAAAAAGAAACTATTTAGCGACCGGTTGCATTTGACATACATTGCCACTTTTCTTTGGTATGTTTTTTTTAACCCAAAAAGAAGTAGCAATGGATCACGATCATCTGTGAACTGCAACCAGTCGCTAGGTGGTTTTTAATTAGATAATCAGCCCGCGCCGAGTGCAAACGCTCTAACGCGCGGCGGGCGTTCCAAACATTAGAGCGTGAATGACGTGACGTTCAGTTGATACAATACAACTTTCCCGTTTCAAACGTCTCAGAGCGTTGAAACTTTTTAAACATCAAAATCGGTGGTTGAAAAACGCTCTTACGTTTGTCTATATAGAAGAAAAATGTCAATGTCTTTTAATTTTGACATTATTTTGTATTTTATACTTTTGTGTCTAAGTTTCAAAAAGTTCATGGTTGCTCTTCAAAAAAACAGATTCTTTTTGATTTAAAATAATGAAAGTTTAAATGATACTTATGAATAGGAATTCCAAACGGAAAACGAAGTTCTTCGGTAGTTCCGAATCCGAACACAAGAGTTATAAAAACGGAACGCGCCTGTTTTGTTTGCCGCGCAATGGGCGATTTTCTGACAGCTCAAATAAAAAAAAAGTACCTAGTTCAAAAAATATCGATAGATGACGTTGAAAGCTGAGCCGAAAGCACAGAATGTTCCTATCCGAAAGCATGGTTTTAAATTTTGAACTTATTTCCATATTGTAACATAGATGGCGCTGCTAACCTACGGTCTTTATTCGCATGTTGCAAAATAAATTATGTGGTATTTTTAGCTGATTTTAACTGTGGTATATTTTCTATCATTTAGCTGTTTTCAGGCACTGCTGACTATTTTATTGTGAAAAAAAAGGTCTTCATCAAAAGATATCTTCATGCTCTTGGAGGGTTTCTACCATAAAAGACAGTAAAAACGAAATTTTATATTTCTTCTTCTTTGACTTGTACCTACTGTCTCCTCTTGAACCTCAGGTTTCTGCAGCAGCATGTAAACATTTTGTGGTGGTATGGCATTCACATGTTGGCTTGGTTAGATGGCTTTGGCACGTGAGGTATTTGGCAGCAAAAAGTTGTATTGACTCCAGTGTGGGCAGATGAAGAAGACGTGCCGATCTTCATGCTCTTAGAGGGATTCGACCTTATGACGGTGAAAACTAAGTATTATTTTTCTTCCTCTTGGACCTGTACTTCTTCGTCCTCTTCTTCAACCACGGGTTTCGGCAGCATGTAAGCATTCTGCGGGGGTAGCATCCACATGTGAGCTTGGTAAGCTGGTGATAGAACTGATATCGATGGCTCTGGCACGCGAGGTATTGGCAGCAAAGAGTTGTACTGACTCCAGTGTGGGCAGATGAAAAAGACATGCCGATTCTCACGCTCTTGGAGTGGTCTGAAGTTCCGTAAATTAGGCTCGTCCCAAGGATCCCATAGTTTTCGGAATTCTTTCATCTGAAAATATTAAATAGGTACTTTTAGATAGGTAGGTACCTACTTATTCCGATTCTTCGTGGGGATCCCGATCCCGATTTATGCCTGGGATATTATTTCGACATTGGACGATACGATACGACAAACAAGAAAAAAAGCTACCTATCTAATATTTTGTAATTAATGTGAGTTTCTTGTCGGCTTTTCTCAGCCTCCTCCTGAAATTTATAATACCATAAGTCAGCGTCGCTAAATAATTTTTTCAATAAAGGCAATAAAGCTGTGTGGTTCGGTCGATTGCGATTGCGAGAGATTAATGTGTTGAATTTGTAAGATTGCAAAAGAATTGCGTTTTTTTATTATTTCTTAAGAATCCTTACTTAATACCTAACCTTTATTTTCATCAAACTGTATTTTTACAAATTACTTACGCTTTTGAATATCTATAGTAAGTAATAAAATTAAATATTTCGCTCTTTTTTGTAATTATGCCATAATCAATTTCTGGCTATGAGGGTGGATTGATAAGTCCATGACTTTGAAAAGAAGAAATACTTTTTTTTCATAATTTATTTTTGTAACTCCTAAAGGGAATCTTTACACAACATTTTTTTCAAATTCGGCAAAAGATGATTACTTTTGGAAACAAAAAGCTCAAGCAACTTCAAACTTTTCTTAATGTCATTAAGAAAAGTTTGAAGTCGCTGTTAATGACCCTGTCGACCCTCTCGGTGGCACTCATGACATCAAAACTCATCGAATGAAGATGCGAATCCTTCCTATTCTTTAGATTCAATCCACTGACTAAGTACCAAACGTGAATAAATGTCTTGGCGGGCAAAGATTTTCATCAAGGCAAAAGCTGGTGGCTGAAATGGGCCCTCATTTCAGTTACCAGTTTTCAGGCGATTAAAGAAAAAAAATAATGGAACGCAGAGCTACAATAAGATAGATAGAAGTAGAGAAATAAAATAAAATATTCCGAAAAAAGTGTTTCTTCAATACAAAGTCATGGACTTATCTTATCAATCCACCCTCGTACCTATATCGACCCTACACATTATATTAATAGAGGCACAGTGATGCCAAGAAGTACTTAACCTTAATTATATAATTTCCATAATAAATACTTACCTGTTCTAAAGAAGCAGACAAAGTTGCCCTTGGAACAAGCCACCTGACCACAAAGCTCTCTCCTTTCACATTCTTCAAGCTGCCCCAGTAAACAAAATAGTCTTCATAAAACATGGGCAGTAGACGAGACATAGGGTAAGGCCCTATTTTAGTACTGGTCTTTGCTTCCTGGATCCTTGGAAAACTGTCTATGATCCAACTTAGACGGTCGTCTGGGACAACTCCGTACTAGAATCAATAGTACAAATCAATTTAGGTAAGGAGCAAGTCTGCAAAGTATTTGGGAAAATTATTTAATCACAGAATAGATCTTAATAATAATAATACCAAGGGATTTTTAGGTTACCTACTTACTGAGGTAGGTACCTACTACGTATTAGTACTTTGCTATACAAAATAAACATAAGGCATAACCACGAATACTAATAACATTGCTGGGCAGTTAATCCAAAAGTTAACTTCGTTAATCGTTAATCCGCTACTCAAAAAGTTAACTTCGATAATCGTTAAAGCGTTAACTTTTTGAGAATTTAAAGCAAGTTAAAGTTAACCGTTAAAAGTTAACCAAACCAAACCAAAGGTTTAGGCAAACACAGTTTGCGTTCAAAAATCAACTTTTCAAATTCAAAATTCAAATTCGTTTATTTAGACAACAAAGATCCATGGGTTAGTAAATAAAAGATACTTAAAATTAAGGGTCAGTAAATTTAGGTACATTTAAAGCGGACAACACCCAGAGGAGTTATCCTCCACTGTGGTCATCGTCCGCGCGAAGTGTCTCAAGATAGGCGCGTATGGATCATCCGCTATGGTTTTTAGAATGCCGTTGCCACTCCCTCGCACCCTCCCCAGCAGTGACGCCACTTTCTTCCGAATGACGGCATGAAACCCGTCTGTTTGGCATTGTGCAAACATACTAGATGCACTGCAGAAGCGAGGGAGTCCCAACATCATCCTAAAAATGTTATTATATTGTACGCGCAGGGTGTTAAGCGATTTTTTGGTGTACTCGGTCCAAAGACCGCCCGTGGCAGTACGCCTTAAAAAAATAAAGGGTTATTTTCCTTTATTCGCTAAATGGCAGATTCTGCAAACGGCAGATTCTGTAAACGGCAGATTCTGTAAATGGCAGATTCTCTAAATGGCAGAAGTACAGTCCCAAACAACATTAAATAATCTGCCATTTACAGAATCTGCCGTTTGCAGAATCTGCCGTTTCCAGAATCTGCCATTTAGCGAATAAAGGAATAGAACCTCGTTAGCTAGCAATAGCAGATGGCCAAGTCTAAACTTAGAGTCAAGGAGGTGCGGTTTTTCTGACGTCGAGTGTATTACAATATCCTACAACATTTTGATTTTTAACTTACCTTGATTAGATAGCAAACCATTACAACGCCATCATTATGTCGTAAGGCTTCCTCTTGAGTCATGTATTCCGATTTGAAGAAAGTTACCTACAATAATATCATTACTTCTTTTTATGCACAACGGGATATGTAGTGCTCGGCCTTCACCCTTGGACGAATTCCTTCACCTCACCTGATGTTAAATGACGATAAGACCGAAGGTGAAAGCGCACTGCACCCGAACTCCTCATCACTGAGGAATTGGCTATCTTACCTTACCTCTAACTGCCGGGACACAACTATTTTGAAATAAGCCCTACCACCAACCAAACCGAGTACTGTACCCCCCTGGGAATCCAAACCGGGACCCATCCCATTGCACCTGCACGCGTATTTACCTACGTTTTCAAATATTTTTGACAATGCCTTCGGACGACGAAGACGTATTTTTAGATGTTATTTTGGCTAATAAAATACATTTGAAGTCGCCGAAGACGAATAAAAATAAAAATATAAGAGAGAAAAAAAAATAACTGTAGATTGTTCGTAGCGATATTTTTAGTTACTATCTTTTCTAGTACTTATATTCAGCAAGATTACTATTGTACAAACACGGATATTTTATACTAATCCTGAACAAACATAATATACGCCCCGTCGGGCGTATGACATTGACGACTGGGAAAAAAAATCCCAGTTGTCACCCCGGGTGGCAGTGTTAGAGGGGACTCCTGGGAATAATCGTACGGCGGCAGGGTGACATAAAGCCTGTATGCAGCGATGCGAGTACGACGTTTCAGCTTCGTCGACAGTTTCATAGTTTTGTTTGTGAGCTGAAAGCATGATGGGCGTCCGCTGCGGTCAAGCGGGTCGACATAGATTAGAGCTTACTCATGCACTGCAAGCATCTGTCCGTCAGAAAACCAGCAATCTATATTCCCGCGCCGTGTACCCGCACCAGGATCCCGCTTAACGCAGCTTAACGACACCCTTATAATAATATGACGAATCGAATGTATCAACGCATCTACGAAGCTACGCCTCCGTAGCAGAAACTATGTATATATATATATGATATATATATGCTTGTCTTTACAAAATCAAAATCGAAGTTCGACAATAATATTGAGGTTTTCCCGTTTTTTCCAAAGATTTACTGGTAGAGAATACTACTAGCACTAAGTCCGCCTTTTGTACCATTCTGTATTGTACAATATATTTAAATAAATAAATATTACAATAGGAAAAGCAACTCTATTATACTTAGTTCGCCGACTATAGATCGTTCGTATTCGTAAAATAGTTCTGTTAGGATTATCCTAGTGGGTATCATAACCAAGGTAAAATTACCGTCTTGGGGAATCAAGTACCTAGGTACCTTTTTGTTCTTTTGCACATAAAGTTGGAATAGATGGATAGAAGAATAGAAGCAATATTATCGAACCTGCATTTCCCCGGGGTGACGTCGTTTGTCAACAGTGTGTTCGCTGCCTTCGAACATGTCAGCACCCCAATGGAAGTGGATTTGGGAAAGTATGTGCTTCTCCAAAAATATCCCACCTTCCAGATATGGACGTTCGGTTCTCCATTTAGCACCGATTACTACTGTGGGATTATTAATAGAATTTTCGGTATGGAAATTATGAAAACTTTTCGTTAGATACAAGCTTCGATTGTCCTAAATATTTTGGTGACCAAATGATGGTCCAAACGGAAATTATCATTACAATCGATAATTTATTATAAATTCAATTACGAGCATATCGTACCATACAGGTAAGGGGGCGTCCATTAATCACGTGATGTTTTTTTTTTGGCCAATTTTTAACCCCCCGTCCCCCTTGGTGATGCATGGTGAGGTACGAACATGTCGCGGTGGGCGGGGAAATCGTCCTGGTATAACGGTGAGTCCACAATCACACGCAGTTTTCGTTTAAAAGTCAAGTGATTAAAGGACGACCCTTAAGTAGTTAGTACTTGAGAACCCATAAATATTCTATTGGGTTAAACTTTGAGATTAATAAGACATTATTTCATAATTCTTCGATATTTTTGTGAAAAAATCTCTATTCAGCAGAAATTCAAAATACCTACCTACGTTTTGGTACATTTTATAAAGTAGTGAAAGGAAATTATGATTTACCAGTGAAACCAGTATTGGTCATCTTGATTTTATGGGGGTAGACATCGAAGTTCAACCACTTGAGCTCAGGACATGCGTATTTGATAGAGTTAGTGATGGACACGTCTATCGGCGTCGAAAGCTGTCCTTCAGTCTCACTCCAGTATTGGATCCACTGGGTGGTACCGAACGGTGGTACATACTTCTTTTCCTCTTCTCTTGCAGGCTGTTCTTCTTCATCTGAAGTTTATTCATTTCATCATAACATTCTCTTCAAACGCCATTACACAGACCTCATATGCCACATTGTTTGTATACAGGCCACGTTACGATGTAGGTATTGCCAGTTAAAAAGTAAAGCGCTTGACATCAATAACTCAGTAAAAAATGTGGGATACGAGGTATTGGCTGTTAACCGTCGATAATTTATGTTAGTATTACTACCTACTTAAATGATTAAATTAACAAAGTAACAAAGTAAGAAAGTACTGTATTTTTTTCCAAAATATTAAAATAAATGAGATGCTTCATAACATGAATGAAAATTAAATGTATTTGTTGTTGTCAATTTTAAATTAAAAAACCGATAGAATATTCCTTTTTTACGTTATTTATAGTCATATAGGTACTTTTTAGGGCCGTTTTTAAGTACCTACTTAAAAAAAACAACAGATATAACTTAGTGAAGTAGGTACCTACTTATACTGCCTGTAATATTTTTAAAAGTAACTAAAAAGTTAGGTACTTAACAGTCACCTGTCTGTCTCGCACTTTGAGTAAGATTTGTTACCGCCTCGAAAGTACCTTATATGTAAACTAAGTCAACAGTTGAAAACAAATTGGAACCCAACGCATGTTTCATTATAATAGACTTTCATCTTCAGACTATCAATTTTAAGTACAGCTAAGTGTAAGCTAAAGCGTGTAACTTTACGTTTATCTTGATTTTGCACAGAAGGTGCCCTTTCTAATTGTGTAAGTAAGTAAGTATTAATTGTCTACTTAAGTGTGAATTTTGTGATTGCAAATCTATAATGAAAAAGCTTTACAGGTTTTAGCTACACAAAGGAATTTAAATATAGATTAAGTTTTCACTATTTTTGAATATCTGGAGAAGGTTTGAATAACTAGATTTAAGTATGTGCCTACTCGGTGCGATAAAATTAAAAGGTACCTACCTAGTGTACATACATAACTGAAATACACATCACTGTATTAGGTATTAGCATCAACAATTTTGGACGAAACTTTAGGACTTAAGTAGGTAGGTTGTCACCCTGGGGGACAGTGTTAGAGGGGACTCCTGGGAATAATCGGGTACCTACTACACCTACGCTACACTAGGCTGCTACGATGTAAGTATTACGTGAATGGACAGTATAAAATAAAAATGTTGTTTGAATTAATATTAGGTACAGGTTCATCAACCAGCCGTTTTCGTCAAAAGGTACCCGCCCGATTGCATCTATTACAAACTTTTTAGTCGTTGCGCAAGTAGTAAATTCAATAAAAAACATTTGTTTCTTTATAATCTTTGAAGGCTCATTCTGCCTTTGTTCCGAAAAAACATGTCGGTTCATCTAAAAGTGTATTCGTGGAAAAGTGATAAAATATAGAAGAAGTCACGCAAAACTGTGTTTCTTTTAAAGTAGCTACGCCACCCATGTGTGACAGTACCAACTTGTTTTTAATATGATTTCGATATTCGATCACGTACATTTTACTTATATTTGTGTGACCACCTATCATAGCATAATGTAAATATTGTTAAGTCGCAGGAATTCTATTACATATTGCATGAATTGCATCCATCATCCATCAGCCATTTTTATTGTCCCCACTGCTGGGGCATAGGGATGCATAGGGTTTCCTTATGGGTGGATAAGGAGGATGGGCAATAACCCACCACGCGGGCCCATTGCGGATTCGCGGGTGCTAGCGACTGCAAATGGGCAAGGCCGTAGATTTTCTATTTTGTAACATAAAGTAACATAGGCGCTTTTATGTTACGGTATCATAAAAGTAACATAAAAGCAACATAATTTATAGAAAAGCTGCGAACATAACGAGGTTGCCAAAAAATAAACACAACTTCTGCTAGGTACTGTGGGTACGTATTTTAATTAATCAAACACTATTAAGTAATTAAACGCTTTGATCAATGTTTAACAATTATGTAATATTTATTTTAATTTGGCTTTTAAAGCTCTCGCTCGCACGGTCGTGACGTTCGGGTGTGTTTCGGAAAAATGTCTACAGACAAATTAAAATGTAACAGTTGCAATGTAGTAATCAGTGAACTATTATCATACATTCAATATAAGCAGGATGTGATGGATACGGAGAGCTTGATTCGTATATGTGGATCTGCGTTTACGTCAGATGAGATTGAAGAAGCGAAAACGTTATTATTTCAGTCCATACCGACTGACAAGCGAAAAATCTCACGCCGAAAAGAAGGAAAGAAAGAAAAGAAGAACTTGGAGGACATCATCAGTCTATTTAAGGAGGTGGATCCCGATTGTATACCCGTGTTTGTTGCCCGAGACCTACAAAAACTGCCGCCAGTGTCTATAGATCATGTAGACGTTGTTACAATTTTGAAAGACATAGTGCAAATGCGTAATGAAATTCAAAGCATTAAAAGTGTTTATGCAACTCAAGATCAAGTCAGTGTTATTATGAAGGAACTAGAAAGTATGAAAATGTCATCTGAAATGGTCAACCAAAGTCCGTATTGTAATATCAATACCCAAAAGCGAGGTACATTTTTGTATAACAGTGGCCCATTCGGATTATCACATAATTTGAACACCGCTACAGACGTTGAGAGTGATAATTATTGCGATGTTGAGGGTAGCGATAGTCACGGACACGACAACCCTGTCTGTTTGCCTGTGAGTGAGCGAGAACAAAACTCACCGTGCGCGCGCGAATCCATGCAAGTTCCGAAGCCGAGTCCGGCGAGTCGAACTTACACGACCGCGACTGAGGAGCGTTCTAACGCCGCCGTCGTGGGGGGTCTGTGCGATGAACTGTCAAAGTCAAATCTGTCGTCACAAAACAAAAACGCTGCGAGTCGTACTATGGCGGATATTGTAAAAATGAAGAAAACTGAACGAAATACCGATGATGCCGATGAGTGGATCACAATTCAGAAGAGAAAACGAGAGAATAGGTTTAAAGGAAAAGCCGGAAAAGCTGTACTAGAGCCACAGTCAAAGTTTAAAGCAGCGGAGGTCTTCATACCTTTGTTTATATCGAATGTAAACAAGGAGACATCTACAATGGATATCTGCGAATACATTCATAACAAGATTGGCGTATCAGTTACTTTAGAAAAAATAGCAATGCAGAAGGAAAGACCATATCATGCATATAAAGTGATCGTGCCGAAAGAGAAAATTGACTTATTCCTGGACGACAAATTATGGCCAGAAGGAATTACTTTCAGACGATATATTTATTTTAAAAAGCGCGACGGAGCGTCTGATCAGACTATGGTAAAAGTTGATTCAAGGAATACTAATGGCTAACACAAGGAATGTACTTAAGCTAATAAGCTATAACTGCAAAAGTGTAAAAAGAAGTATTGAATGTATAAGATCGTTATGTCAAACTGCTGACATAATAGCGCTTCAGGAAACGTGGTTATTGCCTTGCGACCTACAATTTCTTGGTGAAATTGATGACAACTTTAGCTATGGTGGGAAGTCGTCAGTGGACGTAGCCTCCGGGATCCTGTGTGGTAGACCATACGGTGGTGTGGCGTTGCTATGGCGCAAAAGTGCGTTTGTGAATGTCTCGGTAATTAAGTGTATAAGTGAGCGTATCGTTGCTATCAAAGCGGTTACTAGTGACAATAAGGAAATTTTAGTATTTAGTGTTTACATGCCTACAGACAGTGTGGTCAACCTACCACTGTTTTCTCAATGTCTCGGTGAGTTATGTGCAATTATACAGGATAATCAAGTTGAAACTGTATTTATGTTAGGAGATTTTAACGCACATCCTTTTGCTTCATTTGGTGATGAATTATTTAATTTCTGTTCTGATAATCAATGGATATGCGCTGATGTTGTAAAACTAGGTATATCGTCTGGAACATTTACTTATGTAAGTGACGCACACAAGTGTAAGCGCTGGCTGGATCACTGCGTAGTAACAGCATCAGGGTGGCAAGCGGTCACAAACATTAAAGTACTCTATGATGTTTTTTGGTCAGACCATTTCCCACTACAAGTTGAATGTGATATTGGTACCATAAAAGGGACCAAAATAAAGCACTCAGTTCAAAATAGTACATATAGTAAAATTATTTGGGGTAATAGAAGTCAACTGGAAATAGATAAATATCATGAGCTATGTAATGAGAAACTGAAGAACATTGATTTTCCGATAGAGTTCCATGAGTGTGCTGATAGACTGTGCAGTAATCCAGACCATACATCTGTTATAGATAATTTGTATAATGAGATTGTTAATACTCTGTGTCAAGCATCTGTTGATAGCGTAGAAAATAGAAATAAAAAATCCTCTTTTAAGGGAAAATGTATTCTTGGCTGGAACAAGCACGTGTCAGAAGCTCACAGGCAGGCTAGACTTGATTATGAAATGTATGTGTTGTATGGCAAGCCAACCAGTGGGCCAGTATATGAGAAAATGTGTCATAGCCGAAAAGTTTTTAAATCTAAACTTAGATTTTGTCAAAACAATCGAGAACAATTAAAAATGGATATAATTGCATCAGAACATTCAAATAAACAATTTAAAAACTTTTGGAAAAGTACTAAGAAACTAAACGGTAAAGTTAATCTATCTACGAGTATAGGAGGAGTTAGTGATCCCTTGGATATTGCAAACAAATTCAAAAACCAATTCATGGTGAAATCATTGTCTAACTCTAAACAGGTGTGCAATGCTGAGCCCGGTGGTGACAAGCAAGAACCCATCGGAGTTAATGCAAAACAGGTGCACTTATGTATTAAAGAGATGAAACGGGGCAAGTCACCCGGTCATGACGGGCTCAGCATTGAACACCTGCAGCATGCTGGTGTGCATGTGGATAGATTATTAGCTATGTTATTTACTTTTTGTATTCGTCATTGTTATTTACCACAGAATCTGATGAGGACTGTTGTTGTACCCATAATGAAAAATTCCACCGGGGACATTACGGATGAATGTAATTACAGACCAATATCCTTAGCTACTGTTCTGGCTAAAGTGCTGGATAGTGTTATTAATAGCTACTTAAAGAATTGTATTCAGTTACAGGACTCTCAGTTTGGTTTTCGTGAGGGACTATCTACAGAAAGTGCTATAATGACCTTAAAGTTCTCTGTTAATTATTATGTTAAAAGGCAGACTCCTATATATGCATGTTTTTTAGACCTCAGCAAGGCTTTTGATCTTGTTTGTTATGATAAGCTCTGGACAAAACTCAAAGATATAGGTGTGTCTGCTGAAGTTATAAATGTGTTGGCCCATTGGTATGGTAACCAGAGAAATGTAGTGAAGTGGGGAAATGTATGTTCTGAAGAATATTCCTTAGAGTGTGGGGTAAGACAAGGTGGACTGACTTCTCCCTTGCTTTTTAATATTATATGGACAAGCTCATCGCTGGGTTGAGCAGCACCCATGTAGGCTGTTATATAGATAATGTCAGTGTGAATAATATCAGTTATGCTGACGACATGGTGCTGCTCAGCCCATCGCTGGGTGGCCTCAGAAAGCTCCTGCGAGAGTGTGAGGATTATGTACAGGAGCATGGCCTAAGGTACAACGAGAAAAAGAGTGAAGTCATGATCTTTAGGGGTAACATTAAGAGACTTGAAAATGTGCCCCCACTACTTTTGAACGGGGTTCCTTTGGGCCGTGTAAGTCAGTTTAAATACCTTGGTCATATTGTGACTGAAACCCTGGATGACAATTGTGACATTGAAAGGGAACGCAGGGCGTTGTCGGTTCGTGGAAACATGGTGAGGCAGAGGTTTGCACGGTGTACAGTAGAGGTGAAGTTAACTTTATTCAAAGCCTACTGTCAAAATTTTTACACCAGTGGTCTGTGGTCCAGTTTTACCCAGCGTACCTACAATGCCCTGCGTGTGTTATACAATAACATCTTCAGATCCTTGTTGGGGCTCCCACGTTTCTGCAGTGCATCTGGCATGTTCGCCGATGCTAGAACTGATGACTTCTATGCTTTGATGCGGAAAAAGTCTTATTCCATCATAAAAAGAATACGGGGGAGCTCTAACGGCATTCTGAGGATGTTATCGGAGAGATTAGACTCTCCTTTGTTTACAAGGTTCACCGATTTGCATGTCAAAAATGTAAATCGATGCAGCTTGTTTTCATTATTATAATTTTTAATTTGATCTGCTAACATAGTGTGTAAGCTGTTTGTTACTAACAATATATGGACAAATGAAGTCTGAAATAAACAAATTTTATTTTATTTTATTTTATTATAAAGCAATTTCTTAATCACAAATTTGAATTCATTTTAACTGCATAATAACTATGATTATTTTGCTTACATTAAAATACGAGTATTTATTTGGCTTCTTTAAATCACTCATTGAAATCACTACACCTTTGGTTGGTGTCATAAACTTATAATTATTTCAAATTAAAAATAAAAATAAAACCGAGCTAAACTCAGTAAATACAGAAATACCGATTTACAAACCGGACTAAATTTTTCACATAAAATCAAATATTAAACGTCGGTTACCAACTTTTTAAAGTTATTACTATGTTCACAAGCCTTTACAGACCCGTATGTTACGTAACGTAAAAGTTTATGTTACCGGTGACAGGAAAGTATCATTAAAGTATCATAAAAGTATCGTAAAAGCAAAATATGTTTGATATCGTAATTCCGAAATTAAACAGATTTGTGCTTTTAATGATATTTCCTCGATAACTCATAAGCTTCGTCGCAAACAAATAATACAATTAACATAAACAAGCGTTCAATTACCTTAAAAAAACACAATAACTGTTTTCCAATGTCACTGGCGAAAAAGCGCGTGCACTGTTTAACACAATCCATAGAAAATCTGACGGCTTTTTTCTTTTTTTTTTAAATTGTTCTATTTGGGGTTGCCCATCGAATTATACCCATTCTTCCAATATTGTTCAAAGACTACATTTACTCATGATATTGGTAACATAAAAATAGTAACATAAAAGTGTAAAAATTAAAGACATGTTTTAAAACTGGGATAAAAAATTAATAGATGCCGTTTAAACATAATAAGAATGAGATATTGAATTAAATTGCTCAAACATCGTTCTTTTACATTAAGTAAAAACTATATGGCTAACTCCAAAAATAATCGTCATTTTATTCAAATTACTGTCTGATGAAATTTATGCACAATCATTTTTTGTATGAAAATGTAACATTAACTTTTACGTTACTCATTGAAATTAAATTAAATAAAAATTGTTCTCGTTACAGCCAATTCGTAAAAGTTGTTTTTACCTTAGATACATTACATTTGCACAGGATAAAAATACCGCAGCTGGTAAAAAGGTTTAATTAATTATGATATTTGATTAAATCTCACTGGTCATGCAAAAAGTGGAAAAATCTAGGGCCTTACGCAAATGCAGACGAGACCAACGGCTTAACGTGCCTTCTGAACCAAATTTTTGGTCACCCGTCCCATGACCGACCCTTGCGAAAGTTGCTCAACCTCTGCAATAGCTGGGTTTAGCGCCTGGCTAAACCACTGCGCTACGGAGCTCCCCATTTCTATTATTCTTTATATAAATAAACTGACCTGTTTGTGCAACTGCTGTTAGTTTCATCGTTAATTTTACTAATCTCCAAAAAATGTATGAGTCTGACAAATTATGTATTTACATCCCCTTTTTGAAATTTTGTGGTACGATGATCATTATGGTTGTTTTATATTTGTTTCCATTGATTTTTGGATAAAATAAGTGGAGAGTTAATGTTGATCAAAAGTTAAAAAGCTCTTTGATAAAAAGTCGAAGTCAATTTGGCGTTTTAGGTTGTCAGACTCAAAGATAATGTAGAGGAAGGTAAAAAATAAAGGGAATGTAACACTGACGTCCATAATTATACAAGTACTTGTATAATGGACGTCAGTGGAATGTAATATCCATAAACTTAATATTGAGCATAGCGAAAAATTTTCTAAGTCTATGGTAATATCACTAGTCAGACTTTTCGATCCTCACGGGCGACACCATAGACATAGAAAAATTTTCGCTGCGCTCAAGAAGACCAACAAAGTGTGACTGTTCAATTTTGACCCAAGGTTCATGGCACGGTTATTTACGAATATTGTATCATGTATTAACACCAGCAACCCCCTCAATGGGGGGCTGAAACAATGCCCCACCTATCTAGATTCTAGACATAATCTAGATTCTAGATGCTATCCGCATTGTTTTGTGATATGCGTCCCAGACTCAAAAATACCTCCACTGGCATAATACAATTAAAGAAAATTAACAAAATTAATTTTTCTAAAAGACGAATTTCAACGGGACTACTACCGTAATGAACTCTCTTATTGTCAATCCAACATCAAGAGTGTCTGTGTTTAGTTCGTATGGTGAATGCAAAAGCGTTTGTTTTCAAACATAGTGTTATTGTGCGGTGTATCTAGGTATATCCCTAAATGAACAATTTATATTGTTCCCCTATACTTCGAATGAAAGAGCCGACCACTGGTCGTTTTCCCTACGATAATCCTAGGCTGAGAAATTACTAGTCTAGTTGACACATCTCAATACCAGTATTGACAAAAGGCAGGTCATTAAAGTAGATTAAATAATCAAATGACACTTACCGAATGGAAATTCATAGTTACCAGAAACTCAACACTAAACACTGACTAAGGATTAAATATTATTAGGTATCTATTTAGAATTATTCTCAAACACTTTAGTCTTAAATTACAAGTCTGCATATAATTTTAAAACCTTCCGTCCCTCTCGGCCGTCCCGTCTCGAATCCCCAACTCTCGCCCTCGGCCTCGCTTCTGCATCCCTATCCCTACCACATTACCTACTTTTCGTTATTGTTCCCACGCAGTCTTTCCACGAATTCAAAGATATTTGAATCTTAAGTTTGCACTTGTTAAATTTGGTTCTTCAGATAAAATCCCCTCTGGTATAAGAGTTCTTGTTACTTAAATATTTAGGAGAGCCATTTGTGTCACAAATGTTTTTATTTATTAACATTTTTATTACCACTTTTCAATATTTTCAGCATAAGTTTACAAGTGGTGCCAATGTTTAACAATTTATGTATCCCATAGAATGTTTTGCTGGTCTGAACCATAGTCAAGGTAATATACAGTATGTGTAGTTAGTTAGTATACTAAAAGGTGTATTCAGTAAGGCAAAGTTGAAATACTTTCATTATATTTCCTTCATGGCGTCACAAAAGCGTGGAAAAGAGAAGTTAACATCATACGGACACGGTCTATGTAAAAAAGAGACAAAGGATCAAGTGACATGTGCCAACATTTTTTACAGTAAGAGCCCCTAGCGTCCCGCCTACCAAATGAGCAATCACAGTTTGTTTAAAATATTTGTTAATCTTAATTAGAATTTAAAATAAAGGTATCATGGAGCCATGGTGTCTTGTGCTCTAAGTAATTGTGATGTGAAGAAAAAGAAATAATCCAAGTAATCACACTTTTCACAGGTAAATAAGATATTGCCACACATTTCTCTAAAACCAAATTTCGCTACATTTATTCGTTTATCGACGAAGAAAAAAGTATGAAACAAAGTTTATTCATTTCCTTTGCCATATAAAGTCATATTTTATGAATCTCATATAAAATGTATGCATTCGTTTTTGGATCACCTGTCTATTGACATTGTTGTTCTTTGACATTCTATTTCTGTGGGCGACACAGTACCTATAGATCAGCTATGTCAAAATCAAAGTAGGCCGTAAAACCTAACTTTGAAGAAAAATAAAACTCATTCCATAGTTATATAAATATTATTGCAAGGTAATTATAAGTATGAAGTAAGTAATTATAATTTCCTTGTATTATTGAGATACGCTTGCGGGCCGCATCAAGAAGACCTTTTTAAAATTGGATTAGGCCGCAATCAAACGTGTAAAGGGCCGCATGTTTGACATGCCTGGTATAGCGGGCGATTTGTGTTTGACCACAGACCAATAAAAATTGCGTGAGAGCCGAGTGACCCTTTTTTGTTCTGCACCCGTTCACAAATTGAAAATATCAAAGGGATCAATGGAAGAGAGAGAATATTTCAATGACAATGTCAAAGTCCGTTGTCCTCGTTGTCCTTACCCTTGTTCAAAATCAAAACAAATACAATACAATATAAGATTCTTGTACAATACATACCCAAAAGACAATAGCTATTTGAATAAAGGCGTCAATTCCAAATAAAGTAGTATTTGTTTAAATATAAAGAAAAAAATGTCTAAAAAAGAAAAGGAGAAACTCGTTCTTACAATACCAGACAATATAGAGCCTGACCGTGAATTACTCGTCTGGGAGAAGTGGATAAAGATAAGAAAAGAAGAAACTAAAAACCTAGCGTTTATAACAAACAGACCTACTGCAGACCTCGCAATGAATCTACTTGTGAAAGTTCGAGAAGACAAGGAGAGAAAAACTGCTTTAGAACATGCTCAAATCGATGAGAAGCCATGTTTAAGAGGTGGACTATGGGAGCAACCTTGCAGGCTGAAACAACAATGCTACTGTAACCCAGTGTATGAAGTTAAAAGAACTCATGTCGAAATGGGGACTCCTCAAGTAATAGAGCATATAGGAGTACCAAAATATATTCAAGAGACTGAACTCGGAATTTCTGGAATACCTGAGCGTGAGAGTTTCCAGCAACTTAACGCTGACTATGTGCGTTACAGAGAAAAACGTGAACGAGAATTAAAAAAGAAAATCGTTAAGGTCGATCCTTTCAGGTAGGTAGTATTATATTTATATTGGTTTTTGGAACTCATAAAGTTATTTTCAACGACTATCTTACTATTCAATTTCCATTAATAATGTTTGTCTTAATTTTCAGATCTGAAATTGAAGAACTGATTGTACTTGGAGCTAAGCCAAAACCCCCAAAGAAAAAAATGCCCCCTCTACCAACATTCACATTCAATGAGTATTTAAATGTACCTGAAATTACCACGGTTCATGCTGTTAGAATAAATAATACCGTTATTTATAAAGAAATTCCCGATCAAAATTTAAAATTGCTAGAAAATTTAAAGAAAGAGAGGTGGCACGAAAATTGTACCTCGTGGACGTACTATTTCAAAGTTCCATTAAAAAGAGCTGGTAGAGCTAAACTGTATTTAGAAAATCTTGGAACTGTTACTCTCAGATATTGTTGGAAAAAAATTAAAAAGAACATTCCATTTATAACTGAAGAAAACTACGATCAAGTATTTTTCTTTAACAAAAATGAAGACGTTATTTCACCCGGACAAAGTAAAGAACTTTCCTTTACATTTATATCTGATAAACCGGGAATATTCAATGAAGGTTGGGAGCTAAGTTTTTGTAATATATACTTTTTCGATATATTGGCTAACAAGTTGATAGTTAACCTGAGTGGTGACTCTGTTGAAGACCTTGATAGTATCGTTAAGAAAGTCGATGTTCTGAAGGCAAGGATTGATAAAAAAGTTGTATGTAATATTGTTAGACATATACTAAACGACACGGTTATAAAAGCAACGACAGTGGAACCCCAAATATGTCCATATAAAAATTTACTTTTGGAATCAGAAATGTTCGTGATGAAAAATCCTGTATGTTTTTATCATCAAACCGAGGTAACGACAATGAAAAATTTGTATACAGAAATGGCCCCAGGTGAAGTCTGGGATCTGTGTATTGGAACTTGGAGGCAAAAAATGATGGAAAAAGAATACGACAACAGAATGAAATACTACGAATTATTAAGAATATCACATAGTGATCTGCTAAAGCCTTGGTATGAAGGAGAAAGTGTTCTAAAACAGAAATATAGAGCCATGAAATGGTTATTAGGAAAAATGGCTGCTCAGTTTGATGTGGAATACGAACGTGCTTTAGACATCAGTGGTGTAAGACCACAAAGTGTTGAACCAGGTGTCAACAGAAGTAGAAGCAGTTCAATAGATTTGGATCCCAATAAGCTTAGTATGATGCATAATCTTTTCTATTTGTACACTTATGAACACGTCGCTACAACTATTGAAACGTGTGCTGGTGTACTTAGTAGTATTGATTTGAATAGATGGATTAAATTTGACTTCTGCCGAATTTGAATGCCAAGATTTAAAATAATTTGTTTCCTACTCCCCTAGTTTCACATGTTGATTGATATAACCCCTTTTGAAGTTCAACAGAGGTTTCATGTCGGTAAAACACGAGCAACAATAAATAATTTGTGCACTTTCAGTGTTAAATTGTTTTGCGGTACATATGTTTAGTAGTGTAAATAATAACTGTTTGTTTTTAATAAATGTAATATAAATGATCAATAAAAAATACTCAAAGTATTTTGCCCATTTTGATTTGCAGTTAATTATCTCTGTTCAACCGGTGTTAACGCAAAATGCAAACAATGTCGACGCTTTGTGTCTTCAAATCAATCAAAATTAGGAACAAGCGCTTTCAGTTTATCAAAGAATTATTAAGTTTGTACAGCTGTGACACAAAATACTAAAAATGATTTAAGTTGAATACGGTACTGGAATAAACAAAGAAGGATTTGAATAGAAGTATATAATATGAAAATCATTTAAGGAAAGCAAAAAAAAAACACAAAATTGGTCGTACAAATGTATTGCCAAGGGTCGTCATAGCTTAGATTTAACTTGTTTAACGTAGATAACAGAATGGCCAGGGGGGTGTCTTTGGGTCGGCCTCACGTTCCTCTCAATTGGCGTCTGGTCGGGACCCTCTAGCTGCCTGAGAAGACCCAGCTGCAAAATAAAGCAATCAGCATAAAACGGACGAAAGAGCGAGTAATTCCTTTCAATTGTTTTATATACCCGATAGACCCTTTGGAACTAATACATTTCGTAATTTTGTTGGCTGTTTATGGATCAGCAGTTCATTCAGACGGAGTTTTATTACGATGGAACTTTATCAAGTAAATTACTTATTCGTATAGTTGCTTTAAAATACAACAGTACCTACCTACCTAATCGAAGTTTTGAAAATGAGAAATATAACCGTAAAATAGGGAACATGCATCAATTTGTTTTGTATCAAAATCAAAAGTATAATGCGCGAGTAAGTCAACAGGAGGGCTACTCAAATGGCCACTTTTCTATTCGTTCGCTAACTTAAAAATTAAAAATAAGTCTTGAACTCCAAAATTACGTGTCGTAGGCTTATCAATTCTATACAATACAACAATGTCTCTGATTTTCATAAATTTGCGACGTGTGACTTGATCGTTAAATTGCTTATTTTTAAGCTTTAAGTTAGCGAACGAATAGAAAAGTGGCCATTTGAGTAGCCCCGCTGTAATATTAAAACTTTTCTCTTGCGTTTTTTTCTCCAGTCACTTGAAGTTAGCACGCAGCAGCACCCGCCAAAAACGCTCAACACAAAATGGTCAACATGTGTGACGTCACTTATGTCACGTTTCAGGCACATTATTATGGAGTTAGCCAAGAATTTTCAAATATCTCCTTAAATATTGCGTTTCAGTACATATGTGTCATACAAAATATTATTTCTTATTCGATATTCTATCCGACTGTTAAGTGCATTATTTCAGAAAATGAAAAAAAACGACATTTTCCCCAGTGTGATAAAACTAAAATATTTTATTTTATTTTTTATTTTTCTGCTCTATCTTGTTTTTATATGTGTCCTAAGCGATCAAGCTCAACTTTATCAAAATCCCTATTACCGCAACATAAAGATGAAATGGCTTCTACATAATAGGGAATATACATAAATCACCGATTTTGATGAAATTGAGCTTGATCGCTGCGGACACTTATAAAAACATGATGGAACAGGAAAAAAATATAAAAAAAAATTTATTATTTTAGTTTTATCACACGATGAAATCAGGGGAAAATAACGATATTTTTATAATGCACTTTACAGTCAGATAGAATATCGAATAAGAAATAATATTTTGTGTGACACATATATGTACTTAAACGCAAAATTTAGGGAGATAATTGAAGATTATTGGCTAACTCCATATTAAACGCGCCGAAACACACCTGGGGGGTTATTCACGATTGTCGGAAACCAACTTTCCGAATCGAATCGGCAAGTCTATAGTCTTCAATCTTATATTCTACCTTATGCTACCTAACTTTGTAAATGCATTGGGCTTTCATGTCGGAAAGTGAATCGAATGCCAGTCGAATGTATTTGTGAATTGCTATATTTATGCAATATCAGAGGATACGGATTCGAATCGAATGCTTTCGACTAGATTTCCGACAATCGTGAATAACCCTACTGAAACGTGATGTGTGACGTCACCGTTTTGTATGGAGCGTTTTCGGCGGGTGCTGCTGCGCGCTAACTTCAAGTAACTATATCACGAGAAAAAAACGCAAGAGAAAAGTTTTAATATTACAGTTAATTTTCTCACGTATTATACTTACGATTAAGATTAAAAAAAAATGATGCATATTCCCTATTATCAGCATTTTGAGTGTTTTTTTAATAGGTCGTTTAAGACTCTATTGCCAGCCTATTAATACAATTACCTGTTCTGATCCGATTTGAATGGGTTTCTCATAAATAATCCAAGTCACACATTCTGTGTATGGGGGCGTAGTGAGAGATCCTTTGTATGTCACGTAGTTGCTTTCTTGTAAATCTGAAGAGTCCATCCAGGCTAATGTTGCTAAAAATAAAGAATTCATTAAAGTACAGCCCTAGAAAGGTGCCGGAACGTCTTGAAGTGGGAAACCAATAAAACAAACTAAGTAATTTTAAAACAGCACCTGATTTGATAATCTATGTAAGTACGCGTTGTTAACCAGTAAAAAGTGTTTGTTAGAATTAATTTAGCCACAAAATTGATAGTGAAAAAAGAGATGCAGCAAATCTATTTTATCCTCAATTTTTTTTTAAATCTGCTGCACCGCTCAAGTGCCATGGAAAAAAAAGCACAGAGTTGTCGGTTCGTAAATCGTATTGTATTTACCTGACGGTACTTGGACCGCCTTCTCCATACTTTTGATGCCCTCCAGACCTTCAATAAGACGGTCGAACCTTGGATTAGGAGCATTTACAGCCTCTAGAAGGAAACCAACAACCGCCAGACCATCTGGATGACCAACTGCGGCTTCAAGGGAATGGTATTTACTATTGTAATGGACGAAGTGACATTCTGCTCCGTATCTAGAAAATGAATAAGCTGAGTGGGCATTCATCGCTGTTATTAGAACAAGATTAACAATCACAAAATTGTTAATAAAACAAAAAAACAGACTTCAAAAAACCTGCCTATAAAAAGCAAGAAATAATATTCAAATCATTAGATATGCATTATCATTGTTATAATAAAAACACGTCTTTTGAAGTCGGGTGGGGCTGGAGTACAACTTCTTATTTTTTTTTATTCTAAAAGCCCCACCCGACTTCAATAGACGTGTTTTTATTATAACAATGAAAATGCATATCTAATGATTTGAATTTTATTTCTTGCTTTTTATAGGCAGGTTTTTTTGTTTTATAAACAATTTTTTTATTTTTTTATTTTTACTGTAAGCACAGAATACATCTGTAAGTACCTTCTATATTAGGTATATTATTTAGGTAGAAAAATCGACTCAGCCAAACGTGAGATAATCGCGAAGAAAGAAACATACATACCTACATACTGAGAACCTCCTTTTTTGAAGTCGGTTAAAAAGACTACACTATAGTATCCATTTTCCAACAAAAAAATAATCTAATTCGGTTCATAAATAAGAAAGTCGTCAAGGTAGTTGATGCAAAATCATAGTATTTTCAGGATTACTTGAAAACTACCTGAACGATTTGAAAAAAAATATGGGACCATCTCGCAATCAAAATCGGACCATAAATGTCGAAGATACGCGCGAAAAACGATAAAAAAAAACATACAATCGAATTGAGAACCTCCTCCTTTTGTTGAAGTCGGTTAAAAAACACTGGAATTTCATATTGGTTGCATTGCATCCCTATTCAAGAGACAGAAACTTTATCGACTAGTCTTAGTATACCTATAGTGCATGTAAATAGGTCATTATCGCCCGCGTTATCAAGAGCAGACCTGGTTTATCCAACGTGTGTCAGCATATTAGTACCCCAGGACGATCAAATTTTATCTAAATACTTTAGGCTTAACCAATTCGACCGTGATTGGTTTACGCTGCGCGCTACGTGCCATATTTTAAACATTCGCCGATATTGCCGTAACGAGTTTTCCATGAATCGTGAGTTCGAACATCAATACCAACCTAGAGTTAAATAATATCTCACCCAATCTAAAATGGATGAGTCAAATTGTATTTTTGTCATAGGTAAATTTATGTTTTCATACCGATAAGCACTAGATTCGTAAATAAACAGAAACTATAGATATTTTATAACTTCGATCACTGAGCAGAAATTGCGCTTAAATTAGGTGAGTTAAATAGTTAACCCAAAATCTTTGCTTTGGTTTCACTTCGTCGAAAAAGGCCCGTGCGTCGGTGGCAAACTTAATTAATTTAGAATTTAGATTCAGTAACCAGAATAAAAAGTATCCTATATTTTAATTTTCATACAAACCTTTTATTCAAACATTTATAATTATAAATACTGAATTTCACCAACATTTTAACAGCTGATTAAGTTCTAACCGTTTGTTTTAGGCGTTTTATGTGTGGAGAAAATGTCAAAAACAGATTGTTAAAAGTTAATTGCTTGTTTGAGTACCTAATTAGTGAAATTAAGTCGGGTTATTTCACTCGATCTAAACTTTGATTAAATATTTAATATTTTTATATAAATAATCAAAGGTTCTAATTTATATAGCAACCGATTGGCACAGTTTGTTCGTGTCGATTTCTAGGTTTTGGATCATACATTTTGGACCTTCTCTTTTTATGCATTTTCTGCCAGCAATAGTACTATAATTTGTGATAGAACTCACCCGTGTCCATCTAACACGTGTTCGCAACCAGTAAAGTCATCCACGGACCAATGAAAATGCATCTGTTCAAATATATATTCTCCAATCAGCGGTCCGCCTCTGAGGGTAGGTTTTGCGTCAGACTCAAATGTAAAGTATGCTAAAATAAAGAAAATATTTTTTTTTAAGTTAACAGGAAAAGGGTACCTAGTATGTTAAAATCGCAGTGGCCAGATGGTTGAGGCGAGGGGAAAAACATAGAATAAACAGAATAGCTGTGGTTAATTTGCATTAAATACTTCATGTATAAAGTAAAAAAGGGCGAAATCGCAGACGGAAGCAATTATGTAAATTGTATATAAAAGTATTCCGATTTTATAGGTATTTATACTCTAAAGCATAAGCACAAAATTGTCTATAAAGATTCTTTGCTTTCTTATTTTATTTTCTGTGGTTGCATATTGTGGTCTTAATTCAAAAAGACAGGTTTTTTTTTATTTTAACAAAGTCGTAAAAATAGTACCTACTTGCATTGTCGATTAAGTGTTGCAAATCGCATTATGTATTTAAATAAACTGGCTTACAATATTATTATATCTAATCTTATATTTTTATGAGACATGCAATGAAAACTGATTTCAGGATTGCATAAGTAGGTAGGAAGATAATTAAAGAAGCAATTAGGTAATAGTATTTTTCCTTGTCAAATAGTAAAATAATTGTTTTTGTACAAATACTAGCTCCCGCCTGTGACTTAGTCGGCGAGGAACTTCACTTCCGTCTTTTTCCGTCATTCATAGAAAGACAAAAACCTGCCAAATCGGTCGAGACATTTGGGTGATCTGGTGGTTCGCCCACCCGTGTAGGATGCAGGGGAATTCCCAAGAGCGGATTCGAAAATTAACTTTGGTTACACCGGTGGATTAAACAGGAGAAACAAAGCTCCACCGGTGGAGCCTGGTGGTGGATCCAAATTGACGAAGCGTTATTGGTTAGTGGTAGGTGGTATGGCTTGTTTCAAGCCCGCCTGGATAGCTACCACCATTTTACCATTGTAACGAAACGCGATGTGATATAAAGATTTATCACGTTTAAGAGGATTGTCAAGCAAACGGTCTCCATACAAACGGCGCTAACTTTTCCCACCCTCTAAACCTTAACCTACAGCCACAGAACAACTAATATGCTACATCAATGAAGTTTTGGTATGTTTTTGAAATGCCTAAAAACTAGGGCTTCACGTTTTGATTTTTTTTAATATCTAATAATAGATTTAGAATTTAAGATGAATAAATAATGAAAAAATATTAGAAAAAATCGACTCACCCGTAGCAACTCAGACGGGCTACGGGTGAGTCGATTTTTTCTAATATTTTTTCATTATTTATTCATCTTAATATAAAAATAGCATTGTGAATGCAAAAATCTAAAAGTTTAAGATTTAGAAATATTTGCATTTTAGTGATTTCATACAAAACATTTTTTGTTTTTACCAAAATTTTCACAGTCCTAGTTTTTAGGTATTTAAAAAACATACCAAAAATTCATTGCTGTAGGTTAAGGTTTAGACAGTGGGAAACGTACGGCGACTGCTTGCTTGACAATCCTCTTAACTGTCAAAAGACAATGGATTTTGACAGTTCAGTGGTCGATGAAACGCTATATCTCGCAATATACTTATATCGTGTTTCGGTGGTGCTAGAGGGGCTGACACTATAACAACAATTTAACATTTTTGTAGTAGGGGTAAGATAAGATAGCCAGCTCCTCAGCAGTTGAGGATTCCTGGAGTAGGGCGCTTCCACATTCGGCCATAACGTCACTTAACATCAGGTGAAATTTTTTTATTCATGAAGCTCTGACCCTTCATGAATAAAACAATACAATATCAAGTGACGTGCAGCAGTTGGTTAGATAGTTCACCTGTTTGTCCGTTGTTGAGCAATATTCCATTGACCTCGTTGTCCCAGTAACCCTCAAATTGTAGGGGATCCAGCGAAGTCCATGTGGGGCATCGCTGGAGAGATATAGCGATGGGCGACTGTGAGGATCGGAGCTTTGAAATTTGTTCCGCTGTGGAGAAAGATCAAAATATACATTGCAATAAACTCGAAAAGATTGATTATGGTATCACGCTTTCAAAGTTTTACAAATATTATAATGACTTTGCTCTACTACAAGTTGCTAGCAAGACTGAATAAAAATAATTACTTAATTTCGTCGTTTAAATATTGTCAAGAATACCTAATAAAGATTTGTGATAGGATCAAAAACAAATTTTCGAGACGAAAGATCAGAAAGTTTTCGAAACTAAACATTTAGGTAAGTATCTCAAAGTGTTGCAGTAAATAAAAATATATTTTTACAAATATTTATTTTATTCTTGACAAAGATGCTTTAAAAATTTAATTAATTTTCTTGGCGACGACTGAGAAGTCTTATGTAATTAACGAATTATTGAGAATTGTAAATAAAATAACATCTAGGCCCCTGTTATCTTGTGTTGTATAGAATTTACTGAAAAACGACGATTATGATAAGAATACAATCTAAAATACGGAGTGCTTACATAATTTGTCTTATCGATTCAGTCTTTCAGCCACGTGGTTTGTATAATTTTTCTTTTTCTGACTACTACGATACTAGAAATGTGATTTCGATTTATTTATTTAATAGTATGACGTATAATGATAATTTGTAGCATAATTTACTATTATTATATTTGAAATTATTAACATTTATAGGTCAACATCCAGCATCCAGGTCACGTTACCAGTCGATAGCTGCTGATGTTAAGACGTCGTAGAGTTCCCGTGCATCGCTTCGGAAATGGCACCTTGGTCATCGTTCAACAATATTCTGGGTAGTCTTGTCCTCAAGGCCGACTGATTATATTGAGGCGGCACCAGTAATTACTCTGTAAGGAGAACCCTCTGGTCTTTTGGGTTGGGTCTTGAGAAGTGGTGCGATTAGCGGATGTCACCTCCTGCCAGAAAACTGAAGGCCGATGACTTCGTACTGTACGAAGTCATCGCCCTCAGTTTACTGGCAGCTTCGCGTGTTGATCGACGTGACTTAAGTCGCTGCAGTGTTGGTTCAATAAACTCTTGGTAGGCTGGCAAATCAGGTCGTTCAGTTATTTTTTAGACTTCCCTTACGAGTCACGAGAGCGTGTTTTCTCCGTAGGTGAGGTGGATCAATGTGACTTAGCACGTGTAGCCATTTATAGTCCCTGAAATTTGCCTCATTGCATTATTTAGTCTCGTGTCTTCTGTGTGCGTATCTGGGCTTTCGCACCAAGGCGCAAAGTATTCTGCTGCAAAGTACACGAGACCAAGCGCTGTTATTCGGAGGACATCGGCGTACAAAGTTTATGCAAGATAATATGTTGTTGCGTGTGGCTAACTTCACGGATGTTTTAGTAAGGTGCTCTCTGTACGTAAGGGATCTATCCAGAGTGACGCCAAGATACTTTCGGTGGGAGTTATATCTGAGATTTTCACCCTCGAATTTAACAGCCGATTGGTAGTTGGCAAGTTTGTTGTTTAGATGGAAACAAGAAACCTCTGTTTTGCTTGTACTGGGTATTAGCCTCCAGGAAGAAAAGAACTCGACATGGTTTTAAGATCCGACGTCAGGACTTTCTCTACCTCCCCAAACTCCCGACTCTGAGCTACCAGTGCAATGTCGTCAGCATATATGAACTTTCTCGCCTTGGTTTCGGGAAGGTCGTGGATATATAGGTTGAATAGGATAGGGGCCAGTACCGAGCCCTGTGGCAGGCCTTTATTTAGTTTTACACGCTTACTTTTGGAATCTCCCAAGTATACCTCAAACTGTCTTTCATTCAGTATATTAGCTACAAGAACTGCTACCTCCTTGTTAGGTAAGACCGAAAGAAGTTTGAAATTGAGTCCATGTCTCCATACAGTGTCATAGGCGGCCGTAAGATCAATGAAAACCGCTGTGGATTTCAAGTATCGCAATTTTTTTTTACAAAAAGCAGCAGTTGTAGCATGGTATCATGTGTGAAAAAAGTATTCAAGACTTAATAAAAAAAATATTTAAAGTGGAAGTCCAGATCAAGATCCTCACGACGGGGAACTGCCCGCCAAAATGGTACTCCATAGGTAGAAGTACTCAGTCTAAAGTTGTAGAGGACTCTAAGCAGAAGAAAACCTATACCCTAAACCAAAGAAAAAATATTCAAAATGGCGGAATACCAAAATGGCCGCCATACAAAATTACAGAAACCCCAGCATATACGATTCACTTGACATTGATTGACATCATTTTTCTGCCAGAAGGAGGTGAAAAAAGATAATAAATGATGTGAAATGTTCAAATCCCCAATCGAACTGGGGAAAAAATATGACATTTGGAAAGATCAAGATGGCGGGTATGGCGAGTTTTGTAATTTTTTTGTTTTCAACCGAACCGTTTTTGGAACCCATCTTCGATGTCCGCAGTAAGAGTCAGCAACTGATACGCGTAAGTGGAAGTCGCTCCAATAACTTGTACGTGCAGCTTAATAGAGCGACTGGGCGGAAATATTTCGGAAGTTGTTCCCTTTTACCGGCTTTATCAGTGCCATGAATTTGGACAGCTTGAACTCACCAGACATTTGGTTTTTCAGCAGAATATTGGAGAAGACAGCGACAAGCCAGCTTCGTTGTATATCCCATCTGGACCGGCTCCTTTGCCTACTTTGAGTTGTTTAATAGCATTGAGTGTTTCTGGGACGAGAAACGGGCGGGTGAGGTGGTAATTTTCGCGTGCGCTGCGTTTTGTTCTGATAGCTGCTTCCGAATGCGTCGTGTAGCACACGGATCTCGTTTCGCCCTAGTAAGGTCGACCATTCTGTTGGCTATGGCATCCGGATGCAGCCCTTTGAATGACTGATGAGAACTCTTCTTGCCTGTCAGTCAGTTCAGCAGTCTGCATGCTTTTCTACTCGAGATCTTAAAGTCTATGTTATCGATTGTTTCCGTCCACTATTCCTTCCTATGTTCATCCAGGGCGCTTAGCAGCTGGGCACCAGTTTCGTGGTTACCAGAGGCTTGATATTCTCTAAATAGCTCTTCGCTCTGCGCGTTCCGATCAGAAATGTATTCTTTCCTATATCCTCTAGGTATGTATAGTAGCTTTGGCCGCTGCGATAGCAAGGCTTACGAACTTTTTATAGTTGCCTGATTGTGGTTCATCATTCAGGTGATCATTTCCAAATCGTAGTCAAGCCATTTCTGAAATCTTTCCCAGTCGGTGTTGTTGAAATTCCAACGTGGCATCTTCATAGAATTGACAAGTGCCGACACAAATGTGCCCTTATCTTAGCGTCGAAAACAGGATACAACTCGGAGAGCTCCGCCCAGTTGGCCATGGCTGCGCCGTTCGCGTTCGTTTTAGGGGGCTGGTAGGTCCCGCAGCTGTACAGTAGATTTGTGTACTGTATCCTTAATGCCTGCCTGTAACATTTGGACTTCTTGCACGTTGGATCTTGCGTAAGTGGCTATACCATACTTAGGGTGATGCACTGCCGTAACGATAGAGTAGCCCGGAATAGAACCTCTATTGACAAAATCTTTGTTATCTAAGGTGTGTGTTTCCTGGATGCAGACCTCGTCTATTTTGTGTTCTGTCAAAATTTATAGTTAAGTAGTCGCATTTTACAGGGTTTATGCCCTCAATATTTAGTTGGACTGAAGGTCCAACATCTTTTGTCTGCTGGCTCTGAGAAAAGCCCTTGGAAGATTGATTCTGCGACTGGCATCTGCAGTTATTTCGAGGCATTCTGGTTGTAATCTACTTTATTTGAAATGATCTCCTACAAAACCGCTGTTGTTTTGTTGCTCGTTTAGCGCTATCCAGGGTACACGTGCAGGGTTTATGAAGCAATCTCCTGCGGACGTGAGCAACGTTCATCCCCCGTTCGTTGATTTCGATGAAAAATATTAAAATGATCACAACAGGGCTATTTGTAAAACACAAACAACCTCGCAGGAGTAGATTACTAACATTATAAACAACAACGTTTGGTCTACGACTTTTCCGAAAGACGACAAAAATAAAGGATATCATCCACATTTCATACATTTTTGGTCCAAATATGAAAGTGCCGGCCAAAAGACAAAAGTGATTTATTCTGATAGATTTTGTCCTAAGCATTTTTTTATTATAGCACCGAAGCTGTAGCACCGCTTCACACCTGTGTCAAAATGTATGAAAAGACAGACTTTTTGAACTCAATCAAAATCAAGTGCAGCAGTGTTACAGCTGCCATACAGGTGCCATAATAAGAAATGCTAAGGCGGACAAAATATATCAGAATTTGCAGTCAACAGACTTTAACTAATTATAGTTTTGGCTTTATAATCAAATTATCCCTATTTCATAACCTATTATGATGTTGTTAAACAAAACTCAAATGATATTGTCTGTATGAAAGTTTTAGGTCAACCCCTTGAGGCCTTTCAGGTCTTCACCTTGATAGGTTTGAATCAGTCAGTGCCACATCAAAGCAACGTTTTATCTTCCTATTTATACGGACGGCCAGCTATTCAGCCTTATCACAATTTATGAAATCCATTCAGCCTTATAAAACCACACCTTTGTGTTTACTACAAGGGGAATGCCCAATAGAGCCTTGTAACGAGAAAATACAAGCAATAAAAAGTAACACATACCATCTGACGCTGTTTCCTTTGGTTTTACTTTCATCGCCTTCGGATCGAATAACACTATTCTATTTTCCATTATTATGTACAATGTTTATTATTTTACAATTTTTATTAACAACGGCACGTCTGGTTCCGGAATGTGTACACTCCAAAAACAATTTTATTTCTGCGTTACACGAATAAGATTAGATATAAGATTATGATTTATCAATCATGTTTTTGACATACTTAAAGATTAGCTACAATGGTAAGGTTTGGTACAAACAAGTTCATTGTCATCTATAAATTTATTGTCATGAAAATTATGTAATTACTTTCAATACTACAGCTTTAACGCAATAACTGCAGCTTTGATGATGAAATTTTAAGTCTTGCCGCAAACTTCCTACGGAAACCGACCGCGAGTTATCGTAACTTATTTTTTTTTTTTACTTTTGAATAGTAATGAAATTAAACTCTAGTGCGGTTTTATTGAATGTCCTTTGATAGTTTTCTTTTGATTTATTTTTGTTTATGTACTTACCTAAGTAAAAAATTTTGATTTAAAAACCTTCTATCATATCGTTTAAGTTATTGGTAAGTATCAAAATATTTAAATATATTACCTATAATTGACCGAGCGAGCACGAAGTGCGAGCGAAGCGTCTCTGCTTCAGCTTGGGCAAAAATTCTTTCGTATGTCCGGCTGTCTGTTCCAACCTACAGGTCGCATTTCTCAACCAATTCTTGTGAAATTTTGTGAGTAGGTTTGAAAAGTATATAGATTTTTTTGTCGAGCCAGTTTTTTGAATTTCTGTAAAATGGCGGAGATATGTTAAAAAAACAGATTGCAGTCCGCTTTCCAGCTCTGCCTGTTCTTCTTTACAGGTCGCATTTCTCAACTGATTCTCGTGAAATTTTGTAAGAAGGTTTTAAAATGATGTACAAGTTTTTTTTGTTTAGCAAGTTTTTTGAAATTTTTCAAAATAGCGGAGGTATGTTAAAAAAACAGATTTAAGTCCGACTTTCCAGCGCTGTCTGTTCTCCTCTACAGGTCGCATTTCGCAACCGATTCTCGTGAAAATTTGTAAACAGTTTTGAAAATACATAGATTTTTTTTTGTCACGCCAGTTTTTTGAAATTTTTCTTATTGGTGGAGATATGTTAAAAAAACTTATTTCAGTCTGGCTTTCCAGCGCTGTCTGTTCTTCTCTACAGGTCGCATTTCTCAACCGATTCTCGTGAAATTTTGTAAGAAGGTTTGAAAATGATGTAAAATATTTTTTTGTTTAGCAAGTTTTTTGAAATTTTTCAAAATGGCGGAGATATGTTAAGAAAACAGATTTCAGTCCGACTTTCCAGCGCTGTCTGTTCTCCTCTACAGGTCGCATTTCTCAACCGATTCTCGTTAAATTTTGTGAGCATGTTTAAAAATAATATAGTTTTTTTTTGTTACGCCAGTTTTTTGAAACTTTTCAAAATGACGGAGAAATATTAAAAAAACATTTTTCAGTCCGTCTTTCCGGTGTTTTCTGTTTTCCTCTACAGGTCGCATTTTTGAACCGATTCTCGTGAAATTTTGTAAGCAGATTTAAAAATTACATAGATTTTTTTGTCAAGCCAGTTTTTCAATTTTTTTTTAAATGGCGGAGATAATTAAAGAAAAGCATGTTTCAGTCCGGATTTCCGGCGCTGTATGTTCTCCCCTACAGGTCGTATTTCTCAACCGTACCCTGTAAAATTTTGTGAGCATGTTTGTTAATTATATAGATTTTTTTTTGTCTAGCCAGATTTTTAAAATTTTTCAAAATGGCGGAGATATGTTAAAAAAACAGATTTTACGGCTTTCCAGCGCTGTCTGTTCTCCTCTACAGGTCGCATTTCTCAACAGATTCTCGTGAAATTTTGTGAGCAGTTTTGAAAATGATGTAGATTTTTTTCGTCACGCCACTTTTTTGATTTTTTCAAAAATGGCGGAGATATGTAAAAAAAAACATATTTCAGTCCAGCTTTCCGGCTTTGTCTTTTCACCTCTACAGGTCGCATTTCTCAACCGATTACCGTGAAATTTTGTTGGCATGTTCAAAAATGATATAGATTATTTTAAATAGAACCAGTTTATCAAAATTTTTTGAAATGGCGGAGATATGTAAAAAAAATCAGTCCGGCTTTCTGGCGCTGGATGTTCTCCTCTACAGGTCGCATTTCTTAACCGATTCTCGTGAAATTTTGTGAGCAGGTTCGTAAATAATACAGATTTTTTTGTCACGCCAGTTTTTAGAAATTTTCCAAAAAATCACCTATTTTGAAAAATGGTAAAAATTAGAAGTGCCATCTAGCTGCAAATATACATACCAAATAATATACCAAACAGCACGAACCCACTATGTGCTTCGAAAAGCTCGTGAGCAGTGTGGGAAAAAGGGGTGGCGACATCTTTTAGATTATTTTTTAAACAACATACAATTCGAGCTATTTTTTAACGCGAGGTCTACAGCTCACGGAGCCACTACTACTAGTAAATAGCACAGTACATATATAAGTTTTTTCAAACAGTAGAGGAGCTAACGTCACTTTGGCCCTTTTGTCATTGCACTCTGTCGGATCTCTAGGGTTGGCATTTTCCGGCTGTCTCGTGGAATGCTACGCGCGAACGCTATGGAAACAACTGCGACGCCATGTCACAACTCTGACCAAAGTACTGCGAACTTTGCTTAGAGCACTTAAGAGTGACGTCAGCCGTCAAATTCGAACGTTTCCATGGAGCTCTCATACTGTTTGAAAAAGCTTATGTATGTACTGTGTACTTAGAGTAAGACGGGCTTCTACAGAAAGAGAAGCCATACGAAGCGTTTCCCCTCTGCCGAAGTACAAGCCCAAATGGGCATACGCGTTAGTAAAACCAGTTGCGCCCGGATTTCTTTCTAGACCGAGTCCAGTCGCGCATGTGAACGCTGCTCTGTTTAAAATGTCGAATTGATGAGTTTTTTGCTGTTAAAAGAGATCTTGAACATCAAGTATACAAAAAGACGGTTTTACATTTCACATAAAAGTACCTAATTTTTTATCGTATTATTGCTATTTGTTTACATTTAAACATTAAATTCGTATATTTTATTCTTGATTAGTTGTCAAATTTGTTCAGTGACATCGGGTCTGCTAGTCCATGGCTCGTCCGTACAAATTTCAGATCTGTCGCTAGATAAATCCGAGTTCTCGCCGATGGGCAACTTAGTGATGTTACCGTTAAATAATGTTTAGTGTCGATAAAGTGTTGGTCAATCTGGCCCTGATTCTGCGCCAAATTCATTTGCGAGATTTTTGCATGATTTGCTCTGCACTGATGTGAGCTCGACAGATATCGCGAAATAAATGTCGAAATAGTAGATTATACAACAAGTGAATAAAAAGGGAATTTAGTTCGAGGGACTAACGCACAGTGGATTTTGGAACCCGAAAAAGTGACATCGTCGAGATAATTCCAAAATCTGTTAGTTCTAGTTATTTGTAACTCACGACGAGAACTCCCATGTGCTAATTATGTCTAGATTTTTTTCTAGACCTTGTCCTAGACCTAGTCTAGACTTGACCACGACTATGTGACCGCCTCCTGGTGCCAAAGCTGGATACGCCCTTGATGGTAGTACTGTCATGGAGCGATGTTCAGTGTCAGCAGCCTGAGCCCAACTTCCCTGGGTACACATTAGTCCCAACCCAATCACCTACACTCTCGAGCTTTTTGTATAAAGCTTAAGCGTATAAAAATTACCTCTTTGTTGTTATTCACCCCATCGTAAAATGATTGAGTTTGTAACCTTTATTCCTTTTTCCGTATCGATATTGCTGCATCGACAGTTGAGCCCAGCCCTTTGTGTCAAAAACTGTCATATTTTGATGTGTGACTCATCCGTACACAAATTTATGCTGTTTTGTTTTATTTTTTATGTGTGAGTGTCGTCATTACAGTGTAGTTTTTGTATGTGGGTATGCGGAACTGCACTTGTGTGCATTTCCCCCCCCCCCCCCCCCGCAAAAAATGCCAGAATAATTTGAATAGAGTAATATCGCTAAGGCTTCTCCCTTCGTGACAAACGAAGCCTTTTGTTGCTCGAAGACTGTGTATATAGTTTTATACAGGGTGAAATCGAAGTTATTATCAATCTTATTCAACTAGAATCTTTACGCAACATTGACTTTAGACAATTTACATCTTACATTAAAGTAGGAATTAGGGGACGTACCTAATGTTTACAATTTATGAAAGTAACGATTTTTTATTAAATAAATCATTACTTTCATGTTTTTTAGTATCAGTAATCTTTTACATAGACTTCTTGTGATTTTTTTGTGCTTATTTCACCTTAAATTTTGATGCACAATTCATTTGAGACACTTTCGTCCTAAAGTTATCAATATTAAGATTGCTAATGACTTCGATTGACGCCCTGTAAGTATTTTTTTTTATCAACATTGATTAAAAATGAATGCGATAAAAATGTATTTTAGTTACTGGATAGCACCACAGATAACATGATACTATACCCACTTATGAGTGTTGTTCTCTACCTACGTAATTTGTAAATAAACGCCATTTACTATCCCCGTCAATTGGTAATGCGCCTGGCGGCCATGATTTTAACCTCAAAAACGAAAAACAATTGTATTTTTTTATATACCTAGACCTTTTCTTGTTGAAAATAAGAATTCAATAATTAATTAAATTACCTACCTATTAGAATTTTACTGTTTTTTGTCAATTTTAGTTGCGTTGCGGATGACGTTGATGTGTTAATTTGACAAGGTTCCAGCGCATTACCAATTAGGAGCTATTTATCTCAAAAATTAGAAATGATCACGTCATCCATTTTATTTATTATTACCTTTTACGAAGAAAGATTATAGTACTTACAGTAAGTATTAAATTTTTATTCAATTATTAATGTATTATTTTTTCGAAACGCCTTTTTAGCTGATTTTTAAGACTGTAACCCAATTACCTTGAAAGTTATTCCACCAAATTAATATATTATTGTTTCTAAACATAGGTTTTCGTGATAGTAAAAACAATGGGGCGGTCCCACTATTCCCATTAGGCAGTGGCGTGCACAGAGATTTTAGACAGGATAGGCACGGATAAAAATATACCAATTTTATCACTGTTTCGGTATCTACCAACCTATACTGAACGAAATCCAAACATTTTTATCATCTTGATTGGAAAACAAAATGCATAGAAAACAATACAATTGGTTTGTGTGTACGTACACAAGCTGTTAGCCAGTAATAATTAATTATAATAAAACTTTTTATGAAAAGAACGAGGGGCATTCATAACCAACCTACCATTTTTTTAAACCCAACCCAACGCATCTTCCCTTTGCAATCAATTTAATTAAACTTTATCCTCAAAAGATAACCTCGATAAAGCGGCAATTTTTGATTTATTTAAACAAACTTTGCCAGCATGGGTCTCGCATGTAAATTATTGAATTTTTCACAGTAAATTAACGAAATAATTGTTTACTTAACTTAAAATAGTCAATTACTTGCGCCAAGAAAAACAATCAAAACAAAGCAAAACTAACTGCAAACCACAGATTACACATTACTATAGTACAGATACCTCATCCAATACTAAAGAAATGGCCGTTGTAAGGCGACTATCTGGGCGATTAAAAATGTTTTTCTTGTAGCATGCTAGATGGCGCCGCTATCGTCGCAGCATGCTTTGCACAAATAGCAACAAACTTTACCAAATTTTCAACGCAAAAAGCAGAACAATCTTATTAGTACAAATTATTGCCGATAGGTGTCACTCAATTTTTATTGAAATTTATTACAAAAACCCTTCATTTTACTGCTTCATTACAATTTTGCATTTGGTGATTTTTTTTAAGAAACAATTTAAAAGTTTCATGACTATTTTTATCTGTATTTGAATATTACAAAAACAAATCGAAGCAGGTACCGCCATCTAGTGAGGTAAATTTAAACTAATTCTAACATTAGTTTAAATATGCCACTAGATGGCGGTACCTGCTAACTAAGCCACATCTGTTGTTCCCGATGAGACCCCATGCTGCAAACTAAAAAAACGCTACTCTCTGCAATGCAATCATTAGGTACGCGGTCGGGTTGCAAATAAGCAGTGCCTCCAAAACATAAACACGCGCATACATTTTCACGCACACAGTCACACTTTTGATCTGTACTACACGAGATTCGTTCTATGAAAAAGAAGCAGCCCGTAGTACTGCTTATGGACACGCGGTAAATAATTGGCGCCTCTGTCGCCCGGCCGATCGTTGGTTCTTGTCAAGAAGCTTTTGGTTCTTGTGATTTTTTGTTAAAGTGAAGTGATGTTAGTTTCAAAAACCACAATTAGATGGCGCTTAAACTAATAGAAACGGAAAGCCGAAGAAGTGCTGTGCACGATGATGGGTCATAACTTTTTAATTACAAGTACTTACCTAGTTTACAAATAATAGGGTAGGGAATTAGGGTCATATATTTATGGGACTACAGGGTATGCAGTGCTTATTTGCATGTATGGAGTGCACGCCACTGCCATTAGGACCCATTGCAATGATAGTACTGAGACTTTTATTCTTAAAACAGTCCCACTATTATATCGGGTCATTTTGAACTTACCATCCAAATTTTAAGGATGTGTTCAGTCCATGAAACTAAACAACTTTCTCTAAGAAACATGTGTCAAGTTTCGCCAAAAAATTTTGGTCACCCATACTAAATTGATCACGTGATCTCTTTGATTTGTATGGAAAGTCGATTTTTATTTTACATATTTGACCATGTGTTCCTTGGAGAAAGTTGTTCAGTTTCATGGACTGAACACATCCTCAAAATTTGGATGGTGAATACAAAATGACCCTGTATACTATACAAGGTGTTTGGTAAAAGCCTTATAAAGCCGAATATGGTAGATAGGGACCATCAAACTGAACAACTTTTACTATGGGACCAACTCTGAAATCGCGAAAAAAAAATCAGCTGTTTCATACTAAAATTAATAACGAAAATATCAAAATGTATGGAACAGCTGATTTTTTTTTCGCGATTTCAGAGTTGGTCCCATAGTAAAAGTTGTTCAGTTTGATGGTCCCTATTTACCATATTCGGCTTTATAAGGCTTTTACCAAACACCTTGTATATAGTAATTGTGGGAAAATTAGTGCATTCTCAAACTGAAATAGTGGGAACGATCCAAAATAATTTAGTAGATACCATAATAATAATAATATCATATGTTTAAATTGAATGTAAGGTTTTAAAATCGAGAAAAACCTCAAATTCCATATTTAGCGGGCAACGCAACGCGGTGTAACAGATCACACAATCTACAGATTCACTGATTTCCGCACTTTAACGGTGACAAAGTGCGGAAATCAGTGAATCTGTAGATTAATTATAGTTAATCTGAAAAAAGGAAGATGTTACAGTTATTGAGCTGCCTATTTTTGGTGATTGGAACACGATAAAGGAACTCACCGAATAAAATTGTTATGACTACTATTTATAGCCCAGCTATGAAGTTACATCAGAAAACAAATCTGATGTTTTACATACCTAATTATTTCTGTGAAAAATGATCGCGTTATGTACGAATATTATATTTTCTGGTAGCTTTCTTTCATCGATTGTTTTTATTTCGATGATCCGCTACTCGTCCACTAAAAGAATCAGACATATAATTACTGCAAATAGTTAATACCTTTAGCTAAAAAAAAGCATTAAGATGGCAACTTTTTGTTACTAAATTGGACGTAGCTGTATTTTGTTTTATCTCGAGGGCTCAAGACAGTTATAATGATGCATGTTTTTCAATACTGTTCAATCTTCTAGGATTAGCCATCTGTCTGGTATAATATAAAGATAAGATACCTACTGAAAACAACATGTCCCTTTTCAGTACGTACTTTGAACTGTAGGTATCAAGGCCCATTGTTTTTTGTTGCAATACAAGGTGTTTGGTAAAAGCCTTATAAAGCCGAATATGGTAGATAGGGACCATTAAACTGAACAACTTTTACTATGGGACCAACACTGAATACCGAAAAAAAATCAGGTGTTTCATACATTTTGATATTTTCTTTTTTTTTTCGTGATTTCAGAGTTGGTCCCATAATAAAAGTTGTTCAGTTTGATGGTCCCTATCTACCATATTTGGCTTTATAAGGCTTTTACCATACACCTTGTATTTATTTTGTTTATGTAACAGAATATTGGTCAAAGAGTCTTTTGGTCCTTACAACAGACAAACTGCCTAGAACCTAAAACCTAGAAACCGAGTCCTTGTATGTAAAGTGTGGTAAAAAAACTGATTTAAAATGGCTCATTTTTCAGATTTATGTTCTTCATACATACCAAATCATAACTAAAATCTAATAATAAAATAGTTACTAATCCTATAAACCTAATAACTAAATTAAAACATTTTAGTTATTATTTTAAATGTGAATTTTTTGCATTCACAGTTCAATTATAGTTTAATCCTATTACTCCTTACCATCTCGTTAGCGCCAATAATGGCGATAAGAAGATGGTAAAGGTAAATTTTCTTGACGAAAATGAAATAATCTTTATTCAAATGAACTAACATTGGTAGAACTTTTGAATTGACCAATTTCAAGATATATTTTTTAAATTAGCTGACAAGTTTAACAAGATTTAGTATCCGTACTCCGTAGTCCAATTATTTGTTGTGATGCTTCAGTAAAGTTTTTTTTTTTTCATTTTCATGTTTTTTCAAATGTTTATTCAAAATGTCATCAAAGTGTTTTGATGGTAATTGACTGAAATATTTGTTGTTGTTGTTAGTTAATCTGATGATTACCTGTGGTTTTTAATACGAATCAACATTTATAAAAATACCTAGTATAGGTATACTTAAAAATCTAGGCGAATAAACAATCATTTTTTGCAACAGTAACTGCAGTCGATCTTGAACTAGAGAGCAACTTCACAAAACAGCAAAATTTCCCTTTATGACAAGTTGTCATAAAGGGAAATTCGCATAGGGAAATAGTACAGTCAATATGTTTCTTTAGTATAATATTTTCATAGTGTTTTCCCGGCCTTGCTTATTTATTAAAGCAATAAGCGCGATCGATATAGACAGGTTGATTGTACTCGCCTATGCTTTATATATGTACCTATGTGATGCATTCTTAATTTTTTTCACATTGTTTATAGCGACGTTGCTATGGATTTATATTTGTTTTATATCATAACTTTTTCACACTGACTTTGGTTCAGCGCGTAGGGGTAGGTTAGGTTAGGTTAGGTCATTTTGAATTACCATCCAAATTTTAAGGATGTGTCCAGTCCATGAAACTAAACAACTTTCTCTATGTAAAATGTGTCAAATTTCGCCACAAAATTTTGGTCATCCCATACTAAATTTATCACGTGATCTCTTTGATTTGCATTGAAAGGTGATTTTTATTTTACATATTTGACCATGTGTTCCTTAGATAAAGTTGTTCAGTATGAAACTGACTGAATACATCCTCAAAATTTGGATGGTGAATAAAAAATGACCTTGTATCAATAATCTAAAGGTGCCTACGTTACGTACCTAAGGTGCCTACGTCAAACGTAAGCATGCGTAGGTACTTACGCATTGTATGCGTTGCCGTTGTCGCAACTAATCTATGCTTGGTATGCTATAGCGTCACGTTTTTTTGGCATCTAAGTACGTCACGTTTGCATGAAGGAATGTGGCCTAGATGGTGTCAGTGCGTTGGTGCTAGCACAACTCATTAATTGGCACAACCGGTATTGCCATTGGCGATTTTCTTTCCCATGACACTACTGGTTGTGCCACGGGTTAAATAGCATTTCCCGCACTACAGTAATAATTACACTGACGTCATCTTGGCCACATCCTTGCCTTGTTGACAGGGCAATGATGAGGTGGCGTAAGAGCATCCACTGCGTTAAGCGGGATCCCGCCGCGGGTACACGGCGCGGTAATATAGACAGAGGTTTTCTGACGGACAGATGCTTGGCCTTGTAGTGCATGAGTAAGCTCTAGTTTAAGTTATTAAATAATTTTATTGTCACGCCTGGTAAGAAAAAAAATCCAATGTACTATAACCACCGCCTCCATAGCTTTGTAATCCTGGTACTTTAGAATCCACACGATAATTTGCAAAGCTACATTGTACTTTATACCTAGTGATGTTGTTTCTAGAATACCAACTTCAAAATAATGTCTTCAAAAATAATAAAGAATAAAGTACCGAGTTTTGAGGTTTTTATGCGTACTGTACTAAGCGACACGTGCTTTTCGTACGGCGAAGGCGCCGCGAGTCCCGTACACGATTCCGAAAACCATTTTACCAACTGACAGTTCCCATAAAAATATTACCCATTTATAATTCTCACCGAATGAACTACAGACCAATGAACGTTTGACCAACGCAACGTTTGTGTTTCCTGCAGTTCACCGAACGAATGTTAAACCTTAGTACCATTGACATTACGTACAATTTCCTACTTCGCTTTTGACTGCAGAGATCATTATCCGATCATGGAAAGTAATAAAAAAATTAAGTAAAAATGAAAAAAATTATTTTAATATCGATAAATATTGTATAATTATTATTAACAACATTAATTAACAACAATACAGAAAAAAATCATAAACTTCCATCTTAATTTTGAGACAAAAAAAGAGAAATCATGATATACCAAAGAGTATAAAGGGATGCATCTCGTTCCATTTTTTAATTTTCAATACAGATGATCAAAACAACTCTGCGCGAGCAGTAATGAGGGCGAACTTTGAAAATTCATATTAAATTATTAAATAGATATATTAAACACGCAATGCATTAGACTAATACTTCATTATTTCTAAAAAATACTTTAGAATCTTTAAATACCAGTAAAAAAATGTCAAAGTGACATGTTTTTTTTTGTTTTTACCGATTTGAGCATTTGTTAATATTTTATTTTCTCTGTGATTAAACATATTTTTTAAATTTTCTCTCTATAGTGCACTCCTTGACAATACAAGTGCACCCTTTGGTTTAGCTTGATCTTTCTCTTTTTATTGTCTCAAAATTAAGATAGAAGTTTATGATTTTATACTGTACCTGTTGTTAATTATACAATATTTATCAATATTAAAATAAATATATTCATTTTCACTTAACTTTTTTATTACTTTCCATGATCGGATAATGATCTCTGCAGTCAAAAGCGAAGTAGGAAATTGTACGTAATGTCAATGGTACTAAGGTCTAACATTCATTCGGTGAACTGCAGGAAACACAAACGTTGCGTTGGTCAAACGTTCATTGGTCTGTAGTTCATTCGGTGAGAATTATAAATGGGTAATATTTTTATGGGAACTGTCAGTTGGTAAAATGGTTTTCGGAATCGTGTACGGGACTCAGGCGCCGCATCGCGTACGAGGTACGAGCGACGTCGCTGCCGTATCGTATAGACAAGTCAAAAAATGCCGTTTTATGAGTTTAGAAGCAAATTATATTCGTTTTTTGTAACCAATGTTATCTTATTAATTCGACCCCGTTGAATTGAAAAATAATTAACGAAAGAAAATACGCTGAAAAGAAAGATGGCTGCCACTTTTTGATTCAGCGGGGTCGAATTAGTCAGAAAACATCAGTTCCCAAAAAGTAATATGATTTTTTCCATTCTTGACTGGTCTATATCTGCACCGTATCCGCACCTTACGTCGCTTCTATGTATTTCACGCCTAAGGTACGTGACTACCTACAAACTTTATGCGATGTTCATATTTTTAACAAAAGTTTTTGCTACAAGAAAGTGTGAAGGGGTCCTAAAAAGGCAGACTTTATGTTTATTTATCAAGCGCAAGAAATCATTACGTTCAATACAGTTTGGGGTCAACGCGCGCGAGTGGAGCGAACCCTTTTTCCATTCCGATCAACTAAACCGCTCAAACCGATCAAATACCTGTCACGCGTGATTTGATTAGATAATTGAGATAACATTAAGACGAAACATTTAAAGCTCTTAAAAGATAAATCGCATCCGCTCCGTATGATCACCTGTCGAATGAACAACATGAGAGAGAACTAAAACATGTGTACTTTACCGGACATCCGGAACGTCATACGCCGAATTCACTACATTAGTTCATTTATATGCATACGCCGAAGTCATAAAGTCCACGCGTACGAAGTCGCGGGCATCAGCTAGTATATAATGAAACAGTGAGTTCTAAATATTTGTGCGCGAATTACGCAAAAACCGCTGAACGAATTTTGATGGGCTTTTTGGTATTGACATTTTGGTAGGTTTAACATGAGAGAGAACTAAAACATGTGTACTTTACCGGACATCCGGAACGTGAAACGGCAAACACAAACTGAGCTGTCTTTGTAGTGTATTGTGGCGAGCAGACATGCCATGCAAACTGCCCGAGGGCATGTCTGTCTAGTGAATTCCCCACTTAAGCGAAAATTACCCTTGGAAGGTATTGACATCTTTACTTACTTAACTGTCTTTGAGTAAACGATCTCTAATCCCACCATAAATCTGCTAGTATGCATAATTAGTTATGTGATCTAAAAAGTTATTTTTCACCTCTCCAGCCCAAAAAGGGCTCTTTCGGCGCGTAAAAACTCGCAGCAAAACCGATTTTTGCTGCGAGCGTGAGGCAAAGTGCTTTTTTAGTTTCTAACACCAACTTTTAAAATAATAAAGAAAAAAGGAATAAAGTGACAAGGACAGACTTATAAAATTGATATGTGAGAAAAGGATAGATAGAGTGCTTTATGGTGTCATACATGGATTAAAAAGTAAAAAAATAAAATGCACGGATATACCAAGGAGTTTTAAATAAGGATTACTAAAAAAGAAGGTTGATAATTCGAAATAAAAAGTATGGACGAAATGAGGTCGCATGTATGAAATAAATATTAAAATAAGAAAAATTTATGAAAGGATGTCACCAAAAATGGCCCAAATGATGTACCGAGGTACACTCTGCGGAAAAAAATACCCTGTAATACCCTGAGTAATATACCAATAATATTTTTTTTCTGGTTATTTGGAAACGAGAAAAAAAAATCACAGATTTTACAGTCCCCGCAAGAATCGGAGCATTGAAAATAAACACAAAAAATTACGAAAAACCAAAATCAAATCAAATGCAGAGTCCTAAGTATTATATTTTTAAAGTTACCTAGATAGTACATATTTATTTTTACGATTCAAGCGTCAAAAGCGTCCGCTGACTGCCTCGACGCAGCCGAAATAATATTAACCAACTAATAATATTTCCAACGAATGCACTTCTCGTCTGCTTCTGCATCTTTTAACACTATTACCATGACGATCGGTCGATAATCATAGAAGCTACATCACTTTTTATGTACGGAAACAGCTGTTTTTCTACAATTCCAAATCTAAAGGGACCACCTACAGGTCACAATTATAAACCGATTTTCAAAATTATTTCGACATTTGATAGCTAAACTAATACCCTAGGACCCTTTTTTTCATTTTTTCTTCAGTCGGTTTTTTTTTCGACATATTTACAATTTAGTAAACAAACAACCCCCAAAAACCCTGAATTTTTGGAATTTCGCAAAATTCCAAAAAGAGATACCAGTAGATTTTCAAAATTTAAACGTTCACACGTGTCTCGATAAATTCCTCAACTTTTGGTACTATTTTCATTTCGATCCTCCCAAAATCCTCGGAGATATGGTCAAAAATACGTCTCAGGCGATTTGCATCTGATAACCATTTTCAATGGTAAAATGAAAAATGCACTCGATATAAGGAGTGTTTCGCAGGTTGTCTGGTTCGCAATTAACCTATTACACAGATATATATCATAACATTCAGCTCTTTGATACTCGAAAAACTGTCAAGTTGACAGGTGTCATTGTCAGTTGAAGTTGATTTTATGAAGTCGGAATGACGTTCATCTAATGACGTTTAGTTTGACAGTTCTTTTGACGTTTTGTAGTAGTGCAAGTAAAGTAAGTGCAAGTACTTGCACGCAAAAACACTGTTCAAACAGTTAATTTGAGAGGTTAGATTTTATTTGCCTTTGTGCTAATCAATTCCGATTTCCTAAGTGTAATGAATTTTTAACATGTATAACCAATATAAATGTACATTTGCGTTATTAAACTGAAAGTGAATATTCAGTATTGCCATAATTAAATTGTGTTACAAGGAGGTAGGGTAGGTACTACGTAGTTTACACTTTTAATGATTTATTTCGTTTTTTAGTTTTTAGCAAAGATTGTACTTAAATAACATTATTTTCGGAATCCTCGAATTTTTCCCTACATTTTGGTGTACATGTACCTCAGGTACATAAAATGGGCTGAAATGTATGAGCGATTAGCGACCTCCTTTATTAACAAATTAGTGTTTTATGATAATAAATAAGTAAATGAATAAGATGGGATATTAATGAATAAGAGAAAAACACAGCGTAATGTAAAACAAAACGACGGGAATCTACTTTATGCATATTTGTTTAGCATAGGTTTGATCAAACTATTTTTGTGATAAATTACAAAAAAATGAGTGCGTCCAACGATGAAGATAGTTGTCTAATGCCAAAAGAGTTGAGTGAATATGTTTCGAATGCTGAATTTTAGCTTTTTAACAAGAAATCACAAAAAAAAATTCTCGCTGGTAGAGGTGAAAAGTTGTATGTTTTACACGAGACCAAAATTTTGTTCTGCCTCGTGCCTTTAAATCACTTACTGTGCTCAGTAGTCTATATTAGAATCACTCGCTAAGCTCATGATTCAATTCTAGACTACTTCGCTAGTTCGTGATTTAAAGTCGGCACTCGCAGCACAAATTGATTTTGGTCACTTGTATAACAAATAACTATTTCACACATACTTAATATTATAAACGCGAAAGTAACTCTGTCTGTTGTTTTCACGCCTAGACCGCTAGATCGATCTTGACGTTGGTACGGATATGATGATGAGACCTTCGGGAAGGACATAAAAGCGAATTTAAATCCCACTGCTGGGCACGGGTCTTTACCCACTCGATATATATATAACATGTGGACGAAGCTGCGGGCAATAAAACAACGCTTTTAAATTTACCAACACTATTATTTTAGGACTAGAAAACGTCTCCGTGATTCACATTTTATTTAAACTAAGAAAATGATTCCATTACTCCAGTGTCGTATCAGTCACGACCACGAGCAGTGAATGTACACCACACCATAGATAGAACCGTAATGATAAAACTATGTCACCGGAAAATTGTTAGACGATATATCGCGCGATTTTACAAATCGAAATTAAAATTTGAATAAGTAGGTACGTGTTATTGAAACTACTAAAATTAATGCTAAAGAGAGAGAATCTACTGAAACTGAGTGTATTTCATGACTTCGACGACAAAACTGCGCATAACACGATCGCGACAGCTTGTTACTGCCGCTACCGTGGTTGCGACAGAAGACTACTGCGCATATCGTCATAGCGACTGAACTCCACTGCGGCGCACCCTACTCCGATATAACGCTACTTCGACAACTCAAAAAAGCGATGGGACAGTCCGGCAGTGCAACAAACGGTAGGTAGTGTTTATTATTCTTATATTCTCTACCTCTACAGTACCATTTTTTTTGGAGGGGGGGGAGAACATTTTATCCCTTTGGATTGAAAAAACATTGAGAAAAAACCTATCTATAGACAGTGCATGTATAGGTTTGATGAAAAATATTTTTTTAGTTTCAGTTTCATGTATGGGGGGCTCCCTTTATCTTTTACTTTTTTTATTTTTGTGTAAAAATCAACGAACTAATATTCTTAGTTCGTTGGCCGCTGTACGATTTTTACACAAAAAAAAAAAAAAGTAAAAGATAAAGGGGGGCTTCCCAATCTTCCCATACATGAAACTGAAACTGAAAAATTATTTTTCATCAAACCTATACATGCACTGTCTACCTATATAGATAGGTTTCTTCTCAATGTTTTTTCAATCCAAAGGGATAAAATGTTCTCCCCCCCCCTCCAATTTAAAAAAAAAATGGTACTGTGGAGGTAGAGAATATAAGAATAATAAACACTACCTACCGTTTGTTGCACTGCCGGACTGTCCCATCGCTTTTTTGAGTTGTCGAAGTAGCGTTATATCGGAGTAGGGTGCGCCGCAGTGGAGTTCAGTCGCTATGACGATATGCGCAGTACTGCCCTCCTTATTGCAAACGCAGTACTTGCAAAATGGCGGTTTGGAGATAAACGCGGGAAACATATTTTTTGATATCTAGGCAACAAGTCTATGTTATATATCATTGAAAGTATACCTAAAAATGAAGAAAAAAATCAAGCGTTCTATTGACATATTTTTTGTTTTACTTTAACGATGTTATCATAACAAAATGCGGAATACTGCATTTTTACCTACCATTTGGGATTGTGGACATTACAGTATCACTAAGACCAAATGCAGTATCTATGTTTATTACTGCAAAATTACCTAGCACATGTTCAAAACTGCGTTTTTAATTAGCAATAATGTACTATTTTTATGCATGATACTAGTTAAAAGTGTTGGCTTCAGATATTTAAGTAGCTAAAAACGAAATAAAAAAATTTTTTGGAAGTGTAATAGTGTTCCCAACAGGAACTGGAGCGGGTACAACATGGGTATTCGACATGATTTTCGTCTTATTCATGTTTATTCTGAGACCCACTCTTTGGAAAGCACTACGGAGATCTTCGAGCATTGTTTTCAGGTCTTCCAAGGTCTCGGCCATAAAAACTATGTCATCGGCAAAACGAGGGTGTGTTAGGTACTGGTCATTAATGTTGGTGCCGAGTCCTTTCTAGTCTAAGAGTTTAAAGATGTCCTCAAACGCAGCTGTGAACTCCGGCTTCGGAGAAATAACGTCTCCCTGTCTCACACCTCGCTGCAGTTGGATGGGATTTGTGTTAATTAAATTGATTAAAGTTAATTAGGAATCAAGAACTAGCTACTGAATTTTCCACAAAGAACTCTCAGAGAAATAACTGGCGGAAGAAAACTCAGAGAGGTTGTCTCGACCTCCCCTTTGATCCCTATCTACAAAACGAACTAACTGTATCCACAGAGAAATCAATACTATACGTACTGTATCTTTAGATCCTGCAGTGTGTGATTTAGGACGGGATTTTAGTTGATAAATTATGGGGTCCCAAGCTGGTGGTACTCTCCAACCATCTTCTCTATTGAAATTTGGATATTTGTTGATTTCAATACCCTCGCGTAGCATTCCGGGAATAAGTCTTTGTTTTTTGGCAAGTTTTGTGGTTTATCAAATCTAATGTATGGTTGGGTTCTTTTGAGGCATGTTCACACACTGCAGACTTGTTAACGCGCCCTATTCTTCATGTCAGCTACATGTTCTTTATCGCGCGTCCCTATACTTTTCTGTTTGCCCAATGTAAAAGAGCCCACAGTCGCAATCTAGGTTGTAGACGCCTGCATCTTGAAAGGGGATGTTGCACTTGACAGGTCAAAGTAATTGGTTTATGTTGCTCGGCGGCTTGAAGTAGGTCTTCATAGATGCCTGCTTCAGAATATCTCCAATCTTGTCAGTGACACCTTTCATGTAAGGTAGAATGGCAGGTCGTCGTTCTACTGTGACTGGCTTGATACGGTTTCTGTGATGGAGGCGTGGTACTAGCAGTTTGTTACTTCGCATTACGTGCTTGACATGATGAAGCTCAGCCGTCAGGTGTTGGTGGTCACAGATCCCGCGTGCTCTTTGAAACAAAGATTTTCCTACGGTAGCTACCTCTAAAGGATGCTGGTGGGATTTACTATTGAGATCACCATCTGTATGTGTTGCTTTTCGATACACAATGTGGCTCAAGGTTTGATCAGAATTCCTGATGATAAGAATGTCTAGGAAGGCTAGCTTATTATCTGCCTCTAACTCCATAGTGAAATGAATGTGCGACCTACACCAGAACTAGATACTTAAATAAATAAATAAACTTCTCAAAACCACTAGAACATTATATAAAGAAATTATAAGAACCACGAGCACGACGTGGCTTAGGCACACATGTGTTCCATCCGCAAATGACGTTTATGACTGATTTGCTAGCGTGAAACGCAGCACTGTACCTTGCGGCTTCGGTCTGTGCGTAGGTAGCATAGTGTGTGATAAGTAACCTTGCTACTCGCAAATGCAGCACTGTAGAATGCTGCATTTAGTCTTAGCAACGCAATAGTAGCTTTTCTTTATACTCCATGCATTCAAACGCAGTATTGTGGAATACTGCGTTTGGCTTTAGTTTCTATTCCTAGCAAAGAATTATGTGCTAAATGAAACTACAGTAAACGTATCAAGTACTGCAAAACATTTTAGTACATGCTGATTGCTGCAGATCTTGTTAGCATAAGCAATACTTTTGTGCAAGTACTGTGTTTTGCGTTAAATAAAAAACATAGTTACAATAAAAAAAAACATTAAAAATATTTTTTTATATATAGCTTAAGCCCATGAGATGTCGTTTTTGCAAAAAAGTGAAAATCCCAAAAGTGTCGATTACTGCAAGTGCAATTAGCAGGGCAGAGTAGTCTTCTGTCGCAACCACGGTAGCGGCAGTAACAAGCTGTCGCGATCGTGTTATGCGCAGTTTTGTCGTCGAAGTCATGAAATACACTCGAAAGAAGGAGTGTATTTCATGACTTCGACGACAAAACTGCGCATAACACGATCGCGACAGCTTGTTACTGCCGCTACCGTGGTTGCGACAGAAGACTACTGCGCATATCGTCATAGCGACTGAACTCCACTGCGGCGCACCCTACTCCGATATAACGCTACTTCGACAACTCAAAAAAGCGATGGGACAGTCCGGCAGTGCAACAAACGGTAGGTAGTGTTTATTATTCTTATATTCTCTACCTCTACAGTACCATTTTTTTTGGAGGGGGGGGGGGAGAACATTTTATCCCTTTGGATTGAAAAAACATTGAGAAAAAACCTATCTATAGACAGTGCATGTATAGGTTTGATGAAAAATATTTTTTTAGTTTCAGTTTCATGTATGGGGGGCTCCCTTTATCTTTTACTTTTTTTATTTTTGTGTAAAAATCAACGAACTAATATTCTTAGTTCGTTGGCCGCTGTACGATTTTTACACAAAAATAAAAAAAAAGTAAAAGATAAAGGGGGGCTTCCCAATCTTCCCATACATGAAACTGAAACTGAAAAATTATTTTTCATCAAACCTATACATGCACTGTCTACCTATATAGAAACCTATGTTTTTTCAATCCAAAGGGATAAAATGTTCTCCCCCCCCCCTCCAATTTAAAAAAAAAATGGTACTGTGGAGGTAGAGAATATAAGAATAATAAACACTACCTACCGTTTGTTGCACTGCCGGACTGTCCCATCGCTTTTTTGAGTTGTCGAAGTAGCGTTATATCGGAGTAGGGTGCGCCGCAGTGGAGTTCAGTCGCTATGACGATATGCGCAGTAGTCTTCTGTCGCAACCACGGTAGCGGCAGTAACAAGCTGTCGCGATCGTGTTATGCGCAGTTTTGTCGTCGAAGTCATGAAATACACTCGAAAGAAACTTGGAGAGGAATGGCGAAAATGGTGGTATTTCAGTGAGTGTATTTCATGACTTCGACGACAAAACTGCGCATAACACGATCGCGACAGCTTGTTACTGCCGCTACCGTGGTTGCGACAGAAGACTACTGCGCATATCGTCATTTCTTGGAGGGGCCTCCCAATTTTGTGAAATGGTGGTAGTTTCAGAAGGTTCTCTCTCTTTAGCATTAATTAATCAACAATATTAAATTATAAATTAACTTAAACCAATTAAATTAAATATCTTTGTTAAATAAGTATTAATTTCTGAACGGATTAATAAATTCATCGCTTGAGGGTAGGCTCACGAGTAGCTTCAGTCCCCCGTGACCACGGCAGCTGCAAAGGTGCCGAAACGTCGGAAAAATCAAAAATCAAACCAAATACCAACTAATTACCAAAGTACTTTGAACGCGGTACGTGGTACTTTCAATATGTGGGGATTTGTAAATGGCATTGGATAATCTATATGTCATTCTATTGTTCTTATTTGACTGTAAATCCTCCAACAAGCAAATAAATAAATAAATAATAAAACCGCGCTAGTATCCGTTAAAAAAGTCTTTTATTTCATGGGGAATTCTCTTTTCAGTTCACAATCGATTTCTTATGATTTTACGGTGGCAACTGCTATTATCTGTTTACAATCTTCACAAACTAGTCTCTCAAGTGGACGAATAACATTAACAAGTTTCGCTCAATTATTTGTTGCCAAGAGGCGTAGTAAACAAATTTACTTACTGATCATTTAAAGAGCTTAAGTAAAGCTTAGTCTTTAATCCAAATAGTCTTGTTATTGTTAGCTCTTATAAGATTTAACAATAGGATACGAAAATAATCATGTGACATAACTATCTTATAGTAAAACAATAATCATTTTAAACCTTAAAAATTATAAGCAATAATATAAGGCTGTATTACCTTTTGCCTACGAATGCAATCCCAATGAAAACTTATTAAAAAAAACTATGGCATACCTATGCTATGCCATTGCAACGTATACTTATACGTTTTTCGCTCTTAACCAAATTATTTTTAGTATTGTTTTGAAGTGACGTATGGAGTAAACTTTTAATTAGGTATTGAAAAAGTAAGTTTTTCGGTCGTTCAGCGGTTGAACAGCTCGAACAGGCACCTCGGCTTGCGATCCAAATAGTCCTTCTACCGTTTCGACGTCACTCTGTAATAAAAGTTAAAATCTTTACTATCTTTATCAAAACACGCTAACGGACTGCGTCACGTGGTCTCTATAGAAACGGCGCAATAACGGTTACCACCAGCTAAAAGTCTAAACCTTTACCTAGAGTAATTATTTTTAGTATATTAGTATTATACAAAAAAAGTGACAATATTTTGATAAATTTCAGTAAAATTACGGATTTTCAAAACATTAATTTTGTTTTGATTTTTGCATATCTGACTTTGATGTGATTACAAAACACTAATGGCCAATTGCACTAAACTTAAGAATCGCCTAAGTCTTTTCCTAACTACAACACGACCAAATTAAAGCAGTGTCATAAATTTAGCCGTCATGTAGCTGTCATTTGCCTAGTTAACTTGGTCGAGTTGTAGATAAGAAAAGACTTAGGCGATTCTTAAGTTTAGTGCAATCGGCCATAAGTAACTATATTACGAATACAAAAAATACAGGGTAGATGTTACTTTTTTTTGTTGGTTTTACATTCACAATCGAATTATAGGTAGTTGTATATCAAGCAAAAAGTCCTAGTCACTGCTAGAAGTAGATAGAAAAACTACTAAAAGTGGCCGTTTTTGACACATTTTCTATGTACCTACTTCTACGAATGACTAACGAGGGCATGTGGTGTAGTGATACCTTCTAAATAAAAATACTAGACCATGCGCCCTAAAAACTCCACGATAAACATTATTAAAATCGTTTTCTATTAATAACTTATTAAAAAAACCGGCCAAGTGCGAGTCGGACTCGCGCACCAAGGGTTCCGTACCAAAAAACGGCAAAAAAACTCACGTTTGTTGTATGGGAGCCCCCCTCAAATATTTATTTTATTCGGTTTTTATTAATTGTTATTATAGCGGCAACAGAAATACATCATCTGTGAAAATTTCAACTGTCTACCTGTTGTCGTTATTAATGCAGAGAAAAATCGGCAAAAAATCACGTTTGTTGTTTGGGAGCCCCCCTTAAATAATTATTTTATTATATTTTTAGTATTTGTTGTTATAGCGGCAAAAGAAATACATCATCTGTGAAAATTTCAACTGTCTAGCTATCACGGTTCATGAGATACAGCCTAGTGACATACAGACAGACAGACAGACAGATGGACAGCGGAGGCTTAGTAATAGGGTCACGTTTTTACCCTTTGGGTACGGAACCCTAATAAAAACCTCCGAGGGCGCCACTTTCGTTCATACAACCGCCTAAAGCAATGAGGATGCAAACTAAAGAACTAATGGCGCCACAAACGCTTGTACCAAAACAAGTACCAAACTCGTATGATTGGTTGTTTCAAATGTCAAATGTCATTTCTGACATATTTTAATCAATCAAAAGTACTGTCTAAGAAACAAGCGTACGCAGCGACATCTACAATTAATTTTGCTATGCCATCCCCATTAAAATTAATTAAAAAGAATAATCTAATGATCTTTGCTCTTTCATTTGTTTTTATTTATCTTTTGCAGTGGAAACCGACTGTTTGATTTTTTCAGTAAGGTCAAAACTATTAAACGGAGCTGTTTTTGAAGCCTTTTTGTTAAGTTTTCTTTACTAACCTAGGTACTTAAAGAGTCTATTAATTTTTGAACGTCTGTTTTTTACTTTTTCTCTATACCTACATAACAAAATAGAGCTGTTTATGTGTTGGCGAACTTCAGACTAGTCAGTCGCTTATTACCAAGAATCTTATATTCATATTCTTTTTATTATCGCAGTAGAAATTAGACTTAGAATATGTACGAATTATTTTGTGGTTTATTTAACTAACAGAATAAAGCCCTGTGATGTGGGACCCATGTCACACGTCTAAAATGGCATATCACTTGGCATTTAGTTTTGCTCTCATCTAAGAAAAATCTAGAAATTGCAAATTAAAAGCTAAAATTCAGTGTCATTCTTTATTCAACAGGCTTAAACTATACGTTTTTATGGGAAAGGTAAATAGCTCCTACTGTCAATTTATGCAGACTGAAAACCTTGTGAAAGTTGTTGAAAATGAAATTATTTTACTGGAATTCAGCCAACACAGCGGAATTTCAATGGAAATAGGGTCTGCTCTTTTGAAACTACAGAGTTAAATATGTTTTCCTTTTACCTGAACTAGCATCTGTATTTAGTTTATTTATTTATAAACTCTATTTAACTATAATAACATTGACGTTGTAGAATGGTAGATGATAATAATAATAATAAAATAATAAAAATGTTTATTTCTCTCTCATAACAATCTTAAATTTACAACTTAAGACTAAGAAACAATATTATTAACATATTATGAATAATATTGTTTCTATTATGATGATCAATATTAAACCTATTTGTCCCAATCTCCATACTGTTGAAGGAAAGGAACAACACAGGTCTTTTATAAGTGATTTTGTTTTTGTTACTTTATTTATTTTATTTTATTTATTTATTTTTGAAGGAAAACCAACAGCACATGCGACATTATTAATGTTTACAATAAGAAGTGGATTGCCAATTACAGGTCTTCACGTTTAGAAATCAAATAAATTAGTTCCTACCTGTGGACACAACGCACTTGGTACTCATAATGTAAACATTTAGAATAACATAGGTATAAGAATCAATATTAAGCGTAGAATAGTAAATTAATAAACTTAATGATATAATAATTTCTAAGTATTTGAAAAGAAATCCTGACTTAATAACCGTCTTGCCATTGCTGTATTAGAACAAAATATATCAAAGTCATTTGATTTACAAAACTTATTTAGACTTCTACTTGCTCGCCACAGAAAGGCATTTCTACGATAATTTGTTGAAACAAAAGGTATGTGAATCGGAGTGAAATGTCTTAATGTTCGTGATGGAATATTGAAGTTAATTTTAGAAAGGAGTTCAGTAGAATTAATTTGATTTCCAATTATTTTTAATAGGTAGATAACATCTGATATATGTCTTCGCTTCTCTAAGGGAAGAAAGTGAAATCTCGAACAAAGTTTTAAATAATTATTGGAATTATACGGTAACCTTACACGATAGCACAAGAACTTAACAAATTTATTCTGTATTTGCTCAATACGGTTGATGTACTTATTATAGCGCGGGTTCCAAATCTCTGACCCATATTCCAAAATGCTTCTTACAAAGGTGCAGTACTTATTGTTCTTATGTTTTTTATTTCCAAATAAATTGTTAGGTACTGTACGGACGACGCCTTATTTATTTTTTCTCACAAATTTTGACCATAGAGCTACCAAAAAAGCCGAAGATGATGTCGCTACATCACAGTACTTTTAAACAAATTAGACTGAAACTGGTTATACTTTACTTTATTTGGTTGCTTACCAACCAAACGTTGTTTGTACAATAGATAGTTTTTACAGTTAACCTTAACCTCACGCTATCATTAGACAAAAATGCACGAAAACTATCAATCACTTTTTTCTTATTAAATTGCCGTTTTGCGTGTTCCGAAACTGCGATGTTACCGTCAAACGCTGACACCAAAAAATGCGATGGTCGACGCGTCACATTTACTACGAAGACAAATGAATACGTTTTGGAGTCAGAAACTCAGTTGCTACTTATTTTGGCTTACTTTTCCAGCCACAGGTTCAACTTAGGTTATCAAATTATTAAAGTTGTCAATCCATTTTTAGTTAAGTTTATTCAAACTACAAGTATGATTAGCTTTAGGAGGAGCTCGATGGCACAGTGGTTTAGCGCCTGGCCCAGCGGTTGTGGATTAAGCAACTTTCGTATCGTTCGATGGGTGACCGAAAATTTATTATCTCGAGCTTCTTCGTGCTTCGTGGGATATTAAAAACGGCTGATGACTTTAGCTGATCAATTAGGCTATCTAGAACTGTGACAAGCCGAGTCACTACCAAATCCATATAGCTAAGTAAAAATATACAAAGGTATCCAAACTGCCCTCACATACCCTCGTGACACTCAAAGCTCTCGCCCGAACAAGCCACAGGACCGCTTCCTTGCAAGGCGGCGTGGTCAAAGACCCCTGGTAGCATGCATACTCCTTGAACGGGGGGTTGTAGAACTGCAGGGGTTCCTTCGGTAGATCACGCCGGCATACCTTTTCCTTACATTTGGCAGCTTTGATCAAAGCACTCAAACCATCTTGGGTGTGATTATCGAACTGAAAAAATAATACACATAGCGTGAAGAACCGAAGGCCGTTGGGGCGGAAAGGATCTGGAATGGTGACCGCGCACCGGACGACGCTCCGTGTGTAGGCCCCCGACAAGGTGGACCGACGTGAGGGTGTGCGGTCACGGTGCGCCGCTGAATGCGGGCCAAGCAGGACCGATAGTCATGGAGATCCTTGGGGGAGGCCTATACCCAGCAGTGGGTGTCGTGCGGCTGATATGATGATGATGAAATAAAGTTTGGTGTTTGAATTGAGTACCTATAGTAAAAGTTGCTTGTAATCATGAGTGGAACCACCCCACTGCGGGAACCAAATAAAAGAAACAGCATGTTTACTTATAAATATAGTTAGTTGTAGTAGTAGTGGGCCAAAGTGTCAAAATTAAGATCAGGGCGCCACTTGAGGGCTTTAGAAGCCTATAAACTGTACGGAACTACAAAATATTTTCTCTTTTCAATCAAATCAATGTAAGAACTTTGAAATAGAGTTTAAACAAGTTTATTCTCATTGCTTAATTAATAAAGTTTCCAACTTTCCAAAATTTCCAACTTTTTAAAATGGCATTATTATTTCGTTCAGTCGTGTAAACAAAAGCTTATATAAATTAATCCGATGCCAAAGGGCCTTTTGTTCAAAAGCCGGAAATCATGAGGTTAAAAAATAATATGTGGAAAGCCAAAAGAGACAAGACAACAGATAAAATTGGTATCAATGATGAATGAATGATGTCAAAAATGACATTGACACAGTAGCCTCTAATGAAGTCACATGAGTAACTGTTATCATCAATATTTAGGAACAAATTGCAATAAACGTTTATTTCAATAGATATTTAAATTATAATGACAAGAAAATAATATGTAAGTAATTCTTTGTTATTATAAATAATGAGAATCAAGGACTGATTTAAAGTATTTAAATTATACCCAAGTTTTTTTGTAAACTATCCAGATTGTTCTAAAACGTCGTTATAATAACGTCTATTGAAGTCGGGTGGGGTACGAACGTACCGTACGTACGGGAAGTACAACTTCCTTTTTAGGGTTCCGTACCCAAAGGGTAAAAACGGGACTCTATTACTAAGACTTCGCTGTCCGTCTGTCTGTCTGTCGGTCTGTCTGTCTGTCACCAGGCTGTATCTCGTGAACCGTGATAGCTAGACAGTTGAAATTTTCACAGATGATGTCTTTCTGTTGCCGCTATAACAACAAATACTAAAAACAGAATAAAATAAATATTTAAGGGAGGCTCCCATACAACAAATGATTTTTTTTACCGTTTTTTGCTCAAAATTAATAACGACAACAGGTAGTCAGTTAAAATTTTCACAGATGAAGTATTTCTATTGCCGCTATAATAATAAATACTAAAAGCAAATTTAAAATAAATATTAAAGGGGGGCTCCCATACAACAAACGTGATTTTTTCTGTTTTTTGGTACGGAACCCTTCGTGCCAAAAAAAAAACCGGCCAAATGCGAGTCGACTCGCATTTGGCCGGTTTTTTTTATTCTAAAATCCCCACTTACTTTCATCAATGATCTATGAGGGGTGACATTGATCATGTTGTTGTTGTAATGTTGATATGGTAATTTTTAGGATGAAAATTGAAGACTGATTTGTTATTAAGATTTAGTTTCTACCAATACTCTATTCAATAACCAATTAGTATAATTGATCAAAATAAACCCAATATCTATGAATAGCTTTAGCGCAAAAACCTGCTGGCCGATATTTATTTTTATTTTTTATTATGCATATTTAAGGGTTTACTTTCAAATCCCGTTATAAAATATAGGGTGATCAAAGAAACCCCAATATCAGTTTAAAGTTGATCAGCAGATTTGTTTTTCTAAGAAACAGATGATCAAAGTTTTGTTTTCTTACTATAATATAAAAATATGAAAAAAACCGATATTCCCAATTTTTTTTCGTTTTCGGTACGTTTGTTTTTGAGAAAATACTTATCTACTTACTACGGTGGCTCAGCGTCCCGAAGTGGACCTTGGCCTCCGACATTAAAGTGCGCCATTACTTCCTGTTTTGTACCAAGTGATACCAGTCGGGCACCTCCAGCTCTTTCAGGTCTTTGACAACTTCATCTTTCCAGCGGTATCTTGGACGACCCACTGGGCGTCGTCCAGATGGTTGGCAAAGATACGCTCTTTTAGAAGCACGATCTTCACCCATTCTCTCTACGTGCCCCAGCCAGCGAAGTCGGGCAGCTTTTATTTCCCCAATGATGTTCGGCTCGGACACCAGCTGTTCTATCTCCCGGTTAAACCTTTGCCTCCACTCTCCGTCACCGCCTCTTGTTGGTCCCAGTATCTTTTGTAAGATTTTTCGTTCTGCGACTAAGAGTTGGTTTTCCTCCCTCAAGGTTATCGTCCAAGTTTCACACCCATACATTAAAATCGGTCTAATGATCGTTTTGTAGATCCGCATTTTTGTAGCTCTGTTTATCAACTTGGATACCAGTAGTTTGTGAAGGGCTGCAGTGCATCTTAGCGCATTGACTATACGGATGCTGATTTCTTCCTCCCTTTGGTTAGTGTCAGTGACCGTACATACAAGATATTTATATTTACTAACGCCTTTATAAGTCGTGCCTTTTACAACAAGATCTTTTCTCTTTGCTTTGACATCTTTGTATCTTTTCATATGGAGGTATTCTGTCTTCTCACGACTGATTCTGAGACCAAGCTGTTTCCCTTCCTCTTCTAATACCGCTGCCATGTCAATCACTTCTTTCTCGCACTGCCCCAGTATGGCAAGATCGTCAGCGTACCCAATGATTTTGTGCCTTCCGTTCAACTCTACTCCCCCATCTGTCATTAAAACTTTTTGGACAGCGTATTCGAGAGCGAGGTTAAACAGTATAGGCGATAAGGCGTCTCCCTGCTTTAGTCAGGTCACTACTTCGAACTCTTCGGTTAGTTCTTCTCCGACTCTAACTCGCATTTTGCTGGTGCTCGTGGTGACTTTAATCATTCTGACGAGTTTTGCTGGTACTTGGTTGCCTTCGTGAAGTCAACGAAAAGACAGTGAACGCTTTGGGCGAACTCCCATCGTTTCTCCATAATTTGTTTCAAAAGAAACATTTGGTCTACTGTACTCCTGTTTCTGCGAAATCCGCACTTATAGTCACCGAGTATTTTTTCTGCGTACGGCTCTAGACGGGCAAGGAGAACGTACGAGAGCACCTTGTATGCAATCGGAAGCAGTGCAATCCCCCTGTAGTCAGCACACTTCTTCCTACACCCTTTCTTATGTAACGGACAGATAATCCCTGTGTTCCATCGCATTGGTTGTTGTGCTTTCGACCAGACTTTACAAATTATTTCAAACAGTCGGAATTGCAGTGCCTCTCCCCCATATTTGTAAAGCTCTCCCGGTATGCTATAAATTCCTGGAGACTTATGGTTCTTAAGTCGCATGATGGCCTTGCACACTTCTTCAAAGGTAGGCGGTTCCTCATGTTCATTGTCTTGGCTGGTGCTCAGATTTGCGAGTATTTCGTTGGTCACCGGTGGGCAGTTGAGTAGTTCCTGGAAGTACCGACACCACATAGCTTTTTGTTGATCAAGGTTTGAGACAAGATTTCCGTCACAATCTTCAAGGAGTTGAGTAGCGGGTTGTTAAGCTTGAGAAAATACGGCCATTTGAATTTCAAAACTGATCAAAGTACCCCCAATCCACGGTATCCCCTTTCCAACACAAAAAACTTCATCTAATTCGGTTCATAAATAACAAAGTGGTCAAGGTAGTTGATGCAAAATCATTGTATTTTCAGGATTACTGGAAAACTACTCGACCGATTTGAAAAAAAATAAATGGGACCATTTCGCAAGTAAACTCAATCGAACAAAAAAAGAATCATCAAAATCGGTCCATAAGTGTCGGAGATACGCGCGAACAACGATAAAAAAAACATACAATAGAATTGAGAACCTCTTCCTTTTGTTGAAGTCGGTTAAAAATGTATTTTTTTTTCTAGCAATACAAGGCCCTCCAATCCAGGCGCCATGTGCTATGCTATGTAAATAATATAGTAAAACTGTTAAAGAAAAAGAGTTTACTGAGAACGAATGTTATTTATTTAGCAGATAAACAGCTTAACATATTCGCATCAATATGGATTTACCCAGATAGTACTTACACAAACAAAGATTATTGCCACCGAAATATCGTTTATTTTCGTTTATTGAACAATAATAAAAAATTGTTAACATAAATATACAGCTATGTAAAATTTTGTACAAATAAAAGTACAAATGATCAGTATACAGACCCAGATAGTTGTACAATATTCGTTTTAGAGATTATTATAGTTCTTGATGAATCCTTTGGTACCTAATTAAACAAAAGCGTTTGTTTACCCGTGGGTGTAATGCCTGTAAGATATCTAAGTAAACAACATAAGTACCAAAGTATTTCAGAAATCAGGGAAATTCATAATTAATCGAAAGTTCAAAGCTCTATCTTATCTCTACAGATAATCCTAAGTAAATACCTAGTTCGATTTGTAAATTACAGGGGCCCAACCGCGCCAATTTTCAACGATGAAAACAAAACTTTTCGTTACCGTTTCAGTATCGTTCACAGATAAATACTTGCTTTAGTTTTGTTGAAATTGTTGAAAGCTACGAGTATGCCTAGGGAGCTAAGATGCCAACCTTGGACAATTTAAATAAGTACTCTAAATTAAGATGATTAATAAATGAAAAATATTAGAAAAAATCGACTCACCCGTGATATTTTTCATTTATTAATCATCTTAATATAAAAAAATAGCATTGTAAATGCAAAAATCTATAAAGTTAAAAATTATATGGCTATTTCACCTTAATTGATTGTCTAGCACCTGCAAAGGGGCTGCTTTCGAATGTCGAAGTTCTCTTCACAGTGGTGAGATGGCGCTGGTCTACAGCATAAACGTAAAAAGTATTAGAAAATTTCGGGTTCGAATCCCGTCTGAGTTGCTACGGGTGAGTCGGTTTTTTCTAATATTTTTCATTTATTAATCATCTTAATATAAAAAAATAGCATTGTGAATGCAAAAATCTATAAAGTTAAAAAAGTACTCTAAAGCTCAACCAAAGATTTTTAGGTAAATATTGCCTAAATGGTTTTATCGTTCAGAATTAGCGGGATTGGGCCCCAGGTATTATAGACGCATAATTTAAGTTTATTTGAATAAAGATATTTTGACTTTGACTTTCGTATGGAGCAAAGCAAAAATAAGTAGTAGGTAAGATGAAGATTTCTTTTTCATCTCAAGTACAGTTAAGTACTGAACTTGAGATTATAGAAATAATAATAATAATAATAATAATAATGCTTTATTGTATTAAAAAACATTGTAACAATCGTTCGATTCATCTGTCTTCCACAGTAGACATTTGTCTGTGTTATGGAAAACAAAGTCCTCTCCCTTAGTATGATACATTTGACAATAAAGACTAATATTTAATAAACCATCACCGATAACAAAAAAAAAACTTAAACTACTTGACCAATTATAAATAAAAAAAAAATGTTCTAATAAGTTCCAAATCTAAGTTACGTAATTTAAAATTTTGAAATTAACATTGTGGTGTTTTTAAATAAATGCTCACAATCAATCAAATAATCAAATTTTGTAAAAATCTTACTAATCCTTTATATGTATAAAATAAATAATCTCAATAAATTAACTAATATTCTGTCGATAAAATATTTTCAGTACTACTGTAATTATACTGCCCAAGACATGTGTGAATGACTTTTTTAAATGTGTTGTTACTATAGCTTTTAATTTTGTATAGTTTGTTAAATTTGTTGTATAGTTGTGGTGCTCTATAGTGAAATTGTCTTTTTGCAAAGGCACTTTTTACTTTAGGAAGTGAAATACTATTTACTCGTTTGTTGGTTGGTACTAATTGCGGAACTATAGTCTGATAAAATCTGCGCAGTGTCTCATAGATGTACAACTTCCTGACTGACAAAACGTCGATTTGTTCGTACAGTTCTTCTGTTGGGTGTCTGTAAGGAAGATGCATGGCTACTTTTAACACAGCTCTTTGTGCGCGTTCTACGATTATTAGATGACTTTTTGCTGCACCACCCCATACACATATACAATAACGTAGGAGACATTCACATAGAGCCTTATAAATTTGTTTTATAAGCATCTTATCGGCAACACCACGTATGTTTTTGAAGGCATATATTAGTTTCCTCGTACGAGTAGCAAGTCCTGATACATGTTCATACCAGTTCAAATTCTCATCAATTGTGACTCCAAGATATTTTATACTACTCACTTTAGCCAAGAGTTTACAAGAACAGTAATTGTGATTAGAGCTTCTGTTGCAAGGATAGACATGTATTTTTAATTCATGAGTTTTTGGGGGGTCTGAAGCCACTGTTTTACTAAAGCAAAGGTATTTTGTCTTAGTAATGTTTAGTGACAAAATGCTATCCTCGTGCCATGCAGTAACATTTTTAAGTCCCTCTTCGGCTGTTTCAGTGACATCTTGCCAGTTTGCACCATGAAATAATAGAACCGTGTCATCAGCAAACATAATCATATTTCCTTTCTGGATGTTTAATTTACATAGTTCGTTGACGTAAACTAAAAATAGAGTTGGTCCGAGTGTACTGCCTTGTGGCACGCCAAATACACATTCTTCACAACCACTTACATATTTTTTTACTCGAACACATTGAGATCTACCAGTCAGATAGTCAGTGAACCAATTCAATGCAATTCCACGCACACCAACACTTTCCAATCTGGACAACAGATAGGAATCGATACAGTATCGAAGGCCTTTTGTAGATCAAGAAAGACTCCGATACATTTGTCGCCTTTGTCCAGATGAGTAGTTATGAATGTTGTTAACTTTATAATGGCATCCTCTGTAGATCTTTTAGCCCGAAATCCAAACTGATTCTCAGCCAGAATACATTGGTTTTCCAAAAATGACACAAGACGTTTATTCATGATTTTTTCCAGAACTTTTGCTAAGGTAGTTAGTAGTGAAATAGGCCTGTAGTTTGATGCTCTATCCTTATCTCCAGATTTGTATACAGGACATACTATAGCTTTTTTAAATAGCACAGGAAATACTCCTTTTTCTAAGAACTCTTTCTCCATTGTCTTCTTAGTATTCTTAGATTACGTCATATGTAATTTTTTAATATCTTGAAATACATAAGTAGGTATATGTAATGCTTACACACAAATGCGGACTTTCACACAAAATTCGGACTAAATTTCTCCCGAGCGCGTGTATGTCTACACTACAAATATATAAGGTCCTTCTTAAATAGTGCACATAATTTTAAGGGGTCAATGTACTCATGCATACAAACAACTTTTACTATGGTACCTACTAACATTGAAATCACGAAAAAAAATCAGCTTCCATACATTTTGATCTATTCGATTTTAAATTTACTATGGAACAGCTGATTTTTTTTCGCGTATTCAATGTTGGTACCATAGTAAAAGTTGTTTGTATGCATGAGTACATTGACCCCTTAAATTATGTGCACTATTTGAGAAGGACCTTATATATGTAGGTAATGAAAAGGTATCTCTCTGTCCCATATTTCAATAAGCTACTAGTATTATTCGATTAAGGGTGGATTCGACCAAAGTTCAATATAAACGGGAATAACTATACGAAGAATACATCTATTCCACGATTTTTTTCTCGAGTAAAGCAATGGTCATTTTTCCATGCAATCCAAGGATAAGATTCTTATTCCTTCATTACTGAGTGAATTATGTGAATGAACTTATTATCCGGCCAATTGTCATTGTTCTATGAACAAACTATTTAAAAGGCAAAGTCTTGTCAACTCTATTTTGTCGCCTTGTACGTATCTGTAGCATAGATATAGTATATTAAAAAGGGGATCTGTAGCAGTCAAAGTCAAATGTCAAACAAATGTCACTGACATACGGCACGCGGCTGCCATTAAAATACTCGCGGATTAACTCTGCTATTCCCCGCGAAATGGTGGTATAGTGACTATTCCTGAATAGGGAAAATACTCTGAGAATAGTGCCTGGTAAAACGTAATTTCGATTTACTCTCGAATAACTGGTAATTTTATCTAAGAATAACAGTTATTATCACTTGGTCGAATCCGCCCTAAAAGTTTTTACTACTAGGTGGTAGATCAAAGGTCAGTGAACAAAGGCACTTAGTTTTCCGATAATAGGAGCAAAGTAAACGCGTGGGTATGCTTTTTTTCAATTAATAAATTGATCTAGTCTATGGTTTGACTGAATGCATTTAATTTTTACTCTGAAATTTTAATTTACTTTGAAGTGTTCATCTAAAAAGGTTGATTAAAATACCTTTCGATTCACTCCATTTCACTGCTTACAATTTTTCTATTTTGTTTTTCTTTATTCAAGTTTTTTAATTTTTTTGACACCAATACAACCCACAAAATCAAACTTTAATGAAATTGAATTATAATAAAATGAACTCGCTTTAAACAACTGTGATTTCGTAGAAAAATAGAGCTACATAAACTGAAATTGCATAGATTTGTAATAAGATTACACAGATAAGTGGTGTAAACGACCCTAAAATAAAATGTCTAGATTACAATTATGATTGATTGAATTATAAAAAGAAAATAATTTGAGTGCCATTAGTTGCAGACATTTGCTAAAATGGCGAGGTTTAACAAAATATCTCTGTTACCTACGGCAGCCACATTAAATTAATGCCCGAATTGTTAATCAGTTAACAAATCAAATTAATCGATGTAACAACTTTAAGGATTTCAGCATTAAGCTTGGTAGGGTTGTTGAAATATAAATTGTACCTACTTACTTCACACAATAGATTTAAGTACCTACCTAACAACTTACGGTTTGAAAAAGAACTAAAACTTAATCACAATAATTATTTGAAGAGATAGATGTAAGTACTTAACTCAAAGGTTTTTTTTGAAATAAGTATATGAGTTTTGTGTAATATTATAATTAGCTCAACTTATGAGTTAACAACTGTGTTGATATAGAACAGTGAAACGTAAGTATACTAAATTCAATAATTTTCATTAACAAAAGTGAAACTAGCAAAAACCAACCCACCCGTAGCACCTCAGACGGGATGCTACGAGTGAGTCGATTCCATTATGGGACCAACTTTGAAATCGCGAAAAAAAAATCAGTTGTTTCATACATTTCGATGGAGTATTAGGATTGTACTTTTGTATGGAACAGCTGATTTTTTTTCGTGATTTCGAGGTTGGTCCCATAATGAATGTTGTTCAGTTTGATGGTCTGATCAACCCCACGAGAGGTTTTGTATTAACTAAAAATAACCTTGTATACTCGTACATTAGTAGTTTAAATTAAAGTTTTCAAGTTCAACGGCATTTTGTGAACCATTTTGGCAACATAACTTTTCCGAAGTATAAAAGCCTGCTGAATTCGGTTCTGAATGTTGCCAGGCCCAATTTTGGCTCCTTTGCCCAAAATTCAATATGGCGGCCAAAATGGAGCCTTAGCTTATTAGAACTCGATTCTAGTCGTGTGAGGTGTCCTGACATAGGGTTTTGGGGTCGCTGAACTCAATTTTGATAACCGGAAGTCCGTCCGGGTACCGGAAGTATGAGATGTGGCTCAAGGAGAGAAAATTCCGCCACGCGACACTAATTATTTTTTTAACACAGTTACTACACAAAACTGTTTGGCAATTTTATTATTCTATATAGTGATATAACTGGGCTATTTACCAGTATTTCTTTTTCTCGGGCAAATCCTCATAGTTTTAAATCTGTAGAGGATTTTCGAAAAAAACAATTTGAGAAAATTCCGCCGTGCGTCACAAAATATTTTTTTAACACAGTTACTAAACAAAAATGTTTAACTAGTTTATTACTTTATATAGAAGAATAACTGGGCTATTTACCAGTATTTTTTTTCATGGGCAAATTTTCATAGTTTCAATTCTGTAGAGGATTTTCGAAAAAAAACAATTTATAGAAAATGTCGCCGCGCGAATCAAAATATTTTTTTAACACTGTTACTAAACAAAAATGTTTAACAAGTTTATTATTTTATATAGTAAAATAACTAGGCTATTAACCAGTATTTTTTAATGGGTAAATTTTAATAAATAAATAAATGCTTGTACAATTTCACACAGCGCCATCTAGCCCCAAACTAAGCAAAGCTTGTAATATGGGTGCTAGACAACTGATATACTACGTAAATACTTTTTAAATATATACTTATTAATAACACCCAGACCCGTCACAGAAATTAAAATTCATCATTTCAATTTCTGCCCGGCCGGGAATCGAACCCGGGACCTCTGCGTGGTAGGCGGCATATTGACCACTGCGCCACTCAGGTCGTTAATAATTTATTATTTTATTATTAATTAATAGTTTTAATACTGTAGAGAATTTTTGAAAAAAAAAATGGCCGTGAAAATTCCTCCGCATGATGCAAATTAGTTTTTTAACACAGTTACCAGACAAAAATGTTTGACATGTTTATTACACTATATAGTGAAATAACTGGGCTATTTACCAGTGTTTTTTTACTGAGGTAAATCTTCATAGTTTTAATTCTATAGAGGATTTTCTGTAGAGAAATTTAGAGATATTTTCTTAAATCAAGTCATTATAAGGGTATTTCTTCGAAATTTCATTCTTCGACTGATTCATCTGGCCAAAATGTAATTTTACTTTCAGCTCTGTAACACATGTTCATATGAAAATAAGTATACTAAAGAACATATATTAGAATGAGGGACTCGTTTTTATAAAGTAGTTTTCAAGATATCAACGTTCAAATATTTTGTGCCCATATTAATCAGAATTTGTTACAGATGAATCAGAAACAGAAATCAAAATTAAAAAGTTTATGTATATTAGCTCTGTATTAAGAAAATAATTATATTTTAACAACTACAATAATCTGTTTTTATGAAAACAATTATCAAGGATCATATCACGGAATAAAATCTGGTCAATTCAACAATAATTCTTGTGAAACATTTCTGCGTTTTGCGACTCTCCTTTTCTCCTTCTTTTTATTATGTTTATGGCACTGTTGTGAACTGCAATGTCTGCAATATTAAAATAAAAGAATTTAGAGAAAAATTTTGACTTATAAATAAATTGGTAAAATAATTAAGGATGATTAGTGATAAAAGTGCCATTTAATTAATACCGATCCCAGTTTAATTACAATATTGTTAGTAATCAATGTGCTGATATTTTAATTCTAACTATTAATAATTAACTAAACCAAGACATATCAAACGTATCATATACGAGTATGTAGAACAAGTTTATACTTACTCCTGTTTTTTTTATTAATTAAAAAGTTATAGCTAAGTACATTAATAATTAAGACAAAAACTACTGACTTGTACACGATTAAAAACGTTTTTTTTTGTGCTGTAGGGGGGTAGAACTAATTAATTTTATGATTCATATAATGTTTTGACCACATGAATCAGGCACAGATAAATCAGGATTTTGCCTACAATCTTGCGTAACTCATCATACATACAGACTTCAGCATTGTCATTTTTCTACACGAATTTATAACTCAAAAGCATCACACGAAAGGTAGATTGAAGTTGTAAAACAACAAAATAAATTTTATAAAGTAAGCATTGTAATCAGAATGCCACCCGAACCAAGCACAGGTGAATCAGATATTTACCTTCGTAACACCGGGTTCTAAGCCAACCAGCCCCACGTTCACATTCCAGGTCTTCCGTTGCACAACTGGCGTCCCCCCGCACGGGAAACCAGAGTCCCATTATTATTACCCGACCAAGTATGGTCAAGTGAAGCTAACGCCACATTAATCAGTTTTATACGCCGGACATTTCTTATATATTTATTTATAAATACACTAAGGTAGTTATATCCAATACATATTTTTTTTGTAAGAGGACAATTCATTTCCTTTCGATAAGATTATAATTTATACTGATTTATTTTAGGGAAAATGCGGCATCGACCATATTGTTCCGGAAAATGGCAAACGGACGCGTCATATGAATCAGGAGAACAAACTTCAAATATTTTTATTTTGTACCTAAACTGCAATTATTTCAAAAATATCATTTGTTCTAGTTAGGAATAAAGCTAAACTGTACAAAAAAAAATTACAGGCCGTTTTGTTAGTGGGTACAGAAATATACCCACAGACATCGAAAATTTTGTCTCTGGAGAAGTACCCATAAGAGCAAAACACGCTTGATAAAAATAAATAAAATTCGTCTTGGCAACATTCAGAATCGAATTCAGCAGTCTTTTTTACATCGGAAATGTAATGTTGCCCAAATGGTTCACAAAATGCCGTTTAAACGGTGAAGGAAGCGGATATTTAGGATTTTCGTCCAGTCTAGTATAGATAGTAACATAATTATATCTTAATATAAAAATAGCATTATGCTAAAATTTTAAAATTTAATAAAAGTTTGGCGGAAATGGGGTGGATGCAAATATTCCGCCGATGTAAATATTCTGCACTGGTACTTAGCTGTAGGGCTGTAGCCGGCGTAAATAATCCAACAGCATACAGGTTCACAGATGTTTATTAGGTACACAAGCACAGAAGAAATTGAAGGAGAACAGAGCACAGCAGAGAAGATTACAGGCACAGGAAAGTATAGCACAAGCAACATAAATAATAGGCTAGGTATTAGCGCGATCGTAAACGAACTGCGGAGCAAATTTGTCGTGCGTCTCGCGGCAAGCATAGGTTCCGACTGGTGTGGGACTGTGGGAACAAAGCGCGGCCGGCGGCACGCTGGCTGCGCGTGCACATACTAGTTCGAGAACAATAGCCCGCTACTCGATTACACGTTTCCAATCTACCGGGCGGCCAGCCGATACGTGACGGATAAATGACGTATGACTTAATTTTGGTTTTGTGTGGAATTAATTATGTTTGTGATTAATGTAATAAATATAATAGTTATGTAAATAATATTTTGTACATATGTAAATAAATATATTTAAGGTTTTATATTAAATATAAATTGTGTGTATATATATATTATATAATATTTTGTGAATTACAAAATAGTTATATAATATGTAAGATAGTGTGGGTGAATCCTCACAAAAAGTAGAGAACATTTGTCTAAGAGATAATAAAACAATTTCAAAATAACTTTGTATAAGTTTGTTAATTTTGCGCCTTATTTCAATTCCGAGATATACCTACCTATTACTTGTTATTTCATTAGTTTTTGTATTTAAATTATGAAACAGTGAAAACTGGAGACAATTCGTGTAAAATTTGTTTGTTTATAGGCCGACACTGATGAATAAACTAAAATAGACTTTCATCATCATCATAATCACCCATGGAATGTCCCGACTGCTGGCTACACAAGCCTTCCTCATGGATAATATAGCCCACGTCTCGGGCCCAATACGGATTGGTAGGTGTAAAAAATACAAAAACTAGCGGCCGTCCGCGACTTCATCCTGGACCCTGGGGAAACTTTGACCATAGTAATAAGTATCCTATGTTTTAATCTAAGTTATAAATAAACTAGGTACGTAAGTATCTGTGGACCGAATCCAAATCAGTCTAGCCGTTTAGGCGTGAAGGGGTAACAAAACAAACACACACACACACACACACACAAACTTTCACTATTAGTAGGATAAACTTACTCTATAAATATTTACCACTCCAAGAAAGGCTAAAGGATCACGAGCGGATGCTTTAACAGCTTCTTCCGCGGTTTTGTACTCGGCTGATATGTGGAGCACTTGGCTTTCTACAGGGAACTTGAGACCCCCTATTGAATGTTCCGAGGGCCAGTGCAAGGACATGGAGTAGAAGATGTAGCGTCTACCGTGAGCTGCTCCTTCATAAATAAACGGCTTGACATCCGGTTTCCATGAGCCTCGCACAGAAACTGGAAACAAAGCAGTAGAAAGGAAATCATTGCCATTTCTTCAAATAGGCTTAGGTATAGTTGTTCTATCTCACGAAGACTGTTTTGTTATGAATGTTGTTAGGCGTGCAGGTGCACATTATTTTAGTGTGCGTAATACCACAGTACATATATAAGTTTTTTCAAACAGTATGAGAGCTCCTTGGAAACGTTCGAATTTGACGGCTGACGTCACCCTAAGAGCTCTAAGCAAAGTTCGCAGTACTTTGGACAGGTTTGTGACATCGCGTCCCAGTTGTTTCCATAGCGTTCGCGCGTAGCATTCCACGAGACGGCCGGAAAATGCCAACCCTAGCGATCCGACGGAGTGCAATGACAAAAGAGCCTAAGTGACGTTAGCTCCTTTACTGTTTGAAAAAACTTATATATGTACTGTGGTAATACCCACGAGAGCGTACAACCGCACACTAAAACAATGTGCATGTGCACGTCTAGCCTCTTAGGAAAACGGTCTTCGTGAGATCTTCTTCTTAAGAATAATGGCGTAGACAAAAATCAAACTTGATATCACCTCTGAATGTAATGCAAGGTCGTGTTTGCGTTACAGCATAAAGGCGGCGAAAAAAGTAATTCTCTAGATATTACACCCTTAGAAACTACTCGAGACCAACTTGAGACAGCTCTCTTTGTTGTTGACACAGATTGATTTATATTAAAACAACAACATTAGGATTGCATATATATATGCAATCCTAATGTTGTTGTTTCAATTTTGGGTTACACATAAATCTCTCATACACTATGTTTTGAATGTAAGGATATACGAGGTACTCTGAGTTTGGATTTAGCTCAGGTGAATTAAGTCTACGACGGGTATAGTAATTCAGCTGAATGAGCTGAATCTAAATGATTATTTATGTAGGTCCTAAACTGTTCATTTTCTGTAAATTACAGATGATTACAAATTTAGTACTTATTATCACTGTGGTTTTGAAAGAATAAATTGTTGGTCACAGTATAGTTTCATCCACGCGGGCGGGGCCGCGGGTAGTCTCTAGTACACTATAAAAACATATCATTTATTATAACGACCAAACGTCGTCAGTTGAAGTCTAAATAAAAATGATATCTAAGTGTAATAAGGTAAACTGAAAATTATATCAGTAATAGAACCATGGCATTACCAAATTAGTATCATCCTTCCAGTATCATCCCAGGCCTAAATCCGTTCCTAAATCTTACCTTAAAATGTGTCAGTTTCCTAAAAATACACATAGATATCGTATGGCAACAAAATTTAGCGTGTTGTTGGTCTAGTAAAATTGTGCTATAAAGGACATTGCAACTAACTGGCCTAAAAAAATTGGATATGTTGTATAAAAATGAAACCTATAGGTACCTATTAATAGATACTTTTACTATCGGACCAAGAAAATCTGTCCTGGGGAAAAAAGATACAGTTACCCAAAATATCAAAAACCATATATTTTGAACAGTATAAAGTTGTTATTTTTATCAAAATCTGTCTTCTAAAATATACTATAAATTATATATTTGATAGCGTAGGAAAGAAAAGGACAGAAAAAGCTAGCTGAAGACTAATTTATGATGCTAGTAAATAAGTGCATAACCACTTGCAAAAATGCATATTTTTTTACTTTTTTGACTGGTGATATCTTTTTATGGGTGAGTCAGATTTGTATGGTCTCTGTATAAAAAATGAAGCTAGAGACGATACGTGTTGTATGGATCCGGTATAGCGAGATATTCATTTTTTACTTTTTTTTGTACTTTGTAGTAAATGTACCTATACTTTTTCATTAGTAAAAGTTACTACTAACTATAATATCTATTCAATGATATCATTCACTGTTCTATACAACACATGTCTTTTTTTTAGGCCAGATTACTATGGAAGAGTGGCATTGTCTTTTTAGACTTGGTCAAGCAAAAGTCGACCTTACTAGCTTCCTTTTAGTTAGTGCGATAAAATGGAAATAGCGAAACACATTTCTAAGCGCCCCTTATTTGCAGGTTTAATCTCAGGCGACAGTAAAATAGCGAATTAAAGCCAAATGTCAAGTTACTTTCCGCATCAACCTGTCAGCATTTTTTTAAGGAGAACGCAATCTAGATCTTTTGTAATCGTTTTAAATCAGCAGGTCCAACAATCGGGCGCAATTCGTCGTTCAATTTACTTGGGATTATTATCTTATTCGTGACTCAATAGTGTTTTGTTTGTGAACCTACAAGAATCACTGCTACATCTAAAACTTGCCTAGACAATATTTTTAGCAACTGTAATGTACTTGATAAAGAAATAATCAATTGTATTCGTTCTGACCATAGCGGACAAAAAGCTTCCCTTGAGCACCATCATGTTCCTCATCAGTGTAATATAATTTGCAGACCTCTAACTAAAAATAAATTGGAAAATTTTCATAATAATGTCACTGCCAAAACTCTTTGCTTACCTAGTAATGATAATCCCAATACTCATTATGATGATTTATTTAATTTAATTAAAGTAGAATTTGATAAAACATTTAAGCAAAGATCTATTAAATCCAAAGACTTTAAAAAGAAATTTAGTGATTGGGCAACACCAGGCATATATGTTAGCAGAAATAAGTTGTTTGAATTATATGGTCAGAAAACAATTTCAAATGATCCCGAATTTCATGAATATGTAAGAAACTATTCAAAAATGTTTAATAAAGTATGTACTTTAGCAAAAGCAAAATGTATATCTACAATAATTCATCAGTCAGATAATAAAATAAGAGCCACTTGGAATATTATAAATAAAGAGACTGGGAAAACTAAAAATAATGACCGTGAATACTCATTAGTATCATACAATAAAATTATTGAGTCAGATGAAGGAGTGGCAACAATTTTTCAAGATTTCTTTTCTAAAATACCTATTGCAACTACCAGTAATTTAAATTCATCTCCAAAAATTGCTGTCTCCCTCTTGGAATCATGTGTTGATAAGTGCAATAATGTATTTAAATTTAGACATATCAATAGTGATACCATTCTTAAAACATTTAATTCAATAAATATAAAAAAGACTGAAGATCTCTGGGGCATTTCAACTCACATAATTAAGTCTATAATAACTACCATTGCTCCCCATCTTGCTTTTATTTTCAATAAGTGTGTTGATGAAGGGATATTTCCAGACTTAATGAAATATAGTAAAATCATCCCTCTTTTTAAATCTGGGGACAAAAGCGATCCCGCTAACTTTAGACCCATTTCCATTTTGCCAGCACTAAGCAAAATTTTTGAAAAGATCATTTATGATCAATTATTAGCACATTTTCTTATCAACAAACTACTTCACGAGAAACAATTTGGTTTTACTCGTGGTAGATGCACAACTGATGCTGGAATTGCACTTCTCAAACACGTCTTTGAAGCATGGGAGAGTAAACAGGATGCAATTGGTATATTTTGTGATCTCTCTAAAGCATTTGATTGTGTCAGTCACAGTACTTTATTAGATAAATTGGAACATTATGGTGTATCAAAAAATGCAGTAAGCCTTATGCAATCGTATCTGTCGGCGAGAACCCAAAAAGTTGTTGTAAATAAAACAGAATCCTATGAAGCACCCATTACCATGGGCGTGCCGCAGGGATCGATATTGGGTCCATTGCTTTTTCTTATTTATATTAATGACCTTCCTTACTATACTAAAAACTTATGTGAAATAGTACTGTTTGCTGATGATACTTCTTTAATTTTTAAAGTTGATAGAGGATGTAACTGCAGTGACGATGTAAACAGCACTCTTTCCAAGGTGATGCATTGGTTTACTATTAATAATTGATGATCAAACGAACTTACCTGTACGTGAAGTTCGATCACAATTATATGAGCAGCTTCATTCGACGCGATTTCTTCTTATTTAACATATTGTAGCTATGTCTCCACGTAACAGCCTTTACACGAATATTTAAAGTAAAAGGAACAAATAAAAAGTCACTCATTTGACAGTTCCCGCCTTCGCCCGATGCGCCATTTTCTTTTCATTATGTTTAAAGTGTACTCACCTACTGTTGAAATATTTTTCTTTTTCTTTAATGAGGGTTGGGTAAATCATTAAAAGCACATTACCATATTATTGCCTATTATTTTCCTATGGGTGGGTGATTGTTAATCGCGTCGAATGAAGCTGCTCATATAATTGTGATCGAACTTCACGTACAGGTAAGTTCGTTTGATCATCAATTATATTTCGCAGCTTCATTCGACGCGATTTCTTCTTATTTAACATATTGTAGGATGTTCAGAGTCTAGAGAGATTAAAAGAAAAGAAAAATATGAGAATGCCAATCAACATTTATTCATATTACAGTGAATAATCATTATTCCTGATTTAGAATTGCATTTGCGAATTTGTTAGGATCATCAAAAATTTCTCTGTGATTTAATTTTGCGAACACTTTCGACGCGTTAGCCCATCCGGCTGTTTTTCTAATTAAATCTAAACTAACACCTTTTCTGCTGGCAGTAGAGGTAGCCGCGTGGCGCGTGCTGTGAGCTGTAAATAATGATACGTCTATGCCACTAGCTTGAAGAATCTTTTAAAACTGATGAATAAATTAGAATTATTGCCTCGAATTAATCTAGATTTTTCTATATAAGCATTAATAGCGCGAGCAGGACAAATTTCCGGATGTGTATTATAAAATGGTAGTCTTAGTATTGGTTGATTTGAATTAATTTTTGAAGTTTTTATTAAATCCGGTATCATTATTGTAATTTCAGCTCCATGTTGTATACTAACATTATCTAATTTTATCAAAGAAAAAGTTTGCACGCGATGCGCGGTCACTAGTGCCAGCAGAGTAAGTGTTTTCTTAGAAAGCATTTCTAAGTTAATCTCTTCGTTGGGCCACAAACTAGACAAGTAATTGAGTACAATATTTGGGTCCCATGTGAGATTATATCTTGGTAATGGAGGCTTCAATCGAAATACCCCTTTCATAAAACGTTTAATCAAATCACTATCTGAGTCTTTAGGACTCATAATCAACATAATGGCCGACTTGTGTGAGTTAATTGTACCGTATTTTGCACCACCATTGAACACATATGTTAAAAAATCTATAACTAAAGGAATCGTAGGTTCTAAGTAATTATGATTGAATTGTTTGCAAAACAAAAACCAATGTTTAAATGAACTGTCGTATTGTCTCACCGTGTTAGGGGACAGCGACGACAGCATTATCTCAATAGCACCGGTTGAGAGCGATCTTTTTAATAGAGTTTGCCGGATAATTTCCCGGCAACCAATGTAAGTACCTTGTGTAGACTGTGAGTCGACCTGAAAGGTGAGATAAGAAGGTTTGTAGAAGGTTTAAAATAAATTGGTTCCTCAGTCAACAATTTTTTAAATATAGGATACCATGGCTGCATTGGCCAGTACGGTACTACAACTACACCTTCAGCCTTGTCGTAAATAATTTTTTGCAACATTTTTAAGACAATAGAAAAGGGTGGAAATGCATAAAATGATAAATTCGACCAAGAAATTGTGAATGCATCGACAGCCACTGAATCAGGGTCTTGTTTCCAGGAAACATAGTCTCTGCATTTTGCATTTTGTCTCGTTGCAAATAGATCAATATTTGGTTGTCCGAAAGCATTTACAATTTCTCGATAAGAATCATCGTTTATTTCCCATTCAGTATCGACATTAGTAACGCGAGATAATCTATCTGCCTCTGTATTTTCTTTTGTGTTTATGTAAGAAGCAAATATCATAATTTTGCGGGATTCACACCACTGCCAAATTGATTGTGTCATCTCGTTTAAATGTGGATACTGAATACTTCCCATTTTATTAATACAAGATATTGCAGTGACATTATCAATTCGCATTAAAACTTCACAATCATACAGATTATTAGCGAATATCTTAAGAGCAAAAAAGGCGGCCTTCAGTTCTAAAACATTGATATGCAAATGTTTTTCATTTTCTTGCCAATGACCATAAGCTTTTTTACCATCACTAAAAGCCCCCCAACCAGTAGCAGACGCGTCAGAGAAAATTTCGATTTTAAAGTCATTAAACCTTAACGGATGACACCCTTCATCTATGTGATTAATCCACCATTTACAATCTTCTCTTAAAGAGGATGGTAAGTGAATAGTTTGTTCGTAAGAATAATTTTCTGATAAACATAAGTATTTATGTCGTTCAAATTGTTTTGTATATAGTCTAGAGTATTCTAAAGCAGGACAAGCCGATGACAGAAGACCAATAAATTTTGCAAAGTCTCTCAACTTGCAATTTTTTACATTTAAATAATGATATAATATATCTTTAATTTTTACTTTTCTGTCTTTTGGTAATTCCAAAATCATACGTTGGGAGTCAAAAATAAACCCTAAAAATTTACACTCCATACTAGGTTCGATTTGGCTTTTCTCGTAATCTTAATATATAAAATCGTAAACTGAATGACTGACTGACTGACTGACTGACTGACTGACTGACTGACTGACTGACTGACTGATCTATCAACGCACAGCCCAAACCGCTGGACCTAGAGACTTGAAATTTTGCACACAGATACCTTATACAGTGTAGGCATCCACAAAGGAAGGATTTTTAAAAATTCTATCCCTAAAGGGATGAAATAAGGGATTAAAATTTGTATGAAAGTCCCTCAGTTTTGAAGCTAGAATCTTCAAATTTTGTGTTTAGGCTGACGATTGAAAATTAATAAATACGGGTCTCGGCGTTTTTGAAAATTCTACCCCCAAAGGGGTCAAAAGGGGGATGAAGTTGTGTATTGAAGAAAATCCTTTAATTTCGAAAAAAAAATAGCCCAATTTATAATTTCGGCCTATGGATGAAAATCTAACGCAACGTTTATTGTTTTTGTTAGTATTTCGACCCTTATGGGAATCAAATGGGGGTGAAAAGTGATAAAAATCTAAAAATAGATATGGATGTCGTTATCGGGGTTTTCTGGGATGACGATTGCGAAAATGTCATTTATTTTGAAGTCCAACACGGTGGAAATGATTTAACCCCTAAAGGGGTGAAAATGGGGTTCAAATTTTGTATGGAAAAATAATATAAAAAAGACATTTCAGCTTTAAACTTCGTAGGAGCACGTCTACAAATAAATAGGCAAACATATATTTTGTGATTTTAAAAATCAACCCCTTAGGGGCTAAATGGGGTGAGTAAACATAAAAATCGATATGGATGTCGTTCTTGAGGTTTTATGGGATGGTGATTGCGAAAATGACATTTATTTTGAAGTCCAACACGGTGGACATGATTTAACCCCTAAAGGGGTAAAAATGGGGTCCAAATTTTGTATGGAAAAATAAAATAGACATTACAACTTTAAACTTAGTAGGAGCACATCTAAAAATAAATGGGCAAATATATATTTTGTTATTTTGAAAATCTACCCCTTAAGGGGTAAATGGGGTGAGTAAACATAAAAATCGATATAGATGTCGTTATTGGGGTTTTCTGGGATGACGATTGCAAAAAATGACATTTACTTTACACGGTGGACATGATTTAACCCCTAAAGGGGTAAAAATAGGGTTCAAATTTTGTATGGAAAATGAATATAAAATCGAAATTACAACTTTAAAATTCATAGGAGCACGTCTAAAAATAATATATATTTTGTGATTTTGAAAATCAACCCCTTAGACGGTAAGTGGGGTGAGTAAACATAAAAATCGATATGGATGTCGTTCTTGAGGTTTTATGGGATGGTGATTGCGAAAATGAGATTTATTTTGAAGTCCAACGCGGTAGACATGACACATCATGGACCTGGACCTGGACATGCACATCCATGGAACGGGAACAGGAACGGGAACGGGAACGGGAACGGGAACGGGAACGGGAACGGGAACGGGAACGGGAACGGGAACGGGAACGGGAACGGGAACGGGAACGGGAACGGGAACGGGAACGGGAACGGGAACGGGAACGGGAACGGGAACGGGAACGGGAACGGGAACGGGAACGGGAACGGGAACGGGAACGGGAACGGGAACGGGAACGGGAACGGGAACGGGAACGGGAACGGGAACGGGAACGGGAACGGGAACGGGAACGGGAGCGGGAGGGGAAACGGGACCGGGAACGGAACTGGAACCGGAACCGGAACGAGAACCGGAACCGGAACGGGAACGGGAAGCATAAAAATGACTGGTCGGATCCTGGTTGAAGGTTCCCTAAGGATTTTCTCTAATATCCACGCGGACGAAGTCGCGGGCAGAAGCTAGTTTATTATAAATCCCAATTGTTCCAGTAACTTAATAGTGAGCAAAACATTGTTTTGGCATTCTACATAATTTCTTCCTAGGCAAAGGATGTCATCTAAGTAAATTACTGAAATCATATGATTTTTTGACCGCAAAAAATCCATTACTGGTTTGAGTATTTTTGTAAATACAAAAGGGGCTGACGAGAGTCCGTTACGCCAGCTGGAAAGATGCTCCTAGAGGGAAGCGAGTTTGATGAATAATTTGTGCGCAATTCAGTGTAAATGTGCGCCAAATAAAAAAATTGTGGGCCTTATACTTTTGGAATAAAACGGGAAAAACGGATTCTGCTGGGGTAACGGTGCTCCAGCAGGAAGAATCTAAACTAATGATCGGAGAGAAATAAAAGATATATGTGCGGGTAGCTTGATACTAGCAGGAAATGTGCGCCAAATATAAAATTTGTGGGCCTTATAGTTTTGGAGATATTTGATTTCCTGCTGGCGTAACGTTTTGCCAGATCCCAGATCTCGGAAACTACTAAATGTGCGATCTTACAGTAAACACATATAAGTAGCTCCTAATTTGTGCTATTTGTGCGGTAGAAAACATTTCAAAAATATTCACAGATTTTGAAGTAATCAGACACTTTCTGAAAACAGAAAAAAAATTCTAGCGCCTAAACTACCACCTTAATAGAGAAACTAAAAACGGTGTTCTATTCTTCTTATTATTTCTCATTACCATAAAAATTTTGAAAATCGCACATTTACGCGTTTTTGAATAATACCCACATGAAGGTTAGACTGACCATGTCATGACTTTGACGGTCAGCAGGATAAAAATATCAGAGACTATTTAGACCCTGGCCCAAAGAATAATCTGTGCGGTTACTGAAGTACATGCTCTGAAAATTTCAGCTTCAAATTCTTCGTATTAAAGGAAATATCAATTAAAATCCAAAACAACTCTCAGTATTCCGATTAACCGACCAAATTCGATAGACCACCAAAAAGCGACGCGTTCATACATATTGATGACCTCCTTAACTTTGTTGTTGAACAGGTTTGTACACGTCACGTCTACGTACATTTAAGTAAAAAAGTGATTTGAGTGAGTGCTTTTATTTAAATAACGAATGAAGTTATTTCTGTTTCATTTCATTTTTACTTGAATTAAATGAATTTTAACATTATTTTAGTAGAAAAATAAAAGATGTTTTGTAAAAAAAGTAAAAAATTTAAGATGGCGGCCAACTTTTTTTTTGTGTGCCGATTTCGATGAAACTCTGTTTTTGGTACTATTTCGACAAGTAAATAGCAACGCAATGTTAAAAAAGTAATAAATTCAAGATGGCGGCCATCTTTTTTGTTTGTGGGTCGATTTCGATGAAACTCGGTTTTCGCTACTGTTTTGACAAGAAAACAGCAACGCAATGTTAAAAATGTAAAAAATTCAAGATGGCCGCCACCTTTTTTGTTTGCGGGCCGATTTCAATGAAACTCGGTTTTTGCTACTGTTTTGTCAAGAAAACAGAAACGCAATGTTAAAAATGTAAAAAATTCAAGATGGCGGCCAACTTTTTTGTTTGTGGGCCGATTTCGATGAAACTCGGTTTCTGATACTATTTTGACAAGAAAACAACAACGCAATGTTAAAAATGCAAAAATTCAAGATGGCGGCCAACTTTTTTGTTTGCAGGCCGATTTCGATGAAAATTTGGTTTTTGGTAGTATTTTGACAAGAAAACAGCAACGCAATGTTGCAAATTTTTAAAATTCAAGATGGCGGCCAACTTTTTAGTTTGCGGGCCGATTTCGATGAAACTCGGTTTTTGGTAGTATTTTGACAAGAAAACAGCAACGCAGTGTTAAAAATGTAAATAATTAAAGATGGCGGCCAAATTTTTTGTTTGCGGGCCGATTTCGATGAATCTCGGTTTTTTTGTTGGTAGTATTTTGACAAGAAAACAGCAACACCATGTTAAAAAAGTAAAAAATTCAAGATGGCGGCCAACTTTTTAGTTTGCGGGCCGATTTCGATGAAACTCGGTTTTTGGTACTGTTTTGTCAATAAAACAGCAACGCAATGATAAAAAAGTAAAAAATTCAAGATGGCGGCCAACTTTTTAGTTTGCGGGCCGATTTCGATGAAACTCGGCTTTTTTGTTGGTAGTATTTTGACAAGAAAACAGCAACACCATGTTAAAAAAGTAAAAAATTCAAGATGGCGGCCAACTTTTTAGTTTGCGGGCCGATTTCGATGAAACTCGGTTTTTGGTACTGTTTTGTCAATAAAACAGCAACGCAATGATAAAAAAGTAAAAAATTCAAGATGGCGGCCAACTTTTTAGTTTGCGGGCCGATTTCGATGAAACTCGGCTTTTGGTAGTATTTTGACAAGAAAACAGCAACACAATGTTAAAAAAGTAAAAAATTCAAGATGGCGGCCAACTTTTTAGTTTGCGGGCCGATTTTGATGAAACTCGGTTTTTGGTAGTATTTTGACAAGAAAACAGCAACACAATACTAAAAAAGTAAAAAATTCAAGATGGCGGCCAACTTTTTAGTTTGCGGGCCGATTTCGATGAAACTCGGTTTTTGGTAGTATTTTGACAAGAAAACAGCAACACAATGTTAAAAAAGTAAAAAATTCAAGATGGCGGCCAACTTTTTAGTTTGCGGGCCGATTTCGATGATACTCGGTTTTCGGTAGTATTTTGACAAGAAAACAGCAACACCATGTTAAAAAAGTAAAAAATTCAAGATGGCGGCCAACTTTTTTGTTTGCGGGCCGATTTCGATGAAACTCTTTTTTTGGTAGTATTTTGACAAGAAAACAGCAACACAATGTTTAAAAAGTAAAAAATTCAAGATGGCGGCCAACTTTTTTGTTTGTGGGCCGATTTCGATGAAACTCGGTTTCTGATACTATTTTCATTATTCATTTATTATCATTATGGCCCGTCCGCTTTATCCATCCACAAGCCAAAAGGAAGGCCTCTTCCCCAGCAGCCAGCGGGGCATTAAAAATGGCTGATATGCATGGTTATTTGTGATGCCGTCTGTATAAAATTTTAACTCATCGGCGGAAAACAATCCTGTCTCAACTCACTCAGACGAAAGTATTTTTAGTAAGCACGACCATTTATGGCAAACTAGCTTCAGCCCACGACTTCATCCACATTAACATTCGAGAAAATCCCTAGGAAACCTTAAACCAAGATAATAGTATCCTCCTATGTTGTAATCCGGCTTATAAACTATAATTTCATCCAAATCCGTTCAGCCGTTTTGCGTGATTGATTAACAATCATTCAAACAGGCATACTTTCATATTTATGATTAAGTAGAATAATACGGCCACCTCCGAAGCGCTCGAAATAGGAATTTTTTGCTACATAAAATGGGACTGCTATTTAGCTAAGACTTAATTTCTCATTTTTTATTTAAGTTATTATTAAGTTTAATACTTCAACTGAAAGCAGAATAAATGGTGATGTTTTTAAAATATTATTTGCGCTTAGTTACTGGGATGTTTTTAAAGATATTTGCTATTGTTTCCAAAAAATCTGAGAAAATAAAATTAAATACAAAAAAAAGCCGCCATCTTTGATTTTTTATAATTTTTAACATTGCATTGTTATTTTTCTGTCAAAATAGTACCAAAAACCGAATTTCATCGAAATCGGCCCACAAACAAAAAAGATGGCAGCCATCTTTGATTTTAATTTTTTTTAACATTGCGTTGCTGTTTTCTTGTCAGAATACTACCAAAAACCGAGTTTCATCGAAATTGGCCCGCAAATTTAAAAACTGGCCGCCATCTTGGATTTTTTATTTTTTTAACATCGCTATGTTATTTTTTTGTCAAAATAGAACTAGAAACCGAGTTTCGTCGAAATCGGCCCACAAACAAAAAAGATGGCTACCATCTTGGATTTTTTATTTTTTTTAACATTGCGTTGCTGTTTTCTTGTCAAAATACTACTAAAAACCGAGTTTCATCGAAATCAGCCCACAAAAAAATAGATGGCCGCCATCTTGGATTTTTAATTTTTTTAACATTGCATTGTTATTTTCTTGTCAAAATAGTACTAGAAACCGAGTTTCATCGAAATCGGCCCACAAACAAAAAAGATGGCTGCCATCTTGAATTTTTTATTTTTTTATCATTGCTTTGTTATTTTCTTGTCAAAATAGTACCAAAAATCGAGTTTCATCGAAATCGGCCCACAAACAAAGAAGATAGCCGCCATCTTGGATTTTTTGTTTTTTTAACATTGCGTTGCTGTTTTCTCGTCAAAATACTACTAAAAACCGAGTTTCATCGAAATCGGCCCGCAAACTTAAAAACTGGCCGCCATCTTGGATTTTTTATTTTTTTAACATCGCTATGTTATTTTTTGTCAAAATAGTACTAGAAACAGAGTTTCGTCGAAATCGGCCCACAAACAAAAAAGATGGCTGCCATCTTGGATTTTTTATTTTTTTTAACATTGCGTTGCTGTTTTCTTGTCAAAATACTACTAAAAACCGAGTTTCATCGAAATCAGCCCACAAAAAAGAAGATGGCCGCCATCTTGGATTTTTAATTTTTTTAACATTGCATTTTAAACTTTGAGATTTTTGCATTCACAATGCTATTTTTATATTAAGATGAACAAATAATAAAAAATATTAGAAAAATTCGGCTCACCCGTAGCCCGTTATCCCGTCTAAGTTGCTACGGGTGAGCCGATTTCTTTTAATATTTTTCATTATTTATTCATCTTAACATTGCATTGTTATTTTCTTGTCAAAATAGTACCAAAAATCGAGTTTCATCGAAATCGGCCCACAAACAAAGAAGATAGCCGCCATCTTGGATTTTTTGTTTTTTTAACATTGCGTTGCTGTTTTCTCGTCAAAATACTACCAAAAACCGATTTTTATCGAAATCGGCCCGCAAACTTAAAAACTGGCCGCCATCTTGGATTTTAACTGTGCTTTGTTATTTTTTTGTCAAAATAGTGCTAGAAACCGAGTTTCGTCGAAATCGGCCCACAAACAAAAAAGATGGCTGCCATCTTGGATTTTTTTAGTTTTTTAACATTGCTTTGTTATTTTCTTGTCAAAATAGTACCAAAAATCGAGTTTCATCGAAATCGGCCCACAAACAAAGAAGATGGCCGCCATCTTGGATTTTTTGTTTTTTTTTACATTGCGTTGCTGTTTTCTCGTCAAAATACTACTAAAAACCGAGTTTCATCGAAATCGGCCCGAAAACCAAAAATTTGCCCGCCATCTTGAATTTTTTACATTTTTAACACTGCGTTGCTGTTTTCTTGTCAAAATGGTACCAGAAACCGAGTTTCGTCGAAATCGGCTCACAAACAAAAAAGATGGTCGCCATCTTGGATTTTTATTTTTTTTAACATTGCTTTACCTATTATTTTCTTGTCAAAAAAGTACCAGAAACCGAGTTTCGTCGAAATCGGTCCACAAACAAAGAAGATGGCCGCCATCTTGGATTTTTTATTTTTTTAACGTTGCATTGATATTATCTTGTCAAAATAGTATCAAAAACCGAATTTCATCGAAATATGCCCACAAACAAAAAAGATGGCCGCCATCTTGGAACTTATTTTTTCATTATTTTATTTTATACTTAGTTAGCTCTAAATTAGTAATGATTTACAAATAAAATTTTAGTCCCTTACACTTTTAGTCGTTGCGTCAAACTGTCTAGACGAACGGCGGCTTTTGCGCCAGCACAAAGGGCGATTTTTTTTTTTTTTTTTATTTATTTAAATAAACAAATTTACATTTTTACCTTAATCTAAATAGTGCAACAAAAACCAGAAAGGTTTGTTCGTACACTACGCATTCGTCACTGTTAATCATGAATGTAGGTAAGACAGTTACAAGTAGTTACAATAATTATTTTCCAAGCATCATCTTTATCATCTAAAAGTAAAAGTAGGTATGCGACAGACAAGCTACGCTGGCGCTGGCGGTGGTGCGCGGAAACAGGACAAAAGAAAAAACACACATACGGGCACACACACACACGTGTAGTTCGACAAAAGATGGCAGTCGGCAGAGCTATTGTATGATGCGGTGATCACATTTTTTTTTCTAGTTAAAAGTAAACATGTTTTATGATTGAAGTCCGACTGTAAGAAAAATACTCTCTCGGCTGTGGTATTGGTATGAATACAGGCTCAAACTAACTATTTAAAAGTTAAAACACTATTTACCCACATTTGCCAATAAGAAGTTATGAACGCGACTGTACAAACAATTTTTCTGCATAATACGACACAATAAAGACGGTCATCAATATGTATGAACGCGTCGCTTTTTGGTGGTCTATCAAATTTGGTCGGTTAATCGGAATACTGACAGTTGTTTTGGATTTTAATTGATATTTCCTTTAATACGAAGAATTTGAAGCTGAAATTTTCAGAGCATGTACTTCAGTAACCGCACAGATTATTCTTTGGGCCAGGATCTAAATAGTCTCTGATATTTTTATCCTGCTGACCGTCAAAGTCATGACATGGTCAGTCTAACCTTCATGTGGGTATTATTCAAAAACGCGTAAATGTGCGGTTTTCAAAATTTTTATGGTAATGAGAAATAATAAGAAGAATAGAACACCGTTTTTGGTTTCTCTATTTAGGTGGTAGTTTGGGCGCTAGATTTTTTTTTCTGTTTTCAGAAAATGTCTGATTACTTCAAAATCTGTGAATATTTTTGAAATGTTTTCTACCGCACAAATAACACAAATTAGGAGCTACTTATATGTGTTTACTGTAAGATCGCACATTTAGTAGTTTCCGAGATCTGGGATCTGGCAAAACGTTACGCCAGCAGGAAATCAAATATCTCCAAAACTATATAATAAGGCCCACAAATTTTATATTTGGCGCACATTTCCTGCTAGTATCAAGCTACCCGCACATATATCTTTTATTTCTCTCCGATCATTAGTTTAGATTCTTCCTGCTGGAGCACCGTTACCCCAGCAGAATCCGTTTTTCCCGTTTTATTCCAAAAGTATAAGGCCCACAAATTTTTTATTTGGCGCACATTTACACTGAATTGCGCACAAATTATTCATCAAACTCGCTTCCCTCTAGGAGCATCTTTCCTGCTGGCGTAACGGACTCGGCTGACGAAAGGCCAAATGGTAAACAGTTAAATTGATATAATGTATGGTTGAATTTAAATTTTAAATATTTTCTATGGTCTTTATGAATTGGTATAGAGAAGTAAGCGTCTTTCATATCGACGGTAGCCATATGGCAATTTTTAGTTATTAACTTTGCTGCCGTTCGATAATCTTCCATTTTAAAATGGGACGTACGCACAAACTTATTTAAGCATTTTAAGTTTAAAATAAACCTATAATCGCCATTAGGCTTTTGGACCAGGAAGACGTGAGATACAAACTCATCTTCTTCATGGTCACTTTTTGAAATAGCACCAATTTGAAGTAAATTTTTTATGGCTTTGTCAAAATGTAACATTTCTGCAGGAGATTTAGGTAAAGTATTTGGACAGTCGACTCGAGTTAGGTCTGCATATAAAAGGAATTTTATATCCACGTATCCAAGACAATATAGTATGATTGTCGGTCATATCTGACCAGGCCTCATAAAAAAGTGAAAGACGACCTGCGGTTACCTCGGAGTCTAAGTTCGCCGATGTGGACGGCGAGATGGTGGCGGAGGTGGTGAACGCGATCGAGTTGATGACGTCATCGTCCTGGCGGCTGTGGCACGCGTCTGCACTCCTGTCGGCACGTTGCGTCTCCTCCCTGCATCCGGTTTGCCGCTTGCCTTCCGCTGCAGGGCCCTTGTGTTTAAAGATTTGTTTTTATAAAAGTTAGCTTTATTAAACTTGGTATTCTTTTGGTTTTGTTTAAGGTCGGCGCCAGATTTTTGAATATTCTTAGCAGACTTTAATTTTTCAGACATGTTGTCGCCAAAAAGATATTTATCTCTTTTGGCTTCTATCAAAGTATCTTTCAGGTTTGCGTTAGTAGCGGATATGGAAAAGCTCCTTCTAGTTTTTGTTTCGTTGAAATGCGTGTCGCACAATATGCGGCAAGCATCACTCACTGCTTTAAGAACTCTGCTATGTTCTCCTTTAGTTATAAGTAATTGCATGGCTTCTGCAAGAGCTGCAACCGCAATACCAATTTGCTTTTGTCTGTCGACCAAGATGTTATCTCTCTTAATCAGTGCATCAGGAAGCGCCGCTTTCACTTCAGGGTTTAAGAGAGGTGGTATCAGAAGTTCACAGTTGGCGGGTATGAGATGTTCCTTAAAAAGCTTCTCTTTTATCTCTTTTGTGAGACCTTTGGACAGTATTTCTTGCCAGCGATCAGCGATATCCTTATGAATAGCCGGTCCTAAATCAACATCAGTTTTTGGGGCGTCTCCCAATAATTGTAAAATCTCGTCATCTAATTGTGGTTCTGGTAGGACAACTGCGGTCGCGGAAGTGGAGGCGACCGGCTCGTCAGCTGCTGGTGCTGACACCGTAGATGGTGGCTGAGCTCTATTTGCACTGACATCTAGTGGCGTCAAAGAGCTATGTCGATCGTTTGTCGCAGGATCTGCGGATAGATACAACCAAAATCATGTAAAATATTTATCAGGTTAATTCCAATTAACCTTAGAATAATTAATGACTGTACTAATAATACTTAAAAAATAAAGTACACATTTAACGTGACAGGAATAACCCTGATAGTTAATCCGCATCACTTGTGTAAGTACTAGTCACGTAGGACATAAAAAGTGTGAAAGGGATAGCCCTGGTGGCTAACCCGCATCACTAGTAATAGGGTACCCGCCAATAAAACCCAACAGTAAATGTGCCAGGGATTAGCCCTGCAAGTTAACCTGTATTGCTTTTACAGAGCACAGGCCATACACACTATTTACGTAACAGGAATAGCCCTGGTGGCTATTCCGCATCACTAGTGTAGGTACTCCGCCATCGAACAGCACATCAAATATAACAGGGAAAGCCCTGGTGGCTAGCCCGCATTAATTGTTTAGGAGGTCGTCGTAGTACACACTATTAAAGTGACAGGAAGAGCCCTGGTGGCTAATCCGCATCACTAGTGTGGGTAGGTTCTACGCTATGTAATCCTTAATGAATTAGAATAGATATTTACGATAAAACCCCGTTTTACGGGTAGATTTATAAAGAAAAACATAAGTTGTTTTCTAATTATTTGTTACAAGAACATTCTCACTATCACAGTTTATTATTATTCAATTGAATCCTTACCGTTAGTTTCATCCTCGGACGACGAACTTGATATAAAACGTCGACGACGGCACTTTTTTCTATTGTCACACATTTCTTCACTTTTTCTTTTACCCATTATTGAAATTAAATAGTTATAACTTATGACTATAATAAAAATGGCAAAGTAAAATTTTTATTCGAGCGGAACGTGTAAAAGGCTATGACACGAAAACACAGAATGAAAAGAAAATGGCGCATCGGGCGAAGGCGGGAACTGTCAAATGAGTGACTTTTTATTTGTTCCTTTTACTTTAAATATTCGTGTAAAGGCTGTTACGTGGAGACATAGCTACAATATGTTAAATAAGAAGAAATCGCGTCGAATGAAGCTGCGAAATATAATCTGAAGCTTAACTCTAGTAAAACTAAATGTGTCAAATTTTCACTTCCTAATGTGAGGTTTTTTCATCAAAGCCTGAAATCCTGAGGGAGATCGAGAGCTTCTATGGGCAGTTATATTCCACGCAGACACCTGTTGAAAGCAAGGCTAAAGACCCCAGAGCCAAGCTTACCCGACACTATACCGAAGATATCCCGGACGTCAGCCTGTGCGAGATTAGTATGGCTCTCAAACAGCTGAAAAACAACAAGGCGGCGGGTGACGATGGAATCACTACAGAACTTCTGAGAGCGGGCGGTAAGCCGATACTCAAAGTCCTCCAGAAGCTCTTTAATTCCGTCATCGTCCAGGGCAGAACGCCAAAGACATGGAACATAAGTGAGGTGATCTTGTTCTTTAAAAAGGGTGACAAGTCCCTCTTAAAGAACTATAGACCCATCTCGCTTCTGAGTCATGTCTATAAGCTGTTTTCGAGAGTCCTTACGAATCGTCTCGCTCGCAAGTTCGACGACTTCCAACCTCCCGAACAAGCCGGGTTCCGAAAAGGCTTTAGCACCATAGACCACATCCATACGCTGCGGCAGGTTATACAGAAGACTGAGGAGTATAATGAGCCACTTTGCTTGGCGTTCGTGGACTATGAGAAAGCCTTTGATTCGATTGAAACCTGGGCGGTGCTGCAGTCTCTCCAAAGGTGCCAAGTGGACTATAGGTATATCGAGGTGTTGAGGTACTTATACCAAAATGCCACCATGACGATCCGAGTACAGAACCAGAACACAAATCCTATCCAACTGCAGCGTGGTGTGAGACAGGGAGACGTTATTTCTCCGAAACTGTTCACAGCTGCGTTGGAGGATATCTTTAAGCTCTTGGACTGGAAAGGACTCGGCATCAATATTAATGGCCAGTACCTAACACACCTTCGTTTTGCCGATGATATAGTCCTTATGGCTGAGACCATGGAAGACCTGAACACAATGCTCGAAGATCTCCGTAGTGCTTCCCAAAGAGTGGGTCTTAGGATGAACATGGATAAGACGAAAATTATGTCAAATGCCCATGTTGTACCCTCTCCAGTTCATGTTGGGAACACTACACTTGAAGTTGTTGACCATTACGTATACCTAGGACAGGCAGTCCAGTTAGGTAGGTCCAACTTCGAGAAAGAGATCTCTCGTCGAATCCAACTCGGGTGGGCAGCATTCGGGAAGCTTCGAAAAATCTTCGCGTCCGACTTACCTCAGTGTCTCAAGACGAAAGTCTATGAACAGTGTGTGTTGCCAGTGATGACCTACGGCAGTGAAACGTGGCCGCTAACTATGGGTCTCATAAGGAGGCTCAAGGTCACTCAGCGTGCAATGGAGAGAGCCATGCTCGGCGTTTCCCTACGTGATCAAATCAGAAACGAGGAGATCCGCAGGAGAACTAAAGTAACCGACATCGCTCGAAGGATTGCTCAGCTGAAGTGGCAATGGGCGGGACACATAGCGAGAAGAACCGATGGCCGTTGGGGCAGAAAGGTTCTGGAATGGCGACCGCGCACCGGACGACGCTCCGTGGGTAGGCCCCCGACAAGGTGGACCGACGATCTGGTGGAGGTCGCGGAAAGCCAGTGGATGCAGACAGCGCAGGACCGATCGTTGTGGAGATCCTTAGGGGAGGCCTATACCCAGCAGTGGGTGTCGTGTGGCTGATATGATGATGATGATGATGAATGTGAGGCAGGTTCATATGACTATACATGTAAATGGCGAAGCAGTCGAATTTGTTGACTCAACAAAATTTTTAGGTATTACTATAGACTCGCGGTTGCAATGGGACCCTCATATCGATATCCTGTCAAGCAGACTTAGCTCTGCTGCCTTTGCAGTTAAGAAAATAAGGCTTCTGACCGACATTGCAACAGCAAGATTGGTTTACTTCAGTTATTTTCATAGTATTATGACCTACGGTTTGTTGTTGTGGGGCTCAGCTGCTAATATTAATAACATATTCATCTTACAAAAAAGGGCAGTGCGCGCTATATACAACTTACGGTCTAGAGATACTCTTCGTGACCTATTTAAAGAAATTAAAATATTAACGGTAGCTTCCCAATACATCTATGAAAATATAATGTATGTAAAGAAAAATTTAGATAGCTTTGTAAAAAATAGTAATGTTCATAAACTCAATACAAGAAACAAGAACAAACTTGCTGTTCCAAGGCGCAGACTGCATAAAACCGGAAGCTCTTTTTTGTGTAGATGTATTACCTTTTATAATAAGATACCAGAACAAGTCACAGAACTGCCCTTGGAAAAATTTTAAAATACTGTTAAATCCAATTTAATGAGTAAAGGTTATTACACTGTTGACGATTATTTGAAGGATAAAAAGGCATGGGCATAGCTTTTGTATTGTTAATTATTACTCTAATACCTCAGTATTGATTAGAAAAAGTCCGGGGTTCTTTCATAGGTCTAGATAAAAGTCCTTTAATTAAACTCGAATCGTGATTTTCTTTTCTAAGTATAAAATTGTGAGAAGTATTCTACCTACTTAAAAACGTACCTCTGGCTTCTTGACTCGACGACTTAATTTGGGTAGCTTTAGTATGTCATGCTCACTTCAAACATTTCTGCGGTGGTGTCGTGTGAGGCGGGTCGTTACGTTCCCTCAAATATGATTGAGCGAAGCGATGGCTGGTTCATGCGTCATGCTCGTGAACGGGTGCTGCCAGTGGGAATGGGTCTGCTTCTGTCTGCTTGTATTAAGGGCGTCGTATAACTCGTATATAAAAGATCTGTTTTATATTGTCTGTATGTATGGCACTTCTTACTCAAAAAATATAATTCTAAATAGCTTACCTTGTTTTGATTTATTTAATAGCAATATTTTTACTTTCTATAGTCAGTAGTTTAGTGAAAGACCTATGAAAAGCTTTTGGATATAAATTTTCAATTCGATGCCTTAACATAGGTAGTCTTAGTATGTCATGCTCTCTTTAATCATTTCTGCGGTGGTGTCGTATGAGGCTCAAATATGGTTGAGCGAAGAGATGGCTGGTTCATGCGTCATGTTCGGGAACTGGTGCTGCCAGTGGGAATGGGTCTGCTTCTGACTACCTATCTTAATGCATATTGAATTGTATGTTTTTCTTTTATTTTTATTTATTGTAACAGCCTAGACTGAATAACAAGTTCAAACTTTGAATTTAGCTTAAAATCTGTAAATTGATTAAGAAATTTGAAACTCATTAAGAGCCATATGACGTATCGACTGTGATTTTTGGTTAAAATGGGGAATTTTGGCGTTGTCGATCTCAGAAACAAACATACATTAACAATTTTGACTTATTGAATAGTGCAGAATAGCTATTGGAATAGTTCGTAGCGGCCTCGCTTTTTGTAAGTTTTGCTTAACTTTTTAATTAAACCCAAAATTGCAGAGAAAGATTTTCATAAAATGCGCGAGGGCACGTTTTTGAGCTCATGGATTGGACAACTGTTCTAAAGAAATGAAATAAAAAAAATTGAATGTTATTTCTTATATAGTAGAATAGTTCATAGCGGCCTCGGAATTTTGAAATATCATTGAAATAATACAGAAAAAAAATCTTATTCTAAACCAAAAAACTTCGAAAATCGCTTTGAGTTAACTGTGAATTTCTCCTATCTACGAACATATTATTGAGCAAAATTTATACCCAAATAATTGTTACTTCATAAGGAATAAAGATTTAATAATTTTTAAGCATGAATTTGTTATTTGAATTCAATAATAATGAGAAATCTAATTGCAAAATTACTACAAAATGCGATGCACCGACCGTCAAATATTTTACTCTTTGTCAGTACCGCGCGAGCGCTCCTCAGTGTTGGACGTGTGTCGAATTTCTGCGTCAGAGGCACGTTCTGCAGACGAGTGTGGTTGTTTCATATTTCGCTATTGTGTTAGGATTCGGAACGACCGAAGAACTTTTAATTAGAAAAACTTAGTTTTTCGTTTGGAATACGAATAATTTAAACTTTCCTATATTCTAAATCAAATAAAATGTTTTTTTGAGGAGCACCATAAAATTTTAATAACAAAAACACAAAAACATGATCAGGGAATTGAACGCGCCTCAGTACTAGTCTGTAGTATAGTGCGACTAATAAGATTTGATCATCTAAGCACAGTACAGGCACAACCTAAAGATAGTTCATACAGTCGATCATCGGAGGCGTCTAGACAGAGCAATTGTGCGGGGTGGTGCGGTATAGGAGGGGGGTGGGAGGGCCCGAGAGGCCATACTTTGGCAATGTATGCATCTCGGGCCCTATCCAGACAGGGCTTACGCTTTCGATTGGGTTATATTTATATTGATAGAAAATTGTATTTGCATTTTTTTTAAGTTGGTGTCATGAAAAGTATTTTTGGCACGATTTTGATGTTATATTTGGAATTCAAAATAGCGGCCGCACATTGCTGTATTTGTTTATACTGGTGTATTTTTGTTTGTGGGCCGATTTCGATGAAACTCGGTTTTTTTTACTATTTTGACAAGAAAATAAAAATGAAATGTTAAAAAACTAAAAAATCCAAGATGGCGGCCATGTTTTTTATTAGTGGGCCGATTTCGATGAAATTCGGTTTTTGGTACTATTTTGACAAAAAACAACAATGCTATGTTAAAAAAAAACCAAGATGGCCGCCATCTTTTATGTTTGTAGGCTGATTTCGATGAAACCCGGTATTTGGTTCTATTTTGACAAGAAAATAACAATGCCATGTTAAAAAAAATAAAAATTCAAGATGGCGGCCATCTTTTTATTTGTGGGCCGATTTCGATGAAACTCGGTTTTTGGTACTATTTTGACAAGAAAACAGCAACGCAATGTTAAAAAAATAAAAATCCAAGATGGCGGCCAACTTTTTTGTTTGTGGGCTGATTTCGATGAACCTCGGTTTCAGTTACTATTTTTAAAAGAAAACAGGAACGCAATGTTGATAATGACAAAAATCCAAGATGGTCGCTAACTTCTTTATTTTCTTTTTGTTCAGCAACAGTAACAACAGCAACGCAATGTTGAAATATTAAAAAATCCAAGATGGTGGCCAACTTTTGTTTTTGGACCGATTTCGATGAAACTCTTTTTAACACGTTTTTAATAGGTTGCTTTCTCGTTTGTTTGTGTGTTCGTTTGTTTCTCCACAAAGTTTGCAATCGATTTTATACTAGCTTCCCGAAGAGCTAGAGACTTGAAACTTTGAACATAGGTCAGAACTAGAAGGCAATGCAAATATTATGGTGTCATTGAGCTGATCTGATGATGATGCAAGAAGGCCACAGGAACTCTGTGATGAAACCATAAAACTCCATCGTGTTTGGGTGTTTCCTTATATAATTTACTTACTGAATTTTTGAATTTCAGGCATTCACAATACTATATTTATATTAAGATATTTAGAAAAATACTAGAAAAAAATGACACACCCATAGCACCCATCCCGTCTGAGGTGCTTAGGTGAAACGAATTTTTCTAGTATTTTTCTAATATATGAATTAGCTGAACATAATTAACTTCTTTCCGTCTCAAGATTATATTACACAACTAGCGGCCGCCCGCGGTTTCACCCGCGTGGTTCCCGTTCCCGTGGGAATATCGGGATAAAGAGTATCCTATGTTTTAATTCAGGCTATCTTCTATCTGTGTGCCAAATTTCAACCAAATCCGTTCAGTAGTTTTTGCGTGATTGAGGAACAAACATCCAAACATCTAAACATACAAACATCCAAACCCACAAACTTTCACATTTATAATATTAGTAGGATAGTAGGATATGATTATTATTACATATTATTAGACTTTCCGGCAACTTTATTATTAGAACTAATTTTATTATAGGTACACAGTATTAGAAATAAGAATCATTTATCCTATACCTTTAAACGAGCAATTCTTGTATATTTATTGATTTATATGTATATACAGGGTCACTAGAAATATGATGTATTCCTGCTAAAGGGTTATAGATGCGGTCAAAACAAATAGTTTTTGTTTTTGTATTTGTATTTAACTTTTTCTCGAAAAGTTTTTGAGTTAATTGAAATTAAGTTTTTTTTACCAAAAGTACGTTGAACTTAATTAAAATGACAGGAATTAAACGCGTGCAAACTACGATAGGTATTTTCACACCTACCTATTTTCCCGACGTTTCGACAGAGTTGCATCGGTCGTGGTCACGGGCTGACTAGAGCTGCGGTGTTACGCCTCCTCCTCTTCGGTGGAATCTTCATCCACCGTCGAACAGTTTTTGAAGATGAAATTTGGTACACAGATAATTTATAAACCGGATTAAAACATAGGAAAATACTTTTATGTTGGTTAAAGGTTCCCCAGGGATTTTTTCGAAAGTCAACACGGATGAGGTCACGGGTGGAAGCTAGTTTGCCATAAATGGTAGTGCTTACTAAAATACTTTCGTCCGAGTGAGTTTGAGACAGTACAGGACAGGATTATTTTTCGCAAAATTTTATACAGACGGCATCACAAATAACCATGCATATCAGCCATTTTTAATGCACCTGCTGCTGAGGAACAGGTCTTTGTTTTTTTTTTGTTGTGGGTTGTGGATGGATAAAGCGGACGGGCCATTACCCACAACGTGGATTGGTCGGTGAAAACGACTGTAAATGCAACCAGGACCAATGGCTCAATGTAAGGTACTGTCAGCAAAGCTATGAGCTGAACACCTTAAGTTTCATTTCTAGATTGAGTAGTCCGTATTGTCTTGCATTTACCCAAAAGTCACAAAAGCATCTTTTGTATAAAAACAATGGAGGCAGGTAAATACGAACTTTTAGTTCCATCCTTGCAAGTGATTTATTTTCAAACTGTTAAGGTCATAACTTTGTTGACTGTACATTGAGTTAATACCGACCAATCCCTATCCTACCGGCCAAAGTCCATCTGGTCTAACGGGTTAAGACGGGGGCGGCAAGAAACGACAGTGTACCGGGTTCGAATCCCGCTCGGTGACTTACTTTTGTTTTTTTTTATATGTTCTAGTTTATGTATATGTCGGAAATTAGGTCAGACATCAGAAGCAAAAATGCAGTACTCAGTGACAGTAATTTTTTTAAACAATTATACCAATCACGACACTACTATAAAACAATGGCAGCAACTAAAATAATTATTTGAAGCAATAATTATAATTATCACTACGCCAATATATAGTGGCAGTCCGAAAGGCCAGTGACAGTCGGAGTGGTTAGACAACGGTCCGTGCACCAAGACGCATCTAACAGAAATGCGTGCCGAGTGAGCGATGCGGCCGCTTTTATAAGCAAGAGTGGGGATAACCCCACCTGACCGGTCGCACCGCAAGCCCGTTCGAGGCGATGACGTCAGGGCGCACGTGCCTCTAGCAAGTCATAACGCCGTCTTTTCACGCCGCGCCGTCATATATATATTTTTTTGTTTTTAGACAAGTTTAAAAGAAATTAATATATACAATAGAAATAATTTCTACTAATAATTGTAGAGTTCTGCAAGATCAGATCTTAAAGGATATTTTTGTGTGGTCTATTGCCATTTAGCAAAGAGTTTTGAAATAGGTGCCTGGCTAGCATCGCATGCTAGACAAGCAAGCAGAGGCTGAGTGAGCACCACAGAATAAAATGTACACAGCACATCACAGATGGCGATACTACCACCATATTACAATAATTAATAATAACCGAGCAAAGCTCGGTCACCCAGGTACTAACTATATTAAATGTCCATGTGAAGCCAAACTACCCTCCTACTCAAATCTGACCAGCACGACGAAGCACCAACAATCCAGCCCGCGAAAGCGGCCAGATCGTAGTATAGTATAACATACTGTAATTTACAGTATGTTGGTACGATGAGCTAGCTAGGTCCTGGCCTTTGGGACTTTTTATTTTTTATTTATTAAATTACAATAATAATAATACATTGTTACATTTCTTATAACACTGTCACAAAAACCTATTTAGGTTTGACTTCGTGGAGTAATTAGTCTGGCCCTTAAGCTAAAAAGTTTGGCGACCCATGTTCTAACTAAGCTATAGTTTTAATCTAAAACGAAAAACTTCCTTTGCTAGATAAAGCACTAGGTAATAAAATATTTTTTTTATTTTTAAAAAATATATCATCTGTTTCATTTATGGTATCATCTTCCTATAATCTGTTTCTTCACATGCAAATCCATGGCAGTCTAAAAATGTGCGGCATGGGGATAAAAAAATACTCCATAGAAATACTAACAAACATAAAACTTTGGGCAAAGTATCAAAATCGCTTGGTCATAGCTTCAACACAATATTGTGAACTCGTGAGTTGTCGTTAACGCTTCAGTATGTCTTACTAGTCTGTGAATATACGCAGAGTGCAGATTTGTCATATGGCTCTTAAGAAATGAGCTAATTCAATAATGTTATTTATTTGTTAATCTTTGTTAATATAAAGTCTGGAAACGATATACATATTTGTAAATATCGTTCCATCTGATTGATAAAGCTGACAAGTTTTTTGCGCCCATTTTTCTTGTCAGTTAAAAGACGTCATAATGGGTGGTAGGGTAAAAGAATTGACGATTTAAAAATGCTTATTATGTGAGCTTATTTAAATAAAATATATTTCACTTTCACTTTCACTTTCACTTTTACAGATTGGGGCAAACATTCGGCTGCCCTAAATAAAATTCAGTAGGTATTTCAGCTTGTCCATCTAGGGCTACAATGCTGACCGCGCTGTGACGGCCTGGATCTGCGCTAAGCTCCGCTCTCGGCTATCATCATCGCTGCCAGCAACGTAGTCATTATAGACCGCGTCAGTAATGTGTATTATTAGACTGCATTTAGTGAATCCGACATCTACATTAATTAATTAGCAAAACCAAGTGACACAAACGCTGCATACATCATAATATAGATAAAACTCAATCCTATCTAACTAATTATGGTAATGTAGTAATTATAATCTGTGTTATGGACGATAGAATTCATGGAAATGCAATATTAGCCTCTCAATTATAGTGACCACTCCGCAATTTAATTGTCTTGATTTGCGGAATCTAGGTTTGCTAGAGAACAGTTAATCAATACAGGGTGAAACCGAAGTCACTGGCAATCATTTAAGCTAAGAATCAACCGCGATTTTGTTAATCGTCGCCCGGAAAATTGATCCGTGGGGGCCTTTACACTGGCAGATTTTCCGGGTGACAGTTATCAATATCGCGGTTAGATTCTTATTTAAAGATTGCCAATGACTTCGATTTCACCATATATACGACGTGTTAATGAATAAGCGCAAAACCTCTAAGGTGGTGATTGTGCTCATGAATATGAACAACTTTTACTACCTATGGGGCCAACTCTGCAACCCAACAAAAAAAATCAGCTGTTTCATACAAGTTGTCAAGACCTACTCGACCAGAATGTATGAAACAGCTGTTTTTTTTGCGATTTTAAGATTGGCCCCATAGTAAAAGTTGTTCATATTCATGAGCACAATCACCACCCAAGAGGTTTTGCGCTTATTCATTAACACGTTGTATATTAGGAACTTTAAACAATAGTGTACGCGCAGTAATCATTAATTTAAATAACTTTAAACGGACGACATATAGATATTACCAACGCGGTTTTATTAAAGGTTTTAGTTTTTAACCGACTTCCAAAAAGGAGGAGGTTCTCTGTTCGTCTGTATATTTGTTTTTTTTTTGTGTATGTCCACTGATTACTCGAAAACGGCTGGACCGATTGAAATGATTCAAACGGTATTATATTAGGTAAAGTCCCAAGTTGGTCCCATTTTTTTATATTTGGAAATCGGTTCAGTACTTTTCAAGTAATCTTGAAAAAAGCACGAAAATAGTATGATTTTGTGTGAATTACCTCGATGATAATGGTCGTATTACTTCTTTGTTTATGAACTGAATAAGATAATTATTTTTTTGTTGAAAGAGGGATATCTGTGTAGTTCTTTAACCGACTTAAAAAAGGAGGATCTCAGTTTGACCCGTATGTATGTATTATGTATGTTTCTTCGCAATTATCTCACATTTGGCTGAGCCGATTTTACTATCTAAATAATATACCTACAAGGTACCTTACACTTAAAATAAAAAAAATAAAAAACAAAAAACCGACTTCAAAAACCTACCTCTAAAAAGCAAGAATAGGTTTTTCGGCAATTTTAATCGGCAATTTCATAGGAAAATACCTATTATATTTTATACCTCCAGAGAAGCATGAACAACGAGAAGAGTTAAATACTAAACGTCAAATATTTTACCAGTTCGTCCATCGTTTTCTACTGCTAGGTGAGCAGGCATCTTGTCGTAGTTATTAAAGGTCAATTTTCTTGCCCCAGTGGCCTTAATAAGGCCATTATACGGAAGGTCTACCGGAGACTGCGACCCTTTGCCGCAATCGGGATAGATTTTATGCCAATCTGATTGATCTGTTAAAAAGAAACATGCGTTTGTAAGCAATAAGCACTTCTGATTTACGCGCGTACACTTCATTGAAATAATTTAATGGACAATGGATGTGTATGTAGACGTTAACCATTAATTGCTGGTGGAGTGTGCCCAAAACGAGAACATCATCATTGGTGATTGCAGAACTAAACTTAAATACAAGAAATGTAAGCATGCTCTTTGGCATTCCGTCGTCGCTCGCCCAGTCACTCGTGGTCCCCCAGTCTAAGTTACCCTTGCTCGCCCAGTCACTCGTGGTCCCCCAGTCTAAGTTACCCATGCTCGCCCAGTCGCTCGTGGTCCCCCAGTCTAAGTTACCCTTGCTCGCCCAGTCGCTCGTGGTCCCCCAGTCTAAGTTACCCTTGCTCGCCCAGTCGCTCGTGGTCCCCCAGCTAAGTTCCCCTTGCTCCCCCAGTCGCTCGTGGTCCCCTAGTCTAAGTTCCCATAGCAAATATTTTTGCCCTTGGAACCTCCTGAGTAACAATCTCCGGGCTAAAACGGGCTAAAATATTTGCCCGTGGTACCCCAAGGGCATTTTGAAGATTGAGAAGCTCGGTGGCGCAGTGGTTTAGCGCCTGGCCCAACGACTGCGGCGGTTAAGCAACGTTCGCAAGGGTCGGTCATGGGATGGGTGACCAAAAATGTATTATCTCGAGCTCCTCCGTGCTTCGGAAGGTACGTTAAGCCGTTGGTCCCGGCATCGCGTAAAAAAATACTACTCGATAAGCGTACTCGATACGAAAGCTCGAAAGCTTTCGAATGTCTGTCAGGTCCGTCTGTTCTATTCTACAAGTCGCATTTCTCAACCGATTCTCGTGAAATTTCGAGAGAAGGTTCGATTGTTATATAAATTTTTTATCGATTCAGTTTATCGAAATAAAAAAAAAACATTTCAGCCATTCCGAATTTTTTTACAAAAATGACACAAATGCGAAGTCTACAGCACAGAACCACTAGTAATATTAGTATAGTAAAGAAGTACGTACACTAGTAAGAATCACGAAAGATGACCACAAATGGCGCCCATCTTCGCATCATAACTCGCATGAAGAAAAGACTAAGGACAAAATAATATGTCATATATAGTTATAAAATATATATTTCTATATGTATATGAAATATTATGTTATCTTATATCTTTTTTCATGAGTTATGATGAGAAGATGGGCGCCATTTGTGGTCATCTTTCGTGGTTCGTTCTTTAATAACAATAAATACCTTTGTAGCTCCAGTCTATCTCTCTTTTGTTTCTCATCATTTCAATTTTGAAAGCTGCAATAAAAGGACTAACTTTAATAAAGAAACTTAACCAACAAACAAAGAAATTCAGCGATGAGTTAACTTTTTCAGATTTTGGGATATTATTTTGGTGATTTTACAAATGTACAAGAATGAAATTCCAGACAGTTTATTAAAATATCTTCTTTAAGCTGATTAAATTAAATTTACATTAGAGGTTTATGTATAGATATAACAGAGTAACATAATTATTAATGAGAGCGAGCAACCCAAAAAAACATTTCAATCTCTCCAAATCCTTTAATTTGGGTTATTTCCGTTTCGTTTGATTTATGAAATGAAAAGAAAAAAAACACAAAAATATATATATATATATATACATAAAAGTTTTCAGACTTGTAAATGCGGATCATAATAAAAGTAGTAGGTAACAAAATAACCGATAAAATAATAATAATACGGAATAAATAATAATAATATTGTGTAGAATTTAAAAACATTGAAGTCGAAACAAAACTCTGGCAAAACAAAATCCAACGAAACAAAAATAAAGCCTAAGATCTGCAAAACTATGTAGGTAAGTATTTTGTATAGAAAACTGGTACCTACGTAAGAAAACTTAAAATTGTCTTAGTTGTTGAAGGTACGGTAAATTATAAATTTTCTTGGAACTGTGCCGGTGACTCTGACAGGTTTTTTAAGTAGGTTTCAAAAGATTTTAATCTACTGCCTGTGTCTACCTTCAGTCCTTATTTTCTTTTTAGTTAAAAGATGTACTGGAAATACTTCAACTCTTCAGGGTTAAGACTGTGCGACTAGTTCATAACAAACTTATAATTATGCTGCAGTTAGTCTGTTTCAGTATATTTTTTTATTACTAAATTGGATGTTTCTAAAAATTATGCTGTCGTCACTATTACATTACATTTGATTATTATGGCACGCTTAAGTGACAACGATTTTTTTTAGCTATTTGACTATTAGCGATGACAATCGCGGTTGACAACACCTAGGGACCTTAAAAGTTAGGTAGGTACTAAAATAGATTTCGTAATCAAAAATAGCTGAAAAATATTTATTAACGTCTGAATTCTTATTTTCCTTTAAAATTATCTTTACACAATGCCGAGGTAATGTTAATGATACCAGTCTCAATTTAGTCTCGTTAAGCCGTTGGTCTCGGCTTTATTCGCAAATTAACACTCAGGACTCTTAAGTAAGGTAATATTGCGCATTCTTCTTATCCACCCATAACGCAGGTCTAAACCAAAACAGAGTGGAAATTAAAAATAGCTAGTGATGATGTACCCGAGGCAATAGAGTTTATACATCAGTGATAGATCAGTGAGAGAACTAGGTATCTAGTTATACGTATAGTGATATCATGGTAAAATAATAAAGAAAAAAGTATTGACGACTTTATAAAATAAAATTTTATAAAGTCGTCAATACTCCCGCTGATGCAATTTTATTGCAAAATGATCTCTGTCGCCTTGTGGACTGGTGTGAGAAAAACAGGATGGATTTGAATGTTTCCAAATGTTTTAGTATGCACTTCTCAAGAAAAAAGATCACCACTAACTATCAATATAAAATCAAGAATGACACCTTGAAAGACATCGACACAGTGAAAGATCTTGGAGTATTGTTGGATAGAAAATTGAGGTTCAATGTTCATGTAGACATGATTTGCTCTAAAGGATTTAAGAACCTCGGATTCATTTTGAGGAACTGTAGAGACTTCAGGTCTCCCAAAACTAAGATCCTCTTGTACAATTCCTTCGTCCGCAGTGGGTTGGAGTACTGCAGCGTGGTCTGGAATCCTTTCTATGACATTTACAAAAAAAGACTTGAAAGCATCCAAAGGAGATTTCTATGGCACCTCACTTATTCCTGCAACCTGGGTAAAACACTATTAAAGTACGAAGAGAGATTGGATCACTTCAAAATGAGTTCCCTCTCGGATCGAAGACGCATGCATGACTTGTTGTTTTTATATAAATTAGCGAATGGCATTCTTGATGTTCCTGAATTATTACAAACACTCTCATTTTCAGCTCCATTAAAACTTCCTCGACCTTCAAGATTTAACATTCTCGTGGAATCTTATAGCAAATCCAATCTTGGTCATTACGCACCCTTAAATCGTCTTATCAGAGAACTTAAAAGCGTGAGTAGGACTAAAGATCTAGATTTATTCATAGATGGCATGCGCAAATTCAAAAGAGCGCTCTTATAGCACATTATAGATTTAATTTAAATAAATATTTCGATTGTTTTTAGGCTAAGTATTTCATATCTAGTTCTTTTTTTAATTTATTTAATTAATTATTTATTTAGGAATTATCATTATTTGTATTTTTTTTTATAATTGGAACTTTTTATTTATGAAGTCTTCACCTATAATATAATTGTAATAGCATTATGCTGAATTCTCTTATAATTATGTCCTTATTTCTTGTGTCAATGTTTATTATGTTGGTGATCAATAAATAAAATAAAATAAAATAAAATAAATATACTGCGCCAGCCCCCCTAGCGAGTTATTCCCATCCGATCCCCTGCAACCGATCCCCTGGTGGATCGGTTTAATTTTTAATAATTTTTTATTCCCATCTGATCCCCCAGTACTTATTGGCTTATTTTTTGTAGGTACAGTGGTACTGATGTTCAAATCTGATTCTGTGATATTTATTTATTACGTTAATAATAATTTCTCGATAAATGAATATTTGATTTTCATTCTTCTTTTTCTTCTGACCTACCTTTTCTTGGTTAGAAATACAATGAGGGGATCCGTTGGGAATAGAAAACTATAAATAAGGGGATCGGTTGGGATTTTTAATTCTCGGTGGATCAGTTACAGTAGATAGGATGGGAATAACTTCCCCTAGCATGACCACGGAAATACGATATTATATAGCGATTTCTCACGTTTAACTGTCAAAAGACAATGGAATTTGACAGTTGAGTGTCGATTAAACGCTATATCACGCGATATACACGTATATCATGTTTCGGTGGTCATGCTAAAGGGGGGTATAGTATTCCGAGACAGAGGAAGTCACGTAGGTAAGAAACACTTGCTTACGTCATGTCCGCTATCGGTATTGAAAATTACGTTCAACTTGAACTGTTTGCCGTTTGCTAAGAGTAACAGATCATAGTTAAAATGCACTATAATACGTTTTGGAATGAGCGTGACAGAAAAAAGTTCCTTCATTCTTTGCTTGTTTTGTTACTACGAAGTCGCGCAACTGGATAGCAGTAGTGATGTATGCAAGTGTTACTCTCTGAATGCAAGACCTTGTTTTCTTGGACCCGGGCCTACACACATAACCGCGTTGCGGCGACGCACCGCAACGCAACGCCAAAATCGGCGGCACCGCGCGGTGCCGCGCGGCGCCGCAGTAATGACGTTACATTTGTTGACCACAGTTTTAGTCCAACCTCGGACACTCCAAAGTAGGTACTTGTTGTTAGTCTATGATGCAATAAAATAAAACAACCGCGTTGTAACTAAACTACCTAATTACATAAATGACGTTTCTTCATTTATAACAAAATATTAATGAAAAAAGAATAAAACAAAACAAAAATACACCAAATACAAATATGGGTCTTTGCCTATGAAAATGCCGATATTTTGACACATACTGAGAAATTAATAATTTCTATGATTTAAAATATCCTTACTATCCTTACTTAGTAGTATTATAAATGCGAAAGTCCGTTTGTTTGTTTGTTACGCCTTCACGTCTGAACTACTGAACCGATCATCATGAAATTTTGCATACACGTTGTCAGGGGTACAGAGAATGACATAGAGTACCTTTCATCCCAAAAAAAGTATTGTTCCCGAGGGATAACAAAATACCTTTCCACGCAGACGAAGTCGCGGGCGGCCGCTAGTAATATTATAAATGCGAAAGTCCGTTTGTTTGTTTGTAACGTAGTAGTTTCTAAAGTATTCAAAAAAAATTTTCGTTCATCTTTAATACTTCATACTTTCGCAAAAAGTACTCTCCATCAGGATTCATAACTTTATTGTGTCGATGCACCCCAATATCTTCTCTGTAGACGTTTATTCAATTTGGCGTAATGTCTACACAATAACAAAAGAGCTATTCGTTTATTGCGATCCATTGTAGAGACACGTGTATCAACTCACGAATTACAGAAAAATGGTCACCCCAAGCAACGGCGCCGCGCGTCACCGCAACGCACCGCAAAAATTTGCGTTGCGTTGCGGTGCGGCGCCGCAACGCCGTTATATGTGTAGGCCCTGAGTGCTATTTGTGGTACCTACTTACGCGGCTCAAAACTTGACGTTAGTCGACGTCGAGTAGTCGTTTTCAAATTTCCCTTTATGTTTTCTTGCAATTTCTGAAACAAAGGACAATGCGCAATTTTCATAGAAAAAAAACCGACATCAAGAAACCTCAAAATAAAAAAATTGCTTCAAAATTAAATACCTCTAAAAAGCAAGATATATTTTGAGGTTTTTGAAATCAGTTTTTTTGTTTTCTTTTTTTTTCTTTTTAGTGTAAGTACCTCATGTATTAGGTATTTTTACCTTTTTATGGGTATGTAACTATATTATGTAAATGTAAGCGATGATGTTATGTATTTTTTATATTTTACACTTTTCCTTGGTATATACCACTAACAACTCTATTTCCACTGTTCGTGCTGTCCGTCGTTCCTTCGCAATTCAATTCTAGTCCAAAACGTCCTTGACCATAGTTAGATACCTAATTTGTTTAAGATTGTCATAATCCTAACAATATTTGAATCACTATACAGGGGCCGTACCGGCTAACGAATCGATTATCGAAAAGTCTGCCAAGTTTCAACTTAAAACAGAAAAATCAAAGTAAGGAATTTCGTCTTGTACTTTCTGTTGACGTAATTTGGAAGATATCGACGTTCGTGTGACATCATGAATTGGGGTTTGCCATTTTAGCCCAATTGGGGCTCGATTTATCTGTTTTAATTTGAAACCCAGCAGACTTTTCGATAATCGATTCGTTAGCCGGTACGGCCCCAGTTTCTATTTGATTTTGAGGAGTTCCCTTGTGTATCTTTAAAATATAAGGTCCAATAACAATATAATCAAAATGGTATCATCACTCTCTAGTGATGATACCTTCTTTCAAATAAAAAAAGAATCATCTAAATCGGTACATAAAGAAGATATGGTCGATCATCCATATAAATTCATAAAATGGTAACGAAAATGACAGTATAATCAGGTTTTCCTGAAAAATACTGAACCAATTTCAAAGTTTAAAAAAATGGGACCAACTTGGGAACAAACTTAATCTAATAACGTTTGAATTATTTCATTCGGTTCAGCCGTCTTTGAGTAATCGGTGGACATAAATAAAAAAACACACATACAGCCGAACAGACAATTTCCTCCTTTTTAGAAGTCGGTTAAAAAGCCCTGGAGCAAATGAAACCTATCTTAGAGTTATTACCTATACTTGTTATGTGTATAACAACTTATAGTGAGCTACTTGATCGGTGGCTAAAGCGAAAAACAAAATGTTTTAGGCGCTAATATTTTAGTAAACGATAATACCGAGTTACTGACTGATACTCGACCCTTTTTTCATTGAAAAAAAAATAACAATAGATTTTTTTTTATATTTTTATCAATAAAAATCTAAGATAGGATTATTTGCGTCGAAGTTGGGGCACGTCTTTATGTCAAACTATTCCAGGCCCAGCTAAAAAACAAGGAATAGAGTGAGTAGAGTAGATTTAATATTAAGATGATTAATAATTAAGATGATTAATAAATGAAAAATATTAGAAAAAATCGACTCACCCGTAGCAACTCAGACGGGATTCGAACCCGCACCCTTAGGATTCCGGCCCAATGCACTACTAATTATGCTACCGAGCCGCTTAATGGGATTAGCGAAATTTTCTAATACTTTTTACGTTTACGCTGTAGACCAGCGCCATCTCACCACTGTGAAGAGAACTTCGACATTTGAAAGCAGCCCCTTTGCAGATGCTAGACAATCAGTTAAGGTGAAATAGCCATATAATTTTTAAACTTAATAATTAATAAAAAATAGCATTGTGAATGCAAAAATCTAAAAAGTTTAAAGATTTAATATTTATAAATAAAATAAGTTTTTAGATGTAAAAGTGTTATGTATAAGGAAAAAATGTATTTAAGTTAAACAACCTACGTAGTTTATCTTACTAAACTTCATAATACATCAAAACCAATAGTTACAAAATTATTACAGTTACTAAATCTAAAAATGGATGTGGGTGGGAACCTTAACTTTTGTTCTCTAGAATATGAAATAATACGGAGGATTATTTAGTTTGAGTTCAATAAAAGTTATTTACACGAAATCGGGTCTTCTATGACTATACCGTCGTCGTTTCAAAGAAGTCGAAGTTTTTTTCGCCAAATAAAAGTCGTAATAAAAATAAGAACTAAGTACCTTACTTGATGTAGACGAAAAGCAAGGATAAGGACTAGAGAACTTCGTAGAACTTTGACAGTCGCAGATCGAACTCAAAGTAGCTAAAATAAGTAATCTTATGTTGAAAACTTGAAAAATCTCAGGAAAATAATACAGAAATTTAATAATGTATTCAATTCATGAATCGCAACTCTTACTCTTAGAATCGTAAAAAAGATGTTAATAAAATTGAATACTAAAAAAATACTATAGGTATATTATGAATGAACATAAATACCTACATAGAAAGGTATAAAGAAATCATTTAACATGAAAATTGTTATCCTAAGGTTTTAGTAGAGTTTTTGTTTCATCCAACGAAGCTTTCTAAGAAACAAAGCATGAAAATCTTAAAATAATTAAACGATTTCATCAATATGTGTAGAATTTATATAAAAAAAACACTTTTAAAATTTTACCGACCATAAATCAACAAAATTTTATAATTTCATTAAAACATTTAAACATTTTGTTCATTAATTCTTCGATCAAGAATACCCTAAATGTCCGGTCAGTCTCAAAAATGGCACCTCAAATAGCGTCCCACTTACAAACTGGGCGCTTATTTTGCACAAAGTAAGTGGTATAAAATGTGAGATTGTACAAAATAAGCGCCGAGTTTATGAGACGCTATTTAGAGGTGTCATGTTTGCGTACTGACACCTCTAAATAGCGTCTCACAAATGGCTTCGCACCGAGAAAAAGTTATTTTTTCCAAAGAGAACGCGAGAAAGTCCACGAAGACGGCCAACACAAGAAAAAAGAAATAGAATGAAAAGGATGAATGATGTAAAATTGATGTGTAAGAAAAGGATAGTAGAATACTTGATATAAAAAATAAAATACACATACCTATACCAAGGAGTTTTATACAAGGAGGTTGATGGTTTGAAAAAAGAGTAAGTAAAATAAGGAAAATTAATAAAACAATAAATAACAAAGAAGGCCTATTCAAATCTCAGCGGTATCCTCTACCGGTGGCGGTAACTATATCCTGCCTAATGGGTATGCGGATAACGCGCTGTTCAAACCATAGCGGAATCTTACCGCTACCGTAAGCGGTAGGGGTACTAGCGTGCGTGCGACGCAAGCGCTGCGGGCGGGCGGTGCGGTGCTGGGTGCATCCGCAGAGGGAGTAAAAGTTTAACCGAACACGCGGTCGTATCGCGTACCCATCCGGTATGCGGTTCCGGTTTCGCGACAGCTGCAAAAATGCCATACAAAATACCCAGCGGGATATCGCGATTACCGCTACCCACGGCGGTAGCGGATACCGCTCAAGGTTTGAGTAGGCCATTAAGAACACAACGTTACTACTTTCAACGTAATTACAACAACGGAAATACTTTCCTGCAAATTATTAAAAACCTTGTTTAGTATTCATAGCACAGACGTTACTTAATTTGGGGTTAAATAATTTAGTTGTGCGGAAGTAAAAAAAAAGACTTTTGTGCCTCCTTTTAAAACACCAAAATTAAACATATTAAAATAAAATACGTGACTTAAATAAAAAAAAAGTTTCAATGCTGTAAATGGAGTGGGTTAGCGCATCCGGCTTGCGATTACGACAGTTACCTACTTTAGGCCCTCCGCACATGGCTTGTAAGCGTAGTCGCCTCGCAAGCGTATCGTAAAAACGCGACGAGTACGATACGAGTTTCACACACGAATCGTAGCGTAGGTGTAGATATTGTTCCATAATATAAACTAGAGCTTCACATTGACGAAAATTCATCACCAAACATAGAAAGTATTTTCTACGTTTGCTTTTTTACGCCAGTACGCTACGACTATGGGCGAGGCCCCATTTGTGCGTTGCGTCGTCGCAGCGTCGTCACTGCGTCGTTTTCCATATATTTTTTTATGACATGCCCCATTAGACCGTTGCGTCTCGTCGTGCGCGACGTTTCAACGGATCGACGGACAAGAGACGAAGCCGGAGGGAGGGTGACGCGCTGCGTCATCGCAGATCCGCTGCGACGACGCAACAAAGAACACGTTGTATCTATCCATTGCGAAGGGTGAACTGAGATGCAGCTGCGACGGCGTGCATACCCTCTTGCGTTGCGTTGTCGCAGCGTCAACGCAACGCAGGTGTGGCATACAATGAGTTGTTCCGTTGCGACGACGCGACGCAACGCAGCGCAACGCACTAATGGGGCCTCGCTCTATCGTATTGATCTTACTCTACGACGCCGTCTGCGGACTTCTTTGAACATGTGTGTACTATGGGCAACAGCGTCGCTTAACCAGTTTGCGACAAAATTCGTGTGCGCGCGTATCGCCCTTGCACGAACTAAACGTAGGTATGTGACAGCGGGCGCGGCGTGCAAGCGATTTTAACCTTAGCAGTGGTTAAGCGACGCTGTTGCCCATGGTACGTGCTAGTATTGCTCTCGTACGACGCGCGTATTTACGATACGCTTACGCTAGGACGCCGTGTGCGAAGGGGCTAATATAATCAGTACCGTTAATAGTACGAATGTTTATCGAGAAAAAAACGCGCGTTAAAATAGTACTTACTTGTATCTAACGAATGCGCGTGTCAACACTCTTAAGGCAATGCAATAAGGTTGAAACTCGTTAAATTCACGCGTATTCGTGAGATGCAAGCATTATACTCGATAGAGTAAATATCTATGAAAAATTTCATTACGCAATTCAGCGCTAGATGGCGTTGTACAAATTTGCCATACAAAATTACTCTAATGAATGTTTTTACGCGCATATTTTTTTTCGATAGCTGTTCGTGGTAAGGGTCCTCCGTGCTGAGCCAGCGGGGACCCACCACGCCTCTTCTTTCGCCTTCCTTAGCAACAGAAATTCATAAGGACTGTGCTCCAGTGGTGATATTAAAAATGTCTGATGTGCCTACATACCTTAAGATTCATTGATCTTGTCACCACTACCTTATTTTCAAAAGCTCCGCCTGGGAAATTAAGGACCCATATTGTATTATGCTGTAAATAAAAAGTACTTATTAATGCAACTCAAAGATTTGAGGTATTCCTTAAAACGATAAAGAAAACTTTATTGAAACATGGCATAACACTTTTCTTTAAATAAGGTTGTTTAATAGGTACACTTTATTTTTCGTTTTTATTGTTTCATAAATTGTGTTCATCCAAATAAAGAGTTTATTTAAATAAATAGCCCTTATAAAAAAACAACTTCGAGTCGAAGTCGCGCAAATAACAACAAAAAATTACGTTTGTTGTAGGCACAAGTAGGTACTTGTTGTATGGTCTGTGGTTGTAGGTATGCTATGGGAGCCCGCTCAAATATTTATTTTATTCTGTTTTTAATATTTGTATTTGTTGTTATAGCGGCAACAGAAATACATCATCTGTGAAAATTTCAACTGTCTAGCTATCATGGTTCATTAGATACAGCCTGGTGACAGACAAACAGTGGAGTCTTAGTAATAGGGTCCCGTTTTTACCCTTTGGGTACCCCTTAAAATAGTAGGGACCACAGCAATGCATAACATAGGTAAATTTTAGTCCCCGAAAGATAACCAATCAATGACCATTGTTTGGTTATCTTTCGAGGACATAATTTACGTAGGTTATTATTTTACTCAACTTTTCCAGTACCTAACTATTAAATAAAAAAATAAAAACTCAACTAGATAATAAACAGAAAAACTCACAACGATCTACTATTTTTATATTGAACAACACGAGCAAATAGATGACGTAAATCTGTATTTTAGGCAATAACGTTTTAGAGCCAAAATTGACTATTAATTTAATTAAGATTATGACGAAGTCGTGACTTTCTCTAATTTGATATTAAGTTTCTGGTATTTTGAGAATAATTGGGTCTATAAATATAATTTTACTTACTTATTTGAAAACACTTTCAGTGATAGTTACAATTTTATCTTTGATGCAATATCTAATACTGTAGATACAATTTTAGCAAGAAATAGAACTTTTTTTGTTTAATTACTTACGGTAGTAACACGGGCAATTAAATTATCGTTAATAATGGTATTAAATTGGTAGTAAGTAACACGGGCAATACCTAATGGTTTTTTTTACTGATGATACTCGAAACAATTTGGAGAAAAGTAATACAATGAAAACCCTAGCAATCCTCATTCACGATGCGTAGCAGGGTGTTTAATTTAAGGATCGCCCAGAATAGACTTTATTCGGGGTGAATTCAAAAGTAGATTACTTAGGTATGTAGGGAACTAGAGAAGCAAAGGATTACACTTTCGAACGTAAAACGGTGGTTACGGCTGACGAACGTTTGATGAAAACGAAGCTTATCCTCGAAACTTAACGCTTTTAAGGGAAAGATACATTTTAAATCTTTGGTAGTCCACTTTTACAATAAATTTTGAGCGTAAGCTTCTCAAAATATAATAAAAAAAAATCAATCTGTCTGCTGGTATAAAAAGT